>LR738549.1:3522500-6022500 GCA_902685375.1 Neostethus bicornis | reverse complement strand
GGTTCGGTGTCAAGCCCCTCCTCCTCCAGGTCGAGAGGAGCCAGATGGGGTGGTTCGGGCATATTGTTAGGATGCCTCCCAAGCGCCTCGCTGGTGAGATGTTTCAGGCATGTCTCACTGGGAGGAGACCAAGAGGCAGAAGCCAGACCTGCTGGAGGATGCAGCTGGGGCGAGAGAAGCCTGGGCTTCCCGTTTGATGCTGTTGCCCCTGCGACCCGGATAAGCGGAAGACGACGGAACGGAAAGTTATAGGAGTATTTCTGCTTTTCCTACATAACATGCTACAGCGATGATGTACGCATCAGGAACTAACTCACACACGGACTCTACCCTGTCCATTCCTCTCGGTTGGTTGGGAAATAGACGGTTCTCTGAGGACGAGTGTCAAATTTCAAGAGGCAGAGCCAGGACTTTCTCAGAACAGACGGGTAGATAAGCAACAGTCAGGCTTTTAAACGTCCTGATCTCTGATAACCCTCTCTAAATCAGTAAGATTTTATACTTATTGTGTAAAGAATGCTGTTTTTTTAAACAATCTGAAGAGTTATTTTGCATAAGATGGAACCAAAACTCACTGAGTACTGTTCACTGAGCTCTTCTGGCCCTTCGACCACCTCAAAGCCAGGGAGGATGATGGGAATCTTCTTTTTGACCTGGCTCAGAACCGGCCTGCACCAACACAACAGAGAGGTGAAATAATGTGTGACTTAGAAACAAAGACACATGGAACGGTGTGTTCACCTGATCTCTTCAGGGTACGTGAGGCTGACGCTGTTCCCGAAGGTGGCGTTCCAGAACTGTGTGACCGCCGTGCGCAGATGTTTGTTCTTGTGTGTAAAGAGGATGCAGAGCAGCGGCGTGAGGAGCGCCAACAGCTCGCTGTCAAAGGACAGCGTGGAGCGAGACTGCAGGCAGCCCAGGATGTCTCCCACCAGCTTCTCCAGCTAGAGCAGGAAACAGGAACAGAGAAGGGTGACGTTGTTTACAATGAAAACATTTTCTACAAGAAGAATTTATCATTCCACAATTAAATATGTGGTAGATGAAAAAAAATTTGAAAATTTTTTGGCCCAAATCTGATTTTGGATGTTTCTTCTTTGTTTAATACTTATACATTTTATTTATAAGCGCCTCTAAAAACTCTCACGGTCACTTAACAACAAAATAAATAAGATATAAAACACTCAAAGTAATAAAATATATATGCTCTAAATAAAGTGGAGGGTGGGAAGAGGTGGGGGGGCATATTCTTCCCTCCAGGTACTCCGGTTTCCTCCCACCCTCCAAAAACATGCAAGCTAGGTTGATTGGCCGCTACATGATTGCCCCTCAGAATGAGTGTGTATTTTTTTTTTTTTTTTAATATACTTTATTAATTCCTCACCGGGAAATTTTTGTGCTGCATTTCACCGCAGCAGGCTGCCACCTATGACGGCGCCAATGGTGGGAGAAACAAGGGGTTAGGTGTCTTCTCCAAGGACACAGTGGGATGCGAAACCACGAACTTCTGGTTCGCGTGCGAACGCTCTAACCACTGAGCCACCATCTCCCTCCACCATCTCCCCCACCATCTCCGCCCATTCCCATCACCCCTACCCACCCACACCAGTGGTAGCACTTACTCCATAAGGCCAGAAGAATATGATTTAATATCATGAATCCGTAGAACTGAAAATGGAAGGGTTTGAATGGAAAAACACACACTGAAAGCTTTACTAGTTAGCGACCCAACTAATTATCACTTGACGAACGTTACGTATGTCGGGTCTAAAAAAGGCTTCATTCAATTTAGTACCTCAGTATCATAACCAAAAATTCATCTTACACAAGGAAACAAGCGCTTTTCCACATTGCAATGGGGGAGAGATGAGGAGAAACAGAGACATACTCTGCCTGGCTCCTACAAGCTTCTCTCCGTCATCTCACCCCAGCTGCATCCTTTTATTAGAAAAAATAGGTCACAAATTACATAAGGACACTCACAGGTGTCTGAAGAATGGGTTTATCAGTCTGAAGAGTGAGTTATCGGTAACGTTCACGATATTAAATACTAGAAATAAGCCCATATTGTTCATCACTACACAAGAGAACACAGAAAAAGACAACATACTGACCTTCTCCTGAATTGAGGAGCTGAATTTGGGCGTCTCACTGGCGTACATGTAAAGCTGCGTCAGTGGCGGGATCAAAGCAGTCAGGACTTCTTGAACAGCATTGTTTAGGAGCAGGTTAGAGAAGAGAGTCATCAGGATGGAGACCAGAGCTGAGCCTGTGGCTTCAGACTGAGTGTCCGGGGTGACCATGTAGGCCTGGAGACAGTCCACCAGCAGGGTCTGGAAGGTGGAGATGTTTCCTAGAGTCTTGTTCCGCTTCCTGGACCAGCTCGCTGGAGTGTGAGGACCTGAAAAAAAAAACAGGATGTTTGTTTTAATAGAATAAAAAAAAACACAGCAAGGGTGGCTGGGCTCTCACTCAGAGATCGGATAAGGAGTTCTGCCATCCAGGAGGAGCTCTGTGTCGAGCTGCTTCTCCTTCAGGTCGAGAAAAGCCAGATGGGGTGGTTTGGGCATCTGGTCAGGATGCCCCTGAGCGCCTCGCTGGTGAGGTGTTTCGGGCACATTCTACCGGGAAAGAGACCAAGAGGCAGACCCCGGTCCCGCTGGAGAGACTATGTCTCACAGCTGACTGGGGAACGACTCGGGATCCTTCCGGGTGAGGCGGAGTACCCAGCTGGAGTGAGAAAAGCCTGGGCTTCTCGTCTGAGGCTGTTACCCCCACGACCCGGCCCCGGATAAGTGGAAGACGACGGAACAACTCAGCAAGAAAATAATTAAAGGTGAGAGTTCTTACTTTTAATCTTCTGCTGGAAGTGCGGCGTGTAGGGAGAGAAGTCCACGCAATCTATCATGACGTGCAGGAAGGTGGACATGGAGCTCAGCGTGGCTGGAACCTGCAGGAAAAAAAAGCAGATGTTCAGAAAAAAAATGTCTATTTGAGCTCTGAAACATCTGAAAGTGACATGATGGTCCAGATTGATCATGGTGTGCCGGAGCTGATTTTTTTTTTTTGCTTGTGTACACGTATTGTACGGTTAAAGACAGAAAAGCCCGCAGCAGATTGGAGATATTTCAGAAAATAAAATAAAAAAAATGTGAAAACAGTTAGCTGTGTTTTCTGAAACTCACCGCCAGGGTATCCCGCTCCAGCGCTGCGGCCATCTTTACACACAGCTCCTCACAGCAGATGTTTTCTTCGGCCGTCGCCACCAGAGCAGAGCAGCGGGCAAACGTCTTGTAGAGCTTGGACCACGAAGTCAGCATTGATTTCTGGGAAGTCTGCACAAAACCAAAACAATGAGAATCAGAGGACAGTGGGGTTTCAGAGGTTTAGTGAACTGGGCTTCACACCGAGGCCTTCCTTAGTGCTCCATCTGCATCCAATCAGACTCTTTGATTATTATAAACTATTAAAACTATCTTAATAAACTGAATGGATAAAAAATAAATAAATAGCTTGGACACTGAAAAGGCCTTGAAAGAAAACATACAGACCATTTAGAAATATTTTATATCGTATTTTCACGACCATAAGGCGCATATAAAAGTCTTAGATTTTCTTCTAAATGAGCGGAGCGCCCTATCGTGCAGTGCGCCCCATGTGTGTTGTGAGTTTTGGAGACCGGATGTTTTTTCCGGTGCTTCTGGTTTTTGACTCTATGTGTGCTCATCTCACCGCAGACGTGAAAAAGCAAGTAAAGCAGATGAACGCTATGCTTGCTGTGATTCCGAGAGGTCTGACAAAGGAACTACAAACGCTGGACATCGGCGTGAACCTGCCGTTCAAAGTGAAGCTACAAACGGCGTGGGAGCGATGGATGACCAGAGGAGACTACAGCTGTACGAAGGGTGGATGCAGCGCTGGGTAAGTTACGTCACAGTTTACCAGTGGATTGTAGATGCTTGGGCTAACGTGTCTGCTGGCACTGTTGCCCGAGCTTTCGCGAAAGCAGGTATCATTTCCGCGGAGCTGCACGATACAGAAAGTGACTCTGCCAGCGAGGAAAGTGAACCTGCGAGGTTGAATTTAGTGCAACTATTAGATTCTGAAACAGAGGATGAGGACTTGGATGGATTTGATAAATGACTATCGGTATATAAAACCAGCGCAGTATCTTCAGGTGCGCCTTGTGTGTGTTAAATACAGAGCGCACAAAACTGGGACTGCGCCTTTTAATACCGTGCACCTTTTAGTCGTGAAAATACAGTAGATAAAATATCTGAATTACCAGATACTTTATCTGGTATTTAAATACCGTAATTTCACGGCCGTAAGGCGCACCTAAAAGTCTCAAATTTTCTTCAAAATTAGCGGTGCGCCTTTTTGTGCGGTGTGCTTTGTGTGTGAGAAAAAGCGGACCTAAAAGACAACGCCGTGCCCGCGAGGCGGACTTAAAAGAAAAAGCATGAGAACGTTAAAGAGTGAAGTGTGAGCGGCGTGGGAGCGACGGATGACCGAAGGAGACCACAGTTTCACGAAGGGTGGAAGGCAGCGCCGGGCGAGTTACGCTACAGTTTGCCAATGGATTGTAGATGCTTGGACTAACGTGTCTGCTGATACTGTTATCCAAGCTTTCGCAAAAGCTGGTATCCTTTCTGAGGAGCCGCACAGTACAGACAGTGACTTTGACAGCGAGGAGCGAAGTTGACCTGCTCTGTTGGATTTTGCGCAGCTGTTCGATTCTGAAACAGAGGATGAGGACTTTGACGGATTTGAATAAGGACAACGTATTACCGGTAATGTGCTTGTTTATACTACTTAAATAAAGCACAACCAAACTCAGTTTTGCTCCCAATCTATTTTTTAATACGCACATTTGCATGCGTGCGTGCGTGTTGTTGTAAGGCGGTGTGTGACTGAGGCTGCGCCTTTTCGTACGGTGCGCCTAATGGCCGTGAAATTACGGTATCTGTAAAACTATGAAGGTGTTTTGGTTCTATCAGTAGATAAGAGTGGATCTGCAGGACGGTTCAGACCTGAGGGAGAGCAGGGCCAGGAAGAAGGTGCATAACAGGAAACATCAGAGCTGAATGCATGGCGCTGAAGTTGTGCTCTAGAGCGTCGCCCTGGTTTACCTCGTTGGTCTGAGAAAATCAGAGAAATGACGTTTAGTTTTAAAGAAGACAGAAAAACATCTTTCAAAGAGAAAAAAAAAAAGGCACAAAACAAAATGAATATGTGAAAGAGATCCTACCTGAGTGATTGTTTCTGTGAGAGGGCCCACTAAGATGTTCCACATCCTCCACAGCTGATCCTTGTCTTGCAGAGAGCCAGCGCTGCAGCTCATGGCGCCCAGAACTGCCTCGGTGAAGGCAAGAGGGGAGGCGGGGCCGGAAAGGCCGCACCCCACCAAGGTTTGGAGGCACTGGAAGAACCTGCAGGGGGGAACCTGATGTTGTAACCAGTGGTACACATCTGTTTTTATATGTAGTTCTTAGATTTTGTAATTTTGTAGAATTTAGAGACACTTTCATTTCACTTTTTCTTTTTTTTTTAACACTTTATGACATCGGACTTCACATGGGTTCAATTGAAGGTCATGTTTTTTTGCATGTTTTGGGTTCAAATGTAGTTTTTAGATTAAAAAAAGGATCGTCTTCAACTTTCACATGATCACAGATTATTTTCTATTCCTTTGGATTGAAGAGCATGTGCAGCCGTTTCTGATCCCGCTCACCTCTCGTCCAGCAGGTAGGACGGCAGCCTGCTGCTGTTGAAGAACAGGAGGAGCAGGAACAGAGCAGGAGTTCCCTGATGAACAAAAACAACAAGTTCAACCTTCATTTTTAAGACAAAATAAAAAAGAAAGAGAAAAATCCTCACATTCAGGACATCCATCTTTCCCACTTGGTACGAAGCAGAACCCAGGATCTTCTGAGGAATCCCCTTCACTGTGGCTTCAAACAGGACCTGGAAGAGAAGATCCGATCCATTTCAGATCTGATCTGGGTAGAAATGGACCTGGTTTTGGGTTGGAGAACGTACCAGAACTTTATCTGCAGGGAGAGCCTCAGAGGAGACGATGCTCTGCAGAGCCTGAAGCATCAGGGTGAGAACCTCGGAGCCCTGACGGTCCTTTTTACCACCTACACACAAACAAACCAAAAATAAAACTAGTAAATCAAACTAGTCAGAAGGATCACCAGGATTCCTGTGAATGTGACGGACCTTTCATCTGGTAACGTTCAAATTCTGATCTGTTTTTTTTAAAAACTCATTGAAAACAATTGAACATCTTTAATCGACCCTTTCTTTTTGGTTTAAATCCAACTTTTTTATTAACTGACTTTGAATTAAGAAATAAATTAGAAAGATAGAGCATCATCATCGGGGACGAACCCCTCAGATTTTTATCTCGTCACAGCGGCTCGAAACCTCAGACTTAAACTGATGATAAATATGAGAATGGGTCTGCAGGAGAGGAGAACGGAGTCTCTCTGATACTCCTCCCAGAAACTGGACCCAGTCGGATTCTGTTTGTGGAGCTGCTGGATGGACCCAGGATCTGCAGAGTCCACCTGCTGGGCAGCAGCCACACGGTCCGAGAAGACCAGGAGAACTCACCGGACTCCACGGTCAGACCGACGAAGCGAACCAGATTTGTCCAGATGAGGGTGAGAAGAGACTCTGAAGAGAGATGGAAAAGGAACTGTTAAGACATCACAGACCAAACTGCAGTGATCACCAGAAATCATCCTGCAGAACTCCACGTGAGCTGAGGTTCTCATGCCAACCCACGATAAAAATGAGCATGCAGTGAAAACTTTATTCAGAAATTAGGCTGGACGCTGTTTGCACCCACAATGTTTTGTAGCAACTATGAAAAGCGCACAGCGTTCATTCTCTGTGTTAATTTCCTTGCCCGTCGGTATTTCTCACCTGGAGCTTCTCCGCCAACGTTGATGAACCCATCCCGGATGTTTGAGATGAGAACATTAGCGTGTTTGGTGAACGATGAAGAACCGGAGAGGAGCGGCCGGCTCAGCGGCTCTGCAGAACAAACAAATTACCATCACCATGGCAACAAGAATCTTAGGTTTATCAAGCACACTTACCCAGATTCAGCACCAGTTTGTGCTTCGCTGCCGTGGCAACTGCATCTGGTCCCAGTAAGTAGTGGAGCAGCATCTCCAGACCCAGCAGCTGGATGGACGGGAATGTGGAGTTTGTCATGCTGGTGTTCAGACTCAGCCGAGATGTGTTCGCAGAGGTGTTGAAGCTCTGAGTTCCTGATCGACAATTTAAAACAACTTTATTTATTTATTAATTAAAAAAAAAGATTTATAATTTCATTTATATGTTGATTTATTCATTTTTTATCCTGAATTCCACCATCCTCTTACTCCCTGATTAATCCCACCACATGGCGAATGCACGACGTGTAAATCTTGTTTGAGGTTGTAAACATAGTTTAAGGCCCATCGAGGTTTAAATAACTCTGGATCAATGCGCGTGATCATTCCTGACAAGTCAGTTTTAATAAATCACCCTCACCTATGGTCACCAGCTGTGGGTGGTGACCGAAAGAACGAGACCGCGGATACAAGTGGACGAAATGAGCTTCCTCCGCAGGGTGGCTGGGCTCTCACTCAGAAATTGTATGAAGAGTTCTGCCATACTGGAGGAGCTTGGAGTGGAGCTGTCGCTCCTCCAGGTTGAGAGAAGCCAGATGGGGTGGTTTGGGCATCTGGTTAGGATGCCTCTTGAATGCCTCACTGGTGAGGTGTTTCGGGCACGTCCCACCGGGAAGACACCAAGAGGCAGACCCCAGATCCGCTCGAGAGACTCTGTCTCACAGCTGGCTGGGGAACGACTTGGGATCCTTCCGGGTGAGCTAGAGGATGCAGCGGGGGTGAAAGAATCTTGGGCTTCCCGTCTGAGGCTGTTGCCCCCGCGACCTGGCCCCGGATGAGCGGAAGACAACGGAACGGAACGGAAGAAGAGAAAATGTGTCCACCTGAGGTAAGAGTTCTGTTCCGTCATCTTCCGGGGTCGGGTCGCGGGTGCAACAGCCTCAAACAGATAGCCCAGGCCTCTCTCTCCCCGGCTGCATCCTCCAGCTCACCCGGAAGGATCCAAAGTCGTTCCCCGGCCAGCTGCCAGACATAGTCTCTCCAGCGGGTCCGGGGTCTGCCCCTTAGTCTCCTCCCGGTGGGACGTGCCCAAAACACCTCGCCCGCGAGGCGCTCGGGGCGCATCCTGACCAGATGCCCGAACCACCCCATCTGGCTCCTCTCGACCTGGAGGAGGAGCGGCTCGACACCGAGCTCCTCCCGGATGGCAGAGCTCCTCACCCAATCTCTGAGTGAGAGCCCAGCCACCCTGTGGCGGAAGCTCATTTCGGCTGCTTGTACCCGCGATCTCATTCTTTCGGTCACCACCCACAGCTGGTGACCATGGTGAGGGTAGGAACGTAGATCGACTTGTAAATCGAGAGCTTTGTATTCGGCTCAGCTCTTTCTTTACCGCGACGGACCGATGCAGCGTCCTAGTTATTGCTGATGCCGCACCGATCCGCCTGACGATCTCCCGCTCCATCCTTCCCCCACTTGTGAACAAGACATCGAGATACTTAAACTCCTCCACTTGGGGCAGGACCCTGTCCCTGACCTACAGAGGGCATTCCACCCTTTTCCGGGTGAGGACCATGGTCTCGGATTTGGAGGCGCTAATTCCCATCCCTGACGCTTCACACTCGGCAGCAAATCAATCCAGCGAGAGCTGGAGATCACGGTCTGATGAAGCCAACAGGACCACAACATCCGCAAAAAGCAGAGTAAGAGTGGTGCGAAAAATTATTCTGAATTCATTCTCAAAAAAAATCTCAAAAACACCCCAGATATTGGGGAGAGTAACTCAGAAAGTCTAATATTCTGACAACAAACAAATGAAGCCCAAAAAGTTATCACGTCAACCAGAAAATTCTGGAACTGCAAGGCTGGATTAAAAAATTGATGGGCTGAGGTTTGCCCTGTCTTTGAGCGTCACAGAAGAGCCAGATGATGCAGAACTTTGAGCAAAAAGCGACCTGAACTCTCACCGTGTTTCGGTGTTGCTGGTGTGATGGACCCGTTTGGAACGGCGGCTCGAGATGGAGTCCCAGGTACCGAGGAGTCTGACCCGAGGGTGAATTGGAGAAGAGGGACGGAAACCTGCAGAAAATGAGATGTTAAAAACACGTGGCCTGCAGCAGCAAGGACCAATCAGAAAACAGACCTGATCAAAGTTGGGTAACAGGTTTGATCCCAGCTGGACCACCAGGTACCACCACACCTCCACTTTAGTGAGCATCAGTGGCTCTGTCCGCATGTTGATGGAGACCAGCGGCTGCATGAGGAGCTTCATGCGCTTGGCGCTGCAGAGGATGTCTGCAGGCACAAAAGAGATTTAACCTTTTTTGGTTAAAATTTTAGGAGTTTCTTTTACATAGATTTTTATTTATAAATCTACTCCTAATTTTTTTGTTGTCGTTTAACGAGACTCCTAAAAGAAGATCGACAAGACAACAAACTCACCAGGGTTCAAAGCAAAGTTATCGATGAGACTCTTCCAAGCGATGAAGGCGATCTTTTTGACGGTTGGAGACGAGCTGCGAAAGCCCAGCTCCTCCAGATGGAGCAGGGAGTTTATGAACGGACCTCCCCGATGGAGCAGCTGAGGGGGAAACACAAAGACCTTAAACACAAGTATTCCTCCGCCTGCTCTAGCTCCAGTTTTGTACTGTATTTTCACGACCATAAGGCGCACATAAAAGTCTCAAATTTTCTTCAAAATGAGCGATGCGCCCTCTCTGATTTGTGATTTGCGGACATATTAGAGAACCGTAGGGTGGACACAGTTGAGAACATGAGAACGTTAAAGGGGGTGTGTGCGTGGATTGTGTATAAAATAACAGGTATGTGCTTTATGCAGAACATCGCTGTTTTAACAACACTGAAAATGGAAAAGAGACACGCTTATGAAGCTCAGTTTAAACGGATGGCAATCAGCTGTGCAGAGGAACATGGGGATCGAGCCGCCGCAACAAAATTTAAAATTAACGAGTCGATGATTCGTAAGTGGAGGAAGCTGGAAAACGAGCTGCGACAGGTAAAGAAGACGCAGCTGAGTTTCCGCGGAAATAAGACGAGGTGGTTAGAGTTTTGAGGAAAGACTCCAGCAGCGATGGATGACCAGAGGAGACCACAGCTTCACGGAGGGTGGAAGTCAGCGCCGGGTGAGTTACGCCACAGTTAGCCAGTGGATTGTAAATGCTTGGGCTAACATGTCTGCTGGCACTGTTTTCCGAGCTTTCACAAAAGCAGGCATCATTTCTGAGGAGCTGCACGGTACAGAAAGTGACTCTGACAGCGAGGAAAGTGAAGCTGGGAGGTTGAATCTAGTGCAGCTGTTAGATTCTGAAACAGAGGATGAGGACTTTGATGGATTTGATAAATGACTTTATGATGACTGTAACTAATATTTAAATAAAATCAACCAAACTCAGTTTTACTCCCGATCTATTTTTAAATACGTACACTTGCGAGTGTGTGGTGGTGGTTGTTGTTGTAAAGCGGACGGCGTAGAGGATAGTTATATAAAACCTGCGCCCTTTCATCGGGTGCACCATGTGTGTGTGAAATACAGAGCACGCAAAATTCAGACTGCGCCTTTTAATACGGTGCTCCATTATGGTCGTGAAAATACGGTACATTTTCCCATCATTAGGGACGTCGCATGTAAATCGGGCTATTCAGCCAAAACTTTTTAACCCAAAATGTACCAACAAAAAAATCTCCCGATAATAGAGCTAGAATCTTGATCAGAATAAAGTCTTCTTTGCAGATGTTTGGATGAAAGTGTGTTGTGCACATAAATGATGAAGTATGAAGAACATCTACTCATCCCCGTCCTGGGCATCGCCGGGCTGAGGAGCCCCCGTGTTTCCATCAGGATGAAGAACATCTATTGACTTCTTTAGATATTTAGCTGTAGAGTAGAATAAGCTAATATTTAAACAATAATCTTTGACACATTGGTTGCTCGTCCCGGGGAGGGATCTCTCTTTCATGTGGATCCCCATGAGGTTTCTTATTTTTTTTCCCCACTGATGGGTTTTTTAGGAGTTTTTGCTCACTGTGAAGGAGAGTCTAAGGGCATAAATGTGCTAGTCTTGTTTAGTTAGCATTTGTTAGTTATTTTTCTTGCTGTGTATTAGTGTTATTACATTCCTCTTTTTCTTGTGAAGCCCATTGAGACAGAAATTCTATGATTTTGGGTTATACAAATAAAATTGAATTGACTTAAATAGTTCAACAGGAATTTTTAACCGTTTTTGTTGTTGAATGACAAATTCTTTCTGAAGGAAACGTTTTTGACAATAAATCTGTTCTTATGGAGACATGTTCCAACATCCTGATAGTTTGAGAACACATCACCTTCTTGTCTCGAAGCCTGATTACTTCACATTCCCAACTTTTGTTTCTGTTTTTATCCGAATCATGTGAATCAGAACAACCACGAGGATCCCAATCACATCAGGAACTTTGATCAATAAAAAAATAAATAAATTTAAAAAAAAAAAAGTGGGATTTTTACCTTCCCGAGCAGCTTGACAAAAAGCGGCCACAGCTTCAGGACATTTGTTTCATTCTTGGACATGAAGAGCTTCCTCAGCTCTGGGATCAGTTCCTATGGAGACAGAACATCTTTTAGTTTCCACCTGAGCTCAAATCGGGAAAAGCCTGGCAGGAGAATTTTCTCACCGATGACATCATGGGTTCAATGATGGCTGTCACCTCCGGCTGTTTAGCCATGAGCAGGGGCATCCCCATCTCCATGGCAGCAGCAGCTCGGAGGCGGAGCTTGGAGGCAGAGTGAATCACCCGAGGGATCACCAGCTTGGCCCACTGTGCTACCCGATCCCCCATCTGGGTCGGAACCTGCTCCAGCATTCTGGAGAAGCCGGACGGAAGGGGCAGACGGTGAAGGAGGAGATTTTTCTTTGTGATATTCTAATTTCAATTTGATATTTAATACACTTTAAAACACAGTTCTACAGCAATCGTAAATTATTCCGTTTTGTCGTCTTCCGCTCATCCAGGGCCAGGTCGCCCAGGCTTCTCTCACCCCGGCTGCATCCTCCAGCTCACCCAGAAGGATCCCAAGTCGTTCCCCGGCCAGCTGTGAGACATGGTCTCTCCAGCAGGTCCGGGGTCTGCTTCTTGGTCTCCTCCCGGTGGGACGTGCCCGAAACATCTCACCAGCGAGGCGCTCGGGGGGCATCCTGACCAGATGCCCGAACCACCCCATTTGGCTCCTCTCGACCTGAGGAGCCACCCCTCAAATGGGGGTGGTTCGGGTCAGGTGGACAGCTCGGTGTCCTTCTGGACACCGAGCTCTTTCAGTCACCACCCACAGCTGGTGACCATAGGTGAGGGTTGGAACGTAGACGGCTTGTAAATCTAGAGCTTTGCTTTTTGGCTCAGCTCTTTCTTTACCATGACAGACCGATGCAGCGTAAAATATTAACTATGGTAAATAAACATTTTCTCTTTAGTTTTAACTGTTAAACAATAAAGCTATGATTAAAAGAGGTTCCATTAACCGGCCCGAACTGGAGGTAATTACACCTTCCTGACAAACATTTTATATTTGGCATCAATGAATTTCTTTATGATCAGTGAGGCATCAGCAATAACCAGGACGCTACATCGGTCTGTCGTGGTGAAGAAAGAGCTGAGCCGAAAAGCAAAGCTCTCGATTTACAGGTCGATCTACGTTGCCACCCTTACCATGGTAACCAGCTGTGGGTGGTGATCGAATGAGATCGCGGACACAAGCGGCCGAAATGAACTTAAATGTATCAACAGCATCTACAAACTGAAAAGGGGAGCTCGCAAAAAATTGCAATTTGATACACTGAATTTAATTCTAAAGTTCTGTCCCTGAGTTTTGTTTTGATCGGGGTTTTCAGCAGAAAATGACCACTAGTTTTAAATCTACCACGGTAACATAAGACCAGATAGTAGACTGGCCCACTGGTTAATACTGAAATTATGGGTAGAGGATTGTTTTGACTTCATCTCATGGCCATCACAATAGCATAATTTGTCAATTTGAATAAAAAGTTAAGCTTTTACGCTTAATTAACACTAGAACTGCTGCCGCTGTCAATATGACCCCACTCCACGTCACTTTAATATGCTAATTAGAATAAATAAAACAACCTAGGAGGCTGACCTTTTATGATTTTTAATACAAACGTGTTTCTATTTTATTATTTAGTTTTTTGGTTCTAAAAATGAACATTTCAAAATTTATAAGCATTTTATCTCCTCTAACCTGCTGCGCCCCGCAGCAGCTGAGATGAAGTGTGCATTGCCATAGCAACAACTTCCCGCAAAACTTGTTACTATGTTGCCGTGGCAACAGACACATTGCCAAGGTCACACATAAATGTGTGTGTTTATATTTGCGGAGAAAGACAAGGAGGACTCCGACGCCATTACAGAAACATTTTAGAAAAATTGAGCGAGATAATATCGAAGAGACACCATGAAGAGAGTCTGAATAAAGTCAGCCATGTTTTCTAGATAAGTCTTGAAAGTTATATATAGCCAATTTATAAAGAGGACATTTTTGAAGCAGCAGCGCAAAATGCGAAAAAAACAGTAAGCTATGACAAATTAGATCATTTTACTTTGGTGTTTACTTTTTATTCTAGGTTTTAAAAACATTTAACATTTTATTATTATTAATACTTTAAAAAACGAGTGTGTAAAAGTTTCTTCATGCAAAATATGAATAATTACATAAGTGTCACATTGACGGTCATGGCGCTTGCAGGTAGATTTAAAATGCGGCAGTCCAAATGAGTGTGTTATTTTGGCCTTGGAGAAGTCCTTGACTCTGCAGCTCGATCTTCTCCAATCAGCTGTGTCAGATAAAGCTCCAGCAGGATTTGAGCTACCAGTTTTACGGGTGCAGCTTTTACGGGTAGTGTTTTTTTTTTTTTTTTTTTTTTACCTGATGATCACGTTCATAACTTCATGTTCCATCACCACAGACTGGATCTCCTCTCGGGCGCAGATGCATTGCAGAGAATCCAAAACTACTGGTACCTGAACAGAATAACAAATATAAAGACATTTTTATGGAAAATAATTTAGAAACATTCAAACTTTCCTCAAATGCAACAAAAACTCACTTTTTTGGCGACAATGTCTGCAGGAAAGTTTTGTTTGGAAACAACCCATAATGCTCTAGTGATCGTATTCTTGTCGGGAGACTTTGTCATCAGGGAACAAAGAGTTGCCAGGATTTCTACAGCGAACACTTCTGGAAGAAAAAGAAGGATGAAAAAAGCCGGCACGATGAAGGGATGTCCAAAGATGGGGGGATAATGACCAACCGGAGACTCCGGATGCGACTTGGGAGTGATATACACAGAAACCCAGAGCCTGCAGGGCGGCTTGGTTCAGCTCCGAGTCTGGACTATTTATATGGACCTGAAAGACCAAGCTACACGTTAACCGTGCACACACATACACCCTGAATACAGCTGGTTTTTAATCAGTTAACTCACCAAGAAGATTTTACTCAGACGAGCAAAGTGCTTTTCCACTGCAGGTAAAAACTGTCGACCTTCCTCCCCGCTTATCCGACTTCAAAAAAACAACCAGAGAAACAATGATTACATCCACATACCGAGAATAACACAATGTATCAGGAGCAGTGGTGGAACGTAACGAAGTAAGTGTACTTCATTACTGTACTTGAGTAAAAAATTGTGTATCTGTACTCTACTGAAGTAAAATTTTAGACCTTTACTTTTACTTCACTACATTTTTAGAGCAAATATCTGTACTTTTACTTCGCTACTTTTTAAAAGTGTGTTTTCCATTTTTTGTTACATTTTCGTTCAGGAATTTGAAAAATACAGTTTGTTTTTTAGCGCATCTTGAAGCCGCATCGCCAAAATCAAAAGGAGCAGCTGATCGGGAGAAGAAGTAAAGAATCGAGGTCCAATCAGAATCGAGAGTAAACATTTTCCGCTTTCATTCAGAGCCAAAAAAAACTAACATCAAATATAGTACAAATTAAAGAGTCAGAAGATCGTTGTTCGTTGTGTTTACGTCTAAATAAAAAGTTACACAGAGCAGAGGCGGATCTAGAATTTTCTAAAGGAGGGCCGGGGGGGCCGTAAGGTCATTGACAAAGCCAGTATAGGGTGACTGGGGGCGTCGCCCCAGAACATTTTAAAAAATAAGTGTCATTTTTCTGCATTTTGGTGCCCATTTGCTGGCCCTGCTAGGGAATAGCTTGCCTTGTCCCCTTTCCTTTCTTCTTTTTTTTTTTTTTTTTTTTTTTTTTGTGGACCAAAAGAGGCGGGAGAGGGGGGGTCACGCTTCTGCAGAGTATTTATCTGTGACCCTAGAGCACAAAAAAATAACATTGGAATTACGGTCGAATACTTTTTACTAGAAAGTCAAATTTACACCAATTACTTTTGTACTTTTACTTAAGTAGATTTTTTTTATTGGTACATTTACTTAAGTATTTTTTTTTAACCTAATTATCTGTACTTCTACTTAAGTACAAAAAGTGAGTACCGTATTTTCCGCACTATAAGGCGCACCTAAAAACCTTAAATTTTCTCTAAAATCCACAATGCGCCTTTTAACCCGGAGCGCATTATATATGAAGTAATATTGAGCTACAGCAGGTGTCGCAACTGCGGTAAGCAGCCGCCGACTCCATTTCCCCCGTAGAAGAAGTAGTGCGCGGTGCATGCTGGGATAAATGAAAGGGCGTTTCATTTCCATTTGTGTGTTTGTGTAAAGACCCGGAAATGGCGTCTACCAAGAGACACTGTTACACCGCAGAGTTTAAACTCAAGGCGATCGGTCACGCAGTAGAACATGGGAATAGAGCCGCAGCGAGAAAGTTTAACATCAACTCGCAGCGCAAGTTTAGTCTTGTTACTTGCGCTGCGCCAAGTAAACAAGACTAAACAAAGTTTCCGCGGGAACAAAGCGAGATGGCCGCAGTTAGAGGACAAAGTTGAACAGCCTTTACTGTAGCGCCTTATAATGCGGTGCGCCTTATATATGGAAAAAGTTTTTAAAAAATGTCATTTATTGAAGGTGCGCCTTATAGTGCGAAAAATACGGTACTTCATCCACCACTGATCAGGAGCATGTTGATCTCAAGACCAAAAGTGACCATTGTCTTCAAACATTTCAAACCAATTAAAACCTGATACTTGATACAGAAACTCTGAACTTTGATCTTAAAATACACTCTTCATTGTTTGTGGATAGTATCTGATTTTTTTATTTTTTATTTTTTTTAAAACCTCAGTATGTTTGGTCCAGTGCCACATCTTACTGGCCAAGTTTCAGGCGTATTGATTTTCTAAATAGCTACAGCATAACGACGGGGTAACAGTACGAACAGAATGTACACTACTTTGTTTTGATGTGGCTTTGAAGAACAGGTCATCTTTTGCTTTCCTGCTTTACTGTGCAGGTGAGAGGCTGCTCGGACTCTCTTGCTGAGCCATTAGTACTCCTCTGCTGACCAGCAACAAATGCACAAGAGTGATTGAGTGACCTCGAGCAAAAAGGTCCAAAGTGTGTTTGTATTTTTCCAAAGTAGATACAGACAGCTTAGCATTTACAAATGAAAACACAGCTTGTAACAACAGTAACAAAAGCCCGACCGATTTATCAGTTGGAAGATTAAATTGGCCGATACGGGACTCTCACGAGACATTGACAAGAATGTTATCAATTGGTTTTAATGGATTTCTTTCTGAAAGTCAATTCAAACACTCAGATTTACAGAGATCCTGTAAAAGCCCCCCAAAAATGAAGCAGGAAAGGGGGTACTTTACCTCTGTTCTGACACAAAGGAAGAAAGCAGAAACAGACCATGTCTATTTTGTTCAGTGTTTTGTGTGCGTTAAATGAATAAGTTTTATTACAGCGGGGATAATAAGTATTTGACACATCAGCATTTTTATCAGTAAGGGGATTTCTAAGTGGGCTATTGACTCAAAATTTCCACCAGATGTAGCCATCAAGCCAAATATTGAATCCATACAAAGAAATCTGAACATTTAAGTTTACAACTTGAGTCATAATAAATAAAGTGAAATGACACAGGGAATAAGTATTGAACACATGAAGATAACAAGGTGCAAAATGGCATAGAAAGCCAGGAGATCACCTGAAATCTGTCAGTATTGAGAGAAACCCTGGCCCCTATCAGTACTAATTGATATCAGCTGCTTTAGTCCTAATTGTTGGCCTATAAAGACTTCTCATTACCCAGGAAAGACTTCATGATGGGTAAAAGCAAAGAACTCTATCGTAATCTTATCGTTGAAAAGCATTTTGATGGGAATGGTTATTGGCGCATTTCCAGAATGCTGAATGTTCCTGTGAGCACTGTGGGGGCCATTATCCGGAAATGGAAAGAGCATCAGTTCACCATAAACCGGCCACGATCAGGTGCTCCACGTAAGATCCCTGTCCGAGGAGTCCAAAGAATAATCAGGAGAGTTCTCCAAGAGCCAAGAACCACTCGGGCAGAACTTCAGGAAGACCTTGCATCAGCAGGTACCGTTGTTTCAAAGAAAACTATAAGCAATGCATTGAACCGCCATGGCATCCATGCACGCTCACCACACAAGACTCCACTGCTGAACAAAAAGCATGTTGAGGCTCGGTTAAAGTTTGCCAAACAGCATTTGGAGAAGCCTGTGGATTATTGGGAGACTAGTATGGTCAGATGAAAGCAAAATTGAACTTTTTGGCAGTCATTCTACACACCATGTTTGGAGAAGAAATGGCACTGCCCACCACCCCAAGAACACCATGCCAACAGTTAAGTTTGGGGGAGGAAGCATAAGGGTTTGGGGCTGCTTTTCAGCAAGGGGTACTGGCAGACTTCATATTATTGAAGGCAGGATGAATGGAGAAATGTACCGGGACATTCTGGATAAAAATCTGCTGCCATCAACCAGAAAGCTGAAATTAAAAAGAGGGTGGACATTTCAGCAAGACAATGATCCCAAACACAAGGCCAAGGAAACAATCAAGTGGTTTCAAAGAAAGAAAATCAAGTTGCTTGAATGATCACCTGACCTAAATCCCATAGAAAATCTATGGAGAGAACTGAAGAGCAAAGTTCATAAGAGAGGCCCAAGGAACCTTCAAGATTTAAAGACCGTTTGTATAGAAGAATGGGCCAGAATCACTCCTGAGCAATGCAGACGACTGGTCTCTCCATACAAGAGGCGTCTAGAAGCTGTAATCACCAACAAAGGCTTTTCTACAAACTATTAAATAAAGTGTGTTCAATACTTATTCCCTGTGTCATTTCACTTTATTTATTATGACTCAAATTGTTTACTTAAATGTTCAGATTTCTTTGTATGAATTCAATATTTGGCTTGATGGCTACATCTGGTGGAAATTTTGAGTCAATAGCCCACTTAGAAATCCCCAAACTGATAAAAATGCTGATGTGTCAAATACTTATTATCCCCGCTGTATGTTAAAACCTCTTAACATCCACCAGAGCGCCGACGGGTGGTTTTGTGTTTTGAAAATGTCTGCACTCATAACGACACTTATTCTTTGTTCAACTCCAGTCACTTAACCTCATTTTAAAGCTTAAACTTTCAAGAAAACGATCATAACATCCATTCTTATGTTTTCACTAGTTTCAAGAAGAAATAATTAATTATCCGCAAAAAATCAAACTGTGTAGGGCGCATTTCTTACCTGTGATCCAGTTCTAGTGGGCTCAGACAAGTTCAATCCATGAGTAACTGTTCTTGTTTTGTCCGAAATAATTCACAGAATAACTATGTGAAATTGTATTTTCTCAAAAGTAATCCAGTTTGGAGAAATACTCCAGAAAACTTGATTTTTTTCTGTGAGAAATCCAGTGGAATAACGTAGTAGTCGCGTTTCTATCTCCATAGCAACCGCCATGCTGTGTCCATGACTTTATCGTGGGTGTGTTTAATTCCCTCACTAAGTCAGTTAATGAGACTATTTGTAAGATTTTCCGTTCACGGGTTTGTTTCACACATCCCTTTGAATGAAACGCGCCCTTTACTCAGCTAAGAGGGGCGCTAGCTTCTTAGCCACTAGCTGGCTAATGACATCACTTTATATTAAATAATTTATATGAGAGAATAGCCAATGACCACAGCTTTGTATTCAGCTTCGTAGCAAAAAAATCATTGGTGGGGAATATTTACAGTCACCAAAACACTAATATGCATTTTTTATGACTAAAAAAGGTGATAGAATTGCAAAAATTCAATTTGGCACATTTTGGCACATATTTGGATAGCTTGTTCCGAATGGACACTTTTATATTATAAGGTCGATAGGTCAAAAACTCTTGTACCTAGAGATCTGAAACTTAACACAGTTGTTGTTAACAATATTATTACCATACATATGGAAGGAATTATGCCTACTCAGAAGTATGTCTTGGCTAGGGACATTGGAAAATGAACAAAATTAGACTAGGTTAAAAATGTACTTTTTACAAAAAAAAAAAAAATTATGTTTGAACTACTGTAGGATAGGTTCTGAAGCTCTGACACTTTTCATGTACATATCTGCAGAAACTAAAAGGTCTAAGCTTTATTTTGATGTATAGTAAAAGCATGTGACTTGAAAGATGTTGCTGTAATAAGCAATGGCATTTGGGTATGTCCAGCTATTGTGCACAGCCCGAAAATAGGTAGATGTTAAGAGGTGAAATGACTTCTATAGAAGAACGTTAAAGCTCAAATATGTATAAATTAATGTGTTTAAAAGAGACATACAGCCCCTGCATATTAGCCCTTTTTCTAACGCTGACAACTTCAAGATAAAATACACTGTATCCAAGTAAAAAGTTGCGCATTGACCAGATGAGTAAGATGTGTAGCGTACTATTGTTTAACAGGTATGAGGTATAAGTTTAACAGTTACAAACGTACAGCAAGTAAACAAAGCAGGGTTTATTAAAGATAAGTGCATAAAAATGAATGGAAAAAAGATACAGCTTACAGCACGTAAAAACAATCTGGCTAATCTATCCGGCTTTAGACACCAGAATGATAATTTCACTGCCATGTGGTGGAAACCATGCAACCCTGAACAGGCTGAAAGTTCATTTTGACCTCGTTAATAAATGACCTGATGTACAATGTAAAACTAATTAAAATACAGAGGTGTCAAAAGTACCAACATTTTCTACTCAAGTAGAAGTATAAATACAGAGTTAAAAAACTACTTTAGTAAAAGTAGAAGTATCAACTCAAGTTTTCTACTTTAGTAAAAAGTAACCTATTTTAAAACTACTTAAAGTAAAAAAAGTAAAAGTAATTTTCAGAAAAAAAGGAATATTGTTAACAGAAGCGTATGAACATATTTTTTAACTATTATCACATGCTTTAAGGAGCAGAAAATATGATAATAAATGAAAGTGTTTTGGTGTGAAACTTTATGAATCAGAAACATTTATTTCTTAATAATCTTTATTGGAAATCGATTAATGAACACAATCAAATGTATTATCATAAGCAGGGCATTATGTAACGTCCCTTCAGCTACCAAGCTTCACTCTGCATCACCTAATTTAACCAACTTCAAGACATAAACACACTCAATGTTAAAAAAAATAAATAAATTAAAAAAAAATGACCAAAAGGCTTTTTCAAGCCTTGAAGGCAGCTAGTTTTCAAAGTTCTTTGAGGCAATACTGAATAGTCTTTAACAAGTTGATAAGGTTGGGAGTGCCACATACAGCCTGCATGACACCTGTAACCAGCGTTGCCAGGTGGGAGGTTCTGGATTATCGTACTAATGACTTAAAATTATCGTATTTTACAAAACATATTGTACACCCAGTAAAACCACATCCATTGATAAAATAACACCCCAAAGTAATGATTGACTGGACCTTTCAGCCAATCATTCATCTGTTCCTTTGTTTGATGCATTCAGGGTTCATAAAAAAAAAAAAAATCTCCGACAAACAGTCGCAGCTTTTTAACGGTGACAAAATGACGAACGTAGCGACTACTTTTTATAAAATAACGAAGTAAAAGTACAGATAATTGCATAAAAAAGTAGTGAGTAAAAGTAAAAAGTAGGAAAAAAATAATTACTTTGTTAAAGTAAAGATAACGAGATTTTCTACTTGAGTAAGGTAACAAAGTAGTTCTACTTCACTACTTGACACCTCTGTTAAAATATAACGCTACAAACAAAATTGAAGTTACTTTTTAAGTTTCTCTTCTTCATCCGTGTTTTTTTCGGACAGGGGATTGAAAAATCTTTACAATACTTATCTCTAATCTGGACTGGATGAGTTATTGGCTCGAATTAGTTCCCTTGCAACTCTAGTCTGGTTGTTGCGGGTGCAAAATCTAGCTGGCTAATAACATCACTTTATACTAAATAATTTACATGAGAGAATAGCCAATGACCATAGCTTTCTAACGAGGGGCTGGACTCATAGGCGGGCCAAGCATGTGACTTTCTATTCAATCATCAAATCAAATCATCTATGGTGAAAATTTACAGTCACCAAAATACTAATATGCATTTTTGTGACTAAAAAGGTGATAGAATTGCAAAAATTCAATTTGGCACATCCAGATCCAGTGCTGTACCTGGCGATGGTGAGGTAAGCGTCCGTCTGCTCCGATCGTTCAGCAGCACTGTCCTCCAGGGTCTCCAACAGGGGGAGGATGCTAGAGGTGCTGGGAGGTCCAGCTGCCGCCATCATTATTATTCACCTCCTATAGCAACAGAAGAACCTTTGAATTAGAATATAACCCAAAACAATCTATAATTTATTCATGCCCTGGTGGGGAAATTTGAGTGTCCAGTAGGAGAGTCCAAAAAAACTAGCAAAAAAAAAAAAAAAGTACTCTCTATTAAAAAGAGCGGCGAGCTCTGGTAGCTCATTAGAGATGTAGGTCTGATGGCTGCTGGAACGAATGACTTCCTTGAATTTGTCAGTTCTACAGCACGGAGAACGGAGCCTACCACTGTGGTGCTTCTCCAAGAGGTCCGGGTCTCATGCAGAAGGTGATCCCTACATGAGAGGATAACCTCCACCATGGTTACCTATGGCCACCAGCTGTGGGTGGCAACCAAAAGAACGAGATTACAGATACAGGCGGCTGAAATGAGCTTCCTCCTCAGGGTGGCTGGGCTCTAACTCAGAGGTAGAGTGAGGAGCTCTGCCATCTGGAAGAAGCTCGGAGTAGAGCCGTTACTCCTCCAGGTCGAGAGAAGCCGTTTGGGTATCTGGTTCTGTTCATCACCTTTATGGACAGGATATTTTGCGCAGCCGAGACGTTGGAGGGATCCGGTTTGGTGACCCTAGGATCGGATCTCTGCTTTTTGCAGATGATGTGGTCCTGTTGGCTTCATCGGACCGTGATCTCCAGCTCTCACTGGATCGATTTGCTGCCGAGTGTGAAGCGGCCGAGATGGGAATTAGCAGCTCCAAATCCGAGACCATAGTCCTCGCCCGGAAAAGGATGGAATGCCCCCTGCGGGTCAGAGACAGGGTCCTGCCCCAAGTGGAGGAGTTTAAGTATCTCAGGGTCTTTTTCACGAGTGGGGGAAGGATGGAGCGGGAGATCGATAGGCGGATCGGTGCGGCATCAGCAATAACTAGAACGCTGCATCGGTCCATCATGGTAAAGAAAGAGCTGAGCCGAAAAGCAAAGCTCTCGATTAACAAGTCAATCTACGTTCCAACCCTCACCTATGATCACCAGCTGTGGGGGGTGACCGAAAGAATGAGATTGCAGGTACAAGCGGCCGAAATGAGCTTCCTCCGCAAGGTGGCTGGGCTCTCACTCAGAGATCAGGTGAGGAGCTCTGCCATCCTGGAGGAGCTCGGTGTCGAGCCGCTTCTCCTCCAGGGCGAGAGGAGCCACATGGGGTGGTTCGGACATCTGGTCAGGATGCCCCCCGAGCGCCTCGCTGGTGAGGTGTTTCGGCCACGTCCCACCAGGAGGAGACCAAGGGGCAGACCACGGACCCGCTGGAGAGACTATGTCTCACAGCTGGCCAGGGAACGACTCGGGATCCTTCCAGGTAAACTGGACGATGCAGCTGGGGTGAGACGGGATTGGCTGTTGCCCCCGCGACCCGGATGAGCGGAAGATGACGGACTGGAATGGTTAGAATACCCGAGCGGATGTGAATACCGCCTTGCTGGTGAGCTGTTTCTGGGACGTCCCATTAGGAAGAGGCCCGGGGCAGACCCGGGACCCACTGGAGAGACTATATGACTCACAGCTGAACTGGGCACCTCGGGATCTTCCCGGGTGAGCTGGAGGATGCACCCGGGATGAGAGAAGCTTGAGTTTCCCGCCTGAGGCTGTTGCCCTGAGACCCAGTCCCGGATAAGCGGAAGATGACAGAAAATAATGGAACCTCCACCATGGCACTATGGTGGTGAGGATAATGAAAGGTCCCCAACAGTAGTCCCTGAGGAATACCATTCAGCAGGTTGTGTCATCAAGGGACCCTCCAATGTCTCCTCATACATATTCTAAAATGAAAACTAGTGAAAAAAGAATTCTGATCACGTTTAACCTGTTTAAACATGACTTTTTAGTTCTTCTTGTATTATTTCAGGATTTTTTTGTTCTTGTATTGTTTCAGATCTCTCTCTCCTCCTCTGCTAAGATCCTGACAGTAAACTAGGATGACAGTGTGAAAGTTTTCAGACTTGTTAGTAGAGGATGATCTGAACCAAATCTCAAACTTAGTCTGATTATTTTAATATTTAAAAAAGTCTTAAAGTAGAAGTCTGTGGTGTGATCAGGGACAGTTTCCTGATTCATGCGTGTGCGCTAGCTAGCTCCAGTTAGCTTTAAGAAGCTACATCGAGAATTTTCTATAAAAATACATTTCTTAGCCAGATATGACGGCCTGGCAGGGTACACACACACCATCACCAGCCTGCCTTCAAGATATAAACAGCTCAGAAAAAGAAATTAGCGGGAAAAAAAAGAAGTTTATAAAACCATGAGAACGTCGCAGCTCACAATGCTCACCTCCAAGTTATCACAGCGGATAGATGTGGATCATTAAAGACGAGAAACGCGCACCTCAGAGCGGGTGGCTTCTGTCCAGCTCCCTGCTCCTCTTCAGGCTTTCTCTGCCTGCAGATTAAACCTGTCAGGTTTTACTTTGAGGATCTTCTGAGTTCTAATCGTTTCTGCGGGAAAATCTACTGGCGCCAAACCACTACGCATGCGTGCAAAGTTAACTTCGACCTCTGCTGCGTCACACCAAACCCCGCCCACTTTTACTGATGGAGAAAAAGAAGCTGAAAGCTTATTGGTTTACTTTAAAACATTATATACATGGATGGATGGATGGATAGATGGATGGATGGAAGGATGGATGGATAGGTGGATGGATGGATGGATGGATGGGTGGGTGGGTGGGTGGATGGATGGATGGATGGATGGATAGGTGGGTGGATGGATGGGTGGATGGATGGAAGGATGGATGGGTGGATGGATTGATGGATGGATGGATGGGTAGATGGATGGATGGATGGATGGATGGATGGATGGATGGGTGGATGGATGAATGGAAGGATGGATGGATGGATGGTTGGATGGATGGATGGGTTAATGATGACGAATGTGTTGATGGGTTAATGGATATGTAAGTATATGGATGAGTAGATAGATGGATGTGTAGGTGGATGGATGTGTAGATCGATGGATGTGCAGGTGGATGGATGTGTAGATCAATGGATGTGCAGGTGGATGGATGGATGTGTAGGTGAATGGATGGATGTGTAGATCGATGGATGTGTAGATAGATGGATGTGTAGATTTGTTGATGGATGTGTAGGTGAATGAATGGATGTCTAGGTGGATGGATGTTTAGATGGATGGATAGATGGGTGGCTGGATGTGTAGGTGGATGGACGGATGTGTTGGTGGATAGGTTGGTTGATGGCTGTGTACGTATGTGGATGGATTGATGGATGTGTACATGGATGGATAGATGGATGGATGTGTGGGTGGGTGGATGGATGTGTGGGTGGGTGGATGGATGTGTAGGTGGATGAATGGATGTGTAGGTGAGAGGATGGATGTGTAGGTGGATGGATAGATAAATCGATGGATGTGTATGTGGATGGATGTGTAGATATGTAGATTGATGGAGGTGTAGGTGGGTTAATGGATGTGTAGATGGATGGATGGATGGATGTGTAGGTGGATGAATGGATGTGTACGTGGATGGATGAATTTTATAGGTGGAAGGATGTGTAGGTGGATGGATGTGTAGATGGATGAATGGATGTGTAGATGGATGAATGGATGTGTAGGTGGATGAATGGATGTGTAGGTGGATGGATGAATTTTATAGGTGGAAGGATGTGTAGGTGGATGAATGGATGTGTAGATGGATGAATGGATGTGTAGGTGGATGAATGGATGTGTAGGTGGATGGATGAATTTTATAGGTGGAAGGATGTGTAGGTGGATGAATGGATGTGTAGGTGGATGGATGTGTAGGTGGATGAATGGATGTGTAGGTGGATGGATGTGTAGGTGGATGAATGGATGTGTAGGTGGATGGATGTGTAGGTGGATGGATGAATTTTATAGGTGGAAGGATGTGTAGGTGGATGAATGGATGTGTAGGTGGATGGATGTGTAGGTGGATGAATGGATGTGTAGGTGGATGGATGTGTAGGTGGATGAATGGATGTGTAGGTGGATGGATGTGTAAGTTGATGGATAGATGATTGGATGGGTGGATGAGTAGGTGGATGGATGGATGGATGGATGTGTAGGAGGGTGGATCAAAACCCGAGTTAAAACAAAAACAAACAAAACAATTTTCAATAACAAACAAACAAATGACATAAAACACAAAGTGATGTTACCAAAATATTGATTGGGAACATAGCGGACAGTAAACAGTATGTGAGTGGAAGTACGTGCATGCTGCCGCTACGAACCATGTCCTTTACAGCCACCAAATCTTTCTCAGCCCAAAAGGCCAGAAAGGAGGAGGGAGAACACAAGTGAACACAAGTTCACTGTTTGGGATTATTGTTCGTATTCCAAAATGAAAGTTTAGGTATTTTCCTTATTACACGTTTCCACAATTTTTGTGGAAAACTTTGTTGTGTCGGACGGCTGATTTTTCAGAAATTGTCCAGCTACTGTGGCTCCCAAAAGTGAGCTGGTTAAGGAGGCATTCTGCCGTTGACATGCATGTAGACATACTCGACCAGTTGCTGGCTCTCGGAGGCACATCCGTGTGTGGCTGGAGGAGTTGGTTCGGTCCCGGGGGAGGTGAGGAGAAGAAGTCAATCTGGCGGAGGTGAGGAGAAGGAGACTGTCTAGAGGAGGTGCCTAGGGCCTCGAGGAAGCACCTCGCTTGAGGAACTGGAGGCACATACTCGGACCCAGTGAAATACAGAGAGGTCAGTTTGGTGTACTTCACTGCGGCCTGGCTTTGTGATCCATTCTAGACTCCAGCTTTTGGGTTGCCAGGTTGGACACTGTGCAACCGGACTGGGATGCCGATGGATAGGGGCGAGGGGGCATGTTTGCACTGCAGCACTCAAATTTTCTTTTGGGGATAAGTAAAGCATATTCAATTCAATTTAGATAAAGATGTAAAACTGTTTATGAAATCAATGAAGAAGATATTTATTGATAGATTTCATCTATAATTCAATATAAATTGTTTCTGTAAATGTTGGCAAATTTTGCCTCAGATTCAAGTGAAAAACATATTGAGTGTATATTTCATTCCAATTTATTATCGTCACTGTTTTGTTTCATCTTCTGAAAGGATTATCCCTATTGGCGAAACGGGGATACCGGACACTATCCTGCCTGTTTCCAGCAAGAGGCAGGGTACACCCCAAACAGGTCGCCAGTCTGTTGCAAGGCCACACACTCACAACCATTCACACTTATTCCTAGGGGCAATTTTATAGCGGCCAACCATCCTAACATTTGGAGAATGGGAGAAAACCCACACATACAGTACACGGGGAGAACATGTAAACTCCACATAGAAAGACCAGTGTTTTATGCCTCGCCCGACTCCAGCACTCAAACCCTGACCTTCTTGCTGTGGAGCCACTGTGCTAACCACTGCACCATCGTGCCGCCTATTATCATTGTTAAAAAAAAACAGGGATAAATGAATAAATAAAAAGAAACTCTGAGATCCATTCCGTTCCGTCATCTTCCGTTTGTTCCGGGGTCGGGTCGCGGGGGCAACAGCTTCAGATGGGTAGTCCAGGCCTCTCTCACCCCGGCTGCAATCGCTGCATCCTCCAGCTCACCTGGAAGGATCCCAAGTCGTTCCCCGGCCAGCTGTGAGACATAGTCTCTCCAGCGGGTCCGGGATCTGCCCCTTGGTCTCCTCCCGGTGGAACGTGCCCGAAACACCTTGCCCGCAAGGCGCTCGGGGGCATCTTGACCAGATGCCCGAACCACCCCATCTGGCTCCTCTCGACCTGGAGGTGGAGCGGGTCAACACCGAGCTCCTCCCGGATGGCAGAGCTCCTCACCTGATCACTGAGTGAAAGCCCAGCCACCCTGCGGAGGAAGCTCATTTCGGCCGCTTGTACCCGCGATCTCATTCTTTCGGTCACCACCCACAGCTGGTGATCATGGTGAGGGTGGGAACGTAGATCGACTTGTAAATCGAGAGCTTTGCTTTTCGGCTCAGCTCTCTCTCACGACGGACCGATGCAGCGTCGTAGTTATTGCTGACGCCGCACCGATCCGCCTGTCGATCTCCCGCTCCATCCTTCCCTCACTCGTGAACAAGACCCAGAGATACTTAAACTCCTCCACTTGGGGCAGGACCCTGTCCTTGACGCGCAGGGGTCTGAGTTCTGATCTGAGATCCAGAAATAAAAATTCGATTCAAAATCTTTCATATTAAATGTTGATAATAAAAATGTAAACTAAATTAATTCTTTTTGCATTCATTAGGCAGAGGGTCAGAGTTTCCCTGCAAGTGGACCTCAATAAAATGACCCGGATCCAGTAGACTATAAAGTTCTACAAAACACCAACAGGTTTAGTTTCACAGATTTATTGATTTAATAAGACAACATGGTAACAGATCAGGAACAGCACGTTGGTGATTTCATATGTGCAGAGAGGCGTTCACGGCTGTGTACTGTAACTGGAAACCACCAGCAGTAACAGAAGCATCAGAGAGAAATTTTAGAGTCATCACGTTTCCTGCAACACAGCAAAGTAAAAGATTTACAGAGTTACATGTTTTACACGGCTTTTTCTTTGGAAAAAAAGTTAAAAAACAGAGACATGATAGACTTTTATAAAATAATCTCTGTTAAATGTTGATTTTATTTGATTCTATTTTCCAAAATGCATTTAATTAACAACATAAGGGGTTCATCGTCATGATAATTATCGTTCAGATTAAGCTTCTTATTGTTAAATCAGATTGAAGCCCACCTGTGCTGAAGATGTCATCTGGTATATAATCTCCACAAAACCTGAAAACACAAAATAAAACAGCAATTCAAATATAAAATGAAATATCATAGTTGGAAAATTTGAAATTTGCAAACAAAATACTTGCAAATGAAATAACGAACTACAGTAAATAGTTTTGTGAAACTTTTCATTTTGACTGCAGTTACATCCCAGATGACACTAGGAAGCAGCAGACCCTCACAGTATTTGGCATTAAAAATGAATCATCATTTTAGATCTGAAGATTTTTTGAATGTGGATTTATGTGCATGTGCATATTTTCATTAACAATGATCGTCTAAATAAAAGACCCCTAATTTTAATTTAAACCTAAGACAGAAACAACATTTGAAATGGTTTTGATTGGTTTCAAATTCTCCCAAAGTGTTTTTAGGAACACAAACGGAGGGTATAGGTGGTTTATTTCTTCAAAAACAGAAGTGATTAGTTGGATGTCACCTTCTTATGCCTCTATCCCTTACTGGTTTGCACCAGAGCCCATCCCAGCTGGTTCAAGGCACACCCCAAACAGGTCACCAGTCTTTAGTGGGGCGACACACATAAAACCATCCACACACACATTCCTAGGGGCAATTTGGCACCAGCCAAATCAACCTAACATGCATATCTTTGGAGGGTGAGAGGAAACTGGAGTACCCGGAGGAAACCCACGCAGACATGAGGAGAACATGCAAACTCCACACAGAAAGGACAGTGTTCCAAGCCTCATCCCCACCCAGGTCTCGAACCCACGACCTTCTTTCTTTGAGGCCACTGTGCTACCCACTGTGCCACCGTGCTGCCTACAAGTGATTAAATAATAGAAAATAAATAAAGTATTTTTTTATTTTGACATATTAAGGTATAAACTAACAGATAGACTTCGTAAACCCAAAATGGCAAAATAAAATTTAATTCAAGAATGGATTCCAAACAAAATCGATGTGTGAATAAAAGGTTAAAAAACACTCAAACTAAACATTTAAAAATAACTGAATATGCACTGTACTTTTCAGTGGTAAGTTTTTAAATATCTCAACAGATACATCCTAGTTCAGAAATTTCATATTTACCACCCCCAAAAAATATAAATATGTTTATTTACAAGTAAATTCACTCATTTATTTGTAGTTTAATTTTTAAAACCGTGAACTCTGCCTTCCTTTTGCTCCCTGCGTAGTACCGCCACTTTTGGTTCATGCACGACACAGTGTAAGCTTAATTTGAGGCGCAAATACAGAACAGATAGCTCATATTCTTTTATATTCTTATTTGAGTGCATTTAGGAAAAAAAACAGTGTCATGTCTGAACAGAGAGATGTACCATTGCTCTGAAACTATGTCCTGCTAAATTTAGAATGTGGGTGTGGCAGAGAACAAAAGCAGAGGCCAAGAACAAGAATTGCAAATTTCTCAAAAATACTTGAATGAAATAAAAACACTCCTCAAGTAAGTTTTTGATTTGGGAATGATGTTCAGAAATGGTAGAAACCTCAAAAAAGTTGATTTAATATTAAACTTCCTTTTTAAACTAAACTTCAACCTCAATGTGATCCCTCCTTCCTGTGGACCCCCATAAGGTTTCTCTTCTTTTTTCCACCTTTTGCGGGGTTTTTTTCCTCATCAAGAAGGAGGGTATAAGGTAGGGGTGGGCAAACTTTTTGGTTTGTGGGCCACATAGATTTCCAACATTTGACACAGGGACCGAAACAGGAGCAGATGGATGGCATGCTTTGGTAAACCCTAGATTAGATCGATAGAATGTCACGCTAGATTTTAAACAAGCACGTTAAATGTTACATCGAGAGCGTTAAATTTCAAATCTAGCGGTGCTAGGTCCGAAATGTAGTGCGATAGCGCTTAAAAAGTGAATTTTGTGGCGCTAGGTTTGAAGTCTAAGCGCTTCATGTAACATTTGGCTTGTTTTAACATCTAACACGCTGTTTACGTGCGTGTATTGGCCCCGATGGCTTTCCATATCTGTGCACACTGTTTATTTTGAAGCCGTGCGCATCAAGGAGACACACACATTTTAATGGGAGTAGTGTTGTTGTATATATGGCGCCATCTAGTGACGAAACACTAGAATTGCCGAAAAAAACAAAACATTAACAAGGTTTATTTATTTAATTTTTCCAAGCTTGACGAGCTGGATTAAAACATTTAACGTGCCGCATGTGGCCCGCGGCCGTAGTTTGCCCATGCCTGGTCTAAAGGCAAGAATGTGCTGAGATTTTTTAGTTACTTTTTGTGTATTTGCATAAATACATTTTTTGGACTTTTTTCAATTTACAAAGTCAAACCCGTTGAGACAATTCTTTTGTGATGTTGGGCTTCACAAATAAAATTGAATTATTGGGATGTTTAACTTTGTACAGGATGTGGGACTTACCTTCCAACAAATCCTGAGATATCATCATAACTGTCATAAACCTCCAGATAATCTGCCAGACACGACATGTCATCCTCAACATCAAACTCCAGGAAGTGAAGGTGGATCTTCTGACCCAGGCGGGCTCGGATGTGCCAGTAGCAGATCTGCTCATCCTGGTACTCATCAGGGAAGCCAGGAGACTGGATGATCTTCTGCTGCTCAGTCAGAACCCCTCCACATTCTTTAGCTGGTGGACGTAAGACACACATGATCACCATAAAACTCCAGTTCCAAACACAAGGGGACAAATGATCCCCTTTAAACGAACATGTAATCACAAGGCTGTGAGAGGAATTTTCAGATTAAACTTTCTGTTCTGTTGTCTTCTGCTTATCAGGTTGCCAGGTTGCGGGGCCTTTTCCCAGCCCTGCTGCTTCCTCCAGCTCACCCAGGAGGATCCTGAGGTGTTCCCTGTCCAGCTGTGAGACACTCCAGTGGGTCCAAGGCCTACCACTGGGTCTCCCTCAGATGGGACGCGCCCAAACCACCACACCAGCAAGGTGTCCAGGAGGAATCCTAACCAGATGCCCCAACCACCCCATCTGGCTTCTTGCGACCAGAGCAACAGCTCTACAGTGAGTGAGGAGCTCCTCCCAGACGGTAGAACTCCTCACTCTATCTCTGAGAGAGAGAGAGCCTGCCAGTGGATCTGGGGTCTGCCTTTTGGTCTCCTCCCGGCGGAAAGTGCCCGAAACGCCTCACCAGTGAGGCATTCAAGAGGCAACCTAACCAGATGCCCGGACTACCCCATCTGGCTTCTTTCGACCCGGAGGAGGAGTGGCTCTACTTCGAGCTCCTCTCGGATGGCAGAGTTCCTCACTCTATCACTGAGTGAGAGCCCAGCCACCCTGCGGAGAAAGCTCGATTTGGCCGCTTGTATTTGCGATCTCATTCTTTCGGTCACCACCCACAGCTAGTGACCATAGGTGATTGTGGGAACGTAGATCGACTGAGAATCAAGAGCTTAGCTTTTCGGCTCAGCCAACCAATGCATGTCCAAATTTTTGCGGACGCCGCACCGTCCAGTCTGTCGACCTCCCACTCCATCTTTCCCCCACTCGTAAACAAGACCCCGAGATACTTAAACTCCTCTACTTGGAGCAGATTAAACTTTCTTAAAAATTCTAGATTTTTTTATTTCATAGGTGCTTTCTTTGTAAACAGAACCGTCTCAATAGCGATGGGAAAGTTGCTCGCAGAATATGTTCGTTAGGCCCTCCAAACCAAAGTAATTAAAAAGAAAACAACAACAGAGAACAACAAAAAACCAATATAGATTTTTTTTTCCAACCACCAACAACTGTGGTGGAAAATATGGCATCGTTAAAAAAGAAAGTACAGCCAGGCAGGAACAAAGAAGGAAGCAACAGGAACATGGATTGATCGTCTCTGGTTAGAAGCAAACTTTTAAGTTTTAACATACGTTTTAAAAGTTGATGATTAAAATCTTTCTTTAAATACTTTCATAAACAAAAACTTATACAATAAAACCCTCCAAAAATGAAAAGTGTTGGCTAAACGGGATGGCTAGGTGGTTAGAGCGTTCGCCCGCGAACCGGAAGATAACCGGAAGTTTGTGGGTTCGCAACCCACTGATTGCACGTCTAGGGTCCATGGAGAAGACACCTAACCCCTCGTTTCTCCCACCATTGGCGCCATCATAGGTGGCAGCCTGTCAGGAGAGTAGTCTGCTCCCCCTCTGTGTCCTGTTTCCCCCCTCCCTCTTGTCTGTGTGTGTGCACAAGTCACACCTGAAACTCATCCACTCATCTGTTGGAGCATAAATAGATCAGTTTTTTCACACACTCTTTGCTAGATCGTTTGTTTTTGTCTTCCTAGTTTATCTGTTTTTGTCTTCTTTATTTGGACTTTTTATCAATCTAATAAATCTGCTTGTGATTTTTTCATCTGAGCCTGTCTTTTGCGTCATGAGTATATTTTTTGGCCTTAGCTCCACATTATGACACAGCCTGCTGCGGTGAAATACGGCACATAAATTTCCCGGTCTGGGATTAACAAAGTATATTAAAAGAAAAATAATAAAGAGAAGGCGTCTGTTACATTTTTTTCTCATCTTCCCAAAACCAAAAATCTTTTAATAATCCAAAATGTTTTTTTGATACATTTTGGATATCATTTTTTTAAAAAAGTTTCTGAAACAGTTAGTACTCTTCAAATCATCTGGTAGTGTGTGTCAAACATTTCAACCGAACAACTATTTTCATCTTATGCTGTATGTATTTCTTTCTTTCTTTTCTGTTCCGTTCATTTCAATTCTGTTCATCACCTTTATGGACAGAGTATCTAGGCGCAGCCGAGGCACCGTGATCTCCAGCTCTCACTGGACTGATTTACTGCCGAGTATGAAGCAGCTGGGATGGGAATCAGCGCCTCCAAATCCGAGACCATGGTCCTCGCCCGGAAAAGGGTGGAATGCCTCCTGCAGGTCAGGGACAGGGTCCCGCCCCAAGTGAAGTATCTCGAGGTCTTGTTGACAAGTGGTAGAAGGATGGTGCCAGAGAACAACAGACAGGTTGGTGCGGCCTCAGCAATAACTAGGACGCCGCACCGGTCTGTCGTGGTAAAGAAAGAGCTGAGCAAAAAAGGAAAGCTCTCGATTTACAAGTCGATCTACGTTCCTACCCTCACTTATGGTCACCAGCTGTGGGTGGTGACCGAAAGAATGAGATCACGGATACAAGGGGCTAAAATGAGCTTCCTATGCAGAGTGGCTGGGCTCTCACTCAGAAATCGGGTGAAGAGTTCTGCCATACGGGAGGAGCTCGAAAGAAGCCAGATGGGGTAGTTCGGGCATCTGGTTAAGATGCCTCCCAAGCACCTCACTGGTGAGGTGTTCGTGGACATCCCACCGGGAGGAGACCAAGAGGCAGACCCAAGACCCGCTATACATAGACTCTCACAGCTGGCTGGGGAACGACTCAGGATCCTTCCGGGAAAGCTTGAGGATACGGCTGGGGTGAGAGAAGCCTTGATTTCCCATCTGAGGGTGTTGCCCTCGTGACCCGGCCCCAAATAATCGGACGACGGCGGAAAGAAATGGAACCAAATCTTTCATTTTTTTATGGTCAAAATTTTATGCCTTAAATTAATTCCATGCTCAACACTACTTATGTGTGATTGAATTTTCAGTCCAACATAAAGGTTGAATGAAATGTTGATATAAATTTGTTTTTTACGATATTGCGTATTGCCTGATACGATTTGCATAATAATTTGAAACCCCCGTAAAGTTTTATGTTTCATCACATTTCTTTTTGCTGACATTTATGTGAAGTAAAAGTTATGAAATCCAATGGATGTGGACATTTCTCTGACGCAGTGGGTCTTGAAACACTCAGCCTGTGTCTCAGTTATCACTCACTCACTCTCTCCATCTTATCCCCCTCAGACTTTTAATACTTCCTGGGAGTTTATTTTCGGTCTGACCATGATAACTCAGAGGAAGTTCCTAAGACTGAGGTTTTGAGTCACAACCAAAAGGGACCTATCGTCTACCGGCACTGATTAAAACTCTTTATCATCTCTGACTCAAACTGAAGTGACGACACCCTTGAGTGGATAGGGGGTGCCTCAGATTTTATAGTAGCTTGGTTTCTTTCTCTGAGAGTTGGTCCTTTTTAAACCTTCTCCGGTAAAATCATCAAAAAAAAAAAAAAAACCTTTAAAAATCCTTCTCAGAAACTTTTGGCAACGTAGAGATTTTATGTGGAGTGGGGGAATATTCTCAGATCTTTGATGCCTTCACAGGCACCCATTGTTCGGGTTGTCTGTTTATGGTTAAAAGCCACTGATGCATGTTTTAGTTTATTTTTCACATTGAACTCATTAGGATTGAAGTTTCTTTGAGCTGAAAGGTTCTGAACCAGAGCAGGACCATAACTTTTACTAAAACAACTTGGCCCTCTTGTTGGAATCGGTATCCAGATGACCGGTGTTGTTCTCACAGGAAGAGACAGAATCGATCTGAGTTATTACTCTTTTCGACAGAGAGGTCAGACTGACATGGTTCGGACATGTCCAGAGAAAAGAGAGGAAATGTATCAGCGGACGGACGTTTGAAACTGCCCGACAGGAGGTCCACTGGGAAGAGCAAAGAGGAGGAGCAGAAGTTTGGCAGGTGGATCAATGCACTACTACTGTACTACTACTTATTCTACTACGTTAGAAAGCTCAGGTCCTTCAATGTCTGCAACAAGATGCTCCACATGTTTTACCATTCCATCATGGAGAGTGTCCTGTTCTTAAAAACAAAGGATGCCTACAGACTGATGAAAAAAAAGCTGGTAGGGTGGTTGGCTCACCCCTCGCCTGCATGGATGAGGTAGCAAGGGACGGAATGAAAGTAAAACTGTCATCAATCATGCAAAATCCGTCCCACCCTCTCCATGAATCTGTGGACCATCTGAAGAGTAGCTTCAGCAATAGACTCCTGCAACCCTGCCGCTCCAAGGGACGGTACAGAAAATCATTTCTGCCGTCATCCATCAAAATATTCAACCTTTCACTTTCAAACCTTTAAACTTTCACTCACAACAGTTAAAAAATTTATGTTGTTGTATGACATTGTATGATTGTAACACTGCAGCACTCAAATTTTCCTTCAGGCATAAATAAAGTATCTTCAATTCAATTCAATGCAGCATCTGCAGTGATCAGGACGCTTCATTAACCTGAACCAAATGGGAACTCTTCAAGCTACCAGCCAATCTGTCATGATGTGGAGCTGAGGCCAAAAATATACCCTTGACACAACAGACAGGCTCAGATGAAGAAATCACAATCAGATTTATTAGAATGATAAAAAGTTCAAATAAAGAAGACAAAAACAGATTAATTAGGCAAGTTCTGATGTAGGAGCTGGAGCCAAAAACTGGATAACAGGTCAAGCATGATAAACAAACGATCTGGCGAAGAGTGTGTCAAAAACTGTTCCATTTATACTCCAGCAGATGAGTAGGTGAGTTTCAGGTGTGACTTGTGCACACACACAGACAAGAGAGAGGGGGGAAACAGGACACAGAGGGGGAACAGACCACTCTCCCGACAGGCTGCCACCTATCATGGCGCCAATGGTGGGAGAAACGAGGAGTTAGGTTAAGCATGGTAAACAAACGATCTGGCGAAGAGTGTGTCAAAAACTGACCCATTTATGCTGCAGCAAATGAATAGATGGGTTTCAGGTGTGACTTGTTGCAGCTCCCTGGTGGGTCCGCCCAACTCCACTCACACAGACAAGAGGGACGGGGGGAAATGGGACACAGAGGGGGAACAGACTACTCTCCTGACACAATGGACAGTTTGTTTGTTTGATCTCTCTTTTGTTTCTAAGTGTTGCAGCAGTGTGTCACAAGCAAAGACAGTTTTTTTTACGATAACGTTAAAATTTAAATGTAAATTAATCTACTTACAGTTCGGATTGTAGCAGTAAACATCCCATTTCTCGCTTTTGTTCAGTCTGTATCCGTAGTCGATGATTCCCACTTTCCCGAATCCACAGTTGGCACCAGATTTGACGATAGGGTAGCCAACGCGGCCTTTGTCAAACCATCCCGCGGCGCACACGTGAAAACCTGACATAATGAAGAGAAAGAGATAAAGTCCAGAGTCTTCCTTTCATCGTCTCCAGGTGAGGAGCATCTGTGAGTAAAATTTTGCTGCGAACCACTTTGAAGGTTAGCCATGCCGATGGAGAAAAGAAGAACCTTTATGGTTGTCTATTGTTGTCTGGCTAATCGGACTTAAAAATTCAGGCTACCAGATCTCTGTGAAACAACAACATTGATTTGATCTATCTGAGAACGTGTTCACAGGTTGTATTTCTTGCGTTTCACCTCGGCCTTAGCCACAAAACAACAAAGAACTTGTAGAAAGATGACTTACTGCTTTCTATTAACCTTTAACCCCGTCCTGTATGTTAAAAGCATTCCAGCGGTTAAACGATGTCACACACAAACCTGATGTTTGGAACGTTTTATGTAGAAAAGACACTGCTTATGTTGAAAGAAATGGATTGAGAGTAGGGCTGCAACTAACGATTATTTTTATAATCGATTAATCTGTCAATTATTTGGGTCGATTAATCGATTAATCGGGTAAAATGACAATCTTCTCCTCCTCCTATTTTTGTAGCTCGCATCGTCAATTTGCTCTCTACTGCCCCACTTGGAGACCAATTTAAGTGCAGCTGACAGCAAAAACTTTTTAGACGATTAATCGATGACCAAATTAGTCGACAACTATTTTGATAATCGATTATAATCGATTAAATCGATTAACTGTTTCAGCCCTAATTGAGAGCGATTAAAAGGAGTATAACTGGAGGTGAGTAAATGTTTTCTTTTTTTTATTATGTGTGTTTGTGAGGTTGCAGACCTATTTGACGTGCTGCCTCCAGCTGGTCGTATGTGGCCAGCTTCCCTCCTTCATACTGGCAGACAGCCATGGCCTCTTTATACGTCAGCTGGTATCTCCCTTTGCGAGATTCTCGGTGGTAAACTCCAGCTGCTTGTTCTGTCAAAGAAGAAAAGAAAAAGTAAACTACTGCCACAGTCGTTTGCATCCGAGCAAAAAAAGAGAGATCCAATAATGTCCAAAACTAAACTCAAAACTTTCGATTTTTTTTTTAACTTTATTGTCCCGCTTTTTCAATGTCTGAATGTCTAACGCATGAATGAGTACAAACTTGGCAGGACACGTCTCTAATCTCTAGCTGTTACTTTGGGTTTTTTAACCTGTTTTCTTACATTTTTTTATACTAATTTAATTTCACACTTTGTTAGGTCTGTCACCTTGGACTGCTTCCTCCAAAGGATGAAAATACCTTTAGTTTATCGTGTAATGATTGGGAGAATTTGTAGATTATGTTTTAGGATTCTTTTTATGTCTATGTTACATAAGTTTGACAAATAAAAAACCTGTAAACCAAGATTTCTTCTTTAGATCTGCCGATCAGCCAAGACCTGCTGTGGTGACTTAACTACACAATGGCAGAGGTGGGCAAACATATGGCCTAGGGCATACATGGGTGGCCCGTTAAACGTTTTAATCCGGCCCGCCGAACTTGAAAAAAAAAAATTAAATAATAAACCTTAATAGTTTTATTTCCCCTGCAATTCTGATGTTTCCTCACTAGATGGCGCACTCTGGATATCTTGGCCTTGTTTAGAAACCAACAACACTGCGTCCATTAAAATGTGTGTGACTCCGTGATGTGCACGCTGTCAAAATAAACAGTGTGCACAGATATGGAAATCCATCAGGGCCAATACACGCATGTAAACAAGCGTGTTAGATGTTAAATCAAGAAAAGTGTTACATTAAGCACTTAGATTTCAGACCTAGCGTCGCTAGATTTGAAATTTAACACTCTTGATGTAACATTTAGCGTGCTTGTTTAAAATCTAGCGCCATTCTATCGGTCTAATCTAGCGGTTACCAAAGCATGCCATCCATCTGATCCTGTTCCGGCCCTTTTGTCAAATGTTAGAACTTAATGTGGTCCGCGAACCAAAAAGTTTACCTACCCCTGACCTACGAGCTACATGCAGCCCGTCAAACCTTTTAACCTGATCCACCAAATGAGAGGAGATTCAATGGATAAATCTTTTTATTATTTTTCCGCACCAATTCAAGTCATTCCTAAAAGATGGCAGACATGTTGTTGAGCTACATCTCAAGAATATCAGACTTCTGAAGTTGTCTTTTTTCTCCAAAAGTAGTTGTATTTTCAACTTATTCCACCCAAGAACACATTGCCTGTTTACACGTAGTGTAATTCTTTTTGTCTGGCCCAGTATTCACTAAACATGCAATCTTAACAACGTATGGGCTTCATCCAGACATACAAATAAAAGTTAGGTTCATCGTAGAAACAAGTGGAGCCAAAAACAACAAAATCCGATGTACGTAAAATATTGAGTTGTAAATTTTAAATAATTTAAAGTCTGTTTTCTGTTCTGTTTTACGGTCTACCAATTAAAATAAATGCATCCCTTTGTTCACATAATTTAAGCTTTTGTGGCCCACGAGTCAAAAACGTTTGCCTTTCCGTGCTGTAGAGGCTTTGGTTTGGGGAAGATGCCGCTAGCATTTATAGATTTTATGAAAAATAATTTCTCAAATTCAACAATGATGCTTTTCACATAAATCTAAACATGTTTTGCCTAAAAACTTACCATTGGGCAAGCAGATCAAAAAACAATGCAATGGGTAATTAGCATTTATAATTTTTTAATTTGCTCAGCACTAGAACTTGCTTTCTTTGACAGCCGTCAATAGAGAGAAGAGCATTTATGGATACCGTTGATTGACCTTTTAAAACCACGACAGCACCAATGGTGGAAGCAACGGGGGGTTAGGTGTCATCCCAATGGACACTTAAGCATGGGCCGAATTGGAATCAAACAATTCCCAGCGCAAGGGAAGACATTCTACCGCTGAGCAAATGCCCCCTCCGTGGCCCATAGGTGAGAATTTGACCACATGCGGTCCGTTAAACGTTTTACCGTTGAACTACAAAAAATAAAATAAATAAACCATGTTAGTTTTAGTTTTCCTGTTCTTCTAATGTTTTGCCACTAGATGGTGCCAAAAACCAACAACACTGCTCCCATTAAAATGTGTGTATCTTCGTGATGCGCACGCCTTCAAAATAAACAGTGTACACAGATATGGAAAGCCATCAGGCTTAATACACGCATGTAAACAAGCGTGTTTGATGTTAAAACAAGCTAAATGTTACATCAAGCGCTTAGATTTCAAACCCCGCGCTGCTAAATACACATTTTTAAACGCTGTCACATTAGATTTCAGACCTAGCGACGCTACATTTGAAATTTAACGCTTTTAATGTAATATTTAGCCACCTACCTGGATCTGCCCCTGGTTTTGGCTCGCTTGTCAAATGTTAGAACTCAATGTGGCCCGCGAGTCAAAAAGTTTGCCCACCCCTGACATAGCCTGTTTAAGAGACAAGCTGGATGTTCAAAATTATATGAATATCCTTTAGAATTTGAAAAGCAAGGTAAGCGAGGAAAGACACAAACTCTTTGAGAATCCAACGTGTGGTTTTCCAGCTGATTGGTTTGCAGTTCACATTAAGTTAATGACCCAATCACAGCAGCAGGGCTCGACTTCAGACAAGTCTCATCCGATCGCCAAACTTCTTTCAAACATACTTGTTATGAGCCTCTTTATTCATTTAAACATGGGGGTTTGTTAAATTTAAGACGTCTTTCACTTTCAAACTATCAATCTGAAAGCAACTATAACCTTCTACTGGCATGATGCCATCCAAGACCCTGTGGGGTGATGTTAGTTTTGTTGCTGGGACTAAAGAGTTTGTTCACATTTGTTGAGAAACACGAACCAAAAAAAAAACCTCTTTTGAGATGTCGACATTTGGAAAGTTACCTTTTAATAATCCCTATTGTTTCATTTCCCAGAAAATTAAAGACAGGTTTGAAAATGACGTAAAACTTAACATGAAAACTTAAGCCACACGTCATCCAAAAAAATATATTACAGAACTTAAACAAGTTGTTCATTAGTGTGAAATAAAACTCTCTTTGTGACATAAGTCAGCCCTTTGTTTGTCATCTTTAAACTGTTCTTTATAATTTTAAAAACCTTCTACAATTTTAATGGAACCATATATTCTAGCTGGATCTGTTGAGGGGATTTGGAGATTTTAGAGAACCCTGAAATGAAGTCATTTCCACATTTTGCAAGTCCGAGGCAACAAAGCCAGCTCATAAACGTGCTGCTTGGCATGAGCTGCTGAAATTACAACAATATATTACCCCTGTTCGTCCTTGATTTGGCTTTAAATCATTAAAAAGTTAAGAGTGGTCATCAAAGAAGAGCTAACATTAGAAAACAACCATGTTCAACTTGACTGGATTTTTACAAAAAAAGAATATTATTCACGAATTAATTCATCATGCTTGTTTTAATATTTAATAAAGCAATCACCGACTTGATTACAACTATAAGACAGATGAAAATAAAACATTGTGAGAAGAAAAGTGAGAATATATTCTTACCCAGCCAAATTGAATTGTGAAATATTCCGTTTTTAAAGCCCCATGTGTGGGTCTCCTTTAGCAGGAAGCTGAGCGTCCAGAGTAGAGCTAAAACATGCATTCTGCAGCTGCTTTCTGCAGATGTTTCCAGCCGCAGTGAGGCTGCTGTAGCTTTATACGCCTCCCTGGAGAGGTGGGAAGTGTCAAGTCCTGTGACATAATTAACCGCAACAACTCTGGCTGCTCTATTTGTTTTTACAAGATTGTTCTATATATAAAAGCAACATGCTTAATTTAAACATTTACAAGAACTACTTTCTGTTTGGAATAAAAATTTGACCAAACAATAAAAGTATAAAAAAAAAAAAATTCCACATTTGGCTGCTGGTCTCAGAAACTTGAAACAATACACCGTGGAAAGTTGATCAAATACTAACTTTTTTCAATTCAATTAAATTTTATTTGTATAGCCCAAAATCACAGAATTTCCGTCTCAGTGGGCTTCACAAGAAAAAGAGGAAAGTATGAACACAAATACACAGCAAGAAAAATAACTAACAAATGCTAACTAAACAATTTATGCACTTAGACTCTCCTTCACGGTGAGGAAAAACTCCTAAAAAACCCATCAGTGGGGAAAAACTAAGAAACCTTGTGGGGATCCACACGAAAGAGAGATCCCTCCCCCGGGACGAGCATCCAATGTGTCTAAGATTATCGTTTAAATATTAGCTTATTCTAATCTACAGCTAAATATCTAAAGAACTCAATAGACATTCTTCATTGTGATGGTAACACGGGGGACTCCTCAGCCCGGCGATGTCCAGGACGGGCATGAGTAGATGGATTTCATCCTGATGGAGCGGGGATGCTGAAGCGCGAAGGTCTCCTCGGTCTGGCCATGCCCAGGACACGAACGCAAAGTATCCATCTGGAATCTGATGGATACTCCATCGGGAATCTGAAGGATACTCTAGATGGTATACTTTTTGTATACCATCCAGATACTTGTATACCAAGTATCCGGATACTTGTATACAATTTTAGACAGAGCTGGTTTGTTATCCGGATACTTGTATACCAAGTATCCGTTTTTTTTAATAACTTAATAATTAATAACTTTTTTCAGTATAAAACTGAAAAAAAGTTATTAATATTATATATTTACAGAACGGTCCTTGGTATACTTGTATACCAAGTATCTGGATGGATACTTTTTAAAATGTTCTTCAATTTGTCAGAAATATGCCTTTGACTATTTTTGTTTATTTTTATTTATTTGCAAAACGTCAAAAATATACATGAGAAAACCTGAGATGGAACGAGCAACATGTGAGGAAAAAATATTCAGTCAAAAGGACACACAAAAGAAATTGACAATAACCTTGAGAAGGATAATCAAATTACTTTAAAAGATTTTTTCAACAGTTTTTAAAAATAATTTTACCAGCCAATTACCTGGCAGTATATGATCATGCAGACAGTCAATCACATGGCAGTAAATAGTCATGATGAAAGCCAATCACATGGCAGCATATTGGATGGGATGCATCAGTAAATAATGGAGTCTCATCAGCGTAAAATGATAGGTCAAAGAAACTTTCCAACCTTCTAAATGTCTTGATCCCCTCTCCTGCCGCCAGAGGGAGCTCTGGATGTTCCTCATCACCTTGATTAGGGCCACCTGAGATTAATTCCTGATTCCACACATCTGTGGACCCTGCCATCTATTTAAGGGCAATCATCCCGGACTTCCCGGCCGGATCATACCAAACCTTCCAACCAGTATTAATGGACTGCCAAATTCAAATAAACCATGTTTTCTGTCTGGAATTGGGTCCTCCTTTTTTCATCTGCACACTTCTTCATGAGAGAATGACCCGACTACAAATGGACCCAGCGGACAGAGAAACGTGAATCCTGTGTATCCTATAAAATTAAATCCTGTGTATCCTGAGAAGGTATGAGTCTTGTGAAGCAGAGGCACCTGCCCAGGGGTCGCTGGAAAAGCCCCTGCCCAGTCTGCACCAAGACCCATCATGTCAGGCTGCGCCGAGCCCCATCACGTCAGACTGCACCGAGCCCCATCAAGCCATGCCACGTCAAGCCATGCCACATCAAGCCACGCCACGTCAAGCCACTCCAGAAGATCTTTGACCACTCGGAGGTGGTCGTTGAGGAGGAGGTGACTATCATGATCCCCTCTCCTGCCGCCTGAAAGAGCCCTGGATGTTCCTCATCACCCTGATTAGGGTCACCTGAGATTAATTCCTGATTCCACACATCGGTGGACCATGCCATCCATTTAAGGACAATCATCACGGACTACCCGGTCGGGTCATACCATCCTTTCCTGCCGGTATTAATGAACTGTCAAATTAAAATAAACCATGTTTTCTGTCTGCCATTGGGTCCCCCTCTTTTCACCTGCACACCGCTTCATGACAGAATGACCCGACCACAAATGGACCCAGCAGACAGAGAAAGGTGGATCCTGAGAAAGTTTGAATCCTGCGAAGCAGGAGCCCCTGCCCAGGGGTCACTAGAAAAGGCCCTGCCCGGGCAAGGGAAACGAGTTCTTGCCTTCCCTGAGGACTCTCATTACCCAACAACTCATGCCACATACAAACTACATGCCATCTCTGAACCATGTATGTGAGAACATGTTGGAATCTAGCTGGAAAATTGTCCTGAATTGCTTCCAGATTTGGGAGGAAGTGATGCATGACGCCTCCATGCACCTCTCTAAGGTGGAAAGTCCGTCTCAGACACAGAACTGCTTCCTAAACTGGGATTTCTCATTGTTTCCATGTGCGCGCCCAGTAAATGAGTGCCAACTGGTCACGCTGGTTGGTCAGTGAAGTTGTCTTATTACACCATAAAAGTCCAGTAAATTCTTGACATCATGTCTGTCCCAACGGTAATAAATGTAAACACATTGTACATATGTGAAGAAGTGAGAATTCCTCCAACGCTGCTGGGACTGGAGTGTACGATCTTGAGCTTCGTGACTCAATTCTTGAAGATTTGTACTGGTTTTATAGACGGGTTGTGCAAACTTTTCTTTTCATGGGCCACAAGCACAGCTTTATTACGTAAAAAGAAAAAAAAAAAAAAAAATTTTCCATCCATTTTTTCCATTAGTTTCCTTAGAGTCTAAATTTCTCTACAAAACGTTAGAGACTTACGTATAATCGAAACCCTACCTCTTTCATTTTCCTGTCTGGATCAATCTCAACCGCTTTTAAAATAACTTTATTGACGCTCCATTTAATGGAAAAGACCAGGATTGCGTGCAAAAAAAAAAAAAAAAAAAAAGGATATTTAGGTATTTTAAATTCTGCAACTGGATTTAAATACATAGACCACAAAAAGAAACAACAGCAAAAAGTGGTTTAACGCAATTAAATTACAGTGCCTTGCGAAAGTATCCAACCCCCTTGAACTTTGCGACCTTTTGCCACATTTCAGGCTTCAAACATAAAGATAAACAACTGGAATTTTTTGTGAAGAATCAACAACAAGTTGGACACAATCATGAAGTGGAACGAAATGTATTGGTTATTCCAAAACTTTTTATCAAAGAAAAAACAGAGAAATAGGGCGTGCAAAAGTATCCAACCCCCTTAAGTTAATACTTTGTATCGCCCCCTTTTGCTGCGATTACAGCTATAAGTCTCTTGGGTTACGTCTCTATCAGTTTTGCACATCGAGAGACTGACATTTTTGCCCATTCCTCCTTCCAAAACAGCTCGAGCTCAGTGAGGTTGGATGGAGAGTGTTTGTGAACAGCAGTTTTCAGTTCTTTCCACAGATTCTCTATTGGATTCAGGTCTGGACTTTGACTTGGCCATTCTAACACCTGGATATGTTTATTTGTGAACCATTCCATTGTAGATTTTGCTTTATGTTTAGGATCTTTGTCTTGTTGGAAGACAAATCTCCATCCCAGTCTCAAGTCTTTTGCAGACTCCATCAGGTTTTCTTCCAGAATGGTCCTGTATGTGGCTCCATTCATCTTCCCATTATTTTAACCATCTTCCCTGCCCCTGCTGAAGAAAAGCAGACCCAAACCACGATGCTGCCACCACCATGTTTGACAGTGGGGATGGTGTCTTCAGGGTGATGAGCTGTATTGCTTTTACACCAAACATAATGCTTTACATTGTTGCCAAAAAGTTCGATTTTGTTTTCCTCTGACCAGAGCACCTTCTTCCACATGTTTGGTATGTCTTCCAGGTGGCTTGTGTCAAACTTTAAACAAACACTTTTTATGGATGCCACTCTTCCATGAAAGTCAGATTTGTGCAGTATATGACTCACTGTTGTCCTATGGACAGAGTCTCCCACCTCAGCTGTAGATCTCTGCAGTTCATCCAGAGTGATCATGGACCTCTTGGCTGCATCTCTGATCAGTCTTCTCCTAGAATGAGCTGAAAGTTTAGAAGGATGGCCAGGTCTTGGTAGATTTGCAGTGGTCTGATACTCCTTCCATTTCAGTATTATCACTTGCACAGTGCTCCTTGGGATCCTTAGAGCTTGGAAAATCTTTTTGTATCCAAATCCAGCTTTGAACTTCTCCACTACATTATCTTGGACCTGTCTGGTGTGATCCTTGTTCTTCATGGTGCTCTCTGCACTTTAAACTGACCTCTGAGACTAACACAGTACAGGTGCATTTATATGGAGACTTGATTACACACAGGTGGATTCTTTTTATCATCATTAGTAATTTAGGTCAACATTGGATCGTTCAAAGATCTTCACAAAACTTCTGGAGAGAGTTTGCTGCACTGAAAGTAAAGGGGTTGGATACTTTTGCACGCCCTATTTCTCCGTTTTTTCTTTGATAAAAAGTTTTGGAATAACTAATACATTTCGTTCCACTTCATGATTGTGTCCAACTTGTTGTTGATTCTTCACAAAAAATTCCAGTTGTTTATCTTTATGTTTGAAGCCTGAAATGTGGCAAAAGGTCGGAAAGTTCAAGGGGGTTGGATACTTTCGCAAGGCACTGTAGAAATAAATTTGAAGACAAATAAATCCTAGAGCAGGGGTCACCAATCATTTTGAAACTGAGAAACTTTTCTACTCCTGTCAAAATAAAGGACACACAGTTCTCTTTCACGTTAGTAAAAAAGAACTCTTCCTCCCTTCTCTGTGAAAATGATGAGTTTTCATTCTTTTTTCTGCCATGTTTTTGTGGATAGAAAACACGTTCGTAACCTCATCTTTGCAGCGCTCACGAGCTCGTCTCAGCAAAGCTGGTTTGTCATGCGCACTACACTAACCTCCAATCTATACTACGTCAGAGTTCGTATATTAAACTTTTTTTATATACATTTTTTTTTTATGTTTTTATGTATTCGTTTTTAAATTTACATCACTGTAAATGAAATTCAAAAAGAATAGCAACACAATTAAATAAAATTTTAGACAGAGCTAATTTTTAATTAGTGCTATTTTTAGAACTGGCCTGCGGGCAACTGATGTGGTCGCTGCGGGCGACCTGGTGCCCATGGGCACCGGGTTGGTGATCCCTGTCTCAGAGCATGCAAATTACACAATCATAGTACAGAATAATTCACAGTGAAATGTTATAAGTGATTGTTGTTACAGTTAGTGTTCCCGTAAAGTGTCTCTAGTGCCGGTTAGTTGGGCTTGCAATAGGGATGAAAGGTAGTGGGGTGATTACTTTCACAGTGTTTGTCTTGATGGTCCTGTACTGCTTCCTGATGGGAGAGGTACAAACAGTCCGTGTCCTGGGTGGGTGGGGTAGGTTGCAATGTGTCTGGCCTTCTGTTGAACCCAGGAACTGTTGACTGAGTCCAGATCCGGCAGACAGCAGCTTACGATCCCCTGTGCAGTCCTCACCACCTGGGCCAAGTTCTTTTTGTCCTCTTTAGTGGAGCTGCCAAACCACACAGTCATGCTGAGAGACAGGATACCCTCAACAGTGGCTATGTAGAAGTTCACCAGATGTTGGAAGAAGAGTCCAGAGCACTTCAAATTCCCGAGGAGAAGAGATTTTTTTGGGCCTTCTTCACCAGGTGTAACGTGTTACCAGTCCACGAGAAGTTAAAGGATGTGCTTGTCTTTGTATTCAAAGAGGACTGTGTTCAGTCTTCCTAGTCCTCCTATAGTCCTGTATCACCATCTTTATCTTGTTGATGTTCAAGGTGACGTTATTCTCTGAACACCATCCTGAGAGGCTCTGGACCTCCTCTCTCTAGGGGGTCTCACCCTTATTGGACATGAGACCCAGCACTGTCGTGTCATCTGCAACCTTCACAACCATGTTTGTGGGATGGATGGCAGCGCAGTCGTTTATGAAGAGGATAAAAAGTGCGGGGCTGAGCACACAGCCTAGTGGTTTTGCGGTGTTGAGGATCAGTGGTGCAGATGTTAGCTCCACCTCCTGGACACAACTCAACATAAATCTTGTTAGAGGCTGTATATACCGTGTAAAGTTTGAAAAGATAGCAAAAATTCTTTTATGTTCTTATATTGGTGCAATTACATAAAAACAGCACTCCCATTAGTAGTGAGGCCCCGTCCAAACGTAGCCGGGTATTTTTGAAAACGCATATCTGCTGTCCTACGTTTTAGGAAAATGCTCGCGTCCACACCTAGCCGTTTTCACAATGTCTGCATTCACCCGGAGCCGTATATATACACTTCTGAGTGCGATTATGAGCATACCAGACCAGTAGTCGGCAGTATTGATGTAAACATAAGTTCTGAGCTATCCAATCAGAACATCTCTGACGTCATTTCCGCAAAACCTGGTACATGGTGCCAGGCATCTCGTTTGTGTGGACCGACAAGGAGGTGGAATTGCTTTTAATAGTCGTCATCGACTATAAAGTTAATAAAACAAAGGAAAATATAGATTGGGTCCATGCTGCCCAAACTTTGTTTGCGATCCAAACGAGGACGCACACGAATGACGCATGTGCATTACTTGTCACAGATAGTGATGCATAAAAACGCAAATCTCCGTTTCCGCACATCCATACGCAAACGCAAAAACTGAGTTTTCCAAAATCTCCACTTTGGCCGGAGTTTTCAAAAACGCCAAAAAAACCCTCCGTTTTCGTGTGGACGGCAGGACAAAATGGATAAAAATATATGCGTTTTCAAAATTACCCGGCTACGTGTGGACAGGGCTTAAGTTAGATGAACCCATGAACTGCTGCTGCAAAACACTTTCTGCTTGTGTCAACATGTGGGCGTGGTGGAGAACATAAGGCGTGGCTAAGAACAATCTGGTGTTCAAGTAATATACATATACAGTATGGGAGAGCTCACAAAATAATCAAACATGGATGAATGAAATCAAAGAACACTCCTATGAGCGAGTATCCATTAAACATTGTACAAAAGATCCAAGACTATGACAAATATGTAGAAGTTTGTGTACAAAGAAAGTTACATTGGCACACAACAAAAGATAATCCGGTTATTGTGTCTTCTACGAACATGGCAGCCTTGTGTTTGTGATTAGTACAGTATGTAAAGGGTGGGCGTCAGGGGCTCAGGCTACTTTCCACTTCTTTTCCAGACTTACAATTGTTTTGTGTTATTTCTTTCTTTTTTATTCCAATACATGCGACAGAAATGTAAAAAATGTCCATAAAAAGTAAAAATGAGTGAATAAAGGAATGAATATGAAGATGTTTGTGAGATATTTTGTTGAACAAGAGAACTCACACACTGGAGTGAATATGTCTCTGGGTACGAGGATAAAAACTTCTGTTCTGGAAGAACCTGCACGATCTGGCAGCTTTCTGGTATTTTGCGTGGATGTGGGAACTACCTCCACATGCACACCAGAGAGCCTCTGAGGAACAAACTGGGTGGGATGAAGAGGAGGGAAAGAAAGCCGTCTTTGTTTCTGACCTCGGCTTCCTTTTTTCTGCTGTAATTCCTCCCGGCTGTTCGTACCGATGTAAAACTAGGGGTGTGTCAAACGGGAACTACTGTGATGATGTGCCTGCAGTGATCTATGACACACACATATACACGTCAGCTGTGTGTGTGTAAGCAAACTTTTGCTTACTCAACTAAAATAAAGTTTCCACAGATGAATGAGCTCAGTTTGTTGCTCATCATCATCACTGGAATCCCACCTTGGGTCTAAAGCTGAAGATCCCTGATGAGATGTTCTGCTCAGATGGGAAGAAAACCGAACAGATCAAGACAAATACGACGTAAAATCCAAAACAAGAGACTTAAACCTGTTCAAAAATCCCATTAAGAATAATGTTGGATGTGAGACGGATGGTAGGGGGGTCAAAATAGTGGAGAAGTCTGGGAAGGATTGAGGGTGGTTTGACTGGGTAATAGTTCCAGTAATTGTGCTTGATGTTCTTATGATCCTGGGATTAAAGGTTATTTGAGTGTGGGGAAACTCCGGATGAATAGAAACCCTTTTTACCAGAACCCTGGCACAAATTTGGCTCAGATCTTTGATAGACTGACTTTCTGAATTGGGACTGGGTAATTGAAATTGGGTTTCTGTCTTTTTATTTTATTTTTTGCAGGTGATGGGGTCCTGTGGGTTCTATAAGCTCCATTCTGTATCTCTTATAGATCGGTGGGAAGGGGGGTAACGAGATCCAGACGCAGATCAATTATCATAAAAACAAGTTTATTAAATAAAATGTGTCCACATGGAAGTGGGGATGAATCAGGTGGGACTGGGTGGCAGAAGAGCTCGGGAGGGGTGGGTCTGACGGTTTCCTGAGAGAAAGAGAGCAATCGTCAGTTCCAGAAAATAACATGCAAGAAAAACAGGCAATAGTTCGTTGGGTCGGTGATAGTGTTCCCACAAGGATTATTGAAGAACTGACGAATTGTTGACGTGAGCCTTGGTCTAATGCAGTGCTTTTCAATTATTTCCTGGTGCGCCCCCCCAGGAAGAAGAAAATATTTCGCCCCACACACACACACACCCTCAGCCCTGACTATAATTAGTATCATTTTGCAGTGCACAGCTTTTCGAAGCAGGGTTTGAAGCATGCTACTGCAACTCTCAGCTCCTGCTCAATGTTTAGCTGGGACTTGTACTTGGTCTTCAGTGTAGCAACAGTAGAGAAGCTAGTCTCACAAAGATAAGATGTTGCAAAAGGAAGAAGGATGCCCATCGCTCCTCATGTTCCACAGGGTCACACGCAACCCCCGCCCCCTGGCATCGCGCCACGCCCCAGGGGCGGCACACTCCACTATTTGAGAAGCACTGGTCTAATGTAAGATAAGAGGATGCAGGTGAACATCATCAAGCCAGTCCTCCAATCAGCTGCCACGTCTGTCCAGCAGCTGGGGATAATCAGAGAAACTGAAAATCAAACAATACACCAAATGAACAGCAGAGGGTGTCACACTACAATATGAGTGTAACACTTCTCCTGACGAATGGAAGAACCAGTGGCTGTGGGAGCATAACTTGACAGATATTTTAATTTATCAAACGATGTTCTGACTATAATAAAATATTAAAACACACCACTATGTACTTGCTATATATTATTAGTAGAGGTTGCATGGGAAAGTGAAAGTGTACAAAACCGTGGTGAGACGGGCGATGCTGTTTGGTCTAGAGACAGTGGCACTGAGGAAAAGACAGGAAACAGAGATGAAGATGCTGAGGATCTCTCCGGGAGTGACCAGGATGGACAGGATCAGAGGAACAGCACATGTTAGAGGTTTTGGGGATAAAGTTCGAGAGGCAAGACTGAGATGGTTTGGACATGTACAGAGGAGAGAGAGAGAGTACATCGGAAGAATGATGCTGGATTTGGAACCACCAGGAAAGAGGACTAGAGGAAGACCAAAGAAGAGGTTCATGGATACAGTGAAGGAAGACATGAAGATAGTTGGTGTGACCAAAGAAGATGCAGCAGATAGGGTTAGATGGAAGAAACTGACTTGCTGTGGCGCCCCCTGAAGGGAAATACCGAAAAAAGAAGAAGAAGCATAACTTGGCTGACCCAGAAAACACCTGTATATTGAGTTTTGCTATAAGTTATCGACATACAGTAGGTAACATAACTTGATGGGTACCTCAGATCGACAGGACACAGTACTCTAATTGGTTAAAAACATTTTTTTTCAAACAAATCAAATTTGTGTTGCCACATTCCCTTCAATTCCCTTTTGAAAAGGACTGAAGATATCGAGCTGACTTTTTCTACCAACCCTAATGAGGGGGTCATTATTGAAACAATTAGCTAGCATTACCTCTGATGGACAAACTGTAAATTTGTTAAATTCATTTCATTTTATTTGAGCATTAATAAGATGATGCACAAATAAGATTGCGGATACAAGTGGAGGAAATGCGCTTCTTCTGAAGAGTGGCTGGGCTCTCAGAGATAAAATGAGGAGCTCTGCTATCTGGGAGAAGCTCGGACCAGAGCCGTTGCTCCTCCGAGTCAAGAGAAGCCAGGTGGGGTGGTTCAGGCATGTGGTCAAGAGGCGTCCCGATCACCTTGCTGGTGATTTGTTTCGACAACGTCCCATTGGGAGGAGACCTAGAGGCAGACCCGGACTAGCTGGATAGACTATGTCTCACAACTGGACAGGGAACACCATGGGATCCTCCCAGGTGAGCTAGAGGATGCAGCCGGGTTCAGTGAAGCCTAGGTTTCCCGTCTGAGGCTGTTGCCCACGTGACCTGGCCCCAGATAAGTGGAAGATGACAAAACAGAACAGGAGATCTGAGTTAAACACCTGAAAAAAAATGTGTGAAAGAGATCTCTTACAACGTTGTAAGACGGAAAGAAAATCAAACAACAGCAAAAAAAAAAACAAAAAAAACTTTTCAACATGGCACACAGATACGTGCCAGATGTTGAGGCTTAAGTTTCTGGTAACATTTCCTTCTGGGAGACCCAGGACCTCCCAGCTGGTCAGGGAACACCCGAGGATCTCCTACTTCAACTCTGAATCTGTAAAATTTCTGTACATATCAAAGAAAATAGCAGGTAAAAAGACCTGTTTAGATGTTTGTTTTCAATTAACTTTATTTGGAAGCAGAACTTCGCAGGAACACATGTTGTGGGTGAAAATAAAAGCGATGAAGCCAGTATGAAGGACGAGGGGGTCAGCACAATGAACCCACAGATTGTACCAGTAAAAACTGGATGGTTCTGCGGTTGCAACAGATTTAATTGGTGACATATTTAACTAGAGAAGACTTTGAGCTTCAAATATGGGAAATGAGCGCCCTCTGCCAGTCAGACTCAATAGATTGATCAGCAGAAGAATAGATTGGTGGATGGTAGACTGATTGATTGAAGATACTATATTTATCCCCGACGGGAAATTTGAGTGCTGCAGTGCTACAGTCATACAATGTCATACAACAACCTATTTTTTTTTTAATCTGTAGTGAGTAAAAGTTTATAGGTCTGAAAGTGAAGGCCAAAGAGGAGGTTCGTGGATGCAATGAAGGAAGACATGAAGATAGTTGGCGTGACCAAAGAGGATACGGCAGATAGGGTTGGATGGAAGAAACTGACTTGCTGTGGCGCCCCCTGGAGGGAAATGCTGAAAGACGAAGAAGAAAGTGAAAGGTTGAATATTTTGATAAAGGATGGCAGAAATGATTTTCTGTACCATTCCTTTGAGCAGCGGGGTTGCAGGAGCCTGTTGCTGAAGCTGCTTTTCAGATGGACTACAGATTCATGGAGAGGGTGGGAGGGATTTAGCATGATTGATGACAGTTCTGCTTTCATTCTGTCCCTCACTACCTCCTCCACGCAGGCGAGGGGTGAGTCAACCACACGTCCAGCTTTTTTTTAATCAGTTTGTTAGCATCCTTTGTTTTTATACCAGCTCCCCAGCGACCACGGCAAAGAACAGGACAGTCTCTATGATGGTATGGTAAAAAATGGAGAGCATCTTGTTGCAGACGTTGAAGGACCTGAGCTTTCTAATGTCGACAGTCTCCTCAGGCCCACCAATCCATTACCATTTGTACGAGTTTTTGTGAACAAACAACAGAAGATCCACCAGAGAGCAGAAGATGACGGGAAATAAATGCTGTGATGGTGTGAGGACAGCTGTCTGTCTGGTCTGAGGGGACCTAATCTCGTGTCAAATTTAAATCACCTATGTGAATTGATCAAAGAACTGAAGGAATCGCAGAAATAGCACCAAAATGTATGAAAATCCACACCAGTGGGCTGGACATGAGTGTCTGACACTAAAATAAATATTCATGCATTCATTCAGTTAACAAGATTCAGGTTCAGTTAGGGTCAGAGGATGACGTCTCTATGGCCTCAACTATGGTTTCATCATTCCTCCACAAAGCAAAGAAAACTTTTAGAATGACATGCTGCACATTGAGAGGAATTAGCGATTTCAAATCAGAGCCCATGGTCCTCGCCCAGAAATTGTGGAATGCCCCCTGTGGGTCAGGGACAAGGTCCTGCCCCAAGTGGAGGAGTTCCAGGTCGAGACAAGCAAGACGGGGTGGTTTGGGCATCTGGTCAGGATGCCCCGCCCACTGGTGAGATGTTTCGGGCACGTTCCACCGGGAGGAGACCAAGAGGCAGACCCCAGATCCGCTGGAAAGACTATGTCTCACAGGTGGCTGGGGGACGACTCGGGATCCTTCCGGGTGAGCTGGAAGATGCAGCTTGGGTGAGAGAAGCCTGGGTTTCCCGTCTGAGGCTGTTGCCGCCCCGGATGAGCGAAAGATGACGGAACAGAATGGAACATTCAGAGGACACGATTATGGTCAGCTTGAGGGTCTGAAACTTTCTGGCTACAGATTTACAGTCACTGAGCTGGAGAGGGGATCAGAATTTCCCATGTTCAGGGAACTATGATGTGACTTTAGGAGGTAAAACATCTCCAATCAGACATACTGTGAAAGACTTTGACTTCTTGAACTCTTCCTTCGTACCAATTTCCATCCACATGAAGCCCATCTGTTGAAACCTAGAAACATTAACTGTGTTATGGAATATGTAGGTAATCAAATTTGTCATTCCCAGTACCAGATACATTCTGCCTAGGAAGTTTTTAACCACATGAGGGCAGAAACGAGCTTTGAATAACATGTTTTCCACTCGGCTCCTCGCTTGTGGAGGCGACTGACCCAGAGGTCACTGACATCTCACATTCCCGAATGTCAGGAAAAAAGAAACAAATTGTAATAATTAGATATCTCAGTTCTAAATAAGTTTTATTCACGCCAAAGAACGTAATTTGTTTCACACTCTAGGAACAATTTATGCAGCGAAACAACACAAGAACTCAAAAAAGTTTAAAATGTTGCATTTGAAATATCTTCCAGTCTCCCTCGTTTCTCCTGATACATACAGTTTCCGAGCTTAGCTACTGAAAAGGAAACTCTAATCTCATATTACTGGATGTAAAAGTCACAATATTGCTACTTTCAGACATCTGTTTTTAAACTGTCCGCAGGGTGGCTGAGCTTTCACTCTGAGATGGGATGAGGAGTTCTTCCATCCGGGAGGGGCTCGGTGTCGAGCCGCTCCTCCTCCAGGTTGAGAGGAGCCAGATGTGGTGGTTCGGGCATCTGGTCAGGATGCCCCAGAGCACTTCGCTGGTGAGGTGTTTCGGGCACGTTTCACCTGTAGAAGACCAAGAGTCAGACCCCGGACCCACTGGAGAGACTGTGTCTCACAGCTGACCAGGGAACGAATCGGGATCCTTCCGGGTGAGCTGGAGGATGCAGCTAGGGTGAGAGAAGGCTGGACTTCCCATCTGAGGCTGGTACCCCGCGACCTGGCTGCGGATAAGCGGAAGACGACGGAACGAATGGGATGAAGCATCTGCTCACAATGGGATAGCCGGAATTTCTCAGCAGAAAGAATACCACCACAGAAGCAAAGATCCTAGTGACAAACCAGGGTTCACACTACAGACACAGAGCTGTCACCTATAGTAGAGCAATCACCTTGGCCCGTAGATTAAGCAGATGGGAGCTCATTCCGGAAGAAAACATAGGAGTTAAAAAGCTGCAAAGTTCACATAAAATCACTTGAGTTCAAACAAAATACATCAACATTTGAACATTTTTGGCTCTAGTTTAAAAAGTACAGTTATAAGGACTGCTCACACTCCAACTCAATAAAACTGAAACAAACAAAAAAAGATTTAGTAAATCATTAGTTTCATGTCTATTGTCCAAATTCTCATGTTTGCTGATAGAACTAAACGAGCACCAATGTTCTTTTAATTGGTGCACCGAAATAAAGTGAAATAAAAAAAAGTTCAATAATTAAAATGATACGTTTAAAACAAATGAACTATTTTAACACACTTATTACCGTTTTTAAAAACTTATTTTTTAAAAAATGTTTTGAATGAAGGCAATTTTCGCTGCTAATTGATGCTAAGCAAACTGAGCTAAGCGCTTTAAAAATAAATAAAACTATTTTTTACTTATTATTTTATTACCAAAATATTAAAACTTATTCATTTAGATTTATTTAACTTATAAAAAATGAATACATTTAAATATTTTTAATTAAAAGATCTATTTATCTATCTATATAGTAAACATCTACTAGATCTATCTATCTATTTACTATCTATCTATTTACTAGATCTATCTATCTAGTAAACACTCTGTTTCTAGAGGTTTCTAGAAGAGAATTTCAGAATCAGAATCCATCATGAAAAAAATCCATCATGGAAAACCATGACCATCCTCTCTACCCACTCCTGGATGAACAGCGGAGCTCCTTCTCCAAGAGGCTCAGACAGCTCCACTCGAGAACATCTCATTACTGGAGGTCTTTCTTTCCGTACGTGATCGGGCTCTACAACAACTCACAATCACACAAATTTCCCCTGTGTGGGATCAATAAAGTATATTCTGATTCTGATATCAAAAATCTATTTCAGAGCAAAATGATGAAATATCATTAGATTTTTTATTTCTGAAATTCAATTCAATTCAATTTTATTTGTAGCCCAAAATCACAGAATTTCTGTCTAAATGAGCTTCACAAGAAAAAGAGGAATGTATTAACACAAATACACAGCAAGAAAAATAACTAACAAATGCTAACCAAACAAGACTAGCACATTTATGCCCTTAGACTCTTCTTCTCAGTGAGGAAAAAACCCATCAGTGGGGAAAAAAATAAGAAACCTTGTGGGGATCCACATGAAAGAGAGATCCCTCCCCTGGGACGAGCAACCAATATGTCAAAGATTATTGTTTAAATATTAGCTTATTCTACTCTACAGCTTGATATATCTGAAGAAGTCAATAGATGTTCTTCATCCTGATGGAAACACGGGGGACTCCTCAGCCCAGAGATGTCCTGGACGGGGATGAGTAGATGGATTTCATCCTGATGGAGTAAAACTAGTATTACAAAAATATATTTAGAATATAACCAGTTTATAATGTTTATGGTGAGGTATTATTAAGAGTGATACTAAATTCACTCAACTTACAATCAATTTACTTTCCTCTGCACAGAAAATAATTTCACCATTTTTTTGAAATTCCAAACCACATAAGAGGGTTTGTAAAGTGAAAAAAAAAATTGGTCCAAATAAAGAACTCTGATTCACCTTTTAGTTTACTTTTAGTTCATTTTTAGCCAATATTTTGAGCCAAACTGCTTAATTAATAAGTAACGTAACTAGAGTTACTGTGTGGAAAAGAGGTGAAGAAGCGTGTGCAGGCAGGCTGGAACGGGTGGAGGAAAGTATCAGGTGTGATGTGTGACAGAAGAGTTTCAGCTAGAATGAAAGTGAAAATGTACAAAACCGTGGTGAGAGCGGCCATGCTGATTGGTCTAGAAACAGTGGCACTGAGGAAAAGACAGGAAACAGAAATGGAGGTAGCAGAGATGAAGATGCTGAGGATCTCTGTGGGAGTGACCAGGATGGACAGGATTAGAAATGAGTACATCAGAGGAACAGCACATGTTAAAGGTTTTGGGGATAAAGTTTGAGAGGCAAGACTGAGCTGGACACGTACAGAGGAGAGAGAGAGAGTACGTAGGAAGAAGGATGCTGGATTTGGAACCACCAGGAAAGAGGACTAGAGGAAGACCAAAGAGGAGGTTTATGGATACAGTGAAGGAAGACATGAAGATAGTTGGTGTGACCGAAGAGGATTCAGCAGATAGGGTTAGATGGAAGAAACTGACTTGCTGTGGCGACCCCTGAAGGGAAATGCCGAAAGAAGAAGTAGAAGAAAACTAGCGTTACTGTTTTATTTTGTTTGGAAAAAAAGGTGAAAGTTGTTTTTATAAATCTTTACTATTGGTATTCTGTCCTCGCCCTGAGCTGAATGTCGGATAGATAATTAAAAACATTGATTCTGGTAATGAGGTCAGCCTCTGTTCTGCAGTAATTAGCCCCAACCATTAACTCAGAACTGCTACGTTTTATTTTCCTCTGCTGACTCTTTAATCTGGGTCTTGTCCAGTTTGGTGCAGTCCTGATGGATGACGAGCAAGAGGAGGAGGCCTGTAAAAGCCAACATAATGAAATATGACAGTGTATATACTCTATGTCTTTTTGTCTGAAATGAGAAAAACTAATTGTTTTTCCAGGTTATAGATGCAGCTTCAGCTTTTATCAGCCTTTCTTATTTGAAAAACTTCAGCAAAAATACAGCAAAGATGGATGTGCTGAAAATTCTGTTTCAGGTCTATGCTTAAAGCATAGTCAAATTTCCACACCTTGTGTGTATTAAGGTTTAAACTGCCATAAAGCTTTGTTTGATATGAACTAAAGCTCCATTTTAATGGAAGATCTCCATAAATAATAATTTATTATTATTAAGATTATTATTATCGTACTGTATTAATCCCTCATGGCTGTGCTGCATTGCACTGCAGCAGGCAGCCAATGACACCACCAATAGTGGGAGAAACTGTCTTTATCACGATTGGCCCATCTACTCATCCCCGTCCTTGGCATCGCCGGGTTGAGTAGTCCGTCGTGTTTCCATCAGGATGAAGAACATCAATTGACTTCAGTTCAGTTCAGATTTATTCATTTGGTCATACATAAAATCACAATAATAACACAGATTGCAACAAAGAAACAGACCAAAAAAAAGGAATAGGCTGAAGCATAGCTTATACAGTATGTTCCTATCCCTATACATCTGTATACATTTAACTGAACAGCATTTCTACAATCATACAAAAAAGTAAATTTACAAAGTACACATCTCCAATCAAATAGAAAACCACAATAAACTCTATATTATCATCTTTTCATTGTTATTTTAACTTACTTATAATCACTAATACTTTTATATTTAAGATGATGTTTACTTCTTTTTATATTTATTTGTAGAGTTGCATGACCTAATATTTAAACAATAGCTTTAGACACATTGGATGCTTGTCCAGGGGAAGGGATCTCTCTTTCATGTGGATCCCCACGAGGTTTCTTATTTTTTCCCTCATTGATGGTTTTTAGGAGTTTTTCCTCACCATAAAGGAGAGTCTAAGGGCAGGAATGTGATAATATTGTCTAGCCAGCTTTATTTAGTTAGTTTTCTTGCTGTGTATTTGTGTTTATACATTCCTCTTTTTTCTTGTTTTTCATCTTTCTGAATTTGCTATGTGAAGCCCATTGAGACAGAAATTCTGTGATTTTGGGCTATACAAATAAAATTGAATTGAATTAATTAGTTTTTGGGCACAACAATTGATTGTTAGATAAAAGGGATGGGGTTCACCTGTGTACACTTTAGAGATTGGATTGATCACAAATGGTAAAGGTGACAGATTGTATCTTGATTGCAAAGATGGACCCAACCCAGCATAAAAACAGCTTTAATTTCCACAGTAAAAGAACTTTTCCTGCAGGATTTTACTCTTTGGATAAATGTCAATTCTGGAGAAAAGTCACTACTTTCGAGATTCAAGGTGAGATTTAGTTACTGTATTTTATTAAAAGGCTTTCTTTCCTAAAGCCATGATTCTTGGATTTATTTGGTTGATGTAGTAGGTTTATTTTAACTTCCCCATCGATTAATTGATTACCACATGTTTGTGAATAAATTTTGCGTGGCCGTGCTACACATTTTAAAGTTTTATTATGACAATGTGGGGATTTGTAGTAATTTTATAGGATGAATTAATGGGATGTGTACTTGTTTTGTCTGAGAGCAGTGTAATTGCTGGTTCTAGGACATTTCAGCCACGGATATTTCAGCCACGGACATTTGAGCCAAAAAACTGCAAGCTAGGATATTTGAGCCATGTGCGCCCCCTAGTTTAGGACATTTCAGCCACGGACATTTGGGCCATGGACATTACCAGGAGCTTCAGGTTGGTCTCCACAACCTGGTGCTTGACTTAAACACAGGCAAGAAGACCATCTCTGCTTTCCTTCGTGGCATCAGTCACAACCTTCGTGGAGGACAACTAAACTTGTAAAATATTGTGTAAAATTGTCATTGTGTATTATGTAAAATATGTAAAAAATTTATTGTAAATAAACAGTTGCACTACAGAAAATAATTGGTTTTAGTCATTTTTATCCCATGGCTCATATAAAAAATTCTGATAATTTAAATTTTTTTTGATATTTTATGTAAAAATTCTGATATTTTATGTAAAAATTTTTTATCGTAAATAAACTTTTGCACTACAGAAAAATTGCTTTTAGTCTTAAAAATTTTTATCGTGCAAAAATTTTTATTGTGCTTTTAGTCATTTAAATTTTTTTTATCTTTTTTTAAATAAACAGTTGCGCCCAGGTTGCAGTTTTTCAAATGTCCGTGGTTTATCGTGCAACATTTTTTATCGTGCTTTTAGTCATTTAACATTTAATTTTTTTTTTATCTTTTTATCTTTTTTTAAATAAACAGTTGCGCCCAGGTTGCAGTTCTTAAAATGTCCGTGGCTGAAATGTCCGAGTCACCGTGGCTCAAATATCCTAGCTTGCAGTTTTTTGGCTCAAATGTCCACTGCGGTCAAGTGAGCCGAGCCGCGATTCACGTGTGCGCGCCTCGTTTAAATCAATGGAGTCAACTTTGAGGAGCGATAAAAACACTTTTATATTTTATGCCAGTTCCACACTAGTATTGATCTCTTCTACTAAATGTCTTTTATCAATAAACAAAGAATTGTGCATTTTTATTGTATACTTTAGGATTTATTAGCATTTAAAAGTGATTCACGTGCGCGCGCGGTTCACTCAGCCGCTATTCACCAGTGCGCGCCTTGTTTAAATCAATGGAGTCAACTTTGAGGAGCGATAAAAACACTTTTATATTTTATGCCAGTTCCACACTAGTATTTATCTCTTCTACTAAATGTCTTTTATCATTAAACAAAAAATTGTGCATTTTTATCGTATACTTTAGGATTTATTAGCATTTAAAAGTGACAAATGGTTTACTTCCCTGCGATTCGGCCGCGATCCACGCAGAATCATATTGCGACTTTTTACATGTTTACGGTAATTTCAAAGTAAATAGCCATAACAGTCAACTTTGAGGAGCGATAAAATCACTTTTATCCATTTTGTCAGATCCACACTAGTGGATAGTGTGGACAGGCGGATCGGCGCGGCATCAGCAATAACTAGGACACTGCATCGGTCCGTCGTGGTAAAGAGAGAGCTGAGCCGAAAAGCAAAGCTCTCGATTTACAAGTCGATCTACGTTCCAACCCTCACCATGGTAACCAGGATCTACGTTCCTACCCTCACCATGGTAACCAGGATCTACGTTCCAACCCTCACCTATGGTCACCAGCTGTGGGTGGTGACCGAAAGAATGAGATCGCGGGTACAAGCGGCCGAAATGAGCTTCCTCCGCAGGGTGGCTGGGCTCTCAGTCAGAGATTGGGTGAGGAGCTCTGCCATCCGGGAGGGGCTCGGTGTCGAGCCGCTCCTCCTCCAGGTCGAGAGGAGCCAGATGGGGTGGTTCGGGCATCTGGTCAGGATGCCCCCCGAGCGCCTCGCAGGCGAGGCGATTAAAAACTCTGGACCTGGAGCGGCTCGACACCGAGCCCCTCCCGGATGGCAGAGCTCCTCACCCGGTCTCTGAGTGAGAGCCCAGCCACCCTGCAGAGGAAGCTCATTTCGGCTGCTTGTATCCTCAATCTCATTCTTTCGGTCACCACCCACAGCTGGTGACCATAGGTGAGGGTTGGAACGTAGATCGACTTGTAAATCGAGAGCTTTGCTTTTCGGCTCAGCTCTCTCTTTACCACGACGGACCGATGCAGTGTCCTAGTTATTGCTGATGCCGCGCCGATCCGCCTGTCCACACTATCCACTAGTGTGGATCTGACAAAATGGATAAAAGTGATTTTATCGCTCCTCAAAGTTGACTGTTATGGCTATTTACTTTGAAATTACCGTAAACATGTAAAAAGTCGCAATATGATTCTGCGTGGATCGCGGCCGAATCGCAGGGAAGTAAACCATTTGTCACTTTTAAATGCTAATAAATCCTAAAGTATACGATAAAAATGCACAATTTTTTGTTTAATGATAAAAGACATTTAGTAGAAGAGATAAATACTAGTGTGGAACTGGCATAAAATATAAAAGTGTTTTTATCGCTCCTCAAAGTTGACTCCATTGATTTAAACAAGGCGCGCACTGGTGAATCGCGGCTGAGTGAACCGCGGCTCACTTGACCGCAGTAAATGACCGTGGCTGAAAAGACCGTTCACCGTAATTGCTGCTTAGCTCTTTAGCTTAGCATTTATAGCCTCGTTGAATTCTTCCACATTGCCAAGTTTTATTCAGAACATTTATTTTAGTTAAATAAAATGTCTTAAACCTTGGTTTGTTTAAAGTTTTTTTGTTTTCCTTTTTAAGGTTAAAAATTTATAAGTCCTTAGTTTCATATCTTTTGTCCAGATACTCATGTTTGCTAATAGAAGCTAAACTAGCACTGATGTTCTTTTAATTGTTCAATAAATTAAAACAAACTATTTTAACAAATTTATTTACAGTTTTTTTTTTGTCATATTTTTAAAAAAAATGTTTTAAATGAAAGCAATTTTCACTGCTAATTGATGCTAAGCTAACTGAGCTAAACGCTTTTAAAAAGTAACTTTTTTTTGGTTTGTTTTACTTATTTTATCATCAAAATATTAAAACTAATTAATTTAGATTTTTTTTTTTACCATATAAAATAATAAATAAATGTAAATATTTTTAATTAAAAGCAAAAAAAAAATTATTTCCGACCAAAATAGTCAAAAATATTATCAGATTAATTAGTTAAAAAAACTAAATCTTTAGAATAATTTATTTAGAATATAACCAGTTTATAATGTTCATATTGAGGTATTTTAAAATATTATAAATTTACACAACTTGCAATCAAAAATGTTAATCAACCCAACTTGTTTTTAAATTATTAGTTTTCTTTACAACTGATTATTTTATAAACATTAGATAAGAAAATTAGTCTATAAAGTTTTGAAATATTTCACCAAGATATTGAATTGTTCAAAGATAATAGTTTGATGCAATAGTTGGAAAATTTAAACAGTTAAGGAATTGAGTTTAATTTAAATTCTAATTAGGTGTAGGTTAATTTAACTTTGCATTTTTTCCCCTCAATTTCTTTTAATTTGTTCTATTCTCTTCCTCTTCTTTTTGATATTTGATTTTTACATTGCTGTTTGCTCAACTATACCTGTCTGTTTTGTTGTCTTTTGAAAACCCTCTCAAAAAGGAGAGGGTCTCATCTCCTCAGCTCGAGCTGGAATGATGGAAAATGTCTATCTCCTGGAGTTTTATTTGTGCTTTTTCTTTTTCAACGAGACGGTTCAACTCAAGAAGCTTAACAGCCAAACAAATAAATCTGAAACTTAAAGTTTTTAAGATCCTACTACAGTATTTCCATTCCAGCATCTCTTTACTTTTGTTTCTGTTTTGTTTCAGGCCATCCGCTACGCTCTGCTTAATGCCCGGGTTCCTCTGATGGATCCTGAGCAGGACATGAAGCCCAGCTTCAAACTAACCAGGCGTTCGTTTAATGCCCTGCTAGCTACCCTGCAGCAGGAGAGGGACCATGGTTGGGGCCATAATCTTGAGGTCCTTATTTTCGTGTACTGGTTGGTCCATGGTACCTGCTATTGGGGAGGCATTCGACATCCCAAAATCCACTATCCACAAAGTCGTTCACAAGATTGCGAGGGAGATCCAAAAGGCTCGATCAAAAGTGATCTTTTTCCCCAGACGTGACAATGTGGATGAAGTTGGCCGGGGGTTTGATGTCCTGGCTCTGCACGATGCCTTTACCTGTGCAGATGGAGCTACTGGTGGTTACCATATCCGAATCAAACCACCAAAACTGATTATTTAAATTGCAATTCTTTTCAATTCAGCTCCAAGCCATTTGTGACTACACTGTGAGATTCCTGGACATTTTTGTTGGATATGGGGGCTCTGTCCATAACGCCTGCATTCTTGGATACAATCCTATTTATGTTCAAGATTTGCACCCCTTACCTGGTTATTTTACTTTTGGGAGACGGCAGTTATCCTTGTATTGAATGGCCCAACTCCATCATCACCCACTACCGGCAACCTCTGTAAAGAAGGATGGAGGAGCGCTTCAATCGAAGGCATAGCCAGGCCCGCTTCATCATAAAGAGGGCCTTTGGAATGATGAATGCACGGTGGCGAGCCACCCTTAAGGCTGTAGAGGTGAAACCCCGCTTCTGCTTTGAAATTGCCCTGGCTTGTGCTGTCCTCCACAATTTGTGTCTGGCCAGTGGGGATATTATTGAGGAGCCGGAGTAACAGCCACATGACCCTGTCTCATGTCCAGGGGAGCTGTGGGTTCTACATCAAAGACAGGCTTCATGCCGGTCTCTCAGCATCACTACAGGACCATTACAGCCAATGCAGAGATGTGATGCACGCTTTTGTCGCATAGGTTATTGTAATGCTCTGGTCTTCCCAAAAAAACCCATTTCAGGTTTACAATCATTACAGAACTCAGCAGTTCGTGTTCTGACTAGGACCAGGGGATGGAGCACATTACACCGGTTTTAAAGACCCCTCATTTGCTTCAGGTATGTTTAAGGATTGATTTTAAAGTTCTTTTACTCGTGTTTAAATGATCTTGGACCTTCTTATCTTTCAGAACTGCTTTTACCATACGAACCCTCATAGACCCTGCACTCCTCTGGCAGCAGACTCCTGGTTATTCCTAAAGTCAGAACACACACTCAAGGTGAGAGTTCTTTTGGATTCTACGGCCCCCGTTTGTGGAACAGCCTGCCAGAGGAGCTCAGGGCCGCAGAGAACATTCACATTTTTAAAGAGGATCAAGTCACATCTTTTTAATCTTGCTTTTGACTAAGTTTCTCATGTAGTTTTAGTTGATCTTAATTGATGTTTTTACCTGAACATTTCTTATTACTTATTATCTCTAGTTATTTTTATCTGTCATTTAATCTTTTCTCATCTCTCGTGTTTCCTCTGCAGCAGGAGCCTGTGATCATCGGTGGCTGCTAGGCCTAGTGGGGGTCTGGCTATCCTCATCTTTATCCGGGTCCTTGGATCATGGCCGGTGATTGCAGGTGCACCTCGGCTCCTGCTGCCAAGGCTTCTTACAAACCATTTTTCTCGGGTGTTTCATCTGCGTTCAGTCGATTGCATTTTTGAGTGTGTGTGCGCACCGCTGCGTACATGTCTGAGGGTTTTATTCTTTAGTAATAAAGAATTAATCTACATGTTCTGTTTGACTGTGTGCATTTGTATTTAAAACATTGGTCTGATTAAATGAATTAAAACAATGGAGTGTACAGTAATTTGTTGAAATATTCAACAGGCTTGTGAACAAATGACAGTCTACAAAAATTTTAATGAAAAGATTTAAATTGGCAAAGAATTGTTGTGAGGTAATAAATAGTGGAAACAGAATAAACTAATTTGTCAGCTTGTCCAATGTGCCAAGAAAGCAATCCATCTGGGTCATTCTGGCCTCGAGCTCTATTTCTTACTTCACATCTGGAAGCGTCCTCTTTAAGCAATTCAAGCACTTTGTGTTTCTTTTTCTTTTCCAAAGCTCTCAATGTTGACGGAGGGTACAGAGTTCTTGTGGTCCTTGGCTGACTGAGTCCTTGGCTCCCATGGCCTCATGCGTAGGCCATACATAGCCTCAAAAAAGGACAATATTGCCTCAGTGACCTATCCATCCTCTCTGCCAGCACCTGTACGTGCTATGAGAAAAGTCAAATTTAGTGTAGTGACAAAATTGCTGATTTTAAGAATCACCATTGTTGTCAAATTGAAAGCACGCACGCACGCTTTATGCACACACTAAAAGGTAGTTAACCCTACAATTTTTTTTTCTTTAAATTATTCCATTTTTTTGTCCGCCTGGCTAGGGTCCACATGTTTCTCCCATCTAATTTCTGAAATGACATCAAGGAAACAAAACAAAAGTTACACTCATTGACTTTTGTTCTCACTTAACTGTTTTGGTCAAATGAAGTTTCAATTAATTACAGACTGCTTACCCATAGCCTTAGGCAGAGGAATTTTGTTCCGTTCCGATGTCTTCCGCTCATCCGAGGCCGGGTTGTGTGGCAAGAGCCTCAGACGGGAAGCCCAGGCTTCTCTCACCCCGGCTGCATCCTCCAGCTCATCCAGAAAGAGCCCAAGTCATTCCCCGGCCAGCTGTGAGACGGTCTCTCCAGCGTGTCCAAGGTCTGGCTCTTGATCTCCTCCCTATTGGACGTGCCTGAAACGCCTCACCAGCAAGGCACTCGGGGGGCAGGGGGGCATCCTGACCAGATGCCCAAACCTCCCCATCTGGCTCCTCTCGACCTGGAGGAGGAGCGTTTCAACACAGAGCTCCTCAGAGGAATTTCGGAACCCCGTAAGTAGCGCTTCGTACTTTGTATGAAGTCTGATAAACGCTGTTTGTTCTTCCGACCCTGTTTATTTGAGTTGATGTGACTGTTTGTGTAAATTCATGTGAATAATAAATTGATCAGGAGGTGGTTTTGCTGACACCAGTCCACAAAGGTATTAGTCTCCATGTTTGAGGACTGCATTAAAAATAGATTAAAAAGCCAAACTTACAATATAGTACTCGCAGGTGATTTTGGCCTCTCCGGTTTATCCTGAACGGTCTTTGCCCCTTTTGTATGGGCAGAGGAGATGACCTCATTCACGCTGCATTTGAACTGCACTTAACGTTCAGTTGAAAGGCCTCGGGTTCAGTTCCCTATCGCTTTGTAAAAACCAGTTCTGTTTTTGTGATGCCCCTTCTGCACTGATCCAGCAGGTATAATGTGGTCCTGTGTATGACATATGTATTAATAGACAGATTCATGGTTTATAAAGTCTGATCGACATACCTGTCAGGCTTTGAGCTTCTCACTAGAGAGGCTCCGGGTCCTGGTTGATTACTGCAGGCTGCATGTGGATGTTCCATGTGGTCTTCTGCTGTGGACTGGGTGCCGCAACCTGGCAATCCACCTGACCTTGATCATACAGGTAAGGTCAAAGTCAAGTTGAATGCTTGAGTGGACATACACTTTTGAGAATGCTCTGATTTGTAAATTTCTGTGATAATTAATTCTCTTCTTACTCACGTTATTCATCCTTCACCAGACAAATTTGTGTGCTGCACTCCTACACTCCAGCAGACTGCCACAATGGCTCCAATGCTGGGAGAAACGGGGGGGTAGGTGTCTTTTCCAAGGACACTAGACGTGCACTTAGTGGGATGCTTGCGAACTTCCGGTTTACTTCTGGGCCGCAGGCGAACGCTCTAACCACTGAGCCACTGTCTCCATGTAAATTATAGTTTACATGAATGACCACTTGCTCAAATTTGATTTAATATTTGTAAGGCATCGCTTTTATCTGTGATAAATCCAACCTCTGAAGTCAGCAGCAGAGAATGGTCAAACTCCTGAATACTAAATAGGATTGAGGAGCAGGGGCAAACAAGCTGTAAATAAGACACAATTAGACATATACACAACCATGTCATGCTTTACAGGACAAGTATTTACCTGGCTCTATCCAGCCAGCATCTCAATGGGGGCTGTAGATTAACTACAGCCACTCCAACCAGCCCTTAAAAAAAAAAAAAAAAAATTTGTAAGGTGACAGATTTTAAACAGAGATCGTAGTGCCCAGGTCAAGCCTCTCACGCTCTGTCTTGCCACATCTGATTTCAAAGAGGCCACTTATTGCTCCCACCTGTGTCCAGTGTCAAGCAGAAGGGGTGGCACTGGTGTGCTGCCAAAATTATGTCTGTGGAGTCAATCCCAATACACCACACCACACCACATACAGAGTGTGTGAAACTCCAAAACGGAGCTTCACAAATTTGGCACACCTATACTGTATCTGCTGATATAGACAAACTAATATTTAAACCAGGGGTCATCAACCTTTTTTAACCTGAGAGCTACTTCAAGGGCACTGATTAATGAAAAGGGCTACCACTTTGATAATACACTTCTGAAATAACAAAGTTACACGGTGTACCTTTAATTTGATATTATTATTAATAATATTCAACGTGAAGACACTGATTATTAATGATTCATCACAATAATTATTTCAGTATGATTAAACAGAAACAGATACATTTCAATATGCAATATCTAAGTGTTTCATTTTCAAATGATCACTTCCACAACATTTTACAGGAAATCTTTTTCAATTTTTACTGGTCACCAACAGTTATCAAACTATACACTCTGAACCATGTTTGTAGAAATGATCATTTATGTAAGATTTAACAAAAATCTACTCCTTTCAAAATAAGCACGGTGCGACTGTGCGTCGCCATAGTGACATCGCAGATGAGACGCACACAGTTTTCTTTCACGTTAGTAAAAAAGAACTCTTTCTCCCATTCACTGTGAAAATGATAAGTTTTCTTCCTTTTTTCTGCCATGTTTTTGTGGGTAGAAAACGCGTTCGTAACCTCATCTTTGCAGTGCTCATCTCAGCAAAGCTGGTTTGTCATGCGCACTAGACTAACCTCCGACCCATACTACGTCAGAGTTCGTATATTAAACTTTTTTTTTGTGATATACATTTTTTTTTTTACGTTTTTATATATTGGTTTTTAAATTTACATCACTGTAAATGAAATTAAAAAAGAATAGCAACATAATTAAATAAAATTTTAGAGCTAATTTGTGATTAGTGCTTTTTTTAGAACTGGCCTGCGGGCGGCTGATGCGGTCGCTGCGGGCGACATGGTGCCCGCAATGTGCTCTCCCTCCCCCAAGAAGAGCACATTGGATGCTCTTCTTGGGGGAGGGAGCTCTCTTTCGTGTGGACCCCCATGAGGTTTCTTATATTTTTCCCACTGATGGGTTTTTTAGAAATTTTTCCTCAACGTGAAGGAGAGTTTAAGGCAGGATTGGGTAAACTTTTTGATTTGCGGGCCACATTGAGCTATAAGTGGTAAAGGGGCCAGAACTGGAGCAGATGGATGGTATGCTATGGTAACCTCACCTCATTGGGAAAAAAAATACATATCTTGGGATGTGGAGAAAACATGTGCTTTAATTTGCTAGATTTGAAATCTAACATCCTTGTCGACCTGCGTGTATCGGCCCCAATAGCTTTCTATGTCTGCACGCACTGTTTATTTGAATAAGTTCGCATCACGAAGACACACACATTTAATGGGAGTAGTGTTGGTCTTCATTTTTCTCATCAAAGCCAGTATATCTAGAGTGTGCCATCTAGTGAGGAAACATCAGAATTGCAGGGCAAAGAAAACATTAACAAGGTTTATTCATTTTTTTCACCTTCGGCGGGCCGGATTAAACCGTTTAACGGTCCGCATATGGCCCGCGGGCCTTACTTTGCTCATGCCTGGTCTAAGTGCAGGAATGTGCTAATATTGTTTAGCTAGCATTTGTTAGTTTTCTTGTTGTGTATTTGTGTTTATACATTCCTCTTTTTTCTTGTTTTTCGTCTTTCTGAATCTGCAGTATGAAGCCAGAAAGTCTGTGATTTTGGGCTAATCAATTAAAATTGAATTGATATATTTTGTTTTGAAAATACACAGAAAGTGTATTGACTGGTTTTACTTGGAAACGTGTTGAAACGGAAGTTCGCGTGAGAAAGCGTGGCTGACTGTCAAGAGAATACGTCGAGAGCAAACCCATCTTGATGAGAGACGTGAATTCATAGAAAGAATAGTTTTGAATTGTTAACTTCGATAGTCTGGCTCAAGGATTTATTTTCCACCTATAGTAAACAACCAGACGGGTTTCGGCAAACGAACGGGCCGCATTCCATTTTTCTACCAACGCTTGCTAGATGTGCGCGCAGAGCAAAGCGCACCCAGCTTGCTGAATGACGTGTTTTTTTTTGTGAGCTTGGCCAAAGACACATTTATCAAAAACTGTGAGGAACTGCGACGGTCAAAGTTTCTTTGAGGAGAATATTTTCTTGAATAAGACGCTGGTTAAAAGGAAGACCGAGAGAAGAACCAGACCCGGCTGTTTCCTCGAATCAACGTTACCTGGACAGCACGTTACATTTGAAACCAGTCGGTTACGGTCGCTAACAGTTACCAACGGCATTCCCGCTCCCAAACATCGCTCAGGCTTACAATCGTAGTTTGTGTGTTTGGTGAGTGGTTCCTCTTGATTTAGTAAGATTGTGTTTTAAAAGTGTTATTTTAAAAAAAAAGTGTTGTATGTTTTTATTATTTGCTTAATCAATACATTTGAAGTTTAGTTATTTGAATTCTGCTCGTTTCCAAATACTGCGTGTGGGGCTGAAACGACAAACCAATTTAATCGATTAAAATCGATTATGGAAATAGTTATAAACTAATTTGGTAATCGATTAGTTGTTTTTTCCTGTAAACTGCACTTAAATTGGCCTCCGAATGTGGCGATAGTGAGCGAATTGACAACAGGAGGCACCAAAATAGAAGGGTAAGTAGATAGCAGCCAATCATTGGCCTTCATTTCACCCGCCTGAGGCAATTAACTTTCTGAAATGTTCCGTTCCGTCATCTTCCGCTTGTTCCGGGGTCGGGTCGCGGGGGCAACAGCCTCAAACGGGTAGCCCAGGCCTCTCTCTCCCCGGCTGCATCCTCCAGCTCACCCGGAAGGATCCCAAGTCGTTCCCCGGCCAGCCGTGAGACAATCTCTCCAGTGGGTCCGGGGTCTGCCCCTTGGTCTCCTCCCGGTGGGACGTGCCCAAAACACCTCACCAGCGAGGCGCTCGGGGGGCATCCTGACCAGATGCCCGAACCACCCCATCTGGCTCCTCTCGACCGGGAGGAGGAGTTTCTGAAATGTGACCGTTTTAAATAACAGGGGAAAAAAATGTCAAAAAACCAAAAATCACTCCACTCAAACTTTGTGGCGACGCCACATATGTAATAATTTACTAACTTCAACTAATTTATATAGCTTCTGTAGTTTTTTTAACCTATAACCACAAATTTGGCATCAAAATTACACTGAGCAGAATTTTAATTTAACCAACATTTTTTTCTTTACACTGCTCCAACCGACACTAACATTTCTCTCAGACTCCCTTTCATTTTATTTTTCTAATGTTTCATCTGAGGAAATGTTTTTAAGGATAATTTATATCTCGCCGCCTCTTAAATTATGTTTGAGTTATAGAAATTAAAAAAAAATTCTTGTGTAGCTCAAGATGAAAGAATTTTTGTTGTATCTTTGGGTGGTGACGCAAACCGGAATGAGATTGCGAATACAAGTTGCCGAAATGAGCTTCCTCCGCAGGGTGGCTGGGCTCTCAATCAGAGATCGGGTGAGGAGCTCTGCCATCCGGGAGGAGCTCGGTGTCGAGCCGCTTCTCCTCCAGGTCGAAAGGAGCCAGATGGGGTGGTTCGGGCATCTGGTCAAGCTGCCCCCCCGAGCGCCTCGCTGGTGAGGTGTTTTGGGCACGTCCCACCGGGAGGAGACCGAGAGGGTCGAAAGGAGCCAGATGGGGTGGTTCGGGCATCTGGTCAAGCTGCCCCCCCGAGCGCCTCGCTGGTGAGGTGTTTTGGGCACGTCCCACCGGGAGGAGGCCGAGAGGGAGACCCTGGACCCGCTGGAGAGACTATGTGTCACAGCTGGCTGGGGAACGTCTCAGGATATTTCCGGGTGAGCTTGGGGATGCAGCTGGGGTGAGAAAAGCCTGGGCTTCCCGTTTGAGGCAGTTGCCCCCGAGACCCGGCCCCGGATGAGCGGGAGACGATAGGATGAGATGCGACAAGTTTGGAGCCCCCTAAAAACGTAGCTTTCTTTTTTTCCCTAAACTGACTTTAGATTTTTTTTTTTTTTGCTAATTTTAAGCGAATCATGCTAACTATTACATTCATGCTTTTCAGCCACAATCAATAAAAAAGGATGCTTTAGAATGACCAGAAGCTGTGGACGTCAACCTTCTTCAGATCAGACTCTGACAGTGGAATGGAGCACAGCTGCTTTCACACCGAGGGAGCCAGGAGAACTCCAGAGCTCATTTAGAGCAAATGGCTACACCTATGACAATCCTCAAGAAGCGGAACTGGTTCATGTGATAAACCAGACTGGGCAGTGGAAGTCAGCGTTATTTCCTCCTCTGACCACACCAGTCTTCGTTCCCTGCGCATTTCAGTGCATTGTCAAATGCTCCACCAGCATTGTGTGCTGCCTCTTCTACCAGCTTCACCTTCCAGCCTCTGTGGAACAGCTGCAAGTCTTAAGGATTCAGATCTAGAACCTCCTTCATAACCTTCACAACCTGCTTCGAGAGGAGACGGCAGCTCAGTGGTTAGAGCGTTCGCGCGTGGATCGGAAGTTTGTGGGTTTGTGTCCCACAAAGAGCACGTCTAAAGTCCTTGGAGAAGACACCTAACCCCCGCTTCTCCCACCATTGGCGCCGTCGAAGGGCAGCCTGCTGCGGTGTAAGGAGTGCAGCACACAAATTTCCTCGGTGAGGGATGAATAGAGTGATTATTTTATTTATAATTTGCAAGAAGATTGGTTTACTTGACTGCCTGCTTGTAGCTTGTATCCAGCTTCAACAAGTGGGTTTCGTTGATTAACGGGGGTGATGCCAAGGAACGTGTCTACATCTCTCCGAGGCTCAACCGGAAATCTGAGTCCAGATTAAAGCTTCCAGGATTTATAAAACAGGTTAGAGAATTAAAGGAGCACCCTCAGTCGCACACCGAGGTCAACAAGGCAGAAGTTTATTAAAGCGTTTAGTTGAGGAGGAATGGTCCGTGGAAGGCCAGGCTGGAAAAAGTCAACCCCCACCAGAAACCTCTGTAAAGTTCTAGGGGTTGTCCAAGCTGGCACCGTGGGTGAGCCCAGCAGATATTTTTCCCCTGGAGTTTCAGCCCCCCGCCCAGTTCATTCACATCATTGCTATGTTTAAGGCGGAGTTGTCCTTCGATATTGTTGCCCCACGTATAAACATCTCCAGTGGCAGTTAGACCATCACGTGCACAAAACCAAACAGCTCCATTAGGCTGGGCACCAACTGGGGCTAGAAATGTCTCTTGAATAAGGAGTTTGGTTAGCAATGTTTCAATGTGTGTCAAGCGTTTTGCGATTGACTGTGAGATTTTTTACTGTTGAGTGTTTGATTACTGGCCGTGTTTTTTCCTACAAGAGGATTATCTCAAAGGGTTGAAGATTTTGCCAGATCCCACTCAGCATCTTTTAAACTGTCTTATTTATTTTCAAATCACAATCCATGCAGCATGGCAGTTGTAGTATTGTAATGGCAGTTAAAGACGTAGTACTGGCAGTTTAAATTATGGTTGCAGAGTAGTCAAAAGTAGATTAAAAATAACTTTAAGTAACTGTAGATGCAAAAATATTTGGGGATGTTGATGCCAAAGTAGATGAAAAACCGACCGTCCCTTCAGTCGATCTGCAGTCCAGTCGATCTGCTATGATTGCTGCACACCAGCCCTTTTTAAACTGGATTCCTCCCCCAACTGAAACTGCGTGGGTCCAACCACCAATCAGGAGCAGATCAAATGTTTGCCGAATCAATGCACGTCGCCACATCCAGAAGGCCGTATGCATCTCCAATTGGTAGTGTCGAAATATGTTATCCCACACTCGTTGGCGGCACGATTCTAGATGAGTAGTACCACACCATGCATTGACGAAGCCCTGGACTCTCTGGTGGCAACAGGTTTTCTGTTGCTGTTGTGGAATTCTTTTCCTTTTTTTTCACCAGGTCTTTTGACAGGTCTTTTGTTTGGCAAGATCTTTTGCCAGGTCTTTTTTCGCCAGGTCTTTTTTTGCTAGGTGTTGTGGCGGGTTTTTTGGCCAGGTCTTTTGGCAGGTCTTTTTTGACAGGTCCTTTGGCATGTCTTTTTTAACGTTTGTGGCAGGTCCTTTGACAGGTCATCTTTTGGCAGGTCTTTTTTAACGTTTGTGGCAGGTCCTTTGACAGGTCTTTTTTGACAGGTCCATTGGTGGGTCTTTTTTAGCAGGTCTTTTGGCAGGTCTTTTTTCGGTAGGTCTTGTGGCAGGTCTTTTTACGGTAGGTCTTGTGGCAGGTCTTTTTTTGCCAGGTCCTTTGGCAGGTCTTTTTTAACGTGTTGTGGCAGGTCCTTTGACAGGTCTTTTTTTGGCAAGGTTTTTCACTTTTGCGGGATACTGTTTCTTTCACACAGGTTTCATCCTCATGCTATTTTGAATCTTCTTTATCAGACTTTGTTTCACTTATTTTAGACAGATTTTCTTCTTGAATCGGTATGCTTACTGTGGAATATTTATCAGGCTTGCTACAGTTCCTTGTCATTTCTTTTTCTGTCACTGTCCGTGATCTTAAGCTTCAAATTCTAGCTTCCTTGACTTCTTAATGAAGAATAAACTGATGAACATGCGTCTTCAAGCATCAGCTTGGTCCGCATGTGATGATGAGACGTCGTTAGTAGAAGTTCGATGTTTATGCGGTAGCGACTTTGACTTCCTCCAGTCCGACTTTGATTATGTCCAGTCTTCTGCCCTTAGTGAAGTGTTTCTGAACTTAGCTTATGCAGCGAGTTAAACACTTAAAGACACGAGATGCACTCTGGTTCTTTTCCGTTTTTAACTTCTTTTGAATCCTTCTTTATTATTTTATGAAACTGAATAAAAACAGGAAATACAGTGTATCTTAGTACCACTGCAAAAGTAAACAGCTTAACAGACCCTGAAGAGCTCATTTGAATTCTATTTCTTATAAGGAGGATAAGCCACTTGAGATGCAATATATCATTTTCTTTTCCTGGCGTGACGGCAGGACCAGAGCAAATGGTGGACCGTCTCTGGGTCGTTTCAGCGGGGGAGGGGACACTGGTCGCTCCCGGTGAACCCCCTGCTCCGCAGGAGGGAACCCACCGGGAGGCGTTCGTGAGCCATCAGCCAAGCCATGTCCTTTAGTTGGTTAGGGAGAAGTTTACAGTTAACGTTCTCCCAAGTCTTTTCTGATTGGTTTACTGTCAGGTTGTTTACTTTAACCAGCCTGCCCGGGTCGTACAGAGCCGCCACCACTGCCTTTCTGGTCAGACCGGGTATAGGAATGTCTGTAATCACGGGGACGAGCTGTTTCACGACCGACTGGTATATTGGTGGAGAAGTCTCAGAAGCCGGGGACTGACAGGGGCAATCTCTTTCCCCGGGCTCTCAGGACCTGTCGCCCCACCCAAAACTTTGCATAGTGGTTCCAAGGTGACCCGGTGTCCATGAGGACGCTACAGTAGATCGGGGTGACGAACATTGTAGTGAACTTAGAGTGGAGCTCCGGAGCTCCCCTACCTCCCATCTCCACTTGCCTATACATGGTTTCCCTCCTCACCTTTTCGTGGCACCCACCCCAGATGAAACGGAAGATGTTTTTCCGTAGGGTCATTAGGGACCGTTGGGGGGCGGGAGTTTTTTTTTTCCTGAAAAAAAAAAAAAAATTTTCAAGGGGGTCCTCAACCTAACATGCATGTTTTTGAAGGGTGGGAGGAAACCCAGGCATACACGGGGAAACATATAAACTTCACACAGAAAGGCCAGTGTTTTCAAACCTCGTCCCCCACCCCAGGTTTAAACCCACGACCTACCGGAGCTCCTTCTCCAAGAGGCTCAGACAGCTCCGCTCGAGAACATCTCGTTACCAGAGGTCTTTCTTCCTGTACGTGATCGGGCTCTACAACGACTCACTTAGCAGATAGGAAGTTGTTGCTGTGACACACAAATTTCCCATGTGTAGGATCATTAAAGTATAATCTGATTCTGATTCTTGCTGTGAGGCCACTGTGCTAACCACTGCGCCACCATGCTGCTGTTAATTAGCCATTAGCATTAAGCATTAGCATCAGCTACCTTATTAGCTTTAGTAGCATTAGCTTCCTTCTGCTTCACTGACACTGTTTGGAAAAAAAAAGCTAAGATATATTATTAAAACTCTGAAAAATCTTTCTATAGACCATCTTTCCTTGTAAATATATCATGTTTCAATGTGGGCACATGAGGCTTGTCTGCTAATAGTCCAGCTTTATAATCCTCACTGGGTCACTGACATATCTTACATCAGAGGGTGAGCTTTTTAAACTCCTGAAAGTTTGCTTGTCTGGTGAAAGTTGTTTTGTCCGTAGTCCGCTTTTGCTTTAGTTGAGTTACAGTTTTTCGAAACATCACCACAGCCATTGTTTCTTGGTTATTAGTTACTGCTGGAATGCACTGTTCAATTTGAAAATTCTTTTCCTCATCAACAGAACTCCCTGATCTGTATCACTACGGTATCTTCAGTACCACAATGGTTTTCAACTGTGACACTGTTAGTTTTCAACAGTCAAGTTTTTAAAGTTTGTTCAGCTCCTGCCCAAACTTGAAAAGGCCTTGGTTCGTTCAAAGGGAAGCTGGGACAACTCAGTTCAATTTCAGTCAGTCATCTTCTTATCCGTCTATCCTTTTTCAGGGTTGCCGGGGGTGCTAGAGCCCATCCCGGCTGATTTAGGGCGAAGGGCAGGGTACACCCTGAACAGGTCACCAGTCTGTCGCAGGGCCACACACATACAACTATCCACACACACACTCATTCCTAGGGGCAATTTGGCACCAGCCAATCAACCTGTCTTTGGAGGGTTGGAGAAAGTCGGTGTACCCCGAGGAAACCCACGCAAACACGGGGAGAACATGCAAACTCCACACAGAAAGGACAGTGTTCCAAGCCTCATCCCCACCCGGGACTCGAACCCACGACCTTCTTGCTATGAGGCCACTGTGCTACCCACTGCGCCACCGTACTGCCCTCAGTTCAATTTGCGTAGTTTTATTTTTTGTACAGCAGTAGAATCATTGAATAGGGGTAGTTTGAAAACTAGTAGGGTCTTTGGTAGAAGCTCTGAGCAGAAGTCTCTGTTTGGAACAATAGGACGGCGTTGGTGAGCTAATTAGCAGACAGAGTGAGTCGTTGAGAATGAACAGGGAGCAGTTAATTCATTATGCGGTACTCTTCAGTTGGGTGGGCAGTTAGAAATTTGCCCACCTGACGAGTCATCTTCAGTCAGTCAGTCATCTTCTTATTCGTCCATCCCTTTTCGGTGTTGCGGGGGGTGCCGGAGCCCATCCCGGCCAATTTAAGGCGAAGGGCAGGGTACACCTCGAACAGGTTGCCAGTCTGTCGCGGGGCCACACATATACAACCATCCACACACTCACTCAGTCCTAGGGGCAATTTGGCACCAGCCAATCAACCGAGCATGCATGTCTTTGGAGGGTGGGAGGAAACCGGAGTACCCGGAGGAAACCCACACAAACACGGGGAGAACATGCAAACTCCACACAGAAAGGACAGTGTTCCAAGCCTCGTCCCCACCCGGGACTCGAATCCACGACCTTCTTGCTGTGAGGCCACTGTGCTACCCACTGCGCCACAGTGCTGCCCAATTGACAAGTTTGACTTGATAAATAATTGCACTCCCACTCACCGACCTCATCAAAGATTACGCACCCAAACAAAACGGAAAGAGCTCAAGCAAGAATGGAGTTTGAAGATACACATTGGCAAAGTATTTCACACTGACTGACTCAGGGTGAGCCCAGAGAGGACATAAGTCGTTCGTCACAACATATCCACACGGAGAGGACCCTGCCAAATCTTGATAAAGGCAGCTAAGTGGATGCTCCATTAAACCAAGCTGACAAAGAGATGCCAGGGTGGACGGGACATGATTTGCCAAAATGGATTTGAAATAAAATCATCAAACCAAGCGTCAAAGGATGATTTTTTTTTCTTCATTTGCTGTAAATAAAAAGTGAATTTATTCTGATATAAAATAGTATTTAATAACGGATTAAATGTTAACCTGTTTCTCCCCTTAAGCTCCAGCAGTTTAATTTCGAGGCCGGTCTTTCTGGCATTAAGTGAAGGTTCATTTTAAAGTCACATTTTCTAATTTGCTTTAGAAGATGGACTTTATGTCGTTATTTGGCAGGCAAATATGAAGACTAAGTAAATCATTGTTTTTTGTTTTAATATACTTTTATTAATCCCTTATCGGGTAAATTTGTGTGGAAAAGAGGTGAAGAAGCGTGTGCTGGCAGGCTGGAACGGGTGGAGAAAAGTATCAGGTGTGATGTGTGACAGAAGAGTTTCAGCTAAAATGAAAGGGAAAGTGTACAAAACCGTGGTGAGACCGGCCATGCTGTTTGGTCTAGAAACAGTGGCACTGAGGAAAAGACAGGAAGCAGAGATGGAGGTAGCAGAGATGAAGATGCTGAGGATCTCTCTGGGAGTGACCAGGATGGACAGGATCAGAGGAACAGCACATGTTAGAGGTTTTGGAGATAAAGTCAGAGAGACCAGACTGAGATGGTTTGGACATGTGCAGAGGAGAGAGAGAGTACATCGGAAGAAGGATGCTGGGTTTGGAACCACCAGGAAAGACGCCTAGAGGAAGACCAAAGAGGAGGTTCATGGATACAGTGAAGGAAGACATGAAGATAGTTGGTGTGACCGAAGAAGATGCAGCAGATAGGGTTAGATGGAAGAAACTGACTTGCTGTAGTGCCCCCTGAAGTGAGATGCCGGAAGAAGAAGAGCTCCTGAAAATATTTTAGCTCTCTAGTCTGGATTGTATTTACAGTGGATCCCAAACTTTGATTAAACTTCATATTTACATTTTTATTTCACTTTAAATCCTAATTTTCACCTCCTGTTTCTGCATCCATAATTTCTTTTCCTGACCATCAGCTCAAATGAAGAACAGCTCGAGTGACTGAAACAGGTTTATTGTTTGTGTTGTTACATCGTTATGATTTAATCAGGATGAAATCAAAGTTTCTGCTGAAGATTTAAAAAAAAAACCCAGTTGGTTAGATGCAAACAGGTTTTTATCAGTTTATTTACACACCATGTCATATGTACACACACCATGGCTACACCCCCACCGTGCTAGACTGACTCCTCCCTGATGATCTGGTGGAAGGAGAAAGCTAGGGCTCCTCCTCTTTCTGGGATGAAGACCTTATCCTGGACACAGTTTTTATCTGGTGTCGTGGTTCAGAATTGAAATGACAAAAACAAAACCTCCTACATGAGTCCTGACTGGCACGCTTATGTTTAATTTCATGCGTGATGAGGCGTAACAGATGGTAGACCCAACCTGCATCTGTGAGGGTCTGCAGGAGAATGATCCATGTGAGGAACATCCAATAGAAGACCTGCTTCTCTGATTTGGATCATTTTAAAGACAAAAGATTAAGACGTTCTACCTGCGAAGCCGCTTCTACTGATGCTTTCCATCAGGTTGCTAGGATACCAACACATGGACTCCACAATAGTGTCATTTTTATAAAACATTAAATAATTTCTACGTCTGTGTGATAATCTGCATGATGGGATTAGTCCGAGCGAAGCATGAAAATGGTCGTCTTCTCCAAAGGTTCAGGTCAGAGTGCAACTGGAGCATCAACACACACTCACACACACATTCAAACACAATCTCACTGATTTTTACAGAAACCTAAATATTCTCTGTGCAAAATTGAAATATTAAATCTATTGCTTAGTAAATATTAGTACCAAACGGTCCCCAGCGTAACCCACAGGAACCCTGATCATCCTGCAGTTTTCTGTGCGGAGAGTTCGTACCAGAAACGTGTCTGCAGTGTTTAAAAAAAAAACATACAAAGTGATCCTGCTTTAAAGAGTCTGAACAGGTTCTGCTGCTCCACATCTTCTGGACTTCTCAGTTCCCCATCAGCGGTGTGTGTGGAGTAAGTTCCTGCTTGTGGGACCGGTCCTGCCGCGCCCTCTGCCGAGGCATCAGTGGACCCTTCCGTTGTAAGACTTCCCGAACATGCTGAAGTCCGTTTCTACAAAATGTGTGGAGACGGGCTGCTTGTAGAGAGGGTTGGAGGCCTGAGGGAGTCAGAGGAGAGGACACAGTTACAAGATGGCAGCCAACAGGTGAGCATGGAACATTTTGGAGGGGCAAAATGAAAAAAATAAAAACATGGATTATTTGATTTGATTTCTTCATAGGGGTGTTTGCCCCCTGCAGGTCAGAAACAGGGTCCTGCCCCAAGTGGAAGAGTTTAAGTATCTCGGGGTCTTGTTCACGAGTGGGGGAAGGATGGAGCGGGAGATCGACAGACGGATCGGTGCGGCATCAGCAATAACTAGGACACTGCATCGATCTGTCGTGGTAAAGAAATATCCAAGCCGAAAAGCTTGGATATTTTGATATTTCGATTTACAAGTCGATCTACGTTCCTACCCTCACCTATGGTCACCAGCTGTGGGTGGTGACCAAAAGAATGAGATAGCGGATACAAACGTCCCAAATGAGCTTCATCTGCAGGGTGGCTGGCTCTCACTCAGAGATCGAGTGAGGAGCTCTGCCATCTGGGAGGAGCCTGGTGTCGAGCCACTCCTCCTCCAGGTCGAGAGAAGCCAGATGTGGTGGTTCGGGCATCTGGTCAGGACCCCCAAAACACCTCGCTGGTGAGGTGTTTTGGGCACGTCCCACCGGGAGGAGACCAAGAGGCAGACCCCGGACCCGCTGGAGAGACTCTATCTCACAGCTGGCCGGGGAACAACTCGGGATCCTTCCAGGTGAGCTGGAGGATGCAGCCGGGGAGAGAGAGGCCTGCGCTTCCCGTCTGAGGTTGTTGCCCCCGCGACCCGACCCCGGAACAAGCAGAAGACGACGGAACGGAATATTTGATATCATGATACTAATAGATACCACGGTGATATGTGGTTGTGGAGCAGCAGTGAAACATTCGGGAGATGTTTCACAAGTATGTCTGCTCACAGTTTTATTCACTAAACTCTTTCCTACAGATAATTTAAGTGACGTGGGGTGCTCGTGTTCCTCCACAATCACACGCTGTTGGGGAACTGGAAGTGGCGCTATTTTTCTTTTACACCCCGGATTGAAAATGTCGATCTGAACAATCGGGCAGTAATCTGTTGCCCCGGTGCAGGATGATCCAGATAGATGGTGCTGCACAGCGGTGGTGGAGTCTTGATACGTCATACCAGCTGCTAAAACCTGGTAGTTTTCCTTACCATTTCATATCGTGCTCTTGAACGTGCGCTCTGGAAGCGAGCGAACTCTCTGCGGTCGTGCACGGTGATGATCAGTTTCCAGACGGCGAGGAGAACCACTCCCACCAGCAGGATGCTGCCGACTACAGCTAGCAGGACCATCATGGCGTCTGGACCTCTGCCGCATTCTGAGGAAATAAACCGGATTGAAACAGATAAAAGAAACTTCTCAGACTAATTTATCACCTTGAATCTTCAATTGGAGGAAAATTCAGTAAAAATTCATCTTAAAGCAACAGGAAGGCAGCATCTGGATTGTTTTGATGTCATGCTGGGTTTTTTATGAGATCATTATCCTTGTAGAAGAAGGAACTAAGTCACTTTTATTCACCAGCCTGGAGTAACTTGGCAGCCCTGGATTACATTTTAATGTACTTGTATTTTACCACTCTTCGAGCAACAGAGCTGTTTATATTCTCTGATTATTATATTGGCCCAGACCAGGCATGGGCAAACTGCCAGTGACCAACCAATTACAGCCAACATTTTAATCTGGCCTGCCAAACTTGAAAAGATGAGACAAATGAACCTTTTTAGTTTTTTACCCTGCTATTCTGATGTTTTGTCACTAGATGGCGCACTCTAGATATATCGGCTTTGTTGAGAAAACAACAACACTGCTTAAAATTTGTGTGTCTCCGTGATGCAAACGTTGACAAATAAACAGTGTGCACAGATACAGAAAGCCATCGGGGCCAATACACACACATAAACAAGCCTGTTAGATGTTAAAACAAGCAAAATGTTACATCAAGCGCTTAGATTTCAAACCTAGCGCTGCTAAATGCACGTTTTTAAGCGCTATCGCACTAGATCTCAGACCTAGTGCGTTAGATTTGAAATTTAACACTCTTGATGTAACATTTAGCGCTTGTTTAAAATCTAGCACCATTCTATCGGTCTAATCTAGCGGTTACCAAAGCATGCCATCCATCTGATCCTGTTCCGGCCCCCTGGTCAAATGTTAGAACTCAATGTGGCCCACGAACCAAAAAGTTTGCCCACCCCTGGACTAGACCCCGGGCTAGACTGTGTTTACGATCCTGCTGGAACAAAAATAGTGGAATCACAAACTTTCATTTTGGACATTAATATTTATAAAAATCATTCTAAACAACCTCTTTTCTTCTGATCCTGACTTCTTTTAAGACTGTTCTACTTTAAAACATGTTTTCATATTAAACTATTTGACCAATCACATCTCGGCCAGCATTTGTTGCCAGGTGGGTTAAAATAAGTGGAGTTTCTGTAAAATTTTTCAACGTCCTTTCTGCTGTCAAGTGAACAGAAATACAATTTTGTCTTCAATCAGATTTTGACCTGGTGCTCTTTAGTGGCGGGCCATCACAGCAAGCAAGGCCTTCTCTGCTGGCCTAACTTAACCAGACATCATTATCATAATTATAATAAAAGTCAATTTCATTTTAAATGTATTTTTCCTAAATATATTTATATATAATTATTCTCCATATTCTGTTTTTTTCATGTCATATTATATCCATTTGGTTATACAGCTTCCAGAGTTGTAGTGTTAGGTTAAAGTTTTTATCCAATCAGAATTCAGCTAGCTGGTGTCTCCAGGCAGTATGAAATCTGACCAAGGCCTTCAGAATCAGCAGTGCTGGCGTCTGCGTACTGCTAGTGAACAGGCACGTGTAGTTGCCACAGCCAATCCGATTAAATATCATTGTATACTGACCGGGTTCTTTCAGAGCTGTGAGGATGGACAGCCCACTGGCGTGCTCAGAGTATGTGAACTTCATCACGCAGTCGTTGTCTGTCTTGTAAATGCACAGAACAGCCCCCGGTTCGTCTGTTCCTGGAAGAAAAGATACAGGAAGTTAAAAAAAAAAACCTCCAAAAAGGATGTCTGACTTCACAAAAATGCTTTTTGAATGAGCCAAACATTCAGCAGGAGAGCTGATGAAGGAGAAACGTCTGTCCAGTTTGATGTTTTGATGCTTTATGTCACTGTTCCTCCAAATCTCCTGACAGAGGGAGAGGATGCGCTACCCGGCTACCCCTCCCTCCTTTATTTCATGCACAAAGTATCTGGAATGTACATGTGGGGGTCATTAAGCCGGTCAGAGTGAAGAGGAATGCTGTGAAAAAGTCGCTTCTGGAATAGTTCCTCCAGCTGGACTCGGAGCTGATAAACAGCTGGAAAGATGTTTCCGTCCCAGTCCATCACAGAGAGGGCGGACACACAGGATGGAGGGGGAAAGGGGCGGGATCAGACTCTTTGAAAGAAATAAATGGGTGAAGGAGTGTGAGAGCCCATCTACCCATCTATCCCATAATAACATGAGTGACCAGTACAGCCTGTCATTAGGCCTCAGAGGTGTCCACCTGGAAACGGACCAGCGCTACCTGTTAAGAAACACACCCTCTTTAGAAACACCATGGTCAGTTTTATCACCCGGTATGCCAACAGGGTTCATGCTGCAAAAAAAAAAAAAAAAAAAAAAAAAAACAATAGTTTTTTTTTTTTTTTTTTTATCCCAAAACACACATTTTCTAACATCTGAAAAAAAAAACCATTGAGATGTTCAGCTAGCGTTAGAGCGGGGTTGGGGTGGTCAGTGATCACTGGGATGTTTTATATCAGTAGAAAATGATCTTTAACGCACAAGAAAAACTGTTGGACGTCCACAAGAGGGAGCTACAAATATATATATTTTTGTGTTTCAGTTTTATTGAGTTGGCGTGTGAGCAGCCCCAGGGGTAATCGAACCAGGTTCTCTTGCCACTAGGCCAACGCCCTCTGGGACCAGGAGCTACAAATATTTAATGTTAAAGTTTGATCTTTGGTGCTTTTTTATTTGGATTTAAATGAAAAGACGAGAGGCTCTTCTGGAATAAAAAAAAACCAAAAAAAACAACTGAAATGATTCAATATTTCTTTGGTTTCCATCTGCGTTAATCAGATGGGGATTCCTTCCTGCTCGGTAGATCTGTGGAAGCAGGGAAACATGGAATCTACAGGATTGGAGCAGTGGTCCCTAACCACCGGTTCGCGGACCACTACTGGTTCGCGAGTCATGTGGTGCCCGAGCCGCACAGAAAGAAGAAATAACTTCCATAATTTCTATTTTGGTTTATTATTCGAGCCATAAGGGTGTTTTAATTTGAAAAGTCGCTGGTTTTTCTTCCTTACATTCGTCAATGACTCACCTTTGATGCATCATTGCATTAAATTTAAACCCATGGCAGAATAAGTAAAAACATAGTTCTATAGGAATCTTCTTTGCTAGGGGGGGTTACAGCGTTACGAAGCAGAATGTACCTTAGAAACACCCTCCAGTTTTCAGGTCAAGATGGGACTGTCTGGTTCCAGCAAAACAAACTTAGAACGCCGATTGATCTAATCTTACTGGGAGGAGCCTGTCTGGTATTTTTATTCACTTAGTTTTTGTGATGTCTTTCATTTTGAAGGTATGTTTGCCGTTACCATAGCAACCAGAGTGCCTTAGGGCAGAGAGAATGTTATCATGTTCTAAAGACGCTGCTAATAAATTTTCTTGTGAAGACAAAGTGGATTCAAGTATACGATTTCCGTTCTGCCATCTTCCGCTTATCTGGGTCACGGGGGCAACAGCCTCAGATGGAAAACACAGCTGCATCCTCCAGCTCACCAGGAAGGATCCAGAGTCGTTCCCTAGCCAGTCTCTCCAGCAGTCCGGGGTCTGCCAGACACTGGAGTCTGGAATGCTGCATCAATCCGTCATGGTAAAGAAAGAGCTGAGTCGAAAAGCAAAGCTCTCGATTTACAAGTCAATCTACGTTCCCACCCTCACCTATGATCACCAGCTGTGATACAAGCGGCCGAAATGAGCTTCCTCTGCAGGGTGGCTGGGCTTTCACTCAGAGATTGGTTGAGGAGTTCTGCCATCCGGGAGGAGCTCGGAGTAGAGCCGCTCCTCCTCCAAGTCGAGAGAAGCCAGATTGGGTAGTTCGGGCATCTGATCAGGATGCCTCCCAAATGCCTCGCTGGTGAGGTGTTTTGGGCACGTCTCACCGGGAGGAGACCAAGTTTATTATTATTGATTTTGAAGCAAGTTTTCAGGCTGGTCTTATTTAGACAATAAACATGTCCGTGGTGCAGAAAAGGTTGGGGACCCTTAAGATAGAGGACACTGACAGACTGCCTCAAGGTGCATCTGCAGCTCTATCCCAGCTGGTGACATCACAGACCTTCTGATTGGTTCAGTCGGATGGTTTTACTGCCTGCTGAGTTTAAAAAAGGTGGAGTTGGTGTAAAATGCATGTGCTGCTTTGAAACCATCGTTTTATTTACACATGGCCGTTCCTTCAGTCAGCAAAATAAATATCTCAGTTTTACTATTAACACAGTCATGCTTTAGATTCAGTTCAAACACGACCAGGTTATAGTTCATACCTCCTGGGGTGAGGTAACTAAAAAAAAAAAAAGAAAAAAAAAATCTAAATTTGTAAATTGCGCTAATCAATAAATTTTCTTCAAATGCGTTAAACATATTTCAGGATACATGTGTGTATGTTTTTTTTAACAGTAATAGCTGTACAGGTGTCCAGTTAAAACCAACACAATAGGGGTCGGAATGGAAAAAAATATTTTTAGTCATGATTACTTAATTAAATGTGTTGTTCAAGTCTTTTTATTTTTTTACACAAATATTGTTATCATAGAAAAGACTTCCAAGTGTTTTCTGGACAGTAGATTTGATGATCGAGATGTTTCAACTTCCAGAAATCATCCTCAGGTTCATTTGATCAGATAGAAAATGATTTCTGGATGAAAGTAGAAATGTCTCTATCATCAAATCCACTGTCCAGAAGACAACTTTGAATTCTTTTCTACGATGGATTTTTTCTGGAAGAATGAGGGATTACACGAACTTGTTACCAAAAACTTCTTAAGTCGGGCCAAGGCCAGCCCTAAGATTTTGGCGGCCCTAAACAGGATTTTTTTTTGTGGCCCCCTTCCCATAAATGCTTCAATTGCAAACACCAAATAAAACATGCTCCTTCCAACCAGAGGAATAGACAAATTATATAGAATTAATAAATGACCATGTTTTCACATTTGGAGGCCGCTTCACATTCAGCAGGATATTGATCGAGTGTGACAAGCAGATCACGGCCCAATAAAATCATCAAAACCACATTATCTGTTGAAAGCAGAGACCCAATCCTAAGGCCACAAAACCGAATCCACCTACCGCCTCAGCTAACCGGAGGATGTAGCACTTTGGTTTTATTTCTAACTTTGCAAAAAACATCCATAGAGAATACTTGGAATAGATGGAAGATTTTAAGTACTTAGGATCAACAGTCCAGAGCAATGGAGAGTGTGGAAAAGAGGTGAAGAAGCGTATGCAGGTAGGCTGGAACGGGTGGAGAAAAGTATCAGGTGTGATGTGTGATAGAAGAGTTTCAGCTAAAATTAAATGGAAAGTGTACAAAACCGTGGTGAGACCGGCCATGCTGATTGGTCTAGAGCAGTGGTTCTCAAATAGTGGGGCGCACATGTTGTTTTTGTTTTTTGCCATATTCTAGAATAAAGTGTACTTGCACATCCACTTTCTTTTTTTTGTTTTCTTTAATGTTAATGAGGATACAATGTTATGCAGAAGTGTACTTAAAACAATTTCATAGACAAATGATACTACTTATAGTCAGGGCGGAGAGTGGGGCGGGCGCGAAATATCTTCCTCTTCCTAGGGGGGGCACAGCAGGAAATAATTGAGACGCACTGGTCTAGAGACAGTGGCACTGAGGAAAAGACAAGAAACGAAGATGGAGGTAGCAGAGATGAAGATGCTGAGGATCTCTCTGGGAGTGACCAGGATGGACAGGATCAGAGGAACAGCACATGAGAGTACATCGAAAGAAGGATGCTGGGTTTGGAACCACCAGGAAAGAGGCCTAGAGGAAGACCAAAGAGGAGGTTCATGGATACAGTGAAGGAAGACATGAAGATAGTTGTTGGACCGAAGAAGATGCAGCAGATAGGGTTAGATGGAAGAAACTGACTTGCTGTGGCGCCCCCTGTAGGGAAATGCCAAAAGAAGAAGAAGAAGAAACAATACTAACACTAAAAAAAATCCCAATGACTTCAACGCTGCTTTAGACTTTTCTAATGATCTGAAATGATCCTGAAGTCAGTGAGCTCATAATAACAGTAAGGTCCAATCAGGAGGGACTAAAGTGAGCAGAACGTTCTGGAAGGAAAAAGAATTCTCTTTAATGGTGGGATTAATGGGGATCAGATGGAACAGGAGAATGTTTTCTACAGTAACAAACTTGTTTCTGACAGAAGGTGTAAACTACAAGAACAGATGGAGAGAACGTCTGCTGTGTTTACTCACTCAGGGTCTCCATGGTGATGATTTCATCTTTGCACATGCGCTGGCACGTCTGGTTGTCAGCGAGCCGCCCCGAGTTGAAAAGTCGACACTCGATGCATTCTCTGAAGAAAAGGACAGGAAGTTCAGGGGGAACGATGATTTTATCCACAGATGCATGCTGGGGGATTTCCTCATTAACTTAAAAAACAGTTGAAGACCACGGACCCCCTGCTGATTTAAGAAATTTCCCTGCAGGCAATCAATCAACCCATGCATGTTTTTGGAGGTTGGGCGGAAACCTGAGTACCTGGAGAACATGCAAACTCCACACAGAAAGGCCAGTGTTTCAAGCCATGGCCCTCTGGAGCTTAAACCCAGATCTTCTCGCACTGAACCCACATTTCTAACCAACTGTACCACCATGCAGACCTGTCCTAATCGATTTAATACTTGAACATGGTACAAAGCAGGATAATACCCCTTGCATCGGAAATGAATGGATGACGCAGAGTTTACACAAACTCGTCAAGCATCGTTACGTAAGTCATTTGACACACTCCAGTGTTTCATACTGTGTTAGAGCAGGACCATCCAGCTCTGGTCCTCAGGGGACACACTGCTGCAGGTTTTCTAAGTTTTTGCTTCATGACTCCATTAACTTGTTAATCATCCAGAAGTTTATTGGTTGTTGGATGTTATTTTATTCCGCTAATTAAAGCAGGAATAAGTGGAAAATCTCTTTGATTACTCCTGCGTTAGAGTTTTAAATCTTTGTTAAAAAATAATATTTAATTATTTGTATGTAATAATCAAATTTGATTTGTTTGATCTGTATAAAAACATCTGATTACATTTTTGTTTTAATTTAAATATATCATTTACTCACACGTTGGAAAAAAGTAAAAGAGGCAGAAAATATTGAGCAGTTTTTGTTTGACTAGTTACAAAAAAAAGTATACTTTATTGATCTATCCGGGGAAAATTGTGAGCTGCATTTCACCGCAGCAGGCTGCCACCTATGATGGCGCCAATGATGGGAGGAACGGGGTTAGGGGTCTTCTCCAAGGATCCTAGACATGAACTCAGTGGGATACAAACCTGCAAACATCCGGTTAACTTCCGGTCCGAACGCGAATATTCTAACCACTGAGCCACCGCAAAGCCATTTGGGAGATGTTTGGGTTTTGTTTTTGTCGCCCTCTTGTGTTTTTCCCTTACCTCTGCCACCCAGGCTCCCAACTTCCCCACCTGTTGGCAGTTAAAGATGATTGCTAGTTGGCTGATTAAGAGGTCTGGTGCCAAGGTGAGAGAAGACCCATCTGCAGCACTCCAAAAAGAAGCTTTTCAGTTTTTAAGATTGATTGTAAATAAATAGTTTATTTCTTCAACACCCTACTCTTCCTCATTCTTCAATTGTGTTCCACTCCTGGAGATCAATCATAACATCCGTCTACGTATCGGCCTAACCCTTGACCATACGAGTTATAACACCCCAATAGAAATAGAAGAAAGAATTCCTTCCAGGCAGCTTCGAAGATCTTTTGGTGCTCACAGACCAGCAACTATTTGTTAACACGGGCAAACAAGACGGCCAACTTTGGTCTTTTCTGGCATCTAACTTATTTCCAGTGCTTTTATTGTGATAAGTTTAGAACAGGAAGTGGTGGATGGTAGTGATTTTTAGATGTGAGAAGACTGATGTTTTTTTTTTTTATTTATTTATTTTTTTTTATGCCTTGTTGTTCTTGATGCTTTCATCCAACCCCCGGCTACATTAGCGTCTTCCTACTACGTTTTCTGCTTGAGCAACTCTAGGCCGCATCATTTCACAAGATGCAGGGTTGAAAGCGGTCGCAGCTTTTACACCGAAAATTACAGCACACATATATATATCAATACATACATATGAATTTTTAAAGTTCTTCAAACCACCTTCAGAACTAAGTTATTTTGTGCTAATCAGTCTGTTTTTGTTCTAGCGTCACTTGGAGAATAAAACGTTTTTCCCCCTCTCTTACCTTTTGGTGCCACAGGCGTCGGGGCAGGTCGGACATTTCTCACACTTCTCTCCAAATGCTCCGGGTTCCGTGCACCGGCACCGCCCGCACTCGCACTGCCCTCGCCCGCTGCACATCTTTCCATCGCTCGACATGCAGGACGACACCTCGGTGGGGCAGTTACAGTCATCTCCAATATATCCAGCGTGGCACTTACACTCCCCGCAGTGGCACTCGCCGTGACCTGGGAGGAGCAAACAGGAAGTTGGATCACTGCTAAGGAACAAGGAGCTGGATGTTCAGTCCATCAGAAGCTGAGTAACTAGAAAATCTGCTAACAGGAAACTCCCAGAACAAAGTGCCTCTTCAGTCATGTTATCAGAGCTGTACTCCTCTTTCAGGGGGGTTCTGGAAACTTTGATTAGTTTCGGTGGTCTATGAAAGACTCTGCCCTGACCGCAAGCCGCTATCAGACAACGGAAGTCCTTGATGGACAAAAAACAGCAGCCGTTATCTAACATCACCACTGACAGAATTATTTCAACCCGGACCCTCAACAAAGACAACTTTCATGGTGTTAAGACCAGGAGCTCGGAAATGAGACGGAAAGCCTTCATCTGAACAGGTCGGGGAAAAGCTGCTCTTTTCTTTGATGAGCAGGAGCAGCTGCAGAAATGCAGACCTGAAAACAAGTTGGAGATCCTGAATCTGCATGGCGGAACAGATCTATCACCTAGACCAGGGGTGCGCACGCTTTTTTGTCCCAAGATCTAATGTTCAACACTGCAAACCGCCACAGATATTTCCAGCCTGTAATTAAAACTAATATCGATCCTGAGTAGTCCTTCAAGAGCCACAGCTGTTCTCTCACATCGCCTTATAGCAGTATTGTGGGAGAGTTGCAGTCCATTGCTGGCGTCAATGATCTCGGTTTTATTTTTAAATTGATTAAAAAAAGAAAAAAAAAATTCATTAATTTTTTTTGTTTTTCCAACATGTCTCACGATCGACCTAGGACCAGTCCGCGATCTACTGGTCGACCGAGATCGACTGGTTGGGCACCCCTGACTTAGACCCTTCATCTAAAAACTACTCAAAGTTAAACAAAAGGAGAAAAGAACAGCATCTTACAATAAAAGATTTGCATGTTTGAATCCAAAATGTTCAAATAAAAGCAATCTGTAAGTAAAAGTTCCATCTTGTGCAAAAAAAGATTGTATTTTATGCACGTGAACAGCAATGATTTGGGTTTTAGAGCACACGTTAGACGAGAGTTATTAAATTTAAGGGATTTAAAGAGTTTTATTGAAGATCAATAGGTCTGACTGTTGATCACTCTACAAGTTCCACCTCCAAAGTTTAACATGAGTCCTGAGAAAACTGCCCATCGTCCGCCCAACTCCATGGGACGGAGAGGAGTACGGGAAACAGGAGTGTGTGTGAAATTCTTAATGCTCATTTGTTTTGTTGATTTTAAAAAGTTAAAAAGAACCTGAGTCATAAAAGATAGAAAAAAATTCAGATGACAGAAAAATCAAAGAACAGGTTCAAATTATCAAGAAAGAAAAGATGAAAAGAAGAAATCAGTGCCTCCAAATCCGAGACCATGGTCCTTGCCCGGAAAAGGGTGGAATGCCTCCTGCGGGTCAGGGACAGGGTCCTACCCCAAGTGGAGTACCGTAATTTAAGTATCTCGGGGTCTTGTTCACGAGTGGGGGAAGGATGGAGCGGGAGATCGAGTGGAAGACGACGGAATGGAAAAGATTGAAATAAGACAAAAACAAAAAAAGATGGACTAAATCAACAAACAGTGCTCACAGTGTTAAACAGGAGGACGGGTCATGATATAACAGGGCAGAGACAACTCGTAGTAAGTGGGTCGTCCACAAATTAAATTTATGTTAGGAGTTCACTTCTGTTTCTAAGCTAATCGAGTGTTCAGACTGATCAGAAGCCGGGCCCCTGCCGTTCAGAGACAGGACACATCCGGTCTGATAGTTCAATAAGCGGTTCGTGTTGTGTAACTCCGTCTGGACTCACAGACACACAGTAAATTCTATTTTTGAATCTATTTTTTGGGTTAGGCTACAAAACTGAGCAAATATTTTTTAGGGTGGAAAAGCTGAGACACGAGTCCAACAGTCCCCGTCACCACTCCCAGTCTTTGCAGAGCAGGGGTTGCCGTGCTGAGCGGCATGCGTCTGACTCATGGTCCCATTGCTGCGAATGTGTCCTCAGATGACTGTGATGAGGAGAACAACGTGTGCAGCTGCTTTCACACAGACACGTTCTCCAAAAAGTTCTGGCGAGCTCTGACCACCTCTGCAAACACTTCTCTTCACAGCATATTTATTTGTGACTTCACACCCAACCGTCATCCTTCACAACTATTAACCAGACTTTTTTCTGCACATTTTATAGAAGTTTCTGCACTTTTTCTATTTGCAGTCGATCTCCGCCCTCTGTTGCTCTTCAATGTCTTTATCAGATGTTTTATGCTTTATTTATTTAGGCTTTACTGAAGGTGAAAAAAAAATCCCACTTTGGTCGTTTTTGGCATCTAGTAACATATTTCCAGTGCTTTTATTGTGATATGTCTAGAACAGGAAGTGGTGGATGGTAGTGATGTTCAAATGTGAAAAAAAAAGTTCTATATTTTTTCCATACTAGTTGTTCTTGATGTTTCTTTCATCATTTCCCTTCAGGGTTCACCACAGCAAGTCAGTTTCTTCCATCTAACCCTAACTGCTGAATCCTCTTCGGTCACGTCAACGATCTTCATGTCTTCCTTCACTGTATCCATGAACCTCCTCTTTGGTCTTCCTCTAGTCCTCTTTCCTGGTGGTTCCAAACCCAGTGTCCTTCTTCCGATGTACTCTCTCTCTCTCCTCTGCACATGTCCAAACCATCTCAGTCTGGCCTCTCTGACTTTAAAACCTCTAACATGTGCTGTTCCCCTGATGTACTCATTTCTAATCCTGTCCATCCTGGTCACTCCCAGAGAGATCTCCTCAGCATCTTCATCTCTACTACCTCCATCTTTGTTTCCTGTCTTTTCTTCAGTGCCACTGTCTCTAGACCAAACAGCATGGCCGGTCTTCACCACGGTTTTGTACACTTTTCCTTTCATTTTATCTGAAACTCTTCTATCACACATCACACCTGATACTTTTCTCCACCCATTCCAGCCTGCCTGCATACGCTTCTTCACCTCTTTTCCACACTCTCCATTGCTCTGGACTGTTGATCCTAAGTACTTAAAATCTTCCACCTTCTTTTTCTCTTCTCCCTGTAACCTCACTTTTCCATTTGGATCCCTCTCATTCACACACATGTACTCTGTTTTACTCTGACTAATCTTCATTCCTCTTCTTTTTAGTGCAAACCTCCACCTCTCCAGCTTTTCCTCCACCTCTTCCCTCCTCTCACTACATTAATGTCTCATTTCATTAAGAAACGTAAAATTTACTTCTCATTTTTTTTGTAAAACTCTGAACAACTGATGAACGACTTTTTCCACTTTCTTTTATGAATATGATAAAGAGTCAGAAAAATGAGATAAACAAATATTTTTATTTATCCCTTATCGTATGACTGATTTATTACCCAGATGATTTCCCATCACAGGTTCATGTTGGAAAGCACTGAGCTCCTGGGAAAGATTCATTTAGTTACACATGTTTGTGAAAACAGTCTGCATAGCGATGTGTCAGAACAACTCATTCTCGTCATTTGGACGAGTGAGGAAATACTTTTGGCAACATATTGTGTGTTACTAAAAAAAAAACCCCACAATTCCTGAAAGAGTCAGCCAATCCGTAGCAGAGCAGCATCTGGTAAGTGGGCACCAAACATCCACTCATCATCACTATCACACCTCGACCAATCAAATCGATCATACAGGAATGTGAAGCCAATCAGGGAGACTTTCTAAATCCCGGCAGGACGATTTGTTTTTGGCTACATGTCTTGTTGGGTCTAAACTTTGCTCAGATTGTGAAACACATCAGGTTTCTTTCAGGACTTAAAATGAGGTCAAACTATTATTAGATAAACAGCAACACATGGAGATATTTTTACAAAACCCACATCTGCTCAATGATCCGGTAGGTAGCTCAGGAATACCGTGTTTCTGAACAACATCATCAGTGATCGGAAAGGGAATCTTCTCCCCTCAAGCGGACGTCGGACTGAAGAATACTTTAGTTTCCAGAGATGTTCAGTTTTTAATCAACCATTCAAACAGCTGCTACTGGATTTGTTCTGCTGCAGCTGTTGCTTCGCCAATCTTTGCAATGATGCCATGTTCTTCTCATCAAGCCTAACTGGTTCTAGACCAGGGGTGGGCGAACTTTTTGATTCACGGGCCACATTGAGTTCTAACATTTGACAAAGAGGCCGGAACAGGAGCAGATGGATGGCATGCTTTGGTAACCCCTAGATTAGACCAATAGAATGGTGCGCTAGATTTTTAACAAGCGTGCTAAATGTTACTTCAAGAGCGTTAAATTTCAAATCTAGCAGCCCTAGGTCTGAAATCTAAGCGCTTGATGTAACATTTTGCTTGTTTTTAACATCTAACACGGTTGTTTACACGCACACTGGTGCATGTATTGGGCCCGATGGCTTTCTATGTCTGTGAACACTGTTTATTTTGACAGTGTGCACATCACAGAGACACACACATTCTAATGGGAGCAGTGTTGTTGTTTTCTCAACAAAGCCAATATATCTGGAGTGAGCCATCTAGTGAGGAAACATCGGAAATTCAAGGGAAACAAACCATTAACAAGGTTTATTTATTTGGTATTTTATGTTCAGTGGGCCGGATTAAAACGTTTAATGGGCCGCATGTGGCCCGCGGGCCGTAGTTTGCCCATGCCTGTTCTACATCATCATGAAGTTTAATGCTTAACCAGTCTGACATGGAGTTTTCAGATTTTTTTATTATTATTTTCTCCAGAAGAAAGTTTAAGCCAACGTCAGACTGAGGAAAAATGAACTTTTTTAAAACAGATAAAAATAGTTCACATATTTTCATCACCGTGGAAGTAAAGAGAAAGTCAGTAAACAGGCCATGTTTGAAAAAAAAAGGTCATTCTAGTGAATCTTTGGGGTGAAAGACGAACACCGCACGAGATATGAACCCTTTACAAGTTGTACTGGTATCGGGCAAAACGGCTGAAGCGTCCGTGGCATCTCATGCTAAAAACCAAGATTATTTAAGAAGTTTTCTATTAGTCTGAAAGTGTGTGCGTCCTTTTAGAGTAAAAAAGGGGGAACATGTGTGCCTGTTAAAGGGTTCAACTGCTGGAATCTTTAGTGTTAAAAACAAACGTTATGAACCCTTCCATGTAGCACAATCTTTCCGCAGCTCTTGTGTAAGACTCGTCTTGGTCTTTTCCAGCTTCTTCCCATAAATAGCTCTCTATCAAGTTTCTACTTTTTGTTGTACAACTGGATTTTTTCGGGATTTTGTCACCAGTTGATGCTGTGGCGTTAAGTCTGATTATGTGAGTCTGTTTAACTTTGTGTGAAGACGTTAAAGAAAACTTTGTGATGATCTCGAGCTACATCAACAGCAACATGTCTCCAATGTTCATCACTGGTTCTTCAATAAAAAACACTCTTTGAGATTCATGACCATCAACGTGTCTGAAAACTGTCCAGAATACCACACACTTCTGTAGAAACTCTCATCCCAACGCAAATGAGAGCCTTTCTACTGTAGAGTGTCAGTGTGACAAACATCTCCTGCTGGAATCCATGAGGCTTTGGCTCTCGTCGGAGCTCCTGCTATGTTCTGGCGTCCTGACAGGAGAACATACCAGGACTCAACACAAGACAAACCCACACTGGCTAACCAGAAAGCAGATGTTTGGAACTGAATAGTAGACCCAGTAAAGCTTCATTTCTTCTGTTAAGCTCTTGGAGCCTCAACGGGGCTGGAGATAAGACCCTGGTCACAATAAACACAGCTGTAAGAGAGGCCAGAAAAAGTTTTCTACAGAGCTGTGACCTTCTGTTATTTTTTATGACGTTAATTTGTTAGGATCAGCAGTCAGGTCATGATGACCATGTAGTAAGGGATGGGCTCTTCATCTTTCGGCATTTCCCTTCAGGGGTCGCCATAGCAAGTCAGTTTCTTCCATCTAACCTTATCTACTGCATCTTCTTCGGTCACACCAACTATCTTCATGTCTTCCTTCACTGTATCCATGAACCTCCTCTTTGGTCTTCCTCTAGGCCTCTTTCCTGGTGGTTCCAAATCCAGCATCCTTCTTCCGATGTACTCTCTCTCCTCTGCACATGTCCAAACCATCTCAGTCTGGCCTCTCTGACTTTATCTCTCAAACCTCTAACATGTACTATTCCTCTGATCCTTTCCATCCTGGTCACTCCCAGAGAGATCCTCAGCATCTTCATCTCTGCTACCTCCATCTCTGTTTCCTGTCTATTTCTCAGTGCCACTGTTTCTAGACCAATCAGCATGGCCGCTCTCACCACGGTTTTGTACACTTTCACTTTCATTTTAGCTGAAACTCTTCTATCACACATCACACCTGATACTTTTCTCCACCTGTTACAGCCTGCTTGAGCACACTTCTTCACCGCTTTTCCACACTCTCCATTGATCTGTACTGTATAGTGTGGGCTATACGGGTTAAAAAAATTATATTGATCATTTCTAGTATTTAGTTGTAGTTTTTTTTTAAGTACTATATTCATTCCTCAATGGGAAAATTACTTTTGCTGTATTGCAGCGCAACAGGCAGCCAATGACAGCGCTAATGGTGGGAGTGACTGGAAATTACGTATTTACTCCATGGGCACTTAGGCACGGGCCTAGTGGGAATCGAATCAGCGACCTCACGGTCCAAAGATGGACATTCTACCACTGAGCCAACGCCTCTGTATGATATCAATATTTATATATTTATTGCTGCGTATTAATGGCAATAAAAATGAGGACTGATAGCGATTCTACCAGTTTCGATTGAGACATTGTGGGTGCAAAACACAGACAGGCATTGTCATGACAATGGGTGTATTACAGCGTGACATTTCACACATCCACCACTACGTTAAACTTTACTTTCATTGCAATACTAGCGCGAATATTTTTGATTACCACACATAACGGAGGGAGGTGATAGCTCAGTGGTAGAACGTTTGCCCTTCAACCGGAAATTCTCCGGAAGTCCGCAAGATCGAATCCCGTTGAGCTCATGTCTAGGTGTCCGTGGGGAAGACCCCTAACAATCCGTTTCTCCCACCATTGACACCGTTGTAGCAGCCTGTTGGAGTGCAATGCAGCACACAAATTTATTAAAATTCATTAGAAATAGAGTGATTCTCACCAAAGTGTCCGGAATAGGAAACAAATCAACACATCAAAACCTATTTTATCATCTTTTATGATTCTTATTTCAAAGAGCACTTTTAAATGTTTTGCACCTTATTTTCCATTTTAACGTGTTTAGTTCCAGACAATACAATCCTCTTAGAGGATTTACCCAAAATTCAAGAGAAACTCTTTTCTCTTTTAATGTCTTGCAGAAAATATGAAATTTCATTTGAATCTGCTATTTTTTTTTTTAATTTTTGCTTTAAAACTCAACCTTAATTGTCTCATAATATCTCAAAAACATGTAGAGAATCTGACCCACTGGGTGGGGTAGTTTTTGGGAGGGATGGACAACAGCATGCAACAAAAAAGCAGAGAAGAGTGGGTTGCCGTGGTTACAGGACAGCCCTGCCAATCTCTAAATAAAATGACATGATTTAATACTGACAAACATATATAAATAAACTTTAATCCATTTTTTTATCCAAACACCATGAGATTAACCAAAACAATCTTTATGAGACACCGGTAGATCCAGATCACCTTATGAGGTGAGAAAGGATCATTTCCCACGAAACACCTGACGATCTCTCACTGTACACTAGTGTGCCGCGGAACACCAGTTTAAAAACGCTACTCTGAGGACGTTTAGACAAACGGTATTGACATTGCAGAATCAGAATGCTTTTATTGCCATGTCAATGAAGAATATCAGAGACTTGGAACTTGCTATGATACAGATGTGCAAAAATATAAAATAAAAATAATAAAAAAATAAAATAAATAAAAATCATTTTAACAAAACTAAGAGTGCTCAGAAAGAAAAAGAAAAGTAGTGCAATGTCATAGAAAATAATAAAAAATAATAAAGATAGTAAAGTGACAAGAGGGAGGTGACTAAGAGATGTGGGGATCCAGGTTATAAAGAGTTCATAAGTCCAACGGCAGAAGAGAAGAAGCTGTTTTTGTGGCGGGACGTTCTGGTCCGAATGGACCGGAGCCTCCTGCCCGAGGGGAGTCGCTCAAAAAGTCCATATCCAGGGTGGGAAGGGTCAGCTGCTATCCGACCTGCACGCCCCCGAGTCCTGGAGACGTACACGTCTTCGAGAGATGGAAGGCTGCAGCCGATCACCTTCTCTGCAGAGCGCACAATGCGCTGCAGTCTGTGTTTGTCCCTGGCTGTGGCTCGTGCGTACCACACGGTGATGGAGGAGGTGAGGATGGACTCGATGATGGCTGTGTAAAACTGCACCAACATCTGGGCGGGCAGCTTGGCTTTCTTCAACTGCCGCAGAAAGTACATCCTCTGCTGGGCCTTTTTGATCAGGGAGCTGATGGATGGCTCCCACTTTAGGTCCTGTGTGATGGTAGTGCCGAGGAAGTGGAAAGAGTCTACAGTGGTGATGGGGGAGTCTGTCGGTGCATCGGGGGTAATGGGGGCTGTGACTTTCCAAAAGTAATAGCACATAAAAACATTGGCATGCTGCGATGTAAGAACACCCTTAGAAATGCACGTTCTCAAAAACACCAACAACGTCTCACCACAGGCATTTGTGTAAACCTATTTTATTTTTAACCCTCCTGTTGTGTCTGTTTTTAGTTGGTTTTTTCTTAATTTTGAAAACATAACATGAGGGTTAAATCCCTGGACCACAATAAAGTCATCTCAAGAGGGCTTCACACCGCTACAAAGACAAACGGACAATCAGACTAAACACAATCGACACTTAGCTAGCGGCAGATGAGCTTCATCCAGAATGAAGTGAGGTGTGACAGAGCATCAGTCAGCCAAAGGGTAACAGCGTTCTAGAAGCTGAGGCCCATTTCTTTCCTTTCTGCACATATCTGACACTTCATTCAGAGAAAAACACACTTCATCTTTGTTCTATTAAACCACCGGCTCGGCGTCTAACGTCAGGAATAAACTGTGTAGCAGATACAGCCCGACATTTTGTTCCCATGCTTTTTCGGTCAGACTCAAGCCGGACTCTAACATCAGATTTAAACAAACTTCAGTAAATATTTGGAGGTTATGTAAAGAGGAAATGAGCGAATGGATTATTTTTAGTTGCATAATATCAGTGAGCTTTAAAACAAACACAAGCCCGGCCGGTGCTCCTCGTTCAACAAACCATGTAAAAAAAAAGTCTAAAAAACACATTCCGAACCTTTTTGTTGCATGTTTTTAACAGTTTCTTTCTAAATCATGTTTTTGTGGCCGTCTTAGAGCAACGTGCTACACCCATCATTATCATCAAATTACAAGAAACGTCGTAACGTCTGGACCGAAAGGGAAAAATACTTGTGTAAATATGTCTTCAAGTTTGGCCTCTAACAAACCATTCACAGGAGTTATCGATGTGTCTCTGGACAGATAGTGCAGGAGAGCCAACAGGAGCAAAAAAAATATTTTGTTTTTTAATAAGTAATCTCATCCACCCCCGGAGCACAGGGTTGGATGAGATCAGATCTCTGCTTTTTGCGGATGTTGTGGTCCTGTTGGCTTTATCGGACCGTGATCTCCAGCTCTCACTGGATTGATTTGCTGCAGAGTGTAAAGCGGCCGGGATGGGAATTAGCGCCTCCAAATCCGAGACCATGGTCCTCGCCCGGAAAAGGGTGTAAAGCCCCCTACGGGTCAGGGACAGGGTTCTGCCCCAAGTGGAGGAGTTTAAGTATCTCGGGGTCTTGTTCACGAATGGGGGAAACATGGAGCGGGAGATCAACAGGCGGATCGGTGCGGCGTCAGCAATAACTAGGATGCTGCATTGGTCCGTCGTGGTAAAGAGAGAGCTGAGCCGAAAAGCAAAGCTCTCGATTTACAAGTCGATCTACGTTCCAACCCTCACCTATGGTCACCAGCTGTGGGTGGTGACCAAAAGAATGAGATTGCGGGTACAAGTGGCCGAAATGAGCTTCCTCTGCAGGGTGGCTGGACTCTCACTCAGAGATCGGGTGAGGAGCTCTGCCATCCGGGAGGAGCTCGGTGTCGAGCCGCTCCTCCTCCAGGTCAAGAAAAGCCAGGTGGGGTGGTTCCCGAGCGCCTCGCGGGCAAGGAGTTTTGGGCATGTTCCACCGGAAGGAGATCAAGAGGCAGACCCCGGACGCGCTGGAGAGACAAAGTCTCACAGCTGGCCGGGGAACGACTTGGGATCCTTCCGGGTGAGCTGGAGGATGCAGCCAGGGTGAGAGAGGCCTGGGCTGCCCGTTTGAGGCTGTTACCCCCATGAACCGACCCCGGAACAAGCGGAAGATGATGGAACAAACGGAACAAGTAATCTACAAATTAAAAGAACTTAAAAGTCATGTGGGATGACGAGATTGATAATTAAGGATCTAACTTAGAACACAATCTCATCAGAATGTTAAACTTTTTTTCTGGTCATCAATCCAAAAATTATTTAACCAATCACACTGCCGTTCACTTCCATTGTCTTCGTTGTCTGGGAACAGGTTGCGGGGGTACAGACTCAAATAGGAAGCCCAGGCTTCTCTCACCCCAGCTGCATCCTCCAGGTCACCCTGGAGGATCCCAAGGTGTTCCCTGTCCAGCTGTGAGACACAGTCTCTCCAGCGGACGTGTCTAAAACGCCTCAATAGTGAGAAGTTCAGGAGACCAGATGCCCAAACCACCCCATCTGGCTTCTCTCGACCTGGAGGAGCTGTAGCTCTACTCCGAGCTCCTCACTCTATCTCTGAGTGAGAGGCCATCCACCTTGTGGAGAAAGCTCATTTTGGCCGAAATTTGCAAAAATCATAAAGATTTGAAATTATGTGAATATTTGCAAAAAAAATTCACAAATTTGCAAATGTTCACAATGCAATTACTTTAAAAAAGCAAAGCCGTGTACCATCTACATGGAAATGAGACGTTTCTAGATGTCTGATATAATACTGGTAAGAGACATGCTCAGCATGAAATATGAAAGGTCCAAATGCGGAGCCCTGAGGTACTCCATGAATTCTTTTGGTTTGTTCAATTCACTATTTTATTTGTTTGAAAATATTCTATTTGTGCATAAATCTCGGTTTCATCCACATTATCTGCCCTCAAAAATGAAAATAATATCTACTGTAAGCATCTTGCAAATTAAACATGATCCATTTTTCTGTTTTCTGTTTCTGTCCTGATTTCTCATCTAAATGTTTTCAAACTATGAGCAACGATAAAGCTACAAATCTAATGACTCAGATTGTGTTTGGGAGATCTCGGGTTGTTCTTTGTGAAATTGTTGGTGTGAAAAACAAGTTGTGAGTAAAGCTGGAGACGCTATACATGGTTTACGATACCAGAGACCCTACTTTACACATAATTAACAACACTGTAGACTATACTTTAAAATCTGTGGTTTCTACATCACAAAGTTCAGGATACTCTGAACCCTAATTCACACCCTAATGCACACGTAACCACATGACTTAAAATACTGTAAGCCTCACTTTACACATAGTTTAGAATGCTGTTGGTTCTACTTTGGTTTTTTGTGGTCTCGTTCTTATTTTATAGATAAACATTGGACCTTTTGAAAGATTAGAAAAATTAATATTGACCAAAAAAAAAAGATTGTAATTGCAATGATTCAGTTTCAGTTCTTTTGTTTCACACAGACTCCTCTTCATGTTTTGATTTGGATGAATTGACATAAAAATGACACTAAGCACATTGAGTGCTTGGTTGCTGAAAAAACATGTACAACTCACATTAAATCTGGGCGTAGAAGAGGACAAAATCCATGGCCAAGAACAACATGGTGTATAAATAGTATTGTAATACTGGATGGAAAAGCTTTTAAGTTTCTCAATCATAAATGAAATATAAAACTACTTCAGGTATATTGAATTAACTTTAAAACGTAAAAATGGCCGTCAACAATCTACACCCCCACCCTCACCTACGGTCACCAGCTGTGGGTGGTGACCGAAAGAACGAGATCCTTTGCAGGGGGCTGGGCTCTCACTCAGAAATAGAGTGAAGAGCTCTGCCATTTGGGAGGAGCTCGGAGTAGAGCCATTGCTCCTCTGAGTCGAGAGAAGCCAGATAGGGTGGTTCAGGCATCTGGTTAGGATGCCTCCCGAGCGCCTCACTGGTGAGGTGTTTTGGGCATGTCCAACGGGGAGGAGACCAAGAGGTGGACCCCATACCCGCTGGAGACTCTATGTCTCACAGCTGGCCGGGAAACGACTCGGGATCCTCCTGTGGGACGGGCCCAAAACACCTCACCAGTGAGGCGCTCGAGAAGCATGTGAGCTGCATCCTCCAGCTTACCAGGGGAGAGAGAAGCCTGGGTTTTCCGTCTGAGGCTGTTGCTCCCGCGACCCAGCCCAAGATAAGCGGAAGGCGACAGCAAAAAAATTACTTCAGGTAAGTTGAATTAACTTTAAAACATTGAAACGGCAGTCGACGATCTACGCACCCTACCCTCATCTGTGGTCACCAGCGGTGGGTGGTGACCGAAAGAACGAGATCCTTTGCAGGGTGACTGGGCTCTCACTCAGAGGTAGAGTGAAGAGCTCTGCCATTTGGGAGGTGTTCGTAGTAGAGCCGTTGCGCCTCGGGGTCGAGAGAAGCCAGATGGGGTGGTTCAGGCATCTGGCTAGGATGCCTCTCGAGCGCCTCGCTGGTGAGGTGTTTCAGGCACATCCCACGAGAGACATAGAGTCAGACCTTGGACCTGCTGGAGAGACTATGTCTAACAGCTGGAGAGGAAACACCTCGGGATCCCCTCAGGTGAGCTGGAGGAGGCAGCAGGGATTAGAAGCCTAGGTTTCCTGTCTGAGGTTGTTGCCTCCGCGACCCAGACCAGCGGAAGAGAACAGAACGGAACGTAGTAGGAACCCATAAAACATAGATTCCGCACTATGCCCGCTTTAAGATAGTTTAAGAAACAGTTGTTCCATCTTTAATTTAGTCTTAAATGAGGATTTAGACACATCATCTGCTGTACGGCACACAGACCGGTCAGGTGTTGACCTTGTTAGAAGAACTTAATCTAGTCTGAGCTTCAATTTTAAACATAAAGTTCACGACGTCCTGCTTTAATGGAAGCTAAAAGATAACACTAACAATGTGCTTACACTTTAGATACAACTCTATCTGCTCTGCAAAGCTGGAGGTCATCGGACTGAACTCGGTAACCCGTGTCAGGAATGCGGGGAACGTCTGATGGGATGTGGCAGCTCGAGTCTGGACGGGGGAGATGAAACTGATGTAAAAAGGGAAATGCACACACTTCCTGCCACGGCGGTCAAAAAAAGCTGCCTGAGTCCCAGCGGTTACGACATGTTTGTGTGCAGATAGAAGGAAAACACAGAGTGGAACCTCTGACATCTCCAGTTACGCTCTGAATCCTCACTCAGAACAGCTAGCCACAGTTGGAGTCCAGAGGAAACCAGTAGATCACTTGGGAGACTTTACTGTGGGAAACATGTCCATTTTATGATCATCAAGATAATTCTGGTGTAAATATTGAAATAAAAATAAAGCGACTCAATTCTAAACAAAAATTGGTCATTTTGAAGGAACCAGAAAGTGCAGAAACACATTTTTAAAAACCACGCATGCTTAGTTGGGGAAATAAAATATGTCACCAAACTGTCGGAAACCTGAAACTAGAAAAATATGTTATAAAACCGAGACGACTGGATCCGTATCTAAGTCTGATGTATTCGACATTTTCTCTCACTCCATTAAAACAGTCTGATCTCACACCATATGTCTTTATTTGCTCAGTCGTAGGTGTTTTTTTTGTTTCAATCAATTTCTGCTTTCAAGTCAGGACCGAATGTGGACGGGTCCTCTGAATCAAGCTATTCCCAGATCCCATCGGCAGCAGGGTAACTACGTCTTTCCTCTGAATTAAATCCTAAAAATGTCAAGAATCAATCAAGAAAACCTTTATTAGTCCGGCGGCACGGTGGTGCAGTGGGTAGCACAGTGGCCTCACGGCAAGAAGGTCGTGGGTTTGAGTCCTGGTTGGGGGCGAGGCTTGGAACACTGTCCTTTCTGTGTTGAGTTTGCATGTTCTCCCCGTGTTTGCGTGGGTTTTCTCCGGGTACTCCGGTTTCCTCCCACCCTCCAAAAACATGCATGTTAGGTTGATTGGCCGGTGCCAAATTGCCCCTAGGAATGAGTGTGTGTGTGGATGGTTGTATGTGTGTGGTCCCGCGACAGACTGGCAACCAGTTCGGGGTGTACCCTGCCCTTCGCCTTAAATTGGCCGGGATGGGCTCCGGCACCCCCCAAGGGACAGATGGATAAGAAGATGACTAACTGACTTTATTAGTCCCACAACGGGGGAAGTTTCAATGTCTTTGTTCTGTTTTTAAACGGTCCATTTGGGTAAACACCGATTGGTTTGATCTACCTCTATGTTTAACTACCAAACATCAAACAGGTCCAGGTGCATGCTTGTTTGGGCATCCTGGTGTCATCTCAATTGGTTGGCTGTCTGTTTTTTCTGAGTCACATGAAGAGTTCTTTAATTTGTTTGTTTTTAACTCAGTAAATAGACTGAAAAGAAATTAAGTGGGGGCACCAGGTGGCGCCCGCTTGGCTTTCTATATCCCTGTTTATGTACTAGAAGATGACCACTTGAGATTTCTGGAGAGGAAACGTATGTTAAAGTGATTAACGTGGCTGGAAATGTTGATTATTTCCCACTTACTGACAATGTTTATTCTTTGTCTACTTCTGATTGGACATTAACATCAAACTACAAAGTAGTAAAAAAAAAAGTTATAGGACAGAAACCGAAAAGAGCAAAAATGAAATACAATCTAGTCCATCATGTAAACTTCATGTCAGGGCTGGTCAGTCTGACCGGGGCGTTAAGGACCGTTCTGTTCTGTTTCGTCATCTTCTGCTCATCCGGGGCTGGGTCGTGGGAGCAACAGCCTCAGACGGGAAGCCCGGGCTTCTCTCACCCCAGCTGCATCCTCCAGCTCACCCAGAAGGACCCCAAGTCGTTCCCCGGCCAGCCGTGAGACATAATCTCTCCAGCGGGTCCGGGGTCTGCCCCTTGGTCTCCTCCCGGTGGGACATGCCCGAAACACCTCGCCTGCGAGGCGGTCGGGGGCATCATGACCAGATGCCCGAACCACCCCATCTGGCTCCTATCGACCTGGAGGAGGAGCGTCTCGACACCAAGCTCCTCCCGGATGGCAGAGCTCCTCACCCGGTCTCTGAGTGAGAGCCCAGCCACCCTGCGGAGGAAGCTCATTTCGGCCGCTTGTACCCGCGATCTCATTCTTTCGGTCACCACCCACAGCTGGTGACCATAGGTGAGGGTTGGAACGTAGATCGACTTGTAAATCGAGAGCTTTGCTTTTCGGCTCAGCTCTCTCTTTACCACCATGGACCGATGCAGCGTCCTAGTTATTGCTGATGCTGCACCGATCCGCCTGTCGATCTCCCGCTCCCTCTTTCCCCCACTCGTGAACAAGACCCCGAGATACTTAAACTCCTCCACTTGGGGCAGGACCCTGTCCCTGACCCGCAGGGGCATTCCACCCTTTTCCGGGCAAGGGCCATGGTCTCGGATTGTGCCCAAAGCACCTCCTCCAGACAATCTCCTTCTCTGCACCCTCTCCAGATCGACTCCTTCTCCTCAGCTCTCCTCCAGCCAAGATGGTTGCCTATGTCAACATTCATGTCAACGGCAGAATGACTCCACAACCAGCAAGTCGTTGGGAGCTAGCCGGACAATTTATGAATAATCAGCTGTCTGACACAAACAAATTCCAAAATGACGTCCAAACTGCGCTCAAAATGAAATCTTCAGAAAGAGACAAAACATAGCCAGAACAAGGGACAGAACTCAGCGAAAGTTGGCGATTAAAGGCTTAAGTAACAGAGAGCACTGCAGCAGGCAGCCGCCCAGGGCAGCACCTTAACCGTAGTCATGCTTACGGGATTTCTCAGGTACGTTACAGTAAGAAGGATTCATTATTTCCTGTAGATTCATGAACATTAAGTTCTAACATGTACCGGCTCATCTAATCCAGGAAAGATACGTCTGTATCAACTTGTCTTTGTTCAGAATCTGAAGGTCTGAAAAGCAGATGAACGAATATCCAGACACAAAACGATGCATTTGAAAAGCAGATTAAAGCTTATTCTGTGATTTCAGAATATTATTTTAGCAACTTTACAAGCTTTTTATGAACTTAACACTTCAAATGAATCATGTGTTGTTGCTACCAACGTGTGCAGTGAGCGGTGTACGTGAAGGTCTCAACAGGCTGACTCCACTAATCTGTCTCCAGCTCCTCCCAAAAAAAAACAACTACAGACCTTCAAATGAGACTTCTGACTGCAGAACAATATCACCATAAAACTCTTAATTACACCCTGAGCTGCAGGATAAGATTACAGCTCAGGGCGGCCTGACAGTGAACGCCTCACACAGTAACGAGAAAAAAAAAACAAAAAAACGGAGAGGCTTCCAGACAGAACAGGCTACGGAGGAATGAGGAGCGTTTCCTTTCCAAAAATACACTTCTGTCAAAAAACAAGCCTTCAATTGCCTGGAGGAGATCACTTCATCCATTTAACCTAGATTTTAAAAAACATGGTGGAGGACGAGCACGGCAGAATTAAAAAAGCAGAGAAACACTGAGAAACACAAAGACGACATTCCAACAGAGTCATAGCAACTGGTTACAGTTTATATTCTGACAATTTCAACTTGAAATCAAGGAGAAATAATTGCATATCTTGTGGGTTAAAGGCTGCTCTGATAAGAGGAAGACATAACAGAACCATACGGCTGCAGGTCAGACACCAGACATCTAGGATGTACAGAGAGGCAGGAACTTGTCTGTGTGTTTTTGATATGATGTCTAATGGTTTGTAACAACAACAAAACATTTTGTGAGGGTAGTTTTACCCTCACAATATGCGAGGATATGAAACTTAGTGGGAGACGTGAAACAGTTGCAGTTTTAGAACGTTCTCGCGTAACGTTCTATCACTGGGAGATCGTGCACATTAAGCAGAAAATATACAGTATTTATCAGCCTTGCTGATAAACAGTATCAAACCAACCAATCACGTGGCAGCATTTAGTCATGAGGGTGTGGCAACCATAACATCCTGAAGTTTATCAACATCCACAATGAAGAAAGGAAAGGAGTCGAAGAAATTTTGGACATGGCTACTTGTTGAGTTGTCTGAGTTTTCAGACGAATCTCACTCGAAACATTCCAGGGTTTTCAGAGAACGTATGACGAAGAGAAAAGATCCAGTTGTTGAGGTCAAAGTTCATAACAACTTAGAGCAGGGGTGTCCAATCTTTTTTGTCCCAGGAGCTACTTTGCAAAAAACAAACCTCCTGAGATCTACCACTCCGGCGTTAACGTCGCAAACCCCCAGAGAGCGTTTCCAGTCTGCAGTAAAACTATCCTCACAACATATTTTGTTGTTGTTACACAGCCTTTAGACATCACATCAGAAACACACAGACAAATTCCTGTCTCTCAAACACAAACATAGACACACACAGAGACAAATTGTCTCTCTGTAAAACACACATACACACACACACACACACACACACACACACACACACACAAGTTCCCCTCTTTCTCTCAAAAATACACACACACAAGTCGCTTTCTCAAACACACCCACACAGACAAATTCCTGTCTCTCAAACACACACACAGACACACACAGACACAAATTGTGTCTCTGTAAAACAGACATACACACACACACACACACACACACACACGTCCCTTTCTCAAACACACCCACACAGACAAATTCTTCTCTCTCTAAAACACACACAGACACACACAGACACAAATTCCTCTCTCTGTCAAACACACATAGACACACACAGAGATAAATTTTTCTCTCTGTCAAACATACACGCAGACGCACGCACGCACGCACGCACGCACGCACACACACACACACACACTCCTTTCTCAAACACACAGATACAAAGACAAATTCTTCTCTCTTTTAAACACACAGTGACATATTTCTCTCTTGCTCTCTTTTTCTCTCTCCAACACACACATTTTTTGTGTCCATGCAGCACTTGAGAGGGGCGGGGCTGGCGCAGCACCAGGCGCTGCTTAGAAAAAGGCGCTAAAAAGCCGCTAGATTCGGAGGGAGACCACACTCAGGGTAGAGTTAAATTGGCATTTATTCCAAGACAACTTCTTAAAGCTTCATACACACTCCTTCTAGCTCAACTACTTTTACTAACCAACCACAAAAAACTAACAGTTACTAACGGTCAGCTTTTGTTATTATTCAAAATATAAATATCAACCGCTTTCGACTGTCAGCCTCCATGACCAACAATCGTTGCTGTCATGGTAACAGTATCAAACCAACCAATCACGTGGCAGCATTTAGTCATGTAGGCGTGGTAACCATGACATCCTGAAATTTATCAACATCCAGAACGAAAAAAAGAACAGAAAGGAAAGGAGTCGAAGAAATTTGGGACGTGACTACTTCTTGAGTTGTCTGAGTTTTCAGATACACCCTACTCAAAACAATTCCATGGTTTCCAGAGAACGTATGACGAAGAGAAAAGATCCAGTTGTTGGGGTCAGAGTTCATAACAACTTAGAGCAGGGGTGTCCAACCTTTTTTGTCCCAGGAGCTACTTTTCAAATAACAAATCTCCTTAGATCTACCACTCCCGCGTTAACATCGCAAACCCCCGGAAATGGTTTCCAGCCTGAAGTAAAACTACCTTCACAATATGTTTGTGAAGGTTGTTAAACAACCACTAGACATCACATCAGAAACACACAGACAAATTCCTGTCTCTCAAACACACACACAGACACACAGAGACAAATTGTGTCTCAGTAAAACACACATACACATACACACACATACACACACACAAGTTCCCCTCTTTCTCTCAAAAAATATACACACACAAGTCCCTTTCTCAAACACAACCACACAGACAAATTCTTTTCTCTCTCAAACACACACAGACACACACACAAATATTTCCTCTCTCTGTCAAACAGACATAGACACATACACACACACAACCACACACGCACACACTCCTTTCTCAAACACACAGACACAAAGACAAATTCTTCTCTCTTTTAAACACACAGTGACATATTTCTCTCTTGCTCTCTTTTTCTCTCTCTAACACACACATTTTTTGTGTCCATGCAGCACTTGAGAGGGGCGGGGCTGGCGCAGCACCGGGCGCTGCTTAGAAAAAGCCGCTAAAAAGCCGCTAGATTGACAATTGTTTGGGGAAAAAAAAGAAAAATTTGCAAAATTTGAGCAACTCTTCGGCTGGAGGGTTTGAATACTCGCTAAAAACAACGCAAAAGTCGCTGAGCTGACAACACTGACTACATTTGATTTTTTTTATCCCCTACACAGTCGTTACTGGCGGTCGACTTGGAATCAGTCCGCGGGCGACCACTCGACTGCGATCAACTGGTTGGGCACCCCCAACTTAGAGGATCCGTACAACATTAAAAAATAGTACGATTTTCGCGTAACTCTTTAACAGGTACATGTTTATCATCTTTATTTTTACTCTGAATGGGCGCACACGTTTTAAAACTAACAGGAAACCAGAAGTGAACAACTTTTTTGAAGTCTTCAATAATCTAATGATGACTTGTTTTCTAACGATAGTCGCTACAGACACTTTTGGCCAAATTGCCCGATAACTAGTGCGGTCGTTTTCAGCCGCTACGCCCTACAAAGGGTTAAATATGGAGAATAGATTAAAAATGAGAAAAAACAAAGTGCTGTTGCAAAAACTAAAACATTGAAACTCGAAAACACAAAACGAAAACTCAAGTTAAAAGAAAAAAATAAATATGATGACTATAAAAAAAAACTAACATACTTCAAAGTTTCAAGGGAAAAAAACGCAGCAAGAATTTGTTCTTGATGGATTGAAACATTCTTGTTTTCTTTGAACTGATTACTGGGTGAGACATTGAAAAAAATACTTGTCTCGGAATGATAAATATCCGTTTGCCTCAGTCATGCCAAAGTGGTTCCCAGATAAAAGCAGGATTTTTTTTTCTTTAACAAGTAATTCATGTTTAATCGTGAGACTGCGGCTTGTGATTTACACGTTTTATACGTTAAGAGTTGTTGAAACGAGACCACAAATCGGACTTTTTTGTGTGTTTCTGTGCGAGTGAAACAGCTAAAAAATGTGGGTTGTTAAAATGAGCAGGCTGAGGCAGGCTGTGCTGCGTGTGGAGCCACGCAGAGGTCATCAGCAACACCAAAACATGCAACATGACATGCAACACTAAGAAACAGATTCCTTAAAGGGCGAGGCATTGATTAGTTATAAACTAAGACCAGTGGTGGAACGTAACGAAGTAAATGTACTTCATTACTGTACTTAAGTAAAAAAATTGTGTATCTGTACTTTACTTAAGTAAAATTTGAGACCGGTACTTTTACTTTTACTTCACTACATTTTTTGAGCAAATATCTGTACTTTTACTTCGCTACTTTTTAAAAGTGTGTTTTACATTTTTCGTTACATTTTCGTCTTTCAATTTGAAAAATACACAGGTTTTTTTTAGCGCATCTTGAAGCCGCATCGCCAAAATCAAAAAAAGCAGTTGATTGGGAGAAGAAGTAATGAATTGAGAAACATTTTACGCATTCATTCAGCACCAAAAACCTAACATTAAATATAGTACAAATTAAAAAGAATCAGAAGATCGTTGTTCGTTTTGTTTACTTCTAAATAAAAAGTTGAGCCATCATTACACAGAGCAGGGGCGGATCTAGAATTTTCCAAAGGGGGTGGGGCTTTGACAAAGCCAATATATAGTGACTGGGGGCCTCCCCCCCAAAACATTTTAAAAAATAAGTGTCATTTTCCTCCATTTTGGCGGACCACTCACTGGCCCTTCTAGGGGATAGCTTGACGTGTCCCCTTTCCTTATATTTTTTTTTTTGTGGACCAAAAGAGTCGGGAGAGGGGGGGGTCACACCCCTGCAGAGTATTTATCCTGGTTACCATGGTAACACCCTACAGCACAAAAAATAACATTTGAATTATGATCAAATACTTTTACTTAAAAAGTACAATTTACACCAACTACTTTTGTACTTTTACTTAAGTAGATTTTTTTATTGGTACTTTTACTTAAGTAAATTTTTTGCCTAATTATCTGTACTTTTACTTAAGTACAAAAGTACAAAAAGTGAGTACTTCATCCACCACTGACTAAGACAAAAGATAGCTGGTAAAAATCATGGAGGTCGTGTTTATGCATTCAGGTCTGAATCACAGGATTCTCTAAGTCTCCAACACCGTTACTCACAGCTAACAGGACAGATCCCAGCTCTGAGGGCATAAACACTGACATTTTTACTTCAAACAGCTCAGAATAAATCAAAATTATGTTTGTGTTAGTTTGTAAATGTCTGCAGAGCTTAGCGGTGAGAGGGCATCATGACAGGAATGCTGCTCAAACGGGGGAAGTTAATCTCAAAGCTCCTCCTGCTCGGCGGCTCAGCTCCGGTTTCTTTGGCTTCTTTAACCTTTAGGATTTGGCTTGTCAGATCAGTGATACTGAGGGAGAAAAAAAATACTTTTGGGAAACTCCCTGCAGGTCATAAAATACAACCTGAGAGTGTGACTACAAAATTATTTTATCAGGTAGTAAAAGTCAACTTTATACAGTAGCTGGGAGCGTTTTTCAGACGTTATGCAGGGCAGCAGGGCTTTCACCTTGTTCTACGTACGGTAGTGTTAAAAAGTGACGAACCGTCATTCTCTGGACGACATGGTTCTGTTTGGTTTTATTGAGGGAGTGTGAAGGTATTGGGATGAGATTTGGGACCTCCTGATATGAGACCAGGATCTTGGCCCTAGAGGGGGAGTTTTAGAATCTAATGAGCATGGTTCAGAGATAAACGAGGAATGGAAGGGGTGGGGAATCGAAAGGTCGACCTCTATGATGTCTTTAATGAAAAAGGGCCGACATTGCGTGGCTTGTAGAGGTGCTCCTTCAGACAAAGGTTTCTGCACCCAAAGTCTCAAATAGCAGATACCAAAAAAAAATTCTCTTCAAACTAGGATAAACAAGAATTAACTTAAAATGAACTTAAAATGAAAAAATAAAAAAACTATTTCTTCAGGAAATTTTATTAAAGAAAGACTAATACTTAGCCAATATTTTCCCAAAGATAAAGCCAGAGATAAAGAAGGTGGAAGATTTGAAGTATCTAGGATCAACAGTCCAGAGCAATGGAGAGTGTGGAAAAGAGGTGAAGAAGTGTGTGCAGGCAGACTGTAACGGGTGGAGAAAAGTATCAGGTGTGATGTGTGATAGAAGAGTTTCAGCTAAAATGAAAGGTAAAGTGTACAAAACCGTGATGAGACCGGCCATGCTGTTTGGCCTACAAACAGTAGCACTGAAGAAAAGACAGGAAACAGAGATGTTTGTAGCAGAGATGAAGATAAATAAATAAATAAATGAATTACTCTATTCTTCCCTCACCGGGGAAATTTGTTTGCTGCACTCCTTACACCGCAGCAGGCTGCCCTTCAACGGCGCCAATGATGGGAGAAGCGGGGATTAGGTGTCTTCTCCAAGGACCCTAGACGTGCTCTCCGTGGGACGCGAACCCGCGACCTCCCGGTCCGCGGGCGAACGCTCTAACCACGCGGCCACCGTCTCCACCAGATGCTGAGGATCTCTCTGGGAGTAACCAGGATGGACAGGATCAGAGGAACAGCACAGACTGAGATTATTTGGACATGTGCAGAGGAGAGAGAGAGAGTACATTGGTAGAAGGATGCTGTGTTTGGAACCTCCAGGAAAGAGGCCTAGTTGAAGACCAAAGAGGGGGTTCATGGATACAGTGAAGGAAGACACGGAGGATTAGGTGGAAGAAACTGACTTCCTGTGGGCACCCCTGAAGGGAAATGCTAAAAGAAGAAGAAGAAATTTCCCCAGCAGTAATTTGTAAAGATTCCCTTAATTGTTAGCGTAACTGGTCGATGTAGATCGCCCCCTAGAGGTGAGTATGAGCAGTTTGTTTGCTCGACAGATTGAGGACTTGGATGTACCCCATCTTTAGCTTGCATAACTGCTGGGATGGACTCCAACCCTGGCTCTAAGTACCCCTCTTTCACGCAACCCTGAACTGGATCAAGTAGCTTTGATGGAGAAAATTTAAGACTAAACTTCAGCCAACAGCAAATGATCCGCATCGTCAGTTTTTACACAAACACGCAAAAAACGATCTAAAAGTTTGTATTAGTTAGATTCTATTGAGAGATAGTATACATCTTATATTAAATGTTTTGGAATTGTCTGTAAAGATGGTGTTCTTGATCCTGTTTGGGACAAACATTTTCTGGTTTGCAGATCATTCAGCCGTCAGCTGGACTTTTGAACTCTAATCCGAAATGAGCCGTCCTAAAAATACACTTTATTATGTTTTTCTGGTTTTATTTCACTCCCAGAAACCTGCAAACTCACTCAAGAACCAAAAAAAAAAAGCTTCATCAATCACTCCCTTTTGAAATGTGCGGATGTGGAACAAAGCTACCTGAGCAGCACCTGACACCCCAACCCTCAGGCCAAACCCTCACCGGATCACTCCTACATCTCTTCTCTGACTTGACTGAACTTGAGGGCCTCAGACAAAAAGCTGCTGCTTTGAGGCTTAAGACGGATCCGATTACAGCCTGAAAATGAAAAATTGTTCCTCTGAAACTTGACTCGCTGTAATTCGGCTTGCGGATGAACAAGTTGTTCGTATTTAAAGTTAATGGGGGCTGAGGGAAAACTGGAAAGCAGCGTGGCTGTGCTCGATACATTAACTGGCTGGATAGCGTTCTACTTTAGAGATAATCTGGGAATTAAAGACATGAAACCAGATGAGAAGGTGTTTCCTTTAAGATCAGCAGCTTGTGGAGGTTTTCTCAACACCTGGATTTGAAGCGACAGCTGGAGCTTTCGGAGCAGCTGTTTTCTGCAGCTGAACAAAGATGTCCTCCAGTTTAATGTTAAACCTACTCCTGTTTACTGAAAGCCAGCATGCACGCTGGGTGCCCACGGCCAATCGTGAAGTGTAGAAAGACTTTCCACAGTAAAATGAACTCATTTAGTAAAACCTAAATTTCTGCTATTTACCACATTGTCTAGAGATTTTTTACATTGTCTGATGTCTAGCTGCTTTATCCCACTCCCTCCAGTCCTTATTAGGACACAAACTCTTTAATATCATCTACAAAAAATATATAAATAGCAGTTAACACCTTTTAATCTTCTCTTTTATCCTTTCATTCGGTCGAGGACAAAAAAAAACCTACATGAGATGAACAGTGCTCTCATTAAGGTGTCATTGACAAAGACCGTTGACTAAACACCGCGCTAAACTCCTTTTAAAAAAAAGTGACTAATCGTGTTGTTACTTGTCCATTTAATAACGATTCTTTCATTAAGAACGGGAGGAAAAACTGTAGGAAAAATACAGAAAAACAAATACAGCGTCACTATACAAGAATAAACGGGTGCCACATCTACGCAAGAAAACTATAGCCTGTACCATTTACTTTAGCTGAGCCGTTTTAGCATGCGGCTGTATTCTTCCAATCCAACACAGATATAACACACCTTTTGAACAATACACATTAGTAAAACATCTATTAATTTTAATTAAAAAATGATTAGATTAAGCTGCAGATTCTGTGGCTGCCTTGTTGCTTCGTATGTCGGCCGTTAACAAAACACAGGAAGTGATGCAACCGAAACTAACTAATGTGAACACTACAAAATAAAAGAAGACTGAGGGCGATTTCTAAACAATACAAGATGTGAAAATATGATGAAAAAAAAAAAAATTCTGTGCAGAGAAGGCGAGGTGTAAATACTCTGTCCAATAAGATGCACAAAGCCAAAAGCCTCTCATTTAGATTTTTGTTTTTTTTTACTCATTCTATTCACCCCTCACCGGGGAAATTTTTTGTGTGCTGCACGCCTACACCACAGCAGGCTGCCCACGAAGACGCCAATGATGGGAGAAACACGGGATTAGGTGTCTTCTCCAAGGACGCTAGATGTGCACTCAGTGGGCTGCAAACCCTCCGAACTTCGGGTCCGCGGCCGAATGCTCTAACCACTGAGCCACCGTCTCCCCCGGAAAAAGAAGTTGTTCCAAAACCGGGAGTCGAACCCGGGCCGCCTGGGTGAAAACCAGGAATCCTAACCGCTAGATTTTAACGTACTGTATTCGTCCTTCAAATGGAATTTTTCTTTGTGCTGCATTACGCAGCAGGCAGCTACAACGGCCCTAATGGTGGCAGAATCTGGGTGTTAGGCGTCTTCCTCAAGGACACTTCGGCATGGGCCCAGGAGGAATTAAACCGGCTTCTCCCGGTTCAAGGACAGACATTCTACGAGACTGTAAACATGTATTTCATGTTGGTGTGTGAATGTATTTTCAATGTGATGAGATTTCAAATCAAATTACTTCTCCGACTCACTCAAAACGATGCATTATTTTGTCCACATTCACATAAAATAATGTTTAAAAGGACGTAAACATTGTCTTATTCGACTTAAGAATCAAATGCTAGAGGGATTGCAAGCTTTACTATTCCAGCCTGTATGTGGCTTTTATGTCCTGCGGTTTTAGCCGTTAGGTGCTGTTTATTAAACATATAAACGAACCAATAAATGAATAACGAGCTCTTTCTGGTTGGTGCAGACAATGCTCAAACCACATGGCAGTTTGCCCGGGATTACCCAAACCCAGACGGACTAATTACTGCTTGTTCATGTGCTGAACGTTAACATAAAACAGAAGTGAAGAAAAACAGGCTAATTTGGATAAAAAAAGACAAAGAGGAAGATTATTTTGGAATTAGAGACACATAAAAGTTATTGTGAAATTTTCATTTCTTGCAAACAAGCACGGGCTTCTGTGTGTTTGAACAAGATAACTCAAAAAGTTATGAGTGAATTTTTATCAAATTTTCAGGATATATTCACAATAGGAAGATGAAGAAGTGATTGAGATTCGGAAGTGATCAGGGGCGGACACAGCGGGTAGGGTGGGTGGCCCACATTCCCTGGCTCTTTCGGTCTTCAAAAACAAAAAAAAGAAGAAGAAAGGAAATGGGACTAGTCAAGCTATTCCCTTGCACGGCCAGCAAATGAGCCACCAAAATACAGGAAAATGACTCTCTCCGGGGCCGGGTCGCAGGGGCAACATCCTTACCAGATGCCCGAACCACCCCATCTGGCTTCTCTCGACCTGAAGGAGGAACGGCTCGACACCGAGCTCTTCCCGGATGGCAGAGCTCCTTACCCAATCTCTGAGTGAGAGAGAGCCCAGCCACCCTGCGGAGGAAGCTCATTTTGGCCGCTTATATCCGCGATCTCGTTCTCTCAGTTACCACCCACAGCTGGTGACCATAGGTGAGGGTGGGAACGTAGATCGACTTGCATATCGAGAATGATTCTTATTTTTCAAAATGTTCTGGGGGGAGAATGGCCCCCGGCCCCCTTTAGAAAATCCTGTATCCACCCCTGGTGATTCAGTTCATTGTTCGGGTCCAGGAGTGTTTTAAAGGTTCCATTTCTAAGCTGACACACCAGTTTGTTTCCAGTTCACTATTTGTTTGACTCCTTCTAGAAGAGATTCAGCCTGAAGCCACTTTGGACCTGAAGAGAACTCTTTCCATCCGTCTCGCCTCCACTCAGCACCAGTATGAGCAAACACACATGTTCCAGTTTACCCTGTAAGGCAACCCAAACACGCAAGTGTGCACACTCTCACAGCGGTTTTATTTAGGAGGTAAAAGAGGGTTTGTTAAGAGTCTGGAAACCAGAGGCACGCTATTTCTGGCAACTGCGGCCTGCTGAGAGCTTAAATCACCGTTGTAAAGCTGTAGATAGGGTCAGGGGGCCGGGATTTACTGCGGCCATGTTGGAAACAGACAGGAAAGAAGAGACACGGCAGCTCAGAGGTAGATCACCAGATCCCCTCACACAGAGTAAAACCATATGAAGACGATAAACTCCTGTTTCAATGGGGACGTTTGAACGGATCGGTTTGATTTAAAAGCAGTAAAAAGAAAATAAAAAAGTGAATTATTTGAATGAAAGAGAAATCTTTGTCTGGTTAAAAAGGACAGAAAGGAAACAACAATAAGCTCAATGTTTCATTTAAAACGTCTTTTTTAGTGACTAAAACCTTCCTGTTTCAACAAACTGAGCTCAATTCTTTCACATTAAATCACAAACAGTCGTTTCTGCCAACGAACGTTTAAAAAAAAATTTAACCACAAGCAAACTTTTGCCGCAGGAAATAGCTCATCTCACATGTAGCCGAGTGCTGACAGAGACCCCCTCATTCATCCCCAGGACCACTTTACTCCTCCCTACAGCAAGTGACTGATTTCTAAACCAATCTATCAAAGAAAAAGTGTGAAAAGGATGGAGCGGGAGATCGACAGGCGGATCAGTGCAGCGTCTGCAATAACTAGGACGCTGCATCGGTCCGTCGTGGTAAGGAGAGAGCTGAGCCGAAAAGCAAAGCTCTCAATTTACAAGTTGATCTACGTTCCAACCCTCACCTATAGTCACCAGCTGTGGGTGGTGACCGAAAGAATGAGATCGCGGATACAAGCAGCTGAAATGCGCTTCCTCTGCCGGGTGGCTGCGATCAGAGATCGGATGAGGAGCTGTGCCATCCGGGAGGAGCTCGGTGTCGAGCCGCTCTTCCTCCAGATTGAGAGGAGCCAGATGGGGTGGTTCGTGTATCTGGTCAGGATGCCTCCGAGCGCCTTGGAAGGAGCTCGGTGTCAAGCCACTCCTCCTCCAAGTTGAGATGAGCCAGATGGGGTTGTTCGGGCATCTGGTCAGGATCCCACTCCGAGCGACTTACTGGTGAGGTGTTTCGGGCACGACCAAGAGGCAGACCCCAACTCGCTGGAGAGACTATGTCTTACAGCTGGCTGGGGAACGACTCGGGATCCTTCCGGGTGAGCTGGAAGATGCGGCCTGGGAAAGAGAAGCTTGGGCTTCCCATCTGAGGCTGTTGTCCCCACGACCCGGGCCCAGATGAGCGGAAGACGACGGAACGGAACGGAAAAAACTAGATTTGCTCAAAATATTAAGATTAGATTAACGCCGGCAAGGAGGTGATGTAAAAAGGAGCACACGCTCATGTGTTTTTAGAAGACGACTCAAAAAGTTCTGGGATCTATCCACAATGTTCGGGAGGTTGGCAGAGGACATGTCCGAACCAGCCCCGTACCTGTATCCGATGGCTCAACGTAATTGTGGGCGACCTTTAACTACTCAGAGTCACCATTGAGAAAGCAGAACAGCTGGACCAAGCTGGCCAGCGCTGGAAAAATTTGGTTCATCTGTTCGGCTCAACACACAGGGACGAGACCCATCCCCCTCTGGTGGAGACTGATTGATTGATCAACAATGTGAAGATAAAGACGTGATTTAATTTTGGGGCTGATCCAGGTCACCATTTGGATTCAGGAGTGTTTTAAAGGTTCTGCTTAAAGTCTAAAGTCTTGTCAGACGCTACCACTTTAAAAGGCGGAGCAGAGAACATTGGAACTCTGGTTTCTATGGAAACATTAGGTTGTGTCTAATTCCTATTGGTTTTGTTAGTTTTGTTAATATGAACCAATTTCCTGGCTGTAAAATAGGACTTTTTTGGTACCAGGGTGTGTTGGCCTGGTGACAGAATTACCATTTTTCGACCGGGATAACAGGGTTTGAATCTCACAGGGCCAAAGATTTCCCTGGGACTATGTGGGATAAACTGTAAGGGCAAAAAAAAAAAAAACAAAAAAAAAACGTCTTTTTAAGGTCTGTTCTCTATCCACCGGCGACCGGACTGGGACACCGGTGGAAGAGGTGAGGGGGCATCGAGGTGTTTGCACTGCGGCACTCAAACTTCCCTTTGGGGATAAATAAAGTATTTTCAATTCTAGTTTTGTGTTTGTCTTCCTGCTTAGAGTTCTGCAGCGGGATGTGATCCCTCCTTCCTGTTCTCCAAAACCAGTCCAGAAGGATCCACATCCTTCCTGTCCGAGACTTGATTGATGATTTCCTCTTCATTGTTTCCGCTGGATGATGGATTGAATTAAAGATGGAACTCAATCTGATTATTAAGATTCCAATGCCTGCTCATTACGTTTATTCGTTTATGTAAACAGTCATGATAAACCAGACTAATGAGGATCACATTACAGATTAATTAAGATTAGATCATCATTAAAGTAGAAAATTACAGCCTGTACATGACTTTTTAAAGTGTGTATCATCGAACATCTTTTAGCTCGGTTTAAACTCATTTTAATCGTTTCACTTTGAATATTTTAACAAGTTCACTTGACTTTATTAAACGAATTAAAATTTCTTCACTTTTTTGCAAAATGAACTTTGTTTAAGTGACAAAATGAATGAGTTAAATTTCTTAATGAAGAAAACGATGAGCAACCGCATTTAAGGCAACATTGAATTGAACATATTTTATTTTTCCCCGAAGGAAAATTTGACTGCCGCAGTGTTACGTTCATAAAATCTCATAAAACGTTGTGAATAACAAGTAATTACAGGTTTGAAAGTGAAAAGTTAAGTAGTTTGATGGAGGATGGTAAGAATGATTTTCTGTACCGTTCCTTTGAGCAGTGGGGTTGCAGGAGTCTGTTGCTGAAGCTGCTCTTCAGATGGTCCACAGATTCATGGTGCGTTGGGAGGGATTTAGCATGATTGATGACAGTTTTGCTTTCATTCTGTCAACATCACCCCTGTGTTTCACTGTTGCTTCACAAGGGATCATCACTGCAGCTTTAATCAGCTGGTTGCTGCACGATCAAACCAGGTCTTAGTTTTATAGATTCATAAATAAGCCCATATTTACTTGTGCCACAGGAGGGCTTAAACACACAACGCCGCATTACAAAATCCACTTCAGAGAGAAAAAATAGCCAGATACGGACGACAGAGCGGTCATCTGCCATTTTTTTTTTTTTTAAATGTCACATATGTTTCACATTACGTTGTGATCTTATGTTGTAAAAACTAACACGTCATTTATGGTTCGATCCAATGCAAAATAAGGTGGAAAAAAAGTTGTGAAAAACCCCATATAATGAATTTGAAATAATGGAAATTTCGGAGTCGAGAGAAACCAGATGGGGTAGTTCGGGCATCTGCTTAGGATGCTCCCTGAATGCCTTGCTGGTGAGGTGCTTTGGCCACGTCCAACCAGGAGGAGATCCAGAGGCATACCCCATACCTGCTGGAGAGGTTATGTCTTACAGCTGGCCAGGGAACACCTTGGGATCCTTCCGAGTGAGCTAGAGGAGGCAGCCGGGGTCAGAGAAGCCTGGGTTTCTCATATCAGGCTGTTGCCTCCACAACCCAGCCCCGAATAAGCAAAAGACAACAGATCGGACATAGTGGAAATTCATTTGTAGCAGAGATTTACTATTAAAATATAGTATTTATGACCTGATTATTTAAAGAATGACATTATTAACATAAGTTATTTAAAAAAAACCTCTCATACTACATTAAAATGAATTCCTACTCCTGGAAGTAAAAGACAGAAGGATGTCGTCTGGAGGTTTTTGTTGATCCAAAAAATGATTTCCTTTGCGAGGCTTTTTTATTTGTCGCAATCACGGTGCTTTTTGATCTTCTCCGTTGCTTCAAACGCTTCGTTTCACCGTCCTCAGTTCATGTCTGATCGTTTCCTCACGCCTCACAGTTTGTGTACGGCAACGTCTACATAACTTTGGTCAGAGTTGAGGAAATGTTCTTGCATTCCAAAAAATTTACAGATCGCTTAAGTAATGTATATGTTGGCATATTTTAGTAAAATCAAGCTTTTAAATGAGGGCCCTGATTTGTCAGATCAGATGCTGTTTGAGGTTCACCACATTTTCCTGGAAAGACCCAGAAACCAGTCCAGGTGGAACAAAACCGAGCCTGGACGATGTAATCTGCTCCGATAGCATGTCCAGTGAATTATTTTAACAATGAGAGGGGCTGGGAACGGGGTCTCCCGTTCAACATCATTAGGAACTCATTACTGCTTCTCGCTGTGAAGAGACACAGGAGGAAGTGGACTGTTAACATTTAATGGGTGATCAGTGGTGGGTTTGTTTTTGCAGCAGTCATTGTGTTTGGGGGCCAGAGGCAACCACAAAGTGTTTTCTGAGGTTTTAACGGGACACCCCTTCTCATACTAGGTCTCACACGTCGCTCCTGATGCTCAACAGGTACTAGTATCAGAGCCAATCAGAGGATGAGGAGCCATGATCGGCATCAACAGATAACTCCAAAAAGAACATTATCAGAAGATCAGAAGCCGACATCAGAAGAACGTTGGCTTCCAATCCTGAACGCTTTCTCACACGCCGAGGTCGTAAATCCTTCCAATCCAAAAACAATAACAACACATGCTCTCAGAAGCAGAAAAACAAAACTTCAATGAGGAGTTGAGCAAGTAGCTCAGCAGCTGCTTCATGGAGGGAACAAAGCCAACAGCCCTGCAGGTGATGGTTCACTTCCCACTGAGACATGCAGAGTCATAGTAGGGTCAGCCCGGGAACACACACCCACAGCGGCTTCTTTAGAACCAAATGAACTCCGTCTTGTCCCGTTAAACAGTCCTAAAACACCTTAAAGGAAACCGTCTTCTGCTCAGGTGGATTTTCAGGGACGAAATCTTTTGAAGCCAACGTGCATTTTTACCCTCTCAGTATCCTGTACGGCCAGAGAACCAGATGTTGGAGCATCGGACACAAAATAAATCATGTCCTTCTGAACAGGAGCTTAAGTGAGCGGAGGCAAGAAACCATGGTCGTAAATTCTGAGAGATACAGGTGCCATTAGCGTTTCATGCCGCTGCACATCTGTCCAGAAGAACACATGGAAAGATTCATTTGGTCTAAAGTTATTACTAGTGGTGTCAGTCGATTAAAAAAATTTAATCGAATTAATTACAGAATTTTGTAATTAATTAATCGAATTAATCGCATTTTAACGTCATATCTGCGAAAGTTCTCCTGATAAAGAATTTGAATTCTAGGATATTAAAAAATTGTATTGTATGACTAATCATTTGAATACAGTAAGAAGAGAAGATTTTAAATCCAATTTATTATTGGTGAACTGTGCCTCATGAGGCCAGGTGCATCATTAAAAAAAGTAAAACAAGTGTTGGGGTTCATTAGGGTTTGTTCTTATCTTTAATGATAGAAATTGGTCTTCAATCAGCAGCGACCCACTTCGCGATTGTATTTGCTAATGTCTCTGTTGTGGATTTGCTCATTCACTTGCCAAATTCAGCTAGCTTGGTTTGGCGGAGTGAGCTCCCAGTAGCCACACAGAGGAACTTGCCTGAACATGTTTTACGTTTAGATGGTATGTCAGGCTAAAGTTGCTCCGGTGGTAGGAGAACTCCTTTTTGAAAACAAAACTACAAATGACTACGCTTTTATTTATTGTCTTGTCTTTATTATTTTTGTATAAAAACTTGCCGTTCAGTGGCCCGACTCAGAGGTGAATCCAAAATTTTCTAAAGGGGTGGGTGGAGCTTCAGGAGGCATCTCCCCCTGGAACATAAGTTCCATTCCGTTATCTTCCGCTTGTTCCGGGGTCGGGTCGCGGGGGCAACAGCCTCAAACGGGTAGCCCAGGCCTCTCTCTCCCCGGCCGCATCCTCCAGCTCACCCGGAAGGATCCCAAGTCGTTCCCCGGCCAGCTGGAGAGACTTAGTCTCTCCAGCGGGTCCGGGGTCTGCCCCTTGGTCTCCTCCCGGTGGGACGTGCCCGAAACACCTCGCCTGCGAGGCGCTCGGGGGGCATCCTGACCAGATGCCCGAACCACCCCATCTGGCTCCTCTCGACCTGGAGAAGGAGCGGCTCGACACCGAGCTCCTCCCGGATGGCAGAGCTCCTCACCTGATCTCTGAGTGAGAGTCCAGCCACCCTGTGGAGGAAGCTCATTTCGGCCGCTTGTACCCGCGATCTCATTCTTTTGGTCACCACCCACAGCTGGTGACCATAGGTGAGGGAACATAAGTAATTTTTGCTGCCTGAACTACCGAAAGCAAGCGGTTGTCTAAGGAAAAAAAGTGGTGAAGTTAAGTCGAAAATGTCCAGCAGTGTGTCAGCGTTCCTACCTGAGCAGAGGACTCCTTTATGCCGGGCGCAGGAGAAATCGTCACACTCGCAGAAGCTACCGTAAATCTTCCCGAACTCTGACTCGTAGCACAGACACTGGTTACAGCTGCACTCTCCTCGCCCGCTGCAGATCTGCTTGCCTTCAGCCTCCCGGCAGGCGCCTGCGTGCAGGCTGCTGGCCTCGCCCTCCTGGCACTCACAGCGGGCGCCTAGGTAGCCCGGCTCACACTGACATGTTCCACATCTGTACTCACCTGTGGGGTTCAAACAGAAACAGTGGCATCAGTCAGTTTTTAAGGTCTGGTATAAATAACTTTTCTCATTGTAGCTGGTGTGCATTAAAAAAAAAACATAAATCTGGGGTTTTAGAACATCAGATACACAGTTTGGACATGAACTGATTTGTGAAAGCCTGACTACTGCTCATCCGCTTGTTCATCCATTCCTCTGAAATTTGACATGGATACAGAGCTAAACCGCCACATCGAGGGTGGTGGGAACTACGAAGGACGCCCAAGCCAGCTTCAAACTAACAATATGTAACAACATGACTCTCCAGGTGGTTTATATTTCTATTTACCAAGAGGCAGACCTCGGACCTGCTGGAGAAACCATGTCTCACAGCTGACCAAACTTGGAGTAGAGCCATTGCTCCTCCGGGTTGAGAGAAGCCAGATGGCGAAATTCTGGCATCTGGTTAGGATGTCTACCGAACAGTTCACCGGGAGGAGATCCAGAGGTAGACCCTGGACATGCTGGAGAGACTATGTCTCACAGCTGGCTGGGAATGACTCGGGATCCTTCCGGGTGAGCTGGAGGATGCAACCGGATTCAGAGAAGCCTGGGCTGGCGGCTGCATGGTTAGAGCGTTTGCCCGCGGACCGGAAGTAAACCGGAAGTTCGCAAGTTCCCATTCCACTGAGTTCACATCTAGGGTCCTTGGAGAAGACACCTAACCCTCCGTTTCTCCCACCATTGGCGCCATCATGGCAGCCTGCTGCAATGTAGGAGTGCAACACACAAATCTCCCCGGTAAGGGATGAATAGAGTGAGTTAAAAAAAATAAATAAAGATAGAGAGAGAGAGAGCGAGAGAGACACTCCTGAGATCACTGTCTGAAATTCACAATTATGTGCACCACTAAGTTATACTCATTTAGGAAATCATTATCAACAACAACCACAAATGAGAGTTTCTCTCTAATCATCCTAAAATTTCCTTAGTTATTAAAGTTTGAAAGCGATCATTAAAGGTGGTACACATTTAAAAACGTCTTTATTTAAGATTTTAAAAAAGGACATCCGATAATTACAAGTATTTTCTTTTGAAATGTTTAGTGGTGCCAAACTTAGTCACAAACGAACCGTGATGGGTTTTTTCCTCAACAGTTAAAAAGTAAAAATCATCCTGGGTTTTTTTTTTCCGTGACTTGCTGATTTCTCACAGCTCGAATGACTTTTTTTATTTGTGAAAAGTTTTGATTGAAATTTCCAAATCAAAATAAAGCTTCAATCAAATGACAGATTTGATTTAATTTATTTATTATTTCATATGACTTTTTTCATTCCTCAACTCTGAAATTTCTTTGCTGCATTACACCGCAGTAGGTTGCCATGACGCGCCAATAGTGGGAGAAACAGGGGGTTAGGTGTCTTCTCCAAGGACACCTAGACTTGAGCTCAGTGGGATTTGAACCGGCTTCTCCTGGTTGAAGGGGGATCATTCTACCCGCAAGCTAACACCTCCACCTAATAATGGAGCAGATAAAAATATTTGGGAGGAGCTTGAAGTAGAGCTGATGCTCCTTCGGGTCAAGAGAAGCCAGATGGGGTGGTTCAGGCATCTGGCTCGGATGCCTCCTGAACGCCTCACTGGTGAGGTGTTTTGGGCCCGTCCCACCAAGACGAGACCCAGAAGCAGACCCGAGACTCACTGGAGAGACTACATCTCACAGCTGGCTGGGGAACAACTCGGGATCCTTCCGGGTGAGCTGGAGGATGCAGCTGGGTTGAGAGAAGCCTGGGATTCCTGTCTGAGGCTGCTGCCCCAGTGACCGAGCCCCGGATAAGAGGAAAATCACGGAATGCTAGGGTAAGAATTAACATTTTACTTTTTTGTCAAGATGTCAAATGTTGGAAGAAACGACGGTGATCAGTTACAAAAAGCAAGCCGAGCTCTCCGATTCTCTTTCATATCAAACCACCAACCAGCCAATTGTAACGTCTGATTTTCATTTAGACTTCTTTATGCTGTTTTTTTTCTTTTCTCCGCATCAGAGCAAATTCAATTCAATTCAATTTTATTTGTAGCCCAAAATCACAGAATTTCCGTCTCAATGGGCTTCACAAGATAAAGAGGAATGTATTAACACAAATACACAGCAAGAAAAATAACTAACAAATGCTAACTAAACAAGACTAGCACATTTATGCCCTTAGACTCTCCTTCACGGTGAGGAAAAACTCCTAAAAAACCCATCAGTGGGGAAAAAATAAGAAACCTCGTGGGGATCCACATGAAAGAGAGATCCCTCCCCGGGACGAGCAACCAATGTGTGAAGGTTACTGTGTACTTAGTCAGACTTAATTATAAATCATAAACATGTCTAAAATCATAATGAAATAAAAGACATTTAAAAACGTTAAATCACACCAGGAAAATTTCATTTGAACTAAATGTTGTTTCGTCTCCATTAATTTTTTTTAAGCAACGTTTAATTCAACAAAAACTTTATGAGCTGCGTTGTTTATCTTCACTGTTTAACCTTCATATGACCTTTGATCTCATATCGGTTTGACCTAAATAGTAAAGTAATAATTACAGGCTTGTTCGTAACAGTTATTGACGGACCGTAAATCTCGTATTAGACGTGTCTCAAAGTCTTTCATTTCAACTGAACGCAAATTTGATCTGAAGGGAAGATACTCAAAGAAACCATTGTGCAATTTTGTTCCAAATTGATCTTGAAATCTAGTTTTTTAGGATTATTATTGGAAATTTTGGTTCTGGTTAAAGCACGAAGAATTGAACGGAAAAATAAAAGAATCACAACATAGTTTGGATTAAACTTTGAAACTCGACCTTTTGCTTTTAATTTCTGTGAACAAACATTATTTAAACATCCAGATCAACGCAGGCGTATCAAAGGTGTTTTAGTTACCAATGGAGCTGCAGATGCTGCTGTTAACTTTGGCTTCTCGGGTACAGCCGCAGTCACACTGATAATCCACGGCCACCTCCAGACGGTCTTTGAAACCAACAGGTTTGATGGTGAAGCTCTGGTCGCTGGCGCTGGTGGGACAGCTCCTTGCCTCCACGCTGACGTTAAACGACACCTATGATAGAAACAGAGAATGAAACTTTCTCTGAGTTTTTGATCCTTCAATGTTAGATCATATCTGGACCACATGAGGAGTGAAACGCAACACAGAAGTTGCATTCTCCAAATATGCGGAAAAAATGAAAAACACTGTGCTACTCAAATCAGTTATTTAAATGACACAATTCCCAAAATTAGTGGTGGCAGTTGTTTTGTTTTTTTTTAAGAAAATTCTATTCCGTCATCTTTCGCCTATCTGGGGCTGCGCGACAGGGGCAACAGCCTCAGACAGGAAGCCCAGGCTTCTCTCACCCCAGCTGCATCCTCCAGCTCACCCGGGAGGATCCTGAGTCGTTCCCCGTCCAGCTGTGAGACATAGTCAGTCTGGGGTCTGCTTCTGGGTCTACTCCCAGTGGAACCTGCCCAAAACACCTCACCAGAGAGGCGTTCAAGAGGCATCCTAAACAGATGCCAGAACTGCCCATCTAGGTTCTCTCGACCCAGAGGAGCAACGGCTCTACTCCAACCTCCCCCTGGATGACAGAGCTCTAACCTCTATCTCTAAGGCAGAGCCCAGTCACTCTGTGGAGGAAGCTTATTTCAGCCGCTTGTGTCCGCGATCTCGTTCTTTTGGTCACCACCCACAGCTGACGACCATAGATGAGGGTAGGAATGTACATCAACTGGTAAATCCAGAGCACTGCTTTTCAGCTCAGGTCTTTCTTCACCACAATGAACCGATGCAGTGTCCTAATTATTGCAGATGCCACACAGATCCGTCTGTTGATCTCTTGCTCCATCTTTTTTCCAATCATGAACAAGACCCCGAGATACTTAAACTCCTCCACTTTTAAAAATTTTGAAAAAATGTATTAAACTTAGAAGCTTATAAATAGAATAAAACCCAATTATTGGATGGTAAGGCTTCCAAATTGTTCCAACATGCATAAATAAAACAGAAAAAAGGTGATTTTGCACTTTTAAAATCCAAACAAAAAGAGTTGGACAAAAAAAAAAAGAACATGTCCAAAAAACACTTATTCCTCTAGATCAGTGGAGGCTCCGTCAAGGGGAACATGCCCCGGATGTTCCTCATCGAGTTGATTAGGGCAACCTGAGGATGATTCCTGATTCCACACATCTATGCGCCCGGCCATCTATTTAAGGGCAATCACCCCGGACTTCCTAGTTGGGTCATACAATCCCTTCCAGCTAGGTCACACTGGTTACCTGACCAAATACACATTCTGACAATAACCTTTTACCATGCCACTGAAACTTTGTTTTTTCTTTCAACAGTATTAATAGACTGCCAAATTTAAAACAACCATGTTTTCTTTCTGCAATTGGGTCCTCCTCGTTCCACCTGCACACCGCTTCATGACAATATCAAAGTACTGATTCAAATTATTTGGAAGGTTAGAGTAGTTTAACATGACATGTGATTAAATAATAAAGCAACATTCTTTCATTTTTGCGAACTAAGAAACCCTGTATTGGGAAAAACCCCGCTTAGTAGACAAAATGATTAAAAACAAGAAGTGGAAGGAAAACCTCTCTGTTTCATGTCCTGTTAATGTGTGGAAGCATGTGGCGACACAATCCCAACCAGCAGCATCCAACAGACCCAATGGATTGTCATGTTTACTAACGTGCCTGCTCTCAAACTGGGACCAACACCCATCTGATTACTCTGAGGAAGGAAACCCAGCCCCATATGATTCATCCCGCAATCACTCCATAAAACCCATCATCTCTAATAATGCCTGCTCCATGCAGAGTTCAAAACTTCTTTACTTTGATAGAACTTGCGCCTCAATGACTCCCTGTAATCCCACAGCTTAACCTCAAGATGGATCAAAGATAACCCAGAAGGCAGCGTCATGATGCTTCAGCACCGTCACCCTGCTTTAGGTCAGCTCTGGGAGATCCAAATCTGGCTGAAAAACTGAGGAAGTGTCAGGCCAGAAACAATTTATTTCTACTTCAGTTGATCCAACTAAAACACCTGACTTGCAGAAGACGATTCACCATCTCAGATGCCACTGCGCAACGAAACCACTTCTGTGTTTGGATCAAAGCTTCCAAAATACAAAACTGTGTAAAGCACACAAGGTCGACCAACAAATGATTTCCAGATGCAAATATTCAAACTTCAGAACACTAGAGCTTTTTTTAGGAACTCCAAAAGAACCAAAAGTTACACACAATCATTTGTTAAAGACTTGTTCCTCTCATTTGACACTGACCAAGAATATTTTTAGATAGGCACCTCCTACGATCCAGACTTGGGAAAGCAGTAACGAAGATGGATGCGTAATTTGTTTTTATTGTCTGCTTTGTTTTTAATGACACCAATTGTACGACCACATTTACATGCCAGATATTGAACTCTGACCATAAAAGCACCATCACCACATTTTTAATAACTGCTAAGAAAAAAATTAAATGAGAGTACCACCAACAATTACTTGGTGTCCCACTAGAGGACAATATCAAACTCGAGGAAAAAATATACCTCATTACCGAAAATTTTAATGATATAAATTCACGTTTGTATAGACCAGGCAGGGGCAAACTACGGCCCGTTAAACCATTTAATCCAGTCCGCCAAACTTGAAATAATTAAGTGAATAAACCATGTTAAGACTTTATTTTCCCTGCAATTTTTATATTGCTTCACTAGATGGCGCACTCTACATGTATTGGCTTTGTTAAGAAAACAACAACACTGTTGCCAGTGTGTCTCTGTGATGCACACGTTTCCAAAATAAAACGTGCGCGCATATATAGAAAGCCATCAGGGCCAATGCACGCACGTAAACTAGCGCGTTAGATATCAAACCTTGTGCACTACTATGGAAAGCGATTGGGGTCACTACACGTGCTTAACCTACCGCTAAATGTTAAATCTAGCGTGCTAGGTGCACGTTTTTTGCGCTAGTGCGCTAGATTTGACATTTAATGCGCTTGATGTTTTTGAAAACAAAAAAGCCAGTAAAGGAGAGAATGATGGCGATATTGTGAAGTATAAAAGAACTTTCTGTGCTTTAAAAAAAAAAAAAAAAAGGTTATTTCTTTGATTTTCAGTGTTTAAAGACTCATTTCAAAATAAGAGAATTTGTTGTTATGCTTTTTCTTTATTTTCATTGGAAATCAAAGCACATGTTTTCTCTTTATCCCAAGATATGTATTTTTTCTCCAATGAGGTGAGGTTACCAAAGCATGCCATCCATCTGCTCCTGTTCCTTTGTCAAATGTTAGAGCTCAGTGTGGCCCACGAACCAAAAAGTTTGGCCCCCTCCCCCCTCCCGTATAGACTATATACATATTTACACATATTTAGTAACTTGATATGAAAACACAATGTACAATGTCTGGCCCTAGGTCTCCTCCCTGTGGGAGGTGCCCAAAACACCTCACCAGTGAGGCACTCGCGAGGCATTCTGACCAGATGCCCGAACCACCCCATCTGGCTTCTCTCGACCCAGAGGAGAAACGGCTCTACTCCTAGCTCCTCCCAGATGACAGAGCTCCTTACAGATACTTAACACTCCTTACAGATTATCTGAGAGGCTCTCAAGGCTTCCCAGCCAGCTGTCGGACATTGTCCCTTCTATTCTCTTTGGGGGTTTTTTTTTGGACATGGTCAAAACTCTCACCAGGAAGGCATGCAGCATTCCAAACAAATACCCAAACCACTTCCTCTTGCTCATCCTCGCAACATGATGAAGCAGCATCTCGACTCTGATTTTTCTCCCAAATTGCTGAGCTCCTCACCCTACCTCCAGGGAGCGACCTCTACAGGCGCTGCCCTGGGTGGTTACCTGCTGCAGTGTCTCCTGTTTTTTTGGCGTCTAGTCGTCTATTTTTGCATTTTTTCCCTTGGTTTCTGTTTGTCATTTGCCTGTGTTTGGTCCCGGTCTGGATATGTGACTTTGTGCGCTCTTTGGACGTCGTTTTGGACTGCACTGTTTTGCTTCAGACGGCTGTTTTTAGGCTAGCCATTTTTTGGTTTCAACGGCTAGCTCTCCGTTTTTCAGGTCATGGAGTCGTTTCGTTTTGTTAGTGCGGACTCAACCAGCAGCTAGCTTTCGGAACCAGATCCACCGTGGCTGGAGGAGTCCATGCAGCCGCGACAGAACTGAGAAGGAGACGATCAGAAACAAGGCGCTTTGAGCCCAGTGTCCCTGTGGTTGTCATGAGTAACATCCGGATGCTCGCTGGCAAGATGGAGGAACTGGGGAAGCTCGTTCTGACCCAGCAGAAATGGGGAGGGGCCACTTGGTGTTGCTTCATTGAAGCCCGACTGTTTTTTTAACCGTTCATTTGCCAGCTTTTACACCGTGTAAGCGGACCAGGAAGGCATCGAGGTGTTAGCACCGCAGCATCAAATTTCTCTTCAAGGATTAATAAAGTATTTTCAATTCAAAACACCACTGTATAGGACAAACAGGTACCCTAAAAAGATTTACAATGTCCTGAGCAATGATTTTATTTTGCGAGTCAACTTTTCTTTTGGCGGTTTGCCCAGCTGCTCTCTCCGCCAAGTTCTTGAAGAGACACAAAGTTCAGCTGACGTAAGACTACAAAATCTTAATTGCATCCCAATTACTTTTCTGCTCGCTTAATATTCTGTTCAGAGATTAATAGAGACTTGGTTTCATTGATTCGGAGCAAGTTTTTCCCGAGCTGGGAAACTCCCCCCGTTCATTCTGGGATGGTTGGGGGTGGGAAAAGCCAGCAAAGGAGCTGAAGACAATTCAGTGCATTTAAAAGACAAGGGGCTCTGGCATTTATCCTAAGCTCAGTCTACCGAGGGGTTCTATCTTTCTCTCTGGCAGGTCTTCCCAGGTGCCATTCACAGTTTGGCGTGAGTCACCAACAAGCCCGTTCCTGCATCCCAATGACGGTGTACAAAAGCTTGCAGGGAAAACTGGCCCCAGTGAAAGAGACAGAGCAGCAGGAGGACAAGTACTCATTGTAGCCTCTAGTTAATCTGCTTTCATGGATTTCTGCAAAAAACAAAAAAAAAATCTCAACTTTCTTTCTTTTTTGGATTAATAATAGTTTTTTTTTCTCCAAATTAAATGAAAATCATTTGAATTTTGTTATGCTTTCTTTGACCTCCTTCCCTCGTTTTTTATCTTCAGTAATTCAATTTTGGAGCAGTCATAAGAATTCCATGATCTGCAAAGATGTCTCCATGGTAATGTCGCTTTGTGTTCTCCCACCACGAAGAAAGTCCTTTTGAAATGTTTGCCGCTTCCTGTTTGTTTTCCTCCACTTGGCTGATTAGATCAGACAAAAACTTTTCCCTCAATGAGTCCTCCCATCTGTCCAGCCCCGCTCTTCAACCCCCTCCGTCTCTCTACAACCTCGTAGTTGTACTAAACAGCCACGTGATTGGATGAATCGACCTCCTCGCGACTCACATTTACAGTAAATTTAATTGTGCGTCTTGTTAAATCGTTAGGCTTCCCGCGCTGGAGGAAAGGGGGTTTCTAGGCAACATGTGACGAAGGCATCCCCCCACCATGAACCAGCTTCCATTGTCTGCTGGAAAGGACTCTTCGGGATCTCTGAGTTGTATTGATTTAGAAAGATTGTATGAGTCACTTAAAATAATATCAGTGATATGTAGAGATGATCATGGACTTTAGGAAAGTCACAGCCCCCATTACCCCCTTTGCACTGACAGACTCCCCCATCACCACAGTAGACTCTTTCCACTTCCTCGGCACTACCATCACACAGAACCTAAAGTGGGAGCCGTCCATCAGCTCCCCGATCAAAAAGGCCCAGCAGAGGATGTAGGTGCAGTTTTACACAGCCATCATCGAGTCCATCCTCACCTCCTCCATCACCGTGTGGTACGCTGGAGCCACAGCCAGGGACAAACACAGACTGCAGCGCATTGTGCGCTCTGCGGAGAAGGTGATCGGCTGCAGCCTTCTATCTCTCCATGACCTGTACGTCTCCAGGACTCGGGGCCGTGCAGGTCAGATATCAGCTGACCCTTCCCACCCTGGACATGAACTTTTTGAGCGACTCCCCTCAGACAGGAGGCTCCGGTCCGTTCGGACCAGAACGTCCCGCCACAAAAACAGCTTCTTCCCTTCTGCCGTTGGACTAATGAACTCTTTATAACCTGGATCTCCACATCTCTTAGTCACTTCCCTCTTGTCACTTTACTATCTTTATTAATTTCTATTATTTTCTATGACATTGCACTACCTTTCTTTTTCTTTCTGAGCACTCTTAGGATTTTTCCTTTCTCTTATTTTTAAACATTATCTACTTAAAAATGATTAAAATAAAGAAAAAAAACTATCTCAGTCCTGATCAACTGGACTATATTTTATCATTGTCTAAATTTTGAGCATGCAGGTACAACTTGTCTCCTTATTTAGAGCTGACCACGTCATTCATAGCTCAAATACCACAGAAGTAACTGTTCCAACAAGTTAATGAAATGATGTAAAACTATGTCACAACTTTGTTTCCTACAGCAAAGACAGGATTACTCTCTTTCAAGTCATGAATAGGGATTCTAGCCTGGTGCATCATATGGTTTCTTTTACTCTTTGGAGATAATCTGACTTTGAACCATTGGGATTTGTGATTGCTCCAAGGTCGGTGGGGATTTTTTTTTTGCCTTACCCAATTTATCTTTGCTGTTCGGAATCAGATGTGAAAGGTGTGCCCGAAAAGTCAACACGAGTGTCAGCAGTTGTTGGTGAACTACAAACAAAAAATGGGGGGATGCTTGCATTTGACATCACTGCGTCATCTCTATTCGCCAATTGGCAAGTCGTTTTTTCTGAGTCTTAGAAAAAGTTCCCGATTTGATAGTAGAAGACCAATGACCAACAATAGCAAACCGAGCAAAGGTAATAGGTAGCCCCAGGTTGGCGACGAGAATCCACAGCCAAAAACACAATTTAGACATCAGTGGGGTTTTAGCTTCATCCACCAAATTTTGAAGCAAGTACATTCACAAGGTTTAGGATGAAGTAGGTACAGTATGTTAACACAGTTTAAGAAAAAGTAAATCTACTTTCTGGAAGTTGTTCACTTCTCGAATAGAATCTCGTTTTCTAACCATGAAAGCTTTCGGCCATTTTGCCCGATAACTAGTACAGCCGCTTTTGTCCGCAATTCCCTGTAAAGGGTTAAGTAGCCCTGTCCACACAGTTTAAGAAGAAGTACGTATGTCCGTATGGTTTAACAGAAAGTAGGTACGTGCTCATGGTTTAAGACGAAGTAGGTATGTTCATATGGTTTAACATGAAGTAGGTATGTCCACTCGGTTTAACAGGAGGTAGATATCACCAGACGGTTTAAATGGAAGTAGGTATACCCACATGGTTTAACAGGAAGAGGTTACGTCCATCTGGTTTAAGAGAGATCTTCACATGGTTTAAGAGGAAGTTTGTCTACCAGGCTCAGGAGAAATTTTAACATCACAGTTCCACATTGGAATTCACTGAGCACCTGCAAGTGAGACATTTTTCACACTTTTAAACCAACATGAGTGCAGAGGTGCTCGAGTTTATGCTCCTCCAGATGTGTGATAAGAAAATCTTGGGTCTCATCATTCGGATGATTGAGCCAATACTTTTGAGAATGTACAGTGTGTTAAACATTTCAATCGTCAGCATGCCTGATTTAGCGAGTTTCAAAAATATAATCCGACCTGGTGAGTGCGCGTCCTACTCTGAAATTATCCGAGACGTTACGGCTCAGATCATAAACATAAACACAGGTATGGCCCCGGGAAATGGACACGTGGAAAAGAAAAACACTCAGAGACCGCAGGGAGATAATAACGTGTTTGGAACAGAGCTATTAAAATAAATCTTTACCGCCTTGGATCGTCATTCTGCAAAGTCAGCAAAATAAACTTTTTTAACCTCTATCTTAAAATAAGTTTGTAATCTAACTATTTAAAAAATACTTATTACTTAGCTGTGATGTAGCATCAAGCATAGGAACTTATCACAAGGTCTCTAGATCTGTTGATCTGATGGTGAGACACCAGCACACAGCTTGGCGACCAAACAGGTCACCCAGCTAACAATTTAATGTTCCCTGAACGTTCTGGGAAGGTTCTTTAAAGGTTAGCAGATTGTTCCTTAAAGGTCATTTTTGGTTCTCTAAAGGTTCAAACAGAAAGTTTTATGGCTGTGGCAAAACGTTATTTTTAGGTTTTTCTGAATGGTTCCCTAAAGGTTTTGGGAACGTTCCTTTAACCTTAATTTGAACCTTCAGGGAACCATTGCACAATGTTCTTAGAAAGTTCTCTGAACGTTCATGCAACCTACAAAAATAACCTTCAGGCAACCCTCACAAAACCTTCATAGAATCGTCTCACAACCTTCCCAGAACCTTCAGCTAACCTCAGACAAAACTAACCTTCACAAAACCTTTACAGAACCCTCAGACAACCTTCCAGGAACGTTCGTCTAACATAACACCTGTAACCTTCAAGTAACCCTTAACGAACCCTCAGACAACCTTCCCAGAACATTCTTCTAACATAACACCTGTAACCTTCAAGTAACCCTTAGACAACCTTCCCAGAACATTCTTCTAACATAACACCTGTAACCTTCAAGTAACCCTTAACGAACCCTCAGACAACCTTCCCAGAACATTCTTCTAACATAACACCTGTAACCTTCAAGTAACCCTTACCTAACCCCAGTGGTGGAACATAACGAAGTAAATGTACTTCGTTACTGTACTTAAGTAAAAATTCAGCGCTAAAAAACTAACATCAAATATAGCACAAATTAAAAAGAGTCAGAAGATTGTTGTTCGTTGTGTTTACTTCTAAATAAAAAGTTGAGCCATCGTTGTACAGAGCAGGAGCGGATCTAGAATTTTCTAAAGAAGGGGGGAGGGGCCGTGAGGTCATTGACAAAGCCAATATAGGGTGACTGGGGGCCTCCCCCAGAACATTTTAAAAAGTAAGTGTCATTTTCCTGCATTTTGGTGCCCATTTGCTGGCCCTGCAAGGGGATAGCTTGACTTGTCCCCTTTCCTTTCTTCTTTTTTTTTGTGGACCAAAAGAGGCGGGAGAGGGGGGGTCATGCCCCTGCGGAGTATTTTATTTGTGACCCTACAGCACAAAAAATAACATTTGAATTATGATCAAATACTTTTACTTTTTACTTAAAAAGTAAAATTTAGACCAATTACTTTTGTACTTTTACTTAAGTAGATTTTTTTATTGGTACTTTTACTTTTACTTAAGTATTTTTTTTTGCCGAATTATCTGTATTTTTACTTAAGTACAAAAAGTGAGTACTTCATCCACCACTGCCTAACCCTTACAGAACCCTCAGACAACCTTCTCGGAACGTTCTTCCAGGAAGGTCACCCTCAGATGACCTTTCCAGATCATTCTTCTAACTTAGCATCTGTAACCTTGAGGTAACCCTTATCCAACCTTCACATAACCCTCAGATAACCTGCCCAGAAAGTTCTTCTTACCTAACATCTGTAACCTTCGGGTAACCCTTACCTAACCTTTTGTGAGAAACATATAATAATAATACTTGTAATGGTGGAGACGGTGGCCGCGTGGTTAGCGCGTTCGCCCGCGGACCGGAAGGTCGCGGGTTCGCGTCCCACGGAGAGCACGTCTAGGGTCCTTGGAGAAGACACCTAGCCCCCACTTCTCCCACCATTGGCGCCGTTGAAGGGCAGCCTGCTGCGGTGTAAGGAGTGCAGCAAACAAATTTCCCCGGTGAGGGATGAATAGAGTAATTCAAAATAAATAAAAAAAAACAAAATATCATGTTGGTTCCAATTAATTAAAAACTTTATTATATTATTTATCACATTACTTTGTCTTTTTTGTCAGATGTTCCTAAAAGTAACATATTTTTAACACGATTATTAAAGGGAATGAGTTCCCATTGTCTCAGTCTCTCTGTCGCCATGTTTAGTCAGTCTTAAACCTTTTTTAATAAAACTTTTAAAAATAGCAACAAACCCAGATGAGTTTTAAGTGGTTGTGATAGATTAATATAGATGATTAATTATTTTGTTCCTGTTCACAACTTTTTTTATTTGAGATATTTTGTGTCTCTAAGCAGGAACGGCCACGCCCTTTTGAAAGGCACAACACTGGGATTAGAGCAGCCATGAGCTCTCTCTGTTTAAAAAAGAAAAAAAATCATATAAAAAAGAACTTTTTAGGAGGTTTCTACCATGTTTGAATTTTATTACCACATTAAAAACATTCCTGGTATCACTTTCTATTTTATTCATGCTTGTTTGAGTCATTTACAAGCTCTGATTTTGGATACCATTCAAATGTCATGTTGATCTTGAGCATGCCTTTGTTCTCCAACACGCTTACATTCTAATGTAAGCAGGAAGTGTTTTAAAGCGCGCGATCCGCTCACAATCACCTTCAACAGAGTTTAATTTTCACGTAAATAAATGCACTGAAATAAGAATGTAAAATAATATGCGCTGCATGTTTCAGTTATATATCTATATTAGTGCTGTCATTTTAATGAGTTAATTCGATTAATTAATTATGTCGCATTTTAACGTGTTAAAAAAATTAACGCAATTAATTTTGATGTATTAACGGTGGTGAACCAATGCTTGCGCATTTGAATTTTGGCCTACTGGAGGACCCGTAGTCTTCTCGGCAGTGCTATATCCCCTGCGCTGGCAAAGTAACAAGGCAGCAGTGGTCCAACACAACAGACATGGACAAGACTCAGGAGGATGAGACAGTTGCAGGGGCGGATCCAGAGGCGGAGTGTGGGCGCATATCTCCCACCCCACCTCCCACCCCTTTTGGTCCACAAAAAAAAGTGTTTTTACAACTTTAATTATTATAAACTTCGGGCTAAATATGCACCAATGCAGAAAAATTGCTTAATTTTCAAAATGTTCTGGGGGGAAGGAGCAGGAGGATGCACCTCCACCCTTTTAGAAAATCCTGGATTCGCCCCTGAGTCGAGCTACTGAAAGGCAAGTTTTTATACAAGAATAATAGAGACGGGACAATAAATAAAAACGTAGTAATTTGTAGTTTTATCATAAAGGAGGTCTCCTTCCACCAGACCAACTCAAGCCTGACATACCATCTAAACGTAAAACATGTTCAGGCAAGTCCCTTTGTTGTGAGTGTGGCTACTGAGAGCTCGCTCCGCCAAACCAAGCTAGCTGAATTTTGCAAGCGAATGAGCAAATCCACAAGAGAGAAATTGACAAATACTATCAAAAAGTGGGTTGCTGCTGATTGCAGCCCAGTTTCTATCGTTGAAGATAAGAACGAACCCTAACGAACCCTAACCCTTGTTTTACCTTTTTTAATGACGCTCCTGACCTCATGAGGCACAGTTCACCAATAATAAATTGGATTTAAAATCTTCTCTTCTTACTGTTTTCAATTGATTAGTCATACAGTACATTTTCTTAATATCCTAGAATTCAAATTCTTTATCAGGAGAACTTTAGCAAATATGACATTAAAATGTGATTAATTCAATTAATTCATTACAAAAGCCTGTAATTAATTTGATTAATTTTTTTTAATCGACTTACACCACTAATCTATAGATATAAAAATGACATCTTTCTACAGATGTTTAAAAGACAAATATAAGTTTGTTTGTTTGATTTCAATCCATTATTTTCCATCTTTAACAAATAAGTTACAAGATCGTTAATTTATACTCAGTTAATAAAAGAACATGAAGTCACTTTCTGAACCATCTGCAAATCTGTTAATGCTTACAGTCTTAAAAACAGCCCAAAAAATGATGATTTCTCTCAAATCAACAGTCTCTTAAATCTGCAGACTCAGTTGTTTGTGTTTCCACGTCTGCACACATGCTGCATTTTCACTTCCACAAATGACACATTCACACATCATACTTTTCCATTCCTCAGTTCATCACTACTGTCAGATTGCATGTTCCTCTGAGATGATGACGAGGTTTGAGCAGCTTCAGTGACCCAGTGGAAACGCTCATCAAGATTTCATAACTCCTAAAGTAAACCTGCAGCTGAGGCTGATAAAACATTCAATAACTCAAGGAAAGAACTCACCGTGTCTCCTATTTTTAAGTCGGCACATTTGCGTAGCCCTGCGAGCGGCTTCCCGTCCTGGCAGGTGGCAGTGAAGGACAGGCTGATGTCCTCTGGGTGGTCCCACACTGTCAGCTCCACTTTAGAGCGAATGTTCTGAGGAGGAAAGGATGACGTTAAAGCAGAAGCTTCTCATGCATAGGGAGTAAATCAAGCTCAGGTTCCTCACAGAGTTTACATTAAAAACCAGCTTGATCAATCTTTCCAGTCTGTGAGTCTGTGGCTGAGTAACAAGGTGGAAACGAGGGAAAACACGGGGACTGCATTGCTCTGGTTAGGCAGATGTCTGCAGTTAATCTCACCACAACCGCATGAGCCACGCATAGCTACGGGTTGCACGTGTACGCGGATGAATTAACTGCTAAATGAGTTTGCCAAAAACAAACGAGCAGCTCTGTGAACTCCAGAGCAGAGCGACAGGGCCTGCTTAGTCAAAGCTGCTGCAGGAGGATGTGAAGTGGTGGTTGGAATGTTAATACTGCCACGAGTCAGAGATCCCTCCCACGCACACCAAGCATGTCAATCCTGCCTCTGACCCAAAGCTCAAGAATAAAAACAAAAGTCTAAACACCCACACAGAAAAACCATGGCGAGAAAGTGGCACACCTCTCTGCCTCAGCGGGAGCCCGAGTCCTGCACGTGGGAACATTTCTACTGTCCTTTTCCAGGGAAACTGAAGAAAACCTGCATGTTCATTGGTTTATTGGTCTATTGATTCATTTTATAGGGTTTATTTTTTCCCACAAAAGCCCTTTTTTAAAAAACTGCAGGTCAGAAGTATTTTATAATCTAACAAAAAAGATTTACTGAGGTTATAATTGAGTTTTTTCTGTCGTCTTCCGCTTATCTGGGGCCGGGCCAAGCGAGCAACAGCCTCAGACGGGAAGCCCAGGCTTCTCTCACCCCGGCTGCATCCTACCGCTCACCCGGAAGGATCCCGAGTTGTTCCCCGGCCAGCTGTGAGACATAGTCTCTCCAGCAGGTCCGGGGTTTGCCTCTTGATCTCCTTCTGCTGGGACCTGCCCAAAACACCTCACCAATGAGGCGTTCGGGAGGCATCTGGACCAGATGCCCAAAACACCCCCTCTAGCTTCTCTCGACCTGGAGGAGCGGCTCGACACCGAGCTCCCCCAGAATAACAGAACTCCTCCCTCGATCTCTGAGTGAGAGCCCTGCCACCTTGCAGCTCCTCTTATCGAGCAGCCACCTTATTGTGGTGGAGGGGTTTGCGTGCCCCGACGATCCTAGGAGCTACATTGTCCGGGGCTTAACGCCCCTGGTAGGGTGCAAACAACTAGGTGAGGGGCCAGACAAAGCACGGCTCAAACACTCCTATGAAGAGATAAAGTATGGCCAAGTTCAATGGGGCCCCCCTTGCAGCCAGGCCAGAGGGTGGGGCACGAGAGCAAGCGCCTAGTCGCCTAGCTTTTATCCTTGGGGCCCGGCTGGGTTCAGCTCGAACAAGGGACATGGGCTGCCCTTCCAGTGGACTTACAACCTGCAGGAGGGGCCACAGAGGTCGGGTGAAGGAGGAGATGGATGGCAGCCAATGGCGGTGCAATGTAGCAATTGTAATTTCCTCATGAGGGATGAATACAGTATGAATATTATTAAAATACTGATCCAAACTATGTACCAGTTTTACAAGCACAGTCCAATCTTTGGCCATTTGAGATTATTTGGATCTTCCTCTCTGCACACAAGTGGAAGTTTTATTGCCATCGGCATCCTCATGCAGCTCAGATGCACTTTATTTGTTGTGTTAGCAAGCCAACTATTTTTACAGACCAGGGTAGTATGCACTCTATTGTGGGTCACTTAGAAATGTTTTATTGGATAACTGGAGAATTATGAAGTGGATAACCCATAAGTGGTTATCCACTTATGGGTTATCCACTCATAAGTGGATAACCATCGAGTGGTTTACAGAAATGTGCAAGAAATTGGGTGAAAACTGTTTGGATTCTAAATAAGGCACAGTTAACAGCCTTCCAGATTTACTGGATTAAAATCCAACCACAGTGGTAAAAATTAAAATGAGATTTAAATATTTGATTTATTATCAAAAAGCTGGAGAGGTGGAGGTTTGCACCAGAAAGCAGAGGAATGAAGATTAGTCAGAGTAAAACAGAGTACATGTGTGTGAATGAGAGGGATCCAAATGGAAAAGTGAGGTTACAGGGAGAAGAGATAAAAAAGGTGGAAGATTTTAAGTATCTAGGATCAACTGTCCAGAGCAGGGGTGCCCATTACGTCGATCGCAATCGAGTGGTCGATCGCAATCGACTGGTTGATCGCAAAGGCATTATGGGTAGATCGCATGGCATTCACGTTATTAAGCCTGTGATCAATATGCTGCCTGTAGTACTGCTGTGGCCCCTCCCCCTCGCAAAGCACTGTGAGTGTGTGCATATGTAACAAGTCTTGTTGTAGGGGTAGTTACAGCAGGCTGGAATTGATCTGTGGGGTTCGTGATGGTAACATGGGACTGGTAGATCTCAGGAGGTTTGATTTTTGTAAAGTAGATCTTGGACACAAAAGGTTGGGCACCCCTGGTCCAGAGCAATGGAGAGTGTGGAAAAGAGGTGAAGAAACGTGTGCAGGCAGGCTGGAACGGGTGGAGAAAAGTATCAGGTGTGATGTGTGATAGAAGAGTTTCAGCTAAAATGAAAGAAAAAGTGTACAAAACCGTGGTGAGACCGGCCATGCTGATTGGTCTAGAGACAGTGGACCAATCAGCATTGGTCCACTGAGGAGGATTGGTCTAGAGACAGTGGACCAATCAGCATGGTCCACTGCTGATGGACCAGCAGTGCATCAGCAGGAAGAAGACAGGAAGCAGAGATGAAGATGCTGAGGATCTCTCTGGGAGTGACCAGGATGGACAGGATCAGAGGAACAGCACATGTCAGAGGTTTTGGAGATAAAGTCAGAGAAGACAGACTGAGATGGTTTGGACATGTGCAGAAGAGAGAGAGAGTACATCAGAAGTAGGATGCTGGATTTGGAACCACCAAGAAAGAGGCCTAGAGGAACACCAAAGAGGAGGTTCATGGACACAGTGAAGGAAGACATGAAGATAGTTGGTGCTGCAGGAATAAATCTGATGTTTAGAAAAGATTTTCTAAACATCACATGAGTTGAGTGACTTTATTGGCTAAGCCACTGAAATGTTTAACTGATCTTCTGACGCCTTTTCGTTGTTAGACAGATGTGCATTACTCACATTGTAAGCATTGATAATCAGCTGGATGACGTTTTTAGAGTCCTGGTCCAAGATCTCGACTGTAGTTCCAGGTATGAGGGCTGTAAAATTCTTTTTGAAGACATAAGTAAAAAAAATTAAAAATTTTTGAATTGGTAGCGGAGTGAGTGAGGATTTATAAACTCTTCATTATGTTTTATTCACCTTGTAAATAACGTATAGCCGTTTGGTCACAGCAAAAATCAGAAAGATGTTGTTTTCCGCGAGTTTCTCTCCGAGCAAAGCCAGAGACGGATAATCCTGTAGAAAGAAAGAGATTTTAGTTCTGAGGTCTGATAAGATAACATGATACACTTTTAACCTTTGAACTCATAAAACCCTGGGCTTTATCTCGCTCAACCTTCCAGATTTCTCTTTGTGATGAATATATTTTCTCTGGATGCTTATAAATCCCTCCAAAAGATTTAGATTTCATACGGAATGAAAAGAAAATACAAGTTATTATTAAGAACAAAATGTTCCACAAACACCAGAAACCCAGCGTACACAGAAACCTTGAGACATTCGAGCTGATTGAAGCCCCATCCACACATAGCCGGATATTTTTGAAAATGCATATCTGCTGTCCTCCGTTTTAGGAAAACGCTCACGTTCACACATAACCGTTTTCTAAAAATCCGCGTCCACACGGAGCCGTATAAATACCCTTCTGAGTGCGATTATGAGTATGCCAGACCAGTAGGCGGCAGTATTGTAAACGTACTAAGTTCTGAGCTATCCAATCAGAGCACCTCTGTCATTGTTTTCGCAAAACCTGAAACATAATAATAATAATAATAAATTTTATTTGTAAATGCACTTTATATCTCCCGTGGAGATCTCAAAGTGCTACAATGACCAAAAGCAACAACAAACAACTAAATTAAATAAAACCACAACACAAAAAACAACACTAAAAACTTTGCTGAAAAGCCTTTAGAAATAAAAATGTCTTCAGTCTTTTCTTAAAAGCCTCAACGCTCTGTGGAGCCCTAAAGCTCTCGGGAAGAGCGTTCCAGAGCCGTGGAGCAGTTGCCTGGAAGGCCCTGTCCCCCATAGTGGAGAGTTTGGTCCTTGGTTGATGCAGGCAGTAGGAGGAGGAGGAGGAGCGCAGGCATGGCGCCAGGCATCTCGTTTGTGTGGACCGACAAGGAGGTGGAATTGCTTTTAAAAGTCGTCATCGACTATAAAGTTAATAAAACACAGGAAAATATAGACGATCCAAACAAGGACACACACGAATGACGTATGTGCATTACTTGTCGCAGGTAGTGACGCATAAAACGCAAATCTCTGTTTTCGCAAGATGGACTTTTCAAAAATCTCCACTTTGGCCGGAGTTTTCTAAAACGCCGGTCTTGAGTGAAAAAACCCTCCATTTTTGTGTGGAAAGCAGGCCGAAACGGGTATAAATATATGCGTTTTCAAAAATACCCGGCTACGTGTGGACAGGGCCTGAGTCTCAAATATAAAATAAGATTTGCCAATGTGATCCTGGATACTGTCTTATCTACTCTTTGACCATGCTGCTGCTTAAGAGTGGGTCCTGTACCCAGTGGTGAAGCCTGTAAAATGACCAGATGGATTGTCACAGATTTTACAAACCAATAGGGTGAGAATTCATCTGGTAGATCAAGTTAAGAGGTTACAACTGTGGTACAAGATCTGGTTAATGTCGGGCTTCTTTGTGATGGAAACTTAACCTGGATTTGTGGATTTCAGATTTCATACCCTGGTTGAAAAAAATGACTCATTTTGTGAGTCATTCTATGTGGGATCAATTTTATGTGGGATCAATAAAGTAATTCTAATCTAATCCAGAACATCACTTTGATCCAGTTATTTCCCAGCACAGGGATTCCTCCTGCTGCTCTGAATCTATAATGACCTTCAGCGCATTTTAGACCCAGTTCACCTTAAATCAGGCATGGGCAAACTACGCCCTGAAGGCCACAAGCGGCCCGTTAAACATTTTAATCCGGCCCGCCTAACTTGAAAAAATTAAATAAATAAACCTTGTTGGTGTTTTATTTACCTGCAATTTTGAGGTTTCCTCACTAGATGGCGCACTCTATGCTATGGAAAGCCATCAGATCCAACACACGCACGTAAACAAGCGTGTTAGATGTTAAAACAAGCAAAATGTTACATCAAGCACTTAGATTTCAAATCTAGCGCCACTAAATGCATGTTGATAAGCGTTATCGTACTAGATTTCAGACCGAGCGCCACTAGATCTGAAATTTAATGCTCTTGATTTAACATTTAGCGCTGGTTTAAAATCTAGCGCCATTCTATCGGTCTAATCTAGTGGTTACCAAAGCATGCCATCCATCTGATCCTGTTCCGGGCCCCTGGTCAAATGTTAGAACTCAATGTGGCCCGCTGACCGAAAAGTTTGCCTTAAATTGATGGAAGTACTCATTTTATACCCAGACATGCTCTGGAGTGCCACGCAACAAACTTTGCTGATTTTTTTTAATTTTTTTTTTAATGACTTAAGCATTTTGTTTCTCCTGTGCTCATTGTTTACGTAAGATCCACATTTTATCCACTTTTATTTGGTTTTTGACACATTGATTTTGCTCTTCAGGGAACAAGGTATGCAGCTACGGTTCTAATGGGTAGAAAAATATGGCTTTATGAGAGTTAGAAATTGTGTCGCATACATTTTACAGACAACAGAATTCTTTCAAGGCGGGGTTTGATTAAACTACTTGTATTACCAACTGAGAATTTGGAATAACCAGTCGTTCTTCTTTGGATCTATCAGAATACCGTTTGCTTTAGGTTGTGTTTATGTGACTGAGCAGCAGAACCAGCTTTTTTTTGCCTCCAGGTTGGGATGGTACATCAGTCCCTCCCCCATGAGGCATCATGAAAGCATTTGTTTTATCCTCAGATCACCTCCTTTCCATAGAAACTCAGGTCTTCCAAGAGAATGAAAATAGATTTATCCAAAGAAGAATACTTCTAATATTGTCTAAAATGATTATCGGAGGTGAATAAAAGCCAACGATTAACGGAAACGCAGAGTATTTATCCCATAAAACCATCAACCACTGTCCAAACAAAGACCTGATGAAACAACAAGAACTTTGTTTAAGAACTTCAAAGAGAGGAGTTTTTTCATCTGAAAACAACCTCTGATGCTAAGCCAGTGGTTCTCAAATAGTGGGGCGCGTGCGTGGTTGACCTTTGGGGAACAGGTTTTTTTATTTTTCTATTTTTTTTTTTTACTGTTCTTAAATAAAGTGCAATATCACTCCACTACATTAAGGGGCAGTGGCACTGTCATTGGCAGAGTGTGGACAGGAAGCATTCATTCAGTATTACAGTTAATAGTTTTTTTTGTTGTAAATTAATCCATATTTCTTTCTTTTTTATTCTTTGATAACAATTTTATGGAAAAATAATACAATTTATAGTCGCGTTGCGGGGATGCAGGAGGGGTTCTTCTTATTGGCGGAGCATGGCAGAAAATAATTGAGAGAAACTGTGCAAAACTAACATTTTTTTGCTGATGATTGATGGGAAATCCTTAGCTTCAAAGTGGAAATGGTTTTGTCCAATCTTGGGACCCGAGGTGTTCCTCAGGGATCCAGTCTGGCACCACTTTTATTAGGTTTACACAATATAAATATACATTTCTATGCAAAAAATACCTCACTATTAACTTTGATCATAGTCGCAGTCAAAAACACAAACCAATGGTTTAATGTACTACAATCCACCAGATTTTTATGTCTAATCAGTTCAAATATGTTGTTTTTGTAATTTGACCAGCGTAGGCTGGATGGAATAGGAAGCAAATATTTCCAGGCTTTAGCTCTGCTTGTAAAATCATAATTTAGTAACACTAATGTATCCACACTAAATAAAAAAATACTTTATTTTGTGAAGAACCATATCTAAACACTTTGTTAGTCTACAAAACCTTCTAAACATGAAGTTTCTAACCAACCATCAAAAATCAGGCTATGTTCAAATGTTTCTCAAGGCTGAAACAAAACAACGGGAAAATAAACGTTTGTTTGATCCCAACTAGTTATCATAGGAATGGAATTTTTGAAAAAAAGTAAAGTGAATTTGAAATCTAAATTTTCTGCAGTACCACGGTACCTTCTCTGGCCCTGTCCACACGTAGCCGGGTAATTTTGAAAACTCATATCTACTGTCCTCCGTTTTAGGAAAACGCTTGCGTCCACAAGTAACCGTTTTCAAAATATCCGCGTCCACACGGAGCCGTATAAATACGCTTCTGAGTGCGGTTATAAGCATGCCAGACCAGTAGTCGGCAGTATTGAGTGGAGGAGGAGGGAGGCTTATGTGATTAGTAATCGCCAATTGCAACGCATTTATCCTTCCTTGCTCCTCAACAAGAAGCAAGAGCAGTTGAAAATGGAAAAAAAGGCAAGAAAAAGAGGGTCTGCAACAGGGATCCATGCTGCCCGCTGTCTGCTTTTGTAAACAAGGACGCACACGAATGACGTATGCGCGCTACTTGTCGCAGGTAGTGACGCAAAAAAACGCAAATCTCCGTTTTTGTACGTCCACGCGCAAACGTAAAAACGGAGTTTTCCAAAATCTTCACTTTGGTGGGAGTTTTCAAGAACGCTAGTTTTGAGTGAAAAAAAAAATCTCAGTTTTTGTGTGGACAGCAGGCCAAAACGGATAAAAATATATGGTTTTCAAAAATGGCTGAAATGTTTTGTTTCATATGAAGTCTTATTTCCCAGAGAGGAAAAGCTAACGAGCTGCACTGCTTGAGAGAATAGCCTGAGCCCTGACTGACTGGATCCGTTCATGTCTGTGAAGATCCTACTTAGATGCACATGTTTGTCTCAGCTCCAGCTGGAACTCTGCAGCTTATCAATTTCGCTTCATAGGTTACTTTGTCTTCCCCATCGGGACAATAAAAAAGCTCCAGCTGTGGATTCACTTACAGACTATAACATTTTTACAGGTTTTTGTTTCAGACTTTGATGCGAGTGTCTTAAGTCGATCTTCTTACCATCTTTGTCGAGGCGCTGTACTCGTTCTGGTTGTTGAGGTGACACTGTCCATCGTTGGGCTGGACGAGACCTCCGAGGCGTCCGTCCAGAGCCAGGTGGGGAACGTCATCTGTAGCGAAGACCAACAGGTGGTAGGCTTCCTTCCTCCATCCGATTTCCTCCTGTCGACACCACCACACCGTCAGCTTGGATTGTCAAATAAAATCTACTTGAATTTTTTTGTGTGAATATGTTCCTAGTTTGTTTGGGACAGTTCTTTTTTTATGTATTTATTTTTTTACATACTCTATTCATCCCTCACCGGGGAAATTTGTGTGCTGCACTCCTACACCGCAGCAGGCTGCCACCTATGACCGCACCAATGGTGGGAGAAACAGGGGGTTTGGTGTCTTCTCCAAGGACTCTAGACATAAACTAAGTGGGAATTGAACTTGCGAACTTCCGGTTAACTTTTGGTCCACGGGCTAATGCTCTACCACTGAGCCACCGCCTCCAAGTCTCAAACATGGAGCCCTCAAGTTGTTCATTTGCCCAAATTTAAAATAAGCAGCAATTTACAATTTAAATAAATAAAATAAATGAATTACTCTATTGATCCCTCACCGGGGAAATTTGTGTGCTGCACTTCTTACACCGCAGCAGGCTGCCCTTCGACGGCGCCAATGGTGGGAGAAGTGGGGCTTAGGTGTCTTCTCCAAGGACCCTGTGGGACGCAAACCCCCGAACTTTAAACCAGCCAGATGGGGTTGTTCGGGCATCTGGTCAGGATGTCTCTCGAACGCCTCGCTGGTGAGGTGTTTCGGGCATATCCCACTACAAGTAGACCAAAAAGTAGACCCCGGACTTGCTGGAGATACTGTCTCACAGCTGGATGGGGAAAGCCTCAGGATCGTCCTGGGTGAGTTGGAGGATGAGAGAAGCCTGGGCTTCCCGTCTGAGGCTGTTGCCCCCACGACCCTACTCCAGATATGCGGAAGATGACGGAACGAAACAAGTCAGACCTTTTGTCATTCCAACCAGGGATGCACATAATTTAAAAAAACAAAAGAATTTGCATGAAAGCTGAATGTTTAGCCCCGGGTTTGAGCCCCCGTTGCTGTCACGGCATCACTTTTTAAATCAACATGTTTTTTTTTCATGAGTGTGTCATCCACCAGTCCAAACACGTTCGAGCACAACAACAACCTTGAGTTAATCCAGAAGCATCACTGACCTTCACCAGCAGGAAACAACAGAGAGCGCTGACTAATGTGAGACACTAAAGACACATGGCGCTCCAACCAATCAGGCCAGAGATCTTTTGTGGCTCTTTTGTCCATTATGTGTCCCGTTCAGAGCGGTGGGCGCCCCGATCAGAGGCCTCAACAACAGAACTGTTGTGAGCAAAGGCCGAGCTCGAGCTGGCCTGAGCTGTCAGAGAGATGGATCTGTTCCACAGAAACTCTTTCCTTTCTTATGCAACGTTTTAATAAAGAAGTATTTGTTTATGTCATTTTGAGCCAAAAATCACATATTTCTGAAAATCCGAATGTTGCAGGACTTTTCCGATGTCTAAACAGATTTTTTTTCGGAGTTTTTTAGTTCTTTTAAAAATCAAACCAGACAGATTTCGGCAGATCTCCCCAATTTTTTAATATAAACTCAAATAACTTTAAATGCCTTTAAAATGTTTGATTGAGTCTCCATTCTGTTGTCTTCCACTTATTCGGGGCTGGGTAGCAGGGGCAACAGCCTCAAACGGGAAGCCCAGGCTTCTCTCATCCTGACTGCATCCTCCAGCTCACCCGGAAGGATCCCGATTCGTTCCCCAGCCAGCTGTGGGACATAGTCTCTGGAGCGAGTCCAGGGTCTGCCTCTTAGTCTCTGCTCCTCTTGGTGCCCAAAACACCTCACCAGCGAGGCGCTCGTGGGACCTCTTGACTAGATGCCCAAACCACCTCATCTGGCTCCTCTCGACCAGGAGGAGGAGCGGCTCGACACCGAGCTCCTGCCGGAGCGGGTGGCAGAGCTCCTCACCCAATCTCTGAGTGAGACCCCAGCCACCCTGCGGAGAAAGCTCATTTCGGCTGCTTGTATCCGCGATCTTATAGGTGAGGGTTGGAACGTAGATCGACTTGTAAATCGAGAGCTTTGCTTTCAGCTCATATCTTTCTTGACCACGACGAACTGATGCAGCGTCCTAGTTATTGCTGTCGCAGGTTTTCACACAAAAAACTAAACAAATGCTGAATGTTTGTCCCAAATCGCTTGGAGACATAGTTTGATTCTTTGCTAACCCAGCGTGTATCGACACGACTTTGCTTCATCTTTTAAAGACAGGGGAGACGGTGGCTCAGTGGTTAGAGCATTCGCCCGCGGACCGGAAGTCAACCGGAAGTTCGCAGGTTCGCATCCCACTGAGTGCACGTCTAAGGTACTTGGAAAAGACACCTAAACCCCTGTTCCTCCCAGCATTGGCGCTGGCATAGGTGGCAGCCTACTGTGGTGTGATGCAGCACACAAATTCCCCCAGTGAGGGCTGAATAGAGTGAGTAAAAAAAAAAAAAAAAAGTTAAGAGTTTATTCCCAACCTGAAAGATTCAGGTGACCGAGTTAAAGTTCTCTGATAATGGGGTCACATTTAAAAAGGGAATCATCAGATTGGTACCGAATATTTTGTTGGAATGTCTAAACCAGGGGTACCCAACCTTTTTTGTCCCAAGATCTATTCTTCAACTAGCAAACCTCTTGACATCTACCTGTCCCGCGAACAACCCAGAAGTATACGTCCACTCCTTTATTAGCCTTCAGATCTGCAGCGCAGTAGAAATTTGGGGTGAATTGCAGGCATCAAATCGGGATTGTTTGAAAATAAATGATTTAGAATTGTATAAGAATCTTCTCCACCAGTCAACAAAAAATATTGCTTTGATAGTTTCATCCTGATCCTGCCCGACTTCCAGGTTTTAGTTACGTGGGTGAAAGCGCTGTGTAACACAAGGAAGTCACTTTTTTGAGCGGCTGAATGGTTGCTAAATTTAGAGTCAAAGTCGCTAAATTGGCAACACTGACTTTCTGTCATTAAAAAAAAAAAAAAAAAAAAGTCATAAAATATTTTTTTTTCTTAATTTTTTTTTTCAACATGTCTCGCGGTCGATTCGGGACCAGTCTGCGATCTACCGGTAGATTGCGGTCGACCGGTTGGGCACTCCTGGTTTAAACTGTCGGTAATTCTTTTTTGGAGATAAAACAAACCAACTGAGCTCCACCTCTCTGCAGAGCCGCTAAATTATAAGGAAGAACTCATCTTCTGTCTTTAGGAAACAATTAAACTGGGGGAGGAACAGAGAGGGACGATTCGACCTCGTGTTTAAGCAGCTGCAGCAGAGAGTGCTTCCTGTCTGTTACACACACACACAGTCAGGGATGTGTATCCACAAATGAACACACATAACCAGACAGGCACACACATCTATGCACACGCTGGCCTGGTGTTTAGGTAGAAATGCATTACCTTACAAACGGCGGCCTGCAAGATGGCGTCGAAGCCGCCTTCCGGAGCGTCCCTGTTCCGGGAAACCATCTGTTTCTGGACCTCCTCATTAAAGCGGTCCACTTTGTCCGTCAGTGAGAGGATGTGCCGGAAACCGAAGGTGGGGACACATTTAGGGAAGAGTTTGTATCTGTGGGAGAGGAGAAGTGGTGATGTTAAACGATTAAGAGATGAAACGATGGCGCTGAAAGAGACAGACTTTCTTTTTGTTTTTATAAAAGCATGGCAGGGTCAACGGAGGTCATAAAGACATGAAACACACATACACCGAGCCGGGCAGTGACCCAGATGGGAAGCGATGCGCAATGAGGGCCACACCACCTCAGGGTAATGACTGTGTCTCTCTGCTATACCCTCCATCCTGCAGCTTCCTATAACTGGAAGATTCTTCTCTCATCTTCATTCTTTTAACCACTTGAACCACAAACCTGGCTCCTTAACGGTAAAATGTTGCCTAATAAAACCGTAAATACAGAAAGCAACTCGATCGGGACCCTCTTTTCATTCCCATTGGAACATAAACAAGATATTCTCATGTGGAAACTGTAGAGTTTCAATTGGAAAGAAGAACAAAGTTTTACCAATCTGTGAAAAATGGGGTGAAAAATGGTTTGTTTGGTTGTTTGTTTGTCCTTGGGATTCTTAGGCATGGGCCAAGTGGGATCCAAACCAGCTTCTCCTAGTCGACAGACGGAAATTCAACCACTGAGCCAACGCCTCCTCCCCAAAAATGTGGCACCAACTACACTGGTTTGAATCACAAAGCATTTCCGTCTGTTTTATAAAGTAGGAGTAAGAGTTAGAATAATTCTGGTAGCTGCTCAGTAAACCAGGACCTCCTCATGATGCTTCACATGTTTTTCCTGGTGGATGATCTGGACTAATCTACGACTCTGTTTCACTATGCAGCTATGATCGACATCAGAGTTTTCCTGGTTTAATTTGAGCTGCACACCTGCAGACTGAAAAGCATCATCACAAGATGAAAGCATGTTTTAGGTAGTCGGACGTCTACAAACACAGCAGTCTGTGGCACCTGAATGTTCTCTCCTGGTTTAAAAAAGAATAAAACAGCATAAGATTTTAGTAGCCTATGTGATACTATGATTATCTTGGTTTTTTTTAATGAAAACTAACTGATTTTAAATGAGATCAGTGTTCACTTAGTTTCTGGCTCCACACCGTGAGAAGCAACTGGAGGAACTTCTGAATACATGTTGTGTTTAATATTTAACTTTTACCTCAGGACGGATAAGATCGGACTTCCCCACCCACCCAGTCTCTTATTCAGCAGTGTCATCCAACTTTATTGGAACTGGTGGGCTGTTTATTTTTAGATCTCTCATCACATTCATCAGAACTTGTGCCCGTCTAACCCAATGCATTAAAGCGGATCACTGGCTATCCAAACTAAAAACATTTTCACAACCATGGATCGACATTCACACAACCTCCACCACACACACCCCTCTCAACCCACATTTCACCTGAACCGGTAGCTACCGTCTCTTTAACTGAAATAAAAATAAACATCCGGCCTGATGCTGCTGCGAGGAAACAATAACTGGGGACCGATCCACCACACCAGGAGTCAGCCTGCCCACGACTGCAGCGGCCAAAACCGCACCCAGTTCCAAGGGAGACATGGGCACCCACAGAAGCCACCTGGCTAAAGTGAAGCACCCGCACCATGATGAGCCACCAACGTGCATTTGTGCTTTTCTGAGTCTATTTGATGTTCATTTACACTACAGAATACACTCGTTATCTTTGTTCCATCGGAATTAATGATACACACTTAAAAAAAAAAAAAAAACCACATATAAAATACACACAAAACACATAATCCCATCGTGAAGTTTACGGTCCCACATGAGTGATGAGTACTTCCTACCCGTTGCAGGGGTTCTCCTGGTACTTTGAAGCAGTGTAGGAAAACGGAGACACGTTTTTGTCCACAAAGGAACCAAAACCCAGACGAAAGTTGCTGGTGAGCTTCCCCATTTCCTCAGCTAACTTGGTGCCCAGATTCCGAATAGTGTCCAGGTCGTCTTTCATGGAAAGCGAAAGGTCCATGAGGTAGTAGAGATCCACGGGGTAGTCCTCTACCTGTCGTACCTGCAGGCTGAACGATGTCTGACCTCCTGTAAGAGCCAGAGCACATCAGCTGATTAACCCACAGTAAACATCCTCCATCTCCACCTGAACATCTGAGATCCGCACCAGGCCGCAAGCTGAGCGAGATCTTCTGAGGGCTAATCTGGACGATGTCGGTCAGGAACGATCGGGATCCTTTAGAACTCAGAGGCATGTTCTGCATGATAGACATGGAGCTGCTAGGATACTCGATGAAGCGAAGCTCACAGCCTCTCTTCTGCAGGTTCTGGCTGAAATCACATCTGGACTTCAAAGTTCTACCTCTGCCGAAGTCCTGGGGGATGAAAACAGGTCTGAGGGTTAGACATGGAGAGCTCTAGCCAGCCCGGTATTGCTTGCTGTGTCCGCTTTATTTAATTTCACTCCAGTACAAGCGCCCAGAAAACGACCAACCAATCAGCAAACAGTGATAATGCTATGACGTTAAATGCTACACCTGTGGCCTTCCTTGAGTCATCTCCCTCCCTAGCAGGGTTCATTGTTCTTAAAAGCCACTTTGGTGCATGATGAAAAGATGTTATCCTCAACTAAGCGAATGAGGTTAAGAAAAAGTGAGGTTACAAGGAGAAGAGATAAAGAAGGTGGAAATTTTTAAGTATCTAGGATCAAAAGTCCAGAGCAATGGAGAGTGTGGAAAAGAGGTGAAAAAGCGTGTGCAGGCAGGCTGGAACGGGTGGAGAAAAGTATCAGGTGTGATGTGTGATAGAAGAGTTTCAGCTAAAATGAAAAGGAAAGAGTACAAAGCCATTGGCATGCGAATGCAAACTGGACCAATAACTGTATTTTACTGGCTCCGAAATTCAACATGGCGCCATCCAAAGACAGCGACTGAATTGGCTTTATTTCTGGCAAATGCTACGGGTGACCACACACTCACTACCTGCACCCCTACACAGAGGTAAAGAAGTAACTGAACACCAGGGATGGGATCTATTACAGACAATCGATCACTATTACTTCTGCATTAATCTATTACTATTACAATGTATTTTATCTGTTACATTTACATAATCTGACCGGCGATTGGACTTTCTTTCTTGATAGAAATGATCCACACAAGATATGTATTTTTAATCATCTTTTAAAATGTATTTCTTATTGGTCGATAATATTAAACTACTACATTAATATTACTTTTATAATATATACAAACTATCCTTCACATCAGGTCACTTTAATTATGAATGTACCCATTTTGAACAAAGTCCAAAGAGGAAGCTTCCTAACGAGAATCTATTCTTTCTTTGGGGTAGCAGTTTCAGTTCACAGGGCTATTATCATGAGAACACCAGGGGAGCGTCTTACTTGTTGTTTAGTTTGGGTGAGGACAATAGAAGGTAAGTAGACCACTTTAGAGATTAGCGAGACCCACTCAATTGTAATCAAGGTACTTACCCGTCTAACAGCTGGATTGCAATGGCTATCAAGTCATTGTCTTACCCTGGCAGCACACTTTCAGTTTATTATCACAGTGCCCAAAGGCATTCACACCCCAGATAGTTAATAGCCCTAAGCACCAGTGGCCCGAGCTGTTTACCTTATACAATCAGTAAATTCTGCTGAGTTCCAACACCCATGACTGGTTTTACTGGTTTTACCATGCCACTCTAGGAAATCGTATTGTGAATCCCGTTAAGAATACCACTTTTTTTATTTACTGATCTAAAGATTCATGACATGATTCTTTATCATTTTTTTGGGATCAAGTTTTAGACTGAAGTTGATGGATCAATGAGGAACTTAAGCGGTCCGTTTAGAGTAAAGGCAAATTATTGTTGTGGTGCAGAAAGGGGATGTACCTCTTGTGAACACCAAGCACAGCTGGGGTGGATCAGGAGGCATTCTTCACAAGAGGAAGCGCTGCCGCTTGTGCACATGTTCAGACCTGACGGGAGAAGATCACGGACACAGACTGAAGGATTTACTATTCAAAAGCAATAATAACTCAGTTTAAAGGACAAGTCTGACTCTGAGATGATTCCTGGTTATCATTGCTGCATTACTAACAGGAGTGTCGGCCAGACTGGTGATAATCCTACAGAAACAACCTACAGAAACAACCTAAAGAAACATATTTAACCTCCATTTGTTCCTCTGAAAGAATTTATTTTGATAATTAGAATAGTTTAGCTAAAACATGTGAAGCTTTTGTGGAAATTCACAGATTTGAAATCAAGAAATGGCACTTTTCTAAACTTGGATCAAAGGCTTTTTGTTACAAAAAAATGAATCTTTAGTTTTATGTTTGAAAAGTAACACAAATTAACAGGATGGTAGATCCAACAAAGTCCTTCCCAAAGATCTGGAACCTGAAAAACATGTCTCAGGTTCCAGATCCTGAGATCTAAAGGAGTAAAAATAAAGAATATTTGAGTCCACAATGGTCACAATCCGGCAGGTTTACAGCTCTTTAAGTTCAGATTTTGCTCCTTTGCTTTCCAACATGCAAGTGTTCTGTTGTAAGGAGGGATAATAAAAACCTGGAGGATTGTGGAAATTAAACAGCACTGCTGCACATTTCTCATCAGACACCGTCTCCATGGAAACACAGTTGTCAAGAAGTCGTTTTTAGGGAGAAGGATTTTTAGGATTGTTTCCTCTGCAGGATGGCTGCAGCATAGAGATCGGGTGGGGAGCTGTGCCATTCAGGAGGAGCTCAGAGTAGAGCAGTTGCTCCTTTGGGTCTAGAGAAGTCAGATGGGGTAGTTCGGGCATCTGGTTAGGATGCCTCCCTGGTGAGGTGTTTCGGGCACGTCCCACCAGGAGGAAACCAAGAGGCAGACCCCGGACCTGCTGGAGAGAGTATGTCTCACAGCTAGACAGGGAACGCCTCAGGATTCTCGCAGGTGAGCTGGAGGATGCAGCCGGGGTCAGAGATGCCTTAGCTTCCCGTCTGAGGCTGTTGCTCATGATCACCTTTGGTCACCAGCTGTGGTTGGTGACCAAAAGAACAAGATTGCAAGTACAAGCGGCCGAAATGAGCTTGCTCCATATGGTGGCTGGGGTTTCACTCAGACATAGCGTGAAAAGGAGAGCCTACAGAGAGCCTCGCTGGTGAGGTGTCTCAGTCATGTCCCATCGGTTCGAGACCAAAAGGTAGACCTCGGACCTACTGGAGAGACTATGTCTCACAGCTGAACAGGGACCACCTCAGGATCCTCCCGGGTGAGCTGGAGGATGCCTGGTTTCCTGTCTGAGGCTATTGCCTCTGTGACCCAGCCTCGTATAAGTGGAAGACAACGGAACAGGACATCCTGACCAGATGCCCGAACCATGTCATCTGGCTCCTCTCGACCTGGAGGAGGAGCGGCTTGACACCGAGCTCCTCTCCCGATTTCTGTGTGAGAGTCCAGCCACCCTGCGGAGGAAACTCATTTCGGCCGCTTGTATCCGCGATCTCATTGTTCCGGTCTCCACCCACAGCTGGTGACCATAGGTGAGGGTTAAATAGAAGCTTCTATATTTAAAAAAAAAGGAGTGAAAAGATTAGAAATAAGATTAGATATTTAAAGATCCTGCTAAGGTTTGAATGCAAGTAAATTGTTGCAAAATGATGATTAAAATATTTCATGTTTCTTTTTTTGGGGGGGGTCTATTTTATTCCCAGATTTCAGGAAATGAGTGGATCTATTTGCAGTTTCAATGCAGGAAAGAAAAAAATAAAAATAGGGTGGAGACCTGTTCATGATTCCTCTCCAACATGTTTCTCCAGCCCTTGGTTCTCTTACCTCCAGCAGAGCGGAGCAGCGTCTCCACCACTACCCAGCAAAGAGCCACCTTCCCCGGCCTCCACATGCTGCCTCACACCGCTACACTCCACTTCCACAACAGTCTGTGTTTCTCAGTAAACACTGATCGTTTTCATCTCATTCTTAGCAGTGCAGGACACAGCTACGTACACACACTTCACGCATGTCCTCTTGGTTTATCGTGGCGCTGCGCAAAGACGCACGGATGGATAGGTGGACGGTTGGAGAAGCGTCGCTTCTACAAGCCGCGTTTGGTTCCTCGTGTGAACCTCTCAAAGCCTTCACTCATAGCTGTCTGCCGCTGTGAAACTTCCACGGTGTAGTATTCCACGCTGCAGGGTGGATAGAGATCATCTATTAGCGTGGATCCAACAAGTGTGAGTTTTTTTTTTCTCCACGATGATGAACTGATTTTTTTTTCTCTGATGAAGATTTGGTCTGTTTACGTCATCAAAGGAAACCACGCCCACTGAAAAATAAAACTGGTGCGTTTAATGTAGCTCGGAAAAAAAGGCTTCAAAACAAACTTAACGAGGGTTAAAGCAAATTTATTGAATATAAATTTGAGCTAACTGAGGATAAAATTCGAAACTCTTGATGCTTGAAAATTTAAAATAAATAGTTTGGGCTTATTTATTAATTCTTACTGAATTTTTTAAACATTCTTTAAAAACCCTTACACCCTTTTTTTTTAAGGTGTAACCATGGCAACCAAAAAGCACAACCATCTAATGTTCCTTTTATTTCATGCTATTTTTGTTACATTAAGAGAAATGATTGTGGATTTAAAAGTTTAAAAAATTACTTGTTTATATTTACTGCTACGTTCGATCTACGTTCCAACCCTCATCTATGGTCACCAGCTGTGGGTGGTGACCGAAAGAATGAGATCGCGGGTACAAGCAGCCGAAATGAGCTTCCTCCGCAGGGTGACTGGGCTCTCACTCAGAAATCGGGTGAGGAGCTCTGCCATCCAGGAGGAGCTCGGTGTCGAGCCGCTCCTCCTCCAGGTCGAGAGGAGCCAGATGGGGTGGTTCGGGCATCTGGTCAGGATGCCCCCCGAGCGCCTCGCAGGCGGGGTGTTTTGGGAACGTCCCACCGGGAGGAGACCAAGGGGCAGACCCCGGACCCGTTGGAGAGACTATGTCTCACAGCTGGCTGGGGAACGACTTGGGATCCTTCCAGGTGAGCTAGAGGATGCAGCCGGGGTGAGAGAGGCCTGGGCTGCCCATTTGAGGCTGTTGCCGCCGCGACCCGACCCCGGAACAAGCGGAAGATGACGGAACGAAACAAATTAAATATTATATTTATTAATATCTGGGTAAATCCTCTCACACGTAGTCATTTTTTTCTTTGGTTACCGGGTAACTTAAAGGGTAGGATGAAACGGGTGATCGATGGGTGCAGCGTCCGCATTAATCTGGACACTGCATCGGTCTGTCTAGGGGGGAGACGATGGCTTAGTGGTTAGAATGTTTGCCCGCCAACCGGAAGTTCGTGGGTTTGCATCCCACTGAGTGCACGTCAAGGGTCCTTGGAGAAGACACCTAACCCCTCGTTTCTCCCACCATTAGTGCCGTCATAGGTGGCAGCCTGCTGCAGTGTGATGCAATAAAGCAGTGCTCTCGATTTACAAGTCGATCTACGTTCCCACCCTCACCTATGGTCACCAGCTGTGGGTGGTGACAAAAAAACAAGATCACAGATACAAGCGGCTGAAATGAGCTTCCTCTGCAGGTTGACTGAGCTCTTAATCAGAGTTGGAGTGAGGAGCTCTGCCATCAGGGAGGAACTTGGTGTAGAGCCATTGCTCCCCCCGGGTTGAGAGAAGAGAGATGGGGAGGTTCGGGCATCTGGTTAGGGTGCCTTAGTGGTGAGGGGATCCGGGCACACCCTGTGGGGAGGAGACCCAGAGGGAGACCCCGGACCTGCTGGAGGGACTATGTCCCACAGCTGGACAGGGAACACCTCAGGATCCTCCTGGGTGAGCTGGTGGATGCAGTCGGGGTGAGAGAAACCAAGGCTTTCCCCAAGACCTGACCCTGGATGAGCGGAAGACAACGAAATATTATTTTATTAAAAGCCTTTATTCTATCACAATAATTCAAATAAAATGTCAATATTATAAATATTAAACTACATTTAATGTGTATACTTATATGTAACTGACTTAATGATCAAAATTTTTTATTATTAACAGCTCTCATTTTAAAACGTTGCAAATAATCAAATCAGAATTTTTCTTACTTATTTTGTTTAACAGAAGTGTGTTAATGTTGACACGTTAAAAAAACAGTTTTAATTGAAATAAAACCAAAACAAAATAGAGTTTTTTTGAGTTTTAATAAATTATAAAATTGAAAATCCAGAATAGAATGAAGAAAAAAAAAAAAAAACAGCCACTAGAACTGGGCTTCCCGAGAGCTTCAAACTCAAAGCTTCCAAAAGAAAAAAAAAAAAAACATGGAAACATTTGTGACCGCAAAATTTTTTTGTTGCGGGTGCGAACAAACCACCTCTTTCCTCTTCAAGTCCTTCAGCTGGGGGGCTGCTGGGTTACCACCTGGATGGACAGAACACAGAAGAAAATGTAAAGCTAGGTTTACAAAAAACACGGGTTTACTAGGTCGCTCTGCTGCAAAATGTGGGGGAAAAAAATCCATGTTCTCGCCCTGTGGGTGGTGACCAAAAGAATAAGATCGCGTATACAAGCGGCCGAAATGAGCTTCCTCTGCAGGGTGGCTGGGCTCTCATTCAGAGACTGAGAGAGGAGCTCTGCCATCCGGGAGAAGCTCTGCTTCGCGCCGCTCCTCCTCTAGGTTGAGAGGAGCTAGTCAGGATGCCCCCGGGCGCCTCGCTGGTGAGGTATTTTGGGCACGTCCCACCGGGAGGAGACCGAGAGGCAGACCCCGGACCAGCTGGAGAGACTATGTCTCACAGCTAGCCCAGGAACGACTCGGGATCTTTCCGGGTTAGTTGGAGGATGCAGCTGGGTTGAGAGAAGACTGGGCTTCCTGTCTGAGGCTTTTGGCCCCGCGACCTGGTCCCAGATGAGCAGAAGACGACAAAAAAAAAAAGATCTACAGAAAATCATTTGTTCCAATTGCAATTGAAGCTCCCACAATTCAAAGCGTGTGATTTGAAATGTTTTTATGTCTTTATGTGTGCTGTGTGTGAGCCCTGATGGAGAAAAAAAAATCTGTTCCATTCTGTCAGACATTAAGTACCGTAATTTCACGATCATAGGCGCATCTAAAAGTCTCAAATTTTCTTCAAAATGAGCGGTGTGCCTTTTCGTGCGGTGCGCCTTGTGTGTGAGAAAAAGCGGACCTAAAAGAAAACGCGGTGCTCGTGTGAGAAAAAGCGGACCTAAAAGAAAACGCCGTGCCCGCCAGGTGGACCTGAAAGAAAACATATGAGAACGTTAAAGAGTGAAGTGTGAGCGGCATGGGAGCGATGGATGACCGAAGGAGACCACAGTTTCACAAAGGGTGGAAGGCAGCGCCGGGCGAGTTACGCTACAGTTTGCCAATGGATTGTAGATGCTTGGACTAACGTGTCTGCTGGTACTGTTATCCGAGCTTTCTCAAAAGCTGGTATCCTTTCTGAGGAGCCGCACAGTACAGACAGTGACTTTGACAGCGAGGAGCGAAGTGGACCTGCTCTGTTGGATTTTGCGCAGCTGCTCGATTCTGAAACAGAGGATGAGGACTTTGACGGATTTGAATAAAGACTATTACTGGTAATGTGCTTGTTTATACTACTTAAATAAAGCACAACCAAACTCAGTTTTGCTCCTGATCTATTTTTTTCATGCACATTTGCATGCGTGCGTGTTGTTGTATGGCGGTGTGTGACTGAGACTGCACCTTTTCGTACGGTGCGCCTAATGGCCGTGAAATTACGGTAATTTATTCTATTGCAGAGTAAAAAAATAAAACTGTTCCTGTGAATGGCAGCCTTGAAGGTTTCGTCTCTTAAGTCTTCAGGAGCCGTAGTGCAGGATCTCTGAACTGATGTCCAGGTTCAGACAAGGATGGGATATTTTGCCATGTGACATACTGTACCTCCACTGTATCTAATGAACCAATCATGAACCAAGAAACTAAAGATCGGGAATCAGAAGGGCCAATCCTGAAGGCCCTGTGATATCATCCAGCATCCACCCAAGGGTTAAACCAAGTTAAAGATTTTAATTGGCTCTTTAACTAGTCTGTTGTTTGATTTCAGAGTAAAAACCAAGAGGCTGTGATGGAATCACTAAGTTTCAATCCGGTGTTCCCACCTTCTCGACTGAGTCACACGTGGTTCTCTGTTTAGTCGTCATCTTGCTGACTGAACAGGTTCTCCCTCCAACCCCGTTTCCAAGACACATCCTTTCCGAAGTGCTCCAAATGCAAGCGAGAGCCGTGAGTTATGTAGTTGTTCAGCTCGCTCACCGCCAACTCAGCACGCCAGAAACTCTTCACTATCACCACGGCACATCTAGAGGAGGATAGATGGATAAAAACCAGCAGCTATAAATCACACATACAAATAAATAAATAAAAACACAATAATAAAAGTATAAAAGTTACAATCACTAGTAAATAAAAGACCCCTTTGGACTCAGTTCCATTTGGATGAGATGTAACTGAGGGTAGCATCAGCTGCAGCTCACCTCAGATTGTTCTTTGAAGGGTTGATACTGATCTCGATGGGCTGGTACTTCTTAAATAAAGTTTCCACATCGTTCTGCCAACGAGAGGCCGAGTTAAAAGCTTGTGCTGCCCTCTTCTGGCAGGATGAACACAGTGCACAGACTCACCTTTGTCATGCTGCTGTGGATGTTGGACACCAACACCAAAAAATTGCAGGAAGAGTCTCCTGATGATGGAGCCCCAAAATTGCTTTGACGTTTCGCAGCAAATACAGAGACGTCTTCAGTTTTTTGGTCTGAATGAAACCATCTGCCGTCAGTCTTGTCTGGTACGGCCGCTGCGGCTGCTGTTGGTGATTCTTGATTGAACTCATCTTGTGCATCATACCAGGTATCACAATCGCTTCCCTCTAAGCTTTGTGGTTCGCCTGTTCATTAAATCAAACAGAATAAACGTGTTGCTTTCCCATTATCTAACTAAAGAAGTGTGACCTGCTTCTCTCTCACTCTTTGGCTTTTTCATAGGATCAACAGGTAGGTCCATCATCACCTGCCCCTTGATGACTTGAGCTTCATTGCGACTGGCCTGAGAAAGCAGAAACAGATTTTTTCGAAAGTTAAAGCAGGAAGAAGTTGGTAAAAAAAAAAAACACCTGCAAACAGGTCAGTCCGGCTCTGTAAAAACAAAACAAAAAATAGCCATTGATGTCCCAAAAGAAGCTGTTTTACAGTAAAAAATGACAAAAAGATCTTTTTAGAAATGTATTGTTTACAATACTACTCAAAACTGGCCTGAAAAGTTGGACTCTAGATGGTGTATAAAAAGATATATACATGCATATGGGGAAGGATGGCTCTGTGTGTAGAACGACCGCCCTGTAACGAAAGGGTTGCCGGTTCGATCCCCCGCCTGGAGTTCGGGCCAAGGTGACTGTGAGCAAGACACCGAACTCCCAAATGCTCCTGATTGTGGTTTACACATTGCGTAACCAAACCAAACATCTCATACAAATTTTTTTTATATAAATATATAGACCGACTGTTACATTATTCCCTTCTCCCCCTTCTGCGGATGGTCTTCCACACTCTTCAACCTCGGGTCTTCTACCAAATGCCGGGGAGCTTGCTGTTCCTAGGACTCCACTCTTCTCTCCAGGGATCTGTTGGAGCCACTCCTCTAGTTTGGGGTTCACTGCCCCGATCACTACAGGTATCACTGTTACCTTAACTTTCCAAGTCTTCACCAGCTCTTCCTTGAGGCCTTGGTACCACTCCAGTTTCTCACGCTCCTTCCTGAGGTTACCATTGCTTGGTATCGCCACATCCACCACTACTGCTTTCCTCTGCTTCTTATCCATCACCACAATGTCTGGTTGGTTCACCATTCGGTCAGTCTGGATCTGGCCACAGGATCTTGGCTCGGTCATTCTCTATCCCCCTTGACAGTGTTTCCTTACTTTGACCTTGGAGTTTCCAGTCCATACTCTGTGCATATGTTCCTGTATATCAGGGGAGGGCAAACTACGGCCCGCGGGCCACATGCAGCCCGTTCATCGGTTTAATCCGGCCCGCCGAACATGAAAAATTTAAATAAATGAACCTTGTTAATGTTTTATTTTCCTTGTAATTCTGATTGTTGGTCACTAGATGGCGCCAAAAACACAAACACTGCTCCATTAAAATGTGTGTCTCCATGACGCCCCACCAAATCAACAGTGTGTACAGATATGGAAAGACATCGGGGCCAATACACGCATGTAAACAAGCGTGAGGACCGTGGTCTCGGATTTGGAAGTGCTAACTTCCATCTCGGCCGCTTCACACTCTTCAGCAAATCGATCCAGTGAGAGCTGGAGATCACGGTCCGATGAGGCCAAAAGGACCACATCATCCGCAAAAAGCAGAGATCCAATCCTGAGGTCACCAAACCGGATCCCTTCAACGTCTCATTTAACATTTAGCGCTTGTTTAAAATCTAGCCTCATTCTATCGGTCTAATATTGAGGTTACCAAAGCATGCCATCCATCTGATCCTGTTCCGGCCCCCTGGTCAAATGTTAGAACTCAATGTGGCCCGCCAACCAAAACATTTGCCCACCCCTGCTGTATATTATCCCAGCGCCTGGTTCCCTCAGACAGGAAACCAAGGCATCTCTCTCCCCGGCTGCATCCTCCAGCTCACCCAAAAGGATCCTGAGTCGTTCCCCAACCAGCTGTGAGACATAGTCTCTCTAGCGGGTCCGGGGTCTGACTCTTGGTCTCCTCCCGGTGGGACGTGCCTGAAACACCTCACCAGCGAGGCCTTTTGGGGGCATCAACCAACCCATCTGGCTCCTTTCGACCTGGAGGAGGAGTGGCCCGACACCGAGCTCTTTCCGGATGGCAGAGCTCCTCACCCGATCTCTAAGTGAGAGCCCAGCCACCCTGCGGAGGAAGCTCATTTCGGTTGCTTGTACCCGCAATCTCATTCTTTCTGTCACCACCCACAGCTGGTGATCATAGGTGAGGGTAGGAACGTAGATCGACTTGTAAATCGAGAACATTGCTTTTCGGCTCAGCTCTCTCTTTACAACGACGGACCGATGCAGCGTCCTACTTATTGCTGATGCCGCACAGATCCGCTCGTCGATCTCCCGCTCCATCCTTCCCCCACTCGTGAACATCTCTAGATCTGACTGAAAAACTCTGACGTTTAAGTGAACAGTTGCATGAATTTGACAACAGACCTTAGAAATGGTGTCAGCCTGTTTCCTCTTCTTTTGATCAATATGAGACCTTTGGGATGACAAGAAAGAACATGAACACAGAGAAGATGGAACCTACAAAATGAGACCAACATCTCAGCAAGTTAGTGTGATCGGAATCAGAAAATCAGTAATACGTGCACCTCTTTAAAGTGTGTGATAGATTTTGACTTTTTATGATATTAATTTATTAAGTGGTTGCTATAAAACCAGATAAAAGCGGGATTTTCCAATGAAGCGCATGTACATACCAAGAGGTTGGGCTGAACAGCGAGTCAGTGACCATCTGAAAACAGATGGCAGGAGGTCAGAACTTTCTTAGCTGGAGCAGAGGTCTCCGACTGGGTGAGACCTACCTGAGCAGGGACAAAGGGACCACCTGTGGTGATATCGCCAACAGACAGAGGCGGCATCTCATCTAGAGAAACCCCCGCCATGATCTGGTTCCTCATCATCAGAAAGTTGCATTCCAGTGTTTTCAGAAATCCATTTATAATTGTCCTGCAGACAGAAAAAGAAGCTGAAAGCAGACGGTCGTCCAAACAAGGCTGGTGAAAAACTGTGTCCTTACGCCTCCTGAAGCTGGGGCTGCTGTGCTGAATTGTAGCAGAGTTTGTTGCAATGTTCTTTGCACATGATGTACTGCAAAGTGAGTGAGTTCAGCTCTGCTTGCTGAGCTCGCTGCAGACAATTGCAGTTGGTTCCTGTCTCGCAGCCGAAACTGAAACAGATTCCTCTCTGGTAACCTAAACAAACCATGCTTCTTCATTTCTATTTATTACACTTGGAAGAAACGTTTCTTGTTTCTTCCAAGTCTTGTTCACGAGTGGGGGAAGGATGGAGCGGAAAATCGACAGGCGGATCGGTGCAGCGTCACCAATAACTAGGACGCTGCATCGGTCCATCGTGGTAAAGAAAGAGCTGAGCCGAAAAGCAAAGCTCTCGATTTACAAGTTGATCTACATTCCAACCCTCAAAGAATGAGATCATGGATACAAGTGGCTGAAATGAGCTTCCTACAGGGTGGCTGCGCTCTCACTCAGAGATCGGGTGAGGAGCTCTGCCATCCAGGAGAAGCTCGGTTTCGAGTCGCTCCTTCTCGAGGTTGAGAGGAGCCAGATGGGGTGGTTCTGGCATCTAGTCAGGATGCCACCCGAGCGCCTCGCTGGTGAGGTGTTTCGGGCACGTCCCACCGGGAGGAGACTAAGAGGCAGACCCTGGACCCGCTGGAGAGACTATGTCTCACAGCTGGCCGGGGAACGACTCAGGATCTTTCCGGGTGAGCTGGAGGATGTGGCCGGGGTGAGAGAGGCCTGGGCTTCCCGTCTGAGGCTGTTGCCCCCGTGACCTTGCCCTGGTGATCGGAAGACGACGGAACATATTTCTAGCCTTTTTTTTCCCCAGCAACTGAGTCTTTATCAAATGTTTATTTTAATGCTTGAGAAATGTAGGTGAGGCTGAAAGCACTCGGGCGGTCTGTGCTTCTGTAACATAATCGTGAATGTAATATTAAATATATATCAAAACCGCTAAGAATTCTATTTAAACTATCCAGTTACTCAGTGCCAATTATAGGTAGATAAACTTTTTAGGTTTTCACGGTCGGTGAAAACCGGTCATGACTCTTTGATCAGGTCAAACTGACGGCTTCTGGTTACCTGTTATCTCCGTACCCTTTCAGAGTGACGCACTCCTGGAAAGGTTAAAAAGGTCATTAAAATTTGTTGGGGAGTACACACTGACACCACCGGGTCCCAATCTTACCTCAATCAGGAAGTTTATGTCAGATATAGTGAGGTCAGTGCTGCTGTCTTGATTGATTTTTGTTGGCGTTTCGGGGACCGGCTTGGTTGGCGTATCAGCTAATGGGAGCGAGTGAAGACAACAGAACGTGTCACAGCTAGCTGCAGATGGGTGTGAATCTTCACTAAAATCCACCAGCAGGCAGAGAAGGATTTACTTGTCTTCCCTCGTGATGTTCTACATCTCACCTGGTTCATTGGTGGTTGAGTCCACAATGTCCGCCCCATCTGACAGCAGGTCCTGGACCCCATTAATCATCTGAGGATCCTCAATGCAGCCAAGGATCTCTGGCCTGAAACAAGTTGCACAATAAGGCATTTTTCGTAAAATAAATCACAGAGTAAACTGATTCTCAAATCAAACAATGGAAAAAAAAAACAGTGAAACAATAGAGTTAACTTTTTAAATTGAAAGTGTAAATTAAAGTAACAATTCTCCTGGTTTTAACATTATAATTAGATCTTCTTTCAGCATTTCCCTTCAGGGGTCGCCACAGCAAGTCAGTTTCTTCCATCTAACCCTATCTGCTGCATCTTCTTCAGTCACACGAACTGTCTTCATGTCCTCCTTCACTGTATCCATGAACCTCCTCTTTGGTCTTCCTCTAGTCCTCTTTCCTGGTGGTTCCAAACCCATCATCCTTCCTCTGATGTACTCTCTCTCTCTCCTCTGTACATGTTCAAACCATCTCAGTCTGGCCTCTCTGACTTTAAAACCTCTAACATGTGCTGTTCCTCTGATCCTGTCCATCCTGGTCACTCCCAGAGAGATCCTCAGCATCTTCATCTCTTCTACCTCCATCTCTGCTTCCTGTCTTTTCCTCAGTGCTACTCAATCAGTGTGGCCGTTCTCACCCCTATTTTGTACACTTTTTCATTTTAGCTGAAACTCTTCTATCACACATCACACCTGATACTTTTCTCCACCCTTTTCCAGCCAGCCTGCCACACACTTCTTCACCTCTTTTCCACACTCTCCATTGCTCTGGACTGTTGATCCTAGATACTTAAAATCTTCCACCTTCTTTATCTCTTCTCCCTGTAATCTCACTTTTCCATTTGGATCCCTCTCATTCACACACATGTACTCTGTTTTGCTCTGACTAATCTTCATTCCTCTTCTGATATTTTAACGTGATAATTAGATGTCGCTCAGAGAAAAAAACCTTTGAAGTGTTGGAAATAATCGATTCAGTGATGCATCGGGATATGACATCAGGTGACTTAAAGGGTCCATCTCATGCAAAATCTACTTTCCAGAGTTTTCTACCTTGTAAGAGTGATGTCCGGGCCTTGTTTATGTCACCAAAGGGGTTTCTAGATTGATTTAGCCCGTTTTTCACAAATTGCTGTGGATTTCTGGTACGCTCAGACAAAACAACAAATGAGCAGATGTCTAAAGTATGACGCATTTGACGTAGGCAGGATGGACTTCGCACACGCCCCCCTCCGCAGCAACGGAACATACGGAATCAGCGCCTCGAAATTTGAGACCATGGTCCTCACCCGGAAAAGGGTGGAATGCCCCTTGTGGGTCAAGGTCAGGGTCCTGCCTCAAGAGGAGGAGTTTAAGTATCTCGGGGTCTTGTTCACGAGTGGGGGAAGGATGGAGATCCGCAATAACTAGGATGCTGCATCGGTCCGTCGTGGTAAAAAAAGAGCTGAGCCGAAAAGCAAAGCTCTCGATTTACAAGTCGATCTACGTTCCCATTTTCACCTATAGTCACCAGCTGTGGGTGGTGAACGAAAGAATGAGATCACGGATACAAGCGGCTGAAATGAGCTTCCTCCACAGGGTGGCTGGGCTCTCACTCAGAGATCAGGTGAGGAGCTCTGCCATCCGGGAGGAGCTTGGTGTCGAACCGCTCCTCCTCCAGGTCGAGAGGAGCCAGATGGGGTTGTTTGGGCATCTGGTCAGGATGCCCCCCCCCCCCGAGCGCCTCGCGGGTGAGGTGTTTCGGGCACGTCCCACCGGAAGGAGACCAAGAGGCAGACCCCAAACCTGCTGTAGAGACTATGTCCAACAGCTGGCTGGGGAACGACTTGGGATCCTTCCGGTTGAGCTGGAGGATGCAGCCGGGGTGAGAGAAGCCTAGGCTTCCTGTTTGAGCTTGTTGCCCCTGCAACCCAGCCCCAAATGAGCGGAAGCTGAATGTTTTGGTTGTTTTGTCTGGTCAAGGACAAATACTCACTCTGACAGGCTGGCTTCAGGCTTCAGGCTCTCCATGGTAGTCATTGAACTGCCCTGCTCCCAATCAGCTGGACTCACTCTGCTGTCGACCTGCACCAAAAAAAACATCCTGTGTTTGATATGATTGATCATTTGAAGCAGTTAGAATGAAAGCTGGCTATCACCCACCCTGGGAAAGCCTTGATTCCGACTGGAGGAAGGATTTTGTGCTGCAGTACCAAAGTTCCCAACTGGCACTATAATCTTCCCCTGGTCCCCGCAAAGCACGTCCTGTACCTGCTGATTGTATCCAGGTACTTCTAGAAGAAATAAATTGGACACTTGAGTCTTTCTGGCTGTAACATTAGACACCGTTTCCAATAATTCCAGGCTGCTACACTACATTCACTTTTTTTCTCTTAATGTATTGTAATGTAAAATTATGTAATTTAATATTTAGAAAATTGGCTGAAGTATGAAAAAAGCGATAATGGATCCATCCGGGTTTGGATCAATCATATGACAGAGGTCTTCTTGGTCCACTTTGGTCCCCTTAGTACAGGGGTGTCCACCCCCAGTCCAGAGGTTTTCTACATGGTTCCTGGTTCAATAAAGAGATTAGCGGTTGACGTCACTTCTGACTGCACTGCGCGTGTCGCGTGCAAAAAGACGCAGCCATCATGTCTTGTTGTGTTGTTGGATGTATGAACAGACACAATAAAAACAACAAAACTCCCAAGTTGTACAGAATTCCATCAATTCAAACACCTTTCAAGGCAAACAGGATGCGTCTTTGGTTACAAGCAATCAGAAGACGTGATTGGAATGAGCAGTTGATTAAAAAACACCACAATCTGCAGCGATCGCTTCATCTCAGGTAATTAGCTTATCAACAAATAGTTTTATGAATACAGCATAGTGTATTTTGTCTGTGTGAAAATGTAAATATTGTGTTCCAAAATGATTAAATCACAGCAATGTAACAATAGTTAAATCATTGACGCTTCCGATGACTTCGGCAGTCCCGACTTTGTCCCGTCTATATTCTCCTACAGAGCTAAGTCGGGTGAAGCAGGTGATGCCAAAATGAAACAGTAATTATGACACTTTTGGTGTGCTCTGTTATTGTCTGCTAGCATGATTCCACAAGTGACTGGAAGTACAAAGAAAACTGTTTTAGAGCTTTATTTCACTCTTATGAAGTTTGTCTTCTTTTATTATTAAATAATGGTAGAGGTAGTGAACATGGTCATGGTCAAAACTTCAAGATGGCTGTAAATCTTTATGCCAATGACAAAAAGAGCGGTGCTTATTGCTCCCTTAATGCGCGCAGTCTGACGTAGCCAACAGGACCACATTATCTGCAAAAAGCAGACATCTGATCCAGAGGTCACCAAATCAGATCCCTCCATTGCCTCGGCTGTCCATAAAGGTGTTAAATGGAATCGGTGACAAAGAGCAGCCTTGGCAGAGTCCAACTCTCGCTGGAAATGGAATCAACATACTGCCGGCAATATGAACCAAGTTCCGGTCATATAGAAACCGGAGCGCCCGTACCAAATGCTTCAAAACTCCATACTGCCAGAGCACCCCATCTCAGGAGTCACCGAGGGGACACTGTCGAATGCCTTCCACATATCCAGGGCAACAGCCTGAGCCTTCTCCAGATCCACAAACCACATGTAGATCCACAAAGTACAGGTAGACTGTTTGGGCTGTCTGGACACCGGTTGGGCAACTCCAATGACCCTTCTAGGATCCTGAAGAGGGTATAGATCTGGTCTGTTGTTCCACGTCCAGGACCGAAACCACACTGTTCCTCTTCAATCCAAGACTTGAAAATCGGACAAACCCTCCTCTACAGTACCCCTGAAAAGACCTTCTCGGAAGGCTGAGGAGTGTGATCCCTCTGTAGTTGGAGCACATCCTTCAGGTCCTTTTCCTATTAAGAGGGACCACCACAGCCTAGCGTGGCTTATGGTGAATGCAGCTCGAATCTCAGAGCACTCAATAGTCCAGAAAATACAGTTAAATCATTTCTAATGTCAAACCAGTTTTGGGAAAACGCCCGACGTACATAAAAACATTACCTTAGTCGAGTCAAACCCACACATGGATCAGAAAATGGTTTTAAATGTTTCAAAGAAATATTTTGTTAATTATTCTATTATAGAATAAATGTCTTGCACCAAGTTAATGAAGCATGAACCCCTTATTTTGCCATCCTGTGAGATGAGTAGCAACATCTAGACCAAAAACTTACATCCACACTTTATCATAATCTCAGGAAGCCGGTTAACGGCCACTTTTCAAGTAAATTATTGGTAGTAGAAAATTATCATTTACCACCTCTGACGACTCTTGGTCCATTCGTTTGTTTACTGAGAGGAGAAGAAAAAAAAGGAAATCACTGGTAATTCTTAAATCTCACATCTGTAAACCACCCTGTGTTAACCTACTACTGGGTTCTGGGGCTTCGATGAGAACTGGTAGCACTTGCTTGATCAACTTGTAGAAAAAAAAAACCTAGTCAATGTTTAAAGTGTAAACAGTTTTTAGAGAACGACAGTTGGTCTAAAACTTACATCTCACAGAAACATATTTTTGATTTATCTGCAAACCAGGATGACTCCCCAAGAAATGTTGAAAGCCTCCTTCGTCTGTGAGACATTAAAAAATACAAATCAAACCAAGTTTAACTCGTGGAAAAATTAAAACTTTATGTACAGTATTCAGCCAAAACGTGGGTTTAAGGCCCGGTTACTAAACCAGGGGAGACGGTGGCTCAGTTCGCCCGCGCACCGGAAGTAAACTGGAAGTTTGTGGGTTTGCATTCCATTGTGTGCAAGTCTAGGGTTCTTGAAGAAGACACCTAACCCGCCGTTTCTCCCACCATTGGCGCCATCAAGGGCAGCCTGCTGCGATGTAAGAAGGCAGCACACAGATTTCCCCAGTGAGGGATGAATATGGTGAGTAAAAATTACAAAACAAAAATTAAAGTGCATTGATAGTGAACAGTGAATCAATCATTTGAGCCCAAATCTTAGATCAGACTTTGTTTCTTTTCCTCCCAAACAGTTCACCACATTTTAATTTTTTTTTTTTTATCCAAACTTTTCTCAAGTTTGGATACGCCTGTTAAAATGCCGCAGGTTTGCTCATTAGTTTAAATGTGACAAGATTTATTTAAAAGTATGCAAGTTGGATTTTCTTTAACGTTACATAAGTTAAAGCAAGTTATACAGGTTACTTGAATGATCTACGTTCCCACCCTCACCTATAATCACCAGCTGTGGGTGGTGACCGAAAGAATGAGATCACGGATACAAGCGGCCGAAATCAGCTTCCAACGCAGGGTGACAGGGATCTCACTCAGAGATCAAGTCTGATCTCTGAGGAGTCTGATCATCGGGAGGAGCTCAGGTAGAGCCGTTGCTCCTCTGCATTGAGTGAGGCTAGATGGTTTGGTTTGAGCACCTGGTTAGGATTCCTCCCATATGCCTTGCAGGTGTGGTGTCCCAGGCACGTCCCTCTGGGAGGAGACCCAGAGGCAGACCCTGGACCTGCTGGAGAGATTGTTTCACAGCTGGACAGGGAACACCTCAGGTGAGCAAAAGGATGCAGCCGGGGTGAGAAAACCCTGGGTTACCCGTCTAAAGCTGTTGCCCCCACGGCCCATCCCCAGATAAGTGGAATGGAGTTAGAAAAGTGATGAAAAAAAATGGTGCAACAAAGTAAAATTAAGCTACATTTCCTCTGACGAAAGTGATCAACTAAAAATTTAATAATAACTGAGATTAATAAAGTGCTTGAATATTAATTGCCTTTTTCCAGCTTGTTGTCATTGTTGATAATTATTGTGAGTCATCAGTAAAGAAGTGGAACAAAGAAGTGCACACCAGCATAAGTAGCTCTAAGTTTCAAACAGACTGATGACTCCTGGAGAAGGGAACCAAACTATATGATATGGGTTTTTAGGAGTTTTTTCTCACCGTGAAGCAGAGTCTAAGAACAGTAATGTGCTGATATTGTCTAGCTAGAATGTGTTAGTTTTCTTGCTGGCTTTTTGTGTTTATACATTTCTTTTTTCTTCCTGTTTTTCTTCCTTCTGAATCTGCAATATGAAGCCCATTGAGATAGAAATTCTGCAATTTTGGGCTATAAAAATAAAATTGAATATAATGTACTTCATCATATTTTGAATGGAATTGAAAATACTTTTAGTCCCCAAAGTCCTGTTAGTCCTGTTACCGGAAGTACTCTTCCTCTATGTATCTATGTTCAACTAGTGACATCTACTGGTGGTGTAGCACATAACAATATGGAGTTGCTGGAATAAGGCAATTTACCGTATTTTCACGACCATAGGGCGCACCGCATTAAAAGGCGCAGTCCAAATTTTGCATGCTCTGTATTTAACACACACATAAGGCGCATCTAATGATAGGGCGCAGGTTTTATATACATATGCTCTACTACGTATGTCCGCCTTGCAAAAACATGCGCACGCACACACACGTGCGCATTTAAAAATAGATCGGGAGTAAAACTGAGTTTGGTTGTCTTTATTTAAATATTAGTTACAGTCGTCATAAAGTCATTTATCAAATCCATCAAAGTCCTCATCCTCTGTTTCAGCTGCACTAAATTCAACATAGCAGCTTCACTTTCCTCACTGTCAGAGTCACTTTCTGTAACGTGCGGCTACTCGGAAATGATGCCAAGCATTTACAATCCACTGGCTAACTGTGGCGTAACTCGCCCGATGCTGACTTCCACCCTCCGTGAAGCTGTGGTCTCCTCTGGTCATCTATCGCTGCTGGGGTCTTTCCTCAAAACTCTGGTCACCTCGCCTTATTTCCGCGGAAACTCAGCTGCGTCTTCTTTACCTGTCGCAGCTCGTTTTCCAGCTTCCTCCACTCAAGAACCATGGACTTGTTCATTTTAAATTTTCTTGCGGCAGCTCGATTCCCATGTTCCTCTGCACAGCTGATTGCCATCAGTTTAAACTGAGCTTCATAAGCGTGTCTCTTTTCCATTTTTAGTGTTGTTAAAACAGCAATTTTCTGCATAAAGCACTTCTTCTTTCGGCATTTCCCTTGAGGGGTCACCATATCAAGTCAGTTTCTTCCATCTAACCCTATCTGCTGTATCCTCTTTGGTCACACCAACTATCTTCATGTCTTCCTTCATTGTATCCATGAACCTCCTCTTTGGCCTTACTCTAGTCCTCTTTCCTGGTGGTTCCAAATCCAGCATTCTTCTTCCTATGTACTCTCTCTCTCCTCTGCACATGTCCAAACCATCTCAGTCTTGCCTCTTGAACTTTATCCCCAAAACATCCAACATGTGCCGCTACCCTGATGTACTCATTTCGGTGAACGGTCTTTTCAGCCACGGACATTTGAGCCAAAAAACTGCGACCGAGGATATTTGAGCCACGGTGACTCGGAGATTTCAGCTACGGACATTTGAAGAACTGCAACCTGGGCGCAACTGTTTATTTACGATAAAAAATTTTAAATGACTAAAAGCACGATAAAAAATTTTAAGACTAAAAGCAATTATTTTCTGTAGTGCAACTGTTTATTTACGATAAAAAAAAAATAGTGTTTATTTAGGATAAAAAATTTTACATAAAATATCAAATTTTTACATAAAATATCAAATTTTTACATAAAATATCAAATTTTTACATAAAATATCAAATTTTTACATAAAATATCAAATTTTTACATAAAATATCAAATTTTTTTATTTGAGCCATGGGATAAAAATGACTAAAACCAATTATTTTCTGTAGTGCAACTGTTTATTTATGATAAAATATCACAATTTTCTACATAAAATAGGTTTTTGGCCCAAATGTCCGAGGCTGAAATGTCCAGGCTGAAATGTCCTAAATTCGGGGGCGCACATGGCTCAAATATCCTAGGTTGCAGTTTTTTGGCTCAAATGTCCGTGGCTGAAATATCTGTGGCTGAAATGTCCTAGAACCTTCTTGCAAAAAGCACATACCTGTTCTTTTATACATAATCCACGCTCACATTTCCCACTTAAACGTTCTCATGTTCTCAACTACGCCTGCCCCATGGTTCTCTAATGTGTCGCAAATCACAAATCACATAGAGCGCACTGCTCATTTTGAAGAGAATGAGACTTTTAGGTGCGCCTTATGGTCGTGAAATTACGGTATACGTTTTTCGAAAATTTGTCTTAAAATGGCCTAGGTACTGAAGGAATAAACATTAAAACACCTCGAAAAGCAAATGGCATTAAATTAAAACTTAGCGCCTCTTTACTAGGATCAAATTTGTTTAAAAAAATAAATAATAAAAAAAAAAAGTTCCCCTCAGAGGTCAAGTTAAATTTCTACACATCCAAACACAAATTAAGGCTTCATATTTATGGCTAACTTTATGAAATGTGGAAGAAAAACGTACCTTGGATTAGTTTTCTGTCTGTAAAAGATAAACAGAGATACCAACGTAGCAACTCAGGATCATCCAATTCTAAATGATTATGAGCGTTTACCAAATCAAACACAGACCTGAATGGAGAAAAACAATCATTTCCTCTCTGACATTAATTTTAAAGAGCTTTTGAGTAGATATTTTTTTACTTGAGTAAGATAAACTTCCTGCTATGGTCAGTAGAACAACCACATGTTGGAAAGTCTGGAACAAGATGGCGGTTCAAACAAAATGGAAACTAATGTTAAAAAAACATAATCTCTCCACATGTTTTACTCTGATTTCTGTTCGTAAGAAATAGTTTTTATACTTACACACAGTCCGGTTAGGGAAGTATAGTTCGTAAAGAAATGGTGGTATAACCGGAGGAGACAGTGAGGTCGTGGTGAAGACAGGCCGTGTGCTAGTAGTCACTGGTGCCGTCCATGATGGCGTCTGTGACGCAGTTAAAAATTCAAATCGTCGAGGACAATAATTGCCCTGCGAATCCCACTCAGAATCAACATACACGTACATTTCTTTGAGTGTGTTCAATCGAGTTGAAACGCTTTGGTCTTAAAGAGTCTTAATTTTAATAACTACCACCTGGTACGAATCAACACTCCTTAGCAACGACTTCATTTGGACGTTAATTCGTTTGTTTTACATCGATTTTACCCTAAAATTTAAAAAATCAGAAGGATTGCAGTTTTTATTTACAACCCATGATTATTTTTGTCTCATTGGGGGTTTTAACGATTAATTACTGTTCATTTAAAGACTGATTTTTGTGTATTTTGTAGCTGATTGTGACATTGAACCACACTGATTGTGAGCTAATTTGGACTCAACCACATAGTTTATAAATATAATGATCTATAAAGACCACACAAGACAATTGAAATAGTTTATACATTTGGTTTAATTTAAGTAAATTAGTGGGTTTTTTAAAAAAAAAAACAATTATTCACCCCCCTTTTTTTCCTTTGAATACTCATTTTGCAGGATTTTTGTACAAAAGGTAAACTTTGTCTTGAAGCTCATCTGCTGTTTGAACAAGTTTGTTGAGTTTAGATTGAAACAAAAGTGAATTTATGATGAGTTTAGGTGGTTTTCTAATGATTACAGAAGGGATTTTTCTTATTGAAGTTAATAATAATAATACATTTTATTTGTAATGCACTCTACACCTGAAATCAAGCCTCAGAGTGCTACAAGGTTAAAACATTAAAACTTAAAACAATTAAAACAGTACAGCACAATAAAAACAAACATACAATGCAAACAAATTTAAAAATGATAGGCTTTTTTAAAAAAGGTGGGGTTTTAGTCCTTTTTTAAAGGCATCCTCCGTCTGTGGGGCCCTGAGGTAGTCTGGGAGGGCATTCAACAGGCGGGGAGCAGCAGCCTTGAAGGCCCTGTCGCCCATTGTTTTTAGCCGTGTCCTGGGTGGGTTCAGACCATGCTGTTGGCCTGACCGGGTTCTGGTTGAGGTATTGAGTGTGAGTACTAGTTCTGAGAGGTAAGTGGGGGCCTCACCGTGCAGACAGTGATGGGTGTGAAGGAGGACCTTATATTCAATACGGAGGTGAACGGGAAGCCAGTGAAGGATGGGGGTGATGTGCTCGTATTTCCGCACCCTCATCAGGACCCTGGCAGCGCTGTTCTGAACATACTGGAGCTTTTGAGTGCTCCTGCCAGGGATCCCAATGAGAAGCGCATTACAGTAATCCAGCCTGGAGGAGACAAAGGCATGGACGAGCTTCTCAGCAGCCGGGAGGGAGAGAGATGGACGAAGTTTTGAGATGTTACGGAGGTGAAAGAAGGAAGTTTTGCAAATGTGGGTGACATGATTGTCAAAGGTGAGGTGGGGGTCGAAGTTCACAAGTTAAGAAATTGAAGTCATTTTCAATAAATTGATAGTAAAAAAATATATACTTTTGTAGATTTAAAAAGGCCTTTGACACAATGAATCGTTCAATTCTGTTTGTTAGTTTGGAAAAATATGGTATTAAATGAGTGGAATTGGACTGGGTGAAGAGTTATTTGCAGTCAGTCATCTTCTTGTCCATCTATCCTTTTTAGGGTTGCGGGGGTGCCGGAGCCCTTCCCGGCCAATTTAAGGCGAAGGGTAGAGTACACCCCGAACAGGTCGCCAGTCTGTCGCGGGGCCACACACAACCATCCACACATACTCAGTCAGTCCTAGGGGCAATTTGGCACCGGCCAATCAACCTAGCATGCATGTCTTTGGAGGGTGGGAGGAAACCGGAGTACCCGGAGGAAACCCACACAAACACAGGGAGAACATGCAAACTCCACACAGAAAGGACAGTGTTCCAAGCCTCGTCCACGCCCAGGACTCGAACCCACAACCTTCTTGCTGTGAGGCCACTGTGCTACCCACTGCGCCACCATGCTGCCCAGAGTTATATGCATGAAAGACAATTTGTTAAATTCGATACTGTTAAATCTCAGTATTTGAGGATAATTTGTGGAATCCCTCAGGGATCAATGCTCAGCTCCTAATAAATTTTTATAATACAGTATGCTTTATACTGTATAAATAATATAATTAAAGTGTCAAAAGTGTTATAGATTTTACAGCTGACAACTATTATTAATGTTGTCATAAGAAGCGTTATGAGTCACTATTTAGTGAGTCATGTCTACGAGCAGATCGAATGGTTCAGATTTATGTATGATTTACATAAATAACAGTCAAATCAGGTGAACCTTTTAATCTGACATTAATAAAAACCATGAGGATGAGATCAAATATTTATTAATAAACTCCATTTTAAACTGGATTGATACATCCATCTTACAGATTGTCTTATTGTAGTGTCCACTAGAGAGCAACCACGTTTCAGAAATATAAATCTGTGCCTGAATGAAAATGTGAAATAAACAGACATGTGGGTGGGGTGTGTGAGAACTTGGTTATGCAACAGTTTTAGGCCTCAGCAGGTCCTTCACATTGTGTGAACGCAGCATGTTGGACTCATACTGGGAAAAATTGCTGCTATTCTCTGGAACATGACCCACAATTCTCAGTATCCAGCAGAGGCTGTGCAACCTACTAACTCCAGTAAAAGGGGGTCTTTGTGATTTTGGTCTAATGATGTGCTGATAATGCCTTTACTGCCATGTGGAGTAGCCTAATCATTAACCTGGAAGCAGCTGGTGGTCATGTGGTGTTTAATGTCCACTAAAAGGTTTTTGTGTTGATTGACTTTGTTTTACACGAGTACAGCCTTAAACTTCGACATGAACACGGATTGTTCATAACTTGCTGATGAGCTGTGTCAGGTTAGAAACAGACGCTGGGCACAATGGAAGCATTTTGGTTTGGTCGGGTGTTTCCAAGGAGATGAACCACTTCTAAATCCTCAACCTGTTCTTCTTGGAACAGGATGACCGTGAGCACAACGGTTGCCTTAGAGGCGTTTGTCTGAGAGACCAAAGATCATCATGTCTGGCTAATAGTGAAACTTTCACGTTTATTAAATGTGTTAATAATTTTCCAAAAGCTGATTAGAAAGGTGTTAGAAAGTGGGTATATTAAATATGACCCATCAATCCAGTGCACTCCACTAATCTGAGCTTTCAAGGGCAGCAACCTAAGCAGGAAGGCCTGGCTGCTCTCTGCCTGGGCCACATTTTCTAACTTAATCAGGGTCATCTCAAATTACGCCTGTGCCAGCTGGGGTATACAGTATTGTATATGTAGTTCTTTTCTGTCAATTCTAAGGTTTTTCTAGATCAGAATTTCTCCTCAATCTCACATGGGAGGGAGGCAATAGCTCAGTGGTAGAACATTCACCCTTGGACCGGAAGTTCGTGAGCTCAAATCCCTGAGCTCATGTCTAAGTGGGAGAAACAGAGATTAGGTGTCTTCTCCAAGGACCCTAGATGTGAACTCAGTGGCATTTGAATCCACAAACTTTCGGTCTGAGGGCCAACGCTCTACCACTGAGCCACCGCCTCCATCAACGATCCTTGATGTTGAGCTTTTTCTACCTTTCCATCTGGTCTACTGACACACATTGACCCTCATATATAAAAGTTGACTAAAAGTGGGTGTATGGGAAGAGTACGACTGAAACTATGTTTTTATCAGGGTTTATTGTGCAATTATACACCAAAATCAAACGAGCACACAATTAACACAAAATAGACCTCTCTTATGTTGTAAACTACTTAGTGGACTTTGAGGGTCACAACAGAATAAGCTTGTTTTTAGATCATGTTTTTAACAGTGGACAGGCACCTCAAATGAAAATTTCAGAGCCATCTAAAACTTCTTGAAGAACTCGCTAAATCATAGGGTGCTCAAATACTTATTTGCCTCACTGTATTAATAAATAAATAAATAATTTATTGCATGTACATTTAAACTCTTCTAACTGTATAAAAAGGAGGAGGTGTTGGCTCAGTGGTACAAGGTTCACCTTTGGACTGGACTACGTCGGTTTGATTCCCACTGGGTCCATGTCTAAGTGACCCTGTAGAAGACCATATCTCACTTTACACCAGTTATGTCACTTTTTACCTCCTTTTGCACATTCAGTCCTGCTTGTTAATGTTTTTTTATTATTATTATATAACTTGTTTTATTCCTTACAAAAGAAAAATAATTTTTTTCATATTATTTTGTTCCGTCGTATTTGGTCCGAACTGAGTTGCGAGGGCTACAGCCTCAAATGGGAAGCCCAGGCTTCTCTCACCCCAGCAGGATCGTCCAGCTCACCTGGAAGGATCCCGAGTCGTTCCCTGGCCAACTGTGAGACATTGTCTCTCCAGCGGGTCTGGGGTCTGCCTCTTGGTCTCCTCCCAGTGGGACGTGCCCATAACACCTCACCAGTTAGGCGCTTGGGGGGCATCCCAACCAGATGCCCGAACCACACTATCTGGCTTCTCTCAACCTGGAGGAGTGGCTCGACACCGAGCTCCTCCCAGATGGCAGAGCTCCTCACCCGATCTCTGAGTGAGAACCCAGCCACCCTGCGGAGGAAGCTCATTTTAGCCGCTTGTGTCCGCGATGTAATTCTTTCAGTCACCACCCATAGCTGGTGACCATAGGTGAGGGTGGGAACGTAGATCGACTTGTAAATCGAGAGCTTTGCTTTGACGTGTAACTAATAAAGTAACTTTAATGATCAAATCAAATAGATATTATGTATTTGATTGCAGTGATTCTTTTTTTCAGTAAATTTATTTTGCACTGATTTTGTCTTTGCTTTAAAGATGCTCTGTTAGGATTTTATGTTATAATTTTCAGCGCTGCTGCAACAACACTATCACTGCGTTCAGTTTAATCCCTCGCTAATCACAGATTATTCCACAGGTTGGAGGAGTAATAATTTACCCAGAAATGTCCTGGAAGCAGCCAGAAGAAGCATGTGACTGAGAAATGAGCCAGCTGGCCGTCAGCTGACCAGCTGGGTGCAGAGAAGAGAAGAAACACGATGAAACACACACACAGCGGGACACGGAGCATTAAGGTTTATTGTACTCAGTACAGATTATCAGAACTCAGCAGTGTAAGAAACACATTGTGGAGGGAAAAGCTTGTACAGGAGCAGATTGTCTCCGTCAGACCAGATCACAGTTACCATTGCTTTCACGCACACACGCATACACTCACACATTTACCTCTGGACCCTCAGACGGAAGCAGCCTGCTGCGTTTTCAGGACAAACAGCATTTAAAAAGAAATCATTTAAAAGCTTCAACTATACAGCCGATACATTAAAATCAACCAAATGCAGCCTGATAGCAAAAATAGATTTTATACCAGTTTGTTTTCACCTCCGATCAGAAACAAAGAAAAGCAGAATATCACAAATATTTTCAGTCCAGAGCCGGTGAAGCGATACGTGGAGTGGGTACACCATGCGTCCCACTGTGTTTACATGCAGTGTTCTGATGCAGCAAAAAACAAACCATTTCATTCCCCCAAAATGTAAAGAAAAAAAAAAGAAAAGAAAAGCAAGTTTTACTTTACAAATCTCAGCGTTTAGGGTGAAATCGTGTTTGAATCTGCTTTGGAAAAAATTCAGCAGTGCAGTGGAGGTGGGATGGAGGGCAGGTTGGGCGGGGGGGGTCAGCTGATACAGGACCATAACACGGGAGCAGCCAGAAATAACAGCGACGACCCAGAAACCAGAGACAGGAAGTATAACCACGTCGGCTTATCTACAGAAATAAAACCAGGTGTGTGTTTCTGAACGAAAGCCCTTTCAAAGACCTGGTAAAAACAAAAAACTGGGGAAAGGCTAATACGGATGGAGAGTTGGGATGGCAACGGAGCTGCTCTCAGATCTGCTCTTGTTTCTACATAAAGCAGATCATCAGAAAATTAGGCAGACCCTTCGCAGTCTGGTGCACACACACAGAGTGGGAAAAAAGGGAGGGGCCTTTGACCTCGCTTTGTTTGGTCTCCATGGCAACAGCGGCATTCACGGCCTTGCTTTTTGGAGTTGCAATGTTCGGTACGAGTTTCCTCTCCAAGCAAGTCCGTCCGTTTTCCTGTGTGTGTTTAGTAGCCGTACCCATCGGGGAACGGCAGTACCGCTGCACACTGCTCCCCGCCGTCCAACAGATAGGCAGTGGCATCATCGTAGTGCGTGAGGGGCACCGTGTCATCATCCGGATCAGCCTTCAGGTTGGGCCTCTGGTTGTCTGGAAACGCCATAGAGAACAGCGCCTCGGGGTCGCACACAAACTTGTACACGTAGCGCTCGCCCGCGACCTGCAGGACAAACATGGTCAGCCGCCTGCTGAGTGGTGGGTTCCGTTACCGTTTGATGGAGGGAGAAAATGGAGAACGTGCCTTTACCTTCTGCATGATGCCTTTCTCGTAGTAGTAGCGCAGCGAGCGGCTCAGCTTGTCGTAGTTCATAGCCGGACGGTTTTTCTGAACGCCCCAGCGCCGCGCCACCTGAGGAAAAAAACATTTTAAAAAAACGTATTAAAGGAATTGACTGGCTAAAAACGAGGGGAGACAGTGGCTCAGTGTTCGCCCGCGGACCGGAAGTTCGCAGGTTTGCATCCCACTGAGTTTCTGAGTTCCTTGGAGAAGACACCTAAGACTCGTTTCTCCCACCATTGGCGCTGTCATGGCAGCCTGCTGCGGTGTAGTGCAGCACACAAATTTCCCCGGTGAGGGATCAATAGAGTATGTAAAAAAAAATAAAAAAAATTTGCCCCTACGCCATGGTTTTCCTACACTTGTGTTGGGAAAAGTTTCAGCGAGTCAAGCTTACCTCTTCTGGTTCGATGAGCTTGAACTCCATCCCTCGGCCGGTCCAGGCAATGAAGTGTCCATTAGCGGGGTCATCAAGCAGGGTGACCAAGAATTGCCAAAGTTGCAGGGAGCCACGTCGCTGATACGGCGGTCCATCACGGTACACAGACTCCTGCTTTATTTTACCTGGGAAATGAGAAAAATCAGATTTATTTTAAACAATCCAACGCTTGTCTACTTCTCAGAAAGGAATGCATCACTCTTGTTTTAGCCTCCACTTCACTGACTCTTTATTCGCTAGATTTTTAGATTTAACTGAATACTTTTAAAACTTGTCTGAGTCTTGCACCAAGTTTGATTTCAGAGGCTTAATTTAAAAAGACTTGGGCAAGTTTATGCCGAGCAAGAGTTTTGTCCAGTTTACACATTTTGCTAGTGCCGCGCAAATTTGGGATTTCTAAAAACTTCTGTATCTAACTTCACTATCTAATCTAAGCCTTGTAAATCACACCATTATAGACAAACTTTTCTACAATGTAACCCTTTTTTTTGCCCAAACAGACGTCTATATGTACGTTCTAATTGTTTCACCACTGCTTCAAAAGCTTCATTTCACTGGGCTGAAGCAGTTCAGGTTTTGTCCACAGGTGTCATCTTTTCCCCATATTCGTTCATGGTAGCTTTTGATGTCCCTGAAGTTATGCAATTGTTCACATACTTGGCCACCTTTACCGATTGGTTGGTAGTTGGCGTACCTGCAAATTTTAGCGAAAAGAAGTTTTAGAAATGAGGCGCCAGATTTTTTTTTTTGACCGCTTATGAGCTGTTCCACAGTCATAGATCCTCAAGCAGATCCTGAGGATTCAAATCCTCAAGATCCTGATTCAGATTACTATGGTGGAGGTTACAGACTCAGGCTGATCAGGCGTTTTTAGTTTGGGTTCTTCAGCTTTGGATCGACCTGCTTGTGGTTAAATCTCCTCTTAACCGTCTTATACTGTAGTATTTTCCTGATTCTTTGGTTTATGTCTTCCTGCTATCTCTGCGTTTTATTTTTATTGTTTACTGCCTACATTTTGTATTTTATGGTGTCGCATGCTCTGCAGAACATTATGAACGTTGTTTTAAAAGTCTTACAGAAATAATTACCTTCTAACCTCTCAGGAACAACACAAGTGTCATCAAAGTACAGCTGGGTGTCTCTGTCGTAGGAGAAACCTGGGAAGTAAGTAAATAGAAGATTCGGGTCAGTTAAATTTTCTGAAAAGCATCAGTTTCCACACGTAGAGATAGACCTACTTTCATGGTTGTTCTGGTAGAAGCTTCCGGCTCTGCCGAACGAAGACTGGCAGTTAGGCACTTCTGCAGAGAAAACCAAACGGGACATTTAGACTGAAAGGTTTCGTTTCCAAACTCTTTCCAAACAAAAAATGAAGTACACAAATTATTCTGGTGAACAGACACTAAACTCAATCTTAAAGTTGAGAAAAAAAATTATTCAAAGTGATCACATGCTGAGCTTTGGAATTTTTTTTTGTTTTTACAAACATGATGATTTTAATAAACTAATGTTCTATTAAAACTGAACTGAATTATTTAAGTTGATGTTCACTTGATTTATTTCAAACTTTTAATTATTAATATTTGTTGCAAAGTTTGTGCTCAAAGTAAGAATAATTTCTACAAACTCCTCCCAACCGGGAGGAGCTCAGTGTCGAGCCACTCCTTCTGCAGGTCGAGAGGAGCCAGATGGGGTGGTTCAGGTATCTGGTCAGGATGCCCCCTCGAGCGCCTTGCTGGTGAGGTGTTTCTACCGGGATGAGACCAAGAGGCAGACCCCGGACCCGCTGGAAAGACTATGTCTTACAGCTGGCCGGGGAACGACTCTGGGATCCTTTCAGGTGAGCTGGAGGATGTAGATGGGAAGAGAGAAACCTGGGCTTCCCATCTGAGGCTGTTGGCCCCGCGCCCCAGCCCCGGATGTACGGAAGTTGATGGAACGGAACAAAGTATTCATTTTTCAGGCTAATTTGACAAAGTTTTGAAAATTTTTATTATTTGGACAAATTTATCTTTTTTTTTTTTTTTAAATGAGAAATTCTTTTGTAATTGGGTTTTATTTTTTTATTTTCTATTGACTTCACTTTAATCAAATTGAACCTCCGAAGAAATGAACTCAGTGGATCGTAACACTTTACCCAAACTTGGAGTCACAGATTTAAAACATACACTGGTTATCACTGCCGCCATCCAAAACCTACTGGAGATGACTGAATATTGTGTGCACTCGCAGCATTGCTGATATCCAGCGGGACGTTGGGGTTCTGTTTTTGGAGCAAAAGAGCCGCACAGGACACCATGCCGACAACCAATTCCTGACCGACTTGACACTAGCCTGAATCACAACTCTAATTTCAACAATTTTTGCCTTGTTGCCATTAAAACTGCTCTAAATAAAAAAATATATATATTTTGATCCATGCAACCCAAAAAGTGTAGCTTGACTTGTGATCAAAAGAAAATATTTATAGTTTATGATGCGTCAATTGGCTGGTGGTTAGATTATTGGTACAAAGTTTACGTTTCTTCACATCAAATTTTTTTGTTTAAAGTTAGAATATTTGGTAAAACTTTTTGAATCCGCTAGTTTATTCTTCCTGACATCGCCCCCTACGCTCTGATCTCCTACAGGGCGTTCAACAGTAGCAGCGCCATGTTGGTAGTCCTGTGTAACGTCCCACAATTCCTCCCTCTGAGTGCCTGTCTTCTGTTTGTCTGCGCACCACCCTCATGCTGCTTCCTGTCTGTTGATAAGACATCCAGAGCTGGATCTGGTGTCTCTCCATCTTGCTCTTGTTTCCTGCTGCATCTGTAGGCGCGAGGCCGCTGTGACGTGGGTATTTAAAGGCTGAAAGAGCCTAAGAGGATTTGTAATTACATCATGGCCGATTGCAGGAGGAATCGGCGTCCATATGTGACCCAGCAGCTGGGGGAGTGGGAGTTTGGCTTAAACGAGCTGCTCTGCTTTGTTTGATTTGCTCATCTCGGACGAAACGCCTCCCTGAGAGGGTTTTTCTGCTATCGGTCGGGTGTCTTCAGAAACTTTCCTGTCCCCTGCGTGGACTGTGTCTCACAGGGTTAGTGCCCTACATCTATTCCAAGTCGGCTCAGTGAAGGACTCGGCTTACAGACCCATTGACTTTGTGCCCTTGGAGGTTTAAGCCCAACTAGAAAGCTAACTTTTCCAGGATTGGCTTGGACGTTTGAAGGGATGATGCAGGATTAGACTTCGGGAACGTGTGAAATGTGTGTTTGGACCTCTGCTGCGTGTGAAAAATCACAAGCGTGTGGCAGTGCGAAGTGCAAACATGGCCGACCACATTCCTCACCTCGGCTACTACGAGCTCCCAAATGGCTGATGGAGGAGTAGGAAGAGGTTCTGCTGAAAACCGTCCTCTTTTTTCTGCTCAACTACTACAGATTCTTTGCAAAGTTGCTTTTGCATTAAAAAGAGGTGTAAAATCAACTTTTGGAAGTTTTTACACATAAAAACACTTTTTCAAAAACTTAGCTGAAGTAATGTCCTATTTCCTGCATGTATGAGCATGTTTTCACATTCAGCCTTTGGATACTATTCATACATCAGGTTATTCATGGCCACGGATATTGAGACCCCCAGGTCTCTCCCTCATGCCCACATTCTAAGTAAGTGGGAAGCGTTTTAGTGCACGTGCTCTGCTTGCTCCCAACAACATCCTTTTTGTTGTAAATGTTTCAAAATAAGAGCCCAAAAGAACATGTTGCCATTTGGCGAACTTGCTTACTGTACATGGGGCATTAAATAAAAGAATTTACGCTGTGTCATGCACGCGCTCATGGGATGGAACAACGCAGAGAGCGAGAGGAAGTGGGAATCCACAATCTCAAAAGGGAAGTGAAACTTAAAGAATACATTTACCGTATTATTCCCAATATTCGTGCATGTGTTCACATGCGGGCGTGCATGTGTTCAGTACCAGCACAATCTGCACATGCACGGTAGCGCTATTTAAAAGGACATGTCAGACTTGAGCTAAATCCGCATAAGGAAGACTTATTTTTGTCAGACTAAACTTTGCTGTTTTCAAGTTTCAGAAAAAAAACCAAGAGTGTGCTTCTATTAGGAACAATACGGTAGAAGCTTTTTTGGAAGCTATTGAATATACACGCTGACAAAATGTACGACTTTATCTAGACATTCTGAGATAAGAATTAATACCCCGCAGAAACACAATACCCTCTTTTTTTAAAAGCTTGGTGTAAACAGATTGCAGATTGTCAACAAACACGGTCAGCAGGATTTACTGATTACCGGACACTCAGTGGGATTGTTTTTAAGCAGATGTGCCATTTTTAATGCATTTGTTTTGCCTTTTTAAATTCATCTAACAATAATTTGTTACTATAGAATTCTTGGGGAGGATTTAATTAGTGTATTAATGAAGGATAAGTAGGACTAAAACTACTGTTGATGATCCCGTAAAGTCGATCATTAACACCTGGGACAATTTCCAATAAGTTTGTTTTAGTAAACAAGGGAACTAGAACGTAATCTAGGAATTATTGACGACATTGTTACCGTTTAATCTAATAAAAAATAAAGAGCTCTGCACATGATCACGACACACACAATATTCTTAAGCAAGTGTAAATAAAATTCTTTAAAAACAAAATAAATCAAGATGGCAAATAAAATCTAAATCACATTTTAAGTTTATTTTTTCAACCACAGAAAAGGATTTTTAAAAATCAAAGGATATTAAAATTTTTAATAACACACTTTCCTATACCCCGATGATACCTCGATCCCACCTGCTGCTTATTTGATAAATAAATTTGACTCTCCGTAAATTGATGGGTTTACATTCATGATGGATAATTTCTTTGGTAATACTTCCTGTTTTCAGCGGGAGCGCCAATCGCTGACCCTGCGGATTGAGTGTAAACATGCTCTTTGTGGCTGAAAGCACCTTTTTATTTAGATTGGAAGGTCTCATCAGTAAGCTGTGTTTGTGGAAGGACTGATAGGAGCCTCTGTGTGAACTCAATCTGAACTGATGGCCTCTCTACCGTCACATCTACTCACCAGAGTCGAAGCAGAAGTCTCTGGGCTCCTGTTTGATACTCATGGGGTGGAAAGTGGCCTGACGCGGGGTCGCTGGAGGGCCCATGGTGGGGACGCCTTGCTCGCTGTACCGCGGATCGATGAGCTCCTGCTTGAAGCCCTGTGACGGCACGGCAACCAGCGGCTCGGACATCTGTCGGTGGTACGGCGGTCTTCCGTCCCGCTGCAGGCTGCCAGAAGGGGGCTGTGGTAGGAAGCGTGCGTGGTTCTCAGTGGGGGGGAAGGGTAGGCATGGCTCTGACATCTGCCTCTGGAACCTGGAAGAGGATGAGGCGGGTTAGAAAGACTCCTGGAGAAGAACCTGAGACAGAAACGATAGGGTCTCACCTGTGCTCAGGTGAGAAGCTGTTTGCATCCTGGCAGATGGGGGGGCAGGGCACGGCGAACGGGGGGCTGTGGAGGCCTTGCTGGTTGGGAGGACGCTGTCCCGGAGCTGGATTGGCTACATGTGGGTGTGGAGGAGGAGTTGTTACTGCCGTGCTAGGGGGGCCACAAGGAGAGACGGGTGTGGAGGGGGGCGTCAATGGCTTAAACCCGGGGGTGGGTTTCCTGTCGCAGGCACTGTGAAGGAACATGTTTGGGTTAATTTGAACCCGGAACAATACGGACAAAATATCAAAACATAAATATATAATTGTGATTTTAATCTAGAAAAATAAAAATAAATCATCATAAAAATGACTGGAATCAACCAATCGTAGGCCTTGATTTTGCGATCTTGATTCAATCCCGATATATTGTGCACCTTACCTGTAGCTGTAAAGGCACTTCTCTCCGTAGGGCATGGGACTCCTGTCCTGGTGGCAGGGCGAGAGCTCTTTGGGAGGGGTCAGCTCTCGTTTGATCTTTGCCGGTGGGGGGCCATGAAACATCACTGAGGAAGAGAGAGCTTTAGATTAACTCCAGATATCATAAACAGGAGTGCAGCAGTTATCTCAAGCACATTTGGACCTGATAGATAAATGGACTGTGTCTGTACCCCCCCAAGCCCCCCGGCTGACAGACTTAGAAGCTGTTTATCATCCACCCTAACAACACCCGACTCCCCAGCCAGCGCTAGGTAACACGCCACTAGCGCAGGACCTATCAGGCCACTCATCTGTCTCCCATTAGGGCCCGGCCAATAGAAACAGTCATGAATCAGAGCAGCCAGCGCTAATCTAATGGTGGTGAATGATTCTCCCTCCTTCCCCCGCTGGAACCATTAGATGCTGGCTCCGGTTTCCGGGGCGCCACATAATAGCAAAGCAGAAACAAGATCCCCTAACGCAGAGGAGCAGGAGCGATCCACCAGCATGCGATCTGCACGTGAGCGTGCATGCTCCTCACACAGAGGTGTTAAAGGCAGAAAGGAGGCTCTTCTAGGAACTCTTTCTGAATACCGGCTATGTATTAAAATGAACTGTGAACGTTATCACGTTAAAAAAAAAACGGAATTTCATTCATGCATGATTGAATAATTAGCGAGTTCACACCTCAGATACTACAGTATTTGAATGCTAGTTTGTTCTTGGACACACCTATTGTTCTCAGCCACGCCCACTTAAAAAATATATATATATTTAAACTTTAATAATTCCTGCAGCTTCCTCCGCAGGGTGGCTGGGCTCTCACTCAGAGATCGGGTGAGGAGCTCTGCCATCTGGGAGGAGCTCGGTGTCGAGCCGCTCCTCCTCCAGGTCGAGAGGAGCCAGATGGGGTGGTTCGGGCATCTGGTCAGGATGCCCCCCGAGCACCTCGCTGGTGAGGTGTTTCGGGCATGTCCAACCGGGAGGAGACCAAGGGGCAGACCCCAGACCTGCTAGAGAGACTATGTCTCACAGCTGGCTGGGGAACGACTGGTGATCCTTCCAGGTGAGCTGGAGGATGCAGTCGGGGTGAGAGAAGCCTGGGCTGAGGCTGTTGCCCTCGCGATCCGGCCCCGGAACAAGCGGAAGATGATGGAACGGAATGAACTTTTTTAATCCCTCACCGGGAAATTTATGTGCTGCATTTCACTGCAGCAGGCTGCTACCTATAACGGCGCCAATGGCGGTAGAAACGAGAGGTTAGGTGTCTTCTCCAAGGACCCTAGACGTGCACTCAGATGGATGCGAACCCACAAACTTGAGGTTAACTTCCGGTTCGCGACGAACGCTCCAACCATTGAGCAAACGTCTCCATTGATTTGAAAATAAAACTACATTAGACATCCAACCTGAAACTTTTTCGGAAGTGTTTTTTTTTTTTTGTAGTTCTTGGATAAAAGTCACTATTTTATTTTCAAGCTATGCTTCATACTGTTAAATACTCTAGAGGAAATGTTACAAAACAGAATAAATTGTTGCTGAATCTTTACTTTGATAACATTTCTAATGAGAACTATACACTGTAGTTTAAAAATTTAACCATCGTACACACGCATGCATGCAAACGCTCTAACGTCATTTAACTTGTTACTGTTTTAACTGGAGGATACAGTGGTTAGGACAGTGGCTTCACAATAGGGCTGCAACTAACAATTATTTTGGTTATCGATTAATCTGTCGATTATTCGATTAATCGGATAAAATGACAATTTAATAAATATGACTTTTTCGGTATATTATAGAATGTAATTATGTAAAACACGACTCATAACCACATAAACAACATGTTGGGTTTATAGGTTTATAGATTGGGTCCATGCTGCCCAAACCTTGTTTGCGATCCAAACAAGGACGCACGCGAATGACGTATGAGCATTACTTGTCGCAGGTAGTGACGCATAAAAACGCAAATCTCCGTTTTCGCACTTCTACACGCAAACGCAAAAAACTGAGTTTTCCAAAATCTTCACTTTGGTCAGAGTTTCCAAAAACGCCGGTTTTGAGTGAAAAAACCCTCCGTTTTCGTGTGGACGTGTAGAAATCAGCAAACAGACGTTCTGTCAGAAGAATAGATGTTCACGATGATTCTAAATAATTTAGAAGCTAAAAACTCAACAACATGGAGCGCTGCATGGAGGACAAATAAAAATCCTGAGATAAAAACCAGCAACACTACAGGGAAGCACCTGGATCTTTATCTGATGGATCTCTTGTTCCCTGAAGGCTAATCAGAAATGGTTTCCATGGAAACATAGTTCCCAGAAAGACAGTTTTAAGGACAAGAAATGGAAAGAAGAGGTGGAATAAAGTCCATAAACTAAAGAAACGACTTGTTAACCAGTGAAAACAAACCAGAGAGAGGAATGGATCCTCTATAGAACCCAAACCTGAACATTATGGGTCATCTGAACAAAGACCAGAAACCACTGACATACTTTAAAAACTTAGATTATGTTTAAGAATATAAAATATTCACTTAAAAATAATCTAGGTCTGACCATTTTTGCTGTAATAATAAATATAAATAAATGAAGGTGAAACCGGTCCATTTTCCAGCCTCTCACTGGGCTGCTTCAACCAAGCGTGTGGAGGAAAGAACCACACCCTGTCTCCACCTCCTACACATCCAAGCTCACACAAACAGAGAGAAGAGGACAGGTACAGGTTCTGTGGAGAAGAACCAGAAAACGCACAAGAATCCAGGCCGGTTCAAGCAGCAGCAGGACTCGAGTGCGGGAGAGTGTGAAATCAGATTAGGAGCTTGGCTCATGTGATGCCCCATGCCAATCGGCTGATTAAACTCAAAATGGAGGAGAGAGTGAGCGAGGGGAAGAGAGCGAGCGAGCTAGCAGCCATTCCCAAAGCAGAGACGGATAGAAAAAAAACTGTGGAATGAGAAAGAAGAGAGATCAGGTACTCACAGCTGTCTGACTGGAAGTCTGGGACAAACTGCTCATCATCAGGCACCTGAGCTGGAAGGAGAGAGCAAACAGAAACATCTATGTAAATATATATGTTCTATTTCTATAGCCTGATATTACACGGGCACCTCAACCAGTTTCAAACAGTAAACAGAACAGAAGAAACAGAAAAAGTTTGAAGATGAAAAGCTCTATGTGTAGCTTATACACATAGTGTTGAAATATTCCTCATCTGTGTAAAGATATGTGTACAGTACGTATGCTACGGCCCTGTCCAGACGTAGCTGGGTAAATCTGGTAAAACCAATATATTTGTATCCGTTTTGGATCCATCCACACGAACCCATGTTTTTCTTTTTTTTCACTCAAAATCATCGTTTTAGAAAACTCCGACCCAAGTGAAGATTTTGAAAAACTCTGATTTTGCGTTTAGACATACATAACCGACGTCACTACCTGCGACAATTAATGTATAAACATCATTTGTGTATGTCGTTGTTTTTAATATCAGACAGTGGGCAAGCATGGATCCTCTGAAAAAAAAACATTACTCTCTTACGTTCTTTTCTTGCTTTTTTCTTTTTTTTTTTTTTTTTACACTCTCAACTGCTCTTGCTTCCATTTGAGGAGCAAATTAGTTGAAATGCGTTGCATTCCGCTATTATTCATCACATTAGCTTTCCTAGCTCAGAGTTTACATTTAAATAAATACTGCCCACTACTGGTCTGGCATGCTTATAACCGCACTCAGAAACGTATTTATACGAGTTCATGTGGATGCGGTTAAATTGAAAACAGTTATATGTGTTCGCGAGAGTTTTTCTAAACTAAGGACAGCGGGTATACGTTTTCAAAAATACTCGGCTACGTGTGGACATAGTCTACGTGTGCCCACATCAAGCATTATGTTCATAAACATATACATACTGTATGGATTTGCTTAAAAAATATGTATAGAAAACATTTGCGTGCGTGATGCTTTATATTTGCATAACTATACGGTATATTTACTTTTGCATCTTTTCTTATCTCTTATGGTGAATCTACACATAGTAATAATACATTTTATTTACATAGCGCTTTTATGGACCATCAAAAACGCTTACATAATTAAAAACAAAACAACAACAAAATTCAAAACTGCAGAAAGAAATAAACATTGGTGATAGATAAATATTGGTAAATATATAAACACATATAAACACATGGTAAATATATGTGTTTATAGATGTGTAATGTTTAATATTTGTACAAATATGCACGCATATAAATTGTTTTTTCCACTAATTCGGGGATGAATCAATATTTTAAAATACATAAGATTTATTTTTCCATATCGGCCTCATTAAGTACTATTTATGTCTATAATATTTCTTTTAGTTTGTATGTAATATTGACCATAGTTACATGGATACTTTTAATAATAGTCACGCTAACAATAAAATAGTTTGGTCATATTAATACAATTTATTTTTTTTAGATATTTTTTTATAATATAATACGACCCGAAATCCATTGTATTAGAATTATTGATGGAAATGTCTTGATCTCGTTCTGTTGTAAAATGATAAAGTTGTCGTCTTGACAGTGTATTTGAAGATTGAGATGATCTTTAAGTACGCTGTCCAGATGACACTGCGAAGTCTTTCTATCAAATCAGAAACTACACAGGATATGTTACCATAGAAACAAATCCTATGAAAAATGATTTCACAATAAAAAAGTTTGACTTTTCAGAGGATTTGAACACAAACTGTAGTTTTAAAAAAAAGTTTAAATAGGTATATTCTTACCTTCTGCGATCCAGATCTCTTGTAGCTGACTGAGATCTTGGAAAAGTTCTGGAAAATAAAAATAATTTTTTTTTTCATGTTTTGGTCTTACTACAGTTTTAGTGATTGGTACAGGTAAAGGTGATGCTACCTTCTGTGTCCTGTGCCAGCTCCGTGTCTACAAACTTCCTCTTCCTGTCACTTAAAGACCGGCTGTGAGAAGATTCCTGAACTTGAGACTTCTGCTGATGGAAGAAAAAAAAAAGATATAGAATCATCAGAGTATGTCGTGCATTAAAAAGTCCATGCATGAGCCGAGACTCAGAGAGGGAGGTTGGGATGTGTCCACTTACGCTGGGTGGGACCAGAAATGGGACCTGCTGGTCGTAGAACCCATCCATGTTTATTTTCCTGGTGGGGGGGTTTGGTTAGAGGGGGTGATGGGGAGGAGGGGGGTGTGATTGTAAAGGGGGGAGAGGGGGAGGTGTTTGATTTAAAGTGACAGCGTCACCTTCTGGGTCACTGGAAAACAGAAAAAAGAAGCACAAAAAAATGTCAAAAAGCTGCTGATCAATGATGAAATTAACCATGATGATGTCCAGAACAATGTGGACACATTAACTACATCACAGACTAGTCTTTAGATCCTGTTATTTATCCAACAAACACCTCCTCAAAGCCTGCACACAGTAAACAGTCATTATAGACCACATGTAATACAGTTATATAACACACACACGCACACACACAACTTTCCACTACAATCTGATTGAAGATCTAGAGTAAAAACACTTGTAAAAAATGTTTCCAACTGTTTGGGTGAAAATACTGATGTTACAGTTTGTCAGATCTGCAGTAAAACCACAAGACCCTCTTTTTTTCGAACAGATCTGACTCACTATCTTCTGTTAATAGATGATTGATAAAGAAAATCTGCTTGGTAATAATTAGAAACCCAGTTACAGTTCACATAATCAACAACTTTAATAGTTAGAAAAGCATTATGGTAATAGAATAATGAATAATTGAGCAAACAATCTGATGAGATTCAGAGTAAGTCTTAGTGTGATAATAAGGAGAAAAAAAAGAAAGAAAGTTTATTTCAGTCAATGGAAAGGTTGTAATTAGTTGAAACCACAGGAATGCTCAAAAATACACACCGCAACACAGTCTGTAAACGCACCAAACAATAGACAAAGTTAACCTGTGACCACTTCACGGTCCACAAAAAACTGGTAAAACTCATAAACGAGTGAATTAAAAAGCACTTTGTATTTAATCCAAAACTGATCGGTAGAGGGTGGGGGACGGTAGGGGTGCGAAGTTCACCCGACACCCCCCACCCCCTTTACTCCTCACCCCGTTACCCCCTCCTCTCTTTACCCGCCCTTCCCCCCACACACACCTCCCTCTCTCTTGTTTTTCTCAATGAAGTGAAACTCGATCCGTGTGGAAGCATTAAGAGGGAGGACGGGAGAGGAGGGGAGAGGAGGTGGAGGACCGTCCATTCATAAAAAAAAAAAAATTACCAAAGCAAACAAAACAAAAAGAATCATATCTAACTATTTTAACACCGCGCACTAACTCGGAGTATTTTGAAATTATTTTTTGGAAAAAGATGGCGTTGCTTTTTTTTTTTTTTGTCAAAAGTGCGCAGAAAATCCTAAAAGCATTTTATTCCTTGTTGCAGAAATGTTCGTCAGTAACTTACCTTGTTTTTGCTTATAATCTGTCCAATGTATGTTTTAAAAAAAGGTTTAATTATCCTGATTTAAAGTAGAACGAGCGCAGAGCTGAGCAGAGAGTAAAGCTGATGCTTCTTCTTCTCTCACTAAAAACTTAACTGAGCTGCTGATCAGTGGACAGGGCGGGGAGCACAACCATGGTGGACGCTGATTGGTTATACAGTCTGTCTGTCAAAACAACAACCAATAATGTCGGATGTGTTTATTCTTTATTCATGATCTGGGTTGTCCAATCAGAGCTCAGAATAAAGACTATTTTTATGAATGGCGGAAATTCATTCAGTTTTTTCAATCAGTGGTTCTTAAAGGGCCAGCAGCCCTAAACCGCCCCCACCAAAACAAAACTACACCTGGGGAAATAAAACTGCTACTACTAAGAAAACTATGAATAAACTGATATAAAACTTTAGTAAAAGAAATGTATGAATTAAATTGATAATTTTTTATTAATCTATGAAAGGGAATTTTGAATGCAACTAAATAGTAGGGCGCAGAAATAAGGGACTACACGGTGGTGCAGTGGTTAGAACAGTAGCCTCACAGCAAGAAGGTCAGGGTTCAAATCCTGAAGTGGGGAAAGGCTTAAATCACTTTCTGTGTGGAGTTTGCATATTCTCCCTGTGTATGCGTGCTTTTTCTCCCGTTATCCAAAACATGTGTCTAACAAAAACAAAACTGCCACTAGGAATGAGTGTGTGTGGAAAGTTGTTTGTGTGTGACACCGCAACAGACTGATGACTTGTTCGGAGTGTATCCTGCCTCTCACCTGATATCAGCCGATCCTGGCACCCCCCGCGACCCCATTTGTGATAAGCGATCCAGCAAACGAAACAAAACCGACACAGAAAGAAGAAGCGTGTTATTAGAACAAGCGACCAGTCACTGTGAAGTCCTTGAAAAAGTGATCTGATGGTGCCATGGACTGTCTCCGTCATTCCTTGGAGTGCACCGACTGGTCCAGATACACAGTGAGGACTTGGATGGACTAACAGATTGTGTTCCTGACTACATCAGGTTCTGCACTGCACGGACACCACCCTCACCATCAAGAAGGTGCACTGTTACCCTAACAAAAAAACATGGATAACCAGCAACCTCAAAGGAAGAAGAGGGCCTTCTTGGTTGGGGACCCTGCTGAACTCTGCAGAGAACTTAGGCACAGTCTGAGGGACAGTAAAAATGCCTACAAGAGAAAGCTTGAGGGGAGACTGGAGAAGAACCAGACCAGAGAAGTGTGGACAGGAATGAGGAACATCACAGGGTTTCAGAGGAAAGGGGACAGCCTTCCTGAGGAGAACTCTGCCCACGCCAACAAGTTGAACAAGTTTTTCAAGAGGTTTAACCCCTCCACTTGCATCCTCACCCCTTCCATGAATATGTAGACCATCTGAAGAGCAACAGACTCCTGCAACCCCACTGCTCAAAGGAACGGTACAGAAAATAATGTCTACCGTCCTCCATCAAACTATCTAACCTTTGACTTTCTAATCTGTAACTACTTGCCTTCACAACATGTATGTACGCAAATAAGTTTGTTTAATTGTTGATTTCTTCTTCTTGTGGGTGGGGATTAATAAAGTATTTTCAATTGAGATCGTGGATACAAGCGGCCAAAATGAGCTTCCTCTGCAGGGTGGCTGGGCTCTCACTCAGATATCGGGTGAGGAGCTCTGCCATCTAGGATAAGCTCGGAGTAGAGCCGCTCCTCATCCAGGTCGAGAGGAACCAGATGGGGCTGTTTGGGCATCTGGTCTGATGCCCCCTGAGCGCCTCTCTGCTGAGGTGTTTCGGGCACGTCCCACTGGGAGGAGACCAAGAGGCAGACCCCGGACCCGCTTGAGAGACTATGTCTCACAGCTGGCTGCGGAACGACTCGGGATATTTCCGGGTGAGCTAGAGGATGCAGCCGGGGTGAGAGAAGCCTGGGATTCCCGTCTGAGGCTGTTGCCCCTGCGACCCGGCCCCGGATAAGCGGAAGACGACAGAACGGAATAAGTGTCCGAGGCTGCATAGTGGAGTAGTGGTTAACACTGCAGCCAAAAAAGCAAGAAGGTCAAGGATTTGAGCGCCAGATAGGGCGAGGCTTGAATCACTGGCCTTTCTGTGTGGAGTTTGCATGTTCTACCCGTGTGCATGCAAGCTTTTGTCCAGGTACGCTGTTTTTTCCCATCCTCCAAAAAAGGAGAAATTGTCCCTGAGAAAGTACATTTGTGTGTGTGTGTGTGTGTGTGTGTGTGGACGGTTGTCTGTCTTTATGTGTGACCCTTCAACAGACTGGCAACCTATTTAGAATGTACCCCGCCTCTCACCTGCAGCCAGCCAGGATTGGCTACTGGAAACGAGCCTTACATACAGATATTGTACTGGTATGTCCTTTTCTAAATATGATGAAAAATGAGTATTTTTTTGTACTTTTTTTGCCAGTTTTTGGTTCTCTGTGCAAAAAAACCCTCCAGAGAACGAAACTGACAGTTGAAACTATCCGTTTAGCCCAGTAATGATAGATCATTACACTGTCAGAATAAACTCTAGGGTTACTGTGCTGTTTGACACGGTGCACTTTAGAAGCATTCAAAGTTAAATATAACAGTGTTGTGAATTAGTTTGAAATGACGTAAAGGACTGAAGGCTTAATGCGGATAACGAGTATAAAAACAGGCATGAAGAGAAAATAATCTGAGGTTTTGGAACGGCATCATAAACATTTCTATTTTAGGTTTTGGAACGATCATGTGTGCGGTGTTTGTGGGAGAAACTCTGCCTCCAATTTAATTATGAAAAGGTGTTATTTTTGCATGGAATAATTTGATTAAACCATTGAGCCTGTTGTTTTAGGAGCAGCGGCACAACTGCTGAACAGAGTGCCCTAAAATGGTCACACAGACATTAGAGTGAGTGTGGTTAAAAGCGTGACTGGCCTGCTCATTTTGCATCCAACATCTTTATTTGCATGCAATGAGATTGCTGTCGTGCTGTTTGTTTGGCTCATGCAACGTGTTAAATTCTAAAACTTCCCTTTAGGGGATTAATAAAGTATTTTTAATTCAAGTAAAACACGTAAATCAATTTGATATAAACACATGCCCTTTGGTAGTGTTTAAGTTTACTCACTCTATTCATCCCTCACCGGGGAAATTTTGTGCTGCACTCCTACACCGCAGCAGGCTGCCTACAACGACGCCAATGGTGGGAGAAATGGGGGGTCAGGTGTCTTCTCCAAGGACCCTAGACGTGTACTCAGTGGGATGCGAAACCGTGAACTTCAGGTTGACTTCTAGTCAGCGGGCGAACGCTCTAACCACTGAGCCATCGCCTCCCCTCTTTCTTTTTTTTTTTGATTATTTTGAATTACTCTATTCATCCCTCACCGGGGAAATTTGTTTGCTGCACTCCTTACACCGCAGCAGGCTGCCCTTCAACGGCGCCAATGGTGGGAGAAGTGGGGGCTAGGTGTCTTCTCCAAGGACCCTAGACGTGCTCTCCGTGGGACGCGAACCCGCGACCTTCCGGTCCGCGGGCGAACGCGCTAACCACGCGGCCACCGTCTCCACCCGTCTCCACTCTTTCGCCTCCATTCCTAAGAAATCTTTCAAGGAGTAACCACATCACCTTCTTAACTGTCTATTCCTTATGGGTTGCAGGGTGCCGGAGCCTATCCTGACTGATTCAAGGCAAAGGGCAGGGTACACCCCTAACAGGTCGACAGTCTGTCGCAGAGTAATCTCATCAGAGCAGGTCCATTCAAGTTAAAAAAAAAAAAAAATTTAAATTGCTGAAATCTTGGTTGCAAGGTGCCGCAGTGGATAGCACAGTGGCCTTGCAGCAAGAAGCTCAGGGTTCAAATCCCAGGTGGGGATGGGGCTTGGAAAACTTGGCCTTTCTGTGTGGAGTTTGCATCTTCTCCCGTGTATGTGTGGGTTTCCTCCGGGTACTCTGTTTTCCTTCCAAAAACATGCATGTTAGGTTTATTGACTGTTGTAAAATTGCCTCCAGGAATGTGTGTGTGCCGAACAGACTGGTGACCTGTTTGAGGTTTACCCTGCCTCTTGCCTTAAATCAGCCAGAATAGGCTCCAGCTCCCCCTGCAACTGCTTTAGGAAATACGCAATTCAGAAGATGCAAAAATGAATGCTTTAATCAGTCTCCTTCTTATCTGTCTATCCCTTATGGAGTTGCAGGAGCCCATCCGGCTGATTTAAGAAGAAGGGCAGGGTACACCCCGAACAGGTTGCCAGTCTGCCGCAAGGCCACACACCATCATTGCTAGGGGCAATTTGGCACCAGCCAATCAACCTAGCATACATGTCTTTGGAGGGTGGGAGGAAACCGGAGTACCCGGAGGAAACCCACACAAACACAGGGAGAACATGCAAACTCCACACAGAAAGGACAGTGTTCCAAGCCTCGTCCCCACTCAGGACTCGAACCCACGACTTTCTTGCTGTGAGGCCACTGTGCTACCCACTGCGCCACCATGCTTTACGTCCACCAATCCTTTAATCTTAATTTTTAAATCATATTTTGTGCATGACGATAAAATAAAAATGTTCCTGTCAAAAACATCAAACGTCCTCTAATTAAACGAACGTAATTCAAATTACAAAGTTATTTCTTCCACAGAGAAAAAGAACCTTTGATCACGTCTTATATTACAAAGTACAGGAGTAAAATGAACTTGTGACAGCTGTCCCGATGCGGTAGCTACACGGCTCTATTTTTAAGGCTAACAGGGTTAAACCCTCCACCACCTCTTCAAATGACCGTCTATATCCTCCACTCAGATTAGACGTGTGTATAATATTTCACTAGAATAAAAAAATGAAACACATCATGGTCGTATGGCCATAAAAAGTCCTGCAGTCTTTATAAATAAGTTGATTGGAGGTCAGTCATGTACGAATAAATGATTCCACTTCCGCTTCGTAAACGTCACTCAGCGTGAGATGCAAACTTCAGCAGCTGGTATGAAATCTATAATCTCCGTTTAATCCTTTCAGCCACTATGTGGAGATTAGGAGACTGCTTTAGAGGCAATCATAGTAAGAGATAGAAACACGGAGCCGCCACCGATCGGTGCTGCTCATCGGAAAGGTCCAGAGGCCAAAAGCAAACAGGTTGTCTTTCATTAAGAGCTGAGACCAGGAGATAGTGTCAAAAATACCCTCAATGTGCTCGTTAGGAGGGTTAAACCGAGCAGGAGAGGCATCTCCAGCAGCCTGCAGGTTTGGTGCTGCGGATGTGGTGGGTGGTCATTTGGAGGCGTTTGGAGAGAGAACACATTGTTAGCTGTTCTTACTCTTTCCTTAAATAAACGGGCCATACGCGAAGAGTGACATGCTGCTTGTGTACATACCTTCCTGTTTCTGGGTGACTGTGGGCGAGTTGTGAAGGCAGGCAGGGTAAGATTTAAAGCCCTGACGTCCTGTTCTGTCCAAGAAGCCGACTGTAGGTTAGTGTGACACTGACATAACTGCCAGGTCAGCAGCCAAGGTTGCCTCAGAGCCATGAGGGCTAATCCTGATCTAAAGTGAGGGAGGTGAAGACGGCAGGTTACACCAAACTTTCTTCATCCTGCACGACTGCCCACCGTTTAAAGATGGTCCGTTGTTGTCACGTCTACTTGAGTTTGTGATTTATTCTGATTTGTGCACCTTTGGTTCTTACCTGGTACTTATTTGGTCTTATGTTTCTTCCTTGATTGTTTGCACCCGTGATCCGCTCCTTTTTATGCTAATCCGTCAGTGTCTCTCTTTGAATGGGCTTGTGCAGGCGACTGTCATGGTACTACAAAGGAGAGCCAAAGAACTATGGTCATTCAGTGCGTTTCGGTTCCGCCAAGGTTACGCAGTTTCCTGGTCCCGCCATGTCTGGTCCACAGTCTCCAGATCCCGTCACATCAGGTTCACAGTCTCCTGGTTACGCCAAGTCTGGTCCACAGTCTCAAGATTCCGCCACATCAAGTTCAAAGTCTCCTGGTTACGCCAAGTCTGGTCCACAGTCTGGCCTTGCAACATGTAGTTTATGGTCGCCAGTGTCCCCGGTTGGGTCTAGCCTTGTCAGATACACCGACCATTAGGTCTCAAGTGTCAGCCCTCAGGTATTCATGCAGCCTAAAGACCTGAGGGTCTTCAGACCTGAGGGCCTTCAGAAAAATTGGTTCCACTTGATCCAAGTGGAACCAATGTGTTCCCCCTCTGTTACCTGTTTCGGGTGTGGTTTAGGGGCAGCTTTCCCCTGCTTCCAGCTTAATAGGGGTAATTTTTTCAAATGGAACGTAACAAAAAGTAGGGGTCCCAATATGAAACCCTGACGCCACCTTTTACAAAACACAGATTCTTAATGTTTAAGTTTCATTATGAGACACTGATTCAGGCTGACTCAGAGTTTTGGCCAAATGAAACTTTAAAGCTTTATTGGAAACTTAATTTAATCCCAAAGAAAATTTTAACTTGTAAATAAAATGAACAATAATTAATGAACGATAATAATAATTTAAAAAAACCTATTAAAATTTAACAAATGTTTAATTGTTTTATTCAACGCTCAAACATTGATTAGAATCAGAATCAGAAAGACTTTTATTTTGACGGTCACTGAACAAGATTCGGAGACTAGGAACTTGCTCAATAATAAAACTATCATTTTATTATTTCAGTTCATCCTAAATATTCTCCTCCATCCCCCACAATGCAGCACTCCATCACTAACAGATTGAACTACGATGCCGAAGCAGACGTTATAAATCCTTCATGTTTTTATCTTAAAGTCACAGAAAAAAACCTGCTTTTCTTTTTGCAGCAACACTAATGCTTTTAAAACAGAGTCTTGTGCTCCCCAGCTGCAAACATCTGTCACCATGTGCGTCTAAAACGGGTTAAAACGGGGAAGAAAGAGCCTGAGGGCGCAGGGTGCTCTCACAGAGGGACAAGATGTGACTCGCCTGCTATTAATAGCACTTTGAGAGATAATTCCTGCCTTGTTATCTAGCAGGCATTCTCAAGAAGCCTAGCCAAAGGCAGCGAGTTGTATAACCACGCTTTCTTTTACTATCCCACTCTCTTGTTTCTCAGTCTATTCAGGATCTGCTCCGTCCTACAGACTGAGCCGACATGTCTCTGCTACCCAAACACAAATCAGGGCCAAAAGGGCAGAATGATAGAAGCGGTTAGAATGATGAGGACCAGAAAAAAAAACCTTTGTTCTGACGTAATTAGCTTATCACACATATTCAGCTGTTGTTTAGTTTGCTTTTAAGCTTTGGATCTAAAGTCAATAATGTGATTAAGTAAACAGGCTTACAGCGGACATGTAAACTTAGATGAAGAGGTTACAAAGAACTTCTCATGAAAGACCAAAAGGATTTTGAAGCTGTCTTTTTTTTATTTTATTTTAGGTAGAAACGTTAAAAAATGAACTAAAGAATGGTTTTATATGAACAGAAATAAAATCCTTGAGAGAAACTTTAAGTCGAGGAGTTAAAGTTTTTAGGTCAAGGACACTTCATTGATAGCCAAAGGTGGATTGGCTTTGACGGGAAAAAGCTGCGGGCGGCCATTGTGGTTTACAAAGAATACACTAGACGTAGTTTAGTGAACAATGATGGGAAAAAAAACGGTTCTCAGTAACTCGGTTTCTTTTTAATATTGTTTTGTCCTTCCAGTTTTCACCCCTGTAGTCCCAGGGAGAGCTCTGGCCCAGTGGGTTTCAAACCAGGTTCTCCATTCTACCACTAGGCCAACGCCCCCTGGGACCAACTTGGTTTCTTAAAGAGAGGGTGTTGTGCTTTTGTGGGGTATTAAATCTTATCTCATAACACATGCAATGTTTAAAAAAAGGTAATAAACACATTTAATTGGTTTCAGTTTTATTTTTTGACACTGATTTTCCTCCTCCTCTCGCTCCCTGCATAGTTCTAACCCCGTTCATGTGCAAGACTCTGCATAAATCTTGTTAGAGGTCAGAAATACAATGTAGAGCAAATCTAGCACAACATTCCGTCGTGTTCCGCTCATCCGGGGCCAGGTCACGGGGGCAACAGGCTCAGACGAGAAGCCCAGTCTTCTCTCACCACGGCTGCATCCTCCAGCTCGCCCGGAAGGATCCCGAGTCGTTCCCCGGCCAGCTGTGAGACATTGTCTCTCCAGTGGGTCCGGGGTCTGCCCCTTGGTCTCCTTCCGGTGGGACATGCCCGAAACACCTCACAGCCAGGCGCTCGGGAGGCATCCTGACCAGATACCTGAACCACCCCATCTGGCTCCTCTCGACCTGGAGGAGGAGCGGCTCAACACCGAGCTCCTCCCGGATGGCAGAGCTCCTCAACTGATCTGTAAGTGAGAGCCCAGCCACCCTGTGGAGGAAGCTCATTTCGACCGCTTGTATCCGTGATTTTGCACACCTGTACCACAGCAAGTTCCTAGTCTCTGACGTTCTTTGTTGATCACGGCAATAAAAGCATTTCTGATTCTGATCTCTTTCAGTCAAGATTGTACCGTATGGTGGAAATCTCCGTCTCTCTCCAGGATGAAGCGACCATCCTCTTGGTCCGCAGGAGTCCAAAGGTGATGAGAATCTTCAGACTAGATGAAAACTTAAAGTTTTCAGGGTAAATGATTAAAATACAAAGCTTAGCTGTGCAAGGTATCAGAATCACAGTTAGTTCACCTACTACACAGTGATTTTCCAAAAAGCTTGCAGTTGGGGTCTTCCCGCACAGAGTGGATCAGGTTACCTTTCTCAGTAAGATGCTGTATAAAGGTGTGGAATGCCAGGAAACATGTTTATGATGTTCCTGTCTGTAATAAATACAGAGATTTATCTTTTTTATTGTACCATATTCATCCCTCGTGGGGAAATCACTGTGCTGCATTGCACCGCAGCAAGCAGCAAATGGTGGGAGTAACTAGGATTAGATCCAGGAACACTTAGGCACGGGCACAGTCAGAATCGAACCAGCTTATCCTGGTTCAAGAACAGACGTTCTTCCACTGAGATAAAGCCTCCACAAATACAGAATACAGATTTAGAATTTCATTCTGGATTACAGGCTACAATTTTTGTTTTGTTGTTTTAACCATCCGTCCCTAACAGGGTCGCGCGGGGTGCAGGAACTTAAAATAATAATAATGCATTGTATTTATACAACACTTTTCTGGACACTCAAAGATGCTTCACATATGGATTATTCATTCACTCCATACTAGATACACACATTCACACACAGATTCATTCCTGATGATGGGAGCTACCATGCAAGGTGCATACCACTATCATCAAAAGCAACTGGGGGTTCAGTGTCTTGCTCAATGACACCTCGCCATGCACTCTGGGCAGGGGATCGAACCAGCGACCTTTTGGTTACAGGATGGTCGCCCAACCCGCGGAGCCATCCTTCCCTGATTCAAGCTGATTCTATCCCAGCTGATTCAATGCGAGAGGCAGGGTACACCCTCAACAGGTCACCAGTCTGTTGTGGGGCCACACACACAAACTCATTCCTAGAGACAATTTTTTAGTGGCCTATCAACCTCAAATGCATGTTTTTGGAGGGTGGGAGGAAACCAGATTACCTGGAGAAAACCCACACATACGTAGGGAGAACATGCAAACTCCACACAGAAAGACCAGTGTTTCAAGCCTCGTCTTCCTCCGGGATTCGAACCCCGATCTTCTTGTTGTGAGGCCACTGTGCTACCCACTGTGCCACCATGCTACCCACTGTGCCACCATGCTACCCATGCCACCATGCTACCCATGCTACCCATGGTAGCATGGTACGCTCAGAAGACAGTGGAGACCGGCCTGGCAGCAACTTCACTGATTCGAAAACTGCATTTACCTATGATGTGACCCCCCACCAGGAAGCATGACAACCAGTCTGAACAACTTCTGATGAACGATTTATGTACAAATGAAGATCAAACACGGTAACGCTCGTGTTTGTATCGGTCATCAATAACACCGATCACATCGTTAAATAAACAGAAGCAATAATCATTAACATCAACCTGCAGATAAGATTCTTTTGAAAAATCACAGTCACTAATCGACTAAAGGTTGGAAGTTAATCATTAAAATCAATTCATTTTATTAACATTTCAAAATAAAAGCCAGAAAATACTGACCTGGACACAAAGAGACGAAAATGAAAAAATAAAACTAGTGATTATATTCTGAAAGGTTTCATGTTACTTCCTGTTTACACATTAAACTGGATTGTGCAACGACAGTTTTAGCTTAAATGGCACGACGTAATGTAAACACTTACACAACACCTCAGAGTTATCTCAGTGTTTATACATGACAAATAAATTGATAATTAACGTGTAAACACGGTAGTTCACCCCATGTGTCCCCAAAACTAGTATCGTCCTGTTTTTAACGGGTTCGTGTTGCTTATTCGCTTTGTTTTAATTATCAAATGAATTTTCTCAGACTTTTAGTTTTACTTTCAGATGATTTCTTCTTAAGAAATGAGTGGGTCAAAGGTCAAACATATTAAGGATGACTCATTAGGAAACTATTCTGTTCTTTTCCTTTGAACTGGTTCCATGAACAGGGTGATTCATGCTCCTCATCAAACCATTGCTCTGTATTTTTCGGTAGTTTTTTAAAGGAAACTTTGTGTCTAAAAATAAACCTGGACTCACTTCACTCAGATTATGTTGAATCTTTTTTCTTTCTTGTGTAGAGTTTGCATGTTCTCCCTGTGAATGTGTAGGTTTTCTCCAGGTAATCCGGTTTCCTTCGTTCCATCGTCTTCCGCTCATCCAGGGCCGGATTCTCTGACCCCAGCTGCATCCTCCAGCTCACCCGGACGGATCCCAAGTCGTTCCCCACCCAGCTGTGAGACATAGTCTCTCCAGCGGGTCTGGGGTCTGCCCCTTGGTCTCCTCCCGATTGGACGTGCCCGAAACACCTCACCAGCGAGGTGCTCGGGAGGCATCTGGTCCAGATGCCCGAACCACCCCATCTGGCTCCTCTCGACCTGGAGGAGGAGCGGCTCGACACCGAGCTCCTCCCGGATGGCAGAGCTCCTCACCCGATCTCTGAGTGAGAACCCAGCCACCCTGCAGAGGAAGCTGCAGGGATTAATAAAGTATTTTTAAAAAGTAGGCGTGGCCGAGAACAATAGGTGTGTCCAAGAACAAAGTAACTCGCTAATTATTCAATCATGCATGAATGAAATTCCGTTTTTTTTTTTTGATATGATAACATTCACAGTTCATTTTAATACATAGCCGGTATTCACAAAGAGCAGCTCAACACCGAGCTCCTCCCGAATGGCAGAGCTCCTCACCCGATCTCTGAGTGAGAACCCAGCCACCCTGCAGAGGAAGCTGCAGGGATTAATAAAGTATTTTTAAAAAGTAGGCGTGGCCGAGAACAATAGGTGTGTCCAAGAACAAAGTAACTCGCTAATTATTCAATCATGCATGAATGAAATTCCGTTTTTTTTTTTTGATATGATAACATTCACAGTTCATTTTAATACATAGCCGGTATTCACAAAGAGCAGCTCAACACCGAGCTCCTCCCGAATGGTAGAGCTCCTCACCCGATCTCTGAGTGAGAGCCCAGCCACCCTGCGGAGGAAGCTCATTTCAGCCGCTTGTATCTACGATCTCATTCCTTCGGTCACCACCCACAGCTGATGACCATAGGTGAGGGTGGGAACGTAGATCGACTTGTAATATGAGAGCTTTGCTTTTCGGCTCAGCTTTCTCCTTCTTCGTCCTGCCCTCCAAAAACATTCATTAGGTTGATTGGCCATTTGGGAAATTGACCCTAGGAATGAGTGTGTGTGATTGGTTGTCTGTGTGTGGCGCCACAACAGACGCCACACACAGACCTGGCCTGTTTGGGATACACCCCGAACAGGCCTAGTGACCTGTTCGGAGTGTATCCCACCTCTTGCCTGTCTGTAACCCTGCAATCAGCCGGGATAGGCTTCAGCATTCCTCACAAATCACAACCCTGTTAGACATACCCAGATCAGAAAATGCATGATAGACTTTTTTTTTTGCCGAGAAAAACATGAATAACCTGGTTGTATTTCTATTACAAATACTGCGAGTTACTGTAATATATTTCTTTTTTTATTTCAAGAAAAAAGTTGGCAATATACTACTGGTTATGATCATATCAGTATGATGAGGCATAGCTCAGTGGTAAAATTACCATCTTGTAGAAAGAAGAGTTGCTGGTTCGAATCCTGCTGAGCTCATGCCTAAGTGTCCCTGGAGAAGACACCTACCCCCCGTTTCTCCCACCAACGGTGCAGATATTGTCTGGCTGCTGCGGCGCAATGCAGCACAGGAGTTTCCCCATGAGGGATTAATACAGTATGACTAATCATTAAGTCAACTGTTAATTAGCAGTGCGTGCGGCTGGGGAAGAATGTCTCCACCTCTCGGACAATCAGCACAGGATCTCCACAGAGCTGTGTCCTCTCTCCTCTGCTCTTCTACCTGTACACCAACTGCTACACTATCCACCATGAAACTGATCAAGTTTGCAGATGACACCACCCTCATCGGGCTCATCTCTGATGGTGATGAGTCGGCCTACAGGATGGAGGTAGACCGGCTGGTGTCCTGGTGCAGCAACAACAACCTGGAGCTCAACGCTCAAAAGACAGTGGAGATGATCGTGGACTTTAGGAGAGTCACAGTCCCCTTTACCCGCTTGCATTGACAGACTCCCCCATCACCACTGTCGACTCTTTCCGCTTCCTCGGCACTACCATCACACAGGACCTAAAGTGGGAGCCGTCCATCAGTTCCCTGATCAGCACCCCATGATATAATTCCATTCTCCCATTACACTGACCGACTCCCCCATCACCACTGTAGACTCTTTCCACTTCCTCGGCACTACCATCACACAAAACCTAAAGTGGGAGCCATCCATCAGCTCCCTGATTAGCACCCCATGATATAACTCCATTCCCCCCTTTACTGTATACTGACAGACTCCCCCATCACCACTGTAGACTCTTTCAGCTTCCTCGGCACTACCATCACACAGGACCTAAAGTGGGAGCCGTCCATCAGTTCCCTGATCAAAAAGACCCAGCAAAGGATGTACTTTCTGCGGCAGTTCAAGAAATCCAAGCTGCCCGCCCAGATGTTGGTGCAGTTTTACACTGCCATCATCGAGTCCATCCTCACCTCCTCCATCACCATGTGGTACGCTGGAGCCACTGCTAGAGACAAATATAGACTTTTTACCAACCAAACAAAAATGATTGGCTGAGGTTAAGTTAATAAAAATACCAACTGAAAATATTCAGAGAGAGGGTCAAACTGTAGAGAGGTACACACACTGTAGAGGGTGAACACTATCGATCCATCTTTTAGTCCTATCAGGTTCTGGATAACACCAGAGGGTGGGATGCCCTTGACTCCTTCTTTGTACTGACCCTGATGGGGTGATCCTTTGGATGAGTTTGGTCATGTGATGATGTGTCATCCAGACTCTTCCTCCACTGTAACGACCCCCTTTAAGCTGCTTGATAACTTTACAACCGTTCCGTCGTCTTCCGCTCATCTGGGGCCAGGTCGCAGGGGCAACAGTCTTAGACGGGAAGCCCAGGCTTCTCTCACCCCGGTTGCATCCTCCAGCTCACCCAGGAAGATCCCGAGTCGTTCCCCAGCCAGCTGTGAGACATAGTCTCTCCAGGGGCACCGGGGTCTGCCTCTTGGTATTCTCCCGGTGGGACGTGCCTGAAACACCTCACCAGCGAGGTGCTCGGAGGGCATCTGAACAGATGCCAGAACCGCCCCATCTGGCTCCTCTCGACCTGGAGCAGGAGCGGCTCCACACTGAGCTCCTCGCGGATGGCAGAACTCCTCACCCGATCTCTAAGTGAGAGCCCAGCCACCCTGCGGAGGAAGCTCATTTCGGCAGCTTGTATCTGCGATCTCCTTCTTTCGTTCACCACCCACAGCTGGTGACCATAGGTGACCTTACGACCTTCACACAAAATATCAGATGTCTCTGTTTTGATGATTTTATGTTAATATTAAATAAGGAATGTCTCTCTTTTGTGTCATTCAGCACCTCTAATGATTCCCAGGATGAGAAATGGATCCCTCTGGTCTTGCTGTGGTGGTCACTGAGACTCTCCCTTCTAGTGGGGAGCAGATGGAACTGTCGGATTCTGTAATTAATGAAGAGGCGTCGCTAAGTGTGCAGTTTGTGGTGATGACATGAAATATGAAGAAACCATCTAGTATGACCTCATACATGTGAAACTCCAACGATCACTCTGAGAAGGAAACGTATTGGTTTCTACAGACAAAAAACAATGACTCGTGGAATGATTGAAATTCTTTTCAAATGGAAAAAAAGACAGGTTTGGTAAGAAATGAGAGTGTGTTTACAGTATGTTGTATAAACAACTGTACATGATGGACACGCCTAAAACCTTTTCTGAAGTCAGTTCATCATCTAGAATCAGTTATCATGCCATCTTCCAGTTTTTCTTCCAGAAAATTTCCTAACTTGTAATAAAACAAATATATTTTTCTAAAATGTGTTAGATAAAGTGTCTAATGTGTTCTCCATTAGAATCTAAATGTGTTTTAAGAATCTAAGTGATTTTAATCTAAATTAGAATCTAGATGTGTTCTTCAGCTCTCACTGGATCGATTTGCTGCCGAGTGTGAAGCGGCTGGGATGGGAATTAACGCCTCCAAATCCGAGACCATGGTCGCCCGGAAAACGGTGGAATGCCCCCTGCGGGTCAGGGACAGGGTCCTGCCCCAAGTGGAGGAGTTTAAGTATCTCGGGGTCTTTTTCACGAGTGGGGGAAGGATGGAGCGGGAGATCGACAGGCGGATCGGTGCAGCATCAGCAATAACTAGGACGCTGCATCGATCCGTCGTGGTAAAGGGAGAGCTGAGCCGAAAAGTAAAGCTCTCGATTTACAAGTCGATCTACGTTCCTACCCTCACCTATGATCACCAGCTGTGGGTGGTGACCGAAAGAATGAGATTGCGGATACAAGCGGCCGAAATGAGCTTCCTCCATAGGGTAGCTGGGCTCTCACTCAGAGATCGGGTGAGGAGCTCTGCCATCCGGGAGGAGCTCGGTGTCGAGCTGCTCCTTCTCCAGGTCGAGAGGAGTCAGATGGGGTGGTTCGGGCATCTGGTCAGGATGCCCCCCGAGCGCCTCGCGGGCGAGGTGTTTTGGGTACGTCCCACCGGGAGGAGACCAAGAGGCAGACCCCGGACCTAATGGAGAGACTATGTCTCAACGGCCGGGGATTAACTCGGGATCCTTCCTGGTGAGCTGGAGGATGCAGATGGTGTGAGAGAAGCCTAGGCTTTTGTCCTGAGGCTGTTGCCCCCGCGACCAGGCCACGGATAAGCGAAAGACAACAGAACGGAACGAACGGAATAAATTGTGATATAGGACAGATGGAGGCACATTTTTTGATTTGCATTGACTCTGTACTTGTTTCTTATTCTTGCAGCAAGTGCGGTAGGAGCTGCAGCTCCCGCATCGGCTTATTCAGCCACAGCAATGCAGGTGCAGACTCCATTATCTCCGATGCCAACAACTTATTCTTGTTTTAACACTGAATTATTTTTTGTGGGGGGTTAACTTTTTTACCCCTCTCCACCCCCATTTATTCCTAGATACTCAAAGTTAAAGGCCTCAAGTATCCTGGACCAAAGTTAACATATTCTCAGGTACTTAACCTCAGTTTAAAAGCAACTTTTACAACATTTTTTTTTGTCAATTTTACGATTGATAAACATACGTTCGCTCCTGAAAATACCTCCAAATAACTTTTCGATTTAAAAATCTTTTTTTTTTGCTAAACTTGCAAAGAAAAATAAATAAAAAACGACCTTGTGAGAATATTTACAGCTAACATCGATCGCTCCAGACGTGGTGAGGAACTACATTGAAGCTTTCTTATTGAATTTCATAGATAAGTTGAAGGCTGCAGATAAACGGACCAAGATATCACCTTTCTTGTCTGATGATGAAGGTCAGACTAATAAAAAACAAATTGCATCACACTGATGTGAGCAGGCGTAAAATTACTGACCAATTAAAAACACAGAAACCAGCTGCTGGGATAAAATCTGCATCCTCTTCGTGTTACATGTTGGAGCAAAAACTGTAAACACAGCGAGTCAGTTCATTTAAAGCAATCAATTTCTATGAAGGACAGGAACAAACACGAGTTGTGACATGCATTGGAAAATCATTCAGACGGACTGTGAGTGGGAAGTCGCCCTCTGATCCCGTGTCAAAAGGACTGGTGGGAACTTTTTTTTTTTTTTTAGAACAAACCGGTCTGTTCTGCTTTTTTATCTTTAAAAGCTACTAAAAAGTAGAAAAAGAAAGAAACAAACCCACAAATAAATATGTTTAATATTTTTGGAAATAAGTTTGGTTAGTTGAATCCTCGTTCTGATTTGTTCACTCTGCTTTTGTTTCAGCAGGCATGCTAGGATAAAAGATCAAGTTTTATACACACATGTACACACTTGATAATACAGCTATTCACAATCATTCACTCCATAAATGTAGAACTACTGTAAACATGCACTCTGTTACCACTGAGTCGTCTTGGCTCTCAGGCTCCGTTCCTGGATAGAGGATTATGATATGCTGATCCGACAATCTGTACGGTTACACCAGTGTACGATGTCTGATCGCTGAGATGGAGCGATGATCAATGAGCTCCATCTCAGCTTCCTGGGTTTAGATTTCCTGCGTCTATGTCTGCTTTGGTGGTGCCTGGATGCCAGAGCAAAGGCTCAGGGTGTTTTAAAGGGAACCAGGATTAAAAGGCATCGTTTTAGTCAACGACCCAACAGTAGAGCTCAGTTTAGATCAGGGGTGGGCAAACTTTTGGACTCGCGGGCCACATTGGGGTTCTAACATTTTACCAAGGGGCCCGAACAGGAGCAGAGGGATGACATGCTTTAGTAAACAAGTGCGCTAGATATGGGAAGCCATTGGGGAGGCTACACGCCTGTAATCTAGCACGCTAACATTAAAATCAAGCGCCCTAGCGCTTAAAAAGACATGCATCTAGCGCGCTAGGTTTAAAATGTAGGTTTGAAATCTCCTGACAATCTATTTTGAAAATGTGTGCATCACGAAAACACACGCATTTTAATGTGAGCAGTGTTGTTGTTTTCTTAACAAACCTAATATATCTAAAGTGTGCCATCTAGTGAAGAAACATCAGAATTGCAGTGAAAATAAAACCTTGACATGGTTCATTTATTTAAATTTTTTCGGGTCGGTTTAAACGTTTAACGGGCAGCATGTGGCCCGCGTGTCGCAGTTTGCCCATGCCTGATTTGGACCATCAGAACGTCCGCACAGCGACCCTCGGAGACAGTTTTCCACAAACAGTTCATTTAGGATGTTTTTAATGAGTTTAAATTGGGGGTTTATGATGGTATGGCATTGGAACCAATTTCAGTTTAAAATAAAAACGTCTTTAAATAGCATCGTTGGACCCATTGAAGGTACTGGAACACACAACCCTAGAAAATCTTCCTAACTTGGTTTTCACACTGTCAGAATAGAACGAACGCGGTCCCAAGTGGCACAGATACCGTCTTTTGACCGGGAGAACCTGGTTTGATTCCTGCTAGGCCCAAGCCGTCCCTGGGACCACAGAAAAGACACAAAAACAAAAAAAGTAAAGAAGATCAAAAACCTGAAAAGACAAAAAAAAAAAAAGGAATTGAACGAACGTGTTTCTTTAGCTGGGAAACGTAAACATTGATGAATGTTAACAAAAAACCCCAAATCGGATCCATCCTCAGCTCTTTTTCTAAAACAAAATAAATTTTAAGAGCTATTTGCATGCGATTGGTTTGACCTAGCAACCTTTTACTGACGTGCCCATCAGTATGAATCCCCATGTCTGTCATTTCCTCCGTTTGAAATTTGACCATGTCCATAAAGCTGTCTACCAATGTCCATAATTTGACTGGGATTTTTTTGGGCTGCTGTTTTCCATTGATTTCACCAACTCTTACAGCAGATCTAAATCATTTCCTGTCTGTATGGCCTTCATTTTTCTTCATAGATTTTGTTGACAATTTTAAACATTTTCTCAGTCTATTCATGTTTTTATTGAAGCTAAATTAACAACAAAGTGCATCGATGTAATTTTTTCCAAATAAAACCTACAAGAGAAAACTGGACCTGGAAACGACACTCGAAATGTTGGCATGCAAACATTAAACTAAGAATTTTTTTCAATCTGATTTTAGATACTAGGTTTGGACTTTTTCTATGATTGTCATTGAACAGAAGGTTTGTATCACCGTGATTAGATGGAACACAATCTTCTGGAAAAAGTTAGTGAAATCTGTACAAAGTTAGAGAAATCAGTTCCAGGAGACGTTGGCCTAGTGGTAAAGTTAATGTCTTTTGACCGAGAGAACCTAATTCGAATTCTACTGGATCCAAGCCGTCCCGAGGACCACAGGATGGCAAAAACAACAAAAAAGACACTAAAAAGAAAAAAGACAGAGGTCCCAGGTGGCGTTGGCCTAGTGGTAGGGTTACCGTTTTTCGACTGGAAGGAACCTGGTTCGAATCTCACTGGGTCCAAACTGTCCCTGGGAACACAGAATGGCAAAAACAACAACAACAAAAATACTAAAAAAACAAACAAAAAAAAACAAAGGTCCTAGGGGGCGTTGGCCTAGTGGTAGAGTTACCATCTCTTTCGACTGGCAGAACCTGGTTTGAATCCGACTGGGACCTAGCCGTCCCTCGGACCACAGCATGGCAAAAACAACAACAAAAAAATACTAAAAAAAAACAAAAACAAAAAAAAAGGTCCCAGGGGGCGTTGGCCTAGTGGTAGAATTACCGTCTTTCGATTGGGAGAACCTGGGTCGAAACCTGCTGCGTCTAAGCCATCCCTAGGACAAAAAAAGACACTAAAAAAACAAAAACAAAAAGACAAAGGTCCCAGGGGGCGTTGGCTTAGTGGTAGTGGTAGAGTTACCATCTTTCAGATGGAAGAAACCTGGTTCGAACCTCACTGGGTCCAAGCCATCCCTGGGAACACAAAATGGCAAAAACAACAAAAAAATACTAAAAAAAAACAAACAAAAAAAAACAGACAAAGGTCCCAGGGGGCGTTGGCCTAGTGGTAGAGTTACCGTCTTTCGATTGGGAGAACCTGGTTCGAAACTCACTGGGTCTAAGCCATCCCTAGAACAGCAAAAAAGACACTTAAAAAAAAAAAGACAAAGGTCTCAGGGGCGTTGGCCTAGTGGTAGAGTTACTGTCTTTCGACCAGAAGAACCTGGTTGGAATCCCACTGGGTCCAAGCCATCCCTGGGACCACAGAATGGCAAAACAAGAAAAAAAGACACTAAAAAAATTTGAGAAATGTCCAAAGTTATTGATTTGCATTTGGCTATAAGTCACTAAAAACACAACCACAAGGTAATGTGAATTAAAACGGTCCGATTCAAGTACAGCTATAGTCTGTTACTTACTATACTGTTTCTGGTGTTCCATTTTTAGTTCCAGATGACTCCGTAGTTTCTCCCAGTTGCATGTACATTATTTCTGGTTGAGGTAAATTAGTTATGCAGCAAGCTTTAAAATAACCACTTCTAGAGGGCTGGACGACTTAGATCATTTACTAAGAACAGACTTTGTTAATGTGCAACCGTGATGAAAGAAAAACTTCCAGAGTTAATCTTGTCAGATAAGTTGGGTTTTTTTTTTTTGCCACAAAAATGTGCAAATTTTTACACTGTTGTATTCTCAGTTCTCCTCAGAAACGGAAGCCGAGGAGAGAGAAATGTTCTAATTAAATGTGGAAAACTGTCTTCAGAAAGCCACGGCAGCAGCTCTGCATGGCGAATGACATGAATCTGAGCCAAACATGCCACACGATCAACAGAGATATAATAAAACAGTTTCTATGTACAGCACAGTGAGCTACACCTACTCTCCAGAGCTAAACACACACTTTGTCTGGAATAACTCCGTATGGACGGTAACATGGGCACATTCAATATAAACACTGAGCTCTATTTAATACACTTACTCAGTTTCTCTACCTATCTACTTGGCCTTGTCAGCTGACTCACGGTGCAGCTGTTTGACACGGTATTTAAGCTTAAGGTTTCAAACCAGGAGAAACAGATCCTCCCAGAAAAAGACAAATAAATATGGTAAATAAAACACCAGCAGGCCCTGCTGTTGTCATTTATTTCAATCCCTGTCCAATAAGGAGCTGGAACATGATCTGGATGTTGGCATAAGAGCACCCCACAGCATCTCTAATCTCTACTTTCAATCTAGACTGCAGTCCGTTTATATGGTGATAACTGGACAGATGCTTCCTCTGCCTGAAGCCTACCGCCGGATCATCGACTCAGCCTGGAAATCTGGTTGAAAGGATCTTTTTTTTTTTTTATTTATGTGGGCCAGTGATGCTATGGGACTGAGATCTCTGCGTGTTTGCACCCATCCAGACCACCGTCACGCCCCAATGCCGCCAACTCAACAGTCAGTCAATAATGGATGACACCCATCTCGTCTGCTTGTCTGTGGCGTGTCAAACGTCCTTTGGGACGCCTGGGAGCGAGCGCCCTTACAAGCAACCACTCCTTCATTATTAATACAAGTGTTTTAACTGAAAGTAAGATCACACTCTATTTACCCAGCAGCCCCTGAATGCTCCGTGTTTTTGTCTCTAATGCCTCTTCATCCTCCTTCGCAGTGCCGTGAAAGTTTGGAGATTGAAAGTGGGAGTGGGTCAGCTGCCTGCACTGCAGGTTTCTTTGGGAGATCAGTGTCCGTAGGCATCACGACTTTGGGAATGTGGATGAACCCAGACTGGGCTGCCCGGCAGGAGGCATGTGTGTATAAATATACAATAAATGTAGATGTGTTGGAGTGTGTCTGTGCGCCCTATTCATGGCTACGGTTGCGTCTTTTAAAGAAGAAGAACTGGGGCTTCTGGGGTGGGCTCAGTAGGATTGGGACCTGGTTCTTGTGGATGATGCGGACCTGTAGGAAAAACATAATAAAATTCAGTTTGCAAGGCTCTGTTTTTCAAAGCATGCTTTTATTTTTTTGAGATTCGATTAGGTGAACTTCAGGGGTCGCCACAGCAAGTCAGTTTCTTCCATCTAAAGTAGAAAAAGTTTCAAAAAAGTCTTCTGGACGGTTTAATTCTTGATCGAGACGTTTTGACTTCCATCCGGAAATCATTTTCAATCTGATAGAAATGGACTGAAAACTGAATCTATTTAAACTAACCTAAGTAAAGGGTAAAAAAAATACTAAGGAGGGCTCGACCAATGAGCCTGTGTTGCCTATGATGGCCGTGAACGGCTCCTATTGTAACCACAGACCAGTAAACGATCCCTATTGTAATAATGCTAAAAGCCTAGAGAATAGAAATTCCTGCTAACGAGAGGCGTGAATCTGGGTCACGGGGTGTCCTCTTTGGTCCAGGGCTTCAGAATGCTGCTGTAAATCCCGGGCAGAATGTATCTAACGCCTCCACTCCGATAGAAAGAAAATCCCTCACTGAATCGGAGTGGAGGCGTTAGATACATTCTGCCCGGGATTTACAGCAGCATTCTGAAGCCCTCCAAATCCAGCATCCTTCTTCCTATGTACTCTCTCTCTCTCTCTCCTCTGCACATGTCCAACCCATCTCAGTCTGACCTCTCTGACTTTATCTCCAAAACCTCTAGCTTGTGCTGTTCCTCTGTTCCTGTCCATCCCGGTCACTCCCAGAGAGATCCTCAGCATCTTCATCTCTGCTACCTCCATCTCTGTTTCCTGTCTTTTCCTCAGTGTCACAGTTTTGTACACTTTTTCTTTCATTTTAGCTGAAACTCTTCTATCACACGTCACACCTGATACTTTTCTCCACCCGTTCCAGCCTGCCTGCACATGCTTCTTCAACTCTTTTCCACACTCTCCATTGCTAATATTTTATAATCTTATAATGGTGGATTTACATATAGACTTAAAGGGAGTGGCAGCACTACCTGAAGGGAGGGACTGAGTGTGAACGTAACACATGGACTGGGGCTGCAAAAACACTCCCTGTTTACGATAAAAATGTCAGCATGGTGGCCAAAAGATTTATCACAAAGAACATCCTGGTGTTTGAATTGTATTCAAATACTGAACTAGAGATCACTCAAATTACTCAAACATCAATGACTGAAATAGAAAACAACATTTCAAGCATGTTTTGATGAGGGAATAAGATCAAACATGGTACAAACCTCCAATTTTGCAAAGTACTCCCTCTAACGTTTATACACCAGTTCCTAAATGATGCATTCTACAGTAGCCACTTAGGTACCAACTCTCCATCTCTACAAAAGTCTGGATTAAAAAATAAATATTATAACTGACACAGAAACACTGGACAGCTAGAAGTTTTAGGTAATCTATTTAAAGGATTTATTCAAAGCCTTTTCAAATACTAAGTACTTTCAAAGTTCTTAGGATCAACAGTTCAGAGCAATTGAGAGTGTGGAAAAGAAGTGAAGAAGCGTGTGCAGGCAGGCTGGAATGGGTAGAGAAAAGTATCAGACGTGATGTGTGACAGAAGAGTTTCAGATAAAATGAAAGAAAAAGTGTACAAAACCGTGGTGAGAGTGGCCATGTTGTTTGGTTTAGAGACAGTGGCACTGAGGAAAAGACAGGAACCATAGATGGAGGTAGCAGAGATGAAGATGCTGAGGATCTCTCTGGGAATGACCAGGATGGACAGGATCAGAAAAACAGCACATGTTAGAGGTTTTGGAGATAAAGTCAGAGAGGCCAGACTGAGATGGTTTGGAGATGTGCAGAGGAGAGAGAGAGTACATCGAAAGAAGGATGCTGGAATTTGGGACCTGGATTCAAAGCCTTTTCAATAGGACGGCCATTTTACAGAACAACATGGATTGAAGCTTATGTGAACATCACGTGGGCACGTTTTGTAAACACTTCTAAGCTATCATGTCATTTGTTCACCTTTCCTCTGACTTATATGTCAAAGGGTGTACCTCTGGGCGCCGTTTAGGGATCACTGTTATTGAAACAACAAAGATGAAGTCAAACTCTATGCAGATGATACACCCATGTTTTTGCCATTTATTTTGTGCTGCAGGTCTTACAAAGTGAACTTTGAAGGCTTCATTGTCTCTACTTGGTCATTAGTTAAAGGATTTTATGTGAAAATAAATTTCTGGAAGCAGAAAAACCACCAAAAAAACCCCCAAATGTCTACAAATAAAATCTAATTAAAATTAATCTGAGACTTCTTCCTTTTTTTACTTTCCTTTACTTGTTCTTTCTTTCCTTCGTATTACTTCTTTCTCCTCTGTTTTACATAGCACATAGCATCTTAGGAGAACTGGAAATGTTCTCACATCCTCTTATTCAAGTGTGACATGATGCTATAAAGTAAAACGCAGTAACGTAATGTCTTCCTTTTGGAAAACAGGTTGTGAAATTTGGTTTTTGAGCCAACAACAGCTTCTGAAAAGTTCTTAATAAATGCCAGGATGCTTCAATACAAGTCGGAAACCCAGTGCTTGAAAGTTAGGAAATTACATAGGGGTTGTTTGAGCAAATTAGGAGCCAAAATATTCAAAAGCAAGTTCCCACATTTATTCTGTTTAGCCATGCTCTGACTCTGACTTCTTTAAACTCATCAAAGGAATTGCAACGAACAGACGGTTTCCGATCATAACCTGAAAAATATCCTGATCACAGACTCATACTAGTTGTGCATTTTGGATGTGAATGATTACGAAACAATTCCAAACGGATCGTCTGCTTCCTATTATAACTTTTTCAATGGTTGCGCTGTTTCCAGTCACGCATCTTCGTAAGTGAGCTGAATGCTTGGAAACTGTTTTTTGTTCATTAAAACTATTTTATGACTGAAGGCTCATGAAGAAGAAAAAAAACACGTTTTGGTGACAGATTTATTGTCAGGGTCGATTTAAAGACAATTTTTTCAAGAAAATCCAAGTGGCATGTTGAAAAGTGTTTGTTTGGTGACCATTCATGTGTCCACTGCTTCAGTCTGAAGGACATTTCTAGCCCTTAAAGGAGAGCTTTAAGGGCTTGCAAATCCAGTCCCGGAGAGCAAGTGTCCTGAAGGTTTTTCAGGACACTGACACAATGTAACCGGGATCAGATGTGTAGATGGACCAACAGATGGAAAACCTTCAGGACATTGGCCCTCGAGGACAGGAGTTGGACAACACTGGCTTGAAGCAAAGTAAAACTTGCATCAAATTTGGATCGATTTTAACTATGAATGATTATTCCTCACTTTTGTCTATTTTATGTTTCTAATTTTCTGGATTTCATTGATACGTTTGTATCACAACTATTCTGTTTATTGAATGAAGGTATTCATAGTAAAGTCATACGGCAACTGTCTCTACAGTTTTCCTCCAAATTAAGATGATTTATGTAACTGTACAATAGATTATCGCAGGGGTGGGCAAACTTTTTGACTCGCGGGCCACAATGAGTTCTAACATTTGACAAAGGGGGCCGGAACAGGAGCAGATGGATGACATGCTTTGGTAACCGCTAGATTAGACCGACAGAATGGCGCGCTAGGTTTTAAACAAGCGAGCTAAATGTTACATCAAGAGCATTAAATTTCAACTCTCGTGCGCTAGGCCTGAATTCTAGTGCAAAAGCGTTTAAAAACATGCATTTAGCGGCGCTAGGTTTGAAATCTAAGCGCTTAATGTAACATTTTGCTTATTTTAACATCTAACACGCTTGTTTACGCGTGTGTATTGGGCCTGATGGCTTTCCATATCTGTGCACACTATTTATTTTGACAGCGTTCACATCACGGAGATGCACACATTTTAATAGGAGCAGTGTTGTTGTTTTCTCAACAAAGCTAATATATGTAGAGTACGCCATCTAGTGAGGAAACATCAGAATTGCAACTAAAACATTGACAACATTGATTTACTTAAATCTTTTATGTTCAGTGGGTCGTATTAAAAAGTTTAACGGACCGCATGTGGCCCGCGGGCCGTAGTTTGCCCATGCCTGGGTTATGGGGTGGATTGATCAAGACAGGAGACTATTAAAGGCTGACATGGGAAATAGACGTCGAAAGTAGGGAGACGTTGAAAGTAGGAAGCTGTTCGATGTTTTAGAAGAAAATCTTCCTTTAAATTGAACACAAAAGACCATAAGAGGCATAAACTTAATTCAAAATGGACTTTTTGGAACTTTCTATCACACGGTTCCCTTGTTGCTTGATGTATCCACATTGTCCGTGGATGATTCAAGGTTTTCTTTTCCTGTGGGACACTTTCTCCTTTTGTATCATGTGACCCTGTTTTTTTTTCTCGGGGTTTAACCTACATTAAACCCCTTGTTACATAATCCAGATTCACACATGAGGGACTTTGTGGTCTCATGGGAGTGAATCAGGAGAAAAATGCGACTGTGGTGGTAGAGCTGACTCTCACCGTGCAGGGGGGCTGCATCCAGGGCTCACCATCGATCTGCATGGGCAAACGCCGGGACGTCCTGTGAAGAGAGCAGAGGGATGAAAGGTGGGGGGCGGAGGAGGGTTGCAAAGGTTAGACACACCTCCGAGGCACGAAAGGCCTGTTAACACCGTCCCAGGGCAGGGTCAAACACTGTTCCCTTTGTTCCCATGAGAGCAGTTCCCAGACAGGCCTCCACTCTTTAAACTCACAAACCCTCTGTACACACGCACGCATGTGCGCACACACACACACACACACACACATACAGAGCCACAGTTGGTTTAAAACTTAGCGAATGGCTGGAGAGACCCTGTGTGGGAGAATGACTCTGATGAATGCTCCTTAAACTTCGCCTGTAGGAAAATATTATGGAACCAGTGAGAGGACAGCTTGTAAATGTCACCTGTGCAGGTTTAACGGGGGCAAGCTGAGTCGGAGCAACAAAAACATCTGAACTTGAGCCATTTCCTTTTACACAAAGCGGTAAGTGTTGCTGTGTTCACCTCAGACGTACGATCAATTCACAAGAAAGACCTTTAACATCCTCGTCTCGATGAGTCAGAGTTTAGTTTGGTTTTAGTCAACAAATTAAAAAGTCTTTCAATTTCAGACAGAATTTTAGCTTCTTACCTGTTATAAAAAACTGTTTTCTAAAACATTACTTTCAAATTGAAATTTGATGGTGACCAAAAGAAAGAGATTGCAGATACAAGCAGCTGAAATGAGCTTCCTCCCCAGGGTGGCTGGGCTCTCACTCAGAGATCGAGTGATGAGTTCTGCCAGCTGGGAGGAGCTTGGAGTCAAGCCACTCCTCCTCCAAGTTGAGAAAAGCCAGATGGGGTAGTTGGGGCATCTAGTCAGGATGCTCCCCGAGCGTCTCGTTGGTGAGGTGTTTTGGGCACGTCCCACCGGGAGGAGACTAAGATGCAAACCCCGGTCCCGCTGGTGAGACTATGTCTCACAGCTGGCTGGGGAACGGCTCAGGATCCTTCCGGGTGAGCTGGAGGATACAGCCGGGGTGAGAGAAGCCTAGGCTTCCAGTCTGAGGCAGTTGCCCTCATGACCTGGCCCTGGATAGGCGGAAGACGACGAACAATAAGGTACAGGCTAACTCGAATATAGACTTGTACCTCAATACCATCATTTTTAGTTTCATTTGTTCTGTGAACTATGTTCTAAGTACCTGCGTCCTGTGTGCTCATTGGGTCGACATACAGTAGACCCCCCTAGCCGCTTGTGACAGGTAGCACTGTTGTCTAGTGCCCATTGTTCATATAGGAACATAAACAATGTGTTGGGATGGAAAAGACGATGAGGCAAGCCCCATAACCGATTACGCAACGTAATCGCAGTGGACCTCCAAGACTCAAAATCACCATCGAGAAAGCAGAGCAGCTAGCCCAAGATCGCCAGCACTGGTCGGCTCAACACACGGGGGTCCCACCCCTACACTGGAGCCCCGATTAACAACCGACCCAGCTTGACTTGTCATTTTTTCTGAAGACATTTTAACTTGTAGAAGTAGCTGTTTTACATTTTATGTTTGGAAATACAAAATATCAGTAAAAAAAAAAAAAAAGGTGCTCCTGAGTTGTTAAAAAGGTCCAATAGTTCAGTGACTTAGTTTTTCAGCTGGAATATATTATTTATCATCTACAGGCAAGTTTTTTGTTCGTGCACGCTGGGATTTTAAAATGCACAAAAAAACACTGGCTAGAAATACATTTTTTATTCTCTATGTACAGGAGATGGATGCATTTTGTGCAGCTTCCGGTTGGTTGAATCAGAGGGAAGGTATGTGGTGCAGTGACACAACAGAGAGAAAAGGAAATACAGATGTAGGTGGCTGCAGGGGGAGAGGTGGTTTAAACTTGGGGAGGGAGTAAATGGAGAAAACCATCTGACCTGATGGTGACATTCGAACACTGAGCCAGTCGGCGTCCAGCGCTCTTTAGCCCGGTGTAGATCTGACCCATCTCTATCGCTCCTTCCAGGCCGACCACCTCCAACAACTGGTCGCTGAAATCTGTACAGTAACACATGAAAAAAACAGGTCAGGTTGACATCTTTGTTGGAAAAATATCATAGTATAAAACCTTGAATTTGTACGTCAGTAAAATTCTCTGTTTTTCTGACCGTGCAAGACACGTCATAAATCTAATGTAAAATGCTTCAAGTTAGAAAACCTTATCATACATGTTCTTTTATTTTCATATTTTGGTGCATTTACGGAAAAATAATGCTCGCTATTGAGGGGAGGGACCAAGCATGAGCAGATTCCATGCACTGCTACTGAAAGAGCACCCCCTGCTGATGTTAGAATGTAGTAAACAAAATCCAAGAACGAGAACAAATTGGCGAGAACTTGCAAATTAATCAAACATTCACAAATAAAAATAGAAAATGACTTCAGGTCAATTTTTTATGTGGAAATATTGTTTAAAGATATTAGAAACCTCCTGGTGGACAATTATTTTAAAATATTATGTGGGTGTCGGAGCCTATCCCGGCTGATTCAAGGCATGAGACAAAGTATGCCCTGAACAGGTTGCCAGTCTGTTACGGGGCCACAAACACAGAAACCATCCACTACTCAATACACTCACTCAGTACAAACCATAGATTAACTGATTTAGTTTTAAGGATCACGTGACCAAAGATCAACGCCACAAACGTCGAGGTAAAGAATTATTGTGAAAATGATGTCTTCCAAACCAGAAGGGGTTGTTATGAAACTGCCCATAGTTACTCAATACCAACAATTGATGAACTGATAAAACACTTTACATTCGGCTTGTATTAAAAAGCAAATAGAAAATCAAATAAAAAAGTTATTTGGACATGTTATAGGTTACTATGAAGGGATGAGGCGTTGGCTCAGAGGTAGAATGTTTGTCCTTGGACTGGAAGAAGCTGGTTCGAATTCCACTGATCTCATGTCTAGGTGTCCTTGGGGAAGGCACCTAACGCCCTGTTTATCCCACCATTGGCACCGTCTGGGCAGCCTGCTGCGGTGCAAAGCAGCACAGAATTTTTTTCCGTTATGGGCTGAATACAGCACGTTAAAAAAAGTAAGTGTAAACATAAACGCAAAATGTTATTCAGCTCTGATTTTGCTCATCACGCAGGACAAACACAGCTGCTTCACTCTGACCTTCAATTCCTCTTTCTTCGTCTTTCTGACATACCGGGCATGTCACGACACGTTCAATCAGACTTTCACCTGGCTGCATAATGACTCAGAGAACGCACGGCCGTTTAACATGTTCTAATGCATATCAGTGGTTTTGATCGACCAGATCAAAGACGCACCTTGGATGTGTTATTAGGAAATAGTTCCCTCTCAATACCGTGGAAATGTGTGTGATTAGCCTCAGAAACTTCAGCCATCTCTTACTAACATAAATTAAAAGAAAAGATATGTGAGAAACGTGTCGTCCTCACAGCCGGAGTGATAATTTGTGAGGTGAGACAGCAGAATGTGTTGGCAGCGACTCGTCCGCACCAACTCACTATGGTGACAAACAAATACATGAAAAAGTCCCCTGGCAACAGGAAGGAGGACAGAAGAGTTTTACTCTTATTTGAACATGCTTATTTTATCTCTGGTCTCTTTGTCTTTACTGTTACTGGTTTTTGGAAACAGTGTGATTGGATAATGTTGTAGATTTAAAACAAAAAATAGAGAAAAATCACTTTTTTCAACATCTAACTCTGTAAGTTTCTTAAAAAGCAATTTGCACTTGCTCATAGGGGGTCTTTATTGTGACTTATTAAACTAACATAGTAGTTAAGATGAACCCAAGGAAGAATTAAACACGTGAACGTATTTTTCTTCCTTCCCTAATATCCAGTTTAAATCAAGAATGAATTTTTTTCCCACCCAAACATTTTTCTTTTATGTGTGTGTGTGTAAAGGACCCAGATATGCCAGGTCCCGCAATTAGGACCTATCTCCCGCTCACCCCCAAGTCTAAAAAAACTCCTGCATGATGAACACTCCACGGCTTCGTCAAAGGTCAACGCCACATTCCATAAACATGATTAGGTATAATGAGGCTAAGCACATGGTATCTCCTGCTGCTGCAGCTCTTCATCTGAAAGTCGCTGGTAGCGATCTGCATGGTCTCTTGCCAGTATTTTTTTTGGTGACCGTATGGAAGAAGTCGGACATCGGGGAACTTTGGTCATGTGACAGCTTATGTACGTGAGCCACAAAACAAAGCGTGAACAGGCAGTACAGGGGTGTATTCCTGGTGGTAATTCCTCTTCGTACTGATACATAATGCCAGGTGGTAACACGTAAGACACACAATTTTCCAGCTGCTTTCTCATGTTTTGAATGGTTTGTTTCACGCCAACTGTCATGGCTGGTGTTGTTTATTGGCGAATGTGATGCCACGACATGTCATAGCCCCTCCTCCTTTTGGCCCCACCTCAAAATCTCGCTCTTAGTGAAGCCAAAAACTTGACATCTCTGGGGACCTAGTATATGTGTGACCTGTATGCCACAGAGCCCCTACCTCCTGAAATAAGCAAAAACAGGCTTGGACAGGATTGGACAGGTTTTAGAGCAGGGGTGGGCAAACTTTTTGATTCGTGGGCCACATTAGGTTCTAAAATTTGACCAAGGGGCCAGCACAGGAGCAGAGGGATGGCATGCTTTTGTAAACAAGCATGCAAGATATGGGGCCGCTACACGCACGTAATGTAGCGTGCTGTTGTTAAAATCAAGCGCCTTAGCGCGTAAAAAAAAGTGCATCAAGCACACTAGGTTTAAAATGTAGGTTTGAAATCTCCTGACAATCTATTTTGAAAACGTCCGCGTCACAGAAACACACACATTTTAATGGGAGCAGTGTTGTTGTTTTTGCAACAAAGCCAATATATCTAGAATGCGCCATCTAGTGAGGAAACATTAAAATTGCAGGGGAAATAAAACAATAACATGGTTTATTTATTTAGTTTCTTTCGGGCCGGATTAAAAATGTTTAACAGGCCGCATGTGGTCCGCGGGCCGTAGTTTGCCCATGCCTGTTTAAGAGTCACCGTATAACTTATTTTTCTATTGTGAAAGTGTCCTTTTTTTAGGCGGTGATAAAAAGAACTAGTATACCAAATAGTTTGGAGCAAATACATTTATTCAAAACTAGTTCATTGCTTTTTTTTTTCATTGACTATCTTTTTTGTTTCTGTCTTAAGTGACTTAAAACTGAATCTTTTGAGGAAACTTGATTAAGTACACCTCACAATGGAAGAGGTAAAAGAATTAAAGTGATTTTCCTGAGATTCCAGGTCCAGGCAGTGTGTTGGGACTGATCCATCAGGGTGTGTGTGTGGGTGTGTGTGTGTGTGTGTGTGTGTTGAAGTGCGAACAGTGAAAACTATTTTCCAGCTGAGTCGGCCTGTGGATTTTCTCTTGAACCATAAACAGAAAGTAGTTCTTTGCTTTTCTCTGAAAACAACTTCTGCTTAGAGATTCCCACACCTCTCCACGGATGGTTGAACTTTACAGGAAAGGTGTGATCATGTAAGGAGAGTGTACGAGCTCTGCTTTAAAACAAAGTCAGAACTAAGCCGGGTCAGCGTGGCGTGCAGGTTTGTGTGACCTAGCAGCGGTCTGACTGTATGCTGAGCTCTGAGATGAAGTTCTGAATGAGAGTGTGTACAGCTGCTGAGTCACCGCTACTCTTTAATATTTCAGATGACAATTTAAGTTTCTGTCTCAGCAAATATGCATTGATACTGTAACGCAGCTTCATGAAAACTGCACATCCTGCATGCCATGATACAAAGTGAGATTTTTTTCACCTCAATGACGAGTTGAGCTGAAATTAGCAATTGTTACCGGGACCGAGATCAAAGACAAAATCCTGTTTTTAAGCTCCTTTTTCTTAAAAGAAACAGTTGCTGATTATTCATTTTGGTCACTGTTTCAGTCAGTCTACAATATTAATTTGAAAAGGGTTTCAAATCTTTCAGCTTTCACCCTTGTACGGACTTTTAGCCAGACTGACTGGACACGAATCAACTCAAGCTGGGCTGAATGAAACTCCAACCATTTTCTGAACAGATTGTCCTAAAACTAGGCTAATTCATGCTAGTGTGAGGCAAGAGGTGGGGTACACCCCATACAAGTTCCCAGTCTGTCACAGGGTTGAATAAAGTGGAATGGTTCCCATTTGAAAATCTTCCTACTTCTTTAATTTAACAAAAGTTGCACCTTATATTTTCTTCTTATTATTTTTTTAACCTGTACAGTCCGGCGTTGTGACAAACAGACGGATGATCTGTATGTCAAGTATCACTGGAGGGTTTTGCTCTACCAGGGTAAGCACCATGTGCCGACCCAGGCAAGCTTTATTTGTTTACTTTAAATGCTTTACATTCAAAATGTCCGTGCTTTCTGTGCTTCTTTTTGCTGGACATGACAGGGAATTCTGAGGAGAGACGCAGGGATTTAGAAGAAGAAGGAGAGGAATAAAGTGAACAAAAAATCTGAAGTGACAATAGTTATCATCACGACCAACCTGCTGGATTATCTAAGGAGAAAAAAAAAGTACAAACAAGAGTGTAAACTAGTGATAAAACAGACACACACAACAAAATATTCTATAACAAATTATGTAGAACACAAACACATGTTACTAGAGCTTAAACAATATTGTTTGGGAGCAAGGAACATAGCAGACAGTAAACAGCATGGTACAGTGTGCGAGTGTGAGTGAAAGTATATGCATGCTGCCGGTGTGAACCATGTGCTTATTCGGGCTAACGAGTCCGCACCAGCCCGAAAAGACTGTAACGAGGGAGGCAGAGACACATGCAAACCCAGGCCTGCGCTAATCCAGATCCTGGGATCCAGAGGCCGCGTCAATGGGGCCACCAACCCACCCAGCCAGCCAGATGCATAAGAGACATCCCTGCCGGAGTTCCCCCAGCTCCAAAGGGACAAAAACCTAAGAAATGTATATAAGGCAAAAAAAAATTCCCTTCTTTTTTCCACTGGGTGTAATGACGCTGTGGGTGAACTGAGGTGAGGTCTTGGTTCATACAGTATGATGCCGTCTAGCAATGAGATAAGAATGATTACACCACAAGAGCATAACAGTACCTCTTTAAATGAGTTTTTAAAGAGCTTTGCAGTGAGAAAATCTCAAACAAACTGGATGATTCAGGAGAGGTCATGGATCCATCACAGCACCAGAAACCACATGTCACACCTTCCACAGGAGGGAAAGAACAAACTTTTTGGCTTCGAAAGGAAACTGAGCTTACAAACAAAAAGCCATCCACACATGCAAATAGTCAAGAAAAAGTAAAATAGTAGTGAGTTTAGACCAGGCATGGGCAAACTATGGCCCGCGGGCCACATGCGGCTCGTTAAACAGTTTAATCCGGCCCGTCAAACTTGAATAAAAAAACCTTAATAATGTTGTCTTTACCCTGCAATTCTGATGTTTCTTCGCTAGATGGCGCACTCTATATATTCTAGATATGTCTTCGGGATGTGCACGCTGTCAAAATAAACGGTGTGCACAGATATGGAAAGCCATCGGGCCTAATACACGCACGTAAACAAGCGTGTTAGATGTTAAAACAAGCAAAATATTACATCAAGCGCTTAGATTTTAAACCTAGCGCCGCTAGATTTTAAATGTAACGCTCTTGATGAAACATTTAGCGCTTTTTAAAAATCTAGCGCGCCATTCTATTGGTCTAATCTTGCGGTTACCAAAGCATGCCATCCATCTGCTCCTGTTCCGGCCCCTTTGTTAAATGTTAGAAGTCAATGTGGCCCACGAACCAAAAAGTTTGCCCACCCCTGGTTTAGACTGAACCTAACTTTTCATTTCTTTTAGAAATACTCAAAATTTCCTCCAGATTTATGAAAACATTTTGATTTCCAGAAGTAGCTCCTGGTGTGGGTTGTCTGCTGAGGCATGCCGACGTCTCTGCAATCCTCTCTGAGAAATAATTCTAATAGGACTGGATGTCTGATACAAAAATACTGGACATTTGGAAACCCTGGGATAAAGCAGATAGACAAATTGTCGTTTTTTTTCACCAATCATTAAAAAAGTACAAACATGCCCTATTTTAAGGATTTAAAGCTATTTATACATTTTGTTCTTTTTATTCCACATGACAGAACCCCCCTCCATCCTTCCCTCCACACCCAGATATACTGTACACCTCTACTTCCTGTGAAAGCCATAAATGGGCACACCGTCCTGTGGTGGCAGATCTGGGTGCTTTGGACTCCGATGCTGCCGCTGTTAGTTTCTCGGTGAGGTAGAGCTAAGAATAGAGCAGAACGGCCTGTTACATAACACAGCAGTGCATTCTGGGATGGGATGGCACGGCTCTACCAAGCAGCGGGCAGCAAGGAGAGATTGTGCCATGCTGCAGGATTTTCTGTCCATCCACTCACCAAATCTTCTTATAAAGCTTCACTTATCCAAAAATAAATGCTAATTTTAACCCGAAATAATTTATTGGCATATTATTTTTTAAAAAATTGAGTTTGCAAGAAAATTAAACATGTTTTGTTTCTTCTTCTGAACGCTTATTGCTAATAGGGTTACGGGGGTTCTGGAGCCTATCCGGGCTGATTTCAGAAGAGAGGTGAGATACACCCCAAACAGGTCACAGGTCTGTAGTTGGGCCACACACAGACAATTAAACACACACTCATATGTGCAATTTTATAGCAACCGATCAACCTAACATGCATGTTTTTGGAGGGTGGGTGAAAACTGTAGTAAGTGATAGGAAACCCTTAAATAAACAGGTAGAACATGCAAACTGCACAAAGAATGATAGGTGTTTCAAGCCTCACCACCACTCAAAGATTCAAACGCCTGACCTTCTTGCGTGAGCCCACCGTTATAACCACTCCACCATTGTGCAGCCCTCTACAGAATGTATTTATAATAAATTAATGTCCCGTGTTTTTATGCTAAAGCTGCTTGTTTATTCCTTATGAAGTAAAGTGAGTGGTCCGGTCACTCAAGAGGCAGGGTACACCCGGTACACAAGGTGTTTTAGGTATAAATAAGTAAAAAAACTTGCATCTCATCTTCCCTAGAGAGTAAAGGGGCCATTCACGTTCAATAAGCTACAACTGAAAATCCATAATCCCAGTGCACCAGAGAGGAACTCCTCTAAGCTAACATGGCCGTCAGTCAGGACGATCTGTGTGTGGGGATCCTTAAAGGGTAAAAAGGTCACCTCCACAGAGAAAGAGGTTTGAGAGTTCAAACTGAAGTCGAAACATAGAAACTACAGAATGCCAAACAGGCCTCACATGGAGTAGTATTCTTCTCGTGGTTCATCCTCTAAAAATATACAGCTATTTATTATTGGATAGTTTTTGTCCGCTTTAATTGTGATTGGTTGTTTTTGATAGATGATTTGTTTTGCGTTTCCAGTCCTGTAAATTAGCTTGTTACATTGGTTCATTGATTTTTATGAAGACACTGTTCTTGAAAAGACATTGCCTGGTGCTTACAACATCATTTTGTTCAGTCATCTTCCAATAATCTGGGGACCTTGTGGGGGCCAGATGCCTGAGCCACCCCATCTTTTTCTACTCTCGACCCAGAGGATCAACTGTCTCTGAGTGAGAGCCCAGCCACCCTGCGAAGGAAGCTCATTTCAGCCGCTTGTATCCGTGATACCATGGTACGGGGAAGGAACATAGATCCTGGTTACCATGGTGAGAGTAGGAACGTAGATCCTCGTTACCATGGTGAGAGTAGAAACGTAGATCCTGATTACCATGGTGAGGGTAGGAACGTAGATCCTGGTTACCATGGTGAGGATAGGAACGTAGATCCTGGTTACCATGGTGAGGGTAGGAACATAGATCCTGGTTACCATGGTGAGGGTAGGAACGTAGATCCTGGTTACCATGGTGAGGGTAGGAACGTAGATCCTGGTTACCATGGTGAGGATAGGAACGTAGATCCTGGTTACCATGGTGAGGGTAGGAACATAGATCCTGGTTACCACTGTGAGGGTAGGAACTTAGATCCTGGTTACCATGGTGAGAGTAGGAACGTAGATCCTGGTTACCATGGTGAGGGTAGGAACATAGATCCTGGTTAACATGGTGAGGGTAGGAATGTGGATCGAATGGTAAATCAAGAGCTTTGTTTTTGACTCAGCTCTTTCTCCACAACGACGGAACAATGCAGCGCCCTGATTGTTGCGGACGCTGCACCGATCAGAGTCAGCTTGCAGCTAAAAATGAAGCTTGGTGACAATCTGATACGACAAAATATACCACAATATGTTTCTCAAATCAGATCAAAGATGTTTTCGTTTGGTCCACAAACATCTCAAAGGTGTTGGGGATTCCTTCCAGTTGTTTTTGGACAATGAACCTTTTTGAGTTCCCAAGGGCCTCAGAGGTTCAAGAGGTAAGCCTTGAACAATAGCTTATAACTATATTTATTCAGTTTTCTGTTTTTGACACTGATTTCACCCTCCTCTCACTCCCTGCTCAGTGTTACATAATGATCTGGATCCTTTGCCTCGCTGAACGCACCCCACGTTTTTTATTCACTTTTTGTCCAATAAGGTTTTTGTAGGAATTGTTTCTCCTCAAAAAGCAGGTCCTAAGGATATGGACGACCTGCCTCTGGTTAGTTTAGTTATTATGTGTTGATCGTTTGTCATCTTCACTGTTTTTGGGATGACTTTGTGGATATACAGAGTTGGACACCCTAAATAAAAGTGATGGTAATGTGGTCTTAATGAGAGGAGTGGACCAAAAATCATTCACTATAATTTTCTCCTCCGTTCGGCTCTCTAATGGTTTTCATTCAACTGATTTCTGAACAGAAAACATTCTGAAATCATCATCTTGTGGTCGACATTTACATAAAACAAATTGCAGACTCACTCTCCTGCGGAGTGACGAACTATTAATAACAACCTTAAATTAGAAACTAAAAGCCGAGTTTGGAGGAGCAGCGGTTTCATCAGCTCGAGGTACTAGGCTAAAATTAAGAGCAGATTTATTTCTGCATCCTTCCTCTGCCCACTCGCCCTCCCCCTCGTCCACCAGCATGGTCTCAGTCGTGGCAGATGGTCGAGAGGAACTGCTGCTCACCTTGCCAGCACCATACCGAGGAAAAGGTACAAGGGTGAGCACATGGCCGATTGACAAAGAACACCATGTTACTCTGATCTGAGACTAAAACACAACAAACGCACGGTCCTCGTGCCACCTTGTGCCACTGCACAACCCGAATAGTGAAATAGAACCACTTTATTTTTGTTCGATAAGATGTGTTTTTTCTATTGTAAATGTTACTCGTTAACTTTGAGTGACTGGATCACTTTCCCACAATCCACTGAGTAGCTTCACACACGGCTATTTCCAGCCAAGCGGACCGGCGGGGGCGAATCAGAGTAATTATAGTCTGCTGCTTCTGTTGTGTGAGTATGAAACAATATGCAGCCTCTGGATGGGTTAGGCTGAAAATAACCTCCCCCAGTGGGGTGAGGGAGTTTTTAGGAGGAGCTTGGGAAGGCGGGGTGAGTGATGGAAGGGTTAGGGGGAGTTGACACACTGACTGCAAACTGGGGAGGATAAATAAATGAGTCACAGAGGAAACAGAACTGCAGCGAAAGATAAAAATTGTGACCAATAACTCACTTAGGAATACTTTGCTAATTACTACAAACCTAAGGGGTATTTTCTCAAAAAGTCCTTCCAAACATAAATAAATGTTCAATTTGCATTAATGCCTTTAAACCTTCAATTAAGTGGTCCTGATGGTCAAGCCGATGTCTATGCATAATAAGATTTAGTGACGATGCAGATGTGGATGTAGATGTTGCCAAATCTGGCCTTACCTAAGCTCTGGCTAACGGTCAGGTGCTATCATTCTGGGATCCAGAACGATAAATCTCTGCATTTGTTAATCAGAAAAATATAGAAATATCAGTCTGATCACAACGTCTTGCGAGGTTCCAATTGAAAAACAGACATAAGTTTGCAATGAAGATTGGGGGCATACAGGGGCTCAGTGGTTAGAGCGTTCGCCCGCAGAAGTCAACCGGAAGTTTGCGGGTTCGCATCCCACTGAGAGCACGTCTTGGGTCCTTGCAGAAGACACTTAACCCTCTGTTTCTCCCACCATTGGCGCCGTCATGGCAGCCTGCTGCGGTGTAGGAGTGCAGCACACAAATTTTCCCGTGAGGGATGAATAGAGTGAGTAAAAAAAAAATTGTTTACTGCTGTCATGTAATATTTGCCAATGTCAATAAGGGTACTTTCCCCATCCACTAAACGCAAAATGTGGCAGCAACAAACTGAGAGTTTGTATCTTTCAACATAAAATCCATCATGAAAGATTTTAAATACATTGAGTAGTTGAAACTGTGCATGCCATGCTTCATCCCCCTTTTTTTGTGTTCACAACCGACGTATTTCTTGCCCTTGAACTTGTTTTGAAACTGTACGCAACTGTGCACCCGCTTCTATTCAATATGTACAGTAGATTGTAAAACATTGATGTTTTAAGATTATTATTAATTTTATTAAAATATCAAACTGGGATTTACTTGGTCCGGCTCCAATGTCTGACGTGGATTCGTGGCCATACGAAACTGTCAGTGCCTGATCCCGTCAGACCTCAGAAGCTAAGCATGCTGGGCCTAGCCAGTACTTGGGTGGGAGACTGCCAAAACCCCAGGTGCCACGGTGGGACGGCCGTTGAGATTAAATTGACGTTGTGTCCCTGGGAAAGACACTTCACCCACGTTGCCTAGTCTGAATAGTGTATGCGATTGGTTAGTGATGGTCAGAAGGGCCAATTGCGCGAAATGGCAGCCTTGCCCCAGGGCAGCTGTGGCTACAACAGTAGCTTACCATCACCTGGTATGGAGTTAATGAATAAGGCATGTGTGGAGCGTCTTTGAGAGTCCTTAAAAAGCGCTATAGACATAAAATGCAATGCATTATGGATTTGTGATGCATGTCTACTTTCTTTAGTCATTATTAAAAGTTGGACCATTTCTTTTTTATTTCACTGACAGATCAGTGAGTTATCATGGTGAGAACCTCCTACGCCCTCTTTCGGTGGCAATGGCTACCCAAAGCCAACACCTTGCCATTGTGCATGGATAATCATAGGTGCCAGCAGCTCATTTGAAGCCCATGTTATTTTAATGATCTATATTTGGAGTTCTGGACGTGTAGCTGGAGCGGGTTGGATTTTGAGTTGGTTTACGCCTGAGATTTGATGCAGATGGGATTTGTTAAGTTTGCATTGCGTACAGTGATTTTGATAAATCTCAAGTTTGTGTGGCATTAGCAATGTCCGTAAGCTGAGCAAAAACTCGTCCAGTAATTTTAGATCAAAGTAGTAAATCTGATACAGAAAAAGAACAAAGTTCAAATGGATCCATCAGTCAGGATAAGAACAACAACTTTTTGCTTGTGCAAATCTGAAACAATGCAAACAACCTGCTTTGGGACAATCCCAGTTAGGATCTGGGGTCTCCGAGTAAAATCATACTGGAATAGAATTTGTGTTGGTGGGACCAATGTTCGCACAATTTTTTTATGTCTGATCAAACACACAAGCTTCCTGATCAGAAGGGGGCGGGGCAAAAGCTTTTGCTCTTTTGTGACGTCAGCAGCAGCAGTGCGAGCCAAACTCCGAAACAGTGGTTTGAAGCATTTTGTTTTAGAAAAATCAAAGAAAGAGAGCTCTGTCTCAAGATATTATTATCTTTCGTTTAAATTGTTTTATTTTGTGCGCTGCATAGGTTTTCTTGTGCGCTACTAATCTGCGAGCAGTGCGCAATTGCGCAGGCGTGCAGCTTGGAGGGAACGTTGGGTGGGACTGGCTGTTAAACATCTCTGTTAATTCCACAAATAACAGAATTCCGATTTTCAGATTGTGGTTTTATTCTTTTTGAATATGATGTTCAAAAGCATGCACAAAGTGGAAGAGAAATTATTTTTTTAATCCATGGTCTAAACCAGTGATTCCTGAATGTAAAATTCTGAAGGAAATTAAATTTTTATTGACCTTGTAACTGGTTGATGTTCTGGAAACAATAAAATCACAACTTCATCAATAAGATTTTAGTTTTTTTGTGTATAAACAAGTCAATTGATTCCACATTTGAAATGTTTTCCGGTCCAATCAATGACAGGAAATTCAGAAAATTTAACCCCAGAGCTGAAAAGGAAGTGATGTGATAGATTAGATGCTGTTTTTTATTGTATGTCTACATAATTAGATGTTGACTTGTAACTAGCTTTCAATGTGACCAAAAGCTGCCAAAAGCTGCAAACATGTGCATAATCTTAACAAAGTCTCTCCTGAACAGCTCACATTCTGTTTGCATACACATTTAATAATGCTATGCAGAAATAAACTTTGACCAACAACGATCAGTCACTTTGCTGTCTCGATGGAGTTATTAAAATGTGAACTCCACACGGCGTATGAATCTTCATCTGCTGCATGCCTTGAACAGAAACCAGAGCTGAGACTCTCTGACTCAGTTTCATCACTGAGGTTGGAACCGCCTGCAGCTTTTTTCTTTCTTTCTCTGACCCTGGTTGATTGCATTATCTGCAGCAAATGGATTTAAAAGCTTTAGTTTATTGTGCCAGAGAAAGCAGCTGCCATAAACAGTTACAAGTAATCATCCAGGCACGCAAAGACAGACACCGAGTCTGTCTCTGAAACTGGTCTCGTCAAAAAACCATTAGCTTTCTAATGGGGGTTAAATGCTGAGGGATTGAAGATTCCTGAACAGGAGACTTGGAGATACAAAACACTGGAATTTGGATTATAGTTGCAAAACTTTCAAGGTGAAAATAACTTTTTATTTGTTTTTCCGACTGGTTTCTACTCCCAGTTGTAGAGGTCCCAGTTAAAAAACAATGAATGGAGTTTGTTTTCAGGTCAGGATGTGCAACGAGATAAAGAAAAGTGTAACCACGTGTGTTATCTGCCGTAAGAGGCTTCTGCTGTGGATTGAGGTCAGGAGTTAAAACCTGGCTGACGAGTTCCATTGTGAATGGAGGTAGTGGTGTAAAACCTCTTGTTGACATGGTCGTACATACTTCTGAGTTTAGAAGTATGAAAAATAAACCGGTCTGCAGAAAGTTTATGTTGTCAGCTTCAACAGGGCAAAAGAAACTACTGTGTGAATTTTTTAAAAAGTTCAATGTTTGCAGTCATTTACATTGGACATGTTTTAAATTGAAGAAATGAAACAATGTTTTCAGTCTTTTACCTCCTCAGTAAACAAAGTCTGATGCTCTGCAACATTCAGATTCTCTTAATTTAATACCAAGTAAGAGCTGGAGCCACTCCTGAACCGTGGAGACAGCACAAGTAGATATTGAAGGTGCTTCTTTGGGCACAATTGTTGCATGGCAGAACATAGTATATAGCGTACGATATGGGCAAAGCCATTTGGAGGATGTTTGTGTTTTATTTTTGTCGCCCTCATGTGTTTTTCCCTACCTCTGCCACCCAGGCTCCCAACCTTCCCCACCGGTTGGCAGTTACAGATGATTGGTAGTTGGCTGAATAATAAGGACTGGTGCCAATCTGAGAGAAGACCCGTCTGCAGCATTCCCTAATGAAGCTTTTCAGTTGTTGAGATACGGTTAAAGATTGATTGTAAATAAATAGTTTATTTTTTCAAACACCCTACTCTTCCTCATTCTTCAGTTGTTGTTTCACTCCCGGGGATTACTTATAACACCCGTCTACGTGTTGGCCTAACCCTAGACCATACGAGTCGTAACAGCATAGATGTGGACTAGATGTAAATAACCTACCTGTCCACACAAAGACATTTGCTCATTATGCCTTTCCGATTATGGTTGGTGGTCTGAACATAACCTAACAAGAACCTTGACCTTCCTGACACTGGAAGCTTGTGGGTCACATTCGTTATGAGTATGGACAAATTTTAGTCAACAGAAGTGTTGGCTAAAGAACAAAAACTTGTTAAGCTCTAAACTCGGATTCAGGTTTTATCTGGACTGCTTTGGCTTGATTGTAAGGGCTTTAGATTAAAAAAGAACATGACAGAATGGCTTATTGTCAAACCTGTTTTTTGCCCATAACCATTATCAATCTGTGACATGTCAAATTCTGAGCTGTTTGCAAAAACCTTAAAGGATTCACACTTTTAACATCTTTTTTCCACCTCTAGACTCACTTGCATTCATTTTCTTAGGTCATCCAAATAATTAACCCCATCTATTGGTTTAGAAAACTGAGAAAAAAAGCAAAGTTTGTTGCTCAGAGTTCATAACTGATAGCTTTCTTTTTTTGGTGTTCAAACTTTGTAGTTTGTTTCCGCATGCAAAAGAAGAACCCACAATTTACTGTCAAGCACGGTAACGCAGGCATGATGATCAGGGCTTGTTTTATAGTCAACTGAATCTGCCCACCTTGTGACTGAAAGGTGACCGAAAGAATGATACAAAAACGGCCGAACTGAGCTTCCTCCCTTGGGGTGGCTGGGCTCTCACTCAGAGATAGAGTGAAGGGTTCCACCATCCCGGAGGAGCTTAGAGTAGAGCTGTTGCTCCTCCGGTTTGAGAGATGCCAGATGGGGTGGTTCGAGCATTTGGTTAGAATGCGTCCTGGTTAGGAACATCCTGCAACATTTGGTTAGGAACGGCTCGCTGGTGAGGTGTTTCGGGAACGTCCCACAGAGAGGTGACCCAAAGACAGGCCCCGGACCTGCTGTTGCCCCAGCAACTCGGACCCAGATAAGCAGAAGACAACAGAAGAAATTCTTGCTAGGGGGCAGATAGCGCAAAAAAAGATTTTTGTTTATGTTACTAAAAACACAGCCTTCCTATTTGGCATGCAGGTGAAAGATACTTGCTATGTTCACTTCCTTAGTGGGTAAGACTATTAAAAATTTGAAAAGACCAACTGAATAAACGTTTAAGAAGAAGTCGACCAAATTTCTTAACAGCTAAGACAAACTGAAACTTTTATCCAGAAAACTTTAAACAGTTAACGTTACCACCAGATAAGGTGATGGCAGCCTCCTCCATTGGAAACATTTAGTTTTCTCCATGAATAAAAACAACCATTATCCATGTATTTAAAGTTATGCTGAACTCTTTTAAAGGCCTCAACAGCAGCAAATAATTTTGTGAAGTGTATTTCCTGTTACGATGATGACCACCAACAGGAAGATCATGTAACCTGTTTGAACAAGAAGTCACGATCACAAACTCCATCATTCATTTGTTTTTTCTCTGCTTTCTGCTTAGCACCCAAATCTCCATGGAAACAAGATTCTGTTCACACAGCAGAGAAAAGGTGAAGTAGGATGAGGTGGATTCAGAAAACCTTGGTGAATGAATGGACTTTCTTTTTCTTATTGTTTGTAACCATTAAACGCTGACTCCCACTGCAGCTTCCTAAAGCCGGATGTATGAGAACTGTTCCGCTTCTGTCTGCGTACTTCTACCCCCACGCCGAGTTAAGGATTGCGGGAATTCACACTGAAGCTACAGTATCTCGCTGGCACAAAATATGTAAAATACCAACAAATGATCACCCGGAAATAAAAACACGCTGTGGGATCATTCTTTAAGGAATCTTGAAGATAAATGTGGACCAAAACGACATGTTGAAGCACAAATTTCTCTTCATTGTTGTAATATTTGGTTTATTACATCTTATAAAGAACACTATTTTTTTTTTTTTTTTTAATTTTATATCAAAGAAAAACATCTAAATTTGACACTCTCAATTCTAATCTCTTTAAATCTATTAAAACTCTCTCAAACTCTCTAGGAGGTTAAGAGAAGGTCGTGCGTTCAAGTCCTGGATGGGGACGAGGCTTGGAACACTGGCCTTTCTGTGTGGAGTTTGCATGTTCTCCCCATGTCTGCGTGGGTTTTCTCCGGGTACTCCGGTTTCCTCCCACCCTCCAAAAATATGCATGTTAGGTTAATTGGCCGGTGCCAAATTGCCCCTAGGATTGAGTGTGTACATGGATGTATGGCCCTGCGACAGACTGACGACTTGCTTGGGGTGTACCCTGCCCCTCGCCTTGAATCAGCTGTGATGGGCTCTGGCACCTCCCTAACCTCAAATGGGGTAGACGGTTAAGAAGGTGATTAATTGGCAAATTAGTTTCTTTTAGTGATGAACCATATACAGTAACACGCAGGTCGCATCAGTCTTTCTCCATCTTCATTTCGGGGTGTCAAACTCTGGTCCTCGATGGGTGGTGTACTGAAGGTTTTCATGTGTTCCTGGTTCAATACAGCACATCAAGTGAAATCAACAGCCAATCAAACTTGGCACCTTGACTCAGTAACCTGGATCACGAGTGTAGATGTAAGAACACATGGAAAACCAGCAGGGACACCGGTCCTCCAGGAACTGAGTTTGACACCCCTAATGAGTTTCCTTTTACTGCAGCTACGTACATATGTGGCACAAAATTAGGAATTTCTTATTTTCAAAGAAACTGGATTATTTATGAATAAAACTGTTTCTTCACGTCACGCAAGATGTGAAGTTAGCTCAGTGGTAGAATGTCCATCTTTGGACCAGCAGAAGCCGGTTTGATCCCCAATTAGCCCCCTAAGTGTCCCTGAAGAAGACAGGGGCTTACAAAAGCTCCAGCACATCCAGAACTGTGCTGCCTGGATCCTGATAAGGAGGCGCAACTATGACCATATCACTCCCATCCTCAAATCCCTCCACTGGCTACCTGTTAAATACAGAATTCAGTACAAGGTCTGCCTCCTCACCCATCAGTGCATACACGGCACTGCACCTGTCTATCTCCAAGAACTCCTAACCCTCCACACCACTGTCCGAGACCTGCGCTCCTCCTCCTCCTCCTACTGCCTGCACCAACCAAGGACCAAACTCTCCACTATGGGGGACAGGGCTCCACAGAACGTTGAGGTTTTTAAAAAAGACTGAAGACATTTTTATTTTTAAAGGCTTTTCAACAAAGTTTTTAGTGTTTTTTGTGTTGTGGTTTTATTTAATTTTGCTGTTTGTTGTTCCTTTTGGTCATTGTAGCACTTTGAGATCTCCATTGGAGAAATAAAGTGCGTTACAAATAAAATTTTTATTATTATTATTATTACCTAACCCTAGTTGTTCCGATCAATGGCTGCCTGCTGCGGTGCAATGCAGCAAAAGTAATTCTCTCATTGAGGGATAAATATAGAATTTTTTAAAAAAGAATTCATTTCCATTGCTCCTCGCTAACTCTGTAAGTTCATTGCTCAAAACTAATTTATGGAAGTGAATCGTGGTGGTTAAACAGCAAATCAAACAGATACCAAGTGAACACATGCTAACATATGCTAACGCAGCTCAGTCATGTTGGCTGAGAATTTGTACAAAATAAATTGCAGCAGGATCCAACCTACTGGACCACCTACTCTATATCATGGGTTATGTACACGCGTAACTGGGTATTTTTAAAAACATATATCCGCTGTCCTCCGCTTTAGAACTAAATGTTTAAAATGGTTTGTTGTTTACAGATGAGAATTAGCCAGTGGTGGATGAAGTACTCACTTTTTGTACTTAAGTAAAAGTACAGATAATTAGGCAAAAAATTTACTTAAGTAAAAGTACCAATAAAAAAAAATCTACTTAAGTAAAAGTACAAAAGTAGTTGGTGTAAATTGTACTTTTTAAGTAAAAAGTAAAAGTATTCGACCATAATTCAAATGTTTTTTTTTTTGTGTCACCATGGTAACCAGGATAAATGTTTTTTTTTTTGTGTCACCATGGTAACAGGATAAATACTCTGCAGGGGTGTGACCCCCCTCTCCCGCCTCTTTTGGTCCACAAAAAAAAAAAAAAATAAAAGCAAAGGAAAGGGGACAAGTCAAGCTATCCCCTAGAAGGGCCAGTGAATGGGCCGCCAAAATGGAGGAAAATTACACATATTTTTTTAAAATGTTTTGGGGGGGAGGCCCCCAGTCACTATATATTGGCTTTGTCAAAGCCCCTGTGGAAAATTCTAGATCCGCCCCTGCTCTGTGTAATGATGACTCAACTTTTTATTTAGAAGTAAACACAACAAACAACGATCTTCTGACTCTTTTTAATTTGTACTATATTTGATGTTAGGTTTTTGGCGCTGAATGAATGCGGAAAATGTTTCTCGATTCATAACTTTTTCTCCCGATCAACTGCTCTTTTTGATTTTGGCGATGCGGCTTCAAGATGCGCTAAATAAAACTGTGTATTTTTCAAATTCCTGAATGAAAATGTAACAAAAAATGTAAAACACACTTTTAAAAAGTAGCGAAGTAAAAGTACAGATATTTGCTCTAAAAATGTAGTGAAGTAAAAGTACCGGTCTCAAATTTTACTTAAGTAAAGTACAGATACACATTTTTTTACTTAAGAACAGTAACGAAGTACATTTACTTCGTTATGTTCCACCACTGGAATTAGCCTCATGCTAAATCTAGCGCTGCCATTTTTTAGCATGTAAATTGCACAGCTTATAGTCAGGTGCATATAAAAAGCTCCATCTCCATTAGAAATGACTTTTTGGCATTACATTTATAAAGAGTAATATCATTTCCCATTACGAGTGGATATATAACCCCGTTCAGTTGTCGGATGGGGACATGGTGTAAAAGGTCCTTTAACAGATTTATGTAGAGAACATGTCAGGTCCACCGTTGGCCACCGTCCTTAGAAACCACAGAATTTATTGGTCTAACATCGTCCTGTTTATTGTGGATAAAAGATGGATCACTTTATCTTTGTTTCCTAGCAACAACATGTCGCTTATGTTGCCTGCGAACGGCATCTCGATAATAAAATAACAGTACACCGTGTGACATGCCTTTCATGTTACCGTTTATTCTGAATTAGAGAAGGATAGCCTGACTGTGCGGAAACCTTTTTTTCTGAATCCCAAAGAAACATAATAAAGGACCTTTCCAAAACGTTATTTGCAGGGAAACTATTTGTTTAGAGTGATGAGTGTCTCCGACTGAACGCTGCTGCTTGTTATTCAGCCTACTGCCGTTAAAGTGAGTTGTAGTATTGATTAAAAGCACCTTAAAAGGCGGAAGCAATTGGCTGAGATGTTTTTCAGGTGAAGAACTTAAATACAGAATACTTTTACAGAATTTTGTACTTCTTCTTGAAGGAGACTGTCTAGAGGAGGTGTTTCGGGCCCTGTGTTTTTGCAGTTTCCATTGAAACGTCCAGTTGCTCGCTTGAGGAACTGGAGGTGCACACTCGGACTCAGTGACTCGGCCAGGCTTTGTGACTCATTCCGGGCTCCAGCTTTTGGAGACAGGACAGGAAAGGCGAATCGGTGCGGCGTCAGCAATTATTAAGACGCTACATCGGTCCGTCGTGGTAAAAAGAGAGCTGAGCCGAAAAGCAAATTTTTAGATTTACAAGTCGATCTACGTTCCCACCCTCACCTATGGTCACCAGCTGTGGGTGGTGACCGAAAGAATGAGATTGCGGATACAAGCAGCCGAAATGAGCTTCCTCCGCAGGATGGCTGGGCTCTCACTCAGAGATCGAGTGAGGAGCTCTGCCATCCGGGAGGAGCTCGGTGTTGAGCCGCTCCTCCTCCAAGTCGAGAGGAGCCAGATGGGGTGGATCAGGCATCTGGTCAGGATGCCCCTCGAGTGCCTCGCTGGTGAGGTGTTTCGGGGACGTCCCACCGGGAAGAGACCAAGAGGCAGACCCCGGTCCCGCTGGAGAGACTGTTTCACAGCTGACTGGGGAACGACTCGGGATCCTTCCGGGTGAGCTGGAAGATGCAGCTGGGGTGAGAGAAGCCTGGGCTTCCCGTCTGAGGCTGTTGCCCCCGCAACCCGGCCCCGGATGAGTGAAAGACGATGGAACGGAACGGAATGTTACAGCCATTGGCTAGTTTGCCTAGTTCACTTAAAAAAATTGGTTTCATAAAAAAAAAAAAAAAAAAAAAAGACCATTTTATACTATATTAACTAGTATTCCCACATCAAAAACATACTTGAAGAGGTTTTCTATTTCATTCATGTATTTTTGAGTTATTTCCAAGCGTTTCTCGTCCAGTATTCGGATACTATTGAATGCCAGGTTGTCCTTGGCCACAAATTGTGCTCTCGGCCATGTCCACATTCTAATGTAAGAAGGAAATGTTTTTACTGAAGCAGTGCACTGTTATCATGCTCAGCCCGTTCCTTCAAGTACTGCTCTCCCTCTCTGTAACTATTCTTATCTAAATGCACCAAAAGAAGAAAATACAAGACTATGAGCTAGCCCGCGAACCAGAAGTCAACCGGAAGTTCGCGAGTTGGCAACCCACTGAGTGCACGTCTAGGGTCTTTGAAGAAGACACCTAACCCCCTGTTTCTCCCACCATTGGTGCCGTCATAGGTGGCAGCCTGCTGCGGTGAAATGCAACACAGAATCTTTCCGGTGAGAGATTAATAAAGTATATTAAAAAAAAAAAAAAAAAAACATTTTAACTGCGGCTTCAAATGAGATTTACATTGTCGTGTGTGAGCCAATAGGATGAAGCTAAGCAGGGAGCAGGACGGTGGGCAAATTCAGAGTGTATTGTCTTTCTGTGTACTCCTGTGTTGTTCATGTTTGCAATTTTTTTGCACATGTCCAAAGTGTTTAATTTTTTTCAGTCTCTCTGCTTTGCCCTGTTCGGCCGGCAGTGTGTTTGTGAAACTTTTTTAAACACCTCGGCATTGCCCAGTTTTCACAATAAGTTGCTGAACTGTCAGGACCAAATAACAACTCCTAATTTTACTGTTTGAGGAAGTCTATGAAACGGAGTAGCGTTGAAGTGAACCAATCCCTTCCTGGTGTGCAGATTCATCCCCACTCACCTTGTACGCAGAACTTGAGCTCCTTAGCGTCTGTGACTGTGCTGCATGGCATTCTATCAGACACCTTTTTGCTCATACGGTTGTGTTTTCTCCTCTTTTTCGTCTCACCCCAAAGGTTGGAGCCACCGTGCATGCTGGGAATGTTCAGAACAGCAATTCCTTCCAAGGAGGTGTTGCTCAGGTCCAGAATGATCCCATCACACTGAGGTGAGAAGATAAACAAAACAAATAAGTTGATTGAACTTTTTAATTTTAGCTTTGTTATTGTGGGCATTTTAAAGTTAAAGCTGGTTAAATTCTGGCAGAAAAGCTTCAAAAAGGCATTTTTTAACAGGCATCAAACCATAAAACATGCTGGCCGTAAACACATCGGGTGGAAACGGTAGAAGCTATTTTATTTGGCACTCATCGTGGCAGAACTGATTCATTTTATTGTGTTTAGCGAAATGATCCAAATGCACCCGACAATGTCAACAACACCCTGCAGTGACTCAGCAAACAGCTGATTGTGCTGAGTCGAAGCCTTAAAATGAAACTGGACACACAAATACTAAGAACGCAAACATTAACTCGTGTGTCTGAGTGAGGAAAAACAATGTCAACGCACACTGATGACACAACACAACTAACCTCATCTGGTACTCGCTATGCGACTTCATAAACTGTTTCTAGAACTGTTTAGAAGATGTTAAAATTTCTACGTAAAATCAACTGGGGACGATCTCGTCTCCAGATTCAATCTGTGGTCAAGTTCAACCTCATTTACACACATGTCAAAGTGGGTTTATTTGCATGGGATTAATGAATTCAGAGCCTTAGAAAAATAGAAAGCCAGTCAGTCACCGTCTTAACCGTCTGTCCCTTTTGGGGTTTCGAGGGGTGCCGGAGCCAATCCCAGCTGATTCAAGGTGAGGGACAGGGTACACCCCGAACAGGTCGCCAGTCTGTCGCGGGGCCACACTTATACAATCATACACACACTCATTCCTAGGGGCGATTTGGTACTGGCCTATGAACCTAACATGCATGTTTTTGGAGGGTGGGAGGAAACCAGAGTACCCGGAGGAAACCCTTAGCATACACAGGGACAACATGCAAACTCCACACAGAAAGACCAGTGTTCCAAGCCTCATCCCCACCTGGTACTTGAACCCACGAAAAATAGAAAACTTAAAATTTAATTAAAAATGATCATTAAAATTTCTGTTCTGTTGTCTTCCGCTTATCCAGGGCTGGGTCACAGGGGAAACAGCCTCAGACGGGAAGCCCAGGCTTCTCTCAATACGACTGTACCCTCCAGAAATGGGAGGATCCCAAGGTGTTCCCTGAAGTGTCTCACCTGTGAGACATAGTCTTTCAAGCACATCTGGGTCCTGCCTCTCGGACTTCTCCCGGTGGGACGTGCCCGAAACACCTCACCAGTAAGGCGCTCGCAAGGTATCCTATCCAGATGCCCGAACCACCCCATCTGGCTTCTCTCAATCTGGAGGAGCGATAGCTCAACTCCGAGGTCCTCTGGATGGCAGAACTCCTCACTCTATTTCTAAGTGAGCCCAGCCACCCTGCAGAGGAAGCTCGTTTCGGCCGCTTGTATCCGTGATCTCATTCTTTCGGTCACCACCCACAGCTGGTGACCATGGGTGAGGGTTACCAGCAAACTAAGCAAACTCAAATTATTTTTAAAGTAAACAAAGAGCTGTAACTTTAGTGTTTAAAACATCCAGGTTTATGTCTTTAAGTCACTAGCATGCGGTTGCATCTGACCAATCAGCAAACAGAAATAACAAAAACATTAAAATGACTATTTTATTCACTGAATTGTGTTATTATTTATCAAGAGATTAGGCCGAACAAGTTCGCTGAAGACTGCTGTTTCACAGAGCATCATAGACCAGACCAAAGACGGTCCGCTAGATGTAGAATTAATTTAATCATATTTTTTAACATTTTATATTAAAAACTGTATTTATCGTGCTCACACAAACACTAGCTGACTGCATGTTGGTGCATTTTTCAGTTCAACTCGATGTAATTTCACAAGCAGACACTCTGTCTTTCTGCTCTGAATCACAATTATTGAGCATGATAGAATGTCAAGGACTTTGAAGCTTAATCGTGTCATCTGTGGGCAGTCCGATATAATAAGAGGGTTTTATTCGATTATTCTTAGTATTGAAACCTCATACCCAGCCTCTCAGAATTGATTGCATCATTATTCTTTTACCTTCAACGATCTGCAGTAAAAGCCTGAAATCTGTCTGAATCAGCTTCTCTATCTGAAGATGGTTACATCACATGTGGTAAGAGATTACAGAGAGCAACCGGGCTGGTTTGGATGTGAAGTCACTTCCTGTTCAGCATGGCATCTGGAAGAATGGAACTTTATAATGACGAGCAAACATGTTTGTAGCTATTACAGTAACAATAAACATCAAGGCTAAAAGTTTTTAAATGATTTGGTCGCGAAAAATGCATCCATATCTATAATTTTACAATTTAAACGAAGGTTTCTCGGAGAAAAGTAAAATTTTCAAAAGTAAGATTGTTTTATCTTCTTTTATTTTCTTTTTATCTTATACATAGTTACTATTTAAATTAGGTTTTACAACTCAACAGGAATTTAACAAATGTGACATCAAATGTCCCTGACAGACTGGTGACCTGTTTGGGGTGTACCCTGCCACTCGCCTCAAATCAGCTGGGATGGGCTTCAGCAACGCCGCAACCCGCACAAGGGATAGACATTTAAGAAGTTGACAGACTTTCCAAGAATTAAAGAAGTTTAACAAAGGAATCTCATACAAAATTTATTTTTTGTGATTTTTTAAATCACTTTCAAACTTTATTCCCACATCAAAAAAAAAAAATTAAAGTGTTTCTTTTTCTTTATTTATTCATGCATGTTTGAATAATTTGTAAGCAGAAGTGAAACTGAATAAATCTAATTAAATCTATTTTTGTTTCGTCTTGTGAGCCATCCATCCCTAACGACGTTTCGGTGGGGGATGGAGCCTATCCCGGCTGATACTAAAGCAAGAGGCACGGTACACCTTGAACATGTGGCCAGTCTATTGCGGGGCCACACACACTCATTCCTACGGGCAATTTGGTACCAGCCAATCAACCTAACGTTCATGTTTTTGGAGGGTGGGAGGAAACTGGAGTACCAGGAGAAAACCCACGCGTACTTGGGGAGAACATGCAAACTCCACATAGAAAAGACAGTGTTTCAAGCCTCGTCCCCACCCCGGATTTGTACCCCTGACCTTCTTGCTGTGAGGCCACTATGCCACCCACTGCTTCACCGTGCCTCCTATCTAAATCTATTTTGTTGGGCATATTTTGATTTCTGAGCCAACAAAAGGAGCCATTTTTATCTACCGTATTCACCAGAGTTACCATGTTTATCTGCTGTTTAAATATGCTACAAGATAACGAGGATATAACCTGATACAGATCTCCAAAGACAGCAATAACTTCTCTGAATTTGGAAGTCAGTGGGACAGACTCTTACATAGTGCAGATGTAGACTAGGCTCAGATTGATCAATTTTTTGGAACTGTTTGAGAAAAAATTATTTCAAAAGCACTTAAAGCAGGTAAAGTGCTTTTAGGAGGAACCAAGGAACCAAGTCCATTAAAAGTACTAGAGATCACAGTTCCGTACTGATTTAGGGTTAGATCAGGGTTTGGTGATAATACATAGTTGCACTAGGGTTCTGCTCAGTGGTGGCTGGTGGTAAAAAAAAAAACTGATGGGGCGCACATTTTTCAAACACACACACATTAAAACATATATATTTGAGATATGCTCTATATAAAAGATATCACATGCCAGAACATGAATATTTAAAAGTTTTATTTTCACATGTATATGATCCACCGTACTTGAACTGAAATTTGTCCCTTCTTTCTTTCTGCTCCGCAAATTTTTAATTACCTTCTGAAATGTGTAGCCATACTCCAAATGCATTTTTAACACATAACAGTGGAAAATATTAGATTCTCTTTTTGTCATGATGACAGGGAGAGGCACTACCTCCCCTGCCTCCCCTGACTGCACATCACTGATCAGCTCATAGCTAATTGATTGGTTCACATAACAGACTGACAGAGAGGAGAACCTATCAACTCCAAGGGTGGTAGGGTCGTGGGCAGGATTATAGGTCAGCTCATAGCTAATTGATTGGTACACATAACAGACTGACAGAGAGGAGAACCTATCAACCCCAAAGATGGGAGGGTCGTGGGCAGGATTATAGGTCAGCTCATAGCTAATTGATTGGTTCATGTAACAGACCGACAAAGAAGAGAACCACGCCCGTGGTGCACCCCACAAATGGAATAAAAATCAGAGCTGACATCACGTTATTTTCATAAATACCGGAAACCACATACACACACGTGTTTTTCTTAGGAGGGTGCATCCGGGGTGCGCCCTCGTTCCTGTTTTCACAGGAAGAAATAAAATAAAATAAAACGTTATTAAAATGCATATAAGTGTCACACAAGGCAGTTTAAGGTTACTTACAAACATATACATGTTTATATATTTTTTTTTATTATTATTTGATGATCAGGACAGGGAGGGCGTCGCCCCTCGCCGCCATTGGTTCTGCTGCTTTCTCTTTTCAACCCTTCCCTTCCCTTCCCTTTTTTTTTTTTTTTTTTTTTTACTCATACCACTAAAATGAGAATTGTGCTCTACATTACAGTAGCCTGCTGTTGGTGAGGTTTAGTAAAGTACTGCTAGAAGTACAGTTCTAATCTAAAATGTTAGCAAACCCCACACCGCCACACCCATACTTGATACAAAAATGATAATCACTTTGTATTTTAATAAGAGCATCCAGGTGATTGTTTCTGCAGCGCGGCGTGACAGAATGAGGCAATCAGTGACTGCATGAAGCAGCAGTTTGATGATGTGCTATTATAATAATCCAGTTCGTCACAGAAGCAAACCCTTTGTTGTCAGATTCTTTCTCGCTTCTTAGATACCTAAGAAGTCCTTGAAAGTCTGTTGATTAAAAAAAAAGAAAACTAACTGCTGTACAAAAAACTTCACATCATTACAGTTTTACTTTGAGATTGAAATGCAAGTTGTCTCCAGGTAAAGCGATCAAGGTACTTTTTTTGCGCGAAACTGAATATTTAAATGAATAGTTGGAAGTCTGTGACATATTTCAGACTCTTAAAAATACAAAATGATGAAAGTTTTGTGGAGGAAAACGTTGCTATTTCGATATCAATAGAAAATAAAGTAACTATTTCTAAGAAAAAAAGGACTTTAAGACAAAAAATGCTGACATAAAAAAAGTCCAAACAAACCAAAAAACATCAAACTTTGTTCTTTTGACATGTTTGGACAAATTAAAAGATCACGCAGATAGTTTTCTTCTCCCAGATGATGGATGCTTTTCTTTTTTCTCCATCACTCTCTCTCTAGGCCCTATTCATCAAACTTACTCATTACAGAATGGTGTCAAATTTTGGCAATTTTAGTCAAGTATAGGCTCTATTCTGAGTCCTTGCTGTTTGATATGGTGATGATCGGGCTCTACAACGACTCACTTAGCAGATAGGAAGTTGTTGCTTTGACACACAAATTTCCCATGCGTGGGATCATTAAAGTATATTCTGATTCTGATGAACAGGCTGACAGATGAGGTTAGACAGGAATCTCCATGGACAATGATGTTTGCAGATGACATTGTGATCTGTAGTGAGAGGAGGGAAGAGGTGGAGGAAAAGCTGGAGAGGTGGAGGTTTGCACTAAAAAGAAGAGGAATGAAGATTAGTCAGAGTAAAACAGAGTACATGTGTGTGAATGAGAGGGATCCAAATGGAAAAGTGAGGTTACAGGGAGAAGAGATAAAGAAGGTGGAAGATTTTAAGTATCTAGGATCAACAGTTCAGAGCAATGGAGAGTGTGGAAAAGAGGTGAAGAAGCATGTGCAGGCAGGCTGGAACGGGTGGAGAAAAGTATCAGGTGTAATAGAAGAGTTTCAGCTAAAATGAAAGGGAAAGTGTACAAAACCGTGGTGAGACCAGCCATGCTGTTTGGACTAGAGAGAGTAGCACTGAAGAAAAGACAGGAAGCAGAGATGGAGGTAGCAGAGATGAAGATGCTGAGGATCTCTCTGGGAGTGACCAGAATGGACAGGATCAGAGGAACAGCACATGTTAGAGGTTTTGGAGGTAAAGTCAGAGAGGCCAGACTGAGATGGTTTGGACATATGCAGAGGAGAGAGAGAGAGTACTGTACATAGGAAGAAGGATGCTGGGTTTGGAACCACCAGGAAAGAGGCCTAGAGGAAGACCAAAGAGGAGGTTCATGGATACAGTGAAGGAAGACATGAAGATAGTTGGTGTGACCAAAGAGGATGCAGCAGATAGGGTTAGATGGAAGAAACTGACTTGCTGTGGCGACCCCTGCAGGGAAATGCCAAAAGAAGAAGAGGAAGATGAGCCAGAGGTTTGTGGCATTTAAGAAGAAGGGTGTTTGTACCCCTTTTAAATGTATGTGAGGTTTGATCTAGATAAATGGGGATAAATAACATATAATAAATTGATATTTTCATAAAGTAAAAAGTTCTGTAATCACTTTTCGGCATCTCGACGCCCCACCTTCTCCTGCCCACTTTCATTGGGATGGGTTTCCAAATAGATACAGTGAGAGAACTCAATACAAAGTTTGAAGAAGATTCATCCAGTGTGATACGGGTTACGCTAAATTAGTATTTCTGTCAACATGGAAACAAGGTAATTATCATTTTGTCACTAGATGATACTGTCCTATAAGTTTATCTCATGTCCTCATGACTTCAGCCTGCTGTTTGCACTGAGAATTTTTTATTCCCCATGACTGCACCGCTTCCCTCCATTATTGAATTGAGCTGAAATGTATTTTTTTCTCATCTACCTAAAATCTCTATGTCTGTCTTTTTCATTTCCGGCTACAGGATGCACCCACAGACCGCAGAAGAGGGGAATCTAACGTGTGATTTTATAAATAAGAACTCGCTACGAATATTTAAAGCCAATGCTGTTGCCATTTTCTTCCAATTGGAATCTATGGAGCTGGAAACAGGGGCACATCCAGGATTTTCTAAAGGGGGTGTCAGGCCATTGACAAAGCCAGTATGGGGGGGCTAGGTACATTCCCCTCCAGAACATTTTGAAAAATAAGAGTCCTTTTTCTGTTTTTGGTGGCCCATGGCTGTGCAAGGGAATAACTTGACTAGTCCTCTTTCCTATCTTCTTTTTTTTGTTTGTGGACCAAAAGACAGAGGCCGTGGGCCCCTCATGCGCACCCCTGGATTCGCCCCTGGGAAATATACAGTTATTTGTCTGAGTTTGCATATTTTATAGCACCAGCTTTGCCAACTAAGAGTAAGCATTCGGAACACTGCTCCTGGAGACCCTAACTGCACCCAATCTGTCTGATGCACGTCTGGCTTTCTGCTGTCATTGGATAAGTAAAATATCTCAATCAAACCTGTCAAACATCACCTAATCCATTAAATTTTTTCAGTGATGCATCTGATTGGCCAGTAATTGACTTGAAGAATGCCCGAAAAAACCCCATCAGAACTATCAAGCATGTATTTTAACTGAAGCAAAAAAGCCAGAATTGTTTTTTGTGACACTCAATGGCTGCCAGTTGTTGATTAAATGTCTCAGGGCGCTGAGCCTCGATGAGGCCACAAGGCACTTCCCATTTGGCATGCAAGGAGAAACTGGTTTGCTTTGTTCAGTTCCAATATACAATCCATCGGCAGGATTCTGTAACTCACCTCCACTTCAATACACTCGTTGAGTTTTTTGCAGGTGGCAGATATGGTCTCGGTGGTGCCGAACTCAAAGTACCAGAGCTTATTCTTCATTCTGGAGAGAAAACAGAGAACAAAAAAACATCAAACTGAATTTTAGCCCAGCTTGGCATTGTCTGCTTGCTGTCGACGCCATGTCTGAACTGCCCACTGCTTTAGATTGCATTCATGTGACCCGGGAGGTCAAAGTTACTGTATGTTGAAAGTAGAGACACCAGTGGACGGGGTCTTTAGTTGAGTTGAATACTACATTCTTTTAAAAAAATACTTCAGTTAATTGGAAATCAGCCTTTCTCGGATCCATTAAATTGGTTACTGTCAGGGTTTTAAGGATGATGGAAAGAGGAGGACCCAATTGCAGGACTTTAAACAAGGTTTATTAACTAGAAATCAGGAAAGTCTGTAAAGCAAGATGCACAGGATTAACTCAAGGTTTCAAAAGTCCAAATAATAACAAAGTTCAAACCATGGTCAGGCAACCAGGGTGACCTGGCTGGAAGGATAGTAAGACCTGACAGGGAAGTCCGGGGTGATTCCCCTTAAAAAGACGGCAGAGTGCACAGATGTGGGGAATCAGTAATCATCCACAGGTAACCCTAATTAGGTCGATTAGGAATATCCAAGGCTTCCTTTGGGGGCAGATGAGGGATCCTGACAGTTTCTGCCTCAAATTGGTCAGGCCCTATTCTCCAGCACTCGCTGCTAAAGGGTGCACAGACACGTCTCAGTGAACCATCACCAACAGGAATAAATGCTCTTACCCTTCGATCTGGACACGGAGGCATATTTTTCATACCAAGTAAACAAGAATTATGTCTATTCACAATGTATTCACAGTTTTTTTTAAAGAATTTCTTATATAAAACTGAGAAATAGATTCAACAGTCTTTCCGGCATCTTGAAGGACTTATCTAAGTGTTTCTATGGATGTTTTTGGTTTTTGTTCTAATTGGCCTTCATGGTACTTTTTCTTTACGTCTCATTCAGAGAAGAGATTGTTTCACGATGTAACATCAACATAATGGCACGTGAACACACTGCTGACACAAACAACACTCCTATTGACACAACAGCTGCGTTACTGAGGGCTCATCGACGTACGTACAGTCCTGTCTGACGGAGGAGGAACGTCCCAAGTGTTGAACAATAAAACAAATGAGATGAACATAATCAAATCATTCTGTTTCTTTAAAACACACACACACACACACATCCAGGTTTTTCTTACTAATTGTCTTTCTGTCTTTTTCACCTTCATACCTCCCCAGAAAACTCTGCTGCTGTCAAATCAGGGGATTATGAGTGTATTTGAGATCACAATTAGGAACATTTGTGATTGTCGGCGAGGTGAGCTGACTAACCTCATTAAGCTGCTTCCACTTGAGACACCCTGTAAAAAATGCAATTAAATCATGTTTTTTTTTCTGTCTCCTATGGACAGCCAGTGCAGCGGGGAGACTTCATTAAGCCTTTCCGCCATTATTCCCACGTTTCTGCACAAGAACTAATGCAGCATCCTGAACGATTCACAGAGGAGGGGGGGAGGCGGGTGCTTTAAGCTCATTATCAACCTTCAGGTGGACAGTGGAGTTTCAGCCGTTAACACTCGGCCTCTGATTGCTTTCAGCTCACCAGGACTCTGTGGTCGCCAGGACTACATCCAGGTCTCACTCAGAGGCCAGGCCCTGCGGTGATGCCGAAAGAGGGACGGTGATGTTGTGAAAACACAGTGAAGGTGCCTCGGCACTGCATGAGGGCTCCCTCCCCCATTTAAAGATAAGCATCATCTATAATCCTCCTGATGAGCGGTGACCTTGAGACCCCACCACCATTCTGTGTGAGGCCAGTCTGTACCGGTATTCCAGTGAGGTAGAACCACTAATTATTTAATAAGGACTTATTGTTTAAAATATTAAAAATAAAATCTTAGAGCCTAAAAACTGATCATTTGTCTTGATTGACTTCCATGTTTGTGGTCATCGTGTCCGAACCCTGCCATTAGCTGTCAGGTGGGAGGGATTCATCGGGGCTTTCCGGGATAAAGACAAAACATCCCTTTAATGTACCAGGAATTTAAGAAGAGCTCCATCAGAACAACGGGGATTAGTCTACAGCTCCCAAAGATCAAGAAGGAAACAACAGGGAATAATAAAAAGATTTAAAAAATGAACTAAATATTAGTTTTATTTTACACCTGCTTTCAAAAAGTCATTTATCTGCTTTTATTAAATAAAGTTTCAATTTTTGTCACATTTTTGACCACTTCTTTTTAAAAAAAAAAAAAAAAAAACACAAAGAAACATAACAAAACACAATTTAATCTAAAACAGAAAAAGTAGATAAACTGAAAGATAACCCCCTTCCTAATCTGGGTATATGGTGGCCCAGTGGTTAGAGCGTTCGCCCTGAACCGGAAGTCAACCGGACTTTCGTGGATTCGCATCCTACTGAGTTCACATCTAGGGTCTTTGGAGAAGACACCAAACCCCTCGTTTCTCCCACCATTGGCGCCGTCATGGGAGGCAGCCTGCTGCGGTGAGATGCAGTACATAAATTTTCCTGTGAGGGATTAATAAAGTATATTAAAATAAAAATAAAAAAAATCTGGACCCAACAGTGGCCTCACAGCAAGAAGGTCATGGGTTCAAGTACCAGGTGGGGACGAGGCTTGGAATACTGTCCTTTCTGTGTGGAGTTTGCATGTTCTCCCCGTGTTTGCGTGGGTTTCCTCCGGGTACTCCAGTTTCCTCCCACCCTCCAAAGTCATGCATGCTAGGTTGATCGGCCGGTGCCTAATTTCCCCTAGGAATGAGTGTGTGGATGGTTGTATGTGTGTGGCCCCGCGACAGACTGGCGACCTGTTCGGGGTGTACTCTGCCCTTCGCCTTAAATTGGCCGGGATGGGCTTCGGCACCCCCCGTAACCCTGTAAGGGATAGATGGATAAGAAGATGACTGACTGATCTGGACCCACGTAGAGAGGAGCCAGATGAAATTACTTGGACACTCACCCATATCTTTACAGGCTTCATAAAGAGTACCCCACACCTTCTCCACAAACAATAACCATAGACACCTCTAAATTAATTGTGAACTGGACTTTGCATTGCTGAAACTTAAGAAACCTTCCAGAAGAAGAGGCCAGGGTGAGGGAAGTGTGTACTTCCCTACACAAGCTGCTGCCGTCCTGAGCCTTAATCTCAAATAAGCGGAAGACAATATTTGTTTGGAGAAACCAAAACAGCCAAATACAGAAAATTTATGTAGAAAGAAAATTTATGTATCAATTTATATATTATAAAGAAAATGAATGCACAACTTTTAGAATCACAATATTGTTCACCAGCTGTGGGTGGTGACCGAAAGAACGAGATCACGGATACAAGCAGCCGAAATGAGCTTCCTCCGCAGGGTGGCTGGGCTCTCACTCAGAGATTGGGTGGGGAGTTCTGCCATCCGGGAGGAGCTCGGTGTCGAGCTGCTCCTCCGCCAAGTCGACAGGAGCCAGATGGGGTGGTTCGGGCATCTGGTTAGGATGCCCCCCAAGCGCCTCAGTGGTGAGGTGTTTCAGGCACATCCCACCGGGAGGAGACCAAGAGGCAGACCCCGGAACTGCTAGAGACGCTATGTCTCACAGCTGGCTGTGGAACGACTCGGGATCCTTCCGGGTGAGCTGGAGGATGCAGCTGGGCCGAGAGAAGCCTGGGCTTCCCGTCTGAGGCTGTTGCCCTAGCAACCTGGCCCCGGATATGTGGAAGATGACGGAACGGAATGATTAATGTTTAACTGGAAAAATAAGCATTTATCCATTTCTTTTGTAAAATTTTATATCTGTAGTATATTAATGTTTATCGTTATTTATTTCCTACTTGGATTTAACTGATTTGGTTCTCTGTAAATTTGAAGAATTGAGGATAAATGAGTGATTACATAAACACCCCAAACTATTTCAAACTGGTTTAGCTGTCTCCTTCCAGGCTGTATGCACCTCTGGACTTTCTGTTCTTTTTTAAAATCACTGACTAAATTGATCCTCTCTTTTAGAAACAACGAGCATGGTTGAACCGTGACTCAGAGAAAACGTTCAACCTGCCAGGACCTCCATGATCCCATGTGAGGTACACACGGTTCCCTAAGGACGGTGAAGTGCATGCAGGGTAATAGAGCCTGCTTCTCTTCCATCCTGCCACATGCAGCCTCAGCAATACTCTGTCTGGAGTCTGATGAAGCGTCTAGGTCACCTCATCCATCCTGCAAGGTCGGACCTGCTAACATTTCTGCATCGTCGCTAAGGTCAGACTCAGACTACAAGAGAGGAAGCAAGGCTGCACGCTCCTCTGACTTCACATGTTTTTACAAAATTTTATTTGGATAATAAAGGGAACGTCCACCAAAATATCATTAGAAAAAACTCTATGCAATATCAAAACATACATCAAAGTTGTTTTCTATTTAATTCATGCATGTTTAAGTAATTTTTGAGCTCTTCCATCCAGTATTCAGATGCCTAGTTATTCTTCACCAAGCCTTTAGTTCTTAGCCCCACCCACACTCCAATGTGAGCAGAAAGTGTTTTAGTGCTGTGGGTTGTGACCGAACGAACACGATCACAAATACAAGTGGCTGAAGTGAGCTTCCTCTGCAGGTTGGCTGGGCTCTCATTCAGAGACAGAATGAAGAGCTCAGAGTAGAGCTGTTGCTCCTTAGGGTCGAGGGAAGCCAGATTGGGTGGTTTGGGCATCTGGTTAGGATGCCTCAAAAACGCCTCGCGGGTGACATGTTCAGGCACGTCCCACTGGGAGAAGACCCTGAGGCGGATCACGGATCGACTGTAGTGACTATGTCTCACATAGACAGGAGATGCCTTAGGATCCTCTCAGGTGAGCTAGAGGATGCAGCCTGGGTCAGAGAAGCCTGGGTTTTCTGTATGAGGCTGTTGCCCCCGCGACCCAGCCCCGGATAAGCAGAAGACGACGGAACGGAAACAGGACATTCAATCCCTTCATATGAGTACAGCTGTACGTCTCACCATGCTGTTAATCCCATCAGGGGATTTTTTTTTCAATAAATATCAATGCTTGCTCACAATTTTTTTTCCGACATTTAACTTTGGCCCCCGGGGTATTTGAGTTCAACACCTAGGAGAGCCGTTTTTCTGCATAAAATAGTACATTTTACCTACATAAACTTCTTCATTTTGTTAGCAGAATGCTGGTGTCTTTTAAATTGCCTTAAACAACAAGTGGGTAAATCACAGGGGGCTTAGTATAGTCCTCTAGTAACTCCGATATCATGGCCTCCAGTCCTACCAGAAACCAAGACTGTCTTGAAGGTTGGACCATTAGAAGCTCATTGAGTTTCTAAGTCTGTATGGTTCTGTGTTATCCCCACAGGCTGAAGACCGTGACAACAGGAGGTGTGTGTGTGGTACGGAGGCCGTGAGAGTCACACACTCACTGCAGACAATGTGAATGACAGCAAGCACAATAAAACTAAGTGCTACATGAGGTTTTGGGTCTTTCTCCCCGGTCAAAGGTGATGCATCATCTGTTTCTCCTGCACACTGACTCCTTTCAGATGAAGTTTCTGTGGAAATGCAGAAACGCATGCGCGGCCAAAACATCAGTCACATTACAATGAAACAGTTGCAGCTATCCATCACGTCCAGCATGAAGGAATACCGGCTGCAGTGTTTCTGAGGATTCCTGATGGAGCTGCAGTTTGCTTGGTGATGAAGCACAACTTTATTCAAACATTTGGAACTAAAGCTTGTTTTAGAGCTCTGCAGGCCGCCTTGTTTAACCTTTGGGTTTATTTGTCCTAAATACGGCATTTTTTTTTCTATTTTAACGCTGGCACTTTGCTAATGGACTGAAGTGATGCTCCGTAGTGAACAGATGGATCTATCTTTTATTTTTTATCACCATTCCTGGCTGGGAATAAATACAGGACTAAAAATGGAATCCTGTGTATTAATTATTGAAACTCAGAGTAAACACGTTATCTCTGTTTATCCTTGTCTTCATCCGTTTTTATTTTTATAAGACTTATAAAGTGTCATCATGTCGTCACCATGCAAACAACGTACACCAGAGGTGCTCATACTTTTTTAGTCTGTGAACTACTTTCACAATGACCAAGTTCAAGTGATCTACCAACAATAAAAAATGTAAAATAATGACGTATATATATTTATATCACAGGTGCAAAACACTTTACATTAAAAATGGTATTTCACTAAAAGAAAATAAATTATGATGTATACTTTATTGATCCCTCACTCGGGACTTAGGTTTCTTTTCCAAGGACCCTAGACGTGAACTCAGAGAGAATCAAACCTGCAAACTTCTGGTGACATGAAGTTCTACCACTGAGCCACAGCCTCCCCCTAGAAGCTCATGATTGAAATGAGATTTTTCTTGTTTTTTAACACAAGGCACATAAGGCACATCAACTCAGAATCAGAATATACTTTAATGATCCCACACATGGGAAATTTGTGTGTCACAGCAACAACTTTCTATCTGCTAAGTGAGTCGTTGTAGAACCCGATCACGTACGGAAAGAAAGACCTCCGGCAACTCTATGTTCATAGACTCAAAAACCAAGCATACGAAGAAAAGAAAACTGTCCCTACGGTGAAACATGGAGTTGGCTCAGTCATGTTTTGGGGCTGCTTTACTGCATCTGGCACAGGGTGTCTTGAAAGTGTGCAAGGTAAAATAAAATCTGAAGACTATCAAGGCATTCTGGAGAGAAATGTGCTGCCTAGTGTCAGAAAGCTTGGTCTTAGTCACAGGTCATGGGTCTTCCAACAAGACAACGATCCAAAACACAAGGCCAAAAATACCCAAGAATGGCTGAGAGAAAAGCGTTGGACTATTCTAAAGTGGCCTTCTATGAGCCCAGATCTGAATCCCATTGAACACATGTGGAACGAGCTGAAACATGCCGTTTGGAGAAGACACCCATCAAACCTGAGACAACTGGAGCTGTTTGCTCATGAGGAGTGGGATAAATACCTGTTGACCGCTGCAGAACGCTCATTGACAAATACAGAAATCATTTAATTGCAGTTTAATCTCAAAAGCTTGTGCAACAAAATATTGAGTTATGGGTATCATCAATATTGTCCAGCCCTATTTCATTAGTTTGTTTTTTTTAAATAATTATGTTAATCAACAATTCAAAAGTAACGGCTGATTTTGATTGTTTAATTTTCAATAAATTTTTATTTCTTGTTACTTTTGTGAGTTTCAAGTGATTTCAGTAAGAATTGTGAGTTTTTCCTTCTTTAACTGAGGTGTACCAACAATTTTGTCCACGTGTGTATCAGTAACAAAAAAAATAGGAAGTAACTGAAGTAATTTTTTACTTTAGTGGGCCGTGATTTTTGGAATACACTTATTTATAATTGAGTCATATTTTAAAGAGGCGGTACTGTATACTCGTTTATATCCTTATTTTGGAGCACTTGCACAAAAATATGAGGAGGGAGAGCAGTACTCGAGGGGAGGAACTGGGTGTGAGCCCTCCAGCTGCAAAAACACCTCTTGCTTATGTTGGAATGTGGGCGTGGTGGAGAACAAAATCCATGACCACGAAAAACTCGCTTTAGAATAGCATCCAAACACTGGATGGAAAATATTGCAAATTGTTCAAATTTGGGTATAACGGTCAAACATAGAAACAGCCTCGAAAAAGTTGACCTTACAGGGTTTTGCTGATCCATCACTCCTCCCACCTGTGTCTCCACATGGTGGAAATAGGCTACCATGTTTACGGTGTTTCAAGAGCACATCCTCAAAAAAGCTAGTTCATCAATACGATGAGGGTGGCCATTATTTAAAATGTGAAGGGATTCTTTTAATTTGGGAAACACTTGAGATAGACATTTTGTTTCTAGTTTAACATTGAAATATACCGTAAGACAGTCCAGATCTAATGAGAAGAAATGAGTATTAATTGTTTGGAGAGTAGCAGACTGACTGAACCCACACCTCTTGAACAATGTCATGGAGGTATAAAATTTTTTTGATCATTTGATGGTTTTCCAGGCAGATTGTCTTCTTGATAAAAGAAAAGCAAACTAAATAGGTCATAAATATTAAATGCTTTGGGTGTGCCATCTGCATTTCAGTGAAGTACCAACAAAAGCATCCATTGAGAAACTAGGGCCTTCTTTTTAATGCCGCGAAAGCCGGCGCTGCCAATATATTGATTTGCATTGTCCAACTCAAACTGGGATTTTAGATGAGAGAGCGACTTTGATCGTTTACTGCAAGGTTTCTGATTAGCTAATGGTTTGTGTTTGGGAAACGTGATGCCACCTCTGGTCACTAACCTGCTGTTGAACTTCTCAGGATGTTTCTCTCTCATCAGATGAAAGCGATGGGCGATAGAGGCGTCCTGTGTGGGAAAGCAGAAAATATAACCTGGATGATTTCAGCTTTTATCTTCATCATTAATATGAAAAAAAAGAAGCTTTCGAGTAACAATTTAACCGTAGCACAGTAGTCATAACATTTATGGCGATATTTTTACAGTCTAATTAAATTCAGTTTATTTAATTAGCCAAGTTTTACAACAGTTTTCTCAACGACCTTCACACACGTAAAAAATCACAAAAATCAATTTTCAGATAAACAAATGCTCATTTTTAAAACTATCTCAATCTTAAACTAACGTTGCTATTTTACATTTTCAAGTGCAAAAATCTGGCTCCTCCAAGTCGAGAAGAGCCAGATGGGGTGGTTCGGGCATCTGGTAAGGATGCCCCCCGAACGCCTCGCAGCCTAGGTGTTTCGGGCACATCCCACCGGGAGGAGACCAAGAGGCAGACCCCGGACCTGCTAGAGAGACTATGTCTCACAGCTGGCCAGGGAACGACTTGGGATCCTTTTGGGTGAGCTGGAGGATGCAGCTAGGGTGAGAGAAACCTGGGCTTCCCGTTTGAGGCTGTTGCCCCCGCGACCTGGCCCCGGAACGAGCGGAAGATGACAGAACGAAATGAAAAGTGCAAAAACATTAAGAAACATTGTTTATTCCAAGTCGAGAAGCAAAAATTGATTTGATAAAAAGTGGGGGCAGTTTTGTGGAAACAAAGGCAATCAGAAAGTGGTGTTATTGAGTGGGTATAAGTCTTCCTCTTCCATCCTCACCGGTTTACTGTATATACAGTCAACCAGCATGCAGAACATAACGGGTCATTTCTGAAACACAAAAGGCTTTAAAACATGAAGCTGCAAAGTTGCCCAAAAAAAATGGGTGAAACGTTTGTCTGTGAGCGACTGCTGCAAAGAATAAATGCAGAAGATGTTCCGTACACCTTTAACTTTTGTATCCTCACCTAGACACATTCCCAAAATCTGACTTTTTTAAAAACTTTGCTGATAATGTCATAGATATATTTTATTTTATAGTCAAAGTCAATCGAGTTACTTTTCTTTGCCACAAACAAAAGTTAATTTGCTTGTGTTTGTTTCATACTTGTCCAGCAGGTATATTCATGGGCAGACCACAAAAGATTGCGCATTCAATTTACTATGAGCCAGATACGGGACGTAACCAGTCTAGCTCTGACTGCAGTATACACAATGGCCGCCTGAAATGTCCTCTAATCAGCTTGAAAGCAAGTAATTTTGTAGGGTTTTAATGTTTGACAAACGTTAACAAAATATTGTTTTGTTGTTGTTGTCATTGCTATTCTGTGGTCCCAGGGACAGCTTGGACTCAGTGGTATTCGAAAAAGGTTCTCCCAGTCGAAAGATGGTAACTATACCACCAGGCCAACGCCCCCTTGGACCAAATATTGTATTTTTTAGCAGATTTTTTTTTAACTCCTAATCTGAAGTACAGAAATGACAATACTCGTACTTCCTAAAAATCACATTTTCCTCATATTAAAATATGGCTAGCACATTTAACTTGACAAGTTTATTGTTCAGCCTGAGTATCAAGTACAGATCCCGTGGACACAAAAGAGGAGTCAGAATTTAGCAAAATCATTCAATTGTAATCAGAACAAAGGTAAATAACCCGAAAGACAATCTCAAAACCAGGATACAAAAACAGGATCGAGGAACATTCACAGGAAAGCTGGAAAGCTCACTGTTAAAGGCACGACGGTCTGGCAGTGGGGGAATGAAAGGCGTCACTTTATAGAGTTAAGACAGTGAAGCAGTGGGACGAAAGTGGTGAGAATGATCCGAATAGAAGTGACAAAACTCAGAAATACTTAACACACATGCTAGCTGGTTCTAACACTGAGAAGCATCAGACATCCCAGCACGACTCTAACATCCAGCGTGCACTGGAGGTCAGAGGTTGTTTTGCCTTATGTCAAACTGGACTTCCCCCATCTGTTTAACCTCTGAACTTAGGGTCAGAGGTGAACGTAAACCTAACCCCACAAACAAACAGCAGCTACTAGCACAACACAATCCATCCACTGGAAACATCTCTGCTGTGATTTATGCTGAGTCAGACGTTTTACAATCCTAACTGTCACAATACAAACGAGTCAAATATACAACACCACGTCAGAGCTCAGTCACGCACAACACACACAGCACACACACACACACACACGTCGGCTTTAAGTGGATGTGATCAATTACACCGAGCTGCTTTAAACTGACCTCAGGGTGAGCTTGACCAGAGCTGCTTCTGCAGCACTCAGGCCCGGGGATGTGATCTGCCCTTCACAGATAAACAGCAACTGGGCCGAGGAAATAAGTTCAATATCGACTAAACGTCAGAGGAAGTGGGATGGTTAGTGTAGCTTTAACTTGGACTGTGACGGGGATGCTACACAGCAGCAGAGCATCACTGTGATGGAAGAGTCATCGGTTACACACTGATTCTTTTACTCCCTCGTGATGTTTAACAGCCTCTGCTTCTAGTGCTCCACAAATACCCGACCAGACCTGCCTTCAGTCCATAATCCAGAATAAACTAACAAATATCTGTGTAACTATCCCCCCAAATACAATCAGATCTTCTATTTATCTAAATATATTGTGACTTAAGACATTTCATATAATCAAATAACTGTTTGTAATTCATTTTCGGTTTATGGTTTAAAGTTATTTTGTTGCCATTTCTCCGTATGGAACCAATCTGTTCTCCAGAGTAATGTTAGAAGAATCCACTTCCTTCTGGTTTTCTAACCATAAAACTACAGCTGTTATGACAAGAAGAACGGTTTGTTTTTTGTGACTTTAAAAAGGTGGAAGCGACGTAAAGTAAAAATAAGTTGGTTAATTATTACGATCCAAATCGCAATAATTTGGATTGTAATTTTAGTTTGGAAACTAAAATGCTGGTAAAGATCTTCAGTGATTGGACAATGAAATATCTAAATTGAAAGAAAGTTTTGTTTCTTCTTCTGAACCGCGTATGCCTAGTAGGGTCACCAGGGGTGCCAGAGCCTATCCCAGCTGATTTCTTTAATTTTATTTTTACCTACACTATTCATCCCTCACCGGAGAAATTTGTGTGCTGCACTCCAACACCGCAGCAGGCTGCCATGACGGCACCAATGGTGGGAGAAACAGGGGGTTGGGTGTCTTCTCCAAGGATCCTCTAGACGTGCACTCAGTGGGAATTGAACCCGCGAACTTCCGGTCCGCGGACGAACACTCTAACTGAGCCACTGTCTACTACCTCTTCCTTTCAGGCAAGAGGAAGGATACACCCCAAAAGGTCACCAGTCTATTGCATGCCATGCACTGACAACCATACATATACACATTTCTAGGGGCAATTTTGTAGCGGCCAATCAACCTATTATGCATGTTTTTGGAGGGTAGGAGGAAACCAGTGTACCAGGAGAAAACCCACGCAAACACGGGGAGAACATGCAAACGCCACACAGAAAGACCAGTGTTTCAAGCCTCGCCCCCACCTGGGACTCAAACACCTAACCTTCTTGCTGTGAGGCCACTTTGTTAACCACTGTGCCACCTTTCACCCACTTGAATAATTTGTTTTCTTTAAACCAATAATTTTTTTTTTGAGTTAGCAGTTCCTGTCAGCACCTGAGGGCGGGGAATGGTCAGCAATAGCCGAGCCAGATGGATGAAATTTCCTAATTGAACTCCTCCATTTGCAAAGTGTTGTGCATCCTGCCTCTTGCTTGAAATCAACTCCGGCATTACCCGTTACCCTGTTCGGGATAAGCTATAATGTCTGTAATGGCGTCAGTGCCCTCCTTGTCTCTCTCCACAAATATAAACACACACACACTTGGCAATGTGTCAATGTGTGTGTACAATGTGTTTTATTTTTTTAAATAAACCCCATTTGGACAAAACACTGTGCTCTTCTCACATTTTTGACTCGCTCGGTCTGTCTGACACAGTAATCCACAATATGATTGTTTTCTGTCATAGGACGTCTTGGTGTAAAGTGTGCCAGGGCACAGTTTGGAGCACTCACACCAACCCAATGATCACTATTTTGGTGGTCAAACGCACTCGGACACGGCTTAAATGTCATAGTCTAAGTACACCCTGACCCGGTTTATCCACAAGCGAACGCACACATTACCAGGTAACACGCTTGCCTGGTAATATGCAGTCAGATTTCATCCAGCTGCTTTGTCTACTCTTTCTCTACTCGTGAAAGCATGACACACACAGTCTGACTTTTAGTAGAGGGATAAATGACAGGAGTGTTGGCATTGTGCCTGCTCCTGCAGGTGTTTCAGGTCTTTGCAACAGGCAGAACTGAAGATTGGGACAATGCAGGTGGACAGGTGTGATGACGCATGTCCGCACTTGTTACTGTCAAACCTGGCGTTTCACCTACTCAGACACCCATTACAGTGGAGGACAGAGGACTCACACAGCATGTGTCAAATCTCAAAATACAGCTGCATCTGCTGCTTTAGCAGGACCTGCAGAGTGACAAACAAACTTCAGCCACAAAACTTTAAACTCTAACCTCACTTTGTGTTCAAATAAATCCAAACTCACAATTTAAACGGGTTGTTTACAGTTTACTGAGAGGAGAAATGTAGTTGTGTTTGCTCTGGTTTCTGTGGATGCGAGCCAGTGGGCTGTAACATGATGAGCAGTTTTATGTCTCTGCTTTCAATCTGCTGGCACTCGGACACTCTGCTGCCAACAAACTGTGACATTTACCCTTGTCATTTGGATTCCTGCCGTTTGAAGTTTTGCATGTGGTGTGTGGGAGCAGGAGGAGGTGTGAATAGATGCAAAAAGGAGGGGCCGAAAAAGAAAAGTGGGACAAACTGAAGAACAACACTGGCAGTGAAATGTCACCTCGGTGGATCAAACAGGACTTACTGTAGTAAAAGATCATGCCTCGTTGTTTTTTTTGTGTTAAACTAGTCGTTACTGGGGTCAAATATTAATGCAGAAAAGATGCTTAGTGAGTTGTTTTTAACGAGATTAAAACAGATGAAGAAGTGTCTTTTCCTTTTATTGATACATGACAAGGTTTTGCTGATCAAAAGTTAAATAGAACTCATGAAGTGTTACTGTACAATTTTTGGCCTTTTCATATGAAATTGTTTAATCTAACAATCTTTGGTCTAACGGTGTACTCGCGTTGAGTCAAGTCAAGCCATGTCAACCCATATCGGCTCATGCCTGCCCATGGATCCTTGGCCATGGTGGTAGTCGTTGAGGGGAGTGTACTATCATGATTCCTGTGCCGACCACCAGAGGGAGCGGGGGACCTTCCCTTATGTCCCTGATTCAGGACACCTGATGGTGATTGACCTACTGCCAATTTAAAGGCAGTCTGCCTTCCCTTCACGGTCGGGTCATCATCCCTTCCCAGGTCTTCCTGGCTGCCCGAAGAAGAGATCGTTTTGTATTGTGACCAAGAGACATTCCTTATTCTAATCATGTGCCTTGCTTTGCAGCTTTACTGGACTCCTTACTGAATAAATAAATGTTTGTCGTCCTGCACTCGGGTCCTCCTCCTCCTTCTGCATCATCACCGGGACAACTTCATTCGTGCCCGATTGCATTTGAGTGCAAAAGTGCCGTTTCTTTGACTGCAGTCCAACTTCACCGACCAGCAGGGATGCATCTGCACATATCCTCACCACAATGGGTAGGCTCACTCCAGAAGGCTGACTCAGGCTGACTCCAGAACGTGAGGCTCTGGAGTCTTGGGCCATGGTAGCCAAATGGAAGAGAATGTTCTCATTGGCTGTGATACTAATTAAATGATCTTCAGCGACATTTAAAAACATACTTAAAAATAGAAAACAACTTGAAGTTGGTTGTAATCCATGAACGTATGAGATTACATCTTCTGCGCAATTCAACACCCCAAATTCCTACTGCCTTCCTGTTGGGTGGTTGGGTGGCATGTCGTCTCACATGCAGCAGCAATACAGATATGCAACTTTTCAAAACATCCAGAGTAAAACAATATTTCCAGATATTCCTGTGCAATATTTTTTTTCCAATTCTACATAAATCATGTTTTATTTCTGCTGAATTTAGAAACTTTTCATTCAGAAACGGTGTCATCGAGACACAATTAATGATCAAAAATGTTTTTTTACTGATGTAAATCATTCTTAAGATGTATCCAAATGTGTTTTTGAATGAACGTGTCAGCATCTGTGTGTGTGTGAGTGTGTGTGTTGTTGTCTTTAAAACCGGGTGGGTGCCACTCAGCACGGTCATTCATTACCGCGGTAACCTGGTCTGAACCTGGCAGACACTGACTTCCTGTCACTGATACTTCCCCTGACCTTCAGTCTTTGCCAGGGCCACTCTATCACACACACGCACACACACACACACACACACACACACACACACACACACACACACACACACACACACACACACACACACACACACACACACACACACACACACAGACACACACACACACTCACAAATACAGAGATCTCATTTTTTGTGCACTTTTTCTGCTGTCTTGGCATGTTTAAAGAAAACCTCCAGGAAAATAAAATGTAAAATAAAACGTGTCTGCTGCTCACGTCATAATAAAACATCTCGGACTAAGATGGAACGTGTAAGGATGTGTTTTCTGATGTAAAAAATTTCTGAAGCTAAAAGAAGTTGATAAATATAAACATCTTGGTAGAAAGTAGAAGTTTGAATTTTCTTGGAAGTCATAAATTTTCAGGACAGTTATGCCCGTCCCTGTCCTGGAAGATCCAATAAAAACTCCCCATTTAAAACACTCAGATCACTTTGATTTTACAGAGACTCTGAGGTGTTTTTAAAGAGGTAACGTCTAACCCCCTCCCTCAGCGTCTCATACACTCCTGAATGGGAGCACAGCCATCCATCCACCATAAAAACACTGCCCCACACACATTACCACCTGGTATCCACTTCGTAGGGATCGGTTTCCCCACTGAAACATGATGTGTCATCTTTAAAAGTTGCTGATGTAAGAAGATTTAATTCTCATGAATTCCTCTGGTCAGATTCTTTCCGGGTTATCAGTCGAGTGTTTTTCAGGAGGAGACTGACGGCACATGTTTGCAGGTGCTGGAGGCGACGGTTCGTAATGAACAGGGTTTTAAATTCTCCGTCAGACAGGATGGATGAAAGGAAACATCAGATATGGATGAGACCGACGTGAGGCCACATGAGGAAGAAACAAGGAGAGACTTCAAACAGATTCTGTGTGTTTAATGTGAGACCTTCAAAAACCCGACTCACTCCCAACCAACCAGGCTTATAGCCTAACACCCTATACCACCCTGACACACACACAGATACACAGGTTTCTGACCTCCATAAAGCTGGGCCCTCTTAAAAAAAATATATAAACAAAAATAAACACAAAAAATATGTCAATTGTTTGTGCTGTAAAAATTTTTGTTTGTGCTATTTTAGTTGTTTTAAATATATTTACAATTCTTTTATAGGTCGTTCTGACGTCATCCAGACCCTCGTTTCACTTTAAAATGCAAGAAAACTCCTAAAAATGGTGTTGATCATTGTGCTACGTTTGTGCTGTAAAAATTTTTGTTTGTGCTATTGTCATTTTTTTATTTTAAGAAATATGATTTGGACGCTGACGTCATCTGGACCTTCATTTATTTCCAGGTGTCGGCGTCTTTAATGATGTCATTGTTCAAATCGTATTTCTTAACATAAAAAAACAAAATAGCACAAACAAATTTTTTACAGCACATAACAGCCCAAACAAACGATTGACACCATTTTTAGAAGTTTTCTCACTGTTTTAAGCAAAATCAAGGGCTGGATGACGTCATATTGACCTATAAAAGAATTGCAAATATCTAAAAAACTAAAATAGCACAAACAAACATTTTTACAGCACAAACAATTGACACATTTTTTGTTTATATTTTTTTAAGAGGGGTCAGCTTCACGCAGGTAGGTTTCTGCTAAGTCTTTTTAAATGAAGGAGAAAAGGTGACGTGTGTAAAGCACCTAAACAGTCCGGAAAGCAGAGCATAAATACGAGTGTCAGCAACTGTTGTCGTTGCCAAACAGATGGAGATGGACGCTTGGGTTCAACGTCATGGCCTCATCTCTATAGTGTATCCTGATTGGCTGACAGTCCTTCCTGGGTCTCATAAATGGTCCCTAACTCATTGATTTCTGGCATTGTAGCAAGAGCTAAATTAAATTAAGCAGATGCAGTCAGTCACCTTTTTAACCGTCTATCCCTGCAGGGTTGTGGGCGGTGCCGGATGCCATCTGAGGCGAGAGGCAGGGTACAGCCCGAACAGGTCGCCAATCTGTTGCAGGGTCACACACATACACACTTAGTCCTTGGGGCAATCATGTAACAGCCAATCAACCTAACATACATGTTTTTGGAGGGTGGGAGGAAACCGGAGAAAACCCACACATACACAGGGAGAACATGCAAACTCCACACAGAATGGCTAGTGTTTCAAGCCTCGTCCCACTCCAGGACTTGAACCAACGACCTTCTTGCTATGAGGCAGCTGTGCTAACCACTACCCCACCATGCCACTCCCAGATGCAGGGTATGGAAAATAAACTTGATCCTAAACAATGTTGCGTAAAGGCAAAAAGGTTGCTGGTTTGAGATCTGATTGAGTGAGGTTTAGAACATCAGCCTTTTGTTGAGAACGTTGCGTGTGCTCCCCGTGTACGTGTGGGTTCTCTCCAATGCCCTGCCATCCTCCAGAGATATTGGCTCTGGATTTGCCCATTAATTGCCCATTTGGTGGTCTGTATTTATGCGTTCCTGGTGACCTCAACAGAGTGTACTCTACATCTTACCTGACACTAGACTGAATGGGCCTCAGCAGCCTTATGACCCAAAGATGGACACACGGTTCTAAAAATTGGATGGATGTTTTTCTAAAAGGTATTTAAGCATTACAGAGATTTTGTTTAATTTTTTAAACCAGGTAATCCATTACCAGACATTGGACTGTGTTCATTGGCTAACAAGGGTTGTACGTAGTCAGTGTGACATCATCTACCGTATTTGGCTCCGAATTAAGGAAGAAACGCTAGTCGCCATTGAAAGTCATGAGCCATGTTGAATTTACGAAGGTTAAACTCAGAAGTCATTGGTTCAAGTTTACATTTACATGCAACCCAAAGGGCTGCAGGCCAGGGACAGGGTCCTGCCCCAAATGGAGGAGTTAAGTATCTCGGGGTCTTGTTCAAAAGTGGGGGAAGGATGGAGTGGGAGATCGACAGGCGGATTGGTGCGGCGTCAGCAATAACTAGGACGCTGCATCGATTCGTCGTGGTGAAAAGAAAGCTGAGCAGAAAAGCAAAGCCATCGATTTACAAGTCTATCTACGTTCCAACCCTCACCTATGGTCACCAGCTGTGGGTGGTGACCAAAAGAATGAGATCGCGGATACAAGCGGCCGAAATGAGCTTCCTCTGCAGGGTGGCTGGGCTCTCACTCAGAGATCGGAGGAGGAGCTCTGCCATCCAGGAGGAGCTCGGTATCGAGTCGCTTCTCCTCCAGGTCGATAGAAGCCAGACGGGGTGGTTCGGGCATCTCGTCAGGATGCCCCCCGAGTGCCTCAATGATGAAGTGTTTTGGGCACGTCCCACCGGGAGGAGACCAAGAGGGAGACCCCGGACCTGCTGGAGAGACCATGTCTCCCAATGGCTGGGGAATGAATCGAGAGCCTTCCAGGTGAGCTAGAGGATGCAGGTGGGGTGAGAGAAGCCTGGGGTTCCTGTCTTAGGCTGTTGCCCCTGCGACCCGGCCCTGGATAAGCGGAAGATGACGGAACGAATGACTCGTCCACAAGCCAGAGCTTTTAAACCTTTCACCACTGTTTCATCTAACTTTCACACACAGATTAATTCATATTCAACGCTTTTAGCTGATTTAAATTCCTACCTGCATATTTTATCGCAGGAAATGAACAAAACGACAACTACAAAATTTTTTAGTGGAATTTATAGAAAAATACCAAAAAAAAAAAAAAAATTATGAGCGGAATTATGTGTGTGTGTGTGTGTGTGTGTGTGTGTGTGTGTGTGAAAAAAACATTAGAATCTAAGCATGATGGACACAATCGTCATTGGTTTAAACTTCTTCTTCTTTCGGCATTTCCTTTCAGGGGGCGCCACAGCAAGTCAGTTTCTTCCATCTAACCCAGGGGTGGGCAAACTTTTTGGTTTGCGGGCCACATTGAGTTCTACCATTTGACAAGCGGGCTGGAACAGGAGCAGATGGATGGCATGCTTAGGTAACCTCTAGATTAGACCGATAGAATGGCGCTAGATTTTAAACAAGCGCACTAAATGTTACATCAAGAGCCTTAAATTTCAAATCTAGCAGCGCTCAGTCTCAGATCTAGTGCGATAACGGTTAAAAACATGCATTTTTCGCAGCGCTAGGTTTGAAATCTAAGCGTTTGATGTAACATTTTGCTTGTTTTAACATCTAAAGCGCTTGTTTACGTGCGTGTATTGGGCCCGATGTCTTTCCGTATCTGTGCACACTGTTTATTTTGAAGGCATGCGCATCACAAAGACACACATTTTAATGGGAGCAGGATTGTTTTATCTTTGGCGCCATCTAGTGGGGAAACATCAGAATTACAGGAAAAATAAAACATGGTTTATTTATTTAATTTTTTTCCTATTTCGGTGGGCCGGGTTAAAACGTTTAATGGGCTGCATGTGGCCCACGGGCTGTAGTTTGCCCATGTCTAATCTAACCCTATCTGCTGTATCTTCTTCGGTCACACCAACTATCTTCATGTCTTCCTTCACTGTATCCACGAACCACCTCTTTGGTCTTCCTCTAGGTCTCTTTCCTCATTGGTTTAAACTGAACTGTCTAAAATGTGTAATGATGCATGAGATGTACATTAAGGGGGGAAATATCCACCAGAGGACGGAAGACAAGGTTTAGATTGAACACTTTTTGGTTTTCATCAAAGTTGAAGAACAAAATGATGCAGTAGTTGAGTTAACTCACTAGTGTCCTAGAAACACCAGCCATTCTGTGTGAACTTTGCATGTTCCTCCCATGTATGCATGTGTATGTATTGGTTTCCTTCCACCCTGCAAGTACATGCATGCTTGCCCGTGACAAAATTGTCCCTCGGAATGAGTGTGTGGATGGTTGTGTGTGTGTGTGTGTGTGTGTGTGTGAGAGAGAGTGGCCTGTGGCAGATTAGCGACTCATTCAAGATATACCAGGTATGGGCAAACTATGGCCCACAGGCCACATGCGACCCATTGAATGTTTTAATCCGCCCCGCCAAATATAACAACACTGCTCCCATTAAAATGTGTGTGTCTCCGTGATGCACACGCTGTCAAAATAAACAGTGTTCACAAATATAGAAAGCCATCGAGCCCAATACACGCATGTAAACAAGCGTGTTGGATGTTAAAACAAGCAAAATGTTAAATCAAGCGCTTAGATTTCAAATTTAACACTCTTGATGTAACATTCAACGCTTGTTTAAAATCCAACGCGCCATTCTATTGGTCGAATCTAGCGGTTACCAAAGCATGCCATCCATCTGCTCCTGTTCCGGCTCCCTTTGTCAAATGTTAGAACTCAATGTGGCCCGCGAACCAAAAGGTTTGCCCATCCCTGGGATTTACTCTGCCTCTCGCCTTGAATCAGCCGGGATAGGCTCCGGCAACCCCCACGACCCTGTCAGAAAATAAGCGGCTCAGAAGATGAATGAATGAAAGAAACACCTAAGGAGTAAAAGATAAAAAACTTGAGTAGGTATAAGACTTAGTTTATCATTTTTTTTCTTTAATTTATGTTTCAGTTTGTCTCTCTGTGATCCAATTAGAAAAATAAAGCTTCAGATTTCTTCTTTTGGATTTCTCAGCTGAGCCAACCACATGTTCCACACTGTGTCATACGCAATTAAGTCAGTGAGATAAAGGATGGCTGACTGTGGAAGCTTTCAGATGCGGCCTTGCCAGCTCCCAATCACCATAGCAACTCTACCCCAATCATCAAGGTCTGTGATGGGACGCAGGAAACAAGGACCTTGTATGGGTAGCGAAGCAGATTTGTGGTTTTAGTAACTGGTGTGAGTCAGAGGCAGGTTCGCTCAGGTGTCGTGTGCACAGATATTGGTCCATCTGTCTCCGAGGCTCCTGCAGACTTACCGATCTGTTGCTGTGCGGCGATAACCTTTACGAACAGATAAATGTGGAGTAACACACTCTCATGTTCTCATCTCCTCATGAACATCTTTCATGTTCTATCCTTGTGTGGGCTGTTTTAAAAAGGAGCACCGGCTTAAAATAAACCACACTGAAAACTCTGAGGTCCTGTTTTTTTTTTTTACACTACGGGAAGGTTTAATGACCAAAGAAATGAGATATCAAGCTGCAGCTCAAATAAATTTCCATCTGATCAAACACACCTTATAACTTCAGTTCAAACAGTGAAGACAAATATGAGAATAAGCCTACACTAAGATGTCCAACGATATCCCTCAGTCTGTCTAAGCTGCAAATTTGATTAAGTTTTATTAAGAATCTAAAAGGTCCTGTTTTTATGAGGAAAATCAACATGAAGTCAATTAGCTAGCATATTACCATTAGTTTTTAATTCTTATTGCACGTTCGGATGTTGTACTCTTCTGTGAAACATCTACCAGTAGGCCTAATTATTAACGATCCATCTATGTGCAACGAGCTTTAACCCAGATAAACACAGAGGTTGTGTCAAGAAAGGGATCCAATGAAAAATTTGGCCAAAGAAAAGTATGCAAGCCAGTAAAAGACAGGAAACAGAGATGGAGGTAGCAGAGATGAAGATGCTGAGGATCTCTCTAGGAGTGACCAGGATGGACAGGATCAGAGGAACAGCACATGTTAGAGGTTTTGGAGATAAAGTCAGAGAGGCCAGACTGAGATGGTTTGGACATGTGCAGGGGAGAGAGAGAGTACATAGGAAGAAGGATGCTGGGTTTGGAACCACCAGGAAAGAGGCCGAGAGGAAGACCAAAGAGGAGGATTATGGATGCAGTGAAGGAAGACATGAACCAAAGAGGATACAGGAGACAGGGTTAGATGTAGGAAACTGACTTGCTGTGGTGACCCCTGAAGGGAAATGCCGAAAGGAGAAGAAGAAGTTTGGGAGATACTATGTTCATAAAAATATTACAGAAAAACGCACAGACAGCCAAGTGTTTATTGACTCTTCTGCATTTTGTAGGCAGAGGCATAAAAATTAAATTTATAATGACCATCCATAAGACAAAGCATTTTCATTTGTTTGCTCATACACAATGAGCAATTTTTAACACCCTTAATGATGGAGAGGTTTTTTTGGTATTAACGTTAAAAGTTGTTCAACAAAACACAGAAGCAACAAAACTCCATGTCGAATAACTCCAACTATAATTGGTTGAATGATGAGAATGGGAAATAGTCTGTTTTAGTATTGGCTATGTCATGATCCCCTCCCCTGCCACCAGAGGGAGTCCTGGAACTTCCCTCATCCCCTTGATTAGGAGCACCTGAGAATGATTAGTCTGATGACACACACCTGCGGGTCCTGGTGCCTAGTTACAGGCAATCACTCCAGACGTTTTTGTCGGGTCAATGTCGTCACCACTATAAACCATCCCTTTCAGCCAGGGCTTCCGTCCTGGCTGCATGACCATAAGTTGTCTGTTTGATTGTCCTGCAATAGGGTCCTCCTTCCTTCCACATCCCCTCATCCTGACAGGCTAAGGCTCATAACAATAAGTGTGCGCGTGTGTGTGTGTTTGTGTGTGTCCATGCTGATGCAGATTTCCACAGGGATCTGGTTGTGAAAAGTTCCTCAGTCTTCTATCCGTGCACATATACAGTATACTCCTCACACAGCCACATGGTTTTCTGAAAATACAGAGGTAACCGAAATCTACTTCCGACCACAGATATAGTCCGTGGTCCGGTCTGGTGGTCCGGATATAGCAGGTGTACTGGTGGAGCAGTGTCAGAGTCGCTATGAGGAGATGAAAACAAAAAGTCACACTAACGACAAAATCTTCAGTGCCCAGTTTGTCATCTTCGGCTGAAACATCTCTTAAAAAAATTCCAAACCTCTCGAAGAAGAACCTTGGACCGACAGATAACTTCCTGATGTTTTTCACCTCTGTAGAATCATTCCTCGGGCCCTTACCACGCAACTCCATCCGGATGAAACAAAGAGGTTGCTTAGCAACTGTCACCGGGTAGAAGGCTTCTTTCCTTCTAAGTCAAAGACTAAAGCAGTCCAATGGGAGCAGTATCTCAGATGTGACTCTACTAATTGCAGCCACACAAATGAGATAATCTTCAAAATCATCGTGTTATTACAGCGACCATCGAGTCTCATTAGAACTGGTTTATTACTTAATGACACAAACTCCTCAGCCACTGTTCGGCATCAACCGACTAAAGTTCTAAAGTCTTCTCCTTAAGTTTAATACACATTTATACATTTTAATATTCAGTGTCTTTCTCAGGAGCACCTTGGCATGAACTCTGGGAGGGGGATTGAACCTGCAACCTTCCAGTCACAGGATGGTCGCCCTATCCACTGAGCCATCCTTCAAATAAATCTCATTTGAGGGCGGGGTCACAGTTTAACGAGCATTAAGTTAGAAAAGCTAGCAAATATTCTTTATATCCTTATTTTATAAGATCTACATAAAAAGTGCACTTCCTGTTAGGACTGAGCGTGAGCAGAGCATGTGCAAGCCGCAAAAAACGTTCTGCTTAAGTCAGAATGTGGGCATGATAAAGAACAAAAACCCTCACCACTCCGATGGAGAAGTAGTTGTTAACAATGCTGTAAGGTACTGGGTCGCCCTTCTCCTCCTTATCATCAGGGACGATGTCGATGTTCCAGCGGTCCAGCACCACTTCTGAGCTGTGCTCGATGTCTCGGAGGACCTTCAGTAAGCTGCCGCCTTCATAGCCTGAAGAAAATACACACACGTGCATTGATCTTTATTGCCCCTGATGAACTGATCCACACTGATCTATGTGGTATAGATCAGTTCATCTATAGTTCATTCTGAGTAACTGTGGGCAGTTTCATTGAAATCTCTTTAGTGGTTCAGAAGATATTGTGCTCACAAGAGTTTTTAACTTTGATTGTTGGTCGAATGAGCCTGAAAAGCTAATAAGTTTATCTATAGTTGGTACCAGGTAAGTGTGGACAGTTACATTAAAATCCCTTCGGTCGTTTCGGAGATCGTTTCGTGGGTGGAGGCACAAAAATATTGTCTCATTAAAGAAAAAAATGGAGAAAAAAGCAGAACACGGAATAGAAATGTCTGTGATTTTCAACTAGTTTCTCCTTTATCAATTCCCACAATATCCAAAACAAAACTTTTACAATGGTGAGGTGAAGATGAAAAGTAGTGTAGTGAGAGGAGGGGAGAGGTGGAGGAAAAGCTGGAGAGGTGGAGGTTTGCACTAGAAAGAAGAGGAATGAAGATTAGTCAGAGTAAAACAGAGTACATGTGTGTGAATGAGAGGGATCCAAATGGAAAAGTGAGGTTACAGGGAGAAGAGATAAAGAAGGTGGAAGATTTTAAGTATCTAGGATCAACAGTCCAGAGCAATGGAGAGTGTGGAAAAGAGGTGAAGAAGCATGTGCAGGCAGGCTGGAACGGGTGGAGAAAAGTATCAGGTGTGATGTGTGATAGAAGACTTTCAGATAAAATGAAAGTGAAAGTGTACAAAACCATGGTGAGACTGGCCATGCTGATTGGTCTAGAAACAACAGCACTGAGAAAAAGACAGGAAACAGAGATGGAGGTAGCAGAGATGAAGATGCTGAGGATCTCTCGGGGAGTGACCAGGATGGACAGGATCAGAGGAACAGCACATGTTAGAGGTTTTGGAGATAAAGTCAGAGAGGCCAGACTGAGATGGTTTAGACATGTGCAGAGGAGAGAGAGAGAAGAAGGATCATTGGAAGAAGGATGCTGGGTTTGGAACCACCAGGGAAGAGGACTAGAGGAAGACCAAAGAGGAGGTTCATGGATACAGTGAAGGAAGACACGAAGACCGAAGAGGACCAAAGCCCGAAGAGGGTTAGATGGAAGAAACTGAATTGCTGTGACGATCCTTAAAGGGTAATGCCGAAAGTAGAAGAAGGTGATGATGAAAAGTATTTTAAGTTTGTGGTAAAAAAAAAAAAAGAGGAATATAAGGAGTCAATTTCCCATCTTTTACTCAGTTTCAGTTCTAAAATGCAGCAGGAAGATTCCTCCAGACAAGCTCTTACAGTGTGTCTCACTTTTGTTTATGGGCTTGCGCATTTGTTTTGCTCATGGGATGATTTTAATTTGGTAAATTGACGTCAGCTATCGGAAATGAAAAATAAGAAAAGGGAAGTGGGAGCTCTTATACACAAACTAAAATAAATAATAATACGGAGCTCTTGTGCTTTAATGACTGACTTGTCTGTGTTGGTAGACGTGTGCTGGATCATCACCACAACAAGCACAGATTTTACTGAGTCTAGCAGATTATTCAGTAGCCAGGAACTGTCTGGTTCCATGGTTTTACCAGCTTGATACACTTTGTAGATTTAAAAAAAAAAATCTAATTTAATACTGGCTGTACGGGGGAGTAGTGGTTAGCACAGTGCCCTCACAGCAAGAAGGTTGGGGTTTGAATCCCAGGGGACCAGGGCCAAGGTTTGGAACACTGGCCTTTCTGTGTGAAGTTTGCATGTTCTCCCCATGTATGCATAGGTATCCCACGGGTACTCTGCTTTCCTCCCACCCTCCAAAAACATGCATGTTAAGTTGATTGGCTGCTGAGAAATTGTCCCTAGTAATGAGTGTGTGTGTGGCCCTGCGACAGACTGGCGACTTGTTCGGGGTGTACCCTGCCTCTCGCCTTGAATCAGCTGGTTAATTTAGATTATATTTGAGAGTTTTTGGATTCCTGAAATCAAATTTTTTGTGATAGTCAGTTGGTTAGTTGAACCTTAGGGTTGTTCCATATTATTACGCAGATGGGAAGAAAAATTTATTCCTGCTGCTGGAAAGCAGGAAATACAGTATGTGGATGAAAACATTCCATTTTTCACAGAAACATAAGCATTTAAAGAGATTTGTGACATGATGAGGAAGGATTCCGCTATACAAATATGCAGTTGCTAAAATGACATTACAAAGCAGCAAGTGCAGAGGATTCTCCAGAGAAACAGAAAAATGTCACCTGCATAATATTTTAAAACTCATTGAGTATACATACACAACATATATGGGTTAATACATATACTTTATGGCGGGGGTGTCCAACCAGTCGATTCAGGTCTAGCCTGCGTACTGGTTCCAAGTTAACCGCCAGGTATGTTGGGGAAAAAATTAAGTGTTGTAAACTCAGCGACTTTGACGTCGTATTAAGCCCATTGAGACAAAAATTCTGTGATTTTGGGCTACACATATAAAATTGAATTGAAATGTATTTAGCGAGTGTTCAGACCCTGTAGTTGCTCTAGTTGCTAAAATTTAGCAACTCTCTGGGGTTTTTTTTCTAAGAAAAGCTTGAATTTGGCGTCTTTTTCTAGTGCTATTGATGAATTTTGGAGTCTGTGACGTGAAATCGCGTTAAGTCTGAAATCAATGTGCAGCGCCTGTTGCTGTTGTGGCCGCTCTCCCTCCCAAAGTGCTGCGTGCACACGCAAAAAGTCAATCTGTGTGTGTGTTTGAGAGAGAGAGCCCGGTTGGGAACGATCTCCGGGGATTTGCGATGGTTGCGCCGGACTGTTAGATCTCAGGAGGTTTGATACTTGAAAAGTAGATCTTGGGACAAAAAAGGTCGGGCACCCCTGCTTTATTGTGCACATACCGTATACTCATACACATAGAGATAAGTGAACGCTGTGTGCAAACAATAGTGTTGTGTTAACAGTATGACTCATGAAAAAATTAACATTACAGTGAGAAGACAAACAAAAATGTTCGTTCACTCACCTCCCCCCCACCGTAAGCATCGTGCTAGGTCGTTTCCCGTGCCCAGGGGGAGGATGGCCACTGGAGGGTGACGGGCGAAGTTTGCCTTATCTGCAAAGAAGTCAGAGAGAGAATTTTATTTAGTTTCTTTAAGTTATATAATACGTGAAATGTTGCAGGGTTTATCTACATGTAATATGTATAGATGTCAATATACAATGTGATATAAAAAGATAGATAGATTTGTATTTAAATATATGTGTGCATCTGCACATGCATCAAACTTCTACAGGCACATAGATTGTCCTTTAGAACGCCGAAACCCTTAACACTAGGACCGACCGCTGCGTTTTGAATCTACCTGCAAGCGCCCTGACCGTCAACGTGACGCTTATGTAATTATTCATGTTATTCTATAGTTTTTATATTGCATAAATAAACTTTCACACACTCAATTATTAAAGTAATAACAATGATAAAATGTTAAATATTTTTAAAAACTAGAATAAAAGAGCAAACACCAACGTAAAATGATCTAATTCGTCAATAGCCGACTTTTTTCTGTATTTTGCGCTGCTGCTTCAAAAATGTCCCCGTTAAAAATTGGGTAGGTTATAATCCAATATGTTAACCTGAACTTTCAAGACTTATCTAGAAAACATGGCAGACTTTAACCAGACAACAATTTTCTTACTCTCTTCATGGTGTCTCATCAATATGATCTCACTCAACCTTTCTAAAATGTTTCAGCAATGCAGAGTCCTCCTTGTCTCTCTCCACAAATATAAACACACACACTTATGTGTGGTAATGTGTTTGTTGCCATCGCAACATAGCAATCAGTTGTTGCTATGGCAATGACGCTTCCTCTCAGCTGCTGCGGGGTGCAGCAGGTTGAGGAGATAAAATGCTTATAAATTTTGAAATTTTCATTTTTAGAACACAAAAAAATACATGATGAAATAAAAAACATGTTCATATTAAAAGTCATTAAAGATCAGCCTCTTAGTCTGTGTTTTATTTATTCTAATTAGCATATTAAAGTGACGTGCAGTCAAATAGATGGCTGTGCCAGTCCTAGTGTTAAATAGATCTTAAATTATCTGTTTTCTTTATAATTAACCCTTCAAATATTTGGATTAAGAGGTATTTTTCTGTGTCATTCATAAGCAGTGTACCTATACAGTCAAGAATCCAGCCGACAGTGCCGTCACCTCCGCATGCAAGCACTCGGAAGTCAGGGACATCGTGGAAAAAGTTGAGCCTAGAAGGAGAAAAGATTTGGGAGATTTAGGCAAACCCACTTCAGGAAACATCTCCTGCCTGCTGTCTGGAGAGAAACATTTCCACTCAAGCTTCTTAAAAGAAGTGTGAAGGAAGCTATTTCCAGCTTATTAATCCGCTGATTGTCTTTCATAAGGGACTTTCTAATCTCTGAATGATCTAATGAAGAGTGAGCTGAAAGGTTGCTGGGGAGTAAACGGAGAAAAGGTTTGAGGGTGAGTGCCCTCTCCAGCTGTGCCCACTCCCCTCACAGAGAGGCCGTGGAGTGGGAACTGAGTGGCGCCCTTCAAAGGAACCTTTAATGTGTGTTGGGACAAAGCTGTGGATAGAAGCTTTCATCTCTTCCTGCCATCACACACCAGAACTGAGACACACACCCAGAAGCAGGCCCACCTGCTTCTAAACGGTCAGCACCAGCTCACCCAAAACCTGCAAACCATGCCAACATACTTTTATTTTTCAGGCCGTGTCATGGAGGCAGCAGCCTACGCAGGGAAGTCAAAACTTCCCTTTTTCCCAGCCACTTTTTCCAGCTCAATAGAAGGAGTTTCTAACATGTTCTGGAGGAGAAGGGGAACAGAAATAGTGGGCGCCTTCCATGAGTGCCAGTCTGAAAGCACATGAGGGGAATTGAACCTGTGACCTTCAAATTAGAGAACACTCAGTGACCCACTAAGCCAAGGGTGTCCAACTCCAGTTCTGGAAGGCCAGTGTCCTGAAGGTTTTCCACACGTTCCTGGTTCGATACAGCTGATGCACAGAAAGTGAAATCAACAGCCAATAGAATTTGGCACAATACCTCAATGACTCACCTATGGTCACCAGCTGTGGGTGGTGACCGAAAGAATGAGATTGCGGGTACAAGCGGTCGAAATGAGCTTCCGCCGCAGGGTGGCTGGGCTCTCACTCAGAGATCGGGTGAGGATCTTTGCCATCCGGGAGGAGCCCGGTGTCGAGCCGCTCCTACTCCAGGTCGAGAGGAGCCAGATGGGGTGGTTCGCCAGCGAGCACCTCGTGGGTGGGGTGTTTTGGGCACGTCTCGCCGGGAGGAGACCAAGGGGCAGACCCCGGACCCGCTGGAGAGACTATTTCTCACGGCGGCCGAGGAACGACTTGGGATCCTTCCGGGAGAGCTGGAGGATGCAGCCGGGGTGAGAGAGGCCTGGGCTAACTGTTTGAGGATGTTTCCCCCGCGACCCGATCCCGGAACAAGCGGAAGATGACGGAACGGACTCAATTAACTGTATCAGGTGTGAAAATGCAAGAACACATAGAAAACCTTTTGGACACCGGCCCTGCAGGACTGGAGTTGGACACCCCTGCAAGCCATACATGCACACAAACCTAAACTAATGTTAGGTTGAGAGAAAATTCAGTTTATTTGTAGAACTTTTGATTTCTCCAATGGCGATCACAGAGGGCTAACTCTGAGATTCATGTGAGATCTGGTTGAGAGCCAATGCCTCACTTGTAGGAAGACAAAATTGAGATTTGATGCATGCTCATGAGACACGCCCGAGATAAAGAAGAAAAGAACTTTTGTCTCACGTTGTTGTCACATTGATCTCACTGTTGTCATCTAAAACTAAATGAGATATTTTGGAGATCTCACTTTGAACTCATGGTTGCCTGTGATCCTGTGATCTTACCAAAATACTTTCTCAAACATCCAAATAATGGAAATTAGGTTGTCAAAATAATTTTGTTGACGCAGGTGAATTAAATCACCTGTTTCTACAGACATAATTTTGTGGGAAGAAAATGGGTAGTTCACAGAAGCTTTGTGAATTTTAAGAAGAAGCTGTAATGCTTGGTGAAATTTTCTTGCCACCTAAATATTTAAGTCTCTACAGTTCTCCTGAATCAAATGAACATTCTTCCACGTAAGAGGCGGGCATCCTACCCAGAAGAGATGAAGCTGATAACTTAAACTGAAATACAATCCCTTTCACGCGATAAACTTTCCATATGTAGTTTTTTTTCTTCTTTTTTTTCTTTTGCATCGTTCATTCATGAAGTCAACAGCAGCCTCTAAAGGCAGAGCAGAGAAACACCAGCAACATGGCCTTACAGCCAGCACCCTTCTATGTCAGCAGAAGATTTTAATTAGATCTCCTCCTGTTTGAAAAAGACAAGCAGTCTTTTAAAAATAGATGAAACACTGTTTGTGATCACACTGCCATCACAATCGACCAAGTTGGGACGAGCCACCTCTAACCTCAGAGGCTGTTGCTAAGTAACCCGTAGCAACAAGTTGGCTTAGGGTTAAAGCATTACATGACAATATTTAGGCTGGTTTGTTTATGCGCATGTGTGTTTTTTTAGTTCTTCAGCTTTGCTCTGTGCAAACGATTACATCAGCACCATATGTTCCTGATTGGACAGCTGTTAATATGAAAATGAGCTTCTCACTAGTTAGATGATGAGTAGTGAGGTTTCAACAAAAGATAAAATATCGTCCCCTGCAACAGACTGGGAATCTGTTCACTGCCCCTCACCTGTATCAGCTGGGATAGATTCCAGCAGCTCTGCTGTCAGGGTTTCAGGTCTAAGCCAGAGTTAAGTTTGTTTCCTGTTTTATTTTGACATTCTGACTTCCCTCTCGTTCCAGATGTCTTGACTTCCCCTCCTCGTGTGCTCCCTTCTTTCAGGTGATTGCCAGCTCCCTTCCTAATGTGTCACACGTGTGTCTCCTTGTCGCCCCCCTCCTGACTGTATTTAATGTGTGTCTTGTCTTTGTTTCTTTGCCAGGCTGTTTTATGTCCTCATTAGACCTCAGGTTGACTTTGTTGTTTGTTCTCAAGATTTAAATTGTTCTTAGAAATAAATCTATTTTTTGTTAAAATTGCATACTGTCCTGCGCATGTGTCCGCAACCTCAACCTGACACCAAGTACTCCACAGGGATAAGTGGAGTACTTGCATCATCTTATTTGTTCAGATGATGCATGAACAAATAAAATATCCTCTAACTACATACCGGTATTTACTTGTTTGATAGTTTTCTTTGGAGGAGATTTTCTAAAAAGGGTAATGTTCATCGACAACAAAGTTCAGGATTTTGCTATAATTTGTCTTTGTTGTTATTTTTAAGCTAAATTAAACTAAAGCTGGCAAGCAGTAACCATTTTTAGAGTATATATATAGCAGATAGAGGAGGACGAGGTTGAAATAATTTAACAAATGAAACAAATAGGAAGTCATAAATTATTGCTAAATTTCAGCTGCTTTGTGCAGCCAATTTCTGCAAAAGCTAAAAAGCAGAAATAGCCAGCATTAAAAAAAATTATGTGCAGTGGTTGGCAATGCTTTGCACAAGAACAAAAACAAAGCAACTCTATAAAAAGTTTGGGTATTTCTAGCGGACACTTTTCAAATATCAGTACATCAGCTTTAAAGCAAAGAGCTGAGATCTCTTTAGATATCTCAAACTTGAATCCTGGTCACAATCTCTGTCATGCAGCGATTGTAACCCGGGCAATAACCCAGCTTGTTAATATGCTGCAAATATCTAAATTGTATGACTACTTCTGAGGAATGCAACTCTTTTTGAGATTCACATTGTGAACGTTGATATATCTCACATACACTATATTGCCAAAAGTATTCGCTCACCCATTCAAATGATCAGAATCAGGTGTTCTAATCACTTGGCCTGGCCCCAGGTGTATAAATTCAAGCACTTAGGCATGCAGACTGTGAAACAAGACATTTGTGAAAGAATGGGCCGCTCTCAGGAGCTCAGTGAATTCCAGCGTGGAACTGTCATAGGATGCCACTTGTGCAACAAATCCAGTTGTGAAATTTCCTCGCTCCTAAATATTCCACAGTCAACTGTCAGCTCTATTATAACAAAATGGAAGCGTTTGGGAACAACAGCAACTCAGCCACAAAGTGGTAGGCCACGTAAAGTGATGGAGAGGGGTCAGCGGATGCTGAAGCGCATTGTGCAAAGAGGTCGCCGACTTTCTGCACAGAGCTACAAACTTCATGTGACCTTCAGATTAGCCCAAGTACAGTACGCAGAGAGCTTCATGAAACGGGTTTCCATGGCCGAGCAGCTGCAGCCAAGCCACACATCACCAAGTGCAATGCAAGGCGTCAGATGCAATGGTGTAAAGCACGCCGCCACTGGCCTCTAGAGCAGTGGAGACACGTTCTCTGAAGTGATGAATCACGCTTTTCCATCTGGCAATCTGATGGACGAGTCTGGGTTTGGAGGTTGCCAGGAGAACGGTACATTTCAGATTGCATTGTGCCAACTGTGAAATTTGGTGGATGAGGAATTATCGTATGGGGTTGTTTTTCAGGAGCTGGGCTTGGCCCCTCAGTTCCAGTGAAAGGAACATTTAAAGCTTCAGGACACCAAAACATTTTGGACAATTCCATGCTCCCAACCTTGTGGGAACAGTTTGGAGCGGGCCCCTTCCTCTTCAAACATGACTGTGCACCAGTGCACAAAACAAGGTCCATAAAGACGTGGATGACAGAGTCTGGTGTGGATGAACTTGACTGGCCTGCACAGAGTCCTGACCTGAACTCGATAGAACACCTTTGGGATGAATTAGATTGGAGACTGAGAGCCAGGCCTTCTCGACCAACATCAATGTGTGACCTCACCAATGCGCTTTTAGAAGAATGGTCAAAAATTCCTATAAACACTCTCCTCAACCTTGTGGACAGTCTTCCCAGAAGAGTTGAAGCTGTAATAGCTCCAAAAGGTGGACCGACATCATATTGAATTTTATGAGTTAGGAATGGGAGGCACTTCAGTTCATAGAATGAGTAAAGGCAGGTGAGCGAATACTTTTGGCAATATAGTGTATATATATATATATATATACACAGTATATCATATATCTTTTATCATAAGACTTTATATTTCACAGAAAACTGACTTCATTTAGTATTTAGTATTAGTTCAACGTGCCTGACTCCACTTGCAGGTGGATTACTGACTTCCTAACAGACCGGAGGCAGTGCGTGCAGCTGGGGAAGAATGTCTCCACCTCTCGGACTATCAGCAAAGGATCTCCACAGGGCTGTGTCCTCTCTCCCCTGCTCTTCTCCCTGTACACCAACTGCTGCACCTCCAGCCATGACTCTGTCAAACTGATCAAGTTTGCGGATGACACCACCCTCATCGGGCTCATCTCTGATGGTGATGAGTCGGCCTACAGGATGGAGGTAGACCGGCTGGTCTCCTGGTGCAGCAACAACAACCTGGAGCTCAACGCTCAAAAGACAGTGGAGATGATTGTGGACTTTAGGAAAGTCACAGCTCCCATTACGCCCCTTGCACTGACAGACTTCTCCATTACCACTGTAGACTCTTTCCGCTTCCTCGGCACTACCATCACACAGGACCTAAAGTGGGAGCCGTCCATCTGCTCCCTGATCAAAAAGGCCCAGCAGAGGATGTACTTTCTGCGGCAGTTGAAGAAAGCCAAGCTGCCTGCCCAGATGTTGGTGCAGTTTTACACAGCCATCATCGAGTCCATCCTCACCTCCTCCATCACCGTGTGGTACGCTGGAGCCACAGCCAGGGACAAACATAGACTGCAGCGCATTGTGCGCTCCGCAGAAAAGGTGATCGGCTGCAGCCTTCCATCTCTCGAAGACCTGTACGTCTCCAGGACTCGGGGGCGTGCAGGTCGGATAGCAGCTGACCCTTCCCACCCTGGACATGGACTTTTTGAGCGACTCCCCTCGGGCAGGAGGCTCCGGTCCATTCGGACCAGAGCGTCCCGCCACAAAAACAGCTTCTTCCCTTCTGCCGTTAGACTAATGAATGCTTTATAACCTGGAACCCCACATCTCTTAGTCACTTCCCTCTTGTCACTTTACTATCTTTATTATTTTCTATGAAATTGCACTACTGTACTTTTCTTTTTCTTTCTGAGCACTCTTAGTTTTGTTAAAATTATTTTTATTTATTTTCTTTTTTATTATTTTTATTTTACATTTTTATCAATAAGACTTTATATTTCACAGAAAACTGACTTCATTCCGTATTTTTTACTTTAGGTCATTTTAAGTTTCATTCATGTCAAGATAAAGGCAAAAATGATCATTTTTATTTCCCGGTATTCCAGCTTTTGTCATATATCCTGCTGTTAGACAACGTTGTACCTCTATTGTTGTAGAATGTGAAAGCTTTCTGCATGTCGTGACTGAGGTGAAGCATTTCCAGCTGAGTGCTGACTGGACCACTTTCCCTCCAACCGGTAAGGAATTCAGCCAGGTTCAGACCAAGCTGTGCCCAATCCTGACGTACACAGGAGTGTGTTTGTGTGGGTCAGGGGGTCAAGCACGTGTGTGTTTATGATGCAGCGTTCCCCTTCATCGGGCTCAAGCAGGTCACATTTACATGGAGCACAGAGGGAGTCACAGCATGGAGCTTCAACCTGATGATCTGTCACTGAATAAACAAACTGCCGATTCCACTTAAAGACAGAAATTCACTCGCTGTTGAAATTAAAACTCCTTTGTGATTTATTGCTTCCTGTTTAAAAAAATACTCTAAAACATCCCCAAAGCTGACTCAGATGTTTGCAACAAAAAATAACAAATCTATAGTGAAAAACACATTTTTAATAGTAGTTTAAATATGTAAAAGTCTAGTACTGAAGAGAGAAGATGTACCACTCTGCTAGGATAAGCCCAGTAACTTAGCTTACAGGGCTCGCCAGTAACTTAGGTTACAGGGCTAGCCTGTAACTTAGCTTGCCGGGTTAGCCACTCCACACAGAAAGACCAGTGTTGCAAGATTTATTCCCACCCCCGATTTCAGACCTTAACAATCTTGCTGTGAGACCACTGTGCTAACCTTTGCACCACCATGTAGCCTGTCAAAGGCGTGAGTGAGAGGCAATAAAGTGATTACTTAAAATTCAGTCAGGAATAAAAAACTTTAAATCGTCTATTATTCAGCAAAGAGCTGAACCAGGATTTTGGGGGATGCATCTTAATCTCCATGAACCATCTGCAGTGCACAGAAGTCATGGCAGAAATGGTTTCCGTGGAAGTGTGGCTGTCAAATGGTTATTTGTTGTGAATTGAACCAAAAAATGTTGTAGATTTTTTTTTAATCGGTCATTTAGTAAAACTATAGACTCTACAAATTTACTTTCTATACTGGACAACATTATACACTGTGTTCATAATGCAAATTTAATTTAAGCATCAACCCATTGATTGTGTTTATCTGGATTTTATTGTATCTCAATCTAGTTTTAAACAGTACTATCCATACAATGTACTCTCTACTGCTCCCAGATCATTGTGAACACAATCACCTAAAGCATCTGGGGTTTTTAGAAAATGTACGGGATCAGTTCTTTAAATAAACCCAGTCTTCAACAATAATGAAACAGTGTGAATCACTCTTTTTATTAACTGAGGTTTCTAAAGAAGGAACAAAACTATTTCCTGTTCCTAAATACCACAATGGCTTTTCTTCCAGATTTCTTCACACTGCCATCAAAAACAAGAGCTTTTCAGGTTGATTCAAATGCTGTTAACTCTATTTTTAAGATAATAACTATGTTTAGAGGCAGCAATGATTCTGTAAGTGTTAGTTAATGGTTATCCATGGTAACAAAAATATATTTTTTATCAGCAGGGGGAATCAGTTCAAGTCTCCAAAAGCCAGGTTGACATTTAATTTCAAATCAGATTGACTTGATGTCTGAAGACTTTCAGTCCTGAATAGTGTGAGGAGTTCTGACTCCGAGATGCCATTTCTTCAGACTTACCCAACCATTGGTCCTCCTTGATCCAAACTGTACACCTGCCTGGGGTTCAACAGATAGCGGAACTTCCTCAGCACCCTTGGAGAAGACAAACACAACAGGGAGGAACATTGAGCTTATTGAAACACGGATCATGCAGATAGTTCACATAAAATATCTTTCAGCTAAGATTACATGTTGGGATGCTGATGTCTTGATTCACGAGTAGAGTTAGAGAAGAACTAATGAACTGTACCATTAACTGGAGTGAAAAGCCGAGGTAGAACTCAGAGCTACTGTAGTTCGGTCATTTGTCTTTGTGTTAACATGACATTCATTTAAGAACATATTTACGCACCTCTTACAACACAATGTCCAGTAAACATCTGGATGGACATGTCCGTGAATGATATCAGAGTGTCAATTTGTTTTAAATATTTAAGACAGTTTTATGCGGTTTATTAGAGACTTTGAAGCTTTAACTCTTTATTTAAAGCAGTTTTTAGGAAAGGATCAGTTTTAGGAGGCCCTTCGTGCCCATTTATGATCATTACAAAAAAATCTTATTCCACAAAAAAATTCTTAGATGGCTTCTGAAGCATTTCTTATCGTGCTCATTGATTTAATCATCAGCAGAAAATTCTGAAGAGAGGTGTTGGCTCAGTGGTAGAATGTCCATCCTTGACCTGGAGAAGCGGGTACGATTCCCACTGGGTCTATGCCCAAGTGTCCCTGGGGAAGACACCGAACCCCCATTGATGCCCTCATGGCTGCCTGTTGTGGTTCAATGCAGCAAAAGTAATGTGCCCAGTGAAGGATAAATAGAGAGAGATTTAAAAAAGTTTAATGAAGAGGAAGACGTTGTAATTAAATAAGGCCAAAATCAAATAATATTTCAAATGATGACCGACAGAAATGCTGTCTTATCATCCTCTTTTTCACTCCTCATCATGTTGGCATTACGTTAATAATGTTAATAATAAGATGCATGACCATCACCCAATAGTGCATACATGGCACTGCACCTGTTTATCTCCAGGAACTCCTAACCCTCCACAACACTGTCCGAGACCTGCGCTCCTCCTCCTACTGCCTGCACCAACCAAGGACCAAACTCTCCACTATGGGGGACAGGGCCATCCAGGCAGCTGCTCCACAGCTCTGGAACGCTCTTCCCAAGAGCTTGAGGGCTCCACAGAATGTTGAGGCTTTTAAGAAAAGACTGAAGACATTTTTATTTCCAAAGGCTTTTCAACAAAGTTTTTAGTGTTTTTTTTTGTTGTGGTTTTATCTAATTTTGCTGTTTGTTGTTCCTTTTGGTCATTGTAGCACTTTGAGATCTCCACTGGAGACATAAAGTGAAAATAAAATTTTTATTATTTTTATTATTATGACCATACATCTGTGTCATGGTTCCCTTGCCTACCACCAGAGAGAGCCTTGGACCCCTCATCTCCCTGATTTGGGACACCTGAGGGTGATTGACCTACTGCCTGTTAAAAGGCACTCTGCCTTGTCTTCGGTGTCGAGTCATCATCCCTTTCAGCCACGGCTTCCTGACCAAGAGATGCTTTGAACATTAACCACAAGACATTCCTCTGAACAATGTGTTTTTACTTTACAGCTTTACTAGACTCCTTTATTAAATAAATCTTGTTTGTCATCCTGCACTTGGGTCCTCCTTCTGCACGCACACCGTGACAATCTGCTACGTAAGTCAGATTGAAATGTTCAGCAAATTCTGAAGCATCAACATGCTTTGCACATAAAAAGCAAGGGAGATTTTTTTTAATGTATCCTTTTTATTTCATCATTAATATTCTTGTTTGTCTGTCGTCAGTAAATTATTTTGTGTGAAGTGCATTTCCATGGCAACGTGTCAGATGGAGAGAGAGCAGCGGGGTGTGATTGATTGATGTTATGAATAAAAAAATGTGGGCCGTGAAAATCTGAATGTTAAACCGTTCATCTCTGATAGACGGATGGATGGATGAGTGGGTGAAAGGGGGGGTAACTCACCGCTCTCCCTGCCTCCCTCCACTCTTTGGGTTAACCAGGACCAGAAGAGGGTGAGTTCCTGGGAGAGGAGTGATCTGTGGAGAAAGCAGACTGAGGTGTTTTTACAGGTTTCCTAATTCACTCTGATAATTTGCTCCGCCACCATACCTGCAAAGCTTGTCCATCTCCAGGGGAAAACTTAAAGGTCTGGTTGGGGTCATCAGGGCTGGTGCTTGGAGGGGATTCACTGTCACCCCGCTTCACCACAGAATGACGATCCTATAAAACAAGAGAGGAGACTTTGCTCTGGAATTGAACTGTACAAGATGAAGGTTCTACGATTGTGTGGTGATGAATGAATAATCTGGGATGGCATGGTACTACATTATTATTTTGGGGGGGTACAGTCGTAGACGTGCACTCAGTGGGATGCGAACTCGCAAACTTCCGGTTAACTTCCAGTTCGCGGGGGAACGCTCTAACCACTGAGCCAACATCCCTCCCCTCCATTTACAGGTGGCGGGAGGAGATGGGGTCCTTTGTGGTTCATGACTTATAAAGTTTGCCCAACTCTGCAACAGATGCCCGTCCTGGGCATCGCCGGGCTGAGGAGTCCCCCGTGTTTCCATCAGGATGAAGAACATCTATTGACTTCTTTAGATATTTAGCTGTCGAGTAGAATAAGATCATATTTAAACAATCGTCTTAGACACATTGGATGCTCATCTTAGGGGAGGGATCTCTCTTTCGTGTGGATCCCCATGAGGTTTCTAATTTTTTCCCACTGATGTTTTTTTAAGGATTTTTTCCTCACCGTGAAGGATATGTACTAATATTGACTAGCTGGCATTTGTTAGTTAGTTTTCTTGCTGTGTATTTGTGTTTATACATTCCTCTTTTTTCTTGTTTTTCTTCTTTCTGAATCTGCAATTTGAAGCCCATTGAGACAGAAATTCTGTCATTTTGGGTTATACAAATAAAATTGAATAGATGGAGATTGTAAAACGGGATGAGGAGAGAGGGTGTAATCTCCACTTCCACATCTTCTCCTACAGCTGAAAACTCTCATTGCGCCATGTTTTTGACAAAGCCCCCAATAAGGGGCACACATAGGGAGACTTTGTTCTATTTATCCATTCATTCTTTTCACAAACAGATTATTTTATTCATTAAAGCTTCTACTTGATTCTGTTTGTAAGGTAACATGTTATTTATTCAATTTTTTTTTCTTTACATACTCTATTCACCCCTCACCGGGGAAATTTGTGTGCTGCACTACTACAGCGCAGCAGGCTGCCACCTATGACGGCGCCAATGGTGAAGGAAACAGGGGGTTAGGTGTCTTCTCCAAGGACCATAGACGTGAACTCAGTGAGAATCGAACCCACAAACTTCCGGTTGACTTCCGGTCAGCGGGCGAATGTGGCTCTACCACTGAGCCACTATCTACCCAATGTTAGTACAGCAGGATGACTTCTGAAAATTGTAACGAACACCTCACTAAAAACGAGAAATGTTCTCAAGAGATGAACTCAGACTAAAAAAAGCTCACTTTAAACAAAAAAAAAACTTTAGGACTTTTAGCTTGTGTATTGATACGAAACTATTTCTGTAGTATGAAAAAAATACAGATGAGTTTTGTTGCTAAGGAGACATAACAAAAGTGTGTCCTATTTCTCAGTGTTGTTTTCGTCAACAATGACGAAAACGAAATGATTTTGTTGACGAAGCATTTTTTCATGACGATGACGTAATGATAACGAAATAAATGCAACATTTTGGTGACGAAAATGTGACTAGACGTTGCAAGTTTCTGTTGACGAAACGAAAATGTAACAAAATAGGCGTCAGACTTTCACGTTTCTGTCAGTGAAAAGAAAAAACACAGCGGCTGCATCTGTCTCTCACGGCGGCACGCCCCCCACGATGCTGCACGTTCACACCATCTACACAACACACCTGCAGCGAGGAAGGCACACACCATCGTGAAAACAGTAATAAAGAGGCTTGGTGGTCAGAAACTTTAAAGTTTTCAACATATTTTGCGCAAACAGCATGCTAACTTCAAGCTAATGCTAGCATGTCGGCGCTGCTAACTTCCTAGTTAGCTTGGTTGCGTTAACGACTGCTTTAAAGACACAATGCAATGTTTACTTTGTTTACAGAGTGTTTAAGAGGTGTTATTTTTAAGTAAACATAAGTTACAACGTTCCTCACTCACTGAAGAATTTGTATTTATTTACGTTGTTTTACGCAAGTTAAAGCTCGGCAGAGGTTTTGTTTGAATTATTCTCAGTAATAAAGACACAATTGTTAAAGTTTTTTTTTTTTTTACACTAAAACTAGACTAAAAACGTTCTAAGTCTTCCCTGACGAAAACTTTTTCGGGTTTTTGTGACTAAAACAAAATAAAAAGAGATGACGAAAATGTGACTAAAACGTAAATTAAACTTAGATGGCTGCCAAAACCAACAATGCTATTTCTTGTCCATTTTGTTCCCAGGTATCCTTCCACAACCCAGATTCTCACCAGGACCACAGGGCATATGTATGAGGGCAGCAGGGTGTGGTCCCTCAGGGTTCCTCCATCACACTCTGGTTTCACATTGGAGGCACACTTGTTGTGAAGCTGGAGACAAAGAGAGGAACAAACATCAGAACTGTGGGTGTCATCCATCTGAGAAGCTATCAGAGACTCTGCTGAGTTCATGTGGACTGCATTGATGGTTTTAATGAGAGTCAAACAGAAAAATCTCTTACATTTTTTTGATCAAAATGATCAATTTTACAATCAACTCAAAGACAATAGTGTCTCCTAGTGGATCCCAGCAGCTATTGCATCGATTATTTTGTGTTTACTGATTTATTCCAATCTTTTTATTGATTTTTTTGGGTCTAAATTGGCATTCATTGTTTTAGTATTAGTACTGTGAAGTATCTTCAAATTTATAAACGCATCCCATAAATAAATACTGTAATAATAATAATATAATACTAATAAAATTATTATTATTAATTTAAATTTATTATTATTTATTATTATTATTATTAATAAATTATTATTAATAAATAATATTATTTATAAATTATAATTATAAATTATTTATTATTATTATTTATAAATAAATTATTATTTATAATTTATTTATTCATTTATTATTTAAATTTATAATAAATTTTAAATTTATCATACATTTTAAATTGATATAAATATAAACAATAAATTATTATTACAATAATATAATAATGTAAATAACTAATAATAATAAACTGTTTATTCAGAATAACTGTTTAAAACTACAAGATATGGTAAATATTAGAATATTACAGGTTATGCACAAAATTAAAAATAACTTAGTTCCAAAAGGTATACAAAGTTTTTTTAAATTTAGAGTTGGTTACCATAATTTACGAGGATGTTATATTTTTGAACGTGTTAAAGTAAGAACTTTGGTAAAATCAAGATGTGTTTCTGTTGTTGGAGTAAAATTATGGAATAACTCAATGATGAATTTAAAATATGCTCTTCTATCCTAAAATTTAAACATCTTAAATATAAAAGTATTAGTGATTATAAGTAAGTTAAAAAAATTCAATGAAAAGATGATAATATAAAGTTTATTGTGGTTTTCTATTTGATTGGAGATGTGTACTTTGTAAATTTAATTTTTTGTATGATTGTAGAAATGCTGTTCAGTTAAATATAAACAGATGTATAGGGATAGGCACATATAAGCCATGCTTCAGCCTATTCCTTTTCTTTGGTCTGTTTGTTTCTTTGTTGCAATCTGTGTTATTATTGTGATTTTATGTATGACCAAATGAATAAATCTGAACTGAAAGATGAAGGTTGAAATATATATTATTGTTACTGTAGTCCTCTTTTTTTTTAGCTTTTCCCACCAGGATGAACCAAATTGAATCAGTTCCCTGCATCTAATCGTCCTCATCAGTATCAGTATCCTCTCCTCTCACACCGACTACCTTCACGACATCATTAACTGCATCCATAAATCTCATCTTAGGTCTCCCTGTTAGCCTCCTACCTAGCCCTTCTTGATCTCCAAAGCTTTTAAAATGCAGTGCCCCTCTGCTGGCCTCACTGCTGACCCTGCCCTTCTCGGTCACTTACAAAGAAAATCTCAGAGTTAACAAATCTATCGTCCCATATGATGTTTGCAGTCCAGCTCACATAAAAAATATATATGAAAGACAAACACAGCATTTTTCTTTAGAAAGTACAGTCTTTGTTATTAGGTACGTTCTTAAATATCTCAGATCTGCCGGCTTCGGATCTGGCTCGTGTCTTTTCCTCAGCGACACTCGACAAAACAACACGACAGCTCTCACCACAGGTTTCTGTCCCTTTCCTTTCAGTTTAGCTAAAACTTTCCCACCCAACACTTTTTTCCCACCTGTTTTCAACCTGCTTGCACATGCTGCATATGCTTGTGTAGCAGGTGGAGTATTTTATTGCATGTTTTTTATTGTTTTTTTCTGCATGTTTTAAATGTCTTGTCTTAATTATTTTATTTACTTCACTTACTACTAAGAAGTGGTGCAGTAATGATTGTATTATGAGCGGCAGTTGGGGGAAGAGGAGTTGAGACCACAGAGGGAGCATCGAGAGATATACAGTAGGGAGCCCTCCTATTGAACTACGGGCTGTTGGTACCTTGGTGTGTCAGCCTGCACACCGTCATGCAGCAAGGGCTTCCCTGAAAAGAGACACAGGGTGTCCTTCACGGAGGAGAAGGTTCCCGCTGTCGGTGGTCCTGACGAGTGGGCCCAGAAAAAGTGGACCCTGGACAACGAGTGAGCCTAAAAGGGCGGGCCCGGGATGACAAATGGGCTCGTGAAGGGCGGACCTGGGACGACAAGTGGGCCTAAAAGGGCAGATCTGGGACGAGAAAGTGTCGGTGGGCTAAACCCCAACATGTGAACTATTTTAAGGAGCGCCATTTTAAAGGATAAAGGATTACTGTATTCATTCCTCACCGGGAAAATTTGTGTGCTGCACTCCTTACACTGCAGCAGGCTGCCCTTCGACGGCGCCAATGGTGGGAGAAACGGGGGTTAGGTGTCTCTCCAAGGACCCTAGACGTGGTCTCAATGGGAATCGAACCCGCGAACTTCTGGTCTAACCACTGCGCTGCCGTCTCCCCTTTAGTATATTTTGATACATTTTAAAACTCTTTTACGGTCTTTGTCTCTGCTACCCTGGTGCTCTCCACCCAGTCCTACCAGCGATCTGGTCACACTTATTTCCACACTCTCCATTCCTCTGAAATGTTGATCCGAAGTACTTAAAATTTTCCTCTTTCTTTATATTCTCTCATTTCATGTTCATTTTTAGAACACAAAAAATACACGTTAAAATAGAAAAGATGTTTAAATACAAAGTCATGAGAGGTCAGCCTCATAGGTTGTGTTTTATTTATTCTAATTAGCATATTAAAGTGACGTGCAGTCTTATTGACGGCTGCGGCGGTCCTAGTGTTAAGCTGTTAAGTCATACTGTATGTAAAAATCATTTTTAAAAAAAGAGAGTCTCACCGTAATCTGACACCAGACACAGTGCATCCCTGTCAGACCCTGGTAACACTTGATACTTCGGTGACAGCGGTCACACTTCGTAGGAGAGTTGCCCTCCATCCACACATGCTGCATTACCTGGACAACAAGAGACAAACTTTATTTTTTTGGTACCAATGTCAGGCTTAATTGGAGACAATCTACCGTGGATTGATTGGACTAAGCAACCTGGATTGTTATTGTTTCATTGTCTCATTGTTTCATTCATTGTTTCATTGGGGCTACATTGAAGGAGTAGCCCCAAAAAGGCCTCAAGTGCTAAAACCTTTTGTTGCTAAAACAACATTTTTTGCCATTTGAGGTCTGTTTTTACTCACGTTAGTGTGTCTGCGGGACTTTGCGTAGGTGCTGATACAGGTGGCGATGTCTCTGGACACACAGCGCTCGTGCACCGTGTACTTGCATACTGACAGAAAACAGAGAGAAATGAAGCTAAAACAACTTTAAATGGAATTGAGTTCCATAAATACAACAGAAACAGGGTCAATTAGACAAGATCATAAAAAAGGATGTGGGCATGCCCAGTAAAGCATCGCTATACAAGTGATGGAGCAGATGGAGAGATGATAAAAGAACGTTTTGGAGTAGACAGACTTGTGACTCACAGGAGCAGCAGAGGCCCTGCTTGCGTACACCGAGCAGCATGGTATGGCAGAAATTACAGTAGGCTGGTTTGTTGAAGTGCTTCAGACGCCAGACATGTTGCCCGTCCTCTTGCATGTTCTGTCACATCAATGAAAACACTAATTCAGTTTGGAATCTTTTTCAATAACAATCATCATATAAAAACTAACTCAGAGTTTCTTTCATGTTTATCCTTAAGTTCTAACTTAAAAGCAGATGTCATTGGTGATGAAGCACATGAAAAAAGTTTCTGTTCAAATCCCACTGAGCTCATGTTTAGGTGTTTCTGGAGAAGACACCTAACCCCCCGTTTCTCCAACTATTGGCGTCGTCCCGGCAGCCTGCTGTGGTGTAATGCAGCACACAAATTTCCCCATTGAGCGATGAATGACAATAAACTCTGATTCTTGTTCTGGAAAATACACTTTTCAAACCTTGTGACTCTAAAATATGTGGATTTTTTCAGAGACTTTTATCCTTTATCTTAAAATATAATCAGAATGTAAATAGTGAGTGTAAATATTCCGCACTAGAGCCACAATGTACCGTTTCCATGCCCAGCAAGACAAGTAAAGGGATGGTAGTGAGACCTCCTCTGATCCACTCCTCCAGTGTGACCGTTCCATCTCGATCAAAGTCTATCTCTTCCATCATATCCTTCAGGATCTGCACAGATAGAGAAAGATGAGTGCTTTTAAATGATCAGCCAACATTGCCTAATAAAACCTGCCGAAGGGTAATTCTAGTGGTGTGAGTAGTTTTTAGATAACGATTAAACTGTGTGATCTAGTTAAACAGGTTGTGGTAAGTCTATAACATACCATGATAATGACTGTCCATGCATTGTTACATTTTTACTACCATTCTAATCAACACTGTACGGCCAAGTCAGTTTGATTAATCCAATTGTGGATATTGCTTTGGTCGTGTACCACCTATACACCCAAATAATGGCATATGTAACAAAATAAATGAGGGCAAATAACAGTCTATCATGAGCTGTTTCTGTCATGGTTCCCTCACCTACCAAGCCCATGTCCTTCCTTCGTCTCCCTGATTTGGGACACCTGTTGGTGATTGAACTGCTGCCTATTTAAAAGCAGTCTGCCTTGCCTTCATTGTTGGGTCATCATCCAGTCCATCCCGATCAAGAGACAATTCTGAACTTCCACCGTGAGACATTCCTGTTGAATCATGTGTTTTCCTTTACAGTTTTACTGGACTCCTTTACTACCTAAATAATGTTAGTCATCCTGCAGTTGGGTCCTCCTTCTGCACCCACACTGTGACAGTTTCTAGAAGATTTTCCGGCCCATTAACTCTGATACTCCTAAACAGTCTGTGAAATGAAATAGAACCTCCTTATTTAATATTACTAAATTAAAAGGAAAGTAAAGTTGAGAAATAGAAAGAAATTAAAGTGGAAATTTTCTCCTCTAAATAGTTTTAAATTCAACATTTCCCACACAGAAAAGAGTTTACTGTGATAAAGAGAATTTCTGAAATTTGGCTACTGACAGCCCCAAAGTGGTCAGATTTAAAGTCTTAGTTTTGTGTTAATGTCTTCTTCTTCTTTATCTTCTTTCGGTATTTTCGGTATTTAGGGTGGAGACGGTGGCCGCGTGGTTAGAGCGTTCGCCCGCAGACCGGAAGGTCGTGGGTTTGCGTCCCACGGAGAGCACGTCTAGGGTCCTTGGAGAAGACACCTAACCCCCGCTTCTCCCACCATTGGCGCTGTTGAAGGGCAGCCTGCTGCGGTGTAAGGAGTGCAGCAAACAAATTTCCCTGGTCAGGGATGAATAGAGTAATTCATTCATTCATTATTTCCCTTCAGGAGTCGCCGCAGCAAGTCAGTTTCTTCCATCTAACCCTATCTGCTGAATCCCCTTTGGTCACAGCAACTATCTTCATGTCTTCCTTCACTGCGTCCATGAACCTCCTCTTTGGTCTTAGGTCTAGTCCTCTTTCCTGGTGGTTCCAAATCCAGCATCCTTCTTCCTATGTACTCTCTCTCTCTCCTCTACACATGTCCAAACCATCTCAGTCTGGCCTCTCTGACTTTAAAACCTCTAACGTGCTGTTCCTCTGATGTACTCATTTCTACTCCTGTCCATCCTGGTCACTCCCAGAGAGATCCTCAGCATCTTCATCTCTGCTACTACCATCTCTGTTTCCTGTCTTTTCCTCAGTACCACTGTTTCTAGACCAAACAGCATGGCCGGTCCGACTGCGTTTTTTTACACTTTCCCTTTCATTTTAGATGAAACTCTTCTATCACACATCACACCTGATACTTTTCTCCACCCGTTCCAGCCTGCCTGCACACGCTTCTTCACCTCTTTTCCACACTCTCCATTGCTCTGGACTGTTGATCCTAAGTAGTTAAAATCTTCCACCTTCTTTATCTCTTCTCCCTGCAACCTCACTTTTCCATTTGGATCCCTCTCATTCACACACATGTACTCTGTCTTACTCTGACTAATCTTCATTCCTCTTCTTTCTGGTGCAAACCTCCACCTTTTGTGTTTATGCCTTTCTCTGGAATCAATATATGATATTAGACGGGGAGTGTGAAACTGTCTGGGGTTCTTTGACGTCTTGGTAGACAATAAAGAGGACTTTTTGTTTTAATAGGATGCGATCAAATAAAATGTCTCGCCCTATTAAATGTTTGGGGGATAGACGGAGGTGGGTACACAGGAGACGTTAGCTTCACTTCTTTCAGCAGTTCATTCAGCTTCTTCACACTGCTCTTTATGAAGAAGAAAACTGTGTTTGCTCACCGGTCTGAGTTCTGTTGAATCCCACTCCAGGTACTCTGCCACATGCACCATCTGATTAATGATCCGATCCAGCTCCTGTGATGAAGCAGTGACAGTGAACCTGATGACGGTTTCCTATGCTCGTGTGACCACCTCACCACTACTACACATTACAACGAACATATTCATTACAAATCATTTCCCACAGCAGTCCATGTTTCTATAGAGCAGAAGAAAAGGATCCACTCACTGAGCTGTCCAGAACCCCATTGCCATCGGTGTCGTAGAGCCGGAACATGACTGTGGAGAAACGGGAAAACAAAGTTTGGTTCTGTGAAGAAGTGGAGCAGGTTGTTCCTGCGTGGAGTTCCGTTTGAAGAGATTACACTCTGATATAGCCTCAGACTCTAAACAAGTCATCCAGTTAGAGCAGAGCTTAAGCCAGCCTGTCTGGTTGAAAGGTGTCATCTGAGGCCATGGGGAGGAGTGAAAAGCCAAGCTGAGCTGATATGTTCTACCTCCCCACCCTGTCACTCACACTCTAGCTTGTCCTCCGGTGTACCCCTCTCCAGCAGCGACAGGTAGCAGACAATGTCCTTGAGGAAAACCACCTGCGGAGACGTCTGTGTGGAACTTTTCTGAGGTGATGGGCTCCTTTGCAGAGACACATGCTTCTCAGAGTGGTTTCTGTCTGTTGATGCACGGAACAGATCGTTAAAAAAAAAAAAAAACTTCTCATGGAAACAACTTTTAATCAGATAATTAACGTATCAAATCTGTAAGCCTCAGGCTCCATCACAATGAGAGACAAAACAGAGTGGCCCAAAGGAATGGATCCTGATCACAAACTCAATCTAAAGTCTGATTTAAGTACGAATCCTCCTAAAAACCTAGTATAGGGGTGCACAGATTTTTTTGTTTTTTTTTGCGAGCTTCTAACAAATACAAAAAGTTAAAAAAAAAAAATCTACCAATGATGTAAATGAAGACATTTATATGTGAAAGGTTAGGATTGCTTCGGCATTGCTGATTTCAGGCGGAAGGCAGGGTACACCATGAACAGGTCGCCAGTCTGTTGTGGGGCCACACAAAATCACAACCACCCACACACACTCTCATTCCCAGGGACAATTTCATAGCAGATAATCAACCTTAACATGCATATTTTTGGAGAGTGGGAGGAAACTGGAGTACCTGGAGAAAACCCACATGAGAACATGCAAACTCCACACAGACAGGCCAGTGTTTCAAGCCTCTTCCCCACTCCGGCACTCAATCCCTGACCTCCTTGATGTGAGGCCAATGTGCTAACCACTGCGCCACTGTGCGGCCCCCAATTATTTTGTACTGAAAACAGTCATATATCTATCATGTATTTGCGTAGCTACTTTTTAAAAAAAAAAAATCTTTATATCTGTTGTAGAAAATACAGAACAGGTATTCGAATCAGGTGGTCTTTACCACAGGTAGTCGTGGTAAAGAGAGAGCTGAGCCGAAAAGCAAAGCTCTCGATTTACAAGTTGATCTATGTTCCCACCCTCACGTATGGTCACCAGCTGTGGGTGGTGACCGAAACAATGAGATCAGGGATACAAGCGACCAAAATGAGCTTCCTCTGCAGGGTGGCTGGGCTCTCACTCAGAGATCGGGTGAGTCGCTCTGCCATCTGGGAGGAGCTCGGTGTCGCGCCACTCCTCCTCCAGTTCGAGAGGAGCCGCACGGGGTGGTTCGGGCATCTGGTCAGGATGCCCCCGAGCGCTTCACTGGTGAGGTATTTTGGGCACGTCCCACCGAGAGGTGACTGAGAGGCAGACCCCAGACCTGCTGGAGAGACTATGTCTCACAGCTGGCCTGGGAACGACTTGGGGTCCTTCCAGGTGAGCTGGAGGATGCAGCTGGGGTGAGAGAAGCCTGGGTTTCCCGTCTGAGGCTGTTGCCCTGCGACCCGGCCCCGGATGAGCGGAAGACGACGGAACGAAACAGAAGGTATTCAAATCATAGGACATGATGTTACAATGTTTACATACAATACAAAGATGTTTTAACATGCAGTGTTCGGCCAAACTGACCTGGTGAAAGCTTCGGGGACACCGGTGTCTTGGCCAAACCAGTTTTGGGAGTCAGAGCTTTGTTGCTGCCGTCTGAGGTTTTAGCCTGGGTCCGAGGGGATCGATGGGACCCTCCAGGTGTTTGGGTCCCTGAGCGCTGAGAGGACGAGCGAGATGAACAAGTCGAGGTGGTGGCTCCTGAACTTGCTGCACCCACTATGGTGGAGTGCTCCGGAGTGTGACGCCCCATTGCAGAAAGAATGCTTTTCCCATTCATTCCTAATAGTGAGAAAAGAGGAAACACAATGAGCCGAACACGGTGGGGGTTAAAGGTAAAAAAGAAAGCATAAATCTGAGATGAAACAGTATAAAAGCCACAGGAAGCACAAAACATCACAGCACTGATCCACAGCAGCACAACAACTCCCTAACAGGCCTGTTATGGTACCTGTAATGGGGGCACAGGCCACTTCAGTCTGAATAGAGATGCCTGCATCAATGGAGCGGGTTTCTGCAGTCATTCATTGATTCACAAGAAAAGAAAAAGAAAGATGGTTTGTAAACTGCTTGGTTAAATGGAACCGGGTCAGGTGGATGAGTCAGAATGTGTGCAGTATGCACCCCTTCTCCTGCCTAGCGTTTTTATTATTTTTTTAAATGTAGTGAACCCCTGAACAAGAAAAGAAAGAGACAGTCTAATTTTTGTGTTACTCCTCACTTAAGTGGAAATTTTCAGTTAATGTGGAAATTACCCAAAAATGTCTGTTTCTGATGTTGCTTGAGATGACCAGGAGGTGGCAGCACAACATCTTTAAACAAGAGGGGATCAGATTTTTTGGTTATTGCTGAATCCAGAAACATCAATGAGATCCTAACCTCCATCCTCAGAGTTTTATGACCCCTCTATTTATCTTCATACCAAACAAGAGCAAGCGTTCAATTTGGAAAGCCCAATACCATCGCCCTGTCCCTGCAGGGCAGGACCCTGCAGGTCAGGGACAGGGTCCTGCCCCAAGTGGAGGAGTTTCAGTATCTCGGGGTCTTGTTCACAAGAGGGGGAAGGATAGAGCGGGAGTTCGACAGACGGATCGGTGCAGCGTCAGCAATAACTAGGACGCTGCATCGGTCTGTCGTGGCAAAGAGAGAGCTGAGCCGAAAAGCAAAGCTCTCGATTTATAAGTTGATCTACGTTCCCACCCTCACCATGGTAACCAGCTGTGGGTGGTGACCGAAAGAATGAGATCGCGGATACAAGCGGCCAAAATGAGCTTCCACCGCAGGGTGACTGGGCTCTCACTCAGAAATCGGATGGAGAGCTCTGCCATCCGGGAGGAGCCTGGTGTCGAGCCGCTCCTCCTCCAGGTCGAGATGGGCCAGATGGGGTGGTTCGGGCATCTGGTCAAGATGCCCTCCGAGTGCCTCGCTGTTGAGGTTTTTCGAATACGTCCCGTCAGAGGAGACCAAGAGGCAGACCCCGGACCCACTGGCAAGACTATGTCTCACAGTTGGCCGGGGAACGAATCAGGATCCTTCCGGGTGAACTGGAGGATGCAGCTGCAGTGAGAGAAGCCTGGGCTCCCCGTATGAGAATGTTGCCCCCTCAACCCGGCCTTGGATTAGCGGAAGACGACGGAACAGAACGGAAGTTTGATAATGAGTTTTAACACCTAAATATTTTTCTCATGTAACTGATCATTCCTGTTCTGATTTAAAGATACCACAAAACTTTGTCTTTAAATATCATTATAAATGTCCTCGGCCTGCTTTCAGTGACGAAGACATTCTCTTCTTAATTCTTCAAACATTTTCTCACAAAAATAGTTTTCTAATTCAGCGTTCCATCTGTGTTCTCAGCTGCTCTGCCTTGCTTCTGAGGCCCACACGGCCACGGCGTTCATAGAAAGGCTAATTCCTGCCCTGTTCACTCAGAGCAGAATGTGAGACGGCCATGTGTGCGTTCAGCCAGAGAGGAGTTCTGGCTTAAATCTGTGTCTCAGTGGTGGGAGAGGAAATCTTACAAGAACAGGTGGACGCTGTGATCTTTGTTTTTTAAAATATCAGAATAAGGAGTTTTTTAACAAATCTCCGACAGAAAATGAAAAAAAACAAACTATTAGACAAGTGATATTCAACTACAAACATATCTGGAATGCATGGTGATGTAGTGGTTAGCACGGTGGCCTCACAGCTAGAGGTTTGGGGTGTTGAGTCCCAGAGTGAGGGCAAAACTAGAAACCTCGTCTTTCTGTGTGGAGTTTGCATGTTCTCCCTGTGTATGTGTGGGTTTTTTCCAGGTACTCCAGTTGCCTCCAACAATCTAAAAACGTGTATGTTAGGTTGATTGGCCACTACGAATGTGCATGTGGATGGCTGACTGTGTGTGTGGCGCTACCACAGACTGGTGACCTGTTCGGGGTGTACCCTGCCTCTCGCCTGGAATCAGCCGGGATAGACTCCGGCACCCCCCATATCCTCATTAAGGATTCAGAAGATAAAAGAATGACTGAAAAGTTTAGTCTGGGGATTATGGATGTAATAAAAAAGGACATGAAGATATCTGGTGTTACGGAACAGGATGCAGGAGACAGGGTTAGATTAAGAAAACTGACTTGCAGTGGTGTAACCTTGAAAGAGAAAAGCCAAAAAGAGAGGGAGATGTTTTGCAAATATTTGATTTAATAAGAACTATTTATATTCACGGATCAATAACCACCACAAAGAAAATCCATGCAGTGATGCAGCCTGCTATGATTCATCAGCATTTAAAAGATCATTGTTTATCGGATTCTGGAGGAAAAAATGGGACCCAATAGAGCTTCCTTTAAGAATGATCTCTTTGAGAAATTGACAACAATATACTCGCCATTTTATTGGAGCAAATTTGCAAAGGTGTGATTTTCACAGAGTTCATTTAAAGTTCTGTCCGTAGGTTTTAAATTCAGAGTATCAGCTTCAGACATCAGGGCAGCATCTTTTGGGTAGATCACAGCACCTACTAGTCTTTTTAACCCATGAGGAACCTTTTACTGATTCCCTAGCGGGGGGCAAATTAGGAAGAATAGAGAGTCTTTCAATCATCTGTCTTCTCACCTCTTGTCCTCCATATCCAGAATGTGGATATGTAAACAGTCAGATCCCTAACATCTTCTTCTTCTTTTTTCGGCATTTCCCTTCAGGGGTCGCCACAGCAAGTCAGTTTCTTCCATCTAACTCTATCTGCTGCATCCTCTTCGGTCACACCAACTTTCTTCATGTCTTCCTTCACTGTATCCATGAACCTCCTCTTTGGTCTTCCTCTAGTCCTCTTTTCTGGTGGTTCCAAATCCAGCATCCTTCTTCCTATGTACTTTCTCTCTCTCCTCTGCACATGTCCAAACCATCTCAGTCTTGCCTCTCAAACTTTATCCCCAAAACTTCTAACATGTGCTGTTCCTCTGATGTACTCATTTCTAATCCTGTCTATAAGCCACCATAAACGAGCCCCCAAACACAAATCCATCCTTCCCTCTTCTGTATATTTAACAATGAACAATGATCAAAAGGCTTGTCACGATGTGGGGATACAGAGGACGGAGGACCCAAATGCATGACAACAAAACAGGATTTATTAACCAAAAGTCCAGTAAGAGTAAGACTGTAAGGCAATGGGCATAGGATTGACTGAGAATCAAAAGTTAAAATAATATAACAGCATTCAAAGACGCAACTTATGGTCAGGCAGCCAGGATGGAATCCCTGGCTGGACGTGATGATGGTGGTGACCCGACAAAGATTTCTTCTTCTTTTGGTTTAAAGGCGCAAAGCAACGATACAGGTGCATTACCGCCACCTACTGACTCACAAGAAACTCATAACCTCCTCAACAACCATCTTTTTCTTCTAGAACAATACCAGACAAAGACGTCTGGATAGATTGTGAATCTATTCAGACACACACCATGATCCACAGGTGTGTGTCATCAAACTAATCATCCTCAGGTGTCCCTAATCTGGGTGATGAGGGAAAGTCCAGGGCTCCCTCTTGTAGCAGGGGTGGGGATCATGACACTGTCGTCTTTTTTCATTTCTAACACTGTTTTCTTTCACATTAGATCTGTTCCAATGGATTTTAACTTTTAATTTGTTTTAAATGTTTTAGAACCTTTTAGAAGATATTTTCTCCGTTGGGACAGTTCGGAGGATTCGATCTCCTACAATTCTGACTGTTCCTGTGGTGGCGGTGATCATGTGGACTCCCCTTGGGGACAGATGTTTCCCCTCCAGTCAGATTATATTTTTGAATATTTAAGTATAGAAATAAGGCGAGGGGTTTCTTAGGTCGAGTGTGTGTGAGAGGAAAAACATACTCGTGCGTTTTGATGGTTTTTTAATATTCTTTTTTATTAATTAATCATTGGGGCCTTTTTTGTTATGCAAAGCACTCTGCAACTCATGTAAAAAAAAAAAGGCTTCATGAATAAAACTTTATCAGATCCTTTCTTCACATTACATCCAAACTAATCTGCAGGCACAAAAATAGATTATTGTTGTGGTTCCCTCAACCACCACCAGAGGGAGCCAGGAACCATCTCATCTTTCCCCCAATTCTACCTGATTGGACCACCTGCACCTGATTGGACCACCTGCACCTAATCTCTCGGCTGCCTATTTAAAGGCAGTCTCACCAGCATTCCTCGTCGGGTCTTCATGCCTTCCAGCCCTGGCTGACTCCCGACCCAGCGGATATCCTTTGGGACTAAGATTGACTCTTTTGATAACCATTTTGATCCCTTTTCTTTGCTCACAGCTTTGCTGATCCTTGGTTTAATAAATATTGTTTGATGTCCTGCATTTGGGTCCTCCTCCTTCTTCCACATCACAACAATAATACGTGGCATCACGTTAGCATCCTGATGCAACATTTGTAGCACAACAGAAAAAAAAAATTCAGCATGTTCTGTTTGTAATTCTGAATAAGTTTCTGTGAAACATGGTGGTTGTTCAAGTTGTTCCAGCTCACTTTCCAGTCCTAAGTCTTTAAAATCCAAGCCTATCACTGAAAATCTACCACTCTCGCTTCTAAGATCGCTTACTCGAGGGGTGTCCAAATCCGGTCCTTGAGGGCCGGTTCCTTAAGGTTTTCCATATGTTCTTGTATCTACACACCTGATCCAGTTAATTGAGTCATTGTGCCAAATTCTATTGGCTGTTGATTTTACTTTCTGTGCATCAGCTGTGTTGAACCAGGAACGTCTGGAAAACCATCAGGACACCGGCCCTCGAGGACCGGCTTTGGACACCCCTGGCCTACTCTGGCCTACTGTGACCTGGTTTGTCAAATTACATTCAAAAAGTGTCCAATGGATTTTTTTTGGATCATAATCAGGCCTAAACTTGAGTCGTTAGTGTAACTTTGTTGTAAGTTGGCGCTGTACGGAGAGTCAGAAGGTTGTATGTTAGTGACCTACCCAGTAGGCTGGTTCCTGGTCGAGGCTGGTCCGGGGAGCAACAATCCGTCTTGCTCTTGAATGAGGTGAAAAGGTGTTGACAAAGCTCCTCTGGGATGTCGTTCTCCAAGTAAGTGGTCATGAAGAGCTGAAATCCCTCATAGTCAATGGGCTGAAGGAGAAAAGAGAGTGGGGAAAGCTTCAGTGGACAACAGAGGAAACGCGTTGGTGAGGGCACGCCAAAAACGGATGAACGGGACACAATTACACATATGAAGTAGAAAGATGTGATGGGTTTTAGTTCAGGTTGATCAACCATGAAAGGACCAACTTTCCTGGTACGACAAGAAGGAGATATAATCTTTTTGTCGCTAATCAAGGACGAGTCATAGACAGCCCATTCTTTCTTCAAGTCTAACCCCGGCCTACACTTTCAGCTCATTCGAGGGAATCTCGAGGGATCTCGGCCCGTATTTCCTATTGGTGGGACACACCCACACCACCCTAACTCGTTTCTCTTGACCCTTTGAGCTCCCCCCTGATGCAAGAGCTCTTTTCCCTACTTCTGGTGGAGGACCCAACCAACCTTTAAGCTAATTTTGGGCGCTTGTATTCGGAATCTTGTTCTTTTGGTCACCACCCTCAGTTGGTGACCATAGTGAAGGTAGGAATGTAGATCGGCAAGTAAATTGGGAGCTACGGTTTTTCCCGCAATATTCGTTCCTCACTTATAACCAAAATCCCGAGATACTTAAATTCCTACACTGGGGACAGAGCCCAAACCTGAGGACCTCTTGAGCCACTCTGCCATTTGAGTCCAGGGCCGTTGTCTCAGATTTGGAGATGCTCATTCCCGTACTGACCGCTTCACATCCGGGAAGAAAATAGGTGATAGGAAAGAGGTGGAAAAAACAAATGAAAGAACTGAAAAGCATTTTCTATTATTCTTCACTACTGTATACAATTCATCCACCCTCTATGCAACCATGGGGGCGGTGTGAATGGCTTTGAACTCAGTAACCCCATGAAAGGGGGCCTTCTGCCTCCCAGCAGGCTGGACCACCATCTGCATCGGATCGGACCGGGTTGTGTTATGTTAGTAGACAGAATGTGCATGCAGTCTGCCGACACAGACACCACACAGCATGCAGAGCCGCCGGGCCAAGGCTTACTTGGTTCAGAACGTCTTGCTTCTGTTAAACAGTGAGCAGGAGGAGAAAGAAGGAGCAGGAAAAAGTGAGGGAGGAACTACAGTGAGATGGGTAATGTTGCCGACTCTGTGGCAACAATCGGCACAACGAGAGAGGACACACACACATATATTTCACATGGATTTATTTTCAACTAGATTGAAATGACTAATACTGGAAGGCAAAACAGATTCTCGTAAAACAATCTTATTGTTCTGAAACTTTTTTCCACCACAAATATGGACACTAACAAACATAATGTTGGGAAAATGAGATGCTAGGATTCAGGTTTCATAGGGCCATCTAGAGACCCCCGCACAACATGCAATCTAAGCTCGTGAACATTTAAAGACGCGGAAAAAGATATGAAAGGGATGTAGCAGCAGACGATGAAGTTTAAAATGATGATGCTTCTGTGTTTGGTTATAACAGCCTTATAACAGCCTTCGACCAAACTGCTTGTTACTAGAATCATTTCCACATCTAGATGTTGGTGGAACCACTAGATGGAACCGATGTGGTGAACCACTATGGTGAAGGGATCGCTACCAACATGCAAACAATTTTAAGTAGTTCCTGTTGAAGTATATGAGAAAAAATCGAATGCCCTATTTGGACGGTGAAGAACAATTCCTGGAGCTTGATTAGTCCTCTGCGATTTGGAAATCCGGCATGACATTTGAGCTTTGACTAGCTGTTCGCCCAGTCGAGTAGATCCCATTAGTTTCCTTGATTTCACCAACTTTATTCTGTATAAACTCTCAAAGGTGACATTTTAATGGTTCCAAAGAGACGCACAGACTCGTCTGACACGGCTATAAAAAACGTTCAGATACGGTATTCTACGTCCTCATATCAAGCCAAAAAGTTGTTTAGAAATAAGCTTTCACCTTATGTTTTTAGTAGTGGTGTCTGTTGATTAAAAAAATTAATTGATTACTTATAGGATTTTGTAATTAATTAATTGAATTAACCGCATTTTAACGTCATATTTTCTAAAGGTCTCCTGATAAAGAATTTGAATTCTAGGATATCAAAAAAATGTACTAATCAATTGAATGCAGTTAAAAGAGAAGGTTTTAAATCCAATTTATTATTGGTGAACTGTGCCTCATGAGGCCAGGTGCATCATTAAAAAAAGTAAAACAAGAGTTAGGGTTCGTTAGGTTTCGTTTTTATCTTCAACAATAGAAATTGGCCCGCAATCAGCAGCAACCCACTTTGCAATAGTAATTGTTAATTTCTCTGTTTTGGATTTGCTCATTCGCTTGCCAAATTCAGCTAGCTTGGTTTGGCGCAGCAAGCTCCCGGTAGCCACACTCGCTACAGAGGAGCATGCCTGAACATGTTTTACGTTTAGATGGTATGTCAGGCTGGAGTTGCTCCGGTGGTAGGAGAACTCCTTTTTGAAAAAAAACTACAAATGACTATGTTTTTATTTATTGTTGTTCCTTTTGGTCATTGTAGCACTTTGAGATCTCCACTGGAGATATAAAGTGTATTACAAATAAAATTTTTATTATTATTATTATTGTCCCATCTCTATTATTTTTGCATAAAAATTTGCCGTTCAGTGGTCCTACTGTCTCATCCTCCTGAGTCTTGTCCATGTCTGTTGTGTTGGACCTCTAATTTGTTAATTTGCCAGCGTAGGTGATGTAGCACGGCCGAGAAACCACGGGTCCTTCAATAGGGCAAAATTCAAATATGCAAGCATTGGCTCACCACCGTTAATACGTCAAAATTAATTGCGTTAATTTTCTAACGCACTAAAATTTTGTGTAATTAATTAATCAGATTACCGAGTTAAAATGACAGCACCAGTTTTTAGTCATTTAGTTTTGTAAGTAACTTAGTCTTAATAAAGTTGTTAAAAACCCATAATCAATGTTACAATGAACGCTGACTATAAAACATGGGATTCACACTAGAGTCGGATCCTCAGCAGAAGGGCGTTTTACCAGACGTGACGGATTCACAGAGAATCCCAGATTCACTCAGAAATGATAGATTACTGTGGGTTCTTCAGGAAAACCAATCCTCCGTTAAATTGTGTCCAAGCCTGTCAGGTGTTCTGTTTGCCTACTTAACCTCACATCATACGCTAGACCTCTTCCAGACCATCTGTTTTGGAAGTTCACGGTTGCCCAAGCAGAAAGATTAAGAAAAACTGGAGAGAAGCTCTTCATACTAAAGTTAATCAAATAAGAGAACGGGGAGCGTTAACACGACAAGTAAAGAGTGAAAAAAAAGGGGAAATAAGACCAGGAACTAAAAACGGTCTGAATTAAAAAGATAAGGTGACCGTAGAGTCCATTCAACTGTCATTCTGCATTTTTATGACTGTCCTATGACTTCGGACTTTGTCCAGGTTTTGAGAAAGATTCAGAGATGTTTCCAAGCCAGTCAAGCAGCGCTTGTCCAGAGTGCTGCATAAGTACAAATTTGTAGAATCGATGAGAAGTCAGAGTTCACGAGAATTGTTCACGAGTTATACACAAGTTGTGTGTAACGTGTGTCTGTTGAATCCATCAGGGCTCAAACTGACCGCATGATCAGGTTCCTCCCCCGGCTTGACTCCGCTGACCCCATAGTTTACCAAGCCCCACCAGGCATCACTCATACTGCTGTTTTGTCCTTATTTGGACAAACGATCCCAGAGGCAGTAATTTGCCGTGCTTCATGTAGCAAATGGAGATCAGAAAAAAAATGCTCATGTGCACTAACACCATGAAAACACGCTATTTTACACATTGAGATGTGAAAAATTGAACGCCGTGTTTGGGCTTTCACAGACACCCAGATGCTTTCGGGGAAAGTTTCGACCCTGGGGAAAACTTGTTTACCCGAGAGTCTGTGTGACAATTATTCTCCATGTGAGCAGACTCACACACATTGTCTGAAAATTTATCCCGAGGGCAGCTGTGACACATTTACACAGATAATTAAATCATTTCATTCAGCCAGGACTGCAAAAAATATCTGATTAAATTTTTTTTTTTTTGTAGGTAAGACTACAGATTGTCTGTGTTGGTCGAACCTCAGACTTGGAAGTGTTGCTCTGTTTCTCTGAAGCACAGCTAAAAATAGCTACAATACTTCAGACTGCTAGAAATAGAACATGAAAACTTTCCAAAACATTGTGAACATCTGTACAAAGAAGGCTGGTTTTTTCATTATGGATAGACCGGGATGTTTCTACGAAAGGTTTTTAAGAGGACAAAATGGAATTTTGGTTCTAAAAGTTGTAAAACAAAGTGTCCTTTTTAGATAGCTGAGATTATGTTTTTACGTCAAGATTAAATCTGACTCGATTCTGCAGGTAAACAAACAAAAACACACAAACGCCATAAAAAACCTTCAAACACAGACAGGAAACACAGTACCTGCCTTTAGAACCTCTTTTTTGAGGGGAAAACCTCTTAACAACTCATTTAGAGAAAAAAATGAGAAGAAAAAAATTGGTGCGGCGTCAGCAATAACTAGGATGCCGCATCGGTCCGTCGTGGTAAAGAAAGAGCTGAGACGAAAAGCAAAGCTCTCGATTTACAAGTCGATCTACATTCCTACCCTCACCTATGGTCACCAGCTGTGGGTGGTCACTGAAAGAATGAGATTGCGGATACAATAGGCCTAAATGAGCTTCCTCCGCAGAGTGGCTGGGATTTCACTCAGAGATCGGGTGAGGAGCTCTGTGTCCGGGAGGAGCTCGGCATCAAGCCGCTTCTCCCCTAGGTCGAGAAGAGCCAGGTGGGGGGGTTCGGGCATCTGGTCAGGATGCCCCCAGAGCCTCGCGGGCGAGGTGCTTCGGGCACATTTTACCGGGAGGAGACCGAGAGGCAGACCTCGGACCCACTGGACAGACTATGTCTCACAGCTGGCTGGGAACGACTCATCCTTCCAGGTGAGCTGGAGGATGCAGCCGGGGTGAGTGAAGCCTGGGCTTCTCGTCTGAAGCTGTTGGCCCTACAACCCGGCCGCGGATAAGCGGAAGACGACTGATTGGAACAGAATTCTTGATTCATCTGTTTTTTTTAGTCCTGTTAGAAACTTTTTCTTTTTAACAATTATTGGTCTTTTTGGCAAATTTCCCAAAGCTTTTTGAAAACATTACCCACCCAGCCCGGATTTTATTCTGAGACTGTCAATAATCTGTTCTCATTTTCTGGAAGTGACACTGCAGAAAACAAACCAGTTTTATTTCTGTTTCAACCTGATGGTTTGGATGAAAATGAAAGAATTTATGTGAAGAGGGAAAAAATTAGAGTTAATTTAGTCTTCACGACTGAAAATGCAGATGACTCATACAGGTACGTGCACACACACGCACACATTGACGGATGGCAGTGAAAGTGCGGTGGTCATAGTGGCGCCAGGTGATGAGGAGGAGGAGGGCCTCAGAAAATCTTCCTGGACATTAAGTGTGGTACTTATGGCGCCAAACTTCCAGCCGGGCTGTTAGTCATGTCATCGCTAACACAGAGGAGAGGAGGTGATAATGAAGAGAGGAGCAAGAGAGAGCTGTAACCACTTCTCAACTGGTTGTTCTACAGCTAGAAGGGGTGTTATATGGATTATGTCAAAGACGGGGTCTCATGCAAAAACATCTTTTTGGAGGTTTCTGTCATGTCTGAAGGTTATTCCTACATTAAAAACACACCGGAACTAGTTTCCCATTTCGTTCCTGTTTTTCTTTTTTTAAGTAATTTGTGAGCTCTCCCATCTGGTATTCGGATTTGAACTCCAGGTCTTGTGAAGGGATTTTGTCCTTGGCCACGCCCAAATTCTGACCTGAACAGGAACTGTTTTTGCCGCAGCAGTGCATGCATATACAAATACACATATACTGTACATCCAACAGAGAGTGCCATTTTTATATAAAAGCACCAAAGCAAATTACTGAAAGAATATGTGCTAGCTTTGCTAACTTGACATGGCCTCAAATTAGATTTAAACTGTGTCGGGCCCATGCCCAGCAAATGGGAAGGAGTGGGGGGTGAGAAAAAAATGGGAAACAGAAGTGTCGTATTTATTTTTATGTGCTCTGAATAAGATTTATTGCCCCGCAAGAGAGATTATGCATCACTTTTAATTGTACTGTAATGGCTTGGGTGAATTCGGGGGCGTTCCGGATATGGGAGGAGTTACGGTTGTGTTATGGGGTGCGCGGCTGCGCAGTGAGTGGGTGAGTTGGAAAAAAAAGTGGTGGTCCTACAAGCGGTTCTTGACCATTAATAAAGAGTTATTAGGTCATAAGGAGTTTTCGAAGTCCTTCATGCTGCACAGACATTACAATACCGTTCAATTAAATTGAATGGTGTTTAATTTCTTTGAGGAAAATCTGTGAAAGGATCAAGGTTTAAATTATTCAACCCTAAAGATGGAAGATTTCTTATAATAATTTGGAAGCCATTAGAACATCCGTGAGCATCTGCAATGAGATAAGTCAGAAATGCCAAGTTTTTGGTTTACAAAGAGGGAGATATTGAGGCGGGGCCCAAAGGAGGAGGGGCTATGACACCACATCCGCCAATGGACAAAACCCACCATGACAGTTGGCGTAAAACAAACCGTTCAAAACATGAGAAAGCAGCTGAAAAATTGTGCGTCTACTTGTGTTACCACCTGGCGTCATGTATCAGTACGAAGAAGAATTACCACCAGGAATACACCCCTGTACTGCTTGTTCGTGCTTAGTTTTGCAGCTTGTCACATGACCAAAGTTCCCGGATGCCCGAATTCTTCCATATGTTCACCAAAAACAATACCGGCAAAAGACCATGCAGATCACTACTAATGGTTTTCAGATGCACAGCTGCAGCAACAGGAGATGCCATGTGCTTTGCCTCATTATACCTAATCATGTTCATGGAATGCACTAGAGGGTTCATCATGCGGGAGTTTTATTAGGTCCTAATTGCGGGTGTCTCCTGCCCAGTGCGGGATGTTTAACAAATGCACATTGAAGCAAATTGTTGATTCAAAACAGATTTCAAAAATCCAAATGAAAAGTAATTACATTAGTCCTAAATAATATTGTAACGATACGATGTGTGCCAGGGTACGACAATGAAGGTTTTCACGTTTTTTTTTGTACATTAAACTGTTTCAGTCTAATTTAAAACAATAAAATGACAACCATTTTATTGCTACTTTTGAACCTACTTCACCTCATTTTACTGCCAGTTAACATCATCTTTTGTTTTTGCTGAATCACGCAAAGCAAAAGTAGGTCGACCTTTTAAATTTTTTACAAAGTTGGCTTTAGTTTTTCATCAAAGCACTTTAATCAATGATGCAAATTTAAAAAAAAATTATTAATGAATGCTATAAAGCCAATATATAATTAGTGTTTTGTATAAACTTACAATGAGACACATTTTTCATGTTTACATTGTAGTGTGTACTCTCAATAAAGACATTTTTTTCACTCAAATACTAGAAAATCTATCCATATGTCTGTCGTTCTATCTTTAAAAATATGTACAAAAATACAGTATTTATGTAAATATATATTTATGCACATTTAGACACATATATGTATATTTACACATTTATAAGTACATTTGTGTTTATGTCATCTATTTACCAAAAACAACCTTTGGTAGACGTGTGCATGTGCTTCTAGATCGGGGGTGTCTAATCAGTCGATCGTGGTCTACTAGTAGCCAGCGAACTGGTTTCAAGTCGACTGCCCTCACAACACATTTTGTTGTAACACAACTATTAGACATCACATTACAAATTCACTCTCTCAAACACACACACAAACATTCTTCTCTACCTTTCAAATACAAACACAAACAAACACACACACAGACAAGTTCCCCTCTGTTTCTCTCTCAAACACACACACAAAACGGGCTGCTTATTGATTACAGCAGCCCTAAATAAGTACCTATCTAGGGGGAGAAAAAAATTAAATGAAGTCAGTGTTGCCAACTCAGCAACTTTGACTCCGCATTTAGCGAGTATTTAGAGCCTCCTCCCACTTGAGTCACTAAAATTTAGCAACTTTTTTTCTTTTTTTTTTTAAAGAAAGTGACAATCTAGTGGCTTTTTGTAGCGTTATAGGAGATTTTCAGAGTCTGTGACGTAAAATTACGTTGCTGAGCCTGTAATCAATAAGCAGCTTGTGGTGCTGCTGTTGCGCCTCCTCCTTGCAAAGCGCTGCTTGCACGTGCACAGAAAATGTTTGTGTGTGTTAGAGAGAAAAAAGAAAGCAAACGAAAGAGGATTTTATTGGTATGTGTTTGTTTGTTTTAGAGGGAGAGAGACAGAGAGGAACTTGTCTGTGTGTGTATTAGAGATTGAAAAAGAGCGCAAGCTAGAATTTTGTCAGTGTGTTTTGGTGCGCGCGTGTTTGAGAGAGAAAAATTTCTGTGTGTGCTTGAGAGAGAGGAACTTGTTTCTGTGTATGTTTGTGTGTTTCTATTTGAAAGGGCGACAGGAATGTTTGTGTATGTGTTTGAGAGAATGTGTTTGTGATGTCTAATAGTTGTGTTGCAGCAAAATGTGTGGTGAGGGTAATTTTACTGCAGGCTGGAAACAATTTGTTGGGGTTTCCGGTTATAACGCGGGACTGGCAAATCTCAGAAGAATTGCTACTTGAAAAGTAGATCTTGGGTCAAAAAGGGTTGGGCACCCCACTCTAGATTAAATCGAATACTCTTGTTTAATATGACAAAAGTTACTTTAATGTTTCCTCGACCAGTTTCTGTTCACATCACCTGAACATGGTACACAAAAACAGTATCAGGCAAACTTTCTGAGAATAAAACATGCACAGTGACCTATCATCAGGTTGAGGGTTTGTCCCCAAAATGAGGCGACTGATAAACATACGACTGAAATCAGGCTAAATAAGTAAAAGTTTAGTATGAGGACACGTGTCAGAAGAGCTCACACACCTGCTCTGGATTGTATTTGGACAGGACTCCTTCACCGTGAAACTCCTCCAGAACATCCTTCAGTTTTTTTGAGGAGTCTGAAAAAGAAAGAAGAGGCAGAGAAAATCCAATTATCCTCGTTATCTTCAAAGCACTACGCTTAGCAGAAGACTGGTAATCATCTTAATCGAAGTGGTCTTGGATGGAGCTGAATAAACATGGTGCATCTCATTAATGAATCCCCAGATAAATACTCATCATGTAACAGGAACATGGAATGAGCTGAGCCTGAGTCACCCCTGGAGTCAGTCAGAGGGGATATTGTGTCTCTCTGACTGTTTAGATGCTAATCCAGATCACACACACAAACACACACACGGTTCTTTCATTTAGGACGAAACCCATGATAACCTCATGTGGAATTGCAGAGGACAAACGTGTGCAGGTCAGATCGTCTGGTCACCACATTTTACCAATCATCGTACCGCATTATGACCAGATTTTTAAAACCCAGCATCAAATTATTGATTTTAAAAAGCCATTTTTTTCAGGCTGGTCTCATCACCTTAAGACCGGTCTGTGAAAATATTGTCAGACACTTAACCGGTCCGTGGCGCAATAAAGGTTGGGGACCCATGCTTTAAATTTTTTCTGTTACAGATTAAAAAACAATGTTTTTAAAAGCTGTTCTTTGTTGTTTTTCTTTTTGTTTTCTTTAATGTTAACGAGGATATAATGTTATGCAGAGGTGTACTTACAACAATTTCATAGACAAATGATACTAATTATAGTCACGGGGGAGGAGAGTGTGGGGGCGCGAAATACTTTATTCTTCCTTGAGGGGGCGGGGGGCGCAATAGGAAATAATTGAGAAGCACTTTGCTAAATGAACTTTACACAGCTCTCACTTTCAAATAGTGATATGTGGGTTTTGTATTTGTCACTGAAGTAGATTTTGGCCACGGGGTTCCCATCAAACTTGAAAAAAGACTTCATGCAAGGAATTTGGTGATATGAAAAAAGGTTTATTACAGAAAAATCATGGTAACAAATTGGATGGAGGCCAGACGAAAATGCCTCACCGACAGATTGTGAGGTGGTTTTTAAAGGGCTCTGGTGGAAAGTCCTTCTTTATCATATTTTACCAAGTTTAGGCACAAAGAGATCCCTTTTCTACCATCTGTTTTCAATCGGTCATCCTGGTGGTCATCCTATAGGTCACCAGTTGAAGTTTTGAGATGTCTCTCAAGCAAATGCAGAGATTTATTTTAGCTTTTGGTTCCACCAAGTCTGGTAATCTTAATTTGAACTCTAAAGCAGATGTCACGGTGAATGAAATGTTAATCTGAAATAATCTATAGTTTCAGACACTACATCACTAAAGTAATTTTTAGAAGGAGTCAGTGTTTTTTGTACATTGTATTAATATTTCTGCCCCTCTGCGACAAGACAACGAACGAGTGCTTGATACAGCGATGAACCGACTAGCTTCAGTCATAAAGAATTTCTATATAGCAAGAAGCATTTCTCACTCTCCTCATCTTGCCCCCCCCTCTCATTTTTCCCCAGACAGAGGATGGCGGGTTCACTTAGGACACGTGTCAGATTTTATAGACGTCTTCTTCTTCTTCTCCTTTCGGCATTTCCCTTCAGGGGTCGCCACAGCAAGTCAGTTTCTTCCATCTAACCCTATCTGCTGCATCCTCTTCAGTCACACCAACTATCTTCATGTCTTCCTTCACTGTATCCATGAACCTCCTCTTTGGTCTTCCTCTAGCCTTTTTTCCTGGTGGTTCCAAACCCAGCATCCTTCTGCCGATGTACTCGGTCTCTCTTCTCTGTACATGTCCAAACCATCTCAGCCTGGCCTCTCGGACTTTATCTCCAAAACCTCTAACATGTGTTGTGCCTCTGATCCTGTCCATCCTGGTCACTCCCAGAGAGATCCTCAGCATCTTCATCTCTGCTACCTCCATCTCTGCTTCCTGTCTTTTCCTCAGATTTTATAGACGTATCCAGTGCTTTCTCAGGATGACCAGAGGGATTAGCAATAAGCAGGCTTTCACACTTCCTAGTCTTCCAATTTGTGGTTTTTTATGTGCACAAGAAACAATGAAAAGAGTTTTTTGAATGCGATGAGATCTTTAAAGATTTTTTTCAGTTTTTATTGTTTTGCTTTCATTTTGTTTTTAATTTTTTGTTCCTTTTTACTATGAAGTTTTGTGTCCAATTTCATAGCTTTCCCTCTTCTCTACGTTTTTTCTTTCTTCTTGTCTTTTTCGCAATTTTTTCTGAACAAAACATAAAGACACATTCCATCTATGTTCAGTTCTGAATAGCCACATCAATTGTTACACCGATATCCCAATTTCTGTTTTCCTAGATCAACATATTTATTCATAACAGATAAACGTTCTTTTCCAGCCGCAGGAAGGAAGTAACCGGTAAATAAACATACCTTATTGAATAATCAATTCCAAAATTGAAGGAATCAATTAATCAAATAATTGTTTGAGGTCGACCAGATTAAATGGCTTATTAATGACAATAACCCTTCAGCTTGATGCTCCCTGAAGATCTTTTCTCTTGGAAAACAACAGCCTGTTCCCTTCATTAGGTTCTTCATTGATTAGCTAGTGATACATGAGCATTTCTGACCTTCCACTCCTCTGCATCTGTAAAAATCACCTAAAGGGCTCTCAAGGTGCACATTTATCACGCTCTGGGTTTAGTCTTCCTTCGGTGCGGTGGTGTTTCTAAACTCTGCTGAGCATTGGGAGTATTAGTGGGACTGGATTTTGCCGTCACACTGGTTGAATTGTCTATGTGGTGAGACGTGTCGTGGATCAACACCAATAAAACACTGATATTTAGGGGGAGACGGTGGCTCAGTGGTTAGATCGTTTGCCCACGGACTGGAAGTAAACTGGAAGTTAGCAGGTTTGCGTTCCACTGAGTGCATTTTTAGGGTCCTCGGAGAAGACACCTAACCCCCTGTTTCTCCCACCATTGGTGCTTGTTGTGGCAGCCTGCTGCGGTGTAGGAGTGCAGCACAAAAATTTCCCCGGTGAGGAATGAATAGAGTGAGTGAAAACAAATAACTGAGAGCTTCTTCTTTCGGCATTTCCCTTCAGGGGTCACCACAGCAAGTCAGTTTCTTCCATCTAACCCTATCTGCTGCATCCTCTTTGGTCACACCAACTATCTTCATGTCTTCCTTCACTGTATCCATGAACCTCCTCTTTGGTCTTCCTCTAGTTCTCTTTCCTGGTGGTTCCAAATCCAGCATCCTTCTTCCGATGTACTCTCTCTCTCCTCTGCACATGTCCAAACCATGAGAGCATGAAGGCAAATGAGGGTTCAGGATTTCACCAAGTTGAAAACTTTATCGTGTCGAGATGCACCAATGACAAATTTACTCATGTAGATGATTAAGGTCCAATGTATCATCATTGATTCATTTGGTTTGACATTTTTAGTTTAATGCACATAATATGTCGACTGAAAAGTTCTATGCCCACACCGTATGGTCATTGCAAGAAGAACAATGGAGGAACTTGCACGCCTACTTCATTTGAATTGCTTGTATGGAAACATAGTGGCTTTCCTGTCACATTTATTGATGAAGGAAACTGGTTTGTGGATAAAACTGTTAGGGTGACCAGTAGCACATTTGGAGCGACGTCACCTGTTGCTTCACAAAGTTTATCAGCGCATTTAAACTGCTTCTTGCTGCACAATTCATATTTTCATGCTGATAGTCACATAATCCAGGCTATATTCCTTTATTCAAAACACTGAGTGAAAGGGTTAAGCCATGTTACAACATACACTGGTCACTGGGAGGAGACCAAGAGACAGACCCCGGACCTGCTGGAGAGACTATGTCTCACAGTTGGCCGGGGAATGAGTCGGGGAATGACTCGTTTGGATGATGCAGCTGGGGTGAGAGAAGCCTGGGCTTCCCGTCTGAGGCTGTTGCTCCCGCAACCCGGCCCCGGATAAGAGGAAGACGACAGAACGTAACGGAACCGGACAGCAAACACTTAACCAAATTTTTTTTAACACCTTTAGAGTGGCATCCGTAAAACGTTTTTTTTCATCAGAATAATACGTTATAATTTGTGTGTATGGAGAAGGGGATATGTTTCACATCATATTGTAAAACCATAATACGTTTGGTATCGTAATATATGTCACAAAAATATAATATTTTTTGATAGGCATGGTTAGAACGACTTGTTGAAGTTCAAACTGAACATTGGAATGTGAAATGAGGTATGAAGACATTTTGAATGTGGCGGTTTGTTGATCTGAGTGTTTCACAAAACTAATGACTTACAGGGATTTAACCACAACCATCTCTTGGATTTCCTGGAACGTTGGAGGCAATCAAAAAGTCAACAGGAAGTCTAGTTAGCACTTTATTCTCAGTCAGTCCCCTTCTCATCCGTCTATCCCTTTTGGGGGTGCCGGAGCCCATCCTGGCCAATTTAAGGCGAAGGGCAGATTAAACCCTGAACAGGTCGCCAGTCTGTCGCGGGGCCACACACATTCATTCCTAGGGGCAATTTGGCACCGACCAATCAACCTAACATGCGTGTCTTTGGAGGGTGGGAGGAAACCAGAGTACCCGGAGGAAACCCACGCAAACATGGGGAGAACATGCAAAAACTCCACACAGAAAGGCCAGTGTTCCAAGCCTCGTCCCCATCCGGGACTCAAACCCATGACCTTCTTGCTATGCGGTCACTGTGCTATCCACTGCGCCACCGTGGTGCAGCACTTTATTCTGTCTGAGGAAAAGCCAAATCATATCTTATGGCAACTTATTCATCCCACCAGGTAGAAACTGTAATGCTCTCCTCCTCTGCCACCAGAGGGAGCCCTGGACCTTCCCTCATCACCCTGATTAGGGACATCCGAGGGTGATTGGTCTGATAACACACACCTGTGGATCATGCTGACTATTTAAAGGCAATCCCCCAAAGTACTTTGTCGGGTCATCATCGTATGATGATGCCTGACCATAAGTTTAATATAAGTTTATATCTTTTGGACTTTTTGATCCTGATTTAATCCTGTGCTCTTTGCCTTACAGACTTACTGGACCTCTTGTTAAATAAATTCTGTTTTGTTGTCCTCCAACTGGGTACTCCTCTTCCACATCTCCACATCACAACAGAAACATCCTTCCTGAATCCCTTTTGAATCCGTGAATATGTTTTAAAGTGCATTAAAGAGCATGCTAGAGGATTCACTTTTGTTTAGTGAATCCCACAGACTGCTCTTGGAGGTGTTGGGGAAGACTGTTTCTGCACATTGTTTTATTTCTCAGCAGCATAGCGAGCGTGACTGTATTCATCATCCACCAGACGGTAAACAGATGCTGCTTTGACTAACAAATGTTGTGGACTGTGAGGCTCTCAGCAGTCTGCTGAGAGGCAATCAGCCCAAAGAGAAAACCTCGGATGAAGGATGTGGTGCAAACCGACTGACTCGCATCCCCTTTCAGACCATGTTGCGCATCTTCATTTCAAAATACTTTATGTAATCAAACCTGAGGGTGGAGGGAGGCTTGACATGGGATACCTGGTCAAGGAGTTTGTGGACTAATGGAAACAGGAGGAAGGAATTAGGACATTGGAGGACATTGGAGAGATGGTTTTATGGACTCTATCTCATGACTCTGGGACATTTTTGAAGATTGCATAAAACTCTGTCGATTGGGTTGAGGTCAAGACTTAGACTGAATTGTGTCAATTGGGGTTTAAATCTAGATCGACTGTATTTGGCATATTTTTTTCGAGATGAGATGCTTTTAGCCAAATTTATTTGTCAACACTGATTTATCAAAACTAAAAGTAATTTCACAATAAAACGCAGTCCAAGTTCTAATGTTTTTTTTCTACGTTTTGATTTTCCTAAAACGCTAAGTAATTGCGTTTATAATAATCAATCAAATATTTTTACACTCAATTTTCTTTCTGAAAGACAACCACTCTTCAATATCTTTTTAATTTTTAATACTATGTAGGAGAGTTCTCAACCCAATTTAAGATTTTTTTTTTAATTTTCCAGATTGCAGAAAACAAAATACGACAGATTAAGATCTTTTCGTCAACCACATGATGTTTGTCATTTTAGACTCTCGGTCATCCAGGTCATGATAAAAAACAAAAAGTTTAAAAAACTGAACTTGACAAAGTTTCTAATTGGAAGATATTTGGCCTCTCATTCAAGCGGCATCTCCAGACTTCTGACTTTTTTCAGCTTCGTCACCTGTTGTGTGGTTCTCCTTTGCCTAACGATGTGCTCGTTATACTCCTCATTATGCAAAGGAGATTTCCATGACACGTGACAAAACTGATAAACATGGGAAGACGACACAGCGGTTAGAGGCTATTGTTGGACATTTAAGGTGTTGTGGTTCCCACACCCACAACCAGAGGGAGCCATAGACCATCTCACCTTTCCCCCAATTCTACCTAATCTGGACCACCTGTGCCTCATTCCCCTGCTGACTATTTAAAGGTAGCCTCACCAGCATTCCCTGTCGGGTCTTCATGCCTCGGCTGACTCCCGACCCAACAGATATGATTTTGAAACTGAGATTATCTCTTTGAAAACTTTATTGAACCTTTTTGACTCCTGTTCCTTTGCTTACAGCCTTGCTGATTCTTGGTTAAATAAATCTTGTTTGATGTCCTGCATTTGGGTCCTCCTCCTTCCACATCACAACATAAGGACTAAAGTCAAGCAAGAAGGATTCATACTGCGAGCTTAGTGCCAGTCAGATAGAACTGGAGAAGCCTCTAGGATGAGAGGCCAAATGTCTTCTAACTTGAAACAATGACAAGTGGATCTTCTTAATTTTTTAAATCTTTTTCACAGGATGATTATTCTCTCACCTTTTGGGGTTAAATAAAGTGTTACCTGCTCAAAAATCTTCATCCCTGCAGTTATAAAACCAACAGTAGGCTCGTACTCATTTGCTTTGTTTACCCCATTTGGGACGGCAGTGTACTTTGATATTCATAAAAGTTGATGCCGCACCTGGGAATGCAAAGTGGCTTGTTCCTTGATATTGTCATCTATAGACAATAAAAATTGTAATTTAGGATAAATTTAAAAATCCGAACTTTGCCCCAAAAGTCTTTTGGTTTGTTCAGATGCTGCTTTGCCAAACAAAGCAGCATCTGTGTGCATACACACACACACACAAATATCCACAAATACACACACATAGACATATGCATACACATGTACGTATATACATGTCACACACACACAAATGACTAACACACAAACCCAAACATACACACAGATACAGTATATACACTCTGGCCTCAGCCCATCCTTGGACTCATTCATACACACACAGATACGCGTTTAGTGAGGACTCACACTCGCTGTACTGCCGCAGTTGGCTGAACTCGGCCGGGCTAAGACACACCCAGCTGAGGTCTCCCATGCTGCTGGGGGGCTAGGGTCGTCCCGATGTCCTGGATGTCTGACCACACCTCAACTTCTGCACTGAACCGGTTTATCCTCGGATCAAAAAATTCACGGAGACTGAGAAGAATAATTTTCCTGAAGACATTTCAGCTTCTGATTGGCAGGCATGAGGGTCCAAGGTTTCACCAGAGAAAGCCAGAGATCTGTCACCAGGGCAGTAAAAAAAAGCTACCAGATGCAAGATAGTCGGGGAGAGGTTTGTAGATATAGCCCGATGTAATTCGACTCAGAAATGGGACATTTGGACTCCAGCTTCGAACATCTCCAGAAACCTGCAGAAGAGAGAAATGAGAGGATTTCAGTAGTTTGGAAATGGAAACAATAGAATACCTAATACTAGAAAAACACTTCGGGCGCAGACATCCGCCAAGGTTTTCTGCTAGCCAAGGGTATAGATAAACCATAGGCAAACTACAGCCCGTGGGCCACATGCAGCCCGTTAAATGGTTTAATCTGGCCCACCGAACTTGAAAAAACTAAATTAATAAACCATGTTAATGTTTTATTTTTTCTGCAATTCTGATGTTTCCTCACTAGATGGCACACTCCGGATATATTTGCTTGGTTAAGAATACAACAACCCTGCTCCTCTTAAAATGTGTGTCTCCGCGATGCGCACGCTGTCAAACTAAACAATGTGCACAGATATGGAAAGCCATCTGGCCCAATACACGCATGTAAACAAACGTGTTAGATGTTAAAAGCAAGCAAACCATTACATCAAGCGCTTAGATTTCCAACCTAGCGCCACTAAATGCACGTTTTTAAGTGCTATCGCACTAGATTTCAGACCTAGCACCGCTAGATTTGAAATTTAATGCTCTTGATGTAACATTTAGCGCTTGTATAAAATCTAGCGCGCCATTCTATCGGTCTAAACTAGCGGTTACCAAAGCATGCCATCCATGTGCTCCTGTTCTGGCCTCTTTGTCAAATGTTAGAACTTAATGTGGCCCATGAACCAAAAAGTTCGCCCACCCCTGGTATAGGGGGTGCACTCACGTATGCACCCACGCGTTATATCATATAACCTCCTCTGTGAAGGTAATAAAAGTAGAAACCGACATAGGAAAAGAAGAGAAGTAGTTAGAGGAGTACAAAAGCAGGTAGAAGGACAAGACGGTTTTACATCCCAGCAACTTACGTATCAAATGTGGTTTCACTACATTAGAGAGAATTACATTCGCACATCTGACAACGAACTGAAGCACACACGGTCATAAATCCAACAGACAATTAAAAGACATTGAACATAGAAATTGTAAATACTTTATTAAATCTTAAATCTGTAATGTTGTAATATTTTTATGAGAAAACATATTAAGGCAACTCTACGGGTTCTAGCACAACATCATGCAGCAGAAAAAGCCAACTCTGTCACATTGGATGTGCTTTAAGTCATTAAGAAAAGCTGAATTGCCTTCAGAGGATGTCTGTTTTAGTGCAGGAGCATCACCTAAAGAACCTGATCCATCAATACTGTCTGTGAGTGCTGAGCTATGTCCAAACGTCCACAGTGATGGGACCAGCTGACATCCACAAATTCCAATCGGATGGCAGCAGAAGACAGCAACTGATGTGAGGAAGTTCTTTCTCTACAAGCATTTTAAAGCCATAATATGAGCTGGCAGACCTAATAAAGTTCCTTAGATCATCTCCAGCTGCAAAATTAAGCTACTGTATATCAAATCAAACTAAAGACATTAAAGGTGGCGGCCCAATGGTAGAGCGTTAGCCCTCCGACCAGAAGTTAATTTTAAGAAGTTAACTTTAAGAAGTAAAGTGCGGGGGTTCGATTCCCACTGAGTTCATGTCTAGGGTCCTTGGAAAAGACAACTAACCCCCCGTTTCTTCCCCCATTGACACCGTCGTGGCAGCCTGCTGCGGTGTAATGCAGCACACAAATTTCCCAGATGAGCGATCAATAAAGTATACATGATTATTAAAGAATAAGGAATTAAAAGCAAACATACTTAAATCATCCCACACATGCATTGACACAACCCCTCAATGCTGCCAATACCCCCCAAATGGCTGAAGTGAGGCACCCACACCACCCAGGCAGACACCGAAGCAAGGTAACAAGGACTGAGCAGGTAGAGCTCCTGGCATGGAGGATACCCATGAGGAAACACTGAACTAAGACACGAAATCAAAGACCAAAAACTGTGAAACAAGTTAAAACAGTTTAAGAAATTAATCTCAAAAACTAAATCTGATTAAACAAAAATAAAATTCAAGTAAAAGCCAAGTTATAAAAACAGGGTTTTCAGCTTCCTCTTAAAATACATGAACAGACTCTACGGCCCTGAGGTCCTCTGGTAGGCTGTCCCACGAGGGAAGACCACAATGAGGGAATGATGCTTCACCGTAGGTTTTTGTTCTAACATTGGTTTAGTTACTAAGTCAGTACCAGAGGACCTCAGGGTCTGTGAGGGCTCGTACTTCACAAGGAGGTCCCATAAAAAAGAAGGCCCAAGACCATTAAGACTTTTGAAGACCATTAAAAGGAGGGAGACGGTAGCTCAGCGGTTAAAGCGTTCACCTGTAGACCGGAACTTAACTGGAAGTTCGCAGGTTTGCATCCCACTGAGTTCACGTCTAGGGTCCTTGCAGAAGACACCTAAACATTGGCGCCATCATAGGTGGCAGCCTGGTGTGGTGCAGCACACAAATTTCCTGGTCAGGGATTAATAAAGTGTATCAAAAAAAAAAGAGCCTTAAAATCAACCCTAAAGCGCACAGGGAGCCAATGCAGTGATTTTAAAAGTGGTGTAATGTGTCCCCAGCCACTGGTCCTCATCAGAACTCATGCCGCTGAGTTCTGAAGTAGCTGTAAACTATGAAGACTCTTTTTCGGGAAACCAGAAAGCTGGCCGTTACAATAATCTATTCGACTAGAAATAAAAGCATGCATAATTTAAGTAAAATCATCTCTCTCTTGTCTTAAGAACCAACAATTAAAACTTTAGTTTTGCGAAGTTCTCTACCATTCATGACTTTACGTTTACAATACATTTTAAAAGGACATTAACAGTTCGGGGTCATCAGGAGACACAGCGATGTAAAGCGATATGTTAGTCGATATGTCACTTTGAACTCTCTACACTGTTATGAAATCATCTGAACCGCAACATTTGTGAGGCAGAAGCATGAAACGACGTGACCCTAAACAAGCTATAATACCCTGTAATAAATAAAATTTAAAAAAAAAGAAGAGAGAAAAGGGGGGAAACGGTGGCTCAGTGGTTAGAGCGTTCGTCCGCAGACCAAAAGTCAACCAGTAGTTTGCGGGTTTGCATCCCACTGAGTGCACATCTAGGGTCCTTGGAGAAGACACCTAACTCACCACTGGCGCCGTCGTGGCAGCCTGTTGCGGTGTAAGAGTGCAGCACACAAATTTCCCCGATGAGGGATGAATAGAGTGAGTAAAAAAATTAAAAATACCCGGCTGTCGCGTGAGAGCAGATCAGCTGATTGGATAACAAGATGAGTCCATGGAAACAAGCCATCACCATGATCAAGTGGAACAGAAACACATCTATTTCAGAAAACAGGCCTGAGCTTCTCAAACTGGAGTTCCGCATGGCTCATGAACGGTCACCTTAGGATTTACCTTCACCTGTCATATTCAATGTGTACAAAACAATTCTCACAAGATGAAACAACTTTTCACAAACACATTAAAACCTCTACCAATTTAAATAAAACAAATTTCCCATTCGGGCAACAATAAAACCTTCCTAATCTAAACCAAATCTAACATGTTTATAAACTGAATATGAAATAGCTGGTGTGACAGGAAACAGACAACGTAGAACCAAACTAGGACCTTGTCAAAATTCAGCCAATGGAAACCCGTGAAGACACCAGGAACAGAAAATTTACACCTCTATTAATGATGCTTTTATTAAAGGAAGAGAGTCAGGCATCGTTTTGTGTGAAGGAGCAGCTGATAGAAGTATGGAACCAACAATTTAATTTCCACAGGGCAGACTTGGTGGTCATTCAGTTTTAGGTGGTTCTCAGGAAGAGAAGGTGCTGATCTGAACACATCTGCATGTCAAAACTGTCAGGATCCCCCACCTGCCACCAGAGGGAGCCCTGGATATTCCTAATCAACCTGATTAGGATTACCTGGGGATGATTCCTGATTCCACTCATCTGTGCACCCTGCCATCTGTTTAAGGGGAATCACCCCGGACTTCCCTGTCGGGTATTACTACCCCTTCAAGCCAGCTCACAGTGCTTACCTGACCATGTTTGAATTTTTGAAACCTTGAGTTAACCCTGTGCTTCTTGCTTCACAGACTTTCCTGAATTACGTTAATAAACCTTGTTTGAAGTCCTGCAATTGGGTTCTCCTCCTCCCACATCCCCAAGACCCTGACAAAAACTGAACCAACTGAAGCCTTTTCTTTTCTTCAATCTCTTCTAGAAACATCTCCTCATCTGCTCTACATGTTCATGTTTAATGATGCTCTCCAAAAGGGAACAAAGAAGAAGTAGTGACGAAAACAGACGTGGCACATGCCAATCAGGTGTGCGGGGCCTCCCCTCAGTGCAGAGAGGGATTCTGTTTTCCTCATGCGGTTGCCTAGCAACAGCGACGTCACCAGAACTGATAATAACATGAGCAGAAAGAATGAGAGATCACCACGTCTGTTGCGAGCAGATGTGGCTCAGTCAGCACATGTGTATGAATGAAGCGGCCATGTCAGAGTACTGGTTTGGGGAGTGGAAACAATTTGACCTGATCTGGAACCCAGAATGGAAACCACGACCGGAACATCTTCAGAGACAGACTGAGCAGATTGTTCCACACCCACACAACAAGTCTCCACCACACCTCCCAGCAAAGCCATCAACCTTTTTTACACAACTTCACAAGTTTTATTCGCAGCACAGAAGGAGAAATCTTTTAGTTTAATCTCTCAACCACAGATATCTGCTCCCGGTTATTACATTTAATATTTAATCAGAGCTATTAGTGGATAAAGTAAAATTTAAACATGAGATCAAGTCATGTATTTACGCATCCATTCATTCACCCATCTCCACATTGTTTCATTACCGTTCCGTCATCTTCCGCCTGTTCCGGGGTCGGGTTACGGGGGCAACAGCCTCAAACGGGCAGCCCAGGCTTCTCTCACCCCGGCTGCATCCTCCAGCTCACCCGGAAGGATCCCAAGTCGCTCCCCGGCCAGCTGTGAGACATAGTCTCTCCAGCGAGTCCGGGGTCTGCCCCTTGGTCTCCTTCCGGTGGGACGTGCCTGAAACACCTCGCCCGCGAGGAGCTCGGGGGCATTCTGACCAGATGCCCGAACCACCCCATCTGGCTCCTCTCGACCTGGAGGAGGATCGGCTCGACACCGAGCTCCTCCTGGATGGCAGAGCTCCTCACCAGATCTCTGAGTGAGAGCCTATTCATTACCTATTCGTATACCTATTCATTCATCTGGTCATCCACACATTCATTTATTTATTAATTTTTTTGTTCCATCAACCCACACATCAGTTAATTCACCCATGATTAAGTCCAGAGATGGAGGTAGCAGAGATGAAGATGCTGAGGGTCTCTCTGGGAGTGACCAGGATGGACAGGATCAGAGGAACAGCACATGTTAGAGGTTTTAAAGTCAGAGAGGCCAGACTGAGATGGTTTGGACATGTGCAGAGGGGAGATAAAGAGTACATCGGAAGAAGGATGCTGGGTTTGGAACCACCAGGAAAGAGGCCTAGAGGAAGACCAAAGAGGAGGTTCATGGATACAGTGAAGGAGGACATGAAGATAGTTGGTGTGACCGAAGAGGATCCAGGAGATAGGGTTAGATGGAAGAAACTGACTTGCTGTGGTGACCCCTGAAAGGAAATGCCAAAAGAAGAAGATTAAGTCCAACCATCGATTCATTCCCCCATCCATTTTTACATTGTTTTATTTATTTAGATTTTCAACCATCTATCGAACCATTCATAGGTGCTACGAAAACGTGCCACTTCAGACTGCGCATGCATGCCTGTGATTCAGAAACAACTTTTTTTCATCAAGTGCATTCACGTAATGCAAAAAATTGATTTTAAATCTTAGATGCGACATCAGTAAAACAAATTTTAAAAAAAGAAGAAAGAATCACTTTTGTAGGATTTTGTCTGTTTGAGTTGTCGCCCAAAAAGTGAAGATTGGGTTGAGGATGCACCTGCACACCTGTCTGCTTTCCTTCCATGACTTTCTCATACAAGCAAAGAAAAGTGTACAGTATACAGTATATTACAATAATCACAGCACTAAAAATAAACGACAAAATGCCTTACAAGCAAGACTAGCGATAAAACTTATAAAAAACATGAATAAAACACATCAAAAGACATGAGGAGTATTGCCTTTTCAAAGTGTGTTTCAGTAAGAAGCAGTGAAATGACCTGAGGAAAGTGGGCTGCATGAAGCTGTTTTACCGGTGACTCATAGTGTTTTTCAAAGAAAAAGAAGAAGAAACACCTCCGTGGCATTTTATGTTCACTCAGTCTGTCTGAAAAAGCTGAAAAAGATACCACTTTATGTCAATTTGTGAGACGAAATAAATAGACGGATAACATCTGACAATAATAAAGAATGTAGGAGGAAGTGAGGGAGGTAAAGAATGTCACATAACGAAGCTGATGAAGAAGTTTTCATTAAAGACATTATGCTATTTTTAACACATCACAATTGTTCCGTTCCGTTATCTTCTGCTTATCCGGGGCCGGATCGCGGGGGCAACAGCCTCAGACGGGAAGCTCAGGCTTCTCTCACCCCAGCTGCATCCTCCGGCTCATCCTGAAGGATCCTGAGTTGTTCACCAGCCAGCTGTGACACAGTCTGTCCAGCGGGTCCAGGGTCTGCCTGAAACATCTCACCAGCGAGGTGCTCAAGAGGCATCCTGACCAGATGCCCGAACCCCCCCATCTGACTTCTCTCGACCTGGAGGAGGAGCAGCTCAACATCAAGCTCCTCCTGGATGGCAGAACTCCTCACCTGATCTCTGAGTGAGAGCCCAGCCACCCTACGGAGGAAGCTCATTACGGCCGCTTGTATCCGTGATCTCGTTCTTTCAATCACCACCTACAGCAGGTGAAACCAGTATTTGACTCTAATGTGCCAGTACCAACTGCAACACCAGTTTGGATATGTTAACGAGAAGCAAATAGTCCCGATGGGAGGTTGAAAACCTTGAAAAGTTGATTTTGGGTGATTGATATGGTCTATAGAGGGTGCTGATGAGGATGGTGATACATATGGGGTTAGATCAGAGGTGGGCAAACTTTTTGGTTCGTGGGCCACATTGAGTTCTAACATTTGACAAAGAGGCCGGAACAGGCGCTACATTTTAAATAAGCGCGCTAAATGTTACATCAAGAGCGTTAAATTTCAAATCTAGTTCGCTGGGTCTGGAAAATAATGCGATAGCGCTTGAAAAACGCATTAAGTAGCGCTAGGTCTGAAATCTAAGCGCTTAATGTAACATTTAATTGTTTTAACATCTTACACATTTGTTTATGTGTGTGTATTGGGCCAGATGGCTTTCCATATTTGTGCATACTGTTTATTTCGACAGTGTGCGAATCACGAAGACACACACTTTTTATTGGGAGCACTGTTGTTGTTTTCGCAACAAAGCTAATATATAGTGTGCTATCTAGTGACGAAACATCAAGATTACAGGGGAAAGAAAACATTAACAAGGTTTATTTATTTACTTTTTCAAGTTTGGCGGCCGGATTAAAACATTTAACAGGCCGCATGTGGCCCACGGGCCGTAGTTTGCCAATGCCTGGGTTAGCGTATAGGATATCTGCAAAACATAGCAACAGAGGGCCATAAATTTGGGACATAAACCCTGTGGTTAGCTCCAGTTAGCCGCAGCTAGCTGTCATCCCAGTGAGATAGACTTCCTTACATGAACTTATCTGTAGCAGGAAGTCACTAAAATGTTCTGTCACATGATTAAAAGCATATCAGCCACAGCTTTTCTGTGTCAAACATCAGTCACTCGCAGCCAGCGGATAATCTTCATGATCCAAGCACTTCTAAATATAGACACGCGGCTATAAAAGGGGCAAAAGATCACAGAGAAACTCTGGAAACCTGAGACTGAAGTGTGAGATGCAGTTGACACGTTCTGGTGAAACTATGTAGGGCTTTTTGGGGCTTCTATAGAAATGAAGCCCGGCCTTACACTTTTCATACCCCTGGCAAAATTTGACTTAAAAACAGGGTTATGGAAAACAACTTTTTGGAAGTTTCTACCATTTTAATCCCTCATGAAAAACGGTGAAATAGAAAGTGGTTTTCTATTTCATTTATGTATGTGAGACCGGACACCAATTCTGGATCGGGCAGGGAGCACCCGGGAAGCAGACGCATAGACCATGACAACAGTTTTAAGCAACCCCGTAAGGGATAGATGGATACGAAAATGACTGACTGACATTTAAAACTTATTAATATGACAGTCCTTAAAATAGTTCACGTGTGGGGGTTCAGCCCACGGGCACCTCCTCGTCCCGGTCTGCAGCCTTTACGGGCCCATTTTTCATCCCGGGTCCCCCCTTTACAGACCCATTCGTCGTCCAGGTCCGGTGTTTATGGACCCATTCGTCTGGACTGCTGACTGCAGGAACTTTATTCGTCTGTGGGATTTGTGAAGGACATCCTGTGTCTCGTTTTCGAGGGAGCCCTTGCCGCACGGTGGTGTGCAGGCTGGCACACCACCGTGCCACCAGCTCATAGTTCAATAGGAGGGCTCTCCACAGTGTGTCTTTCGCTGCTCCCTCTGTGGTTACCGCTCTCCTCTTCCCCCAGCTGCTTCTTATAATGCAATAAAGAACTGCACCACTTTTTAGTAGCAGGTGAAGCAAATAAAATAATTATTATCTTCTTCTTCTTTTGGTATCTTCCTTCAGGGGGCGCCACAGCAAGTTAGATTCTTCCATCTATCCCTATCTGCTGCATCTTCTTTGGCCACGCCAACTATCTCCATGTCTTCCTTCACTGTATTCATGAACCTCCTCTTTGGCCTTCCTCTAGTCCTCTTTCCTGGTGGTTCCAAATCCAGCATCCTTCTTCCGATGTACTCTCTTTCCTCTGCACATGTCCAAACCATCTCAGTCTGGCCTCTCTGACTTTATCTCCAAAACCTCTAACATGTGCTCTTCCTCTGATCCTGTCCATCCTGGTCACTCCCAGAGAGATCCTCAGCATCTTCATCTCTGCTACCTACATCTCTGTTTCCTCTCTTTTCCTCAGTGCCACTGTCTCTAGACCAATCAGCATGGCCGGTCTCACCACGGTTTTGTACACTTTCCCTTTCATTTTGGCTGAAAATCTTTTGTCACACATCACACCTGATATTTTTCTCCACCCTTTCCAGCCTGCCTGCACATGCTTCTTCACCTCTTTTCCACACTCTTCATTGCTCTGGACTGTTGATCCTAGATACTTAAAATCTTCCACCTTCTTTATCTCTTCTCCCTGTAACCTCACTTTTCCATTTGGATCCCTCTCATTCACACACATGTACTCTGTTTTACTCTGACTAATCTTCATTCCTCTTCTTTCTAGTGCAAACTTCCACCTGTCCAGCTTTTCCTCCATCTCTCCCCTTCTCTCACTACAGATCACTATGTCATTAAAACAATTAAAACATGCAGAATAAAACAATGCAATAAAATACTCCACCTGCTACATAAGTTTAAGAGCCTTGCAAGTGCTCCCATCCAGTATCCAGACACTTTATGAACATCAGGTTTTTCTTGGCCGTGGATTTTGTTTTCTACCACCTATGTGGCACTCTATGGTTACCTAGGTAACCATAGAGTGTTTCTCCATCAGTAATGCACCTACACTTATAAAGTTGAAGTCTATCTTTATGCAAATGCACCAAAATAACATTTAAAAAATTGAGCACGTGCTTTGGAAACTTGATACAGTCCGAAACAAGATTTACACTGTGTCGTGCAAACGTCTAACATACTTCTATACCACTTCCAGACTACCTTACACAGTAAAACAATCTCTGTTATAAAAATCATTATCATTATTATCACCACGAGAACATCAATTGTCATCAATAAAGCCGTCAGCATGATCACCATCATCATAATTATCATAGCAACAACCACCATCATTACTGTCACCGTGATCATCATCACATTCATAATCCTTGACACCATCACCACCCTCACATCCATACTGAATGATCATTTCCTCCTTTATTCGTAAGAAACACGTCAAACAAATTCAATTAAATTATTTTATGTGGATGAAAACCCTTGAAATTCTTAACCATAAGTTGGGTCCCACGTCTCGCTTTAAGTAGATCTGAGAAGAGGAGATAAAGGGTCTACCCGGGACTAGAGCGAGCTACAATATCGGCGGCAGACGGAAAACAGGAAGCAGTGACTCCAATTTCAGTTTATCCTCACCAAGATAATTTTAGCTGCAAAGAAAGCATCAGCTTCCGTCTGCACGAGAGCACGTCTCTTCAGAACCTGCTGCAGGGCAAAGGTGGAGGACACGATGCTTTGGACCAATTTAAAGCTAATAACGTGTGTAGATGTGTGTGTGATGGGGCTACTGGAGGGTCCAGAACTTCTTTCCTTCTGATTCATTGTAACGACAGAACACACACACACACACACACACACACACACACACACTCATCCTGCTTCTTGTCCCAGACTTCTCTCCATCAGTGTCTGACTTCAGCTCTTCTTTCAGTTTCCCACGCGCCTGCACAGCGGCAATTACACACACACACACACACACACACACACACACACACACACACACAGTAATGGGATGCACATCCCACCACTCAACCTGTGTCTACGTGTGGGTGTGAATCTGTATATCAGTGTTTGTATAATTGGTACATGTGTGTATGTGTTCAAGTTTGTGAGCTAGTGTGTGAATAAGCATGTGCATGTGAGTGTGTGTTTTGTCAATGTATGTCTGCATATGTGTGTCACGGTGTGTTTGAGTCTGTAAGAAAATGTGAGTATATTTGTTTGTGTGTGTGTGTGTGTGTGTGTGTGTGTGTGTGTGCAAGTACATACGTGCATTAGTGTATATGTGTATTTCCATGAGTGTGTCATAGTGCATATGTGTGTGCATGAATGTGTGTTTATGTGTGTGAGTACTTGTGTCTGTGAGTGTGTTTGTGCATGTATGTGATATCGTGTCTGTGGGTGAGTAAATGTGTATGTGTGAGAGAGTGTGTATATGTGTGTGTATGTGTCTCTTTGTGTGTTTTTGTCAGTGTATATGTGTGTAGATGTACAGTATATGTGTGTGTGAGTCAGTTTTTGTGGTTGTGTGTGTATCAGTGTGTGTGTGAATACATGCGTGTTTGTGAGCGTGGTGCTGCTTCCACATCTCCATCAGATCGGGGATGCAGCCTCACAAATACCACCAGTGTTAATGGAAGCTCTGGTTGCCACGGAAACCAGCTAATTGTGTATAAAACAGTGAGGGGTATAGGAAAGGCCAGAGAAACACAAACACACACACACACACACACATACTCAGAGTCATAGCAACCAGCTCCTAATGTACTCGACCTGGATCTCATATAAAATAAAGACATTTCTCAGAAACAGGAGGTTCATCCTGGTTGCAGGACGATGGACGCTCATTTGGGACCATTTTAATAAATGCAAAACAAAAAGATGCACAAAATAAACAGACTGAGTTTCATACAACACATGATCCACCTGAGTCATCCTATCCTACAATCCATCAATCTGTCAATTATTTGCACTCACACACACACACACACACACACACACACACACACACACACACACACACACACACACACACACATATGGAAACATGTTCGTCACACTCATTAGGGTCATAGATCCAAGGGAACGTCTAATAACTGAAATTAAAGCTACACTTGATTTTTTATTTTTTTTTTTTTATAAAGGTTGTTGGAAAAAAAGCCCAAGAAATTCAAAGATATGCATTACAAAAATTGGTCCTAAAAAGACTTTAATTAAATGATAAATTTGTAAATTAACATTTATTGAAGGTTATTTAATTTATTTAAAGTTATTTAAAGATTAGGTCAATGATCCAGGGGCGTTGGTCTAGTGGTAGAGTTACTGTTTTTTGACCGAGAGAACCTGGTTCGAGTCCCACTAAACCAGGGAATGCCAAAGCATTCCCTGGGACTCCGGAAACGCACACTGAAAGGATTTAAAGTGAAAATAAAACAATTTGGTTGGCTCAATGTCAAATAAAAAATCCATCTCCATGCTTTTGGTTCTCTTTTGAAAAATCTTACTGTTTGATCAGGAGAATAAAAAACTAAAATAATCAAATCTTAAAACTCAAAAAAAGTTTTATTAAAAAATACATCAATAAAATAAACTTCTTCTTTCGGCATTTCCCTTCAGGGGTCGCCACAGCAAGTCAGTTTCCATCTAACCCTCAATCTTACAATAATAATAAAAATTTTATTTGTGACGCACTTTATATCTCCAGTGGAGATCTTGCATCCTCTTCAGTCACACCAACTATCTTCATGTCTTCCTTCACTGTATCCATGAACCTCCTCTTTGATCTTGGTCATCCTGGTCACTCCCAGAGAGATCCTCAGCATCTTCATCTCTGCTACCTCCATCTAAACACGACAACCTAAACAAAGTTTTAAATCTAGAGTGGGATAAACTTATTCTGGAGTTTGTATTTGTATTCTGCTGCTTTCAGGCGCTCACATCGTGGTAACTTAACAAAAGGAAATTTGCTTCAAAGCTACACATGAGCACTTCATCAGAAAGGAAAAAATCCACAGTCATTATGTGTAATAGTGCATCTTTCATGGATTGTGTCTGTTGCTATGGTTACAGCCGAACCCGGTGGTGAATTCCACAATGAGGGATGCTGTCAAACAGAAGACAAGTGTTTCCATGTTCATTTCCTGGCTGTTAAAACAGCTTCTGAACAATATCTTCATTCTCACAGTTTGCTACAAATTCTGTTAACAATAGGGGTTTTTTTGGCCTTGGATTTCGTTCTCTGCCACGCCCACATGCTAAAGTAAGCTGTGTTTTTGCAGCAGCGCATGTCCTCTTGTAAACATATACATATGTACAACAAGAAGACACATTTCTGTGTAAATGCATCAATTTTTTTTTTTTTTTATTTCATTTTATTTTTTTGTGTTGTGGTTTTATTTAATTTAGCTGTTTGTTATTTCTTTTGGTCACTATAGCACTTTGAGATCTCCACTGGAGATATAAAGTGCGTTTACAAATAAAATTTATTATTATTATTATTAAAATAGAATCTAAAGAATTATGCGCTAGCATTGATAACTTGATGAGGCCTCAAAAAAAATTACGCTGTGTCGTGCATAATACCGACATATTTCCATGCCACCTCCAGATGTCTAAAAAAAAAACAATCTCAGTCATAAACATTGCTATTGTTATATTCCTCATAAGAACATAAATGTCATCAATAAAGCCATCAGCATGATCACTTTCATCATAATTGTCACAGCAACAACCACCATCATTACTGTCGCTATGACGACTGGAGCTTCAGTACAAGTTGTAACAATCCAAGTCTGAAATCATGGGGAAGCTGGTTTAATTTTAGAACATCAACTCAAAGTCGAACTCATTGATGCAAAACCTTTATTGTAATTTATCTGTTGGAGGTCCTGTTGAACGGATTGTGAAGGCCTCCAGGCAGATTTTATTGATTTTTACCACAAAACCAGACATTTCTTGTCAGTCTGGCACCAAACTAGTACCTCTGCTCAATTTAATTCCAGGGGTGGGGGCAAGGGGCGGGTCCCAATGCCACCACCCTGAAGTCAAAGTAGAGGGGGCCACCCACCCACTGAACCAGACACAAAGGCCCCAAAGAGGGGGAATCTTTTCTTTTTTTTTTTTTTTTATCAAATGCTGACCACCCTATGATGTCTTGATTCTACTGGAAATCTCTCTTAACAGAATTTCAATTTGGAAAGAAATCTAAATTTCTATACCTAGATGTTAAATAAAACTCTCAGCGATGGACCAACCTCAAATTGCTGGAGGCGAGAGGCATGTGGACGTTAGATGTTTAACAAAAAAAAAAACCCAACTAGCCAGCTGGTCATGTCTTCATTCCTTTCCCATCTTATCCTATCTTATTCAAACCCCTCACACTTAACTTTAATCACCGCTGAGCCACTAAACCTCTACAGGATCATTACTGCACCAGTTCACAAAAGTAAAAAAAAAAATCTTATTGAGTTTTAACATCAGAACTTATTTACGATCCAAATTATGGCTCATAAAGTCGTTTCAAGTGAGTTCATAAAACTTTCCGACCATCTTTTAAACAGGTTCATTTTCAAGTGAGGTTCATCTTCTTGCCAGGTTTCATCTTTTACAGGACAATCGATCATTTTTAATCACTTCAGAAGACAACAAAATATCCTCCTTGTGAAATTATCACTCCACATAGAAGTCCTGCCACCAAAGTCCTGATACTTCAGTGAGACAATTTTAACATCAAAATACTGACAGTTTTTTTTTTATTGTCAGTATACACCCTGATATGCCAGGATGTTTCAGCCTCATCCGCACAATTTTCACTAGTCATCTTTCTTTTAAACGTTATGCAGGTTTCAATTGGTTTTACTGTTCAAATAATCAAACTGATTGGGGTAAAAATCTTGAAAATTAAAATAGTATTTAGAACAAGTCCAGAACTTCATAAAAAAATAAATAAAATGCAACTTTATAGTTTTATCTTATAGGGTTTTGTTTCAGTTTCTTCATCAGAAAACTTCCATCTCGTTTCTAACGACTTATAAATGAGGTCATCTGAATATTATTTTACTGAAAAATGGAATTTACTAGCTTTATATATCAAACTGTTTCTTTTACTCCGAGGAAACAGTCTGACCTCCAACCACTGGGGGTGGATTTTTTTTTTTCTTTAACCAATTGTTGGTTGGCAAAGCCATTTGGGGAATGTCTGGGTTTTTGTTTTTGTTGCCCGCTTGTGTTTTTCCCTAGAATCCCTCAAAAAAAATTATTTTTTTAGGGTGCTGAAGAAATAAACTATTTATATACAACCAATCTCAACAACTGAAAAGCTTCCCCAGGGAGTGCCCCTTTCAACTAGGCGCCAGACCTTCTTAATCAGCCAACTAGCAATCATCTGTAATTTCCAACAGGTGGGGAGGTTGGGAGCCTGGATGGCAGAGGTAAGGGAAAACACAAGAGGGTGACAAATACAAAACCCAAACATCCCCCAAATGGCTTTGCCCATAACAGTTGTTTTCTAGTTGGGACCAGATCGGACTTGTGTGATATGCTAGCGGTGCTAGCGGTGTTTGCTTTAAAACAACAACGCCACTCTCTTGTATTTTTCTTTGTTCTGGCTTTAAATTCTCAATCTAGCAAATGATTGCTAACACCGACCGTATAGTCATTCGTGGATAGCTGTCGAGCTGTAAACATACCCAGATTAATTATCTACATTTGACTTTTGAGCATCATCTCTATTCGCTGATTGGTCAACTGTTTACCAGGTTTAACGAACATTAATTTGTTGGCACATAACTTAGTAGCTAGAGTGAAATTAGAGTGGAGCCACTAGCCGGCGCATGAAACACACTGTAAAACGTGATAAATTTACAGTGAAATTTCTGTTGCCGAGGGTACCAAAATACCTCCGTGAAAAAAATGATCTTATAATGTATGTATGTAGTAAGTAAAATTAATTTGAAAATCCCAAAGCATTTTAGAGTCAAACTTACAAAATTGTTTGTAAATTTAAGTGGAATAAGTGTGTCCGTCTATATGTCTGTCCTGCTACAGACTGGTGACCTGTTCAGGGTGCACCCTACCTCTCTCTGGTAATCTGTTAGGATTGACCCTGGCACCCTCCGGAACATTATCAGGAAAAGCGGTTACGAAGATTAATGAAAAAAAAACTTTATGTGTAATTTTATATGTGGGTTCAACCTCACTTTTTAGGGTTAGGTGCAGGAGAACATTCTAATATTTGTACATTTAAAGATGCACTTGATGCTCTAAAAATACACTTGGAACATCTGGCAAACTGTACATAAATGAAACCAAAGAGCTCCGTTGGTAAGAACCCAGGATGGATCTTGCTGTGGCTATAAAAACGTGGGGTTCCCTCTAGCGCCTGGCTGCTTCTGAATATCAGAGACAAAAACTGCACAGTGTATTTGTTATTTAATGGTTTTGGACTAAAGATCTAAACTCTTTCAGACCGATTTTTTTTGGTGAGCTTTGTCAACTAGAGGTGGCAGCCTTTTTGAGTGAAGATAGAATTTTTTTTTTTTTTTTGCAATATCCTTGTATTTACAGACTGGTTGGTTTTGACTTGATGTTTTATCCAAAAAAAGTTAATCACTGACTAAAGTCTTTTTTTCAACTCCTGAAATAATAACACCCTCATCCCAGGATTCAAAGTTTGTTGAAGAAGCTTCACATCTTCAAAAACACCAGCATGATTTAAAATTTTCAGGACAAAAATTGTTTCTATCCCCTGTTACCAAAGAAAAAAAGCCCAACATTCTTCACACAAACTTTAACAGCTTTAGAGGTAGATTCACAATCCCAGTTTCTCTGTCTTACATATAGATGTAGATATAAAGATCAAAGAAAAGAAAAGAAACGTTTCTTGCTAACAAACTTAAAAATAATTTGAAGATCAGTCATTTTCTCTCGTGTTCATCCGTTTCTTGGTTGATTTAATTTACTATGTTTCCTTATTTCAGTCTATTTTTCACATGAAATGCATCATCCTGGATCAGAAAGACCTTCTTGGCTCTGTTCCACAATAGAGAGGAATTCATTTTCTTCCAGAACTTTCTGCTTGCTCTCTGGTTGCTCCTGATTGGATGTTAAATATCAGTTTGAGTTAACTGATGGGGAGAAAATATACAAGGTCGACCTGTTAGACTGTCACCTTTTTAAGACTCGGAATGGGATGAGGGACACTGATCGTAGTGAATTTATCAGTCTCAGAATGACCAATACATGTTATGGCTGGGTTTTCTAACCAATTTGGAAATAATAATAAGTATGCATTGTAATTATAATGTGCTTTACATGTCCAGAAACAACTCTTAAAATGTTGCATAAAAAAATAGAAAAACTGAGAGTAATAAGAACAATTTTCAAAACCAAAACCTGCATTCAGAAGAAAAGAAAAACATCAAATCTAAATCAAAAGGCCATAAAGGAATGTCTTTAAGCGAAAGTTAAGAGGATAGAAATATCAAGAAAACTTCTGTAGATCCTCAAAAGAATAATCCATCTAAAAGAATTCATCCCACAAAGATGTAAAGTATTGCTTCTCAAAAAAGCAGACATCATAAGGCAACAGCAGGATAATCAATCAGCTGTAGCTCTGACGATCAAAAAATATCTGAATCACAAAGTGGTTTTAATCATATTTAATCATTGTTATTCATAGAATATTATCAAATGGTTTGTCCGTTTTCTTTTATAAAAACTGCACTGCTTTTAAATGTCTTTTTTCACATTTGACCAATCACATTTCGGCCAGCATTTGTTGCCATGTAGGCTAAAATCAATGGAGCATCAGGACTTCAGAGTCCGTTCATCTGGCTCTACCCACACAAAGTGAACAGAAATAAAAAATTTTGCTTCAATCAATCAGACTTTTACTTGGTTTCTATTGGTGAATCATTTTTTTCAGACCTGCTGATAGTCAGACAGGAAATGGGTAAATTTTGCAAACAACCTCTGTGGCAAATTATGTGAAATACTGTTTTGTTGCTGCAAAACATTTGTTATCAGCAAACAACTTGTAACGGAAAAAGCATTTTTCTTTCAAGATCATTTACAAGTTGCACATTTTAAAACAAATTGAACAAAGTAAAGAATTCTGAGCAGCATTAAAAAGGACAGGTGTCCACATTTGTAGAGAGCTTTAGCAAAAGATACGACAGGACAGGCTGGACTTTAGGCATTGTTGAAGAGAGAAAAAGATGGTTTTATTGACAAGTAATTCAAGCTTTTGATGAGTAAATTTGACTAAATTATTATTTATTACCGAAGTTTATGAGATCTTGACGGATGGTTTTGTGTGCTCAAAAGAAGACCATAGAGCCGTGGTTCTTAACCTGGGTTCGATTGAACCCTAGGGGTTCAGTGAGTCGATCTCAGGGGTTCGGTGGAGCCTCTGCCGCAAAGGTCCGCCCCTCAGTCTAGTCTGCAGTTAGTAGGCACAGTCACTGAAAGCTTCCTGCTCTGGGATTTCCTACCGGTCCGCTTTGAGGTCGCTGGATAAGCAGCAGAGTGAGACCTCCCTATCAGAACGCTTAGAGAGGGCTGTGTATGTGTGTGTGTGAGACTCCCTACCGGTCCACTGGATAAGCAGCAGAGTGAGACCTCCATATCAGACCGCTTAGACAGGGCTGTATATGTGTCTTGGTGAGACTCCCTACCGGTCCACTGGATAAGCAGCAGAGTGAGACCTCCCTATCAGACCGCTTAGAGAGGGCTGTATAAGTGTCTGAGTGAGACTCCCTACCGGTCCACTTTGAGAGCGGTGGATAAGCAGCAGAGTGAGACCTCCCTATCAGACCGCTTAGAGAGGGCCGTATATGTGTCTGAGTGAGACTCCCTACCGGTACACTTTGAGAGCGGTGGATAAGCAGCAGAGTGAGACCTCCTTCTCAGTTGGGTTTAACAACACCTTCTTTAAAAACCCTCCATCTGACCAGCGGTGTGCGTATGTGACGTTGGGTTAGTGTTAGTGACACTACTAAAGAAGGGTTCGGTGAATGAGCATATGAAACTGGTGGGGTTCGGTGCATCCAACAAGGTTAAGAACCACTGCCATAGAACAAGTATCAAGGGCTGATTGATGCAGGTGGAGCACTACTGAATGCTAGGTGTGAAATGCACCATCAACCACAGTAACACAATTAAAAACGAACTCGGCTCGACGGTTAAAGCGTTCAGAAATGGAAATTTTGTGGGTTCCCATCCCCCGAGTGCACATCTAGTGTCCTTGGAGAAGACACCTAACCCCCTGTTTCTCCCACCATTTGCGCTGTTGTGGCAGCCTGCTGCGGTGTAAGGAGTGCAGCACACAAATTTCCCCGATGAGGGATGAATCGAGTGAGTTTAAAGAGTCTCAGTAAAATAGATTTAGATTTCTAACTAAGAGGGAATTTGATAATCATCCTCAATTCCAGCTGCTACGGAAATGAAAGGAATTAATCCGAGTGTGTAATCCCACCGACAGACAGGTGACTGCTCACCTTTTTAATGCTCATGATAAATTACTGTCTGATGTTTCGTCATCAAGAGGCTTCCTTCCTCCAACATGGCCCGGTCCCAGTTTCTGGGACGTGAGCAGCATGTCTTCTAAAGGACGTGCTTCCTCACACACCCTGCTTTCATCCACTCTTCTTTTTATTCGAGACTCTCAGTCTGACATGTTTATCATTTACTGATGGGATCTAATTAGCCATGCTTAGTAGGGACTAATCATTAGTGTGAGGCTCTGAATGATGTGAAGATGATGCGTGAATGAACTAGGACAGTTTTCAGACTGGTGAGAAATGTTTTTGCCCTTGGGCTGCTTCTCCCTGACTAACTCCATGGTCAGTTTTGGCAGGATTGATTTAAAGAAGTCTTTTAATTTTTTTTTTTCTCTAACAGGGTGACCTGACGTCTGCTGCTGTCACCAGATAGCAGCTGATCAGACTACAGTATCGATCCCTCTTTGGGCTGAAATGCTGCACAGCTCAGCTCCTTCCTGAGCTCTACCGACTCCCAGGCATTAGCTTCTTATCCCTTCAAATTCACTGTTTTCCAAACAACATAATGGAAATCAGCATGTCTTGAGTCCGAAGCAGTAAAGAAAAGTTGTTGAGAGATAAAAAGGAAACATGGTTCTGCTCAACGTGGAGAGAGAAGGTGAGGACAGTGGTGACAGAGGAGAAAAACCAATGTGCTCAATCATGTGAAAGCTGAAAAATGAGACAGAAATGGCAGAGGGAGTGATGACAAGTGGTCCCTACCTGTGGGCATTGCTCTGTCTATCTACAATTCCCGCTCAGCTGCTCACACTGACTTCCAGTTAGAGTTCCAACATCAGAATGAGGGGTTGGTTTGTGGTTCCCAGTGAGCAGATCCTCTTTGCGAACCCTCAGCAGCACGACAGGCGAGGAACGGGAGCCTCAGCAGGGACAGCAACATCCCTCCCATCCAGGCTGAATTAATTAAACCTGCTTTTCTCTCCCTCTGCCGCTCTCTCTCTTTCTCTCTCTCTGACTCTCGTGTGTGTGGTTAGATCTTTCTGCGTGTGCATGTGTGTATTTCTGCTTCCTCTCTTTCTGTCTCTCTCTTGTTACTCCTCCTACTCCTGCTGCTGTACAATCGAACGTGCTTTCCTCCTCTTTTACTTCACTTTGCAAAACAAACAAAAAAGAATTAGTGAAGCTTTATATTGGACATTGACTTCAACTGTTTGGTCATCTTGGATGCAACTGATGGAGGTTTGAATGTTTCAATAATGAACATTTTGAAGGTTAAAAAGTAAGGTTGGCAAAATCCACACGTCTACTCAATGCCTCAATTGATCAATTTAATCATCTTCATTTCGATTAATCTTCTTCTTTCAGCATTTCCCTTCAGGTGGCGCCACAGCAAGTCAGTTTCTTCCATCTAACCCTATCTCCTGCATCTTTTTCGGTCACACCAACTATCTTCATGTCTTCCTTCACTGTATCCATGAACCTCCTCTTTGGTCTCCTCTAGTCCTCTTTCCTGGTGGTTCCAAACCCAGCATCCTTCTTCTGATGTCCTCTCTCTCTCTCCTCTGCACATGTCCAAACCATCTCAGTCTGGCCTCTCTGACTTTATCTCCAATACCTCGAACATGTGCTGTTCCTCTGATTCTGTCCATCCTGGTCACTCCCAGAGAGATCCTCAGCATCTTCATCTCTGCTACCTCCATCTCTGTTTCCTGTCTTTTCCTCAGTGCCACTGTCTCTAGACCAGACAGCATGGTCGGTCTCACCACTTTTCATTTTAGCTGAAATTATTCTGTCACACATCACACCTGATACTTTTCTCCACCCATCCAGCCTGCCTGCACACGCTTCTTCACCTCTTTTCCACACTCTCCATTGCTCTGGACTGTTGATCCTAGATACTTAAAATCTTCCACCTTCTTTATCTCTTCTCCCTGTAACCTCACTTTTCCATTTGGATCCCTCTCATTCACACACACGTACTCTGTCTTACTCTGACTAATCTTCGTTCCTCTTCTTTCTTTCCAAACCATCTCAGTCTGGCCTCCCTGACTTTGTCTCCAAAACCTCCAACACAGGGGTTTTGTGTTGGGGAGTTGGAGGTTTTGTGTTGGGAGTTGGAGGTTTTGTCCCAACCTTTAAGCAAAGATTAGGTTTTTCAATGCATCTTGCTGGTTTTATTGTCGTTATATTCCAACGCATTTGATTTTTATCCACTTTGTATGAGTTTATTGGCACAAAGAAATGCTGAAAAGAGCTGGTTCTGAGAAAACTGGGATTGATTTCTAAGGTGTAAATGTGATTTCTTTTTAAAAGGCTTTTGTGGGATAAATAGTTTCTATCTCATAGTATTTATAGATGAACATGGTTCCTTTAATTAGCTCAACAATGAGATGTCTATAAAAAAAGGGTTTTGTACTTACACAAAACTCAGTGTTTACTTACTACACAGTATTTAAATCTGCCTGCAAAATACAATGAAAACCTTGTTTGAAGCTCCAAATATAATATAAAGTGCATCACGTTTGCAAAGCTAACTCATAAAAATGTGGTGAGAAGGAGAGCATTACCTGAAGGGAGGCACTGAACATGTGCATAGCGCGTAATTTCACCACAGTTGGATTTTTTTTGCGTAGGAAAACACTTTTACAGTAAACTTTTCAAATGAAAACTAACTCATGTGGTGTCTTATTCAAAAACAGTGTAATCAGGGTTTTTGTTTCAATGGCACGGACACTTTCTTGGACATTCAGACTTGCTTTTTAACATATCCCTTTTCAGCAAGGGATTTGATTTTGCACATTATGTACCATGTTTTGCAGTTTGCACTGACTGTTTCGAGAAACAACAGCACAAACGTGAATATTGTTGTGGGAAGTGCACCAAAATCACAGAAGGAAATCTTTAAAACCGACTCCAACAGAACACGAAACCTTGAACCTTGTGGCTAAACTAATTACCTGCCATGGATGTGGATACAAGTGCGAAACATCTGAACTGTTTAGAGGTCCACAGATTTCAGTGTAGGTGTCTGATCTCTTGTACTGGTTTATGTGTGATGTTTCTGTGGTTAGCTGCTGACTGGAAGATGTTTGTGTCACTGTAATGATGCTAGCCGAGTTATTACAGCAGAAACTGTAAAGTTCAGCTGACGTCTGCAGATGAAAGTTTTATAAGTGCTGGGAAACATCAAAACATCCAATTTCCCTTTCATAGCAGCTCATTATTGCAACTTTCTCTCCAGAAGCACTGAGCGTAGCTTTCAGACTGTAACAGCAATGGGATGGATAAAACAAGCAAACCTAGAAGCCTTTCAAGATCCAGCATACTTTGTACCTCGATATGCAGTTTCAAACATGGTTTGATGTATAGATGGATACATTTATTGATAGATATAAATCATCTTCTTCTTTCAGCATTTCCCTTCAGCTGTCGCCACAGCAAGTCAGTTTCTTCCAGCTAACCCTATCTGCTGAATCATCTTCGGTCATGCCGACTATGTCTTCCTTCACTGTATCCATGAACCTCCTCTTTGGTCTTCCTCTAGTCCTCTTTCCTGGTGGTTCCAAATCTAGCATCCTTCTGCCAATGTACTATCTCTCTCCTCTGCACATGTCCAAACCATCTCAGTCTTGCCTCTCGAACTTTATCCCCAAAACCTCTAACGTGCTGTTCCTCTGATCCTGTCTATCTTGGTCACTCCCAGAGAGATCCTCAGCATCTTCATCTCTGCTACCTCCATCTCTGTTTCCTGTCTTTTCCTCAGTGCCACTGTCTCTAGACCAAACAGCATTGCCGACTTCACCACAGTTTTGTACACTTTCCCTTTCATTTTAGCTGAAACTCTTCTATCACACATCGCACCTGATACTTTTCTCCACCTGTTTCAGCCTGCCCGCACACACTTCTTCACCTCTTTTTCACACTCTCCATTGCTCTAGACTGTTGATTCTTAGTACTATTTGTTTATTCTCATTTCTATAATTGTGTTACACTTGCTTGTCAGGTAAGGTATTTGGTTTTTCTGGAAACCAGGTTTTGTTGAAACAGTCCCATCTAGCTGTGTCATCTTGATCGTGAACATATTCAATGCTTTGGTTGGACATCTAACATTGAGATTGTGCACTGTGCTCCAAAGGTTAGATCCTCTCTACCATGAGGATGGGTTCACTGTCCCCCAAAACCTCTAACATGTGCTCTTCCTCTGATCCTGTCCATCCTGGTCGCTCGCAAAGAGATCCTCAGCATCTTCATCTCTGCTACCTCCATAGATATAAATATTCATATCTTATTTGCATTGAAATATTTCATAATGGTTCATAATTATTCTAACCTGGGACAAAAATATTACCCTTTTTCAATTTTTTTTTTTGGGATGCACATGTCTCTATCTGAATTACAAGCCAGCATGTTGAAGTACTATGTGCAAGTGTGTGTATTGTTTAGGAAGTGTTTAGGAGTCTGTAAAACAAACACTTAAGAAAACTTGATTGCTGCTTGTTTCCAGCGAACCAGATACAGGAAGTAGCACTCAGCACAGATAGCATTGTGGGTAAAATGACCACAACTAATGCAGAGAAACAATGGTTGGTAAAACGGTCAAATTCTGAGGCTCTGAAATCAAGAGTGTGTCAACCCACACTAGGAACTCTAACTGCTTCCTAGTGCAGAAACGTATCATAATTTTGATTGGTTTCTGCACTTAACTTCACATTTATAGTTTCAGTGGAACTGATAAAACACTTTTGCCATCACTTTTTATTTTTGCTTTACATTTTTGCTTTCTAATGTTACACATTTCTACTCTGAAAATGGCAAAAGTTAGGTTGGTTAAAATCAGAGACGTCTAAGTCCTTTTTTTCTTGGGGGAAATTTGCTTACAAATAGTTTTTTTTGGTGAAAATGAAAGGCAGGGCGAAGAAAACTGTGGTGAAACAAAATTACTTAGGAAAAGATTGGGGCAGATTTGGAGGTATCAGATATGCTGAAGTGCTGAAGTTCTCTTTGGGAGTGAATGGGATCCATAGGATCTGGAATGGCGACATCAGAGGGACAGCACATAGAAGTTCACGGAATGAAGAAAATGGAAATATATCCAGATCATAATTTGCAGGAAGTCTGTATAGGACTCTGTACTGCCACAGAGATTATTTTCTGAGCTGTATCAGCTTTTGAACGTGTACATAAATGGATGGTCTAACCAATATTCAAATGGTTTGATTGCTTGATATTTTCAAAGGCATGCCCATTTCTCTTAATTATAAACTTATATCTTATTCTTCCACACATTTTGACGGCTATCTGGTCTCAGCAGCAGTGACCCATTAGGTCTCAAAACAATTGACTTTCTCAAGAATGGTTTGGATATCCTGCAATTTCCCCATTGTGGGACAAATAAAGGTTTTCTTGAATCTTGGATTATATTTAGTTTTTAAAAAATTGCTTAGTTTAAAAAAAAAAAGTATACCAGGTTTAGTATTTTTTTTTCCATAGATATGAATGGAGTTTGGACATATTCCTCCAAAAGTGGCTCTCACTTGGAGATCGGGCGAGGAGCTCTGCCATCGGGGAGGAGTTCGGTGTCAAGCCACTCCTCCTTCAGGTCGAGAGAAGCCAGATGGGGTGGTGTCCCGAGCGCCTCGCTGGTGAGGTGTTTCAGGCACGTTTCATCGGGAGGAGACCAAGAGGCAGACGCTGGACCTTCCAGAAGAGACCATGTCTCACAACTGGCCGGGGAACGTCTTGGGATCCATCCAGGTGAGCTGGAGGATGCAGCTGGGGTGAGAGAAGCCTGGGCTTCCCGTCTGAGGCTGTTGCCCCCGCGACCCAGCCCCGGAACAAGTGGAAGATGACGGACGGACGGAATATACTATTTGCGATATGACTGCTTGTAAAAGAGCATAAAAAAAGTGCAGAAAAAGCCCCCCGGCTCAACCATGGTGTAGCTCTCACAGTTAATAAAAATTTTTTTAGAGGTTTTTTATGTTTTTTTAAAAAAGAAATGACAGGTCTGAACCTCTGAAAGAGTTAGAATCAGTTATTCCGCAGAGGGGCTGTGTTAATTTTGTGTTTAGTTTGGGTGAATTTGAACTTCTTTGGTCTGTAGAGTAGAGCTCCATTGTGCGCATGTGCAGTAGGCGCTATGCATGATGGGATTATACTCCTTTATTAACTTTTTTCCATTTAACATTTCAGCATAAATAGGTGGCAGCATGGCATCAAGCAGCAGTCAGTCAGTCGACCGTATCCCTCACGGGGTCGTGGTGGGGTGCCGGAGCCCATCCCAGCTAATTCGAGAAGAGGAGCAGGGTACAGCCCAAGTCTGTACGTGTACAGGGTATATCACCAGTCTGCCGCAGGGCCACACACATACAACCATACACACACTCATTCCTAGGGGCAATTTTCGCACTGGCCAATCAACCTAACATGCATGTTTTTGGCCGGTGGGAGGAAACCAGAGTACCCGGAGGAAACCCACACAGACACGAGGAGCACATGCAAACTCCACACAGAAAGGCCAGTGTTCCAAGCTGTGAGGCCACTGTGCTACCCACTGTGCCACCGTACCACCCACATCTAGCAGTGGTTTATCTAAAACAGTACATTCTAGTTAATATTGTTTTTTAACCATGTTTGCTTTTTGTTTCCTATTTGTTATTGGATGGTCTTTGTTGTCTGTTTTTCATTGTTATTACTTTTTTGAAAAATTGGGGGTGGGGGAGGGGGGAGAGCTAAAAAAGAAGAAGACTGTGGCTTTGATTCAGAGCAAACACAATCCCACATGGGCTCAGGATGAAGGAATTACATCACCATTAGGCAGCAAAGCTCATGGGAAAGCTAGAACCACCTAGGGAATAAAGACTGAACCAAGCTTCCTCCTGAGCTTCTTTTTCTCTATTTTCCTCCATTTTCTCATGATACTCTTGTAGGCACACTCTAAAACCCACTCAGCATGGAGCTGTCCCTGCTAACATGATGTTGGCCCAATGTTCCTGCTCCGATTACTGATCCCAGCAGTATCAGCCCAGTCAATCCTATTGTTTCCTCATAGCTCCTTCAAATAGTTTTTTTCCCTTTATTTGGCTTTTACAAGCACACACATTCTGTTTTGCACAATCTTGTGAGTTAAATCCGAACTGGTCCCTAGAGAATCAAAATGAATGAGCAGTTTTCCTTCTCTGTTTTCTCATTTGTTTCATTCTAAATTTAACTTATATTCTTCGAGATTGGCCAGATTGGTTATCGAGCTTTCTCCTGTGAAGCTATACACATCAGAAAATTCTTTCCCCACATCAGCTCTTGGAGATCTATCTGCCATCTTGCACACGTCTTTGTTGCCTTGGATTTGACGTGCTGTGCAGTGTCTGTGTGCAACTTTTTTCTAAACACTTCCCAACTTCCCTTCCTCCTATTTTAGGCCCCTATCTCTTTCAGTAGAAGGGAGCATAGCACATTGGCAGAATGCACTCGGTCTTCCTGGACTCTGTAAATCTGTGTCTGTATCTTGAGTAAGATTGTTCTGTAACTAAAATTGCTCTTTAAGTAATAATAAAGTATTTTCAAATCAATTCATCTCTATCAGAAGGGAAGTTGGATCAACTTTTTTTGCTTTATGTAGCAAAGTAGTTGCAATATGAAGAAAGTGAGCTGAGAAGAATTCAGCCTTAGAAGTGGGCAATTTTAGTCATGGGAAGGTATAGAAGAACAAATAAAGTCAACATAATGAGCATAGCGCATTCTAAATAAAATAAAATTGACTCTCAGGCTGCCTCGCTTTTCTCAGTAACAGAAGAATTCAAGAAAAACAAGATTTAGCCCCCTAAGAATGCCTGACATCCACTGATAAGTTTGAAGCTGCATACAGTGGATTTGGGGCATCTGCAGAGGGGGGAAAGGACGGCGATGATGTAACGGTGCAAGCAAACATCATGTGGTGTGGATAAAGTCACATTCTGCCAACTGGAAGCTGAACATCAGCCACCAGCTGTGAGGGATGGAAGGAGTTTGAACCACAGTAGTGAAAAACACGAGGCCTTTGGTTTGATTTCAGAGACTGATAAACCAGACAAAAATAGACTGAGAATGGTTTTATTGGAACTAGGAGAACAAATCCATTACACTCCAAATAACCCAGTAATATTCAAGTCTGGGTTTTGAGGCATACTGTACACATTGTTTGATTCACCTTGTGATGGTTTTGATTCACAATTTTCTTTTGATGACCAAATTTTAATGGATCATCTTATGGAGCTCTTTCTGTAGCATGCATTTCCTGAGGCTCTGACATATGCACAGAGTGTCATTCTTATTTGCTTTTCCTCATTTTTTGTTATATACAGTACATTAGTCTCTACTTCTGCTGTAGTGAATACTTTCTTCAAGAAAAGGCTGGAACACAGGGTGTTTCCTGCTCTCATTTATGCGTATCTAACATAAACTCAGCAGTAAGCCTAACTCCTTCTGGAAAACATGCGCAGAGTCAAGATGTAGCGTCCTTTGCTCCATTTTAATGACTACTGTATGAAAAAGATGTCTTCAGAACAGAGTAAAACTGTAAAACAAAAAGAAAATATACACTTAACATAGTGCAAAAGTATGTTTAAAGTAGCTTATCACCATGAAAATAGGCCTACATGCGGTATGATCTGACTACGAATGCAGTAATAAACATACAAACTAGCAGTAGCAAAATACACACTTCCAAGTGTCCTTTCACACAAATGAGACATTAATATTGTACTTTATGAACATATAAAACAAACTTACAGACTGTGATGTCAAAAAGGGGATTAGAAAAAATAGACGAAAGGCGGTGGATAACTGGTAGCTAGCTAACTGTTATGCTAACTCACTAGCGGAAGCAAATCGCTGACTTCTCCTCACAACTTCCTGTTTCTAGTTCAGCCTTCAAAATAAAACACAGGAAACGGCCTTCAAAATAAAAGACAGAAAACTTAAAGAATGTAATCTAACTCTGAAAATAAATATTCCGCACAATTATAAAGGGCAAGACACTCCCCGCCTGGTGTCTGTAAAGATGCCATATAAACCTAAAACATGCATTCAGTCCTTTGATTTCAGAAGAAGAATGACCTCGGTGACGGGCCGAAGGAATGTTTTTGTAGATCCATCTTTGGTCGTTTTAATCTCAATTCTTCGGACCTTTCCATCGCGTCCTGGAAAGGTTTTAGTCACAAGAGCCATGGGCCACTCATTGCGGCATGTCTGGGTGTCTTTTAGTAAAACAACATCACCTTCTTCGATGTTGGGACTTGACGTTTGCCATTTATGACGTACTTGTAGTGTATGCAGATATTCACATTTCCAACGACTCCAGAATTGGTCTGCAAGCCTTTGCACTTGACGCCACCGTTGCTTGAACAAGTCTTTGTCGGTGAATTTTCCTGATGGAGGTGGAACACTCTGTTTCCGGGTGAGAAGCATCGCAGGGGTAAGTATTTGAGGAACCTCTGGATCAGAAGATACAGAAACCAAGGGTCTGGAATCGATGATGGATGTCACTTCTGCCATGAGAGTGCACAGGACTTCATTGGACAAGCTTGACGAGTGAATTCGCATGAGCATTGAATCTAAGATCCTCCTTGCGACTCCGATCATGCGTTCCCACGCACCACCCATATGTGAGGAGTGTGGTGGGTTGAAGTGCCATGAACATCCTTGATTGTTTGTGTACTTCTGAACGTCTGATCCCTTCAGCACTTTGTGAAACTCCAACTCTCTGCAAGCGCCGACAAAGTTGGTTCCACAGTCCGAGTGAAGCTGTTCAGAGGGGCCACGGATAGCAAAGAATCTCCTCAAGGCGTTAATGAACGACGACGTGTCCATCGACTCTATTACCTCTATGTGGACAGCACGTGTACTCAAGCATGTGAAGAGAAAGGCCCAGCGCTTGTTTTGTACAACACCTCCTCTTGTCCGTCTGGCTGTCACAAGCCAGTGTCCGAAGACGTCCACACCAGTGTATGTGAAGGGAGATGAAGTGCTCAGCCGCTCTTGAGGGAGGTCCGACATTTTTTGGTTCTCTCTTTTCCCACGGAGCTTTCGACAGGTAACACATCCATGAAGAATGCTACTTATGCGTCTTTTGCTACTGATCAACCAGAAGCCGGCAGCTCGTACAGCGCCTTCTGTAAAGGTACGGCCTTGATGTTCCACTTTGTCATGGTAGTAGCTTATGAGCAGAGTGGAGACGTGATGTTTGCCTGGCAAAACAACTGGATGTTTCTCCTGATCGCAGAGATCAGCTTGCTTCAACCGGCCTCCGATTCTCAACAATCCATCTGATCCAAGGACTGGATTGAGTTTTGACAGTGGACTTTTCTGGTTTACGTCAACTCCTTTTGAGAGGGCAGTGAACTCTTCATTAAAGCAGTCCTTTTGTACAGCAAGAAGAATCGCTGAAGTAGCTTGAGATAGCTCGTCCGCTGTGCGAGGTTTGCTACACTGATGCCAGCCAGTACAATCTATAACATTTTTGTTTGTTGACTTGAAACAACGAGCTACATGGATGAGGTTTGCAACCGCTCTTTGCAATGACTTCCAAGTTGAGAATTTTTCGAATCTCTTCGGATTGAGCGACTTATCATCGTGGCTGGTAACGCAACTTGTCACTTGCGGTCTGACATCAATGTCCGACTCTGGATCAATAAGCTCAAATGTTTGCTGCTGATCACATACTGTTTGAGGCTTGTGAAGGAATGCTGGACCTGTGGACCAGTTTGTTTTGGTGAGCAGAGAGGCTTGAACGGATCTGGATGCATGGTCACTTGGAGACTTGAAAGGAAGGGGGGCGACCCAACTGTTAGATTCATCCTGAAAAACTTGTTCATCCATGACTTTGATAAACTGTTCGTCCTCTACAGAGAAGGCACGTTTCTCGTCAGTTGCAGTTCTAGCAAAAACAGTGAGCCCGAGGGAGTCAGCGTCCATGTGCAAGCGACCGTTTCTGTGTCCGTTTGTTTTGCTTGGACTGATTACTTGGTTAAGATGGACGTGACTTGTGCATGGCTGAAAAAGTGTTGGTCTGCCATCTCCCAGTATGTTTGTTTTGTAGCTGTGAACTGTGGGCTTATGGACTTTTCCCAAACACACATCACCGACCAACACCCATCCAAGGTCAAGTCTTTGAGCAAATGGTGTGTCTCCAGGGCCATTTATCTGTTGTCTCACTTTATGTGCGCGAAGAATGTCACGACCCAGAAGTAGAAGGATCTGAGCATCATTGTCCAGAGGTGGGATTTCTATGGCGAGATCCTTGAGATGGCGGTGGTGGAAGGCAGCCTCAGGTGTTGGTATTTCCTCACGATTGTCCGGTAAGTCCTCACATTCAATCAGTTCTGGGAGTGAAAAGCTTATTCCGCCTTTAATTGCTTCAATCTGAAATCCAGTTGCTCTTCTGCCAGATGTTGTGGTCAGTCCAGTACACGTTCTCAGAGTGTATGGATAAGTGATGGCTTCGATTTTGAAAACATCGAAAAACTGCGACCTGGCTAGAGACTTGTTGCTCTGATCGTCGAGCATTGCATACATTTTCACTGCTTCATGTGGGTGGTTCTTTGGGTAAACCTTGACAAGACAGATCTTCGCGCAAGATTTTGACTTCAGAGCGTCTCCGCAAACCTCGGTACAGAGAGGACTGACTACTGAATTTGCCTCTTTTTCTTGCTCCCCGCCGTTATCTTGTGGGGGGTTTGACTCTTTGTTCGCCCATTTAGGCGGACCAGGGTGAAGGGCCGATATGTGACTTTCACTGTTACACTCATCACATTTCACCGTGGCTTTGCAATCCCGGGCGAGATGAGAATAAGATGAACAACATTTGAAGCAGATGCCTTGTTCTTTTAGATAAGCCTTTCTGTCTTCGAGAGTCTTAAGTCTGAATCCTCGACATTTCTTTAGGGGGTGGGGCTTCTTGTGGATAGGGCACTGCTTGACTAAATCGTCTTTAGAAGGCACTTCCGTTGGACTTTCGTCGTTTGTCACCTTGGTCTTGTGCACCGAAACCGCACCTCTTGGACTAACTCGCCTCTGCACAACCTGTTCTGAACGAACGTTGTTTCCAGAATATGAAAAGCTGGGATCGTTCCTTATTTTAGCTTGGTAGCAGACGAAAGAGGTGAAATATGAGAATGGTGGATAACTGACTCGAGACGTTTCTTTGTACTTAGATCCCTGGTTGAGCCACTTTTCCTGTAGGCTGTATGGCAACTTCTCCACAATTGGCTTTATACCACGTGCGGTATCCAGATATGACAAGCCTGACAAGTATCCATCTTCTTTAGCTGCGAGCACCTCGTTTAGTAGATCTCCGAGCTCTCTCAACTTGTAGTTTTCTTTATTAGAGATCTTTGGAAAATTATCAAGCTTCGAGAAGAGAGCACTCTCGATGACTTCTGGAGCACCGTAGCAATCATCGAGCCTTTCCCACGCTGTTTGTAATGCGGCGGCTGGATTGGCTATATTGACCGCTCTGAGACGTTTGACGTGTTCACTTGATTCTTTTCCCAGCCACTTCGAGAGCAAATCCAACTGTTCACTCGCAGACAGATCCACGTCTCTGATCGTGTTGAAAAACGAGGACTTCCACGCCCTATATGTTTCGGGCCGGTCATCAAAACGTGATAGGCCAGTGCATACGAGTTCTTTACGAGCTAAATATTTTGCCATATCCATCATTACTGAAGATTCTGCTCTACGTGTGTGGGATGTGTCCGCGTAGTTTGGAAAGCTTGACTTGGGTTTAAACTCTGTCTTTACACTGCTTTGAGTGGGGTTTTTAGTGTGCTGTTGTGGAGACGGATGATAGTTGAGCGCCATCTGGTGGGGGTGAGAGGGTACTGTCCTTTGTGGACTTTGAGATGATGCTGACCAGGAATCTATCACAACATAGTCCTGTGCTCTGAAGATGTGTGGTGTTGGGGGGTTATACTGGGGCTCAATACATTGCTCTGGGGTGTCCTGACGGTAGACTGGAGCAGGCCTGTCGTCAAGGTGACCATTTTGTTGTTCGACGTAATGGCTTACACGTTCATGTGTATTTTGGGCTGGAACAGGGGAGCTTCTCGTGCTACGGGTTTCTCCGTCCTCTAGATCTGCTGCTGCTTCCAGTGCTTCTGCTTTGGCGTTAGCGGCTGCAGCCTCTCTTTCATATTGTAAAGCTTCCAGATCGGCCTCCAGATCGGCTACCAATTTGGCTTTTTCAGCTTCCAATTTTGCTTTTTCAGCTTTTATGGCTTTTTCTTTTTTAGCGAATGCTACACGAGCGCGAGCGGCTTCAGCATCTGCTCTGGCTTTAGCTGCTGCGGTGCTCACAGATGAACGATTGGAACTGGAGCTTCTGAAAGTCTTCACTGACCCGCCATCTTGGGAGTTATTGTTGGGTCTAGAATACTGAGTAGGCTCCGGAGTGAATTCCTGATTTACTTCGTCCATGTTTGATTATGTGCCGTGCTGTCCTATTTTGTTATCCGATTGCGTAAGGTCTCTTTATTTTTTTTTTTAAGTCCTTTTTACTGTTACAGTCTTTTTACTGTAACAGTCCTTTTTTCTTCTAAAGTCCTTTTACAAAAAGTCTTTTTACTTTCCTGCTCTCATTTATGCGTATCTAACATAAACTCAGCAGTAAGCCTAACTCCTTCTGGAAAACATGCGCAGAGTCAAGATGTAGCGTCCTTTGCTCCATTTTAATGACTACTGTATGAAAAAGATGTCTTCAGAACAGAGTAAAACTGTAAAACAGAAAGAAAATATACACTTAACATAGTGCAAAAGTATGTTTAAAGTAGCTTATCACCATGAAAATAGGCCTACATGCGGTATGATCTGACTACGAATGCAGTAATAAACATACAAACTAGCAGTAGCAAAATACACACTTCCAAGTGTCCTTTCACACAAATGAGACATTAATATTGTACTTTATGAACATATAAAACAAACTTACAGACTGTGATGTCAAAAAGGGGATTAGAAAAAATAGACGAAAGGCGGTGGATAACTGGTAGCTAGCTAACTGTTATGCTAACTCACTAGCGGAAGCAAATCGCTGACTTCTCCTCACAACTTCCTGTTTCTAGTTCAGCCTTCAAAATAAAACACAGGAAACGGCCTTCAAAATAAAAGACAGAAAACTTAAAGAATGTAATCTAACTCTGAAAATAAATATTCCGCACAATTATAAAGGGCAAGACAGGGTGACTTACAAGAGTGGAGGAAGGAGTACACAGGTAGATTACATTTTGTGTAGATGGTGTCATCTGAAGAAGATTAATGACTGCAAAGTTGTAGCAGGAGACAGTGTAACCAAACAGCACAGGATGGTCGTGTGCAAGATGACCCTGGCAGTGAGGAAGTTTAAAAAGATGAAGGGAGTGCAGAAGACTGAATGGTGGAAGCTGAAAAAGGAAGAGTGCTGCTCAAATTTTATAAAGGAGTTGAGACAGGCTCTTTTGGGCCTGCTTCCAGATGACAAGACAACTACAGCAAATGTGATCAGGGAGACAGACAAGAGAGTACTTGGTGTGTCATCTGGAAGAAAGACAGATAAGGAGACTTGGTGGTGGAATGAGGAGGTGCAGGATTGTATCAAAAGAAAGAGGCTGGCTGAGAAGAAGTGGGACACTGAGAGGACTGATGAGAATAGGCAAGTGTACAGGGAGATACAGCGTAAGGTTAAAGTAGAGGTGGCAAAGGCAAAACAAGTAGCCTATGATGACCTGTATGCTAGGCTGAACAGCAAGGAGAGAGAGATGGACCTATACAGGTTGGCAAGACAGAGAGACAAAGATGGGAAGTATGTGAAGCAAGTTAGGGTGATGTCTTTTGACAGATACCAGTAATGTCATAAGAAGATGGAAAGAGTACTTTGAAGAGTTGATGAATGAAGAAAATGAAAGAGAACAAAGAGTAGAAGATGTTACCATAGTGGAGCGGAAAGCAGCTAGGATTAGTAAGGTAGAAATAAAGAGGGCACTGAAGAGAATGAAGAGTGGAAAGGCTCTCGGCCCTGATGATATTCCTGTAGAAGTACGGAAGTGTTAAGGTGAGGTGGCAGTAGAATTTCTGACTGGACTGTTTAACAGTCTCTACTTCTTCTGTTGCTTATTTTTCTGTACTTAGAAAAACACTTTTTTTTCCCTGAATGTGTCCATGTAGCAAATATATACGTACATATATATATATATATATATATATATATATATATAAAGTGCCATTGCTTTTCATTTCAATTTTTTTATTTTGTCTAATATCTCAATTTTGCTGTCCTTTCCTGAAAAGACTTAGCTCGATGTGTCATACTGTTTCTCCATGAAAACCATTTGGATTTGTTTGATTCACGATTCGGGTTTCTGGTCGGGATCAGAGATGCACCCAAAAGTTAGAAAGCAGAGCGTAAACAGAAGTGTCGGTACGTCTGGTAGACGACAGCCAAGTTCACACCATAAAAGCAACGCCAAGCAGGACCCATGACCGTGCATACAAAGATGACAATCACAACGACCACACATCACATCAGGTCTATTTTCTTTAGTTTGGTTTTGTTTGTGATTCATAACTTTATTTCAAGTTGTTTTATGGAAACCCTATCTTTAACACTAGGACCGCCACGTTCTAAATCTACCTGCAAGCGTCATGACCGTCAATGTGACGCTTATGTAATTATTCATGTTTTGCGCTGCTATAATGTATAAATAAACTTTTACACCACTCAATTTTTAAAGTAATAATAATGATAAAATGTTATTTATTTTTAAAACCTGGAATAAAAAAAGCAAAAATCAAAGTAAAATGATCTAGTTCCTCAATAGCCTTCTTTTTATTCCCTGCATTTTGCACTGCTGCTTAAAAAATGTCCTCGTTATAAATTGGCTACAGGCTATATTCCAATATGTTAATCTGAACTTTCAAGTTTTATCTAGAAAACACAGTATACTTTATGCAGACAACAATTTTCTTACTCTCTTCATGGTGTCTCTTCAATATTATCTCACTCAACCTTTCTAAAACGTTTCTGTAATGGCGTCAGAATCCTCCTTGTCTCTCTCCACAAATATAAACACACACTTATGTGTGGCCATAGCAATGTGTTTGTTGCTAAAGCAACATGAAAACCAAGAGCTTAATCTATAATATACGTCAAGATGTGTGTCATAAGGTACATTAGTTGTACTTTGTATATTTGACACTGCTTTAGTGTGGGCATCACCTTACTGATCAAATCATATCTTTAAGTGTCAACATGAAATGTATGGGTGTGTTCTGTGGTTTTTATCTTCTCTGTAAGGATGTCAGGGTGGCTTCGGTTCTGGTAGAAGCAGCAGTTACACTCTCACATTCATCAGAAACACACTTCCTCACTGGTGTGAAAGCAGACCTTCAGTTAGTTTCACTTGAACAGCTGCAGCTGAAAAGGTGACATAGTGGATGTACTTTGATCAACCCCACAGATCCTCCAACCACCGAGGTTCACTTTCACAAGTTGTTTCACTTCCTCTGAATTTTTAACCTTCAACAGAAACATCACAAATTCAGAGTGTTCTATTTGAGTCAAAACAAGTTGAGATGCAGGTAAAAAAAATACCGTGGACATGCCTCACATATTTATCACTCCTCCTACACCATGTAGACATGTGAGATTTATCGTAAGGAAAAATCTTAAATTATTTTCCACTCCATAGGCTCAGTTTTACTGAGGCTATTTGTCAACCCAAAATACAACTGCAGAAGTCATTCAAGTCCATGTCTGGCCGGCCTCCTCATCACAGCTCCATCCATCTACATCTTCACCTCCTCCACAGATCTTAAAATCAAAGGGTTGAAGGAAAAATCCCCTGAGAGTCTCTCAAAAACCATTGGTAACATTTCATAACAAATCACGGTTATGGGTGGAAAGTGGGTGACAACTCATTTACTTAAAAGAGTGGGTGGTGAACCTTTTTGACTTTCACATTTGTGTGTTTATTCCTCCACATGGTATTAGTGAGACATGAAAAGTCATTTTCTGAATGGTCTTCAGATGAATGTTCTGTTCCATTCGGTCGTTTCCCGCTTATCCGGGGCCGAATCGCGGGGGTAAACAGCCTCAGATGGAAAGCCCAAGCTTCTTTTACCCCAGCTGCATCTCCCAGCTCACCCGGAAGGATTCCGAGTCGTTCCCCACCGACCTTGTAGACATAGTCTCTCTCTCCAGCGGGTCTGGGGTTTCCCTCTTGGTCTCCTCCCGGTGGGACGTGCCTGAAACACCTCACCAGCGAGGCGCTCAGGGGGCATCCTGACCAGATGCCCGCACCACCTCATCTTGCTCCTCTCGACTTGGAGGAGGAGCAGCTCTACTCCGAGCTCCTCCTGGTTGGCAGAGCTGCTCCTCCTATCTCTGAGTGAGAGCCCAGCCACCCTGTGGAGGAAGCTCATTTCGGCCGCTTGTATTCACAATCTCATTCTTTTGGTCACTACTCACAGCTGGTGACCATAGGTGAGGGTTGGAACGTAGATCGACTTTTAAATCGAAAGCTTTGCTTTTCGGCTCAGCTTTATCTTTACCAGGACAGACCGATGCAGCGTCCTAGTTATTGCTGACACCACACCGATCCGCCTGTCGATCTCCCGCTCCATCCTTCCCCCACTTGTGAACAAGACCCCAAGATACTTCAACTCCTCCTCCTGAGGCAGGACCCGTCCCTGACCTGCAGGGGGCATTCCATCCTTTTCTGGGCGAGGATCCTGATCTCGGATTTGGAGGCGCTGATTGATCCAGATGAATGTCAGTAATCAAAAAGCCTTCGTTTCTAAAGTTTTCCTCCGGTAAATTAAAAAATATTAGTTCCAGTAAAACGTCATTATCCACAGACATTTATTCTAGTCTTAAATACCGAAGCACAAAATAAGTACATTTCTCAGCTTACACATTATTTTCCAATATGTAGCTTGTTTTTATTATCTGTTATTTTGTTACATAGCCCACGTTCTAATTTTGGCTTTCAATGTCCTGCGGCTAATCTTTTTGTCAGCTTTTACTTTTTGTAGTTTCAATGGCAGAAATATCCGAGCACACAAAAGGTGCCATTGTACACGCTGACCTAGATACCCCAGCAAATAACAACCGTCAGGTGAAGTCTATATTAGTGACTAAAAATGATCCCGACATCAAGTCACATGTCCTGTTTGGCTGTAATTCAAGTGTTAAATTTAGATTTCTTTACACAAGAGGCTGCTAATAAGTTATTTCCTGTTGCTTTAGTGCCGTTTTAGACACAAAATATTTGCAGCGATTAAAAAGTGAACTAATTTTTCTGGCCCTGATTTGGAGTTTTATGCCACACAGTCTGTAAACCGAAACAATCAAAAAACTGTGTGCAGAGAAAAACACAAATAAGAGTAACCATCACTAAGCCCAAATACCACTGTACTTCATACTGTAAAACAATATTAACTTCTTTCACTGTGCAGATGACGCCAATCTAGTCCAGTCTTGAATCCAGATGAATCCAATTTGTTAAACTACTTACAATACGTTCCTGATGCATTCAGACAAAAGTTGTTTTGTTTTCAAGCCTTCAAGTTAGACGACCTGCTTATCTAACCGTTTACGCAATTTTTGACTGTGTTCTATTTTTTAACCTGATCATAGGATTCTTGTACTGATGTAATTCTACCCGAATTAGAACCATTCTGTCTGAGTGATGAAAAAGAACCAGGATAGGAACTTTATTTATTTATTACATACTCCATTCATCCCTCTCTGCGGAAATTTGTGTGCTGCATTACACCGCAGTAGGCTGCCCACGACGGCACTAATGGTGGGAGAAACGGGGGAGGGGGATTAGGTGTCTTCTCCAAGGACCCTAGACGTGCACTCAATGGGATGCGAACTCGCGAACTTCCGGTTTACTTCCGGTCCGCAGGCGAACGCTCCAACCACTGAGCCACTGTCTCCCCCCATGAGTGAAATATTGGAATTAAGACATCAACTATTTTGAGTGGGAACGTAAATTGACCCGTAAATCGAGAGCTTTGCTTTATGATTTCCCAGTTATTTTCTAAGTTCCTACTTAAAACGTAGATCGACTGGTAAATCGAAAAGATGCGGATGGTGACCGAAAGAACAAGATCGGGGATACAAGCGGCTGAAATGAGCTTCCTCCACAGGGTGGCTGGGCTGTCACTCACGGATAGGGTGAAAAGCTCTGCCATCTGGGAGGAGCTCGAAGGAAAGCCGATGGAGTGGCTTGGGCATCTGGTTAGGATGCCTTCCAAACGCCTCGATAGTGAGGTGTTTCCGATACATGCAACTTGACGGTACACTACTGAATGACCCTCATTCATTCATTCATCCACCTTCTGAACCGCTTAGTCCTGTTGGCATTACCGAGATGCTGAACCCTTTCCTGCTGCTCACAGGGAAGAGGGAGGTTACACCTTAACAGGTTGCCAGTTTGTTGCAGGGCCACACATAGAGAGAGACAACCATTCACCCATAAGAAGGATCCATTTTTTTAAAAAGTAACACATTGATGTTTGAGTGTGTACATTTGTTTATACAAGAAGTCTGGTTTTAAAGGTTTTGTTAAAAAAAATTTTTTTTGCACATACCATACTGACCTCGTACGCTACTTAAAAATATTTTACGTTCTCTTTCAATATTAAATAAAACACAAATTGAATTTAGGCGGCACGGTGGCGCCTCACAGCAAGAAGGTCGTATCCCGGGTGGGGACGAGGCTGAAGACACTGGCCTTTCTGTGTGGAGTTTGCATGTTCTCCCCATGTCTAAGTGGTTTTAGTCCCGAGTTCTCCGGTTTCCTCCCACCCTCCAAAAACATGCATGTTGGGTTGATTGGCCGTTGCCAAATTGCCACAAGGAGTGTGTGTATGTCTGTGTCTGGCACTGCAACAGACTGGCGACCTGTTGGGAGTGTACCCGGCCCCTTGCCTTGAATCAGCAGGGATGGACTCCAGCACCCACCATAACTCCAGGGTTAGACAGTTAAGAAGGTGACTGGCAAACTGAATGTAATAAATTCCAAACTATCAGATCATAACGATTCTGTTGTCTCGATGTGCTCAATGCACATGACGACAAAGGCGGAGCCAATTTCTGTCCAATAGGAAGGATTTTATGTGTATTTATAATATTTGTTTAAATTTTTATGATATTGTGCCAAGTGAAAACTCTCCCTTATCTTTAAAAAGCTCTTCCTTTTTAGGAAAGCAATGCTGTAATGGTTTTAGTGGGAAAAAGAAAGAGTCTTTCCCAGAGCTGTGGAAAAACTCCAGAGCAACTTTCTTTCCAATTTTGTAAAGATTGTGTTTGGCAGCTTATTGAGGGAGTTCTACTGGGAATCAAATCTGACATTTTTTTAATGTAAATAAAGACTGATGTTCATGTTCGAATGGGGATCAAATTTTGGGGTTTTGATCGATTTGGGTCTCTGCAATAAGCATTCGACTGTTCAGGGTGTACCCTGCCTCTCACCTGGAACTAGACTTGCACCCCCATCTCCTCAGTTAGGGTTAGTGGTTCAAAAGATTAATAACTGACTGTTCTTATGAATTTGGTTGTTTATAGCGAATCAGTGCGGTGTCAGCAACAACTAGGACGCTGCATTGGTCCGTCGTGGTAAAGAAAGAGCTGAGCTAAAAGGCAAAGCTCTACGTTCCCACCCTCACCTATGGTCACCACCTGTGGGTGGTGACTGATAGAACGAGATCGCGGCTACAAGTGGCCGAAATGAGCTTCCTCTGCAGGGTGGCTGGGCTCTCATTCAGAGATTGGGCGAGGAGTTCTGCCGTCCGGCAGGAGCTCAGTGTTAGGCCACTCCTTCTCCAGGTCGAGAGAAGCCAGATGGGGTGGTTCCAAGAGGCAGACCCCGGACCCGCTGGAGAAGCTGTCTCACATTTGTCTGGGAAATGCCTCGGGATGCTCCCAGTTGAGCTGAATAATGCAGCTGGAGTGAAAGAAGTCTGGGCTTCCTGTCTGAGGATGTTGCCCCTGCGACCCGGCCCTGAGTAAGCGGAAGATGACTGAATGGAATTTAGATACGTAGCAATCAGGATTACCAAGGAATGAAAAGGTACAAATGTCGGGGGGATGGAAGGGGTGGGGTGAAAAGAACACTGTAAAACTAAAATATAATTCAGAGCCAATAAAACACATTATCAGACTTAAAGCAGAAGTGATGCCTATAATTCAAAAGAGGTACCTACCTCTTTTTATTTTCACATAAAGACATGGACACCGAAAATAGAATGACTGACCGACTGAAACCCGATAATCGGAATAAATGGGGAAAACGGAAGCTCAGTGGTCAGAGCATTCACCCACGGACCGGAAGTTCGCAGATTCGCATCCCACAGAGAGCACATCTAGGGTCCTTGGAGAAGACACCTAACCCCCGTTTCTCCCACCATTGGCGCCGTCGAAAGGCAGCCTGCTGCGGTGTAAGGAGTGAGGCACACAAATTTTCTCGGTGAGGGATGAATACAGTAATCCTTTAAATGTTCACTCAACACGGAAAACGTAATAGAAAAAATATTTTACCAAACATTTTTACTACCATTTTAAGCTCTAGGAAAAGTACATTTTTATTGCCCGAACCACCCCATCCGACTTCTCTCGACCTGGAGAAGGAGCGGCTCGACGCCGAGCTCTTCCCGAATGGCAGAACTCCACACCCGATCTCTGTTGAGTTCACAATGTTGATTTTTATGTTCAATAAAAATCATTACCGTACTTACAGACATGTGGTTGTGAAAGAAACATTTAGAGGTTGCTAGGTTACATCAATATGTAAACATTAAAAAACTGCCACTGTCACTGATCCCTTAAAAAAACAGCAAAGTCCCAATAACACACAATTATTTCTGAATTGAGGCTTTTTGTCAGAAAAAGATCTTCTTGAAGGTTAGTGATGGCAATCAGATGTCATCCTGCTATTTTATTACTGAGCAGCCGAGTCGAGTCGGCAGGGAGGTTTGTAATGTGTATTTTCTCTGGCAGGCAGCGGGGATAGGTAGCACAAATGGAGCATTTTAATTAAAAACTGCTGAGACACAGCAATCCAGGAAGGAGAGTTGGCAGGGACCGGTGTGTCTTGTCATTCCTTTGGGCTTGAAGCGGTGCACTGCAGTGCATCTTATTCAAAGAAGATAAAAACAATAACAGGAACCCAATTATGGAGCTTACAGGGAGCCCAGAGTTTTATTACTCCTACTTTAAAACCATATTTTTTGCCTTTTGGAGAAGATATTGGATTTCCAATCAGTTTGGAGGATGAATCCTTTGGAGACAAACACTAAGGAACAGGAAAGTTTTAAAATACCCCCGAAATGGGGGAGACGATGGCTCAGTGGTTAGAGTGTTTGCCCGTGGACCAGAAGTCAACCGGAAGTTTGCGGGTTCACGTTCCACTGAGTGCACGTCTATGTTCCTTGGAGAAGACACTTAACCCCCCGTTTCTCCCACCATTGGCGCCGTCGTGGGCAGCCTGCTGCGTTGTGGGAGTGCAGCACACAAATGTCCCTGGTGATGGATGAATAGAGCGAGTAACTGTATTGAGTGGCCATACCAGCCTGTCAATGCCTGATTCCGTCAGACCTCAGAAGCTAAGCAGGCTGGGCCTGGGCTGTACTTCGATGGGAGACTGCCGGAACCCCAGGTGCCACGGTGGGACGGCCATTGAGATTAAAATTGCCGTTGTGTCTCTGGGAAGACACTTCACCTACATTGCCTAGTCTGAATGGTGTGTGTGTGATTGGTTGGTGATGGTCAGAGGGGCCAATGGCACCGATGGCAGCCTCGCTTCTGTCAGTTTGCCCCAGGACAGCTGTGGCCACATCAGTAGCTTACCATCACCTGGTATGGAGTGAATGAATAATGCATATGTAAAGCGTCTTTGAGAGTCCTGAAAAGTGCTGTATAAATACAATGCATTATTATTATTAAAACTTAAATGTAAATGGTCCATTTATGCATACAGTATTTAATGGGACTGTCCTGATGTGACTAGATTCTTGAAGGTGATGGCCCTGGAATTGTGCTAGAATCCAAGAAAACAAGATCTCAACCGCTCCATCGCTGCTTTTACTTAATGATTAATCTTCTTTAACTCGTTTCAGCACCATAAGTGACCTGTGTGCTGGTCTTACAGATGCTCAAAAGAGGCTGACGGTCAAGTGGCAACCTCCCTATTCCTTAAATGGGCAGCTTTGGCCAACTCTTTTCTTATGTGTATGGGTCCAGTCATAAAACACCAGAAGTGTAGGAGACTGTTTATCAGTTAAGTTAAAGAGATGGAGTAGGAATAGGAGCCGACTTGAGTTATTTTTTATTATTCATTTTGAGATCTGTGTGGGAGGGCGACAGGGTAGTTAAGTTGTCACAGAGGACGTTGAGTGGGGTTTAGTGATATATACATTATTCTTGGCTCCATTTTGATGTATGGGTTTTTTTCTGTTTGTTTTGTTTTCCACCCTATAGCATCAGAAGCAATCTAGTTATGCCCGTTTTGTGCCTCATTCGTTTAGGTGTGATCCTTTGTAGAAAAGGCTTCAAAGTTGTTTACTGGACAAAGTATTTTCTGACCGAGATGTTTTGACTTCCATCCGGAAATTTGAATGAATCTCAATTTGAATTACCATCCCAAACCAAAAAGAAAAAAAATGGGGGGAGCGGGCGAACAGTGGCTCAGTGGTAGAGCGATTGCCCTTGAACCAGAAGTTAACCGGAAGTTCGCGGGTTCGATTCCCACTGAGTTCATGTCTAGGGTAATTGGAGAAGACACATAATCCACCATTGGCGCCATCCTGGCAGCCTGCTGCGGTGTAGTAGTGCAGCACACAAATTTTTCCGGTGGGGGATCAATAGAGTATGTAAAAATAAAATTTAAAAAAATTATTTTCAGGTTGAAAATGATTTCCAGATGAAAGTCGAAACGTCTCGATCATCAAACACACTGTTCAGGAGACAACTTTGAAGCCTTCTTAATGATTAAGCTTGATATGTTCACACTGGATGCAAAACGATTCATAGCAGGAAATAGGCAGAAAGTGGAGGGGTGGAAATTAAACGTCTATCTCATATTTTAATAACTCTATTCTAATACTGTTTTTCTTTAGTAAAAAATATTTTTATAAAAAAAAAAAAAAAAAAATTATATTGATTTTCTTACTTGTAAAGAAGTAAGGACAGAATCTCGTTAATAATAATTTATGAGATTGCCTCATCGTACAGATTTTTGGGCGTTCTCATGAGCGCTAAACAAGACTGGTCCATCAGCATGGACCTGGGTAGGCTATACCCTCGGGAAAGCTCAAGGTCCTTCAACACCTGAAGCGGAATCATCTCTGTGTTCTGGGGGTCCATCATGAAGAGGGTCTCCATGTGCTGTTCTTCTCTGTGATCTGTTGGGGAGCTGATGTGGAGAACAAAGAACACCAGCGAAAGAACTCCCTGACTGGGAAGGCTGGATCTGTGGTTGGCTCGTTAATCATGTTGAACCCTTCCCACATTCTCTAAAAATTTGTGAACCATCTCGAGAGTAGTTTCATTGAAAGGCTCCTGCAACCCCACTGCTCGGAGGAGCGGTGCAGGGAATCATTTCTGCCGTTCGACATCAGAATCTTTGAAAGACCTTTCGTCCTTTCGTCCACATGTTCTTTTATGTGCATTATAGCAATCAAATTTTTCTTCGGGGATCAATAAAGTATTTTCAATTCAATCGTCAGTAAGACATTTTCTTTTACAGCTTTTAAATGAACAATTTCTGTCCAGAATTTTTGAGAGTAAAAAAATATGTATATTTTTTTGTTTTAAGTATTTATTTGACTTTTTCAATAAAACAAAATTTGACATTTGACAAGATTTTATTACAAAAGATTTTTTTTTTTTTTTTTTTTTGCAAAACCAACTATTGGATGTCTCTACCGTGTTTGAACACTATCCCAAAATCAAAGACATGCCGGAAGTGATTTTCTTTTTTATACATGCACGTTCGAAGCAATTACAAACTCTCATCTGGTATCCAGAAACGATTTAAACGGTTGTTTTTGGTCATGGATTTTGCTCTCCACCAGAAAACGCTTTTGGATTAGCGGTGCACATGTTCGGTGTCAGAATTAGGATTGTAAATAAGTACGTTTTACTTTCGCCTTTTCATTCTGGATATTATCGATTTTGTTTTGAACTTTATTAACTTTATTCCAGATGCGTGGATGGATGGGTGGATGGATGTGTGATTGTGTGGGATCTGGCAACCTGTTTGGGTGTATTCTGCCTCTCGCCTTGAATCAGTCGGGATAGGCTCCGGCATCCCCCATAACCCCAAAGGGATAGACGGGTAAGAATGTGACTGACTGACTTATTCTAGGTGTGTGGATGTGTGTGGGCCCGCAACAGACTGGCGACTTGTTTGGAGTGTACCCTGCCTCTCGACTGAAATTGACGGATATGCTCCAGCACCACCCACGACTCTGTTAGGGATTTCAGAAGACAAAACAAACTGAAGCTACCCAAGTATAAAGGGTTATTAAGTTTAGAAACAGTCAAAATTACAACCACAGGGATTTTTTTTTATCAGAGGGACTCAATCTTAACCAAATAATTGGTCAAGATTGAATGAGTCAAGATTGAAATTGATGACTCACATAGAAAAAAAGTCACAAATGTGGTCAGTGTGCATAACATATAACCACCAAAAAAAACTAAGTCTAAGTTTGAGGACAAGCGTTTCTTTTTGTTGGTCTGAACGTCTGGATGCTTCTTTGTCTTTCCTTCCACTGGTTTCTAAACATAATGGCAAATCATTTCTATTTATGTTGTTTCATTTGGTTAGGATACTTCTGTCTTCCTTTTCAGTCTCTAATTTGCCATCTCAGCTTCCACAGTGGAGTTTATACACTAAATCCTGTAATGAGTAGGCGATGGAGGCCTGGAGAACACGCTGTGGATCAAATCCATCTGTGAGCAGCAGAGGAAATGAAAGACAATGATCCCAGATGATCTCATAAGGCTTAAGGGGCAAACTAATCAGATGACCATTCAGATGGGAATTCACTAATTTGCTAAGTGCCTATTCTCTCTTTTCCTCCCACTGCGGACCCTGTGAACTTCAGATACAATGGTAATCACAAATATTTCAATCAGATTCATCAGTCTTTTTTTTTTTAGTTTCTGTAGATTAAAATCTGGTGCTTGTTGGATTTCCTGTTTGCTTTCTATCATCTCCAACCAGTCTGAGTTTTGTCCTCTAACCTCAGAAATCAACAACTTGATTTTTTTTTAGACTTTCTCTGAAAAACCCTGGGAATTCCCAGTGGATCAGCGGTTTCTGAAACACTAATCTATCTTCTTAGAATAAAAGTTGTGGAACACGAGTTGATGCAAAAAAAAGAAAACGGTCAAAGTCTTATTGAGACAGGAGATCATCTAAGACGTGTTTCCATCCACAAATAAAGGGGTGTGTAAAGTCCAGGCAGAAGAGAGTGATTTGAATGTCAAATAACCCAGAAAACAAAGGTCTTTGTGACATTTCCATCTCCGAGTGTTGACCTCTGTCATCGTATAGTCTGCCCAGATTTCCACTCTGCTAATGTCACAGATGAAGTTCAAATCTCAGCTGACAACTGTTCCCATCTGTCCATCTCACATTAAAGGTCCCCTCAGACTTTCTGATAGGTCAGTTGTAAAAAAAAAGGAGTTCCAGACATGAACAGGTATCAAATTCAATAAGTTTACAGATAATTTATTATAATTAATTTATTATAAGTGAATGCAGAAAACTGACAAAAACAAATTAGTAACGAACAGAAAAACATATGATTAATTTTTTTTCTTTTTGGCTTTAAATAGACATTCAATAAAATAATTATGAGTCGTGATAGGTTGTATATTTTCAAGATCATTTTCTGTCAAAGCAACAGTTTTTTGTCCCAGTCTAGTTGTCTTAAATAAAACTCTAAAGCCATGCTGCTCGAGTCCAAACAAGAACTAGAAAATATGATCACATTAGTCCTGTGCTCAAGTCTCTGCACTGGCTTCCTGTGGCTCTGAGAATAGACTTTAAAGCTGCTCTGCTTGTGTTTAAGTCTCTCCATGGTCTAGCACCAAAGTACATCTTTGATATATTACTGCCTTATAAACCATCTAGAACCCTGAGGACCTCTGGGACCGGCCTCCTGCTGGTACCTAGAGTCAGGACTAAACATGGACCATCTAGAACTCTGAGGACCTTCGGGACCGGCCTCCTGCTGGTGCCTGGAGTCAGGACTAAACATGAACCACCTAGAACTCTGAGGACTTCTGGGGCCGGTCTCCTGCTTGTGCCTAGAGTCAGGACTAAACATGGACCATCTAGAACTCTGAGGACTTCTGGGGCCGGTCTCCTGCTTGTGCCTAGAGTCAGGACTAAACATGGACCATCTAGAACTCTGAGGACCTCCGGGACCGGCCTCCTGCTGGTGCCTTGAGTCAGGACTAAACATGGACCATCTAGAACTCCGAGAACTTCCGGGACCGGCCTCTTGCTGGAGCCTACAGTCAGGACTAAACATGGACCATCTAGAACTCTGAGGACCTCCGGGACCGGCCTCCTGCTGGTGCCTAGAGTCAGGACTAAACATGGACCATCTAGAACTCTGAGGACCTCCGGGACCGGCCTCCTGCTGAATGCATTCTTCTTTTTTTCCTTCTTGTGAAGCACTTTGAATTACATTCTGTATGAATTGTGCTACAAATAAACTTGCCTTGCCATGAATAGGTTTCAACCTTTTTAGAGGTCCAAATCATTACAGTAAAAAAAAGCAGCAGATTAATTGATGCTCACATTATGCCTGGTTCCTACTGTACAAACATGATGATCTGGGATTGCTAGGCGTAGTCAGTTCGGGTTCAAAGGGAGAGGTCAGCTAACTAACATTATGCGAGCTTATTATTTGGAACTCTAAAAATATGGATGTAAAATCTAATTAAATTCCTAAAGCTTTGGATTATTGTATGAAAATGGAGATTATTTGTCATGTCTTAAATATCCCTGTATTTATAGAGGCATCTACCTTCTTGTTCTTGAACTGTTTTGATTGCAGGTCCAGAGCTTCTCGTGTCTCGTTCGGTCTCTTTGGGATCTCAGTAATTATGACGTAACTGAGCTCTTCAAATAAACCTCAGTGTGCTGCTTTGGAACTAAATTCTGTTTATAATTCCAGAAATAGGAACAGTAGCTACAGTGTCATATAAATCTGATGACGTTTAAAGGAATCTCAGATGTCTCCTCATTACGTAAAATCCCGAGGGAAAGATGAGAGGTTGAGAGAAAGAAAACATACCAGTTTATCCAAAATATGTCTCTATTCCAAAACTATCATTAGATCTAGTTTTGGGAACTTCTGATTTCATTTTAGAACTTTTTTTGCTGTTTTGTCACATGACAGGCTATTTTATTTCAACTCCGATTCCAAATATATCCATGAACCTGAATGGACGAACAATCCAGCAGGGGTCTTTCTGGCTTACAACATCTATTTTTTAACCATGTTTGTTCCGTACAAGGTCACCAAAGTTACTGGAAACCATCCAATGGAGACTTTAGTTGTCTGAAGTAGCCCATGAAAAGAGGACTCAGGAAGTCTATTTGGTTGTAAAAGATCAATCACAGTATCTTCTCATTCCTCTCATTCACACACATGCACAAACTTGTGTACATGTGTGTGAATGAGAGAGATCCAAATGGCAAAGGGATGTCATAAGAAGAAGAGATAAAGAAGGTGGAAGATTTTAAGAATTAGAATTAACAGTCCAGAGCAATGGAGAGTGTGGAAAAGAGGTGAAGAAGCGTGTGCAGGCAGGCTGAAACTAGTGGAGAAAAGTATCAGGTGTGACGTGTGACAGAAGAATTTCAATAAAATGAAAGGGAAAGTGTACAAAACCGTGGTGAGACCCGCCATGCTGTTTTGGTCTAGAGACAGTGGCACTGAGGAAAACACAGAAAACAGAGATGGAGGTAGCAGAGATGAAGATGCTGAGGATCGCTCCAGGAGTGACCATGATGGACAAGATCAGAAATGAGTAAATCAGAGGAACAGCACATGTTAGAGGTTTTGGAGATAAAGTCAGAGAGGCCAGACTGAGATGCTTTGGACATGTGCAGAGGAGAAAGAGAGAGTACATCGGAAGAAGGATGCTGGGTTTGGAACCACCAGGCAAGAGGACTAGAGGAAGGCCAAAGAGAAGGTTCATGGATACAGTGAAGGAAGACATGAAGAAAGTTGGTGTGACCGAAGAAGATGCAGCAGATAGGGTTAGATGGAAGAAACTGACTTGCTTTGGCGCCCCCTAAAGGGAAATGCCGAAAAGAGAAGAAGAAGTTTGTATTGCATGTAATTTTTTGTTGGTACATGCAGCGTACTTGTTGAACGTTCTTGGTGCCTCTTTAAAACGTAATGCTGGATTTGAAGAAGGTTAAATACATTTTCATAAAATAAGCCTTGTTTTGTGCCTCTTACAGTACATGTCTTTTTTTAAAAGTTACATCCATGTTCTTTTGTGCACATATCCAGATGAAGATTTTTTTTTTTGATAATGGAAGACAGTGCACTATCAATACGGAATATGAAGGAGTGTCATGGTGTTTTTCCAATGTGTCTCTCTCCCCATGCTCATCATCTGCCACACTTCTGTCCAATCACCCACCTTGGAATTCATCTCTCTGTCCTACATGAACCGTAAGCTTTCCTCCTGTCCCTGCCAGATCGTCAATGGACATGGTGACTCAGCTCTAGAATGTCGGTCTGTCCATTATGAACCTGGACTGTCCTGGCTTTCCCTGATCTCCAGCTCTTGAAATTACCAAGTACCGTATGTGTCTTAGCTTTCAAGCATAAAGACCAGCCTCCGACAAAAATCCCCTTTCTGTGATCCACACACTACCAACCCACCATCTGGTGACTCGTTCCTCTGTTGGACCTCCAGCTGGATCATAACCACCAATCAACTTTTCAGCCAGCCTCCTAATCAGCTAATCATATACAATAAACTGAGGTTTTAATCTTGCAAAGTGTTGCATTTTGGTTCTTACCTCTCACCACCTCCTCCACCACCAGGAATTTTAGTATGTATCTCGGGGTCTTGTTCACGAGTGGGGGAAAGATGGAGCGGGAGATCGACAGGCGGATCGGTGCGGCGTCAGCAATAACTAGGACGCTGCGTCGGTCCGCCGTGGTAAAGAGAGAGCTGAGCCGAAAAGCAAAGCTCTCGATTTACAAGTGGAATCTGCGTTTCAATTCTCACCTATGGTCACCAGCTGTGGGTGGTGACCGAAAGAATGAGATCGCGGGTACAAGCGGACGAAATGAGCTTCCTCCGCAGGGTGGCCGGGCTCTCTCTTAGAGACCGGATGAGGAGCTCTGCCATCCGGGAGGAGCTAGGTGTTGAGCCGCTCCTCCTCCAGGTCGAGAGGAGCCAGATGGGGTGGTTTGGGCATCTGCTCAGGATGCCCCCCGAGCGCCTCGCGGGCGAGGTGTCTCGGGCACGTCTCACCGGGAGGAGACCAAGGGGCAGACCCCGGACCCGCTGGAGAGACTATGTCTCACAGCTGGCCGGGGAACGACTTGAGATCCTTCCAGGTGAGCTGGCGGATGCAGCCGGGGAGAGAGAGGCCTGGGCTTCCCGTTTGAGGCTGTTGCCCCCGCGACCCGACCCCGGAACAAGCGGAAGATGACGGAACGGAACCTCTCACCACTATCACAAGGAGTCGACTCCTAAGAATACTCGAGTACTCTAAATCTTTCACGTGTGTTAGTGACGAAATCACACTGAGGATCTCAGCGTCACAAACAAGTTTTCTTTAAAAAAAACTTGTGTGGACTAAAAGTTTGTTAGTCCACCTCTATGAGAAGATTGAAGGTTGTATTCCAGTTGTGTAGAGGTTGTGGTCCTCAAAAGACTTCCTAGAACTGGTCCTGAAGTCTTTGGTCTTATCCAAACACACACTTATCCACGTTGACTGTGATTTGTACAAGACGTGTTAACCTGAAAGCAGAAAACAGCCTCATAAAACAACAGAGACAGTTTGATGATCCCGGTTTGGTCAGGTCAAAAACACTAAACACAATCCAAACATACTTCACATTGATGTTCGGAGTTTATTTAAAAGAACTGCATGCAGTGTTTTAAAGAAACATCTAAGAGATGGAAACCATGCCAACGATGTGTGTGTGGAATCTGTGTCAAGCCTTTTCATGCCTGTGTAAAGCAGGCAGAAGGTGTTTTTCTTCCATCCTCCTCATTAGAATTCAGCACCAGCCTGCATCTGCGCTTGGTGTAGCGGGAGGAATGATGAAACCAGGGCTAAAAATAGCTACCTCCCAGGATCCCCCTCATCCAGCACTGTAAACACTTAGAGAGCCAGAGACATGGGCACACTGCAGTCCTCCTCACCCTCCCTTCTCTGTCATAAACCAGTGTTTGGTTTGGCAAGAATGCATCATCGACCGCTGTGCAATTAAAGCCATCTGTGGGGTTTTTCCTTGAACAAGTTAAAAGGAAAAAAAAAGCAGATCTGTAACAAAGAAAAGACAAATGTCTTAAATCAAAGCAGGGTTCGGTCTTTTCCACATTTGTCAAAAATGTAAACACAAAAAAAATTATATATATTTTCCTATTGTTCTTTTTTCTTAGAGAATCACATTATTTTTTTGTAAATGAATGGTCACTATGGTTATTCAAATTTTGGACCTGAACTACACCCTGAACAGGTTGCCAGTCTGTTAGAGGACTAGCACACACACATATTCTGAGGGTCAATTTCATAGCGGCCAATCAACCTAACATCCATGTTTTTGGAGGGTGGGAGGGTGGAATACCTGGAGAAACCCACGCGTAGACATAGAGAACATTCAAATTCCATCCGGGACTCAAACCCCGACCTTCTTGCTGTGGGGCCACTGTGCTAACCACTGCAGCCAAGAAATTTCATCCTTGGAATTTTGTTCCCATTTGGAATTTTAACATGTCTTTAAATCAGTCAGTGTGACTTTAAGACTGTCAAAGTTCTTACGACTTCTATTTAAATGAAACAAGTTTTGTTTCATAAATATTTTGTCATAATTTGTTACATTTAAACCAGTTTCTCTTGGTCACTATTTACAAGCTCCTGTAAATGGTGAGGATTTTCCTGTGACGTTAATAAATTGGTAGTCATCTACATTTAAAGCCATTTTCAAAGATGACTTTATAAAATACATCTGTACAAAACATGATATCATTTATGTACAATAAAAATGGACCTGCACTACTTGTCGGCACAGAGCCCCTCTCTCTCATTCCCTTCCTCGGTCTGTTTCAGATTCCTGATGAATCATCTGTGCTTGTGTCCCAGACTGATGAGACCTTGGGCCTATCCTCATAACCTCTGACTAACTCCTGGCTCTCCTGGTATGGGGCCCATATTTCATCTCTGGTTCCTCTTATCTCTGCCCCAGGTTACTGTTCTTATCCATACATTACCTGACCGTGCTAGGAGGGATCTCTCTTTTATGTGGATCTCCATAAGGTTTCTTCTTTTTTCCAGCAGATGGGTTTTTAGGAGTTTTTTTTCTCACTGAAAAGGAAGGTCTAAGTTAGCTAGTTTATTTTAAGTTTGAGAATTAGCTTTTGTTAAATGATTTTTGAAAATTTTCAGTTCAATTTACAGACAGAAGCTCACTGAAACAACTGTGTCGTAAAATTGGGCAAAGCAAATAAAATGACTTAGAATTGAAAATCAACCCCCGTCGTACACCAGAAAGAAATATTTAAGTCCTGATGACAGGCAGACTATGATGTGGGAGGATGAGGACCCTAATACAGGACAACAAAACAGGAATTATTAACCAAATGTCAAGTAGGGCAAAAAGTCCAGTAAGGCTGTAGCAAAGGGCACAGAATTAACTCAGGATCAAGAGTTCAAATAACAGAACAGCGTTCAAAGACGCAACTTATTGTCAGGCTGCCAGGACGGAAGACCTGGCTGGAAGGGATGGTGATGGTAGTTATGACGATGACCCGACAAAGACGTCCGGATTGATTGCCTTTAACTAGGCACCAGAATCCAGAGGTGTGTGTCATCAGACTAATCATCCTCAGGTGTCCTGATTCAAGATAAGAAGAGTAGGTCCATGGCTCCCTCTGGTGGCAGGGGAAGGGATTATGACAGATGTTGACTGTTTTTGTTGTTTAATCTTCTTTCTGTTTCGTTTGGGGTTGGACGGCAACCTTAGCAAGAAAGCCCAGAATTTATTTTTGCTATTGAGTATCCATCTATTCAATATGTGGAAGGCGGGGTACACCCTGTACAGGTTACGAGTATTTATCTAAAAACTGCATCAGATAACAGAGAGCGTGGTCTGGCCAGTGTTTGTGGAGATGTATTACCATGTTTGTTACTCTGCCATGGTGTCTGCACATACAAGCTTCCTGTATGGCTGATTGCTGATCAAACCAACCGGTGTTATAAAAATGACTTATTTTAATCAAGTTTTTGTCATCAGATTCATTTCTGTGTTATTTAAATTATAAAACAATCCCCTTCCGTGCAGGCTCGTGGCTTTTGATGGGCAGAGATGGTGCATAGAGATGATTTTTTTCTGTGACAACATCTCAGCCTGACTGAAGAGGACATGAACATCAGCCTGGAAACAACAGCAGGAGTCCCAGGAGGTTCAACGTGAAGGGTCAGACCAGATGAGGCTTCAAAAGAAATATGACGGAAAAAAACAGACTTAGCCCACGAACCATGCCTTTCTTTTCAATCCATTGATTAAAATGTAATTACATACGTTTATAACATAGTTATGACTTAAAATGACTTTATTTCTACCTTTGATTTTCACAAATCAAGTTAAATTCATAAAAATTCTATATTTTACTCACACATAAGTACATGAGAAGCTAAAATGTCATCCATCCACCTATGTGTAAGGAAGTGTTTTTACAGCCCTGCGATCATGAGGTCCAAACATCTCCAACATGTGATGCTTTGCAGTCTATAAATAGGCCAGAGACGCAGTTCCACTTTAAACAGACAATAAAAGATATTTATTCGTCTGTCTGCGTGTGAGGAGAAGCAGAAGCTTCTCAGACAGGTTCACATCTCTTCTTTCTGGTGCTGTTTAAGAAGCATGTCCTGCTCTCTGCAGAGAGATTTTTTTTTCTGAAATAATACAGCCTTAATGTTCTCAGATCCCACAGATCATAGAGAATCTCAGAGAGATTGGTTTCCATGGTGATGCAGTTTCTTTTCCTTCGCCCTAGTTTGACGTCACAGGAGGCTTCCTGGTAAAGCTCTCTATTGCACAGAAGTGTGTGCAAAAAAAAGGACACACTGAAGGTGGAATCCAAATTCACTCACAATTGCTTAATCAGCAAATCTATGGCCGTCTCATTCAGGGTTTTCATTTTCTTAAATTACTTAAGACTGTAGGTTTTTTTTTTGTTTTTTAAAGTGAGGTATACATTTTTTCTCCTTTTTTTTTTTAAATCAATTTGTCTGCATGTAGAACAAAACCATCCCTCTGGTGATGCAAATCAGTCAGCAGGTGGAGGATCATCCAGTTGTGTAAACGGAGTTTGAGTTTGGTTTGTTTCTCTGTGGGAAATCCTGCCTCTTTCTGGCTATGAAAGGTACTTCTACAGTTGAACGGTGACCAAACAGGACATTTTCTGAGAATTTGATCTCCAAACGTATCGGGAATTTTCAGAGACGACCTGAAAAAGAGAAAGGATTCTGTTGTTGATGTCAGAGGTCAAACCTCTAGAGATGATAAAATAAATCAGGAAGATCAATTAGCACTGGTTTCAATCAGTGACCTGATAGAGAAACTGGAGAATGGTAAGGTGCTCCCACCTGCATGCCAAATAGGAAGTAGCGTCTGGGGTGTATTCCAGAAAGCAGGTTATGTGTGTGACATACCTGGGTAAGTTTAAGGGTAAGTCTGTTGATGACCTCAACTTTTGGTTACAAAAATGGAGGTAACTTCCGGGTTATGTGGGTAACCATGGCAACTTCCCCTCTGAACATAGCAGGTTATGGTTCCGGGTAAGGCGTCCTCTTGATGACGATACATTGAACATGGAAGCACAAATTATTCAAGCCTTTTTTTTTCAAGAGGACGATAAGACTAAGTCTTGATGTGCTGTCTTATCCAGAAGAGTAATGTGGATTCTAATGAAATTTCACATTTTCTGTTAGATATTAAAAATGAAAAAGTTTCTGTTGTATTCTGGGCAAATCCTCTGAAAAACTGATTGTCTGGAACTAAACATATTAAAATCGAAAATTAAACGCAGAATTTTCAAAAGTGCTATTTCAAAGAAAAAACACAAACGATGACAAAATAAATGTTGGTGTTTTGATTTTATTTTTATGTAGGATACGTTAGTACATATTACCAGATTCACGCTGGCTCAGTGGTAAAGTTTTAGTTTTTTGCCATGCTGTGTTTGGTTTTTTAAAATTGATGCTACTGTATTGCTTTTTTTTCATAAAAATGGGCTTGAATTCTTTATGAACTAGCATCTACACCTCCAACTCCTCCTTTGTGAAGAATGCTGGCCGTTATTTCTAACTTCCAGATTTCATTGTGAATCAGGAATTCTGTGATCCATTGAAAGGGTCTTTATATTTTCAGTGTGAGAGGTCATTACCTCTGGATTACCAGCAGGTGGTCGATGGAACCCAAACGTATCAGGTGTTTTGGAATGAACAAACTCAACTAAGCAGGTTGTCGATTGATTAACCTCTTGCTCAGGGTTTACCAGATGGTAGGTTAAACCTGCTTCCTGGAATACACCCCTGGTTACAAAAGGTAACTGCTTGTAAATGTGAAGTAATTGGAGATCTTATAAAATACAAAAATAATTTTTGAGTACTGTTTACCTTCTAATATTGATGTGTGAGCCTTTTATTTGACACCAAAATGGTCTTAAAAGGATTCAACAGTTTTTGAGGAAAAAATTGTGTTACTAGTTCTGCCCTAGATGCTGCTTTTGATAAAGCAGGACGCATTTCACACACACTCCCCTCATGCGACTACCACTTCTAGGAATTCACACAGGTCGTGTCAAATTTCAGGCGCCAGGCCTGTGCTTTCCTACCTGTCCGTACCCTCACCTATGGTCACCAGATGTGGGTGGTGACCAAAAGAACGAGATCACGGATAGAAGCAGCTAAAATGAGCTTCCTCTGCAGGGTGGCTGGACTCTCACTCAGAGATAGAGTGAGAAGCTCTACAATCCGGGAGGAGCTCAGAGTAGAATCATTGCTCCTCTGGGTCAAAATAAACCAGATGGGGTGCTTTGGGCATCTAATTAGGATGTCTCCCAAATGCCTACTGGTGAGGCGTTTTGAGCATGTCCCACCAGGTGGACACCCAGAGGTAGACCTCGAACCTGCTGGAGATTTTGTCTCACAGCTGGACAGGGAACACCTCAGGATCCTCCCGAGGATGCAGCCAAAGTGAGAGAAGCCTGGGCTTCCCATCTAAAGCTGTTGCCCTGCGACCCGGCCCCGGATAAGTGGAAGACAACGTAACAGAACGGCCTTTGTTTTCTCAGTGGAATCAGCAATGACCAGGCCTTCACACATCCTGCTCTGTGATATAGCTTCACAAATCAGCAAGATTTTATAACTATCGTGTAATGAATGTTCCAAAACACAAACTGTGGTAGTTTATGTGTGTAAGACACAACGAGTAAAGAGTCGTTTACATGAGAAGGGACAGGTGCTTTACAAGTACACTACTATAATTTAAGCAGAGTGTCCAGCTGGTGGTGTTTAGATGCCTCCATCACATGATTCACCAGGAGGAAGCCTGAGGGCAAACTTAAGATGCAGTGTTTGGAGAGCTAACTCAGACATCAGCCATGGGAAATGACCGGCGTGTCCAGTCTCTTATTTCCTGCAGACGGGAGAAGCTGCAGAGGTCAATGGCCTCTCACTGCACAGAGAAAAAAGCATGGTGGAAAGCTTTTGTTCACAGATATCAACAATACAAAGACCTCCTGTGACCTGGAGAAAATGAAATGGTGTTTAACGAGGTGAATACGAAGCTGAAATACTGCCACCTAGAAGGAGGAATGAGATCAAACATAAAGAAGAGCCATAAAATATTACACTGTCTATTTTAATAACTAAAATCCTATTAGAGTCTGTAAATTATAGATGCGGTGCTTCTGGATTTAATGAAATAATAAGAAAGTCGATGAAGAAAATGAGGAATCAGAAGATTTGGAGTCTAAATCCATACCCCACACGCAGCTGAGTTACATTAATTACTGCATAGATCTAATTACATCTGTTAAATATTTAGCAATAGGAATTGTTCATCATAAAAGTTTCTTTTTCTACAGGAACCAGGGACTCAACCACAATTTAATCTCAATGGACGTCCCACTGTGGCACATTGGGTTCCAGCTGTCTCCCATCCGAGTCCTGCTCCGACCCAGCCTCCTTAGCTTTTGAGGCTGGTATGGCCAATGACCCATGGTCACGAGCTGTGGGTGGTGACCGAAAGAATGAGATCACAGATACAAGCAGCCGAATTGAGCTTCCTCCGCAGGTTGGCTGAACTCTCATTCAGAGACAGAGTGAGGAGCTGTGCCATCCGTGAGGAGCTCGGAGTAGAACTGTTGCTCTTGAAGCCAAATGGGGTGGTTCGGCATCTGATTAGGTTGCTTCCCAAACACCTTGCTCATGAAGTGTTTCAGGCCAGTCCAACCGGGAGCAGACCCAGAGGTAGATTCCGGACATGCTGGAGAGACTCTGTCTCACAGCTGCCCGGAGAATGCCTGGGGATTCTCCCGGGTGAGGTGAAGGATGCAGTGGGGGTGATTGGAGCCTGGGTTTTCTGTCTAAGGCTGTTCCCCCGGACCTGACCCTGGATAAGAGGAAGACAACGGAATGGAACAGATTCTGATTCAACCTCATCTATTTTTCAACTCACCTAAACTTTTCGTCTTCCTAAAATATGAAGAACTGGATCAATTCTCTACCTTGTATTTTAAATTTGTAGGATTGGTTCTGCAGAAATACAGAGTTATGAGCCATGAGTCTGTTGCATGAAAAATACATAGATGTTTATTAGATGCATGTGACAGCAAGACAAGTTTATTTAGAAATCACATTTTGTGTACAAGACAATTTAAAGTAATAGAGTAATAGATGAAGTAATAGATGAAACATCCGTTGTCTGGACTTGAGTTGAGTTTGAAGATATTTGATGACTTTGTCAATTCTAAAGTTCACTCGTGAGAAAACTGACAAACACCTTTTGGATGTGAGTCAAAATATCTTCCAACTCAACTTCAAGTTCAGAGGACTGACGCACAACCGCTTTTCCTGGATGATCAATAGGGGCGTATCCAGAATTTTCTAAAGGGGGGGTGTGAGGTCATTGACAAAGCCAGAAAATTAAGAGTAATTTTTCTGCATTTTGGTGATCTACTTGCTGGTCCAGAAAGGGGACAGCTTGACTAGTCCCCTTTCCTTTCTTCTTTTTTTTTTTTTTTGTAGACCAAAAAGGTTCTGCAGAAATACAGACGGGATTTCTGCAGGTTTTTGTACCTGCATGTCCGACTATAGACAAGTCAATGACCATAGACAAGTCACTCCCCACCATCCCCCCCCCATCACCACCACCACCACCACGGATCCGCTCCTGATCAAGGAAACACACATACATTAAAAGCAATGCTCCAAAAGACATGCCCTCTAGTCTTTATTAAACAGGAAAAATGAAGCCAGGAGATTAGACCTAATCAAGTGATGAGATGTGATCTGACTCCAGGTCTCAGCAGGTCTGTCTGAGCGGCAGGTGCATGTTAGGAAGGTGTGAACATCAAGCTTGTTCAAGATGAGAGGCAGGTGCATGTTGGGAAGGTGTGAACACCAGGAGAGGGTCTCATCCTCAACTAAGGAGACCAGTCCAAGTCTTTTTTCCTCAGACTGGTGTTAATCTAAATCTGGACTTGTTGGTGAAGCACTAAGATATTTTAAGAGTGTCACTGCTTCTAATTTCATCAGATGAACAGTGATAATGAGAGTCTGGTTTGGCAGGCTTCCTCATTTACCGTCCAAGTTTTGTGTGGATTGATTAACTCTAAACTGCAGCTTCTATCCTTCCAGAATGAGCCAGATCAACGGGTTTGGACACCAAGTTAGGAAACCTTCTGTAGTGAGGTGTTCTAAGTACGCCCCACCAGGAGCAGAGGACATGTGTAATGTGACGTATGTATGCAGTATGTGTGTATGTGAAAATGTGTGTACATGTAACTGTGCATATGTGTAACTGGGTGCATGTACAAGTGCGTGAGATTATACGGGTGTATGTGTGTGTGAGAGTATGTTTGCACGTGTACAAGTGTGTGTGCATGTAGAAATTTGTGACTGTAGGTGATGGTGTGTATGTACAGTCTATGTGTGTGTATATGTGTGTGAAGCTGCTGCTCCACAAAGAACCCACAAGGGGGCACTCAGGAGTCCCGCAGTGATGCGTAACCCCCTGTGCTGAGGGCGTTCGGTGGGGGCCTGCAAAAACAATGGGTCTGTTTGTGGGCGAGCAGCATTGGCTGGCTTTGTGTTCTAGGGGTGTCACAAGCGTCAGCACTAACAGCAGCTGGCACGTTCCCCCCATAAATCCCTCAACCAGCTGAGTCATCAGCGGCCTGCTCTGCTTTATCCACTGGTTAGACTGTGAGGAACCCGGGGAACCTGTCAGCCCCCCTGATACAAACACACACACAAACACACACAGTAAATCCACACTCAGACTCTTCCAAACATTACAAACCGATCCCAGAAACGTCCACTGTGATTAGAATGACCTTTTCTCTTTCATTTGGAAGTTTTTCAGGAGTATTGTGATAGGTAGTGTGTGTGTGTGTGTGTTTTAATTGTATATGTACACACTTAAAAATACAGTGGTCCATTGCAGATGGCGGGTGTTACATAACCAGAAGTCGTCTCCTTTTTTCGCCCCAGTTGTTACAGTTGTTTTGAGGCTGTGAAACTATTCACGACACACTTTTTTAGACAGGCATGGTTTTTTTTTTAGACATTTTCAAACTTCTTTATCTCATTTAAACATTCTCAAAGTTCAAACTTTCATAAACAAATTTCCCTGATGAGAAATGAATAGAGTATGTAAAAAAAAAAAAAAGTAATAGACGTACTATGGTCAACAGGGAGGGTGTAACATCAGACTCTTTCAGTCACTCTGTGAAAAAGTCTGTTCGCTCGCTCTACGGTGGGCAGTTCATTATTTTTAATAGGTCAATTGCTGCTTTACAAAACTATAAACTTTACGTTCCTGCTGTAACAAAAGAAATTTCCCCTCAGGGATTAATAAAGTATTCTGATTCTGGTTAGGACCAGAAAAAAAAGTCAGAACCAACTTTTCCAGCAACTTCTTTACCTTAAATAAACTTTCTAAACACTGCCTTTGATTTCACAATTGAGGAAATCTTTGCCAACACATGCATTATGGCATGACCTTTTTTGAGCTACAAAACCACAGATGTGGCCCCGTACTTTTGTTGTTGTCACAGCATTATCTCTGTTCACTGATTGGGTAGAACATATTCCGATCCCTGCAATTGTAAGCCTACGCCTGCAATCCCTGACTAGATGTCAAAGTAAAAGAAAATTGAGCAGAAGCACTAGATAACGCCAGGCTAGCTATAAGTTGCTTTACTTGCCTACAGTAAATACAGCCTACTTGCATGCTGAAAACAAAGTGCTGCTGAAAATAAAATAGCAAAATCCCACATTTACAAAACAACTAGCAGGAAAAGGGAATTGTTATATAGCAAGGGACTGTAGTCATCTCTTCTTTTTAGCATTTCCCTTTGGGGGCGCGCCAGCAGGTCAGTTTCTTCCATCTAACCCTATGTTCTGCATCTTCTTCGGTCACACCAACTATCTTCATGTCTTCCTTCACTGCGTCCATGAACCTCCTGATACTTTTCTCCAGCCGTTCCAACCTGCCTGCACATGCTTCTTCGCCTCTTCTCCACACTCCATTTTTTTTTCACCCCAAAACTACTGAAGAATCATTGATGGTGTGTGGGATGAACAAGGTGGGACCAATTTGTCAAATGTTTCCAATGAGAAACTTAATTTGAAGTAATAGCTTGGTGAGTTATGGTACACAGAGCCTCTGGTTTCACCTGCTGGTTAACTATCGTCTTTAATCCTTTAATATATTCCGTCACAACTTCTGAGCCAAACTTAAACAAATTATACAAATAAATCTTACCATTGATTTTCCCTCGTGATTTTGGTTTGACATTTGGCGTGACATGTAAAATAGATGTCACACCGTGTACACGTTGACCGGTGTTGAAGTGCCTTCGTGAGTCAACTTGTTGAGTTGTTTTATGAACAGAAAAGGGTCATTGGTGCCCATTTTTCCAGTTGTAAAGAGATTTTCTGATTGTTCCGACACCATTTGAATGTTTTACCAATTTCTCTTTCAATCTCTTGTCTAAAAACTCAAAGCAGGAACCCTGGTAACAAAATTACGTTAGCCTGAGTGCAGATGGAATTCATCCAGACAGGAAGTGTGAATGAGATCATGGTAAGCAAAAAATGAAACATTGATATTTTGTATTTTATTTTGAAATGAACACACGTTTTCTACATTTCCATGTCGTTATTTTTTTCTTTCATAGGATGTTTTACAAAAATTCCCAATTCATTTGCTCATGGTCTGGGCCTTTGGTCACATATTTGAATATGTGACCAAAGGCCCTTTTTTGGCCCATGAGTTTAAAGGTTTGCCCACACCTGGTATAGGAACGGGGATTTCCAGAGTGTGTTTAGTTTACTTTGCAATTGTCTGTCCGTCTGAGTAACTGTGTGTTGAAATCAAATCAAATTGAACACTGGAGTCTTTTTGAATCAAGAGTTTTATTTGAAGCCATCATGAGAAGCTTAACTGGATGCCTTTGACAATTCGATGATTTTTCTGATGGAGCCCACCTTCGCTGCTGGAGCTCCCCACTCTGAGTGGTGTTGGTACTCTCCTTTCTCCAGCAAGTATTGGCGCCCGCTGAAGTTGGGATGTTCGAAGAACACCCACGATCCCTGGAGCACCTTACAGGACTGCACTTCACAAAGAGGCCACTTCTCCTGCACGGACTTCATGTTCTCTGTCAAATCAAGGGATTGGCCTCCAAAATCTGGTCGATCAAACATCTTCAGTTTGAAGGGCCCTTTAGTCTGGATACAGAAAAAAAAGATAAATGCAGTGTCTTAAAACACAAGTATTCACATTATCAAAGCAAGACATTGGACCGGGGATGTCAAACTCCAGTCCAGGAGGGCCAGTGCCCAGGGGATATTCATTGTGTTCCTGGTTCAATACAGCTGATGCACATAAACTGCAATCAACAGTCAGTCGAATTTGGTACAATGACTCATCAACCACGAGCAGTGTGTTGTTGGAAGAACGCATGAAAGACCTTCAAAACAGTGGCCCTCCAGAACCTGAGTTTGACACTTGTTCAGCTAGAGACGACAGACTCTCCCATTCTGATAAGGGCTCAGTTGCAGAAAGCAGTTTACAAATCAGCCTGGAACTGGCACCCAAAAAATGCCAAAGCCACCATGTTGGGGAGCCTAGAGTCTATGTGGACACATCTTAGAGTTTAAAGACATCTTGGAGCAAAATCTGCAAAGCGCAAAGAAACCTTCTTTGTTCACAGACCAGAAAGTGACCATCTCTGTTGGACACAGGAGGCAGAACTCTTCTGCCTGAACGACCCAAAATTTGGACACTCTTAGAAATTGGTGTGGCTCCCATGCTGAGTTTACCAAATTTGGTTCTTAAGATTTTTCTAGTAGCTTCTTTTTCCACCTAATCCCCTCTCAGTCACCCAGGGGGCTAACTGAAGGAAACCCCCTGAAGCAAGACTGCAATGTCGCCCTTTTAAAAGCAGTTTAACAACTTTTAGCTTCATTGTTACTTACGTTTTTGATGATTCTGCAGGATCTGATGCAGTCATTGAAACCCATCCATTGGCTGTAGTCGTTGTACCCCCCTGGACCGATCACGTACTGGTACCCTGCAAAGTTACTGCGCTCATACAGAACCCACCAGCCTCCTTCCACCTTCAGAGAGTTGCAGCGGCTGATGAATCCATGCAGGTCTGCTGAGTCTCCTTTGCACTCATACAGCTTCCCTCTGAATTCCCGCTCCTCGTAGAACACGATCTAAAAAACAAACACACACTGATGTGACCCATCAGACTCCGACATAAACAAGAATTGTATCCTATTTTATTTCCTCACCTTTGCCATCTCTGGATCTTGGACCACTAAATCCCCGAACCAGCTCAGAACTCTTTATACATGCAGGAACAATACTACTAAATGCACGGTTGGCAGTACATGATGCAGTTATTACAATTCAGATATTCCTCTAGAGTCTACCTTTTGTTCTTACGCACTGAATTACATCAGGACACACAATGGTGGCTCAGCAGTGCCAAGAATTTCAACCCACTCGGTCCAAACACATCTGAACATTCAGTTTCCAATTTTTAAGCAAGTTCAAAACACTAAGCTTGTTTTATGAGATAAAGCTTTGGTAACATTGAAATTTTATCAGTTGTAAAACTGGCAGATCATACGTTTTTATTTTGATTGGAAAGTGGGAATAATAAAAACCTCTGAAACCCCTTGATGTGGTGATGTAACGATTTGTTTTTGTTTTCCACAGCAGTGTGTAACTATCGGCACGTACGGAAACTTCAAAAAATGCATTCAACCCTCTCGTTGCAATGTGATAAAATGTGCAAAGGCACATCAAAACTGTGCTTTTGCACAGTTTTAATAAGTTTTTTTATACTGCAAACAAAGTTAATTACCTGTTATTTTAGTTTAATTATGGGATGTAGAAAGTAAATAAGACATCAAAGTGGTCAGTCACCTTCTTATCTGTCTATTCCTTATGGGGGGTGCCGGAGCCAATTCCCAGCTGATTCAAGGAACACCCTGAACAGGTCACCAGTTTGTCACAGGGCTACACACTCATACCTAAGAGCAATTTTACACCATCCAATCAAACTAACATGCTTTTGGTTTTGGAGCGTGGGAGGAAACCGGAGTATCCGTAGAAAACTCACGTAGACACGGAGAGAACATGCAAACTCCACACAGAAAGGACAGAGTTCCAAGCCTCATTCCCACCTGGGACTTGAACCCACGGCCTTCTTGCTGTGAGGCCAATGTGCTACCCACTGTGCCGACGTGCCGACAATAGAGATTGTTCTTCTTTATCTACTTTGTATTCAAATCACTATCAAATAACAAAATTCCAACTTTTAAAGTATTTCAGCTTTTTTTTCCTCTTTGTAGAATTTTTAAGCAGTTACACAATATTTTTTCATAATCAAATGCTGTTAAATCTGTTTGTGACCGAGCTGAGCATTTTTTTTTGTTGTTTTTATCAGGATAACGCTGGCACCAGCGGACATCATAATTCATCATTTAATCATATTATAAATAAATTCATTCTGATGGTTATCTTCTTTTTAATGCAGTTGTTCATTGATTGAATCATTCTATTATTTGTACCTCTTTTATTGTGTGAAGGTTTGATGGTGGTGAACGAGCCCACCACATGCAGGAAACAAGTGAGAGTCCGGCACATGAGGAAGGTCTGTCCTCATGTCCAAGTTCCACAGCAGTGATCCATTTGGGGTAAAAAAAAAAAAAAAATGAAGAAACAGTTTTTCTACGCTTTCATATGTCATTTGATCTGAAAGCTCCTTATGGTTAACTGGGATGTTAATGTTGTTCATCATTTTAGGTAGTTATTTGATTGCATTCACTTTTAATAAACTGATCAGTTGGAGTGTATTTCTGAGTTCCTACAGACAGCAAAATAATGTTACAGCAACACAACATTGTGCACAACTAAGAAAATAAAAGGATGAAAAAGTAATTTAATAATTTGTACTTTATTGATTCCTCACCAGGGGGATTTGTGCTCTGCATTATACTGCAGCAGGCTGCCACAATGAGGCCATGGTGGGAGAAACGGGGGATTAGATGTCTTCTCCAAGGACCCGAGACGTGAACTCAGTAGGAATCAAACCCGAGAACTTTTCGAGGGCGAACACTCTACCACTGAGCCACCGCCTCCCTAAATTAGAATAATAAAAATCAATAATCAAATTAGAACCCATGAGTTCTCTTTCATCAATTCATCTTCCCTCACAGAAATGTCATTCTTTCATCCCTTTTGTGTGTGCACGTGAAAGAAATTTACACCAACACACCGATTACCCAGGAAGGAATGTAAAAGATCTGATGAAGCTTGGATAGACTTACAATAAATATGATTCCAGTCATAGGATTATTATTATGACTACAAGTATTTCGACTGATTTCCTTGATCTTTATCGTGCAAAAAAAAAAAAGTATTGTGGCACCTCGTGGTAAGAATTTCATTGTTGAAGTTGATATTTTATCGAAGAATATAAATGTTTTTATTTTTAATCAATCTCTTTATAAGTATCAGAGAAAGTGGATTATTATTGATTTATAGATTGTTACAGATGTTCTAAGGCCGTGAAAAAAGACTTTTCTCAGGCAGGCATGGACATTTTTACGCTTTTCTGTTTTGTTTTTTTTTTTTGGATAAATGCTTAAAGTTGCATAATAATGATTCTATTAAGTAAAACCAGACAGATAGCGTCCGTTGGGTTGGTAAGGTGTGCGTGGGCATGTGTCAATGACTTAAACCAAATGGATATTTTAAAACTATAGAGTGTATTTCTTGATAGAGATGTCATCAAAAGAAAGATATGGCAACAATTTATCCTGCCGTTAAGAAAAATTTGGCAATCACGACCTCAAGAAGGTCCATTGAGATAAGCAACGGGCTAGGCAGGTGTTACCGACTGACCGATTGCAAACCAGAGAAGCCAAGAAAGATGAACCTTTCTATACTGTCTTGCAAAAAGTGAATTAATAAAGATTTTCTGGTATAACCTTTAATAAGATAGCGTGAACTGTAAGAAATAAGACATCATGGAGGCACGTTGGCTTGTCTGAAGAGCCTTTATTCATGAGCAGCACTGAAGGATTGTGGAAACAGATGATGAAAGGTGGTCGGCAGACCTCCTGACACCTCCACATCTTCTCAATCATCTATAACTTTGTTCTGGAGGATTCCGCAGCGCTATTCTTCTGAAGAACCAGCCCTGGTATTTCAGAACTCAGTGATCATGCAGAAGGAACCTGCTGCAGGAGAGTTGGCACCCCAGTTTGTGTAGTTGGGGTATTCACCGCGTTCCAGAAAGTACTGGCGCCCGCGGTAATTGGGCTGTTCGTAGAGGACCCAGGCACCATCCATCACCACGCAAGAACGAAACTCCTGGAACTTGAAGGCTTCGTAGACTGAAGGACAATCCTCGCCGCATTCTGCCGCCTGGCCACCGAAATCCTGCTTGTTGTAGAATCTGATCTTCCAAGACTCCCCGTACACCTAAAAAGAGTTGTTTTAGTTTAGACTTTTACTCATTTGAGGTGTTTGGTTTGCTTCGGAGGTTCTTGGCTGTTTTCCGAGCTTCCTTCAGCTCTGCCAGACATCCTCGCTGCCAAATACTGAGCCCTTTATCTCACTTTATTGTCTGCTAGCTTTGACTGATTACGGTTTGGTTGGTGCACTCTGTGGTATTTTACAGGAGTTAGACTCTGTGTTGATGAATGCACCCCAAACCTCACAAAAACTTGTTTAACCTTGTGAAGTTTGTTTTTTAAAAAAGCTTCAGCCATAAGGAAGCAATGTCAAATCAACGTTTCATCATGTTCATTTGTAAAAAATTGTGAGGTGAAGAGTTGTTACATCTTACGTTTGTGATGGAGCGACATGACTTGATGCTGTCATTGAACCCCATCCAGTCTTGGTGCTCGGAATACTCCCCGGGGCTCAGGACGTATTGGTAGCCCATGTAGTTGGGACGTTCATAGAGCACCCAACAGCCGCTCTCCACCTTGATGGAATTGCATCGGCCCAGATAGGAGCTCAGGTCAGGGATGTCTGTGCTGCACTCATGGCTTCTGCCTTGGAAGTTTTCTTCTTCGAAGAAAACAATCTGGAAGCAGAGAGAACGCGTCATCGTGCGTGACGATCAGTACAGTCGTGCTTCGTGCAGACAGGATTTGCTCCTTACCTTCCTCATTGTCAGTGATGTTGCTTGCCTCCCATCCAGCTGCAGCTGAGTTGTGGTTTATATCGAAAAGCAGAATGTGCAGACTCGGGAAAGCCTTTGTTATCTAAATTAACCTGATTTGCATATCAGTATAATGGTTTGGTCAAGTTTGATTTCTCTTTATCCACGGATGATCTGGTCAAAAAAAGATCAAATCTAATGGAGAATTTAGTCATTCATGTGTAGTTTTCTAAAAACTGTGAGCTGGCAATTTAAAGCAAAAAAAAAAAAGGTCAAACTTGATTTTTCTGCTTTATTTACACTTTTAGGTTCAAATTTTAAAAAATTTTAATGGGTCAAAATTGTTATTTGTAACCTGCATTGTCAGAATTTTCTTTGTGAAATGATGTTTCCGATCTGTCTGACAACAACAAAGATTTGTTTCCTGTGTTTCTCAAACACAAGCAAAATTTCTACAAAGGAATTATTTTTTATCGAAGTAAAAAAAAAAAAAAAAAAAAAAGTCATTTTACTTCAGAAGATTTTTTGGGGTGTCTGATGTTTTCTGATTTGATTAAAACTTTTTAAGTCAACAAAAATTTTATTTCCATTTGTTCAAATTGATTTCTAGATATTCTTTTTACTAGTAGTTAGTATGTTCTAACTAAGCTGAATCTCCTTGTACGTGATCCCAAATGATTATCAATAATAATGAAGATTTTATTGATCCCTCAACGGGGATATTTGTGCGCTGATGGTTGGAGAAACGAGGGGCTAGGCGTCTTCTCCGAGGACCCTAGACATGAACTCGGTGGGAATCAAACCCACGAACTTCTGGTTAAGGTTGGGTGGAGACGGTGGCCGCGTGGTTAGAGCGTTCGCCCGCGGACCGGAAGGTCGCGGGTTTGCGTCCCACGGAGAGCACGTCTAGGGTCCTTGGAGAAGACACCTAATCCCCGCTTCTCCCACCATTGGCGCTGTTGAAGGGTAGCCTGCTGTGGTGTAAGGAGTGCAGCAAACAAATTTCCCCGGTGAGGGATAAATAGAGTTATTTATTTAACTTCCAGTCCAAGGGCAAATGGTTTACCATTGAGCCACCATCTCCTGTTGCGATATCATCTGAAATAATAGGAGTTATTCACCACCATGTCACTAGTTCCTCAGGGTGATGAGGAAGCAATAAAATGAACTCGAGTGGCATCATGATGGTACAAAGGGTGCAAACTACAACCCAAGGTGCCATACTGAGTCCGTCAAACTTTTTAATTTAGCCCACCAAACTTGGAAAAAAATTATGTAACTACAATTCAATCACATTTCAAATATTTTCCAATAGAAATGTGACTGTTGTTGAGGTGCATTAATGTGCAGGTGGAATAACTGACTTCTTGAGTATTTTTCTCCGGCATATTTAGCACTTCTGTAAATTTTGCTCGGTCAGCAAGAAAGTAATTATTCCAATTGTAACTCCATTTTTTTATTTAATTTTTTTTCTTCACTTTATTCATCCCTCACCAGGAAAATTTGTGTGCTGCACTCCTACACCGCAGCAGGCTGCCCACGACGGTGCCAATGGTGGAAGAAACAGGGGGTTAGGTGTTTTCTGTAAGGATTCTAGACGTTCAGTAGGAATGCAAACCTGCCTTCCAGTCTGCAGGCGAACGCTACAACCACTGAGCCACTGTCTCCCCCTGAATATGAATTGGAACACACTTCTTGTTTTCTTTTTTTTTCTTCAATAGTTTTAATAACTGTATCTAAAGCTCTTAATTCTCTTATACACATCATCCGATCTGCATCAGTTTTGGAATAAAAGAAGTTCTACAAGCCAGTGTGTGTGTTTTCATCAAAATATTCTGAAGGGGTGAACCAGCTAGAGGACCAATGGGAGGAGAAATCTAACATCAGAAATAAAAAGTACATTCTGTGGTTTTGATAAGCTGGTATCGTGAAGCAGAGGAAGAGCTAACTAAAGGTGGGCTTCCTTGAAGACCAATCTGGCTGAGGAGTGTCTGATACACCACATAACCAAACAGGGTAAGTTATAAGCTTGAAGGGTCTGTATGTAACCAATCAGCAAACATCACATGATTTGGCCGTTTGAGGACATGATCTATGACTTCTTCTTCTTTTGACTTGAGGAGTGAAGCACCAACATGGGTGCATTACCGCCATCTGCTGACTCCCATGAACCTCAGATCCTCCTCAATAACCCTATACACCTTAGAAAAGTGTCCAGAGCACCGAAACCCTTCCCCTGACGTCCATACAAAAACACCTCGTTTAAACACACCTGCGTCATCCCAACACTCCTCAGAACCCCCGACATAGCCTCTCTTTCTTCCTCATATTTTCTACATGACAACACCACGTGATTAACCCCTTCCAACTCCCCACAGAAATCACAACACCCATCCAAACGTTTACCCAGAATCCTTAGCGTTTCATTTAATCCTGTGTGCCCAATACGTAACTGGCTAAAAACCACCTGCCCCCGCCTTCCACCACCCACCGGACCCACAGTCACCCCCACCGTCTTCTGTACTTCAAACAAGTGTCACCCCTTCACCTCCAACTGCCACTGCTACATTATCCCCTTCCAGACCAACACAATCTCTGACTGTTCAGCTAAAAACTCCCGGTGCATTGTGAGCGGAGTAAAGCATTCAATAAGGTGATCCAGTTCTCAACAGAGCATCAGATCATTTTACCACCACATAAAAAAAACAGATCAGTGGTGCCACTAACCAGGATTTTACTGGGAATTTTTGCAAGGAGTTCTATACAGATAATAACAAGGTCAGGGGCGCTTGTACTAGCAACTAAATCAGTGGTGGGAGTAACTGGGAGTTTAGTGGTCTTTTTTACCAGAAGGTTTAATATTCCTGTTAACCATGATATGCAATTTGAATTGAATTGAAAATACTTTATTAATCCCCGGAAGAAATTTAATGCTGTGGTGCTAACACCTCGATGCCTTCCCGGCCCACTTACACTGTAAAAGCTGGCGACTGAACAGTTAAAAAAACAGTCCATGATGAGTCCACGAAGTCAGGCTTCAATGAAGCATACCAAAGTGGCCCCTCCACATTTCTGCTGGGTCAGAACGAGCGTCCCCAGTTCCCCAATCTTGCCAGTGAGGCGTGTAATGGGATGTTACCCATTAGAACCTCAGGGACACTGGGCTCAAAGCGCCTTCTTTCTGATCGTCTCCTTCTCAGTTCTATCGGGATTGCATAGACTACCCCAGCCACGGTGGATCTTGTTCCGAGAGCTCGTCTCTGGTTGAGTCCACGCAAACAAAACGAAACGACTCCATGACCAACAAAATGGAGAGCTAGCCATTAAAACCCAAAAACTAATAGCCTAAAAACAGCCATTTAGAATTTATGAAGAGTTTATGATTTTTTATTAATATCCTACTGGAAAAACTTTACCATCCTGTAATAAAATCCAAGTAAAGCAGTGGGTTCTGTGAGAACCATTCTGTTTCTGAACTGCCGCTGGGTGGTGCAAAGTTGGAGTGGAGTTGGAGCAGCCACTTGTTGGAACAGCTCCTTATTGGAACACTCCTGGAACAGTCACTGAGTGGATGGCACACACGTCTGTTGGCTGTGCACAGGGCGGACGATGGCAACAATGTAGGGAAAAAATTCCATGGTTCATACTTGGATCTTAAACTAGCTCCACATCTCGACAGCAACGCACATCATTCACTGTAATGTTTTCTAAACACTTCTTGACGTTCACAAACACCATGAGTCCACCATCCTTAGCTTTTGCCCACTTTTCCATGTCTCAGGATGTGTTTAGATAGGAATCACTATTCATGGGACTCAGCCAAGTCCCTGTAAAACAAACTAAGCTGCACTCCTGGAAAATCCTATCATTCATCACCAGGCCTCCAACTCTTCGCATTTGTTAAATAGGGAGTTTACATTCATAAAAACTGATGGTAGAAACAGCTTACGTCTGCATTTCCTCATCTGTCTCTTCACTACAGCATGGCTCATCTGCAAAAAGGCTCTCTGAGTCCAGGTGGGATCGAATAGTCGATCCCATAAGGCACTCCTTACAGCAGAAGTAGCTCATCTCTTGAATTATTTTGAAATTCATTATTTGATTACGATTAAAAAGTTCCGATATTTTACTTGCCTGTTTACAAGTTGGCGGCTGTGTCCAAACATTGTGTTCTGCTTTCAATTAAAAGCAATGAGATGTAATAAAATAACCCTTAGTGCACATGCAGACATGCCAAGTCTCCCGCATTGGGTGGGAGATACCCGCAGTTATTCTCGCCCGTCAAGGCTAATAAAACTCCCGCATGATGAACACTCTTATGCATTCCATGAACATGATTAGGTATAATGAGGTTAAGCACGTGGCATCTCCTGCTGCAGCTGTGCATCTGAAAGCCGCTAATGGCGATCTGCATGATCTATTGCCAGTAATGTTTCTGGTGAACGTATGGAAGAAGTCGGACATTCGGTAATTTTGGTCATGTGACAGCTTATGTGCATGAGCCGCATAACAAAACGCGAACAAGGAGTACAGGGGTGTATTCCTGGTGGTAATTCCTCTTTGTACTGATACGTAACGCTAGTTGATAACACACGGAAGATGCACAATTTTCCAGCTGCTTTCTTATATTTTGAAGGGTTTGTTTTACGCCAACTGTCATGGCGCGCGTTGTCCATTGGCAGATTTGACGTCATATTATATTATCATAGCCCCGCCTCCTTTTGGCCCCGCCTCAAAATTTCTGTTTTTGTAAAGCCAAAAACTTGGCATCTCTGCACACGTAACTTGAAAGCAGTCCACAAACTCTCAGAATAAGAATGTCAAACTTTCTGAATAAAAAACATTGGGCCAAAACAACCTTTTAAACAGTTTTATGTGGGACTAGAAAAAATTGTACTGTAGTATGAAAAAAAAATATTAAAAATGCGGAGAAAAACAATTGTTAATTCAGAACAAAGCTAACAAAATCCAACATGAAGCTATTATAGTGTGGAGACGGTGGCTCAGTGGTTAGAGCATTTGCCCGCCAACCTGAAGTTAACCGGAAGTTTGCGGGTATGCATCCCACTGAGTGCACGTCTGGGGTCCTTGGAGAAGACACCTAACCCCCCGTTTCTCCCACCACTGGTGCCGTTGTGGGCAGCCTGTTGCAGTGTAGGAGTGCAGCACACATGTTTCCCTGGTGAGGGATGAATAGAGTGAGTACAAAAAAAAAAATAAATAAAATAAATCACAAGAAAATAGATAAAATACAGAACAGCAAAAACAGAACAGCAGAAGTTAAAAAATGCAGGAGAATGCAGGAGCAATAAAATGTTAAATAAAGTTGATAAATGTTGAAATAAAATCAATAAATCCTTGAGAAAAAAATAAATAAATATAGCAAGTCAATAAAATTCAGGATGAAGTCAGTGAAATGTAAAATACAATTAATAAATCTCGACTAAAGTTAGTGAAAGGTCTGTGAAAAGGATTTTAATCACAAGTTAAATTTGCAAAATGGAAAAAACACGTAATTTTACTCAGGATTAAGTGTATTTTGTTTGAGCAATATCACAAAATCTGGAGAATGTGCCGGTTTTGTTCTACAGTTGTAGAATCTGCAAATATTTCAAGAAGGTTGTTGGGTCGCTTCTTGTCTGTTGAGGAATTTGAACACCTGACTTTTTTTGTAGCTATCTGTAAGTCCATGTGTTTCCCTCACTGGCCAATAACATGCATGTCAGACCAGTTCATCTCCAGTGTTTCCTCTGGGGGGGCTCTGCAGCGAGGGCCTGCAGTCATTGGTGGCTGTTGGTCCTTGGCTCTGGGGCCCTAGTGGAGATCTGGCTCCGGCCTCATCTCTTATTCAGGGCCTTGGATCATGGCCGGTGATCGCAGGTGTTCCTCGGCTCCTGTTGCAGTGGCTCCTCAGATATAGTTTTCTCAGGTGTTCCATCTGCATCCAGCCTATTGCATTTTTAAGTGAGTGTGTATGTGTACATATATGAGGGTGTGTGCTCTATTTGTATTTTTACAAGTATGGGTGTGTGTGAGTGCGTGTATGTGTGGGGGTAAGTGGGTTTTTTATCTGTGGGGGCGGGGACTTATTTTGCTTTTGTGTTCTGGGGTTTTTAACTTGTAAGGCGATTTGATAAAATCATAGGGTGGAGACGGCAGCTCAGTGGTTAGAGCGTTTGCACGCGGACCAGAAGTTTGCGGGTTCGCGTCCCACGGAGAGCACGTCTAGGGTCCTTGGAGAAGACACCTAACCCCTGCTTCTCCCACCATTGGTGCCGTCAAAGGGCAGCCTGCTGTGGTGTAAGGAGTGCAGCACACAGATTTCCCCGGTGAGGGATGAATAGAGTCATTCTTTTTTTTTTTTTTTTTTAAAAAGTCTCCGTAAGGATGACCATTAGTATGGTGAACTGGTGACTTGCTGAAAATTTGAATGGACATTTGAAAAGTTCCCCTGATTTTTGGTACTCTATAAAAATTATTCCACTGTTATCAAAAGCATAAAATGGGAAACAGTTATTACATAATTACAACAGAATCTTGAGCACATGCTAAATATTAGTAAATATTATTAACTTTTCTTGTTATTATCTGTAACTAAAGCGGTCGAACCGTGCACACACACAGTTTTATAGATGTTCAGATGTCAGATTGATGGCTGACATGAAAAGAAAAGTCTGCTTTTCACTGCGCTGACAGCACAAAGAGTCCCACCCACCTGTAACCCCACTTGGCACTGCACCAGATGCATACACTCTGGAATAATAAGCATTTACAGAGCGATTTAACAAACATTATAGCCCTGTATGCTATGGTGCTGAGTAAGATATTTAAAACAAAGGCTCCATAGATCATTTACCCATCATGATGAGTATAAAAGTGGCACAGCTGCCTAGCCATGGTACCAGTACATCAAGGAAAGGACGGACCAGCAAAATGGGAAGAGTAAGAGAGCGTTGTGATTTGAACTTATCGGAACTAAAAGAGAAAACAGTTTGACTCTTCAATACTTTTTTTTTCAGATTATCTTCTACGAGGACAAGAACTTCCAGGGTCGCTCTTATGAGACCAGCAGCGACTGTGCAGAGCTCACCTCCTACCTGAGCCGCTGCAACTCCTGCAGGGTTGAGAGTGGCTGCTTCATGGTCTACGAACGTCCAAACTTTATGGGACACCAGATGCTGGTGAGAAGAGGAGAGTACCCTGACAACCAGCGACTGATGGGAATGAGCATGAGTGACTGCATCCGATCCTGCCGCATGATCCCCATGGTAACGATGCTTCAACCTGTCAGCCATTCTACACAGTTTTTATAATCTGAACTCCTTGGGAATTTGAATTTGTAAAAGTAACCATCTTTTTTAATCCACAGCACAGAGGTCCATTCAGGATGAGAATCTATGAGAGGGAGAACTACGGAGGTCAGATGAATGAGTTGATGGAGGACTGCGACTCCATCCAGGAACGTTTCCGCATGTCCAGCTGCCAGTCTGTTAATGTGATGGAGGGCCACTGGCTGTTGTTCGAGCAGGCCCATTTCAGAGGCAGGATGCTGTACCTGAGGCCTGGAGAATACCGCAGCATGAGAGATATGGGAATGGGTCCTATGGACATGAGGATCGGCTCCATCAGGCGCATCATGGAATCCTGTTAGGATGATCACAATGTGGTTACGATGCAAATAAATAGTTCACTTGAACAAGGACTGTGTTCATCTATGGCTTCTTTTTCTCTAAAAAGGACAAAACTCCACACATTTTGAGCACTCTTTCCTAAAGTAGTTCTTTTTTTTCTCCAGTTAGATCTTAAAGTGGAGCTGTGCAAAAGAATCCAGTCTCATTTAAATAGGCTGAACAGAAAAAATATTCGTCATTCACGAGAGGACAAATCTTTTCTCCTCGTATGAATAGTCCAATCAGCAGCCAAACTGAACAACAAGAGACCTGCTTAGAAATAAAACCCTAGAGAAAAAGTTCAGATAAAAAAGGATCAAGATGTTTTTTAATAAATCAGAGCTTTTGGAGTAAAAATACAAAACAAAATGTGTCGCATGCACAGCTAAGTTTAATTAGAATCAGAATCAGATTCTAATTAAACTTAGCTGTGCATTATTGGGGACAGTGGTTGACAGGCTTGTGTCTTTAGCTGGCACGGCAGGATTAGACTTCTGGGGTTGCCAGACATGGTGGAACAGATCAGGACATGATACCAATACAACAACAAACAACCTGACGGAAGTGTGGTGTTGACCAGGGCTTACATAACAAGAAGTAAGAGGAGACACAGGTGCAAAAGTTAAAAAGAGGCAATTGAGACTAGGTGTGAGGAATTAGGGCAAAGGGCGGTGTAGTGAGGAAGGAAAAAGAGTGATATTCGGGAGATTATTAAGACAGCATGTTTGTGTGTGGAACCTGAATAATTTGGTCCCCATATTCCTCTCATTTGTGTGTGAATTCAATCAGTTACGCAGGCTTCTTTAGCAAAAACTTGAATGTTGTTTTTATTAGTCAGCCTTAGGAGTGACTGAGTGTGTCATTGCCAGTGGTACACAATATGTATTTTTCTTCTTTTCTCTAAAGATGAATAAATTTACATCTTGGGTTTGTCAATTTAGATTCCGTTACTTTCCGTCGTCTTCCGTTTACCCGGAGCCCTTACCCTTCCGGGTGAGCTGCATCCTCCAGCTCACCCAGAAGGATCCCTAGTCGTTCCCCAGCCAGCTGTGAGACATAGTCTCTCCAGCGGGTTCGGGGTCTGCCTCTCGGTCTCCTCCCAGTGGGACGTTTCCAAAATACCTCACCAGCAAGACGCTCAGGGGCATCCTGACCAGATGCCCGAACCACCCCATCTGGCATCTCTCGAGGAGCAGCTCAACACCGAGCTTCTCCCGAATGGCAGAACTCCTCTTCCAATCTCTGAGTAAGAGCCCAGCTACCCTGCGGAGGAAGCTCATTTTGGTCACTTGTTGATCTCATTCTTTCGGTCACCACCCACAACTGGTTATCATGGGTGAGGGTAGGAACGCAGATGGACTTGTAAATCGAGAGCTTTGCTTTTCGGCTCGGCTCTTTCTTTACCACAACGAACCGATGCGGTGTCCTAGTTATTGCTGACGCCACACTGATCCGTCTGTCGATCTCCCACTCTAACCTTTCCCCACTTGTGAATAAGACCCTGAGATACTTAAACCCCTCCACTTGGGGCAGGACCCTGTCCCTGATCTGCATGGGGTATTTCATCCTTTTCCGGGCGAGGACCATGGGCTCATTTTAGATTTTTTTTACAATTCATACTCTGCAAAGTTGATTTTGAGGTAGTCAAGTGATGAATTGTTATGGCATCCTCTGTGGTAAATGAACTGTATTTACTCTAAATAACACCTTTCCACTTGTGCCGGGACTCAAAGCTCTTTACAATGTGGCTCACACTCCCACATTGGACTAAAGCTGCGTTGAGAGGAACCAGATGGCTGGTTCGGGCTCCTGAGATGCCTTGCAGGAGAGACATTCCAGTCGTGTTTCTCTCGGAGGAAAGCCAGAGGAAAACCCTGGACACCGTGGAGGAAGTATCTGTAGCGTTAGACCTGTGAACGGTTTGTGGTCTTCCGTAATGAATAGGTTTTTGTTGAGTTTAATTTTGTTAGCTTGTGCTTTTTTAGTCAACTTTATTATGATTTCAGTTGGCCAACAAGCTCTTGTGCTAAATAACAATATTGGTCCATTGATTGTCTCTCATCAAGTCATTGAAGGTGTGACGTGAAGTGGCATACTTACGGTGTGGTTTGATGTAGAATTTTTCTAATTAAGGATTTTAGAAATGTAAAACACACTGTGATATTAGAAGTTATCCAATGTGAGAAAGCAGACATTCACTAAGCAGCCACCATCCAGTGTTTTTTTTTTTTTTTATCTCCTGTTGGTGGGTCGGACGTTATGTCTGTACATCAGCACATCATTGGAAAGACCTGTCCTTTCATCATTCATAAGACTCCATTATTGTATAGAATTGCTTTGTCCCTTATATTATTATTTGAACCTAATGGATAATCTTAAGGAGTGTGAGCAGAGCATTTTCTTCTTCTTTTGGCATTTCCCTTCAGGGGGCGCCACAGCAAGTCAGTTTCTTCCATCTAACCCTATCTGTTGCTTCTTCTTCGGTCACGCCAACTATCTTCATGTCTTCCTTCACTGTATCCATGAACCTCCTTTTTGGTCTTCCTCTAGACCTCTTTCCTGGTGGTTCCAAACCCAGCAGCCTTCTTCCGATGTACTCTCTCACCTCTGCACATGTCCAAATCATCTCAGTCTGGCCTCTCTGACTTTATCACCAAAATCTCTAACATGTGCTGTTCCTCTAATCCTGTCCATCCTGGTCACTCCCAGAGAGATTCTCAGCATCTTCATCTCTGCTACCTCCATCTCTGTTTCCTGTCTTTTCTCAGTGCCACTGTCTATAGACCAAACAGCATGGCCGGTCTCACCATGGTTTTGTACACTTTTCTTTTCATTTTAGCTGAAACTCTTCTATCACACCTGATACTTTTCTCCACCTGTTCCAGCTTGTCTGCAAACGCTTCTTCACCTCTTTTCCACACTCTCCATTGCTCTGGACTGTTGATCCTAAGTACTTAAAATCTTCCACCTTCTTTATCTCTTCTCCCTGTAACCTCACTTTTCCATTTGGATCCCTCTCATTCACACACATGTACTCTGTTTTACTCTGACTAATCTTCATTCCTCTTCTTTCTAGTGCAAACCTCCACCTCTCCAGCTTTTACTCCACCTCTTCCCTCCTCTCACTACAGATCAAAATGTCATCTGCAAACATCTGTCCATGGAGATTCCTGCCCAACTTTGTCTGTCAGCCTGTTCATCACCATAGCAAACAGCAAAGGACAGCAGAGCATAATATTCAGTAAATTTAAAAACTCCTCGACGAAGTATCAGATGATGAGGCTACGTCAATATTCAGTTTTACTCCACGAGGTCTGCATTTCTCATAACTTCTCAGTCAGTGCTTTCAGTGTGTGGTAGCAGATTCTTTTGCTTTCAAATCAAAATTCATATTATATTTTTGTCTTTGTTAAACGTCTATTTTCATGGATTTCCTTATTCTGAACTGCTTCTGAGGTAGGATCGGCACCACCCAATCTTCCACCTGATCCTTGCTAGACTTACAAGATCCTACTGATGGCTCAAGTATTTCCTTATCATGCACAATTTCCGTTCCGTCCTCTTCCGCTTATCCGGGGCCTGGTTGCGAGGCAACAGCCTCAGACGGGAAGCCCAGTATACATGTATTACAAGTGTTTTGCCAAATTTAATATTCAAGATAGATAGAAGCATGAAGCAAGCATAAATATTCAACAGTCAATTTTTAAAGCCCACCTTCTTTTAACTCTGAAAGTTACCTTCTTTTAACTCTGACCGTGAGAAATCCAACATGGTGCTGGAACCATATTTCCTCTATATTCAGGTGGTTGTCATTCGGAAGCTTCTCTTTATTTTTTTTGACAATACAACACATATGGAGAACATGCATTTCTACAGCTGTGTTGGATAATAACCCTTCTATGGCATGTTGCTGGGTCAGGGCTTTGAACAACGGAGGTAAACATCCTCTTTTTTTTAAAATGTTGAACTATAAAAGTAAGGGATTGCTCCGGTGGGAAAGTACTGCTAGCACAGCTCAGAACTGAGGCGCAACCAGGAGTCTGCAGACATGGGGAGGGTGCGTAACCGGGAGGGAGTTTGAATGGCTTTAACCTTTTTATGAAAACTCTTTTAATATCGACCTTATCCTTCCAGATCATCTTCTACGAGGGCAGGAACTTCCAGGGCCGAAACTATGAGACCAACAGCGACTGCGCTGAACTCACCACCTACCTGAACAGGTGCCACTCCTGTAGGGTGGAGAGTGGCTGCTTCATGGTCTACGACCGCCCCAACTACATGGGAAACCAGTTCTTCATGAGGAGGGGAGAGTACTCTGATTACATGAGCATGATGGGAATGTCTGACTGTATCAGGTCCTGTCGGATGATCCCCATGGTGAGACATTTCACATTTTCTCTGGATGTTGTACCAATCAGTGTTCTTCTGCCTATTCGTGATGGTGTTGTGGGGGCAGCATCAAACGCAGGGAAGTCCAGAGTTTCCTCACCTCAGCCAGATCTTTCAGCTCATTAAAACGGTTCCCAAATGGTCTCTGATCAGTTGCTGGATGTGGTCCCAATATTTTCTCTGGTGTCTACATTTGGGCCTCCCCTCATTGGGACGCAACCAGAACACCTAACCAGCGAAGTGTACCGCATCCTAACCAGATGTCTGAACTCGCCTATATGGCTTCTCTCTTTGAAAGAGCAGCATCATTACTTTGAGCCCCTTCTGAGGACTCATTTCGACCACCTGAAATCAAGATCTTCTTCGACAATTCATTATCATTATTACATTTAGCTGCCAAACTACAAACAGACCCGAATTGACACGTCCCGATCTCACTCGATTCACTGATTGACTATCTATTTTTCTGTGAGCGCACAAATAGTAGCCGACATTTCAATACCTGAGGTGATATGAAATTGAGCGGAGGCACCAAGTGCTGCCTACCTATCAATATTCTTCATAAACTGTCCGATAAGAACATTCTTTGACCTTCTTGTTTTCTCTCTACAGTACAGAGGATCCTACAGGATGAGGATCTACGAGAGGGAGAACTTCGGTGGTATGATGCACGAGCTGATGGGAGACTGTGATAACATCATGGACCGTTACCGCATGAGCAACTGCATGTCCTGCAACGTCATGGATGGCCACTGGCTGATGTATGAGCAGCCCCACTACAGAGGCAGGATGATGTACTTCAGACCCGGAGAGTACAGGAACTTCATGAACATGGGTGGCATGAGATTCATGAGCATGAGACACATCATGGATTCCTACTACTAAATAAAAACATTTGATTTCCAACATGGACGTATCAGTGGTTGTTTCGAGGCTTGACGGGGGGAGGGAACAGTGGATGAATGGGAATAAAAATTGGATGCACTGAAATGCAAAGTGATTAAAGCTAATAATGTGATTATTTACTTGGATTAATTGATTTAAAGTAATCATGAGAAAAGTGGTCAAACGCAGGTGTCGGTAGACCTTACAGCTTCACGTAAAAATTCTAGACATTGACCAAGTTTACTTTGCAGTAGTTTACATGCTTTTTTGGGGTCTTTTTAAGTTCTAAGGAGCTTCAACAAGTTGAACATTATTTTTGAGAAATAAGAAGCTAAATTTCTTCTTTACTTTACTTTAATAAGATTGTTTTATTATATATTGTTTTATTATATATAATAATGAGAATATGTCAATGCCAAAGTTGTTTCCCATTGCTGTCCACAAAAAAAAAAAAAAAAAAAAAAAAAAAAAAAAGGAAAGGGGACTAGTCAAGCTCAAGGGCCAGTGAATGGGCCACCAAAATGCATGTTATGGGGGTAATGCGCCATTCCCTCCCTAACTGGCTTTGCCAATAACCTCACATCCCCCCGTCTCTTTAGAAAATCCTGGATCTGCCCCTGGGTTCACAGGAATTTAACCTTTGTAATGTTTACCTTTGGTCGCATCACCTTGTAAATCTAATCAGTTAATCTGTAGTTGGTACTGAATAATGTTGTCAGTTCATTAAAATCCCATCAGTTGTGTTTTCGAGATAACGTTTCCACAGAAGAATAGATTAACGCACAGACAGATGGACAGAAAGACCGAGTGCTCAATCCCTCCACTGACTGTGGGCAGAGGCAGAAAAATCTCTAAACAATCCAATTAAAAGTTGAAAAATGAGGTGCAGTGAAGATGTACTGTAGATATGAAGTCAACCTCTTTTAAAACCCCTAATCTCATCCTACTCCCCTGTCTAGAGGAAAATCATCTACTATATTCCACAGCCCTAACCTATGTTGTCATAGAATTAAATTGTTCAATTTTTTATATTAATTATTAGATACATTCTGTCCGTCAAGAGAGGGTCTCTTTTCCAACAGGTTTACTTCTTTTTTTAACCAACTTTGTTGTGGTGTGGAAGGAGGAGGACCCAAATGCAGGACATCAAACAAGATTTATTTAACCAAGGATCAGCAAGGCTGTAAGCAAAGGAACAGAAGTCAAAAAGGGATCAATAAGGTTTTCAAAGAGTTAATCTCAGTTCCAAAAGGATATCCATTGGGTCGGGAGTCAGCCAAGGCTGGAAAGCATGAAGACCCGACAGGGAATGCCGGAGGGGCTGCCTTTAAATAGTCAGCAGAGAAATTAGGCGCAGGTGGTCCAAATCAGGCAGAACTGTGGGAAAGGTGAGATGGCCCCCGGCCTCCTCCGGTGGCGGGCGGGGGAAACACAACAAATTTAGGTTTTAGAAAACTTTCATCCCCAAGAAGGAGGCTCTGTGTACAGAGATATTCTGGCTCTTCCTGGGGCTGATATTCCGTTAGCTTTGGGTTTGGTTGTAATAAGAAACATTGTTCTTGAACTTTCTAAGAACAAACGGAACGTCAGTTAGCTGGACAGACTGGCATTTAAGTTCCAGAGTTCTCTGAGCCGGTTGGGGTACAAACTGTTTTCCAGATCGGCTGCCTCATACAGGTCAGCAAGAGGTCCCCCTAAGATCACCATTACTGTAATCGGCTGATCGTCCCCTGACGGGAAATGGTTCTTATCCATTCACTATGCCAGGTTTGGTAGAAACATTTTTAAATCGATGACCCAGTTTGGTTTTTCACTCATTTATACCCACCAAGACCAGGAAGAAAACCTTCACACAGTTAGTCCATTTTGTATCGTAGTCTCCAGTGGAGCATGAACATGCTGGGAATGTTCCTGACCCTGATTAACTCTAATATTTTATGTAAACATGAAGTTGAAAAACTCATCCATGCATTTGTTAAATGTCCTTGCTTAAGTACTCAAACCTTGATTGGAAGAAAGAAATTTATCTGTCCTATTTTGTAGTTGTAGAATTTCTTAGTGTTTGTAATACTGTGTTGATAACTCCCGAAATTTTTTGCCTCCACCCACAGAATATGCTGGGGCATTAACTAGTGATCTTGCCTGTAAATACAGGCTTGTGAAAAAATAAGGACATCTTATGAAATCCTGTGTATTTTAAAATATATTTGGACATATGGGTAGTTAATGTCAATTTGAATTAAACTCAGAGATCCAAGTAATATAACTAAACAATAAAAAAATAAGAAAATGCTTTTTAAAACTTTTTTTTTTAAAGTTATTTAAAAATAATGCAATTTCTGGTGAGGAATAAATTAGGACACCCCCTATATTATCCCTCTTAAAATGTTGAAAATCCCAAACAGGTGCATCAAGTCAGGTGCACATGATTAGTACATCGTTACCCAGCATTTGAATGGAGCCTTGCCCTATTTAAACCTCAGATTTAGTTTGGTGTGGCCCTGACAGTTGAGATGTTGAGGTGAGCGCCATGGTGAGGTCTAAAGAGCTTCCTGATGCCCTCAGAAAGAAGAATGTGGCCGCTTACGAGTCTGGTAAAGGATTTAAAAAGATTTCAAAAGAATTTAACATCAGCCATTCCACCATTCGCAAAATATTTACAAGTGGAGGATATTTAAAACAACTGCCACCATGCCAAGATCTGGTCGTCCGGGCAAGTTTACCCCCAGAGCAGAACGCAAGATGCTCAAAGAGGTCCTGAAAAATCCTAAAGTGTCATCAAGGGAATTACAGCAGGTTCTGGCAACTGTCGATGTGAAAGTGCATGACTCTACGATCAGAAAGAGACTACACAAGTGTGACTTTCAGGGGAGGTGTGCTAGGAAGAAACCTTTGCTCTCTAAAAAACATCAAGGCCAGACTGAAGTTTGCCAGAGAGAACACAGACAAAGACCACGACTTCTGGAATAAGGTTCTTTGGACAGATGAGTCTAAAATTGAATTATTTGGACACCAGAACAGAAGACATGTTTGGCGTAAACCAAATACAGCCTTCCAAGAAAAGAACCTCATACCAACTGTAAAGCATGGAGGGGCAGTGTCATGGTTTAGGGTTGCTTTGCTGCAGCAGGACCTGGCCAGCTCTCCATCATAGAATCCACCATGAATTCTACTGTGTATCAGAGGGTGCTTGAAGAAAATGTGAAACCATCTGTCAAAAAATTAAAGCTGAAGCGTAACTGGATACTGCAACAAGACAATGACCCAAAGCATACCAGCAAATCCACCGAGGACTGGCTAAAAAAGAAGAAGTGGAGAGTCCTGGAATGGCCAAGTCAAAGCCCTGATCTTAATCCCATCGAAATGCTGTGGGGTGACTTGAAACGGGCTGTACATGCAAGACACCCCTCAAACATCTCACAGCTAAAATAATTCTGCATTGAGGAGTGGGCCAAACTTTCTTCTGATCGATGTCAGAGACTGGTAAAAGGCTACAAAAAGTGTCTCGTTGAAGTTATATCAGCCAAAGGGGGCAACACTAGCTATTAGGGGGTAGGGTGTCCTAACTTTTTCCTCCATTAAGATACATACTTTATTTTTTTTATTTTTTTGGATTTGTCAAACAATGTTCATTTTTGTTGTTAAATTGCAATCAAATCACTTTCTTTTTGAAAAATACATATAAACATGACTAGATATTGGTATGTGAACCATTTCTAAATAAAGAGCTGATTATTTAATGGGGTGTCCTAATTTTCTAACATGCCTGTATGTGCTTCGGTAACACTTTTGTCAAAGCAATGTCTCTCAAAGTATTGAAATGATTATGATGAATATTTTATGATTTCAGGGTTATGCGACCAAGCCTAAAAGGTTGAAGTCACAAATGCTTGAAGACACAATATCTCCAAACCACAAAGGAGATTTAAATTAAACTGCTCAAACTTACTCTATACCAAGTTTAGATTAACTGATTTTGTGTTCAGGGCCATTCAATCAAATGTCAAGGTGGTAAAAATAATAAAAAAAATAAAAACCTTAATCATATGACTACTTCCACCTTGTTATCAAATTGACCATAATTATTCATTATTATACAGTTTCTGAAATTGGGCAGGCAGAGAGGTATGTTGTTTAATGTGTTGGTGTTGACTTATTTGCTCAGAAAATTAATGTTTTTTCCCCATATGACACTGTTTTACGTTTTCGTTTAACATTGCCGTCTTTTTTCCCACATTCTGCATCCATCCACCCGAGCTAATTCTTCAGTCTGCACCACTTTCACACATATTCTACCCCACTGTTACTCCCCCCACTAAATTCAAAGCAACACAAAAGCAACACAAAAAAAAAACACATTTCCCTTAAAAGTTATTTTATTTGTTTCTCACAATTTTTCTTTTTAATTAATTCCGTCGCCTTTCTTTTTTTCATTTTTTTTAATCTTTTTTTGTGTTCAAAATAGTGCATTTTCAATACATTTTTGTGCAAAGTTAACTTTTTTAAAAAATATTATTCCTTTTGTATGTACACTTACTATTTCTTACTTCCATGATTACTGTGTTGGTGTAACAGACAAATTTTTCACTGGTAGGGTTAACAACAATAAAGTACATCTCAGTCTCATCTTTCAGAACAATTTTCTTGTGGTAAACCTAGTGCAAACCAGGCTCACCCACATTCTCCCTGCAGCTTCTGGGTAAATTGAGTTTCAAACCCCTGTTCTACACTTTTTAACCATTTGATAAAAATGGGCATTCTGGAAGAAAAATTGCAGTCAGAGGTCATGAACTTGATGGCAACTCAAACTGTAAAAGCCTAAATGGCAACTTGCTGGCTCAGGACTTAATACAATGGTGGTGCAAACGGTCTTTGTTTCTGGACAGGTATAAATGTAAGGTGTTCACAAAGGCAGGCTATCAGCTCAGTACAGTGTCTGAGAGATCTACCAAACTACTGTAACCAACATGGGCAAGGTGGGACACACTGTTAGGAATAATTAACCTGGTAATTTGTGCAAAATGCTCATTTTTGGATGTTATATCATTCTTTCAGATCATCTTCTACGAGGACAGGAACTTCCAGGGTCGCTCTTATGAGTGCATGAGCGACTGTGCCGACATGTCCTCCTACCTGAGCAGGTGCCACTCCTGCAGGGTGGAGAGCGGCTGCTTCATGGTGTACGACCGCCCCAACTACATGGGAAACCAGTATTTCATGAGGAGGGGAGAGTACTCTGATTACATGAGCATGATGGGAATGAGCAATGTCATCAGATCTTGCCGTATGATCCCCATGGTAGGGATTAAAACTCATACACAGTGTAAATTGACTCTAAATGATCGTTTACTAAATTAATCTTTGTGTTTCTTTAAAAATCCAGCACAGAGGTTCTTTCAGGATGAGGATCTATGAGAGGGAGAACTTCGGTGGTATGATGCACGAGCTGATGGACGACTGTGATAACATCATGGACCGTTACCGTATGAACGACTGCATGTCCTGCAACGTGATGGACGGTCACTGGCTGATGTATGAGCAGCCCCACTACAGAGGCAGGATGATGTACTTCAGACCCGGAGAGTACAGGAGCTTCAGGGAGATGGGATTCAGTGGTACCAGGTTCATGAGCATGAGGCGCATCATGGATATGTGCTAAATACTTACTAAACATCAATAAAGGATAAAGTTTTTTTCACATTTTGGTGTTGTCTCAGTTGATTGCACTTGTTTGTTTGGAGGAATCATAACTACTAGACTTTACGATTCAACTTGAAAGGCTTTGTATATCGTAGGTAGACAGACAGGTGTGTCCAACACTCAGCAGCAAGATTAGGAGAAAATGTTATGAGACAGGATTAGTCACAATTAGTCTTGTGCTGAGTACAATTCATCTGGCTCCCAGTTGGATTCAGAATTCTGTAATAAATACCGTAACTGGTTTTCAAGACCCTAAATGAAATCACACCAGCCTTCTGCAGAGTTGCTAGAAGCCAAAAATGACTACACTGAGCCTCTGTCCCCTGGTTTAATCTGTGTCTTCTTTATTATTTGCATTTAATCAGTATGTTGTTTCATACCTCAAATTAGGTCAGAGCAAATTTTTATCCGTCATCAGATCTTGCTATATGACCCTGATGGTAAGCGACCTTATCAAACCACCGTGGGCCATTGGAGGAGCAGTACCAGACTGACTTCTCTGCTGTTTCCGGGTATTCGTAGCATTGGACTGGGTCTCTCTGTTCTCTCCCTCTCTCTGTTTGTCCAATTTAGAGTAATTAAGGAATAATTATATAAATATTTTTCTTCTCCTTTCGGCATTTCCCTTCAGGGGTCGCCACAGCAAGTCAGTTTCTTCCATCTAACCCTATCTGCTGTATCAAAAGCGTTGTTAAACTTTCTCACATCTGGGTGAGCAAGGACTGGCCCAGATTCCTGGCTCCTTAAGGATTTACCACTAACATCAGGACCTAAGCTGATCACACCTGTGCTCCTGTTCTGACTTATGAACTCAGAGTAGATCCTTGAAGCAGTCCTACCTTCACTTCGGACTCCTCTGACACCCCTAAATCACACCTCACTGCTGTCTCCCAGTCTTCTTACATGTCAATCACTGCTCTAACATTTTCTCTCTCACTTGATTCCTCCTCATGCAACTCCCTTAAAGTGCCTTGTAGCGGTGTCAAACTAGTTACCTGTAGGGCTAGTGTTCCTGCAGGTTTTCTATGTGTCTTTGCATCTACTTACCTGATCCAGGTTAACGAGTCATTGTGCCCAATTGGCTGTTGATTTCACTTTATGTGCATCAGCTGTATTGAAACAGGAACACATGGAAAACCTTCAGGACACTGGCCCTCGAGGACCGGAGTTTGACACCCCAGACAGTTCCTCTCTAGGCACTCTGCCATGAGTTTTCTTTAGTGCTACAAAAAAAGCAGTGTACGTAGCTCCTCTAATCGTCCTTGTACTTTGCTAACGTCCTCAGGACTCTTTTTTTTTTTTTCGGCAAAAAACCATAATGCAGCTCACAAATGCTCACTTCAGCCCTTAGTCTAGTTTCTAGTTGCAACAACTCTGTCCCAAAATTTGATTTTAATGCTAATCAGCTTTATTCTTTTATAATTACCACAGCTCCACACACCTTCTTTGCCCTTTAAATGGGAACCATCATACTTCTCCTTCATTCATCAAGTATCTTCTTGCTATTTAAGATCCTGTTAAGCCTACTCAGTCAGAAACTCTACTGCCAGGTCACAGAAAGGGTATTATCAGGGTCAAGAGGCTTCACACTTGTCATTTTCTTTGATGACATCCTCACTTCTTCCCTTCTAATCTTCGCTACCTTCTGGTCGACATCAGTAACACCTTCTACTCTTTGTTCTCTCTCATTTTCATCATTCATCAATTCTTCAAAGTACTCTTTCTATCTGCCCATCACAAATTCTCGGCACCTTTCAAAACAAATCACCCTGCCTTGCTGCAGGTCCTACCCACATTTGTCCCTGCTTCTTACCAACCTGTACAGATCCATCTCTTACTCCTTGCTGTCCAAACTGCTATAGGCAATCTATACATTTATAAGTCATCTAAATGATCTTCTGGGTGATTGCTGGGTGATTTTATCCTCTCACATCAAACAATAATAACTGTAGCAAAAACATAAAGAATCCAGAGACCTGGATTCTTGTAAAAAATTTACCTCCAGTTCCTGAAAATTATGTTAATATACTGTATGTGCCCTCACTTGATTGAGGGTCAATTAGAAAAAGAGTTTTCTCCAAAATTTTGACCACCGAAAAGTGTTTTGTGTTGTTTATGCTCCTTGGATTGCAAGAGTTAGTGTGTGAATGGTTGTCTGTGTATGTGGCATGACAACAGACTGTATCCTTCCTCTCGCCTGAAATCAGCTGGGATAGACTCCAGCACCCCCATGACCCCACTAGGGATAAACAGTTCAAAAGACAAAATGAAATGTCTATCTATCAGTCTACAAAAAATCAATGAGAAAAAGATTATTTACTCTAATTAGTTACTTCATTTTTTAATTCAATTCAAATTTTCAGCAAGATGGTTGTATGTAGGCATCAATGCCCAAAAAATTGCATGGTAAAAATGATCAAATAATGTATCATTTGGACAGCCATGAATATAAACAATCAAGTAAAACTGTTGCATCACTATTGCTGCCATTTTTGTTTTTAGTGGTAAAGATTCCCATTTGGAAAATAGTTTGTCGTTGTAAAACTATATTGCTAGACATCCAGTTTTTGGAAATGGTCAAATCTATCCCAACACTTCCCACATAGCAAGAACCTGCAAAGTACTACTGATCTAACTTATGATCCATACTGAGAAAAATTTCAGTCTGACAGATAAACTGACTTGAAACAGATAAACTGTTTCAAGTCAGTTTATCTGTCAGACTGAAATTTTTCTCACAAACTGTTCCTCACTGAGAGTGATTTTAGACTGAACCTGCTTCATTTTCCCATCCTTTTTTTTTTTTTTCCGCTTGGAGTGGACATCCCACCCCCGGTTACTCCCGTCATGGCTTCCTGCTGAGGTGCAATGATACACATTAATTTCCCTAAGAGGGTTTCATTATTAACCCTATAACAGGCAAACGGTTTTCACATTTCTTACTCTAAACAAGGGCATACGATTTCGAACCAACAGAAAACTCGAAGTGAGCTACTTCATACCTCAAAACTTCTAGGAAGTTGTTTACTTCCGGTTCTTTGTATGACCGCTTTCGCCCGCTACGCCCTGTAAAGGATTATCATAATTATTTTGCTGGACCAATGTTGTGTATATTAACATGTTAAATGAATGAAAATAGCACATGAAAGTTTTCTGTAAGTCCATGGCATGTATAGCACATGGGAAGATACGCTAGGTAGCACAACTCAACAGCTAGCACAGCCAGAGGTGTTCTGAGTTATGGGAATGGGTAGAAGTGTGAGGTAGTGTTTTTGTTGATATCCTTCTGTCTCTAGAGAAAATGAAGTCTGCACCAGGATACTTACCTGCATGTGCAGCGTCCGGGAGCTGCAGCTTCTACCACACTTTCTGCAAATGTGATTTGCTGTTTCCAGGTCTTTGTGGGCTTAAACTGCATCTTTCTGCTCTCCTCGGCCTGCTTCATGCAATTTCTGACAGTTGCACGCCACCTGTTGCAGTCAGAAGCCACTGACTCGAGATCTGCTGGATTAATGCTGCATGACTTCAAATCCCTCTTGCAGGCATCTTTGTACCTACCGCAGAGCAGGTCGTCCATTAGGGCGCATTCCTGTGGCCAAATCCCCATAGAGGATGTCTTTTGAAATGTGGCCAACCTGTACAGTTCCATCTCTCCCTGGTGGAATCAGGGAATCCTGCATCTAGGCCATCCTGCATACATAGCCTAGCCAGTCCAAGCACCTCTATGAGAGGGTGGCAAACTCACTGGAAATAGTACTGGACACTGAAGATATTGGGCATGGACATTTCAGATAAACCTTTTGGAAATGCATTCCTAACTTTATTCATAATGTGAGAATGTAACTCAGATTCCACTGAGTTTGTTACAGAAATACTGTAGATGGAGACCAAAATGAGTTGAGAAGAAAACATAAAGGCCTTCATCCTGCAAATGATAAAAACTGTCTGACAGCAGGAACTACCGTATTTGGTCAAAGAAGTTCATTGGAGGCCGAGCTCTTTGAATCGAACTTTTAAAAATTGACCTAGCATTTTCTGTATAATTTTCCCCTTACTGCTTTTCATTCAATTTGTTGGTATAATTTTTCTATACTAAACCTTTTTTATATGACTACGTCTGTGGCAAGAAGGGCTTTTTCAGACAACATGATACGGACATTATTGAAAGAGCACTATTTTTTAAATGATTTTTGAGCTTTTTTTCATCCTACATGTCTCTACAAACAGTCGCAAAACTGTATTGTGTTGTACTGTATGTACAGATATGCTTTGCATACTGGCGTGTATGTCACACAAAAGATTATCCATGACCATAAATTGTTCACTTTCCCAAACAGCGGCTCGTACAGTGTAACTATTGTCTGTTACGGTGTATTGTAACTTCGGAAAATGCTCATTGTACTGATTTCCATTTGGAAAAATCCATTCTAAAGTCTTCTAGGGGGATTCAGTCACATGGAAATGTGACAAATGTACCTCAGCACTCCATAGGCCTCTATACCATGTTGCTGGGTCAGGGCTTTTCACAATGGGAGCCAGAGATTCTTTGGGTTTGGTCATGTATAAAAGTAACTGTAAAAACAGGACCAGCACCAGTGGAGCACAACAGTTCTCTGAGGAACCGACACCACCACCACCATCATGGGAAAGGTGAGCACTCTCACATTGTGCTTACATGCACAATTGAGATGCTACTTTGGTGCTAATGTTATTTTCCTATCTTCCAGATCGTCTTCTACGAGGATAGGAACTTCATGGGTCGCTCCTATGAGTGCATGAGTGACTGTGCCGACATGTCCTCCTACATGAGCAGGTGTCACTCCTGCAGGGTGGAGAGCGGCTGCTTCATGGTCTACGACCGTCCCAACTACATGGGCAACCAGTACTTTATGAGGAGGGGAGAGTATGCTGATTACATGAGCATGATGGGAATGTCTGACTGCATCAGGTCTTGCCGTATGATCCCCATGGTAGGACATTACAACTTCACACTTCACATTCTGCCTCATAAAACCAATTTCTGACCTCCTTGTTTTCCCCTTACAGTACAGAGGCTCTTACAGGATGAGGATCTACGAGAGGGAGAACTTCGGTGGTATGATGCACGAGCTGATGGACGACTGTGATAACATCATGGACCGTTACCGTATGAGCAACTGCATGTCCTGTAACGTCATGGACGGCCACTGGCTGATGTACGAGCAGCCCCACTACAGAGGCAGGATGATGTACTTCAGGCCTGGAGAGTACAGGAACTTCATGAACATGGGCATGAGCGGCATGAGGTTCATGAGCATGAGGCGCATTATGGATATGATGTAAAAAGTCTGTGTTAATATGGTCGAAATAACTCAAAACTTAATAAAAACCTTTTGACTAAACGTTTGACTTATGAGTGAATCCATTGTCCGATTTGATTGTACATTTATAAAGAAATGTTGATCAATTATTATATGAATGAACTGTTATTTGTTTGTATGTAAGCATGTATAAATTATATACACACATACATTTAAATATATATATTTAAAGGTAATTTATTAAATCAAATTATAGGATTTCATAAGACATCATAAAATAATTTATTTGAATTTTGGTAATATTTTAATAAATAGCACTGTTAAAAATACTTTTTCTTTAAATTGGCCATGAAAATGAATTATTAAATTAAGCTTGGGTTGCTATAAAATGTTTGCAGTTTGCTGAAAAATCTATACCTGAGTGGAATTCATAAAAATATCATAATAATGAATGATTAGTGCGAAGCGACAGAGATTTAGACAGAAAATTACTTGTACGAGAGTCCGAGTTTGCTGACCCTATGGCCTTTGACTTTTGCCCCAGAGCCATCAGTTCACAAACACCCTCTGTGACGTCATAATATGCAACTGTTAACACATTTACGTAATAACTCAGATCCCGTTTTTTCACTTTTCTGTTCAACCAAATCCTCTTTTTAACTTGTTGATAAGGCTTACGTTTGAAATATTGATAGCCACTGAAACACATTGTGTGTTTCCGGTCATTGTGTTGGAGGCTGACTTTTTACCATGTTGTTTGTTTTGTTTTTGTAAATCGCTTTGAGCTGCACAGTATCTGGAAAGTTCTGGAAAAATACAAATTTATTAATTGAACCTTTTAACTGGTTGAAAAACAAAACAAAACACACGGACAAATGATATAGTTAAAGGAAAAGTGTTTTATAGACTTGATTTGTTACAATTGTACGCTCTATGACGCATAACGTGTCTTTTTTAAACCACAAAGAATTACCAATATAATAGATAAACAATGTATCAACTCCATAGTAATAATAATAATGGTCTATAACATTTATTGACCACTACAAGCGATTGATATTTCAAACACACTCATTGATTAACAAGTTTAACGCTTTTACGTTATATCAGCTAAACAAAAAAATTTATTACACCAATTCTGTTTCCCTGTCATATGTCACTGATCATCTAATTAAATACTAGGAAACTTGAGGAATGATTTGTGTTGACTTTGTTTTGTGTTGTCGAGCAAATTTTTTCAATATTCGTTACATTTACACTCTGTTGCGCTATTACACAATTACACTATACGTAATTATTAACACACAAATTTCCCAAGTGTGGGATCAATAAAGTAATTATCATCTATTACTCACCTATTATTACCAAGAGCACTCTGAACATACTTATTACTTCAACTTTGTGACAAAAATTTTGTGTAAACCGTCGTTATTAAAGCGCTGACAGTGGTATTTATGTCTTACTGTTACTCAAACGTAATCAGACATGTTGTATTTTTATGTTAACTTGGTGTTTTGATTATTAAAATGTAACATTTGTAGCTAAAAAAAATTATCTAAAAATACATCCATACTAAAAACAGATTAACAATTCTGAAAAATTGAATGTTTGCTTTTTAAATCTATTTTTAAGGTTTTGTTTTGTCTGAGTGTTATTTTTTTGAGGAGGGCAAAAAAACCTGTTGTTTTCAAATGTACCCCATCTTTTACAATCACCCGTTTTATTACAATCATTGACCTCAAACGTTAATTTTAACATCTGCCACGTTTTATCTCATATTTGTATATGAGATATATACATGTTTTGACACATTATTCCTTCTATTTTATTACTTTAATATTTTGTTTTATTATTTTTTATTTTCCTTCTTGTATACAGTATATACTGTCTATTTCCTTCTTGTTTGCTGCTGTAACAAACAAATTTCCCAAGTGTGGAATCAATAAAGTAATTCTAATCTAATTTTTCCATAAGGTGTTTTATTTACTTGCCGCTTTAGAAAAATGTGAATTTATACTTTTATCACATGTATGCGCTTAAAAATCTTCCCACCCTCATCTTTTTCTTCAATGATTCAGTTTTTTCTCCATTTATTTAGCGCATTCAGCGCAGTGACACATGAGAATGGGAAATAATAGGTTATGTCCTGAAAAAACGCTATAAAAGTACAATGTATTATTATATTCATATAAATTTGACAAATGCCTTGATAAATTGAAAACAAAAATGTCCTTTTAGTTCATCACCATTTGTTCACACCTTTTATTGGCATCTACTAAGTTCAATATTTATCTATCTAACTAGTTATTTTTCTATCTGGTGTGTACTACAAGGGTGATTTCTACACTTTTTGCCGGTCACCTGTATGAGTCCTTTCATAATTCAAAGGCACTTTTGAACATGCTATGGGGAACAAGAGAAAAGCTTTTCTAAACACTGAAAAATGACCGTAACCTCTGCATTTTGTGGAGCTTAAAATTAAGTTGCTGAGTAAGCAGTTTTGTGAAAAGGGGTGGAGCCAGTGGTTCTCTCTGTTTGGCTCAGGTATAAAAGGAAAGGGTTAAACCAGGTAGGAATACAAGCACAGGAGCAGCTCAAAGCATCCAGGAGCAACCGGGAACGGCAACTTACCATCAGCCAAAATGAGCAACACCGGAATGGGAATGGGAGGAAAGGTACAAAGTCTTTCTTTAATAGTTGAAATGTATCTGAATATTAGCCAGCTGTATAACTTTAAAACCTTGAACAATTCCCTCTCTTCCAGATCATCTTCTACGAGGACAGGAACTTCATGGGTCGTTCCTATGAGTGCATGGGAGACTGCTCTGACATGCACTCCTACATGAGCAGGTGCCACTCCTGCAGGGTGGAGAGCGGCTGCTTCATGGCCTACGATCGCTCCAACTACATGGGAAACCAGTACTTCATGAGGAGGGGCGAGTACGCCGACTACATGAGCATGTTCGGCTGGAACAACTGCATCAGGTCCTGTCGCATGATCCCCATGGTAGGACATTTTACTTCTACTCTTCATTCTCCACCTCATCGTAAAACCACCAACTTACCTTTCATTTTTTGCTCCTACAGTACAGAGGCTCCTACAGGATGAGAATCTATGAGAGGGAGAACTTCGGTGGAATGATGCACGAGATGATGGACGACTGTGATAACATCATGGACCGTTACCGCATGAACAACTGCATGTCCTGCAACGTCATGGATGGCCACTGGCTGATGTATGAGCAGCCCCACTACAGAGGCAGGATGATGTACTTCAGGCCTGGAGAGTACAGGAACTTCATGAACATGGGCTGGAGCGGCATGAGGTTCATGAGCATGAGGCGTATCATGGATTCCTGGTACTAAATGTTTACGAGGAATTGTCTCCTAATAAACTAATTCAAAGCTACTTGACTGTGTTTGCTTATCTTTTTAAAAAGGTGCATTGAAGTTTACAAAATTGTATTGCTTTACTTTTAAAAGTATCTGAAATTCTCGTCCTAAAGGTACAAAAACAACCAAACATCACCAAAAAATGCAAAAGCCTTCTTCTATCGATTTAGAATTTAGCTCCAGAAGCAGCAGTGTAATCAGAAAAGTCCAGACTTGCCTATCCTCATTCACAACTTTCAGCTCATCAGGGTATTTTGAGATGGCACCAGGGGACTAATCAGGCCTTGGTCACAAGCTGCCAAACTTGTAAGTGTGTGCGGTCTATTTGCCAAATCATGGGCTGAATTTGCAGAACCACACTGATGACTACTGCCTCTGTATAGATTTGGAAGTACGCAAACTAGAACTTTGTCAGAAAAAAAAGATAATTAGATATACTGTACATAGATTTTTTAAAAATGATACTACATCGATCTGCATTTTCCCAATGTCAATATTTCCCCCAGCCATCAATTCAATTTAATTTTGTTTTGATAGCCCAATGTCAAAATACTTATCTCAAGGGGTTTCACATAGTAAGTTACAAAAAGAAAGTACAACAAAAGGGACAAAGCACAAGATTTACAATATTTACACAAATACATAAGATCTAACTAAATTATTTCAGCACAGTCGTGCCCTTTTGATCCTCCATTTTAGTGAGAAAAAACTCCAAAAAACAATAGTGGGGGGTGGGTGGGAAGAAACCTAATGGGGATCCACATAATAATAAATAATAAAAATTTTATTTACTGTATAACGCACTTTATATCTCCAGTGGAGATCTCAAGGTGCTACAATGACCAAAAGGAACAACAAACAGCAAAATTAAATAAAACCACAACAAAAAACAACACTAAAAACTTTGTTGAAAAGCCTTTAGAAATAAAAATGTCTTCAGTCTTTTCTTAAAAACCTCAACGCTCTGTGGAGCCCTCAAGCTCTCGGGAAGAGTGGTCCAGAGCTGTGGAGCAGCTGCCTGGAAGGCCCTGTCCCCCATAGTGGAGAGTTTGGTCCATGGTTGGTGCAGGCAGTAGGAGGAGGAGGAGGAGTGCAGGTCTTGGACAGTGGTGTGGAGGGTTAGGAGTTCTTGGAGATAAACAGGTGCAGTGCCGTGTATGCACTGATGGGTGAGGAGGCAGACCTTGTACTGAATTCTGTATTTAACAGGTAGCCAGTGGAGGGATTTGAGGATGGGAGTGATATGGTCATATTTGCGCCTCCTTATCAGGATCCGGGCAGCGCAGTTCTGGATGTGCTGGAGCTTTTGTAAGCCCCTGCATGGGATCCCTACAAGGAGGGCATTGCGGTAATCCAGCCTGGAAGAGATGAAAGCGTGAATCAACCTCTCAGCGTCAGGTTTGGAAAGACGTGGACGTAGCCAGGCTATATTTTTAAGATGGAGGAAGGAAACCTTGCAGAGATGGTGAATGTGGGAGTCAAAGGTTAGGTTAGAATCCATTTTGACTTCAAGGTTTTTTACAGAGGATGACAGAGGGATGCTGTGTCCAAAAATGGGGATACTACCGAGGGAAAGTGACTGGGTTTGGTGAGGCGTGACAATGAGAATGGCTTCTGTAGAATGGCTCCTTACATGAAGGAGAGTTTACTCCACCTGGACGAGCAGCCAAAGGTTATTGACTGTTTATTGAATATCAGCTAATTCCACTCTACAGCGATATATCTGAAGACGGTAGATCTTTTTCCATCAACTGCTTGACGGTAGATCAAGCCGAAAGGTCTTCATCAGCAGATTTAAAGTTCACATCGTCCGTTAATTCTACCAATCTTTGCGATCCCCTTCAGCAACCCCATTACGGCAACTTAACATCCTATTCAATACAGAGAATTGATACAGAGAACAATACAGAGAAGAGCACTTTAAAATTTAAGAAATTTTTTAGTTAACGAGCAATTTGTCATCTTCATCACGCATCAATAAATAAAAGCTAAACCAGTTTTTTTTTTTTTTTTGTAAACAGATTAATCATATTGAGTTATATTGAATCATAAGTGAACGGTATCAAGATACTTGGCTCATATTGTGAGCCATGTTTCTTGATACAGTCAGTCAGATATGTATCCATACTCAGCCCCAATATAGACACACCATAGCAGTTTTTGTGGATGGGAAACTTTTGCTGCATTCGGGCTCCTTCTTCACCCTCTGTACAGGTGACGCACGCCCCGTCTACAGACAATGAACGTAAAACGGACTGACTCCGCGACTCTTCAAACTTTTCCTGGTCACTTGCGCTAAAGAAAACACACTTAATCCATGCATGCTTCACACTTGACAAGTTGCTTCCTCTGCATTTTCGAAGTTCCACTGTCCAATGAGCAGCAGAAGTCATGTTTACGGTACGGATGTGCTCTGCACTTAAAATGTGCCAATTTTTTTGGCATATGTCAAAATTAATGAACAAGCGCCAACATATCGTCTTAAGATGATGTATGACTTATTGTATTTCAGTGTAAGCTTTTGCTGTTCTTTATTTTTGTTGCAATTGTTTCACAACGTCTTTGGACGTATGAAACGTAGGAAAGTCGGTAAATGTGGGTTAATCGGGAAACCAGAGTATGTTTTTTTCTGTGTCCTTCATCTGTCGTGACATTCAAAATACATCCCAGAGATTCCTGGGGAAAACAAAGCCGGATCCCAAAATGCTCTGTTGCTTTTTTTTTTTTTTTTTATTTCTGAAAATCTTTCCACAAGATTGTGTGTGGGAGATGGGGTATTCTTTGATTCCTGTAATCCCTTGTTAGCCTGCCTGGATCCATTAAGGACTCTCTAGATCCCAATGTGGCTTACTTTAGGTTCTTCCTAGAAGGATATGTAACTTTTTTTGTCTTTTTTTTATCTTGTGAAGGAACATCAAATGCATAATTTTAGTGGTTAAAATCATCCTTAAAAACAAATTTCTGCTTCATCTTAAGATGAATTTGTGAGATCTTCACAAATTACACAAATTCCCTCCACCGAGCCACAACGTTCAAAGTTAAAGTCAGCAGCTGATCATTTCTTCAATGGAAGAATGTCTAGGCACAGTAGGATCAGTGAGGGGATTCAATTTTGTAACCTCAAGTTTTGGTTTCTATTTATTGCAACTGATGTAGTCCTTTTGGCTTCATCGAGTTGTGATCTCCAACACTCACTCGGCTGATTTGTTGCTGAATGTAAAGCAGCAAAGGAGGAAATCAGCGTTTACTAAGAATTGCGTAAATCTTTGGCTGAGCAAACGTTTTTGCTCAGCTCCTCACCGTTGCGTACCCTCTACAAAATTTGAATTGATCAAGACCACCGTAACTCTCTTTAAAAAGTGAACCACATAAATTACACAACAAATTTCATCATCATCGAACACAACATCGACAAATTACAGGTGTGAGCAAAATTAAAATCCAACCTGCCAAAATCGACATCTCTGGAACTCCAAATATTCATCCTCAAATTAGCCCGTGGCACCTATCTTTTCTCATGCCCAAAGCCAAACTGCTGCTATTGCGCAACCATGTGGGTGTTGCCCACAAACAGTGGGAGGTGGTCACTATGCCAACTTTGGGATTGACACAGACTGATCTGTCAGAGAAATAAAAAAGAAATATTGGTGACAAAAAAGAAAGTAGCCACTCACTGGGAATTTATGTCAGCCACTGGCGGCAGTCCAAGTCATTCAGAGCAGTTTCAATAATAGTTTTGATATTAATTTTATTATCTAGTAATGGGAAAATGAGATGGAGCTCTGGAGAACATCTCTGTCTTACTGGAATACAGTGCTTTGCACCGCTGCTATAGAGCATGCCTTATTGCAGTTGCTGACGGTTCTAAAGAGTTCTAGTTTTGCATCTGCCCCATCTGCTTTCTTCTGCATGTCGATAGCTTCATTTTTTCGAAGCATTTCATTGGCTCGGCAATGTTGTGCTCTGCAATTGGTTCAAAAGGTTTCACAGTCCTTGGTGCATTTTTGTGTTTTGAGAAATGCTAAACGACCTAAGTATTAAAGATGCATAATACTTGTTAGAAATGTTGGGTAGTGAGTGTATATGTGTGTTTTTTGTCAGCCATTCATGGGAGCTTTGTTTCTGCAATACTTCAAATGCTTCAGCTTCAAATGCTGAAGTTTTCAACTCAAGTGTCGTCTTCCCACCACATCTTGGACTTGCATTTCGCATATCTTAAGTTGCTTTAAAAGTTTGCAACAGTCCATGCACTCCACCATCTCCGTAGATTGCTCAATTTGTACATAATTTAGTGTAGTTATGGTTTTGAGTGTCCATGCACTTAATAAATCAGGTCCCTGATGCAATGGAAGAATGTTGCATTAAATTGTTCAAATCAAATAAATAATGTTTTTGTGATCAATTTGCTTTCTGACAATTTGTATATGGCACCTCTCAACAAAATACAACAGAAATTCAATTTTCAAACTGAACTTTATAGGCTATGTTTTGCTCTTCTATCCACAATTTCTAGATTTTTCCAGACACTCACGATCACTGAATATAAAATATAACCCCATAAACTTTTTTGGGATGGAACAAATTTAAATTCTAGAGGCATTATTCGTCATTAGCTCAGAAAATAGACTGTCAAATGTTGACAGGAATGCATTTCTGAAGACTTTGAAGGTCCAATCATGTGATTTGATGACATTGAACCTAACTGGTACTACGGTCTATACCATGTTGCTGGGTCAGGAATTTGAACAAAAGGGGCCCACTGTCTATGTAGGATGTGGTTAGGTATAAAAGCAAAGGTTAACCCAATCCAGACAGCAGTGCAGCCGTAGCAAGGGCAGCAGCATCAGCTCATATACAACCATGTCCACCACTGACATGAGCATGGGCAAGGTAATGTTCCCAAAACTTACAGCTAACATTTATATTCCCAATGTTCAACTATAAACTGAATGTTAAATTTATTTAAATACATAAGTGACCGAATGTTTGCCGCTTTTTCAGATTATCTTCTATGAAGAAAGGAACTTCCAGGGTCGTTCCTATGAGTGCATGAGCGACTGTGCCGACATGTCCTCCCACCTGAGCAGGTGCCACTCCTGCAGGGTGGAGAGCGGCTGCTTCATGGTCTACGACCGTCCCAACTACATGGGATCCCAGTTCCTCATGAGGAGGGGAGAGTACTCTGATTACATGACCATGATGGGAATGAGCAGTGGTATCAGATCTTGCCGCATGATCCCCATGGTAGGAAGAAAAACACGTGCAAAGTGTAGCCTGACCTCTAAATATTCACAATCTAAATTAATCTTTCTGTTTGTTTACAAATCCAGCACAGAGGTTCTTTCAGGATGAGGATCTATGAGAGGGAGAACTTCGGTGGTATGATGCACGAGCTGATGGAGGACTGTGATAACATCATGGATCGTTACCGTATGAACGACTGCATGTCCTGCAACGTCATGGACGGCCATTGGCTGATGTACGAACAGCCCCACTTCAGAGGCAGGATGATGTACCTGAGGCCTGGGGAGTACAGGAGCTTCAGGGAGATGGGATTCAGTGGCATGAGGTTCATGAGCATGAGGCGCATCATGGATATGTGCTAAATGTTCTGAATTTTTTGTTTGTAATTAAAATTTGAAACCGAGTTGAGTCTGGTTTTCTTTTTAAAAAACAATCCACAAAAATCTATGAGAAGAAGCATAGAAAATGATCGTTGGTCATTGGCCAAAAACCAAGACCATGTCGATTTGTGGAAAAACTCATTTTGAAAGCTAAAGAAAGAGAATTCATTGAAAGTTCAGACTCCATATTTTTACCATTACGGCAAGTTTATTTGTATAGCACCATTCATAGAAAACGTAATTCAAAGTGCTTCACAAGAAAGAAAAATGTATTAAAATCACAAAACATAGAATCAGAAAGTTTCTTTTTAAAAAATTAAATAATTAAAACATATAAAAAGAGTAATTAATCAAAAGCACAGTTAAACAGAAGTGTTTTCAACCCAGATTTACACATTGTCACAGTAGAGGCCTGTCTCACGACCTCAGGAAGTTTGTTCCAGATTTTTGCAGCATAAAATTGAAATGCAGCTTCTCCATGTTTAGTCTTGACTCTAGACACCAGCAGAAGGCCGGTCCCAGAAGTCCCCAAAGTTCTAGATGGTTCATGTTTAGTCCTGACTCTAGGGTCCAGCAGGAGTCCGGTCCCAGAGGTCCTCAGAGTTCTAGATGGTTCATGGGACACTAATATTTCACAGATGTACTTTGGTGCTAGACCATGGAGAGACTTAAACACAAGCAGAGCAGCTTTAAAATCTATTCTCTGAGCCAGAGGAAGCCAGTGCAGAGACTTGAGCACAGGAGGTATATAAAGAGATACATAAAGGAGATATATAAAGCTGTTTTATAACAAATTGGTCCAAAATACTAAAAGTGATTTATAAAATGAACATTTGTTATTCTTCAAAAGATCTGTGATTGTGAGGATTTCTAAGAATATTGTCGAAAAATTGATTGATTCAATTATTTTTTAATTCAGCAATCAAATTGTTTTGTAGTAGAACTAAAGCCTGAAAAAGAAGATCATTCAGGTTAATGCTTAAACGCTAGCACAGCGTTTAGCAACCAAAAAATATTTGCATAGTTGTCATTTGGTTTAGGTAAAAGCCACCAATCAGATTTCAATGATGGAATTTGGCAAAGCATCCATCCCTCTTCAGCAGCGATGTGAGCAGGAAACCACTCTTTAAAGAGCTCATCTAGGTTGGGAGACAGGGTGGAGATTTTTGAGAAATTATTTACATAAAGATTCAAATTTAGAGATTAAATAACAAGAATAACTGAGCACCAAGCAGCTGAACTGCCCAACGTTTATTACTAATTTTATTAAAAATAAATGGTTGAGGTCTATGTGGTAACACGGTTGAAGCAGGCATAAGGTTTTTAAATTTTATGTCCTCGACTTTCTTTACCTTGAGCTTTGGTCACACGACTCTGAAAACCTTATCGGGGTCATGTGCTATATCTGGTACTATATAGATCACATACTATATATATGTGCTCAGTACTATATTTGGTACTGAGTAACTTTCAACAGTTTAATCAAAATCTCTTATTCTTTTAGGAGAGAACTCATTTGCAAGATTTTGTGACTTCAACCTTGGCGGTTTTGATCTTTGTTGGAATGATTATGAAAACCCTTTCAGTTTATCCTTAGCTGGCAGGCATTGTCACAAACAAGCTTCCTGTGGTTTAGCAAGTGGACTGTACTTAGTGTTCCGAACCAAGATTGCATCGAATCTGCAAGATGACCAATCTACCTACCAAGCCATGCCGTCAAAAGTGTTATGGAAGCACAGACAGACACACAGACAGATACATGGACGAGATGTGAAGTGGCTCTTCTGCATTCTGTGGGCAGAGGTGTAAAAAACGTCAATATTGGAAGTCATAAAATCCATGTTAAAAGCAGCAATTCTGCAAGCTGCAGGGAAGTAAGCCATTTTATCATTTTCATTGGAAATAACTTTCAACTAAGCAAAAGGTAATGGCTCTTAGAAGATTTTCATTTTTTCCAGCAAAGTATCTGAACTTCTTCAGTCAGCTGGGACACGGTCTCTCTCACATGCCTTCAGTGTGTTTCTGACATGTCTTTTCCAACGTCTTCTTTTACCTGAATGAAGATGGAGACACGTCCCAGTCTGTAGCTGAGTTGAGCCCTTTGGTATGTCTGAATGTGTCTAAGGTCTCCCATTAGCATCTCGGATGCCAAGCAGGAAGTAGCTCAAGCCAAAAAAAAAAAAGCAAAAACCTACTACGTAATTAAATGTCTGATTTTTTTAAAAGTAGGACATTCCAAGGCATCCCTATTCACAGAAATCACATGGTCATGAAATTTAATCTGCATTATATTCTTAGTTCTGCAGGAGTACCCTTTCATGGCTGACCTTGTAATTAGCTTTAAAAACTTTTTTTTTTTTTTTTGCATTTTATTTCAGCACATATTTTGATTATTTTTATGTGCTTATTTTCCAATCATTAATTGCCAAGCAATTCTTGTTTTTTGAGCAAAAATAGAAAAGGTTTGATTTATTTACATATGTATTTATACATTGCAAATATTTTTGAGTAACATGAGGGTCACTGTTTACCCAGCTTGTAGAGTCAGTCCCAAAATTTTGTGATTGAAACTGAGAAATTAAACCATATGTAGTTTTAAGGGTTTTGGGCTCAATCACAAACCGAGTGATTTTATTGCATTAATGGCAACAATTGTGTCTTGTTTTCCCTGTACGTTTGAAGTCCTGGTGCCTTTCACTCCTTGGTCTTTTCTGGTAAGTTGTCCATGCCTTGCCCTACCTGCCAAGGATCCGAACTCACCCAGCGTGGCTACCAGGCAGCTCCTTCTTAAGTTCCTTCTCTGACGCCTCCATGAGCCAGTAAACTGGTTGAACTGATTGGGTCCTATGTTCCATACACCCCACGGTGACATAACCAACTTGAACAACAGACTATTTAATCTAGAACGATAGAGAGGATGGAGAAAACTCTTTCCCATCAGCATTCACAAACAGGGGAGCAACACCGCATGCTGCTGACTCATGGATACCGTACAATGGTGCCATCGATTGTTTAGATACTGCGTTAGGTATAAAAAAGGCTTAAATCCAGGATGGGATTGTTATAGCATCATTCTGACAATCTGCTACCATGCGGGGAAAGGTTGGTTTATTACTTTTGGGTTAATGTGTTTCTATTTTTTGCAGAACTACCTCGAGCATTCATTGTCTTTGCACAAACACTGAGCAGTGTTAAGTTTGACCTTTGTCTTCCGTCTGTTCTGTTACTTCACAGATCATCTTCTACGAGGAAAAGAACTTCCAGGGTCGGTCTTATGAGACCAGCAGCAACTGTGCTGATATGTCCACCCACCTGAGCAGGTGCCAATCCTGCAAGGTGGAGAGTGGCTGCTTCATGGTCTATGACCGTCCAAACTACATGGGCCAGCAGTATCTCTTGAAGAGGGGCGAATACTCCAACTACCAGCGAATGATGGGTTTTGGTGACTGCATCAGGTCCTGCCGGATCATCCCACCGGTACGAAGGGAATTGAACCCATGAGCAATTTGTTCATCATTTAACCAGCTAATCTGAGCTTTGTCTTTCACAGTACCAAGGCTCCCACAGGATTCGTATCTTTGAGATGGAGAATTTCAGGGGTCGTATGAACGAGCTGATGGAGGATTGTGATAATATCCAGGACCGTTTTCAGATGTCCGATTTGATGTCCTGTCATGTTATGGACGGCCACTGGCTGATGTACGAGAGGCCCCGCTACCAAGGCAGGATGATCTACCTGCATCCTGGAGAGTACAGCAGCTTCAGAGAGATGAGCAATTCACGGATGAGATTCTGCTCCATCAGACGGATCACGGACTCCTGTTAACTTTCATTTGTTTATCTTCTGAATGAATAAAAATTTAATTTAACACACGATTCTGTACTTTTAGAAAATGATTTGTATTTGCACACATCAACATGGAAAAAGACGTAAATAGTTTTACAGCAGGATGTAATTATATAAACATGATAATGATTTAAGAAGAAAATACTACTTAACAAATGATATAATCATTTGAACCCTTTCATGCATGACTTAAATTAAACCAGGCACACACTCTTTCAGATATGGGACCATTTTTCAACACAAGCAGAGATTACATTTTTTTTCAGAAAGTGTTCATTTTGCTATAGAAAAAATTATTTCTACTAAAAACACATTCTTATTATTTATTGAAGCCTGGATTGAAGATTTCAAGCATGTTAGGCTGTAATTCCTGCAACAAAAACCCACCTGAAGTGCTTTTCTATTTCACACCTTCAAAGTACAACTGGTACATAAATATACACATAAAAACAGACTTCAGGCAGTAGGTGCATATTTATTTATGATAAGTCTTCATAAAAAATTATTGGTTTATTTACCATCTAAAAGTTTCTGAAGTCACACGTCAAGAAACAGATCAAAATGACTCATCTAATCTGTCCTGTTATTTTACTCATTAAAGGATTTTTTTAAAATGAAAGCAGAAAAAGTGAAACATAGAAAAGTTACTATCAGCATTTCTGGTCCTGGAACTTGCAAAGTAAAAGGTTTGATTCAGAATACTTTATTAATCTCTTATGAGAAAATATACCGTTAATTTGTAATATAAATTTTATAAGAGAACAATAAAATTAAAATACATAAAAGGACCCATCTCATGTAAAATTAACTTTATACAGCTTTCTACCTTCTTAAAGTGGCTGTTTGGTCTAGGGACAGGGGCACTGAGAAAATGACAGGAAACAGAGATGGAGGTAGCAGAGATGAAGATGCTGAGGATCTCTCTGCAAGTGACCAGGATGGACAGGATCAGAGGAACAGCACGTGTTAGAGGTTTTGGAGATAAAGACAGAGAGGCCAGACTGAGATGGTTTGAACATGTACAGTGGAGAGAGAGAGAGTACATCGGAAGAAGGGTGCTGGATTTGGAACCACCAGGAAAGAGAACTAGAGGAAGACCAAAGATGAGGTTCATGGATACAGTGAAGGAAGACATGAAGATAGTTGGTGTGACTGAAGAGGATGCAGCAGATAGGGCTAGATGGAATAAACTGACTTGCTGTAGCGACGCATGAAGGGAAATGCCGAAAGAAGAAGAAGACAGGTGTGTGTGGGTGTTCTATTTATTACCAAACTGGTTTTTGAATTATTTAGTCGGGGACAAAATGAATTAGTATTTCTGCCACCCTCTCGAGTGACGACAAGCAAAAGGTTGCTTCATTTATGACACTTTTTGTTTAGTAGGAATTGTTTCACACATGCTTCCTCATGCTTTTTTTCCCATTCTTCTTCCCTCTCCGCTCCTCCGTGCATTGATCAGAGGGTCCCTCAAGACCTGCTTCAAATTTAAGAGGCGGAGCATGTGCTTCTCAGAAGAAGTGGGAGGATGAACAATAGTCAGGCTTTCACCCTTCTTGTACTGTGATGAAACTCTATAAGTGAGTAATATTTTATAACCATTGTGTAATGCAGGGGTGCCCATTGTGTCGATCGGGATCAACTGGTCGATCGCAAATGCATTATGGGTAGATTTCATGGCATTGAAATAAAAAGGAAAAAAAAGTTGTCGCTAGCCTATCATCAGTCTCACAATGACATCTGCCCCTAAGTCAGCTGCTGGAGTTGCTAAAATTTAGGAACTCTGGAAACGATCTGTTGGGGTTTGCGATGGTAACACGGGACGGGTAGATGTCAGGAGGCTTGATATTTGTAAAGTAGATCTTGGGACAAAAAGTTTGGGCACCCCTGGTGCAATGGATGTTCCAACTTGTGGTTGTTTATGTGCACACAATGCAACGAGAAAAGAGTTATTTTGGATGAGAACGGACCTTCATTGAAGTGAAGCCAACCATTTCAGAGCAGTTTTGACAGAAACAAAGCTATTCTCAAATTTTCTCCAGTATTCATATACATTCACCAGTGATACAAAATCACTTCACACACATGCAGTTCGTTTTTGCACATGGAATAATGATGCACAAAATATTTTAAAGATGAATGAAGAAATCATAATAACTTTTTTTTAGTTTATTTTGCATCTGATAACAAGCACATCAAGTATTGGGGTTTTTTTGCACTCAAAAAAAAAAAAAGCAAAGCAGTACAGTTCATGTTTGACGATGCAAAAATCCTGCAGGTGTTATGCTGACATCTAATACTGCATCCATCATGCATGCAATGAAAGTTTGTGATTAGCATGCAGTGCTGCACACTGACAGAAACACACTTTTATCATCAGCTCAGAATTTTGTCGTCTTGTTCCCATAAACTTAGTCTTTTATTTCAGAGTTATTGGATTTCCGTTTTAATGGAAAGATGCACCGGTGTAAACACGTTATCATTCTGCAGCATAAAGAATACAAAGCAGGGCCTCTTCTAACAAATGCAACCACGGCAAATCATGATCCGTTAAAGGTCGCTTTGAATTGAACCGTATATGAGGGGGCCTCTGTTCCATATCGCTCTGTCAGGAATTTAAACAATGGGGTCATGTATGCTTTGGCTGCGAGGTCAGGTATAAAAGCAACAGCAGCACATCAACGAATCTGTGCACTGCATCTGAGACTAAAAACCTGCAACCATGACCATGGGAAAGGTTTGTGCACATGGCAAACAATTCCAGCATCTTGAGATGCGGACTCAAGACGTTTATGATATTAAAAAATATTTGGTGCAACTATTTCTGTTTGTTTTCTCAGATCATCTTCTACGAGGAGAGGAACTTCCAGGGACGTTCCTATGAGACTAGCAGCGACTGCCCTGACATGACCTCCTTCCTGACCAGGTGCCATTCCTGTAGGGTTGAGAGTGGCTGCTTCATGGTCTACGACCGCCCCAACTTCATGGGAAACCAGTTCTTTGTTAGACGGGGAGAGTACTCTGATTACCAGCGCATGGGCATGAGTGACTGCATCAGGTCCTGCAGGATGATCCCCATGGTATGAACTGATGCACAAGTAGGCTGGTACAAACATACTCATTTAAAATCTAAAAATAACTGATTTGTTCTTTTGCTTACAGCATAGAGGCCAGTTCAGGATGAGGATCTATGAAAAGGAGAACTTTGGTGGTATGATGCACGAGCTGATGGAGGACTGCGACAACATGATGGACCGCTATCGTATGAACGACTGCATGTCCTGCAACGTCATGGACGGCCACTGGCTGATGTACGAGCAGGCCCACTTCAGAGGCAGGATGATGTACCTGAGACCTGGAGAGTACAGGAGCTTCAGGGAGATGGGAATCAACAGCACAAGGTTCATGAGCATGAGGCGCATCATGGATTCTTGCTATTAGATCTCCAGTGTTTTAAATAAAACTTAGTGGTCCTCTTTTAAATGAACTCCTCTGTTATTTCATTCTAAGTTCACAAATTAATTTGAAAAGTAAATATATATACAAGCACATTACGAGTACATTGTTTCATCCAAGGGAACTGGATGCAGGACTAATTTGTTTGGTTTAACTGCTCTGCAAAACCAACAAAACGCAAAATTGTATCTGGTTTTTTTTTACAATTCCTTGGGTCGCCTACACCTTCCTCTTGAAAGCAACGTACGGAAAATGATTAGAAAAACTAATGGTTTGGAAAACTTAAAAAACTAAAGCTAGCATATGAGTTTACTCTATTTAGCAGAAACGTTGTGACCCATTTAAAATCAGCACTAATCATACAGTATCACTAATACAGTATGTCTGGTTATTAGTACTGAATTATGATCTTTGGTCAGACTGGTGACCTGTCTGGGGTGAACCCGTCTCTCTTTTACTCGTTTACTCGCCAGTGTAGGTTAATTTGCACACAGAAATAACTCCAAATTTAAATGATCAGGCCCGAATTAAGGCATCGGCGCTCAATGTCGGAAATGGCTACACCTATTCATGCACTTTGAACTGGGGAAGCTCTTCAAAAATTCCAGGGATTCTACAATCTTGTCTTTTGCTTCTCTCTTGGTCACATGTGGGTGTTTTTATTTAATGGAGGGAAGCAATTCCACCAACCGACAAATTGGGTTTGGTAGACACAATATTTTCTACAATCTGAGAAGATTGGATCTAAAAACAGAAACTTTCACAAGCTCTGCAGTTATTTCTCGTAGATATTCTAAAATTTACATAAAGTGAGGCAACCAGGGCTCCTCAAGTTTACAAACAGAGACCAGCTACGGACTTGACAGTTAATATGGATCGCAAATACAAATGGCAACAAGTTTTCTCTTTATGGTGGCTGGGTTCTATTTTAGAGATAAGTTTGAGAAATTGTCCACCCGAAGGGTCTTTAGAATAGAATCACTGCTTGTCAGCATTGAGAAGTCAGATGGAGTGGTTTAGGCATCTCCGCATGATGCCACCTGGACAACTCTCTGATCAGGTGTTCTTGGCGCATCCCACCAGGTTTAGACTCAGGAACCAGTGGGTAAGACTATGTCCCTCAGCTAGTCCGGGAACATCTTCGGATCCTCTGATGAAATGGAACATGTATCCCAAATGAGACTGAACAGACTTTCTTGTTTAGGCTGCTGACCATTTACCAAACCTCACAGAGATGGAAACTGTTGATATGATATGGTAAGTTAATAACAAAAGCAATCAATTGCAATTTTTTCATACCCAACACACTTCTTTAGTGTCTTTTCAGTGTCCAGCAAACTATTTCAATTGACTGATAAACTAGAGAAGTTTATTTCATTCATTCACTTATTAATGAATAAAATGACCAATAACAAGGGACACTCAATCAAACCTCTTTTGCAATGATAAATGCAAATCCATATTTTTGAATGTACCAATCATACTGCTCTCAGTCTTGAAAAAGGCTGACAGTTGAAGAGAATTGAATGAAATTAGAGTGTCTACACTCTGAGGGAACACAAAAGAGCCTCATTCATGCAGGTCATTGTACTGCACAATGGGAACAGTGCAGAACTCTGTTTGCTCATTTCTATTCAAAGAAACAAAATTTTGTGGAAGTCTCAAGAGTTTTCTATGCTTTGCAACCTAAACAAAGGAAATTTTACTGTTAAAAAAAAGTAAAAACTGTCAAAGCTCAATGCATGTACCTCTGTCTGAGTGTGTGACTGGGAGGAAGAGCCCTTCTGATCTGGTGTTAGTTTGCTTTACTTGTGTGCAATATAAGGATTGTCAGTCGTTCAAGCATAAGTGAGTCCAATAGCTCATCTGACACCAGGACAGTTTGGGCCGCAGACCGAACATTGACTTTTTTGTTGGGTTGGTTGTTGGTTTGTTCAACTTGTAGCCATTTGTCTTGAACATTAGGATGTCCAAAAGTAGGGTGTTCAAGACACCCTAGTGACCATTCAGCTCTTGATGTTGAGTTGTCTCAAATGGTGAAGTATGAAGGCATTTGGACTTGTTCAGCCCAAAGACCTGTACGGGTCAAATGGAAATGTCTGACAGAGGCCTTGATCAGAACATGCACTTCTGGCTGAGTTTTTGGGGAAGCAAAGGGTCAATGAGCTCAAATGAGCTTTCCTCCACACCGACATGAGGTTTCACTGGAAGGTTGTCTCTGCTTGTCATTGCAGTGATTTTATTTATTATTTAAGGGTGTCTTCCATCTGAAGAGGAGGGAGTCTATTTAACCTCAAGGTTTCAGGGACAGTTGACGGGCATCGAGAAGCTGGGCAAAAACCTGTCATGTTGGTTGCTTGAGCAAAATTATTGGGTGGGCAGAATTTGAAAAGAACATGAATAACAACTTCCAATTGACTCAAAGGCAGTCCTTCCATCCAGAAACACAGTAAGATGTACCAGTATAACACTGGAGGCAGTGGTAAACTGCTAGCTTTTGCAAGACTAGACCCAGGAAGGACTCTTGAAGGTTAGCTGCACTTTGAGATGTGTTGAGTGATACCTGAACTACCTTTCCAAACTCACCAATTTATCTTCCAATGAGGAAGAAAAGAACAGGAAGCAAGAATGGACAGTAAAACTCATTGGCTGTGGTTTGTTTGGTAAACTGGGACAGAGTTGTGTCTATACAAGGAAGACCGGAGATTTTCCTCTAATAAAAAGGGAAGCCATTCACAGGCTACCAGTTAACGTCTACTATGAGCATACAGTAAGGGAGATTAGTTGAAATAGTTGCACCATGGGGAGGTGTGGTGTGGTTCTCATTCTGATTGTGGAAAAAATACCGGGATTACACCCTGCTTAGGATGTTGGAGGGGGCTTGGAAGCTCACCAAACAAGCCTATATTGTTATACAAAGCACTCTTTAACCTTATCTGAATATGATTGAAAAGCAAGCATTTTTAATAATCTAAATTACATTTATTTTTAAAAAAAGTTAAACAAAGCCCAATAGAATAAAAGAAATTTCAGAGAATTTTACAAAACGTTTTGTTTTTTTTTACTGTGACCTGCAGAGATAAGCTTTTCACTGCTTTAGCTTTCTAAAATGGAAAACAAAAAAAATTGTCTTGTTGCTTGTGTAAAACAAAATAGTCTGCATGAGACAGTCATACTGAGGTTGTTAATATGCTGTACTTTGGCAGACAAATGGCTTGTGCATCAGTCTAAAACATTCAGTATCCCTTTATGCAGATAATATTACTCTATTTCTGAACAACGCCCAAATTTGACAGTTTGACAATGATAACATATTAATAAACTTTGTGGACGAAATGTTCCAGTTCCAGAGTGAAAAAAATAGAAGAAATCATAAGGAACATTTCATTTAAACTGCTTGATCTTTCCAACCAAATTGCTTGCACTGTGTATTTCACTTTTTTGTTTCCATGCACAAGATGGCTGTTACAGCAATTCTAATTAATTCAGAACTTTATGTTTTTGTTATTCTAGGTTACAAAAACACAAAGAAAAGCATTTGCACTTTAAGAATGAAAGAATTCTTTAATTTTTTAAGAATTACTGAGTTAGTTTATGCACTTCCGCATTGCAACGTGGATATATTTCTTTCCCATTTCTAAGAGAAAGCGATAGATGTAATAGGGCGGCCACGCTGTTTTAAAAAGGATGCTTCGCCATGAATTGGGAGCATTCCCCGAGCATTAACCAACTCATTCATTTAACAATCAATAAGCCCAGCCATGAAGGTAAGATAGTGGAAAAATGAGGCCCTTACGGTAGACATTTTTTGGGGGGGTATAATAACCTTTTTCAGGATTGATTTGTAGACACCATCTAATTACTTTTGTACATGTAATTTTGATTGTTTTATGTTTGATTATGTTTATATTTAGTTGAATTCCGAAAGAAAATTTTACACAAAATCAATTTTTACAGATTTCTTACATATTTCAATGCTTTTCCCACATGAAAACATACCTGAAGTGGTTTTCTGTTTTATCAATGCATGTTTTTGGTAATTCCTTTTCCTGTTCAGTATTCAGAAACAATCCCAAAGTCAGGAAGTTCATAGCCATGGATTTTTTCCCCGCACCCACACTCTAGCATAAGCATGAAGTGTTTTTGATTTAACAAAGTAAATAAAGACATAGAAATCCCACAAACATGACAAACAAGGTTATGAACCACACATTTTTATTCACTCAAGTCAAATATGAAGGTCTAGCACATGTCAGTGATACGCCTCATGCTCATGAACCTCATGCCACTCATGCCCAAGTTCATGAAGCTCCTGTACTCTCCAGGCCTCAGGTACATCACCCTGCCTCTGAAATGGGGCTGCTCATACATCAGCCAGTGGCCGTCCATCACATTGCAGGACATGCAGTCGTTCATGCGATAGCGGTCAATGATAGACTCACAGTCCTCCATCAGCTCGGACATCTGACCACTGAAGTTTTCCCTTTCATAGATTCTCATCCTGAAGGAACCTCTGTGCTGTAATTTAATGCAGAGATAAGAAAAATGTCAATGCCAGCGCCATCAGTTATGTTAAAACTCCAGATGAAACCAAAGTTTAGACTCACATGTGGGATCATTCTGCATGACCTGATGGACTCAAACATCATCCCCATGCTCATCATACGTTGCATATCATGGTACTCTCCTCTCCTGAGGAAGAACTGGTTTCCTGTGTAGTTGGAGCGCTCGTACACCATGAAGCAGCCACTCTCCACCCTGCAGGACTGGCACCTGCTCAGGTAGGAGGAAATGTCGGAGCAGTCGCTCATACACTCGTACGAGCGACCCTGGAAGTTCCTCTCCTCGTAAAAGATGATCTGAAACAAAGAAGCAGAACAAAAATCTTAATCTAAGAATCAATTTGGTCTTGACACAGATGTTTTAATATCTAAGGTTTTTTTTCCTTTACCTTTCCCATATTGGTGGTTTGGGTTGTTTCCAGTTGATGGATTAACTCGCTCTGTCGACTCCATGATTCCACGGCCTTTTTATACAAAATCCCAGGGGCCATGATGTGTTGTTATTCAAATGTGCAAAGCTGATGAATTAGCAGTATGACTTTTGCTGAATGGGGTCTATAAATGTGTAACAATAGCTCTCCATCCATACATTTCTGGCAGCAGTCATCTGCATTGTCCAATACAGGCATAAGCTTTGTTTGTATATCATTCTCGGTCAGACCATTCCCTACATATGGGCAGATTATCAATTTGCTATTGGACCGCATATCAAATAAATTGAAATTGGTCCTTGCGTCGTTACAAGGCCTGTAAAAAGAATGAAATACAATAGGTTTGTGCACTTCAACACTGATAAAAAGCCCAGTGGACACAAAAATGTGGCATTTGATGCAATTAGATGTAATTATGCATGTTTGGTTTTGCAATTTTCTGATAAATTGGTATTTTATTGCTTTTAAAATACCAATAAAACATTTATTTTTATGCCGGATTAAACTTTTTTTTATAGTAGACGATGTTACAAAATAATTAAATATTAAGATTCAAACAATACAATGCACTACATCAATCCCGTCAAGAGACGGAAATTAAATTGTGTAAAAATTGGTAACAATGAATTGTGATAGTGAAACAGAAAAGATTGAGTTTGTTTATTCAAAGGAAAAATCATTGTTGCAGCAGGTTACAGGTTTAATCATTTGTTGCTAAAAGTCTACCTTAGTTCAGACTAAATTTTGTGTAAAATAAAGGCAAATGTAACCATGAACCCAAGTGAGATCTGTTGATTTTTTTTGAAAAGCTCGGATCTTTTTCTTTCGGCATTTCCCTTCAGGGGTCGCCACAGCAAGTCAGTTTCTTCCACCTAACCCTATCTCCTGCATCTTCTTCGGTCACACAAACTATCTTCATGTCTTCCTTTACTGCGTCCATGAACCTCCTCTTTGGTCTTCCTCTAGGCCTCTTTCCTGGTGGCACCAAACCCAGCATCCTTTTTCCGATGTCCTGTCTCTCTCTCCTCTGCACATGTCCAAACCATCATAGTTTGGCCTCTCTGACTTTATCTCCAAGCTTGGATGGAATAAAGTCTCAAATGGAAAGAATTTTTTTTTTGTTCCGGTAAAAACAAAGAGCCGCCTTGGCGGACTAATGCTGTTGCTCAGTGAAGAGTCACTTTACCAACCAAATACAAAACATTCATTATTCCAGAAAAAATAATCTTTTTAATGTGAAACAGCATCAAACCAACAAGGAAACTCTTTCAAAGAAAGAGTTTCTCAAAATTTTTAAACCAAAAAAATACAAGCACTGTCATCAACATGAACTTTAAGCATGCTATGAAAAGGTGTGGCTGGATTCATGGGCATACACAAATACAGGGGTGGGCAATTAATTTTTATCAGGGACCGCATGAGAAGCCTGAATTGTGTCAGAGGGCCACCAACTTTCTTTGATTGTAAAATACTTAAATATTTTGAATAGCTGGTACTGATAATCAGAAGAATAAAGCATTCTGTAAATATGTATATTAGATCATGTGAAATCAACTTCGTTATCAACTTTTCTTTTCTTGGGGTGTGCCGACATCTTGGGGATTACCTGGCGAACAGCATCACCTTCACTCACACATGTGTATACGCCAGAGGTGTCAAGTAACGAAGTAAGACTACTTCGTTACCTTACTCAAGTAGAAAATCTCGTTATCTTTACTTTAACGAAGTAATTATTTTTTTGTCTACTTTTTACTTTTACTCACTACTTTTTTGTGCAATTATCTGTACTTTTACTTCGTTCATTTTATAAAAAGTAGTCGCTACTTTCGCCATTTTGTCACCGTTAAAATGCCGCGACTGTTTGTTGGAGTTTTTTTTTTTTTATGAACCCTGAATGCATCAAACAAAGGAACAGATGAATGATTGGCTGAAAGGTCCAGTCAATCATTACTTTGGGGCGAGTAGCCCCGCCCACAAACTTTTAAAGAGCAGGGACGTCAATTTCCGTGTTTGAGACTCGGGCTCGGAAATCAAAGTGTTTCTGATGCTGCAACACTGAACTTTGATTGAATTATCAATTTTTTAAAAAAACAACAGCAAAGAAATGTTTTTTTTTATTATTATTTTCAGTCTGCGGTTATTGTAAACGTCTTTGCTGAAAATGTTGTAGATGGTATTTTTATAAAAATAACTTTGATCTGTGACGCACTATTTTATCTTTAGAAACAAAGCTGATTGAACTGATTAATCCATAAATAGTAGTGGATGAAGTATTTGTGCTTAAAAGCATCCAAAATGTTATTGATTAGTTTATAAAGACTTACTGAGGAGATTAAAACTACACATCGCTTAGATTTTGTATCATGAAGATGTTTGGGTTAACATAAAAAAAACCTTATATGTATGTACACTTATATATGTAGATAAGTATATATGTAAATTTATATATACCGTCTCCTAGGTCCCGCCCCTACTGGTTTTTTAAAATCTTGTTTCCCTGGTTATTTTTTCATTTTTACAGTTCTTAAAATTTTAGAAAAAGAATCCAAGGATTTTGCCTCCTGTGTGTTTCCTTCACTCCCACTGCCTTACGAGTGCATGTAAAGGGTGTTATTTTGTCAATGGGCGTGGTTTTACTGGGTGTACGATATTTTTTGTAAAATACGATAATTTTACGTCATTAGTACGATAATCCAGCACCTCCCACCTGGCAACGCTGGTTCCAGGTGTCACGCAGGCTTTATGTGGCACTCCCAACCTTATCAACTTGATAAAGACTATTTTTTTTTTTTTTTTTTTTTTATTTATTTATTTCGGTCACAGTGCAACCTCATATCAATGAAATAAAGAAAACAACCATATTCCAGCAAAGGACCAAAAAGGTAACGGCTGAAGCAAACGCTTATTACGCCGACCCTTTTTTTTTTTTTTTTAATGTCATAATAAAAGCAAAAAGACATAAGTAAATACTAAGTCATCATAATTGTTATAACACATAACATAATAATATCATAATACATCATAACATAATCATAACACATCATAACATATAACATAATCATAACACATAATCGTAACACATAACATAATCATAACACATCATAATTGTTTACTTTTTATAGAAGCTTGAATTTAACCATCAAGACTTGCATATTTTTTAAGTATTAATAACTTAAATTTCTTTTTTAAACATAAAAGATTTAAACACAATTTAAGTTCATCATTACAATTATTCCAAAGATCCACACCTTTAATAGAAATACAGAATTTTTTAACATTTGTTCTAAATTTATTTTTAATGAACACATCATTTCCTCTTAGTTCGTATGGACTTTTCCTAATAATAAATATATTTTGTAGAGAGTTTGACATCATGTTTTTTTTTATCTTAAATATGAATTTTAAAGTGTGTAATTCCACTAGATCATAGAACTTTAATGTTTTTAAATTTATAAATAGATTATTGGTAGGTTGATTATAAGATGAGAATGTTATTGCTCGTATATGTTTTTTTTGTAAAATATAAATTGGTTTTGTGTTAGTTTTGTACGTATTTCCCCAAATCTCGATACAATAAGTTATATATGGAAGTACTAATGTATTATATAACATAAACAAACTGTTTTTATTTAGGACAAATCTGAATTTATAAATGATTGCTATTACTTTAGACAGTTTATTTTTTGTATAATTTATGTGTGATTTCCAGCTTAATTTGTGATCTATAATCATTCCAAGGAACTTACTGTCGTAAGCTCGTTCCAATGGGGTGTTATTAAGCATAATTTGAATTTGTTTAGGTACTTTTAATTTTGTAAATACTATAAATTTCGTTTTTTTCAATATTTAATGATAATTTATTTATGTCAAACCATATTTTTATTTTACTCAATTCTCTTTCAACTGATTGTATCATTTGGTTCAGGTCTTTTCCTGAAAAGTAAAGAGTAGTGTCGTCTGCAAACAGTACATAATTTATTAGTTTGGATGTGTAACACAAATCATTGATGTACAGGATAAAGAGTTTAGGCCCCAGCGTTGAGCCTTGTGGAATTCCATGGAATTCCTTGTGGAATTCAGTATTGCCTCAAAGAACTTTGAAAACTAGCTGCCTTCAAGGCTTGAAAAAGCCTTTTGGTCATTTTTTTTTCATTTATTTATTTATTTTTTTTACATTGAGTGTGTTTGTGTCTGCTGAAGTTGGTTAAATTAGGTGATGCAGAGTGAAGCTTGATAGCTGAAGGGACGTTACATAATGCCCTGCTTATGTTAATACATTTGATTGTGTTAATTAATCGATTTCCAATAAAGATTATTAAGAAATAAATGTTTCTGATTCATAAAGTTTAACACCAAAACACTTTCATTTATTATCATATTTTCTGCTCCTTAAAGCATGTGATAATAGTTAAAAAATATGTTCATACGCTTTTGTTAACAATATTCCTTTTTTTCTGAAAATTACTTTTACTTTTTTTACTTTAAGTAGTTTTAAAATAGGTTACTTTTTACTTTTACTTAAGTAGAAAACTTGAGTTGATACTTCTACTTTTACTAAAGTAGTTTTTTAACTCGGTATTTATACTTCTACTTGAGTAGAAAATGTTGGTACTTTTGACACCTCTGGTATATGCGAGTGAAGGTGCTACGTCTACGACGTGCATACGTAGCAACATAACACGTTTCAAAATAAAATTTCAAAATAAAAGTTAAAAAAAAACCTTTAATTTATGGTGTTTATGATTGGCCTCATGTGGGCCGGATAGGGACGTACAAAGGGCCGGATGTGGCCCGCGGGCCTTAATTTGCCCAGGCCTGCACAAATACAAGGTGTAACTAAAGATTTATTTTCAAGACGTTGAACTTAACTTGAACTTGAGCTTTTAAAGATTTATTTTAAATCTTTAAAATAAAGGCTTGAATCCTGACTGTATTTTTAAAGTTAAGGCTTGATTCCAGCCTGTATTTGTGGCTGGATAAAAGGGCAGACACAAATACAAGGTGTAACTAAAGATGTATTTTCTAGAAGTTAAAACTGACTAGAAAACTGACTGACTATTTTCAGTAATCTCACAGAAACGCAGAGACCTGGAGCCCGTGCAAGTGAAAAGGTCTATCATGTACTTGGAGATCGACAACCTTCAATGCTACTGAATGCTTCCAGCATTCAGGAATGTGTCAGGAAAACCGGCAGAGAAAAGATTAACTGATGACTGGCCCTTGTTACCACATGGAACCAACAACCTGGACGAGGCTAATTCTTTTTTTAAAGGTATGAAGTACCCAAGAAAGGTGCATTACTGCCTCTCACTAGATCCTAAAAAATGATCTCATAACAACCTCATACACCTCAGGAAAGTGAGCACAACACCAAAACCCTTCCCCTGACGACATCCCTCAGCCCAGCATTCTCCAATACCCCCAGCATACCCTCCCTCAACTCAACAAAACTTGTTCTACCCCCTCTGCTTCCCCACAGTAATCACTGTCATTCATAGTCCCATCTAAATGTTCCCCAAAACCCTAAGATTATCATTCAACCCAGTATGCCTAGCCCTTAACCTACTCAAAGCCACCTGTCTCCAGGTCCTCCCACTAACCCGCGCCACACTCACTCCCACCGCCCTCTGCACGTCTTGCAACTTCCATCCCTTGACCTCTGATTCCAACTCCAACTGCCACTGCTTCACTATTCGCATCCAGACCACCGCCTTCGCCTCACCCCAGGAAAGAGCCACGACCCTCTCCACCACCACTCTTTCCGCTAGCATTTTCGTCACCCTTTTCGCCACCACATCTATCGTTCATAGCCCCCAATCCCAGAATGACCCGGAACTCTCTACTCACTACCCCAACACCATGGGGAAAACATCCCACACTGGCAGAGCCTGGATGAGTGGGGGTGGTTTAAGTTGCTGGATGATGATGATCTCTGATCACCTGCAGTTGGTGAGAAGGGTCTCCCGGAAACAGACACCTTTCGAGGCAGGAGCAGGGATCACAACCAATCAATATATCAATTAATAAATGTTGATGTATTTGTATGTCCTTATTTATATTTGACTATATAAACCAATGTGAATATGCACACGCACACACATGTGGCATAAGACATGTTTAGGTCTATAATGGATCTAACTAAATATTAATAAGAGAATGGTCCTCAGAATCTTAAACACTGACTGTAAAGCACAAGTGTTGAAGTCCAGTCCTCGAGGGCCGGAGTCCTGAAGGTTTTCCATGTGCTCTTGCATTTGCACACCTGATCCAGGTTAGTGAGTCATTGTGCCAAATTTGATTGGCTGTTGATTTCAGTTATTGTGCATCAGCTGTGTTGAAGCAGGAACACATGGAAAACCTTCAGGATACCGGCCGTCAAGGACCGGACTTTGACACCCCTGCAGGACTCTTGCTCTTGAAGTTTTTTAGGATTTGAGGATGATACGGTTGTAAAAGTTTGAAGACCAAATTGGTCTTTAATTGATAATAGCGGTGCCTGATTGTATTCCATCTACTTAGCAAGTGAGGTGCTGGGTAAACTCTGTCCAGGTCACCGGTCGGTTGCAAAAGCAGTAAAAATTTACAGAAAAGTTTAGCTCCATTCCAGCAAACTTTTGACACTAACCAAGAACTTTCACATTGGCTTCTACACTGAATGAGTTGGTATGTTTGTGTCTCTATGCCTACAGCGCTCTCATTTGTGCCCATGTTCTCATACGTTCAATCTTTTTGGCCAAGTCATGTTCCCTTTCATGGTTAGGTTAATATTAGAAAGAAACTTTTAATGCAAATCTTAATTGTGGTAATCTACTTAATTTGAAGTCTAACAACAATAATACGTCGTTATTTCATCTTTAAATATACCATATCTTCACAAAATATTATTATTACACACATGTTGTAAACATAATGTCAAAAAAAGTATTTTTTACAAGTTTTTAAGGCCAATTTGTAATAAATTTAGCTTTTAATCTTTCCAAAAGTTAATGAATCAATAATTATCGTTTTTATTATTGTGTTAAATCATGAAGCATAAATTTGAGATCATCTAAGAAATTAATGTAGAGAATAGTATGATAAAGAATATCTTATGTCTATTATTTCACACAGAATTCACAGCTAAAGGATCTCTTTCTTACCTGAGTGACAAAAGCAAACCTCCTTCAAATCAAATTTGAAGAAGCCAATGAAACACTTTCACAAGTTAAAAATTCAACATCTTTAATAAACAAAGTGTTTGATATTTACAGCAAGTGTTGATGGCTAAAAGTCGGTGACCCTCCTGAAGGATCCTACTATGGCACAGGTGGCACACCAGTCGCGATACCTCCTGTACTCCCCGGCTCTCAGGAAGTACTGCCTGCCCCGAAAGTTGGGGTACTCGTAGAAGATCCAGTAGCCGTTCATAACATTACAGGAGTAGACGTGGCGGTGATGGAAACGATCAGACACACAGGGACAGTCATCCATGAACTCCATCATGTGACCACTGAAGTCCGGCTTCTCGTAGATTCGCAATCTATAGGAGCCTCGATACTGTGAGAGCAACAGATTAACACGTCAAACATTTTAGGTTTATTGAAAACTACAACAAGACATTTCTTAACTTTATTCTGGGTTTTGCACATTTTTCTTTGGATTTCACCAGTTTTTAAAACTTTCCACCAGCTAATGCCAACTTTTTCTGGGTTTCTGTAACATTTTTGAGGGTTTTTATCAATTTATTCTGAAAATTTTTTTTTTTTTTTTTTTTAGAATTCATTAATTTTATTTAACGTTTCACTAACTTTATTTTGTACTTTTGTATTTTTTCTGCTTTTTGTTATTTTTATACACTGTTGAAACTTACTATAGTGTACTAAAAATGTTTCATTTTTATCTGAGACGTATCTACTTTCTTAAAGAATTACTGAGATTAAGGTTAGTTCATCACTATGGAATTATCCACATTTCTCAAAATTTTTACCAACATTATTTGGAATTTTACAAACTTTTTTCTGTTTTTTTATGACATTTAATGGTTTACTAAAGTCATTTGTAGTTTTTTAGGCTTTATTCTAATATTTTTTAAGATTTTTTTTAAGGTTTCACTTCTTTATTGGGAATTATACTACCTTTATTGTGAGATTTACTAACTTTTTACAGTTTTTACTAACTTTAATTTGGATTTTATTTGTTTTATTTATACTTTGACTAACGTTTTTACAAAACTGACCAACTTTATTGTGTAATTTCTTATTGTTTTCTATAGTTTGCAAACTTTATTCTAGATTTTTTTTGGTTTGTTCCGGATTTTGCCGACTTGAGTTTGGAATTTTCTCCTTTTATTTTGGCTTCTACTAACTTTATTTTGCATACAACCCAGATGTGGCTCCAAAGAAAATCACAAAATTGTCTTCAATCCATGGATCGTAATCCCATTGATCCAACATGACCACAAAAACACCTTCAAACTTCCAAAAAAAAGTCCATGTTGTCGCAAAATACTTAGCAAAAGTAGATGTTTGTTGTCCTACCGCTGGAATCATCCGGCAGGAGCGAATACAGCTGCTGAAACCCATCCATCTCTGGTAGTCAGGATACTCGCCCCTCCTCATGTAGTACTGGTGACCCATGAAGTTGGGCCGCTCATAGATCATGAAGCAGCCACTCTCCACCCGGATAGAATTACAACGGCTGAAATACGTGTGAAGGTCTGTGCAGTCATTGCTGCACTCATAACTCCGACCCACAAAGTTCTTGTCCTCGAAAAAGATGATCTGGAGAAAGATACATGCTCTTTCAGGGCCAAACTTTGATCCAGGGGATGAAGCTAATGAACACACTAACAGACTGTGGGGCGTTCAGTGTCAGCAGGCAGGACAAACAGTACTTACCTTGCCCATGGTCTCCGTTGGAGAGATTCCCCATGTTTTCAGGGCTTTTTATACCACCTCTCCACAAACAATGCATTGTTATTCAAATTCTCTCGTAGTTATAACTAAAGGCTACTAGCACATGTTTAGCTTTTTGTTGGAGTACAACGTTGGGTGAGAAATATGGATTTGTATTTGAAAAAAAAGCATAAATAATTAACAGGTTTGGTGTTTTTACACGCATGGACAAAGGAAAGGACTAGTATGGTATCCACACATCCAGCAGACAATAGCTTCAGAACAATATGGAACAGCCCTTTGGTATTAAATATGTTGTGTAACGGAGCAGGAAGCCATTCAGCCTCCCTGCTTCTCTACCTGAGCACCACTGGAAGCTAATGATCTCCTGTTTGTGTGCTGCTATACACATCTCTGGACATACATGGAACCCAGAAGGATTCAGACTGTTTATTGTACAAACTTTATTTTGAACCTCTCTTCTCTAAATTATTTCTAGAGCACTTTATTTTATTTTATTTTTTTATTTGAATCAATTTACTTGCTAGTGTGTCTTAAAAAAATGTTGTACTCTTACCTTCAAAAATAGCAATGAGTAGTTTTGTCTTTTCACGTAAAAACGTTACTTTTCTTCACGTATTTATCAGGACGGCCATTTTTAAATCTGCGCTTTTTGTAACACAGTGTTGGAGATGTTGTCACTTTAAGCAAATGGATTTTTTTTAAAAAAACTACAGTTTGTTGGTTAAAAAAATGGTTCATTCCTCAAGCAGGTGTTTTTTTGCCTTTTTCTTTGATGACATTTTTAGGGGAGTCTCGGTGACCATATAGATGATTATTGTGGTTTAAATTTATGTGTAGGTGGAAAAATGGATCCTTAAGAAATGTTTTGCTAGTTTTGGCTTTAATCAATAGTTCAGGTTGTTTTCTGTATCAACTAAATGTTTCCGTGATAATTACCTGTGATGTTACAATCCCGTACTGTTCAACTTAGTGTTTAACACAAATGCCCTGAACGACATACTGTATGCCAACTACAGAGACCAGCTGATCCCATTAGGGTGTCAAGCTGTGAGCTTGTTAGACTGGCGTTGTCTAGTATGGAATGCCTGAGCCCTGTGGAGATTCAAATCCAGTGTACATGCTTGTAAGACGCTGTGATAAACAGTTTGGTTCACGCCCACCAACAGGTCAACCATACTTTACTCCTTATCGGATTGGTGTGAATGTGGTGATGAAATAGCAGCAAAAACTATTAAAAAGATTGGTTGAGTTAAAGTTTATTGTGGTAAACATTTATTTTTATGCTGGAGTTCAGTTTAATTCTGTGATTCTTCTGATGGAGCCAATCCTTGAGCTGAGGCCACCCCAGTCGCTGTATCTGCGGTACTCCCCAGGACGCAGGTAGTATACCCTGCCTTTGTAGTTGGGCTGGTCATACAGAAGCCAATGGCCATCCATCACGTTGCAGGAGTTGAAATCAGAAATGCTGAGCTGGTCCTGGAGATTTGGGCAGTCATCCACCAGCTCATGCATCTGGCCGGACATGTCGAAGCGCTCATAAAGCCTCATCCTGTAAGACCCCTGGTGCTGCCGCCACACCACACACTCTGTTACCTTCTCATTCACTTCTCAAACACATTTTAAAGTGATCATCTTCATGGCTTACCTGTGGGATCATTCGGCAAGACCTGACACAGTCATTAATTCCGATCACACGTTGGTTATCAGAGTACTCCCCTCTCCTCAGGTAGTACTGGTTTCCCATAAAGTTGGGTCTCTCGTACACCATGAAGCACCCACTCTCCACCCTGATGGAATTGCATCTGTTGAAGTAGGTGTGGAGATCGGCACAGTCGCTGCTGCACTCATGGGAGCGCCCCTGGAAGTTTCTGTCTTCGTAAAAAATTATCTTTAAAAGCAACACAGAAGATTTTCACACAAAGGTGTCAGTGTTTTGAAATGGGATAGAAAGTAGAAGTAAATATTAGTGAAAAGAGTTTCGTTACCTTCCCCATGGCTCTGTTGGCATCAGACAGCTCGACTGTTCAATACTGTCCCTGCGCCAAGCCAGGGTGCTTTATAAAAAAAAGGAAAGAAAGGGCGGCTGTGTGATTGCACAGCATAAAGTATTGTCATTCAAATACATCCCAGAGAACGGGTTGATGGATCACAGAGGCAGGGGCGAGAGAATTTGTTTATCTATAGATGACTCTTGCTGTGCGATGGCTCATTGTTCTATCCGCCTATGTTCATCACAATTTCCTCCCGAAAATGCTGCTGAACAACAGATGGTGTACCGAACAGCATCAGCAGGATAAAACTCATGAAAACCCAGTGGTGGGTCTTGTTTTGGCTACAAAGGTGGGTTTGAGATTTTTGAAAAATAAAACAGCGTCAACTAAGGACTGTGAATACTTCAGTTAAGACGTTGATACAGCCTAGGTTCTGTCCATATGCTTATACACAATTCCTTTTAAATTCCTTTTAAGCACATCTTTGAGTGTCCTGAAAAGTGCTATATAAGTATAATGCAGTATTAATATTAATATAATCCAGCCAACACTGATGTTTTCGGATCATTTGAACTCTAAGAATTTCTTACATTGGAACTCGATTCTACTTTTAGTTTGATTCAGTCACCGCATCAACGCTTATGAATCGGCTATTTCTGTTCATTGATACATCAGAGAGGGTTAGGTTTAGGATTAGGGTCACCTACTCTAACCCAAGTATGTACGCACTGTTGATCAATAAATAAAATGAAATAGTAAAAACTGTTGATACATTTATACTGTACACAGTGTCTTCTCCTTTGAATACGTACTAAAATTATTCCTTTCCTTTTCCTAAACTATATCCCATTTGTAGAAAACAGCACACTTGGCTAAAGCTACAGAAGCGATAACAACTACAGCCCACAAACTTTGTCCATAACTTTGGCAGCTAAAAAAACGGATTTCAGTGCCTGTTGCCACTGCCGTTTCTTTTGACCTAAAAAAGTTTTGGCTTACATCAAAGACAAAGGCTCTAGTATAAAACCATCTAGCAGACACACGCCCCCTGGCGTCTGGGGGTTTAAATTGCTAGTACTAGTGATATCTTTCAATGGTACTACAGGTGGCACGTCACTTAAATTAATTAGCTAAGCTCCTTAATTTATTTAGCTATGGTTATTAAAGTTTGTTGTTTTTATAGATCAGTTCAGTTGGCTATGGGTTAGTCTATTTTAGCGTTAAAACTGTTAACATTCCATTACTGTTCAGAAACAGGATTTATTCTGAGACAGCGTCCAGAGCCAGTTGCACAAACAGATGTGGTTCAAGACTGTTTGGTTCTGCAAAGTCTCTCGCTGGTAGTTAAACTTATTCACAGGCGGAAGTGTGGTCAGTACGACTTAAAATGACATGCAATCACTGTGTGTACGAACTGGACATACTGTAACAAGCCCTCTGCATTCTAAACAAGAAGTAACTACATTCTCCGAGAAGTTGAAGATACACTAATGACAGCATTGTTTCAGCACGATTGTTTCAGCATGGCATTGTTTATACAGCATGTGTAGAAAACGACAACTGAATTGTTTTCATTTAGTCAGAGCAGAATGCAACGGGTTATGCCACCCTCACTAAGTCAATCCTTCTACAATCATTGGTTACGGCTACCCCCAATGATTATAGAAGGCTTGAAACGTATAACACACATCCTACAACGCTTCTGCCTGTTTTGCTCATTGTGGTGGTTAGTTAGGGGGTTTTTGAGGTTGTGAATCAGTATCTGATCATTCCACCAAATTTATGGAGTTTACAATAAATGAATCTCGAGTTTCTTTTTACAACTCATCGAACATTTTGCACTGTTTTCATTACAAGTAATCCAAATAAATTCCAGAATGGGTCTCAGTACTGCCGCTGAGTGGCTGAGTCCCTTTTATGAGACTGTGTAAGACTTTAAAAATTTGTTAAAAGGAAGGGCATGTTTGTATTTCTAATTAGGTGGAAATTTCAAACGACAAAGGACGCTTTGTCCCTTTAACACAGTTGATTTATTAATTAACCAAACATTATCGACTAGACTGCTTGTTTTAGGATGAATCCCCTCCTAAAATGTAGACAAAGTAATGTCGTATCATAGAATAAAATCACTGAATTGTGTTCATAAAGAGGTTGAAAAGTCATTACAGACGTAGTTGCAATTTTCAAGCTTGATTGAAAATGATGAATTCTGATGATCAGAATTGGTACAATGTTTATAAAGCCCATATGAAGATTTACTATAATGGTTATGTAAATTTATGGCGCTAAATTGTATGTATAATAACGTGTAAGGTAAATTATTATTAAAGTTAATCGCTATTGTTTTGCCGTTTGTTGTGATAAATCCATAGGTTGTCAGTAGTCCATGATTCTTCTGATGGAACCGACCCGAGCGCTCCTGCCGCCCCATTCACTGAACCTTTTATACTCTCCTGGTCTGATCAGGTACATCCTGCCCCGGTAGTTGGGATGCTCAAAAAAGAGCCAGTTGCCATTGGTTACATTGCAGGAGAAGATATCGTTGATATGGAAGCGGTCCATGACGCTTGGACAGTCATCGATCAGGTCCATCATTTGTCCACCAAACTCGATGCGCTCATACAAGCGCATGTTGAAGGAGCCAGGTTCCTAGGTCAGGGACAGTGGAAGCAGGTCAGATGTCAGCAGGAGACCCGAAACACATAGAAACACACGTTAAAAAATCCTTTCAGCTGTTTAGCTTCTAATTGAAAGAAATTAGGTTTTGATAGAAAATGTGATCAACTACTTGTGCAAAAAAACTTGGTTAATTTCCAGCTATTTATTTCGTCTTGTAAAACCATCAGAGATGTACTTCCCACTGGCCCCTGCCGGCCGGTCAACCTCGCCATTAGCTTCTTTCGGCAACCTGTTTGATCAGCTATTTCTAAAATTCTTGATCAAGACAAAGAACACGTGCAAGATTTCATCTTTACGTTTGCAAGTCTCTAAACTAACTTAAAAATGTGTCTTTTTCCATTGAAGTAAAGTTAGTCATGCTGGTGACACCTAGCGCCTCTGCTTATTGTAATTTCACTCCAACTACTTGGTCAGGGAAAGCACTTATCATTCCCTGACCAATTGCTTTTGCAACATTTTAGTAGTTCAGCTGAGAATCCCCAGAGGAATAACCAGCCAATTCCGTCCTTCTGGGTTTGCTTTTAACTAAATATCAAGGTAGACCAAGCCAAACAGTTTAAGTTGGCAATGATTCCCAAAATTGAGAATTTAAAACCAGAAGAATGACAGTGTTACCAATAAGTTCCCACACATAACTTCACATAACATACTTCACAAACATCTAATTTCATTTCACCAATGAGGGAGGAAGAGGAGGCATCGGCTCAGTGGGAGAATGTCTGCCCTTGGACTGGGAGAAACCAGTCCAATCACCACCCGGCCCATGCCTAAGTATCCTTGGGGAAGACACTTAACCCCCAGTTCTCCCACCATTGGCTGCCTGCTGCAGAGCAATGCAGCACCAAAATTTACCCATTTGAGGGATAAATACAGTATGTTCAAAAAATTACATTGACATTGTCTTCAAGTTTTGAAACTTTGTTAACAGTAAAGCAGAATGCACAAATACTAACAGGTTAACTAGATGCAACTAAACACATTTCATTTATTTGGAATATTCTATTGGAAGTATTTTTTCAGAACAAAACTAAGGGAAAAAAATTCCCTGAATATTATAATCAAGTTAACCACATATTGGCTCACCGTGGTGATGCTGCGGCAGGAACTGATGGAGTCACTGGCTCCCGTCCAGTGATGAAAGTCCGGATAATCTCCTTTCCTCAGGTAGTACTGGTTTCCAGTGTAATTGGGCTTTTCGTAGATCATGAAGCAGCCACTTTCTACCTTGATGGAGTTACAACAGCTCAGGCTGGCCATCAAATTCTCACAATCATTCTCACATTCAAAATGGCGTCCAGAGAAGTTCTTGTCCTCATAGAAGATAATCTGAATGTGGAAAAGTTACTTTTTAAAATACCATAAATGGAACAAAACTTCATTAAAAAACAGCATTTTGGTTTTGATCTAACAGATATAAATCTCCAGATTGAGGATGAGACTGTGTGAACATACTGTTTACCTTCCCCATGTTGGCCAGCTCTGTTTACTCCATTCAGCTCTTTAAAGACTCAAACCTGTTAGATATATAGTGAATGTGGAATGCAGACTCTGCATGTGTCATTCATATGATAATAGGCAGGAATCTTTGCTATTTGTACTGCTGTATTGCTATGGACAGATATTTGGAAGCTCACATATCTGAACGTTATCACTCAATGGATATTTTTCCTCATGAAATGATCATATTTCCTCATTATTACTATCAAATACGTTTTCTGAGCTCAAAGTGTAAAGATTTTGTCTTATATTTTTATCTTAATCACATATTGTTTTGTTTTGGAAGCTTAAAGGTATCTTACGTAGTTTTATGATTAATGTTACTGAAGGGAAATGCCAAAAGAAGAAGAAGGAAAGATCAGATTATTAAAAGTTTGAATTCTCTTCTGTTCAATTAAGTAACATCACCAACACTGTTTGGTTGCAGTAAAAAAAATAATCTGTTCACTTTTATTCCAGTGATAAAGTTTGTTAGAATTAAAGTTTACTTTTTGTAATGTTTAATTCCTCCAAAAACAAGACTGCTCTCTAGTGGAGATGTTCATAATAACCCCACATGTCTGCTGTTGCTTTGCAACATTTTAGTTTGAAAGTATTAAAAATGCTACTTTTTGCTGTTTGCTATGGTGATGGACAGTCTGACAGACAAGGTTAGACAGGAATCTCCATGGACAATGATGTTTGCAGATGACATTGTGATCTCTGGCAAGAGGAGGGAAGAGGTGGAGGAAAAGCTGGAGAGGTGGAGGTTTGCACTAGAAAGAAGAGGAATGAACATTAGTCAGAGTAAGATAGAGAACATGTGTGAGAATGAGAGGGATCCAAATGGAAAAGTGAGGTTACAGGGAGAAGAGATAAAGAAGGTGGAAGATTTTAAGTACTTAGGATCAACAGTCCAGAGCAATGGAGAGTGTGGAAAAGAGGTGAAGAAGCGTGTGCAGACAGGCTGGAATAGATGGAGAAAAGTATCAGGTGTGATATGTGATAGAAGAGTTTCAGCTAAAATGAAAGGAAAAGTGTACAAAACCGTGGTGAGACCCGCCATGTTGTTTGGTCTGGAAACAGTAGTACTGAGGAAAAGACAGGAAACAAACATGGAGGTAGCAGAGATGAAGATGCTGAGGATCTCTATCGGAGTGACCAGGATGGACAGGATCAGAGGAACAGCGTTTTAGGTCTTGGAGATAAATTCAGAGAGCACAGACTGAGATGGTTTGGACATGTGCAAACCTTTCTCACACAAGTGGTCAAAAAGATGGATGGATGAATGTATGTTTCTGTATATAAATCATTAATTTGTTGGTGAAACATGAAGAAAAAGTTGCATACCGGCAAGAGATGAGACTTGAGTCCGGAGTGGTTTGTGTTAATAAGTTTATTACTTTATTTAGTCCCCTAATGAGAGTCAGGATGTCAGACCATGACCGCGTTGCATGCTTCCAGGAGAACTTACCCTCCAAGTGCAGAGAACAGGAGGCAAACCAAAGACAACTGAAAACTGACGTCATTTTATTCAGCATGCGGAACAAAGCAAAAAGGAGATTTTTCAAAAGCTCGTTATTCTTGTCTTTAGAGATCCATCAAACGTTTGATGGATCCAATCCTGGAGCACATGCCGTTCCACTCACTGAAACTTCTGTACTGGCCAGGCCTGAGGTAGTAGTGGCGCCCCCTGTAGTTTGAAAGCTCGTACAGTAGCCAGTGACCATCCAGCACATTGCAGGAGTTAAAGTTGAAGTGGCGAAAGCGGTCCATGATGTTCGGACAGTCGTCCACCAGCTCAAACATCTCACCATCCATGTCAAAGTGCTCATACACCCTCATCCTGTAATTACTGCTCACCTACAAAAACACAACAGAGAAAAACATCAGAAAGATTTTTTGTTTGGAGGAAATGTGAGGAAATGTTCAAAAAGTTAGTGTGTAATATCTTGCAAATGTTTGCATCATGTTAGTTTTACATCATTCTGAGGTACACAGGCCTTTTCTGATAATAACAAGCAGATATACACAGGTTGGCCAGCAGGTGGCAGTAGTCATCGCTTACCATAAAAACAGCTTCATACAAGAACTGTGCATTACTGACACCCAGTGGTAAATATAGGCAAATACAGTTAGGAATAAATGGTGCAGAAATGTCCAGCCTTTTTTGTCCCAGGACCAACTTTTCTAGTATCTAATTTTCTAAGATCTACCTGTCCAGGATCAACATCACACACACACACACACACACACACACACGTGTCAAACTTCCTGAGATCTACCTGTCAACATCACAAACACACACAGATTCTTTCCAACCTGCAATTAAACTACCCTCACAACACGTTTTGTTGTTGTTATACAACCATTAGACATCACAAACACACCCTCACTATAACACAGACACACACAGACAAATTTCTCTCTCTCAAACACAGACACACCGACAAATTCCCTCTTGCTTTCACTTGCTTTCTTTTTTCTAACACAAACACACAGACATTTTCCGCCTGCACGCAGTGCTTTGGGAGGCGTTGTTCATTAACAACAGGCTTAACAACACGCTTTCACATCACAGACTCCAAAAATCTCCAGTTGCAGTAGATAAAGCTGCTAACTCGACGCTTTTTAAGAAAAAAAAAAAAGTCTCTAGAGGGTCCGAATACTCATTAAAAATTATGTCAAAGTCACTTAGTTGGAAACACCGAGTTCTTTTCATTTCATAGGTTTTTTTTTTTTCTTGCACACCTGGCGATCGTCTTGGAATCAGTCCGAGGGCTACCAGTAGACTGCGATTGACTTGTTGGGCACCCGTGGGATAGTGGATGGTAGTGGCCACAGTTATTTCAGCTGAAAAATTTTCATTTGTGAATGAACCTGAGGGCCTCAGGGAAATGATGAGGGCACTTCTTGTACATAGGAACCTTGTAATCATGTCAGCAAAAGATGAGGCAAAACTTACCGAGGGGATCATGACGCAGGACTTGACACAGTCGTTCATTCCAGTCATGCCCATATAATTTGAGTACTGTCCCCTTCTTATGAAGTACTGGTTCCCTGAGAAACCTGGCTGGTCATAGATCATGAACATACCGCTCTCCACCCGAATAGAGCGGCAGTGGTCAAACATTGAGCGCAGGTCAGCGCAGTCATTCGCGCACTCATAGTAACGGCCTCCAAAGTTTCTGTCCTCAAAGAAGATAATCTGAAGAACCACATAAATATATTATGTGAACATCTGACTGCATCGACATGATAAAAGCTTACCAAGAGCTCGTTATGGTAAACCAAAAGCACAAACCTTTCCCATGGTGATTCCTATGGATTCTGAAACAACTTCCTGTTTTTAGTAAAAAACGAAGGCCATGTTTATATGCAATATCCTGTTGTGTGTGTGGCTGTGTGTGTTGTTATTTAAATGAGTTTATGGTCAGCAAAGACTCTACAGGAGTCTTCCTGTTCCTGTTTTGGAGCGTTCAGTGAAGCCTTTGGTATGGAGTCTGGAACAGTCTGAGTGAGCCTATTCACAACAGTTCATACAGGACACAGTGTGTGGGTGTGTTCAGAGTTTATTGGGGTACAACTATAAACATCTGATGATAAAACCAGGGAATCTAAAACAAAATAATCAATGTGAAATAATTGGTGTTTTGCCTGAAGACCATAAGGATCTGTTTCTACATGGGGCATGTGATTGGCTGTCTACATAACAGTATGCTGCCATGTGATTGGCTGTCTAGATGACTGTATGCTGCCATGTGACTGGCTGTCTACATGACTGTAGATAGATAAAAAGAAATAGAAAAAATTCTGGTGTCCAGCAGCAACAGAAATCACACAAGCTGTACATATAAATAAATAAAAGCAACACACACACATAAAAAAAATGGGACTCAGTTCCTTCCAGAAACATCTGATTGATTAAATTTCCCAAGGGCTGAACGACCTCCTAAAGCGCTCCGTTACCTCAGGTCGTCTTCTGGGTCGTGATAACATCATGTGGAGGGTGACGGGGGTTATTCAGGATGCCCTGCATCAAAGCCCTCCCCCTCCCATCCAAAACAGCTTCCACAGAGTTCACATTTCTCCCCACCACAGATGCACATTTCCTTATCAGTCTGTCCAGCCTATTGCTGTCCTTTGCGGTGAAGCTGCCCCCCCAGCAGACGACCGCAAAGAAAACTGCAGTTGCCACGACAAACTGATAAAAGATGTTCAACATGTAAATGTATATATATGTGTCTGTATATGTGTACGTCTATATGACCAGATGCTGCCATACAATAAAAATATGATGTAAAGCAAAACTTTGTAGCTTCCAGTTGACTTTTATTAATATGTTGGTGTAAAGTGAGGGTTTCATTTCAAATAAACTCTCCTCCACATGAAGAGGAAACATTGCCTCTCAAACAAAACAAAAAAATAGCTACAAGTTTTCACATTGGAGGTAGAAAGTTGGAGCTGAATGGAGATTTTAATCCTGCAGAGATTCCAGGGATCCTTCGTAGTTCTCAACTGCATCCTGCTGACAATCACTGCTTTCCTGAGAGGAGCAAAGGGAGCAGGGTGAACCTTCACATAACCAGGTTACAACAGAGAGCTTACTTTTTTTTTTCTTTAAAGTTCTTCAGATTAATTCAGAGTTTCAAGAATGTTTACTCACACTGAGGAGGGATTTGGATGATGAGGAGGACAATGATCGAACTTGTCTGGGTGGAGAAGTTGTTTTCTCCTGTGCAGAGAGCCACCGGTTTAGCTTTTCACCTGATTTTCATGAAAAAGGTTCAAAGTGTAGAAACACTTTACTGGTGAAAATCAATACCAGAGAATATACAAAGCATTTTGGGTTAAGGTTTGTATCAACACTTTATTTAGGAATCTGAAGCACCACAAGCCTCAATGTCAGTTTCTATTGCAAGGACCAGCATAACTATAGTCCAACGAAGCTCTAATTTCCCCTCTAAAACTCTAGATGACAGGTTTTAGTATTCTCTTTATTCTTTCAATAGAATAGGGGGAGACGTAGCTCAGTGGTAGGTTGAAAAACACTGGCCTAGAGTAAATATTCATTCAACTGCAGTTTACAGTCAAAACATCAGACAAAAAGGTCTCTACTTTTACAGATGATGTGGTTCTATTGGTCTGTTCAAGCTGTAGCCAGGTGAAAAAAGTCTCAGCTTCCCTGCTTAGGGTGCTGCCATAGGACACAATCTCACTGATAAGTGATGTGAAAACGATACGATTGGTCTACTTGATGTACTAGACTTTGACTGTCACTGTGTTAGTAACGAGTGCCTGAAGTTTATTTATTTTCAACCAATAGTATCAGTACTATATTTTCAATGAGCTTAAATGAACCTTTTGGTTGATTTGGTTGAGTGAATGTCGGTTTTACGACAATACCCCAAAAATATCAACATAATACAGTAGAGTTAAAAGGGTCAACGGTTGAAGGCAGTTGTACTTACTGTGCCTCTTGCAGTGTTTCACTGCCTTGTACGACCGCAGCATTGCAAACGGGTGATAGGACAGTGTGAAGGGATACACAATCAGACTCTTTAAAGAAACAGAAATCATGAGAAATGTTTGTTATTTTACATAATTTATCAACTCCAAAGATTTTATTACCTCAAAAATATCAGTTAGTGTTGCTTGTGTACCTTAGACTGATGGTTGGGGTACAACGCAACAGGTTTACATTTGTAAAGAGTCAAAATTTCCTCCACAGGAAGGCTGCTCTGAAACACAATCACAGACTGGAAGATGAAATAATTGTAGCTTCAGGACTAGCGATGTTCTGGTCTGTGAGCAGAATCCCACTGTCTAGCAGGGTTTGGATTTTTTCTTAAAGCCACCTGGATATTTAACCGGGAACACCCAAAATCTGCAGAAGACTGTGACTCTTTCAGATCTCAAGTGTTTTCATTTCTCTCATTTTAATTAGCATAAATTTCTGCTATGTGTTTAAATTAATCCATACCATAAATTAATCCGTACCATAATAATCCTAGCAAAGGATGAAAGGATCATGGCCTCCCGCTCCAAGCGATTGGGATACTGGCTGGTTCCTGAATAGCACGGGGCTCCGCTGTGATGGAAACCAAAAAACAAGAATCAATTTTCTCTTAATCAAACAGAATCTTTACCTACAAACAGAAAGAACCAAACTTTTCAGTTGCATGCTTGTTAAATAAGATATTTTTCTAATTTAAACTTTCAGCGTTGTATATGTGAAAGTTTTAGAAGTGATGCAATAAGCCCCAGGAGGCATTGGCTCAGTGGTAGAGTTTCCATCTTTTGACTGGGAGAACCTGGTTCAAATCCCACTGGGCCCGAGCTGTCCCTGGGACCATAGGAAGGCCAACAAAAACACTAAAAGGACAACAAAAAAAAGAAGGGACGCAGATCACCGGTCCTTTTCTAGTAAAATATGAACATACATGATATCTGTCTCCAAAAGATGCCGTCCATCTTCTTGGTTCAGCCACCATAGAGCAACACTGATAGCAAGGTCGTAGTGAGCCTGTGGAAGCACAAACAAAATCTCTTCTAATACAGTTTTTTTAGAGATGTTTCATTATCAGATAATGATTCTGTTTGATGAGTTTCTACCATGTCGTCCAGCATGGTGGAGGTTCCTTTCCCAGCGGGATCAAAGGACTTTTCCCTGAGTCTCTGTCCGACGTAATTGGAGCTGTTTGGACGATAATAAATATTACTTTGCCGTCATTTGTATTTTTATTTATTGCTTATTAAACTCACATGAGGGCCCGCACATCTTTCTTCAATTGCTTTGCTCCCATTTTCTGGTTCTTTAGAGACAAAAAAAATGCATTTCTGCTGTTTAAATACTATTATTTTCCGTTTCTCCTGTGGGGTAGTTATTGTCACATTAGTAACATCTGCACAAAAATATAAAAACACCAACAAAGACATTAAACGTCACAAATGGAGGCAGTTAGACTCCTAACTGAGCTTATAAAAGTGTCTCTTTCAAGGGAAATAGATACAATGAGGTCAGGTGGATGAGCCACGAAGGGAGGGAAAAAATTTACATTCTAGGAGGTACTGAAATGTACCGCTTATTTTCCATATTTTATTTAAACCTCACCAGGTTAATTAAAAAAGAAGTAACTCATTGATGATATCGTGTCTCAGCCCTCTTTGAATTGTTAAAAATAATTATAGATGTCTGTGATATTTGGCCAGACAAGGAAGAACTATTAAAGGACATTGTAAAACTCATCAAAGTTTTAAAACAATAAGGGTCTGAAAATGTTTCTCAAATGTCAAAAAGCGTGAAAAAGTTGAATGCCAAAGTTTAAATCAATTGATAAATAAAAAATAACCACAATTCCGTAAAAGATTATTGGCTGAAGCAGTTTATTAAAGCTCTAAAAATTCAAAAAGATGTAAAGAGCAAAGTTTCTGTCGGATAAAGAAAGCAGCTGCTAAAATGTTATTACAAAGCAGAAGAAAAGTATCTCTGAAGTCCCACAAACATCAAACTGTAGGATCAAATAACTGTTTTTGTTGGTGTGAAGCACGTTTGGACTTCAAAGTGTTTCTACTTATGACAAACACAGTTCTAAATCCTGCCCTTTTTAACTTCAGTTGTTTAGTTAAGGCAGTAAATTGAAAAGCTCAAAGTATTTAGGGAATTTATTTAAAAGTAGAATTTTTTATCCTTTTTTTCTGCCATTTGGCTTTGCCAGCTGACCCAGATTTCACGGCACACCTTCATATCACTCAGATTTCATTTTATTGCGAAACATCAAAAGTTTGAGACACTTTGGTTGTGAACTTGGTTCAGAACTAACTCCATTCCTTTCTGTTGTCTTCCGCTTATCCAGGGCCAGGTCGTAGGGGCAACAGCCTCAGACGGCAAGGCCAGGCTCCTCTCAACCAGGCTGCGTCCTCGAGCTCAACTTTTGGGTGAAGGAAGAGATGGCCAACAGCAGAGACCCTAGCGGTCAGACCCTCAGCTGCATAGGCTAGGCTTGAACTAGGTCTCAGTAAATAAGTCAATACAATCTGTACTGGCTTCAAATCAAAGACGGTAGTTCCCTCATTTACAGAAGGGATTTAAAGGACATCAGGTTCCACACAGCCCAATGACAAACAACTTAATACTAGAAACACATTTAGCAAAAATAGATACATAAAAAACAACAGACTGAATTTACAGGTGTCCGTACTCACCGCATAAGTCGGGCATGAACTTACAAAGCCATGAAGGCTTGGCTGTGAAAGGTTCTGCTATGTCTCTAATCTACACAGGGAACAGATCAGGTGAGCAGCTCCACCTGAATAATTCACAACCGGTTGGTATCAGTCTCTGCATCACACAAGAAACAACAACTGCACCAAGCAAGTAAATTATTCAGACTTCCATCAAAAATCTGCTTTATGTTCATTTTTCCTATAGACAGGTAAATTGGCGTGGCATCCGCGATGATTAGAATATTTAGTTTATCATGGTGAAAAGAGCAGAAGATAAAATAGGAGCACTCAACATACCAGTTGATCTACAGTATATCCCAACACTGACCTGTGTTTATCAACTGTTAGTGGTGACCCAAAGAAAACTATCTAAATCTAGTACAGATGGTCAAAATAAGCTTGTTCTGTGGAGTGGTCGGCTTCTCACTCAAAGATAGGGTGAGCTCTGTCATCCGGGAAGGGTTTAAAGTAGAGCTGCTGCTTCTCCATAAAGAGAGGAGCGAGATGGGGTTGTTCGGGCATCTGCTTCGTACGCCTCCCGAGCGCCTTGCCATTGAGGTGTTGTAGGCACGTCCGACTTGGAAGAAACCCAGGACCCATGGAGGAACTACAGTATGTCTCATAGCAAGTCTGATCTTCTCTAATGTGATGGTGAGGGAAGTATGACCTTCTGTGTTTGGGCTGCTGTTCGTACTACCTGCTCTGTAATAAGCCAAAAAACAGTATGGAAGATTTTTTTTGTATTGGATGCTAAATTTTGATCAAATTTTTTTTGTGTGGTGGCAACTAAAATTTAAGATAAAACAAGAATATAACTCAACACCAAATTGTCAAACTATATGCCTTCCTCTGGCACATAAATTTTAGACTTTGACCTTCAGTTGGATAAATGAAAACCTCAGTTCATCTATAATTGGTATTGAATAACAGTGGGCAGTTTAATTCAAATGGCTTTAGCGATTCAGGAGATATTGCTTTCGCACAAATTCGACTGAAGACCCAAGAAGTTCATGTGTAGTTGTTACTGAGCACAAAAGTCACAAAATTGTTACAGAAGCACAGGAAGCCCGGGTCCTTCATGCCTTCCATACATTCTGTGAGAAGAGGCATAGAAACATAAACTGTGTGTAAACACAAGACATTTAAACAATATTTTAACAAGACAAAAAGTTTATTGAAATTAAATTAATTCAAAATTAAATGAAAGTACAAAAAAAATTCAAAATTTAAAAAAAAAAAATCAAGTTGCAGTCTTCTTTTTCTTTTTCTTCTTGCCGTCTTTGAACACAGGAGAACTTAAAAAAGTGCTGTCGGTGAACTCATCTCCACGTCTTATTTTACTGTTTGAAAACATTAAAAGAGAGAGTTAAACTATGATATGAGAATAAATATGAAACATAATAAGACAAAAATCACATGCGGGTGGAGGAGGATTTTTTACTAGGACTTCTTTTATCACTGTGCAGTCATTACGAATAGTATTGTTATCCTCCTCACCAGCAGAGGTCAGTACTTAGGTAATTAAACTACTAAGTCTGCTCACAAGACATAATGTTTAAGATGCAGTATTTAATCACATAAACTTCTTCAGATATTTTAAGAACTGCTTCTCTACAAAAAAGGAAAACATGGGCTTTTTGTATCCTTCCAAATTCCTCCTCAAAACCCCAACTTTCCACTTGTCAGGATAGACCAGGGGTGAGCAAACTTTTTGGATCACGGGCCAAATTGAGTTCTAATATTTGACATAGGGGCCGGAACAGGAGCAGATGGATGGCATGGTTTGGTACCCGCTAGGTTAGACCGCTAGAATGGCATGCTAGATTTTAAACAAGCGCGCTAAATGTTACACCAAGAGGGTTAAATTTCAAATCTAGCGTGCTAGGTCATAAATCTAGTGCGATAGCGCTTAAAAACGTGCATTTAGCGGCGCTGGGTTTGAAATCTAAGCACTTGATGTAACATTTTGCTTGTTTTAACATCTAACACGGTTGTTTACGTGCGTGTGTTGGCCCCAATGGTTTTCCATATTTGGGCACACTGTTCATTTTGACAGCGTGCGCAACATGGAGACACACACATTTTAATTGGAGCAGTGTTGTTGTTTTCTCAACAAAGCCAATATATTCAGAGTGCGCCATCTAGTGAAGAAACATCAGAATTGCAGGGGAAATAAAACTAACAAAGTTTCTTATTTAATTTTTTCAAGTTAGGCGGGCCGGATTAAAAAAATTTACTCAAGTATTTTACGTGACCCAGCAACCCGTAATTCAGAGAAAATGTCCTTACCGATTTAGAGGCGGCTCTTTGTAACTGACCACACCGTTTCTCCTTCTCCCTCTCAACTGGTTTTCACTGTCGGGGTTCATTGTGGTTTGGGTCACTTCCTTCAGGACTCTCCCTACTGCGGCACAGGATAAGAAAAATACTTTCAGATGAGAAAGTAAATGTACAGAGTGCGTGACAAGGATCTCACCTGGGGACGCGTCCGCTGCAACACTCTGAGACTGATATGTTGATTGTGGTCTAGCAGGGGTGGACAGAACGGATTCGAACTCGCTGCCGCCATTAAGTAGCCACGGTGGCATTTCCTGCATAAACAAGTCTCCCATACTCTGATGTGGTGTGGGGCTTTCCCAAGCATCCACCGCAGCAGGTGTTTTCGTGCTGATCAGAGATGAAACTGCGATTCTTTCTGGAGCTTTCCCCCACAGCTTTTGGCTTTGCTTGAGCAGCTCAGGCTCCATCTCCGACCTGCATTGATCTTCTGATGGATCATCATTCTCATTGTTTGGTTTGGGACAGTCAAATTTCTCTACTACATTTAACTGTTTGTTACTATTGTTACGACTAATTTTCTTCTTCTTCTTTTTCCTTTGCTGTTCAATTAAGATATTATCAGACTCCAAAGACAACGCTTTCTTCTTTGAGCGTCTGGCCTCTTCTTTAGAGGCTTTTTTGTATTTCTGAAACTCTTGAGCCAAGACCGCAAACTGATCAGGAGACACCGCTCCATGGTGATCATCCAGATCTTTCTGGGAGTCTGTGTTATCCGGCCTTAATATCTCAAAGGTCTCCCGCAGGTTCTGGCTTTGCTTGTGCAGCTTGGGCTCTAGTTCATGCAGATCTTCAGATGGGTTATGATTCTCTTCGGGGCGATCAGAACTGCTCGTTGGCTCTTCAACACTTACTTGATTGTCGCAACAATTAGTTCTAATCTTCTTTTTCTTTGGTTTTCTTTGATGTTCATATGAAAGGTCACCAGACTCCAAGGACAACTCAGCCATGTTTTTTGAGCGCTCTGCTTCTTCTCTTTTAGATTTTTTGGGTTTTTTGTATTTCTGAAACTCTTGAGCCAAGACTGCAAACTGATCAGGAGACACATCTCTATGGTGATCATCTAGATCTTTCTGGGAGTCTGTGTTGTCCAGCCTTAATATCTCAAAGGTCTCCCGCAGGTTCTGGCTTTGCTTGTGCAGTTTGGGCTCTAGCTCATGCAGATCTTCAAATGGGTTATGATTCTCTTCGGGGTGATCAAAACTGCTCGTTGGCTCTTCAACGCTTACCTGATTGTCGCAATAGTTAGTTCTAATCTTCTTTTTCTTTGGTTTTCTTTGATGTTCATATGAAAGATCACCAGACTCGAAGGACAATTCAGCCATTTTTTCTGAGCGATCTGCTTCTTCTCTTTTAGATTTTTTGGTTTTCTGAAACTCTGAAGCCAGCACTAAAAGCTGATCCACAGACTGATATCCATGGTCAGACACCGGACTGACCACGTCCGGAGACTGACCATCTCGGTCCTTCTGACAGTCATTGTTGTCCTGTCTATAGACCTCAAAAGTTTTCCGCAAATTCTGACTTTGTTTGGGCAGCTCAGGTTCTTTAATGGACTTTGATTCGTAGAGATCATCATCAGGACCATATTTCTCAGTGAGGTGTTTAACATTTGGCTGCACATTCTTACAGTCACTCCCACTAATCCTCTTCTGATGCTTATTGGAATGACTGGCAGACTCCTTCCTCCTCTTTTCCAATCTTCCGCTTTCCTCTCCTCTGCCTTTTTTGCAATTCTGAAACTCTGAAGCCATGACAGTCATCTGATTTGGAGTTGGGTCTTTGTGTTGGTTGTCCTGGTTGTTCTCGTAATTGTAGGACTCAGTATTTTCCGGTCTAATTACTACAAAAGTTCCCCGCAGGTCTTGGCTTTGCTTGGGCAGCTCAGTACCCATCCTAGACTCGGATTTGTGCAGATCTTCAAATGGATTATGATTGTCATTGGAGTTATCAGGACAGTATGTTAGCTCTTCAGTGTGCAGCTGCTTGTGGCTACGGTTAACCCCGGTCTTTTTCTTCTGCTGTGTCGGTTGCTTTGAAATGTACCCGGACAACTGAGTCATCGTCTTGTGCTTTTCAGATCTTCCTGTAACTTCTCGTTTGGCTTTTTTGCTCTTCTGAAACTCCACAGCAGACATCAGCTGTTCCTGATCTGAGGACGTGTTTTCTGGTTGATCATCCTGGTTGCTCTGGGACTCTGACGTCTCTATGCGAGGACGCTTCCAAGAGCGATGAGTCTCTGCGTGAGAATGCGATTTGGAATTTCGTCCATCAGTCGCCAGTTGCTGCTCTATCTCCAAGGACCGCCCATCGGGGATCCTGGAACAGGAACTTCTTGAGGAATCCATCTGCAGATCAGAGATGATGAATGTCTTCCTGCACGTTGGTCTGTCACTTGCCTTATCAATGGCAGAAGCTGGCTGAGTTACTGTGTATTCAAACTGAAAAGGAGCCTTCAGCTCTGGACAGAGCTGGCGTTTGTCTGGCTGGTTCTTGCTTTGTTTTTGTTCTTCCTCATTAACCCGCTTACACTGACCACTCCCACTATCCTCACCCTGGGAGGCGGAAGAAAGAGAATGTCGCTGGGAAGCAACAGACGACTTCTTCTCCTTAGTTCTAGACTTTCTAATAGTAATTCTTGGTCCCGCCATGTCTTCTTCTGATGAACCTGGGTCGGAAATGTTAAAATAATTCTCCAGGTCCAGCAAGATCTCATTTGTGGGTTTTAATGTTTTCTTCGAGGTTTTTTGTTTGCTCAGCATGGGAATACGAGATGTCTTAGAGTTCTTTGGGTCAACTTTAGGCTTCTGCAGTTTCAAGACGTCTGGATTGCCCATGTCCTCTAAAGCGCTGGTAGATACCTCTATTAGCTTAGGACCTGAAAAGTCCTCCGTCACCACATCAACACCAGAGTTCATCTTCAGGGCTCTTGGTTTCAAGGGAGCTTTTTTATTGGCCTTGATTTCAACAGCAACAATCTCAACAGTGTCACTAACGGTCATCTCCATCGGTGTATCAAATATCACTGTCTTCTCATTGAGATCAGGAGGAGGGCTGGTTTCTGGAGGGAGGTTTGTGGGGAGCTTGACATCACCAGAAAGGGATGGTGGTGAATTTTTACGCGTCTCATTGTCTTGATTAATCAAAATTGACTTCACATCGGCTTCAGACTGACCAAACAATGCCGAAAGTCGCTCCACGTCGTCCCTCAGGCTGTTGCTGGGTGGGCGATTTTTTTCTGTCCGAGTAATTTCTTCCTGCTGCCTCAAACTTTTCCTTGTACCAGACATTTCTACGGGAGAAAGGACACTGATTCAGTATTGCAGGGTTACAAAAAGTGAGTTTTTTTTGCAGCAGTGATAACATAAGAGGGATGCCATGTCACAAGAGTAACAAGACAAAAAAAAAAAACTTATCCTGGACATCAGACTGAAAGTAAACTACAGCTGAGCGCAGGATTCGTGAAGCATGCTCTGCAAAACTACCAACCTGTCTCTTTCAAATGTTAAGTCTGTGGAGGCATATGTCTCCATCCGGCAGTTTTTGCCATACATCCTCATCCCATACTTCAACCACAACCATGCAATTATTGATGCACCTGCAGCCTGGATGTGTCTAGATGCATTCAATCCATTGATGTAAAAAACAAACAAAGCTCAACTTTCAGCAACTGACAAATTTGTCAACCAATTAAAATTGCTTGCATTATGAACATAAGAGGGAGACTTAACATAAAGGAGAAGGTGGATCAGCGCTAGAGCGCTCGCCCGCGGACCGGAAGGTCGCGGGTTTGATTCCCACTGAGACCAGCATCTAGGGTCCTTGGAGAAGACACCTAACCCCCGCTTCTCCCACCATTGGCGCCGTCGAAGGGCAGCCTGTTGCGGTGTAAGGAGTGCAGCACACAAATTTCCCCGGTGAGGGATGAATAGAGTAATTCATTTATTTATTTATAACCAAAAAAGGTGTACGGTGACAAAATAATTGAGGCAGAAAACCCACATGATGCAGGCTATAGATTGGAGAACAAACAAAATTATTATTGCAAACCCCTTTACAACATGACCCACTTAGCTCATTAGCATAAACTCCCGATTGTGTCTGATTAATATGTGCATGTGTAAGTTTATGTTTTCATTCAGAGTATAAGTGCTAAAAGCTGGGAGCTACTACATCTGCCACCCACCCCCCCCCAAAAAAAAAATCTAAGCAGCCGCCCGGTAACATATTCAGTAAGTCCGGCGAGGAGATCCCTGCCATATATCCAGGACATGTTCAATACGTTGGCCAGCTCAAACTAATGCGTCAAAATAGACGTGATCAAAATGTTTCGATTTACAAGTCGATCTACGTTCCCACCCTCACCCATGGTACCCAGCTGTGGGTAGTGTCAAGAGTAGACGCCCAATATATGCAAGCTTCTCTTAAACTGCCATTTCTATGTAACTATGTGTTATTTTCTGCCCAGTCTCTGGTCTGGGCAAGCTAAGCATTTCATCAGTTTGAAGGAATGTATCTTATCTGTCCTTGAATGTGGGGGTAATAAAACTGCCCTGCTGATGAGGAACTGTGGAAGAGACCCACTGAGAGGCAGAAGCAAGAGCTGCTTTTTTTTCTCCGCTCTGTCTTCTTCCTGGATGTCTTCTTCTTCAGCTGTGGTTTTGACTTGACACTAACCACCTCCCAGAGGTAAGATCTCAAGCCCGACCCAATCATTACTTTGGGTCGGGTCAGGCTCGGGCTTCTCTCTCGCTGACGTTTTTTTTTTTTTTCAAATGTATGTTATAAAATGTAAACTAAAACGAGGTGTGGGTACTAAACTAAAGAATACTTGTTATAAAATTAATAATTTGCATAAAACAGAGAAGTAATGTTTAACTACTAAACAGGATCCGCAGAGCCAGAGCATGCTCTGCGCACGTGAACGCCCCCTTTTAATTTGATAATCTTCCCCTGCGCACGTCTGTATTTATTTTGAACTGGTATCCCCGATATGAAGGAGTAAGAAGTTAAGGATAAACTAAAGGCAGGTGAACTGAAGAGACAAACACGCACCGGTAAGAATGAAGTGTGGAAAAGCTTCAAATTTATTGTTCAAAATGCTCCAGAAACTTGCGTTGGCTTTGCTGGATGTAGTCAGTGTAATCATACGATACCAAAAAGACTGGCACCTCGACGCTGAGCTGGCATTTAAACAGCTAGACTGGCAAAAGTGATGATCGTTTTAGATCTATTTTATCATTTGTTTCAAAGACCGTCCCTCCTCTTCGCGCTAAACAAGACAACTGCGTTAGGGGTACGATAGTGTGATATTTTTTTTTTTTTTATTAAAAAAGCATGTTCCTGAAAGTGTTCCTATTTTTAAACAACCCTCCTCCTCCCGCGTCCTCACAAATAAAATATGACATTTCGGGCTTGTTTCGGGCTCGGGTCCGCAAATCAATTTGATTGGTCGGGCTCAGGCCGGGTCTTAATACCCGCGGGCCAGGTCAGGTCGGGCTGGATTTTTTAGGCCCGATCTCACCTCTGCCACCTCCTGCGTCTTCTTTTCAGTCTGTTTTTGTTAACTAAGTGTTGTTTAGACCTAACAGTGGTGACTGAAAGAAGAAGATCGCGGATACAAGCGGACTAAATGAGCTTCCTCCGCAGGGCGGCTGTGCTCTCACTCAGAGATCGGGTGAGGAGTTCTGCCATCCGGGAGGAGCTCTGTGTCGAGCCGCTCCTCCTCCAGGTCGAGAAAAGCCAGATGGGGTGGTTTGGGCATCTGATCAGGATGTCTCCTGAGCGCCCCACTGGTGAGGTGTTTTGAGCATGTCCCACTGGGACCAAGAGACTGACCCTGGATTCACTGGAGGGACTATGTCTCACAGCTGGCCGGGGAACGACTCGGGATCCTTTCAGGTGAGCTGAAGGATGCAGCTGGGGTGAGGGAAGCCTGGGCTTCTCGTCTGAGGTTGTTGCCCCTGCGAACCGGCCCCAGATAAGTGGAAGACGACGGAACGAAACAGAACATGTTTCAATGTGCTCAGTGTGCATGCGGTTTAAGGATTCAGATTATTGTCTTTTTACCATCAAAAAACCATAAAGTATCACTGTGAAGCACTCATTTTTAAAAAAATGAGTAGAAATACACAAAAAACAAAGAAAAAATAATAATAAAAAAAAAAACAGTTTTATGTTCCACCACCGGACAAGACAATGTACATGGACAAGATGGACAAGAAACAACACAACACAGAACACTTGGACAGAGTGATGAAGAGGGGTGTTTTTGAGGGCCTACTGAATACTTTACCATTTAAAACGTGAGTTGTTTCATTACGTCTGCGGGGCACTCGGATACAATCCACACTGCCTTGTCCATCAGGCTCATCTCCAGGAAAACTCCTCCAGATGTCAGGCTGCAGCATTTTCTGAACACTAAAACGACTGAGAAAGTACAAGAGGGATTAAGACTTAGTGATACCAGGAAGTTAAAGTAAAGGTACAAAGATGGTTGCATCAAAGTCTGACCTTCCTACTGTAGAACGTTTAGAAAGTTTACGCCTCTCGAATAATAGCTGGGAGTCCTGAGGAGAAAAAAAAAAAACAGTACTTTCATCTTCAGTGGTTCAAATTTATAGAGGAAAAAAAATGTTTGTAATTTTTTTTTTTTTGTCCTTAAAAACAAGGTGAAGACTAAGTTTTAAATTCCGTTCTGTCGTCTTCCGTTTATCCAGGGCCGGGTCACGAGGGCAACAACCTCAGACGGGAAGCCCAGGCTTCTCTCACCCCGGCTGCATCCTCCAGCTCACCCGGAAGGATCCTGAGTCATTCCCCAGCCAGCTGTGAGACATAGTCTCTTCAGCGGGTCTGGGATCTGCCTCTTGGTCTCCCCCCGGTGGGACGTGCCCAAAACACCTTACCAGCGAGGCGCTTGGGAGGCATCCTAACCAGATGCTCGAACCACCCCATCTGACTCCTCTCGACCTGGAGTTTTAAGTTAATTATTTTATTTAAATCCATTTCGTAATTCTAAGGAGGCCTCGGTGCTTGATGTATCTACATCCCCCTCAGCTGATCCCTGGCTTTCCTGTCCCTTGGCCCTCATCTTATCTCTGGTTCCTCTCACCCTTGGCCTCGACTACCGCCCACTTCCATCAGGATTAAGCTCATCTGCTGTTTTCAACAAATACGTATATGCTTATTGAGTTAGCTTAGCTAATACTTAATTACCAATTGTTCCAGAACTTCCTTCATGTGAATATCCATGAGGTTTCTTTTTTTTAGGAGTATCTTCTCACAGAGAAGGAGACTATAAAGGCAGGAATGTTTTGAGTTTGTTTAGTTAGTTTAATAATCAGCTATTGGTAACATTTAGTCATTGTGTGTGCGTGAATGGTTGTTTGCGTGTGTTGCCCCATAATTGACTGGCGACCTATTTGGGGCCTGAAATCAGCCCAGATAGGCTTCGCCACCTGTGACCCCATTAGGAATAAGCAGTTCAGAAGACAAAAGGAAACAGTCAGCTAGTCATCTTCTTATCCATCTATCCCTTTTGGGTTGCGGGGGGTGCAGGAGCCCAACCCGGCTAATTTAAGGCGAAGGGCAGGGTACACCCCGAACAGTCTGTTGCGGGGCCACACACATACAACCATACACACACACACACTCATTCCTAGGGGCAATTTGGCACCGACCAATCAAACTAGCATGCATGTTTTTGGAGAGTGGGAGGAAACCGGAGTACCCGGAGGAAACCCACACAAACACGGAGAGAACATGCAAACTCCACACAGAAAGGGCAGTGTTCCAAGCCTCGTCCCCACCCGGGACTCGAACCCACGACCTTCTTGCTGTGAGGCCACTGTGCTAACCACTGCGCCACCGTGCCGTGACAAAAGGAAACATTTACACAAATCCATCACTTTTAAGGGTGAATGAGAAATTCTTACAGTGTCAGAGACAAGCTCAGCCACCTCGTCCAGGTGTTGCAGGGTGTTGCTCTCCAGGTTTTTTATGATGAGCAACTAGAAAAAAGGAAGACAAACAACCTGTAGTCTCTCATCCCAAAGTGAACACGAATCTTCTGTCTGTTCGATAACCCACAAATGACTCACCAGTTTCCTTAGCTTATAGTTCTTGATAGCCAGCTCGAAGTGAAGCGTTTCCATTTGTTTCTGCAGCCGCATCAGCTCCCCTTGAAGCTGCCTGTTCCTCTCTTTCTGGAGCTGAAGGTTCAGAGCCAAGGCATTGTTGTTGGCTTTCAGAGATACCTTAAAGAAGGAGGATGTATCTGGCGTGAAAGGGGACAGCGTTAGTATATAATCATAGAAGCTTCTCATCCTTCTAAAAACATCTGGAAGCCACAAAGAAACAACTTACTGAGAATTTTATTTTTAATCTTTACTACAGCTGCTACTGCAGTCTTTCTGGGGGTTTTTAATGGGGTCATCATTTTCACATGAGTGGGAAGAGTTTAGAAGATCTCATGGAAGGGTGAATCAGTCTGAAATAAAAATGATTTAACAAAGTTTAAAACACAAATTAGACACAATGGGGTGTAACAGAAACTAGGGTTTGTTTGGTTTTTTTTGTTCAACATTTTAACACTACCCAGGATTTCATTTGGAAAGGAGAGTTCATTTGTACAACACAATGCAAACACAACTGATCAGTCATACAATGAAATTATGGGAAAAAGTTGTTGAAGCTAGGCTAAGGTCTGAAGTAAGAATTTGTGAGCACCAGTATGGTTTTATCCCTAAATAGAGCACTACAGATGCAGTATTTGCCTTGAGGATGCTGATAGAGAAGTACTGGGAAGGTCAGAGGGAGCTGCACTGTGTCTTCGTAGATCTAGAGAAAGCGTATGACAGGGTACCTAGAGAAGAACTATGGTATTGTATGAGGAAGGCTGGTGTGACGGAGAAGTATGTTAGAGCGGTTCAGGACACCTATGAGGGCTGTAAGACAGTGGTGAGGTGTGCTGTAGGTGAGACAGGAGTTCAGTGTGGGGGTGGGACTGCACCAGGGATCTGCTCTGAGTCCTTTGCGGTTTGCTATGGTGATTGACTGGCTGACAGACGAGGTTAGAAAGGAATCTCCATGGACAATGATGTTTGTAGATGACATTGTGATCTGTATTGAGAGGAGGGAAGAGGCGGAGTAAAAGCTGGAGAGGTGGAGGTTTGCACTAGAAAGAAGAGGAATGAAGATTAGTCAGAGTAAAACAGAGTACATGTGTGTGAATGAGAGGGATCCAAATGGAAAAGTGAGGATACAGGGAGAAGAGATAAAGAAGGTGGAAGATTTTAAGTACTTAGGATCAACAGTCCAGAGCAATGGAGAGTGTGGAAAAGAGGTGAAGACGCGTGTGCAGGCAGGCTGGAACGGGTGGAGAAAAGTATCAAGTGTGATGTGTGATAGAAGAGTTTCAGCTAAAATTAAATGGAAAGTGTAAAAACCGTGGTGAGAGCGGCCATGCTGATTGGTCTACAGACAGTAGCACTGAAGAAAAGACAGGAAACAGAGATGGAGGTAGCAGAGATGAAGATGCTGAGGATCTCTCTGGGAGGGACCCTGATGGACAGGATCAGAGGAACAGCACATGTTAGAGGTTTTGGGGATAAAGTCAGAGAGGCCAGACTGAGATGGTTTGGACATGTGCAGAGGAGAGAGAACATCTGAAGAAGGATGCTGGGTTTGGAACCACCAGGAAAGAGGACTAGAGGAAGACCAAAGAGGAGGTTCATGGATACAGTGAAGGAAGACATGAAGATAGTTGGTGTGAAGAAGATGCAGCAGATAGGGTTAGATGGAAGAAACTGACTTGCTGTGGTGACCCCTAAAGGGAAATGCCGAAAGATGAAGATTAAACAAGCCAATTCAAATCAAAAGAAATGCATTAAAACTACTAAAAAATATAATAATAATTAAAAAAGAGTGATTAATCTTCAGTCAAATCTCTTCATTCTAGATTTAAACATGTAAACAGTGTCAGCCTGTCTCACAGCCTCAGAAAGTTTGTCTTCTACTGTATGTTGTTTGTCTTCTACTGTATGTTGTTTAGAAGATTGGATTTTTCCCATATTTCCGAAGACAGATCAGTTCACACTGCTTTTTCAAAAAAGTTTTTTTTACCTAAAATCAATCTAAACAAGTATTAAACTTTAAACTACTGACTTGAATAAAATCAGCTTACCAGTATGATTTTTAATCTCCTATGTCATCTAGTAGGGAGTTTCTTTTTGATCATTTTCCGGATAATTTTGATCAAATTGAGGTTTTGGACTTTAGAGATTTTAAATGTAAACAGTTAACCCGCGCATGTGCAAAAGGGCGTGTCTTTCTTCTTCTTTGGATTTAATGGGGGTTGCATCCATGCTGTTGTACTACCGCCACCTATCGGTCTAACTCAATAAATCAGATATAGGAGGTCTGTACTCTGGAGAACAAATGTTCTTCAAAACCATAATTTGAACGAGATTATAATCGGAATCACTGTTAGATTAGTGGTAAATTATTTTAAAGGTTTGCTGACTTTTCGTTTTTTTTCTTTATCAAACATAAATAATTTAAAATTCCAAAGAAAAATACGTTATTATTGTGAAATTGAATTGAAAGTACTTTATTAATCTGGACCCAAATGATGACCCAATCACCCCCAAAATTTAATCACTTCTTTATCTTCCCATATCTTCTTCCTACTCCTTTTTTAGTTTTGTATTTTGTATAATAATGTGGAAATGCCTGTTGTGTATCTACTCAAAATAAACTTTCAAATTCAGTTGTGAATATATCCTGAAAATTTGATAAAAATCCACTCGTAACTTTTTGAGTTATCTTGTTCAAACACACGCACCAACTCCTTCACATAACCTTAATGACAAGAGTAATAATAAAACACATGAAAACGAAACATATCAGAACTTATTTAAATATGTACATTTAAACTGATATGAAAATATACAGTGGTAGTTACAGTTGAGTTACTAGTAAATCATGGTTAAAGAGTTTGATGGAAGACGGCGGAAAGGATTTTCTGTACCGTTCCTTTGAGCAGGAGGGTTGCAGGAGTCTGTTATTGAAGCTGCTCCTCAGGTGGTCCACAGGTTCATGGAGGGGTAGGAACCGCTTCAAAAACCTTTCAACATGACTGACAACAGTTTTGCCGTCACTCTGTCCCTTGCTACCTTCTTCACTCAGGCAAGCTGTAAGCCAACTAGAGACCTGCTTTTTTGGATAGTTTGTTGAGTCTGTTGGCATCCTTTTGTTTTTATACCAGCTCCCCAGCAGACCACAATGAAGAGCAAGACTGTATCATCCTCTCCTAGTTTGGGCTGATGCACAAACTGCAGGGGGCCTGGGAAAGGTCTCACCATGGACCTGAATTATGAAAACAACAGCCACTCCGTCACCTTCATGACATGAGAGGTCAGTGCTACTGGTGTGTAGTTATTTAGTGCTTCAGGCTGAGGCTTCATTGGCAGAGAGACCAGGCAGGGTGTTTTCCAAAGAAGTGGGACCTTCTGGAGATGAGGGATCATGCTGAACAGATGCTGAAGCACCCCGCTCAGCTGGATGAAACAGTTCTTCAGCACCCGTGGACTGATGCCATCCGGCAGAGGTGTCAAGTAGCGAAGTAAGACAACTTTGTTACCTTACTCAAGTAGAAAATCTCGGTATCTTTACTTTAACGAAGTAATTATTTTTTTGTCTACTTTTTACTTTTACTCACTACTTTTTTATGCAATTATCTGTACTTTTACTTCGTTAATTTTATAAAAAGTAGTTGCTACTTTCTCCATTTTGTCACCGTTAAAAAGCCGCGACTGTTTGTCGGAGTTTTTTTTGTTTTTTTTTTTTAATGAACCCTGAATGCATCAAACAAAGGAACAGATGAATGATTGGCTGAAAGGTCCAGTCAATCATTACTTTGGGCCGAGTAGCCCCGCCCACAAACTTTTAAAGAGCAGGTACGTTAGTTTGTGTGTTTAAGACTTGTTGCGGGCTCGGAAATCAAAGTGTTTCTGATGCTGCAACACTGAACTTTGATTGAATTATCAGTTTTTAAAAAAAACAACAGCAAAGAAATGTTTTATTATTATCTTCAGTCTGCGGTTATTGTAAACGTCTTTGCTGAAAATGTTGTAGATGGTATTTTTATAAAAATAACTTTGATCTGTGACGCACTATTTTATCTTTAGAAACAAAGCTGATTGAACTGATTAATCCATAAATAGTAGTGGATGAAGTATTTGTGCTTAAAAGCATCCAAAATGTTATTGATTAGTTTATAAAGACTGACTGAGGAGATTAAAACTACACATCGCTTAGATTTTGTATCATGTAGATGTTTGGGTTAACATTAAAAAAACCTTATATGTACACGTAGATATGTATATATATATATATATATATATATATATATATATATATATATATATATATAAATTTATATATACCGTCTCCTAAGTCCCGCCCCTACTGGTTTCTTTCTGGGTTTCTTAAAATCTTATTTCCCTGGTTATTTTTACAGTTCTTAAAATTTTAGAAAAAGAATCCAAGGATTTTGCCTTCTGTGTGTTTCCTTCACTCCCACTGCCTTACGAGTGCATAAAAAGGGTGTTATTTTGTCAATGGGCGTGGTTTTACTGGGTGTACGATATTTTTTGTAAAATACAATAATTTTACGTCATTAGTACGATAATCCAGCACCTCCCACCTGGCAACGCTGCCCAGGCTGTATGTGGCACTCCCAACCTTATCAACTTGTTAAAGACTATTCATTATTTCCTCAAAGAACTTTGAAAACTACCTGCCTTCAGGGCTTGAAAAAGCCTTTTGGTCATTTTATTTTCATTTATTTATTTTTTTTACATTGAGTGTGTTTGTGTCTGCTGAAGTTGGTTAAATTAGGTGATGTAGAGTGAAGCTTGGTAGCTGAAGGGACGTTACATAATGCCCTGCTTATGTTAATACATTTGATTGTGTTCATTAATCAATTTCCAATAAAGATTATTAAGAAATAAATGTTTCAGATTCATAAAGTTTAACACCAAAACACTTTCATTTATTATCATATTTTCTGCTCCTTAAAGCATGTGATAATAGTTAAAAAAATATGTTCATACGCTTTTGTTAACAATATTCCTTTTTTTCCGAAAATTACTTTTACTTTTTTACTTTAAGTAGTTTTAAAATAGGTTACTTTTTACTTTTACTTAAGTAGAAAACTTGAGTTGATACTTCTACTTTTACTAAAGTAGTTTTTTAACTCGGTATTTATACTTCTACTTGAGTAGAAAATGTTGGTACTTTTGACACCTCTGCCATCCGGTCTAGCAGCTTTCTCCTGATTCAACCTTTCCACTTCTTTCCTCACAAGGCCATGAGTGACGTGTAGACCAATCTGCAGTGTGTTCTCCACAGGGGAATTAAAAAAATTTCAAGGAAAAAAAAAAACATTTAAGTTCAGTTGTCAAATTTATAGTAGATCACCAGGCCACATTAGAAGGTTTTAACGGCCACACGTGGTCCTCGTGTGGCCGTTAGCACAATTAGCAACATGCTAACTGTATAATGTATAAAAACCACTGGTTAAAGAACATCTGGATTACCTGGTCAGTGAATCAAATTTTCCTAAACCTAAATTTAGGAAAATTTTTATTTTAAAGTTAACTAAGTTGTTGATTACATTTCTTTGTTCTCGTATATTTATAAGAAACACTTCAAACTAATATTTTGGTCTAGATAAATCACAAAAATTAGTTAATCAATTAAGTCGATCTGTCTACCTTCATGACGTCATACATTTCTAGCAATCAGTGTGTCTGTGTGCGACAAGCTCTGCCTGATTATCCTGTTGCATCGGAGCTCGACTCTTTATGGGAGTTTTTCTCCAGATGTTTGACAGCTGCTGCACCGACTGTTTGTGAACCCCAACAGTGATGCATAGTTGATTCACTGACCAGGTAATCCAGATGTTCTTTAACCAGTGGTTTTTATACATTATACAGTTAGCATGGTGCTAATTGTGCTAAAAGCATCCACACTGTTTGTTAGCTCTTGCTAGCATTGAGCTATGTTGCAATCATTTGCTGCTAATTTAATATAAAAATAACACATATTTATTCAAATGTAACTTAATTCGAAGGGAAATAACTGTTTGAATCTGACAGACCCAGTGTCAATAAGTAAATATTAAATAAAAGTGAAGTTTAATTGGTTTGTTAAGAGGTTGGGTTGCTAGCTGTAGGCTAATTTTAGTATTAATCGTGAAAATAGTGAGATTGTGGGTTCAAAGTGATTTTAATTTGACAATAAACTTGCTCAGGAGGTAGTGAACATGATCTTGTGATAAGTGAGGGTTAGTGTGAGGAAGGTGAGCTCGTTTCCGGGATTTTATGAGCGTGTTTCGGCCTGTTATTGTCACATGATGAGGATGAAGCCGCTACTTCTGTTTTTCATCTAAAATGACCTGCTTCATTAATTCTAGATCTGTTCTCTTCAAAAGGTAAAAACACTGCTATTTTTATTTTACTCCATCCTTCAGTGCGTTTTACTCTGTTTAAAGAGAATAAAATGTTCATTTGTGTTAAAGTTTAAACGGTGTCAGCAGACTTCTCATTAAGTTTTTCATGTCACGAGTGGAGTTGATCTGTGGAAAAGTAGAAAAAAGCTTTTCTGTTACATAAAAGATGGGATTTAAATCAAACATAAGCGTGACTAATTATTAAATGAACAGAAAGATCAACTAAAAATAATGAGTTAAATGACATGGTTCACATTTCTGTCCTAGATAGAGAGATAAATTAGATTTTAAAGATGAATCTCTGTTGCTGTGGTCCTGAATCTGAACTCTGGTCTAGTCTTAGGACCATATTTTCTGTTCTAGTCTCTGATGTTAGCAGGATTCTGCTCCAGACTTTGGTTTAAACTTGAGTCTTGACTTTGGCCAAGGCTCTGGTTTGGGATCAGGCTTTGATTTTGTTCTGGACACAGACAGACAGACAGACACCTTATTGATCCTCATGGGGAAATTCAGGTATCCAGCAACATCAAAGTGTACAAAAAGTCTCCTAATGTAAAACAATGATGTAAAAACAGCAGCGATACTAATGATCATAGAGTCCAGTAAAGTGTCTGAAGTAGAAGAAGTCATGATGTTATGTAATGGCTCAGGTCCTGCTCAGAGAAGAATTGAATAGCCTGACTGCCTGAGGAATAAATAATAATAATGCATTGAACTTATATTGCGCTTTTCTAGATGCTCAAAGACGCTTCACATATGCATTATTCATTTACTCCATGCAACCATTCACACACACATTCATTTCTGATGACGGGAGCTACCATCCAAGGCACATACTACTATCATCAGAAGCAACTTGGGGTTCGGTGTCTTGCTCAAGGACACCTCGGCATGGACTCTGGTCGGGGGATTGAACCTGCGACCTTCCGGTTACGGGACGATTGCCCTACCCACCAAGCCATCCTTCCTCCATAAATGACTTCCTGAGTCTGTCAGTGGAGCAGGACAGGGACAGCAGCCCTCAGAAGAAGCTCTTCTGCCTGGTGATGGTCTGGTGTAGAGGGTGGTTGGACATTGTCCCTGATGGACAGTATTGAGCTGAGGATCCTCTTCTGACTTTGATCTTGCCATTTGTCAAACCTCTGGTCAGGATCTTAGTCAAGAATAGGGCTGACAATTGTTTAATGTTTAGACAATATTGCAATCTTAATATCTGCAAATTGTTGGCATCTTTCTGTTTCCACACCTGGATACTTATCTGTTTGTGCAGTGTTTGCTGTGGCTGAATAAGCCGAAGCTGGTGCTGCAGCTCCTACCACAATTGTACAAATGGGATAGCCTCTATGAATCATGGGGTAGCAGTGGAATCTTCACTTCTTTGCTGTTTTTGGGTCTTTGCAAGTCTTTACTAAAGGATTTGGTCTTACGCTCGCTGGTCTAAAAACTCTCTGCTCTCCCTCCTCTGCTTCCTTCCTTATTAAGATAACGGGAGTAGCTGAAGTGGCCTTGAAGGCCAGATGGCCTGGAGTATGACAAGAAGGAAAAACAGTATGTGGGAGAGCTAGCTGAAATGTTAGTTATAAAATGATGATTAGATGATTTGCAAATTCTAGTATTACGTATTATAAGCAGAAGTTTAACACATGGTTATGTCTGATGTAAAAAACACACAAATACTTCAAAATCAAGCTTATCTTACACAAACACATGAGGGTTGAGTTTAAATCCTTTTTCTTGTTTTAAATCAAAACCATAGAAAAAACGGTAGAAACATTTTGTCTAAAACATCATAAATATTTGTTAGAAATAAAAAACGCAATGTCATTTCCTTGGAACTACAGACTGACTGTGTTTTTCTCTTTTCTGTAGGAGGAGCAGTGACATGGCTGCTGATGACAAGTCTTCATCCTCATCTTCAACAGAGTGGAGCGTAGAGCCGCCTGTCAGCTCACCCAGCAGCCCATCCCACCTCACCCAGTTTAAACCACTGTCCCCAGAACAAGATGAGCCTCCACTGCGCTCTGCATACAGCTCCTTCGTCAACCTGTTTCGCTTCAACAACAAAGGTCAGGATGCTGTTCTGAAGTGAAGTGAATAACTAAATTTATCATCTTTTTTTTTTTTTTTTTATAATTTACCATCAGGTCTAATATTTGCCTGAAAGGCAGTGGAGGAACGTAACGAAGTAAATGTACTTCGTTACTGTACTTAAGTAAAAATATTGTGTATCTGTACTTTAATTAAGTAAAATTTGAGACCTGTACTTTTTACTTTTACTTCACTACATTTTTTGAGCAAATATCTGTACTTTTACTCCGCTACTTTTTAAAAGTGTGTTTTACATTTTTTGTTACATTTTCGTTCGGGAATTTGAAAAATACACAGTTTTTTTAAGCGCATCTTGAAGCCGATTGCCAAAATCAAAAGGAGCAGTTGATTGGGAGAAGAAGTTAGGAATAAAGGACCAATCAGAATCGAGAGTAAATATTTTCCGCAGTCATTCAGCGCCAAAAAACTAACATCAAATATAGTACAAATTAAAAAAGAGTCAGAAGATTGTTGTTCGTTGCATTTACTTCTAAATAAAAAGTTGAGCCATCGTTAAACGGAGCAGGGGAGGATCCAGAATTTTCTAAAGGGGGGGGGACGGGGGGTGAGGTCATTGACAAAGCCAATATTGTGTGACTGGGGGCCTCCCCACAAAAACATTCTAAAAAATAAGTGTCATTTTCCTCCATTTTGGCGGCCCATTCGCTAGCCCTTCTAGCTTGCCTTGTCCCCATTCCTTTCTTTTTTTTTTTTGTTTTTTTTGTTTTTTTTTGTGGACCAAAAGAGGCGGGAGAGGGGCGTCACACCCGTGCAGAGTATTTATCCTGGTTACCATGGTGACACCCTATAGCACAAAAAAATAACATTTGAATTATGGTCGAATACTTTTAATTTTTACTTTAAAGGTACAATTTACACCAATTACTTTTGTACTTTTACTTAAGTAGATTTTTTTTATTTTTACTTTTACTTAAATGGTTTTTTTGCCTAATTATCTGTACTTTTACTTAAGTACCAAAAGTGAGTACTTCATCCACCACTGCCGAAAGGTCCTTTGAAACCTGACTGGATTTTCTGCTCTGCTGCAAAGAGGTCGTATAGCGTACAGCTCAAAGTAGTCACATGACTGTAGAGTTCATAATCATGCAGCACTTACAATGAATATTTAACCACCATGCAATAAAGCCAAATAATAGCAGTTAAAAATCTCTGAACAATGCAATTAATCACAAATGCATGACTGCGTTTTGTATTTTTATTGATCCTCAAAAATACCGTTTTACCCAGACATCCATGTGCATGCAACATTATACACATCTTAATAAATTAAAATTGATAAAAATAAAACTAAATTGCAGACGTTCAGTCGGTATAATGGTAAATCATTTTATTCTCATATGAATTTTAAAAAGATTAACTTATATTTCTACCCTGAGGCTATTAAGTTTGATCCAATACAGATAAATTTATGTGAACGGTAAGTTGATGAAGAACGTTGGCGTTCATGTAAAATCAATTTTGAGAAGATTTCTGCAAGGTTTGAACTTCATTTCCAAATCATAAACATACCTGAAGTGATTTTCTATTTCATTCACGCATTATTGAGAAAAACGCAAGCCCTCACATCCAGTATTCATTCAATATTATACCCGGTTGTTCTTGGCCACGCCTTTTGTTCTCCACAACGTTCTTATTCTAAAGTAAGCAGAAACAGTTTTTGCAGCAGAAGTGCACTTGTTCTGCTCATGCTCGGTCGAAACAGGAGCCAACTAAATGTTGTAATAGTGGCCTTAAATGATATTTACTCTCTGTTGTGCCTATATCCAAGGGAGCAAGAGGATGGGGGAATTCACTGTGTCTAAAACTGAAGTGAAACTAAACAAATGCATGTATGAACTTTTATTTGATAAATGTTCATTTTTCTGAGCTAAGAAAAGGTATCTTGTTTATTTATAAATTCGAAGAGATTAGAATTATTACCCTACAAAAGAACAATACGCCCTCTTTAAAATTGAAATCTGTTTTAAGCTGGGAAAGTTTCATTTGACAGTCTGAAAACTTAGCATTAAAATTTTCTCGTAAATCTTTCTAATTGGCTCCTGTGTGTGTTTCTGTGTGTAGAGGACGGTCGCCCAGCCTCTTCAGTTTCAGAGAAGCCAGATGTTTCGCCGTCTTCTCGCCAACCAGAGAGGCGTAGCTTGTCCTCCAGTCCTTCTCACTCCATCCACAGCTCCAGACCACACAGGAAACAGCACCTTGAGCCCCTGCGACGCACTTCCACTTCCTCTGGTAACACACAACAATGTTTGGTTTGTCAGATAAACAACAAACATACAGATAATGCGTCTGGTGATCTGTCTGGAGGTGTGCTGGGTATGTCTGATTGTGTGTGGAAAGCAATTTAAGAACTAAGTTATTCATGCCTGTAACTCAGAATCAGGACATTAATCTGTGTGGTATTTGTAATATCAGTAGCAGATGTGGAACTATAAAAACCTAATTATATTGACATGGTGTGTAATTTTGTTGGATTTAAATGTGCTTTTTCTGAAAACCTTCTTCAACCCTTTTATTTTCTTTCTTTTTTCTTTCGTTTAATTTTTGTCTTGAAAGAATATTTATACATGTAGAGAATGCGTGCATTCTCTGTATGCATAAATACATACATGTGTATGTATATTGATCTTGTATACAAAAAGATATGTTCATACATTAATATACAGAAAATAATGTGTTTGGAAACCTGGGCTCATTTTTGACTCTTCACTGTTTATTTTTTTTATTGTTCAGTTGAACAGCTTTATTACATATTTGAATATTAAGTGATTTAAATTTTTACCACAATAATCCTACATTACTTTTAAATATTATTGATTATTGACTTTTCTCAGGCAAAAAAAACAAGATATTAGCACCAACAAGGGGGATTCTCAAAGAGCAGATAACAGAAATTTAGCATAATGAAAGAAACTAGACACATCTGTCACTTTCTTAACCGTCTATCCTTTACGGGCAGTACTGGAGCCCATCCCGGCTGATTTGAGGCGAAGGGCAGTGTACACCTCAAACAGGTCGCCATTCTGACACACACACACACTTCTAAGGGCAATCACGCAGCAGCCAATCAACCTGGAGGTTGGGAGGAAACCAAAGTACCAGGATAAAACCCATGTAAATTCAGGAAGAACATGCAAACTCCACAAACAAAGGCTAGTGTTCCAAGCCTTGACCCCACCTGGGACTTGAACCCACAACCTTCTTGCTGTGGGGCCACTGTGCCAGCCACTGTGCCGCTGAAACGAGACATGTGGAAGATGAAAGGAGACGAGTCAGAACTAAACCATTGTTAATCTGCTTGTTTTAATTTGTTGACTGAAGCCTCATTGGAATCAGTCTTTCTGGAAACGCAGATGCAGAGAAGACATTTTTAAGGAAGGAAACCGATGACAACAAGACAAAAATATTGAACAAGAACTGGAATGAAGATCAGTTTATCTTTTATTAGGGTCACTTTATGAGTAATAAAAAAACAAGCAGACTTTTAAATAAACACTGTATAATATTAGTATTCTTTTTTCCAAATGATGATCTAAAATCATTTTACAAAATCCCTGAATCATAAAAAAAAAAAAAAAGTCAAATCCATGTTAGAATCCTGCCATCATTAAGACTCCCTTTAACACTAAAGTTTTTAACAGTTTCTAAGACTTTTATGTTAAATTTGAAGCAGGATGACACTACAGTGGGGATCGAAAGTTTGGGCACCCCAGGTAAAAATTTGTATTAATGTGCATAAAGAAGCCAAGGAAAGATGGAAAAATCTCCAAACGGCATCAAATTACAGATGAGACATTCTTATGATATGTCAAAAAAAGTTAGATTTTATTTCCATCATTTACACTTTCAAAATAACAGAAAACAAAAAAATGGCGTCTGCAAAAGTTTGGGCACCCTGCAGAGTTAATACCTTGTACTGCCCCCTTTGGCAAGTATCACAGCTTGTAAACGCTTTTTGTAGCCAGCCAAGAGTCCTTCAATTCTTGTTTGAGGTATCTTCGCCCATTCTTCCTTACAAAAGTCTTCCAGTTCTTTGAGATTTCTGGGCTGTCTGTGACGCACTGCTCTTTTAAGGTCTATCCATAGATTTTCAATTATGTTGAGGTCAGGAGATTGTGAAGGCCATGGCAAAACCTTCAGTTTACGCCTCTTGATGTAATCCACCGTGGATTTTGAGGTGTGTTTAGGATCATTATCCATTTGTAGAAGCCATCCTCTCTTTAACTTCAGCTTTCTCACAGTTGGCATCAAGTTAGCATCCAAAATTTGCTGAAATTTTATTGAATCCATTTTTCCTTCTACTCGTGAAATGTTCCCTGTGCCACTGGCTGCAATACAACCCCAAAGCATGATTGATCCACCCCCATGCTTAACAGTTGGACAGAGGTTCTTCTCATTAAATTCCGTGCCCTTTCTTCTCCAAACGTACCTTTGCTCATTCCGGCCAAAAAGTTCTATTTTAACCTCATCGGTCCACAGGACTTGTTCCCAAAATGCATCAGGCTTGTCTATATGTTCATTTGCAAACTTCAAACGCTGATTTTTGTGGTGAGGACGTAGAAGAGGTTTTCTTCTGATGACTCTTCCATGAAGACCATATTTGTACAAGTATCTCTTTATAGTGGAATAGTGTACCACAACTCCAGTGTCTGCGAGATCTTTCTGGAGGGATCGTGCAGTCAAACAAGGGTTTTGACTTGCTTTTCTCACAATCCTGCGAGCTGTTCTGTCTGATATTTTTCTTGGTCTTCCAGATCTTGCTTTAACTTCCACTGTTCCTGATGACTGCCATTTCTTAATTACATTCCGAACAGAGGATATTGGCATCTGAAAACGCTTTGCTATCTTCTTATAGCCTTCTCCTGCTTTGTGAGCATCAACTATTCTCAGTTTCAGTGTCCTAGACAACTGCTTAGAAGAACCCATGGTGCTGATAGTTGGGGCAAGGTCAGATGAGTCTGGGCATTTAAAACCTTTGAGATTGACATCACCTGGTCTTTCCAGACGATGATTGAGAACAATCCATGACACTGTCAGGTCTCAGCTTTCCAAAGGGGGCAGTACAGGGTATTAATTCTGCGGGGTGCCCAAACTTTTGCAGATGCCATTTTTTTGTTTTCTGTTATTTTGAAAGTGTAAATGATGGAAATAAAATCTAACTTTTTTTGACACATTATAAGAATGTCTCATCTGTAATTTGATGCCTTTTGGAGATTTTTCCATCTTTCCTTGGCTTCTTTATGCACATTAATACAAATTTTTACCTGGGGTGCCCAAACTTTCGATCCCCACTGTATATTTATGGGTAAGGAAAAAAAATGTTAAGATGAAGGAGAAATAACATCACTTTCATGTCTTTTCTGATTGCAGTGGATTGGCCAGGTGAGGGCTCCTCTGCACTGAGTGCTTTACTAAAGAAGCTCATGCTGAAATAATACTTCCAATTCAAATAGAAGTGTGTGTTTGCATGGAGTGTGTTTGACATGTTTGCATTTTAATGACGTGCTTTCTATCAGCCTGGTTTGCCCTGGAATCTCACTCAGCCACTAATAACAAAGTTTTTCATTTAAAGCTAACATTTCAGGTATTTTTTTTATTAATTGATTGCTTTATTTCTCTTTATTCTCTAAAAAATTTACAAGCAAAGTTTTTTGGTGCATTTGTGGGTGCATCTTGACTACACAGTTGCAGAGATCAGAACAATAAAATGAGATTTGTGGTTTTTTGTCCTTACTTGTGGTTTGTTCATATCTAGATGGCAACAGGAAATCGGATGTTCCTTTGAGCAATCATGACCCTCGCACTGCGGTGCAGCTTCGCACGGCGCTGAAGAGACTGAAGGAAATCATGGAGGGAAAAAGCCAGGTACTGGATCTGGCATAAAATGCTCCAACTTTAGTTTTATTTCACTGTTTTGTCTTTAATTTGATTTTTTTTTTAACAGCAACATAAAATCCTGTGTAGAACTTTGAAATTCTACCTTTTATTTAAACTGTCATTTTTAATTTCCATTTTGATTAAAAAATTTAAATGTTTCAGGATGTAAATATGAGAAAAAGCTGTAAGTTTTTATCTAAAGCTAATGCTTAGTTAGTTGGACATAATTATTAAAAACACAATTGAAATGTTTTTTTCACATCTATAAACTAACAGTGTTTCGTTGTTACCTTCAATAAAAATATGTAATTAGATTATTATTTTGTACTTTGCCTTTAAAACAGCCACAGTTCTCCGAGCGCAGGTCCACCTGCACACAGGTTGGTCCTTCAGACATCAGATCAAACTGAGATCTATCAACTCCATGGTGACTGTTATGATCTGGGACTTTAATAGACTGTGTGGAAAAGATGAATGTTGTCATGACAACGTGTAGTTTTCCAGCTGTTGTAAAATGGTGTGAACTTCATGCTGATTGTTTCCAGAACAAGATATGGACAAAAATTTATTATTTTTATTTGGAGTTATTTCTAAATTTAAAAAATAATGCTATGTTCCGTTCCGTCGTCTTCCGCTTATCTGGGGCCGGGTCTCAGGGGTAACAGCCTCAGACTTCTCTCAACCCAGCTGCATCCTCATCCTGGTGGGACGTGCCCAAAACACCTCACCAGCGAGGTGCTCGCGAGGCATCCTAACCAGATGCCTGTAACACCCCATTTGGCTTCTCTCGGCCTGAAGGAGGAGTGGCTCGACACCGAGCTCCTCCCAGATGGCAGAACTCCTCACCCAAGCTCTGAGTGAGAGCCCAGCCACCCTGCGGGGGAAGCCAAATTTTTTTGGATTCTTTTGTTACAGCATAGTTATCACTGTGCACGACACAGCGTAAAACTCTTTTGAGGCTGTGAATACAGTGTAATCAATTTACGACGGCCAGATCATATTATTTTATATTCTTATCTTGATGCACTCCCTATTTGGGAGACGGTGGATCAGCGCTAGGGCGCTTGGCGGGTTCGATTCCCATTGAGACCACCGTCTAGGGTTCTTGGAGAAGACACCTAGCCCCCGCTTCTCCCACCATTGGCGCCTTCGAAGGGCAGCCTGCTGCGGTGTAAGGAGTGCAGCACACAAATTTCCCCGGTGAGGGATGAATAGAGTAATTCGTCATTATTATTATTATTATTTGTACTGTACATTAGAAATAATCCGATCATCTGGTTAAATTCTGGCTCTATTTTCCAAACCGAGAGGACAGTCCGTTCTTTTCCATGCAGTCTGTATTCTGACTGGTATCACACTCAACGCAGGACTGATTCAGGGGTTGGTGTGTTCCACACTAGGTTCTCATCTTGTTTTATCCACATGTCACTGTTTCTGGTGAAACCACCACAGTTGTAGACATTTGGGCTCCTGGTTTGGTGCACAGAACTGCATACTAAGAACTGCAACTAACCCACTCACCAGTTTCCTACTGACCTGCAGGACAGCGACCTGAAGCAGTACTGGATGCCCGACAGTCAGTGTAAGGAGTGTTACGACTGTAATGAGAAGTTCACCACATTCCGTCGCAGACACCACTGCAGGCTGTGTGGACAGATCTTCTGCAGCCGCTGCTGCAATCAGGAAATCCCCGGAAAGTTCATGGGCTACACAGGTCAGATGCTCGGTTTTTATTAACTTCTGTAAGTTATTTTATTTTTACTGCATCATTTGCTACCCAAAACTATTTTAATATATCTCTCCCCCTATTATTTTTATTTTATTATAAATATATTTTTTAAAGTTTTTATTTGACGTATTTCAATTATTATCATTACTATCATTGTTTCACTAATATGATTTGAATTATTTTATAATATTACATATTACATTTTTATTAGAATAATGGTTTGTTTTTTACAAAAAATGAGTAAAAAAGTCAGCGCTGTTCCTCTGTTTGCGCGAGCCTCACACACACATAAAAAGGAAGTTTTAGGCTTAAAATAACTGTAAAGCTAAAACCAAAATTTTTAGTTTGTTTAGATATTACAAAGGTTTTAAAGCGGTAGTAAGCAGTAAGAAGATGGAGCAAATCTACTGTTTAACGCAGGCATGGGCAAAGTAAGGCCTGCAGGCCACATGTTGCCCGTTAAATGTTTTAATCCGGCCCGCCAAACGGAAAAAAATTAAATAAATTAACTTTAATGTTTTATTTGCCCTGCAATTCTAAAGTTTCCTCACTAGATAGCGCACTCTAGATGTATTGGTTTTGTTGAAAAACAAGACCAACACCACTCTCATTAATAGGTGTTTGTCTTCGTGATGCGCACGTTGTCAAAATAAACAGTGTGTCCAGACATGGAAAGCTATTGGGGCCAATACACGCACGTAAACAAGCACGTTAGATTTCAAACCTAACAAATTAAAGCACTTATTTTCTCCAAATTCCAAGATGTGTATTTTTTTCTCAAATGAGGTGAGGTTACCAAAGCATGCCATCCATCTGCTCCTGTTCTGCCCCGTTTGTCAAATGTTAGAGCTCAATGTGGCCCACGAATCAAAAAGTTTGCCCACCCCTGGTCTGGCGGGCTATGTTGCCATCTGGTGGCGAATGTGTCTGAAATTACTGACATGGAAATTTTAAGCTTGAATTTCGCTTTAGTTTTACTATAACATTAGCTTTCATGCCAGCCATCGCATTTATGTTTTTAAACCACTTTCAACTTATTATTTTTATTTTTTTTTTTTACATTTCAGCACAACCAGGCAGCTACTGGGCATCAAGCATCTCATTTTATTTGAAAATATATTTGTAATATATACGTCTATATCATATTCATGTCAATTTTATGTGTAGAGTGGAGCAAACATTTCTTAATGTCTGTTGCAAAGTTTGAATCAAAACCAGCTGTTTAATCTGCTTCTTATTTGTCCCGCTTATTCCAAAAGATAAGATATTGCAGATGAGATAGCCTGGTGTAAGAAAAAAACAAGTTCTCAACTTTTATATACATTTAAATCAAAGTGACATGTTCTTAAATGTCAAGCTCTAATTGCAAAAGACAAATAGGTAAAATTCTAGTGGGACGTGCAAAAAGTTGCTTAAATACTATAAGAGCCATTCATTTCTTGCAACAGCCCATAACGTTTTTATTGTTTTGTTTTAAAAGTGGGACGGATCGGAATAAGTGTGGACATGCAACTTTTTGTTCAAATGTAAATAAAGTCAAGTAAATAAAGTTCCCTTCTTTATTTACTGACTGTGTTGTTTACAGTTGATGCAAGAAATTCTGTTTGGTTAAAACTTAGTCAGAGTTTGACAGCAATGTAAATACTTGTGAGTAACACCGCATCCGGCACGCTTATATGTACATACATGACATGAATTTGTATATTAATTTTTTTGTCATCTATCATGCTAACATCATCTTATGCATGCAGGAGATCTGAGGGCGTGCACTTACTGCCGGAAGCTGGCGTTAAACTACACTCACTCGACGGACTCGAGTTCCATCGGTGAGGACCTGAGCGCTTTGTCTGACTCGCCTCTTTCTGTGTGTGTGCTGGAGCCCAGCGAGCCCCGGACTCCCGTGGGGGGCCGAAAGGCCAGTAGGAACATCTTCCTGGAGGAAGACCTCACCTGGCAGAGGTAAACACACACTGACAAATTCTACCAAATTAAAATCTCAAATATTGAAGAAATAAGGAAAAGTTTTCTGCACAAGTTTTTCCTCCTACCTGCTTCTCCTTGTTTGGGATAATTTCACCTAAAATCTGGGGTGTTTTTGCTGCTGGTTTTTGTCTCATCTTTTTTCTGACTGACTGGGATCAAAGATTAACCTCAAAATGATGCAGAGGAGTTTTCACACCTTTATTAAGTTTTCCATTTTTTTGTCTTGCCTCTTTATTTTTCTGAATTATCTAAGTGTTGATGGTTAAAAAGTTACTTTGTGAAAAAAGTTTGATCCGGTTTCAAGAAGTGCTGAACAGAAAAGAAACAATTTCTCATTGCTGTGCCGCTTAATTTTTTTTTTTTTACTTTGTGCAACTTGTTTTGTTACAAAGTTACAAATTTTCTAAAAAAAAAACCCTTCAAATTAAACCAGCCACCAAATCTATTTGTTCTCCTCCCCTCTATTTTGTTGCCCCCTCCCCTCTGCTATGTATGAATCATCATGCCTCTTGCTTATTTTTTTTCTTTCAACTTTCCTTAAAAATCTGTTTTTCCTGTCTTTTTCTCTTTCTTTCTTTCTTTGCTAGAAAAACTCCTATTGGGATGAGAAAGACGTGAGTTTTCATGTTTTGTTTTCTTAGTTTTTTTTTCCTCCACATCTGTGTGATTTACAGACGTATTTTAAATTGTAATATTTTCCCAGCCTTAAGTGCAGCTCAATGTCATTTTGCACCTTAAAAAAAACAAAAAATAACAGTCAACTTGCAGTATTTTATTTGTTTTCATTCATTAAATGTTCTACCGTTCACAGTAAAATTGCAGCCAAGTTGCTTTAGTTTAGAACTAAAGGGACCATTTAATCGGACAATACATGGATGTACTGACATTTTTTTGTGTTTTTTCTCTTTATTTGTGATTACTGTATGACTCCAGGAAGAATAGCTGTTTTTACACAGCTAATGGAGATCCAAATAAATACAAATACAAATAGCTGTGTAGATCAGTGTAGGGGATAGCATGCCCACAAAAAAATTAAGTTGATGTGTTTATTCACAGCATGATTCACCAGGAAACTCAGAGCGGGAGCCTTGCAGCCAGGCTGACAACTCTGCAAGAAGACGTGGGGAAGTCGCCGGGCAGGAAAAGGTCAGCCAGTCACTTTACAAGCTGCTTGTTTGTTTCTGAGTTGTACATTTGTGAGTCTCAGCTCAACACAATTTTTCAGTTTCTTTTGCTCTAGTTCTTTTTACAGAAAGCTCATTAGAACGCCAACATTCCATAAGTATATCTAACATATGTTCAGCGACAGGAAGTGGAATTTTTCATCCAGAATTGGGTCACTTTAGAGCGGAGGATATTTTTAATTTTTCCATTTTTTTAAGTTTATTATGTTCTCCTTCCACAGGTCAGCCAGTGTGACCAATCTGTCCCTGGATCGGTCTGGATCCTCCTTGGTGCCCTCATATGATAGCTCAGTAAGTCCTCCGACCAGCCGAGCTATGCCCGGAACCAAGAGCGGCTCCAAGCTAGATCACAGTGAGGAGGAAAGAAAAATCCTGCTGGTGAATGCTTTATTTTTCTCCTGCAAACTTTACTTTTTTAAACTCTTCTTCTTCACCTGGTTTCCTTCACATCTCATCGCCAATCTAATCCAGATTCCATCTTTATTCCAGGATTCATCGCAGCTGAAGGATCTGTGGAAGAAAATCTGTCACAACAACACGGGGATGGAGTTTCAGGACCACAGATACTGGCTCAGGACGTACCCCAACTGCATTGTAGGAAAGGAACTGGTCAACTGGTTACTGAGAAACGGCACCATCTCCACCAGGTAAACTGTAAAAAGTTGGTCCCAGGGGGCGTTGGCCTAAATTTACTATCTTTCGACCGGGAGAACCTGGTTCAAATCCCACTGGGTCCAAGCCGTCTCTTGGACCACAGGATGGCAAAAACAACAAAAAAAACCTGTAAAAAGTTTTTACACTAAAATGCTGGCAGTTGACGTTGCCAAAAACCGCTGTAAAAATTACAGCCCAAAAATAGAACTATCTTTTTGGTAAAATGTTGTCCTGTTTGGTTGACTAACACCACCATTAAAATACAGTCTGTTTTAACAGTTTTTAATCTTAGTGTAAAATAAATTAGCACAGAATAAGAAATTTTGGTCATATCTAAGTTGATGTATCATACTTTTTTTTCCTCAAAAAGTTGATTGGACTTTTTTGCATCAAGTTTGAATTTAGACCAAAGCCGGAACATTTTTTTTTTTTTTTTAATTATTCCTGTTAAAGCTGTTCTGTATGTTCTTTTGTATGTAATGAGTGTGTGTATGCTGCAGAGCCCAGGCCATTGCCATCGGACAAGCATTGGTGGACGGTCGCTGGCTGGACTGCGTCACACATCACGACCAGCTGTTTAGAGACGAATATGCTCTGTACCGCCCCTTACAGGTGAGACCTCACCAATGACTTTACATGCATGTAAAATAGGAAGCACGTGTTCTGAGAATTCTCAGTGCACATAGACCTCTGTAGAAACTGGCAGCATAACTATTCTGGCTCTGTCAACTTTTTTATAATAGATTCACAATAATCCTGATGCTAGTAGCTGGCCAATCAGATGCACCGATTAAAAAAATCCTCTCCAACTTCCTGGAAGTATTCTCCAAATATGGCTGTTTGTCCTGTGCATATTTCGTAGCTCTGTAACTTGTGTGTCTTTACCTTGAATTGGATGTACTGGAACTGCGATCTCATTGTTCCTTTGTTGGTGCAATGATAGTAAATTTCTTTACATCTTCAAAAATTCAACATTGTGCCGTCCATACAGGAAGAAAATGTCTGAGTTTTCTTCTCCAGTCAATAGACAGAAATCTTTTAGATGCTGCTCTCAGTCTTCCATGCAGTTAGCACACAGAGACATCACATGCTGATGTTTATTGATTCCTCTGTCATTTGATAACCCAGATTAGTCAGAGAGGTCATTCCAGCCTGATTGACCACCTGAATGAAAAATGTGCTCCTGGTCTCTCTTGCAGAGCACCGAGTTCTCTGAAACGCCGTCTCCAGACAGCGACAGCGTCAACTCCATCGAGGGACACTCTGAACCGTCCTGGTTCAAAGACATTAAGTTTGATGACAGCGACACGGAGCAGCTTGCTGAGGAAACAGAGTACACCATGCCCAGTAGGTATCTATACATGTCCACCTCCAGGTGAGCTTTCTGTGACCTTGTTCTCTGTCCGGGTTCAGACTCTGCCAGCCCTAGTAAGCGGACGTCAGTCAGCAGCTTCCAGTCAGCAGTGGACAGCGACTCCGCAGCTTCCATCAACCTCAACATGGAGCAAAACAACGTAAATTTCCACATCAAGAAGCAGTCCAAATATCCACACGTTCCTCCGACTGCTGAGCAGAAAGGTCAGTGTGACCATGTGACGTGTTGCAACAGGAAGTCAGTAGATCTGCTTTGTTCCTCCTTCAAGCCAAAAAAACTAGATAAATCCAATAGTACTTAAAGCTTCAGCCACACATTTATCTGGTGGAGTGAGAGGAGATACTCAACAGGTTTAGATGGCTTTGATTTGAGATTTAAAGAGAGGTAATGTGCTTTTTTGGGTCATCATTTTTATTTTATGGTAATGCGATGAACCAGAAATGTGATATTACCTGAAATATATTGTCATTTTTTTAGCTAACTTTAGCCTTTTCTGCTTTATATTGCGTATATAAAATAAAAATAAGAGTTTTTATTTTCTCTTCATAAATACATGGGTTTTCCCGACGCCAAAAAAAATATTCAAAATGTGCTGATTTAGTTATTTCAAATTGACAAAACAATGTTTTATGATCACTGATGGTCATTTTAATACTTTTCCAGGAGAAATTCTTGTCTCTGAAGATGGCGGGCAGAACATCGTCATCAGTGATGCCTTCATTAAAGGTGAAGAACCAGAACTTCCTCATTAGTTTAACCACAATCAGCCTTCTGACTAAATAAACGTCTTCTTCCTGTTTCTTTTCCAGAGTCTCTGTTTAACCGGCGTGTGGAGGAAAAAGCTAAAGAGATGTTGTTCACACCGCTGGGCTGGCACCACAGCTCTCTGGACCAGCTCCGAGAGGAGAATGGAGAGAAGAAGGCCATGGAGAGGCTTCTGTGCGTGAGAAAATCTTTTTGTATGAAGAAATTTTTTTAGTTCCAGTGTTTTAGCTTGTGATATGAGGAAGCTGTTGCCACACAAAGAGTAAAATACAATAATCTATGTGAGAAAAAATGAAATATCTTTTACAAAATAGATCCGTGTAGTCCCTCATTCATCCAGGAGTGATCCATAGTAGAAAAACTTTCAAAAAAGTCTTCTGGACAGTTTAATTCTTCAACGAGACGTTTCGACTTCCATCCGGAAATCATTTTCAATCTGAATGAAATGGACTGAAAACTGGATCTATTTATACTAACCTGAGTAAAAGGTAAAAAAAAATAGTAAGAAGGGCTCGACCAATGAGCCTGTGTTACTTAAGATGGCCGTGAATGGCTCCTATTGTAGCCACAGACCAGTAAACAAACCTATTAATGCTAAAAGCCTAGTGAATAGAGAAACCTGCTAACGAGAGGCGTGAAACTGAGTCACGAGGTGTCATCTTTAGTCCATGGCTTCAAAAGGCTGCTATAGATACCGGGCAAAACGTATCTAACGCCTCCACTCCGATTCAATGAGGGATTTTCTTTCATCACAAAGATGGCTTCTTTCACCCCTCTTTCAAACCAACCTTTCTCTCAAGCCAAGATGAACAACCTCCTGGAAGACACTTCCACTTATCAAAAACTCAAGCAGGACCCTTCCAGTGGCTACAAAAAGAAGGTGATTGACTATTTACAGAAGCTGGAAAAGGACGACATGATTGATAAAACTTTGTACTTCAGACTGTATCCTGGTGATGCCATTCCATGTATCTACGGCTTACCCAAAGTCCACAAACAGGATGTTCCTCTTAGACCCATTGTGTGCAGCACCGACTCTATAACCTACAACGTAGCCAAATACCTGAAAACCATCTTGGCCCCCTTAGTGGGTAACACAGAACACCACGTGGAGAACACACAAGATTTTGTAGAGAAAGTGAAACAGCTACATATAGACAAAGATGACATCATTGTTTCTTATGACGTTGTATCACTCTTCACCTGCATCCCTACAAAAGAAGCTGTAGAAGCAGTCAGACAAAGACTACAAGAGGACACCACACTGCAAGAAAGGACCAAACTGACTCCGAAACACATCTGCAACCTGTTGGACATTTGTCTCAACTCCACTTACTTTCAGTTTCGTGGTGGTTTCTACAGACAAATCCACGGCTGTGCGATGGGCTCTCCAGTGTCGCCTATAGTAGCTAATCTTTACATGGAGGAGGTCGAGAAGCAAGCCCTGAGCACATTCCCAGGAAATCCGCCCAGTCACTGGTTCCGCTATGTTGATGACACTTTTGTAAAGATCAACAAGCAAGATCTGGAAGCCTTCACTTCACACATCAATGTTGTGGATCCTAACATCAGGTTTACACGTGAAGACTCCAAGGACAACCGGTTGGCCTTTTTAGACAGCGCTGTGATCATAGGAGAGGACGGGAATTTGCAACTGGAAGTATACAGGAAACCCACTCACACAGACCAATACCTACAGTTTGACTCTAATCATCCTTTGCAACACAAACTGGGCGTCATCAGAACTTTACAACACAGGGCGGAGGAGGTACCCACGATCACAGAGGCTAAGGAGAAGGAGACACAGCATGTCCAAAAAAGCCCTCTCGGTCTGTGGATACCCCAAATGGGCCCTGAATAGGGTGAGAGAGTCCAAGAAACGTAAGAAGAGGGAAACAGAAACTGAGAAGAGAAAAAATGGAGTCTCTATTCCCTACGTGTCAGGACTGTCCGAGAAGTTACAGAGAATCTTCAGACAACATGACATCCCGGTTTTCTTTAAACCGGTCAACACATTACGGCAGAAACTAGTACATCCTAAAGACAAGATGCCTACAGAAAAACAGAGCAATGTAGTTTATTCGATCCGGTGCAGTGAAGGGAGCTGCAAAGAACACTACATTGGAGAAACAAAACAGCCACTCCACAAAAGACTTTACCAACACAGAAGAGAAGCCTCTAGTGGTCCACAGTCTGCCGTACATCTGCATCTTAAATCCACCAAACACACTTTTGAGGACAGCGAGGTGAAGATTCTAAGTAGAGAGAAAGGTTGGTTTGAAAGAGGGGTGAAAGAAGCCATCTTTGTGATGAAAGAAAATCCCTCATTGAATCGGAGTGGAGGCGTTAGATACGTTTTGCCCGGTATCTATAGCAGCCTTTTGAAGCCATGGACTAAAGATGACACCTCGTGACTCAGTTTCACGCCTCTCGTTAGCAGGTTTCTCTATTCACTAGGCTTTTAGCATTAATAGGTTTGTTTACTGGTCTGTGGCTACAATAGGAGCCATTCACAGCCATCTTAAGTAACAGAGGCTCATTGGTCGAGCCCTTCTTACTATTTTTTTTTTACCTTTTACTCAGGTTAGTATAAATAGATCCAGTTTTCAGTCCATTTCATTCAGATTGAAAATGATTTCCGGATGGAAGTCGAAACGTCTCGTTGAAGAATTAAACCGTCCAGAAGACTTTTTTGAAACTTATTCTACTATTTTTAAAAAATAGAGTTTTAATTTAATGTTTATTTTTGTCCAGTTCTGCCAACCACAGCCACATGATGGCGCTGTTACAGCAGCTGCTCTACAGTGAGTCTCTATCTCTGTCCTGGAGGGACATCATCGTCCCCGTGGTTCGGCAGGTCGTCCAAACCGTTCGGCCGGATGTTCGTAACTGTGACGATGACATGGACATCCGTCAGCTGGTCCACATTAAAAAAGTTGGTGATTATTTTGGAGATTAAATAAACTTGGATGGACTTTTTAATCTTGCTTTTGTTTGTGATTCAGATCCCAGGAGGCAGAAAGTTTGACTCCATGATGGTGAACGGCTTCGTGTGCACCAAGAATATCGCTCACAAGAAGGTACCCCCATCTAGAGAAAGTGATGGGAAGCTGAGTTTTAAACAATGTTTAAAATGTAATGTCTGCCTGGATTCAGATGAACTCCTACATTAAGAACCCAAAGATCTTGCTGCTGAAGTGCTCCATAGAGTATCTGTACAGAGAGGAAACAAAGTTCACCTGCATCGACCCCATTGTGCTCCAGGTGAGGAACGGGTGGAAAACTCTAGGAGAAACTGATGGCTTAAGATGTTTATAACCAGAGCTGAGCATTCACTTTTATTTACATGGATGTAGAAAATTTTAAAGTTTTCAGTTGATTTAAACACTAGTTTGTCTTTTAAATAGGCAGACGTGATTCTGAAGTTCTTAGATTTCTTCCTGGATTTAAAAATATAGAGATTAAAGAATTTATATGATTCATTGATCACGTATGTTTCACAACATGTGACTAATAAAATGCTGGTAAAATAAAGACCATGGGACATCGTCAGTGGATGATGATGTTGTAGGAACTTCAAAATAAAAGGGTGTTGTTGTGGTACAAAATAAACATTTTAAATCTGTATGGCGCTAAAATTTATATAGAGCTAAAAACACGCCAACAGTTAGAACTCAATTTGTTTGGGACTCACCTGCTGTACGTGGACACATCAGCAGATCCCAGTATTTTATGCTCACCTTAATGTGACAAAAAACTTTTTTTAAGGTCTTTGAACATCACATTAAAAAATATTTTACATCATGGGACAAAGCTGCTTTTTAAACATATCTTTTTACTGGCCCATTTTACACGTTTTAAGTGATAAAGATGTCTTTTTCTCTCCCTTTCTGTGCCACCAAGCCATCTCAAGTATTATTGTGCACTCCAGTTACATGCACCCTTGTTTATAACTGCCTGTGGTACTTCTCTGCAGGAGCGAGAGTTCCTTAAAAACTACGTGCAGAGGATTGTGGACGTACGACCTAACCTAGTGTTGGTGGAGAAGACCGTGTCACGTATTGCTCAGGACATGCTGCTGGAGCACGGCATCACGCTGGTCATCAACGTTAAACCGGTCAGTGGATGTTAGAAGTAGATGCTTACGTCATCTGATTCTACGTATACAATGTAAAATGCATCTAGTCAGCAAAGCTGGAGCATGCTCAGGAAATGAGCCTGAGCAGAGCACATGTAGAAGTAAGAGCAGGAGTAAAGGACTCCTCCTGATGTTGTCATTTGGGTGTGGTGGAACACAAAGTCATAGGTCATGAACAACAAGGCATTTAAATACTGGACAGGAAAGATGACTCAAACATGCATGAATAAAATAGAAAACCTCTTCAGGTGTATTTCTTATGTGGTGTGATAGAAACCTTCAAAAAGTTGCTTGTATCATACCCCCTTATAAAATATAAATAATTTGCCTTTTTTTCATCTCAGCAAGTGTTGGACAGAGTGAGTCGCATGACTCAGGGTGACCTGGTGATGTCCATGGACCAGCTTCTCACCAAACCTCGTCTGGGAACCTGCCATAAGTTCTACTTGCAGCCCTTCACGCTGGCAAACAGTAAGATGTTAGCTCCTCCTGCTCATCCTGACAGTAGCTCACACCACCATGTGTGTTTGTTTCCAGATGAGGCGAAGACTCTGATGTTTTTCGAGGGTTGTCCTGCTCACTTGGGCTGCTCCATCCAGCTGCGTGGAGCGTCAGAGTATGAGTTGGCCCGGGTAAAGGATATCATCATGCTGATGATGTGCGTGGCCTACCACTCTCAGCTGGAGATCTCCTTCCTGATGGATGAGTTCGCCATGCCGCCCAGCCTCCCTCAGAGCAGCTCCTTTCCGTGTCTCCTAGAGGCAGACAGTCTGGAGAAAACCACCGGCAGTGATGACTCCACATTACAGGAAGACCCCCAAGACCAAGCATCTCAGTGTGAATCCAAAAGCGATGATCAAGATGCTCTCCAAAGCAAAACATTCACAGGATCCTTTTCTTCTTCTGCCTTGGAAGATGAAGCTGTTACCATGGAGATAAGAACTTCCTCTCCATTTTCTAGTCCTGCTGCTTTACCGCTCACTGTTTCCCCTCCGTTCCTCATGGAGGAGGACCAGGAGCTGGGCTCAGACACTCTGGTTGGGACGTCTGAGGGGGACACAGGCGAGGCGTTGGGTCTGGAAGACGGGGAGCGTTCAGAGACGTCCACACCAAAGCTGTTCCGTGACCCGCTGCAGGATGATACAGGCGTGTTTGTGGCTGAGCAGGTGGCTTCCTCAGACGACCGGCAGAAGTCCATCTCTGCCGTGTTCAAGCAGGAGCTGAAGGACATCATCCTGTGCATTTCTCCTTTTATCACCTTCAGAGAGCCGTTCCTGCTCACGCCTGCTGGCATTCACTGCCCGAGTCGAGACTACTTCCCTGAGCAGGTACCGCAAAGGTCATGATACTGTAGATAGATCCATTTATTTCCCACATACAAAACTATTTACAGTATAAAAAATCATCTAAAATAGAAGCGTAAGAGTACCTAAAAAACTTTTCTGACAAAGAAAGATAAAAAGCAGAGAAACTTTAATTCAGTATACTTTTCACCTTGCACACCAGTACCACAGCAAGTTCCTAGTCTCTGATCCTCTTCATTGACTATGGCAATAAAGGCATTTCTGATTCTGATTTATTTATCCCCGGCTGGGGACATTTGAGTGTTCGCTAACTCTAGCCGTGAGGAAACCAGTGTTGACAATGAGCACATTCAAGAGAGAATTATTCAGTTTAACTTTCTGCAACCACTGAGTAAAAAAACTAAAGCCTCCTCTGCTCACCTCCTCATTCTACCTGCAGGTTTATCTCTCTCCGCTCCTCAACAAGGACTTGAAAGAGCTGGATGGGCGAAGGAAACGACAGCTCCTCAAAGACCCGGCACCTTCCACCCAGGCAGCCGGACAGACCAATGGCACCGTCCAGCCGAAACCCATCGACGTTCTCCCGAGCCACAGCCTCACCAGGACACGCATCGTGGAGCACCTCAATAGCAGCCACGATTTAGCCCGGATGCTGGCCGATTATCGGGCTAGCGGGGGTCGGATCCGCCAGAAGGAAACCACAGACCCATTTGGATCCATTGGACCTGCCGTTGGCGCAAACCGGATACCAGAAGCTCCAGTAAAACCACCTGTGAAAGCTGACAGCGAGGAGGAGAAGACAGGCAAACAGAACGATGCAAACTGGACTCCAAAGGTATGAAAGATATTTATTTTTTGATAATCTCTCCTCTAAATTCTTTTTAGAAATATAGTAGGTTTTTCTCAATTTTAATTGAATATATTAATATTTATGCACTGCTGTTTTAACAACATTGAAGCCAGCGATCTCAGACTGCAAAACAAATTTAAGAATAAAGTAACCTGAACTGGAATCAAGAGCTGACCATTAGTTGTTCTAGTCCAGGATGGCCACATTGAGTTCTAACATTTGTCAAAGGAACAGGAGCAGATGGATGGCATGCTTTGGTAATCTCACCTCATTGGAGAAAAAATACACAGAAAAAAATGGGATTTAATTTCCAATGAAAATTAAGAAAAGCATTACAACAAAATCTCTGATTTTGAAATGAGTCTTTAAACACTGAAAATTAAATGAATTTAAAACTTTTAATTAGTTTTGAACTGTGGCGTGAGGTGCGCTCTATGCACAACTGCACATTTATGAACTTACTGTGGCCACTTGGCTTTTAGCTCGCAACGAGCTTTCTTTGTTTTCTTCATTCCAGTTAGAGTAACCTATGCTTTTCACCAGTCCTTTACAAGTTTCTCACTAACTAAAAAAAATATATATCTTTTTGGTCCCATTTTTGTTCTTCCTCTTCAGTTGTTTTTATAATACTGGCAAAGTTTAAACTAGAGCACCCTCCAGCGGTATAACGTGAAAATGACAGGAAATGATGGTAAAAATGTGTTAATAATTCTCATATAAGTCGCTCCGGATTATAAATCATACCAAACCATAAAAAAAACCTGTGACTTATAGTCCGAAACATACGATAATGAATTCAACTGTATTTGGAAGATTAGGATACAGTAGATTCCTACACAAGATTAGTGTAGGAATCTTGATTTCAGATTGCACATACTTTACTAACACATAAGATTATAAATTGAGACCTGACTATCCCATTATTGAGAGAGGTGGAACAATTTACACCCTTGTTAAAAGCTACAAAATTTCTACATGGTTTACTTCCTTGTCCTAGTATTTTAGTTTGTTTTTATCCTTTTTATTATTGGTGAGTTTTTTTTATTTCCAGTCACGTTTAATTACCTTAGACTTATTTTTTTTTAAAGAAGGCAGTAGTTTATAAAAAACACAATAAAAACATTCGAAACAAGAAAGAATTTTCTCCTGATGAACCTGAACGCCCCATCATCAGATATCTGACCGTTTCTGTCGTTGTCCTCCTCAGCTGGACTGTCTGAACCCGATCAACCACCAGAGACTGTGTGTGCTCTTCAGCAGCTCGTCTGTCCAGTCCAATAACGCTCCCAATCCATGTGTCAGCCCCTGGTAAATCCCTCACACACACACCTGCTTTTAAATCCAGACTCTGTGTTTACTCTATGTACTGAATTCAGGATCGTCACCATGGAGTTCTACGGGAAGAACGACCTCTCGTTGGGGGTCTTCCTGGAGCGTTACTGTTTCAGGTGGGACTTGTTTTAGAAAAGCTGCTCTCAGTGGGAGGATTTGCTTCAGTGTCTTTGTCCCACAGGCCGTCGTACCAGTGCCCCAGTATGTTCTGTGAGACCCCCATGGTGCATCACATGCGCCGCTTTGTGCACGGCAGCGGCTGCGTGCAGATCGTCCTGAAGGAGCTGGATTCCCCCGTTCCTGGATACCAGCACACCATCCTTAACTACTCCTGGTGCCGCATCTGCAAGCAGGTCAGTAAAACTAGTAACATGCTGGTAGTGAAGACCGATCACAGTATGACCAGTAAAACCTGTAACGAGCTGGTAAAACCCGTCTCCTTCCAGGTGACCCCTGTGGTTCCGCTCTCCAATGACTCCTGGTCCATGTCCTTTGCCAAATACCTGGAGCTTCGTTTCTATGGCCACCAGTACAGCCGGCGTGCAAACGCAGAGCCCTGTGGACACTCCATCCACAAGGATTATCACCAGTACTTCTCCTACAACCAGATGGTGGCGTCCTTCAGGTCGGTGCAGCTGCTGCTCTGCTGGATAAAAACATTTTTGAAAAAGTTCTGATGCGTTTGTTTCTGTTTCTGCAGCTACACCTCTGTCAGGTTGCTAGAAATTTGTCTTCCTCGTCCCAAGATCTTCATCAGAAACCAGGGACCTTCTAAAGCCAACCTGCAGCAGGACCTGAAGGACTTTTCTCAGAAGTAAATCCACACACTCTTCCAGTAGAAGTGTCTGCTAGACAGAAATCTAGAGTTTGATTAGTGCTCAAACAAAAAAATATTACTTACAATTAAAGATGGGTAGTAAAAATCACTATCGTTTGGCACCAGTGGAATGTCATCAATTTTTACTGGACAGAAAACTTTCACATTCCTACCCTCACCTATGGTCACCAGCTGTGGGTGGTGACTGAAAGAATGAGATTGCGGATACAAGCGACCGAGATGAGCTTCCTCCGCAGGGTGGAAGCTCATCTTTGTAAAGAAAAGCAAGTTTTACTTTACAAATCTCAGCGTTTAGGGTGAAATCGTGTTTGAATCTGCTTTGGAAAAGATTCAGCAGTGCAGTGGAGAAGGGATGGAGGGCAGGTTGGGCGGGGGTGGGGTGGTGTCAGCTGATACAGGACCATAACACGGGAGAAGCCAGAAATAACAGCTCCGGGAGAAGCTCAGTGTAGAGCCACTCCTCCTCCAGGTCGAGAGAAGCCAGATGGGGTGGTTCGGGCATCTGGTCAGGATGCCCTCCGAGTGCCTCGCTGGTGAGGGGTTTTGGGCACGTCCTACCAGGAGGAGACCAAGAGGCAGACCCCGGACGCGCTGGAGAGACTACGTCTCACAGCTGGCTGGGGAACGACTCGGGATCCATCCGGGTGAGATGGAAGATGCAGCTGAGGTGACAGAAGCCTGGGCTTCCCGTCTGAGGCTGTTGCGGAGCCGAGTCGCTCTGATGCACAATGGACGAGGATGCTCTGAAGCACTAAACTCCCAAAGTGTGGCTGTGATTTTTCCAAAGTAGATCTAAAGAGCACATTCTGTCTCAAACGGGAGGAAAACCAGTGAAATACAGTAGCAAAAACACCTTGCAAAAATGAATCGTATTCCAGTGGAAAGTCGTACCATGTTTCAACGTCTGAGGGAGACATTTCACACCACCGATGGTTCAACCAGGAAGAACGCTAGCGTTAAGTGTTATTTGTCAAAAACAAATGCATACATTTTTTAAATGAAAATGAAAACAACAACGAACCAATGGCATGAGACGGGACGTTTCAGAAATCTAGGAAAAGATAAATTGAGATTAAGTTATTAAAACCTCTAAATAAAAGACAAAAAACTCATTACAAATATAAGGAGTAAAATTCAGAATAACAAAAGAAAAGTTACAAATGACAGACTTTTATCTGGTTTTGTGGATGAACCTCTAAAAAACCACATCTGATAAAAATGTCTGAAACATGAAGCTGTAACGGATCATTAGGACCTCCCAGTATTCTATCAGGAGCAGCGGATTCCGATTCAATACGTTGATGTTAAACTGATACAAAAATTTATCAGAGTGGAAAGGTTTGTCCATCTTCTGTTGTTTAGATGATGTCGTTCTGTCTCCTCAGGGTGACTCAGGTGTACCTGGCCATCGATGACCGCCTCACCTCTCTGAAGACCGACACCTTCAGTAAAACACGGGAGGAGAAGATGGAGGACCTGTTTGCTCAGAAGGATGTAGGTGTTCCTCCTTGGTTCTTCATCAGGTTCATTGTGTAGATTCTTTTTAAATGAAGACGACAATCTGCATTTCAAACTGTATTAATAATGAGTGGCTGTGGTTTGTGTGATAAATAGGTTGTGTCATATGTGTAACACTTCTTAAATTTTTGGGTCACGCTATAGATGAACTGATAAATCAATTGGTACCATGTGTGGGTAGTTTAATTAAAAAGCCTTCAGTATTTTGGAAGATATTCTTCACTAGAATTTGAACACAAAACTCTGCTGAAGTCTCTGGGTGTGTTTTTAGATGGAGGAGGTGGAGCTCCGCAGCTGGATCGACAAGCTCCAAGGTCGCCTGCAGGCCTGCGGTCAGGATTCTCCTCAGCAGCTTCAGGCCGTTTTGGAGTCTCTGGTGATGAAGAAGCAGAGTCTGTGTGAGATGCTGCAGTCGTGGAACAGCAGGTCAGATGTTTCTCCGCGTCATAAACTAGATTCCTCCTGCGTTCAGCTGCTTCGTGTCTAACACAACCCTCATCCTGCAGACTTCAGGACTTGTTTCAGCAGGAAAAAGGAAGGAAACGTCTTTCTGTGCCACCGAGTCCAGGCAGGCACAGACCACCGGCCACCGAGGAGAGCAAGGTCAGAACCTGCTGCTCAAATCTAATCATGATACAATCAGTTTCTATTTAATTTGTACATCTCAGTATCACAACACATTGTCTCAACGGGCTTCACACAATGAACTGAAGAAAAAAAGTACTAAAAAAAAAACAGCCTGAAGATAAACATAGCTTCCGTTCTATCGTCTTCTGCTCATCCGGGGCCGGGTTGCGGGGGCAACAGCCTAAGAAGGGAACCCTAGGCTTCTCTCTCCCCGGCTACATCCTCCAGCTCACCTGGAAGGATCCCGAGTTGTTCCCCGGCCAGCTTTAAATTAAACAAACCCAGGACATGACTATAAACTAGTATTCATACAGATTTCTCTCTGTTTCATTTTAACCAGACCACCGTGGAGTCCTCACCCCGAAACCCGTCCCCTGTGGTCCAGAACGGAGAGAAAGGTCAGTTCAAAGTATTTTTTATTTAAATGTTGTGAAGTTCAACAGCATTAAGTTTTCTGGTGAAAGCTGCAGTGTTTTGTTTTGTTTTTTCACAGAGGACCGACATCTCAGCACTTTACCTTCAAGCACCCTGCTGCCGTCACCGGGAGAGCCCGCTAGTGAACCACCCACATCAGGACCCAGTTTCACTGAGCAGGACTCAGTGAGCATCCCAGAGGGTACGCACACACACACGCACACACACACACACATACAAGCCAGAGTTGGTCATAATGTTGTCTCTTCCAGATGTGTTTGATGGGCACCTGGTGGGCTCCACGGACAGCCAGGTGAAGGAGAAATCCACCATGAAGGCCATCCTTGCCAACTTCCTGCCAGGAAACAGTTACACACCCATCCCATTCCCTTTGTAAGAAACACACACTGTCTGGATGGAATACACACATTTACACACCTGATCTCATTTGATCTCACTGGATCATCACATGTGTATACGGTGCAGCACACGTCACTGATCAAGAGATTGTTTAAATATACATTAACAGCACCAACAAATGAGCTCTGAAACGGCAACAAAAACAGGCGGATCAGTGCAGCGTCAGCAATAACTAGGACACTGCATCGGTTTGTCGTAGTAAAGAAAGAGCTGAGCCGAAAAGCAAAGCTCTCGATTTACAAGTCAATGTACATTCCAACCCTCACCTATGGTCACCAGCTGTGGGTGGTGACCGAAAGAATGAGATCGCAGATACAAGCGGCCAAAATGAGCTTCCTCCACAGGGTGGCTGGGCTCTCACTGAGAGATCGGGTGAGGAGCTCTGCCATCCGGGAGGAGCTCCGTGTCGAGCCACTTCTCCTCCAGGTCGAGAGTGGCTTGATGGGGTGTTTTGGGCATCTGGTCGGGATGCCCCCCGAGCGCCTCGCTGGTGAGGTGTTTTGGGCACGTCCCACCAGGACGAGACCAAGAGGCAGACACCGGACCCGCTGGAGAGACTGTCTCACAGCTGGCTGGGGAGCGACTCGGGATCCTTCTGGGTGAGCTGGAGGATGCAGCTGGGGTGAGAGAAGCTTGGGCTTCCCGTCTGAGGCAGTTGCCCGCACGACCCAGCCCCGGATAAGCGGAAGACGACAGAATGGAACATATCCCGTTTTTACATCATGGCGTTCGGTCAAAACGGGATGTCATCGTCATTTTTCACACATGACTTTGAATGACGTCATTTGCGGTATTTTTCTTTTAGATGGACGTAAAAATGATCTTGTAAAATGTTTTTGTAACACACACACACACCTCACGTCTGGTTTCTATGCCGACAGCGATCCAGATAAGCACTACTTAATGTACGAACATGAACGTGTTCCCATCGCTGTGTGTGAGAGAGAACCGAGTTCCATCATCGCCTTCGCTCTCAGGTCAGCACAGCCACACACACACACACACACACACACGTGTCAGACGGTTGATTCATTTAGATTTTTCTCTTTTATTTCTGCAGCTGTAAAGAATATAAAACAGCTTTAGACGATCTGTCCAAAACATCCAGCGTCGGGATGGAAGACGTCCCTCAAAACAGCAGGTGAGAAAAAAATCAGTTTAAAATTCAGTTTTACTGACAATCAAATTTTTGCTGGAAAATAAACCTAAATTTAAAAAGTTGAACAGTTTAATAAATAATCACAATAAAAAAAAAAAGAAAAACAAAAAAAAAATGAACAGATTTAAATCAAATCAGAAACTAAAAATATTAGTAAGTTTTATGTTTAAAGTGGGTTCTTTTATTTAGAAATGTATTATTTTGAAAAAAAATGCATTCGGCCCAAATTTACATATTTCATTATTTTTGTGAGAAATTGGAACTTTTTTGTCAAAAATAAACACAAAACTGTAAAAAATCTATATTTTTGCTTTAAAAATCCAGTTTATTTTCTAAATAAACCATCATTTTTATTGAATCTGATTCTAAAAATGTGTCATGATGTAAATCTGTGATCACGTGTTTCCAGTAACGCAGAGAGTCGGATGAAAGGAAGCCCGGCGAGGCCGAGTGAGACGGCGTCCTCACAGACGAATCGCAGCAACACAGAGACGGATCCTCCCAGTGAGTGATCTCATCAAACCCAACTTTACACACACGCACACACAGACCAGTAACTCTCTCTGTTTCTCTTCCAGAAGACGTCGACTCGGCCGATAAACAGAAGAAACAGATGCTGAATCCTCACATCGAGCTGCGTCAGTCTTTTATTGTTTAAATCAGACCAAAACACACGATCAAAGAAACTAAAGAAAGTCAGAACCCCCTTCTCAAGGAGGAAAAACTCATAAAACCGTTCAAATCTGGGGTTCATTCAGACAATTATCAAATTATAAAAACAATTCGAATAGGAATAAAAAAAATAATTAGACAATATCAAATTAAATTTTTCCTACCATGAGTGTTTTTGATTTCCTACCGTCCCTGAACGCCTCTCTGAACTTCTCAGAATTCTCCGATGCGAACGCCAAGTTCTACTGCCGGATCTACTACGCCGAGGAGTTCCACAAGATGCGTGAGGAGATCATGGAGAGCAGCGAGGAAGACTTCGTCCGTTCGCTGTCACACTGCGTCAACTGGCAAGCCCGCGGTGGGAAGTCCGGGGCGGTCTTCTACGCCACCGAAGGTCCCAGCTTACCGCCGCCGCTCCTCGTAAACAAACCGATGCTTTGTTTCTTCCTCACACTTCTTTCTCTTTTTGTTCTAGACGATCGTTTTATTCTGAAACAGATGCCCCGGTTGGAGGTCCAGTCCTTCTTGGATTTTGCGCCGCACTATTTCACCTACATAACGGGAGCCGTGCAGCAGAAGGTAGGACACACACACACAATTCAATTCAATTTTATTTGTATAGCCCAAAATCACAGAATGTCCGTCTCAATGGGCTTCACAAGAAAAAGAGGAATGTATTAACACAAATACACAACAAGAAAAATAACTAACAAATGCTAACTAAACAAGACTAGCACATTAATGCACTTAGACTCTCCTTCTCGGTGAGGAAAAACTCCTAAAAAACCCATCAGTGGGGAAAAAATAAGAAACCTCATGGGGATCCACGTGAAAGAGAGATCCCTCCCCCGGGACGAGCAAACAATGTGTCACAGATTATTGTTTAAATATTAGCTTATTCTAATCTACAGCTAAATATCTAAAGAAGTCAATAAATGTTCTTCATCCTGATGGAAACACGGGGGACTCCTCAGCCCAGAGATGTCCACAACGGGGATGAGTAGATGTTCTTCATCCTGATGGAAACACGGGGGGCTCCTCAGCCCGGAGATGTCAAGTACGGGCTGAGGAGCAGATGTCAAGTACGGGGATGAGCAGATGTTCTTCATCCTAAAAAGATGAAGAACATTTTCAACAAAAAAAAAGATGGAGGAATCAGACACTATTTTTCTTTTATTTTGCACAGAATCTGCTTTTTTTTAATTTGGCCTGTGAGCCATGCAGCTGCACATTGGCTCATGAGTAGTGACAGGCGGCACCGGCTAATTTGAGCCCCGCTACATATGCATCATATCATTTGTATGATCCATATTTGGAGTTTTAGAGGCGTGGTCAGGCCGGGATGGAGATCAAGTTGGCTTACAACTAACTTTTTAAATATTTTTCTAAATCCCAAACTTACATGGCATGGGCAAACTCATCCCCGGCACCCGTCAAGACCATGGTGTGTGTGCCAGTTGAATAGGATGTTTCTACACGCAGTGTGAACGAACGTTTAGACATTATTAGCTACTAATGAGCAAGATGAACAAAGTGTTCTCTGCAAGATCAGAACGTCCTTGTGTGTTAAGATCCAGAGAATGATCATCGTTTTCATCCTGCAGCGTCCCACCGCGCTGGCAAAGATCCTGGGGGTCTACAGGATCGGGTACAAGAACTCCCAGAACAACACAGAGAAGAAGTTGGACCTCCTCGTCATGGAGAACCTGTTTTACGGACGAAAAATGGCCCAGGTGTGTTCCCTGCTCCCTCTACACGTCTCAAGAGGCGTATCTTACCAGGAAGCGTTCCTCCGCAGGTGTTCGACCTGAAAGGCTCGCTGAGGAACCGAAACGTGAAGACGGACTCGGGGAAGGAGAGCTGCGAGGTGGTTCTGCTAGACGAGAACCTGCTGAAACTGATCCACGACAACCCGCTCTACATCCGTTCCCACTGCAAAGCCATCCTACGTGCCGCCATCCACAGCGACGCATACTTCCTGTCCAGCCACCTCATCATCGACTACTCGCTGCTGGTGGGCCGGGACGACGCCACCGACCAGCTGGTGGTGGGGATCATAGGTGAGGGTGAAACTCTCCGTCACAACGACTCATCGTTCTGACGGTTTCTCTGCTGCTTCCTGTAGATTACATCAGGACGTTCACCTGGGACAAGAGGCTGGAAATGGTCGTTAAATCCACTGGAATCCTGGGAGGACAAGGTACGGACCTTCTTTAGGAAGGAGGAAGTAGGAGACCCTGTGAGGGGTTTCTAAAATCTATTAGCAGCTCTTTGTGAATCAAGGGTTAAAACTTTTCTGACTTTGTGTCTACAACCAATAGAAATACTTGTCACTAAAACCAGGAAGTTGGATATATCGACATTCTGTCAGACGATGGTTTTTGATCATCGTTTGAAAATAATCGACTGAAGTTTTCAAAATTATAAATTTTTACAATTTAATCTAGAAGAAAAGTTGTGTTTTTGTGAGGAAATAATTCTTACATCATTTAGAGCGGTGCTTCTCAATTATTTCCTGTTGCGCCCCCCTAGGAAGAAGAAAATATTTTGCGCCCTTCCACTCTCCGTCACGACTATAATTAGTATCATTTGCCAATGAAATTGTTCTAAATACACCTCTGCATAACATTGTAAACTCACTAACATTAAAGAAAAAGAACAGCTTTATTAACTTTGTTTTTTAGTCTGAAACAGAAAAGATTTAAAGCGCATCAATTAACTTGAAATTCAAAAAGCGCCAACTACTGTAGTGCAGTGGTCCCCAACCACCGGGCCGCAGACCAGTACCAGGCCGTGGGTCATGTGGTACCGGGCCGCATAGAATGAAGAAATAACTTACATTGTTTCCATTTGGTTTATTTTTTGAGCCTTTATTATAAGGGTTTTCTGGATTCTTGATGACGATGTTTTAAATTGAAAAGTGACCAGATACAGAGTTATGAAACAGACTGGACTTTAGAAACACTCTTCACTTTTCAGGTCAAAATGGGACTGTCTGGTTCCAGCAAAACAAACTCAGAACTCTGATTGATCTAGTCTTACTGTGAGGAGACAAACTGGTATTTTTATTCGCCGTTGATCCCACAACCCGGCCCCGGATAAGCGGAAGACGACGAAACGGTGTTAAAAATCCTCCATGTCTTACGTTCTGTTTCGTCTCCAGGGAAGATGCCCACTGTGGTTTCACCAGAACTCTACCGGGCTCGTTTCTGCGAGGCCATGGATAAATACTTCATGATGGTTCCAGACCACTGGACAGGACTGGGAACAAACTGCTGAGGACTTCCTGTGTCCATAAACCAGGCTGGAACGAAAGAGATTTTAAACTAACTGATGTCCTCTTTTTTTTTTATTATTATTATTTTGGAGCCAATTCGAGAAAAAAAGATGGTTTTTAGATCAATAACAAACTGTTTGGTGTAATTTAAAGTTTGTAAATGTACAGAAATTAACTATTAAAAGATTATTAACGATGTTTCCTACTGGTCTTAATGACGTCACACACATCCAGACAGAGATCAAGACGAGACAGAAAATCCAAACATGTTTTATTTGACAGTTTTTTTTATAAAATGAAGGTTTGTGACAAACAAACAGCCTTCAGCATGTTTTACTGCATCAGGAACTCGTACGAACATCATCACGTCCACGTGGAGATTGTCTGCACTCAAGCTTGTTATGAGAACACTGGCAGGCTTTGCGTGTGTGCATGTGTGTGTGTGTGTGCTCATCAAAATACACATCTTATTAAAAATCACAGACCATGATTCAGATTTCCCAACAGTACCAAAGTTCTCACTCAGACGAAGGTCGGAGAATAAACGCCAACATGTGACCTAATTGTGCTTTTTTTTTTCATCAGATTTCAAACAAACAGCAGAAAAATCTCCGAACATTAAGAAAAAAAAAAAAAAAACAGCTAAATTTCTCACTCATTAAACACATCGTTAAGTCGTTCACGTCAGGATTAAACACGGAAAAGGAAAAATTCACACAAACATAAAATAACTCATTAGAATCTGTTTTAAAAACTTCGGAATGTCGTTACAGAGACATTTAAAAAAAAAAAAAAGCCTTTAAAAACTTAAACTTTTTCAATCTTATTTTCAGTTTTTAAGACCTTTCACAAAAAAAATCATGAGAACTTGAACAATTTTGCACATTTTTATTTTACAAAAAAAAAACAAAACTATTATTTCTTTTATTCAATTCGAGTCAAACTACAGTTAAAATGAGTACCGATTAAAAAAAAAAAAGAAAAAAAAAAAGCATTTTGCTTCATCAAATAAGTTTGATTTCTTTCTTAGATTTTTTTTGCAAAAAAAAATTTCACTTAAAAAAGCTTAAAAAATTAATTTTTTATCACCTTGTTGTTGAATTAAATCAAATATCAGATCATTTAAAAAATTAAAAGTTTAACTATTTATTTACTTTTTTGTTGTAAATTTGGCAAAAAAAAAAAAAACTGAAGAAATTTGTTCATATAAAAAAAATCTTTCCGTTAAATCAGTTTAATATATTTTTTTTCTTTAAAAATAAAAATTTAGGAAGAATAAAATTAATTTAATTAAAACTGCACTCATAATTAAAATTTAATGATTCAGATAAAAAAAAATCACTTCAATTTTAAAAAGTTCAAAATAAAAATTAAAGCAAAAAAACTTTGTTCAACTTTTTAGAAAAAGCTGCAAAAAATTTAACTAAGCAAACACATTTTAGATTTTTTTTTGTGCTTAAAAATGTTCTAAAGTTACTTTGAATATTTTAAATATTTCTAGGTCTTAAAAAAAAAAAAGATAAATTTCTGCAAAAAAAAAAAAATTCTCAAAACAAATACTTTCGACTTTTTATAAATAATTAAAAGAATCCACAGAAAAAAAAAAGACAAGTTATTTTAATGATTTTGTTTGAATTTTTCCTTTAAAATCAGAAGAATGTGACTAAACATCAAGGCACTGGACACGATGGCACATGGCTGGTAGACGAACAGAAGGAAGGAAGGTGTGAGGGCAGGGCAGAGGTCAATGCCCTGTGGTCTTTACATTTAGAAGTGCTGGCAGTATCGGTACCATCATATCAAACAGAATAAATAGAAACTTTTTGGAGAATCACGTCCCTGTGATTGGACTTTTAAAGCCGTCCAGGCAGAAAAAAAAAGTGGCTTTGCTACCCCGGACTGCAAAGTGTGCGAGCAGGAAGAACAGCATCGAATGCATAAATCTCATGGTTTTCTAAACACAACGGGTACGTCACGCCATCCCAACATCATCACGACCAGGCTGATCGACTCGGATTAAATGTTTGTAATTAATGTTAAAAACTAAAATAAGACAAGTTTTATCTTCTATGTTTCCATCACACATGAGGACTGTTTTTATTTTGGTGGGAGCCTGTCAAGCCAACTATTAAGTTTGATTCAAAAAGCTGTTTTACATTAAAATAGTTTGCTTGGTCCCAGGGGGCGTTGGCCTAGTGGTAGAGTTGCCATCTTTCGACCAGAAGAACCTGGGTTGATTCCCCCTGGGACTGCTCACACTCCAACTTAATAAAACTGAAACACAAAAAAAATTGTTTGCTCATTTAGAATCATCAATAGATTTTTGGAAGTCAAGCTGCCTCGATGGTTAAAGAACGAAAGGTTCACGTCGTTTAATTAGGTGGGAATTTTTAAAAAAATAATCAGAGGTTTTCAAGGAATCATCTTACAATTTAACTTTCTAATCAAAACAAACGTAGAGTCTTTTAAAGTCTTCGTTCAAAATCTATTTTTTTAAAAAGTTTGTATCATGTTTGTTTTTACGTCGAAAACAAATCAGATTTTTTTCTTGTTTTATTAGTTTTATTCATGCATGTATGAAAAATTTCAGATTCTGCTGATCAAGTATTTTCATTTTCTAAACCGCTTGTCCCTAACGAGGTCGCAAGTGGTGCTGGAGCCTATCTTAGCTTATTCAAGGTGAGAGGCAGGGTACACCCCAAACAGGTCACCAGTCTGTTGCGGAGCCATACACACTCATTCCTAGGGGCAATCATGTAGCGGCCAATCAACCTAACATGCTTGTTTTCGGAGGGTGGGAGGAAGCTTGAGTGCCTCGAAGAAAACCCACACATAAACGGGGAGAATATGCAAACTCCTAACAGAAAGGCAGTGTTCCAAGCCCTGCCCCTAACTCGATACTCGAACCCTGACCTACCTGCTGTGAGGCCACTGGCTAACCCATGCACCACCGAGAATATTCCTAATTTATTAACTCATCATGAAGGTGAAAAGATTCAAATGGATCAAATTAAATTTAATGAGATTTGACTCATTTGTTTTGTCAATTTTTTATTTTTTTTGTTTAGATTAAATGTTTGATTTAAATCATTCAGGCTGGTTTTTTTGGATCATTTATATAGTTTCATTTTCTAAGATGATTTTAAGACGTCGGTCTTTTAAGATCATATATTTTAAAAAATGAAGAAATTTAATCTCATCATAAAAAGAAAATATATTTTTAATTTAGACAGAGTTTGTTTCAGTTCAGATGTTTACAAATATTTTCCTAAAGTTTGAATAAAGCCTCACGATATATCGTAGAAGATCGATATCGTGATATTAATCAGTTCATCTAATTAAAACCCAGGTGTTAATTTGATCAAATATTTATTTATATTTATTTATAAATAAAATATTTGATTCAAATATTTTACATTTTTTAATAATAAAAACTAATATTTTTATTTTTGTGATCAATATTTTACTATTTTTGCAAAACATGGTAAAAACAAACAAATATGTCATAAATTTCAAAAATTGAATTGAGATCGCAAATTTTTTTTGTGAATATTGTGAGTATTGAGTCGTGTGTGTGTGTGTGTGTGTGTGTGACAGAAACGTACCCGTTGTGTCTTAAAAGTTCACATCAAACCAAACATCAAACTTGTGCTTCAGCTGGTAAAACCTCGTGTTCACGTTGAGCACGTCCAACGTTTACGTGAAAAGTCAAATATTTGGTAAAAAGAGCCAAAAAAAACCCAAAAAACTTAAACATCACGCTTAACTTTCTTAAAATTCAACTTCATTTTTATACAAACATTAAAAATGGCTTTTATGTCTCAAAAGTACCGAGAGGTGGTTTTAGAATCGAAGCACCGAAAGTGGTGGAAATGATCATGAGCATGCACGTCTGAACCAGAACGGGTCCAGATTAAAACTCTTGAAGCAAAAAAAACCTCCAAAAAACCTCAACATCCGAACAAGAAGACGTGGAGCTCGAAAAAGATCAGTTTCTAACCAATAAAAATCATCTCTTTAAAAGAAGGAAAAATATCAAAAGAAATTTCACTGGGTTTCTTTGGGATGGTGCGGATGAGCAATACTCAGACTTTTACACTTCCTAGTCTGTGAAAAAAATTCTAGATATGAGGAAACATTTCTAGATGTTTTACAATTAAGTTGATGTAATTACTGATTCAAAACCCAAAACCGGGGTTTTTAATCTGCATAAAAAATAATTACAAGATATTTTGCTAAAGATTAATTTTATAAAGAAATTTTAGGAAATTTTTTTTAGGCATTTTAAAAATTTTCACCTGTCGACTGATTGGCTCTCATCAATTAGAAAAAAAAATAGTAAAATTAAAAGATGGGTTTGACTGTTATTTTAAAGTCCAACACAAGGGGGCGATCATGAGAAATTTTCTCAATTATTTTGACAGGATTTGAAAAATAATTACTTTTTACACTCCGAGCTAAACGAGTATCATCGTAAAGTCAGTTAATTAGCAGATGGGCTTCATCCAGACAGAGAAAATTGGGTGGGAATAATATTTATTTTATGGAGAATTAAATTTTTTAAACACAAAGTTTTTAAGTCTGTAAAATTTCTAAAAATACTTTTTTTTTTTTTTTTTACACTTATCCTCCGCAGAGCGGCTGGGCTCTCACTCAGGGGTACTGGGAAGGGGCTTAGAGTAGAGCTGTTGCTCTTCCGAGTCGAGAGGAGCCAGATGGGGTGGTTCGGGAATCTGGTTAGGAAGCCTCGCTGGGAGGGTGTTTGAGGCAAGTCCCACTGGGAGGAGACCAAGAGGCAGACCCTGGACCCGCTGGAGAGACTATGTCTCACGGCTGGCTGGGGAACGCCTCGGGATCCCCCCATGGGAGCTGGAGGATGCAGCCGGGGTGAGAGAAGCCTGGGCTTCCAGTCTGAGGCTGGTGCCCCTGCGACCTGGCCCCGGATAAGCGGAAGACAACGAAACGGAACTTTTATTTTGTTAAATTAAATTTGAACTAAACTAGAAAGTTTTAGAAATTCAAACTTTTCAAAAATGAGGTGAAAAAAAAAAAATCATTTTTTTGTACTTTTTTTCATAATTGGCATATTTTTAATATTTTTAAAGAAATTAGCAAAAGTTCAAATTTTAACGAAACGAGAAATTGTTTTATTTTCAAAAATGTATCATTATTCTATTTTATGATTTTTAAATGTTTGTAAATAATTAAATTCACTAATTTTCTCTAAACTTCAAATAATTTTTTTAATGACATCAGAGATGATTTTATTTTAAGGTGCTTTTTTATTTGAAACTGAACCTTGAGGAGCTCCGTACGTCCACGCCGGACTCCGCCCACCAGACTCCGCCCACTTCTGTGACCATGCAGAGTAACATCAGCGGTCGAGGTTTTTAAAAACTTCGAGGTAAAAAGGCGAAAAGTTTTTTTTTTTTTCTTTTTTCGGAGGTCAGAATGTTTCTGAATCCTCAGAGTCGTTCTCTGTCGTTCCTTCGCTGGAGGGTCCCGAGGGGTTCCTGGGGCTCCGTGTGCCCCGTCGGCCAATAGCTTGAGCTTTAACCCCGTGGTGGGGCAGCTGTCTTAGCAGGGAGCCTGGGGAGGGGGCTCCAGAGCTGCAAGGGGAGCAGAAAGGCATCATGGTAGCCAGAATGAGAGCCAGACAGTCAGCTACCTCTCTGCTAGGAGCACAAGCCAGAGCAGGAGTCAGACCTGAGGCAGAGAGACAGAACATAGAGACGTGGAGCCCAAGACGGACGGAGCGGCATTCTGTTAGATCACAGCCAGCAAAAAAAAAAAAAACACAGACAGCAGCAAATAAAATGATTCTTTATCACAGACTATTAACGAAAGTTTTAAATCTACGTGAGAACGAGTTGAAAACAGTTAAATAAGGAAGGTTTTTACATTTTTTAAGCTCTAACTTTGGTTGCACGACCATGGCAATGTAATCAGTTCATCTTTAGTTGGTACTGACTAACTGTGACCAGTGTTTAGGAGTTTGTTAAAGCATTACAGAAGCACGAACAGCCCGAGTTCTTAAAGCTGAAGGAATAAAAACATCTTTAATTATCATCCTGATAAAGATCGTTTAAATAAGATCGGAACTTTCTGATCAAAGTACGAAGTCTTTGACTCCTGAACTGAGACAAAAAAAAACCTCGTTATAAAGCGGCTCCTAAAAATCTATTTTATAAACAAAGAAAATAGAATATGATTTTATATTTTTTTAAAAAAGCTGTAGGTGGTGAACGATAAGAACGAGATCACGGATACAAGCGGCTGAAATGAGCTTCCTCCGCAGGATGGCTGGGCTCTCACTCAAAGATCGGGTGAGGAGTTCTGCCATCCGGGAGGAGCTCGGTGTCGAGCCGCTCCTCCTCCAGGTCGAGAGAAACCAGATGGGTGATTCGGGTATCTGGTTAACGTGCCTCCGGAGTGCCTTACTGGTGAGGTGTTTCGGGCACGTCCCACCAGGAGGACAACAAGAGTCAGACCCCGGACCCGCTGGAGAGACTATGTCTCACAGCTGGACAGGGAACACCTCGGGATTCTTCCGGGTGAGCTGGAGGATGCAGCCAGGGTGAGAGAAGCCTGATCTTTACGTCTGAGGCTGTTGCCCCCGCGTCCCGACCCCGGATATTAGATTTTTCTAGACAAGTGTCACATTTTTAAAAAACATCACTTTTAATTGTTTCACTAGAAATAAATGTGACTTTTTTTTGTTTTCCCTAGAAGTTAAATATTAGTCCAGTTTATTAAAAAAAACATTAAAAGCAGACAAAACATGTAAAAAATAGTGCTGAACGACATGAACACACACACGAACACACACACACACACACACACACACAACACACACACGTTTATTGAATCAGTTCTTGTTTATCTTTTCAACCTAATTAGATCCATTATTTAATTATATATTTAATTAGCCGGTTGTGATTTTTTTGCTGTTAAATTGTTAAGATTTATAACTTTATTTCATTTTAGTCAAAAAAAAAATTTCAAAATTAAATGTCGTTCCACAGATTTGTTTTTTTTATTTTTTTAATATTTTTAATAGTATTAAAAAAATAGAAAAAAATGACAAATATTGTCCAAAAATAAGCTCGATTCTCAAGGGTTTAATTTTGTGTTTTTTTTAGAGCAGATATTAGTTTGATTTTTTTACCAAAGCAGCCAATAAATTTGATCCTATTTGTGAGTTTTTGTCAAGTTGTTGAGCTTTTAGCTTAGTTTAGATCTTAAATCTTCAAACATTGTTGCCACGGTAACCCACATTTTGCTTAGAGCAGAGGTAACCATCTTGTGTTCCACCAAGCAGCTGTTCAGACACTGTTTTGGAGCTCTGTTTTGAACTGCTTAGATTAATAAAGCATCTAAATCTTATTTTTTAAGAAGACTAAAACACATTCAAATTGTCTTTTTTAAGTTAAATTTCAGATGTTTAAATATATTTTTTTACACATTGAAAACATCTGGATTCCAAACTTAAAATCTCTCAAAGATTTACTATTTAAGAAGAGCACTCACTCTGAAGAAAAAACTATCTCCAAGAACAGTGATGTCTCACTCTGATTTTTTTTAACTTCACTACAATTTAAGTCAAATAGTTTATTTTGCACAAGTTAATTAGCTTTAAAGCTAATTAATTTTACAATTCTTTGTAAATAAAAACGTGACAAGCTGCTGGTTTTATTCGATACATTTTTATTGCTGCTCTGAAGTGAATTTTTTTCATTTGTCAAAGTTAAATGTCACTTTAAGCAGCTGGTATTTTTTGTCACACTTTTAGAAACAGTGAACATGTTCAAACTGTGATAAAAGGTGATATTTATGTGTTTGTTTCCATATCGTGCAGCACTATTTGAACTCCACCTCTTGGCAGAAGCTAACAACCTCAGATGGACGAGTTGTTCTGCAGCAAACAGACTTTTCTAAACACATAAAGCTGCATCCAGCTGGCATGCGCTTCAGCCATGGAGACGTCTAACATCCTACCATTCTCATCCACCGTCTGAACGTTGGCTCCTCGGGACAGCAGCTCCTGGACCGCCTTCTTCAGGCCGCTACGAGCAGCCAGGTGGAGAGGACTGAGAAACACACACAAATTAAAACTCAAGATTCAGACTCTGCTGAGATCATTTACAGCCAACTCAAACCATCTTAAAGGATTTAACTTTATATGATCATATTGATGTCATAAAATAAGCGTTTTTTTTCTACAAATGCCTCAAATTTTTTCCTACAAATTCCTGTTTAAACGTCACATTAAGCTTCATTTCTGTTGAGCATCTTTAAAACTCACGTCTGCAGAGCTGAATTTGTAGCATTTATGAGCGAAGCGTCCGATAACTTCCCCAAAATCAGCAGCACACAGTCTTCTTTCCCCTGAAATAATCACATGTTACCATTTACTGACTTTTTAAACAGAAACGGCACATTTAACATACAGCTGTTTAACGTCTAGCACAGGCATCGGCAAACTATGGCCTGCAGGCCACATCCGGCCCGTTACATGTTTCAATCCGGCCCAAAAATATTTAAATTAATAAACCATGTTAATGTTTTATTTTCTCTGCAATTCTTACTCACTAGATGGCGCACTCTAAATTAATTGGCAACAACACTGCTCCTATTAAAATGTGTGTGTTTCAGTGATGAGCACGTTTTCAAATTAGATTCTCAGTAGATTTAAACCTAGTGCGCTAGATGCACATTTTTTTAAACACTAGGGCGCTTGTTTTAAACATTAGCGCGCTAGATTACGTCTGTGTAGCGACCCCAATGGCTTTCCATATCTAGCGCGCTTGTTTACCAAAGCATGCCAAGCATCTCTTCCTGTTCCGGCCTCTTGGTCAAATGTTAGAACTGAATGTGGCCCGCGAGTCAAAAGTTTGCCCACACCTGGTCTAGCAGGAGTCAGAAGACATTCACACATCAGTCCTGTGCTCTGGTTTTGTACCGTCTTCATGTTGCACACGAATTAGATTTCGATGCAACTATGAAAGTAGGCGCATCTCTACATGGTCTGGCACCACAGAAAAATTATTCACGGTCTTCTTTTTAAGCACAGCGTGTTTCTTTGAGCCGAAAGCGTCCGTGACTACTCACATTAAAAACAAGATTATTCGAAACTTTCAGTTGTTCACGTCTGGTTTCCTGTTAATTCAAAAGTGTATGTGTGTGTGTGTGTGTGTGTGTGTGTGTGTGCCCGTTCAGAGTAAAAAAGGTGAAAAACGTGTTACCGTTAAAGGGTTCAACTGTAGCTGTGTGTCGCCACCTTGAGGACACTTACGTTACTGCATGCCAGGTGCAGAGCTGTGTTTCCGTCTTTGTCGGTCAGACTGAGGCTGGTGTTGGTGCTGCTCAGCAGCACATCTGGACAGATGTATGATAAACATAAACACAGAAACAAAATAAAGTCTAAATGAAAAAACCTGCTGAATCATTTCTTTACCGAGAGCGCCGGCTCTGCCTTTTTCAGCCGCCATCATGAGTGCAGTGCGACCTGACTGATCTACAGTGTCTACAGGTGCATCATGGGAAAGGAGCAGCTGGATGCAGTCGACGTGACCAGCGAACGCCGCAGCATGAAGAGGAGTTCTGTGGAAGAAGAGGTGTTCGTAAAAATGGTGGATGCACAGTCACCCTCTTTATGACGACTTCTTACCGGCCTTTAGCGTCTCCACAGCTAGTGATGTCCGACCCCATTGCCTCCAGCAGCAGTGACGCACACGGCTCATGATCGTTCACCCTGAAAGTTTAACCAGAGACAGAAGATGATGGAAATGTTGCTGCTGTTGGAGCAGCAGGTTAAAGGGACCTACACGGCACAGTGCAGCGGGGTGAACGGGTTCCCATCGATACACCGACAGCCTTTCTGTTCCAGTAGGACCTCAACGCAACCCTCATGACCTGAAAACAAAGCACCATGAGGTTGCAAATTTTTCTGAAAGTATGTGTTGAGAGCAAGTAATAGAAACTTTTGAAATGCAATGCAGTAAGAAAAGATAAAAAAAAAAATGAATTACTCTATTCATCCCTCACCGGAGAAATTTGTGTGCTTGCACTCCTACACCGCAGCAGGCTGCCCTACGACGGCGCCAATGGTGGGAGAAAGGGGGGTTAGGTGTCTTCTCCAAGGACACTAGACATGCTCTCCGTGGGACGCAAACCCACGAACTCCCGGTCCACACGCGAACGCTCTAACCACTGAGCTGCTGTCTCCTCCCATAATTAACGGTTCCTGCTAATTGTTGTTTGTAATATTCGTGCCACGTGTGCTGTGGGCTATGATGCCATTGGGTCAGATCCAAAAGCATTTGGTATGGTTTCAAGGGCCAAGTACAATTAAAATGTGGGACAGATTTGGCCCGGCACGTCAGAGTTTGACTCCTATCTCTTAGGAGCCTACAAACTTTTTAGTTCGTGGGCCACATTGAGTTCTGGTCAGGGTAAAGGGGCGGGAACAAGAACAGATGGATGGCATGCTTTGGTAACCACTAGATTAGACCGATAGAAGGGCGCTAGATTTTAAACAAACACTAAATGTTACATCAAGAGCGTTAAATTTCAAATCTAGCGGCGCTAGGTCTGAAATCTAGTGCGATAGCGCTTAAAAACATGCATTTAGCGGCGCTAGGTTTGAAATCTAAGCGCTTGAGGTAACATTTTGCTTGTTTTAACATCTAACACGCTTGTTTACGTGTGTGTATTGGGCCTGATGGCTTTCCATCAACAAAGCCAACATATCTAAAGTGCGCCATCTAGTGAGGAAACATCAGAATTGCAGGGAAATAAAACATTAACATAGTTTATTTAATTTTTTTAAGTTCACCGCGCCAGATTAAAACGTTTAGCGGGCCGTAGTTTGCCCTTACCTGCTTTAGATCTTAAAATTCTTAACGATCTCTGACCCGTTAACTTTACAAAGTCTTAGAGGAGGGACAAAAACGTTCCAAACTTTCCAGCTGTCCAGAGGATTGAGGAACACAACCTTCTACTTTCAGAGATAAACTAGTTTTATGTCAAAGGTTAACAAATAAATTTAGAAAACAAGCCATTAGTCAGATAAAAAACCTTCTTTGTTATTTTCTCGTCTCGTTTGGACTCGTCTACGTTGTTTACACATACTGGAAATGAGTTTCGATTGACAAATTGTGTACAAGGTTTGTTGTGAGTCACCATAGTAACAGGCCCAGTGCAACGGCGTGTATCCGCTGTGGTCTCTGAGAGGCGGCAGCGACGGCGGCTCGGAGCAGGCGATGCTCAGCAGCTCGCTCAGCCAGGAGGCGTGACCTCTGGCGGCGGCCAGGTGGATGGCGGTACGGCCCTGCGAGTCGCCCAGCAGAACAGAAGCTTCCTGCTCCAGCAGACACTGGATACACTCCTCCTGACCACACAGCAGCTGGAACAGCAGGTCATTCAGAGTGTCAGAAACACGACCACAGCTTCCAGATGAGGTGAGAACTCACCCCGAGGTGCAGCGCGGTCAGACCGTGCTGGTCCACCAGGTTCACGCTGGCTTCTCTCTCCAGCAGCAACGACACGGCGTCCACGTGACCTCCTGCTACAGCAACCATCAGAGGAGTCCTGCAGAACAGGAAGTCAGGAGGTCACAGACAGAAAGTGTGGAAGAAAACAGGAAGTGATTCACTCACTGTCCCTGAGAGTCGGCGGCGTCGATCAAATCCGCACCGTCTGCTTCGTCCAACAGGAGGCGCACACACGTCGTATGACCATTCAAGACTGTACACACAAAAACACACACACACACAGAGACCCGTTTTTATTTAAGTTGGTATGTATGCTGCTCATTTTAAACAGCGGCCATTTTTACATACAAACATTCAAACCCGTTCACACAAATTTAAACACACACACTCATTCACAAAAATAAACAAAGACACACACACAAAATAGTGTGTATGATTGTGTTTCATTTCCTTCTAAACTCATAAAATAAACGGTTAAACTGATTTGATCCAAACAGTGAGCCGACCTGCTAGGTGCACAGGTGTGCGTCCATACTGATCATCTAGCGAGCACGGTGATGCCCCCTGGCCGAGGAGTGTGTGAACGCAGTCCGTATGACCCCGTAAAGCGGCGAGGGCTAGAGGAGTCCTCCCTGCTTCGTCTCTTTGGTCCACCTCTCTTCTTCGTAGCAACAGCACCTCCAGAGCCTGAGCGTGACCGTGGTACGCCTGCAGACAACCGGAGCAGGAAAACATATCAACATTATAGTTAAAGATGGCTGACTTAAACAAGTTATCAATTTTTAATGGACACAGCTTAGCGTCGTGAGAAGAGCGCAAAAACAGCGTGACTTGTCTTTAAAAACTAACTATTTTTTTTCCCTCTTTGCTTTCCTGCTGCAGTGCAAAGGGAAGGAGCTGCTCACACTTTCTCACTCTAATGCATGACGATGGCAGATTAAGAGTAAAAAGCTTCTGTATTTGGTTTACAGTAGATGTAGAGAACCACACTGTCTACGTTTCGTTCCCAGGTTTTGCTCACCCGGAAGGATCCCTATTCGTTCCCCAGCCAGCTATGAGACATAGTCTCTCCAGCGAGTCCGGGGTCTGCCCCTTGGTCTCCTCCCGGTGGGATGTGCCCGAAACACCTCACCAGCGAGCCACTCAGAGGTCATCCTGATCAGATACCTGAACCACCCCATCTGGCTCCTCTCAACCTGGAGGAGGAGCGGCTCGACACCGAGCTCCTCCCTGATTGCAGAGCTCCTCACCCGATCTCTGAGTGAGAGCCCAGCCACCCTGCGGAGGAAGCTCATTTCGGCCGCTTGTACCTGCAATCTCATTCTTTCGGTCACCACCCAAAGCTGGCGACCATAGGTGAGGGTGGGAACGTAGATCGACTTGTAAATCGAGAGCTTTGCTTTCCGGCTCAGCTCTTTCTTTACCACGACCGACCGATTGCAGCGTCCTAGTTATTGCTGACGCTGCACCGATCCGCCGGTCGATCTCCCATTCCGTCCTTCCAATATTCATGAACAAGACCCTAAGATACTTAAACTCCTCCACTAGGAGCAGGAGCCTGTCCCTAACCTGCAGGGGGGCGTTCCACCCTTTCACAGGTGAGGACTATGGTCGCATCTTTAGAGGCTGTGGGTCCCGGGATGGGCCACAGCATGGAACTCCATTTAACATGTTTATCAAAAATAATTTCATAAAAATTTTATAAAAGGAGGGAAAATGAAAACAACAACCAGTACAATATCATCAATATTCATATTAACAGGTTCAAAGTTTAGATTGTGAGTTAAAAATAATAAATTACCCAACATGCAATTTTGAAACTAATTAGAATACATTTTGCAAATAAAATTTAAGTTACTTTTCAATCCTTTTTGTCTAAATTTGGGCAAAAAAATAATTTTTAGAATTAATAAGCAGCAGCAGCAGAATGTAAGAGGAGAGACTAAATCAGAGTGGGACGATACTGGTCCCATGCAGAATACTGAAAGTTTATATTCATTTATTCTTCTTCATTATTTTTATACAGAAAAGTCTCGATCTGATAGAAAAGCAGTATTGATCATATCGTACTGATATTGGGTTGTGAGGTTGTGTTTTCAGACTCACAGCGAGATGGAGTGGACTCCTGGTGTTAGAAGATTCTGAATCCTCCTGGTGACTGTCGTCTTTATCGAGGAGCTGCCAAACCAAACACAAACACACACAAACACGATGAACAGCCAATCATATGACAGCATTTAATCAAATAGAATCAGGCACCCCCATAACTTTTCCGTACCTGTTCTAAGTACGTATGACTAATAAGAAGAGGCTTCTAATAAAAACTGATCAACAATTACATGCGACTTTTTTTGCTAAAAGGCCTGCCGAGATCTGCGATTTTGCGCCTCTGCGCATGCCCAGAATGCTCCCCCTCCCTTCCAGATGATCTCAGCATCGAGATCTGCGACCTGCCATACTTCTATTGGAATTAGCGTTAGGGTTAGTTTTCAGAACTCTGATCTATCGAGATCTGCAACTGGCTGCAGATCTAGCCTCGCAGCTAGAAGGTTGGGATTTGAGTCCTGGAGCGGGACGAGGCTTGGAACATTGGCCTTTCTGTGTGTAGGTTGCATGTTCTCCCTGTGTATGTGCGAGTTTTTTCTGGGTACTCTGGTTTTCTACCACCCTCCAAAAACATGCATGTTAGGTTAATTGGCTGCTATGAAACTGCCCCAAAGAATGAGTGTGTGTGGATATTCTACTTTGGAATATTTAAGAAAATACTTGCAATTAAAACGTGCAAAATTTTGTGTAAAGTCTCTGTAAAACTTCTAAAAGTACAACACGGTTATATCAGAAATTTTTTTATGCATTTTTAGTTAGCAGCAGTTTTTTTTCTGCTGACATTATGATCATGATTCTGATTGGTTCTTTTTATTTAAACATATTTAAACACCAGAATGTGTCGTAGTATTTTTGTTCTTGAGGGAAAAAAAAAACTGTTTTTTATTCAACAATTTTTTTTTTTTTTAACTTCCTGACCGACAGACAAGCTAATATTGTTATCCTGTCATGTAAGCAGCCAATCAGAGTGCAGTATCTGGTCTCTGTATAAATGGACTCACCAGTTCCAAACAGCGTCTGTGTCCGAATGCTGCAGCGTAGTGAACCGGACTGTAACCCTGCTGGTCTTTGAGCGAAGCCGTCGCTCCGCTCTGCAGCAGGAACTCCAAACACCTGCAACATAAAATTAAAGAACTTGTTAAAAATGTAATTAATATCTAATCAAGTCATTAACAAATCGAGAACAGTTCAAAAAAATTTTACTTATTTATTTTCAGAATGTCACACAAGCTGCATAAAGATGCTTTTATTTTGTAAACTCACAGCGCTGCTTCCTTTTCTCTTTCAGCCTGGACTCCCTCGCTCTCCGGCTCCAAGGCAACACGTCGCCTGGGATGGAGGGATAGACGATAGAACATGTTGTTATGTTGCTATGGTAATGTGTTTATTGACACATTGCCACACATACAGTAAATGGGTGTGTTTATATTTGTAGAGAGAGACAAGGAGGACTCTGACGCCATTACAGAAACATTTTAGAAAGGTTGAGTGAGATCATATTGAAGAGATACCATGAAGAGAGTAAGAAAGTTGTTTTCTGAATAAAGTATGCCAGTGACGGTCGGTCAGGGCCAGCAGGACCTTCTCTGCATGCCTAACTTAACCAGACATCATTATCATAATTATAATAAAAGTCAATTTCATTTTAAATGTATTTTTTCTAAATAAATATATAATTATTCTCCATATTCTGTTTTCTTCATGTCATATTAAATCCATTTGGTTATACTGCTTCAAGTGTTGTAACGTTAGGTTAAAGTTTTGTTCCAATCAGAATTCAGCTCGCTGGTGTCGCTAGGCTGGATGAAATCTGCCTCCAGCCCTTCAGATCGAGCAGTGTGGGCTCTGCGCACTTCATAGTGAACGGACCCCTGTAGTTTCTGACAGCCAATCAGATCATGAGGCGTTGACGTTTACACCTTCACGAAGGTCCTGAACGTGACATGTACGTACGTGTGACATGTACGCGTCTTGTGATTGGATACTGACTTGACGTAAGCGGAAGCAACCCTCAGCATGTCAACAAACCTTTCACTAGAGCCAGACCCAGAACATTTAACAAAAAAATCTGAAATATCTACTCGTTTTTTTTCACCAACAATGGCAGAAGGGTTTCAGAATGGCAGAATCGATTTCAAGACCACGAAAAATGACTGTTTCTCTACCTTCTCGATCCTCAGTACTTTTAGACATACCGGAGAAAATTTTCGCAGCCGTTTTTGGTGAGTGTAAGCATTTTATTTATTTTTATATGTTTTATACGCGGGTTTATTGATGTTTAAATGCTCTTGAAAATAGCCTGTGTTGTACACCAGTGGTCCCCAACCACTGTGCCGCGGACTGGTACAGGGTCGCGGGTCATGTGGTATCGGGCCGCACAGAGCTGTTATTTTTATTCACTTTGTTTTTGTGATGTATTTTATTTCGAAGGTACATGTTTACCGTTACCATGGCAACAAGAGTGCGTTCAAGCAGAGAGAATGTTTCGCGTTATAAAGAAGCTGCTAATAAATTTTCTCGTGAAGACAAAGTGCATTTAAGTTTATTATTATTGATTTTAAAAGCCATTTTTTTCAGGCTGGTCTCATCATCTTAAGACCAGTCCGTGAAAATATTGTCAGACACTAAACTGGTCTGTGGTGCAGAAATGGTTGAGGACCCCTGTTGTACACAATTAAGGTGATGTAACGCCCAGTAGTGCCTACGTCTGCTTCTGTATATGATTTCTTCAGCCGTGGTGTTATTAATGATGGTATTTGAGGGGTATTTATTCAAGTCGGACAAAGTAGCACATCACCAAAGGCCTAGGTGTGAAATGCGCGGACCGCCACTGCAGTATGCCATGTTAGCGTCACATTGACGGTCAGGACACAAATGAGGCCGCTGATGCTGGATTGATCATCTCTGACCTATTAGATCCTTAAGTTTTACTAACAGATCATTTCAGGCTTTATAAACACGCTTACCTCCTGTCCAGGTCTGAGGCAGCAGCATAGTGCAGGGCAGAGCGTCCCCACTGGTCGGTGGCATTCATGGCGGTCCCACAGGCCACTAGGGTCTCTAAACACTGATAATGGCGACTGGCGGCTGCGTAATGGAGGGGTGTCCTTTGAAGGAGCACAGAAAGGAAGGTCTTAATAAAGCAAGCAGATGAACAGATTGAGATGAATCACCTACCTGCCACAGTTGTCCCTCCGGTTGTGTTCTCCACCGCTGCTCAGCAGAAGCTTCACACAGTCCACGTTCCTGCACGCAGACCGTCAGGGAATAAAGAAAACAAAATATACTTAGAAAATAATCTGAAAATGATGGAATAAATCAAATAAAATGATTAAGTTTAAACTATGCTATCAAGTATTTCATTACATTTGATTTCATTTTTGAATAATTAACCATTTTTGGGCCAATTTTTTAAGTCAAACTCTATGAAGACATTTTTTTAACCTTTTAAGCACTCATTTTTATTTTATTTTCTAAGATTATGTCCATGCATCAGTCAATCATGGTAAAGAGAGAGCTGAGCCGAAAAGCAAAGCTCTCGATTTACAAGTTGATCTACGTTCCTACCCTCACCTATGGTCACCAGCTATGGGTGGTGGCCGAAAGAATGAGATTGCGTATACAATCGGCCAAAATGAGCTTCCTCCGCAGGGTGGCTGGGTTCTCACTCAGACATCGGGTGAGGAGCTCTGCCATCTGGGAGGAGCTCGGTGTGGAGCCGCTCCTCCTCCAGGTCGAGAGGAGCCAGATGGGGTGGTTCGGGCATCTGGTCAGAATGCCCTCCGAGCGCCTCGCGGGCGAGGTGTTTCGGGCATGTTTCACCGGGAGTAAACCAAGAGGCAGACCCCGGACCTGCTGGAGAGACTATGTCTCACAGCTGGCTGGGAAACAACTTGGGATCCTTCCGGGTGAGCTGGAGGATGCAGCTGGGGTGAGAGAAGCCTGGGTTTCCCGTTTGAGGCTGTTGTCCCCACGACTGGGCCCCGGAACAAGTGGAAGATGATGGAACGGAACGGCAAGATCATGTCCAGTATCTTTCCTTGTTAAAATTCTGTCCTGTCATCTTCTGCTTATCCGGGGCCAAGTCGCAAGGCCAGCACCCTCTGACAGGAAGCCCAGGCTTCTCTCACCCCGGCTGCATCCTCCAGCTCACCCGGGAAGATCTCGAGGTAATCTCTGTCCAGCTGTAAGACAAAGTCTCTCCAGCGGGTCCGTGGTCTGCCTCTGGGTCTCCTCCTGGTTGGACGTGCCCGAAACTCCTCACCACCTAGGCGTTCGGGAGGCATCCTAATCAGATGCCCGAACCACCCCATCTGGCTTCTCTCAACTTGGAGGAGCAACAACTCTACTCCTAACTCCTCCCTGATGGCAGAGCATCTAACTTTATCTCTGAGAGAGAGCCCAGCCACCCAGCGGAGGAAGATCATTTCGGCCGCTTGTATCAGTGATCTCGTTTTTTTGGTCACCAGCTATAGGTGAGGTGTGCTCACCAAATTTGTCAAATATCTCACCTTGGTTTATTCTAGTATTACCATTTTCTCATATCGTTATGATTCAGAATAAAATCATCATAATTTACGAACTTAAATCGTCTCATTTAGAGATTAAAATCCAGAACGAGCCGAGCGTCCTCAGAGATAACCTTGGTTTGAACTCACCCTCCAGCAGCTGCAGCGTGCAGGCATGTCCTCCCGAGACTGTCGGGCGTGTCGATCTGGAAGCCTGCGGACAGGACCGAGTCGTTACACACTATGCTAAACCTCCGACCTGATGGAGCAGCGTGGAGAAAGAAAGCCAAACAGGACACACAGGGAAGGAGAAGAGAGGGCAAAGGTTAAGAAAAACAGCAGCAGTGACAGAAAGGAGGAAAACACACACACACACAGAGCCAGTGTGATGTTTGAGGTGCAGAGGAGCATCCTCAAAACCGGTTTTGTCATCTTTTATGATTCTTCTTTCAAATAAAAACTGCAGTTATTTTTTTCTCTTTAATTTTTTGCAAAAAATCTGAGATTTTATTAGAATTTCTAATTTTTCTGCTTTAAAATTGCTGCTTCTAAATTTTCTCTTAATGTCTCAAAAACATGTAGAAAATACGATCCAGTAGGTGGGGTAGTTTTTGGGAGGGATGGACAGCAGCATGCAACAAAAAAGCAGAGAAGAAGAGTCGGTTGCTATGGTGACAGGACAGCGCTTCCTGTCACTAAAGAAAAGGACAGGATTTCATAAAAATAAATTAATACGCTTTAATCCATTTTATTTTATTTTTTTTTTGTTTGTGCTTCCAGTTTTCCGTCCAGTCCGTAGTCCCAGGGGATTCAAACCCGGTTGTCCCGGTTGAAAGACTGTAATTCTACCACTAAGCCAATGCCGCTTGGAGACTAATCCATTTTTTTTTTTTTTTTTTACACAAACACTGTGAGATCAATTAGAACAATCTTTAAGAGCTACCAGTAGATCCTGATCATCGTATGAGATGAAATAGGATCACTTCCCATGAAACAACTGACGATCTCTTATGGCACACGAGGGTGCTGCAGAACACTGGCTGAAAAATACTGGGTTAATTAACACAATTAACACCTTGATGCCCCCTCGCCCTTATCCACTGCCGTCCCAATCCGGTCACACTGTGTCCAACCTGGCAACTTAAAAGCTGCAGTCTGGCATGGGTCCACGCCGCATTCAAGAACACCAAACTGGCCTCTATGGATTTCACTGGGTTCAAGTGAGCGCCTCCAGTTCCTCAAGTGAGCAACCGGACGTTTCAATGGAAACCGCAAAAACACCGGACCCAAAGCACCTCCCTTAGACAGTCGCCTTCTCCACACCTCCTCCAGATTGACTCCTTCTCCTCAGCTCCCCGAAGACCAAATCCAACCACTCCAGCCACACATGGATGTGCCTCCGAGAGCCAGCAGCTGGTTGCACATGTTAACATGGATGTCAACAACAGAATGACTCCATAACCAGCTAGCCGGACGATTTCTACAAAATCAGCTGTCCGACGCAAACAAAAAATGACATCCAAAGTGCGCTTAAAATGAAATCTTCACAAAACATAGCCAGAAGAAGGGACAGAAACTCAGAGAAAGTTGGTGATTAAACGCTTAAGTAACAGACAGCACTGCAGCAGGCAGCCGCCCAGGGCAGCGCCTCAACCATCAAAGAGATTGAGGTCATTGTGACATTTTTTGCTAATAATTACCGTTTTGTATTTTTATTGATTTTTTTTAATGCCGTGTGTGTCAAAATTTATTTGAATTTTTCTACTTATGAAACAATATTGATGAGAAACTAGAGGAAACAGCTCATGTCACCAGCACCAACCCTCCACACGTAGTGGTACCGACCTGATCCTGACCTCATTCAGCAAGATGTTCAGCCTGCCAGCTGCACAGAGCTCATTCTCCTCTAAATGAAGTCATTGTTGGTGACTTCAGCAGCTTAACGGAGCCACATGAGGAACCTTTAGCCCCAGTGTCTCCTGCCTCTTCACATAATGACCAAGTCCTCATTAAATCATCACATTATACGTCTGTGGAGCCAGGAATGAGCTTCCGTTCAGCCCGACGTGTCAGAAGGCTCTCATTCAACTGAGATCCACAACAACTCCTCGTACCTTCGTCTGAAACAGTGAACGTCTGAGTAGCTTGTTCAGTCAGAGACTGCTGCACCTGATTGGTTAACAGATTAGCTACAGACGGTCTTTTGTGTCAGTGGTCGGAATATTTCATTCGGTTGTTCTGTTCTGTTGGATTCCGTTTATCTGGGGCCGGGTCGCGGGGTTCTCTCACCCCGGCTGCATCCTCCAGCTCATCCGGGAGGATCCCGAGGTTTTCCCTGTCCAGCTGTGAGACATAGTCTCTCCAGCTGGTCCAGGGTCTGCCTCTGTGTCTCCTCCCGGTGGGACGTGCTTGAAACACCTCACCAGCGAGGCGTTTGGGAGGCCCGAACAACCCCATCTGGCTTCTCTCGACTCAGAGGAGCATCTACTTTACTCTAAGCTCCTCCTAGATGGCAGAGTTCTTCTCTCTATCTCTGAGTGAGAGCCCAGCCACCCTGTACAGGAAGCTCATTTCGGTTGCTAGTATCCACATGTCTAAAAGGAAAAAAAATATTTTTAATGATATAAATTTTTATGAGATTTTAATTCAACTGTAACGAATCAATTTGTTTAAATTTATTTGCACAAACTTGTTCAAAACATCTTTTAATGTGAAACAGTGAGAGATCTTCTCTGTCCGTCCAGAGAAAGAGAAGCTTTGTCCCCAGGAGGACGTGGTGACTTCGATTTAGCTGCTGCTGAATCAGCGTGTTTGTGCAGAGGTTTCCCAGCAGCTCAATTAGACGCCGAGTCAGCACAGACAGACATAGTGTCATCTGTAGTGTCTGAGAGTTTGTAGGAATAAAGCACAAACTATCAAGAAGGGATGGATGGATGTGTTACCTGACGACAGCAGTTTCCTGCAGCAGTCTGAATGGGCGTTCAGGGCAGCCAGGTGCAGGGGGAACATCCCGTGTACCCCTCGCCTATGCACAAGAGAGAAAAATATCTGTTTTAAAAGATGTTCGGTGTGATTAGGATTAAATTTTTACCTGATGGGGGCCACCAACCTCGTGCAATCCGCTCCACTTGTGATGAGCGTATTGATGAGAAGTTCGTGTCCATAGCGAGCGGCCACGTGAAGCGGCGTGTTACCGTCTTTGTCCACGCTGTCGATTTCGCCACCTGGATGATAAACAGAGATTTATCAGGATGCTGTGCGGCTGTGAGGAACCAAGTGACTCACCGTTCTGGATGAGGGTCTGTGAGCGGGTAAAGCGACCATGGACTGCCGTCATGTGCAGAGGACTCTTCCCATCGCGGCTCTGATGGTGACAAAGAAGAAAAAAAAAAAAGGCTAAGAGGCAAGAACTAAACAGTAAGAAATGAGTTAAAAATCCATCCCTAGAACGTCTAGTATTTAGTATAAGAAGAATAAAAATGACCATGAATCATTGAGTTTTTTAAATGAGTTTTTCCCGAAGCGTGCTCACCTGCACGTTAACATCGGCACCGTTGTTAACCAGAAACTCCAGGCAGAGTGCGCCGTGCGTGGAGGCAGCAGCAAAGTGCAGCGGCGTGAATCCCTTGTTGTTCGGCTGGCTGACGTTGGCGCCGTAGTCGATCAGCTCGCTGACCACCGCGTCCTGACCATTGAAGCAGGCCACATGGAGAGCGGTGTTCCCAAAAGCATTGGACTCATCAATCTGCTCACAGAGAGGTGTGGCTCAGGGGGGATATCACAAGAATCAAAAACTAACAAAAATATTAGGTTTACAGAAAAAAAAAAAAAAGGTGTAAAATGTACTTCCATCCCTTTCTTTTTTATTTACACTACTGTAGCACTTCTGTTCCATCGTCATTGGATGGTTCGTGAGGGCAACAGCTTCAGACAGGAAACCCAGGCTTCTCTCATCCCCAGATGCATCCTCCAGCTAACCTAGAAGGTTAGCTGGGAGGTTAGCTGGGAGGATCCTGACGTGTTCCCTGTCCAGCTGTGAGACATGGTCTCTCCATTAGGTCTGGGGTCTGCTTTTGGGATGTGCCCACCTCACCAACACCTCACCAGCAAGGCGCTCGGGAGGCATCCTAACCAGAAGCCTTAACCACCCCATCTGGCTTTTCTTGACTTGGAGGAGGAACGGCTCTACGCTGAGCTCCTCCCAGATAGTAGACCTCCTCACCCAATCTCTGAGTGAGAGCCCAGCCATCCTGCAGAGGAAGCTCATTTTTGCCACTTGTATCCGTGATCTCATTCTTTCGGTCACCAACCATAGGTGACCATGGGTTAGGGTGGGAACATAGATAGACTTGTAAATCGAGAGCTTTGCTTTTCGGCTCAGCCCTCTCTTCACCTAGGCGGACCGATGCATTGCAATATTATACAATTTAGAAATAATTAAAATAACCAAATTAATAATAACACTAATATCATTATATATCACTAATATCATTTTTAGACGTGCTGAATAAAACATTTAAACATCAATGTCCGATAAATACATTCTGAGTGTGTGTAATTGTCTAATTCTGCAGATCTAAGAGCTGAATATGAACTATTTCAAAAGCAGTGTAAATGACATTGGGTGGTGTGTGTGCATCCTGACCTCTACAGCGAGGTTGAGCAGGTGTTTGACCACGGCGATCTGTCCGCTGGAGGCCGCAGCGTGCAGCGGTGTGTATCCCCGTTTGTCCTTACAGCTGATCTCTGCGCCCTGAATCACCAGCTGACGCACCACTTCCAGGTGACCTGCAGGGGGCGTAACACTGAGTAAACTCACACTCGTTATAACCTCCATGTGGTCTGTCCTGCTTGGTTTGAAAAATTCTACATCAATGCAGGACGAAGTAAACGTAGTCTGTTTTCAGAAACTCAATGTTTATCAATTATGAAAGTTTTTACACATAAATTTTTTGTAATCCTTAAAGGTCCCCTATTATGCAAAACTGACTTTTATGAGGTTTTAACCTTTTATTTTACTTAGTACTACCCCAAACAATCCCCCAAAGTGTGTTTTATTGTGATTCATGCTATTTTGAGATATTTAAAGTCAAAGTAAGGGGCGTGTTCTCCAAACCTCTAACGACTGGTGTAACATAGTGACGTACATCTGTTTTTTGTTCAGCCCCCTGCAGCTCAAACACCCTCCCCCACTTCTACCTGCTCTCCACCCTGATATCCACCCATTTCCGTGCTTCACTCTACTGTGAAGCACACCTCGCCCCTCCCGCTCCACGCTGTGCTGGGTGGGTAGGGAAATCACAATGAATGACAACCAATCGCAACCAACGGGGCGGGTCCCGGGAAAAAAAAAATAAAAAAAGACTGAAACAAGCTGTTTTGACTTCCGGGTCTGAAACTGCGCTCCTAAACAGGGTAGTATTTAAAAACTATTGTGTTGAGATTGTGGCGGAATGTAAAATTATGCATATCCGATACATAGCACAGGATAAAATAAGGGAAAAAAAGCATAATAGGGGACCTTTAACCGATCCTATTAACATGAAAACATGGCCTGTTTAAATAACTCAGGTTTCCTCTGCAGTGGATCAAACACTGAACTTTTCAACATTCTTTTTTGTGCTCAAGTGTGGCCTGAAAGAAATATTTAACAGCAAAATGTGAAGTGTGTTTTTCTGCGCCTCACCCCTGAAAGCCGCCCAGTGCAGCGCCCGACTGTCCTTTTTATCGAAGGCGCCGATGTTCGCTCCTTTGGCCATCAGGAGATTCACCATCTGATGAACAGAAGACGTGTGGGTAAGATTATTTATTTGTAGTCAATCATCTGGAGGTGGACGCACGCCTCTGAAACTTTCTCTGCTAAAAAAAAAAATCTGACTCACAAACTGTTATTTTTTGAACTCGTCAGATGCAGTGTTGTTTTCGTCAACAATAATAACAACAAAATAATTTTATTGACGAGACTTTTTGTCATGTCAATGACGCAAGAATAACAAAAAAAATGCGACATTTTGTAACGAGACGTTTCCAAGTTTCTGTTGACAAGACGAAAATGTAACAAAATAGGCGTCAGACTTTAACATTTCTGTCTGTGAAAAGAAAAAAACACAGCGGCTGCATTCTGTCTCTCGCTGCGACTTGACGCCCACGATGCTGCACGTTCACACCAGCTACACAACACACGTGCAGCCACGAGAAAGTCGCACACACATGGCGGAAGCAGCAACAAAGGGGCGTGGTAGTCGGAAACTTAAAGCTTAAAGTTTTCCACATATTTTGCGCAAACAGCGTGCCAAATTCAAGCTAATGCTAGCTTGTCGGCACTGCTAACTTCCTTAGTTTGGTTGCTCTAACGACTGCTTTAAAATGTCACGGCCCCTCCCTTGCCTGGCAGGGGTGGAGTCTCCTGCAGGCAGGGGGAGGAGCTGGGCTCATTTTTGAAGGAGATGCCAGCACTAAATATTTTCTCTCTTTGTTTTTGTTCATTTCCAGTTCACGTATTCATTTGGTTTTTCAGTTTCTTCGATGTTGAATTTCTATTTATGATGATTGTTTTTATTTTATGATAAACTTAATTTGATTTGGCCCAGACTTTGAATCTGTTTTCCTCATGTTTGTCCCAAAGCCAGTCTGTGACAAAAGACCCAATGCAATGTTTACTTTGTTTACAGGGAGGGGTGTCATTTTTAAGAATGCATAAGTATGCAACATACCTCACTCACTCAAGAATTTGTATTTATTTTACTTTTTTGACTATTTTTACGACTAAAACTAAAATATATAGAAAGGACTAAAATGGGACTAAAACTTAAATTATTTTTGTTCCAAAGACTAAAACTCCGATGGCTGCCAAAAACCAACATTGATCGGATGTCAGGTTTCACTCTTGTTGGAGTTATTAGCAGTAAAGACGCCTCGTTTCTCAGCTGTTGCATAAACACAAAGGAGGGTCCGTTGGGATTAAACAGAGAAGCCCTCCATTCAGCACAGATCCACAAATATGCTGCCCTCTTGTTAATTTTAGATCCGGCACATTTTTGAATGATTCATTTGGAGAGCTGTGATGGCACAGCTGCAGCCGCCCACCTGTTTCCTGCAAGCAAACTTTTAGTTCAACCCAAGCAGAAAGAAGGATTTCATCCTACACTTGTTTACAACGAGCTCAGTCAAATGAAATGTGAAATGTTGGCCTCCCGTACCTCGGTGTGACCATTAAGGGCGGCATGGTGCAAGGCCGTGCGTCCACCGCGGTCTGACACGTTCACGCTACTCAGCAGAGGGATGATGACCTCGGCGCATCGCAGTGCGTTATTGGCTGCGGCGACATGCAGCGGCGTCTGCCAGTTCTTATCCCGCGCGTTCACGTCCGCAGAGTGACGCATTAGAACTCGCACAGCCTCCTGGAAGAGAGAGCGGAAAAAAAAAAAAACCTTTATTCTCACACAAAGCGCCTTTTTATGACCTTCACATGTTTGATTTTAAAATGTGTTTAGTTCTAAAAGAAATGTTTTAATTTTCTGTAAATATTTTTATTTTAGTTTTTTTATATTTAAAAAAATGTTTTGATATGATGTTTAACATAAAATGTAAAATTTAAATAATATTTTTCAAACTCTTTTTAGACAATAAATAAGAAAATACAACAAGCATAATTTATGCAATATAAAAAAAAAACAAAAAAAAAACAGTGAACGGTTTTGTTCCAACATATTTCAAATGGAGGAGGAGGCGATAGCTCAGTGGTAGAGTGTCTGCCCTTGGACCGGGAGGAGCCAGTTCCACTCCCATTGAGTACACGCCTGGGGTCCTAAGAGAAGACACCGAACCCCTCGTTTCTCCCACCATTGGTGCTGTCGTAGCCACCTGCTGCAGCACAGAAATTTCCCAATTGAGGGATTAATTAGGTATGTAGACATAAACAAAAAATTATTGTTTATAAAAATATTTTTTAAAGGGGTTTTTGTTTGTTTGTTTTTTAAAAAATGTTTTATTTAAACTGCATAAAATAACTACAAATCCTAAATAAATATTTACGCATAAAATTAACAATTTATTAATATAGCGTGAAACAGTCCTGATGTGAAAAATTAAAGAAAAATTTGACAAAATATATGCATTTGTCCAAATTTGGATGATTATCAATTTCTCAAAAATAAAAAAAAAAATAAAAATAAAATATTTTTCTTGATATAAATTTTTATTATAAAAAAAATAACAGAAGCCATCTTTTAAAACAAGATAATAAAATAATATCAATAATAATATCAATAAAATCCAAACTAGAAATAACTAACAATACAGTGATGGCCAAAATTGTTGGTACCCCTCAGTTAACGAAAGAAAGTCATGGAGGACGTTTAGTTATGTTTTGGGGCAGCTTTGCCCCAAGGTGTCTTGAAGTTGTGCAAGGCAAAATAAAATCTCATGATTATCAAGACATTCTGGATAGAAATGTGCTGCCTCATGTCAGAAAGCTTGGTCTCAGTCGCAGGTCATGGGTCTTCCAACAAGACAACGATCCAAAACACACAGCCAAAAACACCCAAGACTGGGTAATGGAGAAGCAGTGGACTATTCCTCCACGTTCCTCGTTCTTCCAGTTCTTCCAGTTCCAGTTCTATGAGCCCAGATCTGAATCCCATTGAACATCTGTGGAAGGAGCTGAAACATGCCCTTGGAAAAGACACCTGAGACAACTGGAGTGGTGGGCCAAAATATCAGTCGACCGGTGCAGAAGGCTCACTGATAAATACAGAAATCCTTTAATTGCAGTGATTGCAATTAAACTCTTTGAACAAACATTCAATTTGTTCATCAATTTCATCAATGTGACGCTCCAGACGACCTTCTTCACTGTCCTCTGCCACGATGGCCTCTGATTTTGTATTCACCTGTCTTATTTCCTTTTGAAACTCAACGTTAAAGTTGCGTACTTTTGCATTTCTAACTGGATCGTCAAAAAAAAAACCTTCAGGTAGAACCTAAGCAGCTGTATTAAGGCAGAGCCTTAATATTTTTTATGCAACAAAATATTAAGATTTTATTCATTCGGATGTTTTTATTACATGGTTGCACTAATGGAAAATATTTGACATCCACTGGTGATTCATTTTTATAAAAATATTTTCACATAGAAAACCTGACTGAGCAGATAATAAAAAGAAATATTTCACTTTTTAAATCACAGCCATCCTGAAATACCAGTCTGCAGATTTACAACTCCAAACCAGATTTTTGAGCTTCCACAGTAAAAAAAAAAAAAAAAAAAAAAAAAACTAGGAAGAAATGATGAGTGTGTTCACCTCGCTTCTGGATGCCACGGCGCGGTGCAGAGGGGTCAGCCACATGTTGTCTTTGGCGTTGACCCGTGCTCCTGCAGCATGGAAACATAGTGTGAAAACTGTATCGAGGATGTGAAACATCAACCTAACCGTGCACGAGAGATCAGGAACAAGCACAGCAAACATTGTGTCTCTAATGTGGTTAAAGTGTGAAAACGATGGAAAAACACACTTCTGGAAAGAAATGATTTATTTAGGCAAACATTATTTAAATCTGGGGAGTAAAAGAACAACTAGGGCTGCCCGATGGTGCAGTGGTTAGTCTGTGTGGAGTTTGCATGTTCTCCCCATGTATGCATATACGTAGATTTACTTTGGGTACTCCGGTTTCCTCCCACCCTCCGAAAATATCCATTGGCCCTTATGAAATTATTCCTAGGAATGAATGCATGAGTGAGCGTATTTATGATTGTCTGTGTGTGTGGCCCCGCAATAGACTGGTTACCTATTCAGGGTGTATTCTGCCTCTTGTTTGTTTAGCTTAGTTTCTAATTTGCTTTCGTTCCTTCTGTTTTCTGGCGTTTCTCTTCACATGAGAAGCTCAAGGCTCACCAGTAACACCCAGAGCTGCTAAGCTAACATGAGATGCTAACACTAACCTCCCAGACTAGGTCGTCCCAACTCTCAGTCTGTGGCCGTCTGTTATGTAAACCCCTATATAATCTGTGGCTGATAAGCAATAAAAGTTCATTTTTCACACACATGATACTACTACAACTACTGGCGGTGCATACAGCAACACGTGTGTGTGTGTGTGTGTGTGTGTGTGTGTGTGTGTGTGTGTGTGTGTGTGTGTGTGTGTGTGTGTGTGTGTGTCTGTGTGTGTGCAGTGTGAATAGGCTTGCCCTTAATTTTAATAAATTTCAATCAACCGCAAAAATAATCCAGAATCCTAATATTATGAACTAAAATACGTCAAATTACAAACATTTATTGCACTTTAAATTTTAACAATAATTTAAAAATCTCAAAATCTTGAATTTCAGAAACTTTTATTTGTATCAAAAATTATTTATATACAGTGAAAACCCAGAAATTTAAGGATCTGACTTACCAGAGAGGATGAGGAGTTCGATGATCTCGGCATCGCCCAGGAAAGCTGCCGCATGCAGAGGGGTGCGCTTCTCAACATCCTGAATCCAGAGATGACAACACAATAACATCACAAATTTAATTTAGTCCCGCTTTAAAAAGATTCTGAAAGTGCTTTTATATGTCGTTCATAAACAAGTTCGGTATTTGAACGCCATTCGGTATTTAAGGCGGTGGCTCAGTGGTAGAGCGTTCGCCCTTAGACTAGAAGTGAACCGGAAGTTCGCAGGTTCGATTTCCCCTGAGATCCCATCTCGTGTTTTTGGAGAAGACACCTAACCCCCCGTTTCTCCCACCATTGGTGCTACACAAATTTCCCCGGTGAGGGATCAATAAAGTATACATTATTATTATTTTCTTGGCCATGCCTTTTGTTCTCTGGCATGCTCATATTCCAAAGTAAGCAGGAAATGCTTTAGGGGATGCGCTCTATTCATGCTCAGTTCCTCTCTTCAACAGGTAGTGCTTTTTTTAAGTAAATGCAACAGAATAAAATGAAATAATAAGCGAGAGTATTCCTAACTTGATGCACTCTATACTGTGTTAGTGGCCTCAAAAGAGATTTACGCTTTGTGGTGCATGCACCAACAGGCGGATGAAATCAGAGAGCAAGAAGAGGGGAGAATTCACACCTGAAGAAATGTTTTTATAAACTTTTTTTGGCAAAGCTAACAAAAAACACTAAAATTATCAAGCAAAATACATCGTTTTAAACACCAAATAGAGACTTTTGAAACACACAGAGAAAGATTGTGTTTACCAAGTAGAACCTAATGTGTCTCACTGGGCCTCAAGGAGCAAATTCCTCACTACAGTAGGAACTAGTTTCTGTGCATTAGATAATGTGGTGGACATAAAACTGGGTTTTAGGTCAAATAGTTTCACGTCCCGACTGCCTTAAAATCTGCTACTCAAATAAAGACCTAACCTTCCAGCTGGGATCAATAAAACAATCAGTTATTAGCATTAGTAGTAAACACAGAGACGTTTCCACGAATAGGAGAGCAGATGGGAGCAGATGGAGCATCTCATGACCATCCAGCTGAGTTCAGCTCATTTCCGCTGCTACTCCGCCTCGTGTTGTTTATCTGCGGCCATAAGAGCACACGTGTAAATAAACACACGCTCTAAACTATGGCTTCTCCAACCTCTGACCTGCAGGCCTCCTCTAACTCTGACAGGAAGTGGGGGTTAAGGGACAAAAAAGATGGATGCTTAAAGAGTTGAAGTTATATATACGTCTAAATTCAGATGGAGAAGGAACAGAGCAGCTGCTGAAAGACTGTGATGAGTTTTACAAACACATTGCTATGGCCACACATAAGTGTGTGTGTTTATATTTATGGAGAGAGACAAGGAGGACTCTGACGCCATTACTGAAACATTTCAGAAAGGTTGAGTGAGATATATTGAAAGAATGCCATGTTTTCCAGATAAGTCTTGAAAGTTCAGGTTAACATATTGGAATGTAGCCTATAGCCGATTTATAACAAGGACATTTTTGAAGCACCAGCGCAAAATGCAGAAAAAAAGTAGGCTATTGACGAATTAGATCCTTTTACTTTAATGTTTGCTTTTTTATTCAAGGTTTTAAAAATATTTAACACTTTATTATTATTATTATTACTAAAAATATTGAGTGATGTAAAAGTTTATTCATGCAATAATGCAGCGCAAAACATAAAGAATTAGTTCTTGGCCATGGCTTTTGTTCTCTGCCACGCCCACATTTTTTCATAAACAGAAAGATTTTTAATGCAGATGCTCGGCTCATGCTTGGTACCAACATGGAGTGCCATTTCTTTGTAAATGCACCAAAAATATAAAAGAATATGCGCTAGCTTCGTAAACTTGATGCACTTTGTGTCATATTTGCAGCTTCAAATGAGACTCATGCTGTTTCTCAGAAAGTTAATTTCTTTAGAAAAAAAATAGCTTTTTGAGCTTAAAAACAATTTAAAAAGGTAACTTAATTATCGACAGGCAAGGAGAAAAAAAAATTGCACAAAAAGCAAAATTTTTCTTGTTTTTATTTTAATATACTTTATTAATGACCATCCTCTCTACCCACTCCTGGACGAACAGAAGAGCTCCTTCTCCAAAAGGCTCAGACAGCTCCGCTCGAGAACATCTCGTTACCGCAAGTCTTTCTTCCCGTACGTGATCGGACTCTACAACGACTTACTTAGCGGATAGGAAGTTGTTGCTGTGACACACAAATTTCCCATGTGGGGGATCATTAAAGTATATTCTGATTCTAATCCCTCACTGGGAAATTTATTTGCTGCATTTCACCGCAGCAGGCTGCCACCTATGATGGCGCCAGTGGTGGGAGAAACGGGGTGTTAGGTGTCTTCTCCAAGGACCCTAGACGTGAACTCAGTGGGATGCAAACCGACGAGCACTCTAACCAATGAGCCACCGTCTCCCCCAACACCCCCAAAATACCCGCTCTTTAAATCTCAGGCTGTGTATTTGACAGGCTGGGAATATTTTAATAACAGTAGAACATCAGCAAATATAAATGAACAAATCTTAAAGAAATCCAAACAAGAAAAGAGGCCCAAATAAGAAGTTTCTGTATATGAAACAAATATTATTTCTCCTTGTTAATCAAACAGGAAGTGTCCTGTTAATGTTTAAAATGAGTTTTGTTTGAGAGGAACTGGATGTTTACGTGTATCCTCACCAGGCCGTTGATGTCCTCAGACTTGTAGATGAGAATACGGATCTCCTCAGAATCTCCAGAGAAGATTGCCTGGATTAGAGCAGGCTGGAAAAGAAAGAGCGAAATCAGTTATCGATATGATTAAAAAATATTATCAATTCAAACAGGTATATAATGAAGAAACAAAGTATTTTCTGGTCACCAAACAAAGCTACACAAAAACGATGGAAAGTTCTTTTCAGATACAAATCAGAAAAAAAAAACTTGAGAGGAGGACACTTTTTGAAGGTCAAGTCTAAGCAACCCTTATTTTTCATCTCTGTATCACAGACGAGGGGTAAATAAAGGCTCCGTGCACCCGTAGTAGATCACAAGAACACCAACAAACATACTATTCAGATCAAATGAACACGGAAAAAGATTTTTAATCTGTCAGCACTTCACTTTCATTGCTTGTTGTTTTTATAGAACGACTGGTAAGATCTAATAAAATAAAAACATGTAACACCATGTAAACATCAGCAGGTAACAGGAGCTTGTTTGCCTGCATGGGTGACTACTGCCTTGAAATTGTTCCCCGAGTTTTATCCGTGCAATAAAAAAAGAGAAGCATCCACTAAATGCTGTGCTGCAGGTTGCATAACGTATTCACACAGGTCTGAGCATGTGGGAGGGATTCCTTGGTGAACGCAACAGTGATCCATGAAGATAATGAATTCAGTCTGTCAGATATGGCTTAGTGTCTCTACAAGTCGTCTGACATCGACTCTTACATGTCAGACTTAGGTGAGATTTTGTTCGAGATCAAAATTATTTCTTCTTCTTCTTCTTTCAGCGTTTCCCTTCTGGGGTCGCCACAGCAAGACAGTTTCTTCCATCTAACCCTATCTGCTGTATCCTCTTTGGTCACACCAACTATCTTCATGTCTTCCTTCACTGTATCCATGAACCTCCTCTTTGGTCTTCCTCTAGGCCTCTTTCCTGGTGGTTCCAAATCCAGCATCCTTCTTCCGATGTACTCTCTCTCTGCACATGTCCAAACCATCTCAGTCTGGCCTCTCTGACTTTATCTCCAAAACCTCTAACATGAGCTGTTCCTCTGATCCTGTTCATCCTGGTCACTCCCAGAGAGATCCTCAGCATCTTCATCTCTGCTACCTACATCTCTGTTTCCTGTCTTTTTCTCAGTGCTACTCTCTCTAGTCCAAACAGCATGGCCGGTCTCACCACGGTTTTGTACACTTTCCCTTTCATATTTTAGCTGAAATTCTACTGTCACACATCACACCTGATACATTTCTCCACCCGTTCAAGCCTGCCTGCACACACTTCTTCACCTCTTTTCCACACTCTCCATTGCTCTGGACTGTTGATCCTAGATACTTTAAATCTTCCACCTTCTGTATCTCTTCTCCCTGTAACATCACTTTTCCATTTGGATCCCTCTCATTCACACACATGTACTCTGTTTTACTCTGACTAATCTTCATTCCTCTTCTTTCTAGTGCAAACCTCCACCTCTCCAGCTTTTCCTCCACCTCTTCCCTTCTCTCACTACAGATCACAAAGTCATCTGCAAACATCATTGTCCATGGAGATTCCTGTCTAACCTCGTCTGTCAGCCTGTCCATCACCATAACAAACAGCAAAGGACTCAGAGCAGATCCCTGATGCAGTCCCACCCTCACACTTAAAGCAAATTTATGAAGCAATTGAAAAAAATCTATCTGTTAATATCAGTGCATGGACATCACCTATTTAAAGCTAGCGTGTGATGTAAGACGAGAAACGTTTATTTATAAAGCACTTTTCACGCATGAGATGATTCAAAGTGCATTATGAGACTTTTAAGAAACTAATGCCTACATTACTAAAGTTTTTAGCTCATTTTTCTCCAGAGTTGAATAAAGCTGCTTACATTGTTTTGGTCTGTTTAATCTTCTTCCTTTCGGGATTTCTCTCCAGGGGTCGCCACAGCAAGTCAGTTTCTTCCATCTAACTCTATCTGCTGCATAATGCTTTCGACAAAAACCCTGTCAACTCAAAACCAAACTACACATTTAACATAAATAATAATTATTTCTAGTTTGCATTGTTGCAGGATTGCAGGGAGGCACAGATAGAAACAACCGCATGTGTCCTTTGTGACTAATTTACATCAAACTTTCCGTTCCATTGTCTTCCGCTGATCTAGGGCCGGGTCGTGGGGGCTACAGCCTGAGACGGGAAACTAAGCTTCTCTCACCCCGGCTGTTTCTTCCAGCACACCCGGAAGTATCCCGAGGTGTTTCCTGTCCAGCTGTGAGACATAGAGGCAGACCCCGTACCTGCTGGAGAGACTGAGTTTCCTCCTGGTGGGAAATGTGCGAATCACCTCAAGGCGTTTGGGACAGAGGTGTCAAAAGTACCAACATTTTCTACTCAAGTAGAAGTATAAATACCGAGTTAAAAAACTACTTTAGTAAAAGTAGAAGTATCAACTCAAGTTTTCTACTTAAGTAAAAGTAAAAAGTAACCTATTTTAAAACTACTTCAAGTAAAAAAGTAAAAGTAATTTTCAGAAAAAAAGGAATATTATTAACAAAAGCGTATGAACATATTTTTAACTATTATCACATGTTTTAAGGAGCAGAAAATATGATAATAAATGAAAGTGTTTTGGTGAAACTTTATGAATCAGAAACATTTATTTCTTAATAATCTTTATTGCAAATCAATTAATGAACACAATCAAATGTATTAACATAAGCAAGGCATTATGTAACGTCCCTTCAGCTACCAAGCTTCACTCTGCATCACCTAATTTAACCAACTTCAAGACACAAACACACTCAATGTTAAAAATAAATAAATAAATGAAAAAAAAAATTACCAAAAGGCTTTTTCAAGCCTTGAATGCAGCTAGTTTTCAAAGTTCTTTGAGGCAATACTGAATAGTCTTTAACAAGTTGATAAGGTTGGGAGTGCCACATACAGCCTGCGTGACACCTGGAACCAGCGTTGCCAGGTGGGAGGTGCTGGATTATCGTACTAATGACGTAAAATTATCGTATTTTACAAAAAATATCGTACACCCAGTAAAACCACGCCCATTGACAAAATAACACCCTTTACATGCACTCGTAAGGCAGTGGGAGTGAAGGAAACACACAGGAGGCAAAATCCTTGGATTCTTTTTCTAAAATTTTAAGAACTGTAAAAATGAAAAAATAACCAGGGAAATAAGATTTTAAGAAACCCAGAAAGAAACCAGTAGGGGCGGGACTTAGGAGACGGTATATATAAATTTCTATATATACATATCTACATATATATGTGTACATATAAGGTTTTTTTAATGTTAACCCAAACATCTACATGATACAAAATCTAAGCGATGTGCAGTTTTAATCTCCTCAGTCAGTCTTTATAAACTAATCAATAACATTTTGGATGCTTTTTAAGCACAAATACTTCATCCCTCACCAACACTACTACTATTTATAGATTAATTAGTTCAATTAGCTTTGTCTGTAAAAATAAAATAGTGCGTCACAGATCAAAGTTATTTTTATAAAAATAACATCTACAACATTTTCAGCAAAGACGTTTACAATAACCGCAGACTGAAAATAATAATAATAAAACATTTCTTTGCTGTTGTTTTTTTTTTAAAAAACTGATAATTCAATCAAAGCTCAGTGTTGCAGCATCAGAAACTCTTTGATTTCCGAGCCCGCAACAAGTCTCAAACACTGAAATTAACGTTCCTGGCTGCTCTTTAAAAGTTTGTGGGCGGTGCTACTCGCCCCAAAGTAATGATTGACTGGACCTTTCAGCCAATCATTCATCTGTTCCTTTGTTTGATGCATTCAGGGTTCATAAAAAAAAAAAAAAAAAAAACTCCGACAAACAGTCGCGGCTTTTTAACGGTGACAAAATGGAGAAAGTAGCGACTACTTTTTATAAAATGAACGAAGTAAAAGTACAGATAATTGCATAAATAAGTAGTGAGTAAAAGTAAAAAGTAGACAAAAAAATAATTACTTCGTTAAAGTAAAGATAACGAGATTTTCTACTTGAGTAAGGTAACGAAGTAGTCTTACTTCGCTACTTGACACCTCTGGTTTGGGATGCATCCTAACCAGATAGGGTATCCTAACCAGATATCCGAACCACTACATCTGGCTTCTCTCGACTCACAGGAGCAACGGCTCTACTCCGAGCTCCTCCCTGGTGGACAAGCTCCTCACTCCATCTCTGAGCGAGAGCCCAGCCATCCTGCTATCTCCGCAATCTCATTCTTTCTTTACATAAAGCTACATTTTTTATTTAACTTTATTGTAATCCTTGACTTTTGTGGTTTTTGTTCCATCTCAGAAACAGATCATTTTATTTGATGACTAAATCCACCCAAAACTGAGTTCAAATCCTGACCAATAATCAGATAACAGAGACTGTAAAACCTAAATATAAAGACATGACCACATAAGTTTGTGATGTTGCAGAGATGAAGCAGGCTCTCTTTATTTCCTGTACGTTGCTGCCTCACTTCCTGTTTGCAGTCCTTCATTCTCAGAAACCCGAGAGAGGAAGCGACCATAGAGGATTGTTTCACTTCTGCATTAAAAAGCGTTTCCTCATGTGGCCCCATTTTGCATCTGCTTTTAATATGTGATCCTATAATCTACTGGGATTTGACTCAATCCTGTCAATCTGGAGGATCATCAAATAATCACATTGCAATTCTGAAAACACCATAAGCATGTGTAGTTTATAGCTTTAATCTAAGTTTAGATAAACATAAGAAATCCTTATTATGTAGTCTTTTAAAAGCTTTTGTAACCAGTTTATTGCTCTAAACCCAAGTCTTTCTAATCCTAAAGCCCTCAAGGTTTTGTCTCATTGTTTAAAACAATGATGTACAAAGTTTAACCCTGGTTTCAGTCAGGTTTTACTTGAAAGACTTCTTTCTTTGAGACCGTTACCCAATTTTTTTTCTCTTTAAACTTACCATGACACTACCACCACCATGCTTCACAATGAAGATAGTAAAAGTAGAACATAATACATGTTAGTATTGTTGTCTTTTATAATCAAGAGTCTATTCCTCGAGCACAAATTCTTCCAAACTAGTCAAACAGGAGATAAAGGGAGTGACGGTGGCTTGTGAAAATGCAGCTCAGTAACTAATGCAACAATGTGGTCAAACGTTGCATTGCTAATATGAAACATCTCCCAGCCCTAAAGCTGGATTCAAACAGGTGTGGACAGTGTGGGCCACCACAGCTGAGAGTGAAATGCTCTCACACACAACCATACAAAGTTACAATGTTGTGTTTCAGTTCCGCGTTAAATTATCCACCAAGTTTAGGTAGATTTAAAACTGACCAATTACAAGGTGATGTTTTAATAGAAACAAATCAATTTAAATGGCGGTTTTTCTTCTGGAGACTAAAGGAAGTCAACTATTATTCAACAGAATCCAAGAACACTGGTGTAAGGATACACAATGAAGCAATGAGAAAGAGAAGTTGAAGCTAGACTGAGAGTAGAATGGAGTATTTGTGAGCGACAGTATGGTTTGATGCCAGAAAAAACCAGTGGTACAGATGCAGAATTTGTTTTGAGAATGTTAATAGAGGCGTAAGAAAGTCAGAGTTGCTGCACTGTGTCTTTGTAGATGCAAAGAATCATATGACAGGGTACCCAGAGAGGAAGTGTAATATTGTATGAGGAAGTCTGGTGTGACAGAGAAGTATGTTAGAGCGGTTCAGGACATGTATGAGGGCTATAAGACAGTGGTGAGGTGTGCCATAGGTGTGACAGAGGAGTTCAGCGTGTGGGTGGGACTGCACCAGGGATCTGCTTTGAATACCTTCTTGTTGCTATAGAGATAGACAGGCTGACAGATGAGGTTAGACAGGAATTTGCATAGACTAACACTGGCAGAGGAAACTGTGATGAGTAGAGAGAGAATATAAAGAGATGAAGATGCTGGGTTTGGAACTCCCAGGAAGGAGTACTAGAGGAGAACCAAAGAGGTTTATGAGTGTAGTGAAGAAAGACATGAAGGTAGGTGGAGTAAGAGACAAGAATGCAGGAGACAGGGTTAGAAGGACGAGACTGACTTGCAGAGGGGGGTCTCTGGTGAGAAAAACTGAAAGAAGGAGAATGATGTGAGAACAAAGTGACAGAAAATTCATGACTTGAAGTTTATTTTGAACAAGGAGCAGCTCCTCCTTCAGGTTGAGAGCAGTCAGATGGGGTGGTTCAGGCATCTGGTCAGGATGCCCCCCCGAGCGCCTCGCTGGTGAGGTGTTTCGGGCACGTCCCACTGGGAGGAGACCGAGAGGCAGACCCCAGACTCGCTGGAGGGACTATGTCTCACAGCTGGCTGGGGAAGGACTCAGGATCCTTCCAGGTGAGCTGGAGGATGCAGCCGGGTGAGAGAAGCCTTGGCTTCCCATCTGAGGCTATTGCCCCCGTGACCCGGTCCAGAAAATTGAGCGGAAGATGACGGAATGGAACTTCTTTTTTGTTTAACAATCTCTTCATGTGTATGCATAAAGCTTGGATGATGTCACTTCCTCCTTATTTATGCTCTTAATTCAGTTCAAAACGATAAAATACAAGTTAAATGTCACCTTCTCGTCCAGTAAACATGGGATGGTTAAGTGAGCGTGAAGAGGCAGCAATGAGCCTCTGCGACTAATCGCTGGAACTCTGTCCAGTGAGTTTACTACCTGTGTTACTGGTTTGTTCGTAAGGCTTTGCAACGTGTCTGCAAAGCTTCTTACAAGTCTTCATGTGAAGCTCTGGTTTGCCTAACATACCTGATTGCATGCTGTTTTTCTACTTTTATTACCTTTAAACCAGTTTAATCTCTTTCAGATTGGATGGTACAATGTAAATAAAAGTACATTCTGATGTTTTAAGGGAGTTGAACCTTTGTGGAACTGGACATTTTGGGAACACGATCACATGATTTAACCATCCTCATGTGATTGAGTTAACGGGAGTACCCTGCAGCAGCAAACTGGCTCCCCATAGGACTGACTTGTAGGTTAAAAGCTTGCATTTACAGAGAAGAACACCGGGGTACGGACTTTTAGGCTATTTTAAGTTTGTCTTTCTTTGTGCTGAGCTTGCATTTAAATAACAACTCTGCTCGGTCTCAGAGCTGTCTGTGATCACACACCAGGGACTCTGCTTTGCTGCCATAGTAAGAAAACTGCAGGCATGTAGAGTGAAACAGGAAGTATCACGTGGGATCAAAGTCAGAGTCATTTCTGTAACTCCTCTCAGAACAGAGGAACTTCAGCAAACATGCAAGCAAAAAGCCAAAGTTTGGTATCATGGGGGAGATCCTGACTCCGACTTTATGTGCTGGTCTTTCTGGGACATCAGTCCTGTCTCATATCTAAGAGGTCATTGTTGCAGCACACATACTCACATGCACACAGTTCTTGATAGCCTCAAGGCTGTACTGAAGTGACCCAGATCCTATTAGGATACAGAACAACGAGAAAGTGTTCTCGCAGCAAGCCTGTAAGCTCCAAAACCATAAAAACAGACTTGTTTCATTGAGAAAGATAAAACACATCTACAAATAAATTTGGTTTTTCACTTCAAATAAATATAAGAATAAAAAAACATTATTAGGATTAGCTGGAGCTAAATTTTTCTTGTTTTTTGAGTTAAGAACAATTAGAACCAGTTAAAAAAGTTTGACCAAATCTTGAAAAAGTGTTCCGGTAGTTACAAAATTATAAGAAGGGGAAGAAAGAACTGACGCAACAGTCTATTTAAAGGTGTAATGGTGCACATATTTGTCTGAAACCCACATATTTGTCTCAAACCGTTTTGGTATGGAACGTTCCGATCAGTGCAAGACCATGCACGAATGAATGCAATTTGCGTGTGTTTACAATCCGTCACCACATTTGTGCAGAAGGCTCAGCTCACAGTGAACCAATCACAGACGACTTTCCACATGGATTCCAAAGAGTTCTACCTTCTAAACTACCCCGCCTATTTACACCACCGGGGCGTTGCATATAAACATGTGTTGCTGTATGTACAACCCAAACAGGTATGAGGATATTTTGTGAGGGATAAACCTTTATTCCTGATCAGCTGATGATTTTAGAGCCATTTACATAACGGACTGAGAGCTAGGATGACATAGTCTGGAAGGTTGGGGTTAGCATCATGTACGAGCAAGCAGCTGTGGCAGCTTTTCATTTTTTATTACCCATCTATAAATTCGGGGGATTTTTACACAATCAACTGCTTCTGTAAAATTTCCGTCACTATACAGAAATCCCAGTAAAACAAGAACAGAAAGGAAGTACATTACTGTAAGAAGTTAGAACCTGAGTTATTCATCACCGAGAACAGAAACCACCAAACAACCATTTAAGAAAGTAATTTTTTTATATTTATTCTGTGAAATTGATTTTTTTTCTGCTCAACTCAGGGGTAAGTGTGACCACACTTTCAAAAGCCAGTGATGCCTGGCAGAACATTTGGACACCTTAAAACATCACTGCTATTGCAACACAAAAAAAATCTATGCAAATCCAGCAGGTCAGCATTCAAGCAGCCTGTCCCTGTTAATTCAGATCGGGGTTTTGCATCCGTTAGCGGTTGGCATCCAATCGAATGTTTAAATTCAGAAAAAAAATGTTTTTTGGGGGATTTTTTCTTTAAATGTTGTACTTTTGTCATTTTTTTAGAATTTTTTTTTAAAACTTATTACCAAGATCCTTTTTGCATTTAATTTTTGTGCTAAAAATGAACCAAACTGTGACCTCAAAACTGAGGTATGCAGCAAAGCAGGATGTTTGTGGGCTGTTACACACCTACAGAATATAACGTGATGAATTTACACATCTTCACATCATAAGGTCTAACTTTAAAAGTCCAAGTTAAGATTAGTCTTAAACGACCGTCTTCTCTTTGGTAGAAGACCATCCCCGTCTAATCATCCCCGTCCAGGGCATCTCTGGGCTGAGGAGTCTCCGGTGTTTCCATCAGGATGAAGAACATCTATTGACTTCTTTAGATATTTAGCTGTAGAGTAGAATAAGCTAATATTTAAACAATAATCTTTGACACATTGGTTGCTCGTCCCGGGGGAGGGATCTCTCTTTCATGTGGATCCCCTCGAGGTTTCTTATTTTTTCCCCACTGATCGGTTTTTTAGGAGTTTTTCCTCACCGTGAAGGAGAGTCTACGGGCATAAATGTGCTAGACTTGTTTAGTTAGCATTTGTTAGTTATTTTTCTTGTTGTGTATTTGTGTTAATACGTTCCTCTTTTTCTTGTGAAGCCCATTGAGATGGAAATTCTGTGATTTTGGGCAATACAAATAAAATTGAATTGAATTGAATTGGTATTCCTCTGACTTTAAAAAAAAGCCTTGTGTTATCTGCAGATCTTCTCAGTCAGGTCTGATAAAGACTAAAACATAGTCTCTCAAGTATTGTGTCTGGGTTCCCAATCATGACTAAATGGTGCGTAAAAAAAAAAAATCAACTATTTAACATTTGTGTCATTTTTTTAAATATTTATACAGTAAGTGAACTGAATCTTCAAGCCAAATTTAGTCCAGACTCTCCTGAACTTGGAAATATTTTCTCCATCCTGTCTCCCTTATCCTACAAGGACGCCCTGCATCAGATTATCTTTATTTTCATTCCACAGACATGCTGCAAACACAAGCCAACACAAAAAAAAAGACAATCACATCCCAAACACACACACAATGAGAATATCCTGACTGCAGTCCTGCCATTCTGCACACACGTCTTCATTTCCCTTCATGCCCGAGGTGACGGGCCTCTCTCTCTACCTGGCTCGACCAAACATCTCAAACATCCTCCAGCCGTAGAAGGGGCCACTTTCCTCTGCAAGGCATTTGTTTTCCAGCTGCCCTCTGTTTAGTTACACAAGCTTTTCCTAGAAAATGTTTAAGTTGTAACCTGTGAGAGTAATACAGAGACACGGGGCTAATCTGTGGCACAAGTCAGAACTCAACAACTTCCTGCACTTCCTCTCTGCTCAGTCTGCTGGACTAGAGGTCTCAATCCTGCAAAGCTCTTTGCTTTGACCAAAAACAAGGAGCAGAGACAAATAAAAGGAACATCAGTGGATTTTATGCATCCAGAAACAACTAAAAAACATCTGGATTAAACCTGTAGCTCTCAGGTTGAAGGAGAAAAACCAAGCTGTGAGCCGAGAAGCAGCTTTCAGAATATCAGCCATCATCAGCATGCTGTCTGAAAACAACAGGAAGTCCTACAGATCTTGGTTACACACACAGGAAAAAAAATAAAGAAAGAAAAAAGCTGCATGATGACAGATCTGATTCGACCGACCCATCAGGGACTTCTATGATTGCAGATAAAACTAGATAACGATGAACAAGAGGGTGGTCCCTAACTGAAGGCCTTCGGGCTGATTTTATGTTTGACTCTGCCTGGCAACGAGAGGCGGCTGAGAAGAGATTGGTTAAACACTTTAGTATAGAAATACATGCATGCAGAAAAATCCATGGAAAAATTATGAAAGGAAGAAAATAAACCATTTGGCATGATTTCGAAAATATTCATACACGTATATAATAATCAGCATCAGTTTGTGGTTCAGATTGTTTTTAGACCACCAGAGTGTTGATTTTAAGTACTTAGGAACAACAGTCCAGAGCAATGGAGAGTGTGGAAAAGAGGTGAAGAGTTGTGTGCAGGCAGGCTGGAACGGGTGGAGAAAAGTATCAGGTGTGATGTGTGATAGAAGAGTTTCAGCTAAAATGAAAGAAGAAGTGTACAAAACCGTGGTGAGAGCGGCCATGCTGATTGGTCTAGAGACAGTGGCACTGAGGAAAAGACAGGAAGCAGAGATGGAGGTAGCAGAGATGAAGATGCTGAGGGTCTCTCTGGGAGTGACCAGGATGGACAGGATCAAAGGAACAGCACATGTTAGAGGTTTTGGAGATAAAGTCAGAGAGGTCAGACTGAGATGGTTTGGACATGTACAGAGGAGAGAGAGAGAGAGAGAGTACATCAGAAGAAGGATGCTGGATTTGGAACCACCAGGAAAGAGGCCTAGAGGAAGACCAAAGAGGAGGTTCATGGATACAGTGAAGGAAGACATGAAGATACTGTAGTTGGTCTGACTAAAGAGGATGCAGCAGATAAGTTCCCTCTGAAGGGGGAAAGGCCGAAAGAAGAAGAAGAAGATACATTTATTAATGAACGTTAGGGGTGCAAATAGGGATGAACCATTCGACTCCAAAGATGGATGAGCTCTGATGTTTACTTAGCAGAAACCACCTGTTGGCAGCATAAAGCTCCCCAGGATGGATGGATGGATGGATGGATGATGCAACGACAGAATAAAAAGCACAACTTCACTGAGAAGCTGAGCTACAGAGAACTTTACTTATACCAGGAATCCTGCTGAAATCAAACTTTTTTTTTCTATGCGTTTTCATTTCAATTCATGTTTATATGTTTGAAATGTGAGACTTTTGGTCTGTGACTGGAGTTTTATTTTATAATCAAATCAAAACTTTTGCAGACATTTTAAACATGGAACAGGGTTTGTGTCATTTTTCTGACCACCGTATCTGATACTTACACATCAGAATATTTTCACATATTCTCAGGAACGTGGTTAGACCATGTGCATACAAATATGCAAAACAGTCTGAAGAACTAAAAACGTTACACGGTCCAATCAGCCAAAAGCTGCTCCACAAGCAGCGCTTCCACATCTGTTCCACCAAGCAACTCTTCCACATCATTCCACCAAGCAGCTCTTCCACATCTATTCCACCAAGCAGCTCCTCCACATCTGTTCCACCAAGCAGCTCTTCCACATCTGTTCCACCAGGCAGCTCTTCCACCAAGCAGCTGTTCCACCAGGCTGCTGTTCCACCTCTGTTCTACCAGGCAGCTGTTCCACCTCTGTTCCACCAGGCTGCTGTTCCACCTCTGTTCTACCAGGCAGCTGTTCCACCTCTGTTCAACCAGGCAGCTGTTCCACATCTGTTCTACCAGGCAGCTGTTCCACCTCTGTTCCACCAGGCTGCTATCCCACACCTGTTCTACCAGGCAGCTGTTCCACCTCTGTTCCACCAAGCAGCTGTTCCACCTCTGTTCCACCAAGCTGCTTTTCCAGCTCCACCCACCTAACTCTGCACAAACCAGCAGCAACAAATTTCCCCAGCAGAGTGTTAATAAAATAGACTGAATTAAATTGAATAAAAGCAGATTATAGTAGGTCCTCTGATCCTGTCCATTCTGGTCACCCCCAGAGAGATCCTCAGCATCTTCATCTCTGCTACCTCCAAGTCTAAGTGGCACAAACAACTGGATGGACAAGTGATCGAGATTATGTCTTATTTTTTTCTGACGTTTTGTAATCTTTTCGTTCACAGCTGCATATCCTTTGAGATCTCCGTTCTTTATTCTCACCAAAAACAACTAGATCTACTTTCCAACCCTTAAACATCGCCAGTGAACCAAATCATGCATCTATGTTACTGCAAGGTTTACCATCTCCTGTGGCAATCTCAAATCAGGAAGATGTGGTCAGTATGAAGGAAGTCTGGAGTTCCCTCCTCAGCCTGTTACCTCAGCAACCCGACCTTGGACACATATTTTTGTCCAATTCAAATATTGGGAATAATTTTTGAACACACTGTTGTGTTTTTGGGTTTTTTTAAACGTACTTTATTGATCCCTCACAGGGGAAATTTGTGTGCTGCATTACACGCAGCAGGCTGCCATGATGGAGCCAATGGTGGGAGAAACGGGGGGTTAGGTGTCTTGTCCTAGGACACTTGGACATGAACTCAGCGGAATTCAATCCCGCGGACTTCCGAATAGCTTCCCGTAGAAGGGCGAACACTCTACCACTGAGCTATTGCCTCCCCATGTCTAAATTAGCGTGATTTAACGTTCTGTAAAAAACCTGAAACGGATTTAAAGAGCAAAATTTTGTGTTTTTGTGGGGTATTTTATAACATATCTCCAAGTAAATGAACCTTCGTCAGCTAAGAAACCCAAAAATGATCAAAACAAAGCTTCTAAATATGTTTTGAATATCTTGAAAAAATTGCCCCTTGGAATGAGTGTATGTGTGTGGCCCTGCAACAGACTGGTGACCTGTTTGGGGTGTATCCTGCCTATCTCCTGAAACCAATTGGGAAACCTCCATGACCGTATTGGGTCATGGAGGGTGGTCAGTTTGGTCTAACCTTCTGGTCTAATTCAGAAGGTTAGACTAAACTGAATTCCACCCTCCTCTTGCTCTCCGCATAAAACATCTACTTTGAAAATACAAATACAGTGTTAAGTGCATTTTGTTCTTTTCTATTCTTATTCTGGTTCTTTTAGGGGAGGAGAGGGAGAGCAGTACCTGAGGGGAGGAACTGCACATGAGCAGAGTGCATGCGCTGCTGCAAAACCACTTCCTGCTTACGTTACGGATCACAGAAGAGTTCATTGTCATTGAAGCACAAAGGGACAACAAAATTATATACAGTTCCAGAACAGCCGAGTTAAGATGGTGACACACAAACAATTAAAACACACGTTAGAGAGCCAGAAGACTGAGGTTATGCAGCCTCTAACTCATTGACTTTAGAATGACGACTTGGCGGAGAACAAAATCCAAGGCCAAGAACAATGGTTTTCAAATAGTATCTGAATGCTAGACGGGAGAGCTTGTTGACTGCTTGAACTAGACAACGTTAAGTCAACAAATATGTCATGCAGGACGTATTAATGTGTAAACTATGTCGTGTTCAATCAGGTTATCAGTAAAATACCTTCACACGTTACAAACCGTCCAGGAGGACACATTCTAGAAAAGTTAGACATTAAAATGTTCCTTGAAGAGGAGGTCATTTGATTAATTCCCAGACAACTTGGTTTCGTCCCTAAACACAGCATGTAATTGTGTAAAATAAATCCAGACGAGCGAGAAAATTGTAGGAATACCTCAAACATATGAAAGATTAGCTTTGTTATCTCTGTCCAGTAACTCATGTCAGCACAGATAATCATTTTAGTGGGAAAAAATATTCTTATCTGCGTTTTTTTAACTTTAAAAAATGATCAAACAATAAAAATAAATTTTCGGAAATAGATTGAACTTAAAAATTATTCATAATCATTTTAAAACCACAAGCTTTTTTCTAAAAAAAATATATCCATATATTTATTTATACATTTTTCTCGCAGTCTTGATGCTGAATTTCGATGATTTTTTTCTTTATTTGAATCACTAAAAAATAAAAGTCCAAATTCTGAAAATATTTCATCTTGATAATACAAATGAACTAATACTATTTTACAAGCTTTACAAGTTTACAGCCCTGACAGGGTCACAAGGCATGCCGGAGACTATCCTGGTTGATTTCAGGCAAAAGGCAGGGTACACCCTGAACAAGTTGCCAGTTTCTTGCGGGGCCACACACACAGTTTAGTTTGTAAATTAGATCAGAAATTAATCAGAAGTGAATCTGCAGGTGATGAACACTCAGAATGTGAATAAGTCTGACTTTTAGTTCTCACTAGATTACACAGTGCTGCTCATCTCCAGGTCTTCTCCAAGGATCCTAGATGTGCACTCAGTGGGATGCGAAGTTCGCGGGTTGGCATCCCACTGAGTGCACGTCTAGGATCCTTGGAGAAGACACCTAACCCCTCGTTTCTCCTACCATTGGTGCCGTTATAGGTGGCAGCCTGCTGCTGTGTAAGGCAATACATATATTTCCCGTTGAGAGATTAATAAAGTATATTAAAAAAAAAAAATTCATTTCCTGTATAAATATTGATTGAATTAGTTTTAATCCCAAATGTTTATGTTCTTAACTGGAAAATCAGACATTCCAGAAAAAGGTAGTAGTGACTAAAACTAAGTTTTTCACAACTTTTATTTGCATTTAAACCTAAGTATGTAGATGAAAAACTGGAGTTTATCGACTAAAAACGATAAACGAGCAAAAAAATCAGCAGAACCTGCAACAATTTGTTAAGCTACTAAAACAAGTGAGAAGGACAGAAATCATTATGCACATGTTGTTTTTCTTGCAATTCTTCTCCTTTTGTCATTTCCCTTCAGGGGTCGCCACAGCAAGTCAGTTTCTTCCATCTAACCCTATTTCCTGCATCCCCTTCGGTCACACCAACTATCTTCATGTCTTCCTTCACTGTATCCATGAACCTCCTCTTTGGTCTTCCTCTAGTCCTCTTTCCTGGTGGTTCCAAACCCAGCATCCTTCTGCCGATGTACTCGGTCTCTCTTCTCTGCACATGTACAAACCATCTCAGTCTGGCCTCTCTGACTTTATCTCCAAAACCTCTAACATGTGCTGTTCCTCTGATATACTCATTTCTGATCCTGTCCATCCTGGTCACTCCCAGAGAGATCCTCAGCATCTTCATCTCTGCTACCTCCATCTCTGTTTCCTGTCTTTTCCTCAGTACCACTGTCTCTAGACCAAACAGCATGGCCGGTCTCACCACGGTTTTGTACACGTTTCTTTTCATTTTAGCTGAAACTCTTCTGTCACACATCAGACCTGATACTTTCCTCCACCCGTTCCAGCCTGCCTGCACACACTTCTTCACCTCTTTTCCACACTCTCCATTGCTCTGGACTGTTGATCCTAGATACTTAAAATCTTCCACCTTCTTTATCTCTTCTTTTCCATTTGGATCCCTCTCATTCACACACATGTACTCTGTTTTACTCTGACTAATCTTCATTCCTCTTCTTTCTGGTGCAAACCTTCACCTCTCCAGCTTTTCCTCCACCTCTTCATCCTCTCTTGTAAAAATAAATCCCACCATAAACCCTGGTTAATAATGTCATTTGCAGTTCAAACTTAAATGATTTAGTGTGACTAATTCCGAGCATCTGCAGGAGGACAGACAGTAGGAAGTGATTTAATGTCTTTATTTAAAAGCTAATAGAATTTAAAGTGCTGTGATGTGAGCTTGCAGCAGCATATCTTACCTGTTCTGACAGTTTCAGCACAGCCATGTCCGTTCCACCCTGCTAGCGAGCAGCGTGATGCTGGAGATGGTGAAGGCCAGGCCGGGCTACGCGGCCGCTCAGCCCGGAACACAGACGCTATCTGCGGCTCTGCTCTGGAGAAGCGGCCGCTCGGAGCTCCAGCAGCAGGGAGGAGATGGTGGAGGAGGAGGTGGGGCAGCGGTGGTAGAACCCACGCGTGTAAACAATCCACATTTATGTCCGCAGGTTTATCTGTGTGCAGAAAGTCAGCTGAGATCAGACAGGAAGTGTGAGATGCAGAAAGTGGAGGAAAAGCGTCTTCAGCATCATCATCTCTGCTGCCTCTAGCGGTCACACATACACACTGTACTACCATCGATGAATCTTTGTTCAGTTTTTAAATCTCAACGTTTTAATTTAATTTAAAACATTTGCACTTTGATCCAAATGATGCGCATAATTAATCTCCATGACTATTTTAATCACCTCACCTGTGGTCACCAGCTGTGGGTGGTGACCAAAAGAAAGAGATCCCGGATACAAGCAGCCGAAATGAGCTTCCTCCGCAGGGTGGCTGGGCTCTCAGTCAGAGATTGGGTGAGGAGCTCTGCCATCCGGGAGGAGCTCAGTGTTAAACCGCTACTCCTCCAGGTCAAGAGGAGCCAGATGGGGTGGTTAGGGCATCTGTTCAGGATGCCTCCGAGCGCCGTGCTGGTGAGATGTTTCGGACACGTCTCACCGGAGGGAGACCAAGAGGTAGACCCCGGACCCGCTGGAGAGACTATGTCATACAGCTGACTGGGGAATGACTCGGGATCCTTCCGGGTGAGCTGGAGGATGCAGAGAAGCCTGGGCATCCCGTCTGACGCTGTTGACCCTGCGACCCGACCCCAAATGAGCGGAAGATGACGGAATGGAAAGGAACTATTTCAATCAACATTTATTTTATGTTACCAATGCTACAAAATAGATTGGGAGCAAGGAACATAGCAGACAGTGAACAGTGTGGCACAGTCTGGGTGTAATGACATGTATGCACACCCTTGAAAAAGAGACTTATTATTTCAATGAGTTTTCCTGTCTGTCTATCTCTCTAGGATATAGATGTTCTTTATATATTTTAGATATACATAATTGTTCTTTTTTCTTCAAACACAAATGGATTTTACCAAAGTATCAATTTACCAAACTTACTTTTTTTTCCTCTAAGGTACAAACTCATTACTTTTTTTTAATTGCTCAAATTCTGTTCTGTTCCGTCATCTTCCGCTCATCCGGGGCCGGGTGGCAGGGGCAACAGCCTCAGACGGTAAGCCCAGGATTCTCTCACCCCGGCATCCTCCAGCTCACCCGGAAGGATCCCAAGTCGTTCCCCGGCCAGCTGTGAGACAGTCTCTACAGCAGGTCCGGGGTCTGCCTCTTGGTCTCGTCCTGGTGAACGTTCCGAAACACCCCACCAGCGAGGCGCTCGGGGGGCATCCTGACCGGATGCTTGAACCACCCCATCTGTCTCCTCTCAACCTGGAGAAGAAGTGGCTTGACACCAAGCTCCTCCTGGATGGCAGAGCTCATCACCCGATCTCTGAGTGAGAGTCCAGCCACCCTGCGGAGGAAGCTCATTTCGGCCGCTTGTACCCGCGACCTCATTCTTTTGGTCACCACCCACAGCTGGTGACCACAGGTGAGGGTTGGAATGTAGATCTACTTGTAAATCGAGAGCTTTGCTTTTTGGCTCAGCTCTTTCTTTACCATGACGGACCGATGCAGCGTCCTAGTTATTGCTGACGCCGCACCGGGCCGCCGGTCAATGTCCTGCTCCATCCATCCCCCACTCGTGTACCCCACAGTAGATTTCTTTTTTGACAGGTCTTTTCAGTAAGGATGGTCAGCTCGAGACCATCTCAGTATGATTTTTTTCAAATAAAAGGTAAACTTTTGGGTCCATATTTTGAGACTAAAGTTCACACAAATGTGTCCTTGACTGTTTATTTGTACAATACAAAGTAATTCTTTCGATGAATGCGTTCTTTGGTAGTGAATATGTGGAGATGGTGATTTGATTTGTAACATTTTTACTACATTGTTGTCATTTTCACATTTCTTTACTCTTTAATGGCAAGAACAATGGGGATCTGTGTGTCAAGCATTGTTGGACAAATTCGGACTACCAGGGTCAGCACCATGTCCTTGGCAAAGATTATTTTGTTTATCTTTAATGTTACATTATAAATGTCTGGGGGTTTTTTGTAGCTTTTTTTCTGGACCTGATGTGGAATACTGAAAGAGAAGAGGAATGTAGGAGGGGAGAAAAAAGAAGAAAAAGTAAGAAGATAATCTGTAGTTACAATATTCAGCATCACAACCAACCTGCTGGATTATCTGAAAAAAAGTTTAAACCAGAGATGAAATTAGAACAGACAAAAACAATCTTCTATAACAAACTAATAAATGATGTAAAACACAAACTGATTTTGCCAAAGCTATAGTATTGATTGAGAGCAAGGAACATAGCAGACAGTAAACAGTGTAGCACAGTGTCCATGTGTGAAAGAACAAAGATATTCACAGCTTACTCGTGAATTCACTGTGGCTTTTCAACCAATGACAAGTCTCTGCTCACAAAAAGCTGATAGTGGTTTGTAGGATTTCTAAAAGTCTAGTCGGAGGTAGAGCCTTTAAGCACCAAGTCCATCTTATGGACTATGCTCACAGTTCATGTGAGAATCAAAAAGTTTCTCCATCTAAGATTAGGATTAAAACTGTCCTCTTTGGAAAAGTTAACCAGGAAAACTTGAATAATGTTACTCTTCCTGGTCTGTGACAAAGCTTTATAAATTGGAAAGGTTTTTTAATTATTATTTGATGGTGTTCCAAAACCAGAAATTTAGATTGATTATGAGTGAAATATTTGATGAGAAAGTAATTTTGCATTTGATTGGACTTTTAAAAGTTGCAAACACCCTCAAAGAGGTAGAAAATGTCCCAAATGTGGTTCATCTATTGCTGCTAAAGTTTTTACTATAGTTTATATTTATTCTAATAATCTTCCTTCTTCTTTCGGCATTTCCCTTCAGGGGTTGTTTCTTCCATCTAACCCTATCTCCTGCATCGTCTTTGGTCACGCCAACTATCTTCATGTCTTCCTTCACTGTATCCATGAACCTCCTTTTTGGTCTTCCTCTAGGCCTTTTTCCTGGTGGTTCCAAACCCAGCATCCTTCTTCCGATGTACTCTCTCTCTCTCCTCTGCACATGTCCAAACCATCTCAGTCTGACCTCTCTGACTTTATCTTCAAAACCTCTAACATGTGCTGTTCCTCTGATCCTGTCCATCCTGGTCACTCCCAGAGAGATCCTCAGCATCTTCATCTCTGCTACCTCCATCTCTGCTTCCTGTCTTTTCTTCAGTGCTACTGTCTCTAGACCAAACTACATGGCCGGTCTCACCACGGTTTTGTACACTTTCACTTTAGCTGAAACTCTTCTATCACACATCACACCTGATACTTTTCTCCACCCGTCCCAGCCTGCCTGCACATGCTTCTTCACCTCTTTTCCACACTCTCCATTGCTCTGGACTGTTGATCCTAAGTACTTAAAATCTTCCACCTTCTTTATCTCTTCTCCCTGTAACCTCATTTTATCTGTAATGTGTACCGTAATATGTACCTATAATTTGTACTTGAAAATATATGATAACCTCGTTCACATTTTGTCTCATTAAATTATTTACCAAAATCTTAAGGGCAGAACATTGCAAAAAACATGGCCTAGTATTTTATTTATAGGGAACATGTCATGACCAGGTGGAGTTTGATAGTTCTGGCACTATAATGTTTAAACTTTAAGGGTTTCAGGGTGCACAGACAGAATGTATTAGGGTGTGTTGTGATTTAAATTAATTGACTTAAAGCAGTGATACTGTTGGATTATTTTAATCTTAACTGTACAAACTTGTCAGAAGAAATTGTCGAATTAATATTAAATCAAAGAAACAGTAAAATATCGCGTGGCAATCAGAAAAAAGCCAGACTGTCTGTGGCAGAATCTGGGTCAGTCTGGCTGAACCAGGGAATGGGTGGCGGAGGGGCATTCATGCATGCAGGATGTTTTTATCTCTCATTTTCCTCTTCAGTAACAGTGAGGCAAGCTCAGGTCTCAGCCAGATTTAACAGAAACTAGTGGTGAGACCCCATCATCAGACATTGTCATAAAAAGCAATGAAAACAGGCGGTGCTGCCATCCAAGAGAGTGTGGTCCAGTGTGCACAGCTTGTGATGTAGAGAGAAAAACTCCTCAGTACTGACTACCTGGGCTGTAAGAACTGGACTCAGCCAGTCAATTTCTTCTGCACGCCAAATAGGAAGTATCTGTCTGTTGTCAACAAATAGTCTCAGTGTCCAAAAACCACCTTTTAAAATTGATCAGCTAATATTGTCACAGTAATTATTCTCTGGCACCTTAGTGATGACTCATTAACTGTAGTTCTGATTTTTTTTTCTGCCTCGTAGCACGTCATTCAAGTTAATAGCTGGCCAATCAGATGTATCAAATTAAAAATGTAGTGGGTGGTCATCCCTATGTGGTGGTGTTTGACTAATTTTATTATCCAATGACAGAAAGATGGCGTGGCTGCAGTTAGGATCTCAAGAGACAGGGGTGTGTACCGTCAAAAAGCTTGCTTCTGGTTGGTTGGGTGATTGCCACATATGTACCTGAATTTCACGACCATTAGGCGCACCGTACGAAAAGGCGCAGTCTCAGTCACACACCGCCTTACAACAACACACGCAAGCATGCAAATGTGCGTATTAAAAAATAGATGGGGAGCAAAACTGAGTTTGGTTGTGCTTTATTTAAGTAGTAACGATACTAAACAAGCACATTACCGGTAATAGTCTTTATTCAAATCCATCAAAGTCCTCATCCTATGTTTCGGAATTGAACAGCTGTGCAAAATCCAACAGAGCAGGTCAACTTCGCTCCTCGCTGTCAAAGTCACTGTCTGTACTGTGCGGCTCCTCAGAAAGGATACCAGCTTTTGCGAAAGCTCGGATAACAGTACCAGCAGACACGTTAGTCCAAGCATCTACAATCCATTGACTTGTTAATGCTGAAATTTCTCGCGGCGGCTCGATTCCCATGTTCCTCCGCGTAGCTGATTGCCTTCAGCTTAAACTGAGCGTCATAAGCGAGACGCTGCCATTTTCAGGGTTAAAACAGCAATGTTGTGCATACAGCACATACCTTTTTTATACACAATCCACGCCTGCACTTCACTCTTTAACGTTCTCATGCCTTTTCTTCAGGTCCGCCTCGCCTCACGGGCACCGCTTTCTTTTAGGTCCGCCTTTTCTCACACACAACGCGCACCGCTCATTTTGAAGAAAATCTAAGATGTTTATATATTTATATACGTTATAGCCGTGAAATTACGGTATATGGGGGAGTATGCAATGTATATAGGTCATGGGGAAGCAGTGGCTCAGTGGCAGAATGTTTGCTCTCGGACCGGAAGTTTGCGGATTCGCATCCCACTGAGTTCACGTCTACGGTCCTTGGAAAACACACCTAATCCCCCGTTACTCCCACCATTGGCGCGCAGTCGTGGCAGCCTCCTGCGGTGTAATGCAGGACACAAATTTCCTCGGTAAGGGATCAATAAAGTGTACATTATTATCCAGACTGGACAAATGACTGCATTTTTCCAGCTCTGTAGATTCAACGTGGCGCAGTCTTTTTAGGGAGAAAATGGCAACTGAATTGACTTCGTCAGTTCAGAGCCAAATGTTATGAGTAATGCCACACTCACTCAATCCTGCCCTTCTATAGTTAAATATTAACACTGACTATCTTTAAGATCAAATATTTTCAGACAACACATTTAGAAAAAAACCCAAAAAAATTACTTTAGGAAAAGAAAAAAAAAAAAAAAAGAAATTTTTTAGCCACATTTGGAGAAAAATTCCTTGTATTACTTTGCTATTCTAAGAAAGAAAGGAGACATTTTTATACACAAACTTTATTTGGGTAGCTAAAGTGATAGGAAGGAAGGCTTAATGAGCCTTATTACATCGCTACACAGAAAGATGAACTGGATAATTTAAACACATGACGGGACCTTTGCATGTCTAAGCCCACGCCGATTTCAACAAAGTAAAAAATACGTACAGACTCTAAATCTTTAACGTGACGACAACGCTGCCACTAAATTAAAAACCAAATTGTAGGTGTCGAGACCATCAGGGATGAGGGGGATATTTACAAGACATATTCCAGCTCGTAGCGGACAAACATGTTCTTGTCATCGTTGTAGACCTGTGGGTAGTGGGCGATCAGAGCGTCCTGAGAGCCGATGTAGATGGAATTGTAGATCTTCCAGTACACGTCTCTCACTTTCCTGGCCGGGTGGAAGAGACCCTGCAAACAGCAGCAATATATTGGTGAAAAAATTATGATGACTGTCATAGCCAAACACCTCACTTTCACATCCAAGCAGTTACAAAATAACAGAAGTGATGCTTTACTAACAGTTTCCTCGGGAGGAAAGTAAGAGACTGTTCAATTTGATATGGTAAACTAAATTTCTAATAAAAAAAAGAAATACGCACTAGAAGCTAATAAAAATATTTACAAAATTCAGGCCATAAAAAGAATGACAAAAGAAGCAAAAAACAAACAAACTTTGGTTCCTTGGCAAACAGCCAGACCGTTTCTATTTATATGCAGCTGGTTGAAAGTGATGTTGTGATGTCACACTAGCTAGAAATGAATTATGAGGTGTTTTGTTTCCCGTTTGTACCTGCAAGCAGTACTGCAGCATGCGGCAAGGTCCCAGAGCCACTCTCAGACCCTCCAGGGCACCCATCACTGCCTGGATGACGTGAGGAGATGTTTCGAAGACGTTGGGCCAAACGTAGTTCAGCAGGTGATTTAGCGAATCTTCGCATCCGAAGCCGTAAACGCCCAACGACATGTGCTGGACCACAGCGCTGGCCGTCTGCCGGTGAACCAGATCTCTGCAGGACAAAAATTGAATTTTAAGTCTAAATTTTGAAGAAATAATTGTTACAATGAGTTAATATTTGGTCGTTTTGAACCTCTTGGAAGTTTTTTATAAAATAAAAAAAAAAAGAAAGTACAAAGTTGAAAAAGATCAGAATCAGAAAACCTTCTTGCCATTGTTTACAGACTAGGAATGTTCTTCAGTGTTAAAGTGTTCATGAGGGGAAGAAAACGTTTCTATGACGACAAGTACTGGTCTTCATGGACTTTAGCCTCCCGCCAAAAAGAAAGTCTAAAATGTATGTTTTAGAGGTGGGGTCTGTAAAAGAAACCTTTTTTAAAAAAAACTATAAATTGTTATCGCTGACCGAAACACTAAAATGAAGTGAAAACGGAGAGATGAGAGGTCACTGTGACCCAATAAAACTGCAGATGCTGTAAAACGTTTAATCTAATCCCAGAGAAATAAATTACAAGCAGGAGTAACACCGGTTTGTTTCTTCTCCCATTTTCCATCAATAAGACCCTCGGTGTGTCTAAGCTCCTCCATGAGGAAGGTGTGTGTGCGTGCGTGTAAGGGTCCAGCTCAACGGGAATAAAACTATTTTTAAAACTCACTCTATTCATTCCTCACCGGGAAAATTTTTGTGCCCCACTCCTACAGCGCAGCAGGTTGCCATGACGGCGCCAATGGTGGGAGAAACGGGGGGTTAGGTGTCTTCTACAAGCACCCAGTGGGATGCGAACCCGCGAACTTTCGGTTGACTTCCGGTCCGCGAACGCTCTAACCACTGAGCCACCGTCTCCCGGTGGACTTACACGATGGACTTTTTTTTTTTTTTTCCCCACTTTTTCATTGATGTCACCACAGACTCAAGCATCCCAGATTTTGCAGTGCATTGTTCACCTTAACTTTTGGGGGCGTTTTTACTATTCAAGATTAAAGTCGCTGTGAAATTTTGACCATACAGAAGTCCTTTCTCAGCTTCTCTTTATAATAAAATTCAAGCAACCACTTTAAACTGTTTGTTTTTTTTCAAGGTTTGAACTTCACGAAAAGTGTAAAACAGATGTTATTAATAGCTGAATCCAGACTCAACGCAGTCTGGATTTGATTTTATATCTTGTCCCAGTGTTTAGATTTTTATGTGTTTGTTTTCTCTGGCTTTAAGTGTAAAGCATTGAAGACGTCTGCCAATTGATTATAGAGACAAGCGGGAAAATTTTCGGCTGAATTTACACTGACATTTTGAAATGTTTCCAATCGAAGCTCCATCCCACTGTGCAGCTAAATCACCTGCGATTTGAGCCTCACGATTTGAGCCTCACAATTCAGTGCGCAGACATTACAATCAGAAAATCTGCTGCAAGTGAACCACTCACATTGTCTCAGTGAAACCAAACAACTTGTTCTACTAATTTTACCTCTATGTTTTCTGTCCATTGCAGGTTGCTGTTATATTTTTGGCTTACGTGCAGGACAATGACGTCAGAACCAAGCGTTCAGGAGAAAGGGCTAATAGCGCTACTTCTACAATGCAATGTTTTCACGAGCAGCGGCAAAATTTCAGACATGCCGGAAACTCGCGTGAGTTGTCGATTTATAGTCAGGAGCAGCAAAATTGCGCCTCGTGTGCCCCTGTACGCAGAGGAACCAATATGTAGGATCAGGGTGAAATTCGACCCCATCCCAGCATATGCCCGGGTTTTTGGTCGCAATCAGTGGTGAGACACACAACCTTTTTGGGTCTCACCTTCTACCTTCACAGGTCCAAAGTAACCTTGTGTATTTTTGAGCATCTATAGGTAAACATACCGCTGTGAGGCAGCTTTTTCCTCCGTAAACATTATTAAAACTAAATATTGTTGCAAACTCACTGATGAGCAGCAGAGCTTTGAAAACATTTAGACCAAGAGTTTATTTATTTAAAATAAAATAATAAATCATAAGCTTATAATAAAATCAGCTATAAATGCAGTCCAGTAGATGCATTCAGTAAAAGCAGTATTTTCTGTTCCATTTAGATGTGAATTTTTTTTTTTTATTTGCACTTTCGGTAACTTTGGTTGATGGCCGTTAGTGTAAAACAGTGTCTGAGAAAAGTCGATAGTGTGTAGGGAAGAGTTTCACAGCCTTAAAACATCTTTAAGAATTGAAAGAGAAACAAAAAAGTTGTTGAAACAGTTTGAACATAACTCCAGTGATGAAAAAAAATGCTAATGAGAAGTCATAAAATGGGTGTGATTGGTGTGTCTGACCTGTCCATTAGTGCGTCCTCCAGCAGAGGCGTGACAGCGTAGATGTAATCCTTCCCCATCTCGCCGATGTACTCGAACAGGAAGGAGAGCGACTTGAGGACTCCGTTCTGCACATTCAGTTCAGGGACTCTGTATTCGTTCATAAGCGCTGGCAGCACGGTGAAAGGAGAGCAGGTCTCGGCCACAATAGCGATGGCCACTGTCGTACACACACGGTTCTGCCGCTCCTGCACTTTCAGGTTGTTAAGCAGTGTGGCCAAGACGTCGTGAGGACTGGGAGAGGAGAAAAATGAGCAGCTTGTGAAGCAACGACCAAACTAACAGGGTGTTTATAAATGAGGTCTCTGGATGAATTTTGAAGAAATGATTGCTGGTGGATCTTCATCAACTTCTGGACTTCATCTGATCTTGTCTGTGCTTCTGTCTAGACGCCTAACCTTTAAACTAGTGTTGCATAATGTATTGATACTTAATCACGTTTGCAATATCAACACTCAGTTTTAATTGAAATATCTTCATCTTATTTTCAAAATTAAGGATCAACATTTTTGTTCTCCCCTGCCAAGTTAGTTTTATCACACCTACCAAGTTTCATCCCACCTTTTTAGGGTGATTCCTTCAAACTCACAAAGAGAGAACATTCACATCTGTACTTACCCAATGGCTTTGGCGATGTAGCCAAACGTGTTGACAGTGGCTCTTCTGATGGCCTTTTTATGAGCTTTCAGCAGCTCTAGGAGCTCGAAACAAATCCTCATCCACTCCCTGGCAGACACGTACTCAGCACCCCTAAAAACACAAACAATGTTGGAGCCAAGCACCCAAAACCAAGCCTGCAAACTAACTTGAAATGTGGGAACCGACCTGTCAGCGATCCTTCCCACCAAGTCGATACAGTTCTCCTGGACTTTTTCATGTCTGTTTTTAAGGATGGGGGTTAACCGAGGAAGCAAGTCTTTGATTGGTGGAGTCATCTTATGCATACCTGCAACAACAGTTCGAAAATACTCAATAATTTACAAGTAAATGTGTGTATGTAACATTAGCTACTGCTCTGTGACAATGAGCAAGGTTTGAATTTGAAAATGAAATTTGCGCCGCACCGATGACATTAACGATGGCTTTCAGAGCTCCAAGGATGCTGCCCAGAACCTCAGGATATTCTTCTCCCAGGTACTCATACAGCACCACCCCCAAGTGACCCATCAGCTTCTCCTGCAACCACAAACAAAATGCATCAGTTTATGAACCCAGTCAGGTTCAGTCACATTGCGTGGTGACGTATGACTTTATGCATATCTAGATCTACTGTATGTTTGAGAAAGTTTTCTTTAAAAAAAAAAAAGTATGCAGTGCTGTAGGGTGTACAAACAGACCAGTGAAGCATAGTACTATTATGTTAAACTGATTTCCAGCAGAAGAAGTGTACTGAAAGTGATTTTTGACTCAACCCTCAGCACCAAACAGTCTATTTCTATACCACAACATGGTTGAAAATGTTCATCTGTTTGTAAGATCATTATGAAGATACGATGAAAGTCTGTACCTCCTGGCAAGTCTTCATGACCACAGCAGTGCGAGAGATGAGATCCGCTGCCTGCTGACGGACTTTCGCCGATTTGTTGTTGAGTCGCCAGAGCACCGTACCGCAGATCTGAGGCAGGTAGGGTTTCACTCGCTTGCCCAGCGCGTTCACCACGGTGCCGAAACCATTCAGCATGACCGAGTCCTGCAGACAATAAAAGTAGAGGGTTTAACCAAGAGGTTGAGCTGCATCAAACAATACACAAGAAAATTGTGTTTAAATTTGCAATTTTGAACAAAAAATAAGATAAAAACTAAGAATCAATAAGAAGTTATGAAGAAATTTTAAAAAAGCAAATAACACACTTCTGTAGATCTTTTACTCTTTTACACCAATTTAGAAAGTTGCTATGCACAAGTAATGGTTAGTTAGAACCGTTTAACATCACAAAATTAGATTTTGTAAAAAACTCAATTCAAAGTCAGATTTCAAAGCTATATAAAGAGACGTGTCTTTCTGGGAAGGAACTTTAACACTTATTTTTTTTCATGCCTGACTGCAGCGCCTAGCTCCCAAAAGAAAAGAGGCAGGAAGCCAAACACGATAGTCTCCATGGAAACACTGCTGTCGATCTTTGAGCCATCACTGCATGACTTACACTCAAAAGCCCTTTAACTCCACCTGATTGGCTGGTTCAGTAAAGTATCGTTTATAAAACTTCTGGCCTCAGTAAAAAAGTTTTAATAAGTCTCATGAGTTTGAAGGCAGGATCTCCTCAGTAACCCTTTCTCCTCTCACCTCTGTGGTCTGCTCCTGGAAGGCGTACAGTATCCCGTCGATCAGCTGCTCCTCCAGCTTGTGATCGATGTCTGCTGCACCCAGGTTCCCCATGATCTTCTCGATGGTTTCCATCACCATCTTTCTGTACTGCTCCGCCTCGTCTTTCAGGTCGTCCACGATGCGAGAGATGATCTCTGCGGCTCCCACTTTGTTAGCCAACTCCACGGTGGTGTCCACCAGCTGAAACACAACAAAAGCAGGCTTTCATTTAAGATCCACAGTCTCACAAAACACCATCCGCACTGCTTCAAATTTTAAGTCAAAACAAGAAAATAAAAACTTAAATTGTATTGTATTGTACTTCCAGGGTCTCCACAATTTGTGACCTTAAACTATAATAACCATAACCTTTTGTCACAAGATCTCGAACACATCTTTGGTACTGAGGAACTGTGGGCAGTTTCAGCAGGGAACTGGATTGGGTGATCTCACATTTTCAAGAATTTGTGAGCTCAATCTTTGCAACTTTGACTTTTTGTCACATGACACTGAAAACCTAATTAGTTCATCTATAAGTAGTACAGAGTAACTGTGGAATTTAAGTGGGAACTTCAAAGAGTGAAGAATGAATTTTTTTTTTACCATTGAACATTTGAATATTCAGAAGACAATGTGATCAGTACTCTGTAGAATAGATGTTCTATGGAACATCTAAAAATAATTAGAATGTTCATATTTAATCCAGAAACTTGTGCTACTGAATTAGAGACCCCAACTGTTTCAGTCTGACATGTAACTGATTTAATATCACTGACCTGTCTGTAGTTACGCCTGTCCAAGGCCATCCTGTGTTGCCAGAAATGCTTGAAAAATGGTGGCAGGATCTCTGTCTTTATGTAGTTTGCTTCCACACCGTCTGTACCACAACATTGCTTCACCACCTGACAAAATAGAACACACTTGCATGAGTACTTCTGACATCTCAGAGACCAGAAAATAAACCGCAGCTTAACTGGCACGTTTTGTAGGCATGCAGGTGAACAGGCAATACATTATGGGATGTTTGCAGTGCTTCTCACCTTGAGCACAATCTTCTTCATTTCCTCATCAGGAGACTGGAATTCTCTGATGAGAATCAGCATCACCTCCCTGGTGTAGTAGTTAGCATACTCTGCATCCATCAGAGGGATCAGGTAGCCAATAGCTTTCAGGAAAGCAGCCAGACCCTGGTATGAACAGAAAATGTCCAAAGTTTAGCTTCTTATTGGTTAAAATCTTTAATACACATTCCCAGCAGAGTGTAAACATCTCCTTTTGGACCAGCGAGGTCTAAAATGTTTTACCAATCAGCTTTAGAATCTTAAATTCTCACCTTTCCTCTGTGCTGCCTGATACCCTTCCACAGCGGCTTAAGGACCGAGTCGAAGGACTCAATACCGTAGGGCGTGGCAGCTTCAGCAAGAGCAGCTATGGCCAAGGCGCTGATGGTCCTCACCTTCTGTTGCTCATCCACAAGACCTGCAAAAAACCACAAAGATTAATTTCACTGGCCCCAGGAATTTAACTTTTACTAAGAATTTTAAGTAAATTAAAAGTTTTCTAAATCAGGTTTTAAATTGTGTTATATAATATCATTATTTTTATGATACTAGTGAGATGGGACAAGATTTGGAACTTTGAGAACCAACATCTTTCCTCAAATTTTGATAAATATTGTTCAAGCGTTCAGCTTGATTAAAAATGACTGAACTGTCTCGTGCTTCATGGTATTTTTTCTGTCAGCAAGTCGTCTTTTGTTATCACTCCAGTATTTAAATTGGGGGACAAGCTGAACGTACTCTATCATTGAGCTATTTGCATGTTTCCAATGATCTCAAAGGGTGTGGAAAAAGTGATCGCTGAACTAACTAAAATAAAACACCTATGCAAATAATTTGCTGCATCCACTGCAATTTGGACGAGTAGGTTTGGGAGGCCCGTGTTTGAGTTTTTAAAAGTGTTTTGTATTTTATCTTTTACTGAGCTTCTCATCCGCTTTCCTATAATCACGACACAATTAAAGGAATGAAGAAGTACAGACTGAATGGAAGCATGTCTGATTGGTGAGGGAATAAAATGTGTCTAGACGTCGAAGAAACTGACCGTGCTCAATGATTTCCACCAAGCTGCGCAGGTGAGGCAGGATGGCGCAGCCCATCAGGATAGCAATCTGCTGCACAATCTTGATACCAGTGTGCCGAGCCTGCCACGACTTCTTGCTCTTACACACAGCTTTGAGAAAGGGCAGGAGGGAGGGGATGCCGAGGGCTGAGGCCACCACAGCGAAGGCTCGGGCTGTCGTGTTTCTGACGTACTCGTCCATGTTGTCAATGTCAGGACGCATGGTTGAGATCATAGTGGCCAGACCGGCAGCCTGAAGAGCAATACGATGAGATTAGAAGCCATGAAGACATATGGATGCTTTGTATAATGTAGCCAGCGGGTGCAGGGTGAGAACAGATGGGGGATCAGCCTCCAGTCTGCATGCTCTCGTGCTGGCGTTAATCTGGCGAACGACTAGCCCTGATCTGACCACTAAACTGGTCGAACAGGCGAGAATAGTTCGCAAAACCCCACAAATCCATGTGGTTTACATTACCTTAGCCAAGTTAGAGATGATCTCCCTTCCTTCCACTCTGGCGTAGTAATCCTCATCGATCAGAAGAGGCTCGATCACCACCAGGATCTGAAACACAAGATATTATGTAAGTATGTTTTATAAATTAACAATCGAACTAATCTGTAAAATCAAAAGCCCACCTTGTGTACGTATGGCCGGACCAGGTCATCCAGCTTGTAGAGAATACGGTCGATGACTTTGACCAGCAAGTGGCGCTCCTGATCCTCCAGAGTGGGAGACATGAGCAGTGGGAGAATCTGGTTGAAGAGGGGACCCGCTCCAAACTCACGAGCTTTATCTGTGATTTGACGGAGTGCAGCCTGAAAGAGAAAAACAACATGGTTACAGCTTTTGCAAAAATGAAAGGATCCAGCTCCTGAAAGATAAAACATGGAGCCTTAAATACTGGAATAATTTGTGCCTCATAAACACAGTTTAAGTGGTTTTCCGTTTGTTGTCTGTCTGAAAGAAACAGCTGATACGACCGTGCACTGACCCCCATCCAGAAAGTGCTCCCGTTACCTTGCAATTGCAAACATGCCTACTTAGACAAAATGTGTACGGTCATAAATATGCAACTTTTGCTTGAGATACCTGACCTACTGCAGAGGAGAAATTTAAATCAAGCAGAGGCACTACATGGCAGCTTGGCTACAATGCATCAGCATTGAAGATAAACTTTTCTTTCTTCCCACAATTCCCTGTGCGGGCTTCTCTACTTACAACCGAGAGCCACAGATGAGCAGCAGGGATGACATCACAAACCAGACGGGTTAGGAGTTCTTAAAGTGACATGAGCATAAATGGAGTTTGGGCTCACACAAAGAAATGAGCAATATTTCATAACTATTGAGGGTGGCATATCGAGGTGCCTTGTAAAGACACATTTGACAATGATATGGGTGCTATCATAATATTTGCTTTACATTAGAAAACGCTTTTTCAACAACAAAGTTCTCATCTCTTCTAATCAGTAGGTCATGGATTTAACCGAAGGCTCAGCAGTTTGGGGTATGGAAATGTCAGAAAATAAATTTAAAAAGAAAAATGTTTTACTACTTTTACATTTACAAGTTCAGTCAGTGTAGAGCAGAACTTGTTGTCTGCTGCTCCCAGCGGATTTTGATGGTCTAAACTTTGACCTCCGCCGACAGCAGCAGTTCCTCAGAGAGGAGATACTTTTGCAAGCAAATATTCACGCTGCAGCCACGTTCAGGCTGAGTGCTGGGTGTTGATCTTGCAGCAAACAAACTCAACACACACAGAATGGAGACCGACCTTTCTCATTGGAGGAGTTCCGTTCTTTATCTTCAGCAGCAGCTTCATGATCTTTCTTTCCTTCTGCTCCTCTGGACTCAGAGTGGACTCATCGACCTCCACCTGTTTAAACACAGACGTTAGCTTCAGAACCTGACAGAAACTTTCAATTAGAACACGTGAATGAGACTCCTCCGCACCAGCAGCTTGTCAAAGTATTGGATGTCATCAGGTTTGAGGAAGGGGAGGTTTCCGGAAGGCTGGTCGTTCATTTGTTTGGTGGTTCTGTCCTCTGCCTGCATGTGGAAACCTGTCATCCCTCCGATCGGAGTGGGCGTGGCAGACAGTTTACGGGCTGGGGTACGGATGGGCACATACCCTGCTGGAGGCGGCAACACCTGCAGAGAAGGGGGAGATGTCATCAAATTTTATTTAGAATGAACCTTCTTACACAAGAATATAGATTTTAAAACAGTTACAACTAAATAAAAGTTACACACAGACCCACACACAGCATCTGGATTGGATTGGCACTGCAAGGGAAGCCTACCCAAGCCTACAAAGACCAAAACTACTGCCCTCTATAAGACTGAGTGCCCAGCAATCCAGGCAGAACAAGGTCTGCACCAAAGCCATAGAGTGAATATTGATCCTGGTTTGAAGACCCCAATGAGGAAATAGTGGAGCTTAATGATTAAAAAAATACAACTATACATTTCTGAATAAGATAATAATTAATACCTATATGTAGGTTATAATTAACTATATAAAATTTAATAAATTTAAAAAAAAAAAACCTTGAGGAATTATAGAATAAAAAAATAAAGTTCTCTTTAAGAATTAATTAAAAGTTAAAAAGGTCTTCGGCATCTTAAAAACATGGACACGTCTCTGTGGCCCTGAGTTCCTCTGCTAGGCTGTTCCACAGGACCATAATAAAACAGTGCCTCACTTTGGGTGTCATGAGAACATGTGTTTAATGCGAAGGTGATTTTCGATACAAACCTTGTATCCTTCTGGAAACATGGCATCGAGCTCGTCATCAGTAAGAGGTCTGTTCCTCTCATCGATCTCACGCTCCCACCTCCATGCCTGCAGCTGCTCTGGAGTCATGCTCATCAAGTGGCCTGGTAGAAAAGAATTTTTTTTTTAAATGAGATACAATAATGAATATTCACATTTTTTTTTAATGGGGAAGAGGACCCTTAACAGAAACATTTAATCTGCTTAAGGCATCAGTGTCTGTTACATTACATCATAAATAAAAATCAACACTCACCAGGCGTTGGGGTGGCCATGTTCATAGCTGGTGTTCCCAGAGGGGTCTTTCCTGGGGTCAGTAGAGGCGTGGAAGAGCCCATCTGACTGGCTGGAGTTTCATCCCACCGGGACTTTCTCTTACTGGCTCCTGGAGTCGGCGTTTCGCCCACTGACTCGTCTCCGCGGTCTGTTCGTGGTGTCTCTGCCCAACCACTGCCGTGTCCGGGGGTTTCTCGCTCAGTCTTTGGAGTCTCGTCCCAGCGGTTCTTCCGCACGCTCCCTGTGGCACCGCCGTGACCAGGTGTTGCGTGGCCAGGTGTGTCTCTGCCAGGGGTGGCGGCACCGGCGGGGGTGTGACTGGGAGTAGGATCCCACATGCGGGAACTGGGTGTGGCGCCAGGCGTCTCGCTGCCTTTGGGACGGCCAGGGGTTTCATCCCACCGGCTGTTTGATGGTGTGTGTGCAGGTGTGTGTCCTGGAGTCTGAAAGGAACAGAAACATCTGTTTAGTTAGGCTGTCGTAGATCTAAACACTTATTGTTAGAATCTACACAGATCAGAATTACAGTTCACATTTTTGGATCAGTAAAAAAAAAAAATTTAAGTTACACCACCCCAGTTTTTTACCGACAGAATTGTTCTTTAACAACTTTCTCTTCTTCTGTAGAAAAATCTTTTCACTTATTTATGCAGCGAGATGTTGCAACATGACGTTAGCACTTTAACCCAGTAAACACACCAAAAACTACTGAGATTTAAAATGTAGTATGTTTGATGCGTTTCCACTGTTATCATGCAATATATGCTAAACATTTTCCTGCTTAAATCATTTGGGGATCAGGCATGTCCCAAACCACACTATTGATCAAGATGGATCAATGATTATAGTTCTATTACTGACTGTTAAGAAATTTGCAGTTGGGAAGAGATCTATGAGTGGATCAAGGTCTCACCTCAGCGTTGGAGTCAGCTTGGTCCCAGCTGGACAACTTTTTGGGTGTAGAGTTGGACGGGGTTTGGTCAGCTGTCTGGTCCCAGCGACGTTTGCGTTTAGCGGCAGCTTGGGAAGCAGCGGACCCATTTACGACCTTCAGTTCACCAGCTTTGGCCTTTTCTACCAGCTGCTGACGGATCTCTCTCTGCAAAACAGAAGAAAAAAAAACAAATTCAGGATCCCTTGTCAACTGAAAACCAGAAGTCTTTCAGTTGATATTCAATCTATCTAATCTATCCCTAAACCTGCCCTCTAAAAAGTAGCATAGCATCTATAAAAATGGTACATTTTAAGTGATATTTTTGTTCATCGTCTCAATTAATTAATGACCAAAATAATTACATTTGAATTTTTATTGTTCAATGTCCAGATACTTATGGGTTTTGGAATTATGTTTTAAAAGCCAAAGTTTTATGAAGTGTGTACATATACCAGATATGAACTATTTAAAATTGTGAACTTCTCACCTCATCTTTGGATAGATTCTGCTCCCTCATGACGTCCACATACGACCTGACTTGCAGCTTGGGGTCCGGTGTTTTGCCCCCTGCGCGAAAGAGCACCAAAAAGAACAAAAAACCCTCATCAGAATCCAGAAACCAAAATGTGTAGAAAACAGACATTATTTAAATTCCTGCACTGATTTACAGCTCAATAACAAAAAAAACTGAATTACAGTCAAAATCATTTACATTTTGCTTTTCCTTACATAGTTGTAGAATTTCAATGAAAAAACAAACATGATACATCGAGAGAAGATCTGAGATTGTGTTGCTCTTTTTAAGTGGATAAAGTAGTATAGCCATCACTGATGCAGGGCTCCGGGGCTGTGCTCCTCAGAATACGTACACTTTTTGTGCCAAGGGTCCTTCTGCAGTCAGACTTCAACCGGCAGAAAAGAAGCCTAGAAAATTTCTCTTTACCATTAGTAACACTTTGGAAAAGGGTTTAACTCACACACAACAGTATACCACCTGTGTTGCAATGATTTATGGCACTCAAAAAAAAAAAAAGGCAATTTCCTGGGGCCAAACTACAAAAATTTTAAATTGTCAGTGTGGTGCAGATTCCAAATTATCTTAAATTAGCTACTAAAGAAGTCAAGACTTTTAGGTTGCATTTGGGAGGTTAATTACAATAAAGTGTAATAAGACCAAATAAAAATAAATAAGAATGTAAATTCAAAAAAAAGCCAGAATAGTGCTGATTTCTTACAGCGCAAGAGCTTTTTCTCAAATTCTTGACTTTCATCTCAGGATTGATACATTAAAAAAATATATTTAGAGCCATTTCTTTTAATGAGAACGATTTTCAGCCAAATAATAGCAGGGGGAGGTTGTAGAGGCTGCTGACCCCCTGACCAAACTGACATGTGATCCCCATAACCTACACAGGATGAGTTGCTGCACGCTTAACAGTGTGCAGTACAGGACTGGCAAAGCAGTACTGCTGTAGGAGAGAAATTAAGGACAGTTAGTATGGGCCTGTGGTATTGTGGTACACAACTTTTTCTTGATAACATATTTCTATTTTACAGAGCTGTAAAATAAAAATATATTTACAACAACAACTTTGTACAGAAAGCTCTGTCTACATGCAGGCGTCGGGTGAATAAATAACACCTTGTCAGGAACGAAGCCAAAAACCAGTAAAAAATTACCAGGTCATTAAGAGTCATCTTTAGGATTTACTTTTAAATAAAAAATAATAAAATACAAATGACTCGTAGATTGTTTACAGAGACCTGAGAAAATCTCACGTTTGAGGTATTTAAGAGAAATCCCAGCCAACAATAAAAAATTAAAAAAAAAAACAACAAAATGTCAAGTTTCTTTGCTTTAATTACACTGAAACATCCCAACTGCCTCTACATGTCCTGATTTCTGCCTGCCTTGGATGATAGCTAACCCTCATTCTCGCATGCCATGTACAAAGTACTTCGTCATAAGTTTAACCCCTTGATTACCACACAAACTACCTGGAAACCACAGGTGACACCTGTTCCCATTTCAAAAGGTGGTAATCCAATCATGGGAGGAACATTTTTATTTGTTAGAAAGGAACCCCAGGACCCAGATCGACTAGAACCATTGTTTGAAAGAAATGTTTTTCACCACGGGAGTCTGGGATTGCAAGCGTGGTTGTGTTGTGGTCGAAGGGTTAAACAGCTAAACTAAGTGTGAGACCATAAACAGTGATGGAGGGGGGCACAAGAGTCAAACATGACAAAAAACAAAAGGGGGAGATGTAATGAGAACAAAAACGAGAAAAATTTACCGTCTGCAAATGGGTCGAGACGCTCTGGAGAGATGATCATTTGACGACGCTTGCCTTTGTACTCATCCTCCCGGTCTGCGATCTTCTGTGGACGATGTTCAGCAAACGGGTCGTACTGCAGGAACAAGAGGTACAGCCGAGGTTAGAAGAAAGTAAAACAGACAAACACTGAAGCTCAATAGCTGAACTACACAAAATTTACTGAATGATGCTTTAAGGCAAAAACATATTTTTTTATTTGGGATCAACGCAACAAAATCCCAGTTTTAATCATTTTAGTTTTAGTTCTTACGTTGGCTTGAATAATTTTTTAAAAAGACAGTCAAAATGCTAAAAATGGCATTTTCTTTAGGGGCATTTTATTCGAGTTGGCAGCTTCTACAACAACTCCAGGAAAAATGTTAGTATACAAAGGGGCAATTTTATTCTTACTTGTAAAGAAATTGATAAAGGAAAGCTTACCTGTTCATCTGACTGGGGAATGGCATTGAGTATTGCCACTGGAGCATGATACCCCGGCTTCTTTTGCCCCAACAGGCTTGTTGATGTGTCTTCTTCATCGTCCTTTGGAAGGAAAGACAAATAGGAGTCTGATCAAATCTCACCACAATGGCAAGATTCTCCCAGCCCAGACAGAGAATACAAAAACAAGGGAGCAGTCAAGCTCCACAGAAAACTGGTGGAAGTTTCTGAAAGAACATAAAGCCAAACTTACATCCTCCTGTTCGGTTGCAGCAATGGAGGTGACGTATCCATCAAAGCGGCTATCACTGCCCCCATAAAGCTCCTGGTCAAAAACGCCAGTGGAAGTCAGGCCCACGCCCTGTGCTCGTTCTTCCACAAGGGCGGCCTTCATCCCCTGGATCTCCAGGATCTGGGCCTCGATATCTAAACAAAAGCAAACACAACACAAAAGTTAGTGATACTGCGGCTTGGCTCATTTCTGAAGCGTGTGTTGAATAATCCAGGATAATTCCTATTACAATAATTCCTATTTCCATAGGAAACAATGTCATTGAGTACACCCAAAGAAGTACTGCATAACTGTCACATGACTGGTTTGGAGGGGGTTTCAGTTCTGACTGTGAGCTCCATCGAAGAAAATTGTCTCATTAAAAGTTCTTAACTTTCATTACCACTGGCGTCCAAGTGCTTTGATGAATGTAATCAAATACCCTCGGGGCATACTCCTAAATGCTTAAACAGTCAGAAAGCTACGTAAGTATCAGTCTATGTAATAATTCACAGCATTAGTTTTATTTGACATATGGGGGGAGGAAAACAGCAGCATCCACCAAACATCACTGGATCACACATAAAATAATGTAAATCAGATTTAATTTGTTAGCTGCAATTTGATAATCAATTGTCATTTTATTGCTTGAAATATATCTGATCAGAGACTGACTGAAATCTCAGACAGTGGATTAAATGATACAAGACTCCAATTAGAGAATTATATATATGAGGGGAAAAAAAATCTAAAATCCTTTGTACATTCCCAAAACTCTTTTTCAGTTTGCAAACAATCGTCTTATTTTAGGTACTTTACTGAACAAAAGAAAACAGCTGACACAAATTTAACTATGAACACACATAAATAAGACAGCAGTACAGCCCAAAATGTGAATAATGTCATGCAGCGTTGCCATCTTTTTCTCAACACTACAGTCAGTAAGTGCACTGAGGGCCTTGCTATCTTGTGATCCATATCAAATCACTTTGAAATATTTTGCCATACAGTCTTGAAGCTGCATTTTTCTTGTTTAAAATAGTTTATAAATCATGCTGTATTTTGTGGTATTTGAATAGTCTGGAGCATCCCAAGCTCTCACTCTCAAGGTTTCCCTCCACATCCTTCAGCCAGCAAACCACAACTACAGTTCCTTTCATACACTGCTTAAACTTTGCATGGTTCCTCATTAGAAAAAGATTTGGGTTTTTCAATGATAGTTGCCTGCATAAAAAATAAATTAATTAAAAAACAAAGTAGTCTTTAGTAGATTGTTTTTTTGTTACCGATTTGTGGGTTCTGTTAATCGTTTGGTCACTTTGCTCTTGTCACTTTACAGTCCTTATCTATTATTTTCTATGCCAATGTATTACATTTTACAATTTTGTTTTGAGCCCTCTTGTTTGTGCTAAAATTAGTTTTGTTAATTTTTCCCCCACAGTTTACATCTTGTATTTTTATTACTATGTTTATTATTTGCATACTAGTACCTCAGCAAGTTCCGACTCTCTGAATCTTGTTCACTCACCATGGTAATAAAAGTATTTCTGATTCTGGTTTGCATATTTGTACCAACTAATGGCTAATAAGTAACAGACAACTAAACATAAAAAATGGTCTTATGAAGCATTTTTTACAGATGAAACATCTGTATTTAAAAACTAAAGCGGTATATCTGCATTTTAAAAAAAATATATGCAAAACAGTCATTAGAGGTCATTTGTTTTTTCTAATTTAGAAATTTCTGGTTTAATAGGTTTCTGGGAATAATTAGCTCATTTGCATATTCATATAAAACTGAACAGCCTAATTATTTTTAACCTAAGCAATTGTCAATTGTCCAGTTTTAAAAAATGTATACTACTTATATTAGATATGAATATTTGCCTTCATAATATTAATCACTATTAATTTGAGGACATTTCTATAACTCTTATTTAATGACAACCTGAAAAATAAAACTCATTTCCTGCAGGACTTCCTGGTTATTGTTTTTTTTTCTGAAAGTGCAGGTTTAAAACATTTAAAGTGCTTATTTTTCAAAACCTGAAGAGATCATTTTATAATTCCAAACGCTATGAATTTCAAGTTAAATTTTTTTTCTGAATGTGACAAAAATAACATAGAATATTATTGAACATTTTAATGTTAATCAGTTACTAGAAGTAACCGATTAAAAGTTGTGATAATGACCAATGAAACAACCAAAAAATGAAGAGCTAATATAAAATGGTTAAATACAACACATATTGTTATTTAAAAAGAAGTATTTGTTACTACATGTAAATTCAGAACCAGTAATGTGTTTTATTTTAACAACAGAATTGTTTCTTGTAGATGATTAGTGTTGCTAAAAGCTAACATGCTAACGCTACATAACAACTAAAAAAAAACACACGAACACTAAAAACCTGCAAGAGTTTAAAACAGAAATACAAATAAATTAATATTTAATAACCAGAAGAACAAAAATAGTCCATTTAATAGAAGTTGTTTTGTAAAAATGAACTGTTTTTGTTTTAAAAAGAGGCCTGATCGTGCTTCGATGCTAACAGGCTGCGCCATTATGTAAAAGTACGCGCTGCGTTTTTACAGGCCGCGATTCTTTGGTTTGAAAAAACTATAAATTCCCATCAATTATCCACGCTGTTCTTAAAATATATTCATCCCAACTACTTTATTATCTAAATCAAATAAAAATACGTGGGTGAATTTAACGTGTTAATGATTTTTTTGTAAAAACGTACCTTCGTGTGTTTTGGCGATCTTCGCCATTTTGGTAGCGGATTGAAAGCGGAAATGCGTCTGAAGAAATTTCCGGTTCTTTTCTAGACGCTCTGAAAAAGTCTTAACTAGTTAAACTAGTAAACATCAAACTGAATGAGTTTTAACCACTTACCACTTGCTGACATAAAAAAAAACATTAAAAGTGAATAAAATTAAACTCAAAAGCTTATATCCAGTTTAGTTTTATAAATCTAGTCAGAAAGCGAATTTGTTAAAAATATATATATAATATATATATATATATTAAAAAAGCAACAAACTGCTTAAGAATGTATTTTTTTTCAGTAACTTAAACAAAGGTCTGATGAAAGGAAATTATAAATGACAAACTCAGAGGAAGCTGCCTCAAAAATATAATGTAAAATTGAGAGTTTGTGTCGGTTAGAGTGGTGTAAAATAAAAGCCGTTGCTTTAAAAAAAAAATCCACTTAGTGTCACTTCCACAGGACAAAAAATTCTACATTTTAATGCCAAATTTGTGTCTGTAGGATAAAAACTGCAAGAGGAGAATTCATCAAATAATTATAAATTTTATTTTTGAGGCACTTTTCTGGGCGCTGAGGTCTTACATTCAATTCAATTTTTTTTGTATAGCTCAAAAATCACAGAATTTCTGTCTCAATGGGCTTCACAAGAAAAAGAAGAATGTATGAACACAAATACACAGCAAGAAAACTAACATATGTTAGCTAGTCAATATTAGCACATTCCTGCCCTTAGACTCTCCTTCACGGTGAGGAAACACTCATAAAAAACCCATCAATGGGGAAAAAAATAGGAAACCTCATGGAGATCCACATGAAAGAGAGATCCTTCCCCCAGGACGAGCATCCAATGTGTCTATCACTATTGTTTAAATATTAGCTAGACAACAAAGAAGTCAATATGTGTATTGCAGAATTTCAACTTTTCATCAACGTGTTGTGGTACAAAGATTTGGTGTTGGAATATCACATTTTTTAAGTTGTTTTCGCCAACATTTGGGGTGTCAAAAATTATTTTTTAAACTTTTCCTACAAAACTCTAACTTATTTCCTTAAGTCTTAGACGAGGTTGTCTTAACAGATTTATTCACAAAGGCAAGTTATATGGGTGAGATTCCTTGTAAATATTAGTGAAGCAAAAAAAAAAATGTGGATGGAAAACTTCCATTCATCTTCTGAACTGCTTATTCTAGTCGGGGACACAGTGGATTTTATTTGTTTAAATGTTTTGTATATTATTTATTTTTTCTTTGAAGATTATTGGGCCAATCCACACCATGTATCTGCTCTGGGTTTGGCCTTGTCGTTACAAGATAGGGTCCTGTGTGACATACAAATCAAAAACTCTACCCACCTTTGTGTTAAAAGTATTAAGATTAACTACTCAAGTGAAAGTAAAAATATATTATTTTTTAATTATATTTTTAAAATACGTTTTGATTGTGAATGAGTGAAACCAGTTAAGAATTTGTAATTAGTAACAATCAATTAAATTCTTGATGGAGTTCCTCTTGGGAAATTACTTTCACCAACATTTACATCAATACTATTGATAAAAAATAAACCCTTGTCGCCACGGTGAAAATGAATGATCACGAGCATATTGTAATGTATTTGTATAAAAATGTACAAATGTAGTGGTTTTCAATCTAAACTTTTCCCACAAGGGTGCGATAGAGATTGTGGGTAGTGGTCACCCCTGTAAAATTGCTGTTTATCTCAGATGCAGTGCTTAAGAGAATGGTTCAATAAATCGTGTAGTGAGAGGAGGTAAGCAGTGGTGTAAAAGCTGGAGGGGTGGAGGTTTTCACTAGAAAGAAGAGGAATGAAGATTAGTCAGAGTAAGACAGAGTATATGTGTGAATGAGAGAGATCCAAATGGAAAAGTGAGGTTACAGGGAGAAGAGATAAAGAAGGTGGAAGATTTTGAGTACTTAGGATCAACAGTCCAGAGCAATGGAGAGTGTGGAAAAGAGGTGAAGAAGTATGTACAGGCTGTCTGGAACTGGTGGAAAAAAGTATCAGGCGTGATGTGTGATAGAAGACTTTCAGATAAAATGAAAGGGAAAGTGTACAAAACCGGGGTAAGACTGTCTTTGCTGTTTGGTGTAGACACAGTGGCACCGAGGAAGACAGGAAACAGAGATGGAGGTAGCAGAGATGAAGATGCTGGGGATCTTTCTGGGAGTGACCAGGATGGACAGGATCAGAGGAACAGCAAATGTTAGAGGTTTTGGAGAGAAAGTCAGAGAGGCCAGACTGAGATAGTTTGGACATGTGCGGAGGAGAGAGAGAGTACATCGGCAGAAAGACACTGGGTTTGGAACCCAGGAAAGAGGCCTAGAGGAAGACCAAAGAAGAGATTCATAGATACAGTGAAGGAAGACATAAAGATAGTTGGCGTGACCGAAGAAGATGCAGCAGTTAGGGTTAGATGGAAGAAACTGACTTGCCGTGGCAACTCCTGAAGGGAAATGCCAAAAGAAGAAGAACTGTAAAAACGCAATGCAGTCAACCCCTAGCACTCAAGTGGGGTTGCTCTGGGACTAGAATGTACTTGCTGTTTATGACTTATCAATAGTTGTGTGTTTCGAGTATATTTTTGCAAGTAGGTCATACACTCTGAGATGAGGTTACATGCCTGAAATCCAATGAGAAATCTTTAATAGGATTAAATTATTCATTCTTTTCGTTTAGAAAATGAACAAATCATCCTTAATTCTGTTATGAATTGTTATGAATGTTGTCCTGGAGAAGGATTAAGTACAAAGTTGAACAAAATGTAACTGAAGGTGTCCAAGCGATGCTGGTGTGGAAAACAAAACAAAAAAAAGAAGTAGTCCACAAACCTAAGGTTCAAAATATTACTGCAAGAGAGCAGGGAAAGAATCTGTAGGTCAGGGACAGAGACAGAGGAAGAAGACCTTTGAGGTGAACTTTGTCAACAAGTAGGGCCCATAAGGTGAAGATCTGGATGGAGAGACATGTCCTGGGCTTCGTCTCCTGCTAGGGCAAGGGCACTACAAGATTCTGTCTTTTAACACTGTAAAAGAATTCGTTCTTCTTCAATAAATTGGTTTATTTTTACCTTTGTATTTCTGTTATGCTAATTTCAAATGGCCTTTTTTGTCATTTCAGAAGCCAAGTGTTGACACTCTGATGTATTAGGTTACGTTAATATGGGACATATTGAAAAAAATAGCTACAGTACAGATGTATGTATTTTAGAAATCTACGCACTTTGCAAATTGCTTGCAAGCAATTTCATCCTCGTGTAGTGGCACGAGGGTGAGTCGGCCGGTTTGGGATCGGGTGGGGCGCACCAGGTAAAAAAAAAAAAGCAGAGGCACAGACCACAAAACTCGGTTAAACATCATATATTAAAACACACTAACAATATATATATATAACAATATATATACAAAACAAAGAACAAAGGTTCTTTACGTACTCCACCGGGCCACTCGCTTAGCCCTGATCAGCGGCCACTCTCTTTGCCTTGATCAGGTCTCTTGACGGGGCCACTCGCTTTGCCTTGATCAGGTCCCTTGATGGGGCGGGGTCACTCGCTTCGCCTTGATCGGGTCCCTTGACGGGGCGGGGTCACTCGCTTCTTCTTGATCAGGTCCCTTGACGGGGCGGGGTCACTCGCTTTGCCTTGGTCAGGTCCCTTGACGGGGCGGGGCCACTCGTTTGGCCGGTGGGGATTAGATTCCTTGGTTCCTTCTGCAGGGGGAGCCCTCGGCGCAAACCACCGCGCCACCAGTCCACAGTTCAAATGGAGGGCTCCCCATTGCTTGTCTCTGCTCTCTGGCTACTCCTCAATCGCTCTCCAAGACGCTTCCCTTCTGCCCCCTGCTGCACCTGATACACTAATCAGGACTGCATCTATTCTTAGTAGCAGGTGAAGTAAATAAAATGAGTTAAAACAGTTAAAACATGCTAAAAACCACAACACAATAAAAACATGCAGAATAAAACTATTAAAACCATGACTCGCTAACCCCTAATACTAACCCTAGTTGTAAATAGTTCAATTTTGATGTTTTCTTTTTTTTTTTTTATTATCCCTAGGTGCTGGACTGTGGTGGCTGCTGATAGAAAGACTGGCCTGAGGAGGTTCACCTGCATCCACTTATCCCTTCACTGTTTAAGACAGGCTCACCTCACACTTTGTGAGTTCTTCAATAACCCTTGCGGTAACACTATCACTGACCCAACAAAATATTACCTGTTGTTTTTGCATGTTATTCTCTCAGGAACCCATCAGCACCAGTCCTCCTGAGCTCTTCAGCCATCCAGTTTCATCTGGTTCATCCTCACTTCAGTGTGGATACCCAATCATTGACCTATGTCTGGATCTCCTTCCCCCGTTGATCTATAACAAAATATGTGTTAACTATTCCTCATAAAATGTCCATGTAGATTCTCAGTCATCAAGATAAAAAAATTTAACCAGAAACTTTGTCTGGTTAATTTTTCAACCTATTGTTTTTTTTATTCTTCATAAAACTAAGTTAATCGACCACCAATCTATTTTTCTCAAACAGGGCTTTATACTGTAAGAGCGTCAAACTATGGTTTTAATCATTTACAAGATAGAATTTACTTTATCAATCCCCTCTGGGAAAATTTGAGTTTACGGAAGCTCCAAAAAGCTTTTGAACAGCTGCTCGGTGGTGAAACAGCTGGGTGGGTGAACAAAGGTTGAACATCTTCTTGTTGGTCTAGCCAATAGGTGGAAAAGAGCTTGAACAGCCACTTGGTGGAATAGAGACAGAACAGTTGCTTAGTGGAACATGAGTTTGATGAAACAGCAGTGGCTGCTTGGTGGAACAATAAGCTTGGTGGGACGCAGCTTGGTGAACTAGCGCTGGAATAGACTGTTGATGGAACAGCCGCTTGGTGGAGCACAGTTTGGTGAAATAGAGCAGGAATAGACTCTTAGTGGAACAGCCTCTTGGTAGAATAGAGCTGGAATAGACTCTTGGTGGAACAGCCTCTTGGTGGAATAAAGCTGGAATAGACTTTTAGTAGAACAGCCTCTTGGTGGAATACAGCTGGAATAGACTCTTGGTGGAACAGCCTCTTGGTGGAATAAAGCTGGAATAGACTCTTAGTAGAACAGACTCTTGGTGGAATAAACTCTTAGTGGAACAGCCTCTTGGTAGAATAGAGTTGAAACAACAGCTTGGTAGAAATGTGACAATTGTATGTAAATAAGAGGTCATTCTAATTAAAAAGTTTTTAATAGTTAAAATTTTGCTCAAACTTTGAAGTTTTTTCCTTTTTTGTAGAAAGTGAACCTGCGTTGCTAGGAGACAGAAACCTGAGCCAGCATCTCGTGACTACCCTGCGCGTGCACTTTGCGCATACACGTAGACCGACATTTCCTGCTGACGAAATGCAAATGTAACCAATCATTAGTCAGGTTTGATCCAAGCTGACCAATGGGAGGAGCGGAGAGGGGGTTGCAGTGTGGAGAAGTTTGGTGAGAAGATCAGAAAGAAAGAAAGATGGCGAGAGGAGGCAGGAGTCTGAGTAGAATACTACAGCATATGAAGCAGTTACCCAGCACAACCAGCCGGGAACTACACAACTCAAACAACCTCAGGTAAACTATTCATTCTTTGTTTACTCCATTAAACCTGGACGGTGTTTGAGAGTTTTTTAAAAAAGCCGACATTTTTATTGGAGGGAAACCGAAATTAATGAAGAATATTTAAGACTTAACTAAAGAAAGTTAGCTTTTTAGATGAAAAACATCCGGATATAATTTAAACTGTAAAACGTTTTCGTTTTAAATGGTAAAAAACGGGCGTTGCTAGACGTAAAGCAGCTGGAAGCGACGTAAAAGCAGGAGACCCCCATTCAAGCGGTCAATGAGTTCATCCGATTTGAAACCAGTTCTATTTCATTTAAATACAGATCGATACAAAATCATCGTTTTAACCGTGGAATATTTAAAAGGAACATTCTGTTCTATCGCTGTATGGGATAGAAATGTTTCGGATTCCAGTCTGTTGGTGTTTTTTAAGGATTTACCCCTTCATCACACCCATTGTCACTGTTTTACACTCCACAACACACACTTATCTCTCCTTTTCACCAGTAAAATTCCAAACAGATTTTACCATCTTTACTGCCTATTTCTTTCTAAAAATAGATCCTCTTCATTCTGTCTTCTTTTTTTACTCAAACTAAACCATAAAACGCGTTTAAGTAATTCATATTTTTTTTGTCACATTGTGATCAAAGTGAAATTTTGACAGACTTCTGCTTTAAGTATGAAAAAAAAAAAAGATAATAGGGCTTGGGTCTCGCTCAGAGATGGAGTGAGGAGCTCTGAGTAGAGCTGTGGCTCCTCCGGATTGAGAGAAACCAGATGGGGTGGTTCGGGCGTCTGGCTAGGATGCCTCGCTGGTGAAGTGTTCTGGGCAAGTCCCACTGAGAGTAGACCTGGAGGCAAAGCCGGGACGTGCTGGAGAGACGATGTCTTACAGCTGACCGGGGAATGCCTAGGGTTCCTCCCGGGTGAGCTGGAGGATACAGCCGGGGTGAGAGAAGCCTGGGTTTCCCGTCTGAAGCTGTTGCCCCCCCCGAGACCTAGTAATTTATTTAATTTATTACTCTACTATTACTATATTATATACTATTATATGCCATATTACTATTTATTACTATGATCAATAGAGTATGTAAAAAATAAATATTTTTTGAGGAGACAGTGGCTGAGTGGTAGAGCGTTCGCCTGCGGACCGGAAGTTAATCGAATGTTCGCGGGTTAGATTCCCACTGGGTTCACGTCTAGGGTCCTTGTAGAAGACACCTAACTCCCTCATTTCTCCCACCATTGGCACCGTCGTAGCAGGCTGCTGCGGTGTAGTAGTGCAGCACACAAATTTCCCCAGTGAGGGATCAATAGAGTATGTAAAAAAATAATAATAATTTTCCTACTGCTTTCTCCTTGGTCGAAATTTGTGCTCTAATGGAAGGAATTTCCCCTCGGGGATTAATAAAATATTTTGATTCTGATAATTTGCTTTGCACACAAGTGTCATTTTAATCTTGCGGGCTGTAATAATTTTTACAATAATAATAATAATAATTTTTGTAATAATGTAATAATTTTTCATATTAAGATGCAGCCCGCAGATGGCCCGCAGACTGCTAATCTGAGACCCCTGCTGTAAAGTGTCTGTAGTGCCGGTCAGTTGGTTGTGCAAGCCGGAATGGAAGGTGGTGGGGTGATTGCTCTCACAGTGGTTGTCTTGATGGTCCTGCACTGCTTCCCTGATGGCAGAGGTACAAACGGTTGGTTTCCTAGATTGGTGGGGTCGGTTACTATGTGTCCGGCCTTTTGATGAACCCAGGAGCTGTAGACTGAGTCCAGATCTGGTAGCCTACAATTCGCTGTGCAGTCCTCACCACCAGGCTGAATCAATTTTGTCCTGTGTAGTGCAGCTGCCGTACCACACAGTCAGGAGAGACAGGATACTAAGTTCACCAGAAGTTTAGTGGAGTGTCCAGAGAGCTCAACCTTCCTGAGGAAGAAGGGAGGTTTTTAGACCTTTTTCACCAGGTGTGACGTGTTAGCAGTTCACGAGAAGTCAGAGGAGATGTGGATACCCAGAAACTTTATGATATCAACATGCTCCGCAGCCATCCTCTGTAAGCAGAGAAGAGCGTGTTCAGTCCTCTTGGATATTCTGTGGTTCACTATCGCCTTTGTCTTGCTAGCGTTCAAGATGAGGTTGTTCTTTGCATGCCACTGTATGAGGTTGTGGACCCCCTTTTTGTACTGGATCTCATTGGTTATGAGACCCACCACGGTGGTGCCAGGAAAGCTGGGAGCCTATATCTGCTGCGTGTAACCACGCTGCCGTAATAGCGTCAACAGTCTGTCTCTTTTAACAAATAAAACTAAATAGAAACTATGTTATGTTCTTAAGTCTGATTTTTAATTAGTTTAAATCAAAACTAATTGTTTCAAATCCAAAACACAAGAAGCAAAAACGATCTAATTCATCCGAAATGTTTGATTAACACAGCAAATCCTTAATTACACCTTTAAAACTAATTGAATTTACTCATTAAGGAGTTGTTTTACAGATTTGAATTAAATTATACTAAAACTAAACCATAAAATGTGTGTAGAAGCAAACATTTTCTTAGTGTTAATAGAGAAAACGGAATAAAAACCACTCAGAAACATTTTCTTTATGAATTTCTGTTTTTTTAAAGGAAAATTTGTGTAAATGAACCCAAACGGTTTTACGGATGTAAGAAACAGCTAATTGTTCTAAATTACTTTTTAAACACTAGAAATTCTTAATTACACTGATTAAATTGAATAAAAAGACATAATAAGTGAAAAAAAATCAAACTGGTTGATGCCAACTAACTAAACTATCTCTTGGTCATTTAAATCCTCATAACTATCTTTTATTTTTTAAAAAAAAGAGAGAGATTTCCCACTTTTAACGCACACAAATTTTCCTAAACAGTGACTTTATGGTTTGATTTAAATTTTAAACATAAAAAAATAAGCATTGCCTTCTGTTTAAACTTATAAAGTTGATCTAAAATAGATCTTGAAATGTTTTCCGAACAGTGCTATTTGTCACTTTAAGCAAAGAGGTGAAGAAGTGCGTGCAGGCAGGCGGAAACGGGTGGAGAAAAGTATCAGGTATGATGTGTGACAGAAGAGTTTCAGCTAAAATGAAAGGAAAAGTGTACAAAACCGTGGTGAGACCCGCCATGCTGTTTGGTCTAGAAACAGTGGCACTGAGGAAAAGACAGGAAGCAGAGATGGAGGTAGCAGAGATGAAGATGCTGAGGATCTCTCTGGGAGTGACCAGGATGGACAGGATCAGAGGAACAGCAAATGTTAGAGGTTTTGGAAATAAAGTCAGAGAGGCCAGACTGAGATGGTTTGGACATGTGCAGAAGAGAGAGAGAGAGTACATCAAAAGAAGGATGCTGGATTTGGAACCACCAGGAAAGAGGACAAGAGGAAGACCAACGAGGAGGTTCATGGGTACAGTGAAGGAAGACATGAAGATAGTTGGTGTGACCAAAGAAGATGCAGCAGATAGGGTTAGATGGAAGAAACTGACTTGTTGTGGCGACCCCTGAAGGGAAATGCCGAAAGAAGAAGAAGCAAGTCATATACATAAATATTTCACTGTTCTGGTTTTAAAAAATTCTGATATCTTGTAAAAGTGATATTTTGAACCAAAAAATCTATTTGGCTTTAGCTCATTTTCACAAACACCTTATTTAAACGTTACAATTTTAAACTAGCACAGTGAACACTGATTTTACAGGTTTATGCTCTTTATTTCAATCTTTTTTTTGTCCCAACTCTTTTTTTTTTACTTTTTTAAACAGACATACAGAAGCATATTTTTAAGAAGTAACAATGTTTTTTCTGTTTTGGTTTGTATTCAACATAAATTCTAATGGCTCAGGAGTAGGAAAAGCACATTATGTTGTTTTCACTTTCACAGAATCTTTAGAACTGAGAATAATTAGTTTGAGAACTGACCTCCTTTGTGGAACTCAAACTGGTTCAATCCTGCCTCTGCACTCTGAACTGGGATGTCATGACCACTCCAGTTTCTCTCGGTACATCTGCGTGATTTTTGTGTGTGAGGTCAGTACAAAGTGTCACGTGTGTCAGGTTTCAGGTAAAAGGGAATTGGATCAGGACACAGATAAACAGACAGGTTTTGGCTGATCGTTGTGAAACAGTGACGTCATGTTAAATAAGGTTTCACTTTTCAGTTTAAACCCTCAAGCCAAATGGAATTAAGTTTACTTTGGTGTTTAGATTCTCTTTTGTGTTCCCGTCATTAGCATTTTGGGTGGTTCACATGTTTTTGTGTGGTTCAAAGTCCTTTTGTTCCTCCTCTTCTTAGGTATTGCTGCTTTTCTCCCGTTTTTACTGGTTTGGAAATTTTTTATTTAACATTTGAAATATTTTAGTTTTTTATTATCTTTTGATTTCTTTGTATTTCCATTTTTAGTATAGGTTTCAATTTGTTTTCAGCATGTTTATTATTATTATTTTTAACTGAGTCAATGTGTAACAGAAGCATTTTATTGGTGTCAAATGTGTGGAATTTAACCGTAGCAGCAGGAATCACGCAAATTCAGCATGTGGTGCACAATTTCTGAACTTCTCAAGCTTCTAGATTGCAATGAGAAAAGTAGGATTTAGTTTTTTTACCCCACAAAAATATTCTCATCATGAAAATACTTTCATTTCCTAACTTGTATTCACCAGAGGAATAAAAACCGGTATGTGAGTCATTAAAACTTGTTCATTTAAACTGACTGCTTCATCAAATTAGTTGCCGGTGGCAAAGTTATGCACGAAATCGCAGGTGTCTGCAATGAATGCCAGACACGGTCGACCAATCACAGTATTGGACACATCCCTCACCAGCAGCCAATCTCAATAGTCCTCCGTGCTGCTACTGCTGTCACGAGGAACGGTGTCGAGTTAAGTTACAAATGCATGACTTCAGAGAAGTTTGTGGGTCAGTATGTTCCTTTCCAGGATTAAATAAGTCCTCATTCATGGTGTCGGGGCGGCTGTGGTTTGGCGCTGGAACAGCAGCGCTCTCATTTTACCCCTTTAAGATTATTTTAGATCCTTAACCTTTCATGCAAAGTGAGAAATGTAAATGTATTTCTTATGAGCTCTTTATCTGTTAACTATTTTCTCAAGATTTTGCGTCATTTTTAGATTTAAAAAAAAATCAGATTAATTGCAAATGTTAACTGTCTTTTATCCGAGCCTGTGAGCGCTCCTCAGCATGAACAGTAACAACTATTCAGTCAGATGAGGAATTGTTTAGTGATTTTAGCAAGAAAAACAAGGGAGGGAGTGTTTGTTCAGGTCAAAGTTTCTTCAAAACAAGTTGGAATGAGGAAAGTGCACATTTAAACACATTTAATTGGAAATTGGGCCTAAAATTATCTAGATTTTAGAATAGTTTAATATTGTTGGAAATATCACTAATCAATTAATTCAAGTTTACAGATTTTTTTCTGATTTTTTTTTTTTTTTTTTTTTACCGCAGCCAAACCCTGATTGTTAACTTAATTCCACTACTTCTTTCTCTTTAGGCCAAACCGAACGTGCAGTCATGCCGTCAGACTTGAACAAAAGCAGTGTTCAGGACCTATGAAGTTCATTACGTAGTAGGAACACGCTGACCCTTCTTTCAGTTCTGGCATCTGAACGTCTGAGCGTGTCTGAAAATTGAGCGCTCAGCATGAAGTTTATTTTACAGCATGTCTCTGTTTTTTTAACTGGTATTACTGGGTTATTTGCTGCAGGCTTCGTGTTACAGCACATTTAGAACAAAATACTTACTGAGATAATATATTTCTCTCACGAATGAGTAAAAGGGGGGGTTGGAAATGACCAAGGTACTCAGAGCAAAGACAAAAATAGTCCTAAGAATGCGTAACATGATGCTAGAAAGAAGTCTGATAACTCTTTGACTTGGTGAAGTGGTCCCAAGACTCTGTTCTGTGGCTTTGTGAATTAGTCCTGTGTATCTGTGCAGTAGCTGTGGGACTCTGTAAGGCAGCCCCAGGACTTTGGGAAGTGGCCCCCAGACTGTGAATTAGTCCTGTCAGTATGTCCAGTAGTTCTGGGACTCTGTGAAGTATCTCTGGGGTTTTGTATATTAACCCTATGGCTTTGTGAATTACTTTGTGACCCTGTAAAGCACGGGTGGGCGAGCGTTTTGACTTATGGGCCACAAAGGCTTCCATCACATGAACAAAGCACCACATTTCTTTTGTTTTGGTGGGCGAATCGAAGATGATAACATGACATGTAGAAAACCTTTGACTTCAATACAATTATTTTAAATGAACAAGTCAAAATTTTTTCATTTCTGAATGTCTAATTTTTTGCCTCCACTCGTCTCTACATTGAACCACACTTTTATTTCATGCCTGAATGAAGCCCATCTGCTGTAAGAAACAAACACATTACGAGTGAAAAATGACTTTTTGCATGGGAAAATTGACAAAATACCAAATGGGAGACAACAACTTAGGAAGCCGGATTTTCCTGAATTGCTTCTCAATAGTTATGAATGTGTCTGCCATCTATTAGGAAACATGGCAATTTATAAGGGGAAAACACAATAAATAGATTAATTCGTAGAATCTCCTCGTATTTGGTGGGCCAAATTAAAAGGTTTGGCAGATCGCACATGGCCCCGGGCCGTAGTTTTGCCGACCTCTGCTGTAAAGCATTCCTCCTCTGGAGTTAGTAAAGTTGCAGTAGGTGCAGACTCTGTGTAACTGCCTTTTCTGAACTCTTGTCCTACTTTGATTGTTTGTGAAATGTGGTAAAGACACTAATAGAGGTCAGTGATCATGAATGGTGAAACACAAACATCACAGGACACCTTTGTTCAGGACGTCATGCAATGCAGGCAGTCTATTTGTGTCTGGACTTTTGCTTCCTGGAAAGAAACGGGGTAGCTAGAATTCCACAGGGATCATCCTGGCACATGCCGATCAGCTTCGGTCAAAGCTTTTTAACCTGGTAAATAAGCACGATAAAGCCTCTGGTATCGTGCTTATTTGAACGCTAATGGTTTTATAAGAACAGGATGTAACCAGCATGTTTATATTCCTGATAAAAACACAGTGAGTAGGTTTGTGATGTAAATTGTGAAAAGATTTACTGAAGCGTTGCTAGATCGGAAATCTGAAAAGCATAAAAAAATTTTCCAAATAAACTCCAGTTTCTTCTTGGTATTTTACCCTTCATGGTCTTTCTAGTTTATCTGTTGCAATATTATTGAACTTTTTTTGGTTTATCAGGAAGACTATTGGAAAACCAAAATCTTAACATTTGCATTCAGATAAATTAGTTTACAAGTTTTTTTTTTTTTTTTTAATAAAAAATTCAATGATTTACTTTGAAGGGTTAGAGTCTGCACAATGGCCCAGTGGTTAGCCCAAAATTGCCCCTAGGAATGAGTGTGTGTGTGGATGGTTGTCGTGTGTGTGGCCCTGCAACAGACTGGTGAACTGTTTGGTGTGTGTCCTGCCTCTCGCCTGAAATCGGCCAGTATAGGCTCCAGTAGCGCCCCGCAACTCCAATTGGGATAAGCGGTTCAGAAGACTAACAAAATCTTTTGGGGTTCAAATATTAGCATTAGCTTAGTGGTAGAATGTCTGATTCCCACTGGGCCCATGCCCAAGTGGCCTTGGAGAAGAGACCTAACCCTTAATTACCCCCACCATTTGCGCTGTTGTGGCTGCCTGCTGTAGTGAAAAAAATATATAGATATACTGTACATGCATGATGGTAGGATAGCTCGGTGGGCAGGGCAACCGTCATGTAACCAGAAAGTCGCTGGTTTGATCCCCCGGCCAGAATCCAGGCCGAGGTGTCATCGAGCAAGACACCAAACTCCCAATTGCTCCTAATGATAGTAGTTTGCGCCTTGCATGGCAGCACCCATCATCAGGTATGAATGTGTGTGAATGTAAGCTACGATTTAAAGTACTTTGGATGCCAGCGCAGGTACACAAAAAAAGCGCTATATAAGTAGAGTCCATTTACCCCCACGCCCCCACACACACACTGTATAATCAGCTATTAATTTGTATATAAAATAAAGTAATAAATGGTATGTTTTTGGTGTTATTGACATACACTTAATGAGGATGACTAAAATTTACCAGAAGCAATCCATAAAATGAATCATCAGATTAATATCAGGAAGAGTAACAAGGGTCAAAGGTTGGTAGATTATTGATTTGAAAATCAATCAATCTGAATAAAGAACCATCTTTCTTTTTGGTGTGTAAAATATGAATTTCCTGGTCATGTTTATGGTCAATTTACATATTCATATCCAATTTTTTTTTAACTCTTAAAGTTATAAAAATCAAGCACCATTGTTCTATTTAATCATCTAAACAATATCTTTCAATATTAAATACAACCCATGTTTCAAAAGTTACTTTATGAGCAATGAAAGATACTTAGTTTAGTTTTGATTTCCTTAAAATAGAAATACATCAGTATCTATTTATTGATTGATCGATATATGCGCTATTATTAGAAAAAAAAAGAGAGATAAATTGTAGCCTCTGGAGAAACTCGTCTTGATAACTGGACATGTTTTTGTTCATTTTTAGCAATTGTTTTAGGAAAGTTTCTACGTGGATCACAAAGCTCAGAGACAGTTAGGTACATGACTTGTCTTTGCTTACTAGATGTGGGCTTTTAAACTAACAATTTTATCAGTGTGCAAAAAAACTCTCCCTGCTCAGTCTGCAGCTTTTCCCATTTTTCTACTTGTAGTCTCCTGGGGTTTAGTTGCTAAGGAAGTAGTTCCTGTTTATAGCTTCAATCGAAGAGCCCCAAAAAAGTTCAAACAGACCTTAAAAGGCGCTCAACATTATGTTGCTTTAAAAGTACTGTAAGAGTTTATACTGATGAAATGTTCACATGTTGTTTTTGCTGAACAGGAAGTAGAAATCAGGGTCATTTCAAAAGTTTCCAAAGCTGTGCCGTCACTGTGTTAGATTGACTCAGAGCCTCACTGTGTGTCCTCACTGTTTGTTTTGTTATCAGGTATCTATCGTCATGCGGGATCCTGATGACGCGCGTTCCTCCCCTGCTGGGTGCAGCCATGCCAGGTCGTGCCTTTGTGCTTCCAGCCCGCAGCTTCTTCAACCTTACAGAGTCCTTGTCCAAGAGGAAAGAGTACTCAGAACGACGCATCATTGGGTTGGTTCAAACTTCCGTCATTGTGCTTGTAAATGCTGAAACAAACCCCACCATAATCTGTGGAGTTTGATGCAGCACATAACAAATTTATAGACAAAACAAAAACATCTTACAAATTTTTTTATAAACTGATCCGAATCCAAAATACATAAGAATTGGGAGGGTTTTTAAGAATATAAGTAGAACAAACTAAAACCACAAGAAGTGGTTACAAAGAGTAAAATAACCCAGAAAAAAAATCCTTCAGGAAGAAGTAAAGTTGTTCGATACGTGGGTAAAGTTTTTCTAAGAATGAGTAAATTATTATGAGCATTAGTAAAGTTGTCCTAGGAATGAATACAGTGATTCTGCACATGAGAAATGTGTCCCCAGGATCAAGTAAAGTGTCACAGACGTTAGTAAAGTTGTTCCGGGAACGACTTAAGTACACCAGGAATAACTAAAGTAATCCTGGGAAGGAGTAAGGTAAGTTAGGAAGAAGTAAAGTTATCCCGAGGAATAATTAATAATTAAAAAAGCTTTAGCAAAGTTCTAGAAACAGGTGGAATAGTTTTAGAAACGAGTACAGTGTCAGGATTGTCACAGAAATGAGTAAAGTAGTTTTAGGGATACTGTTGGAGTAAAGGGATTGTACATTTGAGAAAAGAGTTTCTAGGACAAAGTAAAGTATCATGAACATTAGTAAAGTCGTCCTTGGAATGAGTAAATAGTTCAAGGAATGAGTCATAAACAGGATTGCATGGTTTCCAACCCATTGCGGTAAATACCACAATATCTAATTGATATTTACCGTCTCGGCAGAAACAGGTTTCTGACACCTAAAGCAGTTTAAACTCTCAGACATTCTATTCCTTACTTTCTCCACAAATGTATGAAAATGTTTCCATTGCAGAATGAATCAATCTTAGCTGAGCCTAATACTCATAATGCAATGATCTGTTTCTGGATATTTTGGGCTGTGAGATCTTGAAATGGTTGGGTACAGAATATAGATGTAAATAGAATATATTCTGTTTTATTGGAATTTGATTTCTACTGTCTTAATTGTCATTTTTATTTTATTTATCCTTTATTTAGCCAGAAAGGTCTCATTGAGATACGATATCTCTTCTTCCTGGGTGTCCCGGTCAAGAAAGCAGGTCATACAAAAATAAAATACAGACAAAAAAAAAAAAGAAAGAGTGGAGGAAGAGTGGCTCGACACAAAGCTCCTCCCAGATGAAAGAACTCCTCACCTGATCTCTGAGTGAGAGCCCAGCCACCCTGCTGAGGGAACTCATTTCATGCCCATTTTCAAAGTCCTTAATTCTGACAGAAATGTAATTCTAAATGTAATCTGTAGGAACTCTGCAGGCCTACAGTATTTATATGTTTCATGGTTCTATGAAACACAAATAGACTAGAACTTGAATACAAGTCTTTCCTTTCTGACACCTCACCAGACATAGAAGACAGTTTTTATCAGGTTTCGGACAGTTTACGCCACCGTCTTGTCAGAAACGCAACCCTGGTTATGATCAATAGTTTCAAAGGAATAAGTAAAGTGATCCCAGGCATTGGCAAAGTTGTTAAAGGAACGGCTAAAGTGATCTTAGGTATTTATTAAGTTATCCTTGACATGACTTAAGGGTTTTCGGAACGAGTAAAGTGTCCATAGAAATAAAGAAAGTATCATAAGGATTAGTAAAGTGAATGTAGGAATGAGCAGAGTGTCCTAGCGGAATGTTTACAACTCAAAGAGAACACATTAACAAATTTTTTAGTGCTGGATTTAAACTTTAAGACCTTCTTTTTAATTGGCTCCAAGCTGTCCTGTTGTGATGAGCTGGGTTTATCTCTTAAACCAACAGAGTCTCAAAACACCTGGTTAATGTGCTTTAAAGTGGTAAAACTCCAGAAAGTATTTCTAAAGTAGATTTAAACACAGTTTGGTATAAAGATGTTCTCTGTTTTGCCGTCTGGTTGCAGCGAGTTAACAGCAAAGGAAATATTTAGTCCTTGACCTGGTTGTCTCGGTCAGCTTCATGTGACAGACTTATCTCCTTTCATAACCCTTATCTTCTTACTCCGTTAGATCAGAGACAAACTTCACATGCTCACTGCAGCTTTTCTTCTCTCTTACTGAACTTTTATTTGGTGGAAGTTCATAAATCATCTTTACGTAACGTCTGAAGTTCTGATTTAATGCAAATGAACAATTTAAACCTAAAATGGTTTTAGATCTACTTATAATTATTTATAAAATATCAATTTTAATGTAGTTTTACTTTAAAAAATAATCCCTATACAATAGTTCATCGGGATTAAAGCATTATTTAAATCTCATTTGAATCATACGGACAAAGAAACATTTGGGACAAATACAAAAATAGAACATGTCTTAAATTTTTAGTTCCGTAGGAACATTTAGCAGCGAAACAAGATGAAAACGCATTAAAAAAAATGAATGAATTAAAAAAAAGAAACATGAAACAGAAAACAATGTTACTAATTTAATTGAATTACTTTATTAATTCCTGAAGGAAAATTTGAGTGCTGCAGTGTAAACACCTCGTTGCCCCCTCAGCCCTATCCACCGGCGTCCCAGTTCGGTCGCACTGTGTCCAACTTAGCAACCCAAAAGCTGGAGTCCAGAATGGGTCACAAAGCCAGGCCGCATTGAAGAACACCAAACTGGTCTCTCTGTATTTACTGGGTCAAATAATGAATCAATTGGAATAATAATAGTTCCGTTCTGTCATCTTGCGCTTGTTCCGGGGTCGGGTCGCGGGGGCAACAGCCTCAAATGGGCACCCTAGGCTTCTCTCCCCCCGGCTGCATTCTCTAGCTCACCCGAAAGGATCCCAAGTTGTTCCCCGGCCAGCTGTGAGACATAGTCTCTCTAGCGGGTCCGGGGTCTGCCTCTTGGTCTCCTCCCGGTGGGACGTGCCCAAAACACCTCGCCCGCGAGGCGCTCGGGGGGCACCTTGACCAGATGCCCGAACCACCCCATCTGGCTCCTCTCGACCTGGAGGAGGAGCGACTTGACACCGAGCTCCTCCCGGATGGCAGAGCTCCTCACCCGATCTCTGAGTGAGAGCCCAGCCACCCTGCGGAGGAAGCTCATTTCGGCCGCTTGTACCCGCGATCTCATTCTTTCGGTCACCACCCACAGCTGGTGACCATAGGTGAGGGTTGGAACGTAGAATTGATTGGAACGCAGAATTGAACGTAAAATTGAATGAAACAGTGTCATTAAACAAAGTAAAACCATGTAGATAAAATATAACAAACTATAAAATATATATAACATGTGACATATTAAAAAAAAAGCTTTAAAGCAACATGGTAAGCCTTTTTTTTTTTCAATTTCAGTACTAACGTTTTATTACGTTAAACAAGGGGTGTCCAAATCCGGACCTCGAGGGCCGGTGTCTTGATGGTTTTCCACACGTTGCTGTATCAATAAAGCTGACTCACAGCCAATAGAATTTGGCACAATGACTCGATTAATTGGATCAGGTGTGTAGATGCAAGAATATATGGAAAACCTTCATGACACTGGCCCTCGAGTACCCGATTTGGACACCCTGCGTTAAACAGAACCAAAACGTTAGTACTGAAATTTCGAAAGAAGAAGAAGCACTGCTGGTGTTTGACAATATAATATATAATTGATTTAATGGGTCGTAAATTCTTGTGTTTGTTTAAATTCTTAGTTTTACTCAAACAGTTTATACGTGTTGGTCACTTTGATTTCTTCATTTTTGTTGTCCTTTTGCTCTTCTCAGAGTTGTTTGGATTGTTCGGGGTCACAAGTTCCATACTGACCCTGTTTGGTGTTGCATCAGGCCGTGTGTGACCTTTGACTCTGTGCTGCAGGTATTCCATGCAGGAGATTTACAACGTGGTCGCAGGAGTGGAAAACTATCGCCTCTTTGTGCCCTGGTGTAAAAAGTCGGACGTGGTGTTCAGGCGTTCGGGATTCTGCAAGGCTAAGCTAACCGTGGGTTTTCCTCCTGTAGTGGAGAACTACACCTCACTGGTTACCACAGTACGCCCCCATCTGGTCAAGGTAACACACTCTAACCAAACGATAGAGAAATAACATTTTATCAATGACATTTATTTATTTTACACTCAAAATAGATTTTTTAAAATTATATTTCCTATAATGTTTTTGATTGTTTGGTTTTATTAGTTTGAGATTATTTTTTAACTATTTAAATGGGCAGTGGTCCTCGCCTGGAAAAGGGTTCAATGCCACCTGCAGGTCAGGTACAGGGTCCTACCCCAAGTGGAGGAGTTTAAGTATCTCGGAAAGAATGGAGCGTGAGATCACCAGACAGATTGGTGTAGGTGATCGGTATAGGGTTTGCAATAATAAGGACGCTGCGCCAGTCCGTTGTGGTCTCAGTTTACCAGTCGATCTACGTTTCTACCCTCACTACCGTCACCAGCTGTAGGTGGTGACCAAAAGAATAAGCTCATGGAGACCACCGGCCAAAATGAGCATCCTCTGCAGGATGGCTGGGCTCTCACTCAGAGATGGAGTAGAGCTGTTGCTCCTCCAGATTGAGAGAAGCCAGATGGGATGTTTCGGGCATCTGCTAAGGATGCCTCCCGAGCACCTCACTGGTGAAATGTTTCGAGCACGTCCCTATTTGAGTAGACCAAAAGGCAGACCCAGGACCTGCTGGGGGGACTATGTCTCACAGCTGGACAGGGAACACCTCAGGATCCTTCCGGTCAGCAACGGTGAGAGAAGCCTGGAAAGCAGCAAACAAATTTCCCCGGTGAGGGATGAATAGAGAAATTCATTTTTCATTTTCATTTTTTCCTGATGAGGCTGTTGCCCCGGATAACGCAACGGAACTATTTAAATGTCCGTTTGTGCAAAATTTTATGTCTTTAAATGATTATAAAAAACTAAAATATTTACTAAAATGCACTTTGAGAAACTCTCATGCTCTGCTTTAGATTCACTCACCGGCTCATCATTTATAAGGTTTACTAACTCTTGAGTTTGGCTAATGAAGTCAATTAATACAGATAAGAAGATGGAGGAATGAATAAAAAAGTTGATTATTTAGCCCAAAATTATTTATTTAGTCTAAAAGTACAGAATCAACTAGTTTAATGTTGATTCCATTGTAGAATAAATTTGATGACATGTTTACAAACCATTTAAATCAGTGTGGATTTGATTAAAATAATTCTATTAATGAATTCTAATAAATATTTTCAGGAATTTACAGATCAAGTTAACGAGTCCGTGTGAGTGGAATTTCTTTCTGCAGGTTAAATTTCCTGCATAATGAAACGGCTTTAAATTAAGACTCCGAGCCGAGCGTTATGAAAACCACCTGGACAAACACAGGCTGAGATCTGTCTGACTCCTCTAGTCGTTTTTCAGTACCAACTAGAGATGAACTTAAAGGATCACTTCCAAGTCGTCCTATACTTCTACCGCTAAAAGCAAGTGAACGTCAATCCTTTGAACTTTGAACTCTACTCATCTGTTTTGGAAAATGATCCAAAAAGATCACAAATAAATTTTGATGGCAAAGAATTCAAGAACCTTTCACATGTGACCTCTTCAAAGTCACAGAGACTTGAACCGTTCATCATTCATACAGTTTGTAATATTAGGCAGGCAGAGTCATGTTTGATCAATTTATTCTTCTTTTGACAGCAAAAACCTGCTTTTTTAAGATGAATTTTTATTTAATATTCCTCAACAATTCTCCTTTAAGCTGGATTCTAGATGTTGATATATTTCTAAATCCTACTGAGCTTATTTATTTCTGCTTTTACTCTATCATGTGATAAATACAAGTTGTGTGTGTCGCTCTACAGGCTTCGTGTTCGGATGGAAAACTGTTCAACCATCTGGAAACGGTGTGGCGTTTCAGCCCGGGTCTCCCCGGATACCCACGCACCTGCACCGTGGACTTTGCTGTGAGTAGAAGAAACTTATTTAGCAGATTAAAACTCACCTGAGACAGATGAGTCCCAGATGTTCTTGTTTGGGAAACTATGGTCTGAACTGGGGCTGCACATCATCGCAGTATTAACTCCAGCTAATTAGCCAATCAGAAATAAGCTGCAATTTTAACTTTAATTTTTTCATTTAGTCATTACTAAATGACTAAATTTAGTAGTACAGACTCACACAGAGTTTGTAGCGTCTCTGTGTGAGTCTGAACAGCCAAGTGATTGGTCAGGGAGATGACGGTTAACCAAACGCTTGATTGTAGCGGGATCAATGGGCGGGGCCTCGCCACACGGCTAGCACGTATGTCTGTAAACATTGCTGTGTGATTTCAAAACGGCAAAAAGTTGGAAAGAATGTCAAAAGAGAAATTCTTTGAAAATAAAACATTAACATAGTAATAACAATAAATTGTACTTATTTCAAATTTGGCAGGACGGGTTAAACCGTTTAATGGGCCACATGTGGCCCCTAGGCCGTAGTCGTCGCACAGCGCAGCAACTGTCTTCCATTCATAAGGAACTTTTTACTTTCTGCTCTAAATGAAACAATGTTTATAATAACTGGAGGAATTAAAAAGTTGATTTAAATATTGTTAAAACTACAGTAAGAATCGTTCCGTTTTGTTTTTCAGATACGGCTGTGTTCTTTATTTGAAGCAAATTTTTTTAAAGAAGTTTCAAACTTTTCAATTTAATATAAAGTTTTTCTTATATTTAATTTTGCGATCTCTAGAAATGTTAATATATTGATTATCATAATAATTTATTTGTTATAGACTAGACCCCCAGTTAAAAACTAGATGGACAACAACCAAAAAAGTAAAACAAGAACGTACGTATAAAAAGACAGTTTTATCAATGTGTCCATGGGTTGGACTGAAAGCGCACTGCAATGAGACTTTGGTTGATAAGAGACATTTAAAAGTTTATCAACTGACATGTTCAGTCTGCAGATAAAAGCGTGCAGCAAAGTTCCTAAAAGAGCCTGTAAAGTTTCACTAACGCAGACACTCTTGTCGATTGTGAGCTCCACATGAGCAACCGAAACATATAATAGTACATTTTATATCTAAGGTGCTTTTTTTGTGAATTCAACAACATGCATGTATAAAATACAACAATAGGTTAAAACTACAACAGCTTAAATATATTGTAGGTCACCTGAAGGCTTTGAAACCTCGATCACATCGAGCTCAGCCGTTCATTTTTAATACAGTTTATAACTAGGCAGGTGGAGGCGTTTTGTTCAATGACTTGGTGTTTATTTATTCTTATTGTAAAATTACAGCAAAATTCTATGAACATCTTATATCGGGTCATTTAAAAAAAAATACCGTCCATCTGGTTCTTGTTCAGCCTTCTGGTTTCATTTTAAATCTTTAAGTAATCCTCCCGAGCCTCCTCAGAAAAACTCTAACTCCTCCTTTCTTTCTCTCTTTAGATCTCCTTCGAGTTTCGCTCCCTCATCCACTCTCAGCTGGCTCACGTCTTCTTCGACGAGGTGGTGAAGCAGATGGTCACCGCCTTCGAACGTCGTGCCTCCAACGTATACGGCGCCGAGACCCCGATCCCTCGCGAGCTGATGTTCCACGAGATCCACCACACGTAGCGGCCGCACAAACACGCCAAAGAGACAGAAAACTGCAAGTGCCTTTCCCACCGCAGCCCGACTGCTCCGCCTCTCAGTATTTTTACAGCCGCTGTGGCTTCACCCCGCCCACATCAGGAAACAATGGAGACTCTGACTTTCTCGTTCACGCACATCAAACCAGCTGCTGAATCGATAAACTCTTCTACAAAGTTTCTTAACTATTCAAATGAAAAAAAAACCTTTCTGGTTCCAGATGTTTGGTGGGTTTTTATAAGAGGATGAAGACGTTGGCGTGGGAAGGAAATGTGCAGATTTACTGGACATTTTTACCTATTTTCTCACTTTTTTATCAGGGAAATGACTAAAAAAGATTGAATGCAACAAATATCCCAACATTTCCCCTTTTTATTTATATCTGAAACATTAAAGAAGCCTTTTAAAAACTAGAATACAAAGAACTAACAATGAAAAAATAAAAGTAAAATATTGTAAATATCATGGAATCAGAGATAAAAACGGTTACAAATATGAGGGAAGTTACTTTAAAAGAAGCCGATTTATTAATCCATCTTTAATATATGAATTTAACACAAAAAAAGATCAAATAATTAGATGAATGTATCCAAAAATGAAGCTGTAAAGATGAGCAGAGGCAGCAGCATGTTTAAAAAAAAAAAAAAAAAGGGCACAAAGACTAGAAAATATGGAAAAAAAAAAAGAAGAAAAAATTCTAATGATTTCAAACCAGCAGACTGGATGTTCACTGTGAACACACACATACACACACATCTTTTAAATGCTGCATTTCCAGCTGTTTTGATTCTGTTCCGTTGTCTTCCGCTTATCCGGGGCTGCGTCGTGGAGGCAACAGCCTCAAACGAGAAACCCAGGCTTCTCTTACCCGAGCTGTATCCTCCAGCTCACCCGGAAGGATCTCGAGGTGTTCCCTGTCCAGCTGTGAGACATAGTCCCTACAGCTCGTCCCGGCTCTGCTTCTTGTTCTCCTCCCGGTGGGATGTACCCAAAAAACACCAGCGAGGCGCTCAGGAGGCATCCTGACCAGATGCCTGAACTTCCCCATCTGGCTTTTCTCGACTTCGAGGAGCAACGGCTCTACTCCGAGTTCCTCCCGGATGGCAGAACTCCTCACTCTATTTCTGAGTCAGAGCCAAGCCACCCTGCTGAGGAATCTCATTTCAGCTGCTTTATCCGCAATCTCGTTCTTGGTGAGAATGGGAACGAAATCGACTGGTAAAACAAGAGCTTTGTTTTTCGGCTCAGCTCTTTCTTTTGCAAATGATCGAAGCAGTGTCCTGATTATTGCAGGCGCTGCACCGATCCGTCTGTTGATCTCCTGCTCCATCCTTCCCTCTCTTGGGAACAAGCCCCCAAAATACTTAAACCCCTCCACTTGGGAGGGGTTTAAGGGTGTTTCTTTCACCCTTTTCGGGGCGAGGACCATGGTCTTTGCTGGCGCTGATTCCCATCCAGACCACTCCACACTCGGCAGCAATTCAGACCAACAAGAGCTGGAGGTCATGACCACATCGTCCGCAAAAATCAGAGATCCGATTCTTAAGTCACCAAACCGGATCCCTGTAACGCCTCAGCTGTGCCTAGATATTCTGTCCATTATGTTACTTTTATTATTATTTTACCAACGCTGAAGCAAAGCGGTGTTACAGTAATGTAGAAAAGGCGTTTTATGAAGTGTGCAATATCATCTGCAAAAATTATTGGAAATGAAACGTCTCGATCGTCAAAATACACTGTCTAGATGACACTTTTTCTACGTGCGTACGGAGTTGTCTACGCCCATTCTTCAAATCCACATGGAATTAATTAAATCTGGAGTTTTTTTAAGAGATTTATTTACTGGAGATGAAGTTTTTAGATCTATTTTAAATTCAAAGTGGAAATGAATTAAATACGATGTTAAACTGAAGCAAACAGTTTGAAGCTTCGTCATTAAAATCTGATCTGAGATCATGTCCTGCTGCAAGCTTCAAACACAACCAGATGTGTACGGCTGTAAAAATAAATTATAATAAAATATTAAGGTTTATTTTCAATTATTCTTCTCAGATGAGTCGTCATGGCTGTCAGAAATTTGACTTCATCACATAAGCAGATTAGATCTGAATTAATTTGACGAGAAAAAACATGTTTAATGTGTTTGGATTGGGGCTTAGGTCTCCAAATAGCAGAAAACCAGTTTAACTTAACCCAGTTTAGACTTTTTATTTTTAAAATAAGGTCAAAAATATTTTTCTGAATATATAATGAGATAAAACCAATTGAACCAGATGTTTTTTTTTTCATTCAAACATCTGGAAGTCCTGCATGAGAACAATGTGATATTTGGACACAATTTGGAAAAATCAAGAGATTAATCTCATTTTTTAAAATTTTCTGGCTGCTCTAATCTCGTCTAATCTGGTTAAAATCAAAACATTCTGCTGGAAATGTTTTTATTTAAATTTATATTCACATGTTTTTTTTTTATCTCCATGTGACTGCGGACCCCTCTCAGAGCCCGCCTCCCAGAGTCTGCTGGCAACATATTTATCTTTTAAAAGAAGATTATTACTCATTTTATTTATTGTCTAGTTTTTTTTTTCTGTAAAAAGTTTCCACTCTGCTCATCATGTAGGAGGTGTCTCCGTACATCTGCATGGGGAGTTGGTTGCTGTGTTTAAATGTTTGTGTTGAATGACAGAAAGTTGCACCAACTGCATGATGTATAAAGTATTTTTTCTTAAAAAAAACGGTCTGATTTGTTTTTTTCTATCATTTTGATGGCGGTTTGTTTGGATATGAAACAGGTGGAGAAACATCTTCCTCTCGATGGAGAGAAGAACATATCGGGGGTCCCTCTAATTCATTGATGAAGGGTGTATTGTGTTTACATGCTGTAAAAATTCTTATCTGGTACCAAACATGGATAAACATGCTTAAATTGGGACTGAAATGTTCTGTTCCGTTGTCTTCCACTTATCCGGGGCCGGGTTGCGGGCAACAGCTTCAAACGGAAATCCTCCAGCTCACCCAGAAATATCCCGAGTCGTTCCCCCGCCAGGTGTGAGACATAGTCTCTCCAGCAGGTCCGGGGTCTACCTCTTTGTGTCCTCTCGGTAGGACCTGCCTGAACCACATCACCAGTGAGGCGCTTGGGAGGCATCCTGACCAAATACCCGAACCACCCCATTTGGCTTCTCTCAACCTTGAGGAAGAGCGGCTCGACAGCGAGCTCCAACCGATGGGAGAAGTCCTCACCCAATCTCTGAGTGAGAGCCCAGCCACCCTGCGGAGGAAGCTCATTTCAGCTGCTAGTAACCGCTATCTCGTTCTTTCGTGAGGGTGGGAAAGTAGATCGACTTGTAAATCGAGAGCTTTGCTTTTCGGCTCAGCTCTTTCGTCAACACAACGGACCGATGCAGCATCCTAGTTATTGCTGACGCCGCACCGATCCGCCTGTCGATCTCTCGCTCCATCCTTCCCCCACTCATTAACAAGACCCCGAGATACGTAACCTACTCCAGTTGGATTAGTTTTCCACCGAACTTGTTCAAGTACATTTAATTAGTTTCTGACATTAAATTCTCCTTCCTCTATCTTGGTCCCCACGTAGTCCCACCTACTGTTTGTGCACGACACAGCGTAAAGCTCATTTAAGACTGCAAATACAGTTTAAAACACATCAAATTAATAAAACTTGCAAATTCTTCTATGTTTTTATTTTGGTGTAATCACATAAAAAAAATGGTCCCTTTTTGGACTAAGCATGAGTAGACCATAAGCACCAAATTGTTTACTGCTTGGAAATGAAATGGCAAAATGTGGGCGTGGTGGAGAACAAAATCTATAGTGACAAACAACCTGGTATTTGAATAGTATCCAAATATTGAACAAGAGAGCTCACAAATGACTTGAAAAAATAAAACTAATCCAGGAGGGATTTTTTTAAAACTGCAATCTATTATTTTTTTGTGAACCAATTCAAACATGTTCTGTTAACAATCCAACTTTGCTCTTAAATTAATCAACCAAACTTGTTTTTATCTGCTTGTTTTGCAAAGTTATTAGGTTCCCTCGTTACTGTTCTAAGTGAATTTATTATAAAAGTCACATAATTTGATGGATTTACATGTTCCAGCTTCATTTAGAGAAAAAGCTCACACTGAATTATTCATATTGCACCTGCTCAAGTTGATCAAAAACTCAATATTCAGCTCCATATTTGGCTTTTTAAAGTCTCGAACAGGTGTTTGGTTTCTCCTACCCCACCATTTTGGAATGACAAACATTTTAATGCAGTTCTGAGGAAAAAAAATAATAAACTAACTTTTTTCATCCCTGTAGACCTTTTCTGATTGGACAAGATGCAGTTTGTTCATAATAATACAGTTTTTCTTAATAAATCTGTTATATTCCCATTTTTAATGACCCTTGCTGCTCATTCTTGTCTCCATTGATTCCTTCTCACACTCGAATCTAACACATTGTACTTTTTCAGGATGCTCCACATATGCATTATCCCTTCAATCCATATCAGGTATTGGTAAGGTACTGTTGGCCACATCTGCCCTTGAGCAGACTGAAATACAGACTTTTGCACCATCGGCCCCTCTGACCATCACCAACCAACCAATTACTCACACACCATCCAGACTAGGCAACGTGGGGGAAGTGTCTTGCCCAAGGACACAGCGACAATTTAATCTCAATGGTCGTCCTACTGTTGCACCAGGGGTTCCAGCGGTCGCCCATCCAAGTACTGACCTGGTCAAGACTCTTTAGCTTCTAAAGTCTGATGGGATCAGACATTGACAGGCTGGTATGTCCCGTCAATACATATTTTTAACATTCTAGGCCTTTTTGTTTGACCTTTGCCACATTTATTTTCATCTTACACTGCATCTTCCTGCTCTCCTGTCTGCTCTGGCATCTGCTTTCTTTCCAGATGACACTCCAAGTGTTCCGAATCTTATGAACTGTACAAGTCCAGTCATCTAGAAGCACCTTTGTAAATTTCAAACTGTGTTTTTCAACTTTCACCATTTTGACCTCTTAATCTTCCTCACTACCAGTCATCCCATACACCACCAGTCATCTCATACACCACCATCTTTTTCTGGAAGGTAGGATTCATTCTAGTCATTGCTTAGGTATAGTTTTCCTGTTTCTCTTTACTATGAACGTATTCCTTATTCCTCTGTATGATTTTGATGGTTGTCTAGTCTCAGGAGTGACCAATTTGGACAATTTTGGTCTCAAAACGGTCGGCTATATTGGGAATGGTTGCTTTATATTTAAATTTTGCATAGATTTTTAAATATTTCAGTTTTAGTTATCTTTGTACCATAAACACTGAGCTTCCCCCAAAATGATTACACTCTTCAAACCTCAATATTTCAAGCATACTTTCAGCTAGAAACAAATTTTTACGTGCTCTCAAAGATTTTGGAGTTTTATAAAAGTGTTATACTTTTTGAGATATGACTGTTTAAAAAGAATAAAATTGAAAAATGCCAGCAGATGGAGTATTTTATTGTATGGATTTTATGGTTTTAATGTCTTGTCAATTTAGCACGTTTTAATGGTTTTAACCCTTTAATCTACTTCACCTGCAACTATCTAGTAATGCAGTCCCTGATTGGTCTATAATAGATGATTGTCTGCAGGAGTAAAGAGACACAATCATGTATGGAAAGCCATCCGGTCCGCTACATACACGTAATCTAATGTGCAAAAAGATAATCTAGCACTCTGAATTTCAAAACTAGCGCGCGAAATGTTCAATCTAGTTTGCTAGATTTCAAATCAAGTGAACATTTGGTGCGAAAGATTTATTATTTAGCGTGCTAGATTACGTGCGTATGGTGGCCCAGATGGCTTTCCAAACTAGATTTATATATAGCGCACTATGGCCCGGATGGCTTTCCATACATGTGGTGACCCAGATGGCTTTTCATACTAGGTTTATATATAGCGCACTATGGCCCAGATGGCTTTCCATACTAGGTCTATCATTTATCCTGGACATTTGGCCATGTTACATTTCCATCGAGTCTCCTGGACTAGACCACCGTTTTGTATCATGTCATCTGCTTTTCTACTTGTCCTAATTCAAACATTTAAGCTCCTACTTTAAATTCTGGACTTTTGTTGCTCATTTTCTTTCTTTTCCAACAGAAAAACCTTTTTTAATCTAAGAGATGAAACAATATTACATTTTAAAAGGCAGACAGTTTGAGTCATCAGACCTTATTTATGATTTACACATATTGGTATAAAAACATTGAAAAAGTTACAAACTGTTAATTAATGAACATCTGCAAACATTAAAATGAGTTTTTAATAAAAAGCACTAAGTGGACCCGAGTACAGATTATTTATTAAATAAAAAAGCAATGTCTGAACACAGGCGTCTCCTATAGGAGGTTTTCAGAAATTACAGACCAGACTAAATTTCATAATTAAGTTCTTCACGATCGACCATGATCACGAGGAAACACGTTCCTGCTGAATCTGCTCACAGGCACTCTTCATCCAGACATTAAAAAAAATGAAAAATTAATCTATAAGCAGACTTTTTAAACTAGATTTAATCACCAATGATAAACACATATATAAAAAAAGAAATCAATTAAACAAAACAAAAAGCTACGACAGTAAAAGGATGTAGACGTTGAAGACTTTTGCCTCTGGATGCTTCTTTCAGTTCGTTTCAGTCTCATTTTGCATCTCTGTGATTCACATCGGTCACTTTGGAAACGAGATAAGTATTATGGATGGTTTGGTTTCCGTGGTAACCATACGAGTCACAGAGACGGCTGGACTGAAACAAAACGGAAGCATCCGTCCAGATGGATACGTTCTCCTGCTGAGTGGTGTGGACGAGTCGCTGCTCCTCAGTCTTTTCCTGGGCCAAACCATCTTTAGAAGTTCTTAAAGTCATGTTATGGGATGGCGGTTGTTTGGCTCCCCCTGCTGTTTCAGTCTGTGCAGTCAGGACGAGAAGCTCAGAAACCCATTCCTCCTCCCATTCCACCCATGCCGCCCATTCCCCCCATTCCTCCGGGCATCTCCTTCTCCTCCTTGGGGATCTCTGTGACGACAGCCTCGGCAGTGGACAGAAGGGATGCAACTCCGGCAGCGTCGAGCAGCGCTGTCCGGACCACCTGCACAGAAAGAAAAGTTCAGACACCTTTTCAGAGAATCTTGTTCTCCCCCCAAAGAAACGGTCAGTCGAACATTAAAGCTAGGGATTAGATAATTAAGTTTAATTCTAGTCCAATTAAAGCCTATATATTGACATGTTTTGGCCCTGCACCGATTGGCCATCCGCAAACAGCCTAACCAATCAGTTGGCGGCTCAGAGTGCACACAGAGCATACAAGTAACAGATCATGCAGCCCTAGTTTTTTCTTTTTGTGTGCGTGTACTATATTCATCCTCATGGGGAAACTACTTTGCTGCATTGCTCTGCAGCAGGCAGCCATGACAGCGTCACTGGTGGGAGCAACTGGGGGTTGGGTGTCTTCTCCAAAAACACTTAGACATGGGCTCAGTGGGAATCAAACCAGCTTCTTCCAGTTCAAGGGCGGACATTCTACCACCGATTCTACATGACATACAGTCTCCTCTTGCATGATGGGTAAATACTTTTAAAGGGACAGGCATTTTATTAGAAACCAAATGCATCATTATGACAAATTAATCCAGAACTTTTAATGCTGCAAAAATTCTAACAATGCAAAAATAACTTAATCACATAGAAAAAAAACCCTTTTAATTAAGCAATAAAATAATTTACAATCAAATAGAAAATGTCACTTTTGAAAAACTGTCATCATTTAACATCAACAATGTTTTAGTGGAAATTTTTTTACTTTTGCAATCAATCGATCTTTTGGATATTTCATCCAAAAAAACAGAAGATTCTGGTTTACAAACAGCGGGAAGGGTCATATACGAACCCACTGATTTTTTGGTACTTCATTCACTAGGTGGCGCTATATTATTGCATTGTGCGATCGTTAGATGACTACTGGCAGTCATAGCCAATGTTTCCGATTAGCTGTGGGGAGTTTTAATCATTTGATTTTGTGCCGTTTTACAGGGTGGTTTTGTTTTGAGTTCATCTGCGTTTCAGAGGAATGTTTTTAACGTCGGATCGTCACTATTCTAAGTCAGCGCGCTGGTTCAGAACGAAATGCCATTGCGGCCAATATTCCCGCAAAAACAAGAGCATCATCGATGTCTGTTCATCAGTTCTTATCCCAGCCCAGGAAGTTCAGCATGTCTGTGGATACATCTGAACTGCAAACATTTTGTAATAAAATGAATACAATCAAACTAAAGAAATGATTTATTTGTGCCCAATTTCAGTCCAAATTTTAGGGTGGGTTTCTTGAGACTAAAATTTCTCCCTCTGAGAATCCACAACAGATAAAATCCTAAAACCTGGTACCCTGGTAGAGTTTACCACCTGCTTCATTCTGGTACTAACTTCACTTCTCAGGCGTCACTATGTTGGGGTGTCTTGAGCTTAAAAACTGGAAAGTTTTAAATTTTTTTTTTGGCAAGGCCGCTATTTTTTTATCCCACATAAATGTCTCCCGTGAACAAGGTAAAAAAAAAAAAAAAATCTACCTTTTAAGAGTTAAAGAGATGAACTGAGTTAGAGGTGAGACACAGATGGAGGGATGAACGTACCTTAGTGGGGTCGATGATTCCCTTCTCCACCATGTTGACGTATTCTCCCAGCATGGCGTCGTACCCAATCTCCTTCCCTCCACCCAGGATCTTCTCCACTACCTGCGAGCCCTCTACGCCGGCGTTCTTAGCGATGGTCATGGCAGGGATACGCAGCGCTCTGCGGATGATGTCCACACCTGAAGAGAGGAGATGGGATGTAGCAGGTTAGCTGGTGTTGGTGGTTGTCATGGAGATGGGCTGGTGCAGCCGGACTTACCAATCTTCTGGTCACTGTTGGCGGTCTGCAGTGAATCCAGGCAGGGGATGCAGCGCAGCAAGGCACAGCCACCTCCGGGCACTATGCCCTCTTCTACCGCCGCCCTGGTGGCGTTCAGAGCGTCTGTCACACGGTCCTTCTTCTCGTTTACCTCCACATCACTCGTTCCGCCAACCTGAGACGAGCCATATGTATAAGTTTAGAATAGATCATAAAAAAAATCCCATCATTTACATGATTTTTTTAAATGTGCGACACACTCTGCCCAATACTGATCCGACTGGTACGCCATGCAGTGAAGAATTTATTCTAATTTATCTTATTTATTTCCCAAAAAGACGAGATAAGGCGTTACCTTCAGCACCGCCACGCCATCCGACAGCTTTGCCAGCCGCTCGTTCAGCTTCTCCTTCTCGTAGTCGCTGGTGGTGTTCTCCAGCTGCTCGGCGATCTCCGCCGCACGCTTCTCCACCTCGGCCGGGCTGCCGCCTCCTTTTAGTAGCAGCGTGTCGTCTTTGGTGATCTGGGCCTCGCCCACGCGGCCGAAGTCGTGAGCCTGGATGTCCTCCAGAGCCAGGCCGATGGCTTCGTCCCCGAACACCTGCAGGAGGGAGACACCAGGTGAGACAGAGGTCTCTATCACCTGACTAGCTGAAACTAAGACGTACCGTCCCCCCGGTGGCCACCGCCATGTCCTTCAGCTGGTTCTTCCTGTTGTCTCCAAAGCCTGGAGCTTTCACTGCAACCACCTGGAGCCCCACCTTCAGTCTGCGGAACAAAATGAACCCTTTGAGTTATTAGATTTCAACTTTAAATATGACGGTGACATGTTAACATGTAGAGTAGACGACAAGACACAGGTGTGAAAAACGTTAAAATCATTCCCCCTGTTGGTGATCTGTGGTAAGGTAGGATCTGAATGCTTCCCAAACTGACTTTGCTAAATATTTCATGTAAGACAGTAAAAATATTTCAACACAGTCCCGCTTTTTGTGCCCAAAACTGACCTGTTTAGCACCAGCGTACTCAGAGCTTCGCCGTCCACATCCTCTGCCACGATGACCAGCGGCTTGCGGTGCTGGTTGGCAATTTCCAGAGCCGGGACGATGCTTTGCACGCTGGAGATCTTTTTCTCGCTGAGCAGCAGGTAGGCGTCCTGAAACTCACATTTCTGACCTGAGGAAAAAAATAAAAAACACATTAAATTATAACGTAAGATTTTTATTTCTTTACACTACGACCGCCACAGCGGTCAATTTGACTGCACATCACTTTAATATGCTAATAAATAAAACACAACCTAGGAGGCTGACCTTTTATGACTTTTAATATAAACATGTTTTTTATTTTATCATGTATTTTTTGTGTTCTAAAAATGAACATTTCAAAATTTATAAACATTTTATCTCCTCTAACCTGCTGCGCCCCGCAGCAGCTGAGAGGAAGTGCGCATTCGAAGTTGTTGCTATGGCAACAAACACATTGCTATGGCCACACATAAGTGTGTGTGTTTATATTTGTGGAGAGAGACAAGGAGGACTCTGACGCCATTACAGAAACATTTTAGAAAGTTTGAGTGAGATAATATTGAAGAGAGTAAAAAAGTAGGCTATTGACGAATTAGATCATTTTACTTTGATGTTTGTTTTTTTATTTTAGGTTTTAAAAATATTTAACATTTTATCATTATAATTACTATAAAAATTGAGTGGTGTAAAAGTTTATTTCTGCAATAAAGCAGCGCAAAACATGAATAATTACATAAGCGGTCAAATTGACAGTCATGGCGCTTGCAGGTAGATTTAGAAAGCGGCGGTCCTAGTGTTAAACATTAAAGATTTGAATATGATCAAATTCATATCAGAAGCAATAATATTGTTTCCAGTGTTCCACCAGGTTTGGGAAAAAGCTACTGGATCTCCAGAAGTTTGGAAGTAGGATTCTGTGCTACCTTTAGCGCTGTTGATGAAGTACGGTGAGATGTATCCACGGTCGAACTTCATCCCCTCGATGACCTCCAGCTCGTCGTGCATCGTCTTCCCATCCTGTCAAACAGAGATATGGATCACTTTGAATCTGATAAAAGAAGGAATTATTTATCCAGAAAGATAAACTGACCTTCACCGTGATGACGCCCTTGCGGCCGACTCTCTTCATGGCGTTGGAGATGATGTTACCGATCTCCACGTCTCCGTTCGCAGAGATAGTAGCGACCTGAAACATATGGTCACACATTTCATCACCATGTTTCTCTCTGGTCATGACAACGGGCTGCATTTCAGCTCCTCCTACCTGTGCGATCTCCTCCGGCGTTGTGACGGGCTTGGACAAATTCTTCAGCTCGTTGATGACGGTTTCCACGGCCATCATTACGCCGCGGCGGATCTCCACAGGGTTGGCCCCTTTGCTGATGGTGTCAAAGCCCTCCTTGGCGATGGCGCGGGCCAGCACGGTGGCTGTAGTTGTACCGTCACCGGCCTCCTCGTTGGTGTTGTTGGCCACATCCTGCACCAGCTTGGCACCGATGTTTTTGTACTTGTCCTTCAGGTCGATGCTCTTAGCGACCGTGACGCCGTCCTTGGTGACCTTCGGGCTGCCCCAGCTCTGCTCGATGATGACTGTGCGACCCTGGAACGAGAAAGGCCAAATGAATTTTTTAGATGTTTAACATCATGTGAAACAAACGCTTATCCGGAGATTGGCTTCATTTTGGGACCCATGGGCAAACCAATACCCAATGATGTCCTTTCTCCCACAACATATTCGTTTGCCGCTAAAATTCTCACTAAAAAAGGGACCATGACTAGTGTTACACTCCGCCCAACTTTCACTTCCCAACATTCTTGTCCTGTCATCCTAGTCCAATGCTTCTCAATTATTTTCTCTTGCGCTCCCCCTAGGAAGAAGAAAATATGGGACTGTCTGGTTCCAGCAAAACAAACTCAGAACTCCGACTGATCTAGTCTTCCTATGAGGTACTAACTCACAGGCACTAACAGGTCATTTTATTCACTTTGTTTTTGTGATGTCCTTTATTTTGAAGGTATCGTACCATTACCAAGGCAACCAGATTACGTTCGAGCAGAGAGAATGTTTCTGTGTTATAAAATTGCAACTAATAAATTTTCTCGTGAGGACAAAAAGGATTTAAGTTTATTATTTATTTTAAAAAAAACATTTTTTTCAGGCTGGTCTTATTTCGTTTTTCTGCTACACCTTTAGACCGATCCGTGAAAATATTATCAGACACTAAACCGGTCCATAGCGCAGGAAAGCTTGGGGACCTCTGCTGTAGTGGATGTGCAATTACACTTTATTCTAGTCCGACAAAAAAAAAAAAAAAAAAAAAAAACATGTTCCACAGGGTCACGCGCCCCACTATATGAGAAGCACTGTCCTAGTCGCACACTTTTCAAACATCACACACACCTCTGCCAGCTAAAAATGTCAGTTTGGCTCTGAAAGTAGTGTTTAAAGTTGACTAATTTGTAAGGTATCGTCACCTTTGGGCCCATAGTAACAGCCACGGCGTCAGCCAGGAGGTCCACCCCCTGCAGCATCAGAGCGCGAGCATCGGCTCCAAACTTCACATCCTTGGCGTAAGCCCGTGTCAGATGAGGAGCGAGTGCCCGGCTCACAGGCCTCATTTGCTTCATGACTGCAGGTAAACGAAACATTTCTGTGGAGAATAAAAAGGAACAGTGATCAGAAACATTTCCCAGCATGCCTTTCTAACTGGCCTTTTCTGATGATTTGATACAATATCTTGAAACATTTTTACAGTGAGCTTAAGATTCAAAGTGATTGGATACTTTTTAAATGACCTCTAGTTTTCTGGTGTCGGAGTAGATGCTCGCTTGCAAAGTTGAAATAGTGCAAAGGTTGGGAGTCTCTACCCGCGCAGCGCCAAGCACTTGATAACGGCCTCACAATGTTTGTCTTGTCTATCATTTTGAGACCAAAATGTCTCTGAACATCTGCCTTTAGAATGAAAATAAACCCAAAAAATCATCCTGAACTTGATGTTTTCTTTTTAATGTATGCAGACCCATACTCGAGTCCCAACAAGAACTAGAAAGTATGATCACATTAGTCCTGTGATCAAGTCTCTGCACTGGTTTCCTGTGGCTCAAGAGAATAGACTTTAAAGCTGCTCTGATTGTGTTTAAGTCTCTCCATGGCCTAGCACCAAAGTACATCTGTAATAAGTTAGTACCTTATGAACCATCTAGAACTCTGAGGACCTCTGGGACCGGCCTCCTACTGGTGTCTAGAGTCAAGGGGAGGCGATAGCTTAATGGTAGAATGTTTGCCCTTGGACGGCAAGTTATCCAGATGTTCACACGGTTTGAATCCCACTAAGCTCATGTTTAGGTGTCCTTGGGGAAGACACCTAACCCCCTGTTTCTTCCACCATTGGTGCCGTCCTGGCAGTCTGTTGCAGTGTAATGCAGCACACAATTTTCCCCGTTGAGGGATGAATAAAGTATATTTCTCTCTAAACATGGAGAACAAACTTCCTGAGGCTGTGAGACAGGCCGACACTGTCACAATGTTTAAATCTAGAATCAAAACATTGACTTAAGATTAACCACTTTTTTATGTTTTAACTTTTATTCTGTTTTTGTGACTTTAATGCATTTTTCAGTATTGTAAAGCACGTTGAATTGCCTAGTGTATGAATTGTGTTCTCCAAATAAACTTGCCGCGTTTTACTCAGAAATACAAATCTGGCTGGTTTCTAGCGTCTTTAAATTAATCAAAATATTTTGTTGACATCTTTCTGTCTCTAGAGACAATGAAGTCTGCACCTGAATACTTATCAGTTTTGTTGAGTATCGGGTGTGGCTAAATAAGCCAGCGCGGGAGCTGCAGCTCCTAAACGTAGCTCCACCTTTTTTGCGTAGTTTGAAAAGCAGGTCGCAAATAAAATGTTATAAAATCTGATAGATTTTGAATCTGTCAGATTTCTTGGTATCTGACTAGAGAACTAGAACTGGTTCTAGTCTTCAGGTCCTTTCAGATTAAAAATTGTTTCTGGATGGAAGTCAAAACATCTCGATCCTCAAATACACTGTCCTCAGATGCACTGTCCACTTTTTTTAAAGTTTATAACTGCACACTAGTACCACAGCAAGTTCCTAGACTCTGATCCTCTTCATTGACCATGGCAAGAAAAGTATTTCTGATTCAGATCCAGAAGACACTTTGAAGCATTTTCTGGGATGGATGAGGCGTGTAGATTTTGGGTTACAAATTTTGGGAGTTATTCCTCACCGAGAAGGAGGATCTAAGTGCAAAAGTTCACTGAGATTTAGTTTTTTTTTTTTTTTTAGTATTGTTGTTCCATTTACTGTCAAGCTGAGATAATTGTGTAGTAATATTGAACTGTAGAAATCAATTTAATTAAATCTGATTATTAATGATTACCAGGAATAACAGGGTCATTTTTATTATTTTAGACAGTTATCCTTTTTTTTTATTAAAGCAAGATAAATATTTTATTCATTAATAACTTGTGTAGAAAAAGTATGATTATGAAAATATTGCTATCATGTCTTATTCAGGATCAAACTGGAATGAGACACTGAACCAACTTTAAGATTAATCTCTAATGTCTTCATTTGATCATGAATGAATAATAATTTGATTTTCAGACAGATTGAACATGTGTGTTCTTCAACTCGTGCGTCACAAGGTCATTTCGTAAAAGCACGTGTTTCCCCATCCCAGTTTATCTCAGTTCATTCAGAAAACCAGTTAACCAACAAATAAATCAAACTAGAATCAGCCAGAAAGATCACATTTAGGATCAGATTATCAATTAACAATCAGAAAGATTAAATAAAAAATGTGTTTAAACAGACATGATTAATGGAATCAGAGAGCATGAGCAGCACACAGAGCAGAAACACATGCAGGAGATCATCAATAAAACGGCTTGTGATGAGTTTAAAAGTGTAAAATCCTAAGAATAAACTTACCTGTGAGGTAAAAGCTCGCAGCTTTGGAGAGATCTATCAAACAGAAAGGCACACGGAGACAGAGAGGACAGAAGGATCTGAGGGGAGACTCCAACCCACGTGGGTTAGCTTTTCCGGGTTATGTAGCGCTCTGCCCCAGACTCAGCATAACCCCATAACTTTTAAACTAATATCAATTTCACATTATTCATATTTATTGTCACTTTTTGTAATTTTAACGGTAGTTGTAAACATTTTTCAGCATTAAATTTTATTCACATATATTTAAATTGTAAATTTAAATATGTTGGTATTAAATTTATGCTCGTTCCCGGGTTGGAGATTCCAGAATTTTCTAGTGCTAAAGGTCAAAGTTGAGATTGTGCAACATTGCGTGAACATGAGAATTTAATTTTTTAAATGAACAAAATAAAAACGCATAAAAATCTCTTAAACATGTTCTGTTTCAAATATTTGATTTTAAATTTTTTGAACGATATATTTTTTCCTTTTATAGAAAATACTAGAACTTTCTGCCTGGCACTTCCGGGGTTAGGTAAGTAACGCGCATGCGCAAACCAGATATTTCCACGCGTGAAAATTCGACGGGAAAGGGTCACAGCCACGCGTGTTTTCTGCGTGCACATCCAGAACACTTTCACGCTTAGAAATGGTAAGAAAAACTGTTTGAGATCGAAATAAATGAAGGTGTAAAGCTGTTTGATTATTTACTGCGTTTAATTTGTTATATTTTCTGCTGTAGTGAAGCTAATTGTAGCTCACATTTTACAAGGTCATTCTTCAAAGAAGCTCGTTTTCACCTCATCTTTAAAATCATACAAGTATTGTTAAATAATAACATGAGATTCTACTGCAATCTGTGCTGCTGAAGCTTTAAAAATGTAGCTTGTAAATGTGCTCACGTGGATCTGGTTTCCATCATTCATCTCTGTTTCTTAAAGAGTGCTTCAAATATTCTGAGATCAAAGTAAAAGTTTTTGTATTTTAATGATTATTTGTCACTCTTTCATCCTCTGGAACAGGTTAAAATGTTCTAAAACCGTTTTCATTCAATGAGATTCTTTTAAATAGCATCACTGGATGTAAAAATACTGTACAAAAGTGTTTAATTTTTTTTTATAATAATGAACAAATTGAAACAATGGGTGTCTGGGTTTTCACTTAAAGATATTAAGGAGCTCTGTCTTCTGAGAGGAGCTTGGAGTAGAGCCCCCCTCGCTCCTCCAGTTCAAAGAGAAGCCAGATGGGGTGGTTTAGGCATCTGATTAGGATGCCTCCAAAGCTCCTCGCTGGTGATGTGATTCAGGCATGCCTCACCAGGTGGAGACCTAAGGGCAGACCCCGGACCTGCTGGAGAGACTATATCTCACAGCTGAACAGGGAACACCTCGGGATCCTCCCGGGTGAGCTGGAGGATGCAGCCGGGATGAGAGAAGCCTAAATCTGCCACCTGAGGCTGCTGCCCCCGACAAGCGAAAGATGACTGAAGGGATACTTTCCTTTAAATAATGTCATTTGTTCTTGAAAAACTTTGAGCATATAATCTGAGGAATCAGGAATAACTAACCAACATGAGGCATTGAGCTACGAGGATGCTTAATTTAGGATAAACGTAGAATTACAGCAAGTTTTCAGAAGTAAAGGGTCTTTGTTGCTTTTATTGTTTTAAAACACTGCCTTCGGGCATGAAAATGTCAGATTTGCGTCACCTAAGTTCACTTTTTATTGCTCTTAGATTTCTGTGTTTCTTGCCATTTCTGTGAAGCTTTCCTGGACAAACTCACAATTTTTTTTATTTAAACTTTTTAAGTTAAGTTAAACTAGTAGTGGACATAGGAAAAAATATATAATCGATAAACCTGCAATTTCAGGTAGCATTAAAGCACAGCAAGAAACACAAGATTTCTGGATGTTAAATGTGAGGCTCAGCAGGAATATGCAGAGATGCTTCCGGATACCGATTTGACCGATGCTGTGAGGTTATCTCGTGGGGCTGACAGACTGAAGGTCGTTGGACGGGGTCTTCACAGCAGTTATTTCATCAGAAATATCAACTGTCCTTGTCTTGCTGAACTTCCAATGGTCACTGATGAAAGGGAGAAGCCCCTCCTCTCCAGTCATAAAACTCAAACCAGTCCTTCCCCTTTCTTTTTCTCCTCCTCCAGCAACCTTCAGACAAGGTCACAGGAACATCTGCTGCTGTTAAACATTTCAACATTCAACAGTTGTTCAGTCAATTTTTAACATTTGGTGCAACAAAACAACTTTTTTTTTTCACTTTCTACAGGTAACATCAGTGAAACATCAGTAAACGTTAAGAGTTTCAATGTTCGGGTGAAAAAAGAAGCCTTACTACGACAAAAAAAAAGATTGTTTTAAATTTTTGTTTTGTTTTCCTATTTATATTCTAAAATTAGGATAAATTTTTGGGGCTTAGAATATTACACTAAAAATGTTATTTTCCTCTGTTTTTCTGTTTTAGTTGTTTATCATAATTATTTCTTTTCCGTTTTTGTCTTTTTATCAGGCCTTCAGAAAGTTCCTCCCTCTTTTTGACCGGGTTCTGGTGGAGCGCCTCACAGCAGAAACAGTAACAAAAGGAGGAATCATGCTCCCGGAAAAGTCGCAAGGAAAAGTACTGCAGGCCACCGTGGTAGCCGTCGGACCGGGCTCTGTCAACCAGGTGATCTATCCCAAAGGCAACACGTCCACACGCACCTCTAGTGATAGAAATCCCTGTAGGACAGCAGTTTCTGAAAGACCAATGATCAACCAAGTTCAAAGTTCCCTCATCATCTTTCTTACTCATTTTGATGCTTAGTTTGACCTTCAGAAGATGTTTCACCTTGTGATTACGTGACTAGATGTCATGACTGTATTTTTCTCTTCTGCAGAAAGGAGACGTGCAGCCTGTAAGCGTCAAAGTCGGCGAGAAGGTTTTGCTACCAGAGTACGGAGGAACTAAAGTTAATCTAGAAGACAAGGTGAAGCTCATTTGCAACAATTGAAGCAAAGTATTTCTAAGTTCTTGTGTCTCTGATGTCTTTTTTTTTCTTTTATAGGACTACTTCCTGTTCCGTGACGCAGACATCCTGGGAAAATATGTGGAATGAGTTCTTTTTTTTCTGTGTGAGGTCTATATCGTCACTGCAAGACTGATTTAACATCTGTTTAGTTTTTCTTTTTTTATGTTTTTCAAATTGTAAATAATTTCAATCATATTTTCTAACGGTAATAAATCATGCTCAGCTGATGATGTTGATTTCTGTCATTTTTCATGCTGCGTATGAACATAATAAAAATATGACTGCTTCATTTTATGGTCTTTGCTTGCGAAAAAATACTAGTTAATTCATATTAAGTTCAGGCTACACATAGAGAGCAATAATTAGGACAATCATATGTTAACATGTGGAATAGTTAAAACGGGATGCAAAACTTTTAACAATAGAAATCCTTAAGCTTTATTTGACATTATATATTGAATTTTATTTTCGGTCCCAGAGGGCGTTGGCCTAATGGTAGAATTACCATCTTTCGACTGGAAGAACTGAGTTTAATCCCACTGGGCCAAAGCTCTCCCTGGGACTATGGAAGCACACACTGAAAGGGACAAAGTGAAAAATAAAACAAAGACAAAAAAAATTATGTTCCTTTGGAACAATATAAAGTTGCTGAAGCTTTTTTTTTTGTTTTGGGGCTCAAGTAACAAATCAAACAGTTAAATAATTCCTTCATATGACAAATTTTGAGCAGTTTTTGGCACCTTTAATTTAATTTGCAATAATATGCTTTATTTAAAACATTTTGATACATCAACTTTTTTTAATTGAAACTATCACACTGCAATGTTTGGACGGCATGGTGGTGCAGTGGGTAGCACAGTGGCCTCACAGCAATAAAGTCGTGGGTTCGAGTCCTGGGTGGAGACGAGGCCTTTCTGTGTGGAGTTTGCATTTTCTCCCCGTTTATGCGTGGGTTTTCTCTGGGTACCCTGGATTTCTCCTAACCTCCAAAAACATGCATGCTAGGTTTTTGGCCAGTGCCAAATTGCGCTTAGGAATGAGTGAGTGTATGTGTGGATGGTTGTATGTGTGTGACCCTGCAACAGATTGGCGACCTGTTTGGGGTGTGCCCTGCCCTTCGCCTCGAATCAGCCGCGATGGGCTCCGCAATCCCGTAAGGGATAGACGGTTAAGAAGGTAACTGTGACGGACATTAAAATGGATACATTTTAAGAAAAAATGTTCATAATCAGTTTAGCGCTAGTCATATACATTTTAAATAAATTTAGCAATACATAAGATTACATTGCTACATTTTTTTAATATGTACATATAATTGATCAACATTCCACATATATCATCCATGTTCAAGCTGATGAGTAAAAGGAAAAAGAACATTTGATTGCTTTCTTCTTTTTTCGGCATTTCCCTTCAGGGGTCGCCACAGCAAGTCAGTTTCTTCCATCTAACCCTATCTGCTGTATCCTCTTTGGTCACACCAACTATCTTCATGTCTTCCTTCACTGTATCCATGAACCTCCTCTTTGGTCTTCCTCTAGTCCTCTTTCCTGGTGGTTCCAAATCCAGCATCCTTCTTCCTATGTCTCTCTCTCCTCTGCACATGTCCAAACAATCTCAGTCTGGCCTCTTGAACTTTATCCCCAAAACCTCTAACATGTGCTGTTCCTCTGATGTACTAATTTCTAATCCTGTCCATCCTGGTCACTCGCAGAGAGATCCTCACCATCTTCATCTCTGCTACCTCCATCTCTGTTTTCTGTCTTTTCTTCAGTGCTACTGTTTCTAGACCAAACAGCATGGCCGGTCTCACCACGGTTTTGTACACTTTCCCTTTCATTCTAGCTGAAACTCTTCTGTCGCACACCACACCTGATAATTTCCTCCACCCGTTCTAGACTGCCTGGACACGCTTCTTCACCTCTTTTTCACACTTTCCATTGCTCTGGACTGTTGATCCTAGATACTTAAAATCTTCCACCTTCTTTCTCTCTTCTCCCTGTAACCTCACTTTTCCATTTGGATCCCTCTCATTCACACACATGTAGTCTTAGTGGGCAGAATGGGACTGTTTACAATGTAAAAAAGTAGATATTTATTACCTTCAACGTCACACTCACAAAAATGGCAAATAGCTTGAATTTTACAGCTTTTTTAAAAATAGATGTCGCTCATAAATTTGTCTTAAACTTGAGGCAATATTAGAACATGTTAGAGAGATTATTGATCCAGCTTATGTCAAAAATAATGATTGATGGCCTAGAGAGGTCACAGGTCAAAAAGTTTATGTCAAAATCATGATTGATGACATGAACTTGATATGAACTTAGGTGTAGATGAGCCTTTAATGACCATAAGGGTCATAGGTCAAAAAGTAAATGTCAATTTTGATGGATAACCCCAGGACTTTGTGTCAGAAGGAGCATATGATGGGGAATGAATGACCATAGCGGTCATAGGTCAAAAAGTAAATGTCAAAAATGAATTGATAACGGTCGAAAACTTTCGATGAACTTAGGCTCTCTGAAAGTTAATGTCAATTTTGATGGATAACCCCAGGACTTTGTGTCAGAAGGAGCATATGATGGGGAATGAATGACCATAGCGGTCATAGGTCAAAAACTTTATGTCAAAAAATGAATTGATGACGGTCGAAAACTTTCAATGAACTAGGTTCTCTGAAAGTTAATGTCAATTTTGATGGATAACCCCAGGACTAAACGTCAATCCTGATGGATGGGTCAGATTCTCTGAAACTAAGAAACTTTATGTCATTTTTGATTGAATAACCCAGGACTAAACGTCAGTCCTGATGGATGGGTCAGATTTCTCTCTAAAGCCTATGTGAGGGGTGGGGGTTAATGAATGAATCTACTAGCGATGTTATCCCACAATTTAAATGATTCTTTTTTATTTTTATTGTATTTGATTGTATTTGATAGAATTGTATACAAAAGTGTTTTTTATTTTAAAAAAAAAACAAGAGTCGATCGTTACAAGGATGTGTTCAGCCAGGAATGTAAAGCCCTGCTTTTTCACACACACACACACGTCAGCCACTGGTATGCAGTCTGCTAGTCACAGCAGACCCCCTCCGACACCAGCACCACCACAGTTTCACACACACACACACACACACACACACACACACACACACACACACACACACACACACACACACACACACACAACCTCCCCCCTGGCATTCCGTTGTTTACTGAAGAGGTTGTGTCGGTCATTTATCTGCTTCGGCAGGATCAGGCCTCAATAAACGAGAATGTTTAAAATAAGTGAGAGAAAAAAGGAGAGTATAAGCAGTTAAAGTATACCAAAATGTTTTTGGGGGCTAAAGTTGTCATATGATGAGTGGACAACCTTCTGCATGCATTCTTAGCTCAGACAAGAAATCCCACTTTTACACACACACACACACACACACACACACACACACACACGCACGCACCCTTGCACACACACACACACACACACGCACGCACCCTTGCACACACACACACACGACCTCCCCTCTACACTCCTGCACACACACACACACACACACACACACGCACCCCTCCTGCTCAGTGGAAAAGTGTTGACTTTTATTCAAACTAACGTCTGCGTTTAGTCCAAAACAAGAAAACGAATGTTTGAAACTTTTTTTTTTTTCTTTCCTAGAATTTAAATAAATTCTTGAATATAAAAAAAAATATAAGAAAAAAAAAAAAAAGAGAAAGAAAAAAAAAAAAAAAAAAGGAGCGTATAAACCTTGTGTCGGTTTGTTTGACCATTTTTATTTCTGTGTCGTTTGCTTTTTACCTAACGTTAACGTGTCTGAAGATGGTGCAAATTTTAAAAACCAGATTGGCGGGAGAATGGAGAGGAGGTATTGTACGCTGCAATTGGTCCGTCACTCGTATGACTATAGATGAGCCACTCGTTTTGAGCCACGTCTAGAAGGGGTGTGGCGCTAGCGTGTATATATTAATCGATAAAAGTTTCTGGAAATGACTTACAAATCTGAAGATAAATTTAAAAAAGGATTAAACCATGGCTCACGTACCCACTTCTTCGGTCATATGCGAGACTCCCGTCGTCGTTTTTGAGCAGAACCGAACGCCGACTGCACCCCGGAAGGAGCAAGTGTTTGTCTGCAGAACGCAGTGTCCTCCGAGCGAGGCTCTGCACGATGAGTGGTCTTTGGAGCCCTACGGGTTTGAAGGGAGCTTCGGCTACTTTTTTAAGTACAAGGTGGGGGAACTTGTCCTGTACCAGAATGTGCCGCAGAATGAACCGCAGAATGTGCCGCTGAATGCGCCGGGGGCGAGCCCCGACCCCGTGCAGAATACGGCTTTCATGAGTTCGTCTGATTGGGGTATTATGAGACTGCTTCTACCTCGTACAGCGGAGGATGATGATGACGGAAAGCCTGAAATGGTGGAGAAAGAAGCCGAGGTGTGCGGTGATGGAAAGCTGAAACCCTGTCCTTCCGACGGCGAGATGTCTACGCTGAGAACCGTTTTCAGCGCGGTGTGGGAGACGGAGAAAAACGGACCCAGCCGGTGGTTTTACAGAGCCAGTCGACGTAGAAACAAAGACGAGCGTGCGGAGGAAGATATGCTTGTATTGGAGAAATTCAACGCGGAATGCGGGCTTTTCCAACGACAGCTGGCGTTACCGTTGAAAGCGTGGGACGAGAAAATGGAGGAGGCCGGCGTTAAGATTTCAAATCTTTTTCGCAGCTGCAGAAACTGGACCGAGATTGTCCAGACAAAGAGAGCTTTGATGTTCTAAGCCCCGCCGACTTTGCACCTCCCACTCGTCTATAAAATAAGACCCCGCCGCTCTCCGAACCACGCCTTCATTCCGAGAGCATGTCTCCCAAAACAAGCAAGCAAAGAACTCTGACGAGCTACTGGGCCGGGCAATCGCCCTCTTCGGCTCCTTCACCACCGATGATCTTCCCCGGCAGTCCTCCTTCATCGCCCCCGGTATCACCTTCGACGTCGGATGAGGATACGATCCCGTGGGGCCCTCCTACATCGCCCGATGTAATGGTCGAGGATACTCTACCCTACGATCGTCCAGCATCACCCGGGATGGAGGTTACACTTACCTCCGCTACGCTAATGGCCCCGGAGATCTTGCCCGAGATCTTTGAAGAGCCCAAAGCACCCTCTCTGCTACCGCCTTCAACGACGGATGATAGCGGCGATTCGAGCCCATCGAGGGAGGATGACAACGGCGATTCATCCCTTTCGACGGCGGATGATTGCGACGGGAAAAAACCCAGAGCGAATCCATCCATCGACGACGTTGGAAGAGATTTGATCAGAGCCGTTAAAACCGTTGTTTATTATCTCTTTGATAGAGCGTTCTCTAAGCTCAAGACGTCTAGCTGCTACGGTTGTGAGGTTGATCACCCCAGCCAGACTCAACACCCATGTTTGTACCCGGACTTTTTTCGAATAAACTCTGAAACGTTCGAAGACCTGCCTCGCACACCCTCTTTTCTTCCCGCTGTAACGCAGTATTTGCTTAAAAACCATTTGGAGGACTACATAAACACGCTGATTAACCGTTGCGTCAATGTTCACGGATATTGTGTCGATATTCCCGCTGCTGAAGATCCCCTCCCGGAGTACAACGACGGTGACGACGAAGACGAGGTGATTAAGCTCCGCGCTAAAAATTGGAGATCTCTGCGTGAAGCGGAGCGGATGTGGAATAATGAATTTCTCTAAAAAAAAAAAAAAAAAAATGCTGTAACCAAGTTGTACCGACGACTGAATTCTACCTACTTATAATTTTGATACGTTTCCTGCGTGATGAAAACAAAATAAAAGAATAAAACGAATATATTTTTGTGTTATCATTGTTTGACTCATTCACTCGAGCATCATAGCAGTCATATGCATCATGTCCGCCGACTTTCACAACGCCTACTACACGGCTAGTCACGCGGGGAGCTACGGGGGCGTTAAAAGACTACACAGAGCTTTAGAAACTGAAAGCGGTAAAAAAGTCAAATTAGAAAAAGTGAAAACATTTTTATCGGAACAGGATGCGTATACTTTACATAAACCTGTGAAAATACGCTTTCCTAGAAACAGGGTTGTTGTAACTAGACCTTTGATGCAATTTCAAGCGGATCTTTGTGACATGCGCGCTCTTTCGAAGCAGAACGATGGGTTTAATTATTTATTAACGGTTATAGATATCTTTTCTAAAATGGCGTACGTTCGTGTTTTAAAGACTAAATCGGCCTCCGAGGTGGTGAAGAACTTTGAGTCCCTTCTCACCGAAAGCCAAATACCGAGAAAACTTCAAACGGACGACGGGAAAGAATTTTTTAACAAGAGTTTTCAGACCCTGATGAAAAAATACAATATCGTCCATTTCTCAACCTCGAGCGACGTGAAGGCTTCGGTGATTGAACGTTTCAATCGAACGTTAAAAGGTAGAATGTGGCGTTATTTCACGGCGAACAATACACATCGTTACATAGACGTAGTACAAGATTTGGTCAAAAGCTATAACCATTCTTTTCACTCGAGTATCAAGATGACTCCGGTCGAAGTCGGCTCTAGCAACGCTTTAACGGTGTTTAAAAATCTTTATTGCTCCACCCCTAAAAGAGGCGGTAAATCAAAGTTTCAAAAGGGGGATCTCGTACGTCTTTCTAAACTCAGGGGTGTTTTTGATAAAAAGTACGAACAGAGTTTTACCGACGAGGTTTTCAAAGTTACGGACCGTCTACCCCGCATTCCTACCGTTTACAAAGTCGAAGACTACGACGGTGAGCCGTTAAAAGGATCGTTTTACGCTGAAGAGCTGCAGAAAGTGAATCTACCCGCGGAACGCGCATATCCGGTAGAAAAAATTTTAAAACACCGTCGGATTAAAGGGGTCAAGCACGTGCTGGTAAAGTGGAAAAATTGGCCCGAAAAGTTCAACAGCTGGGTTAAAGCCAGCGAGTGTTACGAAATAGGAAGCCGCTAATCACTCTATCGTTCACTCTAACGATCACTCTGCGAGTCATGAAGCGAAGCGGACGTGAGGAGGGTTTTTACGTTACTCTTCCTTCAAACGCTTGCGTCGACGTGTTTAAAAATAACAACGCCGGCAGTTTTAGAATCGACTTAGCCCATCACATAGACCTCGAAGGTTCGTGGCAGGTGGCCTTAACTGAAATTTCTTATCCACACACCTGGTTCAACGTGCCGGATGAAACGGCGTTCTTTGACGCGGGGGTGAATGCGCGGATGTTGCTCGACACGCCGGATGAACCGGTACCGCTGGATGCGGAGATGAAACGAGCGAATCGTGTGAAAACGAGCGAACGCATAAAATTTTCACCCGGTTACTACGATACGTACGAGAGTTTACAAACGGAGCTGGAGAAGGTTATGAAGTCATCAAAGATCGATATCCAGCTTCCTCTACATAGTATTAAAAAAAAAATTGACTTTCGGACAAGCGGAAAATTTCCCGTACGTTTCCCCGCCCCGGTAGCCTACATGTTAGGAGTTCCTCCGATGAAGTGGATTAAGTTTGAGCAAAAGACGGCGCCGTATCCTATTGACATGAAAGCGGGTTTTTACCAACTGTTCTGTTATAGCGACGTGGTCAGCCATCAGATAGTAGGAGACGCTTACGCACCTCTCTTACGTACGGTGAGGGTGAGCGGCCGATACGGAGACATAATCACTCAAATCTTCAATCCTTGCGAATACGTACCTGTGGCGCGAAACCATATTGAAAACATCCAGATTGAAATTAAAACGGATCAGAACCAGCCTGTAAATTTTTCTTACGGGAAAACCATCGTCAAACTGCACTTCCGCCCAAGCAATTCTTAACGTTCTTAACAACGTTATTAACCCGTCATCGTGCCAAACAAGTCATTACCGGCCGAGTTCAAACAACGGCGGGAGCTCAGAAAGATGCCGCCTTACGTCGTTAAAGATGATCCGTACCGTTTTGTTCATTATTACGAAAATCAAGTCGGAGGAGCTCTACCGGGATTTTCGGGAGCGGCCGTTTCCTACGGGAGAGGAATAGGCTCAATTTTCTCGAGATTATTTCGTTTTGTTTCCCCTCTTCTGAAGAAAGGATTCAACATAGCGAAACCCCATCTCAAAAGGGCCGCCACCGGACTAGCGGCCGATGTAGCCGCTAAAGCGGTCCGTAAAATTTCTTCCCTCGGTCAAAATTCAGAGGGGCAGGAGGGTGCCGGATTGATGGTTTTGTCAAGAAGGTCCCGGAAACGACCCCCCGGAAATAGAATATCGAAAAGTCAAATAAGCGGGCGTGGTAAAAAACAAAAGTCAGTCGCTTCGAGGAGAGCGAGAGGAAAGACCGTCAAGCGCCGAGAGGATATTTTCAACTAAAAGAAGATGTCTCTTTTGCATCAGAAATCGGCGGAATGCACGCTAGGAGAGTTGGATTTGTTTTCCGCGCCGATGACGCAGCTTTCGATCGAGGATGAGATGTATACGGAAATCTCACCTCTATCCGCGCTGACGGATGGCGGACCGGTCGAATTTTTTTTACCCGGAGATGGCGAGAAATATCTGGATTTGAACGCCACGCTGCTTTTTATCCGTCTTAAAATTACCCAGGCCGACGGTAGCGATCTTGTCGCCGTCAGCGACGAAATAGGCCTGATAAACTACCCTCTTAACACCATTTTCAGCCAATGCGACGTCACATTGGGCGATAGGCTCATTTCCCAATCCAGTTCGACCCACCCTTACAGATCCATGATAGAGACGCTGCTGAATTATTCGGAGAATACGCTGAATACGCAGTTTACGGCCGGACTTTTTTACAAAGACACAGCCGGGGCGATGGATTCTATCGACGTCAGCGACGGTCCCAACCGAGGTCTGAATCAAAGAGCGATTTTCACAGCCGAGTCTAAGGAAGTTCAACTCATGGGACCTCTGCACGCCGACATATTCTTTAGCGAGAAACTCCTGCTGAACTCTGTAGACATGAGAATTAAATTAACCAGGTCCAGCGATGATTTCTGTCTGATGGGGCCTCGCGCCAACAATTTCAAGATAAAACTTTTGGGAGCCTCTTTGTTTATCAAGAAAGTTTCGGTCTCCCCCGCGGTTCGATTAGGTCACGCCTCCGCTCTCACCAAAGGGAATGCGTTATACCCGATAACGCGAGTCAACGTTCGAACTTACCTGATACCCCAAAACTCGCGAATATGCAGTCAGGAAAATCTCTTTCTCGGCACCATGCCCAAATATATCGTCATAGGAATGGTGCATCAAGAGGCTTTCACCGGCAGAAGAGACCTGTCACCGTTCAACTTTCGTCATATGGACGTAGAATACGTCGCTCTATGTCGAGACGGTAAACAGATTCCCGCTAAAGCTTTCCAGCCCGTCTTTAATCAAGGACTTTCGGTGAGAGAATATTTTAATTTGATTCACACGACGGGGCGGCACCTAAAGGACTTACCGCTCAGCATAGACCGAAGCGATTATAATGCGGGGTATACTTTATTCGCTTTTAATCTGTCCCCCGTCGAGGACACCGAGGCCTTGTCGCCGATTATGAACGGAAATTTGAGGTTGGAAATGCGATTTAGACAGCCGCTTCCGCACACGACGACGCTGGTGGTTTACGCCGCTTACGATTCGGTGTTGGAGATTAATACCAAAAGAGAGGTGTTGGTGGATTTTTATTAAAAAAGTCATGAACAATCATCAGCTTGAGAAACTACTAACCCGCTGTCTGGGGGATTTGTTCTGCGGTGTTTGGGCGTCTGACCAACTAGAGCTTCTTTCGGAGACATTTCCCCGTCCGGCTTATTTCATCGTGAATACGCACCCCTCGACTAAACCCGGCGAACACTGGCTCGCTTTAACTTTGGAAAAAGGAGGAGTCGCCACATTTTTCGATTCGTACGGCTTCAGCCCACAGTTCCCTTATTACCCGCGAGAAATTGTGACTTTTCTGAAAAGACGCTCAAACAAAATATTTTTTAACCAAAAACAACTGCAAGATATCTCTTCTGTAACCTGCGGTCAGCATTGCGTCTTCTATCTGTGTCAAAGAGCAGGCGGTCTGAGTTTAAACCGCGTGCTGCGACTCTATTCCTCAAACTTGTCTAAAAACGATAATATGGTTTCTAACTTTGCAAACAAACACCAGAAATGTGTAACAGGAGACGTTGAGACTTACGCCTTTCACAAAGTGTGCTCGTTAAGAATGTTTTGCGAATGTCATTCTCTGTTTTAATCTTCTAACTCGTTTGAATGTATGTAACTTTTGAAGACAAAAAAAAAAACCTACGCAATAAATGGGTCAATAAACTTTTATTTCCAAAAACAAAAGAATTTGTCTACATTTCGTTTGTTACGGGGAGTAGTTCACCCAACGAGGAGGGTGCACGGTTTTACGCAAACGGTATGTTATCCCGTCCTCCGGTCCCGGTCCGCTCCACCTGGGTGAAAGATTAAAAGTTTTTCTCTTCTTTTCCCCGTCCTCTACTCCCGGCTCGCTCCACCTGGGTGAAAGATTAAAAGTTTTTCTCTTCTTTACCCCGTCCTCTAGTCCCGGCTCGCTCCATCGGGGTGAAAGATTAAAAGTTTTTCTCTTCTTTTTCCCGCCTCTCCCATCCTCGAGGGTTCCTCTTTGTTTCATTCGTTGATATTCCTGAAGCGCGACGTGGTTGCGAAAGAACGAGTTGGGCACGTTGATCTCGCTCAGGGTTGATAAAAAACTCATCCAACCGGCGGGTGCCGGGTTTTTGTTTCTTTTAAAAGGATGTAAAAGATGCTTGAGAAGATCGACCAAGTGAGAACCTTCGATAACGTTTCCCCGGCGAATAAATTCGCCTTTGGACGTCCAGCCGTGGTGATGATCGGTGAGTTTTTTTAAAATCAGCTCGCCGGTTTTGCGGTCGCGATTCGGAAGCGATGTTAACACTTCGGCTTGCGAATCAGATCCGCTTTCCGGTTGAAAGGTCGGCGATTCTACTTGATCGGAGGTCTGAGGCTGTAGCGTCAAAGTTACGCGAGGTTCATCCAATTTACCCAGCTTTACAAGGTTGAGATATCTCTGAAGTAACGCGTCATACTTTTTAATTTTTTCATCGGAGGGGATGTCGGACGCATCCAGAATAGCTCTGATGTCGGCATCCAGGTCACTCTCGGCCGTTTGTCGGATGTTCGACGTCTCCGATTGAGTTAAACGTTTTAGCTGGTGGGGAGAAACTAGAAACATCTTTTGGCTCTCCATCCCGGTTATTTTTGCACTTTATCAAAGATTAGCCCCGCAATCACGGGCGCTAAAGCTCCTAATAAAGGTAAAAGGAATCCTCCGGTCTGATTTCTCAACGCCGATTGTTTCTTCTTTACACCCGCTTTCTTATCGGCGAGCAGACGGAGTATCTTCTTCTGTTTTTTCAACTTTTGAAACTGAACGGGCGTTAAAGGGATGTTTCCTTTTAAAATATTTAAAGCAATCTCGGACAGAGTAAGTAAAAAGTCCGGGGAACAGAATTTGAGAATCTCTTTACGCTTCTGCGGGCTGGCGTGATATAGCGCGCGCAGCAGAGGAGCGTTTCTTTTTAAACGAGCCGACATGACTTATTCCGTTTTCGGCGTGTAAACAACCGACCACTCGTGGGGTAGTATCCCAGATCGGAGTCTGAACCCGTCTGGGCAATCGTTTGTCAAATCCAAGATTAAATAACCGTGCGGTTCTTTTGTCGCGTCTTCGTAGCTCGACAAAAAATACTTTTTCCGAGAGGGAAACATTTGACAGGCCAAAAGTTTGATTTGCAGCTGATCGCGCGGATTTTTGAACAAAACGAGGTAGTTGCTATTTAGACTAATTGTACGGCTGTATTTTCCTTTGTGAAATATGTTTTGCGAAAGAAGAATCACCGACATGTTCCTATGGTGTCTAAATTCTGTAAATAGTCTGGCCACATTGGGATGATCCAAAGCTTGAAATAAGAGATCGTCTAAAATGATCAAATGTTTTTGATTGGGTGGAAATAGATCAAAATTTTCAAAAGAAAGAGGAAGTCCTTTAACAAACTTAATTTTTTTATTGATCATCATCAGTTCATTGTACAAGGGTTGAAAAGAAGTGTAAATCCACACAATATTTTCAGGAACATCGGTCATCACACTCTTACAATTTTTCAAAAGATTTTTACAAAAAAAAGTTTTCCCGCATCCGCTGGGTCCGATCACGAGACACGAAAAGGGGGTTTTGAATCTCGGATTGAAATCAACACGCTGCAAATCTTCCTGATGATAAGCAGCCATTCCGATTTTTTATTTTTTTTTTTTTAACACTAATAGCCAAAAGGCAGCGACGTACCGTCTCGGAAAAGACGTCTTTTGTCGTACACCAGTCTGAATTTTTTCTGAAATGAGGTATTTTTCAGCGCAAACCCGGCTTTATTCCTCTTGATTTGCTCCTGACGAACCGTCAACACAGCCGCCTCTTCACCCTTTTGAAATCCCTCCACCAGATCTTTAACAGAATGAAAGTTGACCGTTTCAGAACATTCGCGAGTCTGAGTAATCCCTTTTACTTTCAGAACAACCTTCTTTTTATTCCTGGTCTGATAGCCGTAGCTTTTAGGACCCGTGGCAACAAATTCCTGAATCGTGTCCGAGTCTAACTCATCCGTTAACTGACCCAGAAAGTTTCCGGTCGGTAGAGGAGTTTCCCCTTGTTTCATCACGTAGATCAAGCTGTCTGTATCGATGTACAGTATTTTGTCGTTCAGCCGCTCGAGATGGCTGTACAGTTTAAGTCTAGCCCAGGCGGTTGTAAACACAGCCAGAAAGACATTATTCGTCTTACAAGGTTTCGAAAAACACGGTTTGTTCCACGTCCATTGAAGCAAAACAGAACCGGCTGTCAAGAAGTGAAAATATTTCACCGAGTACTTTCCCGAAAACAGAAAGCTGAAAAATTCCTGCGGATCTTTCACAACGCTCGTCTGGGTGAGTTCGCTGCGCTGAGCAAATTTTCCCCAGAAGCTGTTTAAGCACAGTTTTGCCACTTGTCTCCTGGCCGGATTGGACGCAATTTTTTCGGGATCTAACCGAACGCCTTCGTGCGCAAAATACTCGTCAATGTATTTCTGTTTACTCTCGGCATCCGTAGCTTCCGGAGGATAGCCCGATGCTTCCTGTTTACCCTTCAGAAACGTGTGGATGTAGTCCACAAAGATCGTGTCTGACTTTTTCGGGAAATGCCACACCTCAAAGATTTTCTTTAACCCGTAACCGGATTGCAGAGCTTTTGCGAATTCGGGCGTCGCCCACACCCCGGTCAGCGCTCTTTGCTCGTCGTTATGCGAGCAGGCGTCGACCTGGTTGTTTTCCTCGGCACAAGTTCGACACAAAGTGAAAATGAGCTTTCCCCGCGTCGTTTTGTACGGCAGGACCGGGAAGAACAACCCGCGTGGTGGATAAACAACGGCTTTAATAATTCCGAAATAAGACTCGGGATTTTTAAAATCCGTCGTTATGATCTCCGGGTGACCGAGGGGGTACTCGAATCGCGCATTTACATACGGGTACAGACTCGTGAAATCCTGATAAAAAACGTTCTCGTCAGGTTTAGCGCTGTAGCGAAGTCTAAGCGCGCAAGTACGACCGCCGTACAAAGCCTCGCGTGGGGCAAGAGGCTCCGGTGCTATGTAATTTGACATAAACTCTCTTACCGTCGGGTCGGTTTGTTTCAATTCGCGCCATTCGTGCTCCCACACCACTTCCACGTGTAATTTGTGCACGGCTCTCAGAACTTGCATTTTTTCCATCGTCTCCGCAAACATCTCTCCAAACGACCGTTTTGTCAAGGGAGAGGTGTCTGTCGAGTTGAAACACTCGGGGCAGCCGTGGAAAAAACACCCGTGAAAAAAGAGTGCGGTTTTGACTCCGTCAATTTCGCTGTAACCGTCCAGAAAGTAGCGACCCACCTGCTTTTCCCCGCCTCTCAGAGCGTGCTGAATCGGGGTCTTTCTGGAGAACGACAACCACTCCAACCATTGTATGGAGCTGTCGGAGAACAGCTTTTGGCTCTGGCGATATTCTCGGGGGCACGGAATGGCTAGCGTTTCGGGCGGAAGAAACCGCGACGTGAACACTCGCATGCATGCAGACGCGATGGTGAGAGAACAAAACGGATCAACGCCCCCGTCTTTGAAATATTGATCGCGGAATTTGATGCAACCTTGACGCAGAATTTCCACGTCATTTCTGCAGTAATGCACGCATTCTTTTTTGAAGTCAAAGATCCCCGTTCTGACAGATTCGTACCAACCGACAAAAACTTTCTTTTCATCCGCCGACATCCTGTCGGGCGAGTAGCAACTCGCCGGTGGGTAACTACCCACAAAGTTCAGGGTGGATTCGGATGAAAATTTGTGAGGAAAAAAACCTTTATTTTGATCCTCGAAACCCAAGGCTTTAGGCATGTTAGCCAATCTCATCGTCAGAAACGACAAAGAGTCGATGAATTTCAGTTTGTAATCTGTGTCGGTGAAACATAAAACTTTGTTGCCGTTCATCGTTAAAGCGGGGGTCAGCCCGAGCTCCGTTAAGACTTTCAGAATGAGATAAGAATCAAACGAGCGTGAGTTGTGTGCTATGAATGTGTAGCCTTGAAAACGCGGTTTTCTGAAATAGAGCAGAAAATTTTCCACGCATTGCAAACCGTAAGACCACCACTCTGTACCGGTCAGGGTTTTTGTGCATACCAGAAAAGGAACGTGCTCGTTGTTTTCGTCTGGGAAGGTCTCAAAATCATAGAATATGATTTTTTTATGCAACTCTTTGTCCGGTTCTGTGGGTTTGATGTAGCAGAGATGCGTCTCTGCTGCATCAATGTTTTCGTCACAGATATAGCATTGTTTGACCCGACAGACGTGGGGTTTTTCAGCTCCGTCCATCTTGACGTAATAACACACGCCGCATTTTCGACAATTTTGCACAAGCTGGCACTGGTTGTACCATTTTTTGTTGATTGCGCTTAATTTCAACTCTTTGTGACTGTTGAAACAGTTTGTGTTTCGACAGATTCTGTTGCAATCTTTACAGAATACGGGATCGTCTGTGGGATTTTGTCGACAATCGGGTTTGACGCAGACGGGACAGTAAGCCGCGCATCTGTGCATAAATTTGTTTTCAAACCCTTTAAAGCACGCGGGGCAGAAAAACCTTACACCCAAAAAACCTTTTGGGTCTTTAACACCGTAGTAATGCGAATCCAGTAACAGCAAGAATACTGTTTTAACCCCGCCGGAAAAGTCTGTCTGGAATTTAGCCATCGTTCTCTCGTTTGCATTTCTGTAAAAGACCACAATTTTGTGATTTAAGAGACGTTCAAATTTAGACACGTCGCTGAATGTAACGGGGGTTTGTTCCGAAAGACCCACATTGGATTGCCACTCCCTCGCCATTCGTTCAGCGCGATCGTCGGTTAAACCAGAGTTTATCACGTGAGCCAGGCTGATGGCAAAACAGAGCTGGTTATTGCGTTGATAAGGCACGTAAAGATGGCGTCTCTTTTTGTTAATTAATTCTGCATCTAGAGTTTTAGCCGCTTTTCTCCTCTTCCCGCCCCCTCTAGGATTTTTCGCAATGTCGATAGCTGCAGTTGTACCCGCATTTCTCCTCTTCCCGCCCCCTCTAGGATTTTTCACAATGTTGATAGCTGCTTCTAACTCCGCGTCAAACGCGATTTCAGAATTTGACTGAACAAGAGGAGCCATGAGCTCGTTAAGTAGAGACTCCCAACTTGTGGTTTCGGGATCAAACCACGTCGTTGTGTGCTGATTAACACCGTCACCATTTATTTGAATCATCACAGCATCGCCTCTGTCAAGCGTACCCGCTGCATGTTCAACGAGTTCGTTTAACTGATTCATGATGCTGAGATATAATTCTGTTAAATTTTCTACCTCGGGAATCCGAAGATTGCGTAGAAAAGCGTAATGATTAAAATCCTCGTGGACAATAACCCGAATCGCCGACCGATCCTCCGCTCCGTCGGTGCGACTGGTTGAAGGTAGGTTTGGTTCGCGGGTAGTTGACGTCTCGTGGTTGGTAGGAGGATGGTTTACATCGGTCTGTCTGGAAGAGGAAGGAATTATTTCCGAGGTTGATCCACCACCTCCTGTCTGGATCACACCACTTCCACGTGTAGCGTCGACGAGATTTTCTGTAGCCGGATCGACGGCTTCCGTCGCTTCCGGTAGATCAGACGTTTGGAACGCTATGTTTTCAGCGACTGGTTCCTCCGTCTGATTGGGAGATATGTCCGAATTCACCCCGAACAAAGCCCTGTTTAGGTCCATAAAATAATCATTTTCCTCCCCGTCCATAAACTCCCAATTCATTTCACGCACCATCTGAACTAATTCGGCCGGGATTTCTCTAGGGGAGGGAGTCTCTGGAAAATCACTGTGTGAATCAGCCATTTTAATGGGGAAAATAAAGAAATAAATAAAAAGCAAAGCAAAACGGCGCATCAAGTCATCGTCGTTCGCTAATCTCGTGCCTCGCTCGGAGGACACTGCGTTCTGCAGACAAACACTTGCTCCTTCCGGGGTGCAGTCGGCGTTCGGTTCTGCTCAAAAACGACGACGGGAGTCTCGCATATGACCGAAGAAGTGGGTACGTGAGCCATGGTTTAATCCTTTTTTAAATTTATCTTCAGATTTGTAAGTCATTTCCAGAAACTTTTATCGATTAATATATACACGCTAGCGCCACACCCCTTCTAGACGTGGCTCAAAACGAGTGGCTCATCTATAGTCATACGAGTGACGGACCAATTGCAGCGTACAATACCTCCTCTCCATTCTCCCGCCAATCTGGTTTTTAAAATTTGCACCATCTTCAGACACGTTAACGTTAGGTAAAAAGCAAACGACACAGAAATAAAAATGGTCAAACAAACCGACACAAGGTTTATACGCTCCTTTTTTTTTTTTTTTTTTCTCTCTCTTATTTTTTCTTTACTTATATTTTTTTTTATATTCAAGAATTTATTTAAATTCTAGGAAAGAAAAAAAAAAAAGTTTCAAACATTCGTTTTCTTGTTTTGGACTAAACGCAGACGTTAGTTTGAATAAAAGTCAACACTTTTCCACTGAGCAGGAGGGGTGCGTGTGTGTGTGTGTGTGTGTGTGTGTGCAGGAGTGTAGAGGGGAGGTCGTGTGTGTGTGTGTGCAAGGGTGCGTGCGTGTGTGTGTGTGTGTGTGTGTGCAAGGGTGCGTGCGTGTGTGTGTGTGTGTGTGTGTGTGTGTGTAAAAGTGGGATTTCTTGTCTGAGCTAAGAATGCATGCAGAAGGTTGTCCACTCATCATATGACAACTTTAGCCCCCAAAAACATTTTGGTATACTTTAACTGCTTATACTCTCCTTTTTTCTCTCACTTATTTTAAACATTCTCGTTTATTGAGGCCTGATCCTGCCGAAGCAGATAAATGACCGACACAACCTCTTCAGTAAACAACGGAATGCCAGGGGGGAGGTTGTGTGTGTGTGTGTGTGTGTGTGTGTGTGTGTGTGTGTGTGTGTGTGTGTGTGTGTGTGTGTGTGTGTGTGTGTGTGTGTGTGTGTGTGTGTGTGAAACTGTGGTGGTGCTGGTGTCGGAGGGGGTCTGCTGTGACTAGCAGACTGCATACCAGTGGCTGACGTGTGTGTGTGTGTGAAAAAGCAGGGCTTTACATTCCTGGCTGAACACATCCTTGTAACGATCGACTCTTGTTTTTTTTTTAAAATAAAAAACACTTTTGTATACAATTCTATCAAATACAATCAAATACAATAAAAATAAAAAAGAATCATTTAAATTGTGGGATAACATCGCTAGTAGATTCATTCATTAACCCCCACCCCTCACATAGGCTTTAGAGAGAAATCTGACCCATCCATCAGGACTGACGTTTAGTCCTGGGTTATTCAATCAAAAATGACATAAAGTTTCTTAGTTTCAGAGAATCTGACCCATCCATCAGGATTGACGTTTAGTCCTGGGGTTATCCATCAAAATTGACATTAACTTTCAGAGAACCTAGTTCATTGAAAGTTTTCGACCGTCATCAATTCATTTTTTGACATAAAGTTTTTGACCTATGACCGCTATGGTCATTCATTCCCCATCATATGCTCCTTCTGACACAAAGTCCTGGGGTTATCCATCAAAATTGACATTAACTTTCAGAGAGCCTAAGTTCATCGAAAGTTTTCGACCGTTATCAATTCATTTTTGACATTTACTTTTTGACCTATGACCGCTATGGTCATTCATTCCCCATCATATGCTCCTTCTGACACAAAGTCCTGGGGTTATCCATCAAAATTGACATTTACTTTTTGACCTATGACCCTTATGGTCATTAAAGGCTCATCTACACCTAAGTTCATATCAAGTTCATGTCATCAATCATGATTTTGACATAAACTTTTTGACCTGTGACCTCTCTAGGCCATCAATCATTATTTTTGACATAAGCTGGATCAATAATCTCTCTCATGTTGCCTAAGTTGTTCTGAGTTTTTCTAATGACTGAATTAACTTTGGCTTGTGTGTTAAAAATGTATCAATTGTTTGTCTGGTAGACATTTTCTTGTTAGCTAGATAGTAGGCCTACATTTGCGCCTAAAGAAGCTAAAGGCCAGCACTGGCCTGGTTTAAGTTAACTTAGTGACAGACACCAACATGCAGGCCTACACATGTATAACATCAACTCTGGACATAAGTTTTCATTTGGAGTCCCTCAAGGTTCAGTATTGGGGCCCAAACTGCTTATTATGTACATAAATGTCGTTTGAGATGTTTTAAAGGAGTTAAAGTATTTAGTTTCTAAATAACACCAGTCTTTGCTATAATAACATAGAGCAAGGGTGCCCAACCAGTCGATCGCGGGACTGATCCCATGTCGACCGCCGGGTAAGTAGGAAATAACAAAACCCCTACACCCCGTAAGGGACAGACGGTTAAAGAAGGTGACTGACTGACTGAAAAATTAAAAGACGGGAAGTCAGTGTTGCCACTGGCAAGGTTTCCAATTCGGCGACCTTGACGCTTTTTTAGTAAGTATTCGGACTTTCTAGAGATTTTTTTTCTTTTTTCAAAAAAGCAACAATCGTTATAAGAGTTTTTGGAGTCTGGGTTGTGAAAGCACGTTGTTAAGCCTGTTCTTCTTGCCTTAATGTGCAAAATAAACTTAATCAGGAGTCACTTTATTTGTTGTGTTCTTCACTCAAACTTCCTCACCCTAATTGTTTAAATAAAGAAATAATTTTGGACACATTACTAACCAAGATTATTGACCTGTAATCATCCAACTTTTACAGTTTTGTTTGTAGGACAGTGATTACAAAATCGGAAAAAGAAAATGTAAGAAAAACAATAAAACAAATTACCACGATTAGGAACCAGCCTCAAATTAACATACAGAAGATTCTCAGCTAAAAGAGTTGGTTTAAGTATTAATTTCTAGACTGTAATACCATTTCTATCATCTTATTTGTTAGTAAAATCATGTCTTTATCATTGTTCTACTAAAAACTATGGTAGTAAAATTGTAATTGTGAATAAAGGTCCTCTTCTTCTTCTTCTTTCGGCATTTCCCTTCAGGGTCGCCACAGCAAGTCAGTTTCTTCCATCTAACCATATCTTCTGTATCCTCTTCGGTCACGCCAACTATCTTCATGTCTTCCTTCACTGTATCCATGAACCTCCTCTTTGGTCTTCCTCTAGTCCTCTTTCCTGGTGGTTCCAAACCCAGCATCCTTCTGCTGATGTACTCGGTCTCTCTTCTCTGTACATGTCCAAACCATCTCAGTCTGGTCTCTCTGACTTTATCTCCAAAACCTCTAACATATGCTGTTCCTCTGATATACTCATTTCTGATCCTGTCCATCCTGGTCACTCCCAGAGAGATCCTCAGCATCTTCATCTCTGCTACCTTCATCTCTGTTTCCTGTCTTTTTCTCAGTGGCACTGTCTCTAGACCAAACAACATGGCGGGTCTCACCACGGTTTTGTACACTTTTCCTTTCATTTTAGCTGAAACTCTTCTATCACACATCACACCTGATACTTTTCTCCACCCGTTCCAGCCTGCTTGAACACGCTTCTTCACCTCTTTTCCACACTCTCCATTGCTCTGGACTGTTGATCCTAAGTACTTAAAATCTTCCACCTTCTTTATCTCTTCTCCCTGTAACCTCACTTTTCCATTTGGATCCCTCTCATTCACACACATGTACTCTGTCTTACTCTGACTCATCTTCATTCCTCTTCTTTCTAGTGCAAACCTCCACCTCTCCAGCTTTTCCTCCACCTCTTCTCTCCTCTCACTACAGATCACAATGTCATCTGCGAACATCATTGTCCATGGGGATTCCTGTCTGACCTCGCCTGTCAGCCTCCATCACCACAGCAAACAGCAAAGGACTCAGAGCAGATCCTTGGTGCAGTCCCACCCCCACACTGAACTCTTCTGTCTCACCTACAGCACACCTCACCACTGTCTTACAGCCCTTATACATGTCTTGGACCACTCTAACATACTTCTCTGTCACACCAGACTTTCTCATACAATACCATAGTTCTTCTCTAGGTACCCTGTCATACGCTTTCTCTAGATCTACGAAGACACAGTGCAGCTCCCTTTGACCTTCTCTGTACTTCTCTAACAGCATCCTCAAGGCAAATTGTGAATAAAGGTCCTAATTTACGTAAATAATTTAGGAAAGAAAAGCACATTCTTTATCATTGCTAATATGCTCTCCATTTTGTCCAGGAGATAGTGGTTAAAATAAAAAGTTGGATCGAGTTCTTTTGCTAATTTTGATCGTGACCGCTTTGCTTCCGCTATGACGTCACGAGCGAAGGACATCCGGGTATTCTGTCGAGATGGTCATGGCGGAGGGAGCTGCAGTTCTCAGGAGGAATCGGCCTGGAACCAAGGCTAAGGTTTGTTTTCTCTCCATTAAGAAACCTTCATGTTTTACTTTCAGCTCCACAACATTAACTAAAGTTGTACCCAAATTTTGGCGGTGTTTTAGGGTGTAAATATCCCCAGCAGCTCGGTGTTAGAGCGCTAACCAGACATGCTAACCTGTTAGCTGTGGTTCTTTTTTATTTGCTAAAGAAACCTCGATGACACAGCAGTAGATTTAAATTTTTAATGAATTTGTGTTTTCTTTTTCCTAGACTACGATATTAATGTTTCAAGAAACCTAGAATTAAACTTGTAATTTAAAGATTAAGTCTTGTTTTTCAGGAAGTGACCGTGTCTCTGTTAGCTGTGAAGCTAACGCTGTGGCTAATGTTTGTTTTTATCAGACGAATCATTAAAAAATATCACATTTCTGATCATAAACTAAGATTAAAAATGAGAAATAATCATATTCTAATAAAATATAATTTAACACAGGATGATATGTATATATTTTGCTAATGATGTATAAACAGAACATTTTTATGTGTTCATAAGTTACATTTAGTTAATCTTTCTATAGTTTTTATTGTTGGTTCAATTAATTCTTTTACATGTTAATTTATGCTAAATTACCTTATTTTAATTTTTTAAAATCACTTTTGTTTCTGTTGTGAAAATTTTTCAATCTACAAATAAAAACTCCGGTATTTTTAAAGTCATTTTAAGGTATTTTTAATGGAATTGTTCATCTTCAGAGAGTTTTAAAAATCATTTGTATAAAATTTTTCTAACACATTTTATTTTCTAAATGGTTTTATTTCTGTTTATTCTTTTTATTGTGATGAATAATTGAACTCATGAACTGCATGGCTATAATTTAATTTCTGATATACATAAGACCTATTGATCTGTTTTCAAGTCAAGAAAAACCACAAATTTCATGTCTTTTATCAGCAAAAAGAAGTTTCAGATTCAAGCTGATTTTTTTAAAAAACATATATATTTTTTTTTGCTAACATAATCTTATGGTTTGTTCCGTCGTCTTCCGCTCATCTGGGGCCAGGTCGCGGGGCTTCTCGCTCTCCAACTGCATCCTCCAGCTCACCCGGAAGGAAACCAAGTCGCTCCCCGGCCAGCTGTGAGACATAGTCTCTACAGCAGGTCTGGGGTCTGCCTCTTGGTCTCCTCCCGGTGGGACGTGCCCGAAACACCTCACCAGTAAGGTGCTCGGGGTGCATCCTGACCAGATGCCCGAACCACTCCATCTGGCTTCTCTCAACCTGGAGGAGGAGCGGCTCGACACCGAGGTCCTCCCAGATGACAGAGCTCCTCACCCAATCTCTAAGATTCCCTGGAGCCAGGCAATCTTATTGGTGTTATACACAAACTTTGTTGGCTCCAAGATGGCACAGTGGTTAGCACAGTGACCTCACAGCTAGATGGTTACAGGGTTTGAGTCCTAGTTTGGAGTTGAGGCTTGAAACAATGGTCTTTCTATGTGGAGTTTGTATGTTCTCCCCTTGTATGTGTTTTTATCTGGGTACTCTGGTTTTCTCCCACCCTCTAAAAACGTGCATGATAGGTTGATTGGCTGCTATGAAGTTGCTCGAAGGAATGAGTGTGTGAATGGTTGTGCGTGTGTGTGGCCCCGCAACAGACTGACGACCTCTTCGGGGCGTATCTTGCCTCTCGTCTGAAATCAGCCGGAATAGACTCCGGCACCCTCTGTGGCCCTATTATACACCTATTATTATACACGGTTCAGGAGATGAAGACTAAACACTGACTTTGTTCTGCTTTCCTGTCCAGGACTTCTATAACTGGCCTGATGAATCATTTGAAGAGATGGACAGCACCCTTGCTGTGCAACAGGTGGGTTAAAAAGAGGGTTCCCCTCCAGGTTCTACATTCTATTCTCTAGCAGTTTTACTTTCTTACCTGGAAATCTTGAGTCTCCAAAACAACGTTCACTTTGTACTTTCCACTACTAAAATATCTCACAACAAAATCCCCGCATTATTCATGAGCAAGAATATTCTATGCACTATAATCAATGGATTTTTAAGGTTTTTTTTTATCTCTAAAAAATGTAATTAAATATACAGAGGAGGGAATAAGAATTTGACACGTGAGCATTTTCATCAGTAAAGATATTTCTAAGTGGGCTTTTGACAGCATATTTACACCAGTTGTAGCCATCAAACCAAATACTAAATTCGTACAAAGAAATCAAAACCTTTAAGTATAACGGTTGAGTTGTGATAAAGTGAAATGACAGAGGGAAAAAGATTTGAACATGTGAAGATAACAGGGTGCCAAATGGCATAGAAAGACAGGAGATCACCTGAAATTCACCAGATGAGAGAAAAACTCTGCCCCGTACTAAATTATATTAGCTGCATTAGTCTTTATTGATGGCCTGTAAAGGTTTCTCATCCAGGATGTACACAGGAAGGACTCCTTGATGGGTACGAGCAAATAACTCTCAAGATCTTCGTAATCTTATTCTTGAAAAGCCTTTTGATGGGAATGATTTTAGGCGCATTTCTAGAACGCCAAATGTTCCCATGAACACTGTAGGGCTCATTATACGGAAATAGAAGAAGCATCAGTTCACCTTAAACTTGCAACGATCAGGTGCTACATGTACAATCCCTGTCCGAGGAGTTCAAAGAATAATCAGGAGAGTTCTCCATGAGCCAAGAACCACTCGAGCAAAACTTCAGGAAGACTTTGTATCAACAGCTACTGTTGTTTCAAAGAAAACCAGAAGCAATGCATTGAACTGCCGTGGCATCCATGCACGCCCACCAAGCAAGACTCCATTGCTAAACAAAAGGCATGTTGAAGCTTGGTTAAAGTTTGCAAAACAACATCCACAAGCCTGTGGATTATTGGAAGACTTTATTATGGTTAGATGAAAGCAACAGTGAATGTTTTGGTTCAATATATTTAAATATGAAATCAATATGTTTGACAGAAAAAAAGGGTTGTGATCTTAATTTACTTAAAATATATAAAAATACTTGTTGCGTTCACTTAAGTTTTATGCATGTAAGACAGTTTTTTTGCAAAAAAAAGTAAAATAAATTATTTTTAAATATGTAGAAAAAAGTTTAATGATGTAAAAGAAAAGCAATTTATGAATATTTTTTTTTCTTCCAGAGAGTATTTTGTTTGATGTGTGTTAATGTGTGTTTCTCTGTTCCTTTTCAGTACATTCAACAAAACATTCGGTCAGATTGCTCCAATATTGATAAAATCCTAGAGCCGCCTGAAGGTCAGGACGAAGGCGTTTGGAAGTACGAGCACCTCAGGTAAAAACATCTGTTTCACAGAATGATTTACCCTGCTTCATCAATACATCATAACCTAGAAAAAAATACACGGGTGTGGAATTCAGTGTGCAAGTTGAAACATCTGGTTTTTATTAAAAACTTTTATGATTAAATTCTATTAAATAATTAGAACTCAAACAATTTAGCTAGTGATTTTGTTTTGTTTGTGAAAGTATTTATGAAGTCTGTATTTAATCCTAGATTTTTGTACACAAATATTTTCATCTGCACATCTGTTTGTGGCCAAAAAGAATTTTTTTTCCTACCGAATGTGTTTTTAAATTTTGATTTAATGGATTCATGTTGAAATAAGTGTGTTTATTTTCATACACATGGGATTGTAATTGGGAAAAACTCTCAGGATAAAAAGCAGGTATTTAAAAAATAAACATGCCATATATTCTGCTGTTGTTTCTGTTGTTCCAATTTGATTTCCTTGGTTTAATAATTTGTAATAAATTAGAACAAAAATGTTTTACAAATCTCCCCAAGAGACTCAAAACTGTGTCGATCAAGAGTTTTATGGAAGAAATGAGAACCAGAAATCTATGTTTGATGGTTAAATCTTTAAACAAGATGGTTTAAGTAGAGGCTTTGATTAAGTTCTTTTTTTTTTTTTTACTCCATCTGCAGGCAGTTTTGTTTGGAGCTCAATGGACTCGCTGTAAAACTGCAGGTAAATAATTCAAACTGATTCTTCAAACTGATTCTTCAATCTGATCTGATTAAATCTGATCCTCATTAAATACTATTATAGTATTTTTTAAGGTATTCTGTCCAAAGGTTTGACCTACAAAAGAAAATGTTTTATTTGACCTCAGTGATTTTAAAAATCCATTTGCATAAAATAGCTATTATTAAATTAAATTTTAGATTTCAATTTAGAGTTTATTTTAGTACTATAATTTTGGAGTTTTTTTTATCAACCAAGGCAACTTTTAAAAAGCTTATTCCTCACAAACTCCAGCAGATTTCAAATGGAAATCTTTTCTCTCCCCCTCAGAGCGAGTGCCACCCAGACACGTGCACTCAGATGACAGCTACAGAGCAGTGGATTTTTCTATGTGCCGCACACAAAACCCCCAAAGAGGTGAGTCTGGTTTCCAGCTGCTAACACTGAGTTTAGAAAAACACTGATGTTTTGTGTTGCTTTTTCTTTTAGTGTCCTGCCATCGATTACACCAGGCACACGCTGGACGGAGCTGCCTGCCTCCTTAATAGTAACAAATACTTCCCCAGCAGGTCAGTAATCTGATAGATTAATGTCCAACTTTACACATACTCACAAACTCTACTGGTGGGACTTTTTAAAAAATAAGTTCTTCATTCAGAGTGACTTTTTTCTTTCCACTTTGTTTGTCGGCAAGTCATCGGTGTTGTTGTTTTTTAAAGCCAACAAGGTTCCACACAAATATCTTTTGGAATTTTGAAGGGTTTAAATTTCTAAAAGTCCCTGAACCAACTTCCAAAGAACATGCACTGAATCCAAGCAGCTGATGATGAACCCTGGAGGAGGTTATGAGATGTTTGTGTGGATTCTTTCATTCTGTAAAGTGACCACAGAAGCAGATCTATGTGTTGTGACGTTAAATGCTGCGTCTGTTTGTTAACTGTGTCTGCAGGGTGAGCATCAAGGAGTCTTCTGTGGCCAAGCTGGGCTCCGTGTGCCGCCGTATCTATAGGATATTCTCCCACGCCTATTTCCATCACCGCCAGATATTCGACAAGTACGAGGTGGGACGCCAACACTCATTATATGTCTTTAATTCCTGGTTTATTGTTTCACTACATTATCAGCACGATCAGCATTTATTTTTATACAATGTGGAAGAGACCTTTGTAAAAAAGGCTTCAAAGTTCTTCTGCACAGTGGATTTGATGATGAAGATCTTTCGGCTTCCATCAGGAAATCATTTTCAATCTGACAGAACCGACCTGAGAACTGGTTTTATGTCAAACTTCTGTCAGATTGAAAATAATTTCTGGATGGAAGTTGAAACATCTTGATCATCAAATTCACTGTCCGGAAGACACTCTAAAGCCTTTTCTATGCTGAACAACTCCTGAACAAATAAGGGATTATCAGGACATTGAGCCCTCGGGCTGTCTGCTCATCTGTGCTTCCATAGCATTTTTTTAAATGCAAATATTTCCCAATCTACTGATAAAGATTTTCAGATTAGAAGTAAATGAAATAAACGACAACCTATCCTACCTCATAGTCTCTTCTGTCTAGTACTACTTAATTTTTAAGTGCATAGTGCTCACTACAGTGGACAAGTACTCAATAGTTGAATGTTAAGGTGAATATTTTTTTTGTGCCGAAGAAGTGGCACAAAAAAACAGTGATAATCATAACTTTTAATCTGTGCATTAAAAATGTTAAAATCCACATAGAAAAACAATCTTAATCTGTTCCTAACATTCACACGCCTATAGATCATTTATAGTTTTTACAATTGAAAACTTGTGTGAGTAATAATCTTTCTTAGCAACTGATTTAAAAAAACTAACGGCAACACAGGAAAAATAGAGATAGAGACAGAACACAGTTCTGCAGAAGACGAGACAAAATCCCTCACAGCAGGAGCCGCACCGTGTAGACATTAGACTCAGTAACAGACTCTAGTAAATCTTCTGGAGTAGTTTAGTAATAAACACACAAATGGACCAGGTTTCACTCCCAGTCCGTTCCTCACAAAAAAGAACACATTTATGATAATTATAGCTAAAGTTTAAAATGATTTTATGTTGTTCCTAACTTATTTTTACACCTGTACAACAAGATTTCAAGATTAAAAGCCGTTGAGACTAATAATCTGTGTCTGGTCACCTTAAAGTATGAGTTTAATCTCACTGTGACTAGACTAAGATGGGTTTTGGTTACTAACCAATCGAAGCTCAGAGATAAGTGTCATTTAGTTACTAAAATGAGACAAATTGCAGCCTCTTCGTTCTGAGAGCTTGAACTTTTTTTGCGTGACGTGGCTTTGTGTCTCCCTCCAGAACGAGACCTTCCTGTGTCACCGGTTCACGCGTTTCGTCATGAAGTACAACCTGATGTCCAAGGACAACCTGATCGTGCCGATTCTGGAGGAGGAGGTGCAGAACACCTCGTCAGCCGGCGAGAGCGAGGCCTGACCGCTGCCATGAGGGAGACACATGGAAACTCACAGTATCTACACAACACAGAGGACACACTCATTCTGCTTCTATTTAGACACACTACAGTGTATCACCCCCCGCACCCGCTCACCTTAGGATCGTCTCAGAGCGCAGAAACAGAGTTCAATCAGAATTTTCTTCTCTTTCTGCTATGAGACGTCCTGGTGGCGCCCCGCCCGCCGTGTCCATAGGAAACATTTAACCCTCAGATTGGTTAGGGGGTAAGACAGCCCATGAGGGTGCAGCTTTTTAAGAGAATCAGGGGTTTCCTGCTTTTGATTGAGTCCATTTTTAACGTCCTAGAAGCATTAAAGGGTGTTTACACCGCCTGCTGTAAGTTTGGCTTAAAAACACAAAGCTTCTGCATCATGTGAAATCCTCTCACAGCTCAATAATTTGGCCTGTAAAAGGTATTCCTGTTACCATGGACACGGTTAGGGGATTCCTCCACCCCTTCAATGCTGGCAGATTTGTGTTAATCTGTAATCTGATTACTCCCCCCGTGTAAATAATCTCTCCTCTGGTTATGGTTCTGATGGTGCCTCATCTCTGCTTCCCCCTGCTCGTGTTGCTTAACCCGTCTGGACCAGGGGCATGAGGGGTGTGTGTGTGGTAAACTAGAAGTTAACCTGCTGGTGTGACAAGTGCTAGTGACCCTCTGTCATCTATAGCTCCGCCCTCAGGAGGTTCCATAGACCCACTGTGTGACCCCTCCTCTGTCCCGTAAGAACGACGCAGCATGTGGTTGATGGTCCTCTGAACAGTCGGGATGAGGAACATCGGCCAGATCTAGCGTCACAGCACAACCCCCCGCACCCACTCCTCTCCATCTCCCCCTCCTCATTAAGTTATTGTGTGGGAGGAGCTTCGTCAGTCCAACCCACCTTTTGTTTTTGTTTTTTTTTAAATGGACTAAAAAAAATTTTGTTACTGTCGACATTTTCATGATGTCTGTTAATAAAAAAAATCTATTATTCAAATGATGTTGATGTTTGTTTCTTGAGCGCCTCCTACTGGCCACAACTGGTAGAAACTATTAAAAAAATCACATTTTTTCTATTATTATTAAAAAAAAAGAAATCATTGACATCATATAAAATATTAGCAAAAATATCAAGCAATTTATTTCAATAATTTATTTGATTTATGTAAAGAGTTAATTTTCCAAAGTTGTTTTTAAATTTTCTTTGTGATCTTGTTGTTCATTGTGTTGATAAATTAACACAGAAATTAGTTTTGTATGATTTTCCACCATTTTTATCCACTTTTGATTTTATTTACAAAGTTTTATAGCAAAAGATAGAAACGACAGACCAATCAGAAACATAAAAAGCTTTAATACTGATAATAAACGTTCATCTCAGACACGGATGGTGTGAAAATCTGCAGAATTTAGACATTAAAAATAGAGTTCAGCAAAATTTTCTACTTCTTGACATAAAGTCAAACTTCGATCATTTAAGCTTCTTTTGATCATCAGTTTTCTATCTTTGAGGGTTGAAGGTCGAGTCCCGGTTAATCAAGAAGTTATTTGTAACAATGAACCAGGTAAACCTAACTTTTAATTTTTTTTTTTTTTTATACAAATATTCAAAATGTGTGGGGTTTTTTTATTTTATGTGTAAAAAGTAATAAAAATTGGAGAGACAAGAAGTATTTTAGCAGCAACAAGGGGATTCTTACAGAGCTGGAAATTTTATCTGCATGGGAGCAGATGTGTGGAGATTAAAGAATAGAGTTTAAGAAAAAATATCTACAACCATATGGGAGAAGCTCGGAGTACAGTCGTTGCTCCTCCAGGTCGAGAGAAGCCATGGTTGGGTGGTTCGGGCATCTGGTTAGGATGCCTAGCGATATGCAGATGGTGGGCATCCACGTACTAGGCCCAACTGGCCTCGCTCGTTAGGTGTTTCGGGCATGTCCCCACCAGGAGGAAACCCAGAGGCAGAGACCCCGTACCAACTGGAGGATGCAGCCGGGGTGAGAGAAGCCTGGGTTTTCCATCTGAGGCTGTTACCCTCGCGATCAAGCCTGAGTAAGCAGAAGACAACGGAACAGAAATATCTACAACACTGGTGTCAAACTCCAGTCCTGGAGGGCTGGTGTGTTCTTGCATCTTCGTACCTGATCCAGGTTAATGAGTCGTGTCAAATTTGATTGGCTGTTGATTTCACTTTATGTGCATCGAACCAGGAACAGAATAAAAAAATGTAAGGACTTCATTCCTCAAGGAACAGAGTCTAACACTCTTGATCTACACCTTATGTCCACCAAAAATCTGAATCAGAACTTGGGAGGTTCATCTCCGGAACCATCAGATATGAAACAAGAGGAAAAGAAGACGATACGACACAAAAACTGAAGATAGATGGAGGAAACGAGAGTTAAGAATGAAGGATATAAAAGGATTTAAATAAACAATGTTTTCAGTCTTGGTGAGTTTTGTTCGAATCAACTACATTACCCACAATGCAACAAGTTTGTACCGTGTGAGATAAAACAGTCAATAAAGGTTAAAAACAGTGGAAAAAATCCGTGGCAGATCAGAGATGTGTTTCTGTCCACCCTGGTATCCAGGAGCTGCATGGTACCAGTACCAAACTGGATCCAGACTGGGTGGGGGTCCATCTCTCCTTTATGGCTTTATAGAAAAGTGCTTGTTTTTTTTTTTTTTTTGGGGGGGGCTCAGATGCAGGTCACCTCGGCCTTGCCCTCCTCCTGCTCGAAGCCTCCTTCCTCCAAGTGGGACAGGGAACTGGGGTACCCTCCTCCAAATACAGGGAAGCCTCCGATGCCACCTGCAGCTGGGGAGAGCTCATCTGTGGGAGTGGGTCGACTGATGGAGTGTTTGGAGAGGTCATCGACTGGTGACTGGACATAAAAAAACAAGTTCAGCATTAATTGTGGGAGGTGTGTTCAGCTGCAGCTTATTCTGGCCTATTTAAGGCAAGAGACAGGGGTACATCTCAAACAGGTAGCCAATCGCCGTGGGGCACACACTCACTCATATTTCATAGTGGGTAATCAACCTAACATGCATATATTTGGAGTGTGGGAGAAAACCCACACATACACATGGAGAACATCCAAACTCCACACAGAAAGGCCAGTGTTTCATGTCTCGCCCCCTTTCCAGGACTTGAACCCCAACCTTCTTGCTCTGAGGCACCTGTGCTAACCACTGCACCACCGTGCAGTGAGTGATATTGAATGATATGCAGGTAAAACTGGGTTTTGTACGAGTCGTCTATAGTGCAACTTGTGCAAAAGAAATACCAAAAAAAAAATATCTTGAGGATTTCCCCCGATCATCTTCATCTCTTCATCAATGGTTTTTTAATTTTCTTGCAGCCCCACAACAGTAAATCTGTACAAATTATACACAGGTAAATAAATAGAACTGTAGCTCACATTTCTTCCAATAAAAACGTTTTTTTTGAGATTGTGATATAATAGGAAACTCATGGCACTGTAGAAGTAGCACTATGGACGATTCTCCTGATTGGTTGGTTCTGATTTCATTATGTTCTATATAAACTCACAAATATAACTGAAATCAATCAATTCAAGTGAATTAAAGACGTGTGGTCTAGTTAGAGCCAGACAAAGAATAACAGCAAGATAAAATCAGGATGTACATACTAAGAGACCAATGTTTCCACAAGTTAGACTGAAAACACACAGCGCTGAGTTTGGGATTAATATGTGACATTAAAACATCATTTTCAGACCATCCGCAGATCAAAATGTTAAAGTTCTTAAAAATACCTCTCATGGAAACACGCACAGAGCCAAAACTAGTTAAACAAGCTTTGATTAATCTTGCTGGTACAGTGTGAGTGGTTCACTCACAGCAGACTATCAGGCACTTAAGGCATACACGTGAGGCCAAATTGAAAGCGTTTTAGTCACACAGTGTGGATGGAAGTTTGATTTGAAATATTCTGAAATCACCGTGTAAAACCAGCCTAAACAAAAAAAAGTCAACCAGTAAATTTGTTTTATAGGTTTTCAATTTTTGAGCCGCATATCCCTAATGGGGTTGCGGACGGTATCCTGTGATTACAGGTAGGGTCCTCACCAAACAGGTCGCCAGTCTGTTGTGGGGCCACACACACAAGGGTTGGGCCTGGTATGTGACGTACGTAGGTGTTCAAACTTTTTTTAAGTGACTTTAAATTCTGATCGATTTTGATTTATTCTGAGATTACAGGTAACTGTGAAAAATTATTGGAGCTTCATTTCTGTTTCCATCCATTAGAGGGCGACAGACATAAAAACCTCAACCTGCTGCAAATGGAGACAAATAATCTCTTTTTCTTCACCTTCATTAGAAGTTTGATTTAGTTACAAATTTTAAGTGTTAGAAGTGTTAGTGTTTAATTAGATTAAACTTGTCTAACCGGCGGAGAACAAGTGGGCTCCATCTTTTCTCACCTGCTTCTTCTGGTGTCCAGCTGCCTGGTTTCTGATTGGCCGCTGCAGAAACACCACCTGCTTTGTGGCCAGATTCCCATCACTGGACACAGAGATCAATACGGTCAGATGAACTTAAAGCAGGACAGTTAGACAGAGGGTAGAGGTCTACCTGTCGTGTCTGATGATGGGTGTGGGCAGCACACAGGTCAGCAACCAGCCAAACTCGGCCAGTGTGTGGAGCAGAGGTCCGTAATCTGTTTTTACGCTAGAGCCCTGTAAGGACAAACTTCAGATAAACATCTGGCCAGCTGCACCTATCTGTTCATCATGAACGTCTCAACTGACCTCTATGACCGTCCACTGCTCTACTACGATGGTGTCGTTGGCAGGGGAGGAGATGCTCTTCTCTTCATACACAAACAGACCTTCCAGAGACCGAGGAACCGGTTCACCTGGAGAACACACACATAGAGTAAATCAGACTTTGAGATACATCATCATCAGCATATATCATTACATGGAGTCTCCGACTGGGTTCTTGTTGTGATCCCCTCACCTGCTGCCAGAGGGAGCCCTGGACCTTCCTCATCACCCCGATTAGGGACACCTGAGGATGATTTCTCATGCCACACACCTATGAACTGTGCTGTCTATCCAAGGGCGATCATTCCGAACTTCCACGTCGGGTCATTACCATCCTATCTAGCCAAGTCTTCCTGGCTGCCTGACCATGATTGAACTTTGTTATTATTTGAACTTTTGAAACCTGAGTTAATCCTGTGTCCTTTGCTTCACAGACTTACCTGAATTGTTCAATAAATCTTTTTTTGATGTCCTACATTTAAGTCCTCCTCCTTCCACATCACAACAATTCTAAAGGAGTTTAGGTTCCTCAGGGTTTTGCTTCAGATTGAGTGAAGAAGGATGAAAAGAAAGCCGTGGAGCTCGTGAGCGTTATATCATCCATAATATCTAGCTCCATCCAAATGAAGCCAAATCAGTCGGCGTTTCTGACCAAATTAACAGTGCCATGTTTAATCTACGGACACGGAAATATGCGGTCATGGGTCTAGTCTGTATTTGCATGGCAACCACCTTGCCAACCAGGAACTAGCTTTTTGAAGAAACACGCACCTGCCGCTGGAGAGACCCAAACTGCAGCCAATCCATCTCACAGCCTGACTTCTTGCTGTCATTGAGTAGGTAACATCTTCCAATCAAATCTGTCAAACGTCCCCACGTGAGGATGAACATCCACTTCATATGGGGCAGACGGCAGCTCAGTGGTTAGAGCATTCGCGCGTGGACTGGAAGTTCGTGGGTTCGCATCCCACAGAGAGCATGTTTAGGGTCCTTGGAGAAGACACCTAACCTCTGTTTCTCCCACCATTGGCGCCGTTGAAGGGCAGCCTGCTGCTGCGTAGGAGTGCAGCACACAAATATCCCCGGTGAGGGATAAATAGAGTAATCCTTTATATTTTAATCTGGGCATTTGATTGGCCAGTTGCTAACATGAATATCTTCTGCTTTAGGGCAAATCACGTAAAAATATGGGGATTGTTGAGAATGCGTCTTAAATAAGGTACCACCGCTGGTATGTAAAATGTCTATTTTTTTGGGATGGACTCGTACACTACCCAGCATTAGTTTCACTGGAGGTTCATCGAATCATCGGACCGATGAAGCTTACACGTGAGGGAACAGATGATGACGACCCAGTTAGTAGAACTAGGCTGGAACGTCCCAAGTGCACAGACTGAGATGATTCAGACCGACCCAGATCCAGACAAACACAGCAGCTACTTCCTGTTTGGTCTTCTCCATCCCTCTGCTTCTATATTAGGAGGCGACCTCATGCACCCCACTTCCTGTTTCTCATCAGAAGCAGAATCTTGCTCAGGGTGGAAAACTTCTCGAGGCTTTTCTTTGGCCTCCATCTGACGGATAAAGGGCTGATAGGTAACCAGCAGCAGAGCTACAGTGAGGTTGTGAGTGTGAAACCTGGTCGTTCTTATCATATCTCAGAACCAACACCCCGGTATGAGGAGTATAGTGGTAACGATGGACTCTGCCACTTCTTTTCCTCCTTCCATCAGCACCTCCTAACTTACCTGTACCAGTTCCTGCTGGTTCTTGTAGACCTGGTCTCTGATTACAGTAAGACCTCTAACACTGGCACCTCAGAATTGAGGTGGTTCCACATTGAACTGGACTAGTCAAGTTCGTCAGGTTGGGAATCCTTTTAATTTAAGTTTAGACCAGTTTGGAACTAGGTTTCAGACTGAGTTTAAGCCAGCCTGATTGTGGTGGGAGGATCGTTTCAGTCTGATTTAAACCTCATTTTTAGACTCATTTCATACCCTTTAAAGTCTAAAATATGTTAAAATGTACTTTTAGACTCTTTTAAGTAAGTTTTAGACAAAGTAGTTTGCTTTGGAGTCATTTAAACAAATTTTGGACAAATTATCTCCAACAAGGAGTTTATGTGACGGGGAGAGTGTCATGATCCTCTCACTCTGCCACCAGAGGGAGCCCTGGACCTTCCTCTCCTGGACTCCAGTATGATCCCAAACACCTGGGTCATTAGCCTGATGCTAAGCAGCTGTGTGTCGTCAGCCTGGTGCCCATTTAAAGGCAATCAGCCTAGACTTGCTTGTCGGGTAAACCCTTCCATTCCAGCCAGGTCTTCCTGGCTGTGTGACCATGACTCACAATAACCTTGAGACATTATTTTGATACTGTTTTTTTTTTTTCCTTTACAGCTGAAACTGGACTGCTTCACTAAATAAACCCGGTTTTGTTGTCCTGCATTTGGGTCCTCCTCCTGCCACCTGCACCTCGTGTCATGATGGAGTGTGGGTGTGAAAAAGATAACTCAAAAAGATATGGGTGGATTTTCATGGACATTTCAGAATATATCCACATCCTAAAGGATAGAAGAAATTATTAAGTTTGAAGAAATGAAGATGAAGAAACGATTAAATTTTGGGGGTGACCTTGGTCACCGTTTTGGTCCAGGAGTGTTTTAAAGTTTACAAATTTAAAAGATCCTTGATAATATGCGGTTTGATTGGTCTCACACTGGACTCATAAGTCCACATTTAATTTGGTTTTAGACTCATTTCAAGATTTTTTAAACTGGTTTTGGATCCTAGTCTGGTTATATTGTGTTTGCTCTCAATTGTTTTTTTTTGTTAGATCTTCTTACTGATGTCGGACTTGCTTTAGACCCAGATTAGACTAAAACATCTTCAGAGCGTCACACTTTAGATTTTAACACTTCAGATTTTAAGTATCTAGGATCAACAGTCCAGAGCAATAGAGAGTGTGGAAAAGAGAGGAAGAAGCGTGTGCAGGCAGGCTGGAACGGGTAGAAAAAAGTATCAGGTGTGATGTGTAACAGAAGAGTTCCAGCTAAAATGAAAGGGAAAGTGTACAAAACCGTGGTGAGAGCGACCATGCTAATTGGTCTAGAGACAGTGGCACTGAGGAAAAGACAGGAAGCAGAGATGGAGGTAACAGAGATGAAGATGCTGAGGATCTCTCTGGGAGTGACCAGGATGGACAGGATCAGAGGAACAGTACATGTTAGAGGTTTTGGAGATAAAGTCAGAGAGGCCATACTGAGATGGTTTGGACATGTGCAGAGGAGAGAGAGAGAAAGAGTACATCAGAAGAAGGATGCTGGGTTTGGAACCACCAGAAAAGAGGGCTAGAGGAAGACCAACGAGGACGTTCATGGGTACAGTGAAGGAAGACATAAAGATAGTTGGTGTGACTGAAGAAGATGCAGGAGATAGGGTTAGATGGAAGAAACTGACTTGTTGTAGCGCCCTCTGAAGGGAAATGCCGAAAGAAGAAGAAGAGCTTCATACTGACCTCTCGGTGTGTCCCAGTACACAAAGGAATCCACCAGCGACCAGCCTTTTCGGTAATAAACAGCAGTGAGTTCTAGCCAATCAGCTTCAAGGGCGCTGACGACGTGGCCCTTCCTGGACACGCGCATGGAGAGTGCCCCCTGGTGGTATTGGCAGGCTGTGGAGTCCAGAGGGGCACACCCCGGTGCCCAGGAGTGAAAGAAGACCAGCAGCCTCAAATCTGGAGGAGCAAACAAGAACAAGAACTTTATTTAGAAAGCATGCTTACACCAAAATTGATGTGCACACAAACTTCCACACAAAGAGTGGTTTATGAAGGTGACGGAGTGCGTAAACTATTGTGTAACTCCAAGCATAGTCTGAAACTGCTGTATACAAATTGCTGTATTTTCCGCACTATAAGGCGCACCTAAAAACTTTAAATTTTCTCTAAAGTCCACGATGCGCCATTTAACCCTTATATATGGATTAATATTGAGCTACAACAGGTGTCGCAACTGCGGTAAGCAGCCGCCGACTCCATTTCCCCCGTAGAAGAAGTAGTGCGCGGTGCATGCTGGGATATATGAAAGGGCGTCTCATTTCCATTTGTGTGTTTGTGTAAAGACCCGGAAATGGCTTCTACCAAGAGACACTGTTATACCGCAGAGTTTAAACTCAAGGCGATCGGTCACGCAGTAGAACACGGGAATAAAGCCGCAGAGAGAGAGTTTCACATACAAAGTAAATGAATCAATGGTGAGGAAGTGGAGGAAGCAAGAGGATGCGCTGCGCCAAGTAAGTAAGACTAAACAGAGTTTCCGCGGGAACAAAGCGAGATGGCCACAGTTAGAGGACAAAGTTTAACAGCCTTTATTGTAGCACCTTATAATGCGGTGCGCCTTCCTTCGCGGTGCGCCTTATAGCGCGGAAAATACGGTACAAGGCGTGGGAAAAAGACACTTTTGGACAAAACCTGAAGTAATCTGAGGACAGTGAAATTAATTATTTGAAGCAGCGACAAAACAATTAGAAAACATACATAAATGCATATTGTGAGAAAAGTGGACCACATCATGGAAGAAATGTTTAAGATCCATACAAATTGTAAATCATATTTAAACTCCTTTTGAAAGCGTACACAGTTGTGCACCCGCTTCAATGAAATATTTCACATCCTACACGTAATGGTAATTAATTTGTTCAAAGTTTTGGTGGAGGAAACTTAGTTGCTTTGGGGAGCTCTGACAGAAAAAAAACAGAAGGTGGAGAAGAATGTTTTCACGCATAATTCCTGATAACAATTAGGTTCTTTTTTCTCACAAGTTTAAGATCAAACCTTTTCTTTTTTATTTCACTGACAGATTAGCGCGTGCCACTAATCCCGAGGTGACTGTCTCTCACTCTGCTGCCAGCATGGCTGTGACTGGCTTCTCCTCAAAGACGACCAGCATCACCACTTCTGATTTGTTGAAGTGGTACATGAGTAACAACAGGCGGCACTGGCACATTTGTATGCCAATACATATGCATCACGTTATTTGCATAATTCATAATTGGTGTTCTACAAGCGTGGTTGGGGCGGGATGGAGATAAAGTTGTATTATGCCTGAGATTTGTCGCAGAGATTTGTCATAAAACTTAGCGTTAAGAGAGTTAGTTACGGACTTTGCGTAATGTAAATTAGGTGCATAAACTGAGTTTAAATACTTGTTCAGCTTGGCGTCTACATGAGTCTTTATAATTGAGACCCCAGATCTTTTTGTACAGATTCCCCAGATCACCTGGTCTCATGTCAGCCAATCAACAGGAGTGCCTCACCAGGACTGTAGGTGTGCTCATCAGGGTCCCTGTCCCCAGGAGGTGTCCTCGGGGGTGAACGTGGAGGGGAGCGATGAACTCTTTTCGGACTGTGCACCCGACCATTGGAGACCCCGCTGACCTGCTGGAGGACGGATCCGATGAACCGGACGCCACCGCGTGCACTGCTGTTCACCTGCAGGACCAGAGAAGCACAGTAAATTGAATATTCTGGTTTCGGACTGAAGGTGAGGCATGCTGTGGAGGCTGACCCTGTCGATGAGCGCGCGCACAATGTCACCGGTCAGAGAATCACCCGGGAGGGGCCATTCTTCCACCCGCAGGACCGGCACGCTGTGGCATCCTGCCTGGGTACTGCAAACAAACCAGAGCAGAATTTCAGCCTCCTCATCTGTGTGTATCTTTCAAACAAAATTTTGAGTTTTGAATTAAGACATAAAAATGGTACCAATTTACACTTTAAGTAGCTTTTTTAAAAATCTAAATAAACTAAAAACACATAAATTGTTTTTTTAATGTATTTGATCAAACCAAGTCTAACTTGTTTTTTTTGTCATGTATGTGGAAGTTTTAGGTAAAAAACTGTGCTAAAATGAAAAAATGTGGTCACCACCACAAGGTTCCCTCGTCCACCACCAGAGAGAACCTGTGGCCTTCTTTTATCGGCCTGATGTCTGACACCTGAAGGTCTTTGTGCAGCTGCTTTTAAAAAGGCAATCTGCCTTCCCTTCCGTGTCGAGTCATTACCTTCCATCCCAGCCAGGTCTTCCTGGCTGCCTGACCATGATATACATTTGGAACACTTCAAGACATTCCACTGATCCATGTGTTTTTTCTTTACAGCATTACTGAACTCCTTCATTAAATAAATCCCATTTCTTGTCCTGAAATTGGGTCCTCCTCCTTCTTACTGCATCTCACGTCATGACACACGTGGATCTGTCAGTGAAATAAAAAAATTTCTTCTGAATTTATTGTGGTAAGAAATAGAAATTTTCCAGGCAGTGGTAATCCTTCTCAGGGACTGGAGGAGGTTCAAGTAATGTTTTAATGTAATTAATATTATTAATAATTAATGAGTTGGATGTAAATTAGGAAGAATAACGCATGCTTGCAAAATTAGTTCAGATATAGCTTTTGACAATCTATATATATTTTAATTACCAGTTACCATTTTTTCCATGATGTAGTCCATTTTTCTTATGATAAACATTTACGTCTGTTTTCTAATTGTTTCCTCGCAGCTTGAATTGCTTCATTTCAATGTCCTCAGTTCAGTCCAACTTCTTCCCATGAGTATTGTCTTGTCTTGATATCTTGTGGCAGGTACACGGTAACTCCTAACCTGCCTTAAAGTTGTGTAACAGGACTCACACCCTGCCAATGCTATGCAATGCTCATTTTACGTAGAAGTTGTACGTCCGTATTTTGGCATAAACATGGTTGATAAAAAAAGACTCTGAACAATATCTGTGATTTCTTCCAATTTGTACATTTTTTAGGTTTTTTTTTACCTTCTTGTTGGACATGAATGTTAAACTCTAGCCCGTGTGTCAAAAGTGAAATGGCGCCTACATTAAAAAAAAATTTTTTTTAGTTTATACAGTGTTTATACAGTGTGTTTCTAAACTTTTTCTAAAAATATTAATGTTGGTCCCGGGGGCATTGGTCTAGAGGTAGAGATACCGTATTTCGACCGGGGGGATCTGGTTAGGTTCCTGCTAGGCCCAAGCCATCCCTGGGACTGTGGGAAAGACATGAAAACAAAGAAAATATATATATGAATATATATATATATATATATCAATGTTGGCCCATAATTTTATTCCAATATCAAATTTTGGCCAGTATTGTAGAATTTTTTGTCACTTGGTGCCAAATTTTGTCGGTTTTAATTGTCTCAAATTTTTGTTAGAAACTCAAACCAGGGCCATGTGCTCACAAGTCCTTAAGGTTCTCTAATGCACCAGACAGATTCCTACATTATTTATAGGAACAGCCAATCAGAAATCCGACATTAGACAGACTTAATCCTCATTGGCTGCTGAGGAATCCTTGTTGTGAGGCAGATTTCCAGCCAATAGAAATCATTGTAAATAAGTCAAACTAAAACATCCCCCACAGCAAAAACCTCCATTAAATATGCAGCTGACCTCATCTGCTCAGTATGGTCTCAGCACCAACCTACCTGGGTCTGGGCCGTGCCAGGATGGCTCGGTACAGCAGGCTGAAGGGCAGCGAGCGGGTTCGGCCTACAGACAGGATGATGGGGTGTAGGGCCACCAAAACATAGCCCTGGGTGTAGTAAGGCTGCAGGGCCTGCGGGAGCTCCGATAGCGAGGACACGAACTGAACGGTCGGACGGCTTCCTGCACGGACACACACAGACGGTTCATAAACACGACCGACAAAAAACTGCATACAAAGTTGTTGTTTTTGTGTTTTTATTTAGATGTGTGTCCGAGGTGAGTCTACGTGCGACTGAACCTCGGTCCTGGGAACGGTCCAGCCTGCAAGCATCAACTCACTTCCTGTGTCCACAAAGAGCGGCTGTTCACTGGGAATGTTGGCCTCTAGCCACGCACACACACACACACACACACACACACACACACACACACACACACACACACACAGCCACAGACAAACATACACAGTCTGACAGACACATAAACACACACTCATTTGCACACACACTAACGTTAAGACACACACGTATAAATGCATGCACAAACATTACACACACACAGAATCACACACATTCATATGTATGTACAAATACGCCCAAACACACACTCATTCATACACACAAATACTATACATTTACACACAATATACTCTCTCTCTGTCACACACGCATATTCATTCATGCACTCTCAAACACACACACAAACACCAAAAAGAAACACTCTTTCACAGAAGCACGCACACTCATTCACACACAAACACACTGGCACTGTCACACACACACAAATACACTTAACATAGACACGTTCACATGGGCACACACACATACAACCAAAAACAAACACACACAGATATATTTGTACTGGTTCACAACTTAAAAAAACCCACACACACTCGCTCCCACTTACAAACATACAGTCATACACACGAGTATGAAGGCATGCACACATAACCACAAACACACACACACACCACTACTTTAAACGTCTAAAAAAAATCACTACAGCTGAAACCTGAGACCCGTTTGGATCCTTGTGGAGACTGTGTGTGTGTGTCTGTGTCTCTGTTGATGTTTGACAAAAAAAAAACATTGACCCACTGACTTCCTGTGACAAATATTCTATTTTTAGAACCAATAAAAACAGTTCATGGTCATTTTTTTTATGAAAAGCTGGTTCAACAGATTAATAATGAGTATGTGCGCGAGTGGAGTGGGAATAAAAGTTGAAACAGATTGGGATAAAGTGATATAATGTCAGGATCCCCTTCACCTGCCGCCAGAGGGGGCCCTGGTTGTTCCTCATCACCCTGATTAGGGACACCTGAGCATGATTCTTGATTCCACACATCTGTGGACCCTGCCATCTATTTAAGGGCAATCATCCCAGACTTCCATGTCGTGTCATACCATCCCTTCCAGTCAGGTCTCCCTGGTTGCCTGACCAAGAACACATTCTAACAATAACCTTTTACCATGCCGCTGAAACTTTGTTTTTCTTTTCACAGCATTAATGGACTGCCAAATCTAAATAAACCATGTTTTCTGTCTGCAATTGGGTCGTCCTCCTTCCACCTGCACACCGCTTCATGACAAATAAACAGTGTAATAAAGAGGCAGTGAAGAGGATTTATTAAACTCAGTCACTGGATGATCCATTGTGTTAGAATCCTGAAAAAAATCATTTCAATGAGTCCAGCAGAACAAATCAACCTCTGTGTTTTTCTGATTTAATCTGAGCTGAACACGTCCAGATATTAAAGCACCATCGTAGAATGAAGCCGTTTGTCCACATTAAAAAAAAAAAACTTTATTTGGTCATGTGCGTGCATGTGATGCACAAACACAGCTCAGTCTGTGGCTCTCATCCGCACCTGTACATTCTGTCCTGGTTTAAAGTATAGAAAACATCATTTGAGACTTTGTTATGTTATAGTGACACTTTCTAAAATGTATTAATGTATTCACACATTGGTTGAGTTTGTTCACTAGCTGTGGGTAGTGACCGAAAGAATGAGATCATGGATACAAGCGGCTGAAATGAGCTTCTTCTGCAGGGTGGCTGGGCTCTCACTCTGAGATAGTAAGGAGCTTTGCCATCCGGGCGGGAGGAGCTTGGAGTAGAGCTGTTGCTCCTCCGAGTCATGAGAAGCCAGATAGGGTGGTTCAGGCAACTGCTTAGGATGCCTCCCGAACACATCAGTGGTGAGGTGTTACGGGCACGTTCCACCGGGAGGAAACCCAGGGGCAGACCCTGGACCTACCTTTGCTTGTCATGTCCCATCTCTCAGGATCCTCTCGGGTGAGCTGGAGGATGCAGCCGGGATGACAAAAGGCTAGGTTTCCCAGCTGAGGCTGTTGACCCTGCGACCCAGCCCCAAATAAGCAGATGACGATGGAACGGAATTCACACTTAGCTTTTAACGTTTAGGTTTTACTTCAGAATGGATTGACAATTTTTGTGGTTTGTCAACCACAAGTTTTACATGTACACCCAGTTTTGAGGGTGAATTGATGCCCTTCTTTGCAGAAGGGGTCCCAGATTTCCTTTAAAATCAGAGACATTGCTCGTTCCATAGCTCTAGGAGAGAAACTCTGGCAGCTGCTAGCCAATCAGCAAGCGGTTCTGAAAGTTTGAATCCAGTCCTAAATGTGTTTACTTCAGACTCTAAACTACGAATATCAACCAGGATTCTGTGTAAACAGATTACGAGTGTGTGGTTGCAGCACTGCTTTGACTATTACCAGCCTGAAGACCCCACCAGAAACCAGTAAAATTGGGCTGGGTTTTTATACTGGCATTCCTGTGGGCTTTAACACCGCTCTGCAGGCTTGAAGTGAATCTAAATTTAACCCGTCTTGCAGCTGGTGGCTGTAGGGATGCAGGAGGAACCCCGAGAGGGACGTTTTTAACCTAATTACATGAGGCGGTAAGTTAAACCCTGTCCAGTGCAGTTTTCAATCCAATTGTGGATCCATACAAGCAGTGTCTGTAGGGTAGGGATGGGTTAAACTGTTACCAACGCAGCAGTTAAATGCTCCCCGGAGGAACAAAACGGCGCACAAATGCACCCCTAAACAAGGCTTTTGTTCCAGCTCACCCCCACCTCCTCTCTGCCACCACTCAGCCCGCAGACCCACACACTAGGGCCTCTATTCAGGGCTGCGTGGGAGAAAAATGAGGAGGAGAGGAAGCAAGGAGGAAGCGGAGCTGAGGAACAGCAGGGCACACAGAGAGAGGGGTGACAGGAGGAGGTTCAGGATGGAGTTTATGAGGGTGTGAAGGTGTGAAAAAGAAAAAAAAACTGCCTAGCAACAAGAAGGAGGAAAACAAGGACCCTCAGAGGTTAAAGGGGATCTCATGCAAAATAATCTTTTTGGAGGTTTCTATCATATTTAAACTTTTTGTCAAATCAAAAACATAACAAAAAAATATACTATCCTCCCTCCCCCGTATGCCCATCCTTCCCCAACCCCCATTTCACCTGAACCGCGAGCTACTGTCTCTTTAACTGAAATAAAAATAAACATCCGGCCTGATGCTGCTGCGAGGAAATAATAACTGGGGATCGATCCACACCAGGAGTCGGCCTGCCCATGACTGCAATGGTCAAAACCACAGGGGTCCACCCAGGTCCAGGAGGCACAGGCACCTACAAAAGCCACCTGGCTAAAGTGAGGCACCCGCACCACCCAGGCCAGTCAGACCCCCACAGAGAAGACCTGACAGACTGAGCAGCCAGAGCTCGTGGGATGGAAGATCCCCATGAGGAACCACTGGAGTAAAACACAGAAGACCAATAATCAGTAAAACTGGTTAAAAACTATTTCAGAAATTAATCTGAAAAATTAAAATGTGTAAAAATAGGAGAGTAAACAAACAGATTTTTTTAAATATCTAAGATTATCTTAAGCAAAAATAAAATCAAGTAAAAGCCAAGTTAAAAAGATTCGCTTTTAGCCTCTTCTTAAAAACATGAACAAACTCAGCGGCCCTGAGTTCCTCTGGCAGGCTGTTCCACAGGCGAGGACTTTTGTTCTCCACTAATTTTATTGCTCAAAAGAGCACCCAGCTGTGTTACGGAAACAAAAACACGACTTGGAAAGAAAATCAGGAGGTCAACAGAGAAAGTGCAGACCAGTTTGAGTCTGACTATTTATTAAACCAGTTAAAAACCACCATACTTTATATTTTCCACTATTTCTAACCAGTTGTAGTTTATTCTGTGACTAATTTTTACCGTGTCACCACTAGCAAGAGCATTTGGTTCAGTCTTTTTTTCAAAACCTGTAGTTGTTTTTAAAATCCATCATAAAATTGACACCAATATTAAACAGTCTGTCATCTATTAGGGAATAATTTACCGGTTCCCATGACGACAACATGCTGCCACAGCTGCTGCAGGTGTGGCAGAGGAAAAACAGGTCAATCCTGGTTTAAAGAGGGTTGGTGTTTTTGTACTATTGATAAATTCGCAGAAGCAGCTGATTACTCCATCACCTCTGAGTGTCCTTGGATCTGATGTCAGTTTAAATTTGTGATAATCCCAATCTCATCCACAGATCAGACAGATTACAGTAAAAAATCTCTACAGATCAAAGCTGGGGGAAGTCAAACAACCTGAGAGCAGAATTAAATCTTCATTGGAGGGTTTTCTCCATCCCCTGACCAAACCATCCCAGACTTCTGATTCAGATGAAGAGCTTCCAGGTCAGAGGGACTGCTTTTCTAAGCGTGTTGCCTTCAGGGAGCTCGTAACGTGTGAGAAATTAGGAATCCCACAAAAGCCTTCGTGTGTTAACATGATGTCAGTATGAATTTGTCGTGATGTCCGGAGCAGGCTGGAGATGGAGGACGTATCTGTGCCAGATAACCAGGACAAACATTCACACTGTGAGCTGGAATGGAAGCCGAGAGTAAAAATGATACAGATGACGACACATAGAGGACGAGTTTGAGATGGAAGGTTTTTACTCTGTGAAAACCATCTATAGTCAGGAAGTAAAGTTTTGTTTGGTCTTTTTAACTGCTTATCCCCATGAAGCTGGCTCCTCTTAAAAAACTATATAATTAAAAATAAACAAGAAATATGTCAATTGTTTATGCTACGTTTGTGCTGTAAATATTTTCGTTTGTGTTATTTTAGTTTTTTATTTTAAGAAATAAAATTTTGACGGTGACGTCATCCAGCCCCTCATTCTAGTAAAAAAAACAAACAAAATGGCTCCGCCTAGTCGTAGCCGGAAATAGGGATGTTACCTCTCGTATTTCTTAAAATTAAAAAAAAAAAAAAGAACAGCACAAAGGTACTTATTTACAACACAAAACAGCCAAAACATAGCACAAACGATTGACACCATTTTTAGGAGTTTTCTCGCATTTTCAGATGGAATGAGGGCTGGATGACGTCATCTTCCAAATCGTATTTCTTAAAATAAACAAAAAACTAAAATAGCCCAAACAAAAATGTTCACAGCACAAAACAGACCAAACGCAGCACAAACAATTAACATATTTTTTGTTTAATATTGTTCATATATTTTTTTTAGAGGGGCAGCTTCACGGAGGTGATTGTGGAGGGTTCTGGAGCGTATCCAGGCCGGTTACAGGTGAGAAGTAAGGTACACTTTCAACAGGTCACTAGTCTGCTGCTGGGCCACACACACTCATTTCAAGGAGTAATTTCATAATTAACCTAACATGCATGTTTTTGGAGGGTGGGAGGAAATCCGAGTACCCGGTGAAAACCCATGCATATACAGAGAGAACAAGCAAACGCTACACAGAAAGACCAGTATTCCAAGCCTCATCCCCACCTGGGACTCAAACCCTGACCTTCTTGCTGTGAGGCCACTGTGCTACCCACCGCACCACTGTGCCGCCTATACCTAAAGTATTGAACAATATCCGAATAAATCATCCCGGAGAATTGGTGCAGACCATGTCAATCCCTTTCTAAGCACAGTGGACCACCAGATGATGCTACTTCGAGCATGATAATGCATCACATCACAAAGATCATCTCCATGATGAGGATGGCTCCACTGTCACCCATTAGCCTCCACAGTCAACAGATCTCAGCATTACAAGGACGATGAAAAAGAATGTTCGCACCATGAGTGTGCAACCACCTGAGAATTGGGATCATTTATGTTGGCAGACATAATACTATTTATGTTGGCATAAGCATGGCATGGGCAAACAGCTTCTATGTTTGGTGTTTTCTGAACATTAAAACAAGCTGTACATGTAATAGTGGAGGATGCTTTGAGAAGCATAAAGGAAGCCGTTAAGTAGCTACGAATGAAGAGATCAATAACAATAAAAACCCTTTCAGAGTTCCTTCTGATCGCAGACTCAAAACATTTGATCTAAGTATATCATCTGGTCATCACTACATCACATTGATGATCTAGTCCCACATCTAGTGAACCCTCGCTTGGTAGAAAAGGAGGCCACCCTGGATGGGAGGACCAGGAGGAACAGGGAAATGTGTGCATGTCCCAGAAATGTTCCATCATCTTACAAAAAAGGACGAGGAGATGGGATCCAGTTTTTACAATAACTACACAACCTCTTCTTCTTCTCCTTTTGGAATTTCCCTTCAGGGGTCGCCACAGCAAGTCAGTTTCTACCATCTAACCCTATCTGCTGCATCTTCTTCTGTCACGCCAACTATCTTCATGTCTTCCTTCACTGTATCCATGAACCTCCTCTTTGATCTTCCTCTAGGCCTCTTTCCTGGTGGTTCCAAACCCAGCATCCTTCTGCCTATGTACTCTCTCTCCTCTGCACATGTCGAAACCATCTCAGTCTGGCCTCTCTGACTTTATCTCTAAAACCTCTAACATGTTCTGTTCCTCTGATCCTGTCCATCCTGGTCACTCCCAGAGAGATCCTCAGCATCTTCATCTCTGCTACCTCATCTATGTTTCCTGTCTTTTCCTCAGTGCCGCTGTCTCTAGACCAGGGGTCACCAACACGGTGCCTGCGGGCACCAGGTCGCCCGCAGCGACCGCACCAGTTGCCCACAGCAACCGCATCAGTCGCCCGCAGGCCAGTTCTAAAACTAGCACTAATCACAAATTAGCTCTGTCTAAAATTTTATTTAATTGTGTTGCTATTCATTTTGAATTTCATTAACAGTGATGTAAATTTAAAAATGAACACATAAAAACGTAAAAAAAAAAAAAAGAATGTCACAAAAAAAAAGTTTAATATACGAACTCTGGCGTGGTATGGGTCGAGTCAGTCTAGTGCGCATGACAAACCAGCTTTGCTGAGATGAGCTCGTGAACGCTGCAAAGATGAAGTTACGAACGCATTTTCTACCCACAAAAACATGGCAGAAAAAAAAGGAAGAAAACTTATCATTTTCACAGTTAATGGGAGGAAAACTTCTTTTTTACTAACGTGAAAGAAAACTGCGGTGCGACTGTGGCGACGCACAGTCGCACCGTCCTTATTTTGAAAGGAGTAGATTTTTGTTAAATCTTACATAATTGATCATTTGTACAAACATGGTTCAGAGTTTATGATTTGATAACTGTTGTAAAAATGGAAAAAGATTTCCTCCAAAATGTTCTGGAAGTGATCATTTGAAAATGAAACGTTTGGATATTGCATATTGAAATGTATCTGTTTCCTACCTTGTTTAATCATACTGAAATAATTATTGTGATGGATCATTAACAATCAGTGTCTTCACATAGAATATCATTATTAATAATATCAAATTAAACTGTGTAATTTTGTTATTTCAGAAGTGTATTATCAAAGTGGTAGCCCTTTGCATTACTCAGTGCCCTTGAAGTAGCTCTCAGTTTCAAAAAGGTAGGTGAACCCTGCTCTAGATCAAACAGCATGGCGGGTTTCACCACGGTTTTGTACACTTTCCCTTTCATTTTATCTGAAACTCTTCTATCACACATCACACCTGAAAGGGGTTGACTTGTAATAACTACACAATCTATTTTCTGAAAAATGACTCTAAATGATCAACTAAGAGGACATTTTTAGTGTTTTTGCCCTGCAGGTGACGAAGCAGAACCTGCGCTGACTGGAAGACATCTGCAGAGCAGCAGTTCATCAGGAATGTGCTGACAGATGTGTTATTAATGCTCTACAATGTTCTAAAGCTAAACACTCGTCTGAGAGCAAACGGTCGGATCTGGAAATCTGATTTTACTGGTTGAATTGTAGACATCAGCTGGACTTCTTCCCTGTCTCAGAGTTCCTGTCCTACTTCACTCTGGGTTTCTCCTGACACACTTGGCTCAACGAAGCTTCACAGATTAAAGAAAAAAAAAGCCAGATTTAGTCAGCCAATCAGGAGGCTTCACACATTTCTTGTGTTAGAAGAAGTAAATCCTCCAAGGTTGCAGTTTGCTTGCACTGTGAAAACTGCGTGCGATGATGGGATTTGTCCTTTCTGGTGAAAATGAGTTGCTAACATGCAGGTTAGAGAAACATGTCATCTGCTTTGTTCTCCATCACAGACACGGACACGTTGTTCTAACACTGATCTGTATCTGCGTGAGCACCAAAGAATTTTTTTTTTCCATCAATCATCCAAAAAGTTTCTTTTTCAGTTTGTTTTTGTAAAGTGGAACCAGATCCACTGACTCACACACATTGTGTTGTTGTGTTTCTGTGGATCAGAGTCCAGAACTTGTGACTCCCTGTTAATGACATGCTCGCATAACCAGAAAATTTCCGTGATGTGAAAAGATTCTCATTCCAGGTGCTGGTGGCTGGAACACAAACCGTCACCATTAGAGCTGTTGGAGAGCAGATGGGATGGTTCGGGGACCAGGGACCACATTGCATAGATTTTTGGCCAAGGTTTTACTGACGCCACGCAAACTCTGGATTTATATAAACAACATAACTCTCTTTAAGCATAAGCTTAAGAAATCACAACAGAAAAAAAAGATATTGAAAACTGCAAAATTGACAATAATGACCTTCAGTTTCTGAAGCTGCACTGATTCTACTGTCAGAATAAATCAAGATGAATATATTTTATTATGATAGAGGAGAGGAGATGAATTGATTGTCAGTTCATCTATAAATTCTGAACAATTTTATTGTCATTGAACCACAAGAGAACAATTAAATTACTGTTCCAGTAGACCTGACCCAAGAAACAGACCCAGAAGACGGAGGACAGGCAGCCTGAGGACGCTGCTAAATGCTAGCTTAAATTAAATGAATAAGTGAACAGATGGACGATCTTCTATTTTTTTTATGTTTTACTTATTCTAATACTCTGTTCCGTCCCGTCGTCTTCCGCTCATTCGGGTTGCAGGAGCAACAGCTTCTGATGGCAAGCCCAGGGTTCTCCCACTCGGCTCCAGCTCACCCGGGAGGATCCTGAAGTGTTCACCGGCCAGTTGCAAGACATAGTCTCTCCAGCAGGTCCGGAGTCTGCCTCTCGGTCTCCTCCTAGTGGGACGTGATTGAAACACCTCACCAGCGAAACGTTTGGGAGGTATCCTAACCAGATGCCTGAGCCACCCCATCTGGCTTCTCTTAACCCAGAGGAGCAACAACTCTACTCTGAGCTCCTCATTCTATCTCTGAGTGAGAACCCAGCGACCCTGCGAGGAAGCTCATTTCGGCCGCTTGTATCCACGATCTCATTCTTTTGGTCATCAGCCACACTGGTTACCATGGTGATGGTAGGACCGTAGATCGACTTGTAAATCAAGAGCTTCGCTTTTTAGCTCAGCTCTTTCTTCACCATGACGGATTGATGCAGTGTCATGATTATTACGGACGCCAAACCGATCCGTCTGTTGATCTCCTGCTCCATCCTTCTCCCACTCGTGAACAAGACCCCGAGATACTTAAACTCCTCCACTTAGAGCAGGATTCGTCCCTGACCTGTAGGGGGCATTCCACCCTTTTCCAGGCACCCTATTGCGGCATATTCTAAGCAATATTTAGGGAGTGTCCTGTGGGTCAGTGGATAGAGTGTTTGCCTGCGGACCGTAAGTTAACTGTAAGTTTGTGGGTTCACGTCTAGGGTCCTTGGAGAAGACACCTAACCCCCTATTTCTCCCACCATTGGCACCGTCATAGGTGGCAGCCTGCTGCGGTGAAATGCAGCCCATAAATTTCCACAAAATGTCAGGGATTACCAAAGTAAATAAAAAGAAAATAGAACTTTTCATTTACTGTAGCTTTTGATAAGATTTAAAGTGTTTACCCTTTTTGTTTTGGTCCTAACGAGTTTTAAAAGTTCAAATGTGACTTCACAGCTCAGCAAAATGTCAAATAATATTTGATTTAAAACATGAAGTCAGTTTTCATGTTTACTTTTAATATATTAAAAATAATTAACCGAATGACACATCGATGAAGAGTGAATCAGGAACAGATGTGGGTTTGGTTTAGCAGCTAGTATTGATGTGGTGCAGCTGGTTTTATTTATGAACGCTAACGTTAACCACGTAGCTGATTAAAAACCCTAAAAACAACCATTTGTGTGCTTTTATGGATCTTTTCAACCACAAAGTGTTTTCACATGAAAGTAAAGACAGACCAGAAGTCTCCTTCTGATGATCTGGAGTTTTTCACAGAGAAAGTTAGATCGTAATAAAACTGCTTAGCGAATCGGATGTGAGCCTCTAGAACAGGATCTGGACCTGTTCTCCGGTTCCTAACATCCCTGCTGTTTACACACTTGGCTCGCTGACGGAACTTAATCACTATTTCCTTCCGAATGGCTCACAGTGAAAGCAGATTAATACAGGTGAAGTGAACATCTCAGCAGGCGTGGACCATTTTCCTAACCCCCCTCCCCAAAACAAACCACTACAGAAAAAAAAAATATGGGTGACCTATTTCTAAAGTTTGAATGAGCGTGCTGCCGGCAGTCCACCCAGAGATGCTGAAACATTATCCACACACAGTTCTTTATTTAATAGAGCGATTCAGCTGCAGAGTGCACTCCGTCTGCCTGTATGCTGTTTTTATTACAGTTTACGGCCATGGCAGCAAAATAGACCCCTGTGGGAGTAATAAAGCAGTACTACCATAAACACGTCTGCTATTTTGAGCTGTTCCAGCTCTAAAAACACAAAGAGGAAGCTTTCTGTCTGATGCTTAGGATGTTAAAAAAAAAAAAAAGGGGACAATTTGTCATGTTTGTAGAGTGAAAATTTATTTAAATAAATGACAGCTTACTTTTACTCAAATGTAGAAATAAAATAATAGATTTGGGATCAAAAGAATGTAATTTAATATTACTAAAGTTTGCTTTGATGGAAAAACCCCCCATTAATGTTGGAATTTGTGTTTACAGTTAAGTAAACACAAACCATCTAAAATATGGACGCGTATCGAGATTATTTAAATTAATACCATATTGATTCTCATTTTTATGAACTTGACTTTGCAATCATCAATATTTGATATTTCATGTAATTTTCTAGTTAACATGCATTTTATCACATGCATTGTCATGTTTAGTACGCTTAAATTTTTACATACATTAAATTTTGTAAAATACATACAAATTTTTACATCCCTCAACGAGAAAATCTGTGTGCTGCATTGCACTGCAGCAGGCTGCCACGACTACGCCAATGGTGGGAAAAACAGGGGGTTAAATGTCTTCCCCAAGCACACTTAGACATGAGCTCAGTGGGATTTGACCTGGGGAACTTCTGGCCCAAGGGCGAACATTCTACCACTGAGCTATTGCCCCTCCCACCATCCCCAAATTACTCATAAATGCATCACTTATGTTTTTTATTGTGTTAACGGACTTGAGTTTTAAACAAGTTGAAAGTCTAATTTTTGTCCCATCAAATCGAATCACCTTAAAATAATCACATGCAATCAGATTGAACCGAAAGTTCTTTGTGTGAAGAAAGAAGAAATGTATCGCAACATCAAATACGTATCGATATCTGGCCTTACTAATGAGGCTGATAAATCTGAAGGGGCGTATAGCTCGGTGGTAGAATGGCCATCTTTGACTCAAAGAGTTGCCTGGTTGATTCCTGTCATGAGCTCATGCCTCAGTGTCCCTGGAGAAGACACCTGACCCCCAGTTACTCCCATCATTGGTACTGTCATGGCTGCCTGTTTCTCCTTTCCCTGTTTCATTCTTTTGGAGCTGTAGTTTACCCCTCATTAGCACATGGTCCTCATAAGTAGCATGCATGTATTCTCACTGTGCCACACTGTTTACTGTCTGCTATGTACCTTCCTCCCAATCAATCATATTAGCGCTTTAGTACCATGGGTCTGTGTTCTATATCATTTGTTAATTCGTTATAAAAGGTTGTTTTTGTATGTTTCAATTTCATCTCTGGTTTAAACTTTTTTTAGGTAATCCAGCAGGTTGGTTGTGATGCCGAATATTGTAACAACAGATTATTTTTTTCACTTTATTTACTACAATCTATCCCCTCTCTTTTTCTTCTGTATCTTTTCCCCCCTCATTCTCACTCCTTTACTTCTCACTCTCTCCTCAGCATTCTGTCAGGACCAGCAAAAAAAAATAGCCACAAAAAACACAGACATTTAGGATGTAACATAACTTATACTGTATACTATGTATTTGCAGATTCTTCTCCTTTTGGCATTTCCCTTCAGGGGTCGCCACAGCAAGTCAGTTTCTTCCATCTAACCCTATCTGCTGTATCCTCTTCGGTCACACCAACTATCTTCATGTCTTCCTTCACTGTATCCATGAACCTCCTCTTTGGTCTTCCTCTAGTCCTCTTTCCTGGTGGTTCCCAACCCAGCATCCTTCTTCCGATGTACTCTCTCTCTCTCCTCTGCACATGTCCAAACCATCTCAGTCTGGCCTCTCTGACTTTAAAACCTCTAACATGTGCTGTTCCTCTGATCCTGTCCATCCTGCTCACTCCCAGAGAGATCCTCAGCATCTTCATTTCTGCTACCTCCATCTCTTTTTCCTGTCTTTTCCTCAGTGCCACTCTCTCTAGACCAGACGGCATGGCCGCTCTCACCACGGTTTAATTTTAGCCGAAACTCTTCTATCACACATCACACCTGATACTTTTCTCCACCCGTTCCAGCCTGCCTGCACATGCTTCTTCACCTCTTTTCCACACTCTCCATTTTTCCTACGTACTTAAAATTCTCTATCTCAAAGGTAGATTAGTGGTGAGATATTAGATACTTTATCATTTCATAATCACACTAATGATAATGATCATCTATTACTGGATAATATTAATGATTGAGGGCCATACCTTCCAGGCTGAAGTCCAGCAGTACATACTCATACACAGTGTCTGTCTTGGTTTCTACTTGAGGTCTTTTCAGAGTAGAATAAATCTTTCCGGGGCTGCTGTCCTCCGGGTCTTCTAGTTTCCTCAAGCCGCAGCCCATGGCGGGGACCAGCAGCGCTCTGAGCGGGTCCGGACTGTGCAGGAGAGGAGATGGAAACTTCTAACGGGACTCCTCCATCCTTTCTCCCTCACTCCTTCACAAGACCAGATAGAAAAAAAAAAAAGAAAAAACAAGACAAAGGAAGATAAAGCCAGCGGTCCAAATGAGAAAAAGAAGCGGAGGTAAAGCAGACTCCAGGCGGGTAGAGCTGCTGAAGTTTCCCGCTGAGGAGGCACCAGGTCCGGGGCGTGGAGAGGAGCAGAGGAGGAGAAAAAAAAAGTTTCTCTCAAAAACAAAACGCTATGTTATAAATCTACTTCCGGTTATTATCTCAAAAATAAAATAAATTATTTTATTTTAATAACAAAGAAGGTGACATTTTATATCTTTAAGTATCTTGGAAATATGAATATTCGATATTTATGCTGTTATAGAAAATAGGATATTGTGAATTTTAATGTTTTTATTTAAAATGATTAAAACAGACGCAATTTTTATTTGTACATGAACATTTTTTGTAACGTGCTAAAACTAAATTTTTTTTAAACTTCCGGACAGAACTACAAAAAATTCACATCAATTAAAAAATAAAATGGTCGTTATTCTTCATTCTGGAACATTTTCTCCTTCTTCCCTCCTTCTTCTTCCTTAATTCTGCACACTGGGTACTCTCACTGATGTCAGCGCCTGTGTCTCGTCTTCCCCCCTGGTTATTTAACACCATCACTCTGGTGTCTGATTATCTGCTGCAACCATGATGGTGTCCTCACCACGTCATTTTCCAGGCTGCACATTCGTACCACTCCTCCCTGACCCCTATTTAATTGCATTAAACTGGTTAAAATTGACATTGCATCTGGATCCTACATCTACACCTTCACCACCTTGTTCCGTCGTCTTCTGCTCATCCGGGGGGCGTCGTGGGAGCAACAGTCTCAGATGGGAAGCCCAGGCTTGTCTCCCCCCAGCTGCATCCTCCAGCTCAATATCCCGAGTCGTTCCTCGGCCAGCTATGAGACATAGTCTCTCCAGCGGGTCTGTGGTTTGCCTCTTGGTCTCCTCTCAGTGGGACGTCCCCGAAACATCTCACCAGCGAGGCGCCTGGGTGCATCCTGACCAGATGCCCGAACCACCCCACCTGGCTCCTCTTGATCTGGAGGAGGAGCGGCTCGACACTGAGCTCCTACCGGATGGCAAAGCTCCTCACCTGATCTCTGAGTGAGAGCCCGGCCACCCTACAAAGGAAGCTTATTTCGGCCGCTTGTACCCACGATCTCATTCTTTCGGTCACCCACAGCTGGTGACCATGGGTGAGGGTAGGAACGTAGATCGACTTGTAAATCGAGAGCTTTGCTTTTCGGCTCAGCACTCTTTTTACCACGACGGACCGATGCAGCGTCCTAGTTGCCGCACCGATCTGCCTGTCCCGCGTCCTTCCTTTCTCTGTCTACATTTCTTTCAATGTAGACATATTTAGTGCTCCATTGAACTTGTGTTGAACTGGGGTTTTATTTTGAAATTCTTTTTTGTGACTTCCACACTGTATGGGTGCAGATTTTCGTGTAAAAAGATCAGATGCACAGTAGCAGAAGTCCAATTGGATTAAGGTCACACATCAAAGATGATGGAAAGGGGGTAATTTAAGTAAAATAGAACCTTTTCTGTGTTATGGGCTGCACTATCCATAATTGATCAACCATATGTTTTATTAAGCAACATTAATTATTGTTGAAAAAATGATAAAAGACAATGCACGAGTAGTGCACTAATACTAAGCTGCATCCTGACCAGTGTTGGACATCTGACTTAATAAATTTAATTAGCTACACTACAAATTACTTCTCTGAGTTAAAATATTTTAAAGGCCTATAAAGGACTGGATAAATTACGGTATTTGCAAACTAAATTGACTCAAATTCTAAAACCTCAAAATTGTTTGATAATAAAAATATACAAGTGAGATAGTTTTCGTATGTGTGATGTCAAAGCAGAATGACTGGGCTCTCTAATTAGATTTTGAACAAAATAAAAGGGAGCTTGTCTCTAGCTGTTCAGCTTAGAGAAATATGGCCCAGTGTTCTGTTTCCAAAAAACGGAGAAAGTCGTTTTTTGACTTTCCTTGTAAAAAATTTAACGGATTTGAATGACTCAACTTAAAGAAGCAGAAACTCCTCCCTACCTGGCAGAGCTCCTCCCTCAGAGGTAGAGGGAGGAGCTCTGCCAGGTAGGGAGGAGTTTCTGCTTCTCCCTCAGAGGTAGAGGGAGGAGCTCTGCCAGGTAGGGAGGAGTTTCTGATTCTCCCTCAGAGGTAGAGGGAGGAGCTCTGCCATCCTGGAGGAGTTCAGAGTAAAGTTGTTGCTCCTCTGGGGCGAGACAAGCCAGATAGGGTGGTTCAGGCAACTGGCCAGGTTGCCCCCTGAGCGCCTCGCTGGTGAGGAATTTCAGGCACGTCCCACTGGGAGGAGACCAAGAGGCAGACCCCGGACCTGCTGGAGAGACTATGTCTCCCAGCTGGACAGGGAACAGCACCTTGGGATCGTCCCGGGTGAGCTCGAAGACACAGCCGGGGTGAGAGAAGCCTGGGTTTCCCGTCTAAGGCTGTTGCCCCTGTGACCTGACCCTGGATAAGCGGGAGACAACGGAACATTAGATATTCTAAGATGTTTCAGTTTTTAAAATTTCCAAACTGGAAGTTTGCATTTGAGTGTAAATATAAACTGAAGAGCGAAAATAAATTTTAGTTGGAGTTTTGACTAAATTACAACTTTTATAATCAAATTTTAGGGATGGCAGCTTCGGGCTTCCGTACATTTTCCCACAAACTTTAAATATTTACTGAAAACAATTAGTTATAATAATGACCAAGATTATTTATGATCGCCAGCGGAGTTAAGAATTTGATCTGGGAATCTAAAACTGCCCTTCGTCTGCGAATCTATTGACCTTTCTCTAATGTCTAACATGTTTTTCAACATCCTGAATGCAAAGAACTTTTAATGAGCTCCTCTCGGTTGTTAATGAAGGAACCAGTTTGATGTTTTCAGGGCCGAGGTCAGAGGTTAGCGTTGGCTAAGTGTTTGCAGTCCGGATGTTGTTACTTAGAGACAACAATAAAGAGGAGGGATGAAGTTATAGAGGGAGGAAGTCCTCTCAGTCTGCTGTGAACAGACCTAACCCACTCTGACTAAATGACTTCCTGTTTCTTCTTTGGTGAAAGAAGAAGAGCAGATGATCAACGGAAGGAAAAGAGGAGGCTGGGTAATGTTTCAGGCACAACACCCAAACCAGGTGTGGATTCATTTTTTTTAATGACTCTGGGTGGTTTGATCATTTTTGGATTTTTATCTTGTAATTTGAATATAACTGCCCACAGTTACTCAATACCAATAATAGACAAATATAAAACATTAATGAATTAGCATGTGACTGAAAAACTTGGTTTGTAAGTCTCAGGACCTGAAAATGGAAACCCAAATCAAAATCTGGGTCAAAAACTTTGAGCTACTCAGACCATTAGAGACAGAAAGTTACATAATAAACCAGCTTGAACGAGACACCAAAATGCTTTATGTCATGAAGGTGGTGGAATAAGACACAAATACAATGCCAGTTTTGACCAGTTTATTGGATAGAGTGTAGAACCAAACATCAATGTGGAAACTGAATGACCAGAGGAGGTACCAAGTGTGGTATCTCAGCAGGACGAAAGGGGAAAGCCAGAAGTTTGAAGCTCGGCAGGACAATGGTGGAAACCAGAAGGTTGAAGCTCGGCTGGACGATGGGGGGAAACAGAAGGTTGAAGCTCGGCTGGACGATGGGGGAAACCAGAAGGTTGAAGCTCGGCAGGACGATGGGGAAAACCAGAAGGTTGAAGCTCGGCAGGACGATGGGGGAAACCAGAAGGTTGAAGCTCGGCAGGACGATGGGGGAAACCAGAAGGTTGAAGCTCAGTGGGACGATGGGGGAAACCAGAAGGTTGAAGCTCAGTGGGACGATGGGGGAAACCAGAAGGTTGAAGCTCGGCAGGACGATGGGGGAAACCAGAAGGTTGAAGCTCAGTGGGACGATGGGGGAAACCAGAAGGTTGAAGCTCAGTGGGACGATGGGGGAAACCAGAAGGTTGAAGCTCAGTGGGACGATGGGGGAAACCAGAAGGTTGAAGCTCGGCAGGACGATGGGGGAAACCAGAAGGTTGAAGCTTGGCAGGATAATGGGAGAAACCAGTTCTATGGTGGAAAATCATTATGGAGGCAAAGTTGCCCGCCAGAGGAGCATTGGGCAGACCGATGCCAGAGCATTCATCGGTCCGTCGTGGTAAAGAAAGAGCTGAGCCAAAAAGCAAAGCTCTTGATTTACAAATCGATTTACGTCCACACCCTCACCTGTGAGCTGGTGACCGAAAGAATGAGATCGCGGATACAAGCGGCCGAAATGAGCTTCCTTCACAGGGTGGCTGGGCTCTCACCCAGAGATAGGGTGAGGAGCTTTGCCATTCGGTAGGAGCATGGTGTCGAGCCACTCCTCCTCCAGGTCGAGAGGAGCCAGATGAGGTGGTTCGGGCATCTCTTCAGAATGCGCTCGAGTGCCTTGCCGGTGAGGTGTTTCGGTCACGTCCCACCGGGGGAGGAGACCAAGGAGCAGACCCCGGATCTGCTGAAGAGACTATGTCTCACAGCTGGCTGGTGAACAACTCAGGATCCTTCCGGATGAGCTGGAGGATGCAGCTGGGGTGAGAGAAGCCTGGGTTTCCCGTCAGAAACACAGTGACTACACTTCCAGCATTTTACTATAATAATAAATCTATCGGACTGTATTTTTTTTTTCTTTCTTTCTTTTTTTTTGGAACCATAACAGCATTTATTGTAAAAGCCACATTTTTTTACAGTGTAAAACAAACACTGGAACTTGTTTGTCCTCTATGAGCTCAGATTGAAAAGAATTTTGGAGGAAATCTAAAGCTTTCAAAACATAGATATGTTAGACGTTAAAGCTTTTGGTAGACAGACATGCAAGAAAAACACAACAGAGATTATTGTTGTTGTCCTCATCTGTTTCTATCCTCACAAAAACCTCTAATCTCATCAAGGTTGTAGAATAAAAAGTTCCCAGTGAGGTGAGAAAAATTTGATCTCACACTCGTACGGTGCTGGGAAAAGCTGCCATCTGAGCAGCTGGAGGTACAAACCAACACCATCAGTAAATCCTCCAAAACACCCTGCAGGTGCAGGAATACACACTCATTTCCTTCAGTCTGAACTCACACCTCACACACACACATGTTAAAATTAACCTCTGCCTAACCTCAAAAAAAATCTTTGCCTCCGTACTAAATTATTCACCTTCAGAGGATTTTTTCATCTCAGCGTCACTGGCATGTGTAGGTCCTCACATTACTAACACAGTTCCACACAAACACGTCTTCATCTATCCTAAACTAATCCCACATAATTAACCTGAATCTTTACACTCCTTTCACGTTTTAGCTTGTTTGTACATGAGATTAATTAGAGCTGATCTGGAAAGAGATAAGCTGATAACATGCGTGTGTTTGTGGACGCTGCCCTGATTCATATTAAATGTTTGGTCTGAAAAAGGAAGGAGACAAAGGAAGGAAGCACCTGAGAGGATGAGAGATGATAACAAAGGAAGACAAAGCAAAAACCCCAAATACTACATATTTACTTAGAGTAAACTGAGTGAATATAAACACACTGTAAATGTGCTGAGGTAGACTCGCCTGCAGTTACACTCTCAGTGACCCTGAAAATAGTTACATAGAAGAAAAATCAGTGGCCAGTTTTAAATGCCTTCAAAGCCGTCTGTACTGACCTAAAAAAACATTTTAATCACAAACTGATGTTACGTATATTTAGGTTATTAATATTTATAAAATGTTTCTACGGCCATGTCCACATGTAGCCGGGTATTTTTGAAAATGCGTATCTCCGTTTTAGGAAAACGCTCGCCTCCACACGTAACCGTTTTCAAAATATCCACGTCCACATAGAGCCGTATAAGTACGCTTCTGAGTGCGGTTATGAGCATGCCAGACCAGTAGAGGCAGTATTGATGCAAACGTAAGTTCTGAGCTATCCAATCAGAGCACCTCTCTTGTTTGCAAAACAAGGACGCATACGAATGACGCACAGTATTGCATTACTTGACGCAGGTAGTGATGCATAAAAACGCAAATCTCCGTTTTTGCACGTCGACACGCAAACGCAAAAACAGAGTTTTCCAAAATCTCCACTTTCGCCGGAGTTTTCAAAAACGCCAGGTTTTGAGTGAAAAAAATCCTCGTGTGGACGGCAGGCCAAAACAGATTCGTTTTCCCAAACAGAAAATTATCGTTATCCAAAACAGATGTGTTTTCAAAAATACCCAGCTATGTGTGGACGGGGCCTAAAATGTTTGTCTGTGTTTTTCATGGCTGTTTTGAAGACTGTGTTCCTTACAGACGTGTGAATTCACATTAAAGCATTTGACCAATCAGGTCTCAGCCAAAATTTGTTGCCAGGCAATGTGAGGAACGCTTCTGTAAAGACAGACATTCAGAGCTTGTGAAATATAAGTTCCACCATTGTGGAAATACTCCTATTCTCAAGATAGTGTTGTTTGTGAAGTCAGTCAGTCACCTTCTTATCCGTCTATCCCTTGAGAGGTTACAGCGGGTGCCGGAGCCCATCCCGGCTGATTCAAGGCGAGGGGCAGGGTACACCCCGAACAGGTCGCCATTTTGTCGCAGGGCCACACACATACAACCATCCACACACACTCATTCATTCATTCCTACAGTCAATTTGGCATCGGCCAATCAACCTAGCATGCATGTCTTTGGAGGGAAACCGGAGTACCCGAAGGAGACACAGGGAGAACATGCAAACTCCACACAGAAAAGAACAGTGTTCCAAGCCTTGTCCCGACCTGGGACTCGAACCCTTGGCCTTCTTGCTGTGAGGCCACTGTACTACACACTGCGCCACCGTGTCGCCCCTATTTGCAAAATATTGTATGAAAAAGATGATAAAACATATTCAAACATTAAACCAAGCCAAGGATGAAATGAAGATCTTTATAAATTCATTTTGAAATATTACCAAAATCTGCTCTCAATGGTTGGATTCAAGCTCATGGATAGATTCCAATTCCTCCTCCACATCTAAGGTTTGCCTGCCATGCCTTCAAGCATGTCTGCCTCAAGCAAGCAGTTAGAAGATGGATGAAATGTGTCTGTTACAGCAGCTATGTCTAAAAGCAGGAGTCATTCTCCTATGAATACTGCATGTGTCCGCACTCCGACAAACCTGGCTCCAAACAAATGGTTCAAACCACCTTTGAAGTTAACCACAATGACTCAGGTGAGTCTGGTGTGTTGAATCAGGTAGACATGGAAACCTTGCTTCATTGTAAGATTGATTCTAGACTACAGTGAAAGTTACAACACAGATGTTTAAAGCTTTAATCCAGTCTGACCTTCACATCAAAATAACCTGGACAACATCGTGATGATGGAGGAAGTGTTAGTCCAGTCCAACAGAAAACCTTTTCAGCCGAGGCGATGTGTACTGCTTCAGAATGAAAAAAAAACAAAACTTTAAATAGCTCTGGATGATTTGAAGAGGAGTGAATGTGTGGCAGGAAACCACCGTCATTCTGCAGCTACATCCGACCAGGACACACTAGGAAGGAAAGTCTGAGGCCTTCACCACTAAACACACACTTGCCTCATGGGAAGGAAACGGAGTACATTAAACAGTCCAACCTTTCTTACAGCATAAATTAATTTGATTTGTTTTTAATAATAATATACTTTATTAATTCCTCACCGGGGAATTTCTGTGCTGCATTACACCGCAGTAGGCTGCCACCTGTAACAGCTCCACAGGTGGGAGAAACAGGGGTTAGGTGTCTTCTCCAAGGACGCTAGACGTGAACTCAGGGGGATGCGAACCCACAAACTTCCGGTCAACTTCCGGACCACAGGCGAATGCTCTAACCGTTGAGCCACCGTATCCCCCAAATTGGCATAGCATTAAAAAAACAAACAAACATTAGTGTCTGGTAAAAGTGATTAAAATTAATTTATCAGACAAGATGGCTCGTCTGTTCCTCTTTACGTTAGTTTTGTTTCGTTGTTAGTTTGTGCGCAACAAGGGAGTTCTCACTTTGTCCTTGTGGGGTCACTGTTCGTTTTTTTGAAGCCTTTTCTACGATGGATCGCTTCTGGACGATTGACGGTTTACGCTGACTTGTTGCCAAGATCTCTGTTTACAAACTGTTTTTATTTGAAAAATTGAAAATAAATTCCAGTTGGAAGTCGAAACATCTCGATCATTAAATACATCGGCCGTTGAGTTCACTGTTGAGAAGACAACTTTGAAGCAAATATCCTGCGGCGCTCCGTAAATCTCCACACTTCTTGTCACATAGCATTGGTTCAAGCCTCATCTCCGTTTTTTATATAAGCATATATAAACAGACAATAATGTACCACACGTGACTTCTTCGACTAATACGCAAATGTGCTGCAAGTGCGCATGGGGTTTGAGTCCATCTGATTCTGCAGCTGGCTACTTATCTGGATAACTGTTGCTCCCCGTGTTGAGTCTGCTCCGAGACAGAGAAGCTAGCGGGACCTCGCCAGGTGCAGATCTGGTCAAGTGGTATAGAAATCGTGGCGTGCCCGGTGCCAGGATCCCTCTCTCGGCATTGCTGACTTGTTGCCAAGATCTCTATTTACAAATTGTTTTTACTTGAAAGATTGAAAACAATTTCCGGTTGGAAGTCGAAACATCTCGATCATTAAATACATTGAGTAAAGTTCACTGTCCAGAAGACAACTTTGAAGCAGTTATCCCGCAGCGCTCGGGTCAATCTCCACACTTCCTGTCTCACAGCATTGGTTCCAGCCTCTTCTCCGTTTTTTTTTTAAAAACAGCATATCAAATCCTGGCGTATCTGAACAAATGAGGAGCCGATATCTCCAACTGTGTCCAACCGCTGTCAAGATGGCGCCCACGGGTGCCGCTATTTCTCGTCTCTCTCCCGGAAGTGCCACGGGCGTAGGCATTTCTCTCTCCCGGGTACTGTTGGTGTCAGCAACACGGCTGCAGGAGGAGCCAGAAATCATCGCAGAGCTCAGCCAACTGCATATGGGTCTCCGTATCGGATTTTCTGTCTGGGTTTACTCCCATAGCCATAGGCCAGCCAGGGAGGGCCAACCTGCAAGCCAACAAGAACTCAGACTCAAAAGAAATAAAAACCGTACTGCATTAGCTAATGCACTTCAAATCGATTTTCCTTATAAGAACAGGAGCTTTCAGATTCTTCATAAAACAGTAGCTACAACATACGACGGGAAATCAATTGTAGAAGCATGCTGAGCAATATTTAAAAAAAAAAAGCCAAAACCAACCGTTAAAAAATGCTTACAAAATTTTAAAAAATGCTGATGTCTGATTCGCTAAATCCAAGTTCAAAGCTAAAAAGGGCGGATCTAAGGGGGGGCACTCCCCCACCAACTCTTCCTTTTTGGTCCACAAAAACAAAAAAAGAAAAAAAGGAAAGTGGACTAGTCAAACAATCCCCTTGCAGGGCCAGCGAATGGGCACCAAAATGCAGGAAAATTACTCTTATTTTTCAAAATGTTTTTTTTTTTGGGGGGTGGTGGATGCCCCTAGCTCCCTATGCTGGCTTTGTCATTGACCTCACGCCCAGGGGTGGGGATTAGGGGTATTTAGAAAATCCTCGACCCAACCTGCAATAGTTAAAGAAACTCTTCAAATGTTACAAAACATGTTTTGAACAGTTAAAAACTCTTAAATGACAAATTTGAAAGCGAAAGGAGAGCTCCTGAAAGATCTGCATATCAACAACTTACACACATACAGTATACCAGAGACTCAAAATTCCCTAGTAGGGGATTAATAAAGTATATACAAAGTGTATTTGGACTAAAATCCAAACGGACCCAAATCAGTGAGTGACCGAATACAACGATGACGTCTGTAAAGGCAAGATGCTCCAACAGTGGCTCTGAGTTCCTGGCTTTGCACAGAGAGGCATTTTTGGTTGCAGCCATGCTGGTCATACACACCACACTGCACCAGACACTAGCCATAGTCTCTCAGGAAACAAAAGCAAAAATGGAGAAGCTCATACATCCGACGATAGGGTAGGCCGGAACAAGAAAGGACTGGTCATACTTTATCACTGGTTGGGGTGAGAATGAAATAGGTACCAGGCAGATTGGCCACAACATAGTCACACACTACTGGAATGTTGCGACGTGAATCTAAGGAAGAATCTCACTTGTGGTGCTGTCAGGAGCCTGACATGCCCACCGCTCAAGGACATTGGTCACTGCCATGCTAGCATTTGCAGTCAGGGTAGAGAACACCATGGTAGCCTGGGTAGCCCTTTTCAAACATTGAACCCATTCAATCATTTCACGCTCTTATCAAAGGCCAAGCGGACACATGCATTTATGATATGGAATGCACCAAGCCAGGTTGCGACCAAGTCAACCACTTCACAGAGAAAATATTGCGGGACGTGATCGCCCGTGGCATCGCAGATCAGGAGATACTGCTCGACCTACTGGCGGAAAATAACCTAACCATGTCAATCAGAGAAAAGATTGAGTACATTCAAGCCAAAAGAATCTGGAAAATGCTCAGCATTGCGCCAGTGCGATTAATAGCTCCTATTGAATGCGAAAGCAGCACCAGGACAGCCATACCAAGGGAGGAAGCAAGCCCGAGAAGCCAAAGTTCAAATCTGTCTGATGGCGGCCAAAGATCCTTCTTAGAGATGTGAGGTGTACATCACCACTTTCGTCTACGGCCTTTCCCCATTGCAACTGTTGTGCAGAGATTGCTGTAAAAACAATGAAGCAGCGTATCACTGAGAACACTGTCTCGAAGGGTGATCAGGCACTGATGCTGGGCAGAGAGTGGTTCTCCAATTTCGCAACACCCCAAACCCTGTCACGAAGGTCTCCCCAGTGATGTGTGTCTTTGGACACCCGATACGTGACTTTATCCCTGTCATCCCCAGGAAGTACAGACCACACGCAACTTGGCATGAGACTATGACAGCACGAGAAGAGGCGCTCTGCAAACGCCACATTTGCACAGCTGACAGATGGGCTGAGCATCATACACACTTTCTGCTTTAGGTTATTGGGGACTTTGTTCGTGTCCAGAACAAGACTGGCCATCGCCCCAACAAAGAGTCTGTGCCTCCTGCAGGGCCTTTGGACCCTATCTGATATCATCATTGCCATCACCAGATACAATGCATGGAATGCAACCGCTTGCATTGTTGCCCACACCTGCTACTCCAGGCTGAAAATGTGGACGACTTTGGACTCCATAGACTCATACGGCATGGCATACTCACACGGCGAGTGTGCATGCTCAAGGAGACAATGAGCAGGAAGACTTCTCCAGGCTATGAGGCATACATGCCATTTGCACCAGGTGGCAGCAAGTGAGCCCAGCGGGTGCCGGAAGCTAAGGCGCTGACTGAGAGGAAAGCAATCACCCCCACTACCTAGTTGGGGACAAAAGACATTTTACCGTTTTTATGTCGACATAAGCCTAACGTATCAACATTTTAATTAAAAACAAAACCACATAAAAATGTATTGTGTGTCCTTAAACAAGCCGTTGTACTTAGAAGTAGTCCAATAATTACCACCACCAAAGAGGTCATGGGATGCAGAGGATGCTGGTGTCTATTTGTCTACAAGATAACTCAAAAAGTTATGGTTGGATTTTTATATAATTTTTTAGGATTTATTTACAAAGGGAAGATGAAGAAGTGATTCAATTTTGGGGATGATCCCTGTCACTGTTTTGGGTCTAAGAGTGTTTTGTTGAAGTCCAAACTCTTGTCACATGCTGCCGCTTTAAGAGGCGGGATCAGAAAACACTGAAACTCTGGTTTCTATGGAAACCATAGGATGTGTTGGTTCCGTTAGTTTGTTAGTTTGCACCCATTGGCTGGCAGAAAAAGAGTGCAGCTTTTTTTCTGTAGGCCTTGAGATCTGTGGAATAGTTTTTACTTACCCACTACTTACATAAAATAATACTTTTAACAATAAACACACAATAATTTAAATTCCGGTATAACATTTCGCTTCTGATATTCCAAAAATAATAAATACGATTTGGCATCTAGAACATATGTAAACAATCACTTGAATTTGGTTGCCTAATAGTTGGTTTGAAAATTTGACATACTTTTTATTGTCAGTTTAGCCAACAAATATTAAGGATCAGATCATTCCAAATAATTTGAGTTGACATTGAGAACTAAAACTCTTTAAAACTCATCACATGCTTGTAGGAAAATTTCCCACACTTCTATTTTTTTTTTTTTACTCATTCACTCACTCACTCAGTCTATTCATCCCTCACCGGGGAAATTTGTGTGCTACACTCCTACACCGCAGCAGGCTGCCACCTATGACGTGCCAATGGTGGAAGGAACGGGGGTTAGATGTCTTCTCCAAGGACCCTAGATGTGCACTCAGGGTTTCTAGTTTGCTGAAGTAGATTTTTTATGTTGTTCCGTTCTGTCATCTTCCGCTTGTTCCGGGGTCGGGTCACGGGGGCAACAGCCTCAAACGGGCAGCCCAGGCCTCTCTCTCCCCGGCTGCATCCTCTATCTCACCTGGAAGGAGCTTTTTATGTTGTTTCAACATTTTTTATGGAATTTCCCCCACTTTTTACAAAAATGATTAAAGTTCTTGGTTTATTACACATTTTCTCAAGCAGGCATCCTGGGCCGGTCAGTCACAGAATGAAATAAAGAGGCAATGAATCACCTCAATAATCTTCTAGTACAGTCGGTTGAATTCTATAATCTGTAATTCATCACTACACATATTGCAATAAACACATTTCATGATGATTACATAGTAAAACTTGCAGTCAGCACATGTTAAACTGTGATGATCATGTTGTGAGGATTTGTGTTGTGACTCCATCTAGTGTTCTAAATGCATCTTTACAATGAACAAAACTCAACAGACCGTTACATTGTTTCCTATTACTCCTGTATTACTATGTAACAACATGTAGCAGAGCAATAAAGAATAAAAAAAATATACATTTTTAAATTTTAAATTTTACTGTACTCATAATTTTTGTGTCCCTTTTTTTTCTTCATCCATTTTTTTGAATGAGCATTTTGAATGCATGATAATTGCATTCATTCTAAACTTGGCTTGTGAGAATAAATAGTAATATATTTATCACTATTTGTTTAAAATGAATTAATACAGTTGAAAGAGGGGAGGGGGCAAGTAAAAGGTTAGGTCCGACGGTCTTGAATTGATAAAAAGGCTGATGGTATCTGTAGTTTTATCTGTATCAGGCAGGGTTTGTGTTGCATGCAGGCATTTTGGTGACCATGCAGAGTTCTCAGAGCAGCTGCTGTCAATTTGACCCTGGACAAAAAGATGCAGCAGCACAGAGAAGGAAACTTACAAACACCTGTTCTAACTCCCCACAGAGCATACAGACCACCCCGCCTCACACACATGGTTCACCTGCAGGTCACAGATCAGCACGCCTCCATTCGTTCATCAAATCTGTTTGGCAGAGAAAAACTCCTCTGCAAGAGTTTTGACCCCGAAAGACAATTTTAATAAAGCAGAATTTTGCGGAAAAGCAAACTAGATGAAAACGATCTTTTGATTGTTCCTGTGTGGTTTGTTCAGAGAAGAACAAACTACACAGATTATTATAATGATTATTATCAGGTGAAGGCTTTTAGAAGAATGATAGAGCACGATGTGGCTGGTGTGTACCCTGCTTCTCTCCTCACAAGGATAAGCTCCTGTCCCCTTGTCGTCTGAACTGGATTACGACAAAGAGGAAATGAATTTCAAGATCCTTTCCATTGTCCTCCGCTCATCCATGGCCAGGTCGCAAGGGCACGAGCCTCAGATGAGGCTCCTCCTGGCTGCATCCTCCAGCTCACGCGAGAGAATCCTAAGGTTTTTTCTGTCCAGCTGTGAGACGTGGTGTCTTTATTGGGTCCGAAATCTGACTCTGGGTCTCCTCCCAGGGGGACTTACCTGAAACATCAATTGCGAGGCATTTGGGAGGCAAACTAACCAGATCCCCGAACCACCCCATCTGGCTTCTCCCGACCCAGTGTAATTATACAGTGTTACTCTATTTTATATAACTGTAACCCTTGCAGTTGTTACAGTGATCTTTATTATTGGCCATCTACATGACTGGAAGTTTCTCACATCTCGACTGACTTTTTATTCCTTTAGTTAAAAACAGGAACAAACTCTTTAATCTACATTTTCTTTGCAGACTTTGCAGGAATGTTGTAGAAAGTTTGAACGTCATAATCACTGGCATGCTGGCCGTCGTCGTAATACTCACTCAGCTGGTGTAAACGTACGGAAAACAAAGGGATTACGGCTGATCAGCCACCCAGGTGGTGGATTACAGTGATCTGTTTATTAGCTGGATGTTTTTCTGCAGCTGTCTGCGTGAGCGATGGTGAACCGAATTTAACATCAATTTATATTTAATCCAACAAGAACACAAAAAATAGGCTAAAAGATTGTGGTTAAGGAGGAATTGTCCTTCACAATGTGTCATGATCCCCTCTACTGCCGCCAAAGGGAGCCTTGGTTGTTTTTCGTCAACTTGATTGGGGTCACCTGAGGATGATTACACATTCCACACACCTGTGCACCTTGCCATCTATTTAAGAGGAATCACCCCGGACTTCCCTGTCGGGTCATACGATCCCTTGCAGCCAGGTCTCCTTGGTTGCCTGACCAAATACACATTCTGTCAATAACCTTTTGCAATGTCCCTGAAACTTTGTTTTTTCTTTCCACAGTATTTATGAACTGCCAAATTCAAAAACCATGTTTTTTGTCTGCAATTGGGTCGTCCTCTTTCCACCTGCACCCCGCCTCATGACACAATGGAGAGTTTGGTTTTTCAAAGTCCTGATGAGTGGATGGCGAGTATCATAAGCTGGTCTCTGTCTCACACCACCGTGGCAGCATCACATACAGGCATTAGTTTCAACACGCTTGGAAATGAGCTCCTCTTTCACCTTTTGATGAGTTTCCACCTGGTTTCAAAACCCCAAACGTCTCCTTAACACCTTTTTTATCAAAGTGTCAGGTAGACTCAAAGTTCAGGAGAGGAGGTTGAGCGAAGCGGCATTTAAAAGTCAGGGATAAGCTTTGAATAAATCTCCAAGGCTGGCTTTTAACAGAAACAACTTGATTTTTATCAGCACTGATTAATCACCAAGGACTAAAAGTTGTGGGTCATTCTGGTCTTAAGCTGAACTTCTGAAGAGATTTAAATAGAGAAGAACATCTCTGATCTACACCAGATATCTCTTCAGAATGTAAAGATGGAAACCTTAGAATAGGTAGAATTTATCACTTGTTAGAGAAACGTATCAGGGTTCTGTGAGGGTTCAGGGTTTCAACGCTCCGTCTTATCTCCTCTGTAACTGCCAACAGTTACTCAGGACCTACTATAGATGAACTGATTGTTTTCAGCATCACACAAACAAAAGCCAATGTCACAAAAGTTGAGATCACAAATTCTTGTGAACTCAATTTCTTTCAAACCACTGATTACTCACAGTTACTCAGCACCAACTATGGATGAACTCAATAAGTTATCAGGGCTACAAGTTTAGATGAGTTTAGATTTGTTTTTTTCTTTGCCTGAAATTCAAAATATATCTCCATCTGTTATAGAGAGAAAAAAACAGCCTGGTCACCACGCCTTTTCAGGTCAGTTCTATTGAAATACAGACAGAACGACCTGGTGAAAATCACTTATTTTCATTACATGTTATGTGCATGTAAGCAACTCCTCTGGCCATCTTCCGTTCCGTTCCGTCATCTTCCGCTTGTTCCGGGGTCGGGTCGCGGGGGCAACAGCCTCAAATGGGTAGTCCAGGCCTCTCTCTCCCCGGCTGCATCCTCCCGCTCACCCGGAAGGATCCCAAGTCGTTCCCCAGCCAGCCGTGAGACATAGTCTCTCCAGTGGGTCCGGGGTCTGGAGGAGTTTAAGTATCTCGGGGTCTTGTTCACGAGTGGGGGAAAGATGGAGCGGGAGATCGACAGGCAGATCGGTGCGGCATCAGCAATAACTAGGACGCTGCATTGGTCCGTCGTGGTAAAGAGAGAGCTGAGCCGAAAAGCAAAGCTCTCGATTTACAAGTCGATCTACGTTCCAACCCTCACCTATGGTCACCAGCTGTGGGTGGTGACCGAAAGAATGAGATCACGGGTACAAGCTGCCGAAATGAGCTTCCTCCACAGGGTGGCTGGGCTCTCACTCAGAGATCGGGTGAGGAGCTCTGCCATCCGGGAGGAGCTCGGTGTCGAGCCGCTCCTCCTCCTCTGGCCATCTTGATCTCCCTTAATGACTGTCTGTAGAAACTGGACGTAGGAAGCCGGCATCTCCCCCTGCATTCCAAAAGCCAATGGACTTCTATTGAAAAATCAGCTGTGGTTACTAAGTCACTGTTGCTGCCACAGTGATTATTGAAACAATGACTGGACATTTCAGACTTCAAAAATTCAACTTGGCGGCATGGATACTGGCAGAAAAAAATTTGCTTCATTTCAGTGGACATGCTCGTCATGAATAATGGTGCAATATTTTCAGTTCGAGATGCACATGATCTGCAGACTGAGTTAGGAAGATGAAAAGTAGTGCACATTACAAATACAGAAGTACAGGGCTGCCATCCTTAGAAACTTTTTTCAAGTGGTGTACATTATTCTGTACGCATAATTACACACACGTACGGTGTGATTCCTCAATAATTTTTTCTGGGTTTTGAATTAGCGTGGCATCAAAAAGTTTATTTTCCGTTTGAGGCAAAAATGATAGAATTTGGTTGTGAGCTCAGTAAAGGTCGACCTCATGTGTCACTAAATAACAGAAAATTTACATGAATTCAATGTTTTGACTCTTACTTTAGATGTTGGCACAAATTTGTGTTTACCTGGTGTGTGTCGCATTTTGTTTGACCAAACCGATGGGTTTTTCCACTAGGTGATGCTGAGTCAGTTTTTTGGTTAATTCTGTTTTTTTGTGTACCATGATCCTTCTTGGATCATTTCAATCTTTTGGATCAGAAAAACAAAAGTTTTAATTTAAATTTGGTGTTCCATGTGATTTTTTGCCTGGTCAGTAGCAATTCCACATTAACTTGCTTTTATCAAAAAACTCCCCATGATGAAACAACAATGACTCACCGAGTAGTTATCCCATTTTTAATTTTATCACTACTATAAAAACACCTTTATTTTTACCTGGGAATGAAGGTTATTCACATCTAGTCAAACTTTTTTTCCAAACAAGAAAGCTTAAACTGACAGTTCTAGAAGAAAAATAATGTTGTTCAATAGTTACGGCTTTTCTAGTCTCACTATTCGGACACCTAAGGGTGCAAATGACGTGTTACCCTGTTGACTGGGATAAAATATTCAGTTTCTGAATGCAGTTTTATATTTGAGAAGGGCAAAAAAAAAAGAAAAAAAATCACAATAACAAAAGTTTTGAAGATGATGTTTAATGAACTTTATTACAATGACTTTTAATCATGTTTTGACCCAAAATGTTAGTTTGTGCTGTTTTAGTTTTTTTTAAACAAATACAAATTGGACTAAAACTTGTAGGAGTTTTCTTGCATTTTTAAGCAAAATGAGGGGCTAGATGACGTCATATTGACCTAAAAAAGATGTAAATATCTAAAAAACAAAAATAGCACAAACAAACATTTTTACAGCACAAAACAGCACACATGCAGCACAAACGATTGACATATTTTTTGATAATTTTTGTTTGTATATATTTTTTAAGAGGGGCCAGCTTCACTGAGATCTTTTTTCCGCTTGTTTTCACTATTTTAACAAATTTGCGAAAAATGATTGAAACTGTCCCGTATTATTGGAGCCTATACAGAAAAGCTTTTAGCTTGAAGGGAGCTTGGAGTCGAGTCATAACTCCTCCGGGTCGAGAGCAGCCAGATGGGGTGATTTGAGTGCCTTGCTGGTCAGGTGTTTTCGGAGCCTGACCAGCTTTTTCTCTTCAAATCTTCACTTCCAACAGAACAAACTCCATAAATCTTTAGTACATTTTTTTTTCATTGAGAGGAGACCCAGAGTCCCTGGACCCGCTGGAGAGACTATGTCTCATAGCTGGATATAGAATACCTTGGTATCTTACTGGCTGAGCTGGAGGATGCAGCTGCAATGAGAGAAGCCTGGGTTTCCCGTTTGAGGCTTTTGCCCCCTTGACCCAGCCCCAGATAAGAAAAAGACAACAAAACAATGATGTATGTGATTCTTAATAAATTATGGCACCCCAAATTGTTTTTACTTGAGTAAATATGCAGATTTGAGATATACTCGAACTTCTCCCGAGTGTGAGGTACAACTTTCTCTTATCTAAATAATAAAAATAATAAATGTGAAGCGCTGTGAACTTTCTGTCGAATAAAGTCTTCCAGGGGTGTTTTTCTCCTCATGCCCACAAACACACCAACTTGTTGCTTTTTTGTCAAAGTAAAACACAAGGATGGCAAATTCCTTCCCTCCATGAATGCAGGCTGGTTCCACAAACACTAACGGCAGAGTGTGACTGCAGTACCTCATGTGCTAATAAGCTTCACCAGCCGGCCACATTCCACAGCTGTGTGCCTCAAGGTCCAAATACACACACACATTCATATCTGCTCGGTTGGGAACACCTTCAGCTAATAACTCAGAGGATTCTAAGAGTTTAAGCTAAATCTCTGCTGCCTTCAAAGTGTTTCCACCACATGAGAACGGTGACTAGTACAGCTGGGACTTAACTCGTTTTCATCCAGGACTTATTGGATAAGGCCATATTACTTCAGGTGGACATGCAATGTTGTCACCTTTAGATTTTATTTTGGTTTCTCGTTTCAATTCTTTCTTGTCCTCCCACTTTTTAAGCAACATCAAACAGGCTGCACCTGCACTTCTAATGGTTCGACCACAACTCTTCTTTGTGAAAAATAGTTGCTTACATTATATCTTACTTCTAGTTCTAAGTTTGACCTTTTTTTTTCTTTGGAACTGCCTCAGTTTTTGATGTGACAGATCTAACATGTTGAAAACCTTGGGTTTTAAATTTTTCCCAAAGTTGCTCTGTTGGACTGGGATCTGGTGGGTGTAGAGATCTAGAAGACAAAGACTTTCAGGTCAATGCGATGGGGTCTTTGTGACATGTCCTACTATTAACATAGAGATGGTCCACTGTGATCAGATAAGGAGAAAGAAAATCTACAGGTCGGCTTTGTTAGCCAAAGCACATCGGACCAAGAAAGAATTTTGCCCACATTAGTCCACCTGCAACAGCATGAAACTCCAAAACAGATTCAAAACAGTTTGTAAAAACAAACTTCTCCTGTCGGTATGAAGTTTGGTGGAGGGAGTATTATGGTTTCACTGCTCACTAATGCCCACTGTACCATTTTCTGATGGATTTCTGTGGTCAGGTCTCTGGAGCAGCAAGATTTGTTGGGAAATTCGAAGTTCCCACACCCAAGTCCAAGACTCATCTAAACCAGATGTCTGAACCACTTCATCTGGCTCCTCTTGACTTGAAATTGAAACAGATTTTCTTCCCTCATCTGTGTGAGAGCCCAGTTATATTAAAGTAGACTCACTACTCACAGCTGGTGACCATTGCGTAGGGTAGGAATGTAAATCAACAAGCTTCGCTTTTTGGCTCAGCTCTTTTTAAACCACAACGAACCGATGTAGCATCTTACTTATTGTAGATGCCACGCCATTCCGCCTATTGATCTCTAGCTTCATCTTTCCCACACTCAAGAACAAGACTCCAAGGAACTTGAACTCACCCATTTGGTGCAGAACCTTATTTGCTACCCTTTGCTGCATTCTTCCGTTCTGTTGTCTTCCGCACATCCGGGGCCGGGTCGCAGGACAACTGCCTCAGACGGGAAGCCCAGGGTTCTCTCACCTCAGCTGCATCCTCCAGCTCACCTGGAAGGATCCCTAGTTGTTCCCTGGCCAGACTTTGTCTCTCCAGCACGTCCGGGGTCTGCCTCTTGGTCTCCTCCCAGTGTGACATGCCCAAAACACCTCAGTGAGGCGCACGGTAGGCATCCTGACCAGGTGCCTAACCACCCCATTTGTCTTCACTCGACCTGAAGGATTAGCAGCTTGACACCGAGCTCTTCCCAGATGGTAGAACTCCTCACCCGATCTCTGAGTGAGAGCCCAGCCACCCTGCAGAGGAAGCTCATTTCGGCTGCTTGCGTCGCAATCTCATTCTTTCGGTCACCACCCACAGCTGGTGACCATAGGTGAGGGCGGGAACGTAGATCGACTTGTAAAACTTTTTGGGTCAGCTCTTTCTTTACCACAACTGATCTATGCAGCATCCTAATTTTTGCTGACGCTGCACCAATCCGTCTGTCGATCTCCCGCTCCATCTTTTCCCCACTCATCAACAAGACCCCGAGATACTTAAAGTCCTTGCTCTTGCTCCATTTGTCTTTCATTTAAATTGTGATCTTTTTGAGCTCCAAACTTTAGGAGATGAATGTGCTGATTAAATAGAAAAGTAATGAAGTAAACAAAGATTATTCAGTCGCAAAGGTTGTAAGGCTATCTGTATCTAAAGTAAACAGAAAGGCCTTTAGTGTCCAGAAAGACGCCTTAGGAATAAAATGTCTTCTTTCTAAAAGTGAGTAGTGTAACTAAGGTAGGGGTTCTAATCCTTTGTGTCGGGGTTTTGGGGATGTAGAAGGAGGAGGACCCAATTGCAGGACTTAAAACAAGGTTTATTAACTCGAGTCAGGAAAGTCTGTAAAGCAAGAAGCACAGGGTTAACTCAAGGTTTCAAAAGTCCAAATAATAACAAAGTTCAAACATGGTCAGGCAACCCGGGTGACCTGGTTGGAAGGGATGGTAAGACCCAACAGGGAAGTCCGTGGTGATTCCCCTTAAATAGATGGCAGGGTGCACAGATGAGTGGAATCAGGAATCATCCCCAGGTGATCCTATAATCAGGTTGATTAGGAATATCCAGGGCTCCCTCTGGTGGCAGGTGAAGGATCCCGACATTCTGTTTCTGAATCACCAGGATAACCTAAAAGTAAATGTCAAATTTATCAACTCAACTATTATTGTTTCAGATGTTTTTGAGTCATAGAAATGAAACGTTGCATTCTTTATGTTTAATATATGACATTTTGTGTTATTATTATTATTATTAGGGGAGAAAGTGGATCAGCGCTAGAGCGCTCACCCGCGGACCGGAAGGTCGCGGGTTTGATTCCCGCTGAGACCACCGTCTGGGGTCCTTGGAGAAGACACCTAACCCCCGCTTCTCCCACTATTGGCGCCATCGAAGGGCAGCCTGCTGCGGTGTAAGGAGTGCAGCACACAAATTTCCCCGGTGAGGGATGAATAGAGTAGGAGGAATGAACCAGATTTCATTTCTTTTTATTTATTTATTAATAAAAACAAACAAAAAAAAATTGTTAAAGGACACAAAAATGCATAGAAATTTTACGTTTAAATATTTTGTCCAATTTTAACATTTATTCTACAAATTTCTACAATCTTGAAGAAATCCTAAAAGCTTGAACCCGTGGAGGCCGTCATGCGTCCGTCCACTCTGCTGATGTGTCCTTGAGCAAGGCACTAAATCCTGGCAGGATCTCAGGTGCCGCTTCCTCCCTGACCCTGATCTCCACCGGAAAAAAAAAGGCAATTCTTCTGCTGCAGGGATGAATAATGCATTAGACTTTTATTACTTGCTCGTCACCGGCCGCCTGTCAACCTGAGCCGCCTCTGACTGGACAATAACAAAAGGTCAGAGGTCAACTCAGACAGCCAAATACTAAGAGGATGACTTCAGATTGACAGCTGATTACGTCTCAGAAGAAAACAGTTTTATGCAAAACAAATGAATTCACGGTTCTTTATTTACAGTTTAACATAATTTATTCTACTTTCAATCTTAATATTTTTTTTTGTGTTTTATCTTTTGAAGGTCAGATTGAATGAATTGTGTTTAGTCTTCTGAACCACTTATTCCTGACGGGTTGTGAAGGGGTGCTGTAGCCTATTCCGGCTGATTTCAGGCGAGAGGCAGGGTACAACCGAACAGATCACCAATCTGCTGCGTGAACACACACTTGAACTTGAATTAATTTGTTCCGTTCCGTCATCTTCCACTTGTTCCGGGGTCGGGTCGCGGGGGCAACAGCCTCAAACGGGCAGCCCAGACCTCTCTCTTCCCGGCTGCATCCTCCAGCTCACCCGGAAAGATCCCAAGTCGTTCCCCGGCCAGCTGTGAGACATAGTCCTCCAGTGGGCCCGGGGTCTGCCTCTTGGTCTCCTCCTGGTGGGACGTGCCCAAAACACCCCACGCTGACCAGGTGCCCGAACCACCCCATCTGGCTTATTGCGGTGGAGGGGTTTGCATGCCCCAATGATCCTAGGAGCTATGTTGTCCGGGGCTTAATGCCAATGGTAGGGTCACCCAAGGCAAACTGCTCCTACGTGAGGGGCCAGACAAAGTGTGGCTCAAAAACCCCTATGAAGTTATCAAACATGGCCAAGTTGCCCTTGCCCGGACTCAGGTCACCGGGGCCCCCCATTGGAGCGAGGGTGGGGCACGAGAGTGAGCGCCTGGTGGCAGGGCTTTTACCCATGAAGCCCGGCCGGGCTCAGTCCGAACAGGGGACATGGGCAGCCCTTCCAGCGGACTCACCAACTGCAGGAGGGGCCATAGGGGTCGGTTGAAGGAGGAGATAGGTGGCAGCCAACGGCGGGGACCGTGGCGGTCAGATCCTCGGCTGCATAAGCTAGCTCTAGGGACGTGAATGAATTTGTAAATCTAAAAAATACTTTAACATACAATATTTTCCAACAAAATCTAGTCAGTATTACGTTCTATGTATCCACCTGTCTCACTCACTGTTTATTAAGCTGTGCACGTTATCATCAGGAGTACCTTCTAAAGTGATGTCTAGAAAATACTGAAACTTTGAACAAATATGGCTGCCTTCCTTTTTGTTTTGGGGTTGTGCAGCGAGAAGATTTTTTTTCATCTTGATGTGTTGTAATAGTCTGCAAAGGTTATAAATTTCCCTCTCCAACAATTGGTAACTCTAATATTCAAAATAGGACTAAACTGAGATAAAATCAGAATTACCTGATTGAGGTTTCTGGAGTGTTTAACGATGCTGCTCAAAGACATGTTTAATGCAAATTGAATCCTCGATTTCTAATGTGTACTGTTTTTATTTTTAACAAGTCTACTCATCCAGTTTTACTTTTTAACACTGAGATGGTTTGGACATGTGCAGAGAAGACAGAGAAAATACATCGGCAGAGGGATGCTGGGTTTGGAACCACCAGGAAAGAGGCCTAGAGGAAGACCAAAGAGGAGGTTCATGGATACAGTGAAGGAAGACATGAAGATAGTTGGTGTGACCAAAGAGGATGCAGCAGATAGGGTTAAATGGAAAAGACCGACTTGCTGTGGCGACCCCTGAAGGGAAATGCCGAAAGAAGAAGAAGTGAAGCAGAGGCTTGAAACACTGGCCTTTCTATGTAGAGTTTGCATGTTCTCTCAGTGTGCGTTTTCTCCAGGTACTCTCGTTTCCTCCAACCCTCCAAAAACATGCATGTCAGGTTGACTGGTCACTACAAAATTGCCCTTAGAAGTGAGCGTGTGTGTGGATGTTTGTGTATGTGTGACTCTGCAACAGACTGTGGACCTGTTTGGGGTGTAACCTGGGGGGTCATCACACATCAGTTGGCATAGCCCAGGGGATCCCGTGAGACCCCGTAGGGATAAGCGGTTCAGAAAATGAAACAAATCAGTGAAGCAGTGAGACGGTCTTTAACTCTAATTGATTTTCAGTAAAATGATGAGCTTTAAACAGAGGATGTTACTTAAAACAAACTTTTTGAAATTTTTACCATGTTTGAACATTATTCCCATAAAAAAACCTTTTAAATCAATAAAATTATTCATGCCTGTTTCAGAATTATCAATCTCTCTCTTGGTTGCGATTCAAGTACTAGCTTGTTTACGAGCATTGATTTTGTTCTCCGCCACATCTACGTTGTTACGTAAGCAGCGAGGGTTTTTACAGCAACAATGCATGGGCTTTGCTCACGCTCAGTTCCTCCCCTCAAGTGCTGATTTCAGGGTGCATTTACACAGATCCAGCATTTGGTGCCAAAAGCGTCCAATTTTTACAAAGTCAATGGTTTCCGTAGGTATTAAAAAAATGCAAACAATTTGTAAAATTCAGGAGTTGTCAAATCGGACTTTAGAAAATCAAACTTGAAAATCTTTAAAAGGGTTCTAAATTTCTTTGGAATACAAATTGAAAAAAAACAGAAAATAAAACTTGGACAAATTAAACCTGAACGTACAGTGAAAACCATGGTGCTGTGGGGCTTCTCCTAAATAAACAGATTGTTACTGTTCAAATCTGACCATTTGAAAGATACCCAAGGTGATGTATAAACATGTGCTGTTCCTCAGATGAACTCATTTCTAATCTTGTCCATCCTGGTCACTCCCAGAGAGATCCTCAGCATCTTCATCTCTGCTACCTCCATCTCTGTTTCCTGTCTTTTCCTCAGTGCCACTTTCTCTAGACCAAACAGCATGGCTGGGCAAAAAAACTGACTTGCTGTGGCGACCCCTGAAGGGAAATGCCAAAAGAAGAAGATGTATTATGTATGATCCCAGTGCATATGCACCTTAAATGAGTTCCATTTTAATGTGAATGCACCCAAAAAAGAATATAAGGTAATAATACGGTAGCTTTGCTCACGTGATGCACTTTAGACTGGATTTGTGGCATCAAAGAAACTAAAAATATCATGTCAGAGTCTGAGACTAAGCAAGGAGCGAGAGGAGGAGGGATTCACAGTGTAAAAAACAGAGATAAAATAATAAGAGGTATATTATAAGACGTATTTATGAGCTTGTTGTGATAGATATTCCATTTTTGAGCGTTAACCTCGAGATACCACGAGAAATGGTGCAAATCATGTCAATCTCTAACTTCATAAAACCCTTCATGTAGAGAACACAAAGTACTTTTAAAAAAAACTTACAAACACAATAAAAACAGACACTGGAAAAACTCTTGAAATTGTACATTCACCCTCCCTCCCTCAACCACACACACAAACATCCGCTTTAAAACAATCTTACATTTTACTACACACACCTCTAATTTCCCTACGACTACAGTCTGTTCTCTCTTTAGATTTGAATAAACACAAATAAAGAAGAAAACATCTGGTCTGAGGCTGCTGTGGAAATTATATCTAAGGCTTCCCCAGCCGAAATGGGATTTTGGTGCTGGACTCCCACCAACCAGACCAGGCAAATCCTACAACTATGATTCTGTAGACTGAGCAGACCCACCTCCCAGGATGAGGAGGATGAGGAAACACTGGATCATAACACTGTAAAGATTTCCATATTTTTTATGTCAACTCATTTACATGTATTGGACATGTAGGAATGGATTTTGGTCTCTAACTTTTTATTGTGAGGACAAGACTAATTGTTAAAAAAAAGACACTGAACAATTAATGTTGAAGTGCAAAACAATCCAGTGTCTCAATACGAGAGAAATTGACACTAAAATAGATCATCATCAAAAAAAAAAAAAAATAAATCTATCAAATTGTGAAGTGAATATTTAGGAAATAAACAAGTAAATATTTAAGAGCATAATAAATATCAAGTTCTTCTTCTTCTCGTTTGGGTCGCCACAGAAAGTCAGTTTCTTCCATCTAACCCTATCTCCTACATCCTCTTCAGTCACACCAACTATCTTCATGTCTTCCTTCACTGTATCCATGAACCTCCTCTTTGGTCTTCCTCTAGTCTTCTTTCCTGGTGGTTCCAAATCCAGCATCCTTCTTCCAATGTACCCTCTCTCTCTCCTCTGCACATGTCCAAACCATCTCAGTCTGGCCTCTCTGACTTTATCTCCAAAACCTCTAACATGTGCTGTTCCTCTGATCCTGTCCATTCTGGTCACTCCCAGAGAGATCCTCAGCATCTTCATCTCTGCTACCACCATCTCCGTTTCCTGTCTTTTCCTCAGTGCCACTGTCTCATGACAGGTCTCACCAATGTTTTCTACACCTTTTCTTTCAGTATAGTGCTTTAAAAGATGCCCTTCAAAAGTCACTTGTAAAAATTGATGTTTTACTCAAAAAGCACCAGAAAATACTTCTCGCATTATGATTAAACCCTAATGTAAAACATGAGTCGTTTGATTTTAAAATGTCATATATTGAAAAAAGCAATGTCTAAAGTTATTTAACATGCAAAAAATCTTGATTTAATCAAAGTTTTGACTGATTGTTGTCTATTTTTTAAATCCATTTTTTAAAATATTTAGTCACATGAGAAATTACATTTTGAAGATTTGAAAGATTCTGAAAAAAATCTAGTGTGAACATTTTATGTCAAATATCTTTGAAGTTTTAGTTTGTAACTAATTACTTTTACGATACTATACCTGTGTTACTAGCTCAGTTACTTTTGAGAGAGGTAACATGTAATGTAACAAATTACATCTGATCAATCAGATACACAGCTCTGAGTGTAACCGATACGTTTATACCTGCTCTGAACAGATTAAAGAGGATTCAAAATGTTGGGAAACAGTAAAGGATTAACTGAAGATTGATCACTAAAGATTGATCAAAATTGATCACTCTCTAGTGATCGATCACTCTCTAGTGATCAATCCTCTTAACTTTTCAAAACTCACTCTTTTAAAACTTTTATATTTTTATTCTATGTTTTAGAAATTTAATGCATTTTTTTCTGTCTTATGAAGCACTTTAAATTGTTTTGTGTATGATATTTGGTGCAAAAAAACTTGCTTTGTTTTGAAAATTTTGTATTATTTTCAATATTTTCTCGTTCTTTTTGCACCTTGACGATAAATTTACAGAAAAAGAATAAAAAAAATATGCGAACAGTTATTTGTTTGCTTTTTTCTGAATGAAATAGAAAGAATTCTTATTTTATATATTTTCTGTAATCCGCCCTCACCCTCCACCCTACCCCACCCAGGAGGCTGACCCTGCTCTCCAGTTTGAACCAATCACAGGCTGCAGCTCAGTGAGCGGGAGCGCTCATTGGCCGCTGTGCTCGTCAGTGTCATGTGGAGCAGTGTAGATGGTGTGGGGGGATAGAGGGGGTCTGTCAGATGGTTTTTTTCTCCTGCTGTTGTTCCTGTGAGGCCACGCGATGCTGTGAGCTGAACTTGACTGTGTTTCTGCACGCTGACGCTGTTGGAGTGAAGCTCCTGGAACAAACAGCGCTCTCCGTCTGCGCTGCGCTTTTTACGCACGTTTGGATCTGATCCGCTTTTAGAACCAGACTGAAAACCAGCAGGACTTGTTGCGCTTGTTACAGGAGCGCATACAGGTATTTATCTACGGACTGGAGATGGAAGTCCGTGCACAGAGGATGACAGTCTGAGAAGTTCCTTCTAGAAGCGCTCCTTCAGTAAATGGAACCCGCGCTGATCCGAAGTAAACTTTACCCGGGTCACACCTGAACAGGTTGCTGTTTCATTTCGATCAGGACTGATCCTCCATCCATCCCTCCGACATGTCTGAGAGGGAGGAAAGCGGGGATGGAGACACAGCGCCGGATTACATGCCGCCCAGAGTAGGGCGCACACGGCGCAGCGGCGTCACCCTGTCGTCCTGTGGTCAACAGGACTCTGATACCATCCTGCTGGAGACTGTGAAAGCAGCACCGCGCAGGAGCAGCATCATCAAGGTAAAGAGAAACGAAGCATGGAGAGTTTATTTCATCACATGCGCTTAGTCTGCAAAATTTAACGTGAGGGTCTCTAAGAGAAAAGTGGGGGTGTCTGTGGGGAAGGTGAGGGTCTTCAGCAGGAGTCTTTCCAGACCTGTCAAATGAAAGCTGTTTGCCATCATTGAAGTTAGACTATCTGGATTTTTTACTCATACACAGTGTTGTTTATCAGACTTGGTAAATGTAACTAGTTACTCTCAAAAAGTAACTGAGTTTTTAAACTCAGTAACTAGTTACAAACTAAAGTTACTGTAATCCTAAAATTTCAAAATACTTGACAATAAAAACTGACATGTTAGATATTTTAGAAAGTTTCAATTTAAAAATAGATCTTGAAAATTTAGCTGCTGATATGAATATATTAATTCCGTTCCGTCGCCTTCCGCTCATTCGGGGCTGGGTCGCGGGGGCAACAGCGTCAAACGAAATATATTAATTAAAATGTATAAATCCAGGAATGGTTATCAATACTGGTACTCTTGTCGATGTCGCTTATCTTTTAAAATTATTTTTACAAACTTAATTAATCCCTCGAAGGGAATATTTGCGTGTTGCATTACACCGCAGCAGGCTGCCACCTATGACGGCGCCAATGGTGGAAGAAACGGGGGGTTAGGTGTCTTCCCCAAGGACACCTAGACATGAGCTCAATAGGATTCGACACGGCAAACTTCCAGGACAAGGGCGAACATTCTATTACTGAGTTATCTAATCTTTGCGGTATTTTCTTTTCAATACTCATATCGATACTTTGTAAAATCAATTAGAGGAAGAAAACGAACTATGTGGAAGCAACCAAACGAAGAAAAACAAATGAAAATGATTGATGTGAAGGAGTTTAAATTAATAGATTGTTTTAAAATTAAAGATTTGGTTGCGTCTGCATAGTTTGTTTGTCTTCCTAGAGTATCAAGAAGATATTGCATTGATAAGTGGTATCAATAAGAGTACTAGTATTGATAGGATGGTATCAGTGACTATCTCTAATTAAATGTTGCTGGATGAAATGTATCATTTTTTAAAATATGTATCAAATTATAGGGAGAAATAAATTCTGTTTAACTTTGTAGTACTATGTCATGATGATGAAAGTATTACTTAATAATTTAAAAACAATTTTTACCAGCTGTGGATGAGAACCGAAAGAATGAGATTGGGGATACAAGTGGCTGAAATGAGCTCACAGGGGGGGCTGGGCTCTCACTCAGAGACCAGGTGATGAGTTCTGCCATCCTCCTCCTAAAGGAGCTCGGAGTAGAGCTGGTCCTCCTCCATGTGGTGTTCCAGGCATGTCCAATTGGAAGGAGACCAAGAGGCAGACCCCGGACTCGCTGGAGAGGCTATGTTCCACAGCTGGCAGGGGAACGACTCGGGATCTTTTCGGGTGTGCTTCACTCCGCAGTGAAGTCCAGACTTGCCTAGCCCCTCTAGCTTCACTGGGAGGTTCCAGAGATGTTCCTTGGCAAGGATTTTGGGTCTGCCTTTTGCGAGGGCACACCCAAAGCACCTCACCAGCGAGGCGTCCTGTCAGACGCCTGTACCACCTTATTGAATTGAAAATACTGTATTCATCCCTAAAGGGAAATTTGGGGATGAATCTGGGGTTGAAAGATCTGGCTTGTCTTGACCCAGAGGAGTAACAGCTCTACTCTGAGCTCCTCCCAAATGGCAAAAGCTATGACTCTGCAGAGGAAGCTCATTTCTTGATAATAGTTTTATCCTGATAGTAAAGTTGTAATGTAAATAATGTCGTTGTTTTTATGTATTTTGGACTAACCAAGATTCATAAATGGGTTACTTTGAGTCGTAATGGAATTTTACAAACCTGAAAAGGTCTAATCTTGCATCACAACTTCACCTTTTGTCAAAGAACAAATAGAATACATCGTCAGAGAGAGACGCTGTTAACTGGTGGTGATGAAACAAAAAAATCTACCATACAGCCCTTCTCGGCACGATGGTGAAAGATTTTACTAAAACCTGGGATATTAGTTCAAAGATTAAGTCTTTCAAACTTTCTCCAGATCTGACCTTTAAACTGTATTTGTAAATCCCAGTGACCCCTAACCCGCTGCTAGCATGGTGACCTCATACTCTCTCAGCCTTACCTGTGCTCAGGTTGCACAGAGCGGATCATGTTTGTTGGGATCATCACCGCTCATGTGTAGCGTGGCAGCTTTGTGTTGCTGCCTGGGCTTTAAATTAACAAGCACTTTAAAGTCACAACACAACTTGGTGTGGATTAAATGTCAAGTTTACTTAAGTGGTGTGAGATTTCTTCTTTAAAATTTTTACACACTTAAAAAGAGAATTAGCCGCTCACTGGATGGAGCTCGACTAATGAACGTCTTAAACTTGATTTCTTACATAAGTTTGGACCTTGTTTTTTTTTTTGTCGGTCCACATGAAGAGGATCACATTAAAAATGCTGCAGGTTTGTGAAGCGAAAATGGAAAAAAAACCCTTCTTTTAACAGATTTTGTGCTGCGTCTATCCCTAACAGGGTTTCGTAGGGTGCCACAGCCTATCCCGGCTGATTTGAGGTGAGGGGTAGGGTACACCCGGAACAGGTCGCCAGTCTGTCACAGGGCCACACACTTACAATCACACATACACACTCATTCCTTGGGGCAATCCTTTAGTGGCCAATCAACCTGGTATGCATGTTTTTGGACGGTGGGAGAAAACCGGAGTACCCGGAGAAAACCCACACATCCATGTGAGAACATGCAAACTCCACACAGAAAGGCCAGTGTTCCAAGTCCAGGACGCAAAATGACACTGAATCGTGGAATGAACATGATGAACGAGTCTGTGGCAACAACACTGGTCAGAAACACAAGGATTAACGATCAGAAAGTTTCATTTTACGGTATCTTAGGGAAAAAAAGTCCCATCAAGACTAGACGTCAGGATTTTTTTTGTAATTCCAGAGTTCTACGATAAGATACATAATGAGCGGACTTTTCCAAGCACAGTGATCCATTGTAGTAACGTGGTTCACCATTCACGCTGGTTGCTGATTTTTTGTGTGTGCAATTTTGCAGCTATGTTTTCGAATGCATATTGCTTTCTGCGTCCCAATTGATGCATGGTGGTCTGCATGCTGTTTAGCCGTAGACTTCTACACTTAACCAGACAGGGCCAAATTACACCCTTCCATGTTGGGCGACGCTGCTTATCATACATTGATTACAAAACTACCCTCCTGGCTTTTCTGTTAACTTTTCCTGGAATTAATTTTGCTTGTGGATCTACGAGAAATGCAGCTGAAATGTAGCAGCATATGATTTCTTTATTAATCTGCATGCGGTCTCATTACGGCCAAATATTTCTTCCTCTTCTTCTTCTTTCGGCATTTCCATTCAGGGGTCGCCACAGCAAGTCAGTTTCGTCCATCTAACCCTATCTGCTGCATCTTCTTCGGTCACGCCAACTATCTTCATGTCTTCCTTCACTGTATCCATGAACCACCTCTCTGGTCTTCCTCTAGGCCTCTTTCCTGGTGGTTCCAATTTTTTCTTTGTATATGGCCAAATTGCTATGAAAGCTGATTTTTTGTACATCCCATAATATGCTTTGTTTTGATGCGCACATATCTTTCAAATGCAGTTAAAAGTGTCGTATTTTAAGTCCATATTATTATTATTTTTTTTTTTAAAAGATTTGAACTTTGAGAGTCTTTAAAGAGAGAAAAGTTTCAAAGCATTAATGCCTGTCAGAACAAAAGTCTCCAAAGTTTCCAGTCAGAAGTTTTAAATCCTCTGTGATAATTGGAAAATAAAAGAAAGTCAAAAGAAATCTGGCAAATTTTGCCCATTGCGGGTTATTTTTAGAACAACTCCCTCAATTATTGTAATCCTGTCTCCTCGGCTGGGTTTACAAAAACTTATTCACTTTGCAGAAAACAGATTGAATGAGTCTCGCTAAATGGGATCTAACATTAGCTGCTGTTTTTCGTGTTTGTGAGCTGGTGTTTGTGCCGAAATTATGCAGGAACGGGCTTTCTGTGACGTTTAGGACCACTGACTGAGGAACAGATTGATGCTGTCGCTTCCTCTGAAGTTTACGACCTCCTGAGCCCGTTTTCCATCCGAAGCTCTGAGGTCAGCCTCCATATTTCACGTCAGTGGTTGACGTGGCGTTGTTGGGATCAGGTTGTGAGTTGGTGGATGGACGGATGGACAGATGAGGAGGAGGGGTGTGTCAGATTGTCATAAATAGCACGTTGCTTTTATAGAATTCAGAGTCTCTAATTCACCAAGAAAACCATCAGGAATGACTTCCTTCTTTTAGCAGAACATCGAGAGGTCTGGAAGTCTTTAAAGTTTTAGTTCCACCTTTAATGTTTCACATTTTCCTCAGGCTGAGTTTTATTAGAACTGAAACATTTTAATACCCTCTCCCACTGGGGGTCTGATTAGTTTGAGGGTCTTCTTTTGAGTCTAAAGTGATGTTAACATTTATTTTATTTAGAAATCTAATCAGAAATGAAAACTAAAATGATCTCAAAGGGACAGAGATGCTTCTGGATTTCTGAGCAGATGGTGGTGGTGTGAGGTGGGAACCGAGGGGTCGTGTGTTAATTGCGATTGGCAGGCGTGTGATTGGTCGGTTTGGTGGTGCCGGGCAGAGCTGCGGTTTTATTTTTATTTGCCAGAATTTGTGATTCTCACTGGCATCTCAGAGAGTTGTTGTTTGGAACTGGTGAACATGAAAGATGGAACTTATTAACACGCTGGTTGTGTACCAGAGCAGTAAAGTCTCAACGATCAGAGCTGTGATGTTTCTGCACCAGAAAGTTTTAATTCTGTTTTATGAATCAGAAAATAATGAAAGCTTTTAATAATAATCATTTACTGTTGGACAATATCAATAAACCACATGATTCTTTGTTCCTTCCACAGCTTCACTCTGCCAAGCAGCAATATTTACTTGCGTTTGATGGTTTAAGAACTTTTAGCTTTTGTTTTTTCAATTTTTGGAACATGCAACTTGGTTTTTTTTTCTTTTTACTCACTCTAATCGTCACTCACCGGGAAAATCTGTGTGCTGCACTCCTATACCGCAGAAGGCTGCCCACAACGATGCCAATGGTGGGAGAAACGGGGGGTTAGGTGTCTTCTCCAAGAACCCTAGACGTGCACTCAGTGGGATGCGAAACCGCAAACTTCCGGTTTACTTCTGGTTTGTGGGCGAATGCTCTAACCACTGAGCCACCGTCTCCCCCAAAACTCCCCTCAATTTTTTATTAATTTCTCAGAAAATCATTTTTAGCTTCTATTTAATGATTAATTAACAAAATATTTCAAATAATTTTAATGTTTAAAAAAACGACTTTATCAGATCCAGGAATGAGTTTGATTCCATCACAGTGACTTTAAGCTTGAGTTTTTATGTACGTTGGGGTATTTTTCCCAAAGCTGGTTCAACACTGGAAACATTTCAAATTTCTTATGTTTCTTCTTCTTCTCCTTTCGGCATTTCCCTTCAGGGGGCGCTACAGCAAGTCAGTTTCTTCCATCTAACCCTATCTGCTGCATCTTTGTGTCTTCCTTCATTGTATCCATGAACGTCCTCTTTGGTCATCCTCTAGGCCTCTTACCCGGTGGTTTTCAGCCCAAAAGGCATCAAACAAACACAAACAAGATGCTAAAACTCTCAAAGAAGCTCAACATGAAGATTGATTTTCCCACTCTATCATTCCAGTGAGAAAGTGTGAGAAATTACGTCATCTTCTGTTTTCGGCATTTCCCTTAAAGGGGTCACCACAGCAAGTCGGTCTCTTCCATCTAACCCTATCTTCGGCATCCTCTTCGGTCACGCCAACTATCTTCATGTCTTCCTTCACTGTATCCATGAACGTCCTCTTTGGTCATCCTCTAGGCCTCTTACCTGGTGGTTCCAAACCCAGCGTCCTTCTGATGTACACTCTCCCTGTCTCTCCTCTGCACATGTCCAAACCATCTCAGGCTGGCCTCTCTGACTTTATCTCCAAAACCTCTAACATGTGCGGTTCCTCTGATATACTCTGATATACAACTGGGACTTTTTAAAAATATAAATTATATGCTGAGTAAATGTTAAAAGTTCAGTCGTTCTCAACACAAATTTGTCTTGTAAATATACGGACGTGATGATGATGATACGTGATTTTACGATAAATGTTCAGCTCGCTATTTTGGTGTTCAGAAGTGCACATTTGATGTGCAGCGCAGCAAGCGAGATTGACAATGCATGAACATGTGGTCTGTTTTTAGAGGGCCGAAAGGTCTGCAACTTGACTCAAGAAAACGTTTTCTCTCCAGACAGCATTGAGAGATAGTAAGTGGTGCATCTGACCTGCAATGTGTAAAACTAAAAGACAAGATGAAAACAATGACTGGTAAATGGACTCTACTTAAACAGCTCTTTTCTTCCTGTGTTGGTACTCAAAGCGCTTTACACTGTAGCTCATGTCACACTTTCACACACACATTCATACCTAATGGTGAAAGCTGACATGCAAGATACAAACCATACAAACAATTGGGGATTCAGTATTTTGCTCAGAGATACCTCGGCATGAACTCCGGGCGGGGTAATCAAGTCTGCGACTCTCCGGTTACAGGACACTCACCCTAACCTTTGAGGGGAGGCAGTAGCTCAGTCGTAGAACATTCGCCCATGGATCGGAAGTTTTCCGGAAATTCGTGGGATCGAACCCACTGAGCTCATGTCTAGGTGTCCTTGGGGAGGACACCTGACCCCCCCCGGTTTCTCCCACCATTGTTACTGTCCTGGCAGCCTGCTGCGGTGTAATGCAGCACACAAAATTTCCTGTTGAGGGATGAATAAGGTATATTTCTTCTTCTAACCACTGAGCCATGTTCCACTGTACAATCCACAATTTTTTATGCTTGTTTCTGACGATTTCTCCATGCTAGCCTCCTGGTTACTGACTTTCTCATTTAGCACACAAACTAGAGTCTCTGAGAGTTCTTTTTTTTCCATCACAGTCTCTAAGTTTAACATCCAAATACTGTAGAGGAGAGCTTGCAAATTGTTCCAGCCAGAAAACCACTTACAGTATGTTTTAGTGTGGGAAGAATGTTGAAAAGGGATCTCTCTTTCATGTGGATCCCCACGAGGTTTCTTATTTTTTCCCCCTGATGGGTTTTTTAGGAGTTTATCCTCACCATGAAGGAGAGTCTAAGGGCATAAATGTGCTAGTCTTGTTTAGTTAGCATTTGTTAGTTATTTTTCTCTTTTTCTTGTGAAGCCCATTGAGACGGAAATTCTGTGATTTTGGGCTATACAAATAAAACTGAATTGAAATATCAAAATGCATTCCGCATAACACCCGTCTTTAAAGCAAAGGAAAAAATACTTCTCTAATGTTGCGTACTCGGATGTCTCACATCCCTGATATGAATTTGAATGCATGAATGATGGTTTCTACTTCATAGAGTTAGATTTATTTTAAGGTGAATTTCTTCATGTTTTTATCTAAGCGAAGAATGAAAGTAGGTGCAGTTTCATTCTCTTCTACGTTATCTCAGACACCCAAGACTGCTCAGCAGGTCAGATGAACTTTATTTTCACTTTATCATGAAAACTCGGTGACTGTGTGCTGATTTTTTTTGTCATCTTATCTCCTGATTAAACAACAGATAGCTCTGCCTGCTGCCCCTTGTTGAAGCCTGATTGCACGTTGCAGATGGCGCCTTCGATCTGAAAGAGTTAAAATAAAGTCTAGAGTTGAGGCTGCTACCTACACGACTCACATTACTTCAACTTCCATCCACATGTAGACCCCACATCACATGTCACCCTGTGTTTGCTCACTCCGCACAAACACACACACATGCAGGCAGTTAAAGGCTTCCTTGTTCGGCGGCACTGATTACACATGCAGCTGAGGAGCTCACATGTAGGTGGTGGTTAGGACAATTATCTCCTTTTATATCTACACTGTAGGAAGATTCAAGGTGATTACATTCATTACGTTTCCTCACTTTTAATTGTTGGAAATGGGATTTATGGACGTCTGCTCCAGGCAGGTATATGGAACATATTTCTTAGGATTGAACCAAAACTACTTTTTCAAACTATTTATTTGACCACTCGCCAATATACAGTAGATACCCCTACCGTTCTAGCTACATTACTTTTGACTGTATTTTTCTAATACACCACACCATACTTCTCTGACCCTGTCCATCCTGGTCACTCCCAGAGAGATTCTCAGCATCTTCATCTCTGCTACCTCCATCTCTGTTTCCTGTCTTTTCCTCAGTGCCACTGTCTCTAGACCAAACAGCATGGCCGGTCTCACCACTGTTTTGTACACTTTTCCTTTCATTTTAGCTGAAACTCTTCAGTCACACATCCCACCTGATACTTTTCTCCACCTGTTACCAGCCTGCCTGCACATGCTTGTTCACCTCTTTTCCACACTCTCCATTGCTCTGGACTGTTGAGCCTAAGTACTTAAAATCTTCCACCTTCTTTATCTCTTCTCCCTGTAACCTCACTTTTCCATTTGGATCCCTCTCATTCACACACATGTACTCTGTTTTACTCTGACAAATCTTCATTCCTCTTCTTTCTAGTGAAACCTCCACCTCTCCAGCTTTTCCTCCACCTCTTCCCTCCTCTCACTACAGATCACAATGTCACCTGCAAACATCATGGTCATTTTATTGAAAGAAATTTCCAAAAGTGTAAAAACAAAAAAATCCCTCATGTTTTGGAACCCATTTTATGCATGTTGAACCATCTGGGCTTTTTGCCATCCATCCATGCATGTTTTCCCTCGTCCACAACTTCTTTTAGTCATGTTCAGTAAGCCCATAAATGCTCCAGCAGTTAGTCACTTCTTGACCTGTGATGCCAAAAATAACTTCCACCTTCTTTACGTTGGTAATAATATAAGAATTATATGTTGATCTTTTGAGGAAAGTCCTCTGCTATCATTTTAAGGTCAATTAGTACGAAGCAGATTGGAGCGGTGTAAAACACTATAAACACTCTTATCTTTCTCTCTAGTTTCTTCCAGATGGTGCTCCTCTGTCGTCATTCAGGCTGCTTTTTTTTTTCACTCATTCATGCGCCGTAACTCAGGAGCCAGTCAGCGGAGCTGCATCAGCTGCTCCATCACATCTAAATAGTCACAGGAACGTTAATCTCAATCAAGTTAAACACATTAGGTTCAGGCTGTTATGGTGATTTCCTTTCCACCCACAGTAAACCATCCTCAATTAGTTTCCAGCATCAGCGTGAAACAGGCCAGAAGGCAGGCGTGAACCCGAGGAGCCGTGTGGGATTAAGCATGAATGAAAAGACTCACACATGAACACACCAGCTTGGGTGGAGGTCCGTTAGTCCACTGAGGCTGAAGAATGCAGAACTTTGATGTGAATTTGGATCACAACTTCTTCTGTTTCACTTAGAAGTCAATGAATTTGTCAGAAATCTTTTCTTTAAGTAGCTTAAAGGTGGAATGAAAGATCTGGCACTGACAGCCTAAAAACTCTCAAGCGTAAAGACCTGCCCTGATCTTTCATTGCTTCTTTTGGATATGGGTCTCCAATAGGTAGGAATGTTAACGTCAGAAAATTAGAGGGATTGAAAGGCTATGGGCCAATTTTTTTTGCTCGCTATAAAAATGATTAACTGAGATTTTTAAAAAGAAATGTCTTGATATTGAGATCAGAATCAACGGCCGGTCTTCAGATATTTGGTTTATTTACAGACAAGTGACTCTTTTCCTGAGATAGATAATTTATTAGCTTGTTTACTGTAACCATAGCAACCCTCTATTTACGCTACTTTTCAGTCAATGTTTCAAATATATTTATGATTTATTTGGAGAAAATTAAACTAGTTTTTCTCAGAATAATTGTGTGTCCATCAGTTACAGTGAATTCCAAAGAGATTTCTCTGTTTCTCTTGAGAATCGTCCACACTTCCTGTTTGTTGCTTTGTAATATCATTTTAGCAGCTGCATATTTGGTAGAATCCTTCCACACCATGTCTTTATCTGTACAGCAGAGTTTGGGCTCTAAGTCACACACAAATGTCTTTAAAATCTTGTGTGAAAACTGGAAATGATTTCCTGCTTTCCAGCAGCAGAGATAATTTTTCTTTCCCAGATTGCCGGATATATTGATCTGCTTCATAATGTGGAACAACCCTCAGGAGTTTTTTTCTTTAATTGGGCTCAACTGATAAACAGATTATCACAAAAAAATAGCTTTTAGGAATCCACAAACCCTTCGATTCAATACAACCAGATAAACCACAGCCTTAATTATGATGACTCTTAAACTCGTTTATGATGGTAATGGAAATGCAGGGCTTTTTATCTGGAGCCAAACAAATATTTGACTAATGAGATCTTGTCATCCAAAACTTTTATTTGTGGAAAGAATAATTAAGTTTTCAATGTGGCATGCTAACGTTAAATAACTGGCTTTAATTCAATATTAAAATAATTTAAATGTAAGCATTCGAAAAACACAACTGGGGATGTCTTGCTGTTGAAATTTTATGGAACACCGAAGTCAAAGTGGCACAAAAGGCTCTCATCTTTCCAACAGCACTGTGATCAGAAAAATTGTAATTGATCAGTTGTCAGAGTTGATTGTGATGTGTAATTAGGACCCAAATGCAATCCCAGTTTATTGAAGGAAATGAAGAACCAAACAGAACTGTGACGTGGGGTGCGTCGATGGCACCAGGGTTCGGAATTCCACACTGCAGAATCCACTGCTGCACTATTCCCCTGGAGCATCCAGTGATGTGCCATCGATGGATGGCGTATCACTGTCCAGAATATTCCAGCTAGCAGAATCTGCTGCAACGCGAGCCCCCTGGATAAGTCCATCGGGGTCTCCTCGAGAGACAACGAAAGCCCCCTTCACTTCATCAAAGCAAAATGAGACTGGATGTAGCTTGATTGGGTGACGAAGAAGCCAAGTGTAGAAGGTTGGCAGGATAATGGGGAACCAGAAGGAGGAAGCTCCGCAGGAAGGCAGGGTGCACCAGGAGCCAAGGGGTAAGAGCTCCGCAAGAGGAGGATCAAAGCTATGCAGCTCGACAGGAATGCAGGGTACACCACGAGCCAAAGGGAATGCAGGGGATGCAGACGAATGCTCCAGTAGGGAAGAGAGGGACACCACAGGAAAATAAGGCACACCTGGGGATTGGGATCAGGTGTGCCAAATTAGGACTGAGGGCAGAATTGAAGGGAAGGAGGGATCCAGATGAGAGGGGGATCATGACATCCGTGTGTAAAAGGCTGAATGTTGAGCATTGAGTAGATACATATAAAAATGATCAAATGTTTTTGAATACATTAGATAATTTAAATGAACATGTTTTATTTCCAGCGAATGATGCTGTAACTATTTTTCGGCAGATAAAAACAATATTTTTTCACCATCTCTTCACAGAACAAGATTCAAAATATTAAAAATACACAACACTTAACTTACCTTTTATTTTGATCACTTTTGTCTTAGTTCAGTTTTTACCAATGCTAACCATGTTTCAATGTGACTACCTATGTGTAAAGCTCTTTGAGATATCTTTGCATCGATATAGAGATATAGAAAAAAAAATGCCTAAATTAAAAATAAAAATCAGGATGAATCAATCTAGATGTCTAACCAGCATGTCTTTAATGTTCCTGTGGAGTTGCAAAATGAAGCTGAAGTGATTAAAATGTGAAAAGAATCCATCAAGCTGAGATTTCAGGGGATGAGTTAAAAATTTATACCTCCTGGTTATGTTCATAAACTTTAAAGCATTGTGTGCACAGGATGGTCCCTCAGAAACCCACTTTGACTGAGTCATTTTTAAAAAGAGCTCCTTTAAATGTAATCATGAGGAATGAAAGTAAAGTTTTAAAAATGCAAAGATATGTCTGATCTGCTCTAAAAGTCTTGGAAAAGTCAGATTTTCCCTCTGAAAGTCTCAGTGGGAGCTGTGTTTATGTTTGATATGAGCCTATTTTTGTCCTCTTCTCAGACCGAGCACCATGTGGACTTCTTATCCCGCTCTGCCTGTGCCTCTCTTCCCATCTGCACTGCTTGGAAGTTTTCAATCCCGCGCTTATCCCGTTATTCAGCCTCACTTTGTTCTTCTCTGCATTGTTTTTCTCACTTTCCTCGTGCTTTGCTGAAGAAGCGAACAATGGTTTGTTTGCACGATGCTCCCGGACAAGCGTGGTGACAATGATTCCCCTGTGACTGTGTGAGGGCTCTTCTGTCTCCCGGTATCATTCTGGTACTGGTGCCACATCTCTCAGAGCATACCTCATTGCAGCTGCTGGTCAGGAGTTTTGTGTGAAGAGACAAAGCAAATGTACAAACCTGTGTGTTATTGTTCACACCTGTCTGATTCTCGGCCTTGGTGAGTTCAGAAAAACAGAGTCTACAGTTTTGATCTTCTTCCAACCAAACTTAGTCAAAAGAAAAAAATCAAAAAGTTCTACATAGTTTTCCTTCAATCTGTGATGACATTAAAACAGAAAGCAACATCTATGTTTTTAGGTTGTTAGATCAAGGTCTACATTGCTGGGAAATTCCTATTAATCTTATTTATTGGACTGATCTTCGTGCATAACTCACAGGACTTGTTGGAAAAAAAGAGCAGAAATTGAAATAAAACTCAGGGAAAAAAGTAAAAAAAATCTTCACATTTAAAAATATTTGGCCAACATGTTGCTAGCTGTTGATTTTCATAAAGATTTCATGGCCAAGCAGATGTTTGAAACATTTTTCTCAAGTGTTTGGTCTTTGTTCTCATGATAAGAAGAAGAGCCGCTCTACATCTAAATAAGGGTAAAAATAGACGCGTGCTTGACTTAGAGCTCCTGTGAAGAGCTTCTTATGCTGCCTGATAAAGGAAAATAAACGTTTCGCTTTATTCTCTGTGAGTAGTTTCAAAGATTATTTTTATTTTTAAGTATAAAGAACATAAAAAAAAAATCATTTTTGTTCAATCTTAAATATGGACGGTAACCTTTGTCTGAAGATACCGACATGATTACAATTTGAATAGGATTAGGACGGATCTCAAATCATGCAACATCAAGGCAGAAGATCTCGAGTCAGTGACCTCTGACCGATACAGGTGGCATGCGACTGTCAAAATTGGTATCAAGCTGGCTGAGGAAAACAGAGAGATCCAGCGCGAGGCCTCAAAGACCCGGAAGCGGCAAAAAAGTCAGTCTGCCACTGCCTCCCCCCATGACTCATATTACCTTCAGTATCACAGTTGTAGTAAGTGTGGTAGGAGCTGCAGCTCCCGCATTGGCTTATTCAGCCCCTGCCAACGCTGCACAAACTCATAACCATCCAGGTGCAAACTCCATTGTCTCTAGAGACAAAAGGATGCACACACATAATTAGATTATTATTAGACAGCTGCAATAATACAGAACACTAAGGATATTTAACCGAAACATCTTTCACGGGTATACATTATCCAAAACTAATGGACCCCTTGCAGCCAATCAGAATGCATGGTATAACCAAAAGTTAACGTAGCAAGTCATGACTCAGAATAACGTACGCCTAAGAAAGGATGTGTGTCTGCTGTCTGGCGGTACTTTGGGTTTAAAAGTTTAAAAGTGAAAAAATTATGCATAGGAGTAAAAAAAAAAAAACACTCACATATATTGTGAAATTGTTATGCAGTGAGTCAGAAAAATGCAGTACTATAGAATTTTGGATGCACCGCCCAGCGCTGGTCTTGAGACATCACCCTGAGCTCAGGCGAGGAAAGCCTAGACATTCCCGACTTAGCAGCTGCCGTGGGCTGGGTTATTGAAACGTGGTATTTCTTTACACTGGTTCCGTTGCATCAATTTTTTTAATGGACCAATGAGTTTAATGGTATTCTTAACAGTACTCGTGAAGTAATGTGGCAACAGTGAAAACAGATCATGCAGAACTTTTTTTCAATGTAATTTAAAAAGACAGGTTATCTTACATTCTTTGTTTTTACTTTCCTGTTGCACTGCGAAAGGAAGGGGCTGCTCACACTCTCTCAGTCAGCGAATGAAGATAGATCTTTTTTTCCACAAGCAAAAGATCCACTTTTTGCTTGTGGATCTTTGACCAGAAGCAAAACGATTCAAAGTGTGTCTGTATTTTTCCAAAGCAAATGTACTGATTGCACGATGTACGAGTGGCGTAAGTAACAAAGGGTATTTAGGTGGTTTGTAAAAGAGAACACCATCTTCTACTTCTTCTTTAGGCATTTCTCTTCAGGGGTCCCCACAGCAAGTCAGTTTCTTCCATCTAACCCTATCTGCTGCATCTTCTTCGGTCACACCAACTATCTTCATGTCTTCCTTCACTGTATCCATGAAACCATCTCTTTGGTCTTCCTTTTTGGTGGGAAAAAATTAATACCAGCATTTTGGCCGATGCAGTCATGGGCGGGCCGACTCCTGGTGTGGATTGATCCCCAGTTATTGTTTCCTCACAGCATCAGGCCAGATGCTTATTTTTATTTCAGTTAAAGAGACAGTAGCTTGCAGTTCAGGTTTAAAGGATGGGAAAGGATGGGCGTATGAGGGGTATGGCGGGTGGGCGGGGGCTATGTGAACGTCGATGCACGTGTGCAGTGTTTTGAGTGAGTTTGTGTTTTTTTTCTTTTTTTTTTTTTTTACTTTTGATGTTGTTTACGTTTTTGTTTGTTCTGTTCAGCACTTTGTGTGAATTTGTGTTGGAAAAGTGCTCTATAATAAAAATTTGATTTGATTGCAAAAAAACATTATTGTATCAAATAAAATGGCAAAAAATTCATTTTATATCTTAAAATTAATATATGACGTGACATACAACGTAAAATCTAAGACCTTCTTGTCTTTTTACGTTGAGAAGTACCAATAAAATACTGCATAGAAAAGCAGTATCGATAAGACGAGAAGAATCGTAACAATAGTCATCACTAGTCCTCAAATAAGCGGATGACGGTACTCATTCCGATTAAAAACTCTGTTTCCTAAATGAAATCATATTGTTCGGAGCTAAAAAAAATAAACTGATCTCATTTAACATGTAAAGTGATATTGTGTTCCAGTAAAGAGCAGGCCATGTACCAGTGTCCCAGATGGAGTTCAGCTTTCACCGTTTGACATGTGGACCTTTTTGTGTCAGCCTGGAAGAGACCTAATACATCTGAGAGTGCTCATGTGTGTCATTAGAATTAATGCAAAATACTGTAGGATTTAAACTGACCTTCACTTTGGCCCATCAGAGGTCTTCTGACCATGTCCAGAGTTTTATATTTTTATAATTGCTTCAAAGACAAACTAGTCTAAAGTTAAATGGATGTCCTGCAGGGAAACAGTTTAAATCTCTCGGCCTGTATCCTGCTCATAAAAGCATCCCTCAGCTGTCCAGCTTTCTTGTTTGACTTTTATTGTCTGCTCCGTTTGATATCCATCTGTGGAAAAAGCAGAGGAAATGTCAGAAAGGCAGAGAGCTTCTCCAGAACAAAATGAGATACTGACAGATAACGAGAAGCACTCAGTTGCAAAGTGCAGAGTCCTGAAGACAAAGATGAGTTCTTAAAAAAGGAGAGATGGAAACACAGTCTGAGGCAGAAGGAGTTTCCAGAGTATCATCCCAGAGTGTGTCATGATACCTCAGGGTGAGGAGATCAGGGAAAACTCCAGGGATTACATGTCTGATTGAGTTTCAGCCCAAAAGGCATCAAACAAACACAAACAAGATGCTAAAACTCTCAAAGAAGCTCAACATGAAGATTGATTTTCCCACTCTATCATTCCAGTGAGAAAGTGTGAGGAATTACGTCATCTTCTGTTTTCGGCATTTCCCTTAAAGGGGTCACCACAGCAAGTCGGTCTCTTTCATCTAACCCTATCTTCGGCATCCTCTTCGGTCACACCAACTATCTTCATGTCTTCCTTCACTGTATCCACGAACCTCCTCTTTGGTCTTCCTCTAGTCCTCTTTCCTGGTGGTTCCAAATCCAGCATCCATCTTCCGATGTACTCTCTTTCTCTCCTCTGCACATGTCCAAACCATCTCAGTCCAGTCTCTCTGACTTAATCTCCAAAACCTCCAACACGTGCTGTTTCTCTGGTCCTGTCCATCCTGGTCACTCCCAGAGAGATCCTCAGCATCTTCATCTCTGTTACCTCCATCTCTGTTTCCTGTTTTTTCTTCAGTGCTACTGTTTCTAGACCAATCAGCATGGCCGGTCTCACCCCGGTTTTGTACTCTTTCCCTTTCATTTTAGCTGAAACTCTTCTGTCGCACATCACACCTGATACTTTTCTCCACCCGTTCCAACCTGCCTGCATACACTCCTTCGCCTCTTTTCTACACTCTTCATTGTTCTGGATTAGGGAATAACTTCACTCAGAAATTACGTGAAGAATGAGTAACAGAATAAATGTGATCAAACTCAACCTAACTTTAGACACTCATCAGTATAGAAACTTAGTCTACGTGCTAAATGTTACCAACTGCAATAGCTTGTGTCAAGCTCAAACAGGATTTCATTTTTTTCTTCTCAATTACCTGAATTTAACAAAATAAAGTTAATTTCTCCGCCTAAACCGAGACCGATTTTCATTTTGGCCCTCAAAATCAGATAGTAAGTGTCCGTGGTCGCCATGAATCTCTTTCACTAAAGCCTACAGTCAGAGGAAATCTTGGGGTAATCACAGACTCACATTGAAACTTCAATTGTTGCATTTAATCCTTAATAAATAAACTTTTAAATTAAAAAGGCAAATCCTTTCAGTCAGAAATGCATCAACCTCGTTTGGATTTTTTTTTTGCTAATTTCTGATGTCAATAGATCAATTCAATCGGCCAAAGGATAAATAGGTTTAGTCCTACATTACTCTTTAATGGTGTTTTTACCTTTTTTAAAGAGGCTTCATAGAAATTGGATGCTTTAAATAAGCCCAAACATTTCTGTACCAAATGTCAAAAGTATGAGAAGCCCTAAAAATTTATGAACATTTCTGCTTCTTATTACGAGGTAATAATTGTGCTTTATTTTTTAATGTAATAGTTGATAGAATTGTAGTCGTTTTTGACAATATCGGAATACTAATGAAGAATTGTGCAACTGATTAACTTCTATGTGAACAGATGAAAGATTTAGTTGCTAAATATGATCATTTTTTTTACTTAATTTTTCTTTGAACAACCAAACATTAGAAGAAGATGAAGAACTCAAGATAAAATTCAAATTGAATTTATTCTTAGATGTCCGTTTATTCAATTACTTTAGCTGAAGAGGTTGATTACAATCTCTGATTAGCTAGTTAAGGGCTGCAACTAAAAAATACTTTAATAACTGATCGACAAGATTATTTTCGTATCCGAGCAGAGCAGGAAAAGCTGTAATGATGTCATCATTGTGTGCGGTTATGAACTTTATTTTCTAAGACTCAGCTGATTTAAAACAGACGTACCCCTTCACAAGGCTTAGGTCAAGAATAAAGTTAACTTCTTTACAAAGTTTTAATAACAAGCTGCTCCTCAGTTAGTTTGACAGGTTCCTCTTCTAAGCCAGTTGGTGTGTCCTGATTTACCAGAAAGTTGAGTCAATTAATGTGCGTCACTAGACTCACTACTTACTCACGAGAACAAGCAGACTTCAGGGGTGTGTGCTAATATGTGCGTGTGTATGTGTGTGGGGCATGTCTCAGCCCTTTCGAAGAAAAGGAATGTTGTGTGTTTGCCAGAGTCGGCCGCTGAGACTTCAGTGGGACTAGCGGAGATCCCTGGCATCTCACACACTCGCTACCATGGCAACCTCATGCAGGACAAAACTCCCCTTAATCCCAAAGTATCCCCGTCCTTCCCACTCTCCCCAATGGGTGTGAGCTTGTATTACTCATGTTGTGGGAACATAAATCTGTCGTAAAAGCACGTTGGTAATGTTTCACTTAATTTCTTGGCAAATTCACATTAAAAAATGAACAACAGTTGGGTGAGGGCGTGGTTTAAGATCACAGTTAAACCCACCCTGAGCCTTGCGCCCATGTACAAATGAATGGGACAAGATTTTTTAAGAGTAGAAATCTATTAGAAATGGACTAATTCATTATTAAAGAGGGAGCATTGTGCTTTCATGAGGTTATAATTCTTATGTTCTTGCACATAAAGTTAAACATGGCACCTTTTTTTGGCTCAAAAACCGACACTTACCTAAAAAAGCTTTCAGAATCAGAATCAGAATCAGAATGCTTTTATTGCCATGTCAATGAGAATATCAGAGACTAGGAACTTGCTTTGATACAGCTGTGCAATATTATAAGATGAAAATAATAAAAAATAATAAAAAATAAAATAAATTAAATAATTTTAACAAAACAGAGTGCTCAGAAAGAAAAAGAAAAGTAGTGCCATGTCATAGAAAATAATAAAAAATAATAAAGATAGTAAAGTGACAAGAGGGAGGTGACTAAGAGATGTGGGGTTCAGGTTATAAAGTATTAATTAGACTAACGGCAGAAGGGAAGAAGCTGTTTTTGTGGCGGGACGTTCTGGTCCGAATGGACCGGAGCCTCCTCCCCGAGGGGAGTCGCTCAAAAAGTCCATGTCCAGGGTGGGAAGGGTCAGCTGCTATCCGACCTGCACGCACCCGAGTCCTGGAGACGTACAGGTCTTCGAGGGATGGAAGGCTGCAGCCGATCACCTTCTCTGCGGAGCGCACAATGCGCTGCAGTCTGTGTTTGTCCCTGGCTGTGGCTCCAGCGTACCACACGGTGATGGAGGAGGTGAGGATGGACTCGATGATGGCTGTGTAAAACTGCACCAACATCTGGGCGGGCAGCTTGGCTTTCTTCAACTGCCGCAGAAAGTACATCCTCTGCTGGGCCTTTTTGATCAGGAAGCTGATGGACGGCTCCCACTTTAGGTCCTGTGTGATGGTAGTGCCGAGGAAGTGGAAAGAGTCTACAGTGGTGATGGGGAAGTCTGTCAGTGCAAGGGGGGTAATGGGTGCTATAGCTTTCCTAAAGTCCACGATCATCTCCACTGTCTTCTGAGCGTTGAGCTCCAGGTTGTTGTTGCTGCACCAGGACACCAGCCGGTCTACCTCCATCCTGTAGGCCGACTCATCACCGTCAGAGATGAGCCCGATGAGAGTGGTGTCGTCCGCAAATTGATTTCATTGAAATCAAGTCTGTAAAGTCCGTCATTCGTCCAGGATAAAGGTTTTCAAAGTTGTCTTTTGGACTTAACATGATTTATTTGAGTTTGAGGTCCAGTAATGCTGTGGAAGAAAAACAAAATTTTAGTGGCATGGCAAGAGGTTATTGTTCAGAATATATTTCATAGTCAGGCAACCAGGGAGACCTGGCTGGAAGGGATGGTATGACCCGATGAGAAAGTCTGGGGTAATTACCCTAAAATAGGCAGCAGGGTCCACAGGTGTGTGGCATCAGAATAATCACCCTCAGGTGTCTCAATCAGGGTGATGAGGGTAGGTCCAGGGCTCCCTCTGGTAGCAGGTGAGGGGATCATGACAATAAATTCCCCTTTCTCTCACTCCCTGCTTGGTCCCGCCCTTGGGCACATGCGTGAGTAAAATACTACATTTATTTTCACCTGTTTTGGATGCTTTTTTTTCTGCCAGTGAAGATCAAATGATAAAATCTGCCATGCTCTTCTTTGGTCTTCCCCACAATGCATAATGATCATTGATATTGATTTATTTACCTTTATAAAAGCCCAATCATTATAAACTATTTTTATGATTCAGTGACAAATTGGTTAACTTTTGAAAACTTTACCTCTGTTTACCTCAGCGGACAAAAGGAGTTTAACTTCTAAAGATCAAATCTGATCTTTAAATAGTAATAATAGTCCTTTTTATTTATATCTAATAGTTTTATTGGTGTTTCATAGAAGTAAAGCTTCCAATGCTCTCTAGCTTCAGGCTGTAAGAACATTAACTAATAGCTTTCAGCTCTGATTAAAAGAGAAGGCTCTACTTTGGTCCTTATTAATCTTGTTCCTAAATACACTGCCAGAGCACACCAGGAAACTACATTACGCCTGTGATTAGAACACAGAGCATGTGGGAGAAGTGTTTCGCAGTGATTCGTGGAAGTGGTACCTAACTGGATTACTGGACTAATCAAATTTGGGAATGTGTGTCTTAGAAGAGGTTGGGGTTAAACCATTTGAACTTCTATCCAGCATCTGCTTGTTTCTATGTCTAGCAAACTTGACCTTAGGCAATGAGATCACCAGATTATTTAAAATGAGCTCACCTGTTTTTTGGCTTCTAGGTTGCTCTAGATTTCTATTGGACCAGATTAGATTTTCAAGTGTTTTGAGTGGATTAAAACGCATCTAGTAAGCAGTGGTACGTACCTACGGGAACACATAGAGATGTGACTTAGTGCTAAACAAGGAAGACATGGTTGAATACATGGCTGAGGGAAGGCAATAGCTCTGTGGTAGAACGTTCACCTTTGGACCGAAGTTTGGACAGAAGTTCTCTGGAAGTTTGCGGGATCGAATCCCACTGAGCGCATATCTCGGTGTCCTTGGGGAAGACACCTAACTCCCTGTTTCTTCCACCATTGGCGGTGTAATGAAGTACACAAATTTTCCTGTTGAGGGATGAATAAAGTATACATTATTATTGTTTCTTTTTTAAAACAACTTACAGCATGTTTTTTCACCTATTGTAGAATAATGGCAACAATGTCGTAGCAGGTACGCCATGCAGAACGAAGAGTCGATCCTGAGATGGGGCTTTAGTTCTGTTACCTGGAAATATTTTGGTTTTGGTGACAGATTTATGGTTATTAAGTTGAATAACTTACTTTATACATGTGACGTCAGTGACATCTGGCGCACAAGTGCTGCTGAGAGCAGAATACACAAAAACCAGAATGTGTTTGATTAAAAATCCCAAAAATCTAAACTGAAACTCTCTGTAAGGCTGGAATCAGTGTAAAATAATGACTTGATGTAACGTAAAACTGAACATGGTGGAGGTTTTTTCAACAAACAAGAACATTCAAGTTAGCGGTTCACACTCAAAATGGTTCGCAGTCCCAATGACTTCTCAATCAGCAACACACTACAGCAATATAATTTAATCTCTAGTTAAAGTCATCATCAATTTTAAGTCCCCATCATCACCCGGTATGTCCTAAAGTCCCTTTTTTAATCTGCATGTAAAGTCTATTATCAAGTAAGAATTGTCCCAGGAAAAACGACACGTGGATTGGTGTGGTGCCTGCAATAATTACGATGGTAGATCAATCCATTGTGGTGGAAAAAGAGCTGAGTCAAAAACCAAAGCTTTTCATTACCCGTCGATCTCTGCTAATATTCCCACGGAACAAGATCATAAATTCTTGCATTTTAAATAAACTTTCTCTGTTTGGTGGATGGGCTCCTCCTAAGAGAGAGAGCAAGGAGGTCTGAAACTTGGTAGTGGCTGGGCCAAGACCTGTTGCTCCTCCTCACAGATAAGAGCCAAATGGGAATGGTTGGATACCTGGTTAGGATGCCTCCTGAACAATTCACCAGTGAGATGTTTCCGGCTCGTTTCATTTAGAGAGGAGACCCAGAGGTGAAACCAGGACCTGTTGGAAGGACTATGCCTCACTCCTGGCAAGGAATCACTTCAGGATTCCTGGGGGGAGCTGAAGGATGTGTCTTAGGTGAGGGAACAGGGACTTCCTTTTGAGGCTGCTGCCTTGTGACCCAACTTTGAATAAGTAGAAGACTATACAATGTTAACTATGGGTTGACAGTGAATAATTCCTGGATCCATGTAGTCCTCTGACAGGAATCTCTACGGACAATGATGTATGCAGATGACTTTGTGATCTGTAGTGAGAGGAGGGAAGAGGTGGAGGAAAAGCTGGAGAGGTGGAGGTTTGCACTAGAAAGAAGAGGAATGAAGATTAGTCAGAGTAAGACAGAGTACATGTGTGAATGAGAGGGATCCAAATGGAAAAGTGAGGTTACAGGGAGAAGAGATAAAGAAGGTGGAAGATTTTAAGTATCTAGGATCAACAGTCCAGAGCAATGGAGAGTGTGAAAAAGAGGTGAAGAAGTGTGTGCAGGCAGGCTAGAACAGGTGGAGAAAAGTATCAGGTGTGATGTGTGATAGAAGAACTTTAGCTAAAATGAAAAGGGAAGTGTACAAAACCGTGGTGACCCCCGCCATGCTGATTGGTCTAGAGATAGTAGCACTGAGAAAAAGACAGGAAACAGAGATGGAGGTAGCAGAGATGAAGATGCTGAGGATCTCTCTGGGAGTGACCAGGATGGACAGGATCAAAGGAACAGCACATGTTAGAGGTTTTGGAAATAAAGTCAGAGAGGCCAGACTGAGATGGTTTGGACATGTGCAGAGGAGAGAGCGAGAGTACATCGGAAGAAGGATGCTGGGTTTGGAACCACCAGGAAAGAGGCCTAGAGGAAGACCAAAGAGGAGGTTCATGGATACAGTGAAGGAAGACATGAAGATAGTTGGTGTGACTGAAGACAATGCAGCAGATAGGGTTAGATGGAAGAAACTCACTTGCTGTGGCGACCCCTGAAGGGAAATGCCGAAAGAAGGAGAAGATCCATGTAGTCCTCTGAGGTGTTGAACCCCAATGTTCCCACAGGAAATTCATCCATTTACATTTCTTATCATTAATGTAATACTCATAATTGTTAGCATGTGTTCCGAACAGAGAGAAAATTGTTCTAAAATAATGAATCCATGATTTGTAGCAGACTCAAACTAAAAAAAGAACAAAATTTGCCGTTAGCAGTTTAAAGCATCTCTCTCTTTGAGTTCAAATGTGGACTCAGGAAAAATGAAAATGTAAGAAATAAATTGGTGAGGACATGTTTAAAAAAGACACTTTCTTGAGTCTGTTCGTGACAATAAAGTAATAAAGTATTGCTTGTTTGGAGTATTCTCATAAGAAATAACAATCCGCTGGTTTTCTCACTATCCGTTCATCACATGGCCATTTTGGGACCAACTTATTTGGTTTCAAACTGTTTTTTTTCTCTTAAAGAAGGCTGGTGAAATAAAAATAACATGCACATTAACAGGAATCAGAAAAGTAATAACTGTTCCGAACCAGACGTGCTATGACTTTTTTAAACATCCTATTTTAACCATTTATGATCCCTCAGTACGTGACTTTGCTATTTCTGTCTTAGCCCGTATGCATGATTTATCATTTCTGTAGAACCATCTCAGCTTCAACTCAAACTACAGGCTGAGTTGCTTTTGAAATGAAATGAAACGTCATTATTTCATCAAGTTTGGGATGTATTTGGGAAGGTTATTTCAGGTCTTTTAGTTTTCTTTATATGAGAAACTATGTTTTTTATTTGAATAAGTGATCTCCTGTGGCTCACGGTGTTTGATTCTTCAATAGCTTGAGAGTTTTTGGCTGATGTTTTTTTTTTCTGATCACAAAGCAGCTCATCAAGGTCTTTGGTAGAAGCAAAGAGACTTTTTTTGTCTTGTTTTCAGGCTTTGTTTGGAGCAGAATTGAGCTGCAGACTTCAATTCTGCTTCAATTTGTCTCTGCTTCAACACTTCTTGGTAAAAGAAAAGGACTAAGTAACCAGAACACCGGCGGCTTTTGGAGAAATTGAAATAGAAACAGTATTTTGAAGCAAAACAGAACCGTGAAAGTGAAGCAGAGCATGCTTTGGTAGTTTAAAGTATTTTAGAAAAGTTTAGACTAAGATTTAATAATGTCTTCAAACGAGTTTGAGATTGATAAATTAGTAAAAACACATATTGGCACGAACCCCAGTCTCGCTGCGAGGTCACGGTCCTAATAAATTGCAGTCTAGTAGTTCTTAACTGCAGTTCTTAAAAAGCACAAAAAGAAGTTTGAAAAACTTTTTAATGGATTTAGATTCTAAAGGAAAACTCTGAAGATCAGTGCTTTCAAATCTAAAACGCATGCATACAAATCCTTTGAAAATGCTTCCCTCACACACTTCCTCATTCTAAAACCCAAGGAGAGGGGTACCGTGATGTTAAGGGGTAGCACAAAAATAAACATTGCATCTTTTGTTACCTCAGAAATACAATATGTGCTGAAAAAAAAACCTTTTAATTGACATTCCCTGTTGGGACCAAGCATGAGCAGAGCACATGCAGAAAACCAACTCTTGCTTAAACTAGAATATGGCTGCAGCAGAGACCAAAAGTCATGACAAACAGATCTGGAATTAAATGGTAACCGACTACGAGACGCGAGAACTCACTAATAATGGAAACAAGCATGATTTTAAAACCTACTTTGGTATGTTTTCTTGCTTTTTTTTTTTTTTTTTACGTGGTTTGTCTCACGTAACATTCAAACGTGATACAAATTTCTAAAAAGTTTGAAATCTCCTTTTAAGGGCATTTTGGCTTCTTGAAAGTTACGTTTTTAAAGATAAAGAAAAAATCACAAAGATAAAAAAAAATCACAAAGATTCCCACTGAGTTCCCGTCTACGGTCCTTGGAGAAGACACCTAACCCCCCGTTTCTCCCACCATTGGCGCTGTCGTGGCAGCCTGATGCGGTGTAGTAGTGCAGCATGCAAATATCCCCGGTGCTGGATCAATAGAGTATGTAAAAAAAAAAAAAAAAATTGTAAAAAAAACCTTCAAAAATAATTCAAGAAAATGTATTAAACTTGAGTCCTTTTCTCATGATCAGAACATAAAAAAGCCATGACATATAAACGTGTTTTTTTTTTTTGTCATCAATCTGTACATACAGTATGTGTGTGTGAGGTCATGGTGCTCCCAGACATGCAGGGTGGGGTCATGTCTTTTTCACATTCTCCATAAAATCTTGTCATTAGGACGTTTCAGGCGGTGATCTTCTTCTCCGTCACACCAGCGTGACGCGTTTTTCCCCGTCAGCCGCTTCCTGGACGTCACTTATAACCTTTAACCTCAGATCAGGACATTTTGTGTCTGTCTCCTTGGATACCAAGAGCACAAAATAAACTTATGAAAAAAAAAAGAAAGAATGAAAAAATTGGCACGGTGACTCTTTTGGGCTTCATCATGGACTCCTTGAGAAAAATTCCACTGTTTCCATCCAGCTGTTTGCACGGAAAACAGCTGGAATGCTGAAAAGACTTTTTAAAACAAACCATTCGCTTAATCGAGGAGCAAAAATTGGTAGTTCTAATAAACCATTTACAGGTGAGAACGATACGTCATAGTGTTTGCTTAGTAACATAACAAATGTTAAAATGTAATTATCGTAAAACCGGCATATTAGGTTAATTGGCCACAATAAAATTGCCCTTTTGTGTGTAGATGGTTGTGTGTGTGTGTAGCATCTCAACAAAAAACTGGTGACCTGTTCAGGGTGCACCCTGCTGCTCACCTTGAATTAGCCAGGATAGGCTCTGGCACCCCCGTGACTTGTTAGGGATGGATGGTTCAGAAGACAAAACAAAATCAACAAGGGTAAGACATTTTGGTGGTAAGAGATGTTTTCTCAGTGGTTAGAGCGTTTGTCCACGAATTGGAAGTCAACCGGAAGTTTGCGGGTTTTCATCCCACTGAATTCACGTCTAGGGGTCCTTGGAGATGACACCTAACCCCCCATTTCTCCCACCATTGGCACCATCATAGGTGGCAGCCTGCTGCGGTGTTGTAGTGCAGCACATAAATTTCCTGGTGAGGGATTAATAAAATATATTAAAAATTAAAAATAAGAAAATTTGGGGATTCCAACACTAATTACATATTTATAGATTACTGAGGGATAAATAATCAAATGGTTTGAATAAAATGATCAGCGTGAAAAAATTTAAGATGAACTTGGATTGAAAAAATGGATTACAGGTTGCTCTAAAAACCCAACTTCGGGGATTATTTGTGAAAAAAAAATTGTAATAAAATAAGCGGATCAAGTCCACATTGATTTACAACTGAAAGTTAAAGTGATACTTTATTTACTCTAAACTTTTGGATATTTTTGTGCGCATGTGCAACGTGGGTATTTAATTACACATTATTTAAATGCAGATTCAGTCTTTTTTTTTTAAATTTTTTAAAACTTTTTAAAAAACTTTTCTGACACTTTGACGGAAACCGTTTCTGTTGATGTATAAGCCTCCTGCTGTTCTCCAGATGTTGTTTTCTTTCTTCCATCACTCAGGCTTAGATTGAGCTGATGAATATTGTTCATCAACGAGATGCTCTGATTAGGAGCTGTCTGATCTGGTTTATTCATCAGGTTGGTAACTTTGGCTTGGAATAGACTTTATACGTCAATATGTTCTCTCACATTAGAAGAGAGGATGTTTGGTAGCTGATCGACATCTGACTGGACGTTACCTCACCCCAAGGTTAGAAGAATGCATGGACGATGCGGACTAAAAAATTTATACCATTAATTTCTGGTATTTGGTACAATCACAAACATTCCTACCCTCACCTGTGGTCACCAACTGTGAGTGGTCACCGAAAGAATGAGATCGCGGATACAAGCGGCCAAAATGAGTTTCCTTCACAGGGTGGCTGGGTTCCCACTCAGAGATCGGGTGAGGAGTTCTGCCATTCGGGAGGAGCTCAGTGTCGAGCCACTCCTCCTCCAGGTCGAGAGAAGCCAGATAGGGTGGTTCAGCCAGCTGGTCAGGATGCACCCCCGAGTGCCCCGCTGGTGAGGTGTTTCGGGCACGTCCCACCGGGAGGAGACCAAGAGGCATATCCCGGACCCGCTGGAGAGACTATGTCTCACAGCTGGTCGGAGAACAACTCGGGATTCTTTCGGGTGAGCTGGAGGATGCAGCTGGGGTGAGAGAAGCCTGGGCTTCCCATCTGAGGCTGTTACCCCCACGACACGGCCCCGGATAAGTGGAAGACGACTGAAGGGAACAATGAAAATGACATCAAATAAATACCAACAGTGCTTTCCACAAATTCAAAAAATAAATTGTGTCGTTTTACTGAAAAGCTTCGTGGGTGCAAATAGTTTACATATGTTGTCACGACAACGGCTGTGTCGCAGTGGGCGTGTGAGAAGTACCATTTTCCCCCATCTTATCCTACGTAAACATCTATTTCAATTTCAAAACATGCTCAAACTTTTGTGATAGCCTCATATAATGACCTACTGTATTTGTACATTTTGGAATCTTTTCAGTTGTGAAAAACAATAATTAGTTGGGTTGCTAACCAGCAAAGATACCCGTATGTGCTCTTATTTCAAAATAACCTCTTTCAGTTTCAGTTCTAAGCTTATGTACCATTTATTCGTCATTTCACACCATTTCTGGCTTTACAGTGTTGAAATTTAGAGTTTGTGCATTTGCAATCAAACGTGGGTCGATTTTTTTTGTCCAAATTTTGCTCCTAGCAACACTTGTGCACCACAGTAGTGAGGCCACATGTGAAGTGAACAATTCAGCCTAAACTTTTTGACTCTAAAACAATCACTAAATCCAAAAAACCCCAAAAACCCTCCAGTTAACAGAGTTCGAGCTTTGCTTTAAAATAAACTCCTCACTGCATCTTTTGTAATTTTTATTCTACTATATTCATCCTTCATGAGTAAATTACTTTAGCTGCATTGCACCGCAGCAGGCAGCCATGACAGCACCAATGGTGGGAGCAACAGGGGGTTAGGTGTATTCTTCATGGACACGTAGGCATGGGCTCAGTAGGAATCCAACCGGCTTCTTCAGTCCAAAATACAGGCATTCCATCACCGTGTTAACGCCTCCCATTTTGTACCTGCTCTGCCATTGTTGCCTACATTTCTCAGGTGTTGGAACGCAAGTGTGTCGTGGACCAAAATCCATCCTTAATAGAAGGTTTCTTCCTCATCGAATTGCAAATTTACATAAAAATAATTTTGACTACAGTATATTGTAAATAATTACATCTCACGCACCCCTACTTAGCAGCTTGTTAAAAAAAAAAGATAAAAAACTTCAATGTGTTTTTCCTCCTTTGGAGGTATTTGGGAGTGAAATTGAACCAGAAGCTTATCAGTTCTTCAGCTGTGATTCTACTTGTGGACGGTGAGAAAGACAAATCCTGTCTGCCTCACCCCCACACACAAAAATTAGGACCACAAATAGGTTGCTCAACTCAGCTTTGGGCCTCTATTCAGATTTATAAAAGGCCTAATTAAAATAATTACTGCTCTTCCAGCATGGAGATGTTCTTTCCCCCTCTACCCCCCGCTGATTCCCCCTCAGCAGGTTTTTGTTGCTGCTGGAGGAACGGAGGCATCATTACGAGCTCGTTTCCTCCTGAACGACTCTCATGTTTTCTTTCTCTCCTGTTCCACCTCCAGCCTGTTTTCCCTCGAACATCTCCAGATGTTTTAACAAATGGATTTCTGTTTCCTTGAGGTGCACAATTGTTTATTTTCTTCATACAATCAGGGAACGACTCTCAGTCGGGAAAAAAAAATTAAAGAATATTTTAACCCGCAAAAATGACAATTTTTTTTTTTTTGATGGAATTCAGTCTGATGATGCTTTGGAGGAAAAAGATAAAAATACGAGGAATATATTAAAATATCATAGAAGTTGTAGCTCTTACAACACTTGCTGCAAATGTGATAGTTGGTATGAGTCATGGGGGGAGCAGTGTCAGATTGACTCGTTTGCTGTTTCTGGACCTATGTAGCCCCGCGCTGGATCCCTCTGTTCCTCTTGGCCTGCTTGATCTTGATTTTGACTGTTGCACGCCACCTATTGTGGTCAGAAGTCACTGAAGTCACTGATTCTAGATGTGCTGCGTTGATGTTGCACGGCTTCAGATCCCTCCTGGAGGGATGCAGGAAGGATTGCAGGGCAGGTCGTCCAGTTGGCCATGTCCTGTAGTGAGCTCCCCATTGAGGATATCCTTTGGAAATATTTACCATGGTTAACATTAAAGGGGATGGGTTTCATGTTAAATCAACTGTTTGAATGTTATTCTTGTCCTCACATTTTGCTCTCAGCCACTCCCACATTTCTAACAGAAAGTGCTTTAGCGCATGTGTTCTGTTCTTGCTCAGTCCCTCTCCTCAACGCAAAGTGCTTTTTTTAATGCAAATGCACCAACAACATGAAAGAATAAGTGGTAGCTATGCTGACTTGAAGTGCTTTGAAATATATTTGCAACCTCACAGAAGCGTTACGCTGTGTTGTGCACACACCCAAGGGTCTAAGCATTTGGCGAAAAGAAGACAAGGGAATACATTGTCAAAAAGTTTTTTTCAGAGGATGTTGCCTTTCTGAGCCAAGAAAAGATCCTATGTTTATCTCTGTACAATTAGAGAAGAATTACTTCACAAATGTACAATATCCCATCTTTAATATGTATTGTAGTGTTTTGTGGTGTACCACAGGGATCTGTTTTAAGACTGTAGGTTTTAGGTGTTCTGCTCTAACAAACCTGCAGGAACATTTAAACAGCTGGTGAACTCGCTCTAAATAATTACACAATAAATTAATTTGGCTTCAAATCAAATAAAAAATGAGTGTAATGTTTATTCTTTATTTTCCATAACGGTTCTAAACTGGAGGCAGAAGACACTCTGTTTAAGTACAAAATAACATGAAGCTGTATTTTTATTTGGTAACAGGTTTAATTTGCTTATTAATGTGCAAATTTGTTGAGTTTTTCTTGGAAAGCGATTCGGTCAGCGCACGCAGCTAAACAAATGTTTCCAGCTTGAAGGCTTACGGTTCAGAGGAAGTACGCGCACGGCCTTGTTTGCATAACACGCAAATTCAAAATTCCAGGCCAAAATGATTCATCCATTTGATTTTTGTGGGAAATCCGGCAGAATTGAGAATGTTCTTATTTGTTGTGGACATTTGGAAATAGTGTACAAACTTTTCAGCTGCAGAAATTGTGAGTAAGCAACACTTTGCGTGACCAAATTCTGAGTGGCACACGGAATGTGAACACACACCCTCCTCTCTGTACCAGTCATCCTTCTTGCTGTTGGTCTGTTTGTATTATAGTGGCCTAAACACGTCAACAGGCTTTGGCTTCACAATCCCATTAGTCCCTTTTCCCTTCCAGCAGTTCCACCTGAGAAGCGATGATCTGTCACGGTGAGATGATGGGCCTCGGCCGACTCTGACAGGATTACTGAGATGCCGTTTATTCGTCCCTCTGCTCAGCTTGTCTGTCCTCTTTTTTCTTGTTCAGAGGACGTATATGGGATGGATGTGAGTGGTTAACAAGCTGCAACAACATTCTGAGTCTCTTAGAATCAAAATGCTGCAACATGCAGTCTGTTTCTTCCTGAGACTCACCAGATCCACTCTATAGGCTCTTTCTTCCTAAATTATCTGACCATCTTTATTTAAATCAACTCTTCCACATCAGAGGACCTTCCATATTTTCATTTAGGCTCCGTGCTTTATCCTTTTTGCTCTGCCAGTGGAACACACTTTGCCAACTGGGGTGTGGCGAGGTGTGAAACATCTCACAGCGGCAGACACGACTCTGACAAGCTGGTGATGTCCGACCAACATAGACAAGTAACAGACACACTTGTATAACAGTGTGAAAAAAAAACTCTAAGTACAGGGTCTTCAGTTATAAAAATTTGCATAGATCTTAAGCTGGCCCAGCGTTATCACCTACCTTACATAACTTACTTACACCACGCAAAATTAGAATTTATAAAAACTTCCTGAAATATCTTTTTTCACTTTAAGTGCTTAAGAACACATCCAAATCTTAGGCAGAAATTATGAATTAAGACAGACTCATTTTTGTTTTTTGTCAAGATTTTTCTTTATCTTTAGTTACAAAAAGAAATATTCACAACAATATTCACAATTCACAACTATTGAGAAACTGTCCACTGCAGTGTACACAATATGTGGCCTGGCTGTCTATGATCTCCATCTGCATCATCTAATCTGAGCTCCATTCCGCCCCAACCATGCAACCAGAACTCAAAATTTTGATCATGCAAATGATGTAATATTTATGCAATGGTGTCTAAATTAACCGGTGCTGCCTGTCATTACTCATAAACATTCCAAGGAAGCATAATTTAATTGAAGCGGAGATGGAGATGCTGGTCTCTCAAAGAACTTGAATCAGTGCTCTTTGCAAGCCACAGCTGTAGTGGTGTCTTCAAAAATCAAAATACAGCGGTCATCACAGCAGCTCTGTGAGTCTTGTCCACAAGTGTCTTTTGCTTCATGTCTTACAATCTGCGTACGTCAGTTTCTGACTTTGCTTAGATTCACGCAAACATCCAGACACTTCATCACCTTTATTAATGTCTTCATTATATGAGGAAGTTTGCATATGTTTGAATTTCAATAATAGCAAGGTTTTTAAATGAGGCCTCTGGTGATGGAAACCAAACCAACACAAGCCAACCAAAACCAAACCCAACACAACCAAATCAAACCAAACCCAACCAACCAAACCAAACACCAACCAAACCCAATCAAACACAACCAAAACCAACCAAACACCAACCAAACACAATCAAACACAACCAAAACCAACCAAACCCAATCAAACCAAACCCAACACAACCAAATCAAACCAAACCCAACAATACCAAACCCAAACAAACCAAACCCAACCAAACCAAACCCAACACAACCAAAGCAAACCAAACCAAACAATACCAAACCCAATCAAACCAAACCCAGCTCAACCAAATCAAACCAAACCCAACAATACCAAACCCAATCAACCAAACCTAACCCAACAAACCCAAACAAACCAAACCCAGGCCAACCCACCAAACCCAATCAAACCCAATCAAACCCAACCAACCAACCAACCAACCAACCAACCAAACAAACCAAATTAAACCAACCCCAGAAAGCAAACAATCTTTCACTGTAACAAGTTTATTTTTGTTTTTTTCAAATTGCTTAGAAATCCATTAAAACACCTTCAATAAAAAAGGATAAAGCAAAACAGCTCAATTCATGTCACCTGTGAAATTGTCATCCCATGAGAAGAAATTAGAGATTTTAATGACTTAAAAAAAATGTCTAAATGTGATGGCAGGCTTGTTCAGCAGTGTGAACTCACACCAGGGGGGCTAATTATATAACTAAAACAGCAACAAAAAAGAAAAATCTTCTATTCTTAAGGGGATTCTTGGTTCAGCTGAAAATTCAATTTGATTTGATTATTTGTGTCAGATTTAATAAAATTCAAAGGAAAAAAAAGTGTGATTTCAATTAAAAAACAAATCTCTCTCTTGAAATGGAAGCAAATTGGTTCATTTTGATTTACCTTAAGCCAGAGTTGTCAAACTCTAGTATTTCTACAGTTTTTATTGTGTTCCTGGTTCAATACAGCTGACACGCATAAAGTAAACAGTCCTCAAACTTTGGCACAACGACTCAATAACCTGGTGTGTGGATACAAGGCAATGTGGGAAACCCTTAGGACTCAAGCCCATTACCAAAGTTTGACACCTTTGTCCTAAACTGTCAGGCCATCTCTCTCCTCTTTGCTTTCCTGTCGCACTGCAAAGGAGATGGGCTACTCTCGCTCTCTCTGTCTGTACGGGGACGGCTGAGCACCATATTAGCAATGTTGCCACACCACTAAGCCACAACCGTTAAGAATACTGTTACGGCAGAAACTGTTCAGAGCTAGAGAACTGATGATGCAACACCAAAGCCTAACAATACTGGTTTTGATATCACAAATAGAGCTGTAATCGGTTCTGAAATTTTTGGCCCGACCTCGACAGAATTTGGCCCAATCCCGACAATATTTCGATTGATTGCCCAAATCCGTTCAGTGCCCGACATTATTCAAATATACGCATGGCGCACGCACACAGCTTTTGCCCAGAATGAGTCATTTATACACATCAGTCACCTTCTTAACCATCCCTTATTGGGTTGGGGGAGCCCATCCCGGCTGATTCAAGGGAAGGCACCGGACCTGTTTGGGAATACCCCAAATAGATTGCCAGTCTGTCACGGGGCCACACACATACAACCATACACACACACACACACACACACACACACACACACCCAAACATTCCTGGGGGCAAATTTGCACCGGCCAATCAACCTAACATGAATGTTTTTGGAGGGTGGGAGGAAACCGGAGAGAAGCCCGGAGAAAACCCACGCAGACACGTGGAGTACAAGCAAACTCCACACAGAAAGGCCAGTCAAGTCTCGTCCCCACCCGCGACTTGAACCCACAACCTTTTTGCTGTGAGGCCACTGTGCTACCCACTGCGCCACCGTGGCGCCCATTTATACATGATTTAACACAATTTATTGACACCTTATTGAACACAGCGATCTAAATGTGAAAGACAAGTGAAAAAAGAAAAAAATACAATCAGTGTGTTTTTAATGAGCGGACCACATGACCACACACGTGCGAGCCTGAGCCCGACCCGGCCTGCGTAAAACTGTCAGAAATTGGGTACACGACAGTCGGATTGGGCTCGGGCTAAAGTTACAGTTCTAATCCCAACCACTCATTTAATAAAATAATCTTTAGGACATTTGCTCTCCTATTGTTGGTATCGTGCACTGTCGTGATGGAATTCCACTGCTGTTCCACTTCCTTTTCCACCTGCTTTAGAAACGACGTTTGGGAGTCTGAGATGGATTTCCAGTCGTAATTAGAGTCCTCGGGTCAGATTCTATTAGGTGAATATGACCAAACATGCTCAGGTGAGATGAAATTAGGATGACTGATGGTCTCAAACTGGCACGACGGTTTTAATGTGAATATTAAAAGGTCTCTTGTGAAGGTGGGCTTCCCTTCCTTCTCTTCCTCTCTATTTTCAGTTCTGATTTATTTAACACGTCTGTCTGAGCACAAAGCTGTTCCCTCCATCTCCTGCTGCCGGCATCAAGATCTTCCAACATGAAAACAAACACACACACTTCCCTTTGTGGCCGGCCGCCTGCTTCTTCAGAGTTTTATCTTATCAGAAGATGCTGTCTATCACACATTCCTCCTGTGTTAGGACTTGCCGTCCTATGTGGGAGAAACGGTTGGAAAAGTTTCAGACTTAAACAGACGAACAGTAAAACAATATAAATTCTAAAAACATTTATTCAGTTTTCACTTCTATTTTTGACACTGTGCACTCCCTCCTTCATCTCGTTCCCTACTGTGCATGTGCACGACACAGCGTAAATCTCATTCAAGGATGCAAAACAGTGCAAAGCACTTTAACTTCGCAAAGCTATCAAGTATTCTATCACTCCGTTGAGGAGAGGGACCAAGCATGAGCAGAATGCGTGCAGTGCTCCTGCAAAAATACTTGACGTTTGACAGTGGGTGTGGTGGAGAACAAAATCTGTGGCCAAGATCAATCTGCCACTTGAATAGCATTTAAATATCAAAAACGAGAGCTCGCAAATGACTCTACAATGTTTACATTTACACATTTCACAAGTTTTAGTGTTTTTTTTTTTTTGTTTTCTTTTATTAGATGTCTTGTCCGAACCGATTGGGCACTCGTGTTTGTTTCTAATTCATTTTCTCCTTTTGGCATTTCCCTTCAGAGGGCGCCACAGCAAGTAAGTTTCTTCCATCTAACCCCATCTGCTGAATCCTCTTGTGATACCAACTATCTTCATGTCTTCCTTCACTGTATCAATGAGCCTCCTCTTTGGTCTTCCTCTAGTCCTCTTTCCTGGTGGTTCCAAATCCAGCATCCTTCATCCGATGTACTCTCTCTCTCCTCTGCACATGTCCAAACCATCTCAGTCTGGCCTCTCTGACTTTATCTCCAAAACCTCTAACATGTGCTGTTCCTCTGATCCTGTCCATCCTGGTCACTCCCAGAGAGATCCTCAGCATCTTCATCTCTGCTACCTTCATCTCTGTTTCCTGTCTTGTCCTCAGTGCCACTGTCTCTAGACCGAACAGCATGGTCGATCTCTTCCCGGTTTTGTACACTTTCTCTTTCATTTTTGTTTAGAATACGTTGATTGTAATTAATTTCATTTTGTCCAAATTTACCAACAAACTACTGCAAAATGTCAAAAAGCAGAAAATCTTGACTGTCAGACATGAGCCTCAAAAATTTCCTGTTAGATTCACTCACATAAAATGCTTCTGCCTGCTGACCTGGAAAGTTTCATCTTAAGACGTGTATTTCAGAGAATGTTTGAGGAGGGAATTTGTTCTGTGGTTCAGATAAATGGAGCTGAAACGGCTTCACATCAACCAACACAAATGACTTTTTATCTTTAAAAAGCGAATAACTTAAATATTTAAAGCTAAAATCATCTCTCAATGATAATGAACATTTTTTTCTCATGAAACAAATAAAAATGGGAATGTTTTTCATATGATCTCCACATTCATAGCTGTCATTTTTTTTACTTCTTGGTTACAAAAAAAAAAAAAAGTCTGGACGTCTCATTGAAACCAGTCCATCCGGAGGAGAGCACCAGAAAAGCCCAGGGCAAATTTTTATTTTCTTATTTGTTTATTGGGTTGCTGTGTTGCAGACACTGTGGGATTAAGTATGATTTTTATGTTTTCTAATCAGTATTGAGGGACAGGCGGCTGAGAGAAGGCAGGACTTTTCTGGGCACTGTGCTGCTAGCGAAGCGTGACAGCTGAATGCTGATAGTCTCACTGCTCACCTGAGATTATGCTCACTGACAGAGTGTGTGTTTGTGTGTTAAAGGTGTGTTTTCAACAAGGTAATTGAAATTCGACAGTGAGACCTGCGACATTGACGTTATCCTTGCAGCAGCCTCGGTTTTCCCTTCATTGATGCTACGCTAACTATAGCAAAGACTTTTCGGTACACACAAGTTTCAATCATTTATTTTCTTTTCCTGACACACACGAGGCAGATACATATTTGAACACTTTGGGATTTTGTGAGTTCATTTAAAAATCATGGAGGGGTCTAAAATTTTCATCCTAGGTGCATGTCCACAGTGGGAGACATATTCTGAAAAAAAGAGAAAAATCTCGAAATCCCAGTGTATGATTTTTAAATAATGTGTTTGTAAGTTTTTTGTGCAAATAAGGATTTGAAGTAAGCAAAGACTTTTGAAGTCTATCAAGGCCACTCCAGAACCTGGGTATGCTTCACACGGTGTACATATAATTAGTAAGACTCTAATTCAGTGGTGGGCAAACTTTTTGGTTCGCGGGCCACATTGAGTTCTAACATTTGACAAGGGGGCCGAAACAGGATCAGATGGATGGCATGATTTGGTAACTGTTACATTAGACCGATAGAATGGTGCGCTAGATTTTAAACAAGTGCTAAATGTTACATCAAGAGCGTAAAGTTTCAAATCTAGCGGTGCTAGGTCTGAAATCTAGTACAATAGCACTTAAAAACGTGCATTTAGCGGTGCTAGGTAACACCTAACACGCTTGTTTATGTGTGTGTACTGGGCCGGGTGGCTTTCCATATCTGTGCACACTGTTTATTTTGACAGCGCACGTATCACGGAGACACACATTTTAATGGGAGCAGTGTTGTTGTTTTCTCAACAAAGCCAATTTATCTAGAGTGTGCCATCAATGAAATATCAGAATTGCAGGGGAAATAAAACATTAACAAGGTTTATTTATTTAAAAAATTTTATGTTCGGTGGGCTGGATTAAAACGTTTAACGGGCCGGATGGGGCCCGCGGGCCATAGGTTGCCCATGCCTGCTCTAACTGCTCACATGACAGACATGACATGACAGAGACAAAATTGTGGACTTATACAAAATTGAATTAGGTTAGGGGGCGATTGTCATACAGCTTGATTGCTCCAAAAGCTGTTGGAGCAATTGTCAGGAAACGGACGAAGCTTAACATGACTGTCAATATTATTTTGACTGGTGCTCCATTCAAGATCTTACCTGGTGGGGTGTTAAGGATCCCAAGAAAAATGTGGAGTCAGCCCAGAACTACGCAGCAACTTCTGTTAAGAGTTTGGACCATCGTTTCCAAGGTTATTGTAGATAATTCAGTGGGATGTGATGATATTAAAATAATTTCCCAAGCCAGCACATGTATCATGTCTTATGTTTACCAGTGACTATTTGAATGACTCAGAGAAGTCATGGGAGAAAGTTGTGTGATCAGATGAATCAAAATAAAACCATTCTCACTGTCAGGAATTCAAGTTTAAGCCAGTGGTTTTGCTGGCGTTTACATTTGCTTCCTGTTTTATTTTGAAATCACTGTCCTCCTTCTCGTTTCCGTTATCTTGACTTCCTCTCATTTTGTTCTCCCTCCTCCTGATGACTACCTCCTCCTTCCTAATGTGTCTCACCGTCTCTCCTTCCACTCTGTCTTTAATGAGTGTCTTTTCCTACACTCCTTGCCAGTTTGTCTAAAATCCTCATTAAGCTTACAGTTCTTCATCATTTGAGAATATTTGGATTATCTGTTTTGGGATTCGGATTGCTTCGACCTGCATCTTCGATCGGTTGGAGTTTTTGTTTGGAATAAAACTTTTTTTTTTTTGTCAAACGGCTAACAGCACGTGTGTCCACAACCCCACACACCCTGACACTTACCGTGAAGCAAAACGGTGGGAAAATTATATTTGAGAGTGTTTTCTGTACACAGGGCAAGGCAACTGCAGTGTACTAAGGGGAGCATGAACTGGACCTTCTTCCCTCAGTAAAAGCACTGACGATGGGTTGTAGCTGGGTCTTCTGTCACAGCAATGACCTGGAACACACACTCTGAATAAACAAGGAGTGTTAGGAGTTTTTCAACAAGTTGCTTGGCAATTACCCCGTAGTCCATTTTAGCATTGTAGAAGTCTACAATTTTGTTGCTGGGGTCTTTGGACAGTTATTTGTTCTTGACCATGTAAGTTGTTAGAGTGTTACTGATTGAATGGACTTTGTAAGAAGCATATCTAAAGTGGTCTAGCCTGTGTCCAAACCTGTGCCTGATCCAAAATTTTGAAGGGGGGTTCAAATTCTGTTTTCCAAGCCTCAGCACTAAAACTTGACCTGAGAATCAACAGAAATTCTGTGTTGAGGAGTGGGCCAAATTTCTCCTGCAGATTGTGCAAATCTGGAAAAAGATTACGGAAAACTTTTGACTTCTGAAATGGCAAAAAAAGGCCGTTCCATTCCATCATCTTCCGCTTGTTCCGGGGTCGGGTCGCGGGGGCAACAGCCTCAAACGGGCAGCCCAGGCCTTTCTCTCCCCGGCTGCATCCTCCAGCTCACCCGGAGGGATCCCAAGTCGTTCCCCGGCCAGCTGTGAGACATAGTCTCTCCAGCGGGTCCGGGGTCTGCCTCTTGGTCTCCTCCCCGGTGAGACGTGCCTGAAACACCTCGCCCATGAGGCGCTCGGGAGCATCCGGACCAGATGCCCAAACCACCCCATCTGGCTCCTCTCGACCTGGAGGAGGCCACTGTACCAAATATTAACATTGATTTTCTCAGGCGTACAAAAACTTTTTTTTGCACTAGTGAGGAGGTGACAGTGTAATTTCCAAATTTGTTTTTTGAAAATGTCTCTACACAATGGACATGCACCAAAGGTAAACATTTCAGCACCATTCATTCTTTGTAAGTGAGTGAACTTACAAAATCACAGTGTGTTCAAACACCTTTTTGCCTCACTGTAAATGTTTGCAGAAATCCCTTTTCTTCCTTTTGTGGCATTCCCACTTTTCAGATCTTGATGTTACGTAACAACCACAGTCCATCACTACACATGACTTACTTTTACTTTAGAAGGTTTTATTCTCAGCTAATCACCTGAGCTCACCTCTGTCCTGGTTAAATTCTGCCTGGAGGATCTTAGGAGAACCGTGTGAGAAACCAGCTGCTGCTGTTTCACTAGAAAACGTCTGAGTGTGGATGTCCTTACAAAGCATCACTGATTTGTAGCTGAATCTCTTCATCACCTTAACAACGGCGGCGGCAAATGTAGGTCAGGGAAAACCGAGCCAGATAGCCGACCTGCTTTTAGTGTCCTGTGGCATCTTTCCTGCTGCAGACTCAACAATCAGCAATGTTCAAGCCACAAGTTCTAAATATAACGCAGAGCACATAATCTGATAGTTTTATTAGTTTCATCATTTATTTCTACCCAAATGGCAAGACGCTCTGACCTGCTACTGGATTTGGTATGGCATATTTATGACCGATCCAGTAGGGTAACAAACACCTTCGTTTGAGGTTTACTTCTGTTTCAGATCTTTTCTGGAAACCAGAGGTGGTTGTGGGTGAATTTTCCACTAGATCAGCTGTTTCTGAAATGTTCAGACTGTGAATTTGGTCAATAAAAAGACTGAGCATACAAATTCAAGAAAATTTTAACACCAAAACAACAAACGTTAAAATGTGACGTCATCAAAGCGCGCCCCTCCTTCAAGGGGAAAAACGGTGTTCTGTCGAGAATAACGGCACATTGAACAGACAGTCTTTGGTAAATTATGTCTGGTCGCCACACAGTAAGCGCAACCGCGTTTAAAGACATTGTAGAAGCCGTGGAAACGTGCAACAGACAAACGTAGGGGTCACCAGTGTGGATTTGGTCAATAAAACGAGTGAGCTCACGAATCCACGTAAAATTTTATTTCCAAACCCCGCACCTAGATATTAAAATATGACGTCATCAAAGTGCGCCCCTCCTTCAAGGGGAAACAAGAGCACATTGAACACAGTCTTACACATTAAGCGCAACCGCGTTTGTAGACATTGTAGAAGCTGTGGATACGTCCAACAGACAAACGAAGGGGTCACCAGTGTGGATTTGGTCAATAACATTAGTGAGCACAAGAAACCAAGTAAAATTTTAATCCCAACGCAACAAACGTAAAACATGACGTCATCAAAGCGCGCCCCTCCTTCAAGGAGAACAATGGCACATTGAACACAGTCTTTGGTGAATTATGTCTGGTCACCCCAAGGCGAGCAACTACGTTTAAAGTTTCTTTAATACTTCTGATTTTGGTGCTCAGTTTGAAAATCAGCAAGTAGTCTTCATTATGTGTACATGAAGAGATGGGATACAGAAACAGTTACAGTTTGGGAATGACTAGAGGTCTCCATGTGGTTGTCTCATTTCTTTTGCTGTATTTCTTTCATTTTTTTCCTTTGCTAACTAATTGGGTAAAAGAAAAAAGATCCAATTGGCCATTTGAAGATTAGAAGTAGATCTAGATTTGATTATGAAACATATAAAAAGTTATCTGTGTTGTTATTTATTCTGGAGAAACATTTGGACACCCCACTGTGTTTTTGAGTCTCTAGATGTGTCTCTTCGTGCAGCACAATGGAGAAGACGGACTGTTTAACAGATACAAGCAATCAGCGGTGACCTAATTCTCATGAAATATAGTCAAAAAGGCATTCCCAAAAGACTCTAAATAAACCTTAAACACAGAGCAGCGGGAGAAACATGAACACAAACAATCATAAAGTTTATAGATGAGGAGAGGCTTTTAGTGTTATTTCTAAAACCAATTAGGGTCAGAGATTTTATTTCCAGGTACACTGTGTACTTTTCATTTCTCTTGAGTACGGCCCTGCTTTAAAAGGTTTTCTGATAATTTAAGAGAACATTAGAACTTTTTATGTCTATTGACAACAAAATAAACTATCAAACAGTTGGTCAACGGTCTGTATGAAATAAACTCAACAGCTCTCCCGGGAGGATCCCGAGGGGTTCACCAGCCAACTGTGAGACATAGTCTCTCCAGCTGGTCCGGGGTCTGCCTCTGGGTCTCCTCCCAGTTGGACATACCTGGAACACCTCATCACGTAGGTGCTTGTGAGCCATCCCAACCAGATGCCTGAACCCCATCTGGCTTCTCTTGACTCAGAGGAGCAATAGCTCTACTTCGAGCTGATCCCGGATGGCAGAGATCCTCCCTTTGTCTCTGAAAGAGAGCACAGCAACCCTCCAAAGGAAGCTCATTTTAGCCGCTTGTATCTAAGATCACGTTCTTTTGGCTGAAAAAAAAAAAAAAATCAACCACAAAAGCTTTTGCAAATCAAAATTTTTGCTGAGAAATTCGAAAGCTCACGAGTTTCTATGGCAGTTGGAAGGATGTTGTTCGGCCTTTGTCTTGACTAATCCTCATTTCCATTTGTTTTAAATAACATTGAGCAGATTTAGGGTTTTTCGGAGTTTTCCCTCCCCGAGAAGGAGGCTGTAGGTGTTTTCTGACTGTGGTGAGTTTAGTTGATTATTTGTACTGCTTGTCTGTTTTTGTCTGATTAACTGCTTATGAAAATTGTTCAACTTTGAATTTAATTTTTCGTTTTTCGTCGTACAGTGACAAAGTAGAAAAAGTCTATTTTGGACTCTTTTTTTTTTTTTTTTTTGGTGTAAACCAAAATGACAGATTCCGAGCTGCTGTCAAAATGAAGTCAGAAAATAAAATGACATTATGAAAGGTCTCAGTCAGGTAGTGAGTTGTTTTTATGGACTTGATTTTGTCGACCACTGCCATCTGTATGTCCTTTATGAGACCTTATCCTCCCGTTTGCTTGCTTTATAAATATAATTGTTCATTTTCTTTGTTTCTTCAATATATATTGTGTTTTATATTTAAAACAAAAGTGCTCACATCTTTTTTTCTGACTGTTTATTGTCCTTAAAGATATCAGCGTGCAATGGGGTCGGGGGTTTGTGTCCTTCATGAAGCAGTATGCTGACAAACTACTCAAGATTCTTAAGGATGAATGGATTTGTTTTCAGCCTGGAGTACCACATCTGTGTGAGTGTGTGACGGCGTTGTACTTATTTCCATGGTTACAGTCATCCAGGATGGCCTATGAAAGCATGCCTCCTGCAGACATTGTTGTGTGCTCTCATTACTGCCCTGTGTGTGTCCTCTACAGCTGAAGGAGGCGGGCTGAGGTGTAAAAGCTGGTGGCAGAAAAGATGCACGGAGATTATGAGAAACGTAGCTTATAAAGACGCAGAAAAAAAGATTGCAGTGGGGAGTCTCTGAAGAGACACTTGAGATGACTATGAAGACTGGAACTGAGAGATGGAAACTATGTAACAGAAGCTGTTGCTGTGAAATCAGGAAAGATGGACAAACTCAGAAATAAGACCCTTGAAAGCTCTAAAGAAAAAAAAAAATCAATATGTTTGTAAAAATCCATAAAGGGTATTTTTCTAAAGAATTAGCACACATAATATCCTCAAGTATTTTATTTTTCAAAGAAAAGGACAGCAAATTGCTTTTTCAGCTTGACGCTGTTATATAATAATTACATCTAAAAAAAAAAGACCTCCATCAACTTTCTTTGTGAGAGTAACTGCGTGTAAAATTGGCTTCAATTATAAAGACGACATGTCTTACAAGAAGGAAAATGACTTAATATGAAACATATTTCAGCTTCTAATCTTTTTTCTGAAGGCCTATAAACGGGTATGTCTGTTTGGAGTGTTATCCACTTTTAATGTTAGCGTGGTTGAATGGAAAAAATATTCCGGTAAAAGGTTTCAGACAGCAGGAACAGTGACGGAGGAGATGTTGTACATTTTCAGAACATGACGGTCTTTTTCTCTCTGCATTTCCTGGTAGCTTGAATTTCACCAAGGTTCAGACTCATCCATCCTTCAATCCCTTTATCAGTGCTGGAGTTTTAAGGAAGCACGTACTGTTGGTGTAACTAAGAAGACCAGACTGTACTCTCCCCTGCAGGTCTGAGGTTAAATCCAAATGTTTCTGGTCTTGATAGAAGACTTTGTTCCTTTACCGTGTCCTGGGTCCTCTCACCAGGGCTACTTGCATGGAAGTGGTGTTGTTGCCATGACAACCGAATGCTGACGGCTGACCTGGGAACACTTTGTGGTTGAAGCTCTCTTTGTGACGGCATCATTCTGTTCCCTATGGTTCAGTCGTTTCCCACAAGCAATGGTTTAAACATTTTTCATGTCATAGAAAAAAAAAAGTCTGTTATGATTTTCATAATGTAGGAAAAAGTCCCACGCCATCCAATTTAACTCCTGCTGATGAACACATACAGTATTTATGTAACAGATGAATGAAGACAATCGAGCAAAGATGCTCGATAATGTTTGAAGAAAGTTTGAAGTGTTTAATTTAGTATTTAATTTTGTTTTTTGGTTCTTGAAACTTATCCTCCCCTCAATGAGTAAATTCAGAAAACACAAATGGAAAAGTGGGGTTACAGGGAGAAGAGATAAAGAAGATGGAAGATTTTAAGTATCTAGGATAAACAGTCCAGAGCAACAGAGAGTGTGGAAAAGAGGTGAAGAAGCATGTGCAGGCAGGCTGGAATGGGTGGAGAAAAGTATCAGGTGTGATGTGTGATAGAACAGTTTCAGAAAAAATGAAAGGGAAAGTGTACAAAACCGCGGTGAGACCGGCCATGCTGATTGGTCTAGAGACAGTGGCACTGAGGAAAAGACAGGAAACAGAGATGGAAGTAGCAGAGATGAAGATGCTGAGGATCTCTCAGAGAGTGACCAGGATGGACAGGATCAGAGGAACAGCACATGTTAGAGGTTTTGGAGATAAAGTCAGAGAGGGCAGCCTGAGATGGTTTGGACATGTGCAGAGGAGAGAGAGAGAGTACATCGGAAGAAGGATACTGGATTTGGAACCACCAGAAAAGAGGCCTAGAGGAAGGCCAAAGAGGAGGTTCATGGATACAGTGAAGGAAGACATGAAGATAGTTCGTGTGACCGAAGAAGATGCAGGAGATAGGGTTAGATGGAAGAAACTGACTTGCTGTGGCGCCCCTGAAGGGAAACGCCGAAAGGAGAAGAAGTATGAGTAAATTCAGAAAACACCAAAACTAAAAGCCACATTTTGTACAAATCATGTTGAGCTATTAGGGGAATATTTTTAAATCTTTTAAAAACTCAAATCTTTTATAGTCCTGCTAAATATGTTGCATTTTCTTTCTAAGTGGTATTAAAAGCAGTAAATTCATTTCACTCAGACTCTGTATTTAAGAGGAAATTAATTTGATTGACTTCATAAATAAAATATTAGCCCAATAATCATAATAATTGTCATGTGCAGATAAGATTTAAATTTTAAATCTCTTAGAGTTTTGATTTATGCCAAAATATGTTGACTTGAGATAATCTAATTTTATCTGATGCGTCCTCTTAAACAAATAAAATCAAACTTCATAGCTCCTAATTTAGTAAAAGTAAATACTCTAAAAGGTCAAATAAAGTATACAGTTTATTCAATTATGTAGAATAACTCATTTAATAGGTTAATTTGTACCAACAATCCTTGTTCTTTAGTATAAATATTTGCTTAATTTAATTCTCCTAAATCTGCTTGGTTTACCTTCATTCATTTAAATTTTATTTACAGAAAGGAAAGGGTTACATTCTTCTGATTGAATTGATTTTTTACCCAGACTAGTTTTGCATCATTTGCTTCTGAAATCTTTAACAAACCAGATACTGAAATCAGGAATTAAACTTTCCAATTTTCAGCATTTGATTTTCTTAAGAGCATCAGAGAAAATCGGTGTTCTGCAAAACTGACACAAGAATAGATTTTTAATGGGATCCTATTTAAACAAACACCTTTTAAAGAAAAACATAACCTTGATGGGCCTTGAACAGAAAAAAAAGCACACATTTACAAAACGAAGTCACAATTTCCTATGAGCCTTGTTCTTCGGAAACCCTTATGTTAACTGAGCCCCATTCACCTGACTTCTTCTTCTTTCGGCATTTTCCTTCAGGGGTCGCCACAGCAAGTCAGTTTCATCCATCTAACCCTATCTGCTGCATCCTCTTCGGTCACACCAACTATCTTCATGTCTTCCTTCACTGTATCCATGAACCTCCTCTTTGGTCTTCCTCTAGTCCTCTTTCCTGGTGGTTCCAAACCCGGCATCCTACTTCTGATGTACTCTCTCTCTCTCCTCTGCACATGTTCAAACCATCTCAGTCTGGTCTCTCTGACTTTATCTCCAAAACCTCTAACATGTTCCTCTGATCCTGTCCATCTTGGTCACTCCCAGAGAGATCCTCAGCATCTTCATCTCTGCTACCTCCATCTCTGTTTTCTGTCTTTTTCTCAGTACCATTGTCTCTAGACCAATCAGCATGGCCAGTCTCACCACAGTTTTGTACACTTTTCCTTTCATTTTAGCTGAAACTCTTCTATCACACATCACACCTGATACTTTTCTCCACCGGTTCCAGCCTGACTGCACACGCTCCTTCACCTCTTTTCCACAGTCTCCATTGCTCTGGACTGGAAAGTATAAAAACCTATTATTTAATGATAAAACTACTTCTATAAATCAAAAATGAATGTTTAATTGTTCATTTATGAGCAAAGTTCAGGTTTCTTGAAATCTGTCATGAAGAAATCTCACATTCCGAAGAAAAACGAAGTAAATTGATTAGTGTGAGTTGTTTTTTTTATCTATTTATTTTTTACTGCTGGACTTTGCCCTGGTGGTGAAACTGCTGATTCCTTCAACTGAAGTCCAATCTACTGCATCGACTCATCCTTGTGGGTAAAGTCCTGTCTTCTCCTGGGATATTGAGGCAATCCGCTCTGTAAGAACATGATCTAAGTGCACAGTAATGCTCTTTGCCTTCTAGACCTGTTCCACAGACAGGGCGGATCACGTAATCCTCATACAAGGTACAAGCTGGTCAGCGCAGAAAAACAATTGAGAAAGATGACTGTCAGGGATGATATTGATCAATTTAGATGCAATAAAAGAATAAATTATCCAGGCCCTCGTTTGATGACGTAATCTTGATAAACATGGTGGCTAAAAACAAGCCTAATTAAAGACTCTGACCACGACAAAGAATATAGCAGCTCCTCAGCACCTCAACCCATGTCTCTTATCTACTGTTCAATCGCACAGTGATGCTCTCGACCGATGCAGTTCCCAACAACAATGAATAAAACACAGATTTCTGATTTCTTGCTTCAGTTTCAAAGGTGTTTTACTCATCACACAGATTTCAGATCACTGTGGAACCATTACTAGAAAGTCTTACTCCTGTCTTCATCTCCAGTAATTCATTACTGCTTCTGAGCTGTCTGTAGGGGAAAGAGTACTATTCAGAAATGTTAGGCTTCACTGCATGCAGAAGCTCACAGATAAGTAGCAGTCTGATGTGTACATTGTCATGAAGAAAGCTGGCACTCTTCCGGTTAGCACAGTCAAACCTGAAGGCAACGATCGCTCTGTTTGCAGCATGTATTGTGACTCGTTACAGTCTTGTGGTTACCTCACATCCTCCAAAAAACCACAACAACTAGACTTATGAAACAGAAGTTAGGTAACTCCAGCATCTACACAATGCAGCTGCTTATGTTTCTACTTAAACCTGAATCCAATTCCTCAGTCTTCTACACTACAATTTAAAATAGCTCTGCATGTGTAAAAGTTGCTGCACAGTTCAGGACCGTGACATGTTGGTGTCATTTAAAACATCTAAGATTCTGAGAGTCTCAACAACAGGCCTTCTACTCGATTAAAACTTGATTAAACTTGATTAAAAACTTGATTTTTCTGCAGGTAAATTTGGAATGATCTCGAACAATGTGAGACAGATCAGTACTCCAACTATTTCAAATGCAGACAAAAATTTGCATGTTTTAGGCATGCAAAAAACCCCTAAAAAAACTCAAGCCATACCTATTTTTCCCCAGACTTTATTATCATTTTCTACTTAACTGAGGTTGGGTTTGAACATGGCCCCCATATATTCAGATCCATGCTCAGTCACACCCTTATTTCACCGCATGGAACGACAGAAGGTGGAAAATAGGTAGAATTTCATTGGCTACACATCTACTGTACATGCTAATCACTTTAAGGCAGCGACATACTTAAGCATAACACACCAGTTGATCTCCATTCTTCCCCATTGATACACCCAAAATTTACTGTACCTTAATCTGATAAACTCAGCTTCAATAAGTTTTATAAAATTTTATACGGGCATAAAAAAAGAAATGACACCAGAACCCCCATTTTTACATTCTTTGATTTTGATGTGTTTAGATCATACACTGAACGAAAACACCAGCAAGACGTTTATTTGGTTTCATTTTTCTAAAATGCCAAAAAAAAAAAAAAAAAACACAAAGAAAAAAGTTTGTAACTGCCTTGTTAGTAATTTTATGCGCATTTTGCTTTTGATAAAAAAAAGTACATTATTTAACACAAACAACCTCAATGTGAGCTAAGATTAGATCTAATGTGTTTTAAAGAACTAAAAAGAAGTTGTAAGTGTGATCTTTCTGAAATAATCCAGATCTCGCATCATCATCATGATGAATAAACTCCACTTTTTCCATGAACATTATCCCGTCACGTGTCATCTATGTTTCTGCTCTTAAAGGAGTAGGCGTTGGCTTTAGGGGGGAGGCTTTGGCTCAGTGGTGGAGTGTTTTTCTTTGGACCGGGAGAAGCCGGTTCAAATCTCAGTAAGCTATGTATGTAGGTGTCCATGGAGCAGACACTTAACCCCCTAGATTCCAGCTCTGTGAAGCTGGCCCCGCTTAAAAAAAACCAAAAACAAACAATAAATATGTCAATCGTTTGTGCTGTTATGTGCTGTAAAAATGTTAGTTTGTGCTATTTTTGTTTTTTGGATAATTACGATTCTTTTTTAGGTCAATATGACGTCATCCAGCCTCTCATTTTGCTTAAAAATGCGAGAAAACTCCTAAAAGTGGTGGCAATCGTTTTTGCTACGTTTGTGCTGTAAAAATTTTCGTTTGTGCTGTTTTAGTTTTTGTTTATTTTAAGAAACACAATTTGGACCATGACGTCATCCAGCCCTCTATTTATTTCCGGGCATCGCCATCTTTAATGACTTCATCGTCCAAATCGTATTTGTTAAATTAAGCAAAAACTAAAACAGCACAAACAAAATTTTTTACGGCACAAAATAGCACAAACGATTGACATTTTTTTTTGTTTATTTTTGTTCATTTTGTTTGAGAGGGGCCAGCTTCACGGAGCTCTAAAAACTACTAGAGACCTTTTTATGGACCAAGATAATTGTTAGAAATTGTCCTTCTATTTAACAGCAACAGAAAACACATCCATAAACGTCAGTAAATGTTGCCCAAAGACTTTCCAGTTAGATTAGTTTAATTAATTTCCGTCAGAAGGTGCGAATGTCTGATAGCTGGAGGACGTAATCTGGTTGGAGGGGATAATCTACTGAGATCTTTCACTGATGAGGAACATTCCCCAGATGTTCCAGCTTACCGAACAACTGATAAATTAACATTGTTATCTCAGACATAATTAATTAGTCACTGGAGGAAAAAACGTCTTCATAGTTGTTTGGGTTTTTGTGGGTCTTCATATTACTCATTAGCAACTATAATATCTTTGGGGTCTGATTAATCAGGCGAACTATTAGAGGTTTTAATCTCACAACCACACGTTGGTCATATTTCATTTTATCCTCAGAGAAAGTTTCCATGTTTTAAGGCTGTGCTTTTACAAAACTTTTAAATTAACATTTAAATATAAATAAAAAATTATACACTCCGGACTTTATAAAATGGAGATTTGTGTGGTCTCCATGGAGACGGAGATGCACACACTTTCTGGCTGGACCACCTGAGGGCTGCAATCCAGAAATTAAATCAGCAAATTAATCAAAATATGAGTGTTCGTTGGTGCGTTTATATATATAAAAAAATAAAGTGTGATGGGCTTCCTGGGAAGCGAGAACGAGCCTGGGGAGATGGAACATTGTGGCCTAAATATATATCTTACGCTTCCACATGAAGTTGTTGTGCATCTTATCAGGAACGAAAAGAGGTGTTGACATGATGAAAAAGCAAGTGTTTCATCTGGATGGGAGGCTTTGTAATAAAACGGGCCAAATGTGCAGATAATGACTTCCACTGTGTTATTATGACCAAGGGAGGAATGATAGTGATGTGGGGAGGAGTTTATTTGGTGTTGAAAGCTGTGTTCATCTGAACAACATCGGTGTTTGAATGCTGGTGCACAATGAAACACCTGCAACCTCTAGAGCAAGGGCCTCATTTATTAGGCTTGTTTATTTAACTGAGGAAAAGACAGGAAACAGAGATGGAGGTAGCAGAGATGAAGATGCTGAGGATCTCTCTAGGAGTGACCAAGATGGACAGGATCAGAGGAACAGCACATGTTAGAGGTTTTAGAGATCAAGTCAGAGAGGACAGACCGAGATGGTTTGGACATGTGCAGAGGAGAGAGAGAGTACATCAGAAGAAGGATGCTGGGAACAATGCTGAAACAAGGAAAAAAACCCATCTCAGCCTGGCTTCTCGGACTTTATCTCCAAAACCTCTAACATGTGTTGTTCCTCTGATCCCGTCCATCCTGGTCACTCCCAGAGAGATCCTCAGCATCTTCATCTCTGCTACCTCCATCTCTGCTTCCTGTCTTTTTGTCAGTGCCACTGTCTCTAGACCAAACAGCATGGCCGGTCTCATCACGGTTTGGTACACTTATTCTTTCATTTTAGCTGTAACTCTTCTGTCACACATTACACCTGATACTTTTCTCCACCTGTTCCAGCCTGCCTGCACACGCTTCTTCACCTGTTTTCCACACTCTCCAGTGCTCTGGACTGTTGATCATTGTATTTCACACCCTACACATAAAGGTAACTAATGATGGGAACAGAAAAACATTCAAAACATCGAGCTCGGAATTACTTGGACCACTGGGGAGTCAATTCCTAAAAAAAACTCAGGTTCATTTACTAGTTCTCAGGTCCATCAAATACACTGTCCAGAAGACACTTTGAAGCCTTTTCGATAATTGGTTTAAATGTAAGCTGCATATTGACCATTGCATCCACACTGTGCCACACATATAGCTGACTACTCTGGATAACGACTGTCTGCAATATCAATGCCTCATTAACATATTTCCAACATTTTTTTTGACGACTTTGCATTTGGATGAAAAGTTTTGCCAGAGGTTTGTGAGCTCCACTCACAAAGATGTTCTGATTTTTAACGTAAATATCGACTGCTGATCGACAAGGGAATTAGTTTGATTCACAGGTGGCATCACATTAGTCACGGTAACGGTATCCTAGGTGTTGGACATGCAAACTTTGAATTTTGAGTTCTTTTCTTTCCGTTTGTTAAAGCTTGCATGCAGGTAAACAATAAATAACAGAACCCTTTAAGCTGACTGTAGGTAATTGATTTTAACTGATATTTATTGACCTCAAGGCTGTGCATTCTTTTACTTAAGCAGTTATGAGGAGTTACTTTGAATTTTCTTTGTGGGCTTAAACTGAGTGTAAAGTCAGGTCAGTGAAAATTTGTTCATTTAATTAATAAAAATGAGTTTCCAGGCAAAAAATAAAGAAATAGATCAAATCAAAAAGTGAACCTATAAAAGATTTTGTGTATTATTAATGATAAAATAGTTTCTGTTGAGGTGTTTATAAAGCTGTGTTTGGAACTGCGTTCAGACAGATTAGCATTTAATCCCAGAGTTTTAGCTGTTAGCAGCTTATCTCCAAAGCCTTGAAACTGCTTTTCCTCCAGAAATGTTCCTTCTCTTCCACTGCAGGATTTTATAAATCAGTCAACTCTTCCACTGCTTTTAGCTGGTGACTTGGAGGGAATCTGTGGCTAATATACATGTAGTATGTTTCTCCTGATAAATGGTGTTCATAAGAAAATGTATCATTCTGTACCGTCTTCTCCAAGTGGTCTTTGGTCTTCCCCATTTTGGTGGGCCTTAGTGCTGTGTGACATGCCAAAACATATTGTTTGGATAATAGAAAGCCTGAGCTTCCCATTTGAGGGAAGCTCAGGCTACTCTTACCCCGGGTGCAACCTCCAGCTCACCCTGAAGAATCCCCAGGTGTTCACTGTCCAGCTTTGTGACATAGTCTCTCCATCGGGTCCGAGGTCTGCCTCTTGGTCTCCTCCTGGGGGGACGTGCCTGAAACGCCTCACCAGCGAGGCGCTCAGGAGGTATCCTAACAAGATGCCCAAACCACCCCATCTGGCTTCTCTCGACTCGGAGGAGCAATTGCTCTACTTCGAACTCCTCCCGGATGGCTGAAATCCTCTTTCTATTTCAGAGTGAGAGCCCAGCCACCCTGTGGAGGAAGCTCATTTCAACCACTTGTAACCAACATGTGTTTCATGTCACTTCAAAATAAAGTTGGAGAAAAGGAAGGAATGACATTTTGGTAAATGATGCTTTTTCACTTTCAGTTTTAGGAGTCTTTTAGATTTGCTCTGTTCAGAGTTTTTTTAACTCCTTTTTAGAATGTATGTCTTTTTATCTGCATCTTAAGTTGAACTTGTATATATTTTTGGACTTTCTGAGCAGTTGAATTGCTTTTGGGCTTTTTCTTGAACTTAATTTTGACACTATTTTGAAGATGAGGTAAAATCTCTAACTGCTTACTCCAACTTTTCCAAACATGTCAAGTCGATTCCACAGTCCTGTTCATTGGTGATTGGTGGTACCATTTGTATCCAGAACATTCTGTGCTTTACACTTGGAAAAACAGGAAATACTCGAGACGAAACACACTAGTTACAGTTATTTAAACCTTGTGGCTCAAGATGTTGTCTTGTACAAACACAAGGGATAGGACCTGTTTGGCACCAGTTCCACATCAGCATTGGTCTACCAATAAGTTTAAACCTTAACGTCACTGGTTTAGTGGTGTGGCAATAGCGTGAACATGGAGCTACATGGCTTCAAGGAAGAAACGGGGTTAGAGGGTGTGGTGGAAGAATGCATGAGGCGGTATGAATGGAATTGGGAGTGGGAATGATCGGGTGAATGACTGGTGAGGTGAGAATGATTTACAAGGATTTTAAGCTGTGTTTTAATGGTTTTTCTTTTGTGTCAAGCACCTTGTGCCGCCTTTGCAAGAAAAGTGGTAAAATGAACATGTTGTGGCAAAAATACTTCCGAAATAACAGGCTTGGATGCATATAGTTTTTTGTGGTCTCCTTACTTTCAGTATTGATGAGTCAACTGATAAAATATCAGATCAATAAACAGTATCAATAAGATCTTATGCATCTATGTAGCTTTACTTTGCTAGACTTAGACCTGAGGTGGGCAAAGTTTTTGATTCGCGGGCCACATTGGGTTCTAACATTTGACCAAGGGGCCGGAACAGGAGCAGATGGATGGCATGCTTTGGTAAACAAGCCGCTAGATATGGAAAGCCATTAGGGCCGCTACACGCACATACACACAAACGCTAATATCAAGCGCCCTAGTGCTTAAAAAAAAACATGCATCAAGCGCGCTAGGTTTAAGATGAAGGTTTGAAATCTGCTGACAATCTATCTTAACAACGTACACATCACGGAAACACACACATTGTAATAGGAGCAGTGTTGTTGTTTTGAGTGCACCATGTAGTGAAGAAACATCAGAATTGCAGGAAAAATAAAACGTTAACATGGTTTATTTATTAAATATTTTTCGGGACGGATTAAAACGTTTAGCGGGCCGCATGTGGCCTGCGGGCTGTAGTTTGCCCATGCCTGAGTCAGACAATGACAATCCAGAATGTGCTCAACTGGATTTCATTAAAGAGAAGCTAATCACACTTATATGAATTAATCATCTTCCCAGCTAATCTCCTCAGAATCGAAGCTGCAGGGACGCTCCGACCGAGCCACCGCGAAGTCGGACAAGAGTCATAAAGATGCAGATTGAGTGAATAGATGGATGAGAAACTGGAAAGCAGAGGAAGGATGATGGGGACTGGAGAATAGATGGGTGGTAAAAGCGAGGCGGGGAGCAGGAGATAGTGATGCAGCGGGTGAGAAACAGATTATGATAAATGTCATTCTATTATTGCCTGGGTAGAATTTAGGACATCGGAGGGGAGGGTGATGGCGAGACTGGAGAAGAGAAATCGAGCAGCTGAGGCGAAAGGAGGTATGCTTGAGGTTAGTAGAGCGGTAAGTCCAGAAGTGTGCCATGAAATCCTGGAACACACACAGTGACACAGTGATGTTGCTTCCAGTCTGACTGGTGTATGTGTGTATGTTGTGAGTCTCAGCAGGTAGGAGACAACACATGCATTACTTCCACCTCCGTCCCTGCAACATGATGAATTCCTACATCAGTCACCAAGTAGAGCTGAAACTATTTCTGTTCTTCTCTAATTTATGTTGGCCCACAGGCATCAGACTTTTATCTTTTTGTGGATAATAGGTGTGAAACGAGACACTGGAGTTGTGTCGAAGGAGCATGGTGATGGTTCAGAGAAGCAGAAGGAATATTTAATCCAATTCTGATGAAAAACCAGGTGAATTTTAAGTCCATTTTTGTCAGTTTCTTGAAGTTGTGTTTTGGTCTGATAAAAATTCCAGCTGCACGGCAGTCCTGGATCTTTCCAGATGTTTCTCCTTGTGAAAGGTCTAGAGTGGATTACAACCAGTTCAGCACCTGGACTCTTCTTCTCCGTCACCAAACTGTGTTTATAGATTCCTACTGAATACCTCTTAAATAGTCTGGATGAAGCAGATGCGGATTTGTCACTGTGTTTATCTATTTATGTTATGAGATAAAAATGATCACCCCAGGAATCTAAAATATTCTGTATTTAAACTCAAGCTTGTGGACATTAATCAGAAAACTGATATGGACATATTTATTATACACACTAGAAATAAAAGGAATGAAGATTAGTCAGAGTAAGACAGAGTACATGTGTGTGAATGAGAGGGATCCAAATGGAAAAGTGAGGTTACAGGGAGAAGAGGTAAAGAAGGTGGAAGATTTTAAGCACTTAGGATCAACGGTCCAGAGCTATAAAGAGTGTGGAAAAGAGGTGAAAAAGCGTGTGCAGGCAGGCTGGAACGGGTGGAGAAAAGTATCAGGTGTGATGTGTGATAGAAGAGTTTCAGCAAAAATGAAAAGAAAAGTGTACAAAACCGTGGTGAGACCAGCCATGCTGATTGGTCTAGAGACAGAGGCACTGAGAAAAAGACAGGAAACAGAGATGGAGGTAGCAGAGAGGAAGATGCTGAGGATCTCTCTGGGAGTGACCAGGATGGACAGGATCAGAGGAACAGCACATGTTAGAGGTTTTGGAGATAAAGTCAGAGAGACCAGGTTGAGATGGTTTGGGCATGTACAGAGGAGAGAGGGAGTATATCGGAAGGATGCTGGGTTTGGAACCACCAGGAAAGAGGCCTAGAGGAAGACCACAGAAGTGGTTCATAGGTACAGTGAAGATACATGAAGATAGTTGGCATGACTGAAGAGGATACAGCAGATAGGGTTAGATGGAAGAAACTGACTTGCTGCGGCGACCCCTGAAGGGAAATGCCAAAAGAAGATGAAATAACTCTCTTTGACGGTTAAAAGCTTTGAAAATTTAACTTGACTTAATGTGGGCCTTTTAAAGAGCCTTACTAGCCTAACCTAGAGGCCCATGGCGTGCAAACGTGATCGCATAAGATAAGAATGAAAGTTTGTTTGATGATTGAAGTCACTAATAATGACATTTTACTCAGTTTGGATGGATTTAGAAATTTACTTTTGTTTTTAGAGTCAAATATTAGCCACATGACTTTTGATAAACACACACGTTAACTGCGTCTCTGAATGAACGTTAACCTAGCTTAATAAAATCTGGATAGAAAAACAAACATTGTGTCTGACTCGACATCTGTTGCTATACACTCCTCTGCTGTTCGGCGTAGCATGGGATTCAGGCCACGAGTAGAGATGCAAATGAGGCAAAGGAGGAAGTGTGTTGCAGTGTGTGTTGATTGGAACGCAGATTATGGCGATGTGTTTGAGATTAAAATAGAGGAGATGAGTGAAAATAAGAGGAGAAGCTAAGTGCCCAGCTGTGCCTGCCTCACCATGCTCCCAGCATGTGTTAACGGCAGGACGTTGTGTGTGTGTGTGTGTGTGATTCAGAAACCTCTGAGAAAACACCCAGGGCTTTTCGTTGGGTGCTGTGGGTTCACCAGCTGTAGCCGATGCTAAGCTAACCAACGCTGGTAAACACCACAGTTTGTTCGCTCCCCCCGAGAAAACAAACGAAAAACCCACAAAAAGCAAACATTACATAATTTAATGTCGTTACGTAACACTGAGATCACCACACGTACACACACACGGAGACAAGGAGAGATAAACACAAGACAAATAACAAATAAACAGCAGTTCTGCAGAACTATAAACACCAACTCTACAATCCATCACTTCTGTCATTTACACACACACACACGGATACACAGACATGCACACAAATGTGTGTGAGAGACCACAGCAGCCCACCGGATGTCTCTGTGTTTGTGTTGCTCTGCAGAGCAACATGGGAACATGGTTTTGTTGGCCTAATTCCCACACACACACACGGAAGTACTTGCACACACTCACACTTACACATACTGTACTTTCTGAGTGTGTGTATGTCGCCATGCTAAAAGCTGACTCCTCTTTCAGAGTTGGAGGTGACATGGTTTGCAGACACGTCCGACTCTCTGCCTGGTATCGCTCACATGCACAGGATGTTCCTGCTCCCAGAGCGTCCTCTCCTCCATGTGGATGGGACCACACCTCCCACTGAAAACCTGCACACTCGTGCACCATAAGACCTCTGCCCTACATGATCAAAAGACCGTTTAAAGGGTCTATAACATGCAAAATATACTTTTTTTTTGTCTTTAAGCATATATAGGAAGTTTTTGTGATTCAAAAAATGTGTTCAAAATGGCTTTAGAATTGATGCCCACATGTTTGCAGAGGGGGTACAAAGATTTTGTGGGGTAATAATACCGATCTGGAGTGGTTATTTATTTTATTTATGCATGTTTGAGTACTTTGCAAGCTCGTCCGTTCAGTATTCCAGGTTCTATTTGAACACCAGATTGGTTTTGGACATGGATTTTGTTCTCTGTCATGCATTCCAAGCTGGAGCTAAGCAGGTAGTTTTTTACTGCACGCAATCTACTCAGTCTCGGTCTCACTTTCTCAACAGTGATACACACGCACGCACGCACGCACGCACGCACACGAGCCCCATCTTGTTGGTACATATTTATCACGTAAATAGATAAAAAAGAATAATATTTAAGAATATGCACAAGCTTTGCGAACTTGACGCACTTTACACTGTATTTGGGGTCTCAAACAAGATTTATGCTGTGTGGTGCACACACCCAGGAGGTGGGACAAAGCAAAGGAGGGTTGAAATAAATGTAAAGGCTTATTTTGGGGGGCAAACATCACATTTCTGAGTCAGGAAAATGGACCATGGTTAACTATTACTTCACAAAAGCACAACAACCCCTCTTTAAACCACTAATCCAAGACATAAATAATGAAATGGTCCTTTTTAAGGCAATTAAGAATAAAAAAGTTGGCCAGTGAGGCACTAACGGAGGCTCTGTGAGGGTGGCTAAAAAAAACCCATCGCTGCTCTTTACAACTTGCTAATTGCGGGCATTAAAACTGCAATATCGAGTCAATATTTACACATTGTGCGGCCGTAAGATTACCGTATCGAACGTATGAGGTGTTTGTATTTTCACTTAATACGTGAAATGTATTAAAAAGCTCTGTCATTTTCTACATTTAAAATAGAATGAAACCCTAGTGTTTGCAATTAACTAGTAATTGTTGACCAGATGTTACTTTTCCAGTTTTTTCTTATTCAAATAGAACAGCTGGTTTTGTTTGCTTTTCTCCGTATACCCTTTCCGGTCAGCAAACCATCAGAGTGGAACGTAGCCTCCAACATCACCTGCTTAACACAACACTCACTGGTTTCAGTTTATACCAGGTGATTTCTTTATTCACAAACATCTCTGTAAAAAAAATCTCTTCCTGTTTTCATGAGAAACGTATAGATATGGGATCATGCAAATGTGAAACGTAGAACCAGATCAGGTTTTAGTTGCATGTCATCGTGTTTTATAAGCAGCTCTTTTGTAATAGAGGATTATAAGAGATGCTTTTAGGCCTGCTGGGGATTTTTCAAATTCTGCCAATAAGCACAGCGACATATTGGAGATAAAGCTACCATAGCTCTCTTATTGCATCATAAAAACCACAGCGTCATGTTTAACCTTATTCGTATCAGTCATCTCAGAACCACGACGTGCTATCAGGAGTTGCTGTTTCAGCTCATTATGGTTTGGAAACAGGTGGTCATGTGAGGGAAAAAACCTGTAACAGAGCAGGAAACCCCAGACACCCGTTGAACTGCTATATTCAAATATGAACACTCACATGACGACATGTAGTCATTTAAACAGCCAATCACATAGCAGTGTCTATTCATGTAGTTTATACGGTACGTACATATCAGAATGTTTTTATAGAGACATTTTACACTTTCTCTTCTGTCTTAATCATATCATTAAAACTGTTCCTCCATCTTGTGTTTTGATGAAATTTTCTACCTTGTTAAAACATTTTTGCTGCAGGCTGCGGTTCTGCATTTCCTCATTAGAACCAAACACCGTGCGTTATTTTTCACACAGGTTAGTTGTACTTCTATTAATAAGTCAGCTATTTGGGAATCTTCATAAAAAAGTGAAAAAATACCATCATAGATGTTAAAATATCCAGCTGTGGATGTAGTCATAATGATGTGATGATTTTGATAAGAATAAATAAAGTGTGCAATGTTTTTATATTTTTGAAGATAAGATGATTTGTTTCTACTTATTAAAATTATACGTACACTGAGTTCCAAATTATTCTGCAGATGATATTTCTCTGTCTCCTGGAGCATCCTACATACTTCCTTTCCTGTTTGCTGCTTTGTAATGTCATTTTATCAGCTGCATATTTGTCTTGTAAAATCCTGCCTCATCATTTCTTTATCTGCACGGCACAATGTGGCCTCTAAAATAGACTGAATTGTTTAGAAATGATCTTTGGTTTTCTTTTATTATGTAGGGTTCACGTTTTTGTTTTCGGTTTGCCTCACTTCCTGTGTATTGTTAATGGCCAACAAACGAAGCAACAAGGCAGCTACAGAATATGCAGCTTAATTCTTAATTCCTACAGTTTTAAGAACTCTAAAACTATAACAAAGTTTTGCAGTTCTTTGTTACAAAACTAATTCTATAATTAGTGTTATACTAATTATAGTATATTTAATTAGTATAATTATAGTATAGTATTATTATAGTATAAGTACATACTATATACTAATTGTAGTACATACATTAACTTCCAAATTATTCTGCGGATGATATTTTTTGGTTTCCCTGAAGGATCCTCTACACTTCCTGTTTGCTGCTTTGTAATGTCATTTTAGCAGCTGCATATTTGTCTGGTAGAATCCTACCTCATAATTTCTTTATCTGCACGCCACAATGTGGCCTTTAAAGTAGACGCCACACTTACGATATGCGGGACATTGTTAGTCTCTGATTGCACTGTTCTGATTGCACACCAAATGTTTCTGTTAAGAACGAAATGTGTTCAACCACCTCTGATCTAATCCCTAGCAGCATAAATAATTTTTTTCTTTCCCAGATTGATTGAGAAAAAAAAAAGATCTGCATAATAATGTGGAACAAACGTCGGGTTTTTTTTCTTTGATTGGACTCCTGACAATCGTTTTATCACAAAAATCTAATTCCAGGACTTCAAAAACCCCGAGATACAATCCAGACAAACCAAAATCAGTGATTATAATGATGTTTAAATTCTATTTGCGTAATAATTTGGAACAGATTTTTCATACATCTAAAGAAATTAAAGTTATTGATTAGCTTATTTATTGCACAACAAAGAGGCTAAAGAGTTAATGAGTACGTTGTTCATCTTCTGAACGACGTATTCCTATCAGGGTAACTAGGGTGCTGGAACCCATCCTGGCTGATTTCAGGTGAGAAACGTGAGAAACACACGCACACTCACACACTCATTCCTAGGACAATTTCATATCAGCCAATTAACAACTTTTTTGGAGGGTGGGAGGAAACCGGAGTACTCGGAGTAAACTCACACATACACGGGGAGAAGATGCAAACTCCACACAGAAAGGCCAGTATTTCAAGCCTCTAACCCACCCTGGGACTTGAGCCCCGACCCTGTTGCTGTGAGGCCACTGTGCCACGATGCAGCCCAGTTTTGTTTTTTAGAAATGTGCTTAAGACAGAGACAGAGATGAGAGAAGTAATAGTAAGCAGATCTTGTTCATCCATCATTTGTCAGATATTATCCCAGAGGTGATTAAGAGTCTGAACTGCTTTGTTGATATTTCCATTCTTGCTGTAAGACCTCCTTGGATATAAAGGACACACACATCTCCGGAGACTCTGCTGGTAACTCTGTATGACTACCTTCCTACCTTCGTCTGCACTGTTTTTTTTTTTTTTAATAAACCTGCATGGACTTTCTAATTTGGATCATTGTCGGGACTTATTTATTTTTATTCCTGCAGAAGTCACAGAGCATCACGCTGGTCTAGGTGTTCATAAAGACAGACCTAAGGAGAACATGGAATTATGTCCTCAGGTGCACTGAGACATTTTATGTTTGTGTATAAAATAACCGAGTGATAAATATTAGAATACTAACTCCTTTATGCACGATCCTGTGAGGCCTCAGTCTTTGATCTACCATCCCATTTCCGTCAGGATGATGCCCATCAGATTTCTTCAGTTGTAAAGCTGTAGAGTAGAAGAAGCTAAAAAACCAATTATTATGCTGCTCGTTCCAGGGTAAGGATCTCCGCTTCTTGTGGATCCCCATGAGGTCTCTTTTTTTCCAACTGCTGTTTTTTTTTTTTTTTTTGAGTTTTCCCTCACCGTGAAGGAGACTCATAAGGCAGGGATGCACTAAAATCATTTAGCCAGCTTTGTTTAGTTAGCGTTTAGCTGAGTTTTTTGGTTTTGGGTCCTTGTTTTTGTACTTTTTTTTTCAATCAGCAATATGAAGCCCATTGAGGCAACTGTTTTGTGATTTTTATTTTTATTTTTTTTGTGATTCTACAAATAAAATTGAATTAAAATGTTGCATCTTATACAGGGGCGGATCACAGATTTTCTAAAGGGGGGGCGGGCGTGAGGTCATAGACAAAGCCAGTATATGGGAGGCTGGGGGCATTCCCCTCAGAACATTTTGAAAAATAAGAGTAATTTTCCTGCATTTTGGTGGCCCATTCTCTGGCCCTGCAAGGGAATAGCTTGACTAGTCCCCTTTCCTTTCTTCTTCTTCTAGTTTTGTGTACAAAAAAATTTGCCCCCTCTGGATCCGCCTCTGCTATAGCGGTTTCTGTAAACAATTTAAAGTCCCATTGAGTTGAGGCAAATTTGCCAAGAAATTTAATAAAAAAATATCCTTAGATGGATCTTTGATGACGAAAACCCCCCAAAAATATTCACTGTATTTGAGCATATATGGTCTTTTGTTAAGAATAGCATACTTAGTTTTCACGAAGAAAATTGTATCAATTATGACATATTTCGGCTTTTAAAGATGAACACATCTGGTTGTTATGAGACGCTTGTTGACATGTTTGTTGGAAACTTTATGAAAAGCTCCATTCATGACTTATTTTGGAGGAAAACAACTAAAACATGCCTGGGAGTTGAACCTCCTTACTTCTGCTTTTCTGGTTGTCTGTCCAGATAAAAAAGTTGCTGTTATGTGTACTTTTATAAGCCTTGTTTTGGTGGTTTATGAAATGTGTTTACACTCCGTTGGCTTATTTAAGAACAATCTAAGAACATTTCTTTAGACATCGGGTTAATTAGGATGTGCTGCGTCGCCTCCTCATTGTTCACTTTGCAATGTCATCTCTCATCCAGCTTCTTCATTTACTCGGTCTGTACTTGTAACTTTTGAACATGATTGAAACTTTAAAATTCGTTTTACAATTTTAGTGCAAGCTAATTATTTTCCTCTTGTGGAAACGCGGCTGGGAAACAGATCTGAACTGTTATTTGCTTGTGGTTCATTATGCTCCTTCGGTCTCTCCAAATGTGTGGAGATTTTGCTTATTAAGCTTTTACGTCTGAGGTCATGTACTCATAAAACTAACTGTTGTACTGTAAAGTTTTCTCACATTGAGATGAATGGTTTCAGTTTCACCTGCATGTGGTTGAAAAGTGCACGATGGTGTTGATTTTTATCACCATTTTAGCAAATAAAAGAGAAAAAAGTCGAGATTCGGAGAATTGTTGCATGGTTTTTTTCAAAGAGCTTTTTTTGGGGATTCTGCAATATTTTGAAGATATTTTGAGGTTCTCACGCTTCATCTCAAAATGTTCTTTTTTTTTAAACCCAGAAACTTTTTCTTAGTCTTGTCTTTATCATACTGAAGAAGTGGTCCTCCTGTTTTGCTCCGTTCCAGTCTGACCTGTGTTTTTCATTGGTATCAAGAACAGCTGCTCCCTGTTTCTCTTCAACTATTTCAAGGCCACTTTTTTCTCTTTCCTCCTTTTTGGACCTTGTAAGCTTATTTTTTTTGTAGTAACTTCATGCTTATTTTTATGCTTTAGCTTCAGGTTAGTTTTGCTGTCCCGCCTTTAAGCCCTAAAGGAGAAATGTGCACTTTTTATTCCTTTAAATGAGCTCTACTGAGGATTACCGGTCTTATTACGAAGCAATCTTTCCTCTGTTTTTCAAAGTTGCTGACTTGTTAAAAGTTTTTTGGATTTGTTTTAGAAAAATCCTCCCATTTGAATAGTAAAAAAAAAGTGGTAAATAAAAAATCTTAACGACCGTCTTGTTGTGAGAAAAACAGCATCCTCCTGTGGGATGAGGGACTGAAGCCTGAAGCCGGAACGAGGGGCAGCTGGTTTTCTGTTTGACCTTGTGTTTTCCTTTTCTTTTTTTGGCAGGAACACAAAAGTCTGAGCTGGTTTTTTTCATTGCACACCTGCCACAAAGATAATTAGAGTTGTTCAACTTAAAGGGAGGATTTCATGCAAAATGCACTTTTTTTTTTTAGATCTTTACCATGTTTGAACAATATTCCCACATTAAAAGGGATCCCTTAAAGGGATTTTCTACTTTATTCTTTAAATGTTTGAGCAATTTAGCATTAAGCACTCGTGTCCAGTCCGGGACATCAATGTTGTTCTTGGCCATGGATTATGTTGTTCATTATGGCCAAATTCTAACATGAGCACAAAGTATTTTTGTGCACGCGCAAAAACTGTTTTTACAATATTGTTGTCCGGATTCCGTCACCTACCAACAGAGGGAGCCTGAAACCTTCCTCCATCTTCCTGATTCGGGACACCTGTTGGTGATTGACCACCTGCCTTTTAAAGACAGTCTGCTTCCTGGCTGTCTGACCAGGACATGCCTGTGAACATTTACTTTGAGACATCCCTGTTTTGATCCATGGGTTTTCTCCTTTACAGCTTTTCTGGACCCCTTACTAAATAAATAACGTTTGTTGTCCTGCGCTTGGGCCCTACTCTTCCTTCTGCACCCTCATTGTGACAATCGTATTACGTAATAACGTAAACTCTAGCACACTTTTAAGATGCAGTATTTGACTTATCTTACAACGTTACACATTTAGTACATTTTTTACAAATAATTTATTGTAAGGATGGCATCTATGCGCTTCTACAGATGCTAATTTTTCTTTTTTTTCCACCGATCTAAAAAATGATCCCATTTGTGATTCCGATCCAAAAGTGATCCAAACCGTGAGTTCTTTTATCCATTGCACCCCAATCTATTTATGCTATTTGATAAGAATTAGTACGCCACAAAAACCCTTTCTTAAAATGAACACATTTGATCAGAGTAACTGGTAATGCATCATTGTTTCCAATTTTTATGCTAAACTACACTTTGCAGCCTCTTCACTTGTCTCGTTTCGTGAAGAACACCAAGCTGGCCTCTTTGTATTTCAATGGGTCTGAGTGTGTGCTTCCAGTTCCTTGAGCGAGCAACCAGACGTTTCCATGTAAATCGCAAAAACATAGGGCCCGAAGCACCTCCTCTAGACAGTCTCCTTCTCCGCACCTCCTCCAGATCGACTCCTACTTCTCAGCTCTCTTGGATGATCGTAGAAGCATCCATAAGCGTTTTATTAATGACCTATTAATGATCAGAAGTTGGTTTTAGAAAGGATCTTGCCAGATGTCTGAATGTTATTCTAAATGCAAACATGATGAAGCTGATTCTAAAAGACAAATGCTGCAGAAGTTAATGTTGCACCCCTGATACCACTGTGCAAAACATCTGTCCACACTTACTCATTTTTTCTTCAAAGCAACAAAAACATTTCTTCATTTTTTCACCTGGTCATAACTAATAATTCTCCAGCTCTAGTGATTCTCGTGTGTGTGTGAAATGTTTGGATATATGATGTCATCCGGTGCCTCTGTGAACCCCACAAGGTACATAAAACCCATAATACCTGAGAGTTGAGGTTAAAGGATATTTAAAGGAACTCAACTGAACAAAAACACTTCTTTCATCAGAAGATTTCTCAAATTAAATTTGATCTGTTATTTTAAGTATGAATCCATAATGCAGTTCCTCAGCTGAGTGCAGCTGTTGGCTGATGTTTGAATTATTTATACATCATCTCATGTCTCATATTTACATTGTCATGGCTCAATTACCTGTTATTCTACAGTCCATGGATTATTCAGTAGTGCTGATGTAAAGCTGAAGTATGCATCCCGTTTATTGAGAATAAAAGTAACCAATCAACATTAAACTTCGATTGATTAACCCACAACAAACTCATTAGATGATGAGCATACAGTATGGTATATTTTTTCCTATATTGAAGGCTTGAAGTCGTGTTTAGTTTAGACAATCAGTCATGTCCTCTACTGCTGATCCTAGTCGGGGTCACAGGGTGCACCGGAACCCCTCCCACATGATTACAGGCGAAAGGTGACCAATCTGTTGCAGCCTTTTGTCTAATTTAATTGTTTTTTTTTTTTTGTTCACTCAACATCAGATAAATTTTTAAACCTTCTGTATTTATCTGAATATAATGCACAAAATTTTCTACCAAAAAAAGAACTCAAAGTTAGGGTGCGCGTTACAAACGAGAGATGAGGTGACATGCTTAGATGTATTAACGTATTATTTGCGCAATGACTCATTAGTTCCATTCTGTTCCTTTGTCTTCCGCTTATCCTGGGGCAAAAGTCTCTTACCCCAACTGTATCTTCCAGTTCACCGAGAGGTTGCCTGGCCAGCTGTGAGTCTCTCCAACAGGTCCGGATCCTAGGGACCAAGTGGCAGGGAACGGGAACGTGACCCGAGAACGTGCCCGAAACACCTCACAAGTGAGGTGCTCGGGAGGCATCCTGACTAGATGCCCAAACCACCCTATCTGGCATCTCTCATCCTGGAGGAGCAGCGGTTCTACTCAGAGCTCCTCACCCGATCTCTGAGTGAGAGGCCTGCCACCCTGCGGAGAAAGCTCATTTCGGCCGCTTGTATCCGCAATCTCGTTCTTTTGGCCACCACCCACAGCTGGTGACCATAGATGAGGGTAGGAACGTAGATCGACTTGTAAATCAAGAGCTTTGCTTTTCGGCTCAGCTCTCTCTTTACCACAATGAACCGATCCAGCGAGCTATTTATAGCTGACAATGTACCGATTCATCTGTCGATCTCCCGCTCCATCCTTCCCCGACTCGTGAACACGACCCCGAGATATTTAAACTCCTCCACTTGGGGCAGGACCCTGTGTCTGACATGCAGGAGGCATTCCACCCTCTTCCGGGCGAGGACCAAGGTCTGGGATTTGAAGGCGCTGATTCCCATCCCGACCACTTCATACTTAGTATTGTGTTCATAGCTTATGTTGTCGATAACTGAGGCGGTAGCTCAGTGGTAGGATGTCCGCCCTTTGACCAGGTGGTTGCCAGTTCAAATCCCCCTGAGCTCATGTCTCGGTGTCCTTTGGGAAGACACCTAACCCCCTGTTTCTCCCACCACTGGCACCGTCCTGCTCCGGTATAATGCAGCACACAAATTTGCTCATTGAGGGATGAATAAAGTATGTAAAAATTAAATGAACTGATTTTTATCAGTGTTTAACATTTGTCACTTAGAAATTAAGGGTGCACGTTATACACGTGTGCACCCCACAGATCTTGTCAAATAAATACGGAAAGCAAATTATGTAATTTTTTTTGCACATTTATTTATTTTGACTTAACATTTTTAAATTTATAAACACACAAAATTCTAGAGATAAACCTAAGTTATTCCACAGCTGAAAATATAAAATATCTCGGCAGGAATTTCTTCAAAAATCAAAGGACAAAAAAAAAATATGGGAGACATGAAAACTTTTTTATATGTTTCTTTAGGCCCGTCAGACAAGGGGGGGATATTTTCTATGTACCTTCTTCAGCTAAACTTCTGACCAAAACGCTCCATGTTTTACTACAATACGTGTACATATAAGGTGAATCCATAGGGTCTCTCATATTTCATATAGAAAACATACACAATGTTCAGACATGAGCGGTGCAGTTTCATCTGACAGAGCAGCTACGTTCAAAACTGTGGGGAAAATTTATCAGATCTGCTGGTTTTTAAAACGAGACACATGGTCAGCAACATGACGTTTGGGACTCTGGGAACCAGCGTCGAGATAACACACCAACCTGAAGTGCTTTTTTTTTCTGAAAAAGCTGAATTCTTTTACAGGAATTACTGCTCAGTTACACACAGGTTTGTTTGCGGAAACACACTTGGGCTCTAGTGCACACACAGGAAGTGCAGGGTGTGACCCTGCACAGCTGACACTTCGGAGTTAACACACATACAAACACAGGCACACAGACGTGCATACACCTATGCACACGCACGGGTGGGCACATACACAAACACAGCAACACACATGCAACATATGTGCGCGCATCCACACACACATGCAGACATGTACACACAAAGAAGATCATGCACTCATACATGTACTGTACATGCATAGACACCCATTAGCACACACGAATACACACCCAGACATATGAACACATGCATAGCACATACACCATTGCACACGCATAGGTGGGCGAAAACACAGCAACACACATGCAACATATGTGTGCATTGACACACAAATGCAGACATGTACACACACAGAAAAACATGCACTCATACACATGTACGTATAGACACACATCAGCACACATGTCTGCACACCCATACATACAGTGAAACTCATACACACCCTCTCGCCCCTATACACACAACTTTTCTCCCCTTTCTGTTTGTTTAAGGGCAAAAAAAAAAGACCAAGATCATTTCATTTGGTTTGCTCATCTGGTGTTTCACCTGGGGTTGCTAGGCAGCAGCTGACTTCATATTTTAGAGGAATAACAGAAACAGTGTGTGTGTCCTCTGTGTGCACCCCAGTTGTTGCTCCCGTAGCATTTCACTGTACGTGATTTGGACGCTTTTGCGTGAACTCGGCCAGTGGTGTGTATGTGTGTCTGAGTATTTACTGCTTAGCATCTGAATACACTTCAGGAGGGCGAGGCGAGATATTTCAGTTGAACTTATTCAAGTTTTTGACTCAGCGTTTAGTTGGAAAATAAAAATAAATGGACGGTCATTATGATATCTAAAAGCCAGACTGGTGATTGATGAATATAATATGAATGTGGGCATGTGATTGCTCTTTACTGTCTGTTTGTGCTGATTAGATTGATACGTAATTGAGGAATTCAGAAAAGGTTAAAGCTACCTCCCTGTGATTCATGACCTTAAACTAATTTGACTCTGGCTCACGTAAAGGTGAACTGGGTCTGGTCTGTTTCAGACCAAATACAATTACAAAACATCACTGGGATTTTGTCATTCTCTGACAGTGGATGGTGGAGACTGTCCTTTCATACATAAATACACCACCTAGCCACACACACACACCAAAAACAAAGGTCACACATCAATATTTTGTTGGACCACGTTTACAGTAGTTTTGTATTTTTGATCACGTTTTATGCACGAATAAGACTTATTTTAATTCTTCTTATTCTTTCGGCATTTCTCTTCAGGGGTGCCACAGGAAGTCAGTTTCTTCCATCTAACCCTATCTGCTGCATCCTCTTCGGTCACACCAACTATCTTCATGTCTTCCTTCACTGTATCCATGAACCTCCTCTTTGGTCTTCCTCTATTCCTCTTTCCTGGTGGTTCCAAATCTAGCATCCTTCTTCCGATGTCTCTCTCTCTCCTCTGCACATGTCCAAACCATCTCAGTCTCGCCTCTCTGACTTTATCTCCAAAACTTCTAACATGTGCTGTTCCTCTGATCCTGTCCTTCCTGGTCACTCCCAGAGAGATCCTCAGCATCTTCATCTCTGCTACTTCCATCTCTGCTTCCTGTCTTTTCCTCAGTGCCACTGTCTCTAGACCAAGCAGCATGGCCGATCTCACAACGGTTTGTCCACCCATTCCAGCCTGCCTGCATATGCTTCTTCACCTCTTTTCCACACTCTCCATTGCTCTGGACTGTTGAGCCTAAGTACTTAAAATCTTCAACCTTCTTTATCTCTTCTCCCTGTAACCTCACTTTTCCATTTGGATCCCTCTCATTCACACACATGTACTCTGTTTTACTCAGACTAATCTTCATTCCTCTTCTTTCTAGTGCAAACCTCTACCTCTCCAGCCTTTTCCTCCACCTCTTCCCTCCTCTCACTACAAATCACAAATGGTGGTTAAAGCGATTAAAGCTTTTTTGTTCAGTTAGAATTCATTGTGTTCTTTTCACACTTCTTGTGTCAAACACAAGCCTGAGCTTTACTGTTGTTTTTTTACAAACTGATTTCTCCAATCGTCAAGCGATCAACGATCACGACCATTAAGTATTTTCCTCCGTTCAGATATTTTTTTCTTTAAATACGATGAGTACCCATAAGTCGATTGAGTAAAAAAGCCATATATTTAAAAAAATTTTTTAAAGTAAATTTAATTCCTAGTCAAGAATTTTCCACTGAGTTTAATCAAGTCGTTTTATTTGACTTCCTTTCTCTTTATTCGTCCATTGATCTTTATTTCCGAGCTGCTTCCAGCTTGTGGGTGGGTTTGTTCTATTTAGTTCATCCTAATTCAATTTACAGCACATTTTATTTTTTTATTGATTTTTTTTCTGTCACATCTCGGTCTGACACCCTTGTGAAGCAGAGGTGAAACCTTCTGGCTGAAAACACAGTGGGCTGATGTGTGCTTTAAAACCAGCAGATGGTTTCATCCAAATGTCCCACACAGAATAATCTTCACTTTAATCATTTATGATTCTCTATTAAAAGCTATGAACTGATCAATGATGTGCAACGTAGGGAAGAGTGTGTGAAGATTAAAACGTGTAGCTGTTTTATTTAATAAAAACAGGTAGAAACCCGACTTCTATTCATAAACAGGGGTGGATCCAGGTTGGGATGGAGGGCGTGGAGGCACACGCCCCCCTTTTTGGTCCAGAAGAAACCAAAGAATTGTTTTTACTACTTTAATTATTATAAACTTTGGGCAAAATATGCACCAAAATGCAGAAAATGTACTCTTATATTTCTAAATGTTAAGGGTGGGAATGCCCCCAGACCTCACGTCCCTGTTTCGTTCCGTGCTGTTATCTTCTGCTTATCCGGGGCTGGGTTGCGGGGGCAACAGCCTCAGATGGGAAGCCCAGGCTTCTCTCACCCCAGCTGCATCCTCCAGCTCACTTGGAAGAATCCCGATTCGTTCCCTGGCCAGCTATTAGACATAGTCTCCCCAGCAGGTCCAGGGTCTGCCTCTTGGTCTCCTCCCGGTGGGACGTGCCCGAAACACCTCGTCCGCGAGGCGCTCGGGGGGCATTTTGACCAGATGCCCTAACCACCCCATCTGGCTCCTCTCGACCTGGAGGAGGAGCGGCTCGACACCGAGCTCCTCTCGGATGGCAGAGGTCCTCACCCGATCTCTGAGTGAGAGCCCAGCCACCCTGCGGAGGCAGCTCATTTCGGTCGCTTGTATCCGCGATCTCATTCTTTCGGTCACCACCCACAGCTGGTGATCATAGGTGAGGTTGGGAACGTAGATCGACTTGTAAATTGAGAGCTTTGCTTTTCGGCTCACCTCTTTCTTTACCACGACCGATCAATGCAGCGTCCTAGATTATTGCTGACACCACACTGGTCCGCCTGTTGATCTCTGTCCTTCCCTGCATGCCCCCCTTTAGAAAATCCTTGATCCGCCCCTGATAAATGGAATCTCCACCATATAATTATTTTAATCAGTTTTCAATTTTCATTAAATTTCTGTTAAACTTTTTTTCTATGACAAGTTTAAATGTTTTCATAGGCGTAAACGTCTAGTGGGCGGGATTATGTTTTAATAAAAATGTTTTCTGAAGGATTTTCTCTTGATGATGACAGTCCGTTACATAATTGTGAGGGTGTGAAAGCTGATTAATAAATAAAAAACTTGCTGCATAGCCTCAGAGCTTATGTAACCGTGGAATCAAGGTTCATGTTGTGATTTAAATCAGAATAAACTCCTGTTCATGCGTTCCTCATCAAGGCAGAAAAATAACGCCTGCTGCTTTTTTTTATTCAGAGGAGCCGAGGTTTCGCTTCATCGGTTATTGTTCATAATAATGGTTCAATAAAATGGAATCACCAAAAAAATGTTAGTTCTGAAAATATCAGAATTCCTACCCTCACCATGGTAACGAGCTGTGGGTAGTGACTGAAAGAACAACATTGCGGTTACATGAACTTCCTCCACAGGATGGTTGGGCTCTCAATCAGAGATAGTGTGAGCTGCTCCTCCGGGTTGAGAAAAGCCAGATGGGGTGGTTGGGGCATCTGATTAGAATACCTCCCAAGCACCTCACAAGGGAGGTGTTTTGGGCACGTTACACTGTGAGGGGACCAGAGGCAGACCCCAAACCCGCTGGAGAGACTATGTCTCAAAGGTGGACAGGGAATCCTTGGGATCCTGGGAATCCTGGGATCCTTGCGGGTGAGCTGGAGGATACAGGCGGGACGAGAGAAGCCTGGGTTTCCCATCTGAGGCTGTTGCCCCCGCAAACCGGCCCCGGATAAGCAGTAGACAACTGAACGGAAAGGATTCTGTTTTATTCTTTTCTATCTGGCTCTTGGTGATTTAAGGCTCTGCTTCCAAACTGACTTTTAGAAATCCCAGGAACTGCTAACAGCCTTGCGTTTTGTGAAGGCAGTGTTCTAATCAGTTATTACAACAATATACTGTAAGATCACTTGTAGATCTTACAGTATTCTCTTCTGCTAACTACATTCTATTCCAGGGGTGCCCAACCTTTTTTGTCCCAAGATCTACTTTACAAATATCAAACCTCCTGAGATCTACCAGTCCATGTTACATTCGCAAACCCCAACGGATCGTTTCCAGTCTGCTGTAACTTTGTTACATCCACACACACACACACACACACACACACACACACACACACACACACACACACACACACACACACACACACACACACACACACACACACACACACACACACACACACACACACACACACACACACACACACAACACACACACACACACACACACACACACACACACACACACACACACACACACACACACACACACACACTCAGCACTTTGGGAGGCGGAGGGGCCACAGCAGCACCGTGGGCTGCTTATTAATTACAGGCTTCACAAGGTGATTTCACGTCACAGACTCCAAAAATCTTCAGTAACAGCAGAAAAGCCGCTAGATTGACACTTTTTTTGAAAAAAAAAAAAAAAATCCTAAATTTTAGCAACTTTTGCGGCTGACTTCAGGGCAGATGTCACTGTGAGGCTGATGATAGGCTTGCGCCAACTTGTTTTTCTTTTTTTTTTCAATGCCTTGGGATCTGCCCATAATGCCTTTGCGATCGACCAGTTGATCGCGATTGACTGTTCTATTCTGTTCTGAACCACAGTCTAATGTCAGCAGATTATTGTAGATTTCAGTTCCTCTTCACGGTTGGTTTTCTTCTCAAATTTCTAAAAGTCTATTTTTCTTTCTTGCTCTCCTTCTCTTTGCTTTTTTCATCCATTTTTTTTCCTAAAATTTTTCATCTATATGCCTCTTCTTTTTATTTCTTCATCTGTTTTTGTTCCATATTTACATTTCCCTCCATTTTTCTCCATCAAATCTTTTATTTGTTTTGTGTAATGAGGCTAAGCTTCTTCACTTCTTCTCTTCTCATCATTCCTCTATCCCTGCTGTCATTTATTCATCCTTTTCCTCTGCTCTTCCCGTTTAATCCCTCGTTCTGTGTGTGTGTGTGTATGTTTATATATGTCAGGCCCACCAGAGAAGCTTTAAGCTCTTACATAACCAGTGTCCTCTTGACTTGGAAGTGTGTCATTGCTCGGGACAAGGGCCCCTTGTGACCGCAGACCCTCCCAGGCTTCCCCTAGTACTATTAAAGCCTTAAAGAATGGGTGAAGGGGAAATATGTGAAGGCTACAAGAAAGAGCAAACAAGGAAGGAAAACAGCAGTGATTGAAAAGGGCACGGAGACGACGACTGAGGGCAAGAAACAAGAGTAAACTGATCAACTGTGGAGAGACCCTGATCCAGACGAACCGGTGGGATGTGAATCTGATCAGACAGGTAGATGGAAAAGAGAAAGAAACAGGTATGAAGGGAAAACCAGGAGGTTGTCTAGATGTCAGGAGGGGTTGGGTTCCTGTCTGTCTCTCCCTCTGAGTTTAGATTGTCCTCTGATGCCACACTGGTTTATGTCTTTGATTGAAGCCGTCATCCTGAGCTGGCGTGCACATCAGAATGTAAATCAGATGGATGTCATCTCTGTCATTTCTGAAACAAGTCAAGTCATATTAGAAAATATGTGTTTATAAGAAGACGTGCACAGAACTGGCGTGTAAGTACATCTGTGGTTTAAGGATCATTGACAATTTCCCATCGAGGGACCAATAAAGATGTTCCACATTCTTGGAAACACATGCATTTGTAACTCAGTATCATCTCCAGATGCTCCTTTAAGTGCTGAACCATAAAAATAAGTTGCATCCGTGGCCCCAAAACATAGCCTGGTTCTTTTTGATAACTTCTGGCATAAAACCAGTGTTTGCAGTTTTTATTTATTTTTTGTTTTAAATGTAAACAGTAGGGCGGTGCGGTTGTGGAGTGGTTAGCACAGTGACCTCACAGCAAGAAGGTCAGGGTTCTAGTCTTTCACTCGTCTTTCTGCGTGGAGTTTGCATGTTCCCCCCCATGATCTCCCTAGGAGGCAATGGCTCCCTGGTAGAGCGCTCGTCCTTGGACCGGAAGTTAACTGGAAGTTTGCAGGTTCGATTACCACTGAGTTTACGTCTAGGGTCCTTGGAGAAGACACCTAACCCCCTGTTTCTCCCACCCCTGGCCTGCTGAGGTGTAATGCACCACACAAATTTCCCCGGTGAGGGATTAATAAAGTATATATTATCATTATTTATGCATTGATTTCCCCTTACCCTCAAAAAACATACATGTTAAGTTGATTGGCTGCTATGAAATTCCCTAGGAATGAGAGTGTGTGTGGCCCCTGTTCAGGGTGTACCCTGCTTCTTGCCTTAAATCAGCTGGGAAAGACTCCAGCATCTCTCGCTATCCCATTGGGGATAAGCGGATTAATAGATCAAACGAAACGAAATGCAAACAGGATCCAAAATGACAAAAGAGGAAAATGAGTACGAGGGTCGTAGAATATTGTCAAAAACTCTACTGAAATTTATCTGTTGAATATTGCAGCGTTAACTTGTTACATGTTTGTTTTAAATCAATTAACATGCCTTTTTATCAATAATGGTAAAATAAAAACCATGGGGAATATTAAAAATAATCCATCAGGTTTTAATTGTTGGTAAAATTGACATGTTCTTTTTTTTTTTTTTTACTCTATTGATTCCTCACCGGGGAAATTTGTGTGCTGCAATACTACACCGCAGCAGGCTGCCATGACGGCGCAAATGGTGGGAGAAACGGGGGGTTAGGTGTCTTCTCCAAGGACCCTAGACGTGTACTCAGTGGGATGCGAACTCGCAGACCAAAAGTTTGCGGGTTGACGAACGCTCAAACCACTGAGCCAACCTTCTCCCTTATTATCTTTATTTACAACAAAGATAATTATTTTAACCTTAAATAATGTTTGTTTTAGGTTAAAGTTTGTGTGATTTTGTGGATTTTTAAAGTAAAATATTACCATTAGGTCCCAAGAGGCGGTGGCCTAGTGGTAGAATTTCCCTTTTTTGACGGGGAGAACCTGGTTCAATTCCCACTGAGTCCAAGCTGCTCTGGGACTACCTGACAAAGAAAACAAAAGATAGAAGAAAAAAAAAAAAAAAGACCACAAAAACTTGAAATTAAACATGTTTTACGTGGTTTTCACGATTCATCTAAGTCTATATTTTTAAGATTATTACAGTTTTTGTAGAATTTGTTGTGCATTCCTTTCTAAAGAAGTTTGATCCAAATAGGCGACGGTTTGGATGTAAAATCTTTGCTTTTGTCCAGATCCACGCAAAAGCAAAGAAGCCTAGAAAAAAATCATTAAATGCCTCACCTGAGTGATCTTTTCTGATAGGAACTCATATTTTTTATGTGGGCAGAAACTTCCAGCCCCTTTTTTCTTTGCTGAATGGTTTTGACCTGTAGCTTTGTGAACTGTGTGTGTGGGTAATGCGTGTGTGTGTGTATTAAAGCAGGGGACCAGCCAAGGTGAAGCAGAGTCTTGTTGAAATCCATCAGAGCCTCTCTTCATTATGAGTCCCGAGAGCAGCCAGGTCCTGTTAAAACCGCCAACTCGGTTGCCCTTCACAGTCTCCCACACAGCAGGAAGCCGATGCGGCGTCTCAGTGCACCGAGTTCCAGATTAAGTCAGGGAATAAGAGAACGTGTTGGTAAACACGTCACTGTGGTCACTTTAAACCTGTAGCTCTGTGTAAGCAGATCTTTACATGCTCGGTGGCTCATGCAGATGGAAAGAAGCAGTCAAAGGTCAGGACAAGCAGACTTTTTCAAGTAAATGAGGGGGTTTCAAGAAAAGCATTGAAAAAATAACAAAAAAAAGGACTTTGTGGTCGTTTACTGTGTTGCATCAATCTTTGGATGTAAATCTATTACATTTTCAAGATAGACTTTTTTTAAAAAAGTTGAAAAAAAAACCAAAGTAAAAAAATCAGAATATTATATCAGAAACTTTTTGAGCTTGGGGCTGCACGTTGGTGCAGTGGCTAGCCCAGTATCCTCACGGCAAGAAGGTTGGGTTCAAGTACCAGGCTTGAAATACTGGTCTTTCTTTGTGGAGTTTGCATCTTCTACCCGTGTGTGCGTTGGTTTTCTCCCACCGTCCAAACACATGTATGTTAGGGTAATTGGCTGCTATGAAATTGCCTCTTGGAATGAGTAAGTGGCAATTTACTCAGTGTGTGGATGTAGTAGTAAGTGTGTGGATGGTTTCTGTGTCTGTGGCCCTGCAACAGACTGGTGACCTGTTTGGGGTGAACCCTACCTTTCTCTGAAATCAGCCGGGATAGGCTCCGGCACCCCTGTGGACCGATTAGGATAAGCAGTTCAGAAGACGAAATCAGAATCAGAATCAGAATCAGAATCAGAATGCTTTTATTGCCATGTCAGTGAAAAACATCAGAGACTAGGAACTTGTTCTGGTACTGGTGTGCAAACATATAAAATAAAAATAATAAAAATAAAATAAATAAAAATAATAATAATTTTTACAAAACTAAGAGTGCTCAGAAGAAAAAGAAAAGAAATGAAACAAAACTAAACTTTGTGAGCTCTATTTGAATAGCGGGTCGGTCTTGCTATGGATTTCCTTCTCTGATGTTTACAGTCAAACATAGGAAGTGTTTTTGCAAATGCATTGCACATACTCTGGTACACTCAGTCTGTACCGCTCTCCAGGATTGCTGCATTATTCAATTTATAATCAAAAAGTATCATGTTTATCTGAATATACTTTAACATAAAAAATTATTACGGCACCATTTTAAAAATCAGAAATGGAAAGCAATTTTGATACGAAATCCTAATCAGGGAAATAGTTTTATCACTTGAGCTGAATGAGATGATCGTCGGTGCACACGTTCTGTAATACCTGTGAATTCTTCCACCTACACTCTCACACACATCCAGACTCTCAGATATCTACTAATCCCTCTGTTTCACACTATTCCTTTCAAGTGTTAATCATGTTTAAAAATCAAAATCTTTTTATGAGCGTGCTTTCATCTCTGATGCTGGGAAGAGAAAAGGGTTTTGATTGAACCTAATAGAAAAAAATGAAGTTCAAGCACTAAAGAACCATGGGGGAAGGATGGCTCCGTGGGTAGGGCGCCTGTCCCATAACCGGAAGGTCGCAGGTTCGATCTCCCACCCAGAGTGCATGCTGAGGTGTCCTTGAGCAAGACACTGAGCCCCCAGTTGCTTCTGATGATGGTGGTATGTGCCGTACAGTCATCAGCAATAAATGTGTGTACCTAGTATGGAGTGAATGAATGATCCCAAGTTGTTCCCCGGCCAGCTGTGAGAAATAGTCTCTCCAGTGGGTCCGGGGTCTGCCTCTTGGTCTCCTCCCGGTGGGACGTGCCCGAAACACCTCGTCCGCGAGGCGCTCGGGGGGCATTTTGACCAGATGCCCTAACCACCCCATCTGGCTCCTCTCGACCTGGAGGAGGAGCGGCTTGACACCGAGCTCCTTCCGGATGGCAGAGCTCCTCACCCGATCTCTGAGTGAGAGCCCAGCCACCCTGCGGAGGAAGCTCATTTTGGCCGCTTGTACCCGCGATCCGATTCTTTCGGTCACCACCCACAGCTGGTGACCATAAGTGAGGGTTGGAACGTAGATCGACTTGTAAATCGAGAACTTTGCTTTTCGGCTCAGCTCTTTCTTTACCACAATGGACCGATGCAGCATCCTAGTTATTGGTGATGCCGCACCGATCCGCCTGTCGATCTCCTGCTCCATCCTTCCCCCACTCTTGAACAAGACCCCGAGATACTTAAACTCCTCCACTTGTATAAGTTCAATGCATTATTATTATTAAAAAGGTAATTTGAATGAAAGAAAAGCTGTCATCAATCGTGCTAAATCCCTCCCACACCCTCCATGAATCTGTGGACTATCTGAAGAGCAGCTTCAACAACAGACTCCTGCAACCCCACTGCTCAAAGGAACGGTACAGAAAATAATTTCTGCCGTCCTCCGTCAAACTATTAATCCTTTCACTTTCAAAATTTTTCACTTTCACTCACGACAGTTAAGAAAAAAAAAAATCATGTATGATTTGTATGATTGTAACACTGCAGCACTCAAATTTTCCATAGGAATAAATAAAGTACAGTATTTTCAATTTGAATCACATCCTAATTCGTTTTGGTGTGCCAAGAGGAGTTAACGTTATTTTTCTTGGCATCTACAAAAACCTCAAAGAAGCCATTGATCCTCTTCTTATTGGTGCTTGTTTTCTCAAACCTCACTTGGCTCTAATTTTGAACAATCATGTGTTGTTGTGGGTCACACACCAGGCGGTGGATTAGTGGCCGTAACACACTGGATGTGCGCTGCATCGCATTAATCTACTGCGGTAATCTACTGCCAATGTGCTGTGGGATTATTAGCTGGATCACGGGATCAGTTTGGGGCAGGATTTATGTAACCACCAGGTGTTGGTCTGCTGTGTGTGAGCACTGCACAAGGTTAACATGTTGCTCGGAGGATTGAAACAGCAAGCCGACACGCAGCCGGTGACGAATGACCGTGTGCTTGTGTATGTGTGTGTGTGGAGACCCAGTGTTGTTAATGGATTTTCTCATGAATGTCCCAGTTTATCATGAACATGATGCAGCTGGTGAAGGTCACTGGGAACAAAATTAAGCCTCCAGTATCTTCTACTGGTTTGGGAAATACAGAATTCTGAGTTTGGAATAAATTATGAATAAATAAAACTCAATCCGTGTCTCTGTTTCTAAGTAGAAGAAAGCAATAGAGACATGAACGGTTCCACCATAAAGAGTCTTAGACTCTCGAGGGTCCAGATTTATTGCAAGTGATTTATTATCCACGTTATGTAACAAATTATTTGTCATTTTATTTCAATTGAAATGATGCATCGGCTGTTTTAGGTCATAGAGCAGCTCCACGGTCTGCTGCTTGGTTTATAAATCTGTACTCATTAGAATTCTTCAAACTGAAGTGTCATAATTTGAGCCTGAATCTCTCTAAACATCTTTATTCTCATGAAGGAGAAACACTGAGCTGCTCGAACTCATTCATTTAAAGTTAGCTAATCACCTATTGATTTTTTTGTGTCAAGCAGCTCATTGACGAACCAATAAACTATTCGACTCCCGAACGTCTGAGACAGTTCCTGCATTTCTGAGTTACAAACCAAAACACAGCCTTTTATTTTGAATAATTTACTGTGATAAAACTATTATTATCACAAAAAAATCTCCTCAGTAGGTGCTTATACATAAAAAAATCTTTTTATAAACTTGTTTCAAGTGTTGCATTTGACATACCATGGAAACACATTTTAGTGGGAGAAGATTGGGGGAGCCTCAGTGGTATAATGTTCACCTTTTGTTTGGGAGAAGTTGATTTGAGTTCCACTGGGCCCATCCCGACATGTCCTTGGTGAATACACCTGACCCCTGTTTCTCCCACCATTGGTGCCATTGTGGCTTCCTGCTGTGGTGCAATGCAGCACAGAAATGTCCTCATTTGAGGGATGAATATAATACATAAAAAATAATACATAAAAAAGACCTGTATTGTTGCAGAAGACAAAAAATGAGGCGAAACTCTTTATAAAATCGCATAACTTGGTACCAAATGTTTCAACATCTAATTCAAATGACAAATGTTCAGTTCAAAGAATTAAATGAAGTGTTTGGTTCAAGATAAGTAACTATTTAAAATGAATTACTTTTATCCTAAAAACAAAAAAATATTTCACTGTTTAAAATTAATTGTATCCAGATCCATACGAGGTTAAACAAGGATAACAACATTTGTTTCTAATTTTGCAACTTTTTTGCAGTATAGTGAAGAAAATTAAAAGAAATCTACAAAGTGGTCAAATTTTGTTTTTTTTAAAAACTTGTGTTCTATCTTCAATTTTGTTTTTGTAACACAGTTAAACATACTATGTGCGCAACAGGAAAAATTACTGTGCTAATGCAGCTCGCCAGCTTTCAAGCAGTCAGTCTCTGTTCATTCAGAATGGGACCAATACTATAACAGCATTCATCGGAGTGTTTGTAAGCACAAAATTTCAGATCATATTCAGACAGACTGTTTGTCTCACTTTCATTTTTTGAACATTTTTACAGAACAGGTTACTTAAAACAATGGTGGTAATGGTATGCCAAGAAAAGAAAACATCTTTCAAGCCACTTTTTGCCAGGCCAAAGCAAACGATTCAGACCACAATCTTCCTCTTCTTGCAGAAGAGACCAGCGATGGGGTCATAGTAATAGAATGTTTTTTTTGTTGTAATATAATGTAAGGAATAGTAATATATGGCGAAGCAATAGAGTAATAGAATCGACTTATCTACTTCTGCCACCTGTTTTTGACTTGATGAAAGAGCCACTTATGGTTAGGGCAACTAACTGTTAGGGATGTGAAGGCCTTTGGGCACTTTGATAATTTACTGTGAGGGTGCTGCTAGGGCAAGTCAAAGGCCTGATGACCATTGCAATCCAGCTCGTAGACAGGTACCTGCTGCAGTGCAATGCAGCAAAGGAAGAATATAGTACGGTAAAATAAAATAAATAATGGTGGTAAATATATATAGATATATTTATACAAACACACAAATATGCAGAGGGCGGCACAGTGAGGCAGTGGTTAACACAGTGGCCTCACAGCAAGAAGGTTAGGGTTCGAGGCTTCAAACAATGGCTTTTCTGTGTGGAGTTTGCATGTTCTCCACATGTATGCATGGGTTTTCTCTGTGTACTCTGGTTTCCTCCCACCCCACAAAAACATGCATGTTAGGTTGATTGGTTGCTATGAAAATTGCTCAAACTTATGAGTGAGTGTGTGGATGGTTGTGTGTTTATGATCCGGCGACAGGCTAGCGTCCTGTTTGGGGTGTACCCTGCCTTTCGCCTTAAATTTGTCGGAATAGGCTCTGGCAATCCAGCGACCTCTTAGGGATAAGAGGTTCAGAAGAAGAAACGAAAAAAATACACAGGCATAAGCTCACATAGAGGCACACAAACACACACAAACTTCCTCTCTCTCTCTCTTTCATACATAGACACACACACACACACTAACTGACTGACTGAAAATTGAACCAGGTTTTTAAAGATAAAAACCTGATAAGAACTTCTTGCTGAACAAACTGAACCACAGGACTTTTTGAGGATTTTGCAGTTTAAAAACCGATCCGATAAAATCTGCAGGTTTTCTAAAAATCAGCGTGTTACCTGGAATTTGAACTCCAACAGAGTAAAGCATCTTTATTGACCTCATCAGGATGTTTCAGAGGTTTGATTGCTTCTGTCCTCTGTGTTTTCTGTCCCAGGGTTTGAGTCATTTATGCTAAATGAGTTTATGATGAGGTTTAAAGATGTGGCTTTACAGCCGAGTGGAGCTGTCACATTACGTTTACGTCAGTGTTGCTTCACAAAGTTGACGGATGTTGTGATAGAAGGACACTTTTGTAAAACCATCGATGCTGCTGGTAAAGTTAATAAAAAGTTCTGTTTTACCAGTTTCTAATTAAAAGATTTTTACTCTCTGACTCATAATCAGTTGCACAAGTCGGAGTGTTGTGCAGCATCTGTGTTTTAAGCCAATGAAGAAATCAGAATAGAACATGGCCGCCATGGTTCTGAACTTGGCCGACTAGTTGGTTTCTATTTAGTTTCAGGATGAACACTGACAAGTTATTCTTTAAATGCCGAGTGTTCAACTCATGTTGGTTGATTTAAAAACAAAAAGCCCAACTATGAGCTTCTATTTAAAATATTTATATGCATAAAAATGTAAAAAGCTACTTTTTCACTTGGTTATTTCTTGTAAATGGATGTTGATCTAAATCAGAGGTCACCAACCTTTTTGAAACTGAGAGCTACTTCAAGGGCACTGAGTAATGCAAAGGGCTACCACTTTGATAATACACTTCTGAAATAACAAAGTTACACAGTGTACCTTTAATTTGATATTATTATTAATGATATTCTATGTGAAAAGACTGATTGTTAATGATCCATCACAATAATTATTTCAGTATGATTAAACAGAAACAGATAGATTTCAATATGCAAGATCCAAGTGTTTCATTTTCAAATGATCACTTCCACAACATTTTGCAGGAAATCTTTTTACTAGCCACCAACAGTTATCAAATCATTAACTCTGAACCATGTTTGTACAAATGATCAATTACGTAAGATTTAACAAAAATCTACTTTTAAAATAAGGACGGTGCGACTGTGCGTCGCCACAGTCGCAGCGCAGATGAGACGCACACAGTTTTCTTTCACGTTAGTAAAAAAGAACTCTTCCTCCCATTCACTTTTTTCTGCCATGTTTTTCTGGGTAGAAAACGGGTTCATAACCTCATCTTTGCAGCGCTCAATGTTTACGTTTTTATGTATTCATTTTTTAATTTACATCACTGTAAATAAAATTTAAAAAGAATAGCAACATAATTAAATAAAATTTTAGACAGAGCTAATTCATGATTAGTGCTATTTTTAGAACTGGCCAGCGGGCGACTGATGCGGTCGCTGCGGGCGACCTGGTGCCCGTGGGCACCGGGTTGGTGACCCCTGATCTAAATGAATTCAGTCCATAGAAAGTTCACGTTACTGTTTCACAGGTTCATTCACAAAAATTGAAAATAGCTACTTTTCACATATGGATGTAAATGGATGAGCCAAAATTCTTTTTTAAATCTCTTTTTACTTCATTTTTTTATGTTTAAAAGGCAAAAGGTGAGGCGATCACCCATAAGAGGTGGGGTTGGGGGGCCGGCAAGAGAAACTGAAAAGGCCGGGACTCCTAGTGTTAAAAAAAAAGGTCAGACTTATAAAAGGATGATGTATGGCCAAAATAAAAAAGTCTGATTGGAGATGTAACACGTTTGGTACCTTGGTTTGTTTTTTCCAGCTCATTATTGTGTTCATTGACACGAGAGATAAATTAACAGGAAAACATGTTGATAGTGCTGCTGAAAGTTGCCATGACGATTCAGACCTGAGATAACAGAGAATCTGAAACAGAGATCAGCTGTCATGTGGGAATAAATCCAACATTTTGATCAGATTAAAGGTATTTTCCAGGAGTTAGCAGTGGTATTAAACAGGCCTTTCAGACGACCTGTGTTTGTGGTAACTATTTCTTCAAAGAAGCCGTTTCATTCAAATTCGACTTTTTGGAAGTTCTTGTGTTTAAAAGTGTTTAAATTAAACATATCAGAAACATTCTTGAAGGGGTTTTCTATTCCGTTCATGAATGTGTCAGTGATTTGCGAGCTGTATATGAATACAATTTGGGGGGCTCTGCAGCAGAAGCCTGTGGCCATCGGTAGCTGCTGGTCCTGGCTCCAGCGCCCTAGTGGGGATCTAACTCCGGCCTCGTCTCCTTGGATCATGGCCGGTGATCGCAGGTCTGCCTCGGCTCCTGCTGTGGTGGCTCCTCAGATACCGTTTTCTCCAGTGTTTCATCTGCATCCAGCCTATTGCATTTTTAAGTGAGTGTATGTGCGCCTGTGTACATACAGGGGGGTGTGTGTGCTCCTGTATTTGTACATGAGTGAATGTGTGTGGATAAGTCAGTTTTTTATCTGTGAACGAGGGTCTTGTCCTTATTTTGTTTTGGTGTTCTGGGGTTTTTAACTTGTAACGCGCTTTGTGTTACATTTTATGTATGAAAAGCGCTTTATAAATAAAGTTTGATTTGATTTGAATGTCAGGTTGTTTTTGGCCAGGCATTTTATTCTCTGAAAGAATTAGACGGGTGGGAAGATGACTGACTTAAAAAATTATAAGCTCTGACCCTGTGATCGACTGGTCTGGCTGATAATGTTGTTTTTGGGCTTCTTTGCTGCTGTAGAGAAAAACACGAAATTATTTTTCTTCCAAGTGTTTTCCAACGAGGGGTTCCCATTGGAGGCGTTTGTGGTTCTGCGATATCCGTGGAAATTTGGAATAGTTTACGTGAGTGAAGAGCCAGCTGCTGTAACCACTTCAATGGCTGTGTAAGGCTTTCTAATACAATACCCTATTGTTCTACTTCCATTTGTTTGCCTTCATGTGTCCTGAATCTTAATCTCTCATCTGTCCTCTGATCAGAGCAGTTTGTTCTTTGTTTTCTCTCTTTAAGAACTATTTTTTATTTCAAAGCCATGCTCCTAATTTCTCCTGCTTGACTTTTCTTCTATTCTTTTTTGCCTCCAGCTCTCGGTTCCATTTCTTTTCACCATCTCTCCATCTGTGCTGAGAATTTTTCTCTTCTGGCAGTGAATTCGAAATATAAATTTATTCTTCATCGGGGTTATTTTGACTATTTTTCCCCAGTTTTTACAGCAAGTTTTTTTCTTTACGGTTTTAATTATGTTATTGTTCCATTCTGTTCCGTCATCTTCCGCTCATCCGGGGCTGGGTTGTGGGGGCAACAGCCTTCCCTGGGGTTAGAGAACCCTGGGCTTCGCTAACTTCTACATGGACGAAGCCCAGGCCTCTCTCATCCCAGCTGCATCCTCTAGCTCACGTGAAAGGATCCCGAGTTGTTCCCCAGCCAGCGGTAAGACATAGTCTCTCCAGCGTGTCCGGGGTCTGCCTACGGTCTCCTCCCGGTGCCACGTGCCCAAACACCTCACCAGCGAGGCTCTTAGGGGCATCCTGACCAGATTCCTGAACCACCCCATCTGGCTCCTCTCGACCTAGAGGAGGAGCGGCTTGACACCGCACTCCTTCCGGATGGCAGAGCTCCTCACCCGATCTCTGTGTGAGATTCCCGCCACCCTGCGGAGGAAGCTCATTTCGGCCGCTTGTATCCGCGCTCTCATTCTTTCGGTCACCACCCACAGCTGGTGACCATAGGTGAGGGTAGGAACATGGATCGACTTGTAAATCGAGAGCTTTGCTTTTCGGATAAGCTCTTTCTTTACCACGACGGAACGATGCAGTGTCCAAGTTATTGCTGATGGTGCACCGATCCGTCTGTTGATCTCCCGCTCCATCCTTCCCCCACTCGTGAACAAGACCCCGAGATACTTAAACTTCTCCACTTGGGGCACTACCTTGTTCCTGACCCGCAATGGGCATCCCACCCTTTTCCAGGCGAGGACCATTATTTTATATTCTATTGATTTTACAAAAATTTTACTGTCGTTTCTAAATCTTTTTTCTTGATATGAACAATTCATTCCAGGGATTTCAGATTAAAACCAGTCTTCTTGTTAATCCGGGTACATTTACATTGGTATGTTTATGAACGCACGCTGTCCGACTGAAAACTAAAAAATAGAGCGGAGAAAACAATCCAGTCAGCTTAATAACGGCTGTGGATTAAAACCAGAGGATCTCCCTTTTTAATGAGTTGAAGATATCTTTACATTGAAAGTTTTATTCAAATGTGGCTGCTTTATTTTGAAACAAATTATTTGTAATATTCTCAAAATATCACTACAGCCGCTTCGTGAATATTCCCGAGTGTCCGAGCAGCCGTGAGCATCCGTCAGAGAGTCAGCATCCACAGCTGATCTGTCCACCTAAATACCCGCTGACCTGCTTTCTCCAAGCTCATCTGCTCTGCCTCCTCCCTGACCGGCTTGATTCTACACACATTTACACAGACAGTTATGTGAATCGAGACAAACAAGCCAAGTCAGACTGCGCCTCCACCTCACTTCTACATGGACGAGTCCTGGAATTGGAAATCGATCTGTGTTTGTGTAGTGAGAACAAAAAGGCAACGATTGTCAACTCGTTCCCCTTTTCTGCCTCTCTTGCTTCTTTTCCCCGAGGTAATCACTCCTTGGCTCGCTCCTTATTGGTGTGTCGCGTACACACACCCTCATACATATTCTCTGAACTGAATGAAAAATTTGCTAAACTTTTCATAAATATAGGAACGCATCGACATAAATTTAAACTAACAATCCTCATCGTCTGTGGATTCCGTATCGTTATAGTGAATTGTGAGAGGTCAGTTCAACATTGCAACATGACTGCTTTAGATTAGAATAGGAATTCAGATTAACAGACAAAGATTAGAAAAAAATGGAGGAATTAATCTACCATAAACTTGTGACATACAGGCTTGGATCTTATCTGTGTGTCGGTACATCAGGGTGATGGAGGTTACAGCTTATATGTATACACACACCAATACACACACGCGCATGCACACACACACACACTTTGGCTTGGAATAAATAATTCTGTTCCGTCGTCTTCTGTTTATCCGGGGCACGGTCGCGGGGGCAACAGCCCCAGGCTTCTCTTACCCCAGCTGCATCCTCCAGCTCACCTGGAAGGATCCCGAGTCGTTCCCCGGCCAGCTGTGAGACAGTCTCTCCAGTGGGTTCGGGGTCTGCCTCTTGGTCTCCTCCCAGTGGAACGCGCCCGAAACACTTCACCAGCAAGGTGCTCGAGAGGCATCCTGACCAGATGCCCGAACCACCCCAGATGGCTTTTCTCGACCTAGAAGAGGAGCGGCTCAGAGCTCCACCTGGATCGCAGAACTCCTCACCCAATCTCTGAGTGAGAGCCCAGCCACCCTGCTGAGGATGCTCATTTCGGCCACTTGTATTTGTGATCTCATTCTTTCGGTCACCACCCACAGCTGGTGACCATAGGTGAGGGTAGGAACGTAGATCGAGAGCTTTGCTTTTCGGCTCAGCTCTTTCTTTACCACGACGGACCGATGCAGCGTCCTAGTTATTGCTGACGCCGCACCAATCCGCCTGTCGATCTCCCGCTCCATCCTTCCCCCACTTGAGAACAAGACCCCGAGATACTTAAACTCCTCCAACGGGGCAGGACCCTGTCCCTGACCTGCAGGGGGCATTCCACCCTTTTCTGGGCGAGGTCCATGGTCTCGGATTTGGAGACCCGGCTGCTTCCCACTTGGCAGCAAAACAAATAATTTAGAAACTTATTGAATGAAACTTTGAACCAGAACCCTGGAAAATTTTCCACATTCATACTAACATAGATTATTCTATCAAGCTGAAGACTGCAAACACAGAGCAGCTGATAAGGGAGCACAGCAGCAGACTAGCACTTCTCTTATCACTTCATATTTAATCAATTACTCTCCATATTAATAAATCAGCAAGTGTGACATAAATAAGTGAGAAGTTTCTGATAAACACATTCAGATGTATTTATTATTCTGCGGTGTGTGGAATGATGCCACTTAAGTTTTATTCACTTTTATTCTAATTTTTCGGCCCCTTTAAACGCACTCGAACGTAACAACTGTACTTTGAGCCTCGTGGATATTTTTATTTATTTTGAATAACTCTATTCATCCCTGACCGGGGAAATTTGTTTGCTGCACTCCTTACACCGCAGCAGGCTGCCCTTCAACGGCACCAATGGTGGGAGAAGCGGGGGTTAGGTGTCTTCTCCAAGGACCCTAGACGTGCTCTCCGTGGGACGCGAACCCGCGACCTTCCGGTCCGCGGGCGAACGCGCTAACCACGCGGCCACCGTCTCCACCCATCTAAGATACACATTTAAATTTGATGTGTTGCCTTTTTGTTCACTGGTCTGAACAAAAAGGCTTTAAAACAGCTGCAGTTTATTCAAAATGCTGCTGCTTGAGTCCTAACAAAAACTAGAAAATATGATCACATTAGTCCTGTGCTAAAGTCTCTGCACTGGCTTCCTGTGGCTCAGAGAATAGACTTTAAAGCTGCTCTGATTGTGTTTAAGTCTCTCCATGGTCTAGCACCAAAGTACATCTGTAATATGCTAGTACCTTATGAACCATCTAGCATTGTTGTTTTTGACAGCCATCTAACTTTTCGTTTTAGTCTTCTTCTTTGGACGAATATTAATTTAAGTTTTAGTCACGTTTTCATCATCTCTTTATATTTTGTTTTAGTCACGAAAACCCAAAAGAGTTTTCGTCTAGTTTTCGACAGGGAAGACTTAGAACGTTTTTAGTCTAGTTTTAATGTAAAAACAACAAAAAAAAAACTTACTTTAACAATCGTGTCTTTATTACTGAGAATGATAAAAAAAAAAAAAAACCTCTGCCGAGCTTTATTTAACTTGCGCAAAAACAGCAAACACAGTAAAACAACGTAGAATAGAAATTTTTCGGTGAGTGAGGAACGTTGCAACTTATGAATACTTAAAAATGACACCTCTTAATAACTCCTGTAAACAAAGGAAACATTGGAATGCATTTAAATCAGTCGTTAGCGCAACCAAGCTAACTAGGAAGTTAGCAGCGCCGACAAGCTAGCATTAGTTTGAAGTTAGCATGCTGTTTGCGCAAAATATGTGGAAAACTTTAAGTTTGTGACCACCAAGCTCCTTTGCTGCTGTTTTCAACATGGTGTGTCACTTCCCTGTGGCTGCAGGTGTGTTGTGTAGACGGTGTGAACGTGCAGCATTGTGGGGGGCGTGCCGCCGTGAGAGACAGATGCACCCACTGTGCTTTTTCTTTTCACAGACAGAAATGTGAAAGTCTGACGTCTATTTCGTTACATTTTCGTCTCGTCAACAGAAACTTGCAAATGTCTCGTCACATTTTTGTCACCAAAATGTCACATTTATTTTGATATCGTTATGTCATCGTCATAAAAAAGGTTTCGTCAGCTAAATCATTTAGTTTTTATCATCGTTGACGAAAACAACACTGCCATCTAGAACTTTGAGAAACTCTGGACCGGCCTCCTGCTGGTGTCTAGAGTCAGGACTAAACATGGATTTCAATTGGATTTCATGCATTTCAATTTTATGCTGCAAAAGTCTGGAACAAACTTCCTGAGGCTGTGAGACAGGCCTCTACTGTGACGATGTTTAAATCTAGGCTGAAAACAGTTCTGTTTAATTGTGCATTTGATTAATTACTCTTTTGATCTGTTTTAATTATTTTATTTATTTGATCTTTTGTTAAACATTTTGATTCACTTTGAATTACATTTTGTATTGTGCTATACAAATAAACTTGCCTTGCCTTGTCTCTCATAAAGGCTTCCAGAATGTAAGACAATTTGGAGGTTGTTTTAATTAGCGTTGCTGTCGTGTGGGAGGGATGGTTGTCAGATTGGATGGACAATAAATCAGCTGTGAGCGACAGGACATTTTCACATCAGCCACCAGACTTCCCCAAGCTGTCGATCATCTTTTCTCAGTTACTGTACATCTTCCCACCCATCCACCCACCTTGTGCATACATATATTTTCTTCCATTCCGTTCCGTCATCTTTGGGTGGAGACGGTGGCCGCGTGGTTAGCGCGTTCGCCCGCGGACCGGAAGGTCGCGGGTTTGCGTCCCACGGAGAGCACGTCTAGGGTCCTTGGAGAAGACACCTAGCCCCCACTTCTCCCACCATTGGCGCCGTTGAAGGGCAGCCTGCCTGGAGTGCAGCAAACAAATTTCCCCGGTGAGGGATGAATAGAGTAATTCAAAATAATCAAAAATAATCTTCTGCTTGTTCCGTGGTCGGGTCGCAGGGGCAACAGCCTCAAACGGGAAGCCCAGGCCTCTCTCACCCCGGCTTCATCCTCCAGCTCACCCGGAAGGATCCCAAGTGGTTCCCCGGCCAGCTGTAAGACATAGTCTCTCCAGCGGGTCTGGGGTCTGCACGCACAGTTGTGATCACACAGAATGTGCCCAAAACACCTCACCCGCGAGGCGCTCGGGGGGCGTTTTGACCAGATGCCCGAACCACCCCATCTGGCTCCTCTCGACCTGGAGGAGGACCGGCTCGACACCGAGCAATGAGCTTCCTCCGCAGGGTGGCTGGGCTCTCACTCAGAGATCGGGTGAGGCCTCTCTCTCCCCGGCTGCATCCTCCAGCTCACCCAAAAGGATCCCAAGTCATTCCCCGGCCAGCTGTGAGACATAGTCTCTCCAGCGGGTCCGGGGTCTGCCCCTTGGTCTCCTCCCGGTGGGACATGCCCGAAACACCTCAGCAGCAAGTCGCTAGGGGGCATCCTGACCAGATTCCCGAACCACCCCATCTGGCTCCTCTTGACCTGGAGGAGGAGCGGCTCGACACAGAGCTCCTTCCGGATGGCAGAGCTCCTCACCTGATCGCTGTGTGAGAGCCCAGCCACGCTGCGGAAGAAGCTCATTTCGGCCGCTTGTACCCGCGATCTCATTCTTTCGGTCACCGCCCAGACTTTCTATTTATATATTTATACACACACAAACATATAGATTTAAACATACTTTGGATAATGATTGTGATAGAGACAACAATATGGTTTCACGTTTGAATTCTTTTAAAAGTAGTCGTCTGTGAACCAGTGGAGGTTTTCCTCCACCCTTCTAAAATAGTAACTAAGTTGGAGAAGTTAAACAGGGTGTGAGAACAATACCATCCCAAGCATGCCCTGAAGAAAACTCTGAGTTAATATAAAAGTTGCATTAAGGCTTTTCTGGCCAACACACTTTGCAGCAAGACTGTGTGAGAGTGTTTCTAACACTTAGCTGTCTGAGGGGAACACGTGAGAGGCCCTGTCACAGGAGACCTGGCCAACGTCGCACCGAGCACCACATGCAATTACCGCTGTCACGCCACAACGAGCGCAGCTTATTGCAAATCAGTAAAGACTTATTAACGAGGCCTCCGATAGAAATCCTGTCTGGCACCACTCATCACCGTTAAGTTAACAGCGGTTTCTTTTTTTTCTGTTTTAAAGTGCCAGTCAACCTGTCACAGGCAGGACATCCCCGCAGGGTTCCAGATTACACAAGATAGATACTTATCTACAGAAACAGAGACGAAGAAGAAAACAGTCTTCAAAAAGATAAAAACTGTATTTCAATAAGTCAGCAGTATGTTGACTACACTGAGATGCACAACCACTCAGATACACACTCATTGCAAAGAACAATCAAAATCAGAAGTGTGGAGACTAAGACCTTTGATGGACCTAATAAATCGGATCAGTTCATCTGTAGTTGGTACTGAGTAACTGTGGGTGTTTTGGGGAATACTAAGGTTCTTTAAATGTTTTTTAAAAATCTTCTTGGTCTTGGGCCTTCTTATTTATCTGACTTCCTTGTGAGGTACGACCCCTCTCAGACCCTGAGGTGCTCTTCTACCGACCTTTTAGTCTTGCCAATTGTTAAAACAAAAACCCACAGTGAGGCATCATTCCAGGAACTTGGCTGTGGAACAGTCTGCCAGAGGACCTCAGGGCCGCAGAGTGAGACCGACCTTTTTAAATTGGCTTTACTTGACTTTTGTATGTGATTAATATAAGTTTTTGTATTTTTTTTTAAAATTCTGTTTGTTTACTTTTCTATTTTTCCACAGTTTCATTTTTCTGATTTAGTTTTAAGATTACGTAATTTCTCAAGTAGTTTTTAACAGTTTTTACTGGTTCTAGTTATTCAACTTGTTTATTCTGTGTCTCATTCCAATGAATCAACTCAAATTTCAGACTTTTTAAAAGAATAACAGAGCAAAATAAAATGGATGGAAATGTGTCATTTAAAAAAAATATAGGGATGTGTATTCAACATATATACGGAAATTTTTTTGCAAACTATTTGCACTGGTTCAGTCTTTTCGTCACATGTTAGAACCCTTTGTGGCACATGAGTAGACAAGTTTGCCAAGCCCTTTTCTAAAGTGGATTGTCAGGATAGCGTTTGATTTTACAGGTGGGAAGGACCCATAGAGAACACACCAATGGAACAGGATGCCAAATAGGAAATTGCTTCTTGCTCAAAAAAGTCTGAGCGTCCATAGACTTCTATTGAAAGATCAGCCACCATGACCAGTCACTATTATTGTCACAATAACTTTGCAGACCGTAAATCAGAGGAATTGGCAGTTTGAGGCTTTCTATTGACAGGGGTGTGTACCTTCAAAAAGCCCACTCCAGGCTGGCAAGGTGGTTGCCATGCTAACGCAGACTGGACCTGACTGCATATATCCAGCTCCAAAAGTTCATCATAATGTCATCTGTTAGGCAGGAAACAGCAACTGAATTTGTTTGATTTTGATGAAACCAAATGCTATCGGTGATGCATCCGAATGCTAGAACCGAATGCTATCGGTCACTAGGTCTACCCTTTCTGCACTGCACAGTGAGGTTTAGTCATTTAAGGCAAACCTAAAATGTGCTTTTTTATGAATATTAAAAATTTTAGATGTTAAAAAAGTTTGACCTTTTCTGTTTTTTCTTTCTTTTTAGGATCCCTCGATTCAAAAATCCAGTGGTGGCAGGAAGAAGACCGTGTCGTTCAGCAGTATGCCATCTGAGAAGAAGGTATCTCTGACTTTCTGGTCTTTCCTTCTCTGGTCTTTCCTTCTCTTCTGATTTTAAGACAGAAACAAATGAAAGCTCTCATAATTTTTCTTTGGGAATCTGTGATTAGTCTGTGCTGCACTTTTCTTAGGGAAGTTTTTACCCTTATCCAGGTGAGCAGTGCAGCCGACTGCTTGGCGTTCATGCAGGGCGGCTGTGAATTAAAGAAGATCCGTCCCAGCTCCAGAGTCTACTGCCGCTTCTTCACTCTGGACTCAGATCTAAGCTGTTTAAGGTGGGAACCATCAAAGAAGGACTCCGAACGGGCTCGGCTCGACGTCTCCTCCATTCGAGAAGTCCGTACTGGGAAGAGCACGGAGACCTTCCTCCATAATGGTCCTTTATCTGAACACCTGGCAGAGGAAGCGGCATTCTCCATCATTCATGGAGAAGAGTATCAGGTAAAGAAGCAAATGACATGACGTCAAACACCACCCATCAGTTTTTAATCTTGGAAAACTCAGACCAGAGATGTAAAAAATTAGATATGCCGAGAGTCAAATTCAGCGTTGTGACAAAGTCAAAAGACACCTTTTACGAACTTCAACAAGTTTTGCTTTAAAACTCCATATGGAAAAGGACAAATTTTTCAACACAATTGCATAAGCATTGTGTAAGGTCCATTTAAAATGAAATAAAAAGGTATTTGTTCAGCAGCCCGGGAGAGAGAGGCCTGGGCTGCCCGTTTGAGGCTGTTGCCCCCGCGACCTGACCCCGGAGCAAGCGGAAGATGACGGAACGGAAGGGTATTTGTTCGATGTGACAGCTGTGAGCGAGGGGAGATGGATCCTGACAATTGACCCGCCAAAAGACAAGCTATTTGCAGTTTCCGATATTTGGCACAAAATTTGAGCAATTTTCTAACTCTGTGCATATATTTTATGTTAAACTGATGAGTTCTCCAAACAGAAAACATTGGTTGTTGATTGTGGATGTTTGTCGTGATGTGGGGTTGTGGAAGGAGGAGGAGGAGGACCCAAATGCATGACAACAAAACAGGATTTATTTAACTAAAAGTCCAGCAAAAAGTTCAGTAAAGCTGAAAGGCAAAGGTCACAGGATTAACTCAGGATCAAAAAGTTCAAAAGATATAACAGTTCAAAGATTAAACTTATGATTAGGCAGCCAGGAACCCTGGCTGGAAGGGATGGGGATGATAACAATGACCTGACAAAGAATTCTGGGGGATTGCTTTTAAATAGGAAGCAGGGTCCACAGGTGTGTGTTATCAGACCAATCACCCTCAGGTGTCCCTAATCAGGGTGATGAGGGAAGATCCAGAGCTCCCTCTGGTGGAAGGGGAGGGAATTATGACAATGTTCCAGTATTCTGGGTTTAAATAATGGGACAATTTGATGCAAAATCAATTTTTCTGATCGTTTTACCCTAATGGTGATGTGTGGCCCCAAAAAGGGATTTTTGAACAAATTGTATGAGAATTTGGGTTACTTTCCAGCAAGAAAACAAATTGGCTGTTGCTAGATCATTAGCCTCATCGGTGAAGGTTTTAACAGGAAAAGCTAAGGAAACAATTACCCTCCCGTTTCCTCCCTGTTTGAACGCCTCTACTCAATCAAAATCTGCAACTGTAGGACAGCGTCCACATTTTTTGTAACTGGGGTGTCGGAGCCTTTGGGTATAAGCAGTTCAGAAGATGAAACTAAACAGTTTTTGTAATCATGTCATTATAGAAAAGGTTTTAATTTAGTATAATTGGAAATCTAGTTTTTTGTCAGTGGACTAGTGTTCTGAAGACGTTCTAATGGATATTCTAAAAATCACATGCTAGTTGTTTTTGTGGATAACATACAAAAAAAAGTTACTTTTCAGTAGTGGTGGATAAAGTACTCACTTTTTGTACTTAAGTAAAAGTACAGATAGTTAGGCAAAAAAATCTACTTAAGTAAAAGTACAAAAGTAATTGGTGTAAAAGTAAAAGTATTCGATCATAATTTAAATGTTATTTTTTGTGCTGTAGGGTCACAAATAAATACTCTGCAGGTGCGCGACCCCTCTCTCCCGCCTCTTTTGGTCCACAAAAAAAAAAAGAAGATAGGAAAGGGGACAAGTCAGGCTATCCCCTAGCAGGGCCAGCAAATGGGCCACCTAAATGCAGGAAAATAACACTTAATTTTTAAAATGTTTTGGGGGGGAGGCCCCTAGTCACCCTATATTGGCTTTGTCAATGACCTCACACCCGCGCCCCCTCCTTTAGAAAATTCTAGATCCGCCCCTGCTCTGTGTAACGACGGCTCAACTTTTTATTTAGAAGTAAATACAATGAACAACAATCTTCTGACTCTTTTTAATTTGTTCTATATTTGATGTTAGTTTTTTTGGCGCTGAATGAATGCGGAAAATCTTTACTCTCGATTCTGATTGGTCCTCGATTCATTTCTTCTTCTCTCAATCAACTGCTCCTTTTGATTTTGGCGATGCGGCTTCAAGATGGGCTAAAAAAAAAAACTGAGTATTTTTCAAATTCCTGAACAAAAATGTAACGAAAAATGTAAAACACACTTTTAAAAAGTAAAGAAGTAAAAGTACAGATATTTGCTCTAAAAATGTAGTGAAGTAAAAGTAAAAGTACCGGTCTTAAATTTTACTGATGTAAAGTACAGATACACAATTTTTTTACTTAAGTACAGTAACGAAGTACATTTACTTCGTTACATTCCACCACTGCTTTTCAGTAGAGTCATTGCATTTTTCTTAAAGATAAATACCGTTCAGTGAGTTATTCTCCTAGCTGACGTCTCCAGATAGTGAGTGTCAGCATTGTAAAAGCCTTACTGACACATTTCAACTATTTCTATTGTGCAACTGCATTCAGGTTGTTTTGCTGATCCTGTTTTACTCCTTTCTTCGTGCAGTCTCTGGATTTGGTTGCATTGTCAGCAGATGTGGCAAACATCTGGGTGACAGGACTGCGCTACCTGCTGGCCCACCCTTCTATCATCGGAGGAGCTGGAGGAAGTGTGGCAGCTGGGCCAGGTGATGGTGGCGGCGTGGCCATGGAGGGCAGCCTGGGGAGCAAGATGAGGAGTGAGTGGCTGGCTCTGGAGTTCGCTCAGGTAGATGAAGATGGCTACGGCATCGTCTCAGAGGATGTGGCCGTTACTACCATCTGTAAGCTGTGCCCTGGCATCAAAGAGGCAAAGGTGAGGAGATATCAGACATACGTTGAGTACTGTTGAGTTTTGTCATCGATCCTGATGTGTTTGCTAAAATGTTAAGTTGGTTGTATAAAAAAAAAAGATTTTTGGTTTGGCTAAGTTTTTTACAAAGTGTGAGCTGGCAAAAGTAAGAAAGATCCACCAATTTTCCCTCCAGTTTTTTTTATATGTCTTAGCAAACACACAAGCTTTCTGGGCAGAAGCGGGCGGAGCAAAACCTTTTCTCCTTTAGTGACGTCAGCAGCAGCGACGAACCAAACTCTGAAGCAGTGGTTTGAAGCAATTTGTTTCAGAAAGAAAGAAGAAAGATATATGCACTGGAGCACTGTTTTATTTTCCTGTCTTTAGTTTAATTTAAGTTTTATTTTGTGCGCTGCACTATTAAGCTTTAAGCAGTGCACAATTGCGCAGATGCGCAGCCCAGAGGAAGCATGATAACAACCAACTGAAAAACACAAAAAAACAAAACAAACAAATGTTTAAACCAGATAAAGTTGAAACACACAAAACACAACCTCCTATAACAAATTTTCAAATGATGTGGAACATAAACCCATGTTACTAAAGCTGTAATAATAGGGGCTGGAAGCAAGGAACATAGCGGACAGTAAACAACGTGGCACAGTGTGTGAGGGAAAGAACATGCATGCTGCCGATGTGAACCATATGCTTATTAGGGTCAACAGATCTTCTCCAACTCTAAAAGACAAGAACGAGGGAGAGACACGCTTAGCAATTTTCGAACAAGCTTGTTCACAGGTTAGTCCACCTGTCCACCAGGGTTAAGGTTTGGATTTAACCCTACATTTAAATGGGTCGTCACAACCCATTTAACCCTAACCCTAACCCAGGATTTAGGGTTAAACCCTGACCGTGATCTAACTCTTCTCATAAAGTCAATGTGATCTTTGCTTGTGATGCGACTAGCTGTGGGTTTCTCAATAACCGAGAGATGAGATGTAACTTGAGGCGAACTTAGATAAGACAAAAATAAGGTTTGTCTACGGAGTAATTCAAATTGCAAATTTGGTGAGCTTAACATGCTCACCGGGTCCAACTTGGTGAGCATGGGAGCTGCTTGGGAGACGGCAGCTCCGTGGTTAGAGCGTTTGCACGCGGACTGGAAGTTTGCGGGTTTGCATCTCATAGAGGGCACGTCTAGGGTCCTTGGAGAAGACACTTATCCCGTGTTTCTCCCACCATTGGCGCCGTCGAAGTGCAGCCTGCTGCGGTGTAAGGAGTGCAGCACACAAATTTCCCCGGTGAGGGATGAATAGAGTAATCCTTTATGCTACAGTAATTGTCAGACAGCAAGAGTAGAGCCTCGAATCTGTAAAGTGTTGGATCAAAAGGTTCCACACCTAAAATATGATTGGCTAATTTTTTTATTTATTTGCATCTTTTGATTAGCATAAGACTCTAACGAAACCATTTTTGTAGATTCATGTCTGGTATCAGTGAGCAAACTCTCTTGAGGTGACGCCCTGACCTTTTGACTGTCCATCTCATCATAGTGAGTGAAATAACCGATTCACAGCACAAGGCCGTCTGGTTCTGGAGGGTCTCTTGGTAGAACATGGAGAAATCTTCATTCTGCAGGCTGAGACATATTTCAAATGTTTTAATACTTGTGTGATAAAAGTATTAGAAATCTTTTTTTAAAAAAATCTTTTTTATGCAGTGTGCAGACAAAAAACTCTTTTCTGCATGGGTACTTATTTCAGAACATCAGTTTGCAAGAACCCCAAGGGGTTAAAATAAATTCTTTCTATACTGAGCCAAGCTAACCTGTAATCCAGAGTGAGGAAGTTAGTCTTGACAGGAAGATGTTAAATCTCTGGCTGCAGGTGACACCGAACACAGCACAAGGGATTTGGAGCTTGGTTGGTAATTTAATCTGTCATCAGCACTAATTTGTGCTGCGTTTGTTAGTTCGGATCAGGACTTCCAGATTTCCTGATATAAAGAGTGGATATACTTTGGAAACATCAAGTTAAATAGAGTTATTCTGATTCAGACAAGGTGAGGAGATATATAACAACAACAACAAGGAGTTTTGCACAATTAATCCTGGTGGGTGAGAAATCGTGCAACAATGAGAAGACGATGAAGAGATATGAGGGTCTTATCTGTAGTTTATTCAGAAAAGCTTTGTTTAGGAGACTTTTCATGGAAAGTTTTGGAAAAGTTTTTTTTTTTCACTCGAGAACTTTTTGATTTAGTAGTACAAACTAAGTAGTCACAAGAACCAACACTCCGACCAAAGTCTTTTTTTCAGATTTTATATCAATAAACTACTAAATATTTTAGTCCAATCAGAAGTTTATTCAAAAGCTGTTACAGTAAATCTGGAAAAAAAGAAAGATGATAAAATAGACGATAGAAATATATAAAAATATGTTAAACCCCTTTTAGAGATATGGTGATTCCTGTCTCATGGCAAATATAGATGAACATTGTAACTTATGTCAACTCAGCAATGAAAAAATATGGCAAAAAAAAGCTTATTTAATGCATTTTTTGGTCACATTAGTTTTGACGCTGAATTCCCCCTCCTCTTACTCCCCATAGACGGTAGTGCTTGCTCTCTGGGCACGTGCGTAATTCTCATCGGAAGCCACAAACACAATATAAACATATCAAGTTAACAAAGCTGGTGCAAAACTGTCATCAATCATGCTAAATTCCTCCCACCTGCTCCATGAATTTGTGGGCCATCTGAAGAGCAGCTTCAGCAACAGACTCCTGCAACCCCGCTGCTCAAAGGAACGGTACAGAAAATCCTTTCTGCCGTCCTCCATCAAAATATTCAACCTTTCACTTTCAAACCTTTAAACTTTCACTCACAACAGTAAAAAAAAAAAATCCCCTTCGGGATAAATAAAGTATTTTGAATTCAATTTCAATTCAATTCTAATTTATTCTTATTTTGGTGCATTCTACATAAACAAGGCACGTTGTAGTGTGGGTGTGGCAGAAAATGAAATCCATAGCCAAGAACAATCAGTGTTCTGATTTGCTACAACTCACTCAAATTTAGCTCTCAAAGGACTCAAATATGCAAGAGTAAAGTAGAAAACTACTCCAGGTGTGTTTTTAATGTTGGAATAAGATTTAGCAATTGTAGAAACATTCAACCAAAACAAAAATCCAATCTTCAACGCATTCACAAAAATTCTAGATAGATGTGTAGATAAATAACTTTATTGATCCCCAAAAGGAGAAATAGAGTTGCTCTGCACACTCACATAGAAAAAAGTACTTAAAATCTTCCACCTTCTTTATCTCTTCTCCCTGTAACCTCACTTTTCCATTTGGATCCCTCTCATTCACACACATATACTCTGTCTTACTCTGACTAATCTTCATTCCTCTTCTTTCTATGTGCAAACTTCCATCACTCCAGGTTTTAAGTAGAAATGAATAGGTTTCGGTTATAAAACACACAAACAAAAAATCGAGATCTAATTCTACTTAGACCACATACTGTACTCTCTTTATTTTCATCTTTTTTTTTAAAAAAAGAATAATTGATCACTTCTAAAACGGTAAAAATGGAAAATTATTCTATAAATTGAACAATCTTCAAGTGAAAACTTCTCCACAAACTTTTTGGGGTCTCTGGAACAAGATGATTTTAAAAAATGAGTGAAGAAAAGAGCTGAAAGAATAAAAAATGTCTCTGATGACCTTCATGAAAGTACGTTTCCTGCAGGTCTGTCAACAGTTTTATCTTCCCTCAGGTTCGCCTTCGCTTCAAGGAGATCCAGCGTAGCAAGGAGAAGCTGACCTCTCATGTCACTCGTGAAGAGTTCCAGGAGGCTTTCTGCGAGCTCTGCACACGGCCTGACGTCTACTTCCTGCTGGTACAGCTGTCACAGGATCGAGAGTGCCTGGATCCTCAGGACCTTCGTCTCTTTTTGGAGACAGAGCAGGGTCTGTCTCTGGCTACGACCGAAGGATGCTGGGAACTGCTCCGGAGATACGAGCCATCGGCCCAGGGCAGAGAGAGAGGACTGTTGGGTTTGGACGGTTTTGCTCGCTACCTGCAGTCTCCTGAGTGCCAGATGTTGGACCCGGAGCATCTGGGGGTTTGCCAAGACATGAACCTGCCTCTGTCCCACTACTACATCAGGTAGTTTGGCAAGTTTAGGATTTTATGTTTAGAAAGTTTTAAGCTTTAAAAGTACCTAATACAGTTTCACAGTTTGGAATCGTGCTTTTTGTGGATGTAATTTTGCAACTTTATTTTCTACATTATTTTCTGCGTCCCGATCGACACGTTTCCTGCATGCTGATAGGCTGTACAAACAGTAGATTCGGGCTGCACGATGTCCAATCACACTTTTCTGTCTGATATTGTGATATTGATTCAATAATTTATATTTTTATGTTGTTTTTGTTTCACATTTTTTAAGAGTACACGGGTATGTTTATCAGCAGCGATAACCTTCTTGCCATTCTCCCCCGACTCAGCTACAACAAAGCTGATTTGCAAGTTGCTAATGCCCTGACCAATCAGTTGGCTGCTGAGAGAGCACAAAGAGACATTGTAAAAACAGGACAAATAATGAACGTAAGACTTGACTCAAAGTCATAGCCTGACCGGCTATAATCCACCGTTGAGCCCATAGCCACACTTTTCTTTAACTTTAACATTAAATATGAGTATGTGCACTATTCTAAAAGCTTGGGGACACAGTGTCTTCACACAGATGACCTGATATCCACAGATTAGATTACAATCACGTGTAGATTTCATGTGTTCTTTATGGGTTTGGTTCACTGGAGATCCATGCATCTGTGCAGGAGAGTACTGGTTTGTGACATCTGGAATGTTTGCCTCATCATGTGTTATTTCAGCATTCTAAACGTGTTGTTTTGCTTTTTAAAACATAGTTTTTGCCACTTTATTGCACTGTCAGAGCGTCCACACATGGCTTCTTTACTCATCTGCCAGATGGTCCTGTTTACTCATTGCAGTGAAAGCGCCACTAAAGGCGGTCTTTGAGAAAATATTCACATTGAGTTGGCCATATTGTGACAGTTTGACTTTACACTCAAGTGTTTGGACATTTTAAGCTAAGTAAAACTACTGAGTAAACAATTTCATTGCATTTGTTGTAGAATTTTTTCGTAAATATCTTTAAGTTTATGTCATAATTGCATCCAGTTATGAGAGGAGAAAACTTTAAATGTACCACAAGCAGGATAAAGAATTGTAGACAAGAAAATTTTTTATGCCTACACCCACAAAATGTGGTTGTAGACAAATTTGTACTGCAATATTTCTCAAACCACTGAAGAAATTTTTATTAATATTTTTTTATTTTTAGGTACTCTATTCTTCCCTCACCGGGGAAATTTGTGTGCTGCACTACTACACCGCAGCAGGCTGCCATGACAGCACCAATGGTGGGAGAAACGGGGGGTTGGGTGTCTTTTCCAATGACCCTAGACGTGAACTCAGTGGGAATCCCACTCGCAAACTTCCGGTTAACTTCTGGTTAACTTTCGGTTTACTTCCGGGCGACTGCTCTACCACTGAGCCCCCGGCTCCCGCTATTGACCGTCTCCCACCATTAAACTGCCCACAATGACAATATCTATTGTAGATGAACTGATTGAACCAGTGTTTAGGGTGATAGAGTCAAAGATTGAGGTCACAAAAGTAGAAGTCACAATCTTTAAAAACCTTTTTTCCTATGACTGCTTCAACCTAGTCATGACATAAACCTTAACCATTCATCATTAAAACAGTTTGTGATATAGTGCAGGCAGAGGTATTTTGGTGTTGATTTTTCTGAAATGGGTTGAGGATTTTTAGACTTCCAAAAGTACAGGGAATATCCGGTTTAGTTTTTTGCTTGCTCTTTTCATAAACATTAAAACTGGGAATATGGCAGAGCTTGATTATACTTCGCAATTTACTGATATCCAGTAATTGGTCCAGAGAAAGCCAATTACTGGAAGACGTTGTTGTGGACAGCAAATGAAGTCCAATTTGAAAAGCAAGTGATTAAATGGCAGTTTGTTGGTGTAGACTTAATACTGTACAATAATTATGACTAAACATTAATGGATTGGCTGGGACTAGTTACGACTTGCTTTTGGAGAAGTTTGGTTCCTGATTGGGTTCCTAAATCTCTGAAAAACTTACTGGGATTCGTTCTGGACTTGCAGAAGTGTCTTAGAAATTTTTAGAATTTTTCTGTTTCTACCTGGGATATCATTGAACTAGAAGTACATACTTCAGGAAGCATTGATCATTGGAAGTAGAGAGGGGTACGTGTATGGAACCTTGAGGTTCCCCATTGGTGAATTACTTTGTAGATATTTTATTTAATGGGAAAAGCTGCGGCTTGGTTTTCTTAAGTGTTGTTCTCGGTTGGTAAATTATGGAGGTAGCAGAGATGGAGATGCTGAGGATCTCTCTGGGAGTGACCAGGACGGACAGGATCAGAGGAACATTGCATTTTAGAGTTTTTGGAGATAAAGTCCAAGAGGCCAGACTTAGATGGTTTGGACATGTGTAGAGGAGAGAGAGAGAGTACATCAGAAGAAGGATGCTGGGTTTGGAACCACCAGGAAAGAGGCCTAGAGGAAGACCAAAGAGGAGGTTCATGGATACAGTGAAGGAAGACATGAAGATAGTTGGTGTGAACGAAGAAGATGCAGGAGATAGGGTTAGATGGAAGAAACTGACTTGCTGTAGCAACCCCTGAAGGGAAAGACCAAAAGAAGAAGAAGTTCTTGGTTGGTAAATTAGTGTTTGTAAATCTCTGAAAAACTGGCTGGGACTCATTCTGTACTTGCAGGAATGTTTTTTAGGAATTGAAACTTTGGTAAGCGGGACATGTATGAAACCTTGAGGTTCTCCATTGGTGAAAAAGTGTGTTTCACCACTTTGTACAGTTTGTACATTTGTTCAGTCATGATGTGCTGCCTCATTGAGATGAGCAACCCAATGCACAAACAAAAAGGGTTAACGCGTGCAAATTTGTGGTTGTTTCTGTGTAAAGGATGCAAATTAGAAAAGAGTTATTTGGCATAAGATGGTGTCTTTAATTTCAAATTATTTCTCTTTTCTTTCTCAGCACCTCTTATCGCTCCTACCTGCTTGACGACCAGGTTCATGGCAGGGCCGATCTGGGAGGGCTGATCAAGGCTCTTCAGTTAGGCTGTCGATGTCTGGAGCTCGGAGTGACAGATGGTCCGGAGGGAGAGCCTCTACTGGGCGTCGACTTTGGACCAGACATCTCACGGCATCATCACCACCATCATCACCACCATGCACCCGTCACTATCCGTTCTGCACTGGAGGTGGTCAATAAATATGCCTTTTTGACCTCACAGTATCCTCTACTGCTGTACTTGTGTCAGCGCTGCTCTCCGGCTCAGCAGCGCACTATGGCACACCATCTAAAGAAGGTGTTTGGATCCCGTCTTTACACTCCAGAAGCACTGCCAGTCAGCCTCGGAGGCCGAGCCACGACTTTACCGTCCCCAGAGCAGCTGAAGGGACGAATTCTTTTAGTGGGAAAAAAGCTACCTGTGGAGCAGGAGGGCTCTGATGGGGAGGTGTCAGAGGAAGATGAGGAGATAGGGGGAGGCGGGCCTTTGGCAGGCAGGAGAATGACCATTCCTGGAGAGGAGGAGCTGGGCGTGGTTTTGGTGGTTCCTCCTCCATCTCAACCCAGGAAGCTCCATCTCCACAAAGAGTTGTCAGACCTGGTGGCCATCGCTCGAACTGGTAGCCGAAGTTTCTACAACCAGAGAGCCACTTACAAGAAAACTCAGCCACAGTCACCCACAAGTAGCCCTTCCTCACCCACCTCCCCGATACCTCCTGACCTGCCTTATTGGACAATGTGCTCCCTCGGTGAAGGAGAGGCTGGACGTTTGACCAGCGAGAGCCCGGAAGACCTTGTAATGTTCACAAAGCGCAGCCTAACCAGGGTAAGACCCAGCTCGGTGCGTCTGGACTCTAGCAACCCAAACCCACAGGGGTACTGGAAGGGAGGGGTCCAGCTTGTTGCCTTGAACCAGCAGACACCTGGCGCCATGCTAGACCTTCACCGAGGCCGCTTCTCACAGAACGGAGGGTGTGGTTACGTCCTACGACCTGCCGTGATGAGGGATGAGGTGTCATATTTCAGTGCCCATACTCATGGCTGCGTGCCAGGAGTCCCACCTCAAACTCTACGCATCAAGGTTCAGAAACTGTTCATGGTTCCACCAGTCAATACAATTCAGTTACTGTTGGTTTGGCTGAACATCTGTGTATTCTACCCAACAGGTGATCAGTGCCCACAACCTGCCCAAACCTCAGGGCTCAGGAGCAAAGGGGGAGGTCATAGACCCATACGTGGTTCTGGAGCTGCATGGTGTTCCAGCAGACTGCGCTGAACAGAGGACGCGCACTGCCGCTCAGAACCAAGACGACCCACTGTTTGATGAGACCTTCGAATTTCAGGTACTGCTACGTTCTGGTGAACTTCAGATTCACATTATATTCACAGTGAACTGTAAATCAACAAAACAAAGGGTAGGGTCATAAACTTCATTTAAAGGTCTCATGCGAGATATATATTTTTATTTTATCTTACGCATATAAACAATCTCACAGCAAGAAGGTTGTGCATGTTCTCCCCCTGTATGCGTGGGTTTTTTCCGGGTACTCCGGTTTCCTCCCACCCTCCAAAAACATGCATGGTAGGTTGATTGGTTATTACATGATTGCCCCTATGAATGAGTGTATGTGTGTATGGTTGTATGTGTGTGGCCAAAAGTGGGAGACAGACTGGCGACCTGTTCGGGGTGTACCTGCCCCTAGTCTCGAATCAGCCGGGATGAGCTCTGGCACCACCCGCAACACTGAAAAGGATAGACGGTTTAGAAGGTGACTGTCTGACTAATATACACAATCACAATCTGGGTTTTGGAACATTCCTTACATAATCGTTATGAGATCTTACAGAATAGATAGAACTTTATCCCAGACCAGGAAGTGTGAAAACCTGAATAGTACTCGGTACCCCTGTTACGAATGGAGATCTCGGATGAGCCCCCATTTGTTACGACTTGTATGGTTGAGGGTTAGGCCGATACATACGTAGATGGATGTTATGCTTAAACCCCAAGCATGGAACACAATTGAAGAATGAGAGAGAATAGGGTGTTTGAAAAAATAAACAATTTATTTATAATCAATCTTAAAAACTGAACAGCTTCTTTGGGGACGGTCCTCTCTCAGCTTGGCACCAGACCTTCTTAATCAGCCAACTAGCAGTCATCTTTAACTGCCAACAGGTGGGAAAGTTTGGAGCCTGGGTGGCAGAGGTAAGAAAAAAACTCAAGAGAGCGACAAAAACAAAACCCAAACATCCCCCAAATGGCTTTGCCCATAACAACCCAACCTGTCCTAAGAAAGCACGGGCTATGCTTCCAAAACTTGAAATGAGTCCTACAGTACGTGATCTCGCCCTACTCATAGTCATGTGGAAGAACATGGCGTAAGGATTTCAGAGAAATGCTTTCTGTTACTTAAAAAAGCGTCATCGAAAAAGCAACCACATTTTTGTTACGATGCAGGAGGGGGGCAGAGTTTCTCATATATTTATCTAAAACCAGTGCATCCTTCTCAAAAACACTTTGGGTATAAATGCAATGCTTAGACGTCACTATTAAAAGGTAGAAAACTCTGAGAAGTGGATTTGTATGTGATGGGACCTTGAAACAAACATCCCACATATCTACAGTATATGTTCTGTATACGTTCGGTTTCAGTGGATTGCAGAGTAACTCTTTAGATCTCCTCCTACAGAGAAGGTCGCCAACTGCATAAACTAAACATGGTAAAATAGATACATATAGATTTGGATTTGTGGGTAAATTTGTAATGGAAACAAGAAAACAAGTGAACTTTTAGGAAGTCTGATGTCCTGTGGTTGTGGATCTATTGTCCTTCTAGTTTTTGTGGAGCTTCTCACATAACAGAGTGGATGAATTCTGATTTTCTAAGTCTGGTTATGAGAACGTCCTATTTTATGATATTTTGACTGGTTGTTCTGTAATTATGGAGCATTGAGTTGAAGCGGTAAATAGAAATTTGGGTGTACCTATTTAACAGTTAGGGTGTGTGCAAACCTGACTTCTCCACCCAAACACAATAAGACCGACATGTAAACAGCAATTAAGAGCACGTTGTCGATTTCAGGCATGGAAGATAGTAGGAGGTTTTACTTACACCCCTTCAGTATTTTGGGTAATATTGTGTTCACAAAAGTGTTTCTGAAGCACAGACGCACAATCAGCCCAAAGGCTTAATGTCTCTTTCACATTCTGAGGGCGAGGGCATAAAAATAGACTATTGTTACCCCATCAAAACACAATTCCCTCTTTTTTAAAATCAACCTGAGAAATGTAAGAAAATTTGTAGCGCAAGAAAGTAAATTTATCTGACGCAAGGTAGAAAAATTTTGTTCCACATCCTGGAAAACTATTCACATTTATCAACCTAGTCATCCCTACGATACAAGATCATAAGCTTTTCTTCTACTTTTACTCTAACTTCGTCTTTTAAAGCCATATTTGTGACAGATGAGACAATAGTTCATAATGTTTCTATCAAATAGTTTCTAATTGGCTGAAAATCTGTTCAATGAGATGTTAATAGATGAGAATAAAAGAGAGATAGAGTGAGGAGCTCTGCCATCCGGGAGGAGCTCGGAGTACAGCTGTTGCGTCTCCGGGTCGAGATAAGCCAGATGGGGTGGTTCGGGCATCTGGTCAGAATGCCTTGCTGGTGAGGTGTTTCAGGTCTGTCTCATCAGGTGACTCTAGAGGTAGACCGTGAACCTGCTGAAGAGACTATGTCTCACAGCTGGTCAGGGAAGACCTCAGGATCCTTCCAGGTGAGCTGGAGGATGCAGCCGGCGTGAGAGAAGCCTGAGTTTCCCGTCTGAAGTTGTTGCCCCCGTGATCCAGCCCCGGATAAGCAGAAGACAACGGAACAGAAATACCAGCAACAATGTGGTTATTTTCAATAGGTTGTTTGGGTTTGATGAAATATGCAAAGTACTGAGGGAACTAATAACTTTTTACAGCTCTTTCTAGAACTGTATGACAACTCCAAGTTTACCTGCTATTAAACGGTGTTTTTTGTTTCGGAGGATAGTTGCTTTCTGTTTGTTTTGTTGCTGGATTTAAACTGGTATATGCAGTAGATTCATCATGCCAGACAGGGTTGGATGACTTGCTGATTGGGCTTCTTTTTAAACTTGTGAGTCTTGCCTGAGTGCAGCTGATCTCTAATGACACACTGTCTGATGTGCAGTGTGTATTTTTGGACTGTGTCTGCAGCATGTGCTTTGGCATTGTGTTTGCAGCATTGTGTATTTGCATTTTGTGTTGTGTAGCTTGTGGGTTTGCACTGTGTATGTTGGCATAGTGCGTTTACTCTGTGTGTATTCACATTGTGTATGCTTGCAACATGTGTGCAGCGTTTTTGTCTAAAGCATGTGTGTTTGCAGTGTGTGTCTGTGTATGCATTGTATGTTGTTTGTACCATTTCAGTTTGCAGCATGTGTATATTTGCAGTGTGTTTGCAAGCGTGTTTACAGTGATTGTGTTTGCAGTGTGTGTTTGCACTATGTGTACGTTGCATGTGTACGCTTGCAGTTATAGTGTGTGTAGGATTAGGATATGCATGCAGCAAATGTGTGTTTTTCACCATGTGTCTCTTTGCAGTGTGTATACAGTATGTGTTTGTAGAGTCTGTTTGCAGCAAGTGTGTGTATGAGTGTTTGTAGTGCATGTGTCTCCAAGTGGGTGTATTGGCAGCTTGTGTGTACTTGCAGTGAGTGTTTGCATTGTGTGTGCACGGCTTCCCGCAGTCATAATGCACCTTCACAGAGACTAAAAAAAGAGCTGTATAATACCTGTAATCAGAGGGTAATTGCAGTAGCTGTTTGGCAGGAGACATTTAAAGCGATTTGGTTGGATGATTTGTGCGTCTGACACACATGCGTGTGTGTGCATAAGAATTACCGCTTCATCTCCACCTTTTTAAATCAACTTTTTATTGTGTCCACACCTTTATTTTAAGCCTTCTTGGCCACATCAGAGCAAGAACACTTCTGGGCTTTTCATCTCCAGCCTGTCTCCCAGTGGCCTTATTTTTCCCGAGCGCCGCGTGGAAACAAAGAAAGCATCCGTCATGTTGGCAGCACGACCCCATCAGTCACATCTACAAACAAACAGAGTGCTTAGAAAAATGGAGGGACTCTCTTCTTCTTTGACTTTTTTAGAAAAGAAGCAATATAACCTGGTTGACAAGAGCACAAAATATCTTCCCAGGTATCGGGGAAAGTACCGGAAGGCACTTGCGTCATGGTGTTGCCACGGTTACCAGCCAACCCTTAGAGAACTCCTGAGAGCACTTGTGAGATTGATCTCCACAGGATAACTTTGCATCCTGCTGGTTCAGTTTTAACCAGATCAAATAAAATCAAAGTTTTGATTGTTACGGAACATTTTTAGTTATTTTTCTTCGCTTCTTTGTTTAATCGGTCACCAGGATGGAAATAAATGTTGCTCTCTCTTGTTTTATTTGATATTTTTATCTCTGATGTTCCATTAAACGTTCTTGTATTCGCTAAGTCTCCTTCAGTTCATAAGTACCGGTTCATCTAATTAAATACAACTCATTAGTTAAACCAAAGCCGTCATGATAAGCAAGTGGTCTTTAATTAGCGATGCCTACTCTGAAGCAGGCAACTGATACAGTATGTGTTTTGGTGATCATGCCGACCGCCCGGTTGCAATGTTTTGTTGTCGTACTAAAATTACTATTGTTAGCCATAGTCACCAGCTGTGGAGGGTGACCGAAAGAAGGAGATCGCAGATACAAGCGGCCGAAATGAGCTTCCTCCGCAGGGTGGCAGGGCTCCCACCTCAGAAATCGGGTGAGGAGCTTTGCCATCCGGGAGGAGCTCGGTGTTGAGCCTCTCCTCCACCAGGTCGAGATGAGCCAGATGGGGTGGTTCGGGCATCTGGTCAGGATGCATCCCCGAGCGCCTCACTGGTAAGGTGTTTTGGGCACGTCCCACCGGGAGGAGACCAAGAGGCAGACCCCCGACTCGCTGGAGAGAGTATGTCTCACAGCAGGCAGGGGAACGACTCAGGGTCCTTCCGGGTGAGCTGGAGGATGCAGCTGGGGTGAGAGAAGCCTGGGCTTCCCGTCTGAGGCTGTTGCTCTTATGACCCGGCTCAGGATGAGCGGAAGACAATGGAACGGAATGGAACTAAGATTACTGGCCAGAGATGTTGTGATCTTTGTGACATGATGCTGCTAGAAGTATGAAGATGCTCCACTGTGCTATAGAGTAGGGATAGAGTAGAGTTACTTTTTTAATCCCAGACCTGAGAAATTTGGTCAGGTGAGCTATGTGTTCACAAGAATTGAACGTGACAAACTGGCATCTGTCTGCATCCCAGACAGGAAGTAGCTCATGGCTCCAAAAAGCCTCGGCGCCTCTATGTGTCAACTGAAAAATTATTCAGTTGCTGTTAATCTGGCTCTGTTACCTTCTCATGCATTCTGTATAGTTTGAATGTTGTGATGTGGAAGGAGGAGGACCCAAATGCAGGACATCAAAACAAGGTTAATTGAACAAAATTTGAGTAAGTCTGTAAAGTAAAGGGCACAGGATTAACTCAAGATTTCAAAAGTTCAAATAATACCAGAGTCCGATCATGGTCAGGCAACCAGCGGGCCCTGGCTGGAAGGGATGGTAATGACCCGACATGGAAGTTCGGGCTGATTGGCCTTAAATACATAGATAGCAGGGTCCACAGATGTGTGGCCTCAGGAATCAATCTCAGGTGTCCCTAATCAGGGTGATGAGGAACATCCAGGACTCCCTCTGGCAGCAGGCGAGGGGATCACAACGTTAAATTTTGTTTTGTCATTATTTTCTCCGTAGTTAAAGTTTTCAAATGAATAATTAGCCAATCAGACGCACCGATTAAAAACAAGGTCTCCAATAATAAGGGCATGTACCTTCGAAAGCAAACTACTGGTTGGCAAGGTGGTTGCCAATTCTGATTGGTTGCCTACATGACTAGACGCTCCCATGTGATTGTTATGTGTTTTAACAAGCAGACGAATGACTTTGAAAGTTTGCGTTACATTTATTGTAAATTTTTTTATCATGATTAGCTTCCGTTACGGTGCTGCACCTTCCTGGATAATTGGTTTTAAATAGAATAATAAGCAGTTACTTTGCGACATCTTTAATGTCCTGAAAGTCGACACGACATTAGTTTTCTTTCAAACTTTCCCACTGACCAAATTTGACCTTTCGTGCCATTTTTATTAATAACTGAACAGAACAGCATTGTGGGAAATCCTGCAAGCCCCGTTCTCATCCATCACCATTTATTATGTACTCATCCTAATTATACTGGTTCCCCTCAGATCCACTAATTTATTCATCAGCCTGCCCTCCAGAGCTCCAGAGGAACCACAAAGTGGATTAAAATAAAATGATAACTACAACTAAATATGGTATTTTAAATCCGCTGCTTACTGCGTAAATAATGTTTCTCAGTTTGTCATAATTAATCATGTCAAACCGAATCTCTGGAATGTTATTTTTAAATAAAAACAGTTTGAACGTTTCTGTTTGACAGAATGACCCAGTTTCCAGCTTCATGCTGAACGTCACATTTCTCCATCGCAGAACATTGCATCACAATAAAGTGTCACGCCTTCTAAAACACACATTGTTTGGTGCGAGCAGACAGCTGACGCAGCGGTTTTACTCAGAGGTTTGACATGCTGGTGTTTCTGCGGGAAGCTCGGTCACCGTGTCAGAGCCTGGAGGAGAAATGATGGAGACATATGAGGCAGCTTCACATGCACACTTTAACAAGACACCACAACCTCGCCGTGGGTTTGTCTGAGTGTGTGGCAGAGCTCTGGTTTCTTGGTGTGCGGGGTGTGTGTTGATGCCCTCTGACCTCAGCTCTGCTTTGGGTTACAGTTTGAATGCAAACCAGATTCTCCACTACCGCCTAATAAGTCACATTTGAGATTAACTGTAAATCTATTATATAAAAACAATTCAATAGTGAGCAAAATGCTGCTAAAAGCAAATAAAAAGCATGACTGCAGATGTTAGATGCTGCACAAATGTCTCATTTTTCTGCTGTTATGAAAATGCGGCTGTGTTTTGATGGAAAAATTGGCACCAGATTTTAATCTTTCCGACTAACTTCTAGTGTCAAAAGTACATTTTTTGCACGTTTTAGTAAATGAAAAAATGCCTCCAGTGGATCCTGGAGGGTTGCCCTTGCTCACCTCTACAATGTATTTTGTACACAAACAACTCTAGATCTTCTAGGAAAATGGATTTCGCTTTAATTTTTTTTAATGAAACAGTCGAGAGGAGCCAGATGGGGTGGTTCGTGCATCTGGTCAGGATGCCCCCCAAGCGCTTTGCGGGCGAGGTGTTTCGGGCACGTTCCACCGGGAGGAGACCAAGGGGCAGACCCCGGACCTGCTGGAGAGACTATGTCTCACAGCTGGCCGGGGAACGACTTGGGATCCTTCAGGGTGAGCTGGAGGATGCAGCCGGGGAGAGAGAAGCCTGGGCTGCCCGCTTGATGCTGTTGCCCCCGCGACGCGACCCCGGAACAAGCGGAAGATGACGGAACGGAAAGTTTCGGGATATTTCCGGATCTGAGGCTGATGGTAGTCCTATACTCACACAATTCGTTAACACTGGGACTGCCACAGCGGTCAATTTGACTGCACGTCACTTTAAAATGCTAATTAAAATAAATAAAACACTCATGTATTTTTTGTGTTCCAAAATTGAACATTTCAAAATTTTTAAGCATTTTATCTCCTCTAACCTGCTGCACCCCGGCAGCAGCTGACATGAAGCGTGCATTGGAAGTTATTGCTATGTTGCTATGCCAACAAAGACATTGCTATGGCCACACATAAGTGTGTGTGTGTATGTTTGTGGAGAGAGACAAGGAGGACTCTGACGCCTTTAAAGAAACATTTTAGAAAGGTTGAGTGAGATAATATTGAAGAGACACTATGAAGAGTGAAAGAAAATTGTTGTCTGAATAAAGTCTGGCATGTTTTCTAGATAAATCTTGAAAGTTCAGGTTAACATATTGGAATATAGCCTATCGTCAATTTTTAACGAGGTCATTTTTGAAGCAGCAGTGCAAAATGCGGAAAAAAAGTAGGCTATTGACAAATTAGATCATTTTACTTTGGTGTTTGCTTTTTTGTTATAGGTTTTAAAAATATTTAACATTTTATCATTATTATTACCGTACTTTAAAAATTGAGTGGTGTAAAAGTTTATTTTGCAATATAGCAGCGCAAAACATAAATAATTACATAGCGTCACATTGACGGTCATGGCGCTTGCAGGTAGATTTAGAACGTGGCGGTCCTAGTGTTAAATGGTGTGAAGCAAACAATCTGAACTAAGAAAATGCTGATAAACTTTAGACAAGTGGGAATTATCAACACTTACAACTTATTTGTGGTAAAAGTTCAATTATTTCAGTGTAAATTAAACAATTTCATACAACCTATACTTGATCGTATTTATCGGAAGTCTTCCTTTATGGAAGTTTGCCTTGAAGGATGAAAACAAGCTTTATAGGATTGTATAAACCTGCTCTAAAACAACACGGCTAAAATTTGAAGACCACCAAACTTCATGGAAGAAGCAAATGCTGAGAAAGCCAAAGTTTAACCTGGTTTAGCCTAAGGCACTCTTTAAATCCTGACTTTGTTTTGAAGCCTACAGGGCAGTGTTCTTTTTGTGTTGACCAGCAAGATCATCACACCACTTTTCAAAATCCTTTGTGTCCTCTGCAGTTAAACTCTTAAATCAGTAAGTATTGTGCACACTGTAATGGTCTGAGTCAATGGCCCTTGTTTATCAAAGTTGGACACATAAGTATACACAGAAAATACACCAACAGCATTTCTGAAGACGAGTGTACCTGTGCCTATAAGGTGTATGAAAGACATGATCTGCATAAATGGGGCTTAAAAGAAGCAAAATTATAATGAAGGCCTGTACGTACTGTATTGTGTATTCAGATCCATGCTCAGTCACACACTTATTCTGAGGGACGAAAGACAGCAAAGAAGAAGATTTTTTTTCAAATGGTGTGACGTGTTTACAAAGCTTTTTATTGTCTGTTTAGTCTTTTTTTAATGCTGTCATTTTAACGCGTTAATTCGATTAATTCATTACGCCGCATTTTAACGCATTAAAAAATTTACACAATTAATGATGACATCATAACAGTCGCGGGCCAATGCATGCGCATTTGAACTTTGGCCTATTGAATAACCCGTAGTCTTTTTGGCCGTCCTACATCGCCTGCGCTGGCAAATTAACAAGGCAGCAGTGGTCCAACACAACAGACATGGACAAGACTCGGGAGGATGAGACTGTCACAGGGGTGAATCCAGGGGGGGCGTGAGGTGCATGTGCCGCACGCCATTCTCTACCCCTTTTGATCCACACAAAAAAAGTGTTCTTACTACTATAATTATTATAAACTTTGGGCAAAATATGCACCAGAATGCAGAAAAATGACTTATTTTTCAAAACGTTCTAGGGGGTGGAGGGATGCCTCGTCACAGGGATGCCTCCTCAATTGCAGGCAATTTCTATTGTTGAAGATAAAAACGAACCTTAATGAACCCCAACCCTTGTTTCACTGTTTTTAATGATGCACCTGGCCTCATGAGGCACAGTTCACTAATAATAAATTTGATTTAAAATCTTCTCTTCTTACTGTATTCAATTGATTAGCAGTGGTGGAACCTAACGAAGTAAATGTACTTCGTTACTGTACTTGAGTAAAAAAATTGTGTATCTGTACTTTACTTAAGTAAAGTTTAAGACCTGTACTTTTACTTTTACTTCACTACATTTTCAGAGCAAATATCTGTACTTTTACTTTGCTACTTTTTAAAAGTGTGTTTCATATTTTTCGTTACATTTTCGTTCAGGAATTTGAAAAATACACAGTTTTTTTTTAGCGCATCTTGAAGCCGCATCGCCAAAATCAAAAGGAGCAGTTGATCAGGAGAAGACGTAATGAATTGAGAAACATTTTACGCATTCATTCAGCGCCAAAAACCTAACATCAAATATAGAACAAATTAAAAAGAGTCATAAGATTGTTGTTCGTTGTGTTTACTTCTAAATAAAAAGTTGAGCCATCGTTACACAGAGCAGGGGCGGATCTAGAATTTTCCAAAGGGGGTGGGGCTTTGACAAAGCCAATATGGTGACTGGGGGCCTCCCCCCCCAAAGAGTCGGGTCACACCCCTGCAGAGTATTTATCCTGGTTACCATGGTGACACTCTATAGCACAACAAATAACATTTGAATTATGGTCGAATACTTTTAGTTTTTACTTAAAAAGTACAATTTACACCAACTACTTTTGTACTTTTACTTAAGTAAATTTTTTGCCTAATTATTAAGTACAAAAAGTGAGTACTTCATCCAACACTGTTGATTAGTCATACAGTACAAATTTTTAATATCCTAGAATTCAAATTCTTTATCAGGAGACCTTTAGCAGATATGACATCAAAATGAGGTTAATTCGATTAATTTTTTTAATCGACTGACACCGCTACTTTTTTTCCATTTTTAATTCTTAATCCTGCCCTCTGAAACTTCTAAAGTTTTCTTGAATTCAAATTCAGATCTAAAAATGTCTGTTTCAAATCCTCGGAGGGTCTCTGTGGTCCAATCACTAAAGGCCAAAAATTAAAGGACATGTGGGTGGTGGTTTAACAAAGCCATCTTTATCAGATCAGTTTTTAATGAGCTTCAGAGTTTTTTTTTCTATCTGAAAGTGGACCATCTTTTTTTTTATTATTTTTAAATCCAGTTGTGTTAATTCTTTTCTCCAACATAAGGGATTGGAGTCTTCAGATGAAGCTTTTATAAAAATGAGAAGCTTTAGAAGAACAGGAAGGGATTTACAGGGAGTGTGTGAAGCTGTGAAGAGAAGGTACAGTCAGCATGTGTTGTAGTGATGATGATGATGTAAGAACACAGATCCAGTCTGACATAATGTGGTTTGTTAGCAGCACTACTTTAAAACTGATTGAATTATGAGACCAGAAGGAGCAGGACACGAGCTGGATGCCCTCACACATCCAGTTAGATGCTCACACACACACCAGTATCACCCAGACAACCCACATACACACAGTGTAGAGTAGGTGCTTATCCATGGATGAAACTTCAGCTTTTCTTCCAACCAGTCTTCCATTACATTATCACCTTACTGGGTCACACAGACCTTGTTTTCCACTCGGAGGACACAGACAATTCATTCCTCTCCAACTAAACCTGCAACCTTGGATCTGACTACTAATCATTCTTTTCTCAGGCAGAACCAGGAGATGAACACGGTGTTTTAATCAGCTTGATCAAACGAGTAAATTAAGGAATAATGCAGACGCATCGCTTGTCTTGTAGTGATGTGACTCGCTATGTAGCACATTGAAGAACAGGACCAGTTTGGTCCTTCAGAAAGAGTCCAAATAATCACGTCCGGTTTTTGTGAATAGTTTGGCTTCTGATATGTTTTATTTGGTAGGATTATTTGATGTTATTTAACTTTTAGTTTAGATTTTACACGCTTACTTGGTGCCTGTGTGCAAGCTTTTAATAAATTTCCAAGTCAAAAAGATCTACCAAAATCTTTCAAAAAGTAAAATACTGTACAGTCGCGTTCCATCATCTTCCGCTTATCTGGGGCCGGGTTGCAGGGGCAACAGCCTCAGACGGAATGCCCAGGCTTCTCTCACCCCAACTGCATCCTTCAACTCACCTAGAAGGATCCCGAGTCGTTCCCCAGCCAGCTGTGAGACATAGTCTCTGCAGCAGATCCAGGGTCTGCCTCATGGTAATTCGTAATTTTTCGTAATTCGTAATTTTATTTCGTAATCAGTCTCCTGTTACATCACTATATACATTAACAAAACAAATCCTCATACTCAAATAATACAGGTGACCAAGAACAGGCTGAAGCAAAAAAAAAAAATGCTTGTGTGCCCAATAAAGCTTAGCTTTTACAACACAGGTTACCTTGAAATAAATTTACAGAAAAGATGGAAAAAAGGAAAAAAAGACAAAAGCACTGATCCAGTGCTTTGGTCTCCTCCAGGTACCCAAAACTCCTCACCAGCGAGGCGCTCGGGAGTAATCCTGAGCCTTCCAATTGGAAAATATTTTCAGAAAAATACTGTAAGGCTAGATACTGAACACAAAAAAACCCCAGAATTTTAAAAGTAAAAAAATGTGCTTGTATTTAAGTTAGTCTAATATTTAGTTGACAAAAAAATTCTACGTGAGTATGCCACATTAAAAAACTGAATTTTGTTTTGCCTAATGGGCTTGAAAGTTTTGGAACAGTCACATTAAGTCATATTGCTACCCTAACGATCTGTACCTTTAAAAAGATTTACCCAATAACCCAAGGGAGATTTTCTAATACTGCAGAGAATTTCCCAAAATTTTCTGATAAGAAATACATGCAAAATTTCTTTTTTTTCTTTTAATGTAAAATGTGTTTGAAATATGACCCCAAGCTCTGTATTTTTTTTTTTTTGCTTTGGGTAAAGGAAATAGGGCTGTGCTATTTGGTTGCTGTGGTTACAGTAAACAAGCTAACATAGTACTCTGCCTTTGTGGAAAGTCCTGCATGTCTGGGAATAAAAAGACCAAATTTTACACTAATGATAAAAAATATGCCAATGTTTGTTTGTTTGTTTGTTTTTTTTTACATCTTAAGATCAGCCATTTATTTGCTTGGTAGCTACCGGTCGATGGTTCACGAGGTAATTATACTATATGTAAGGCACAGTGCTCTATGCGTGAACCATTGTCCAAAATGAATGGACGATGCAGAGGCACAACTTACTTCGGTGAATGTTACATAATGAAGATGATGTGCTGTAAGTCAGGGCCATTAAGGTCAAGGTCATTTAAATAGAAAATAAATGTTAAAATAATCATTAGTACCTTATTCAGTTTTCTACGATTTTATGTTTTTTATATACAGTATAAGAAGCAATGACGTTGCTGTCTTGGGTTAAAATTATGGAGAAGTCCACACACTCATCCATCTTTTTGAATTACTTGATTTGCGTAGTAGTTGGCGTACGCATGGATTCGGGCGTAAGCAAGCTTCATAAGCGTAGGCCCCAATCTCTAATGCGGAATCCAGTCATCCTGCAGAGGAAGCAATGATCCAGTGCTTTAGTCTAATAAATGCTAAATTTGTCTTTAAAAGAAGAGTTTGAAGGAGACCAAGAGGCAGACCACGGTCCTGCTGGAGAGGCTATGTCTCACACCTGGCCGGGGAGTGACTTGGGATCCTCCCGGGTGAGCTGGAGGATGCAGCTGGGTAAGATAAGCCAAGGCTTCCCATCTGAAGCTGTTGTCCCCGCAGCCCTGCCCCAGATTCGTCCCGGGGGAGGGATCTCTCTTTCATGTGGATCCCCTTGAGGTTTCTTATTTTTTCCCCACTGATGTTTTTTTTTAGGAGTTTTTCCTCACCGTGAAGGAGAGTCTAAGGGCATAAATGTGCTAGTCTTGTTTAGTTAGCATTTGTTAGTTATTTTTCTTGCTGTATATTTGTGTTCATACATTCCTCTTTTTCTTGTGAAGCCCATTGAGACGGAAATTCTGTGATTTTGGGCGATACAAATAAAATTGAATTGAATTGAATAAGTGGAAGATGACGGAATGGAAGAAGAGTTTATTGAATAAGAATTTATAGCTAGAAATCCTTTAGAATAGAACTGAAGTTCCTGTGGATCATAAAGGAGACCTTCTAATCTCATTTTCAGGACGTCCTGTTAGATGGAGACGTAAAATAAAAAAGAAAATCTATTTGAAATGTTTTAATGTGTTTCTTAAGAAAGGTCATCTTTTATTATCTGACCTAATTTAAACAGCTAAGGACATTTTTATCTAACTTTAATTTTTATCTAACATGCTCAGCCCGAGTTCACAGTCACCTTGAAAACAGAAGAATTTTTCGATTAAACCTCACTGAAGGAAACCTGCTCCGTAAAGTTTTGGTTTGGATCTTTGAGAATATTTAGTGCCTTTAAAGCTTGAAACAGAGTGAGAAACTAGATCTAGTCTGACTGCTCTCACTATCCAAACAAGCTCCTTCAGAAAGATTCATCAACCATTCTATGCCTCACAAAGAGGTGTAACACGCACACATATGCTGTCTGGGTGTAAGGGGCGGCTCGGTCTTTGGTTTATGTTCTCTGCTCCTTCATCCATCAGCTGACTCTCTACCCTTAACCAAAACACACTCACACACTAAGAAAAAACATTCAAACCAACCAACGTGTGTTTATGTGTGTGTCTATACTGTATGTGTGTATATGGGTACGCACATGTGTGTTTATACATGTGTTAGTCTCCACTTGTGTGTGATTGTATGTATCTGTGTGTCTCTATGTGCATACAAATGTGTGTATTGGCTACAGTATGTATGTGTGTGTAGGGATTTGTTTCTGTGTGAGTGCATGTGTGAAGTTTATGGATCGTCTCTGTCATTTTTACCACTCGTTTTTCAAATCTTCTTCTTCTTCTTTTAGCATTTCCCTTCAGGGGGCGCCACAGCAAGTCAGTTTCTTCCATCTAACCCTATCTGCTGCATCTTCTTCGGTCACACCAACTATCTTCATGTCTTCCTTCACTGTATCCATGAACCTCCTCTTTGGTCTTCCTCTAGGCCTCTTTCCAGGTGGTTCCAAATCCAGCATCCTTCTTCCGATGTACTCTCTCTCTCTCTCACCTCTGCACATGTCCAAACCATCTCAGTCTGGCCTCTCTGACTTTATCTCCAAAATCTCTAACATGTGCTGTTCCTCTGATCCTGTCCATCCTGGTCACTCCAGAGAGATCCTCAGCATCTTCATCTCTGCTACCTCCATCTCTGTTTCCTGTCTTTTCTTCAGTGCTACTGTCTCTAGACCAATCAGCATGGCCGCTCTCACCACGGTTTTCTACACTTATTTTTTCATTTTAGCTAAAACTCTTCTATCACACATCACACCTGATACCCGTTCCAGCCTGGCTGCACAGGCTTCTTCACCTCTTTTCCACACTCTCCATTGCTCTGGACTGTTGATCCTAAGTACTTAAAATCTTCCACCTTCTTTATATCTTCTCCCTGTAACGTCACTTTTCCACTCGTCTTTCAAATATCATTTCAAAATTATTTTTAATATTTTTACACATTGTCAAAAAAACAAAAAACAAAAATGTTTGTATCTGCTTAAAACCATTTCATCAGAAGTGTTGAGAAAACTTTCACCACAAGGTAGAAGAGTTTTTGTGCTCAGGGTGGACGTGCATATCAAGACATGTTTCATACCTGCAAGGTTTCAAAGAGTGTGTTTCTTTTGCAAAGATTTGTTAAAGTTTTATTGTGATGCGACCACGCGGCTGCAGCCTGGATGAAGGCTGTGTATGCTGCTCTCTGGAGTGATGAATATAAATCTCTAACTGCATGAACGAGCATCCTGCTGCTTTTTTTGTAGCCTTCAGCAGTAAACTTATGTTCCAGGATTTTTTACTGCTCTGCTCTTCTCGTAATGTTCACATTAACCTCCTAATTAAACAATTTCTGGCCCATTAAAAGCATAATATTTCTTATAAGCAGTCTCTACTGAGCTGCTACAGTCCGTTTACCTCTGGAGCGGTAAGATTTGATACGGGGCGGTAGTTTTTTATGGTTGCCACCGACACGTAGAAAGCTGCTCCGACATGCTTTGTGTGGAAATTGATTGGCTGCTGCTGCTTCCTGCTGTCATCATAAAAATCATTTTTTTTCTTTTGGAACACAATTTCTTTTCATACCACCTCAATACAGATGATTTATTTCGTACTTTATTTATTCAACTGGATTTGATTTCATCAAGTTGACACTATCAGGATGAAATATAAAAAAAAACAACTAGAAAAGAAGTTTTTTTTTCCCTTTTATCTACTTTGACATTTAAAGTGTGATGTAAGCCATCTTTCTCCCCTGCTGGTTTAGTCTCTTTAGAAACCACTCGGACCCCTCAGAGCACATTGTTGCCATGAGAAAGAAATCATAAATAAGAAAGCTCGAGGTAGCACAAAAAAAAAACAACCTCCATTCTTCCATGTTTTTGATCAAACGTTAAAGCAGAAACACTGGACTGTTTAAAAGATGGAGAGCCCAGCATGACGTCACCAGGACCCTGATCCACACACTTACTGCCAAACAATCTGGTTGTTTGTTGAGATTTTGGCTCAATATTTCCAGATGAATGGTTGAATTTAGCTGTTGGAACACAAATGGAGGGAAAACAAAAACAACACGATCTCGTTCCAGGTTCACTAGTAAGCGTGTATGGAAACAAGCCGAGCGCCAGTCAGGTCCAGGTTAGAACAGCAGCCAGAAAACATCAAACCAAGAGGTGAAAAAAACGAGCTTCTCTGGTGTTTACGCCTTAAAATTAATCAATAAAATTAGATTAAGTTGTGGAACAAAAACAACTATATGAACCAGAGCTTGGTCTGCGTAGCCGGCAGCATGCCGATTTCATTTCCAGAGAGAGTTGGACTCCGCCAAGGCTGCCCTTTGTCACCGATTCTGTTCATCACCTTTATGGACAGAATATCTAGGCGCAGCCGAGGCGTTGGAGGGATCCAGTTTGGTGACCTCAGGATCAGATCTCTGCTTTTTGCGGATGATGTGGTTCTGTTGGCTTCATCGAACCGTGATCTCCAGCTCTCACTGGATCGATTTGCTGCCGAGTGTGAAGCGGCAGGGATGGGAATTAGCGCCTCCAAATCCGAGACCATGGTCCCCAGAAAAAGGTGGAATGCCCCTTGCGGGTCAGGGACAGGGTCCTGCCCCAAGTGGAGGAGTTTAAGTATCTCGGGGTCTTGTTCACGAGTGGTGGAAGGATGAAGCGGGAGATTAACAGGCGGATCGGTGAGGCGGCAGCAATAACTAGGACGCTGAATCGCTCCGTCGTTGTAAAGAGAGAGCTGAGCCGAAAAGCAAAGCACTCGATTTACAAATTGATCTGGGATCTTACCCTCCTCACCCCCCCCACCCCGCATATTCACCAGCTGTGGGTGACCGAAAGAATAAGATCGCAGATACAAGCGCAGGGTAGCTGGGATCTCTTTCAGAGATCGGGTGAGGAGCTCTGCCATCCGGGAGGAGCTCGGTGTGGAGCCGCTCCTCCTCCAGGTCGAAAGAAGCCAGATGGGGTAGTTCGGGCATCTGGTCAGGATGCCCCCCGAGCGCCACGTGAGCGAGGTGTTATGGGCACGTCCCACCGGAAGGCTGTTGACCCGGGACCCAGCCCTGAATAAGCAGCAGACTACGGAACTGAATTGAATGTGCTACTTCATCCACCATCATGTTATATCTACCGTATTTTCCACCCTATAAGGCGCACTGCATTATAAGGCGCACCTTCAATAAACGACTATTTAAAAAACTTTTTCCACATATAAGGCGCACCGCATTATAAGGCGCTACAGTAAAGTCTGTTCAAGTTTGTCCTCTAACTGTGGCCATCTCGCTTTGTACCACGGAAACTCTGTTTAGTCTTGTTTACTTGGTGCAGCGCATCCTCTTGCTTCCTCCACTTCCTCATCATTGATTCATTGATGTTAAACTCTGTCGCTGCGGCCAGAGATCTTAAGCCTGACCCAAAATTCGGGTCGGGTCGGGCCTAAAGATGTCAATCATTACGTTGGTCGGGCTTCTCTCTCGCTGACTTTTTTTTTTTTAAATAAATATATTTTATAAAATGTAAACTAAAACAATGTGTGAGTACTAAACTAAGGAATACTTGTTATAAAATTAAAAATTTGGATAAAACAGAGAAGTAATGTTTTACTACTAAACAGGATCCGCAGAGCCAGTTCATCCTCTGCACACGTGAATGTCTCTTATTTTGGTAATCCTCTCCTGCGCACGTCTTTATTTTATTTATTTTTAACTGGTAACCCCGATACGAAGGAGTAAGAAGTTATGGATAAACTAAATTGCTTTCATACGACACCAAAAAGACTGGCACCTCGACGCTGAGCAGGCATTTAAACAGTTGGACTGGCAAAAGTGATGATCGCTATTTTATTATTTGTTTCAAAGACTGTCCCTCCTCTTCACGCTAAGCAGGCCATCACAGACAAGTGTGTTAGGGTCCGATAGTGTTATTTATTTATTTTTTTTTAATTAAAAAGGCGTGTTCTTGAAAATGTTCCAATTTATAGTTTTTTATAAATAATATTTTTTTTTTTTTTACCGCGAGCCCGCGGTTTTAATATCCGGGGCTTGGGTCGGGCTGGATTTTTTAAGTCCGATCTTCCCACTGGCTGTGGCTATATTCCCGTGTTCTACTGCGTGACCGATCACCTTGAGTTTAAATTCTGCGGTGTCTCTTGGTAGAAGCCATTTCCGGGTCTTTACACAAACACACAAATGGAAATGAGACGCCCTTTCATGTATCCCAGCATGCACCGCGCACTACTTCTTCTGCGGGGGAAATGGAGTCGGCGGCAGCTTACCGCAGTTGCGACACCTGTTGTAGCTCAATATTAATCCATATATAAGGCGCTCCGGGTTATAAGGCGCACCGTGGACTTTAGAGAAAATTTAAGGTTTTTAGGTGCGCCTTATAGTGCGGAAAGTACGGTAGATATATATCAATATATACACCTGTTTTTGTAGCCTTATGATCTTGGGAAGGTTGAAGTCCTTTCAAGGTGTGATGGAAGTATATTTTAGACAGCTTTGCAATACTCTGCCCATCCGTCCATATAATTAACATCACTACTACATGCTTTCTGAAGCCTTTTCTAATCAGGTTTTCATCTGTTGCTGCTGTAAACAATTAATGAAGATCAACTTTTCCAACCAAATAACCTTTGCCTTTATGATTCTAAATCAGGGCTTGATGAATAATGCACAGGTGCATCTAAATGTTGTCTCCTCAGGTGAAAACCATTAAACTTTCATCGGCGTCTGCAATCAGACGATCAACTCTCAGATGTAAACAGGTCTGATTTTCTTTCAAAGCAGATTTTTCTTGTTAATTTTCTCTGCAGCAGCAGCAGCGTTGCTCGTCTGCAGAGTGACGAGGTGCACGGCGAAACACGGCAGAATGCTTTTACAAATGGGACTAATAACACGTTTTAATCAGACTCCATTAAATACCGGTTTGTTTGTAGAATTAGAGACGGAAATAATAACATACAACGTGATGCTTTAGTGAAACAAAACTAAAAATGACATGCAGCTCTCTTTGTTATTGTGTATTGTTGCCATGGTTGCAGGTGTTATTGTGGTCTGTGGTTTGGTAAATTGAAAAGCTCAGCTTCTCTTTTTATGAATGTCAGCAGCAGCCTGCATGTTTTCTTAGCTGGTTTTTCTCCTCCTGTACACTTTTCACTCGCCAGGTTAAATGAGTCCGTGTACGAATATACAAATATTGTGTGTAAAAATATACATTTTGATATATTTTTTTTAAAGTTGCCATGAAGCGGTGTGCAGGTGGAAGGAGGAGGACCCAATTGCAGGACAGAAAACATGGTTTATTTGCGAATGGCAGTCCAGTAATGCTGTGAAAGAAGAACATAAAGTTTTAGTGGCATGGCAAGAGGTTGTTGTTTCAGAATGTGTTTCATGGACAGGCAACCAGGGAGACCCAGCTGAAAGGGATGGTATGACCTGACGAGAATGTCTGGGGTGATTGCCCCTAAATAGGTAACTAGGTAACAGGGTTCACTGGTGGGTGGCATCAGAATAATCATCCTCAGATGTCTCAATCAGGGTGATGAGGGAAGGTCCAGGGCTCCCTCTGGTGGCAGGTGAGGGGATTATGACAAAATGAACGTGGCTGTTGGAGACTGTAAAAAGTTTTTAAGAACTCTAAGGTCCTTTTTGAATCTCATGAAGTGATGATTAAAACAGTTAATTACAAACTTCTGCTCAGGTTTTTTTTTTTTTGCTGTACAAGAAAAGTTCAATCGTTCATGTTTTATAATAATAACCCACAGTCCGCTGATTTATGTCTTTTTATTTTAATTTAGCTACAAAATGAAGACATATAAGTCTATTTATTCTTCACAAGCGTTTAGCTTCCTCTCATGAGGCAGCGAAAAGCAAAATTACATCTCGAGACATAAGAAACAGAGTTGAAACGAGTGCAGAGGGAATTGTGATCCTAGATCAGAACATTATGTTCATGTTTTATTTCCTGTGCAGGTGAATATGCCAGAGCTGGCCTTGCTGCGCTTTGTGGTGCTGGACGATGATTACATCGGGGACGATTTCATCGGTCAGTACAGCGTGGCCTTCGAGTGCCTTCAGCCCGGCTACAGGAATGTGCCCCTGCTGGGTTTGGCAGGAGACGTCCTTCCCCACACAAGCCTGTTTGTTCACGTGGCCATCACCAACCGCAGAGGAGGAGGGAAGGCCTATCGGCGTGGCCTGTCTGTGAGGAGGGTGGGGCGGCGTGGAAGGGAGTATGTGACCCTCAGACACACTGGTATCAAGGCGGTGGATGAGACCTTCAAGCAAGCGAGTGGACCCGTTAGAGAGGCTACGGACCTGCGAGAGGATGCTCAGGTGAGGCAAACTTGGTGTTAAAATATCTGTGTGATTAGGTATGGCGTCCTTTGGGATTAACTTGAGGATCAGCGGCCTCGTTTAGTAAAATTTGCAAAAAAAAGTGTTTTTTTTGGCTTTTTTTGCTCAGCTCTACAATATCATTTACACCACGTCCTCTTCTTCTTCTTCATTTCCCTTCAAGGGTCGCCCTAGCAAGTCAGTTTCTTCCATCTAACCCTATCTGCTGCATCTTCTTCGGTCACGCCATCTATCTTCATGTCTTCCTTCACTGTATCCATGAACCTCCTCTTTGGTCTTCCTCCAGGCCTCTGTCCTGGTGGTTCCAAACCTAGCATCCTTCTTCTGATGTACTTGGCCTCTCTTCTCTGTACATGTCCAAATCATTTCAGTCTGGCCTCTCGGACTTTATCTCTAAACTCTCTAACATGTGCTGTTCCTCTGATATACTCATTTCTGAGTCCATCCTGGTCACTCCCAGAGACATCCTCAGCATCTTCATCTCTGCTACCTCCATCTCTGCTTCCTGTCTTTTCTTCAGTGCTACTGTTTCTAGACCAATCAGCATGGCTGGTCTCACCACGGTTTTGTACACTTTTCCTTTCATTTTAGCTGAAACTCTTCTGTCGCACATCACACCTGATACTTTTCTCCACCCGTTCCACCCTGCTTGAACACGCTTCTTCACCTCTTTTCCACACTCTTCATTGCTCGTTTACACCACGTAAACTTCGGACTTATCAAAAACATAAACCTGCAACAACTCTCTGGTATAAGTCAACTCAAAATCCATCCTTCCCCAACCACGCCTCTCGATCTCCTAATATGGATCATGCAAATAACGTTTTGCATATGGGATGGTATTTATACTCGCCGGGACCAGCTGTAATCTTTATGACGAGATTTTGTGCTGTGGTGCTGTAGTCCAGAGGCACAAGAGAGTGGGAGAGGTCACCATGACGACTGTTATTGACACACACTGATCTGTCAGTGATATTTTAAAAAAAAATAAATTCTGACCTTAGCGCAGTAACAAAAAAAAAGACTAGCCGCTCTCTTGGAATCCATGTCAGCTACTGACGGTGGTCTGACTGCTAGCTTGATATTTTCAAATTATTATAACTATTTTTATTAATTATCTTTAAAAGTAGGATGTAAAATATTGCATAGGAACGAATGCACAGCAAAAACTGGTTCAAACGTGTCGACCAACATTGTGCACGTCTCCCACTTTTCTGTGATGTGGCCTATTTTTCTTACGTGTATTTTTTAATTGTTCCCTTGTGCTTTTAAATGCTTCGTTTTTCTGTTCTCAATTGACTTTAGATTCTGTGCACAAGTGTTTCCTTTTCTCCACGTCTTGCAATTTACAAACTCCCACACCTTTATTTATTGCTTGATTTACATACGTAGCCGACATTCACACAGACATTCTCCATAAATGAGGCCCCAGAAAATTTGAAAAAGTGACCCCAATTAAAAAAAAAAACTTTGATTATTGTTTACCAAATGAGGGATAGTCTGGTGTTATGGTCGCCATGGCAGATGGTAAGCAGACTCAACCCTCCAGGTATTTTCTTTACACTTTTTTTTAGACCATGATGGCATTAAAAAAAGCTTTTTAATCTCATGTGTTAGTTTTTTATAGAATGATTCAACAGTTTATGAAAAAATTGTGTTAGTATTTCTTCTCCTCTTCGATGTGACCATGAAGGAGAGCTTCCTACATCGATGACTCTTTATGTCGCTTTAAGCATTTCACACACTCCCACCCATCGGAGTCTCTCCTCCATCTATGGTTTGGGCAGAGGATGGGTAGTTCACTCAGGACTTGAGTTAAATTTTAAAGGCGGAGGAGATGACCAATCAGACTTTTGTCAGTTACATATCCTTGAGAATGAGACCGCCTCCCACTCTGCTGTCTTTAGCTTATGAAGAAACCGCCACAGCTGTGGCTTATAAAAGGCATTGCTTCACTCTCCTCCTTTTGGGAGGGTCTGCGTGACTTTTTTTAAGGTGAGATTACACTTTCTTGTCATTGTGGACAAGGAATGATAGGCTCTGGCTTATTTAATCATTGCAAACGCACAGCAAAAATGCCTCCAGCTTGAGGTCTGTACAGATCTTCAGAAGTGAAGCCCCTGGACTTTTGATCGTTTTTTCTGTGAAAGTATCAATTCAAAGTTTAATTGAATTGAATATAATTAATAATCCCCAAGGGAAAATTTGAGTGCTGCAGTGCAAACACCTTGATGCCCCCTCGCCCCTATCCACCAGCGTCCCAGTCCGGTCGCACTGTGTCCAATTTGGCAACCCAAAAGCTGGAGTTCGGAATGGGTCCACAAAGCCACACCGCAGTGACAAACGCAAAACTGTCCTCTCTGTATTTTACTGGGTCCGAGTGAGTACCTTTAGTTCTTCAAGCAAGCCAGCGGACGTTTCAATGGAAACCGCAAAAACACAGGGCCTGAAGCACTCTAGACAGTCTCCTTCTCCACACCTCCTCCAGATCGACCCCTACTCCTCAGCCCCCCTGGGACCAAACCGACTCCTCCTGCCACGACGGATGTGACTTCGAGAGCCAGCAGCTGGTCGCGCACGTCAACATGCATGTCAACAGTGGAATGACTCCACAACCAGCTAGCTGTTGGGAGCTAGCCGGACGATATCTAAAAAAAAAAAACAGCTGTCCGACACAAAATAACAAAGTCCAAAATATATTATGATATTCAATATTATTGAATATTTTCTTAAGCTAATTCCCCAATTTCATGTCCTGATTCTCTCAGATCAGTGGTCCATTGTCCATCTTTCTATCTGGCATGTTACTGACCTGCTGACATAACCTGATTACTTTTATAAACGCCTCCAGGTGTGTTTAGATCCTGAGTTTATTCTGGATGAGAGATGTAATCTAATGTTTGGCTCTATCCTGAAAACCTGCCACTACTGACACCGCCGCTGTGGCAGATGCTCATCAGCAGTTCTGTAAAAATGATTGTGAAACCTGAGCCCATCTGGACTCAGTCATGGAAGATTCTGACTAATTAAACTATTCTGTAACACCAGATTTTTCAGCTGCATTCAACTTTTAAAAGTGAAGTAAAATCACTTTAACTATAACCCCAAAATATGATTGAGGATAATTTGTCTCGTAGAACCAGGCAGCAGAGGATAAGCGTCATCCATGTTCTTTACAAAACTGTTAAACATCCGTTTGAGTTTTTAGTGATTAAATCATTGATAAAATACCAGTAATTACCAAGTTTTTGCAAAACTTGGGCTTGATTTTATAACTTATTTTGATTTTTACAAACTATACTTAAGATTTTACAAACTGATTCCGGATTTTTTAAAAATTTGGATTTTTTTTTTACATACTCTATTGATCCCCTTCCAGGAAAATTTGTGTGCTGCACTCCTACACTGCAGCAGGCTGCCATGACAACGCCAATGGTGAGAGAAATGGGGGAGTTAGGTGTCTTCTCCAAGGACCCTAGACAGGAAGTCAGTGGGAATCGAACCCAAAATTCCCACCGACCGGATGTTCCGGTTAACTTCACTGGGTCACTGAGCATTCTGAGGGTGAATGCTCTACCACTGAGCCATCGTCTCCCCGTTTAACTACAGTGATTCCAAATTTTGCTAACTTCATCTTTTCCGTTCTGTTCTATTTCGTTACCTTCCGCTTATCCGGGGCCGGGTCGCGGGGGCAACAGCCTCAGACAGGAATCCCAGGCTTCTCTCAACCCGGCTGCATCCTCAAAATCAAAACCAAACTTTATTTATAAAGCGCTTTTCATGCAAAAAATGTAACACAAAAATGCTTTACAAGTTAAAAACCCCAGAACAAAAAAACAAAATAAGGACAAGTCCCTTACCCACAGATAAAAACCCACACACCCATACATGTACAAATACAAATAGAGCACACACCCTCATACGTGTATGTACACAGGCACACATACAAACTCACTTAAAAATGCAACAGGCTAAATGCAGATGGAACACTTGAGTAAACGGTATCTGAAGAGCCACCGCAGCAGGAGACGAGACACACCTGTGATCACCGGCCATGATCGAAGGCCCCGGATAGAAGACTAGGCCGGAACCCTTTGGTGAGGATCAGCTCACCCGGAAGGATCCCGAGTCATTCCCCAGCCAGCTGTGAGAAATAGTCTCTCCGGCGGGTCTGCCTCTTGGTCTCCTCCTGGTGGGACGTGCCCGAAACACCTCACCAGCGAGGCGCTCGGGAGGCATCGTGACCAGATGCCCAGATAACTTCATCCTAGATTGACTAAATCAAAAAACTGATATAAATCTAGCCTCAGAAAGAATGTAAATCCTCATAATGATCGAAACAGCTACGACATGGTCATTCACACAAGGTTAGAAATATCTAAGGATTTAAGTGACAGCTTAATTTGATCATTTTTGGGAGAATTTTACAATTATTTTTAGATATGTGGCTCATTCTGATGAAATGAAACTCATAAAGGACTGTTATAATTATTACAAAATAACAAAGGCCTTAAAGTGAAACTGATTACATGCAAACAAAGCTTTGAGTCTCTAATTCTTTTCATTTACTGCCTTCAGGTTAATTGGTTTGAACGTTTTTCTGACCACTCGCTCTTCGTTTTACACAACCTAACTGTTCTCCTGTTAACTCTCAACAAGTGAAGCTTGTTAATTCTGTGAAGCTTTCATGTTGAAAACCTGAGTGAGTGAAGTCTACCTGAGACGTGTCTGCAGGGTAAATGAGAAAGGATGAAGAGGACGGTGATGACAAAAGAGCCGGTCAGAGGAACAAAGGAAGTGGAAAAAAGGTTCTAAAAATACATTTAGATTTAAGAGCTGCTTCCACCAGCTTTATACTGAAATGAACATGTTCAAGAAGACCATTTGTCTTTTAGAGATGTACTCACCAGTTCATTAGATCCAGCATAGAGTCGTCTTTAACCTTGAATGACCTTAAAGCAAAAGTTTTTTTGGGGTAAAAAACAAGGAATCTTTTGTTTGCTCAGAACAGGGATGTTTACAAAAAAAAAAAACGGTTAATAATGCATTCATTCAGTTTCACTTCCAGTTTTGACACGTAATCCCCCCTCTGCTTTGTCCGGGGTGAGTGCACAACACGTCGTAAATTTTGTTCATGATTTATGCAAATACAGTACGTAGTATGTCCAGTTAGCAAAACCAGCGCATTTTAAAAATATTCTTATTTTGGTGAATTTAAATTAAAAAAAGGACTTCCTGTTTGGACTGAGCATGAGCAGAGTACACGAATGCTGCGAAAACCCTTCCTGCTTACAGTACGTTGAATTGTGGGTGTGGTGGAGAACAAAATCCATGGCCAAAAACAATATGGTGTTTGAATCTCATTCAAATACTGGCTTACGGACTTTCAAATGACTCAAAAATACATGATTGAAATATAAAACATGGACAAAAAAACTGTTTTTTCCCCCACAAGACGCCATCATGACTATTTTTGTGATACACAAACACACATTGTCAGAAAAATGGAAACGGCAACTTATTATTGAATTGAATAAACTTTATTAATCTCGAAGGGAAATTTGAGAGCTGCAATGTAAACACCTCAATGCCCCCTCGCACCTATCCACCGGCGTCCCAGTCCGGTCGCACTGTGTCAAACCTGACAACCCAAAAGCTGGAGTTCGGAATGGGTCCACAAAGCCTGGCTGCAGTGAGAAAACCAAACTGGCCTCTCTTCACCAGGTCTTATATTTTCTGGTTCACATCCCAAATTTGCTTTATTTACGGGTCTTTAGCAGCTATGGAGGCAGTGAAGTCCCTGTGAAGATGATGAGATTTTTCTGACCTGCCAAAAGTGACGTTAAATTAAGTTTCACTGTGTTCAGAAAGAGATACGGAATTGACACGGTCAGGAAACAATCTTCACGTAGACTGTGTTGGTTAAACATCCACAGCATGAAGGTTGATCCAAGGCAAATGGATCCATACCATACTGTCAAGATGTTTTCAGCAGATTCCGAGCTGAAACGGAGAGTCATCAGACCAGCAAAACTCATCCATCTTCTCTCGTCCAATTTTAATTGTAAAGCATTCGCTCAATCAATGGATAGGTTGAAAATTTTGAAACACCAGACGAAACAAGCAGTGACATTCAGAGTTTCTTAGATCATTGTTCTTCATTCTGATGCTCAGTTTGAACTTAAGCAAGTCGACTTCACCATGTCTACACGACTAGATGCTGCCATGAGGTTGTTTGGTTACATACGGTATTTGTGTAAACAAGCAGATATATGATAGATAGAAGATAGATGACAAACCCTGTGGGGTAGCCGGTGGCTCAGTGGTAGGGCGTTTCCAGAAGTTCGCGGGTTCGCATCCCACTGAGTTCATGTCTAGGATCCTTGGAGAAGACACCTAACCCCCTGTTTCTCCCACCATTGGCGCCGTCGTGGCAGCCTGCTGCGGTGTGATGCAGCACACAAATTTCCCCGGTGAGGGATCAATAAAGTATACATTACTGTAAATCATTATAAATTCAGATCCACAATAAAACATTTAGATTTTAAAATACCTTATCAGAGCAGGACAGACTGACCTTAACCTTTGAACATTCCCAGGTAGCTAAATGGTTTTTTACAAAAGGTCCATCTCAATCCTGATACTGTTCCCAGACCTGGCCGGGGTCTCCTGGCTGTTGTCCTGGTGATTATATAAAACCATCATTTTTAGCTGGTCCAGATGCAGGTGGGAGCCCATGGTGCATTCTGGCTGCTACCAGATCACCGCTGTGTGAGCAGACACTTGGCCGCAATGTATTTGATCCAACTGGGCAGCTTTGACCTTCCACAGCAGCTGAGAGCCAGCCTGGTTTTCTAGATTTTTCAAACACGATGCAATCCAACAGAAAAGCTTTAGCACGGAGATGCTAAAAATGGAGACTCCATTCCAGCCTGTCTGACCTGTCAGCATGTCTTCCTCCTGCACTTTGTTTGTTATCAATAGTTTCTGCAAAGTTTCTTCTGTTTGTTAGTTTCACACCAGTGTTCAATATTTCTGGGAGAGCTCTAACCCAATGTGAGCTCCTCATAAGAATACAACAAAAAAAGATGGGGTGTCAGGATTTGGTGATGTAGAAGGAGGAGGACCCAAATGCAGGACAACAAAACAGGATTTTTTAACCAAAAGCCCAGTAAAGCTGTGAGGCAAAGGGCACAGGATTAACTCAGGATCAAAAAGTTCAAATAATATAACAGAGTTCGAAGATTAAACTTAAGGTCAGGCAGCCAAGAAGCCCTGGCTAAAAACGATGGTGTTTGTGACGAGGACCCAACAGAGAATTCTAGGGGATTGCCTTTATATAGGTAGCAGGATCCACAGGTGTATATTATCAGACCAATCATCCTCAGGTGTCCCTAATCAGGGTAATGAGGTAATGTCCAGGGCTCCCTCTGGTGGCAGTGGAGGGGATCAAGACAAGTGGTGGGCTACCTTAGCTTCAGCCGACAGATGAAGCTAGCAATTCATCTGATTACTAAAATTCAGATGAACATATTGCCATTAAGCTCACTGGATTGTTACAGATCGTACAGATCTGAAAACAAACAGTTTTTGGAAGAATAAGTTATTTAATTATGTTAATAGTGATCAGCTGGATATGGGACGTCTCGATTTGTGAACTGTTTTAAAACCTGCAATGAAAAACATTTTAGAAAAAAATGCAATCAAGACAATTTTTTGGGTTCATTTTCTCCAAAGTTTTGAAAAAAAAGAAAACAAAAGCTAACCAAAAGCGATCATTCAAAATTATGGTTGCGTCTTTATCATTTTTATGCTAGACCAGGAGTGGGCAAACTTTTTAGGTTGTGGGCCACATTGAGTTCAAACATTTGACAAGGGGGGCCGGAACAGGAAGAGAGGGAGGGCATGCTTTCGTAACTGCTAGATTAAACCGATAAAATGGCGTTTTCCATTGAGCGTTAAATTTCAAATCTAGCTGCGCTAGGTCTGAAATCTAGTACAATAGTGCTTAAAAACGTGCATTTAGAGGCGCTAGGTTTGAAATCTTAGTGCTTGATGTAACATTTGCTTGTTTTAAAATCTAAAACGCTTGTTTATGTGCGTGTAATGGCCCTTATGGCTTTCCATATCTATGCACATGGTTTATTTCGCATCATGGAAACACACATTTTATTGGGAGCAGTGTTGTTGTTTTCTCAACAAAGTCAATAAATCTAGAGTGCGTCATCTAGTGAGAAAACATCAGAATTGCAGGGGACATAAAACATTAACAAGGCTATTTATTTAATTTTTTCAAGTTCAGTGGGCCGGGTTAAAACGTTTAACAGACCGGATGTGACCCGCGGGCCGTACTTTGCCCATGCCTGTGCTAGACTGTATCAGGATTATTATGGACTATAGACATATATAGAAGTCAAAAAGTTTACAGCTCGTATGTTTTCTTTTCTTTAGAAACCGGGTGCAAATGGCTTTTTGGGTTTTAAAGGTTGCAGACCTTTGTCCTACACACACAGACACAAACCACACACACAACCACACACACACACACACACACACACACACACACACACACACACACACACACACACACACACACACACACACACACACACACACACAAACTCTAATATAACACATCCCGCTTGCTGTCCAGCTGTGGTCTCGTCTGTCGTGCTTGGAAATTATCCATCACACACCTGTTCTCACACACACTCGGTCCTGCAGATGGAGAGTGAGAACGCCTCCAAAAGTGTTCTATTAATTGATTGAAAAGGTTTCTTTACCCCGTCACCCCCTGTTGTGTCATCTGGAGAACTCGTCTCCCACATTTTTAAATCCTGCTGTGGCTGAAAAACATTTCAAATGATAGAATATTTGTTCTTTGGTTTTGTCTTCTTTTTTTTTTTTTTTTTTTTTTTTTTTTTACAAATGTCTTTCAATTCAGGGATTTTTGATGATTAAGTGAACCGTGTGTGTTTTTGTGTGTATGCTTTGGTGTTTTATTGGATATCTCTGTGTCTGTGTGAATGCAGGTGTGTGTGTTACTGCACTCTGTGTAGGTGTGTGTTTCTGTGTCTATGTACACTATGTGTCAGTGTGTCTGCACTGTGTGTGTGTGTGTGTGCGTGTATAATTTTGTGTGCATGTGTCAATAGGTGTGAGTGTTTCTTTGTGGGTGTGTGTGTCTAGGTGAGTTTAGGTGTGTGTTTTAGTGTGTATGTGCGTGCATGTATGTCAGCGTGGATGTAGGTGTGAATGTGTCTATGTGTTGGGGTGCACGTTTGTGCAAACACAAGTACGTATGTAGGTGTGTTGTTTCTTTGTGTGTGACTATCTGTCAGTGTGTTAGTGTGGTATGGTGTGTGTCCTAGTGTGTGTTCTGACTCTGTCCATCGTGTCTTCTTCAGATCACTACGGCCTGCTTTAAGGAGCAGTGTGGGCTCCCTCCTATGGCCAAACTCAAGCAGTGCATCCAGAGTCTGGCCACCAGGCTGCAGACCCCTGAGGGCCCCATGGGGGCCACCATGGTGCTGAGAGAGGGGTACCCCTGTCTGGAACCGCTGGTCAGCCTCTCGGAAACGACACGTAAACTGCTCACAGCCTATGACACGGTCAGTATCTTGAACCCGTTTTATTTGACTTTTTTCAGACATATGAAACATTTCACTCATAATTTCTGACTGAAAACATCAGGACTGTGTGTAACGACAGCAGAATGAGATGTGTGATGACTGAAGTAACATATTTTAACATCTCAAAGGAGATTTAAACTATCTATTTCCAGATTGGATTAATATATCATTCAAACCGCGTTATCAATACCCAAGATGGCAATTCAGATTAATCAGTTCCTGGACATCATTGGCAAACTGAAACATTTATTCCGTTCCGTCGTATTCCGCTTCTATGGGGTGGGCTCGCGGGGGCAACAGCCTCGGACGGGGAGCCCAGGCTATTCTCACCCCAGCTGTATCCTCTGGCTCACCCCGAAGGATCCTGAGTCGTTCTGCCTCTGGGTCTCCTCCTGGACTGACATACACAAAACATCTCACCAGCGAGGCACTCAGGAGATATCCTAACTAGATCCCAGATAATCCCCCCTCCAGCTCACCCAGAGTATCCTGAGTTGCTCCCTGTCTAGCTGTTATACATAGTCTCTCCATCAGGTCTGGAGTCTGCATCCAAGTCTCCTCCAAGTGGGACGTGCCCAAAACACCTTACCGGCGAGGCGTTTGGTAGGAATCCTACTCAGATGCCCAAACCATCCCATCTGGCTTCTCTTGACCCGGAGGTGCAAGGGTACTAATCTGAGCTCCTCCTGGATGGCAGAGCTCCTCACCCGATCTCTGAGTGAGAACCCAGCCTCCTTGTGGAGGAAACTCATTTCTGCCACTTGTATCCACAATCTCGTTTTTTTCGGTCACCACCCACAGCTGGTGACCACAGATGTGGTTTGGAATGTAGATCCTGGCTGCTATGGTTAGGGTAGGAAGATAGATCCTGGTTACCATGGGGAGGGTAGGAACGTAGATCCTGGTTACCATGGGGAGGGTAGGAACGTAGATCCTGGTTACCATGGGGAGGGTTACCATATATCGACTTGTAAATCGAAAGCTTTGCTTTTCAGCTCAGCTTTTTCTTCACGATGATGGACCGATGCAACTTTGATAAGATAACCACAAAGCTAAACCACAAAGTTTCTTTTGAAACGAGACCTACAGTTTGTCAAGAACTAACTAACTAAATGTCCACAAGATCAAAAGCTTTTGACATGGATCACGACCATCTCGGCCCAAGAAAGCCTCAAAAAAGTTTCTAAACTTGCTAAAAGATTCCATTTGATAACGTCTTTATTGTTTTCTCGTCTAGATTTTGTAGTAAAAACGTTCTAATGGGATTAGATTAAGACATATGGAGACATTTTATTTTTCATTTAGTTTTAATGAAGGCGTAAACAGACTGTTCAAAGTTCTATAAGGGTTAGTAGAATCCATGGGAACCATTTAAATGTACAGGGTCATGTTTGTTTTAAGTAGGGATGAAGATTTGTGGACATGAATGACGTCAGTGAGGTTTTAAACAGATCAAAATGTTCTTTCCCCCGCTAAGTAGGAAATGTTTTTAGAATAAAAAGACATTGCTGCTCATTGTAAGTGAAAATCAGCTTTTCTTTAATCCATGTCAGATCATTATGTAATTTCCTGATGTAAACTTAAACTGAAAGGTTGGACTATATGTAAAAAAAAAAAAAAAAACTGTCGAGGAGATAAAATGAATAATGCAAAATTGTGAAAAAAAAAAAAGGGTGGTTGTGAACAAATAAAAGCCGACGGTGACATTTCTGTTTGAACAAATGTAATGACGGCAGGATGATAAACAACATTTATCTTCTTGATAATTTAAATTGAATTCATAACTAGATAAACAGAAAAATAAATTTGCAGACGACTTGATGAGCACTTTTTCATCAACTTTGTGGAGCTCATAAAGAATTTTATGCACATTTATAAGCATAAACAAATATGAAAGAATTAAACAGTTGAACTATAAATGTAAAACTTTGCAAAAAAATTATGATAAACTGTTAAAATTCAAAAGAAGGAAAATATGCATCGTCTTTTTCTTCTCCTTTCATTGTCTCCCTTCAGGGGGCACCACAGCAAGTCAGTTTCTTCCATCTAACACAGGCATGGGCAAACTACAGCCCGCGGGCCACATCCAGCCCATTAAACGTTTTAATCCGGCCAGCCGAACTTGGAAAAATTAAATAAATAAACCTTGTTAATGTTTTGTTTCCCCTGCAATTCTGATGTTTCCTCACTAGATGGCGCACTTTATTTTTAAACATATTAGCTTTGTTGAGAAAACAACACCACAACTCCTATTAAAATGTGTGTCATCGTGATGCGCACACTATCAAAATAAACAGTGTGCACAGATATGGAAAGCCACCCGGCCCAATGTAAACAAGCACGTTTGATCTTAAAACAAGTGAAATGTTACATCAAATGCGCGCTTGTTTAAAATCTAGCGCGTCTTTCTATCGGTCTAATCTAGCGGTTACCAATGCATGCCATCCATCTGATCGCGTTCCGGGCCCTTTGTCAAATGTTAGAATTCAATGCGGCCCGCGAACCAAAAAGTTTGCCCAGCCTTGATCTAACCCTATCTGCTGCATCTTCTTCACACCAACTATCTTCATGTCTTCCTTCACTGTATCCATGAACCTCCTCTTTGGTCTTCCTCTAGCCCTCTTTCCTGGTGGTTCCAAACTCAGCATCCTTCTTCCGATGTACTCTCGCTCCCTCTTCTGCACATGTCCAAACCCTTCTCAGTCTGGTCTCTCTGACTTTATCTTTCAAAACCTCTAAAATGTGCTGTTCCTCTGATCCTGTCCATCCTGGTCACTCCCAGAGAGATCCTCAGTATCTTCATCTCTGCTGCCTCAATCTCTGCTTCCTGTCTTTTTCTCAGTGCCACTGTTTCTAGACCAAACAGCATGGCCGCTCTCACCACGGTTTTATACACTTTTTCTTTCATTTTAGATGAAACTCTTCTATCGCACGTCACACCTGATACTTTTCTCCAGCCGTTCCAGCTTGCCTGCACACGCTTCTTCGCTTCTTTTCCACACTCTCCATTGCTCTGGACTGTTGATCCCAAGTACTTGAAATCTTCCACCTTCTTTCTCTCTTCTCCCTATAACCTCACCTTTTCATTTGGATTCCTCTCATTCACACACATGAACTCAGTCTAAACACCTCAGGCGGTCTCACCATGGTTTTGTACACTTTTCCTTTCATTTTAACTGAAGAGTGAACATAATTTTATTAATATTCTGAAAATAAAATGGCAGTAATTTCCAATCTTAAAGAGAAACAGGATAGAATAGCATGAAAGCAGTTTAAATGTTTTCCCATCACCATCATCAACCTCCTTTATTGTGTCCTCCCACACACTCATCTGAGTTTATTCAGAATATTTTTCACACATCCCTCCTCGTTTGTGAGTTAACCTCTGAGGATGGTTACATTCAGTCACACTGTCCTCCTGCGTTAAGCGTGCGGAAGGATTTTTCTGTGGCGACGTGCATGTAAGTGGCACCCACATGCTTCCTCTCACTGCCAGCTGCGCCTCCTCCCACTCTCTCCCCTCTCACAGGAGAGGAATTATTTCCACCTACACACACCTCGCAGTGGCCAGCGAGCCTCATTTAGTGAACAACGAACATGAGGAGTAGAGGTCATCTGTAGGAAGAGTGCTCATTCTGCTGGTCCATAGTTCACCTGGATACCAGGTTTCTCTAGAGGCTCTTTTAAACAGCTCACATATGAAGATTAATTGCTACACATGGGTTTCACATTTAAATAGGGGGTATTGAGCTTTTGTGTGGTAAATTTTTTTTAAAAATCGCACTTTATTCATCCCTCATGGGGAAATTACCTTTGGTACAGTGCACCGCAGCAGGCAGCCATAACGGCGTCAATGGTGGAAGCAACCAGGGGTTTAGGTGTGTCTTCTCCAGAGACACTTAGGCATAGGCCAAGTGAGAATCAAACCGGCTTCTCCCAGGCCAAAGACGAACTTTCTACCACTGAGCTAATGCCTCTCCCTAAATTACTTTTGCTGCTTTGCACCACAGCAGGCAGCCATGATGGCGCCAATGGTGGGAGTAACTGGGGGTTAGGTGTCTACTTCAGGGACACTTAACCCACTGCACTGCTGAATCTTATCCAAAATAGATTCAAACACCACTTGACACAATTTCACTAAACACTTGAGATAGGGTCCTGCCCCAAGTGGAGGAGTTTAAGTATCTCGGGGTCTTGTTCACGAGTGGGGGAAGGATGGAGCAGAAGATCAACAGGCGGATCGGTGCGGCGTCAGCAATAACTAGGACGCTGCATCGGTCCATCGTAGTAAAGAAAGAGCTGAGCCGAAAAGCAAAGCCCCCAATTTACAAGTCGATCTACGTTCCCACCCTCACCTATGGTCACCAGCTATCGGTGGTGACCGAAAGAATGAGATTGCGGATACAAGCGGCCGAAACGAGCTTCCTCCGCAGGGTGGCTGCGCTCTCACTCAGAGATTGGGTGAGGAGCTCTGCCATCCGGGAGGAGTTCGGTGTTGAGCCGCTCTTCCTCCAGGTTCAGTGGAGCCAGATGAGGTGGTTCGGGCATCTGGTCATGATTATAGAGGGAGGTTGACGTTATGAAAGTTTCAGTATCGGCTACACTCGTTCTCAACAAAAAATTTTAGGGCTCTTCTGGAATTTTTGTTGGTTAAAATTTTGTGTATCAGAGGAGCCAGATGGGGTGGTTCGGGCATCTGGTCAGGATGTCCCCCGAGCGTCTCACTGGTGAGGTGTTTTGGGCACGACCCACGGGGAAGAGACAAAGAGGCAGACCCTGGACCCGCTGGAGAGGCTATGTCCCACAGCTGGCTGGGGAACAACTCGAGATCCTTACGGATCTGGAGGATGCAGCCGGGGTGAGAGAAGACTGGGCTTCCCTTCTGAGGCTGTTGACATTGCGACCCGGCCTTTTCTGGTGAAAAACTGGTGAATTAATAATCAGGTTTAATTAAATTGTAAATGAGCAGTTTTGTGAGTTTATTTGGTTTATTTTTTCAAAACAAAAATAAAACTTAGTGTAATTCTACTGGAATTTTTTTTTTCTTCTCAGATGATCACCTCCCAGAAGCAGCTGATCGAGAACGCCGATGCTGCTCAGGAACGAATCGACCAGGTGCACAGAGAAGGTAAAAACCATCAGAGGACACACCAGCGCAAACATACCGGCCAAATAATCTAATGTGAGGGGGGAAAGAATTAAAAGGTGCTCAAATCACCCGACAAACAATCAAGCAACAGGAGAACGTAATGAAGATGACTCCTCTGATATCTACTCCCTTTTTTTTAATTCAATCACATATTCATGAGTTTCTCATGTTGCTGTTTCTTCTCCATCAATCTCCAGCTTTATCTGAGTAATATCAGACGGTTTAAGAGCACGACACCTGTGCAAAGGAGAGGCGTGTACTTTTACACCCACCCTCCTTCTTAGATAACTCCTGACCTTTAACAGGGGATGGAAATGTCAGGAGAGGTGACTGTTTGCATAAATACATCAATCCCCCCGTGTGACGACAGTCCCACCAGCAGGAAGCTCCTCTGCTTTAAATCACACCCACCTGACAGCAGCTTGTGTTTGGCAGGGATGGAGCTCCACGAGGATTTGTCGCGGCTCGGTGAGAAAGAAGGCCTGAAAGGTCGCAAGCTGAACAAAGCTGTGGAGAGTTTCACCTGGAACATTACAGTGCTAAAGGTACTGGAAGAAGTGCACGATTACACCATCACCTGTATGAAAATAGTCTACAAGGACAATCCTGCTTGATGAAATCTGTTGGAGTTGACGTCTAAAGCAGTCTCTTCAAAGCTTAACATTGAGCATGTAACGCAATATGAAAAAATATAACATAATATGCCAATGCTTTAGAGCAGTGCAGGACATGTATGAGGACTGTAAGATGGTTGTGAAGTGTGCTGTTGGTGAGACAGAGGAGTTCAGTGTGGGGGTGGGACTGCACCAGGGATCTGCTCTGAGTCCTTTGCTGTTTGCTATGGTAATGGACAGGCTGACAGAAGAGGTCAGACAGGAATCTCCATGTTTGCAGATGACATTGTGATCTGTAGTGAGAGGAGGCAAAAGGTGGAGGAAAAGCTGGAGGAAGAGTGCTCATTCTGCTGGTCTAGGTTTAAGACCATCTACAGGTGGTAGAAAGAAGAGGAATGAAGATTAGTCAGAGTAAGACAGAGTACATGTGTGTGAATGAGAGGGATCCAAATGGAAAAGTGAGGTTACAGGGAAAAGAGATAAAGAAGGTGGAATATTTTAAGTACTTAGGATCAACAGCCCAGAGCAATGGAGAGTGTGGAAAAGAGGTGAAGAAGCATGTGCAGGCAGGCTGGATCAGGTGGAGAAAAGTATCTGGTGTGATGTGTTATAGAAGAGTTTGAGCTAAAATGAAAGGGAAAGTGTGGCACTAGAGAAAAAGACAGGAAACAGAGATGGAAGTAGCAGAGATGAAGATGCTGAGGATCTCTCTGGGAGTAACCAGGATGGACAGGATCAGATCAAGAGCACATGATAGAATTTTGGAAATAAAATCAGAAAGGCAAGACTGAGATGGTTTGGACATGTGCAGAGGAGAGAGAGAGTACATTAGAAGAAGGATGCTGGGTTTGGAACCACCAGGAAAGAGGCCTAGAGGAAGGCCAAAGAGGAGATTCATGGATACAGTGAAGGAAGACATGAAGATAGTTGGTGTGACTAAAGAAGATTCAGCAGATACTGTAGCGTTAGATGGAAGAAACTGAATTGTTGTGGCATCCCCTGAAGGGAAATGCCGAAAGGAGAAGAAGAAGACTCACAGTTACTCAGTACCAACTATCATTGAACTGATTTAGTTTTCACAGTCAAACAACCAAAACTGAGGGTCATAAGTCAAGGACATATATTTATAGTGGAGGTGGAGACATATTGTATTTGTTAACATTTTCTTGTTCTAACTGTGATGTTGTCTTTTCCAGGGACAGAGTGACCTTCTGCGTGGAGCCAAGATGGACTCCCTTGATGCCCTGCGGCAGCTAGCTTTAGCCTGTGAGGCCTGTGGGCTCACCTCTACCAACTCCTCATCCTCCTGCTTCTCCACAGCGGAGCTGCAGTACTCCTCCCATCACACCGGCCGCCGCAGCAGCACACATGGAAACGGTCGCATCTGAAATCAGAGATTTAGGTTAAGAGATTATGAGAAGAAAATGATTTTTTTTCTTTATCTGGTGCAGTAAATTTGAGCCTTTAACAATGAGTTTGATGCTTCTTATCAACTCTTTAAGCTGCAAAGAGGTTATTCCTGAATGTTTGCAGCATCACAGCAATGAACACGCTGGATGACTTCTAGCCATCAACTCTACATGCTTTGTTCTCTTCAGGATGGAAAATGTAGTTTTTTTGCCGTTGTGGAAGTGAATGTAGAGCTCTGCGTGTGTTCCAGCTCCTTTCAGATGTTTCTGTAAGTCTCAGAGATGCCAGAAAATAAGCAGAGCAGTAGAAGACATGATGCTTTGCTCAGATCAAACAGGCCGACACAAACATGATGCTTCTCACCCAGAAAGATGGCGGCTTTTAGTCAGTTTTACTAAGATATTCAAACAACATGAGTATTCACACAAAAAACAAGAATCTAACTGTTTCAGTTACTAACTAAATGTTTTGGGTGTAACATCCAAAAGATTAGGGGTGGCCACACTTGTCCACACAAGGGCCATTAACAGGTTGTAAAATTTTTCACAGGGGTCAAATCAGTTCATAAAAGAAAAAAAGCATAATTAATACAAAAGAGATGCTTAAAATTCAATTGAAATGAAAATTTCAATATTTTTTATTAACTCTTTTCAACATCTTCATTCACCTGACCCTCCAAAGCATTGGGGGGAGATGATGGCTCAGTGGTTAGAGCGTTCACCCGCGGACTGGAGATCAATCGGAATTTTGCGGGTTGGCATTTTACTGATTGCACGTCTAAGGTCCTTGGAGAAGACATCTAACCCCCGTTTCTCCCACCACTGGCACCGTCATGGCAGCCTGCTGCGGTGTAGGAGTGCAGCACACAAATTTCCCGGTGAGGGATGAATAGATTGAGTAAAAAAAAAAAAAAGATGCCCGTCTGCTATTAAAAAAAAAAAAACTCTTTAATAATATAGTATTAAAGTCTATAAATGAAAATAAAATCAGTATATAAAACAAGAAAAACGCTTTTTTCAATTGAGAGTAAAACACGCAGATGTGCTGGAAGATTAAGGTCTATCAGCTTGCACGGATTTGTCCCGGGTTTGTCCCATGACCAGAATACCTCCTCACCATCCTCACCATCGCATCATCTCCTATGGGTCACTGTTGCCACAGATATAGAAACGAGGTCAAACGACAAATGAGACACACAGAAACATAAGACGTGTGTGTAACCATGCAAGGTCTACGTGCTGTAGTGTTTGTGTGTATCAGGTAACGTGTTGGTATGTTTGAATGAAGGAGGAGCTGATAGAGATCTGCATCCGTGCTGCAAAAAGAAAGTAGAATAAATCATCTTTTGGGTAGATGAACGTTTCTTCCAGGTGCAGGAATAACTTTTAAGTTGAGTTAAACTTTTGTATCTAATTTAACAGAAGAATCCATCTTTGTTTCTAGAGCACTTTCCTAACATAAAGTTGCACAAAGAGCTTAACAAAGCAAATAAAAACACATAAAAATTGAAATCCAGATCATTAAAAAAGAGAAATTAAAAAGGAGGGTCTTCAGCCTCTTTAAAAACATGAACAGACTTGGTGATCCTGAGGTCCTCTGGCAGGCTGTTCCACAGGTGAATGCCATAAAACTGGAATGATGCCTCACTGTGAGTTTTTTTTCCAACAAGTGGCATTACTAAAAGGGCAGTACCAGGGGATCTCAGGGTCTGCGAGAGTTCGTAACTCATAAGGAGGTCAAATTTAAAGGAAGTTAGTGATTTAACACAAAATTTATCAACAATTTTCACTCCAATATTGATTAAAATAGGCTATAAATGCATGTTAATTTACACCAATGCATTAAAAGCTACTTGCTATTTATAATTCTGATGTTGTTGTACATAAGTGCACCAAGTTTAAAATATGACGTACCCAGTGAGGGTGTGTGATGAAGGATGAGGGGAACAAAAAAAGATTGGGTAGTGTTATTTTATTGCGACCGAATTACAGATACTTTATTAATTCCCACTGGGGAAATTTCTGTGTTGGGTTGCTCCAAGCAGTCCAAGAGAGAGCTCCAAAACGGCTTCTAGATGGTGCCGAATTGGGTAGGGCGGAGCTGGAACAGCTGCTTTGTGAAACAGCCGCTTGGTGGAATGGAGCTGTAACAGCCATTGGTGGATCAAACGACAGATGACTTTGTGCAGGAAAGAATTTGTAAAAAAAATTGCAAGAAAAATTGCCTTTAGGCAGCAAATGATGAGCCAGGTTGGCACCATCTCCATCCTATTTAATTTCTCTCAGTATTAGGTCAGCGATCACATGCATAACTCTAAGCATAGTTTTATTTAGTAGACACATCACTGCTGGGAGGTCAGACTGTTTCCACAGACTGAAAGAAATAGTAATTGGTTGCCTGGTGTGCAAATGAGCACAATTTCAGGCGAATCTACAAAAAATGGAGGAGCTTAATAGGTTTTTAAAAGAGGGAGGAGACATGTTTGTTTTCCTCCTGAAGGGAGGCCGACAGGTGGACCTCAGCAGGATCCAGCACATCTACAGGTGGTGGCATCCAGCACTCAGCAGGGAGTGATGGAGCTATGAGTGGGACACGTGTCTGCTGAGTGACACTCGTTTCCTCTCCTTCCTCTAGAGCTGAGTCACCACCGCAGCAGGAGGCTGACCTGCTAACATTTCCCCGTGTTTCTGACAGCAGAAACACTTAGCAGAGGCAGAGCAAAGGTTGCAGACTGGAGGAACCTCTGGCTACATGCCAGCTCCTTCAGGAACTGCTGCAGAGCTGCATAATTGGCTGTGAGTGGAAAATCCAGTGGCAGCACCTGCTGTTTGTGCTCTATTAATACTCTCTGACTCACACGGGGTCTTTAGCGTTGTCAAAACGTCAAGTTCACAAGGGGTTTTATTTTCCCTCTGAAACGCTTTAAAATGGGGATTTCAAACACAAGGTCCAGAATTTGGATGCGGTCCTTTAAATGGTTTCATCTGGCCCAAACCTTGTAGATAAAAAATATTTTAATACAAAAGTTAAATCTCATAGATCATGCCTTTAATAATTCATATGGGTTTAATTAAAAAAAATACTACATTCAGGCATTACAGTATTTAAAAAGGTACTAAGAGACGAAAATAATGAGCATGGACCAGATATGTTACCTGGTTTTATAATTGAATGTCTTCGTTATTTGCAAGAAGAAAAGGTGGGTATTGTCACAAGTTAAAGGAGAAATCCCCACTAAAATAACTAGACTAAAAATTTGGAGTTTAAAAATGATTATTTCTAGTTCGACCCACTTGAAGTAAGATTGGCTGTTTGTGATCCCTGAATTTGGGACCCCTGATCTAGAAGCTGTTTGGTGGAACTCTGCGGCCCCTCAGATTGTGTCTCACCGAGCAGGCGGTGTTAGCTTTTCATTCGACTGCAGAAAACAAAACGATGGGTTCTTTGTTTTACCTGATGGAGGTACAGAGAGGATGGAGGTCATCGCTTGCTCTGCTGAGATCAGGTTTCTCTATTCCTTTTGTGTCCAGAATCACTCATCTGGTTTTATTTACAGCAGAAACAAAGTGATCTGAGAAACTGGATTCTTTAGCATGACTCATTATGTAAACAGGAAATATTCTACAACCTGACTTTACACCTTTTCAATTTTCTGTTTCCTTTCGATAAAATCATCATCAAGTAGCCAGAAAATCTGTGAAATATTACTAAACACATTTTGTTGCTTGTTAATTTGTCAACCTGCAAAAATTATAGAAAAAAATTAAATTAAAAGTTTTCCAACACGTGTGAAAAATCGTTTGACGATGGTTGGACGGAGAATCCATGCAGGGAAGAGTTTCTTCTGAAACAGAGCTCAGGTTTTATTCTGTGGAAATTTTTTTCTTTGGTTATAGATTTATAGTTAAAAACAATCAAGACAAATAACTCACTTTACATGTAACCTCATTGGCATTCGGCACATAAGGGTACGAGAAACAAAATTTGATTTGATTTGTTTGGCCTAATTTACAACATTGTTGTCTCAACAAGCTTTAAATGCTTATTTGGACCAAAAATATACTCAAAAATCAGTTTTATGATAAATAATAGCTATTTCTTCAACATAATTATTAGAAGTTAGTTCAACATTCCTGCCTTTTGGGTGAAAAAAAGAGTGGGAAAAAGAAAAGAAAAAACTCATGGAGATCCGAATGAAAGACGGACCTCCCCAGGACAGACTGACAATATGTCTAGTACGGCTAAATATGAGCTAATCCAACCCTACAGCTATATATTTGAGAAATCAGTGGATTGTCTTCATCCTGATGGAAAATGAACCTTAAAACCATAAATAAGCCAAAGGTGATGTGTATACATCAAGCACCAAGATATGGATTTAGAATTGAAATGAAGGAGGTTGTTTAGACTGAGAAGCACACATCTGGAGCTTGTTATAAGTCGGCATGATGTCACGATCATACTAAATATTAGAAACAATTTGAATATTCTATCAGCCCATTTCCTCATCCATAAACCAGCCTCAAATATTCCACATACAAAAAAATTCAACACACTTTTATTATTATTCTTGGTTTTTCAGAATAAACAATGATTGTAAGTTTCACAATGCTAATATTTCCAGATGTCACATCTGTTTGCAGATGTTCAAACAGCCGTCCTGTTTGTAGTGTAATGAGTGTTTACCCGGGCAGAGGCAGAACGCCTTCACGCCGTCAGACTGACGTCACTTCGGCTGGGTTTTTACCTCCCTTTAAACTTCTAGAGGAACAACAGATCAACAAAAAGTCACTGTGACTCTTTTATAAATTCATCCTGCTCTGGTTCATGTTTGGACATCTGTTGTGTTCTCATGTGATGCAAGTTAAGCTCATTCAGAGATTGATTTGAGATGCACAAAATGGCAAAAAATGATTAATTTTCCATGAAGTCTTAGGGTTTTAATTCTGTGCTATTTTTTTCAAAAAGGAGTTCTGTCCGACTGTGTTTAGATTCTCATACTGAAAATTTTCCTGCAGAAACTCCAGCAGTTTGCAAGCTGACGTTACTTTCACATCTGGTTAAAACTCATAATTATACAAAGAAAATACAAAACAAATTATTTGGAGCTTTTTTTTTTTTTTTTTTACATCGTGTATCCAGTCACGTGCAGTGAGGTTGATGATTGGTGAGGTACTGACTCCTCAAGAGTCAGATTGGACGTGAAAAAAATGTATCTTATTCCAGCATTCATCCAACAGCAGATCAGAACCAATAATAATAATATTGCTTTGTATCCCATCAGCCTTCGTCTTTCAATTCAACCAGTGAGAAAGAACCTGCCAGTTTGTGTGTGCCCCCTTGTGTTGAGGCAGAGTACTGCCTGCCTCACCTGCTGACTTTTCTCTGCCTTTTTTGTGTGATCAGCATGAATATTATCTCACACACACACTTGGGATGTTTAACAAATATTTCTATAAATTTCATACTGGTGATACACTGAGGAACAGAAACTGACGCGCATCATGCTACCCAGTTTGGATCATGCAATCATTTGTGAGGCAGAGTTCGCCTTTCCCTCACCCAGGGTTTCTGCCCTGGATCTGATCGAAAAAACTCAAAATCAAAAGAAGCAGTAAATTTATTCTTTTGTCAATTTGCTTAAAAATGTGTCTAGATTTTAATTATTTTTTTTAGCAAAAAAAAAAAAAATGCTTTAAAAATGTTTTGATCCCAAAAATTGTGCATATATCAAAATTTTTACCATCTTTTTTGTGATTGGTGCCACATGAGTTGGTTTGATCTCAGGTTAGATCTCAGGTTACATGTCACATGTAATTAAATGTCAATCCTAGTCATTGTAATTAATTAAATCTAATATATTTGTATTCATAAAGCACCTTTTATGCAAATGAAAAAAAAAATGCTTTTAAAACAAAAAAAAAATCATTCAGAGAAACCAGTTTTAAAACAGAAACTCAACATCTCTTAGTTTAGTCAAAAAAATGTAAAATAATAGCAGAAAAAATTTAAATTTCAATCTGTTCCGTTCTATCCTCTTCCCCTTATCCTGGGCCGGGTCACGGAGGCAACAGCCTCATACGGAAGCCCAGGCTTCTCTCACCCCAGTTACATCCTCTAGCTCACCTGGAAGGATCCTGAGGTGTTCCCTGTCCAGCTGTGAGACATATTCTCTCCGGCAGGTCTGGGGTCTGCCTCTTGGTTTTTTTTCCCGGTGCCTAAAACACCTCACTAGCGAGGCACTCAGGGGGTAACCTGACCAGATGCCCGAACCACCCTATCTGGCTTCTTTCGACCTGGGGGAAGAGCGGTTCAACACTGAGCTTCTACCGGATGGCAGAGCTCCTCACTCGATCTCTGAGTGGGAGCCTCGCCACCCTGCGGAGGAAGCTCATTTCGGCAGCTTGTATCCGCGATCATATTCTTTCGGTCACCACCAAATTTCAATCAAGTAAGTGAACTAAGGAATAATCGAAAAAAAAAATTGCTCATGTTGCCATTTTGTGCTGCTCTTAACCAGAAGTAGAAAAGTCTCACAGACACAACAGATGTAACGACCATAAACTGGCAGTGTGTGTATTAGTGTGTGAAGGAGCGGTGAAGCTTTCTGTGCTGAAGCTTTGTGTGTGTGTCTCCTTCGTGCTCTCCAGTAACGCTACCTTTCTGCTCAGACCGTCGTGGCTGATTAGACTCATCGGGAAGTTGTTCGTAGTCGCTGTAGTGATGTGGCAAACTCGTGAGAACATGACATGTGTGTTTTAGTATCGCTGTGTCTACACTGCTGACCTTGACCGGGTGTCGTTCCCTCTGCTCTACATACAGTTTACTGTTTTATTGTTTTTTTTAGAATTTAAAAATGGCAACAACAGAAAATGAGCAAAAGAAGACAAATATTTATTGAAGTGTGTTTTAAAAACTAAATGTAATTAATTTCTTTTTTTTTTCTAAAAAAAAAAAGAAAAAAATTAACTGTGTTTTTTATCTGATATGTAATCTAATATAACCAGAGTATGTATTCTAGACTAAATAAAGTTATCTTTCCTGACTCAATCTGATTGTTGTGCCTTTTTTTCACTAAACCTCAGTTAAAATGTAGGAAAGTGTAGAAAACCGTGGTGAGTCCGGACATGCTGTTTGGTCTAGAGCAGGCATGGGCAAACTACGGCCCGCGGGCCACATGCAACCCGTTAAACATTTTAATCCGGCCGGCCGAACTTGGAAAAAAAAAAAAACTTTGTTAATGTTTTATTTCCCCTGCAATTCTGATGTTTCCTCACTTGATGGCGCACTATGGATATATTGGCTTTGTTGAGAAAACAACAACACTGCTCCCATTAAAATGTGTGTGTCTTCGTGATGTGCACGCTGTCAAAATAAACAGTGTTCACAGATATGGAAAGCCATCGGACCCGATACACGCACGTAAACAAGCGTGTTAGATGTTAAAACAAGCAAAATGTTACATCAATCGCTTAGATTTCAAACCTAGCGCCGCTACATGCACGTTTTTAAGCGCTATCGCACTAGATTTCAGACCTAGCGATGCTAGATTTGAAACTTAACCCTCTTGATGTAACATTTATTGTGCTTGTTTAAAATCTAGCGCGCCATTGTGTCGGTTTACCTAGCGGTTACCAAAGCATGCCATCCATCTGATCCTGTTTCGGCCCTTTGTCAAATGTTACAACTCAATGTGGTTCGCAAACCAATAAGTTTGCCCACCCCGATCTAGAGACAGTGACATTGAGTAAAAGACAGGAAACAGAGATGTTTGTAGCAGAGATGAAGATGCTGAGGATCTCTCTGGGAGTGACCAGGATGGACAGGATCAGATGAACAGCACAGAGATTTTGGAGATAAAGTCAGAGAGGCAAGACTGAGATGGTTTGGACATGTGCAGAGGAGAGAGAGAGTACATCGGAAGAAGGATGCTGGATTTGGAACCACCATTAGAGAGGCCTAGAGGAAGACCAAAGAGGAGGTTCATGGATACATGAACCGAGGACATGGACCAAGGAGGATGCAGGAGATAGGGTTAGATGGAAGAAACTGAATTGTTGTGGTGACCCCTGAAGGGAAATACCGAAAGAAGAGGAAGAAGATAATTTTGCATGTTCCATCCCAGGTTTGTATCAGTTTTTATGTCAGTTTAAAAAAAAAAAGTCACGTTTTCTTTCAGGTTGCTCCCAAAGCCGTACTGCTTCTAATTGTTTATTTTTACATTAAAATATTTTACCAATCAAATTGCAGCCCTCTTTTTTATTCATTTTTTTGCCAGGCATAAACACCTTCAGTCAGTTTCTGTTCTGCCGCTTTTTTCAACTCAAAGTGAACTTCTGAGTTTGTCCAGATTTTTTGTTTCATTTGTGCCTCAAACGAATCCTATATGGACACTGTCTCAAAAACTTTGAAGGACTTTTTCACATTCCAAACTTGGACAGAGAGAATAATCCATTTAAAGGTGGTCCTTCTTTTTGTGTGGGATCACTATGAATAAATGTAACCAAAAAGGCAGAGTTCCACACGTTTTAATCCACTGACTGGTCCCAGAAATTCTCACTGACTGGTGTTAAGCTCCATGTTCCATTCCTTCTTCTGAATGACTTATCCTGGCTAATTTCAGACAGGAGGCGGGATACACCCCGAACAGGCGACAATGTGTTGCCTGAGAGCCACACACATAGACAACCATCCACACACACACATTCAATTCTAGGGGCAATTTTGTAGCAGCCAATCAACCGAACATGCATGTTTTTGGAGAGTGGGAGGAAACCAGAGAAATCCCACACATACAAAGGGAGAACATGCAAACTCCACACAGAAAAAACAGTGTTTCAAGCTTCATCCTCACTCCAGGATTTGAACCCCTGATCTTCTTGCTGTGAGGCCACCATGCCAATCACTGCACCATCATGTAACTCTTGAGCTTCATGTTTGAAAAAAAAAAATGAAAATCACAAAACGAGATTTAAAAAAAACACAAACTGATGATGTTTTTTTTTTGTCAGTCTGTTATGAGTAGGGTGGCACGGTGGCGCAGTGGGTAGCACAGTGGCCTCACAGTAGGAAAGTCGTGGGTTCAAGTGCCGGGTGTAGACGAGGCTTGGAACACTGTCCTTTCGGTGTGGAGTTTGCATGTTCTCCCCAGGTCTGCCTGGGTTTCCTCTGGGTTCTCCGGTTTCCTCTCACCCTCCAAAAACATGCATGTTTGGTTGATTGGCCAGTTCCAAATTGCCCCAACCCAGCTAACAATTTAACATTCCCAAAATATTTGGGAATGTTTTTCAAAGGTTAGCAGAACGTTCCTTCAAGGTTGTTTTTTGGTTCTCTAAAGGTTCAAATGGAAAGTTTTAAGACAGTTGTGAAATGTTATTTTTTGGTTTTCAGAACGTTCCTCCAACCTTAAATTTAACCATAACATTTAGATTTTGGTTCTCTCAACGCTCCAGGAAGGTTAGGTTCTAACATAACCACCAGCTAACGTTTACGGAACGTCAGTTTTTGGTTAAAAACAAACCTTTAGAGAACTTCAGGCAAACGTTCCCTGGAGGTTCTCTGTTTGCAGGATAGGAATGAGTGTGTGTGTATGGTTGTATGTGTGTGGCCCTGCGACAGACTGGCGACTTGTTCGGATTGTACCCTACCCCTCACCTCAAATCAGCTGGGATGGGCTCCAGCACCCCTGCAACCCTTTAAGGCAGGGGTGTCCAAACTTTTTCACTCGCGGGCCACATTGAGTTCTAACGTTTGACAAGCGGCCCGGATCCGCAGGGTGGGGGACGTGAGGTCATAGACAAAAAGCCTTTTAGAAAATCCTGGAGTCGCCCCTGAGAACAGGATCAGATGGATGGCATGCTTTGGTAACCACTAGTTTAGACTGGTTAAATGGCGTGCTAGGTTCTTTTTTCCTCCTTTTATTAATTGCCGCCATTTTAGAAAATTGGGGGGGCTCACGTACTAATTTGCTGTTCCTATTTTAGCCTCTAGATGGCAGCATTTAGAACACGCAGGTAACAGCGCTGCTGCCCAATGTATTACGTAATTCTACACGCGGGCCAGGCGCTATTGATTTTATGGAGGTCGGATGAAAATTGAGAACCGGCCGCATTTGGCCCCCGGACCGGACTTTGGACATGTCTGCTTTAAGGGATAGAAGGTTAAGAAGGTGACTGACTTTTTTATGAATAGCACAACAAACTCTGCTGTTTGTTGTAGGATAGTGTGCACGTACCCTCACAGACCAGATGGATTTGAATAGATAGAGACTCACAGAGTGTGTTCAGCTCTTAAACGTGTGTTTTCTGGGTGTTTTCAGGTGATTTGTGCTCTTTAGGGTGTGTTTGGTCTGTTTGTTCTGAACAGACTCACAGTTTTCTTCTCATTTAGTTCCATGTCACATCTGCTTTCAGTCACAGTTAAACACTTTGTCCTGAAAGTTTCTGACTTCTTGTTCTCTCATTGGTTTATTAGACTGAATTTTTTTCCCCCCAATCGTTCTCGTTAAAAAAAAGCCTGAGATTCGGCCTCAGATTTTACTACAACTCTGCTCTTTAAAGGATTTAGTTTTGATTATCTTGATTGTCTTTTAAGCTATTGTTGAGCTTTTTGTTGAAAATAATGAGGCTTTTTATAAAATTGCTTTGTTTGGTTGGTTTTGGTTTAAATTCTCATCTAATTACCTAAAGATCAAGTCATTTAATTGGACCAGGATTCTGTGAAGATTCTTGAGAAAATGTGCATAAATCTGTGCTGCAAAAATACATTCAAAATTCATTTGTTATTTTAATTAATTATTAAAGAAAAGCAAAACATTTGAATATAAAAATGAATAATTTAGTCTATTTTTTTTATTTTATTTGTTGAACAAAGAACTTTTGTGTACTATCTTTTGTGTCCACGAGAGGGAGACAAACATCAAGTTATCATCCCTGATTTTAAAACAGATTTTTTTTTCTTTCTGAAAATCAGAGGCTTGAAAATGACTCATGAATAAAATCACAGATTGAATATGAATTATTGATTATTTAATTTGGTCCCAGATTAAGATCTGTGAGAGTATTTGGATTTATTTTTTGCAACCTAACGGATTTTTTTATGTAAAACTAGCAAAAAGCCTCTTATTTTCTTGCATGACTGCAATTAGTTTTTTTCTAGAAAATAAAACAATAAAGTTTAAAAAAAAATAATAATAATTGATTTTTTAAAAATAAATTATTTTAGAGGGGTCAAAGTTGGACAAAACTAATTAAGAAAGGAAGAAAAAAAAAAGATTTTGGGCAAAACTCTTTACTAAATGGGTTATTTTTATTTTTTAAATTTCTGAAATAATCCAAAAATTTCAATAATGTGAATCAAGTGAATATTTCTTATAATTTCTGAATTTATCAAACAGTTTTAATTTAACCAAACCTCTGCTATTTATTGCTTTTTAAAAAAAAATCTTAGAAGTATTTTGAATGACTTTATATATGAATCAAATCAAAAAAACTAAACTACCTTTAACCACATTTTTATATATTTAACTGCAAATAAATTAATTGTTAATAATCACTTCATAAAAAATTAAACTTGCAGATGAATAAAATCCTCTGAGTTGAAAAAAAACCCAACCTAAAAGCAATGAGATTAATAAGTTTAATCTGTTTTTTAAAAAAAGGAACAAACCAATCTATTTTATTCAAACAAAAAATCCCAGTAAAAGCATAGTTCATTACTTTTCATAAGTAATTAAGGTCTTTAATCTATCTTTAATTCTCTCCTCTGTTCAGATTCCACCCAAATGTCAGGTTGATCTTGGCCATGGTTTTTGTTCACCTGAGATCACTTCGGTCTCAACAAGGAGTAACATTTTTTATCTAAATGCACCAGAATAAAAAAATATAAAAGAAAATGCTCTAACTTTGCTAACTTCATGTGTTTTTTCTGGTATTTGTGGCTTCAAACTAAATTTACGCTGTGTCATAAATGCAATAAAAAAAAGAGCGAGAGGAGGGAGGAAATCAATGTTTAAAGTGAAAGTGAAACCTTCAAAAATCCATTTAAAAGCTTTATTCCTTTAGATACCAAATTTCTGAGGAAAAAAAATGTTACATGACGTAAGCCCAGTCCACTCTTCTTCAGTACACCAGTAGAGTGCGTGCCAGCACCACCCTCTGTAGACGTACCAGTGTGAGGATGGATGGATTTGAGATGAAAATAAAATCTAAACGTCTGTTTTCTAGCATCTGTCGCTCAGTCTTCAGAAGATAAGAGCATTACAATGTCCGCCATGAGTGTGGGGACGTTTGTGAGGGATGATGGGAAGTCAACCGGTGTACCCCGGCCCTCCTCCTGTTCCATCTCTCCCTGAGGAGGTGTTGGGCAGCAGATGGGAGGTGATGGAACTCTACGCTAGCGTAGGCGCTAACATGACAGCCTGTCAGGGCCTAATGCAGGCTAACATCTGGAGCTTGTTGGCCACGTCACTTCTGGGTCCCGTAGCCCGGGGCCAAGATGGCCTCCTGAGGGACCTGCACCCCAGGGCGAAACCACGAAGCAACAGCTCTGTTGGTGTTTGAATTGGAGCTGTATCTTTGCCTCCAAGTGGGAAGTGAAATAAAAAGAAAGTGGTTGTAAATACTGTCAGGGAGTTTGGAAGAAACTGGTCTAAGTGGGTCATCACTGTGGACTTTGCATGATAATGCTCAAAGCTTCGCAGTAAACGTTCACAATGAGCTACAAATAATCCATCATGAGGACATGTTGAGCAGGCAGGCGGTGGATGCACAGCAGGATAATCCAGAACCTGTTAAAACGTTAGAGGCACTCTGCTATTAGAGCGTCATGCCTGCCTGGAACATCCAAGAAGCAAGTGCCTCTTCTGTTTTAATGACAGCCCTCACCCAGAGGTAATTTCACAGTGATTAAGGCAGGAGAAAAAATTACGTCTTAAAAGTCTCTAAATTGCATCTTATTTATCCACCTTTTAACTAACTACAAAAGACAGGCAGACAATGGCCCGGCATGTCCACCGCTGCTGGGGAACAATTATACCAGCACATTATCTGCTCTGTTGTTGGATATTAAATATGGCACCCAGCAGCACACGCCACGGCTTTGATGGAAAAGTTAAGACGAAAAACGAAGATTTTAAAAGTTTGACAAATGTGTTTTTTTTTTTTTTTTTTATTATTATTTGCTTCATGCAGTCAAGCTTTTAGCGTCTTTTTTCACGACAGTTAGTGAATATGAACGTCGTTTATTTAGTGCTTCTACTTCAAATCGTAACAAAAAAAAAAAAAACCTCCCCAACTTTATACCTTTATGTTTAATTAGAGATCTGAATTTTAAGTGAACTCATTTTTAATCAAATTAGTATTGAGTATGGCTAGCACAGGGGGTGGCACAGTGGCCTCACAGCAAGGAGGCTGTGGTTCTAGTCCAAGGTGGGAATGAGACTTGCATACTGGCCTTTCTGTGTGGAGTTTGCATGTTCTCCCCATGCTTGAAGTACTTGCTTTTTGCACTTAAATAAAAGTACAGATAATTAGACAAAAGAATTACTTAAATAAAGTACCAATTAAAATATCTTCTTAATTAAAAGTAAAAGTGTCAATAAAAAAATCTGCTTACGTAAAAGTACAAAAGTAATTGGTGCAAATTTTACTTTCAAGAAAAGTATTCGACCATAATTCAAATATTATTTTTTTGTGTTTTTGTTTATATTTGATGTTAGTTTTTTGGCGGTGAATGATTGTAAAAAATGTCTACTCTCGATTCCGATTGGTCCTCGATTCAGTACTTCTTCTCCCCTTGGAGACCGCAGGCGATCAACTGCTCCCTCTACAGGTGGATATTGACAATGCAGCTTCAAGTTGCACTAAAAAAAACTGCATGTTTTTCAAATTCGTGACCGAAAAAGTAACGAAAATTGTAAAACACACTTTTAAATAAATAAATGAATTACTCTATTCATCCCTCACCGGGGAAATTTGTGTGCTGCACTCCTTACACCGCAGCAGGCTGCCCTTCGACGGCGCCAATGGTGGGAGAAGCGGGGGTTAGGTGTCTTCTCCAAGGACCCTAGACGGTGGTCTCAGTGGGAATCAAACCCACGACCTTCCGGTCTGCGGGCGAGCGCTCTAGTGCTGATCCACCATCTCCCAAGTAGAAAAGTAGAGAAGTAAAAGTAGCTACAGAAATTTTCTCAAAAATTGTAATGAGGCAAAAGTAAAAAGTACAGGTCTCAAATTTTACTTAAATAAAGTACAGATACACAATTTTTTTTACTTAAATACAGTAACGAAGTAAACGTACGTACAGTATGTACTTCATTGCGTTCCACCACTGGTTCTTAACGTGTCTGCATGGGTTTACTCTGGTCTCCTCCCATATTCCAAAAACATATGTGTTAGGTTGATTACCGATGCCAAATTGCCCCAGGGAATGTATGTGTGGCCCCGCAAAAGACTGGTGACCTGTTTGGGGTGTACCCTGCTCCTCACCTGGAATCAGTCGGGATAGATTCCGGCACCCCTGTATCCCTGCAAGGGATAGACCGTTAAAAAGGTGACTGGTTGAGTATTATTTTCTGTTTTTCATAAAACAGTTGATCGAAAGTTCTCTGCTGTCGTTCATACTGTTTATAAAATTATTAATTTTGAAACTGAAACGATGCAAAATTAAATTCTGAATATTTATAACAACATAAAGACCAATCAAAATTTAGAAGAGGATTTATCACTGTCATCAATCATGCTAAATCCCTCCCACCCTCTCCACGAATCTGAAGAGCAGCTTCAGCAACAGGCTCCTGCAACCCCACTGCTCAAAGGAACAGTACAGAAAATCATTCTTACCATCCTCCATCAAACTATTTAACCTTTCACTTTCAAACCTGTAATTACTTGACATTCACAACGTTGTTTGAGATTGTATGAATGTATGAATGCTATTCAATTACAAGCAGAAACGTGTAGAAATATACAGACAAACCCACAGGAAACAAATATTTTTGTATTTCATTAAAAATCTATTATTTTTGCTCCTTGTCTGCAGCATAACGAGCTTTCATGCACTACTCTAGTATACCTGACCTTTATTTTTCAGACTGCTTTACTCTCTTTTAATTTACACCTCATAGATAAACGTTAGAGTGGAAGTGTCGTCATCACTATTTAGTAACACGGCAGTGATTCTTTTAAAGGTGAAACCGAGGAAACCATTGTGTTTTAAGGTGGTGTGGATTTATTTAAGAGAGTACTCCAACTGGAATCTAAAACACCCTCTATGAGGTAGAAAATGTAACAATCATGATCTCCATAAAAACCATATCCCTGTCGCTACAGGGGAACCTGAAAGCTTTCAAAACCATTCATTTATTTTTTTTTATGTGTATTTTTTTGTTTCAGTTTTAGTGAGTTGGAGAGAGCAGTACCAGGGGGAATCGACCCAGGTTCTCCCGGTCGAAACATGGCACTCTGCCACTAGGCCAACGCCCTCGGGATCAAAGCTTTAGAACCATTTCTGATAAATATCTGAATCACAATCTACTTACTGTTAATTACATTTTGTCTTTTATTTTTGTAAAATGCTAATAAATAGAGTAAAAATTCTGATTTATATTCCAACGTAGTAGGATGCTGAAAGGATAAGTTGCTCAAACAAGTATTTGTTACTCTTCAAAACTGAAATAAACAAAGTTAGTGAAAAAAAGTACATTTTGAAACGACAATAACACCCTTTCCTGTCAATGCCAAATGGACCGGACTTTTCTTTCCATTTATTTCAGTTTCAGAAAATCATCAATATTAAAAATCTCTTTTTCAAGAGTGTCCTGAACCAGAGGCAGTAATCAACTTAAACCTACACAGGGAGAACATGCACACTCTACACAGTTAAGGCCAAGGATTCCATCCTCGCCTCCACTTCAGGACTCCGACCTCTGACTATCTTGTTGTGAGTCGACGTTTCTTGGCGAGCAGGAATACACATCATGCAAGAAGTAAGGCATCATTTTTTTTGGCGAAGCTTAAACCAGATCTTCTCTAAATGATCCCAAAAAAAGCTGCTGGTAAATTTGGTTCTAATTTGTTGTTGAAAACACAAGTTAGTGAGTCAGAGATTGATGTCCAATAGATATATATTCATGTGATGACATGAAAAGTAGATTTTCAGTATTAAGTATGGAAATATTTCCTTGCCACAGAAACCAGAAAGTTGGAGTGATTGAGAGGCTGTGGGCCAATGGTTTTTCTTCACCAATAAAAAACTTAATTACTTAAAATTGTCCATCAAGGGTTGAATTTTATTGGTTTGGCAAAAAAAAAAAATCAGATTTTTTTTAAAATTTATTTTTACTGCTTTAATATTTTCTGGCTGATTTCTGGTAAAAAAAAAAAAAAAAAAAGCTGAAAATGTTTTTTTTTTTCTTATACAAAAAATAGATTTTGAGTTTTTTAAAAAGGAAAAAAAAAATATAACTCCCCGTCTTTCCTCTGCAACGTTTCAGCATGAAATCAAACCCCATTGTGAGTGGATAATTACTCCATCCTGATATCTTCACCATGTCACAGAGAGGTCGTACCCCCATCTGGGCCAATCACCTGCAATCCACACCCTCATTGTATCATAATCACAGCTTTTCACAAGTTGGAAAGTTTGACTTTTTTCCCCATCATTCCTCCAGTATGATGCGTTGTTTTTCTCACGTGGTTGTGCATCTGTAAGCTCATCAGGAAGCCACAGTTTTCACCCCGTGACTTGACCTTTTTGGTTTCATCTGGTCCCATCCGTCTGGTGGCACGGTGGTACATGGGGTTTTCATCGTGCAGCCAGAGATCTGCTGTGTGAACAGGCCGGAACGGTGTGCCTTCCATGTGCAAGAAAACTGGTTTTAATTGTGGTCTTTTTGTGCCTCCACACACACACACGCACGCACGCACGCACGCACACACACACACTTCCAGCTAATGTTGCTAATGTTAATAGCTTGTGCTGCTTTAATTGGTCTGTAAACGCTTTGAGCCGGGTTCCCACTGCGTGTTTAATGAACAGGTAGCTCTCCATGATTACAGCAATCTCAACCCACTACCCTGCTGCTACACACACACACACCAGCCTCGTTCGCAAATGGACCGAGGCAATTTGAGCCGGCCCTGCAGGATGCTGGGTAAATGAAAGACGAGGATGAGAGGGAGAGAGAGGCCTGCCGAGGAAGACAACAAAAGAAAATGAGGAGAGATGAGCGGGAAAAATGATTACCAGTGTTTGTGAAGGAAGGAGGATGGAATCTCAGAACTCAGAATTCTGATCAGAAAGAAAGTCGTTTTAAGTAATTGGTTGTTTAATTTATTCTTAATTGAATTAATTCTCTCTTTGTGTATATAAATTTACATCTCAGTTTTTTTTTTGATCATGAAATCAACCTTTGACCAGATGTTTTCTTTCCAAGTCTCTCTTTTTTCTATTTGATCATTTCTTCTATTATTTTATTTTCTTAAAAGTTTTTTTCTATTTTATTAAACAATTTACTTCCATATATTATTTAAGTTAATTAAGTTTTTTTTTTTTTTAAATCTCTTCAGGACATTTTTGGACATTTACTTGCCATTCTTTTGGAAATATAATATTTTTTCCCACTCTTTTTTAAATTATTTTTTTTGTCCCGAAAAATTGTTCTTTCTGACAATTTATTTTGTATTAATTAATTTTTTACTTACATCTGCTCACAAAATGTGGAGGAGGGTTTGAATAGAAATATCAAAAGGAGGCATTGGCTCTGCGGTAGAATGTCTGCCCTCGCACAAGAAGATGCTGGTTCGATTCCCACCGGGTCATGCCTCAGAGTCCTTGGGGAAGACTTCCACCATTTTCGCTGTCGTGGCTGCCTGCTGCGGTGTAAAGCAGCAAAGTAATTTCTCTGTTTGATGGATGAATACAGCACGTAAAGACAAACAAACAAAAAGAATAGTCGAGCCATTTGTGCTTCCAAAAACAGTATAGGAATTTTGTTTAAACTGCTCACAGAACTACAGTGCCAACTATAGATGAACTGATTTGGTTTTCAGAGATATCTGGGCAAAGGTTGAAGTCACAAATTCCTGTGAAGGAGATATCTCCCAAACCAGTGACAGGATTTTGAGCTGCTCTCTTCAAGCAGAAAGTTACGGTCCATTCGGACCAAGACTTCTCGCCAGAGTTTTTTCCCATCAGCCGTCAGACTGATGAACACTACCCGATCTGTCTCCTTAATAATCTAGACTCATGGAAACTTTCCCTCCATCTACCTGCTGCTGATTTATCATTCACTTTGCATTACATTTTATTTTTTAAGCTACATGCAGAGTGATTTTTATTTTTTATTTTCAAAGTTTTTATTTTTTTATTGCATATTTTTTTACTAGATTGTCATCTATTTGACGGATTCTATGTTTGATGTTGTACACTACGCCGAAGGAAGTTCCTAGTGTGTGAATTTTTATTGACAATGGCAATAAACAGGCCTTTATTTTGATTAAACTTCCAACAGTTACTCAGCACCTTTTAAAGATGAACTGAAAGAGTCTTCTCCAACTTTGAAGCAAACAATTTAATGTTCCCAGAACCTTCGGGGAAGGGTTTTTAAAGGTTAGCAGAGCATTCCTTAAAGGTTATTTTTGGTTCTCTAAAAGTAAATTGGAAAGTTTTATGATGGTGGCGGAACGTTATTTTTTATTTTTTCTGAATGGTTCCCTTAAAGTTCCCAGACGTTCCTCTAACCTTAATTTTAACCTTCGAGGAACCATTACACAACGTTCTTAGAAAGTTCTCTGAACGTTCATGTAACCTACAAAACTAACCTTCTGGCAACCCTCAGGGAATCTTCATAGAACCTTCTCACAACCTCCACAGAACCTTCAGCTAACCTCAGACAAAACTAATACCAAGTGGACTACAGTCCTTTGAACTCTACAGTAAAAATCTACACCAACTCCGACTACTGAGCTGTTTTTTAGAGATTCATACAATAAGGTCTCATGAAAAATTTTGATAACATAATAACAAATTATGATATACTCTCTCTCCCTCCTCTTTGGGAGACTTTTCATGTCCTGTCCTGGGCATGGCCAGATCGAGGCGACCTCTGCGCGTCATCTATCATCCCTGTTCCATCAGGATGAAATCCATCTACTCATCCCCATCCAGGGCATCGCTGGGCTGAGGAGTCTCCCGTGCTTCCATCAGGATGAAGAACATCTATTGACTTCTTTAGATATTTAACTATTTAAACAATCGTTTTAGACACATTGGATGCTCATACCGGGGGGAGGGATCTCTCTTTCGTGTGGATCCCCACAAGGTTTCTTATTTTTTCCCCACTGTTTTTTTTTTCTGTTTTTTTCTCACCATGATGGAGAGTCTAAGGGCAGGAATGTGCTGAAATTGTCAAGCTAGCATTTGTTACTTAGTATTCTTGCTGTGTATTTGTGTTTATATGTTCCTCTTTTTTCTTGTTTTTCATCTTTCGGAATTTGCAAAGTGAAGCCCATTGAGAGAGAAATTCTGGGATTTTGAGCTATACAAAAAAAAATAGAAATGAATTAATAGAACATGCTTTAAAACCAAACGCATATGAATGCTTCAACATAGTTATCACATTGACCTCAACCATTTATATACCATTTGTGATGTACGGCATGTGGAGGCATTTTTTTTCACATTTACTTCTTCACGTTTACTTCCGTACCATCCCTCCATATAATTTTCCTTTAAACCACATTCCTTTTTTTTACATTCCCGTTTTCTGTTTTACCTCCTTCCCTTTCGTCCCTTGTTTTTTTTCCTTCTCCCTCATCCTGTTTGTTTCTCTCCATCTGTTAGTCCTCATCTGTCCTGAGGCAGAGTTTCTCCTCTGGCTGATGAAGATGTGGCGCGACAGTACTCTTTCCTCCCCCGGAGTGAGAGAACCAGTGGTTGATCCAACTGGAGGTGTGTGTGTATCTCCAACCGGGTTTCACCTCATGTTTCGTTCTTATTTGCTCGGTAATTCCTCTATCGGTTCAGCCTCTATCCATCTTAGCATAAGGAGTGAGATGTGATGTTTGAGGCCAGAGAAGAGGAGGGGTGGCAGTAAAGGAGGTAAACCTCTGCCAGATGCCCTCTGTAAATAAGCAGGGAGTCCTTTGAGGGGTCCGTTGGGCATCCCGAAGGACGCAATAAGGGCGTGTTTCCCCCTCTACATTGTGTAAGGGAGGTCTGGTCTCTATGAGTCTGGCTCTGACTCAGTGGAGCTGTGGGTTTAATTTATTAAAGCAGCCCTTTAATATAAACAGCCATTCATTTCTCTGGCTGACACCGGGCCGTCTGGACAATGTGAAGAGCCCCCTATAGAGCTGCCACACACCTCTGTATGTGTGTGTGTGTGATGGTTGTTTGGAGTGTTTGTGTGTATGAACTCTCGGGCAGGCTCTCGGTATAAAGCAGGTACAGTGAAGCTAACCAGAGGCGTTAGAAGAAAAGATACGGTTTAGTTTCACATCGATGTAAATCCAGTCCAACAATGTAAGCCAAGAACACCGACACCTCTCTGATCTGTCCGGCTTCATGATGGTGTTCATCTGATACAGAGACTCACACAATTTTAGTTCTATATCAGTTAAGTCAGCTTTTTTTTTTTTCATTTTATCCGTCCATTCGGTATTTTACAGTCAATTTTTTATGGTTTTGTAATAAATCCGCTGAGTTTAGAACGAAAATGAAAAGAAAATGAGACAGTGGCACTGAGGAAAAGACAGAAAACAGAGATGGAGGTAGCAGAGATGAAGATGCTGAGGATCTCTCTGGGAGTGACCAGGATGGGCAGGATCAGAGGAACAGCACATGTTAGAGGTTTTGGAAATAAAGTCAGAGAGGCCAGAATGAGATGGTTTGGACATGTGCAGAAGAGAGAGAGAGTACATAGGAATAAAGATGCTGGGTTTGGAACCAACAGGAAAGAGGACTAGAGGAAGACCAAAGAGGAGGTTCATGGATGCAGTGAAGGAAGACATGAAGATAGTAGGTGTGACTGAAGAAAATGCAACAGATACGTAAGGTTAGATGGAAGAAACTGACTTGCTGAGGCGCCCCCTGAAGGGGAATGACGAAAGAAGAAGATATATTTATTACGTGGTTGTGAGTTGAAGCTTTAGAGCTGCGGAAGGGAACAGAAAAATTTCTGCTGCCTGGAAGCCTCCGATGAGCACAGTGGCCTCTACCATCTGTAAGTGGAAGAAGTTTAGAACCACCAGGTGTCCTCTTAGATCTGGCCAGCCATCTAAATTGAGTGATTGGGGGAGATGGGCCTGAGAGAGGTGACCAATGACCCAATGGTCACTCTGTCAGAGTACGAGCATTCCTCTGTGGAAAGAGGCGAGCCATCCAGAAGGAAAACTGTGCAGCAATACACCAATCAGCCCTCAAACATAACCCCCTTACCAAAAAAAATGTATGGAAACCCGTCTGGAGTTTACCAATAGGCAACTGAATGACTCTTAGACCATGAGGAACAAAATTCTGTGGTCAGATGGGACCTATAAAAAGTGAAGGGCAGTCTAAACTAAAAAAAAAAATCAAATTGGACTTTCAATCAAAGCAGGCACAGTAATTATTACAGGACGACCAATACTGGAGTTTACGAGGCGTTAGCTATTGTACAGACCACCAGAACAGAAGAATCAGTCATTTCAAAAGGACTCTTGAGAAAGGTAAGAAATCAATCCAGTACACTGGAAAAGCTACTGAATAACTTCATTAAATCTGAGGCCGTCATTTCCAAGATAATTATAGATAACACAGTAAAACATCATGACCCTAAATCAGGGGTGGGCAACCTTTTTGACTCGTGAACCACATTGAGTTCTAACACTTGACCAGGGGGCCGGAACAGGAGCAGATAGGTGGCATGCTTTGGTAACCGCTAGATTAGACCGATAGAATGGCGCTAGATTTTAAACAAGCGTTAAATGTTACATCAAGAGTGTTAAATTTCAAATCTAGCGGCGCTAGATTGTGAACTCAGTTGGAATCGAACCCGTGAACTTCTGGTTGACTTCCAGTCAGCAGGCGAACAATCTCCCACTGAGCCACTGTCTCCCCAAATGGATAGATAATACTAAAGAAAGGGGGGAGATGGCTCTGTGGTAAAAGCATTCGCCCGCGAAACGTTTGCTCGTGGAACGATCGCTCGTGAAGCGGAAGTTCGCGGGTTTGCATACCACTGGGTGTACCTTTAGGGTCCTTGGAGAAGACACCTAACCCCCTGTTTCTCCCACCATTGGCGCCGTCGTGGGCAGCCTGCTGCAATGTAGGAGTGCAGCACACAAATTTCCCCTGTGACGGATGAATAGAGTAAACTATATATTTTTTTAATCAATAAATAAAACTGAATTAACAAATTAATAGATAATAATAAAATTACTAGACAATATAGCGCTTTTCCAAGACGCTCCGCACATATGGTTTTTCATTCACTCCATACCAGGTAATGGTAAGCCACCATTGTAGCCACAGCTGCCCTGGAGAAGACTGATAGAAACGAGGCTGCCATTTTTGTGCCATTGGCTCCTCTGACCCTCACCAACCAATTTCACACACACCATCCAGACTATAGGCAATGTGGGTGAAGTGTCTTGCTCAGGGACACAACGACAATTTGATCTCAACAGTCATCCAACTGTAGCACCTGGGGTTCCAGCGTTCTCCAATCCGAGCACTGCCCAGGCCCAGCGTGCTTAGCCTCTGAGGTCTGATGGGATCAGGCATTGACAGGCTGGTATGCCCACATACCATAATCTTTGAAAGGGGCTCCAACTCCATGTTTCCCATGAACAGCTCATAAACCTGATAGAAAAACGACAAGAAATGTTCAAGCTCTGAAATTGCCAATAAAGGGTTCTGTATCAAATATGAAGATTGAACAATGATGTGTGAACGTGTCACACATACCATCATACACACACCATCAAACACTGTTACAAACAATACACCTTGATCCCCTGCAGGGACTAATTGTCCACAGTGTTCTCCCCCATTGCTCACAGTAAGCTTCATATCTTCTCTTGCTCCTCCGCTGCAGAGAGAAGTGATGTTCATGTGAAAAAAGAAATGTGGAAGAAACCTTCAAACCACCCACAGCGCGGAAAACAGCAAGACTTCTCCCATAATGTAGTAAAGTAGATATTTAGAGGTAATTGTCCACGATGATGAGTAATCAGCACTATGAGAAGCTTTTCCTTCTCCACTCAATCCGAGTTCCAGAAAAAACAGGTACAATAACTCAAATCACCACAGTTTTACTCTAAATTAGGTAAGTTTCATGTGATATGGGAACTTATTCATCCGATCCGTATCTCTCTCCGAGTGTGTGGCTGGATCTTATTTAAATGACACGTTGACAGTAGACTCAACACACAAGACACACACACCCACCGACACTGATACTGAATGTGGAATGTGGCTTTTTTGGCTTTATATGCACAAACACATACACACACCCTCCCGTCCAAGCGTGCAAGCATCCACCCACACAAACAAACACGCACACACACACCTAGGTATCTGTGACCACTAATTGTGTCTGGCCAGTCCCGTCCCCAGCAGCCAGGGTCATGAGAGTACTGGGTAGCCATTGTGGTACCCTGTTAAACATAGCTCAGTCTGAGGCCTGTTATTACTCTGAGAAACTATCATCTTTTTCTCCTCAAAACTGTCCTGCTCAGTCAGTTTAATGAAGCGGGCGTTCCAGTGGAGGGAAACGAACAACAGCTCCCACCAGCACTTAATGGTTCGAGACAGCAACCTACAGGATGGAGAAACATAGGTTTATCCCAACAATGTTATTATCAATCGCCTCGGTTGTGTTTTTTTTCTTTCTTTTTTTTCCTGAACTTTCCAGTCATTCTTTAGGTCGACACCCAGTGCAGCAACACAGGACAGTCGCTGTTAACATTTAGCACAGAGCAACGGTTTTCTTCTGCTTCTTCTTTTGGCATTTCCCATTAGGGGTCGCCACAGCAAGTCAGTTTCTTCCATCTAATCCTGTCTGCTGTATCCTCTATGGTCACACCAACAATCTTCATGTCTTCCTTCACTGTTTCCATGAACCTCCTCTTTGGTCTTCCTCTCGTCCTCTTTCCTGGTGGTTCCAAATCCAGCATACTTCTTCCTATGTACTCTCTCTCTCTCCTCTGTACGTGCCCAAACCATCTCAGTCTTGCCTCTCAAACTTTATCCCCAAAACCTCTAACATGTGCTGTTCCTCTGATATTCAATTCAATTTCAATTCAATTTTATTTGTATAGCCCAAAATCACAGAATGTCCGTCTCAATGGGCTTCACAAGAAAAAGAGGAATGTATTAACACAAATACACAACAAGAAAAATAACTAACAAATGCTAACTAAACAAGACTAGCACATTAATGCCCTTAGACTCTCCTTCTCGGTGAGGAAAAACTCCTAAAAAACCCATCAGTGGGGAAAAAATAAGAAACCTCATGGGGATCCACGTGAAAGAGAGATCCCTCCCCGGGACGAGCAAACAATGTGTCAAAGATTATTGTTTAAATATTAGCTTAATCTAATCTACAGCTAAATATCTAAAGAAGTCAATAAATGTTCTTCATCCTGATAGAAACACGGGGGGCTCCTCAGCCCGGAGATGTCAAGTACGGGGATGAGTAGATGTTCTTCATCCTAATGGAAACACTGGGGGACTCCTCAGCCCGGAGATGTCCAGTACAGGGATGAGTAGATGTTCTTCATCCTGATGGAGACACGGGATATACTCATTTCTGATCCTGTCCATCCTGGTCACTCCCAGAGAGATCCTCAGCATCTCCATCTCTGCTACCTCCATCTCTGCTTCCTGTCTTTTCTTCAGTGCCACTGTTTCTAGACCAAACAGCATGGCCGGTCTCACCACAGTTTTGTACACTTTTCCTTTCATTCTAGCTGAAACTCTTCTATCACACATCACACCTGATACTTTCCTCCACCCGTTCCAGCCTGCCTGAACATGCTTCTTCACCTCTTTTCCACACTCTCCATTGCTCTGGACTGTTGATCCTAAGTACTTAAAATCTTCCACCTTCTTTATCTCTTCTCCCTGTAACCTCACTTTTCCATTTGGATCCCTCTCATTCACACACATGTACTCTGTTTTACTCTGACTAATCTTCATTCCTCTTCTTTCTAGTGCAAACCTCCACCTCTCCAGCTTTTCCTCCACATCTTCCCTCCTTTCTCTACAGATAACAATGTCATCTGCAAACATCATTGTCCATGGGGATTCCTGTCTGACCTCGTCTGTCAGCCTGTCCATCACCACAGCAAACAGCAAAGGACTCAGAGCAGATCCCTGGTGCAGTCCCACCCCCACACTGGACTCCTTTGTCTCACCTACAGCACACCTCACCACTGTCTTACAGTCCTCATACATGTCCTGAACCACTCTAACATACTTCTCTGTCACACCAGACTTCATCATACATAGTTCTTCTCTAGGTACCCTGTCATACGCTTTCTCTAGATCTACAAAGACACAGTGCAGCTCCCTTTGACCTTCCCTGTACTTCTCTGTCAGCATCCTCAAGGCAAATACTGCATCTGTAGTGCTCTATGTATATATATTCTCTATATATTAGGGGGAGACGTTGCGCAATGCATGCCGGTTAGTTTTTGAATGCAAAACCTAACCGGCATGCATTGCGCACCGATCTGCGCCGATCAGAACTGCGTCCACCTGTGTCATCTCGAACGCACCTAGTGTGTCTTGGTAGGAGCCATTTCCGGGTCTTTACACAAACACACAAATGGAAATGAGACGCCCTTTCATATATCCCAGCATGCACTACTTCTACGGGGGAAATGGAGTCGGCGGCTGCTTACCGCAGTTGCGACACCTGTAGCTCAATATTAATCCATATATAAGGTTTTTTGGTGCGCCTTATAGTGCAGAAAATACGGTAGCTTGAGACCCTTAAAGATCGTATAAGTTAATAGGTATTGAGTGTTACATCTAAACTCTTTACTTTTATTAAATCGCAAGTAAAGTCACACTCTTTTAAAATGCATAAAATTTCCAAAATAAAAGTAAGAATTTCTGTGTAAGTAAGTCATCATTTATTTTAGAGCTAACAGTCTGACGGGTAACTGTTTACACACTTATCGTACCATCAGTTTAGTATCAGTCAAATCTGTGTGGATGTTCGAAATCAAGATTGGTTCCTTCCCAAAAGCTCAATGGCTGAAAACCACTTCACCAGTCCAAGAATTGGTTTGATCCCACCTTGACCTCGTCATTTCCTTTAAATCTGTGATGTTTAGAGACATTTAACCTATTGAAACTCTAAAACTCTGCTGTACCCTGTCTGCTCCCACCCTTCCACAGGGGTTCTGTTTCAGATTTGTCTTGTTGGAATGAATTTCCTGTTTCATTTTCAGTGTGATATCAGTTCTTTAAAAAAGGCGGTGTTGCCAGCTGAGTGACAGCACCACCTCTAAACTTCTCCTCTCCATTTCAAGGACTCAGCTTCAAATGTTGACTTGAATTAGCCTCCCGCTGCCTTTATTAGCAGCAGCGGTGGAATCAGAGAAGCCCGTCTGCGAGGATGGTGGAGGAAGGAAGGAGGGGAGGGGGCGACCGCTAAGTGCTTCACTTCAGATCTCTGATGGGGGTTATGGGGTCGCCGCTCAGCCTCACCCTGATGACTTCTGACACTGCTTGAGCAACCAAAACCACACACACATACACACACGGTGGATTTCATTATCTGATCATAAAGCCATGATAATGATAATAGAAACCCAAGTACAACAGATTTTTTTTCAGATTTATTCTTGGTCCAAGTGGTATTCATGTGGTGGTTAAATGTACACTGATGAGCTATTTTTATGTACTTAAAAGCAATTAATGAGACAAACACAAGATTTATAGCAAGTGTTTACAGGAAGTTTCCTCTTTAATCACATCACCAAATTAGTGGTAATTTAAGGCTTCGTGTGAGACTGGTCTCTCTTTACTCGCTGGTTGTGTCTGAATGTCCCAGTCTGAGACAGCTTGTAATTAAAAATGAAATGTAATCATCCTTAATGCATGTTTTTAACAGACATTAGAGACCGTTATTTAAAAAAAAAAGTTTGATGTCTTAAAACAAATGAAAAAAACCAACAACAAATGGAGCACTTTATTTTCCATCAATGAAACCGATGGTTAAAAAAAAATTAAATTGCAATTTAATGTTTAGTGACAATTTAAGACCCGGATTTGCAATTTTTAAAATCCAAAGAGCAATATTCACACTAGGAGCCACAAAAACTTAGATTTAGACTTTTCGAGAGGAGAGACTTCTAAAGTAAACGAAACACTTTGCAGTAGACCTGAGCAGCATAAATACTGTTCAGTTCCGTTCCGTCGTCTTCCGCTTATCTGGGGCCAGGTCGCAGGGGAACAGCCTAAGACGGTAAGGCCAGGCTTCTCGTACCCCAGCTGCATCCTCCAGCTCACCCGAAAGGATTCTTGAATCTTCTTCTTCTCCTTTCGGCATTTCCCTTTAGGGGTCACCACAGCAAGTCAGTTTGTTCCATCTAACCCTATCTGTTGCATCCTCTTCGGTCACGCCAACTATCTTCATGTCTTCCTTCACTGTATTCATGAACCTCCTCTTTGGTCTTCCTGTAGTCTGCTTTCCTACTGGTTCCAAACCCAGCATCATGCTTCCGATGTACTCTCTCTTTCTTCTCTGCATATGTCCAAATAATCTCAGTCTGGCCTCTCGGACTTTATCTCCAAAACCTCTAACATGTGCTGTTCCTCTGATCCTGTCCATCCTGGTCACTCCCAGATAGATCCTCAGCATCTTCATCTCTGCTACCTCCATCTCTGTTTCCTGTCTTTTCCTCAGTGCTACTGTCTCTAGAGTCTAGACCAATCAGCATGGCTGGCCTCACCACGGTTTTGTACACTTTAATTTTTGCTGAAACTCTTCTATCACACATCACACCTGATACTTTTCTCCACCCGTTCCAGCCTGCCTTCAACGCTTCTTCACCTCTTTTCCACACTCTCCATTGCTCTGGACTGTTGATCCTAGATACTTAAAATCTTCCACCTTCTTTATCTCTTCTCCTTGTAACCTCTCTTTTACATTTGGATCCCTCTCATTCACACACGTACTCTGTCTTACTCTTTTAACGTCTATATACAAAACAACCTTCATAGTGAATAATCATATCTATTTGCTTTCTGCCTTCAGTTTTTGCAAATAAGAAATGTTTACAATATAAATACAATATTTTCATTCATACAACCAAAGACTCGCTCACTGACTCACCTACCTGGCAACAAATTCTGGCTGAACTGTGATTGGTCAAATGTTTGGAAGCAGGACAGCTATCAGAAAAGCCATGAAAGATACAGACATTCCATTTGGAAATATCTTAAAAATATTAATGGTTAAAATATAATTTTTTTATGATGTTTTTCTTTCTGCATTTTAGGCGTTAATCAGCCACTGCTGGAGGAATGTGTAAGCTGCATGGGTTAACTAATTTTAAATTGCTCTAATGATTCTTAAGACTGATATTAAAATAAAAAGTACCTCCTTTCATTTAGATTTTGTTTTATTGTTAAGCTCATTTTCATCACTGTCCTGGTGAAATTGGTTGCAAAACCATCTCTCCGTAGTACCAAAGTACCAAACCGAGGAAGTTTGGTACTTTTAGAAAATGATATCCTTTACCGGTGGAGTCTCTCGGGTCTCGTCTTTCTCTCAGACTACTTCCTAATCTTGTTTTCAGGATGCTGTGTTGGTAAAATAAAAAGATGTGGTCTAACTGACTGGATCTGTCTCTCCTCCCTCTCTCACTGCTTCACATCTCTTTTCCCTCCTTCCATGCTGTTTGTGTGAAGGTCTACTCATGCATGTGTGTGTGTCTGAGTGTAACTATAGCAGTCAGTGTTTAGGCTATTAGAGCTGTGTATTTACAATCTGAAGTTTGCTATTGATTAGGTCGGCCTTCTCTTTCTGTTTAGATGAGGGAAATAAAGAACACATGTTGCAGACTCAACATCTTCTTCCTTTCCTTCCTTCCTCTCTTGTTCCTTTCTTCTTCTCTCTTATTGAACTCTTTTTGTTACATGTTTTTGCTCATTTTAATGGATTTCTTAAAGCGGCATTTTAGGAAAAGGACTAAAATGAGATTTTAGAAAGTGTTGAACTTGTAAATGATTGTTTTTAACAAAAACACACACCCTGTTCAGGAACTTACAACTTCAAATTGCTTGATTTCTTATCAAGAAAACTAATTAAATAGAATTAGACATATTTATTTTTAACCCCGGTCATGTCTGGCATTATAACAAGCAGAATGATGATCTGTATGTCCGGTATTCATGGACAGATTTGCTCCACCAGGTTCAGCATCATGTGCCAACCTTGGCAATTGTTGTTTTATTTCAAAATTGTAATATTTTCTTACATCCTACATGTCTGTGTTTTCTGTGTTTATTTTTTTTTACCTGACAGGGAATACTGAGGAGAGGGGGAAAAGAGTGAGAAAGAAGAGCGATGTGGTGCTGGAGACAAAAAAGGGATACAAAGTAAGAGATCGTCTATTCTGCAGTGTGACTCTTTCTTTCTTGAGCCCAGAAATCAGTTTTGAAAAGGCTTTCTCCGAAATGTTTAAATCCGGTACTTTGTTAATAGTAGATGACTGTCATGGGCATGGCCTCCGTGCTTCATCTATCATCCCCACTCAATCAGGATTATCCCATCTACTCATCTCCATCCTGAGCGTCACCAGGCTGAGGAGGACCCCCATTTCCATCAGAATGAAGAAAATCTACTGACTCCTTCAGATATCAAACTGTAGAGTAGAATAAGAACATATTTAAACATTATTTTTAGACACATTGGATGCTCGTCCCAGGGAGGAACTATTTATTCCCCACTGATGGGTTTTTTAGGAGTTTTTCCTCACCGTGAAGGAGAGTCTAAGGAGAGTTCTTTTTAAATCTGCAATTTGAAGCCCGTTGAGAGAAAAATTTTGGGATTTTTGGATATACAAATTGATTTGAATTGAATGGACTCTGTGCACTCTTTGCGTTGTGCCAGTGAATGGATCATGTCATTTATCTATTCATCATAATTTTCTCTTTTGCATTTGTTTAAATGGCAAAACTAAAAAGTCTGTTCCGTTCCGTCATCTTCTGCTTGTTTCAGGGTCGGGTCGCGGGGGCAACAGCCCCAAACGGGCAAACCAGGCCTCTCTCTCCCCGGCTGCATCCTCCAGCCCACCCGGAAGGATCCCAAGTCGTTCCCCGGCCAGCTGTGAGACATAGTCTCTCCAGCGGGTCCGGGGTCTACCCCTTGGTCTCCTCCCGGTGGGACGTGCCCGAAACACCTCGCCTGCGAAGCGCTCGGGGGGCATCCAGACCAGATGCCCGAACCACCCCATCTGGCTCCTCTCGACCTGAAGGAGGAGCGGCTCGACACCGAGCTCCTCCCGGATGGCAGAGCTCCTCACCCGATCTCTGAGTGAGAGCCGAGCCACCCTGCGGAGGAAGTTCATTTCAGCCGCTTGTATCCGCGATCTCATTTTTTCGGTCACCACCCACAGCTGGTTACCATAGGTGAGGGTGGGAACGTAGATCGACTTGTAAATCGAGAGCTTTGCTTTTCGGGTCAGCTCTCTCTTTACCACGGCGGACCGATGCAGCGTCCTAGTTATTGCTGATGCCGCACCGATCTTCCAGTCGATCTCCCGCTCCATCCTTCCCCCACTCGTGAACAAGACCCCGGGATACTTAAACTACTCCACTTAGGGCAGGACCCTGTCCCTGACCCGCAGGGGGCATTCCTCCCTTTTCCGGGCGAGGACCATGGTCTCGGATTTGGAGGCGCTAATTCCCATCCCGGCCGCTTCACACTCGGCAGCAAATCGATCCAGCGAGAGCTGGAGATCATGGTCCGATGAAGCCAACAGGACCAAATCATCCATCTGTACACATCATCAAGTCTGTACACATCTAAATTAAATGTAATTAAATGTAATTAAATTAAATGTAATTTTGGCGCTCACATTCGGCGCGGACAAGGAACACTTATTTTTGATGGAAGTGTTGTGATTTTTTTTTTTATCAATAGGTAATGACATTATCTTGACAGTTGCAAGGTCACTCCTGGGTAATGATCCAACAGTCTTTTTCTGGTCTCTACAGTTCTGTTAATTTTTTAAAGCAAGATGTTTTTTTGATGAAGACTTTCAAAATTCAGATTGAACCTTAACTCTGCTTAGAATTTAACATGAACTTTTGAGTAAGAAGATTAAAAATCATCCTCAGACCTGCAGAAAGAGTCAGATCAAACTGCTACTCAACCACAAACACCATCAGAAGTTTTCCTCCTGAAGAGTAATAGGACCGGGGTCTTTGGGCTTCAGACCAGGCGGTGTGTCATACCTTCCATCCTTCCTCCCCATCACTGTGCCTCTTTTTCTCAGATTGCCTCTCTGATAAAAACAAAAGCTGTATACAAGTTGTCGGGAGTGAAATCACACTCCACCGCTCAGTTCTCATCAGTGGAACCACTACATCAGAGACAAGGGCTTCCAAACGTTTAAAAATCCCTAAAAAGTTCAAAATTTGCAAAGAGTCATTTAATTAAGATACTAAGAACTACATCTGGAGTAAATAATCACTCATTACTGTCAACAGCACTTGCAAAACTTGATTTTTATTCCTCCGCCCACAAAATTATCCTTCTGATACAGTTTAAAAACAGAGCAGATTATGTTCTGAGAGGTTTCTGTCCAATGCCTGATATTCAGAGGACTGTTTGTGCAAAGCCGGCAAGATGTTTACAGCTTGAATAACAGGTTGTAGCTGCTCGTCTGGTTTCCCATGGACTCCATCACCCCCCTGTAATACAGCATGGCTGCAGACTTTGTTGTCCCAGACGGACACCACATATTTTGACTAGCATTCAAATAAACCTCGTCTGGAGTTTAGAGTTTCAGAGGCGAGATGCAGGTTGGGGGAGGGAGGCAGCAGGATGGTTGCAGGTTTAAACCAAAAAGGAATCAGAGAGATGTGAAACAAGAGTGTAACAATGTCTTCTATCAGATACCAGGACAGATGTTCTCTCCACCTCGAGTATCCTAGCCGTCGTATTACTTGTGCTCTCAGCATGCTTCCAGAAAATTATACAGTGGCAGGCTCCAAAGGCCTTCAAAGCTTTCTCTGCTGGACGAAGAAATATCTAAACCAGAAGCTGGTGTTGATCCTATCTCAGTTATTAGAGAGGGGTGATTGTGTAATACAATTTCCTAGGTGATTTCTACTTTGTTTGAATATTATAATCACATAAAAAAACATTCCTGAACTGATATTCTATTTTATTCATGCATGTTTGAGAAATTTGAACAAGATCTCCTGTTCAGTATTTACATCATATTTGACCAAAGGGTGTTTTTTGTAATGCATTGTGTCCTCTGTCACAAAATTTGCTCATGCCCTATTCCTCCACTCAGGTACTGCTTTCCCTCCGAGTGACTAAAAAAGGAGCAAAAAAAATCTTAAGTACAAATGTGTCTATCAGCCTTTTTTTTCTTTATTACCTGGTCAATCAACCTAACATGCATCTTTTTGGAGGGTGGGAGGAAACCAGAGTACACGGCGAAAACCCACACAGACACGGGGAGAACATGCAAACTCCACACAGAAAGGCGAGTGTTCCAAGCCTCGTCCCCAACCAGGATTCAAAGCCTTTTTTTTCTTTATTACCTGGTCAATCAACCTAACATGCATCTTTTTGGAGGGTGGGAGGAAACCAGAGTACACGGCGAAAACCCACACAGACACGGGGAGAACATGCAAACTCCACACAGAAAGGCGAGTGTTCCAAGCCTCGTCCCCAACCAGGATTCGAACCTTTGACCTTCTTGCTGTGCTACCGTGCCGCTTAATGAAATCATATAATATTAATTTTGAACTACATCCTCTTTTCTTCTCCTTCATCCTTTAGAACTTGAATTTTTCACAGATTTAAATCAGCAATTTTGCTGTAGTCTGCCATATTTACACAATAACTGTCTTTTTTCTGTGTTTATTCACTTGAAATGCCTTTAGATAAAATGAAATTAATAAAAAGTAATGAAACTCAAAGATCTCACTCTCAGCATTTCCTTTTTAATTAATTATAAGAAAATCATTTTTTAAAAGAAATTTATTAAAAGATCCGGGTCAGAAAGAAAAGTGAGAAGTCATAAAAGCATTTTGTGTCATTAAAAAAAATACAATTTGGCAGAGATTTTAGATTAAAATCTGCAAAAAAAAAACCAAACAAGCAAACATTTTTAAAAAATTTATTCAAATAAAGAGTGCAAAAAGCAAAAAATGAGAGTAAAAATTTGTACAATTCGATATTAGTGACATCAAATGATGATACAATAAATCTGACGTAATTACAATTTTTTTAAAAACAGTTTTTTTTTTCAGGACTATTATTTGTATTTTTTTTAAATAAAATGATTAAAATACGTATTTCAATGAACAAATACCTTTATTTAGATTAGTTTCATTGATTAGATTAATTAATTAAAACACGCTTTTAAAATTTATACTACGTTCTATAGATTTGTTGTTTGTAAAGTTGTTGAATCTTACTTTTATTTTTTTAATACATATTGTTTCAGCAAAGTCCTCTCAAAGTTTTTCACACACAATAAATCAGACAGAAACAAGCAGATTGGCTCTGTGGTAAGTGAGTTACTCAGAGCCTCCTTCTCGGAGTAAAAAAACTGTCAGGATTACCTCACCTGCTGCCAGAAGGAGCACTGGATGTTCCTAATCACCCTGATTAGGGTCACCTGAGGATGATTTCTGATTCCACAAATCTGCGGACCCTGTCATCTATTTAAGGGCAATCACCTTAGACTTCCCTGTCAGGTCATACCATCTCTTCCTGCCAGGTCACCCTGGTTGCCTGACCATGTTTGAACCTTTGTTGTTTATTGAAACCCTGAGTTAATCATGTGCCCTTTGCTTTACAGACTTACCTAAATTGTGTTAATAAACCTTTGATGTCCTGCAATTGGGTCCTCTTTCTTCCCCATCCCTGAAAACCCTGACAAAAACTCCTGAAACCCCATCTAAAAAAAGTAAAAAAAAATCTGAAACTTGACGGAGAACTAGTTGGGGGAGAGTAAGACCGAAAATACCTCAGACTGAGAATACAGATTACATTATCTTGTTCGTAGGGTGTAGCGGATGGGCTTCATCCAGACAGACACTGGGGTTCAAATGAGGATTCAAGAACTAGTGAAGTAAACAAATTATTATTATAATTATTGAGTCATTTAATGTTGTTCTTTCTTGATGAAAAAATATGATTGTTTCAAACAAAATAAAAAAGACAACAGTGCATCTTAACCACTAAGAGAGGGGCTTTATTTCTTAATCTTTGATGCTTTTAAGGGATTTAATGACCTTTTACTGTGTTTTTTTTTTTTAACATTAAATTACACTGGAAGGAAAATGAATGAGCAAATACAGTTAGTTTTTTTTTTTCTGAGAAATTAGTATTTTGAAACTAATCCATGCTGTGGTTTTCACTCACTTAAAAAAGCTGTGAGGAGGGCATGAACACATCTGTGCAGCCAACAGGGGACAGTAATGGTTCAGTAAAATCTGCAAAAAAAAAAAAAAAACCTCTGCACACACCCATTAAACTCACCTTTAAGCAGGCGGGTGTGTGTGAGGGGGAGAAGATAATTCTGTGAATTTTCTTTCAACAACTCTCAACATTTACTTTTCCAGCTTGAAACAAATGTGACGCATTTATGTTTTTATATTTTTCTGTTGCTTTGCATGTCAGATGGATGTGGTGGTCTGGTGGTAGCCACAGAAACCGTCCAATCAGCACGCATGTCCATCTAGAACAGCACCAGTCATTACTCGGCTAAGTTTAGGATCAGCGTTCTGCTTTGCCAAATGCTTTATCCTAACCAGAGTGTGTTAAAGTGTGTGTCCTGTGGGAATTTATCTGCTCAGGAGCAAATCTGAGTGGTGGTCACGGTGGTCGGAATTGTGTGGAAAAAGTGAAAGACAAATTTTTATGTTGAAAATTTATACTTGGATGGATTATTGATGCTTTACGGATGTTTGTAGCTTTGTTTTTTTGCACAAAGCAATAATTTTTTTTCACATTTTAAGGCCTACTTGACAAACTAATAAAGTGATTCATGCAAAAATGTTGTTCATTGTTTCAACCTCATCTGACAAGTTTATAACTTTACTGCTAAAATAAAACCTTGGCTGGAGACAAAGTAAAAACATTTCTTCATCTCATGATGGATTTATAAGAAGTAAACGCTATAAAACTGAACTTTTTTGTTGATTTGCAAAAAAAAAAAATAGTTCAATTGTTCCTGGCATGCTTCATCCTTACATCTTTAAGACTTTAGCCTGGGGGTCCTTTAATCAGGGACACCCATACCCCTTGGGGCCAGCAGAACTCATGCAGGTGGGTCTCTTCTGCACCTGGCTGGGTAGGCGGCCCCATCTGCTTGGACTATAAGTCCCGGCTTTGGGATGAGTGTGGGCCTAGGTTGCGTTTGTCTCTCCCTCCCCCGTTCCGGCCTTTTGGGGTTGGAAGGGATCTGTGAGCCCTAATAAGCGCATCGGTAGCATGCGTGTACTTTCACTCACACTCACACTGTACCACACTGTTTACTGTCCGCTATGTTCCTTGCTCCCAACCAATATTATTAAAGCTCTAGTAACATGTGTTTGTGTTCTACATCATTTGTTATAGAAGATTTTGTTGTGTGCGTCAGATTTATCACTGATTTGAAATCTTGTTTGTATTTTTTTATTCTTCTTAGATAATCCAGCAGGTTGGTCGTGATGCTAAATGCTGTAACTACAGATTTTCTCTTCACTTTGTCCCCTCTCTTCTTCTTCTGAACTCCTCTTCTCTCCTCAGTATTTCCTGTCAGGTCCAGCAAAAAAAAGCACAGAAAGCACGGATATTTTTTAATGTGAATCATTTAAAATAGACAAAAAGAGCTTGCCAGGTTTGGCACATGGTGCTGACTCTGGCAGAGCAAAATTGTCCATCGATACTTGCATACAGATCACCATTCTGCTTGTCACAATAATGGACAGGATAGGTTTAATAAAAAAAAGCAAACGATAGCAGAAAAAAAAATGGTTTTCACAATCAAAACAACACCAAAGAAATTGTGATTGTGACTTTCCATTAGACGGGCAGCTAAGTAGATATTCCAGTAGTAGCGGCGTGCTCTTTTACAAATCTTTCTCCTTGTTGGCTGGGTGGTTGCCTTTCGGACACAAACTGAACCAATTACTGCACATTTCAAGCTTCATCAAACATGAAAACTCAGTTGGTTTCGTTTGGACGGAGCACATTGTCAAGAAGTTAGTTTTAGTCAGGTTTTTTGATGCGAGGCTGACCCCACTTAGTGCTTCTTCTTATTTTCTGGTTACCCCAGCAATTAGGTCAGGGGTTGTTGGGATTTAGCTGATGGTTGCAACGATTGGAAAACATCTGGCCAATCTGCAAATAGATGACTTTATGATGTCAAACACAAAAGTTCGGAAGCTTAATGGAGCTTATGGAGCTTATGGAGGTTGACCACGCCATATACAGTACGTAGCTTGCCATATAGCAACGGTTCCTGAGACAAAAAATTTAATTCCAGAACAAAGACAATGTTTAGAGAGTTTTATTCAGACGAAAATATGGTCACCCCGCTGCTGCCCTGCTGCTTTCCAGACGACACGGACTGTTTAAACACATTACACATATCACGCCTGGTTCTGACCAAAAAGTAGCAATTTATCAATGAGAAAAAGTACCAGCACACTGTGGATCGAACAAACCGTAATGGTGTGAGGTCAGACTGTTTCCATGGAGTGAAAGAAACAGTCAAATCTATCAGGCTATGTTTTTTTAACAGAACGCTTTGAAACTAATCTAAAGGCTTGTGTTTGATTCCTTAACCGTTTTTCTACACCATCTGTCCATCTTCACCTGCTGTTTGTGATCTTTGTAATGTAATCAGCGTGAGGGTCCTGTTGTGACCTGGTCAAGGTCAAACCTGGCTTCGGGCTGTAGTCCAAATAAAAGGGAGGAGGCCAGAACCAGAGCTGACCCACATAGACGTCTTCATGTGGACAGCTTTTCTGCTATGCTGCAGCTCATGGACAGTAAACACAGTGGACAACAACTTGCAGGGAGAGTTTGACCACAGAGCCGCTCGGCATCTGCTCACACCCAGACCGAGCCGAGGAGTAAGCGTCCGCATAACACAAAAACACGCAATGAATGAAAACCACCGAGAGGGATAGTTTCTGTATTCCAACATCAGGAGACAAACCACTCTGATTTTCAGCGTGAGAACCCTTCATTCTCTTAAAATACTCATTTCACCACAGTAAGAACGTTTTTCACTCATTTCTCCAAAATATTTGTCATTTTAAATCAGAGGGAGAAAAAAAACGCTTCAAATTTAGGTTTTAGACAGTTTTCTAACCGTGGGCATGCAGGCTCCCAGCAGTCACCGGATAAGGGACTTCCCGACCAACAGACCCTAGCATGTTAGATTAGGCACCATCAGATCCTCCGACATTATCCTCAACAATGGTGTTCTACAGGACGGGGTCCTCGGCCCTTTCTTGTACTTACCGCACAACCATGACTGTGTGGCCACCCAGGAATTCAACACCCTCATCAATTTTGCTGACGACACAATGCATTATATTTACATAGCGCTTTTCAGGACTCTCAAAGAGAGTGCATTATTCATTCACGCCATACCAGGTAATGGTAGGCTACTGTTGTAGCCACAGCTGCCCTGGAACAGACTGACAGAAGCAAGGCTGACATTTTGCGCCATCGGCCCTTATGACTATCACCAAACAATCACACACACACCATTCAGACTAGGCAATGTGGGTGAAGTGTCTTGCCTAGGAACACAACGGCAATTGTGTCAATTGATTCCGGCGGTCTCCATCCAAGTACTGCTTGCTTAGCTTCTGAGGTCTAACGGGATCAGGCATTGACAAGCTGGTATGGCCACAACTAGGGGTGTGTGATACCGCAAGTTTTGGTATCGATCCGATACCAAGTAAACACCACACCAATATCGCCGATATCGATACAGAGATTAAATTTTTTTAAATGACTATTTTTGCATCAAGGGTTTGGGTCATAAATATTGTACGACCAAGTATATGTAAATACACAGGTTGGTAGGTAGATCGATAGAAGTGACCAGTTGCACACAAACAAATGTTAACTAATGTTAAAGATGATTATGTTGTACTTTCACATTAAAATTGGAGCGTCTCTGTTAATGAGCGCTGCCTCTGGGAAACAGAAGGGGTCAGGGTTTTCTCCTCCACTTGCCGTTTCTGAAGTTTTTCTTTGGGGTGATTCTTTAATTTTTAGTGTTACCACTATATTTAACAGCCTTTCTGCACATGGTGCGTTTTTTTTTTGTTTGTTTGTTTCCTGGCCCCAAGTCGCTGAGTCATGTGACAAGTCAAAGCGAAAGAGAGGAGGGAGGGAGCGGGACCGCCTCGCTTTGGCATACAGGTGCGACACACAGCATTTACGCATATTTTGCAGACAGATAAGTTCGGTTAACTTTTTGAAAAAAAAAAAAAAAAAAAAAAAAAATGGAAGCAAAGTGCGAACCAACCAAAGTATCAATATTGTAGTTGGAGTATCGATCAATATCAATACCAGCGTTGGTATCGATATTATCGATATTAGGATCGATCCGCCCACCCCTAGCCACAACAATCGTTAGACTGATCAGTGATGGGGATGAAACTCCATACAGGAAGAAGGTTTAAATACTTACAGCCTGGTGCGATGACTCAACACCAGGACTACAAAGAATATCAATATCAACTTCAGGACAACAAAAATTACACACTTCACTTCTTTGGTGGTGTAGAATTAGAGCGGATCAAGAAGTTTCTGGGCCTCCACATCTCAGAGGACCTTAGCTGGACTTAAAAAACATCAGTAACATGGTTAAAAAGGTTCCGCAGCGTCTGTACTTCCTGAGTATGTTGAGGAAGAACAAACTGACTCCTCTTGTGCTGAAAAACTTCTACCGCTGTACAATGAGCACAGTGGTATGCACTGTGTGGTATGCCAGCTCTGGTGTGAATGAGAAGAAACAACTACAATGAGTCATCGATACTTCCCAGTGGATCATTGGCTCCCAACTCCCACACCTACAGGGGACTTATGCCAAACGTCTTCTTCGGAGGACAAAAAGATCTATGATGATCCCACCCTCCAGAACACTCCGTCCTTAGTCTGCTTCCTCCCATCTGGAAGACCCAGATTACTCAGAACCCGAACTAATCGGATGAATTAATAATAATTAATAACCAATACATAGCTGAAGCCATCAAACAGAATGTCATTGCTTTTATGCAATGATAATAAAACTTGTTTAATCTTGAATTTTGGAATACAGACACACTTGCACAGCAGATTGCGCACCCATCCCTTAATTCCCCTAAAACGCTAGCTAATGTCTCTTTAACTGAGTTAGAAATATAAATAAGGCAAACATCGAAGTCCTGATTCATTTGCGAGGAAACAATAACTCGACCCACACCAGGAGCCAGTCTGCTCATCACTGCAGAAATCAAAACCAGAAAGGACCACTCATACCCAAGAGGTACAGTATATGCACCCAAAACAGCGACATGGCTGAAGTGAGGGAGCCACACCACCTAGGCCAGGAAGACCCCACAGCAAAGACCCCACAGATTGAACAGGCACAGGATCCCCATGAGGTAACACTGAACTAAAACACAGAATAAAACAATAGAATAATAATTAAAACCAGGAAAACAAGTTCAAAGTGTTTTAGAAATAAATTTAAAAAATAGATCACAAGAATAAAGCTTTGCAAGACGGTGAGACGGTGGCTCAGTGGTTATAGTGGCTCAGTGGTTAGAGCGTTCGCCCGCGAACTGTAAGTTAACCGGAAGTTCGCTGTTTCGCATCCCACTGAGTGCACATCTAGAGTCCTTGGGGAATACACCTAAACCCCCGTTCCTCCCACCATTGGCGCCGTCATAGGTGGCAGCCTGCAGGGGTGTAGTGCAGCACACAAATTTCCCGGGCTGGGATTAATAAAGTATATTAAAAAAAATAATGATGAAATAAATAAGTAAATAAATAAACACATAAAATCATATTAAACAAAAACAAAAGTAAAGTAAAAGCTGAGTTAAAAAAAAAATTCTGCGTATTCCTTAATATGTGAACAGAGTCTGTGTTCTTGAGGTCCTCTGACAGGCTGTTCCACAGGCGAGGATCCTAAAGCTGAAACGATGCCTCATTGTGGGTTTTTGTCCTAACATTTGGTGTCACTAATAGGCTCAGGAGGCATGGGGTTTCTGAGGCCTCATGCCTCATAAGGAGGTTTGATGAATAAGAAGTTACCCACCTTTCTTCTCTCCAATGTTCCATCACAGGCTAAACGCGGCATCCTTTATATGAATGCAAATAAAAGCCACTTATTATTTACAGTTTTCATTTTGTTTGAGAATAAGTCCTTAAAAGTAGGACTGACCATGAGGTCCTCGGGATAAGACTGTAAGACTTTTATTGTAATGGTTGTGTAATTGTTTTTGACCCGCAAAACTATGCTGATTGAATATTGGACCTGGAATGCTTGATTCACAGCCTTCTCTAACTTACAATTCTTGGAGGTTGCCAGTACAAAAAGTCTGGGAACTCCTGATTTGGAAGAATCTTTTTTTTTTAAAAAAACTTCTTGCTTATGAACCGGGTTGAGTCTTGATTTTCATCTCTGTTTGTTTACTGATGACACAACTGTTTTTTTACTTGTGTTTGTCACGAAGATATGAAGGATTATATGCATTGTGGGCATGGTTACCATGGACTAAGGACATCATCTGGCTTTAACTAGGGCTTAATTTCAGTTAAATGCAATTTACAATGAGCAATGTATGACACAATATTCTTTAAACCAAATAAAACACTAACCTAAACCAACTGACGACCCAAAAGCTTAAAGAAGTTGTGGATTTGGGGGGATGTTCCCTGGTTTCAGATCATTGGTTCCTGCAGCAGATCATTCCTTCACCACATTAAACAGCTGCTTCTGCTGAAATTGTTGGTTTGCTCGAACTTTCCAGCAGGCATTTTGATTATTGCTTTAACTACATAGTCATAAACTTCAAAACAAAAACATTTAAAATACACAATTGTGTTGAAAAGAGCCTGAGTCATCTCCACCAGAGACCGGGATCCTGAAATGTCTGCAGTCCATATGTTTTAATCAGTGTGTTGCCTGCTAACTATGGTTCCTGGATCTGCAGGATCAGAGCAGAGACCGATAAAATGTACTTCACCTTTTAGGGAATGCTCAGAGACGAAATGGTAAAAAAAAACTTGGAGAAGTCATGGGAAAAACTTCTGACCCCTCCAAGACACCCTTGCTAAGGAGTAAGAAATTTTCTGCTTTGTCATTTTAGTGGGCGATGCTTTATGCCTCATCCTGCACACATGGCATGAACACTCATCTCTATAAGGGGTAAAACAGTACATGTATTTGTGCCAAATTGTTTTGGTACAAAACACTCGGATTGTTGCAAGGCTGGGCACAAAACATTCCGTGACAATTCCAAATAATTCACTGCATGTATAGTATGTAGCCCTATGGTAAACTGGCTCATGGTGATCAATTCATGGACAAGATTCCTCATCTGGAAACCTGAGACAGCAAACCAGCTCCAGACTATCACACTGCCACCACCATGCTTCACTGTTGCCATCATATTCTTTTTGTCAAAGGCTGAGATATTTTTACACCATATTGAATTACCTGCGCGTCATCTGACTTTATTTTGAGATAAAGACAGAGAGGCCAGACTGAGATGGTTTGGACATGTGCAGAGGAGAGAGCGAGAGTACATCGGAAGAAGGATGCTGGGTTTGGAACCACCAGGAAAGAGGACTAGAGGAAGACCACAGAGGAGGTTCATGGATACAGTGAAGGAAGACATGAAGATAGTTGGTGTGACTGAAGAAGATGCTGCAGATAGGGTTAGATGGAAGAAACTGACTTGCTGTAGTGTCCCCTCAAGGGAAATGCCGAAAGAAGAAGAATCTGAAGATTTCAATTTTTGACTAATCAGTCCACAAAATGTTTTTCCTAATGGTTTGAGGATCATCAAGATGCTTTAGGGCAAATGTGAGACGACCCCTTGTGCGTTTTTTTTTTTTTTGGAAACACCAGTGTTTCTTTCTTATAGTGGAGTCATGAACAAAGTCTCTCCAGCGAGTCCGGGGTCTGCCTCTTGATCTACTCCCGGTGGGCCATGCCTGAAACACCTCACCAACGAGGTGCAAGGGAGGCATCCTAAATAGATCCCCAAACCATCACATCTGGCTTCTTTCCATCTGGAGAAGGAGCGGCTCTACACCCAGCTCCTTCTGAATGGCAGACCTCCTCACCCAATCTTTGAGTGAGAGGCCAGCCACCCTGTGGAGAAAGCTCATTTCGGCCGCTTGTATCTGCGATCTCGTTCTTTGGGTCACCACCCACAGCTGGTGACCATAGGAGAGGGAAACTTAAACCTATAAATAATAGCTTTAAGTTAAATAATGGTTCAGTTAAATTGATTTAAAGGCTTACATAAAAACACTTGATTATTAGCGATAGCTGAGGAAGAGTATTACAAATAATCAAGTTCAAGTCTATACGCTAAGAAAATTATGCCGACCAACAGACAAATGAATGAGTTTTTTCTTTTATTCAAGTTTTTGAATCTCTATTAGTGACACAGAACTCCTCAGGTGAGGACATAGCGTGAGAAGATATAATGATTAAAATCTCCATAAAGAAAACCTCCATAAAATGTCCATAAAATATCTCCCGATCTCTATCATTACCGCAGGCTGAAAACAATAACGCTGTAAAACACTTTTACTTTTAGTGGAGTTATAAAAAAGTATCTGCTGAACATGTATTTCATTTTAATGATGATGCTGCTTTATAGAGGGCGGTCATATGAGAGCCATCAATAGGACCAGGCGAGAGTTCATAGAGAATGGATTTGCAAACACACACACATCATGCACATCAGCGAGGATTGATGGGACACGGTACACAGAAAACAGACCTGTTTTTGAAACAAGACCCGATAGATTCGTATTGCCTTGCTGGCTTCTTAACCTGCAGCAATTAGCAGACAGGAAAAGGTCTGGTCACTGGAAATGCAATCACAAAATTAGCTGTATGATACATCAACCCAACATATGTCTATTAAATCCAGATTATGGATGCAGCATTTGTTCATATCAGTGCTGAAGATGGCAGATAATTGGGCCCGCTAATCCGATAACACTTACAAATGGGCCGAATTATGTTCGGAGCAGCGTTGATTAAGCTACAATGCTGAACATTACGCACACACGTGCACAGCGATGTTCAGGCGTGCTCACACACATTTTTTGCTGTTTGTGTCACACCATCAGGGTCAAAGTGTGGTTACACACCACATTGACAAGTGACACCACTCGTAAAACAGCGCTGTCATTAACTACGACATCGTTAACCAATACATCACCCTCCATCGTCATAAAAACATGGAAAACACAGCACTGCAACAGTTATTATGCACTTTAAACCTTGACTAGACCATAAAAAATTGAAGAATTACAAGGAACAAATCAACCCGGTCATTTTTTAACGAGATTTTTGTACATTTTGAATGGCTTTAAATAATAAAATTGACTATATGGTGCTGACAACAAATTCTTCAGAGGAGGTTAGTTATGACTGCTGTGATCCCACATTTTGCTGATTCACAGTTGGATTTGGAGCGCACATGATGGTACACATACAAATATGTACGTGTTATATATGTGCTGTATATACAGTTAAACATGCATATCGATCATTGTTTAAAAAAAACTAGTACCGTTCAGATTTTTTTGTGACTTTGAAAGATTGTTTCTGATGTAAATACGAGACCAAAACATATTTCTGAATTTTAAACATTTAAAGCAATATTTTAATTTGAACTGAGTGTGAGTGGTATGAATTTGATTGTCGAAGTGCCCGTACGTCCTGCTGCACTGCATCAAACACACTGCTTTTAATAAGTACACCACACAATCACTGCTACACACCAATCCAATAAAACATGGCAGATCAATTTATGGCTGAATATGAAATGTCTCGTGCTCGTGACCTTATGGCTGCCTATTTAACCTAATATAACTAATATGAGGCCCATATATCACTTATTACTGATATGGGATCAATAGTGGATTCAATTAGCTAATGATGTTGAAAGGTACTTCCTGGATCCATTCAGATTACAGAGCTTTGTTGGACTCACCTTTGATAGAGCAGAACTTCAGCTTGGTTTTCATAGTTATTTGTGGGACATTTGATGTTTCTCAGCTCATATTTTTTTCGGATACTGACATAAAAAGTAGAACGGACATTGGCTCGAGATCCTTCCGGGTGAGCTGGAGGATGCAGCCGGGGTGAGAGAAGCCTGGGCTTCTGTCTGAGGCTGTTGCCCTGCGACCCGACCCCGGATGATCGAAAAAAGAAGGAATGGAATGGAATGAACATTGGTTTTCATCTGCAGAATATCTGGGTCGAGGTTGAACACTTGTCCCAGAAAATGAATGGACAGTTTGAGCTTCTTTCAAAGCTTCTCGATTACAAAAGTAAAATTTTTGTACTATTCATTTAACTGTTTATACAAGATTCACAGACTGGCTCTGGGCATGGGACAAAAATGAGGGAAATAAGGACAAAGTATGAGCCAAATCAAATGAAGTTTATTATAAAATAAAGACACGATCATCGCAAATACAAATTCAACATTGAAGAACCTAAAAAAACAAAAGCATACCTGACCTGCCGATCAAAAAGCACAGAGAAAACAACTGCAGATAATTAGGGGTTAGGGAAGAGGGGCATGTGCAGCCTGGAAGATGACGTGGAGAGGAGCAGATAACGTGGGGGCAGACACCATCATGGCTGCAGCAGGAGAACAGAACGGCAGATGATCTGATACTGGAAAGATGGACACCACGGGTTTACTTGGGGATGATGAGAGACTGGTCGAAACATCTGGGAGAGGCAATTGGGACTATGTTTTCAGAATTAGGGCAGAGGGTCAGATTTGGAGTGAGGAAATGTTTCTGAGGACAGGGAGATTATGGCAAACATTTACCATAAAATATGTCACCTTGCTTGATTTCACTGGAGTTTAAACTTCCTCTTTCCAATTAATTGGGTTCAGAAGACGTCAGTCCATTCTTTGTAGAAAAGTCTCCTCTGCAAGGTCAGGATTAGGATCAACCCTGTAGAATAGGTTCTTTTTTAAAATCAATGAAAACAAAATTTGTGCAAACTAACTGAATGTTGAGCATTAGATGGAGACAACAATCGAAGTAGATGTTCCTAAAATACAAAAGAACTAAAAATAACATATAGTTGTTTCTTACAGTAAAAGGTACTGCATTGACTTTCCTGACAGATTTTTTTTTTTTTTTTTTTGTTCATTTATAACGATAGATTCAACTGAGAGCTGACTGTATTTCCGTTCCGTCATCTTACGCTTATCCGTGGCCACGTTGCGGGGGCAAAGACTCAGACTCGAAGCCCTGGCTTCTCTCACCCCAGCTGGATCCTCCAGCTCACCCGGAAGGATCCCAAGTCATTCCCCGGCCAGCTGGGAGACATAGTCTCTCCAGCGGGTCCGGGGTCTGCCTCTTGGTCTCCTCCCGGTGGGACGTGCCCGAAACACCTTACCAGCGAGGCGCTCGGGAGGCCTCCTGACCAGATGCCTGAACCACCCTATTTGGCTTTTCTCGATTTGGAGGAGGAGCAGCTTCTCTCAGATGACAGAGCTCCTCACCCGATCTCTGAGTGCGAGCCAAGCCACCCTGTGGAGGAAGCTCATTTCGGCCGCTTGTATCCGCGATTTCATTCTTTCGGTCACCACCCACAGCTGGTGACCATAGGTGACTGTATTTCGAGGTTTATTATTTTCTTGCTCCAATATTTGATTAAAAAAAGTTTGAGGCTGTTGCCCCCGTAACCCGGCCCCGGATAAGCGAAAGAAGACGGAAAGGAACGGAAGAAAAGTAAAAGAAATAGATACAGTACATCAGGCTGGATTCAAGGCAGATGCAATGGATAGGAGTTTGGAAATGGTCATCACCACTCATTATCTTTATACTGAGTCAAACTGACAATCGTCCCATATCATGACACTGCCACCACCATGCTTCCTTACAGTCTGAGATACAGTTTAATACTTTTTTAAATTGATCCCTCAGTTTAAAGAAGTTTTTTTTTACACACCCTTAAGGTATTTCAGTGTTTATTAAATGGTGCTTTTGGTCTTAATGGGTTAATGGCACCATTTACCTGTTTATGTTTTTGGGAAAGTATTGACTCCACCACAAAGTGTGATAGCTTTAAACAGATTGTTTTCATGAAGTTTGTAAAGTGGAGCTTTTTAACCAAAGCCTGTCAGATGTGAGCATCAGTTAGTGGAGCCTTTTCATTCGATCGTGGCCAAAAGTCTGGATATCATCAGGCCCGCTATGAGCTCTGTAAACAGACAGGGCACTGAATACATTAGCCCCCACATCAATTTAAGCCTTTCCTTACCCCCACTTACACACGCACGCACACACACACACACACACACACACACACACACACACACACCTCTTTTTACTCTGTTCAAATTTACTTTCCTTTAACTCTTTTGTCTTTATCTTCAACTCTTTTCATGTTGAATCACTCCACTTGTTTTGGTACTTCAAATGATTATGTAACAGAATTCATTACAAGGTTTATAGAAGAAATTATGTTTAGACTCTTTGAAATCTAACTTGTTTTAGGAATAAATTAGAACAAAAAATATATTCAGAACTTGAAAATGTTAAAGATCAATTAATATAACAGAGCTTTTACAAATCAATTACATGCCAAAATGAGGCTGGATTCAGGGTTTTATTAATCCATGAGGATCACTGGGGTGCCTGAGCCAATCCCAGCGGGTTACAAGCAAGAGGCAGGGTGTACCCCGACAGATTGCCAGACTGTTGTAGGAGATTATGGAGACAAACCAGAATTCAGACACACATTTTTTACTTGGGCAATTTCTCAGCATGTTTTTGGAGGATGAGAAGAAACCGGAGGGGAACCTGGAGAAAATCCAGGGAGAACATGCAAACATCCCACAGAAAGGCCGGTGATTGGAGCCTCCCCTGACCTGGGCTTTGAACCCCTGGCCTTGTTGCTCTAGGGCCACAGAGCTAACCTCTGCACCACTGTGCAACCAAACTCAGGGTTTTAGTTTAGTAAAAATCCTGCCTGTCAATCTTTTAATCCAACCACACATCCATCCATTCATCCAACTATTATCGATCCATCTTTTAATCCATAATCTATCCATCCAATCAGACATCGTTCCATCTATCATGTCACATGTCAGGTTGTATGACATAAAATATTTAAATTCAAATGAAACACTTAAACTTTTGGCAAGGCTGTGTATAAATCCCCCTAAGTTTACAAATGTTACATCAGTAGAATTTCTTTCTCATATATTTTTTCTTCATTTTTAGATATTTTTTTACTTGATATTTTTTTCTTGTGAAATTCCATTTTGCTCACGAACGTGTTGAAACTCAAGGTCATTTTTTGAGCCAAACAAAAGGATGGCTCAAAATAAATTTGGAATGCATTAAAAAAAATTACAATTGATTGAACTCAAACATTTGGGGCAGGAATGTATGTCAACTGGTGAATCAAAGGTTTTCTGCAGATGAAGGATCTTAATTGCTGTGGACGCTGCACCAAAGTGCCTGTTGAAATCCTTCTCAGATTTAAATTTTAGACCTAACCCTTTCATGCATAGAGGTCACTAGAGTGGACAACTTTTTCATCGTTGTTTTTTCCTTTATGAGCAAATCTGAATATCAGAATTGCAATATCAGAATTGCACATTATTCACTACAGTGGACAGTTTTGTGTCATGCAAAACTTTTTAAAACAGCGTGGCAGCCCTATGACACCTATTTCTTTCACTTAGGAAAAAAATCCTGGAGTTGTCCATCATAGTTCATGCATGAAAGGGTTAACATTGTCAGGGTTTATGAATGTGGGAGGATCTGGACCCAATTGCAGGACATCAAACAAGGTTTATTAACACAATTCGAGTAAGTCTGTAAAGTAAAGGGTACAGGATTAACTCAGAATTCAAAAGTTCAAACAATGACAGAGTTCAAACATGATCAACTTGGCTGGAAGGGATGGCAATGACCTGACGTGGAAGTCCGGAATGATTGCCCTTAAATACTGTACTGTGTTAAAAAGACACGAAACACCAATGTTTGTGTATTATCACCCACTAATAACTTATATTTTCCTCAACTCATACCCTCAGATTATTGCTATCAGGGAACCAAAAATCCCCAAAATCCCCCACAGTTACTTCTTCTATGGTCATTGTTTTAGATGGCAAAGTCCACAGATGTGTGGCATCGGGAATCAATCCCAGGTGTCCCTAATCAGGGCAATGAAGAACATCCAGGGCTCCCTCTAGCAGCAGGCGTGGGAATCCTGACAGATATATCTCTTTTAGCATCACTGTTTTTCTTTTTGGAGATGGCTAGTGTTTTTAAAAGCATCCCTTTCTGGACGTCTGGATTCTTTTGATCAGATGTAGCACCAAATCCAGAAAAACCTGGGGCAGAATCAGTTTTCAGCGTGATGTCTTATTTTTTGACCAGTCCATTGTAGAGATATAATGAAGTTGGAAATTATTTATTTAACCATGACTGCAGCACTATTTTTTTTTCTTTATAGAAAACAGGAATTTTAAATGCACCTTTGTTCGTTCTCTAGACACAGAGCGTTCAGGACCTACTGCTGGTCTCGTCATTTATTTATGTATTACTGCAAAGCTGTGCTGATTTGTTGCTCAGGTTCAGCTCATGTACGTGTTTCATTCTTCATCCATATGAGCTCTGTCAATTTATGTGACAATTTAAGTGCCTGTTGCCTTGTGTGTGTGTTTGTTTGTGTGTGTTTGTGCTGGCTGGGAAGGCTGTCCTGTCGCCTCAGCTCTGAACTGATCAGCACCAACAGACCTGGTTAGCGCTGAGCCGAGAGTGCAAAAGCATGTCAAGCAACACACAGCTGTTTACACACCAGGCCACACACACCCCATGCAGACTCGCCTCGCTCCTGATGAATAATACACTCCACCAGACGACCGCCGCCGCATCTGCGTTCATAACAGCCGACCTGATAACACAATAAGACACAAAACATTTCTGCTTTTTATGCCTCTGCAGAAAAACATGAAGCACTCGGGCTATCCATGTGTCCAGCTGTTCTAAAACAGTTTTGAAAACGGGAGATCCCAGTACCACTCACTACCAACTATAGGTTAACTTATTTTCTCCTCAGGGTCATGCATTCTGAGGTCATTTTCAAAAAGGTTGAGTTGATAAATTTTTGTGAACGTGATATTTCCCTACCTGCAAAATAAATTTTGATTAAACTGCTCAGTTACTTAGTACCAACTATAGATTAACTGATTAGGTTTTCAAAGTCCAAAGTGACCAACATTCAAATTTACATATTTATAAGAGCAATATTCTTTAACACGTTGGAGTTGACCTATTCATCCAAAATAAGAACCAAACTGTTTTTCTTTATTGTATCAGCCTAAATTTATCCTTAATTCATCCTGTTGTGCTGCATTTTTGGTAATTTATTCCTTGTTGCTCACTGCATTTCTTCTTGCTTTCTTATCATGGTGAGACTGGCAATGCTGATTGGTCTAGAGATGGTGGCACTGAGGAAAAAGACAGGAAACAGAGATGGAGGTAGCAGAGATGAAGATGCTGAGGATCTCTCTGGGAGTGACCAGGATGGACATGATCAGAGGAACAGCACATGTTAGAGGTTTTGAAAATAAAGTCAGAGAGGCCAGACTGAGATGGTTTGGACATGTGCAGAGGAGAGAGAGAGAGTACATCAGAAGAAGGATGCTGGGTTTGGAACCACCAGGAAAAAGGACTAGAGGAAGACCAAAGAGGAGGTTCATGGATACAGTGAAAGAGGACATGAAGATAGTTGGTTTGACCAAAAGGATACAGCAGATAGGGTTAGATGGAAGAAACTGACTTGCTGTGGCGACCCCTGAAGGGAAATACCGAAAGAAGAAGATATGGCCATAAAATTCTTAGCATTACCAAACTTCCTAAGTTGTAGCATTTAATTTTTTTTCAATTTAAATCGTACAAATTAAAAATAAAAATTTCCTTATTTTTGCGTTTTACACACACATACCAAAAAAGTAGATGGAAAAGGGGTGTTTCTGCTTTCTTCCTCCATGATGTTACATAGTGGTGCATTTAGAGAACTCTGTAAATTTGAGTTTTACCGGTTTGCAAAATTCAAGTTGTTATTACAATATATATTATAATATTATATAGTAAAGGTATTTTGTCTATTTATGTGTGTAAATATGTGTTTATTAACTGTAAATAAATTGATGTAAACATTTGTTACATTTCTCGTTTCCTGAATGAGAAAAATTGTCTCGATGTTTTAGAAAGACGTGATAAAAAGCGCATCCATTCTGAGCAGCAGTGAAGGAGTTAAAACTCAGCCAAGGGGAAGAAAGGATCTGCTCGGGGGGGGAAAAAACTGCTGCGATCTCCTTTATTGTTGAGTTTAATTAAATTTTCAGCTCTAATTACAATTAAGCCACTTAGTTTGTATAATAATGTTTGCATCACGGAGCAGCACAGATGCAGTCCATCAACGCAATTAAATATTAAAATGACTGGGGCTGTATTAATAGCAGCATGGTGTGCCAGTCACAATGTGTGTGTGTGTATGTGTGTATATGAACTCCAGCCAAGATGCTGCAGAGTGTTGTCCCTCGGTGGCGGTGCTGGTGTTTGGAGACCAGTCGTGCCATCCTTGGTACCACCGTTGGGCCCTCTGTGTATATGACCTATATTCACTCTGCCAGAGAAGCATCACTAAAGTGGAGAAAACACACGGTTTGCTGGATTCAAAATCCCCATGAGTGTATGAATATTCCTGCGCTGCACAATCAGCATACTGTAAGTCTAATGCAAAATTAGTGTTTTGGTACAAAATAATTCATGACTGCACATAATGAGAGTTTTTAAGTGAAAATGATGATTTGCCTGATTCACCTCCGCTCACATCCCCTCTTTAAAAAAAAATATTACATGCTTTATGTGAAACACACTCACACACATACAGACCCAAATCATTACCAGGTGCTGAAAACTTTAACACAAGATTAAAAATTATAATTAAAATAGCGTCTTTATTCACTAACCACATTTCATTTCCTCTCTTCCCGCTTTTCCTGCATTATTCAGGAATTTCTGCTGGATACGTGTGGATGCGTCTGGATGTGGGTTTTAAGATACTGAATCGAGCTTATTTGATTCTGTTCATTATCTATGTGGCTATACCAGCCTGTCAATGCCTGATCCCGTCAGACCTCAGAAGCTAAGCAGGCTGGGCCTGGGCTGTACTCGGATGGGAGACCGCCGGAACCCCAGGTGCCACGGTGGGACGGCCGTTGAGATTAAATTGCCATTGTGTTCCTGGGCAAGACGCTTCACCCACGTTGCCTAGTCTGAATGATGTGTGTGTGACTGGTTGGTGATGGTCAGAAGGGCCGATGGTACAAAAATGACAGCCTCGCTTCTGTCAGTTTGCCCCAGGGCAGCTGTGGCTACAACAGTAGCATAGCATCACCTGGTATGGAGTGGATGAATAATGCATATGTGAAGCGTCTTTGAGCGTCCTGAAAAGTGCTATATAAATAACATGCATTATTATTATTATTTATGGACAGAGTTTTTAGGCTTAGTCAAGGCGTTGGAGGGATTTGGTTCAGTGATGCCAGGATCGGATCTCTGATGTGGTCCCGTTGGCTTCGTCGGTCTTGATCTCCAACTCTCGCTGGATCAATTGGCTGATGAGTGTGAAGCGGGTGGGATGGAAATTGATGTCTCCAAATGCGAGACCATGGTCCTTGCCATAAAAGAGTGGAATTCCCCCTGCATGTCAGGGACAGATTCCCTGCCCAAGTGGAGCAGTTTAAGTACCTCGGGGTCTTGTTCACGAGTGGGGGAAGGATGGAGCGGGAGATCGACAGGCGGATCAATGCGGCTTCCACAATAATCAGGACGCTGCATCGATTTGTCCTGGTAAAGAAAGAACTGAGCCGAAAAGCAAAGCTCTCCCTTTACAAGTCGATCTACGTTCCCATCCTCACCTATGGTCACCAGCTGTAGGTGGTGACCGAAAAAACGAGATTGCAGATACAAGCGGCCGAAATGAGCTTCCTCCACAAGGTGGCTGGGCTCTCATTCACAGAGTGTGGAGATCTGCCATTCGTGCGGAGCTCGGAATAGAGCCGATGCTTCTCCTGGTTGAGAGTATCCAGATAGAGTGGTTCGAGCATCTGGTTAGGATGCTTCACCAGCGCCTTGCTGGTGAGGTGCTTTGACACCCCTGCGTAGAGAGTGTCGACAAAGGCATAAACAAAATTTCATAAGCTACTGTAAAAAACAAATGCTTCTTCCTGTTTCTTACTCATTTTTTCATGTCTTGCTGGTAATTTTACTCATTCATTTTCAGGAGATGAGATACAGCTCTTCATGTACAAAATTCTTTGGTTCAAATGTAAATAAATGTTGAGAAATATTTTTTCCACAATACAAATGGATTTTGACGGATTTTACTGCTAAACAGAACAAACAAAATATTTTAGAATAAAAACTATTCCAAGTCAGAATGTAAGGTGGTTGCAGATCATCCTGAATGGCACCGGATGTCAAATGATCAGGCGTTAAAGAATAGAAGCATCGCTGTAAGGAAGTTTTTTTCTCTTGTTTGCAGCAGATTGTCTGACTTCATCTCCTCTCATGTGTATTGGTGGATGTTGGAATGTGTGGGGAAAGCTCGGCCGTAAAGCTGAACGACTGGGCCCGGCCAGGCATGCACTGATAAATATAGCTGCCGCTGAGGCAGTCTAAATACAAGGCTCCTCATGGCCGTAATGGATGGGTGTCGCTGACCTGTGGTCCAATCATGCCAGATTCCACAGAAATATTTCTGCACAGTGGCAAACAAACAGAGCAAAAAACAAAGGCATGGAGCAGGCAGTGCTAAACATGAGGTGCAGTGAGGCGTCTGTGACCACACCAGTGGTGAACCATAAACGCCTTCAAAACCTATTCTGCTCGCTTAAAAATATCTGAACAACAAACTGCTGTTAATTAGATTTCAGCCACTAAATATTTCTGAAATATTTCTGAAAAGTCTGTTCATTTTCTTTCACAATTTTTTTAATCACTGCGCCGCTTAAAAAATTGTATTTTTGCATTAAAGCATTTGGTTTGATACGTTTCGGTTTTATTGGTTGTTAGGCTAAAATCAGCAGAGCTCCTGTAAAGACTTTGTTGGCTTTGTCTCCACAAAGTAAATGGTGATTAAACTTTTGCTTCAACCAATCAGATGTTGAGCTGATCTTTTTGGGGTTTCTAGCAGACCGAACCACAGTGCATCACAATTTTCAAATACGTTGATTTGTTTGTCAAACTAGCATTTTCTTTTTTTTTTGTTGGAAATCCTTTTTATTATTGGCAAAAAACACAACTGAAGAGGAAAACAAATCAATTTGGTGGCTGATTTACTGCCAAAGTCATTTTTGAGTAAGATTTTCAGGAAAAGTTGAACAAAGTAAAGAACTCCGATCAGAACAGCCGTCCACATCCGTAGAAAGCTATGCCAAACCCCAACCCAAGAGACTTATCCGGGGCTGGGTCGTGGGGGCAACAACCTCAGACGGGAAGGCCAGGCTTCTCTTACCCCAGCGGCATCCTCCAGTTAGTTCCCCAGCCAGCTGCGAGATACAGTCTCTCCAGCGGGTCAGGGGTCTGCCTCTTGGTTTCCTCCTGGTGGGACGTGCCTGAAACACCTTACCAGCAAGGCACTCGCGAGGCATCCTGACCAGATGCCCGAACGACCCCATCTAGCTTCTCTCGAGCCGGAGAAGGAGTGTCTCGACACCCACTCCTTTTTATTAAGTAAAAGTCTTTCTGGTGAAGTTTTTTTATCCGTGATGATCAAGCCCATTTTTTTCCTGAATTAGTTCAGCAGAAAATGGGGAGGATGGGTGCAACTCCTCAATGTTGGAGGCCCTGGTATAAAGTGCTCGGCTCATACACACAGACACACACACACACACACACACCAAAACTGTGACAAACCACTGCCATCCCCGAAGGATTAAACAACCTTTCTACAGTAAGATGCAAAACAATGTGTGTTTGTGTGTAACACTACCTTATAGTCTGAAAGTCTGTGTATGTGCGTGCGTGTTTGCGTGCAGAATAGGAAGATATTTACAAGCAGGGATTATCCTGAGGACACTTGGCCAAGTCCAAAGGTCACCTTCCTACCTGTTGGTCTGCGTTTCTAGGAGCATCATTAACCAACTTTTAACTGCTGGCTTATGAGTACAATTTAACGACCTTACCCGACCTCCCATGGAACCGTCTCACCACACACACACACCCACACACATTAACAATGCCTGCTCGCTTCCAACATCCGGACTGTTACCACTATTTATCCACCAATGAAATGGCGGCAATCCACTGATAAAAGTGGACAAATAAAACTTACAGGTCGCACTTGCCAGTAAAGAAAGAGGATGCGTTTGTTTCTCTGGCACACACACACACACGCACACAAACACACTCTCCCAGTCATCAGCTGCCGCAGCCTGGACTGATTTGCAGGGCAGCTGTTGTGATGAGTGGGCTGATGTGAAACAGTTTACACACACAATTACTATTAATAGCTGAAACACATGCGGCTCTGCTCACACCGCTGGACGTGAAGCGCGACTGATTATCCTGCCGGTGTGTGTGCGATGCTGAACGCTGGAGAGAGAGAAGAAGCTGGGGGGCAGCGTAGCGTGAGGGGCACACCTGTCAGGGACACACACATGAATAAACCCAACGTCTCGCAGGTGAACTTAGAGTCAGAGTTTGCAGTCATGGTGACGACTGGATAATAAAATATTCTAAAACCAAACAATATGTCCAATTTACAAAAGTTTCATCAACTTTTAGGATGAATTCTTCTTCTTCTTTTGGCATTTCCCTTCAGGGGTCGCCACAGCAAGTCAGTTTCTTCCATCTAACCTTATCTGCTGCATCCTCTTCGGTCACACCAACTATCTTCATGTCTTCCTTCACTGTATCCATGAACCTCCTCTTTGGTCTTCCTCTAGGCCTCTTTCCTGCTTGTTCCAAACCCAGCATCCTTCTTTCGATGTACTCTCTCTCCCCTGCACATGTCCAAACCATCTCAATCTGGTCTCTCTGACTTTATCTCCAAAACCTCTAACATGTGCTGTTCCTCTGATCCTGTCCATCCTGGTCACTCCCAGAGAGATCCTCAGCATCTTCATCTCTGCTACCTCCATCTCTGTGATATAGAATCATAGTACAGAATAGTAGTATAGTGGTATCCCTATTTACTAGGGGGGTAAGCATTGAATGTCTGTCCTTGGCCCGGGAGAAGTCGGTTCGATCCCATGGGCCCATGCCTAGGTGTCTCTGGAAAGAAACCTAACCCCCTAGTTTCTCCCACCATTGGCATCATCATGGTGCGGTGCAATGCAGCAAAAGTAATTTCCCCATTGAGGGATAAACATAGTATGATAATATATATATATATATATATATACTGTATATAAACAATATTTTTTTAATTTCATTTATTCAGTTTCACGTTTTTGTTTTTGACACTGTGAATCCACCCACCACCAGGGTGTATGCATGACATGGCGTAAATTTTGTTTGGGGCCACAAATACAGTGTAAAGCGCATCAAGTTAGCAAAGTTCGTGCATGTTTTCTTTGATATTCATTTTATGGTGCATTTACATAAAAATGGCACTCTCTCGAGGGAGGGACTAAGCGTGAGCAGAGCGCTTAAACACCTCCTGCTTACGTTAGTGTATTAGTCTTGCAGGTGACAGAAAAGCTTGCATATTTTTTAAATATGCATAAGCAAAATGGAAAACCACTTTAGGGATATTTTTAATAAGGATTCAAAGTTGACTTATAACAACCTAATGTACAGTTTTGAAACCACAATCTGGTTTCAAATTTAAATTCTGGTTTCTAGCTTCTGAATGACGTTCTATTTCCAAAGTATTTAAAAAACACCGATGTAAAGGGTTTTTAAGAGCTTGTATCTGTCACCAAGCAGCTGTTTGAGGCCGTGTGCAGGAATGACATTTCATAAAGCCCATCATAAATGTTTCACCAATGGATCTCATATACTGTTTACTGCTGACTGGTGGACAGGTTGTCACCTCAACAAGGTGCTGCATGTTCATCACATCCTCTTCCAAATAACTGTCATCCTTTCTTATTCTGCAATTATCCATCATTTTTCTTGTTCCATACATGCCAGTAAAGAGCAGATGCCAGTCCAGAGCTGCTATTCTTGCGCACACACTGCAGCATATTGGCTTGTAATTAATGAAATTAGCAGCATTATCTGCTGGGAAGAGTTCTGCGTCTGTCTCTGCTTGACTGAAGAGAGATAGATGAAGTGAGACACGGCTGCACAAAGGAGGAGATTGATGAGAAAGACACAACTCATTACAATTTTTCTCAGTCACTTTGGCGCATTTCTTACAAGACTTTTCACGAGTGCACAAATGTGCACTTTTAGAGCAAACTGCAAAACTCGGTGGGTAAAATCAAGTCACTTGCTCAAAATGGATAGTTCAGTCATTGAACTCAAATCTTTAAGTCAATAAAACTGTCTTGGCAACAAAATAACAAGACCGGAAATGACGGTTTATAATCGAGAGGCCTTGCAGTCCTCGTCCTGCTGAGCTCATACCCCTGGCTCCTGGTGCACACTGTCTTCCTGCTGAGCTCATACCTCTGGTCATTTATCTTGCTGAGCTCATACCCCTGGCTGCACCAGGGTACTCACCTAGCCCAGCTCCAACCTTTTTATACCTCGTCCAGCTGAGCTCCAACCTTCTGGTCACTCATTGTCCAGTTGAGTTCCATCCCTTTGGTCACCTCGACGTCCGGCCAAGTTCTCCCTCTGGTCACTCATCTTGCCGAGTTCTGTCTGGTTTTGCATTTTAATAATAAACTTGTTAAAATTGGCACTGCATGTGGGTCTTTACCACCACACTCACCTCCGCCACCATCATGACATTTTGTAGTTAGTACTCTTTCCTACTCAGAGAAATGGTTTGGTTTGAAGGATATTCAAAAAAAAAACCCAAAACATTCATATTTATGAGTAGATCTTTACTGCTCGCCCCAAATGTAGGAAGGGGTCTACCCAGCTTTTTTAGCAAGAAAAAAGCAGGTGAGTCTCAACATCGGTCACCAGTCTGTCTGTGGGCCACACAACGATAGACAACCAAGGGGCAATTTGAACTCGTTAATTACAATTTGCAGAACAGATTTTGAGAATTACAGCAGGTCAACAAGTTTTCACAGCGACTCAAAAAATGAAATGAGGACTTTTAAGTTCATGCTGTATATTACGACTATTTAGATGTCACATGTATAGTCAATTCTGACTGACATAACATTAGCAAACATCAATGTCTCAAAAAGGATAGAATTGTAGAAAATCAAGCTCTTTGAAGCTTGTTGAAAGTAATCAACGGCTAGCATGGCCCGCGTGTAATTTCAGTTGCTTCTCTGATGTTGTGTCAGCTTTACACTCAGCTTTACACTTCACACTCAGTTCATTACAAGCACTGGAATCAACCGATCAATGACTGTCAGTGTGAAACTCCTGCAGAGGCTGTTAGCGGGTGCTGGGTTACCACATATTTGATTAGCCACCATTAGTTTGGATGCTATGTGGACCCACAGGGGTCTTTGTGATGACACTGATGGATGTCCATCATGGTGCAGAGTTTAGTTCTGACATTTACAACATTTCTGTATGCTTCATATGCTCTTAGTTTCTGTTACCCTATGGGGTGCTGACATTTTGATCCGTGAAAACCAAGACCCCCAGCTTGGTGAAAATATTTCAAATGACTTTGATTTTAATACATTTAAAACACACTACTGTATGAATAGATTTTTTTTCATCCTCTAAACCGTTTCTCCCAGTCTGGTTCGTAAGAGGCAAGGCGCCTAGACCTGTCTACACATACGGTGGATGAGAGGTTTGTATTACCAGTTTTTCTGTGCGAAGTTTGCATGTTCCCCGTGTATGTGTGGGTTTTCTCTGGGTACTCCACTTTTCTCCCAACCTCCAAAAACATGCATAATAGGTTAAATGGCCACTGAGAAACTGCGACTATGAATGAGTGTGTGAATGGATGTCTGTGTGTGTGGCCCCGCGACCGACTGGCAACCTAATTGGGTGCACCCCGTCTCTCACCTGTAATCAGCTTGGATAGGCTCTTGGCACCCTCTGTGGCTCCGACAGGTATAGGAAGGCTAATAAATGAATTGATGAACTTTTATTAAAATAAAAAAATAATAAAATTAATGACACAATTCATTCTTCCTCTTCTTTTGTCATTTCCCTTCAGGGGCCACCACAACAAGTCAGTTTCTTCCATCTAACCCTATCTGCTGCATCCTCTTTGGTCACATTAACTATCTTCATGTCTTCCTTCACTGTATCCATGAACCTCCTCTTTGGTCTTCCTCTAGTCCTCTTTCCTGGCGGTTCCAAATCCAGCATCCTTCTGCCGATGTACTCTCTCTCTCTCCTCTGCACATGTCCAAACCATCTCAGTCTGGCATCTCTGACTTGAAAACCTCTAACATGAGCTGTTCCTCTGATCCTGTCTATCCTGGTCACTCCCAGAGAGATCCTCAGCATCTTCATCTCTGCGACCTCCATCTCTGTTTCCTGTCTATTTCTCAGTGCCACTGTCTCTAGACTAAACAGCATGGCCGGTCTCACCACGGTTTTGTACACTTTCTCTTTCATTTTAGCTGAAACTCTTCTGTCACACATCACACCTGATACTTTTCTCCACCCGTTCCAGCCTGCCTGCACACGCTTCTTCACCTCTTTTCCACACTCTCCATTGCTCTGGACTGTTGATCCTAGATACTTAAAATCTTCCACCTTCTTCATCTCTTCTCCCTGTAACCTCACTTTTCCATTTGGATCCCTCTCATTCACACACGTACTCTGTTTTATTTAATGACACAATTTTATAGGGTATATATAAATAAAAAAGTCTTCAGAATATCAATATAAAAGTAAAACACAATAACAAAACAAAATGTTCATTCATGTTAACATTATTTACCAATTTTGGGGAAAAATGTTCAAATCCTGTTAGAGATCCAGAAAAAAACCCTAACTGACCCTGACATTTTCATAGGAATTCTGAGCTTTATCAGCTCAAAAAATTGTGGCTAAAAGCACTGAACGGAGAGAGATCTACTTTTTCTACTCACTGACACGCAGACTTAATCTGCTCAACTGGAAGAAGAAAAAAACACCCTCAGAAAAAAAAAAAAAAAAAACTAAATGAATTATTCAATAATGCATTTAGAGTTGGAGAAGATTAATTTTCTTTGCAGAGACAAGAGAAGAAATTTATTGGAATGCAGTAACTTTTTTATTTTATTCAAGGACAATAAAATTTGTGTTCACTCACTGACTTTTTTGTTACTGACTAAATATTTTGATTTTTATTGCTTTTGTCTGTAGTTTTTTTTTTTTTTAAATAATCTGTTCTATGTTTAAAATTTTAAAAAGTATTAGTATCAGATGTGCGAAATAGAAAGTAATCCTTAGTCTATGCCTCATTTTAGAATTAAATTTTTTGTGCTGTTGTGTTTTTGTTTTTTTTATAATTGAATAATATGTGTTGTATATTGTAACGAGAATTATGTCGTCAACTTTTTTCTCGCATATACTCTCTTACTGATAAAAAGAGTAAACGCCTACTACTCGTATTGAGTTATATTTGTAACCCGTTATTCCTCAAACTGGATGTCATGCTAAAATTAACATCGATTCTTCCACTACCTTCTGCATTGGCATAGTTTTATGGCCTCACACTGGAACTGCTCATGTCATCACAAAACTCCTTCTGCTCCTTCAGGTGATGTGTTGAGTATGTCTGATCCTTGCACGTCTGGTTTTGCCAACCCTACCCAGGTTGTCTGCCACGTTGACATGCTAGTCTCTCACTTACCCACTTGTTTCTTTCTAAACTCATTAAAATCTGGGTCCTCGTTTCCACCTGGGACATTTGGTTATCAGCATTGTTATTATGGGAGGCACGATTATGCAGTGGGTAGCACAGTGGCCTCACAGCAAGGAGGCCGTGGGTTCAAGTCCTGGCTGGGGTGAACACGAGTTTGCATGCCCTCCTCATGTGTGTGCAGGTTTTCTATGAGTACTTCGGTTGGAGGGTCTTCTTCCCTCCCACCCTCCAAAAACATTCATGTTAGGTTGATTGGCCATTGCCAAATTGCCCCTATTTGGGGCACTCCTAAGAGTGACTCTGTGTGTGGATTGTTGTACGTGTGTGGCCTACACGACAGACCGGCAACCTGTTCGGGGTGTACCCTTCCCCTTGCCTTGAATCAGCCGGGATGGGCTCCGGCACCTCCTGCAACCCTGTAAGGGATAGACTTTTAAGAAGGTGACTGACTGACTGCATTGTTATTGTTCAGTTCCATTGTCTTTTATTTATCCGGGGCCCCTTAAGCAACAGCCTCAAATGGGGAACTCGGGCTTTTCTTACCCCAGCTGCAACCTCCAGCTCACCTGGGATGATCCCGAGGTCCAGCTGTGAGACATAGTCTCTCCAGTGGATCCAGAGCTTCCCTTCTGGGTCTCTTCCCGATGGGACATGCTTGAAACACCTCACCAGCAAGGCGTCCATACATTTATATGTATTACCCCAAACCACTGCACAGTATTGTAAATATGGTCAAATCATTGAACAATAGAGAATGCGGAGTGACTTGTGGTCCAGAATGTATTTTACTTTACTCAAAACCGCAATACTGCTTGACAGTTTACGTTGTACATGATTCACGTCTAACTTCCAGTTTATTTTGTCATCCATTGTTACCCCACTATTTCAGGAGTGACTGTTACCAAAAGTTCCTGCAATTACCCCCAGAACAAAAAACACTTGTATCATCTGCAAATAGTTCAAGTTTCAGGATTTTTGACACTTTGCAAATGTCATTTTTATATAGTAAAAACAATGTTGGGCCTAGCACTGACCCCTGTGGTACACCACAGACAATATCCAAGCATGACGAGGAATGTTCCCCCAACTTCACATATTGTTTCCTGTTACTCAAATAACTTTTTACCCACTGTAAAACCAAACCCCTGATCCCATACCGTTCTTTAAAATAATCAAACGGTATCTCTCTTCTCAATGCTTCGTATTTAACAAGTGTTTTTTTAAATGTTTTTTGAATAAGTACTTTTACAAACAGCGCCTCACATGGTCGTTCTGAAAATTAGCTTGTTCGTTTATTCAGATTTTAAAAGTTCAAACTGCTCACAAAGACTTTTTATAATTTAAACAAAGAGGTCAGACGCAGTCAGTTAAGTTTAAATAATCCGAAAGATTGGATAATAAAAATAGCATCCCAGTTGCATAAATAGACCAACCAAATTATGAAATAATTTTCCATCAGATTTTAACTCTTCTCTCATTGCTTTGTCATTAATTTGAGTGAACCATGAAATGGTCCCAGATTCCCACTCGCATGAACTCAATATTCCTTTTTTTGGCCAGAGCAGCTTCATATGGTGATATTGTTCTGCTTATTAGAATTTTGTTCTTCTGAACATGTGGGTCATTTTCAGCTTTTTAACACACTGGCATCCAGTGGTGTTTCCAGGCATCAGAACACAACATTTCCTTTTAGATAGGGTCAAAATTTAAATTTGATCTCTTTGGCAGAAATGTCATTCCAGAAACTCTGGAGTGTTATTCATGGATATATAATTATGTTCCTAATCACTCGTTAAAAATATCGAGAATTAGGGGTTTCAATCATTCTCGGTGTCCAAAATGTGAAATGTTACATTTTATTTCAATTTTATTCCAATTAAAAAAAACAAAAAAAACCTCAAATTTCCCTTACGGGATAAATAAAGTATATTTATCCCTTTCTTATTATTATTATTTGTGCCCGTGTCAAGGGAGACACGGGCACCCGCAGAAGCCACCTGGCTAAAGTGAGGTACCCGCGCCACCAGGCCAGTCAGACCCTCACAGAGAAGATCCCAAAGACTGAGCAGGCAGAGCTCGTTGGATGGAGGATCCCCAAGAGACCTAAGACTCCATGGAAAAGACTTTGAATGGATCATACCATATTTATATTATTATTGCTACATTGTATGTATTCCAAAGTAGGCTGTAATTTATATTTATGTATAATTGTTAAAGATGTTAATATGCCTTTGGCTATATATATATATAAAACACACGACTAAAGGCATTTATTATGCTTATTAGCAGCCAACCTTGAATGCCTTCAAAACCTTCTGTTCATAACTAAAATATATCTGAAATCACAGCCAGGTGTTAATTAGGTTTTGGCTGTTGTTTATGAACTATTTCCAAATGGTCTGTTCAATTTCTTCCAATGTAGCAATAATAACATAAATATGGCATCCATCCAAAGTCTTTGCCATGGAGTCTTAGGTCTCTTGGGGATCCTCCATCCAACGAGCTCTGCCTGCTCAGTCTTTGGGGGTCTTCTCTGTGGGGGTCTGACTGGCCTCGGTGGCACGGGTAGCTCACTTTAGCCAGGTGGCTTCTGCGGGTGCCCGTGTCTCCTGGAGCTGGGTGGACCCCTGTGGTTTTGGCCGCTGCAGTCATGGGCAGGCCGACTCTTGGTGTGGATCGATCCCCAGTTATTATTTCCTCACAGCAGCATCAGGCTGGATGCTTATTTTTAGTTCAGGTAGAGAGACAGTAGCTAGCAGTTCAGCTAAAATGGGGGTTGGGAAGGATGCGTGTGAGGGGGCATGAAAGGGGGTGAATGTTGATGCATGTGTACAGTGTTTTGTGTGAGTGTGTAATTTTTGATGTATGCTTGTTTTTGGCGTACTGTTTTTTTTTTTTAATGATCTGGATTATAATGTTGTTTAAGTTTTTATTTGTTCTGTTCAGCACTTTGCGTGACTTTATGTTGGAAAAGTGCTTTATAAATAAAATTTGATTTCTAGATACTGTGTTTTTCTGCATCAAACCATCTTTTATTGTTCTTCTGACCTTTAATATGGATCTATTTCGTTGTAGTTTTGTATTGTGTGTCTAACTCTAATTTTGTGAAACTATTTCCTATTAGATTTGGTTTATATACTCTTTAAAACCAGCACCCGTACCTGGTTGGAAAGAGATCTGAAGATCAGTTTGGCTACTGGTCCTCTGGGTGTCTTTAGTCAGCCTGCGTGGTTCCTGTCCCACCCAGAATCTGTGTTAACACACACACCCAGACACACACATTAGCTGTGGTTTAGACTAGGTGAGTAAATTGTTTTTTATTCTTGAGGCATTTTTCAACTACGGTGTCGCCCGTTGGACCAATGGCTTCCGTAATGGACCTGATTAATGGCAGCTTATTAACAAAAGCTCTGTTGTTCAGACCCCGAGGGCTTGGTGTAATTCTAGAGCTCAGCGCTGATATAATGGCCTATTTTAGGAGCTCCGTGATTAAGCACCATTAAGCGGCGAGCAAAGCCCGGCTGTGGACAACTTCAATGGCAGCAAACGTAAACGCAGTGTAGTCCCCAGAGTCCCTCCATCCCTCTCTGCCTGTCTCACCCTGTCTCCCTCTCTGTCTGTTATTGAAACAGAGAGCACTATTTATATTGAGTTTGGAGAAAGACTTTAAGGAGGGGGCAAAATTTATCTAAATTCTCTCTAAACATTACAGATATTTTATGTTGCTAGCCATCGGCCAAATGGGAAAGCCATGTAGTGCAGGAGTAACAAAGAGCCCGCCACCACTCTGTAAAATTATGAGGGCAAATTAATCTCGGCATCTCTCGTGCTGTATGTCTTCATGCACACATGTTCAACTGAAGGATTGAGAAGGGAGTCTGGCACTCGACCAGGATGCTGTCAGCATCTCAATGGCTAACCTGGTTCCATTTTGTCCTAACCTGCATGCTAATCTGGTTAACCGTAGTTCAGACCACACAGTCAGTCAGACACAGTTGACTTTAGATAAAAAGAACTTTTAAAACCACAAATGATTACTTGTTTAAACATGTCTCAGTATACCGAGACTCTTTTTTTTTTTTTTAGTTTATTTGTTAGCAAACTTTTGAAATAGAAGAAGAAGAAGGTGGCTTTCCGTCTGAGGCTGTTGCCCCTGTAACTTGGCCCTGGAAAAGTGGAAGGCTTACCCAGGAACGAAACAAACTTTTAAACCAGAAGTTAAAACCATATCTTTTTCTCTTCCTCTTGTTGTTTTTCACTTTTTCTTGTTTGTCTAATGTATGGTCACTACATTTCGATTAACAAAAATTAGAATCTTCAACTCAGCAACGAGATACTCAAATGATATTCAAAGTTTACTCAAAGATGGCTTGCAAGCAAATATTTCAAACCAGCTCCTCTGGGACCAATTGTACCCCTCAAGTTGATAATTTGTGGCCATCAGCTGAATATAAAATATTGATATTAGTGCGGCCCACACGTTTTTTTTTTTTTATGTAATCTTAGACCGTTCTCGGCCAGTTAACATAAGCAGAAAGTGTTATTGCAGAGAACATGCGCATTGCTCATGCTCAATCTCTCCCCTCAGGTACTGCTCTCCATCCTCTCACGTGCAGGACTAGGCAGGACCAAGAAGAGAGTGAACAGAGGCGGAAATTCTCAAAAAAGCAAAAGTAAACTTAAATAAATCTGTTTGGAAGCTTTTTTTCAGCAAATATTGCATTTTTGAGCAAACAAAAGAGAGCATGTTTATGAGTATTTGCTATGAGATAAGATTTATTACCCAAAAAACAAAACACACACTTATTAAGAAATGCTAAGAATAACTTTTATATTTTTTGCTGTCTCAATATTATTATTTTTATTCAGGATATTTACAGAATATCCAAGACATTCTTGCATCTTTCGGAGATTTTGAGCAAGCTCTAACACGTAATGACCAACACTTTCCTGTGACAACTTGTAAAATTCCACATTCTACATACCATAAGGCCAAATAAAAACAATAAAAATACAGTTTTGTTCATTTTAATAACTCTTACCAGAAAGCCCAAGACAAAACCTAAAGACAGGGCAAAAAAAGACATTTGGTCAAGCTAGTCTAATTTTCCTCAACAGGAAGACTCTTTACTGTCCACCTCCTCCCTTACTGCTTCCTCTCCTCCTCTATCCCGCCCGTCATCTCTCCACAGACCCTGCTGTTCTCCCCTGACTCCTCCAGGGAGGGCAGTAATAATTATTATGTAAATAAATACGCCTGCTGTAATCACATTCGTGCCACTGATCCAATTAGAGAACTGATAGCAGGCGGCTGATTGTGCAGACTGGCGGCTGATGGCCAGGGCCTGGGAGTCTGTGAGGTAGCTGGGGGAGCAGGCATTAGCGAGCTCGCAGAGCCGTTTGGTGCTTCGCTGCATGCAGTCATGTACGCTAAATAATGCTCTTTGACCAGGACCCTGCATGTCTGCCAGCCGGGGAGTCTGCTGGCTGGGAAACCTGGGACAGAAATGTGTGTTGGTCTTCATTGTTATCATGATCTCTGGTTCTGGATCAGTTTCACCATGCATCATCTTATCACCAATTACTGCCTTGTTGTGATTCTCGTCTGCTTAATGATGCTCCGTGGAGACCATCATCGTCATTCTTCACCTTCCATTTGCACTCCACTGGTTCTGGATTTTTCTCTGAAGTTTATGATGGTTTTAAAACAAAGCCAAAAAGTGGGAAAATTATCCAAACATGCAGATTTACAACCATGTGGTATAGAAGATCTTCATAAAAACATTTTTTTTGCAATATTACCTAAATTGAACGTCTTTAGTTGCACTTCTTCTAAAAAACAGATCTATTGAAAAAAAAACTTACATCAAAGTAGAGTGGATGTTGTGGGATATTTAAAATCTCGACCAACCATTTTTGTACGGAGAGTAAAACTCATTGGCCTACAACCTGTAAATCTCTTCAACTTCCTGGTTTGTGGGTGTGGCAGAAGATTAGGCCCTGTCCACACGTAGCCGGGTATTTTTAAAAACGCATATATTTTTTATTCGTTTTGGCCTGCCGTCCACACAAAAACGGAGAGTTTTTTTTCACTCAAAACCTGGAAAACTCCTTTTTTGCATTTGCGTGTGGACTTGCAAAAACAGAGATTTGCATTTTTATGCGTCACTACCTGCAACAAGTAATGCACATACGTCATTCGTGTGCGTCTGTGTTTAGCAGACAGTGGGCAGCATGGATCCACGGAAACAGGCATTACTTTTTACCCTGTTGCAGACCCTCAAAATTGTCTTGCCTTTTTGTCCACTCTCAGCCGCTCTTGCTTCTTGTTGAGGAGCAAAGGAGGAGAAATGCGTTGCAATCGGCGCTTATTAATCACTTACGCTTTCCTAGCTCAGAGCTTACATTTAGATACATACTGCCCACAACTGGTCTGGCATACTTATAACCGCACTCAGAAGCGTATTTATATGGCTCCATGTGGACGCGAGCGTTTTTCTAAAACAGAGGACAGCGGATATACATTTTCAAAAATACCCGGCTACGTCTGGACATGGTCTAAAACCCATTGTATGGTGTGACCCTCACTACTCACTTGATTGTAGTCAGGATTCAATATTTTATTCCTTTGATTACAATAGGCAAGTGGTTCAGAAAATAGATGGCTATATCCAGGCCAAACCATTTACAATTTTTTTAAAATCTAAAAAGAATTTGCAGGATTTTTGCATGAGTACATTCAAACTTTTCTCAACAGAGTGTCCACAAGTACAATTGTTACTGATATTCATGTATTTCAACAAGACTAGATATTTTCATCTCCTTTGTTGTGTGATTATTTTTTGCTCCCTTTGTGCTGGATGTGGAGAGTGGTTTGTGCCACCCTGGTTTATGTGCATGTGGTAAAGAAACCACAAGGCTACATTCATTCGGTGCAAACATGGCACGCACAGTGACTTTAACATGTGTTCATGAGAAACAAATATCATGTCTGGGTGTTTAGTTGGGGCTACAAATGATCACAAATAGGACATTTTTCTGAGACCCAGACAAACCAGAGCAACGTCCAGATGACTAGGCACAGTGAGTCAATAACCGAACCTTTCAGCACAAATACCTCAACCTTTTTCCGGAGCATTGGAGTGGAAGTATGCCGAGTTATGTTCTATAGTAACAGGACATAGGTCATCATTCAGAAAGACTTTGATAAACTGAGCAAAAATGCATGCTCAGCTTGAGATCTACATCTCAATTTGGTTTTACAAAAACTTTCTTAAGTCCTTTTACAGAAACTTTGGCTTTACAGATCACTCTTACAGCGTATCTCAGAACTCCATCATATTTATCATGCAAATGACGTGATGTACTGTATATGCAATGGTGTCTGTCATTATGCATGCACAGTGGTGAGGTGTCGCCATTGTGCAGGCATGGCAACATCTGCCACAATCAAAATACTGCAGATTGAGAGGCGATCACTACCACTCTGTGAGTGACACACAGATGTGTCACTGAAATAAAGAAGAAGTGGTCCCATGACAAAGTAGTGAAATAAAGAAAGTGGATTGATCAACAATCCATGTCAACCACTGGAGGTTGAAAATATTCCGTTTGATGTGTTGATGATATTAATATCATCAATGTTATTGTGTATTATAGTTACGTGTAGGATGGAAACCATTGCAAATAAGTGGGTGCACAATTGTTTCAAAATGAGTTCAAACGATTGATTTCTTCTTTTTTCGTCATTTTGTCATTTCCCTTCAACTCCACTGTCTCCTTAATACAGTATTTGAGATTATTTGATAAACAAACAGTCAAGGAACAAAATAGTTGAGGTGTTCTGAATGAGAAAAATAGTGAGCCAGGTTAAATTTGACTCTTTAAAAGTCCACAAACCCAAATTGTGTCGGCATCTTCTCGCTACCAGCAGCCTTGGCTTCCAAAAAGGTGTGGGCACAGGTGAGTGGTTAAAAAGCTTGGTGGGGGCATTAGTTCTAACCTCAGCGTTTGCCTTAGGGGCAGTACTCCCAGCACCATGTGTTGGCTGAGCAGACTACTGTTAATGTTGGGAAGTAATGTATGGGTCCCAGAGCTAACTCCCTGCCTTTTACATCTCAATCAGGTCACTCTAGTTTATTTATATATTGTCAAGGGGCAGAGGGAGTGAGTGTGGAGGCTAAGAGATGAATGTGGCAGGTTTTTCCCCCTTTGGTTTCTATTTAGTTAGCAAAAAGCTTTTATAATGAATTTGAAAGGCGGCAGAGATCCAAGTGTTTGAAATTCTCAGAGCATTACTAAGTGAAAGATGGATTGAGGAGGGGTTGGGGGAGCAAAGAGAAGCCAAAATAATAGATGGCTTTTACTCAAAATGTGGAATGGATTTTAAAAAATCAAAATTAATAAATCTTCTCTTTTTTGCAGTTTTTCTTCTTTCATTAGAGTTTCCTTCCCTCGCTCCCTCCTCCTGCTGCTGGGGTCTAACTTTCTTCTCTTACCCAGTTGGTCGCACGCTATTAAACAAACAATCCTAATATTTTGAGCCGGCTGGCAGTTTGAATTTCATCTTGCCGACGCATCTTGTTTCTCTCAAGCGCTGACTGTTTTGACATGCAGCCCGATTAAATTATAAACAAGCAGGCCTCCTGATGGTGATGCTGGAGCCACTAATTTCCCTAATTGTTTGCAGTTGTCTGGGAGGCAAGGGTAGGAGGCCCAGAACTGATCCCACCCCTCCTGACTGGCACAGCCCAGCTATAAGAAAGAGTAAAAGAGAGGTGGAGAAGCTAAGCAGATGAAACGGAGGGAGGGGAAAGAGGAAGAGAATTCCCATTCGATGTGGAGACAGAGCAGGTAAATCAGAGCTGAGGAAAGAAATTAGAGTGGAGGTGTAATTAAAAGGTACAACACAACCATTAGTATCCAAAATGGCTGACCTGCAGTGGCCTCGTTAGTGCAAGGTTGTTTTAAGGAACATGATATGTTCATGGCTCTTTGCCCTCCTGACATTTCTCCCGGCGGTAGCTGATGGAACTTCTTCTTCTTTAAGCATTTCCCTTCAAGGGTCGCCACAGCAAGTTAGTCTCTTCCATCTAACCCAGGCATGGGCAAACTACAGCCCGCGGGCCACATGCGGCCCATTAAACGTTTTAATCTGGCCTACTGGGACTTGAAAAAATTAAATAAATAACTTTGTAAGTGTTTTATTTCCCCTGCGATTCTGATGTTTCCTCACTAGACTGTGCACTCTATGAAATGGAAAGCCATCGGGCCCGGTATACGCATGTAAACAAGTGTGTTAGATGTTAAAACAAGCAAAATGTTACATCAAACGATTAGATTTCAAACCTGGCGCCGCTAAATGAGGAAGTCAATGAACGTCAATGGAAGTCAACCGGAAGTTTGCAGGTTCACATCCTACTGAGTGCACGTCTAGGGTCCTTGGAGAAGAAGACACCTAACCCCCCGTTTCTCACACTATTGTTGCCGTTGAGGCAGCCTGCTGCGGTGTGGGAGTGCAGCACACAAATTTCCCCGGTAAGGGATGAATAGAGTGAGAAATAAAAAAAAAAAATTTTAAAAATCATTTGATGTCTTCCAGTCAGGTCTTACACCTCATTACAGCACAGAGACAGATCTGATCAAGGTAACAAATGACATTCGTATGAACACTGACGCTGGCAAAGTCTCTGTTATAATCCTATTGGACCTGAGTGCTGCGTTTGACACTGTAGATCATGAGGTCCGTCTACAGAGGCAACAGAACTGGGTTGGTACTTCTGGTACTGCGCTTGATTGGTTTAAATCTTATTTAGAAGGATGCAGGTATTTAGTAGAAATTGGAAATTGTGGGTCAGCTCACATGACTTAGACCTGTGGAGTTCCCCAGGGGTCAATTCTTGGATCCCTGTTGTTTAACCTCTGCATGCTGCCGTTAGGGCTATTGATAGCCAGTAATAACGTGTTCTATCACAATTATGCAGATGATACTCAGATCTATGTGTCACTGACACTAGGTGAACATGGACTTGTGGATTCACTCTGTCACTGTATTCAACGAGCAGAGTCTGGATGCAAAACAACTTTCTCCAACTAAACTCGACAATCCTGAAATCATTGTCTTTGACCCACAGAAACAAAGAGAAAGTGTAATCATTTACTTCCTTCAATCGCTCTCTCTAGAACCTACAAATAAAGTTAGAAATCTGGGGGTAATAATGGACTCAGACTTTAACTTCAACAGTCACATCAAATCAATTACATCAGGAGCCTTTTACTACCTAAAAAAATAGCCAAAATCAGAGGTTTGGTTTCTAAAACAGACTTAGAGGTTCTTATCCATGCATTTGTTTCCAGTAGGTTAGATTATTGCAACGGGCTACTCACTGGTCTGAACAAAAAGGCTTTAAAGCAGCTGCAGTTTATTCAAAATGCTGCTGCTCGAGTCCAAACAAGAACTAGAAAATACGATCACATTAGTCCTGTGCTAAAGTCTCTCCACTGGCTTCCTGTGGCTCAGAGAATAGACTTTAAAGCTGCTCTGATTGTGTTTAAGTCTCTCCATGGTCTAACACCAAAGTACATCTGTGATATGTTAGTACCTTATGAACCATCTAGAGCTCTGAGGACCTCCGGGACCGGCCTCCTGCTGGTGCCTAGAGTCAGGACTAAACATGGAGAAGCTGCATTTCAATTTAATGCTGCAAAAGTCTGGAACAAACTTCCTGAGGCCGTGAGACAGGCCTCTACTGTGACAATGTTTGAATCTTGGCTGAAAACAGTTCTGTTTAAATGTGCATTTGATCAATTACTCTTTTTATCTGTTTAAATTATTTTATTTATCTATTTTATCTTTTTAAAACATCTTTATTCTATGTTTTTGTGATTTTAATGTATTTTCTCTACCTTGTGAAGCCCTTTGAATTATGTTTTGTATGAATTGTGCTATGTAAATAAACTTGTCTTGTCTTCGACTGTGCCAAGTTTCCAGCATTATTTGATTCTATTTAAGTGGTATTTGAAGGATCAGACAAATTCTTATTCAGTCTCATCTGTTTTGAATGAACTTGTGCAACTAGATGCCTCCCGAGCATTTCGACGGTGGGGTGTTTCGAATACATCCTACCGGGAGAAGACCAAGAGGCAGACCCTGGACCAGCTGGAGGGACTATGTCTCACAGCTGGCTGGGGAATGACTCGGGTTCCTTCTAGGAGAGCTGGAGGATGCAGCTGGTGTCAAAGAAGCCTGGGCTTCCAGTCTGAGGCTGTTGCGCCTGCGACCCGGCCCCAGATAAGTGGAAGACAACAGAACGGAAATAATTAACCAACTAATACCAAATTTTTTTGTCGTTTTTTTTCTCAAATTCTCAAGTTCTCAAATGTTTTTCTGAAAGTGTTGGTCGTCTACCATTCCTAGAAAACAACTGAAATTTAGATAGAAAGTATGTGAATTTAAGTTAAAATTTATTCACGACCCACATCTTTACTCATGAATAGTATGTAGTTAAAAGAAAGAGAGAAACGTGGACAGAAAGAGATTTTCCTGAATAATTTTGAATGTCAAGGTCTGGCATTAGAGAAATTAAATCATGTCTAATTATTTTTGAGAACATTAAGATGTCAGGAACCAACTTTTCAAAATAGAGGATTATTTAAATAAATAAACTCTGGAATAGAACGAAGCCAGAAAAATCTGAAGGATAAAAACTTCTTTCCTCTCTCTGTCTTTTCTTTTCAAGCCTGAAAGTTTTCCATCTTCTTTCTTTTTACTTTAAGTTGTAGCAAGTGAAACACGATTAAGTTCCATTGCGTCTCAATCAGAAACAACAGCGACGTTTGTGAGATCATTCTTTTGCCAAGCTGCTGTCTTTTCCAGATCTCCTGTGTGTGTGTGTGTGTGTGTGTGTGTGTGTGTGTGTGTGTGTGTGTGTGTGTGTGTGTGTGTGTGTGCACCTTTATTCAGAGGTTAACAGACTTCTGAGTCGAGCTGTGAATGTTATCCATACGGGCATCATACCTGGCAGACGGCTGCGTCTTTCATCACCCAATCCCAACAGCCGCTTCTCGATGTGTGTGTCCAATGAAGACTAATTTAGCGTGTCGGTAGAGAAGGTTCGTATTGTTGTTGAACAGGTGAGCTAATTCATGTCCTTTGTCCGGGGGCTACACCTGAGCTGGATCACGTACACAAACTTTTCCAGATCTTGATGTTGATACAGAAAATATGGAAAGAAAAAAAAAGTACAAGTGCACCAGAAACAGAATTTCTCCTTAAATCCGTTTAAAGGAAACAGATTAATTCCTTTCCACTACAAAACTATGGCAGCATTGCGTCATGTAGTTGGAGTAAAGACCACTTTGTGATTTTCAAACTGAGCATCAGAATGAGGGAAAAAACCGTCAAGGAAACTTTGAACACTTTTGGTTCCAGAGCAATGTAAAGTTTGTTTGACATTATCATGAAGAAAAGGAGGAAACATCTGAAGGTTTCCAAAAACCTCGGGTATTTCAAACCAAGAGTTAGAAAAAACTTTTAACTGCTAAACATGTGTTGCTGTTAATAGATCAGCTGTTTGATTAAACTACATTCTGAATACGTAACTACATTCTGAATTCTTCTCATACCAAAGAACCAGAGCAGAAACTAAGAAAACCTGAATTAAAACAGATGTTCAACCAAATAAAGAGGTAGGAAGGCTGTGAGGAAAAACAGAAACAGCTTATGTTGATCTGTTTTAAGCTGAGAACTAAAGTGTTGATCCGTCCGGACAAAACTACAGATGTTAGAGAGTTAATATCTATTTAATGAAGGAGGCTCTTGTAGAAGGTCCAACAGAACACCAATGGTGTATACAAAGCTAATGATTTCATAATGACTAGCTGAAAACATTTAAAGGTTTTGAATGATCGTTCCTGAAATTGAGACCATCACCGGAATCCTGTAGTTGTTATTGTTTATTATCGTTGTGAAATGTGGTGTCGATACTGTTCAAAATGTGGTTGTTGAAAATGTACCTTAAATAACCATCTTATCTGTGATGTGGTTGAATTTTAGAGTGTGTAGACTTGCACATACAGTGCACATACATTGCAAGGAGGTCAAGGAGGTTAGTGCATGCGTGGGGTTTAGTATAAGTAAGCTTTATAAATGAAGCCCACGTGCCACACTGTTTACTGTCCGCTGTGTTCCTTGTTCTCAATCAATCTTATAGCGTTGGTAAAATTTGTGTTCTACATCATTTGTTAGTTTGATGTAGACAGTTGCTTTTATGTATCTGTGGTTTAAACTTTTGTTTGGTTGGTGTTATGGGCAAAGCCATTTGGGGATGTTTGGGTTTTGTTTTTGTTTCCCTTTTTTTCCCCTTGCCTCTGCCACCCAGGCTCCCAACCTTACCCACCTGTTGGCAGTTACAGATGATTTGCTAATTGGCTGGAAAAAAAGGACTGGTGCCAAGCTGAGAGGGGAACTGTCTGCAGTACTCCCTAAAGAAGCTTTTCAGTTGTTGAGATATGGTTAAGGATTGATTGTAAGTAAACAGATTATTTTTTCAAACACCCTACTCTTCTTCATTCTCCAGTTGATTGTTTCACTCCCGAGTATTAATTATAACATCCGTCTACGTGTTGGCCTAACCCTAAACCATACGAATCGTATCAGTTGTTTTTTTTTTTTTTTCAGATAATCCAGCAGGTCGGTTGATGTCAAATATTCCAACTACAGATTATCTCCTACCTTTATCCTTCTGTTTTTCTGCATCTCATCCCTCTTCGTTTGCCCTGCTCTCTGTCCTTTGTATTTCCTGTCAGAAAAAGAAAAAATAAAACCTCTTCTTTTTTTTCAATTCTTCATCCTAAAGCTGGTGAACATCCTTCCCAGAAAACTCAAAGCAATTTTGAACCCAGTAGATTAAGAGAGGAACCCGTTAAATTATTTTTTTGTTATTTAGAATATTTAGAAACAAAGGGTCACAGGCCAATCTATTTTTGGGTGAGAGGTGGGGTGCACCCATAACAGTCTGCCAGTCTGTAGCAATTCCACACACAGGACAATCACTCTCACATTCAGTCATCAAGGTAGTTTCCCAGTGGCCAATCATCTTGACATACATAATTGTCATGACGTGAAGTACAGGTGGAAAGAGGCGGAACCAATTCCAGGACAAGAAACATGATTTATTAAATGAAGGAGTTCAGCAATGCTGTAAAGAAAAAACACATGGATCAGTGGAAATTTCTAAAAGTTATTGTTCAAAATGTTTATCATGGTCAGGGAACCAGGAAGACCTAGCTGGGATGGAAGGTAATCACCCGACACCGATGGGAAGACAGACTGCCTTTTTAAAGGCAGCTACACAACGACCTTCAAGTGTCTAAAATCAGGCAGAAGAGGGAAGGCCCCGGGTTCCCTCTGTTGGTGGGTGAGGGAACCATGAAAGTACCTCTCTCTCAATGACCACCACTAGGTGGTCACGGATCATGTGGCGTGGATTGATGTAACTTGATGTAGCGAGGCTCTACCTAGCGTGATTTGACGTAGACCGAGATGGCGTGGCCCGACTTGGCAGGCGGCTTGACGTGGTTCGACTTGGAGCACGGCTTGACGTGGCATGAGTTGGTGCGCGGCCTGGGCAGGGACTTTTGCTGCGATCCTGGGCAGGCTTGAAAACTTTTGTCCATTGGGTCCGTTCATGGTTGGGTCATTCTGTCATAATTGACACATACTGGTCAGTTATCTGAGGCCATCACTCTGCCCAGGCTTGAACCAGTGACCTTTGGGATGTGAAGCCACAGCGTTACCTAATGCACCACCTTGCAAACCTGGATTATTACTGTCTTTATGAAATCAGCCAGGAAGAATTAACACATGCAGACTTACTTGGACCACATGTCCTATTTGAACAGAAAGTGAATTGTTAATCCGTTTTTAACCAGACAATTTGAAATCTCTCTAAGTTGTACAATGAACAATATTACCTATAAAGTCAATTAAGTTCTGGTTCTCAGACTAGTCTAGCGGAACCACAAGTATCCCTAGATCATTATTTTATCATTAATCATGCTGTAAAAAAATTCATTTGTTTGAAATATAGAAATCTATCACATTAATCTTTAGCCGTTGTCATCAACGTCCAACAAAACCAGCTGATTCGGCTTACTCTTGTGAAAAAATGATAGATCTAGTTATTCAATATAAAAGTGATTAAATACACTTTCTTTTATCAAAACAAAAGCTTTTATTGTTTTCTTTTATCATACTCTGTGCTGTTGGTCATTAGTCTGAAATTTTAAAAAGGCTGATCAAACTGAACTGCAAAGTTTCTCGTTCTTTTTTTTGCACTCTTTCATTCTGTCATTTGTAGAAAATGTGTGTGTGTGTGTGTGTGTGTGTGTGTGTGTGAGAGAGAGAGAGAGAGAGAGAGAGAGAGTGTGCTGACTGTGCTGTCAGCTGTGTAACTATTTTAACGAAAGAAGCCCATTATGTGACAGCTTGTGGTGATGAATATTGAATACACTGTGTGCCAGTGTTAATGCCTTCAGATGTGTGTGTGTGTGATGATGAAAAGCACGCGATGTTGCAGCTTTGTCCTGAGGCCGGTTTATTAGTAAAACCCAAATTCACACATTTCCTGCACGACCTATGATTGATTTTGTAGGTGGTAAATATTTGAATGAGTCCTGTTTATCTTTGCTGTGCATGAATAGCTGTTGACCAGAGGTAAGAGCCACAAGTGCTCCTCTGGTCCGCTGAATCTTCCTTTGGCTTTATTAAGATAAACAAGCAGAGACAATAAGTGACAGGTGTCCGTTCAACCAGGACAGTTAATGCTTAAAGAGAAATTACCATCTGCTTTCACACATTCTGAAGAAAACAGTTACTGACTGACAGCGTTCAGCAAAATACTGCACCACAATCTCAATACAAGCACTAAAGGGAGGATGAAATCCCTGCACTGAAAATCTCTAAACTGAAAAGATTTTCAATGGTCTATTATTGTCTTTTTTTTTAGAAATTTTAAATGGGCGTTTCAGGCCCATTGATTGGTAATTTTTATTATGTTTTAATGTAACCCAAATAAAAAATATACCTGAGCTGGTTTTCTACACGTTTCAGTCATGTTTTTTTTTAGTATTTTGTGGGTCAGGTTGTTTTTGGTCATGCCTTCGTTTTCCACCATTCACACATTCTAATGTAAGTAGTGCATGCTCTCTGCTCATGCTCAGTCCCTCACTCCGTTAGAAAATAAGCACTACAATTAGTCCCTCTGTACTGACAGGAATCAGTTGGTTTAATTCAGAAGTTTAAAGAAAAACAGAAATCTAATCTTTAATTTGTGTTTAAAATAATTTTTCTTGTCAAAAAACATCTGAGATTTTCAGATGGAAAGAAATTTTCATTTGAGGTCAATAAAGTCTTGTCTAATTTAAACTAAACGCACCATAATAATAATACGTACAAAAGAATATGTTCTATTTCCATAAAAGGAATATTGTTCTCTACTTTACGTAATCATGGAGAGTTTTTTTTTAATACTCTATCATAACAAGATTTACGCTGTGTTGTGTACACACCCAGAGGGAGGGACTTAGCTGGGTGGAGGTTGGAATTCACAATGTCAAAGATAGAAGTGAAACAATTCTTTTGGAAAACATTGTGTATTTTTTCAGAACAAAAAGCATACCAAATTGTTATTTGTCATTAATAACAATTATGTCAAACTTTTTTCCACTGTTTTTTTTTTTTTTTAAAAAACGAAGTACAAAGTGCTCCACGTGACATTAAACAGCATCAAAGAATCCAAAAATGTTTTATTAGTTTGTCCACGGAAAATACAAGAAAAAACACGGAACAATGGACAAAATAATAAATTCTATTTTAAAAAATGTAAAAACAGATAAATCTACAGTAAAAAAAAAACTACCAGAAGCATACTTATGAAAGTATGTCTTTAAAAACAATTTAAAAATCCTAGAGTCCGACTGCATAATTTTCCAAAAAAGGTCATTCCAAAGTGTCAAGGCTTTCATGGAATTGTGACCGCACCGTATCACAACACCCCTTCTTTAAAATGCTAATAATAAAATGTTGGATTTATATTACGTTTGTCAAAACGCTACCAAATAAATTGTATCCCATTTTCCCGCACCCCCTCAAGCAAAAGTCGGATGAACAATACGGTGTAAAAGATGAATAAATGAAATAAACAAAAACGTCTTCTTTCAGAAATTTTCCCCCAATCAGTGAGGCAAATTTGATGTCTTGACCAATCACAAGCAGCCAAAATGATTAAGTAAGCAAAAGGTTTTGTGTAAAAACCTTTAAAAAAATTGCAAAGGAAATAAACATTTTCTACAATTGAAGACAAAGTTCATTTGGTCTATCTTTGTGGTTTTTTTTCCAATACCAATTTTGCACTGTGACTTTTATTTGTATAAATCTGCATTTGTAATAAGATATATTTTCTTGGTTTATGATATGTTGCTCATAATGAATAAATTTCACCAATGTATCTCATTTAAGTACTTTATAATGTCTGGGATATTTTTTTGTCTATTGTTAACTAATGTCTAACTACGACATTAGGTATTTTTGAATTTGTCAAGATGATGTGCTATCCTAGGTGTAAGAGTGTTTTTACAGGAGTACCACAGGGTCATGTTTCAGGGCCACTAAATTTGCCTTTATTTGAGTGACTTTTTGTGCTTGATGATGCTGACGATCAGTTGTGTTCGAATCCCATCCTCGCAAACAGTAAGGATTTATTTCTAATGGCAGCTAAAGTATTGAATAATTTGGAAAATTGTTGATACAATTACTGAACAATGCTTTTATGCTGGAAGAAAACCAGCATCTGGTCAATTAGGGTTTCCACTGAAAGCAACATCCAGATGAAACTGAGTTAAAACTGTACCATCACTTTGGAAATGTTTCGTTCGGAAACAAAAAAAGAAAAAAAAACTGTTGAGCAAACAGATGTGCGGCATTAATATTGCATTTTGTTGTTTTTCCTTTGCAAAGAAACGGGAGACAAAGAAAAATGAAGAGAGAGAGAGAGAGTTTCTGTCATAGGTTATGTTTCATTGTGCTTTGGTAATGGGACAAGATGAAGGGAACCATATGCTCACTTTTATAATTATTAACATTTTACTTGTGAATGACATTTCTTCTATTATTTATACTGTACATTTTGCTCTTTGTGCTACTGCTTACATGTCTTTAATCTTCTCTGTAGAAGGTCTTTTAGTGTCTGAACTAAAGATGGAGATTAGCTCTGAGCTACAATCTGATATACTGGGTGATTTCCCATTATTTATGCCGTTACCCAGTCCTGATTCAATAAACAATATTCATAAATTGTGATGACAAGCTGGGTCCTTACAATAACGTATCCAACCACATCAGAAATCTTCTGATACCAGTAACAGTGTGGGTTCTAGATTTGTGGGTTTATTCAATTAAGATCCCGTCCAAAACTAAGAGAAAAAATGTAGTTCAAAACCACATAAAAACTAGTAATGATCTTCATGGGTTTAGAAAATAGAGCACCAACGTGGTGATTTGAAGTTTTAGGCAAAATTTCAAATCAGGACTAGAGGCAGTCTAGAGGCAGTCCCACAAATACCAAGGACCTCATTTATGAAGCGTATTTATGCCCAAATCAGAATAATCAGAGGAAAAAACATGGGCACATTGTCAACAATCATATTTGAACTCATTCTGAATCTGTTCACCACTGCTCTGCACCTTTACGTGGTACTTCCAAACGCAACAATAATTATAATATTAACTTTGTCATTATACATCGGCAGAAGGATGCTGGGTTTGGAACCACCAGGAAAGGGGCCTAGAGGAAGACCAAAGAGGAGGTTCATGGATGCAGTGAAGGAAGACATGAAGATAGTTGGTGTGACCGAAGAGGATTCAGGAGATAGGGTTAGATGGAAGAAACTTCAGGGAATAGAAATGCCAAAGAAGAAGAAAAATAACTTTGTCATTAATAGATCAAGCTGGGAATTGGTTGGACCACCTAGAGTGGCTTCCATGGATTCCCAGTGCGCATCTACCTTCTTTCAGATGGGACCATTTCTTTTTTTATTTCACTGATAGATTGGTGTGTGTCAATCGCAATGTTGCAGGCTGTGGTGACCACCTCCTACTCTGTTTCTCGACACGTTGTCCTTGTTCATGAGTAATTCCAGACGTCACCGGCTCATTTAAGGACTGATGCATACGTGATCCATGATTCAAGAGCCATAAATTGAGTTTTACAGACGTGGTCGAGGTGGAATTGATTTTGAGTAGTCTTACACCTGCAATTTGTCGCAAGTGGGATTTTCAAAGCTGCGTAAGAAGAGTTTTGGTGGTTTTGATAGTTTTTAATTAATCTTCTGAACCGTTTACCACTGGTGTTATACTGGGGATGCTGGAGCCATGGCTGGCTCATTATAGGAAGAGGCAGAGTACACACTAAGCAGGTTGCCAGTCTGTCGGTTTTAGTGGTACTGAACGAAAAACACTTGCTCAGCCAAAGATTTTCTATTATTCTTAGTAAATAAAGACCTGGAAACTGAAAAACATACAGGGTGCTTATCCCTTCACACACCATTTTCTGCGCACCCATCATGCCCAGCTTCTGACCCAACGCTGGTCTAGAGATGTTAGAACCTCCATGGCCTTTCAAACACATGCCAGTGTCACTAATTCAGAACAAATGTTTGACCGATTTTGGTTACATTAACAGAAAATATTAAATCTCATCTTGATGTTTATCTAAAAAAAAATGTAGACAATTAAACCAGAATGTCTCAGAGAATCAGGGACTTTGGTCTAAAGTGTTTAAGTAAATCTGGATGAAATTATTACATTTGGCCTCTTGAATATTTCATGTCCCAGTCCAGATTAGTTATTCCAGGGTTTAGAGAAATGCAGAGTGTGATTTATTTTTAATCACAGCAGCTGTTTGCCTTCTCGGCTGACAAAGAACCCAACTGGATTAGACATACCTGACCCATGTGACTGCTCTGCTCAACATTTTATAGAAGAAATCTTTTCAGACAAACCTTGTACAATCTCATGAAGACCTAGTTGTTCTTTCCAAAGTGGCAATCAGATTTCAGATTCACTTGGATCTTCTGGGTTCCCCCAAAAAGCTTTGACGTGACGCTAATCGTCACCATTAAAAACATAATGTCACACTTTCTTTTCTGCTATGTTGCTTTGTCTTAATAAACAGTATTGCTTTAGAAAGATTGGGTTGTCTCCTGTATAATTTGTGGCCAGGTTGTCTTTGTGTGTTTCAATCTAATCTCTGGTTTAAACATTTTTTTCTATGTGATTGATTCAGCATGAATGTTGTAATAATGCACAGCATTGTAACCGCTATGATTAGGGCATGTTTGACAACCCTACAGCACCTAGCGAAGAAACTCAGCAAACACAGAGTAAGAAACCAATGATGTTGAAGGCAACTTTTTGGTATCTAGAAGATTTTTGTCCAACACATGTCCATTGAACCAAAATATTTTGTTGTTTGCTGTAGTGCTTTTATCACTTTAGATTAGAAATGAGTATATCAGAGGAACAGCACATGTAAGAGGTTTTGGAGATAAAGTCAGAGAGGCCAGACTGAGATGGTTTGGACATGTGCAGAGGAGAGAGAGAAAGTACATCGAGAGAAGAATGCTGGGTTCGGAACCACCAGGAAAAAGGCCTAGAGGAGGGCCAAAGAGGAGGTTCATGGATACAGTGAAGGAAGACATGAAGATAGTTGGTGTGACCGAAGAGGATGCAGCAGATAGAGTTAGATGGAAGAAACTGACTTGCTGTGGCGCCCCCCGAAGGGAAATGATGAAAGAAGAAGAAGAAGCTGTGGTACTTTTAAGATTTCCATCCATATTTGAAATAAAAATGGGTTTAATCTGCTGTACATAAATCCAAAACATGCCAATATGCCAACATCGAACATTAGAATCTGCTATGGTCGATAGTCCGTGTTATAGTTCAGTTTACGTATGAACTTCTCGATGAATGCATGTATGATAAACCTGTTCATTTGATGAACAGAACACATAACAGCATAAAATTGGCCCAAAAAATGGACTCAATCCAAAAATTTCTCCCCTGTCACTCCAGCTGCACATTTGTTAAACCTCAGTCATATACCGACCACAAACGTGCCGAGGCAGCAGCGACCTGATTATTATAATGATAATAAATTAGTATAGCTCCCAAAACAAATATTCAAGATTACGAAAAAAGTAGAGGGTGGCTGGGCTCTGTCAGAGATGGAGTAAGGAGCTCTGCCAACCAGAAGGAGCTTGGAGTACAGCTGTAGCTCCTCCGGGTCGAGAGGAGCTAGATGGTATGGTTAAGTCATCTGGTTAGGATGCCTCCGGAACGTCTCACTGGTGAGGTGTTTCGGGCACGACTGGAGAATCTATGTCTTACAGCTGGCCGGAGAACACCTCGGGATCCCCACGGATGAGCTGGAGGGGTGAGAGAAGCCTGGGCCTCCCTGCGACCCGGACCCGGATAAGCGGAAGACGAATAAGTCGATACCAAGACGTCAAATAACAGGCCTCTGTGTGTGCTCTATCAGAAACTGCGTTAATAAGGATTGGTTAAGGTCTACGTATGTGATCTTTAGGTGGAATGATACATACGTATGTGTCAGCTTTTTAAATTTTTTGTTATTATTGTGTTATCAAAATTTATCATGTGACCTTATTGAATACATTTGTATATTGAATACATTTACAGAAACAAGTCAGAAGGTGGAATTAGTGTAGATCAGGGGTCCTGTGCGACTCATCAAGGTTTTTAATCTGGCCGTCAAACAAGAAGAAAACACAAAACAAACTTTATTGGGGGTTTTTCTCCTATAATTTTATTATTTTTCTGTAGAAATGTTAACTTTTTTGGGTGGATTTAATTCTTGTCAAAATATTAGACATTCTGTGTTGTCATTGTTGTCTGGGGTACAGTGCAATGGATGGAAGAAGAAGAACTGAGGATGCGAGAGGAGGTGGAAATCTGCAGGAGATCAGACAGGTAAGGCGGTGCAAGGTTGTGGATGGCCTTGAAGGTGAGAAGGAGAATTTTCAAACCCCCAGTTCCTTACACAATTGGCGCCATCATATCTGACTGCTGTGGTGCAATTTCGCAAAAGTACTTTCCCCATGAAGGATGAATATAGTATGAAAAAAATATACATTCTTAACTGGAAAGTTTTACTTACCATTCTGCTTGTCATAACGCTGGACAAGACACTGTACAAAAATAATCTCACCGTTACAACCACTAAATGAATGTTTTTACTGTTTGCCACCATGTTTCCTCCCTAGTGGGCTGTCACCAGTGCCTGGTGACCGATACATTAGCCTTGATGTATCGGTCTACACATCGTGAGCCCACCAGCTGCCCCGACAAAACCATGCAAAGCTTCATGATCAGATTCAGCATGAAAACTCACACCATTAATCCAACTAACGTAAGTAATTCCGATTCTAAGCTGCAGAAATATTTTTTCCAGTATTAGTTGAAGTTGTTGACCCATGCATGCTGGCTGAGAGGTTATCCCTGTGAGCACATCAGGGGGCCACAGGTGTCTGAGCCCACTCTGCAGAGAGCCTCTCCTCGGTTGCTGCTTTGTGGGTGATAATAGTTAGCAGCAACAGCTGTGTCCCCTCTCCCTCCTTCACCTCTAATGTTCTCTAATCAGTCCTCTATCAGGCCTAATACTCTGCAGTGGTGCCCTCACAGCTGTCTGAGGGGCCCAGGGTGCCCAGACACCTGTCAATCTCCCTCTTCCTCATTTACACTTAAACAAACACAACTGCAGGCCAAAAACAGAAAACTGGGAAATCAGCCCACTTTCACAGTTTTTGAAAAGATTCTCCTCCTCTTTTCCTGGAAAAAGGAGTTTAACCGGAAGTTTTCCTTTAGAAGGAGTTAACTTGACATACACAATGGGTGCTAGTTAGCAGTGCTTTAGAACAAAGCCTAGAGGGGGATATAATGCACAATCAACTTTTTAGAAGTTTACCATGTTTACCGGGAAGGCCAGAGGGAGCTGCACTGTGTCTTTGTAGATCTTGAGAAAGCATATGACAGGGTACCTAGAGAAGAACTATATGGTATTGTATGAGGAAGTCTGGTGGGACAGAGAAGTATGTTAGAGTAGTGAAGGATATGTATGAGGGCTATAAGACAGTGGTGAGGTGTGCTGTAGGTGAGACAGAGGAGTTCAGTGTGGGGGTGGGACTGCACTAAGGATCTGCTCTGAGCCCTTTGCTGTTTGCTATGGAGATTGACTGGCTGACAGACGAGGTTAGACAGGAATCTCCATGGACAATGATGTTTGCAGATGACATTGCGATCTGTAGTGAGAGGAGGGAAGAGGTGGAGTAAAAGCTGGAGAGGTGGAGGTTTGCACTAGAAAGAAGAGGAATGAAGATTAGTCAGAGTAAAACAGAGTACATGTGTGTGAATGAGAGGAATCCAAATGGAAAAGTGAGGTTACAGGGAGAAGAGATAAAGAAGGTGGAAGATTTTAAGTATTTAGGATCAACGGTCCAGAGCAATGGAGAGTGTGGAAAAGAGGTGAAGAAGCGTGTGCAGGCAGACTGGAACGGGTGGAGAAAAGTGTCAGGTGTGATGTGTGACAGAAGATTTTCAGCTAAAATGATAGGAAAAGTTTACAAAACCGTGGTGAGAGCGGCCATGCTGTTTGGTCTAGAGACAGTGTCACTAAGGAAAAGACAGGAAGCAGAGATGGTGAGGATCTCTCAGGGAGTGACCAGGATGGACAGGATCAGAGGAACAGCACATGTTAGAGGTTGTGAAGACAAAGTCAGCAAGGCCAGACTGAGATGGTTTTGATGTGTGTAGAGGAGAGAGAGTACATCAGAAGAAGGATGCTGGGTTTGGAACCACCAGGAAAGAGGCCTAAAGGAAGACCAAAGAGGAGGTTCATGGATACAGTGAAGAAAGACATGAAGATAGTTGACGTGACTTTTGGTGACAGGCCCTTTGTTCTCTGTCATGCTCGCAATCCAATGTAAGCAGGAAGGGTTTCAGTGGATATGCTCTGCTCATAATTGGCCCCTCACCTAAATAGGGAGGGTTTTTATGGAAGTACAACAAAAAAGAATCAATAAGACGTGCTCTAGCTTTGCAAACTTTCCTACCTTGTATTTGCGCAGACCATCATCCTACACTAGAACTTTTTTTTTTTCAATCAACCAGTTTTGTAAATACTTTATTTGGATTAACCTTGTTAATGTCTTAGAGTGCAAACTCCGGGGACACGGTGGTAAGCCCTTATAACAGGGAAAGTTTAAACTCACCAGAGGAGTCCAAGTGGTCAAAGCATTTCCAGTCACCATTGTCATAAGGTCTTTAGTCGTGGCGACATTCTCTGAACCGATTGGTAATTGCCAGGGGTGAGGGCTAGGCTGAAGAAGGATCACTCTGAGTTTTCTTTGCTGGGTTGTTCAGAGAGTACCACCGGCTCTGAACACGATGTGCATATTGTGCTTAGTGGGGCGAGCTGAAAAATTAAACTTTAACCAAATCTCGTGGCAGCAAACCAATCACAACTTTACTTTGATTAACACTCTCTAAACATTTTTTTTGATCCAGCTTAAATTGGTCAAAGTTTGTATTATCTGCTATCACATAGGGCAGGCATGGGCAAACTACGACCCATGGGCCACATGCGGGCCATTACATGCTTTAATCCAACCCGCCAAACTTTAAATATTTGAATAAATAAACCTTGTTAGTGTTTCATTTTCCCTGCAATTCTGATATATCCTCACTAGATGGCACACTCTATGAAAAAGAAAGCCATCGGGCCAAATACACGCACGTAAACAAGCGTGTCAGATGTTAAACAAGTAAAATATGTCACATCAAGCGTTTAGATTTCAACATAGTGCTGCTAAATGCACGTTTTTGAATGCTATCGCACTAGAATTCAAACCTAGCACTGCTAGATTTGAAAATTACCGCTCTTGATGTAACATTTAGCGCGCTTGTTTAAAATCTAGCGCAATGTTCTATCGGTCTAATCTAGCGGTTACCAAAGCATGCCATCCATCTGATCCTGTTCCAGCCCCTATGTAAATTGTAAGAACTTAATGTGGCCTGCAAATCAAAAACTTTGCCCACCCCTGACATAGGGTATAGCCTGGACAACCTTCATGCTTTGCTGCCAAACAACAAACAGACCTAAACGGACACTTCTGCTTTTGATGTCATAGCATCATTTCTGTTTGCGGATCTACTGGTTGTCAATTTTGAGCTAAAGTGAGACACTATGTGGCGCTAGCTTGACCACTGTTATTGAAAAAGATAAATAGAAGTCCTATGCTAACGATGTCAATGACAAGAGTTCAAATAACATAAAGATTTTGTTCCAAGAAAATATTGGAAAAATGTGGTTTTCTATACGCCAATTTTTATTTCTGTGACAGGGTCTGTCCTTTTCAGAGCTAACTTTCTCCTCAATTATCAGAAAAAAAAAATAACAACAGAAATGTTAGTGACCACATTAGGGTCAAACTGCATCGGGTGAATGTTAATCAGGATCTTTATTGACTTTTTTTTATGTTTGGGAATGGGATTCGAGTTAGATATCAATTCCAGGTCTTTCTAAAAACTTCCCATGAGGAACAACAGTGGTGGAAGCATAACTCCCATAATGTGTAGTGCACCCGGACTTTCAGCTGCGATCTGAGAACCACAAACCTCTGGGTGGTCTGCGACTCTCATTATTGTCTGTCTGTCTCCACGTATGTCCCGCCCTGGCTTCGTTGACTCCCGTCCAAAACAAAGCAGCCGATGAAACTGCACCAGCACCCTCTTGGCTCCTCTGGTGTTTTATGACGCTGCATATGTGTGAGAGAAGGTTCAAACCTGCTAATCTGCTTCCTCTCTGCCTGCTTCAGTCTGCTTAATGACTACCAGCTCCATAAGATCCAAGGCAGAAGTTTTTTGGGGGTGGAAGGCCACCAATTGAGCGAATAATGAGTTGAATTAGGAGATTTAGGATGAGGTGGAAAAACAATATGGACTGGTGGAATTGAATGAAAACCAGAGGTGCTCTGAGGCTCTCACAAACACATTTATGAATATAAACACTACATTTTCATGAGAAGAATAAGAAGTTGCCACAGCGACATGACTCCGGATGATATGAGTGGAACAAATGTCATCACTGAAAGGAAACAACGTCTTAATCTGAGAGCTTTGTTCCGCTTGCTGCCAAGAGGCAACTGATTTCCATATGGATTAAAACCCCGTTTACTTAAAAGTTTTCTGTTGGATGATATTTGCTTGTGTGTTTCATGCTGATGAGTTTGGAGCATTAGAAGGAAAATGTTTGTCTCTGCGTTTATCTGCTTTGGCAGCGTATTGATGAAGTTTGTTCCACCCTGGGATCATCCGTAGAGTCTTTCTAAGTAATCTGATTTCTGGTTCCTTGTGAAAAATGTGGCAATTTAGATTAAAATTTCCATTCAGATGGAGCTTGTTGCCCTGTTATTAACTTCCTCTTGCATAATATAAACTTTTATTTGGTTTGAGGCTGATTAGTTTGGATTGTTGGAGTAAAGTTTGAGTCTGTGTTGTAATATCTTGGCATGCGTGTGTATCTCGCTCTCTCTTTCAATAATAGAGCTTTTAAAACTATATTATTTTACTAAATAAACATGAGAGGCTGTATTGTCATCCTTAGTTTCCAGTAAGTTCCACCCAGAGATGTCTCTGGGGTTGTATTTTCTTTCCATGGTTGCTTTTCTCTGATTGTGTACAAATGAAGCAATATTTAGTTCCTGTGGCCTTGTTCCTGACTCCGCCCCCTCACTCCCTTTACCCCAAGTTACTCAAAACCAAACCCTGTTTTTTTGGTTTATATACAATCCACAACAATACTGAAAAGATGAGGCTATGCGAAAGCTTTGAACATCATCAAAAGAGTTGTTCTGAATTAGCTCGGACAGACAGACGTAAACTCTGAGTGGAGTGAGGCTTGCTGGGATGGATATCTGCTGCTTTGTGACGAGTCGGATACATTCTCTCTTCTTTTGTTCTCCTGGTCCGATCACATGCAGCCCGGTTGGATCTCAGCAGGTATAATTGTTGCTGATTGTCTAAGTCAGAGAAGACAAGCTGAGAGGAGATGGGTTTGCAAAAAGACCTCCACCCTCTATCTCATCAACTCCACTTAGACTCCATTGTTTACCTAGAGAGGTTAACATTGGGATTGTGGATCGTGTGGTTGTTCTGATTGTCATGTTATTAGACGCCTATATTAAAGTTGTTTGTGTGTCAAAGTGTGGTTTCAAAGTGTTTTTTTTCTAAGTTTACATTTTCAAGTTATTTCTTTTTATAGTTTTCTGGTTTCATGAAGTTGAGAAAAACTTTTTGATCAGTAAAGCTCAGAAAACTGACACCGATCAGTATTCCCCTGTTATTAGAGCCTCGTTGTCATGGATCAACATTTTCAAAAAATTCAGTATGATGGCAAGAGACCCAGTTCAATGAGAGATCTTTTCCCAAGATGGAGAGAGAGAATGTAGGTAGGACTTGTAATAATGCAGTGGTGGATCCTAAGAGCCTTCAATGCATTCTCTGGGGGCCCAAGCATCTATGAATTACAAACTGCTGTCATTTATATTTCAGTCGTTAATATTTATAAAATTCTTCCAAATGGTTTGTCTTTTTTTTCATGGCTTTTCTGAAAGTGAAATTACTTCCAAGTGTGTGTTTTTACTTTAAAGGTTTTGACCAATCACATTTCGGTCCACATTTGTTGTTAGACAGGCCAAAATCTGTGGAGCTTTGTTAAAAAGTCTTCAGAATTCATTCTCCTGGCTCTCTCTAATTGCACATTCTCACTATACGACCATTTGGTGTCAAAAGCATCCACTTTCACGGAGAAGTCAATGGTATTCGCATGTATCCAAATTCCACAAGAGTTTGCAAATGTATTCACCATACGAGTACAGTTTGCTTCACGGCAAAGCTTTTAACTCCCCAAGAAGCTAGTTGCCCAGGCATGGGCAAACTATGGCCCACGGGCCATATGCGACCCATGAAACGTTCAATTCCAGCCCGCATAATTTGAAAAAATTAAATAAATAAACCTTGCTTGTGTTTTATTTCCCCTGCAATTTTGATGTTTCTTCACTAGATGGTGCACTGTATGATATGGAATGCCATCGGGGCCAATACACGTACGTACATAAACAAGCGTGTTAGATGTCAAAACAAGCAAAATGTTACATTGAGCGCTTAGATTTCAGACCTTATATTCAAAATTTAACGCTCTTGATGTAACATTTAGCGCAATTGTTTAAAATCTAGTGGGCCATTCTATCAGTCTATCTAACGATTACCAAAGCATGACATCCATCTGCTCCTGTTCCGCCCCCTAGTTAAATGTGAGAACTCAATGTAGCCCGCGAATCGAAAAGTTTGCCCACCCCTGCAGTAGTCTTTCTCTATTTCATCTGCCATTTTCTCCTACCTTTAATATCTATAAAATTAAACAATCCCAGCATGAAGCTTCCATAATAAAAAGTGAATGAGCTCAGGGTTTCGTTGTTGTGCTGTTACCCCAACAAATACCAAAACCACCTGCCTGGGAAGAGGTACAATTTCGTCCAGACATTTCTCTGCATCGGCTCCAGCAACTCAAAGATTTAATGAATCCTAACCTGGAAATTTTCTTTCATCAATCCAGTAAAACTCCACATCAATTCCATAAAAATGTATCCACCAAAAGCCTGAGCCGAGAAGGCTGTGATTAAGGCCATGTCCACACGTAGTTGGGTATTTTTAAAAACGTATGTTCACCATCCTCTGTTTTAAAAAAACTCTCGCGTACGCACGTGACCGTTTTCAATATAACCGCATCCACACGAACCCGTATACGTACGCTTTTGAGTGCCGTTATAAGCATGCCAGACCAGTAGTCGGCAGTGTTTTTGTCAGATCCATGCTGGCCACTGTCTGATATTAAAAACAAGGACGCACACAAATGACGTTTACGCATTAATTGTCGCAGGTAGTGACATTTAAAAGCACAAAACGCCAATTAACAATATCCACACGCAAACGCAAAACCAGATTTTTCCAAAATTTTTACTTTGGTCAGAGTTTTTGAAAACGACGGTTTGGGGTGAAAAATTGACAAGTTTGTGTGGATGACAGACCAAAACAGATAAAAATATATTCGTTTTACCAGATACCCGGCTACATGTGGGCAGGGCCTAGTAAAGAGGTGAACAGAATGTGGAACACCTGATGTCCTTGTGAAGTCAACGAGCGCCCGGTCCAGTCCTTCTGTCATGTTACAAAAGGCGGACGATATAAATATTTAATTGAGTCATTTTTTTGTAACTTACTTCTTTTCTTTTTAATGTTTTATTAGAATATTTTCTTTTTCTGTGATGCTTTATATGGGTGTTACACCCTGGTTGGACGAGTTTTTATTTTCCCCGATGAACGGGACAGTTTCCAGCTTGTTTAAACCACCGTGCTGCGTTCATTTGTGTCACCACAGTGAAACCTTTTCTATTCATATTATTCTGTAAATTCGGAATCAATAAGCATTTCCATCTCATTGTTCGTGTGTGTCTTTCAGCTGATGAGGAAACCAGCAGTTCATGATTAAAACCATCTCACAATCACCCAAAAATGCAGTTCAACCAAAATCAGTACCTGATGTTGAAATGCAGAAACAAGCAGAGAACAAAGAGACGTATCTATCTATTTATCAAGAGAGAGAGAGAAACATATCAAAAGCATTATGATTATTGGAAACATTTTGTTCTCAATGTTCCATTTTAATGAAAGAAAGACTTCTAAATATCCATACGTACATACCATTCTGGTAGCCTTCTGGCTGTTTGTGCATTCATGCTTCCGTAACACTTGTAACTTGTAAACACAATATCTCAGAAACAGCTAAAGAGATTTAATTAAACTGCTCACATCTACTCAGTACCAACTACAGATGAACTGAAGTGCTTCAACTTAGCTATCACATTGAATTGAATTGAAAATACTTTATTCATCCCCGAAGGAAACTTTGAGTGCTGCAGTGCTACGATCATACAATGTCGTACTATATGTATATTAAGCCTTTGTGAGTGAAAGTTTAACACTAGAAGCCCCAAGAAAATGTCATCTGACACCCCTACTTGACCTGCACAATGAGGTGCAGAGTCATTTTTGCGATTCAATTAGAGTCTCCTAGTCCTAGTTTCCGAGTGTTAAGTGCCTTCCAAACGACTCTTAAGTGTCTTGATTTAAAAGCTCAAGCAGAAGGCCTTGGGTCTCGAGACACCTCCACAGAGCTTTCAGGTAGTGGTGGTCAATTGACCCCCTCATGAGGGTTCTGGTGTTAAATGTTTGACAGTGAAAGATTGAATATTTTGATGGAGGACACCAGAAATGATTTTCTGTACCGTTCCTTTGAGCAGCTGGGTTGCAGGAGTCTGATGCTAAAGCTGATCATCAGATGGTCTACAGATTCATGGAGGGGTGGGAGGGGTTTAGCATGATTGATGACAGTTTTGCTTTCATTCTGTCCCTCACCACTCCTCCATGTAGGCGAGGGGTGGGCTAACCACACGTCCAGCTTTTTTTTTTTTATCAGTTTAACATTTATCTAGCTCATTTATTATTAGTAAAGTTTGTTATGGAGAGCAGCTGAAGGCTATAGTACAACTCATTAGCGTCAACTTATTCTTGTTTATGACTTCTTTTGTTTCTCTGCAATAGACTGGCCAGTTGTTCAGGGTGTACCCTGACATTCGCCTGTAACTAGTCGGGATAGGTCGGGACACCACGACAACATGGGGATTAGCTGAGGATTTAGCAGATGACTTAGAAACTTCTCAGTCGTGATTTTTATTCCTCGAGCCTGTTAAGAAATTTCTAGCAACTTCCCACTTTGGATAAAGAGATAAAATAAAACTTAAATCAGACAATGGTTGAACGGAATGTCCCATTTAATTTGGCTCAGGATCAATAAGAAGTCATCGCAAAGGGCTTCACATGCATTTAATCAGACAAAAACACAATATTGGCACAAGTGATGAGTAACTAAACAAAGATAGAGCCTCCTTTTCAAGTAGAAAAAACTAAAAAACTTACAAGGTTTAAAACATGAAGAACCATGAAGGACACCTAGTTGGACCTAAAACTAGGAATAATAACTTCAATGGACTTTTCTTCAAACTTTAAGGCATTTTATGCAACAAATAGTCCAGAGAAGGTCAGACATACAGTATTAATCACTGATGATAGGTTGTTCATAAAGTAATTTGCTCACTGCCCACCAGCTTGTGCCCTTCTCACACATCAACCTTTTACTTATTAGCATAATTGACTTTTGAGTTTTTGTGGGGTAATAATTCTATTTGGGAATGAATGTGTGTGTGAATGAATGTTCCAAGTATGGAGTGAAGGAATAATGCATATGTGAAGCCTATTTGAGTGTGTGTGAACCAGCATAAACCTCGTTTGAGATTCAGTGTAAAGCAGATCAAGTTAGCAAAGCTGGCGAATGTTGTTTTGTGTTTTTATTTTTGTCCATTCAGCTGCGTTTACATTAAAATGGCACTTCCTGTTGAAGGGAGGGCACCGTGCTAAAAATACTTCAACTCTACGTTAGAATGAGGGTGTGAGGGAGAACAAAAGGCATGGCCAAGTACAATCAGGCACTTGAATAGTTTCCGAATACTGAATTGGAGAGCGCAGAAATTTCTCAAATATGCATGAATAAAATATTCATTCGTTCATCTTCTGAACCATCCATCGCTAACGGGATTGTGGGTGGTGCTGGAGCCTATCCCCGCTGATTCAAGGCGAGAAGCAGGGTACACCCCAAACAGGTTACCAGTCTGTCGCGTGTGGCCAATTAAACTACCATCTATGTTTTTGGAGGGTTCGCGAAAACCCATGCATACATGGGGAGTACATTCAAACTCTAGGCAGAAAAACTACTGTTCCAAGCCTCGTACCCGCCCCGGATTCGAACCCATGACCTTCTTGCTGGGAGGCCATGAATGAAAAATGAGTAAAAAAATAAAAAACTTAATGAATGTTTTTAATGTATGAACAACGCTCACACATGGCAGAAACTCGCAAAAAGATGATTTTGCATAAAACTGCATCTTTGAAATTAATAAAACAGACTCATTCTTAATTCACAAATTTTATTTCACTTCAACACTGATGAAATAACATCTTTTCATTAGAACTGCGTTTTAGTCTAACCCTGATTCCTGTCACACAGAAAAGAACAATATCATCGTACGAAGTTTGGATTGGTCATCTGTCCAAGTGTAGCAGCCAATCAGGGCGCTGTGTTTCACACATACTGTACACGTACACAACGGCACCAAACCACAAACAACACAGTCTTTTTAAATAGTCTCACGTGTGAATTTTGGACTGGCTCAAACATTTAAAGTCACTCAACAAACAAGAAAGCAGAGTGAAAAGGATCGATCCCACGTCGGGTATTTACAAGAATAGAGATGTGGCTCAAAAAGTAGATTGTCATCGACTGCAGAGAAAACAGAAACACACTCCTGTTTTTTGATTAAAATTTCTTTTCTTTTTAGCAAGTTTTCTTTGAGTTTTCTGGGAAAACAGCGATGAAAAAAAGGCAGAATAAAACATGACAGGACATTTTATCAAAACTCAGTAACTGTTCCTTTGTGGGGGGTTTCAGGGCGGAGATCCGCTAACATCTTGTATCCAAACAAATGCTTCGTTCTGGAAACCAATTCTTTCAAACTGTGGAAATAAGAACTAAAAATAGTGACGCAGCGACAGCATTTCTAACCATAATAACAACAATAATAACAATAATGATAATAATAATCGTGGATAAAGATAGCAATAAATAGGGTTGGTGAAGTTTAAGTGCAGGGAGGCGTGGTGAAACACTAGACTCATGGGCACCAGTTAGACAGAGGGAGGGATGGGGGGTTAATGTGGGGGTCCGCCACACATAAAGTGACTGATTGTTTGGCTGCCGAATTTCTACACTTTGTTTTTCCCCCACACAGCCGTGGGTGGTGCAAATGTGTCCATCCTCACCGCATCTTCTCAGTTCCGCATCCTTATTGTAGTAAGTGCTAAAAAGTATTGTAGAGTCTGATTAAGAGTTTGAAATAAAGCTTGTAGATGCACAGAAAGGGTCTGCCTGCGTCCTCAGGCAGAAAGAAGTAAAGTCAGTGTGTCTCCTGAGGGTTTTAAAGACTTTTTTTGGTCCATGAAAGCCCCAGGTGTTCTATCATTTACTGGGAGGTGTGATGTTACTGTGCTCAGGTCGAAGGTGTGAGCATGAAAGCTCCACCAGCTGTTTTCTGTGTGAAGGTGTTGGGGATTTCTTTGTCACAGTTTTATGACCACCGTCATCACTGAGGTAAGTTCACTCCACTAATCTGAGATTGCTACAACAAGGATCCATCTGGTTGGTTCTGTCTTGCACAACTGTTTATTTTTTCTTGGTCAATGTGCCCACTCAGACATTCACGTCTTTAACCGTTACACTGCTGCTCTCCATCATTCCCTGACAAGTTTCTCATTTCCAGTTTCTCGTCTTTCCATCTAGTCTCTACCTTTGGTACTCAGTCTGCTGAGGACTGGATGAGCAGCTTCCAGGAGCCAGAGGACCACCAAGCCGGATGTGCCCCATGTCCTTTCCTTCCTCTTGAACCACATTGGTCCCTGAGGACGACTGGCTAGAGGTTGAGCTGGAGGATGCCGGGGGCTGGTTCACCACCCCTGTGCTACCACTGCTCCCCTCTGAGCTGTGGTAAATCTCCTCAGCTCCATCTTCGCTGGACTCTGGGTCCTCTGAGCCTGACAGCAGCTCTTCTTCTCTGTATTCGCTAACGTCCACGCCTCCGCTGGCGGCAGCACCTTCACTCAGCTCCTTAAGGCGGCCGTGGTGTTTGACATGATAGCGCTGGTTTTGGAAGAACTTGATTATGGTGTGTTTGGGGAGGTCTAGCTGTGCAGACAGAGTGTGGATGGCCTCTTGGTCAGGGTACAAGCCAACGTCCTGGATGAAGCTCTGTAGGATGGCCAAGGCTTCCAGAGAAATCTGGAATGCGAGAAGAAATAGAATTAAAATCATACACACACATTGTCAACTCATTTTAAATCTGTACCAATGACTCCCTCTAGAAACTGGACAAAGGAGGTCGCTTTTTTCTGAAAAGGAAGTAGTTTCTGGCTCAAGAATATCTTAGTGTGGATGGACTTCTATTGAAAAATCAGCAACTTTTACCAGGTTACCAGGGCTGTTGTGATACGCTTTGTTATTTTAGGTCAAGACATTGTCCATATTTCAGCGTTTTTGGTCATTATTGAGTAGAAGTTATTAACATTAATAACTGGCCAATCAAATGTGCGAATTAACCAATGTAGCCACTTTTCACCTCCACATCGGAATGTTTGACAGGTCTGATTGACCAATTTTACTTTGACAAAGACAGCAGGAAGCTAGAATGAAAGACAGACATATTGGCTGCAGGCACGGTTTCCAGGAGAAGGGGTGTGTACTTTCAAAAAGCTCGCTCCTGATTGGAAGGGCGGTATCCATGCAAAGACAGACAAAAACAATGACTATATTTCTGGCTCTAAAAATACAACGTAGAGCTGTGTGTACCATCATATAACTACTGGAATTTTTTAACAAAAGTAACACTTTTATGTTCCATTTATTTCAAAATAACTCTTTTTCTCATTTTCAGCTTTCAGACAGCTTGTGTTTTCTTTGACAGCCTCACACCACTAGAACTCAGTTTCACCGCCAGTAGTAGATCCTCCCTTACTTCATTCCTTCAAAATAAGTTATTGCCCACCACCAGAGGGCACCCGGGGCCTTCCCTCATCTGCCTGATTAAAGACATCTGAAGGTCTTTTTGCAGCTGCCTTTAAAAAGGTAGTCTGCCTTCTCTTTAGTGTCGGGTCATTAGATTCCATCCCAGTCAAGTCTTCCTGGCTGTCGGACCATGATATACATTTGGAACAATAACTTCAAAACATTCCACTGATCCCTGTGTTTTTTCTTTGCAGCATTGCTGAACTCCTTCATTAAATAAATCGTGTTTCTAGTCCTGCAATTGGGTCCTCCTCCTTCCACCTGCACCTCAAATCATGACAATCCCATTTCAATCTTGCTTATTAACATCATTTTTTTCCAACTCTTTTTTTTAAAAAGTCAGATTGAAAACAGACAAAGGCTAAGAAGTCTTACATTTTTACTCAGTTAGAAATAAATCATAAATGTCTAGTTTTACATTAGGAAGAGAAAGTTTGACGCTTGATCACTTCTTTCTTCTTCAGTCTTCCTTCCTCTCATTAGAATTTGTGTGAATCTGAAGTTTGCCCCGACACGGATCGGTCAGTAAAAAGTAAATCATCAAACTACCAAGACGACCTAAAACACCTCAACATCCCACTTTCTGACCCGACAGCTGATAGAACGGAGCAAAACGCCACCTTAGTGCGAGATCGAGGCTTCTTGTTGCTCCCGGTGCTGCCAGGTGTGCTGGGTGGGCACACGCCCGTGGACCCTGCTCCCACGCTTTGAGACCTCTCCTCATTCACTGGGGCAGGTAATGGCTCTTCACGCATCGGTGAAAGGTGATGCTCCTTCATCGGGGCTGGCGGTGGTCTGTGAAGTGCCTGACGAGGAAAACAGAAGAGCTGATTAATGGGGCACAGTGACCCCTGATCAACAATCCAGCCAGGATGAACTTGTATTATCTTTATAAAACAATATGCAGTTGTAATTTGAGTTGACTGTGTGTTATGTGACCACTCTCACCTACTTCTCCTCCACGACACAGTAGCCGTAGGGTGAACAGAGGGTGAGAACAAGTGTTTCACAGCTCGCACAGCGTTACGCACTATTAACCCACACTGAGGTGGGATACCTTTGACCTAATATGTGTAAGATTAGCTGAAGTGAAACGCCAACCAGCTGGGCACCACAAAGTGTTTTATTCACAAACTTATAACAAACTCATCACTGTTTAACCAGCTCATTCAAACGCCTGCGAAGGTGGTACAAAGACAATAAAATGAGACCTTTTTGAGTTAATGTTTACACAGAAATAATGAAAACGCTCCGATTGGAGGGAATGTAACTTGCATAATAAAGTCTATGGAAAAATACTTTGGAATAGTGTTTGATCACTGACAAAAGAAAAGATTGAAATCAAGCCCTACCATATCTGATAGGAATGGAACCATATCAGTGATGTCACAATATTGTCATAGTTAGTTACACCTTCTTCAGCGTCTATCCTTTTTGGAGTTGCAGAGGGTGCCGGAACCCATCCTGGCATATTCAAGGCGAGGGGCAGGTTACACCCCGAACAGGTTGCCTGTCTGTCGCGGGGCTGCACACATACACACACATAGGGGCAATTGGGCACCGGCCAATCAACCTAAACATGCACGTTTTTGGAGGGTGGAAGGAAACAGGGGTATCCGGAGAAAATTCACGCAGAGAACATGCAACAACACAGAAAAGCCAATGTTCCAAGCTTCGTCCCCACCCGGGACTTGAACCCACAACCTCCTTGCTGTGAGGCCACTGTGCTACCCACTACGCCACAGTGCCGCCCCGGCATAGTCAGTTAGTTTTTAAATATTTTATCAATCTCCCAAATTGGTGTGTCCGGTACCTCCAAACAGTCCAAGAGCGAGAGCTCCAAACAGCTTCCGAACAGTGACAAGGTAGTGCCGAGTTGGGGTTGAGTAGGACAGCTACTTGGTGGAACAGAGGTGGAACAGCTGCCTACTTGAACAGCTGGTTGATGGAACAGACCTTGCACCCCTGCTGGGTGGCAATTACACTCAACAGTTAGCTCTGCGCTGGGTGGGATGTGGGTTACTGTGGCAACGATATTTAAAAATTTCTGTGGATTATAATAAGCTCTTAAACTGACCACTAAAAGCTCCACAACTTGACAGAAACTCACATCCTATTACTGTAAAACTGATTATATGTAAGTGATATGTCATGAAAAAAAAAAAACTAATTTCTGCATCAAAAAGTAGTGGCTGGGCTTCGTTCAAGCGATCAATCGACAGGTCAAAGTAATTGCAATGACCATGATGCTTTGCACCACATCACTCAGTGGATGAGGATGGCATTTTGGTTTTATCGTTTCAACAAATACTAAAATGGAAAATATGACCACCAGATAACATCCATCAGAAGCAACTGGGGGCTGATGGTCACCTTGGCATGCACTCTGGGCGGGTATCAAACCAGCAACCTTCCCTTTACAGGATGGTTGCCCCACCCGCCAAGCCATTCTTCTCCCCGATGAATGATCAAATCTAGTAACATTGTGCATATTTTTCTTTTAATTTGATCAATTTAATTAATCTGTCAGTTAAAAAAAGACTTTTTTTGGACCTAAAATAAATTCAACGTCTGCTGCTGAAGTTGTTAGCACGTGTATTTCTGTGGTTTTATCAACTCAGATTATCCAGTAATCCTGGTTTAGACATGAGGAGTTCAATGTTTAGCAGGTTTTCAAAGAGATTGAAGTGAGAAACATGTTCCGTTTTTTTTTTTGGTGGCGATGGGTGGACCTCATGTTGACCCCTGGGGAGCAGCGGAGGTCTGAATTCCGGGACAGAGCATTTGCAGGGAAAATGGTGACTTTGCTTGTTTGTCAGAAGGTAGTGGCTGTTGTGAGAGCGTTGTGGTTGTGTCCCGCCCGCTTACTTTAAGAGCAGGGAGGGGCCTCCCCACTGGAATGCCCAGCTATAAATCTGTGGTGCATTAAAATTAAAGGACCCACATAAAGATAATAGTCATTCGCTTTTCTCTCTCTCACTTCAATAATAACAGGGTATTACTCAAATAATATTGAGGGCTGGCCAGACCATGAAATTACTCTGAATTTATTCTCAGGACGAGGGGGTGTATGAGGGGAGAGAATGACCATTTTACAGGAATTCAGCCACTTTACCCCATTTTTTTTTTTTTTGCTGCCTCTTTGCTTCAAACTTTTTCCTTCTTTAATAAACAGTGACACTTTGGATATTAAAAAAGAACTGGGAGAATGCAGGAAAACCATCAACGGAATCACTCCCGCCTTAATGAGGACCACACAGCCACAAACACCCCCTCACAAACTCACTGAGACACTTAATAGCTCAATTGAGGGTAAATCATGAAGGAGATTGTGAAATCTGCTTCACACTCCTGTCCCCCCCTTTTTGCAGACCTTCATAATTTCTCTGGTTATTCAGGCTGACAGCAAAAACTCGCACATCAATGAACGCACACATGCACACACTGCCGGCAGAGCCTGGTTTGCCTCATGCTTTAATAATGATGTAAAAAAAAAAAAACCACTGAAACAGTTTATCAACACACTTCCCAAAGATCTACCTTGAAATCGTACCAGTTGAAATATAGAGTCTTATCTCTAAATATCAACAAAAGTTTTATGCAAAACTTTAAATTTCAGAAACCTGACGAAGAAAAATGTTCTGTTTGGCACAGGTTTCATCTCCACTGTCTTTTCCTGGAAGCGTTTCTGAGTGTTCAGCATTGCAGGAGGACTGCTGGTAATCAGTGTCGCCTCAGCGCAGCAGCTTTTGGGTGTGTAAAGACATAAAATCCAGGTGAAAACCATTAAAACCGATCCACGCTCTCCCTGGAAAATTTAATTAAAAACTGAAAACAGTCACTGAAGGTTTGACTTTCACTCCTGGAACATTTAGGTGTAAATGCGGCCAAAATTGATTGCCTTAGCAAATAAAACTTGCTCACTGGAACATTATCTAATCCATTGTTTCCATTGACAGGAAAGTCCTAGTATGGAAAAATAATTCATGTTTTTTTGTGGTGGAGGTTGGGGGAAGTTAAGATTTGTCACTTCAATGATTAAGCCTTAGTCATGTTTAGGAATAGAAGTGATTGAGATGAGGTTTTGTGAATATTTTGTGGTTTTGGCTTAAAAAGAACCTGCTTGTTCCTACCTAGGAAGGAACAAGCAGGTTCCTTCCATCTATATAAAAAAACATTTCCTGCCTAGGAAGGAACAAGCAGGAAATATCACAGACAATACAGTGTGTGTCGCAGAAACAGGGGGTTAGGTGTCTTCCCCAAGGACACCTGGACATTTGCTCAGTGGGATTTGATCCTGCGAACTTCCGATGAACTTCCTGTTCAAGGGCTGAACATTCTACCACTGAGCTATTGCCTCCCTCCCCCACTACTAACCCCTCAAAGGGGAAATTACTTTGCTGCATTGCACGGCAGCAGGCAGCCATGACGGCACCAATGGTGGGAGCCAATGGTGGGAGGTGTCCCTGGAGCAAATAGATGGTTAGGTGTCTGCTCCAGGGACACCTAGGAGGGTCAGTGGGATTCAAATCAGCTTCTCCCAGCCCAAGGACAAACACTCTACCACTGAGCCAACGCCTCAACCAGATATCCATTTTTACCGGCTCAGACTTTAGATGCAATACACATGTGGTTGAAAACAAAAATGTCATTTATTAGAAGACAGAAACTTCCCAAACAGCGATAATATGAAAGGGATTTTTTTTTTTATTATTTATTTGTGGAATCCCCCTTAAGATGCAACATCTCATTTTCAAGAGGGTTCAAAACACAAAACATAAAACCACAGAAAACAAAAGCAGCACACAAAAAAATTAAATGAATCAAATCAATTTTAATCAAGTAAAAATTTACAAACAAACTGATCTTAAAGGCCTTTGATCTTTGATAAAATCCTATTTATTCTGTGTGCGAGTTGCACATTAGTCATATTAAAAGCATTTTGTAATAAAAATGTGCTTGTGGATTAAAAACTGGTGGCTACGGGACGTCCTCTTAAGATGTTTTTGGTTCTCTTCCTGCAGATTTATTTGAAGTGATTTTTCTGTAAATGTGAATTGCATGGGAAAAAAACACGTTAGAAGTCTGAGAAAATTAATCAGACTTGTTTTTAAGGCATTCAAGCTTCAGAGTACTAAAGAATTATTATTATTACTTCATTGTAGGACTACACCCTGGTGAAACCGGTCATGCTTATTGGTCTAGAGACAGTAGCACTGAGGAAAAGAAAGGAAACAGTGATGGAGAGGTGAAGAAGAGAAGTGGTTTGGTCCATCTGAGTTAAAGTCAGTAGGGGGATCTTCTTGTGCTGCCAACCCAGTAACTGATTCTGAATACTGGTGAACTGTTAAGACCTGCCTTGGTCTTTTTATTGGTCAGAGTAAAACAGAGTACGTGTGTGTGAATGAGAGGGATCCAAATGGAAAAGTGAGGTTACAGGGAGAAAAGATAAAGAAGGTGGAAGATTTTATGTACTTTGGATCAACAGTGCAGAGCAATGAAGAGTGTGGAAAAGAGGTGAAGAAGCATGTGCAAGCAGGCTGGAATGGGTGGAGAAACGTATCAGGTGTGATGTGTGATAGAAGAGTTTCAGAAAAAATTAAAGAGAAAGTGTACAAAACCGCGGTGAGACCGGCCATGCTGTTTGGCCTAGAGACAGTGGCACTGAGGAAAAGACAGCAGAGATGAAGATGCTGAGGATCTCTCTGGGAGTGACCAGGATGGACAGGATCAGAGGAACAGCACATGTTAGAGGTTTTGGAGATAAAGTCAGAGAGGCAAGACTGAGATGGTTTGGACATCGGAAGAAGGATGCTGGATTTGGAACCATCAGGAAAGAAGCCTAGAGGAAGACCAAAAAGGAGGTTCATGGAAACAGAGAAGGAAGACATGAAGATAGTTGGTGTGACCAAAGAAGATGCAGCAGATAGGGTTAGATGGAAGAAAATTGACTTGCTGTGGACCCCTGAAGGGAAACACCGAAAGAAGAAGAAGAGAAGAAGAATAGTAGGACTACACACACCACAAAGCCTGCACAAGAACTACAGCACAGCTGTCAGCAGATGGGGTGACTTACATTTGTTGGATGTCAACTAGTACTCCAAAAGATCTCTAATTACCAGATCATAAAAACATCACAGATGATTGGCTGTGACGCTTCTAAAACACTCCAGCCAGAAAGTAGATCCCAAAACAAAAAGTTCCGCCACATAAAAGTCACATTAAATCAATTGTTTAAATATCTTATGGCAGAATCTGCTCCAGATTTTTCCTAGCATTTTTTAAAGGAGTACACAGCCTTTTGGAATCTATTTGTGATAAAAATAGATTTTCGAATGTTCTTATTTTCTCCGCTGCTTGCTACATATTTAGATATCGGAGCATCCAGCTCATGGAGTGGGATGATTCAATATTCCTGAAACACCATCACTCCGACCTCCCCGTCCTCTCGCCTCCGGCTCGTCCAGGCAGCAATGAAAGTCCTCTGCAGTAAAACGTGAAAGTTTTCTTTTAAACGTAAATCAAGGCAAAAGACGACACAGAACTATGAAAGAATTATAGAAGATGAAATATTCATCATCTCCTTAATGAGGCTCGGGTCCTCCAGGACCTCTAACTTTCTCTGTTTCTGCCGGAGTGTGTGCCGTGTTGTGTGTGTTTGCCCACCAGAGATACCATTAACACTCAGATAAATACGTAATGAAGGAAAAATCACTTTTCTGATCGTTTTTGCATGACTTCCCTTTTCCCGTTAATCAGTGTTTTAGTCACATTTTGCCCCCTCCCTCTTCCTGCACGCCTCTTATCTGCATTTCTTCCTTTTTCTCCTCTCTCTTCTACATCTTCTGTTTAACTGACACTATTTTACATCAGGGTGCATCCATCTGAACAGGTCTACAGTAACGCTTGACTGATTTAAAGGGTCAAAGAGAGGCTGATTTCCAATTAAATGTCCATTATTATTCATGCGTTAAAGTTTTGCACGCTGTTGATCCTAGCCATGTAAACCTTTATGTATTTGAATTGTTGAAATAGATAATAATTATGTTATTAGCAAATGTGCCAGTGGGGGAACAGCACATGTTAGAGGTTTTGGGGATAAAGTTCGAGAGGCATGACTGAGATGGTTTGGACATGTGCAGAGGAGAGAGAGAGAGTACATCGGAAGATGGATACTGGATTTGGAACCACCAGGAAAGAGGACTAGAGGAAGGCCAAAGAGGAGGTTCATGGACGCAGTGAAGGAAGACATGAAGATAGTTGGTGTGACCAAAGAGGATGCAGCAGACAGGGTTAGATGGAAGAAACTGACTTGCTGTGGCGCCCCCTGAAGGGAAATGCCGAAAGAAAAGCAAATGTGCCAGGTCATTTTTACTGTTCCTATCCTTTAAACACGCGCATTCCAGTGATACCACGTTTTAGCTTCAAAAAGAGGAAAATTTTGGGGCGGGGCCAAAAGGAGGAGGGACTATGGCATGGCATGACATCACATCCTCCAATGGACAACAACCGCCATGACAGTTGGCGTAAAATAAACCGTTCAAAACATGAGAAAGCAGCTGGAAACTTGTGCATCTTACGTGTGTTACCATCTAACGTTATGTTTTAGTAGAAAGAGGAATTACCACCAGAAATACACCCCAGGGCTTGTGCGCGCTTTGTTTTGCGGCTCACGCACATAAGCTGACACATGACCAAAGTTCCCTAAAGTCTGACTTCTTCCATACGTTCACCAAAAATAAAACTGCCAATAGACCATGCAGATCGCTGTTAGCGACTTTCAGATGCACAGCTGCTGTAGCAAGAGATGCCATGTGCTTAGCCTCATTATACCTAATCATGTTCATGAAATGCACTAGAGTATTCGTCATGCAGGAGGTTTAATAGCCTTGGCGAGTGAGCAGGAGATAGGTCCTCATTGCGGGCGTCTCCCGCCCAATGTGGGAGACTTGGCATCTAAAGTTTAGTAATCTGACAATAAATCATGTAAAATAATAATAATAAAAAAACTGCTTATTTGTTCACTTAATGCACAGAACAATAACCACTGGGAAAAAGGTCTGTTTCTGCTTTCTTCCTCCATACCAAAGCAGAGTCAGATGGGGGCATGGTGGTTTAATAAGCCAGCAGATAAAGTAGTCAGGTTTGAATGTGCACATTTGCTGGTTATGTCTTTATGTGTGTCTGTGTAGGGGGTGTGTTTCTGTGACGAATGATGTGTGTATGTATATGTGTACAGCATTTCTTTATGTGTGTGTGTGTGTGTTTCTGTATATGTGTCTGCGTTGTGGTTGTGTCTGAGTTTTTTGCATCTCTACACTCAGTGTCTCTCTTCCTTCAAACTGCGTGTGGTATTCATTCCATTTATCTGCAATTAAACAATTAACTTAATTGTGGTTGACCAGAAAGCCCCGCCCACCTCCCTGCAGCAGAGGCCACCGGGACAAAACAGGCGGCGGGCCGAAAGGGTGGAGAAGGGTGGGAGACGAGGCCACTTCCTTCCAGCACAATAGCTTTAAAGCTCTTTTTCCAAATTTAAAACATGCATCTTTCCATAAATAAAGTCTCCTTTGATGTACAACGTGTAGAAACTCATTTACAATGCCGGGCTTTCGAAAAAGTGTAAACAGACCACTTTCTAAATGACTAGAACTGATTTGTAAGCAGATTTACAGACATCATAACTTTAAATAAGGACAAATCTAGTGAAAAATATTGCAGCCGTAAACTATTAAAATGTCCTGAAAGCAGCTGACAGCCTCGATGAACAAAACGTTCAAACAACCAACTATTATATGCTCCAATGTCATGTGGCGTTAAAGTAAACATTTTGTTCTCTCTCGAGGTTAAAAAGAGGCAGGTTCTTCTATTATTGGCTGATGAGACTGATGGTATTGGGGTGGAACATGAACCTAGCAGGTTGACAACAAGCAGCTATTTTAATGAAGGATACACATAAACTGCACTTGTCAGAAAAAAAGCATAATTTATTGTTTTTTACGGGAGACTTTTAAAACTTTTTGAGTGAAAGTGAACAATTTTACACTTCTTAAAACTTAAAGAACCCCCGGCCCTTCGGACCAGCGAGTCTCCAAAGGATCTCTCCGGCAGATCCGGGGCCTGCCACTTGAACTCCTCCTGGTTGGATGTGCCTGAAACACCTCACCAGCAAGGCATTCAGGACGCATCCTAATCAGATGCCCAAACCACCCCATCTGGCTATTCTTGACCTGAAAGAGCAATGACTCTACTTCAAGCTCATCCCTTTAGACAGAGCTCCTCTCTCTATCTCCAAGTTTGAGCCCAGCCACCCTGCAGAGGAAGATTATTTCAGCCGCTTGTATCTGCAATCTCGTTCTTTTTGGTCACCAACCACAGCTAGTGACCACAGGTGAGGGTGGGATCTCACTTAAGAAATGTAATTAGTTGGTGTTACAAATGACTCCTCTCAAATAGCAAATGAGTTAGTAACTTAGTTACCATTTTAATAATGTATACTTTATTGATCCCTCACTGGGGAAATTTGCGTGCTACATTACACCGCAGCAGGCTGCCACAGCGGCGCCAATGGTGGGAGAAATGGGGGGTTTGGTGTCTTCTCCAAGGACCCTAGACGTGAACTCAGTGGAATGCGAACCTGCAAACTTCCGGTTAACTTCCGGTTAGCGTCCGGTTAGCTTCCGGTCTGAGGGCGAACACTCTACCACTGAGCCACCGCCTCCTCAGTAAAGTAATTGGCTACAAACTACAGTAACTGTAATTCTAGAACATTAAAGAACTCTGACAAAAAAATGACAATCTCCGCCTACCCGCAAAACTGTACTGTATTTAAAAGAAAATGTTTAAACATTTACTAAGAACAGCTACACAAGAACAAAAAGAATCCATTGATCTATTTACTCAACCAATGGTTGCAGAGAAGACAGAAGGATATTTGTCGAATGCCGACCCCTCTCCTTCACCAATTATTGTCATGCTTTGGTGACAATTATCCCCCCTTCCAGCCCGAGCAGCAAGAACCACAAGCATCATGAATGAAGACTGTTGCCATTGTTGTGGTGTGGCATCCACAACAATTAGGATGCTACATTATTTCCCAATCGGATCACCATTGGGCTGCATGGTGGTGCAGTAGCACGGCGGCTTCACTGCTACGTTGGAAGTTTGAGTCCCAGGTGGGGTTGGGTTTAAATTATTGGCCAGTTGTTTTGAGTTTGCATGTTCTCCCTGTGTATGCGTGGGTGTTCTCTGGATACTTCGATTTCCTTCCACCCTCCAAAAACATGCATGTTATCTTGATTTACCACTATAAAATTGATCGTAGGAATTAATGTGTGTGAGTGGTTGTCTGTGTGAGCCCCCACAACAGATTGTCAACTTGTTTGGGATGTACCCTGGCTCTCATCTGTAATCAGCCAGCTTAGGCTTCGACACCTTCTGCGACCCTGACAGGGACAAGTGGTTCAGAAGATGACCGACGGATCAAAACACTGGATAAAACAGTGTAAAAAGAAACAATTTTTTTTTCTCTGTTTCCAAGTTTTTCATCAGTTTTTAAGCTGGTTTGGAGCCAGTATCCAAAGACCGCGTGCTGTTTACCACAAAGTTTCCTTCTCGTTGTTATTTGGAGTCGTTTTATATCCTGTATGTTTAGTGTATTTATTTCATGTCACATAACTGCAAAGATATTTTTATTAACTCAAGATGTTCTCATTCACAACCAAAAGAACACTAAGTACTTATCCCTTATTACTTTTAATCTTCTCTCTAGTTTTGGGTGAGCTGGGAGAAATATTAGCCCATTAAAGCCAGAGCATTATTCTTAATTTTAACTACTGTTATTGAGCAACAGTCATGATTAACTCAGTAAGATGAATAGTAATGTGTAGCTAGTTTTTTGGGGTGAAAATGACCAATGAAGGGCGTAAATATTCATCATAATTAAATTGTTTTTACATCATTTTGAATCTGAAATTCCTATTTTATTGCCAAAAATAATCAAATCAGTAAATGATTCTTATTCCAAGGGTAATTTTAAAGTGGCGAGTTAACCTAATATGCATGGTTTTGGAGGGTGGGAGGAAAACATGCAAACTCCACACAGAAAGACCAGTGTTTCAAGCCTCGACCCACTCTTGGACTCGAACCCCAAACTTCTTGCTGTGAGATCACTGTGCTAACCACTGCACCACCGTGCAGACCGTGTCTCATCATATTGATGAAAAAAAATTGTATACTACATTTATTATAGGATTTTAAAAATGAAAAGCAAAGCTCGCGATTTACAAGTCGATCTACATTCCCACCCTCACCTATGGTCACCAGTGGTGACCAAAATAAGGAGATTGTGGATACAAGCGGCCGATGAGCTTCCTCTGCATGGCGGCTGGGCTCTCACTCAGAGACTAGGTGAGGTCTCTGACCAGGTGAGGAGTTCTGCCATCCAAGAGGAGCTCAGTATCGAGCCGCTCCTCCTCCAGGTCGAGAGAAGCCAGATGGGGTGGTTTGGGCATCTGGTCAGGATGCCTCCCAAGCGCCTCGCTGGAGAGGTGTTTTGGGCACAACCCACCGGGAGGAGAACCCGCTGGAGAGACTATGTCTCACAACTGGCCGGGGAACAACTCGGGATTCTTCCGGGTGAGCTGGAGGATGCAGCTAGGGTGAGAGAAGCCTGGGCTACGTAAAGTCATAATATTAGCCTAACAATCTAATGACTTGTATTTCAGTGCATGTGCTCTGCTCATGCTCAATCTCAATAGGAAGTGTTATCTAATGACTTGTATTTGTATTATGAAATAAAACTGGTGACCAGCCGCGACAGACTGGCGACCTGTTCGGGGTGTACCCTGCCCGAATAAGAAGATGACTGACTGAACTGGTGACCAGTTTAAGGTGTATACTGTAGTCCTCAATTTGAAAATACATTACAAGTCAGTAAATTGGATAGTAAAAAAAAGGAAAATAAAAAGCCTAAACTAAGTATAACTAAGACTTTTCATTGTGTTTGAGTCGACAAAATCCTCCTTTTTTCCATTTTCTTTTTGTTCTATTTAAAAGAAAAACTCGTGGGTCCAAGGGAGCATTGGCCTAGTGGTTACTGTCTTTCCATTGGGAGAACTGGGTTCGAATCCCACTGGGCCAAAGCTTTCCTTGGGACTCCGGAGACTCACACTGAAAGGGTTTAAAGTGAAAAATAAAACAAGACAAAAATAAACTTGTGGTAATAATAAAAGATAAATTTCTCAAGATTTTAAATATTGTGAATCTATCATTTTATCTAAAATTAAGAAGAAGGTTTTATGCTCAACCTCCTCCCAGTTAAAGTCCATCTAACCTGCTGAACAGCCGCCCCACAATAAACTGTAACGAGTCGTCTTGTAAAGCAGACGTTTTAATGGCTTCGTTAATCATCTGTCATGTTAAATCATCAGAGATTTACAGACACAAGTAAAATAGTGAAGATTGTAGTCAGAGTTCATCTGAGATGGTTTTACACCAACAATACTGGACTTCACCAACAATATTGAATACAAGTGAAGTCTGCACGATGCTGCCGTGTCATTCGCCCCTTTTTTACCCAGTAGTTAAACATCTGGAAGGTGAATGTAAGTCATTTATTTTTCTTCACATTAAACATTAATTTTAGAGTTCAGATCAACCTGAGAGACAAAGAAATAGGAGGGGGATGCGGCAGCTGTTGTTCTAGTTCGCCACTCCTGGGGTCTCGGCCATGGCGAGTGGTCTCACACACGCACACACAAAAACCTCCCTCGGCCTGAAGCAGAAATCAATTTAGCAAAAAACAATAAAGAAATAATTTATAAGGGTAGACTTTGCCAAATTAGCTGTGGGACGCAGTGAACTACAGGAGAGTTGCAGAGCGAGCGGCGATGCCCCCGTCATCAAGAGAATTCTGATGCTCTACATCAGGGCCGGACAAAAATAAGACCGGAACTCCACCTGTGAACTTTTAACAGTAGGACTGCCGCAGTTGTCAATTTGATCGCGTGTCACTTTAATATGCTGATTAGAATGATAAAACACAACCTAACATAAACACATTTTCTATTTTATCATTTAGTTTTTGTATCCTAAAAAGGTACATTTCGAAATTTATAAGCATTTTATCTCCTCCAACCTGCTGCACCCCGAAGCAGCTGGGAGGAAGCATGCATAGGAAATTGTTGACATGGCAACAAACACATTGCTATGGCCACACATATGTGTGTGTGTTTATATTTGTGGAAAGAGACAAGGAGGACTGTGACGTCATTACAGAAACATTTAAGAAAAATTGAGTGACACAATATTGAAGAGACACCATTAAGAGAGTAAGAAAACTGTTGTCTGAATAAAGCATGCCATGTTTTCTAGATAAGTCTTGAAAGTTCAGGTTAACATATTGGAATATAGACTATAGCCAATCTATAACAAGGACATTTTTGAATCAGCAGCGCAAAATGCGGAAATAAAGAAGGCTATTGACGAATTAGATAATTTTACTTTGATGTTTGCTTTTTATTCTAGGTTTTAAAAATATTTAACATTTTATCATTGTTATTACTTTTAAAACTGAGTGTGTAAAAGTTTATTTCTGCAATAACGCAGCACAAAACATGAGTAATTACATAAGAGTCACATTGACGGTCAGGGCGCTTGCAGGTATATTTAGAATGCGGCGGTTCTAGTGTTAAAGATTTTAAGTTGGCCTGCTGAACTTAAAATAAATTTACAACAGAAATTAATGTTTATTTTCCTTCTATTAGGGCATTTCCCAAAAAGATGTCACTATCGTCAAGGAGTAGGGTATTTAAGTACCTCTGGAACATCGAACTAACCAAAATTGTTTTTTTATTGACATTCGGTGATTGCATAAATTTTTCCAGTCAAATACTTTTTATCACAATTACATTGTAGTTTGACAGCATATGAATATTTAATTTTTTTATTAAATTTAATTTTATTCATGTCACCCTTCCGCACAAAAAGATCATCTGAAATGTTTTCATGTAAACTCAGCTTTAAGGAGGCTTCTACCACGTTAGAACGTTATTTAACATTCCTGAAGTGGTTTTCTATATTGTTCATGCAGGTTTGATTCATTTCCTAGCTTTACAGTTGAGTACTAGGGCGATATTCAAATTCTAGAAGTTTTTGGACATGGATTTTGATCCTCATCATTCCTACATGCGAACGTTTGCAGGAATTGTCTTAGTGCATGTGCTCTGCTCATGCTCAATCTCAACAGGAAATGTCATTTTTAAGCAAATGTATCAAAATAATAATTAACACATCCGCTATAATCAATAACTTCATGCGCTTTACAGTGGATTCACTGCCTCAAATGAGATTTACACTGTGTCGTGCATGTGCTCAAGGGGTGGTAGCAGGAAGCGCAAGAAAGTGGAATTTCTACTATCCCACATGGAAGTGAAACTAAATAAACTTGTGTTTTTGGCAGATGTTGCATTTCTGACCTATGTTTATTATATACAGTTTTAATTATAGATAAAATTATTTTTCACCCCACAAAATGTGCGGGATGAAGTTTAAAAAATGTGTCAAATTTTGGGTTATTAACTTAAAATTAAAACTGAAACTTGTTTTTTATTATTTATATCTTTATCTTCTTCTCCTATGTGGTGGATTACCAAATCCCAACTGTACTTTTTCTTGAGATCTGGCTAATTAGTCACAATCCAGAACATGTAGGGCCCAAATTTCTCAACATGATCACACGTGGCACCTGCACAATTAATAAAACCTGCATGTAGAAATACCTTGACTTAAACACACACACACAGCCTAAAAAAAAAAAAAAGCTGCATTTTAATTGTAGATCACGTAACTCAAACAAAAGGAAGCGCTCACTTTGTCGGGTTATCAGCGTGAAGCTATGTGCGGCAGATGGTACACATGTGTGGTCTGCAGTGGCAGGCTGGAGCCTGAGGTTGGTGTGTGTGTCTGAACACAGTGACCCAAACACACACACCTCATTTCCCCATTAATAAATCACAAGCGCTTCACCGCAGCGTCTTGAGAGGGGATGAGGGGGGGAGAGGGGTTACAACATGGGCATTTTGAGGGTGAACTTTGTTTTTTGAGAAGCAGAAGAATGTGTTAATGGTGCCACCACAACTTCCTGCCATCACACAAAGCTTTGCAGAGATCAAAGACAAAGAAGTGCAGCCAGGACTGATTTGTACTTCTGTTTCTGATGTGGAGGTGAGGTGCCTCTGTGGTGCAAGGCTGCTGGAGCAAAACGGAGAGGTCAGAGTTCACCACTTTCAGTGACCTGTAATATTCTGAGGTGTCATCAGTTCATTGGTAGAAACGTCTCATAGCTACAAGGAACATACAAAACAACATACAACATAACATACAATGAGAAATGTATCAAGTCAGTCACAGTGATCCTTCCAGGGGCAGATCCTGGATTTTCTAAAGGAGGGGGGCATGAGGTCATAGACAAAACGAGCATCCGGGTCCTCACCAGTATAGGAGATTATGTTTAGAAATAAAAAGAAAATCTCAAATCTTTTTGGCCTTCGTTTAAAACAAACACAGATTTATAGACAGTATCTTGTGCAAAATCAACCACTTGGAGGTTTTAACTTGTTCCCACATCAAAAACATTCTTAAGGTCTTTTTCTATTTCATTCATTCATTCATGTTTGAGAAATTCCCAGCAACAAATTTGTGATCTGTCCGGGGTGTACCCGCCTCTCGCCTGTAATCTGTCGGGATAGGCTCCAGAACACTACGCCCCCCGACATGGTTAAACAGTTTAGAAGATGAATGAATGAATTGTTGAGAAATTTGTGAGCTCTCGCGTCCAGTATTCAGATATTATTCGAAATAAAGGTTGTTTTTGGCGACAGGTTTGTTCCCCACCATGCCATGTGCGTGCTCAGGTTCGGTTCAAACAAGAAATGCAATTTTAATTAGTGGTGTCAGTCGATTAAGAAATTAATTGAATTAATTACAGGATTTTGTAATTAAATAATCGAATTAATCACATTTTAATGTCATGTCTTCTAAAGGTCTCCTGATAAAGAATTTGAATTCTAGGATATTAAAAAATGTACTGTATGACTAATCAATTGAATACAGTAAGAAGAGAAGATTTTAAATCCAATTTATTATTGGTGAACTGTGCCTCATGAGGCCAGGTGCATCATTTAAAAAAGGAAAAGAAGGGTTGGGGTTCGTTGTTATCTTCAACGATAGAAATTGTTCTGCAATCAGCAGCAACCCACTTTGCGATGGTATTTGTCAATTTCTCTGTTGTGGATTTTCTCATTCGCTTGCCAAATTCAGCTAGCTTGGTTTGGCGGAGCGAGCTCCCGGTAGCCACACTTGCAACAGAGGAACTTACCTGAACATGTTTTACGTTTAGATGGTATGTCGGGCTGGAGTTGCTCTGGTGATAGGAGAACTCCTTTTTGAAAAAAATACAAATTACCAAGTTTTTATTTATTGTCCCGTCTTTATTTTTTTTGTATAAAAACTTGCCGTTCAATGGCCGCAACTCAGGGGCGAATCCAGAATTTTCCAAAGGGGTGCGGATTGCGGGGGCATGAGGAGGCTGTACGCCCCCTCTTGGATCAGCCCCTGCGACTGTCTCATCCTCCTGAGTCTTGTCTATGTCTTTTGTTTTCGACCTCTGCTGCCTTGTTAATTTGCCAGCGCAGACGATGTAGGACGGCCGAGAAAACTACGGGTCATTCAATAGGCCAAAATTCAAATGCGCAAACATTGGCTCGCCACCATTAATACGTCATAATTAATTGCATTAATTTTTTTAACACGTTAAAATGCGGCGTAATTAACTAATCAAATTAACACCTTAAAATGACAGCACTAGTTTTAATCTAATTGTTTCAAAATAAGAATAAAAAATTTGCTCTGGTATATTACAATAAATGTAAAAAGATAAAATAAAAATTGAGTATTTAAAAAATTCAAACAGATCACAAAAGCCTTAAAATTTAGGCTGTGTCATGCAGGCACCTCGGGGGCGGGACTTAACAGTGCCAAAAGTGGAAGTGACACCACTTCATGGATTTATAAGCTTGTGGGAGGTTTTTGGAGAAATTGCATTTCTGAGCAAACAAAATCTACCGTGTTTATTTTTTAATGAGATGAGAATTCTTACAGTTTGAAAGCAAGACACGCACTCCGTCATCTTTTCCAACTCCCTCTTTCACTCAGTCATTCACTCACATAGCGGCACACTTCTTCACAGTGAGCTGGAGATGTTTCAGTGGGACAGTAACAAAAACTCTGAAACATCTCCCCCTGCTTTCTGCATCGATTCCCCCCATCGCCCACCCCTCCTCAACTCCACCCTTTTCTAGAAACTAATGTGGCATTTCCTCTGATGCCACACCACCCAGCAACTCTGTTTACGCTGTGATCCTGAGGGGCATACAGGGACACACAAACACATGTGCACACTCAACCAGATCAAACGGCAGTGGGCAGTCTAAGGAAACATCAGGATATCAGAACGATAGATGTGGTGTGTGAGGGTGGACGCAGGCGCTGGATGTCTCTGTGGGAAAAACTCCCCGGTGCCAAACAAGATGGGAAAACACAGACAGTATGTACAGTATAACTGAGTCATTTCTGCTGATGAAAAGAGATGTTAAAAGCAGACAGAATGTGTCTTGTCACTCACCTGTGTGTCTTGGGGCAGGTGGAGGACAGTGTGCAGCCTCTCGCTGTGATGGTGGCGGGACTCTTCCTCGTACGCCAAGTCTCTCTCTGACTGGGCCAGCGACAGGAACCTTCGGATGGTGCACAGGTTGTCCCATAAAGTTCTATTTTCTGGGCTTGGGTTCTCCTTCCATCGGAGGAGCTCACACAGCCAGCCCTGCAGGAGAAGAACAGTTCAGGTGGTTGTGTGTGGAAATCACCTCGTGGTTCCACGTGAAGTACTTCCCGCCAAATATTAATACACAAACCCAGAAGAAGAGAGAAAAGAGCTTCTTCTTTTGACATTTCCCATGAGGGGGCGCCACAGGAAGTCAGTTTCCTCCATCTAACCCTATCTGCTGCATCTTCTTTGGTCACACCAACTATCTTCATGTCTTCCTTCACTGTGTCCATGAACCTCCTCTTTGGTCTTCCTCTAGTCTTCTTTCCTGGTGGTTCCAAACCCACCATCCTTCTTCCAATGAACTCTCTCCTTTGCACATGTCCAAACCATCTCAGTCTGGCCTCTCTGACTTTATCTCCAAAACCTCTAACATGTACTGTTCCTCTGATCCTGTCCATTCTGGTCACTCCCAGAGAGATCCTCAGCATCTTCATCTCTGCTAACTCCATCTCTGTTCCCTGTCTTTTCCTCAGTGCCACTGTCTCTAGACCAATCAGCATGGCCGGTCTCACCACAGTTTTGTATACTCTTCTATCACACATCACACCTGATACTTTACTCTACCCGTTCCTGCAAATGCTTCTTCACCTCTTTTCCACACTCTCCATTGCTCTGGATTGTTGATCTTATGTATTCAAAATCTTCCACCTTCTTTGTCTCTTGTATTTCAATTGTGTGAAATGCCACCACGGCTGGGGCTTGCAAAGAGAACTGTTTTCACTCCCCACCTTGAATGACCAGTATCTCCACCTCTATTACAGAACAATTACACTTCCTTGCCATTTTGTATGAGTAATGACTGGCGGCACTGGCTCATTAGAAAACCATTGCAGATGCATTAGTCATTTGCACTATCCCTATTTAGGGTTCTAGAGACGTGGTTTGGGCAGTATTGAGGTCAAGTTAGCTTACGCCTGAGATTTGTTGCGGGTTGGCCTGTTAGCCCAACGACTCAGAACCCCACCTCAACACTCACTCAGTTATTTACAAGTATTTTAGGAAATGCATATGAGCAAGAAGAAACAAAGGGGTTAAAGTTGTTTGAGGTTTGATCAGCAGGTTGATGAATGAAGATAGAATTATAGGTGCTAGACTGCTTCCGTTTGTGACACCAGCTGTTGTGTTCAACCAGCCTCCTCGTGCCGCTAATAGCCTGATCATCTATATCCCCCTCGCTCTCCATCCTGGTGGCCAGCTGCAGCAGATGTCCGCACTGAGCCGTGACAATCCACCACCCCCAACCTGCACCCCTCCCACATGCATGCATAAATGCCTTGTATGTATTCCAGTGCATGTGAACACAGTGGTTTCCCTGACTCAGTAAAGACGTAACCGGCAAATGTAGCAGAAAATTGGAGCACTGGATGAAACGGCAACCAGTGGGTTTGGTTTTAACATTGTGTTTACCACTCAAATTATTTTTTTCTGGCTTTATTACACATGTCTTAAAAAATTGAAAGCATTGTTAACTAACCCTAAACCTTAATTAGGGCTATCACTATTGGACGTCACTGAGTTGGACATTTCCTCCCATATTTGTGATTTTTGTGGATTATTGGCATGAAAAAATAAATCTCAGTCATTTCCATAGATTTAATATTTTTTTCTTGATCTCAATAACTTTATTTGATTTCTTTAATTAACCAACTTTACTGGTAAATCTGAATTATTTCTTTTCTTTCCCACTAAGTTTATTAACAATTTTACAAGCTTTAATCTCTATTTTTATCAATTTCTTTCTTTATTTTTTAAAAACAAAAAAATCTAACTAATTTGATTCTTGATTTTACCAATTTTCCTCTAAATGGGACTAAATTTAACCTAGATTTTAATAAATATTTTGGATTTGAGTTTCCAAAGGTTTATGGGGAAAATAACTATTTTTTTTCTGAATTTAACAAACTTTCTTCAAGATTTGACTCAGTTTAATTTAAATTTAAATAAAGTTCATTTAGATTTCTAAAACTTTTTTTTTTTTAATTCGACTACATTTATTCTGCAATTTACTAACGTTGTGCTGGATTTTACCAATTTATAACATTTATGTCCAATTCACCATCACCATTTTTTAGTTGGAATTTTTAGAGATTCTGAGCAAAAATGATTTCAAAAGGAGACCCTCCTACGCGTGTTCAAGTGTTTCCCAAAAGTTTTTCGAAGTTTTTTGTTTTGGGTTTTTTTTCGGTGGTTGACAGAGTTTGACAACGTGCACTAAAATTTATTTACGGACCAATTCCAGTCCATGAACCACACGTTGAAGACCTCAGCTCCACATCTTAAAAAGCAAATGTTACATTTCTGGGTTCATTTTTTTATCATAAATATTTTCTTAATTATTTTTTTTAATTTTATACTAAATTAAAATGATTAAATGTATTATTTATTACTTTTATTTATTATTTTATTAATCCTACAAATTTAATTATAACATCCAATAAGTTAAAATATCACAGATAGTTTTGTGAGAAAAAAAAGAGAGTTAGAAAAAGATATTTTATATTTAAAACAATAAAAAAGTGACTAATAAATGCAAAAAAGTAATGTCCTCTAATTAAAAAAGAAAGAATAGAAAAACAATATTCAGTAATTAAATAAACATTAGCTGTGACGTCCTCCACCCATGTCACAGCTGGTTTACTGGGCATGGCACATCTTAAGTTTCATTAAATAGAGTAACTTTGTTTTCCATCAATCAGAGAAATATTAAAGGAAAAAACTCTCAAGCCAAAGAGGAAAATAGTTATTTTCTAACTTCCACTTAGACGCCGTTTTCCCTACCACGCTTTAGATACCCACCACAGACATGTCAACCTTCAACGTAATGAAAGTGGACGGCAATCAGTGCTTTGGACTGGTCAGAGAAACCCGGCGTGTCCTTCACAGACTTGCCCACGTGTACTCATGTGGTTTCAGCTCAGTAAAAATAAAGTAGCTCCTACATGAAACTGCTCAGAACAAAGACTGTAGATTTTTTCCAGTAATTTTGGACAGAAATGTCACTGTTGGGGTTTTTCACAAGAATTTTTCTTCATTTTGAGCTGCACAGACGTTACTCCATCTGGTCTGATTACAGAAAGCAGACATGGAGTGAAACTAAACTGGGTGAGTAACTCCCAAAATAATCAGCATGACAAACTGGAGGAAAACGTGTTCTAATGACAGACAGATTACACCACCAACATTGCTTAAAAGGAGATATTTTTTGAGAGGTAGACGCAAAATAAAATAAAGTGCCTTTAGAGGGGAAAAAAGTAACAGTCTTTGCAGAAGTTTGATTATTAAAAAAAGACTTTTTGGATTGAAACATGGAACAAGCAACTCTTTTAATTCAAAAGGTTCCCTTTTTAATTCACTGCGTTTCACCTCAACAGAGCAGTGAGCGTCCTAATTATTGTGGACGGTGCACAAATTGTGCATTAATATTTTATTCTAGCAGGCCGACTATTTTTTTTTCTTTTAAGTCATTGGACGTCACTTTAAAAAAAAAAAAGATTAGTCAGCCTGCTAAAATGAAATATGAACGTACAATTTGTGCACCATCCACAATAATTAGAATGCTCACTGCTCTGTTAAGGTGAACAAATTGCGCGTTTATACTTCATTCTAGCAGGCCGACTATTTGATTGTTTTCAGACCTCCTAATTGGACAGTCACAGAGCATGGCAGCTAAACTAGCGGAGCAGCTAAACTAGCAAACAGTGTATTCAGTGAGTTACTTAAATGAAAACGTTGTTTTATTGCTATAAAACCATTTTTTTTCAGCAAAAAAACAATTAAAGGATGAATTGTGACTGGTTTACTTTTAAGATAATTTTCCAGATTTGTTGAACAAAGTAAAGAACTCCTAACAGTATGAGATGGCACAGGTGTACGCACGTGTAGAAAAAGTCTGTAGAAATATAAAGAACAAGTTTATATGTTAATAAAATTTATGAGGTCTTTATGGATGGTTTTGTGGATCTTTTGTGGCTCTTTGCACAATTGGACTTTTTTTTAACCTCTGGATCAGTGGCGGCTGGTGACGTGTGGCGCACGGGCGCCGCCCCCCCGACCTGATCACCAAAAAACATATATGCATATATATCTATATATACATATATAAACATGTATGTGTTTATAAGTATGCAAAACTGTTGAGTGTGAAGATTACATGCATTTTAATAATGTTTTACACCGTTTTATTTTATTTTCTTACTTCCTGTGCAAACCGGAACGGGGGCGCAGAGTAGGTACGCCCCACCAGGAAAACTTATTAGTGTGTATGTGGCTTCCGGTTTTTATGGAAAAAACGTGACGTCAGCTCTAAATTTTTTCCCATTCATGTGTATTGCAAACCATAACCACGCCCGCGGGGCGCAGATATTTTCCGCCCATCGGGTGTGTAATAGGTTATCCTCTCTGTCAGTCTGTTACATGAACCAATCAATTAGCTATAAGCTGACCTATAAATCCCACCCACGCCACGCCCTTTCTTTTCCCTGCGGAATTCTGGGAGTCTCCATTATGGCGTCGGAAGCTAGTTGAGTTGCTAACAACGCTAGTGGCTTTTTTAAAGAGAATTCAGTGTCGTCCCTTCTACAGAATCCGTTTTCTAAGCGTTCTAAAGAAGAAAAAAAAGAGAGTGAAGGAGCTTGGACCGGACACCCCAGATTTGACTGTGCAACAAAACAGTGGAGATCGCGGCCACTTTTATGTGAGAGGATAATGAAGGTCTATGAAAAGTGGCGGTGACTAACTGGATGAGAAACACTTTTTTTGTTTCCCCTGCTTATTGTTTAGTTCAGCAGCAACTGAAAAGGTGTGGCTATCAACAGGGGTGAGTGACTTGAAGCTTTTGTCTGAAAAGTGCAAACGTCATGAAACTTGCCGCACCCATCTTGATAGAAGCTATAAGCTAGGTGTTTTTGGCAGTAGTAACATCCTGGCACAATTAAATGAAGGCTACCGAACTGGCATAAGGAAACATAATGAAGAAGTCACCAAAAACAGACACATATTGTCACGAATAATTTTATATTTATTTTATATATATATATTTATATATACTTTTATATAATATATCTAAAAAAAAAATTTTGTGTGTGTTTGAAAAATGTGCGCCCCCCCAGTTTTTTTTACCACCAGCCGCCACTGCTCTGGATTCTTTTTCTTCTGTGATACATGATTCATCCAAGATATTTTTTTATTTGTATTAATTCGACATTCTAAAATGATGGAGCACTACTGATGGCCTATGTGGTTGATAAATTACTTCGGCGAAATGCTGCTGCACAGGATAAACTTGGATCAAAAGAGAAGCAGTAAAAGTTTTCTTTAGAATTTGTTACCTGACTCTTATTGGCGGCCACCTTGGCAAACAGGGCCTGGGACACCTTCGCTCTCTTCATCTCCTGCTGAATCTCATCATAGATGCCTGACGTGATGTTAACCAGGGACTCCAGCTTCAGAGAAAGGTCTCCTGTTGGGCCCGCAGGTTTCGGCTGAATAAAGAAGGTATGAATCATCATCATCATCGAAAGAAGGAATTCAAAAAATAAGTTCTTAAATGTTTCACTCTGACATCATTTCCATCTTGAATCAGATTCTTCTGCTAAGTGCATTCATGAGAACTTATCAGCTGATGATCAGAGCGAGCGGCTCTGAGAACAGACATCTGCCACGCATGTCTCCACATGATTTTTGTTTACAGATCGAACTCATTAAGTCCTTCTCTTTTGTCTCTTTTGTGTTGTTCCTGTTTGAATGAACATGTATTGGTTTGGAGAGCTTGTGTACACAGTGTTTGAAGTTTACAGGACATGTAGAGACCAGCCTGCTCACATTCCCTCAGTGTAAACCATGCTCAGATTATTTGACTTAGACATAATAAGGACAGAGCCCAGGACCGCAGCCATGAGCGGGTATCCGCCTTACATCAGAGGGAGCTTCTTATCAGTCACATGAAGGAACATTCCAAATGTTATTCTAATGATTACAGTGGACTCATATTAAGATTTTGAAGTTTTGAGTTTAGGGATCTGTGGGACTTGTATATGTCCTCAAAGTGGTTCTTAAAATGATTTAGGGGTTTTTAAACAACTTCTATTTCCTACATAACAACAAACATGTCATAACCGTCTCTCCTGCCGCCAGAGGGAGAGCTGTATGTTCCTCATCACCCTGATTAGGTACACCTGAGATTGATTTCTGATGCCACACATCTGTGGACCCTGCCTTCTATTTAAGGGCAATCACCCCGGACTTCCCTGTTGGGTCATACATCCCTTCCAGCCAGGTCTCCCGGGTTGCCTGACCAAGCACACATTCTGACAATAACCTCTTGCCATGCTACTGAAACTTTGTTTTTCTTTTCACTGTATAAATGGACTGCCAAATTTAAATAAACCATGTTTTCTGTCCTGCAGTTGGGTCTTCCTCTTTCCACCTGCACACCACCTCATGATAGAACATGCATTTGCTTCTTGGATGACGAAGACGGTTCATTGGGGTTCTGAGTCAAATTTTAGAGATGGAGCCAGTGCTTTCTAAGGACAGTTGTGGAGATGAGCATTAGTCAGACTTTTGCACTTCCTGAACTGTGTAAAAGCTTTATGAAACAGGAAGATTGTATAACTAGTGTGTAATTGCATTTCCAAACCTAAATTGCAACCATTTATGTGCATAAAAAACAATAACAAAAATATTCAATTTCCATAAAATTTTAGCATTAAACCAGAGCTGCAGAAAATTGACAAAATATCAATTTGCAACTTTTTTTTTGTTTAATATTGAGATTTCAAATTTGTAGTCAATATTTTTTAACAGACTTGTAAAATACTATGGAAACTATTAAGAAAATCTGTCCCTCTTGTTTTAACTGTCAAGCAAAAAAATTAAAGATAAAAGTAAACCTTGGCATTGATTAGTCCCAATTAAAGGTAAACATCTTGACAATTTAAACGTGTTTGGTTAATCAGTGCCCTCTTTTGGAAATTTTAAATTTAAGTGATGTATGATATAATATACATTTTAACATTATCACAAAGGAGAAACTTGCTGGTAGGGTCACCTACTTCTGACCGTTCTAACCCCGATACAACCCAGCTGCAAATATGCCTGACACATCAGTTGGCCGCTCAGAACCACACAATAATAAATGCTTCAAGGTTCGTCAACTCGGAAAGATGGAGCAGAAAATGGAACAAAAATAGTGTCCTATTGCGATAAGCAAATTGCGGGTGTTGAAATTTGATATTAATATTTCATGCTGCTCTAATTGTGAATAACTTACAGAATTAGCGATCTTAGTCTTGTTCTTCCAGATAGAAGCCCAGGTATCAGGAGTTATCTGGTCATCCAGGCTCCTCTCCCACACTTTCTATGCACACACACGAGCAGAATCAAACATTTGTAGCATTACTTTGGATTCGAATGAAACAGATGTAAGAGAAAAAAAGGTGCGGTGGTGAATCGGGTTGCTAACCTGTGAGAGGCGAGCAGCTCCAGGGCTGGAGGAGTTAGAGGCCGGAAGGCCGACCGATGGATTCATGGTGCGTTCTCTCTCCTCCTGGTAGATTCGATCTCTCTCACTTTCAGGCAGGATGAGGAAGTTCTGCATGGCTTTCAGGTTGACCAGCAGAGACTGTGAAGCTGTACGAGGGTCTTCTTCCTTCCGCAGGATCTCAGAGAGCAAACCCTGACCAACACAAACACAGTCCCATCTTCACTGGGAGGATTCCCTCTTAGTTTCTATCATAATAAACATTCAAATAAATGTTTGGATTCTGTTTTCTGTCCTTATTGTGTTTAAAACATTTAGAGAAAACAGACCAAAAAACTCATTTCCAGCTAATCTCAAAAACAGCCGTCCAATCCCAGCGTGAGTTTGATAAAGTAAGCGTGCACGTTGCCAGCTCTTTGTTGCTCTGAGTGAATGAAAGACTATCTCCTGCATCTACAGCCATTTGAGTTTGAACTTGTTTATACTCAGAAACGAGCTAAGAGCTTCCAGACTAATGCATATTCGAGATTTTTGAAAGGAAAAAAAAGACATTTTCAAAACAAAATGGTTTTTGTTTTTGTTTACAGGAGTCGTGGTTATGGCTTAGTATACCATCATGTATACTAAGATGGTATTAAAATCGAATTGCTACTCTAATTAAGAATGAAGCATAATTAAATTGTAAGGTTTCTTCTTCTGAATGATTAAATTGGCATCCTACGTCTCGCTCGATACCGGCCTGTACAGGCTGGGTATGTGGTTGCAAAAATGAATGGACCTTTATTTTATTTACATCGTTATTAAAGTAGTTTATTTGATGCTTTTATTATTAATTAGGTCCAATAAGCTGCTAAATATTTTTCACCAAGATTGATATAAATGGTATCTTCATAGTCTTTAATTACTCTATTCATCCCTCACCGGGGAAATTTGTGTGCTGCACTCCTACACCGCATCAGGCTGCCCACAACGGCACCATTGGGGGGAGAAATGAGGGGTTAGGATTCTTCTCCAAGGACCCTAGATGTGCACCCAGTGGGATGGGAACCCGCAAAATTCCGGTTGACTTCCAGTCCACAAGCGAACGCTCTAACCACTAAGCCACTGCCTCCCCCTTTATATTATATTTTATATACTTTATATTTTTCATATAAAGTTTTTTAAAAAAATCTCAACAAAATCAGCTACGTATAAAAAAACTTTTTTCAAAACAAAAGCAGGGTTTTTATCATCACACAAAGTTCATGGTTTATTCAAATTCAAATTCTTCTTTTAGTCGTCACTTTTCACTTTTCTCCTTCCTCCATGTCCTGTCTTTTGCCCAGATTCCTCAAACATGATCCCGGTCGCCTCTTCCTACTATTTGCACCTGTGTCTCATCTTCCACTTTGCCAATTAAGCTCATTTAAGCTAATTAATATGTAAAACAAACTAGTAGCGATGAGAAAAAGTACTCAAACATCAGTCAACACCTCGTATCTATAAATCAGTTGAGCTCCTTTTGGTGGAATAAATATCTACCACTTTCATTCGATCTACGGAAATGTGGCGAGTTTCAAAATAAAAGAAACTACTTTAAACTTTGATCGTGACACACTTTATGTTTACGGTATGTCGACATTGCATCGATGTTCACCCAAACAGAGATAGACAATAGAACCTGATTCACACCTGGACTCTGAGCCGCCTTCCAATGCATGGATCTAATGGGGCGTGCACAGGCTGAATGCATCAGGTGTTTGTGCTGCTGTGAGGGCGGAGGGCACGACTCAATGACCCAGTAAGCAACCCTGCCGCGCTTCCTCTAATTCCTCTAAAAACTCCGTGAGCGATGATCAGGCAGAGAGAACAGAAGCTATAACCCTTTACTTATAATTTTATTCTATTTTATCTGCTCCATTTTGGGTAATTAATAGCGTCCCATCCTAAAACGCACCCTGCCCTTGTCTCCCCTCATTTCCCACCTGCCGGCTGGCTTCCCGGAGGTTTCCTACCTGTGTACGGTTAAAAGCGACGCGGGCGAACACAGCCTGAGAAACGCTGGCTCTCTTCAGCTCGTCTCTGACCTGCTGGTAGATTTCAGAGGAGACCTCAGCAGCTGATGGGTTGCTTCCGGGGTGGTCGCCTCCACTTTTAGATGACCCCCGTGGTATGGGTGGGTGGTTGAGGAACTGCTGGTTGAGGGCTTGTGGGTGTTGTTGTGCCAGCAGGCGGCTCACCGCTAGTTGTTGGTTGATGAGGTGGGCCATGGCGAGCTGCTGGCGAACAAGCTGAGGAGAGAGCTGAGGGGATAGCAGCCCACCTGGTCCCAGCAGGGGCTGCAGGGTCCCAGGTGGAGGTGGTGGAGGAGGAGGTGGCACCTGGCCCGTACGGAGAGGAGGGCTGTGATGGAGGGGGCCATGAGGTGAATGTTGTTGCTGTGGGGGAGGCGGCTGCTGGGGTGGCTGTGTCTGTCCCTGTGGATCTCCAGATCCAGCTTTTAGAAGTGGACTTCCAGCACTCAGGTGACCCAGCTGGGCCAAACCGGAGAGATGAGGGGGCGGTCTCTGACCCAGCACGCAGAAGTCAGAAATATTTTCCCTCTCGACTGAAAAGAAATGAAATGGAGTCATTCTAACATCCGGTAAAACAAAAAGCAAAAGAATAAAGGTAAGGCTTACTCTTGATGTCAGCAGTGTCCCGCCCAGGCCACATCTTCTCCAGATAATCACCTGGTCGACAATACAAACAGGGTTAGGGACAGCAGGGTGAAAAAACACATTGTGATCCATAGTGAGAGGAGGCAAGAGGTGGAGGAAAAGCTGGAGAGGTGGAGGTTTGCACTAGAAAGAAGAGGAAATGAAGATTAGTCAGAGTAAGACAAAGTACATGTGTGTGAATGAGAGGGATCCAAATGGAAAAGTGAGGTTACAGGAAGAAGAGATAAAGAAGGTGGAAGATTTTAAGTATCTAGGATCAACAGTCCAGAGCAATGGAGAGTGTGGAAAAGAGGTGAAGAAGCGTGTGCAGGCAGGATGGAACGGGTGGAGAAAAGTATCAGGTATGATGTGTGCTAGAAGAGTTTCAGCTAGAATGAAAGGAGAAGTGTACAAAACCGTGGTGAGACCGGACATGCTGATTGGTCTAGAGACAGTAGCACTGAGGAAAAGACAGGAAGCAGAGATGGAGGTAGCAGAGATGAAGATGCTGAGGATCTCTCTGGGAGTGACCAGGATGGACAGGATCAGAAGAACAGCACATGTTAGAGGTTTCAAAGTCAGAGAGGCCAGACTGAGATGGTTTGGACATGAGCAGAGGAGAGAGAGAGTACATTGGAAGCAGGATGCTGGATTTGGAACCACCAGGAAAGAGGTCTAGGAGGGCCGAGGATTCGAACAACATGCCACTAACTGTTCTGTAAATTTGTGACTTTATTCTTTGTGACCTTTTATTTTATGATCCTCAAAGCATAACCAGTCAACCTACAGTTGGTACTGAGTAACTGTGGGTAATTTTATTAAAAGCCCTTCAGTGGTTTGAAAGCTCTTGTATTCACAAGCATTTGTGGCCTCAACTTTTGTATCCCTAACTTGTGGTGGAATGATGAGAAAAAAAATCAGTTCATCGACATATGGTACTGAGTGTGTAATGCTTTTTCACATTCTGTGAGTTTTACCTTTTATTTTTTTAAACTTCTTGTACCAGCGACCAAACTCTTGGCATTTTGCTGTGGACACGTTGGCGTAGTAGGAACTATTTACAATGGAGGAAATCATGCTCTGTGTGAGAAACAGAGAACAAAGATAAGTAACGACCAACATAATATAAAATGCTTGGACTCACGCAACCACATGCCACATACACACTACAGAGATAGACAAACATTAATCATGAGTGGAAGCCACCCATGGAAACACAAGCCGGAGAGGGAATCTCCCGCCACACACATATGCTTGCAATTGATGCAGCGATCAACACCCCCACCAAAGAGGCATTTAAACACAACATGGAAACACATTACAAGAGATGGATGAGAATCTAAACATGCATGTGCTTTAGGTTAAACTAGATTATAAGGTTGCATTTAGCAGCTGTGTGTTAACGTGGGGATTTCCTACCTGAGACAGCGGACACTCTTTGGCCAGGGTGCTTTGGTTCATTTCTTTCAGCAGCTCTTTGAGAGCATTCCTGACGGTGGCATGGTTCCACTGCTCGCAGGGCAGGTCCTCCAGCTTTGAGAAGCTACACCCAGAACACACGCAGAGATCAGACTTGTTTCTACGCTAATTTAGCATGTTAAACTAATTAGTCAGACAAATATTTTATATTTATTTTACAGCGTCACACAAACTGTTTCAGAGCCATTTGTTGTCATGCCATTGGGTTCAAATTGGTATTCTACACTCAGTGAATATGCTAATTAGCCACTCATGCCTAATATTTGATTAACATAGGAATCTTAAAGGTCAATAACACCAAACAATATAGTTTAGGTTGTAAATTTGTACATTTCAATGGAAAACTAAAGACTAAACAAGCTGGTAAAAAAAAAAGCTGGACGTGTGGTTGGCTCACCCCTCACCTGCGTGGAGGGAGGGACAGAATGAAAGCAAAACTGTCATCAATCATGCTAAATCCCTCCCACCCTCTCCATGAATCTGTGGACCATTTGAAGAGCAGCTTCAGCAACAAACTCCTGCAACCCTGCTGCTCAAAGGAACGGTACAGAAAATCACTTCTGCCGTCCTTCATCAAAATATTCAACCTTTCACTTTCAAACCTGTAATTACTTGTCAACAAATTATTGTTGTATGATTGTTGCACTAAAATTTTTCTTTGGGGAAAAATAAAGTATTTTCAATATGTTGTTTTTTGAGATCATTGAGTTTTATGGAGCTTATATAGCAGTAGCAGGGTTTAGAACAGGCATGAGCAAACTACGGCCCGCAGGCCACATGTGGCCTGTTAAACGTTTTAATCCGACCCGTCGAACATAAAAAGAGAAATAAATAAACCTCGTTAATGTTTTATTTTTCTGTAGTTCTGATGTTTTCTCACTAGATGGCACCATAGATATAACAACACTGCTCCCATTAAAATGTGTGTGTCTCTGTGATGCCCACGCTATTAAAATAAGCAGTGTGCACAGATATGGAAAGCCATCGGGCCCAATGCACGCGCGTAAGCAAGCGTGTTAGATATTAAAACAAGCAAAATGTTACATCAAGTGCATAGATTTCAAACCTAGCTCCACTAAATACACGTTTTTAAGGGCTATCGCACTAGAACTCAGAACTAGCGCGCCATTCTATCGGTCTAATCTAGCGGTTGCCAAAGCATGCCATCTATCTACTCCTGTTCCGCCCCCCTGGTCAAATGTTAGAACCCAATGAGGCTAGCGAACGAAAAGGTTTGCCCACCCCTGGTTTAGAACCATCACATTAACTTTTTTTCAGATCACAAAAACTTTGTGTGACAAGATTTTGTTGGGAAAGGAATACTTTTCTTTTGAGTTTCAGCTCTGCGTGTCTGAAAACCTAAAACAAAGTGTGGGGTATTGTGTGGGGGGTGTGCGTGTAGATGTGTTTGAAACATAAGGGATGAGTCAAACCTGCAGTTGAAGAGTAAAACAGAGCAGAAAGAGAGGAGTTAAAAAAAAGAAAAAAGCTGTGGAGAATCTACAGTCAGAGGAGTGAACATGTGTTTGTATTTATGATCTGACTCATCCTGAGAGGGTAACCATGGTGGATCATCATTTTTACTCATGCACACCAGAATAACACGTCTGCTTGCACTCAAGTTTTATAAGGTGTAAAGGTGCAAATAATGACTAAATATTTATTCATCTTCAGACCTTTATTTTGATAGGTAATAAATTTAAAACGGATTAAATTGGTGTTACCTCCACGATGAGACTATTCTACTGGCTCTCTTTGGAACTACGGATGGTTTGCCGTAAGGTTTTATCAATGCTACTCCTTCTATTGATACTGCTGATTGATCCAGTATGTTATTGGTACTCTTATCAACGCTTGTGTTGCCCTTCAAGAGGCATAAAAATGAACATTTATTTTTACATAATGTATTTTAAAGTGTTGACCAGAGTGAGCAGGAACAAAGCAGGAATTATATTTTCCGTTCCGTTGTCTTCCGCTGATCCAGAGTAGGGTCGTGGGGGCAACAGCCTCAGACGAGAAACACCGGCTTCCCTCACCCCACTGCATCCTCCAGCTCACCCGGGAGGATCCCGAGGTGTTCCCTGTCCAACTGTGAGACATAGTCTCTCCAGCGGCTCCATGGTCTGCCTCTGGTTTTCCTCCTGGTGGGACGTGCCCAAATTACCTCACTAACAAGGCGTTCGGGAGGCATCCTGACCAGATGCCCGAACCACCCCTTCTGGCTTCTCTTGACCCAGAGGAGTAACAGCTCTACTCCAAGTTCCTCCCCCCCCCCATGGCAGAGTTACTCCCTCTATTTCTGAGTGAGAGACCAGCCATTGTTTTTTAACAAATAGAATTGAACAAGTTTACTTCTCATTCTTTTTTCAACCTTATTTTGTTATTCTTACTTTGTTCGGTTTTTTTAAAATTATAATTATTATTGTTGTTGTTGTTCATAAAAGACTGCTTCCAATTTTCAAAATAAAATTGTAATTCAATTATGTCATCTCTATACAAAATACATGCATATCTTCTCTCCTGGTCTGATCCACTGTGTGCTCTTAAAATTCCACTTTGGTATGTGAGTCTTACCTTTGCAGCTGGATTCGCAGTGTGACCATGTGGTAGACCTCCATCAACATGTCAGCAACTGTAGCTTCTGGAGCGTCTGTCAGGAAATGGATAGGAAGAGGGTTCCACCTTCCCACCTTTATGATACCTGCAAAAACACACATATTCACACAGTGAGCGAGGGTATCAGGTAAAATCAACTTTCTGTAGAAAATTATTCCCACAGCAAAAACTGCTTGTAGGTCAAACCTAACAATTGAGAGCCCTGTGAAAATCAGCAAATAGAGGATGCTACAATGTCAGAATCAAACATGTCCCTGAGTCTGTTTGGGGTACGGTAGATAAGCGTGGAAATCAATCGAGCAGTCAATGGTTTAGCAACAATTTCAGAAATTGAGAATTTGAAGCCAGAGCAAAGACAATGTTTATTTAGGGAGTTTTATTCAGTTGAAAGAGGTGGTTGTACTTCTGTTAACGGGATTTAGAAAAAGTTTATTTTTCAGCTAACCAATCAGCATGTTACCAAGTCACACCACCTCTGACCAAAAAGCAGTGTTTGGCTAAAGCGAACAAATTCCGATGGTGCGAGGTCAGACTGTTTCCACAAACTGATGCATCAAGCTGGCATTTCTTAGCACTCAAAATCCAGGTTGTCCTTGGCCATCGATGTTGTTCTTTGCCCCACTCACGTTCAATTCAATGTTATTTATTTATGATTTTTACTTTTTAGATTTACACTAGGAGGGTACGGTGTTGCAGGTCATTGTTTCTATGCAATGTAATAAGATTTTTTTTTTCCCTGCAGTGTCTTGTGGAATGCTCAAGACCACCAAATTTATGGAAAAAATAAATTGGTGGTCTTGTTTTTGTTTTAATTACTTAAATTGCCTTTAAGTACATACTGTACACACAGATTTGTTGGAATGCAAAAAATACACCTTTTTAAAAAAACAAAGACAGGCCAAAACTGTAAAATTTAAACAAAACTAATCTCATTACTGTCCTCTAAATGAGATCCAGACAAATCCTGAAAAGTCCTTCACTCATCTCTTTGTTTTTTTATGTCTCCATCCGTCTCTCTTCTAAGCAGCTCCTTGTCCTCTGATCTCTTCTTTAAGCGGTGTTTAAACTCAAATATATCTTTGTTTCTCTCACGCCGAGCTGTGTTCTTAATTATTTGACCATGCAGTCGACATTAAAACACCACGTAGGGGACAGACGGCGACCCCTCTGGGTACAGAGGAGACATCTGAGACCCCAGACAGAACCAGAATACACTAAAAAACATCAAACCTTTTTCTAAACCGTTATAAACATCAATTGCTTTTGAAAAATGAAGTTATTTCCATAGAAAAGTCCACATATTCCTTTGCTTTGGTCACGTGTGCTTTGATCATCTTTTAAAGCCGCCATTTTTTCCATTTTGCAAAACAAATAAAACACTTTAGGAGCATTTTTTTCTTTTTTTTTTTTGCTTCTATTGTCTAGTTTATTTCCTGTCTTCTTTTCCACTGAGCTGCATCTGCAAAATAAAGCTAATGCCCATTTGTGTGGAAGCAAACGGGTGAATGAGCAAGCAAACACAAACTCACAGAAGACACTTGACAGCATCCAGAGAAGTGGACATGCTGCACGCTCACACTGCAGGGCATTAATAATTCATACATTATTCTTGGTTTGTTGTTCAATGACCTCTGCTGTTTCTGCACTTTTAAAAGCAGAAATCATTGTTCCCATTTCCACATTAACATTCCGCCTCCCGGAGACGGGCTTTCATGTGGCTGGCTGGTGGCTCGGCTCATGTCTCCGAACACACACTGATGTCTCCGACTTCACTCATCAACGCTCTTAATGGTTAGAGCAGCTTTACTCCAAACGGCTTCATCGTTCTGCCTCTGGTGGACATCCAGAGAAACCTTTATGTGTATGAGATGCTTTTAATCTGGGATTCATTTGCCACTGATCCTAGGCCCCATCCTGAATCCTTAACAGCCTGTTTAAAACTAAATGAGCAATAAAATGCATCTTAATCTAATCTCATTAAATAGAAGTATAGCGGAAGAAACTTGAAAAAAGTTGGTGAATTTAAATTGAAGTTTGTACAACGCAAAACAAAGTCAGTCAAATCTAGAATAAAATTAGTAGATTTCAGAAAAAGTTAATCAAATCTAGGTTTCGGGTATTAAAATATACAAGTTAATGAATAAGTTACTAAATATCTAAACAGAGTAAAAAAAATGGTATAAAAGTTAATCATCTAGTCAAATCTAGAATAAAGGTAGAAAATTCCCAACGAAAGCTGGTAAAGCTGATCTGTGGTAAAGTTCATATTTAAAATGTAACCAAATTCATTTCAATCATAAATTTACAAAATTTCAGAGTAAAAGTAGTGTAAGACTTGTCGTAATTGTTAAAATCTATTATTAAGTTTGCAACATCTAGAATATGATCGTGGATAGAAGCTGCCGAAATGAGCTTCCTCAACAGGGTCGCTGGGCTCTCACTCAGTGATCGGCTGAGGAGTTCTGCCATCCAGGAGGAGCTCGATGTCAAGCCGTTCCTCCTCCGGGACGGGAGAAGCCAGATGAGGTGGTTCGGGCATCTGGTCCTGATGCCCCCCGAGTGCCTTGCTGGTGAGGTGTTTCGGGCACGTCCCACCAAGAGGCAGACCTTTGACCCGCTGGAGAAACTATGGCCGGGGAACGACTTGGGAAACTTCCAGGTGAGCTCGAGGATGCAGCTGGGGTGAGTGAAGCCTGGGCTTCCCATCTGAGGCTGTTGGCCCCGCAACCCGCCCCCGGATTAGTGGAAGACGACGGAAAGGAACGGAACGGAACATCTGGAATAAAATTAGTCAAATCTAGTGGAAAGTTAATTATCTGATCTAAAGTTAGTAAAATCCTGAGTAAAGTAAATGACGTACACAGTAAATAAATAACCTAACTTAAAACTAAAAAATATAGAATAAAATGAAAAAAATACAGTGTAAATAAAATAAAAATCCATAAAAAGTTAGTAAAATATGGAATAAAGGAAAAAAATTCTATTATTAGAATTATTAGTCAACAAAAACCAGAATAAACCGAGTAAAAAGACTAACTGATTTTCTAGTGGACAGCACAGTGGCGTCACAGCAAGAAGGTTGGGGCTCAATTTTCAGGTGGAATAAGCTTAGGAACACTGACCTTTCTGTGTGGAGTTTGCATGTTCTACCCGTGTACGCATAAGTTTACTCCGGTTCTTCCCACTCTCCAAAAACATTCATGTCAGGTTGATTAGACATAATAAAAAATTGCCCGTAGAAATGAGTGTGTATGTAGATGGTTGTCTAAGTGTGTGTGGTCCCGGGACAGACTGGCGACTTGTTCGGTGTGTTCGGTGTCCACCTCTAATCCGCAACCCTATTAGAGATGGACGGCTCAGAAGATGTATGAATGAAATTGAACAAAAGCACTTCATTTCTTTTTTATTATTTTTTTTGGACCAACTAAAATCTTTGTCCTGATCCTGATCATGTCCTACTGAGTTTACGTCTAAGGTCCTTGGAGAAGACCCCGACGCCCCGTTGCTCCCACCATTGGTGCCGTCATGGCAGCCTGCTGCGGTGTACTGGTACAGCACCAAATTTCCCTGGTGATGGATGAATAGCCAATGTAAAAATAGAAAAAATAAATTAAAAAAACAATGCTTAAATAAAGTTTAATCAGCCCACTTTCAGCTTCACTCCAAAAAACATACAGAACACTAGAAAACTTTTATTTCAAAGAGTTGAGTAAAAGGTTTTTCTGTTTTTTCATTCTCTTTGAGTTTCATGCTGTTGGTTGGACCGAGTTCAACGACCAGACCAACTGAAAAGCTCCAAATCGCTCTCGCTAGTCCGCACCATAAACACTTTAGCTCAGAAAAAGTCCAATTTTAAAAATCTGACTTTTTAGTTAATCAGTAAAGCTCAAACATTCCTCATGAACAAACCACAACAGATTTTTTTAGTTGAAGGGGTTTTTAAGTCTTCAGACTTCCTCCAGACATGCAGCTGACTCACCAGCTTGTTTCAGCACAGTTAGGACTCTGTGTAGTTCTGCTTGGTTTATGAACAAGTAGCTGAAGATTTTGCTGGAATTAAATTTTGAGGTGAGGGAAAAACTTAGAATACCTCACGTCTGAACTTTATTTAATCAAATGAATACATTAAACAATTAAAATACCTACATTAAGAGATATGAACACTAATAAGTTATTCAAAGCCTTTTCTGACAACCGAAAAACATTCAATCAGCAAACTGGTGTCAACTGTATTTTGGCCAAAAACTTTATAAACTGTCTGTTTATTTTCTTTATGGCTTTTGTTTACTTTATTGCCTCAAAATCAGTGTTTTTGCATTAAATTTGACCAATTGCATTTCAGCCAGCGTTTGTTGCAAGTTAGACTAAAATCAGCAGAGATTCAGTGGGAAACAATGCGCGGTTCAAAAAACCTACAAAATTACAGACATGGGGATTAACTCCTGCCATCTGGGAGTAGCTCGGTATCGAGCCACTCCTCCTTCAGGTCGAGAGAAGCCAGATGGGGTAGTTCGGGCATCTGGTCAGATTGCCCCTGAGCGCCTTGCTGGGAGGAGACCAAGAAGCTGACCCCGGACCGGCTGGAGAGGCTATTTCTCACAGCTGGCTGGGGAATGACTCAGGATCCTTCTGGGTGAGCTGGAGGTTGCAGCTGGGATAAGAGAAACCTGGGCTTGCTGTCTGAGGCTGTTGCCCCCGCGACCGGGCCCCAGACAAGCAAAAGATGACTGAACAGGATTAAGACAAGATTAGAATTAGAAAAAAATGTCACGATGAACAAACTATGGTCATTTTTGGGGTAAATTTCAACAGATAGTTTCTCAATAATTATGCATATTTTTAAACCCAAATAAATAAATAGCAGGTAACTTTAGAAAGTATTTCAAATTACCAGCACCCCCTCGTCCTATGTGAACAGTGATAATAGAGATTGAATTAAAGGAAACTTGTTTCAGACTGATAATGAAAGACTTTTTCTTTCAGATGTCCAGTGAACTTCTGATGGCCGGCACTGACCCTCCATAACCTATTCGACGTGGCATTGTTAACAGTTTGCAGACTAAAACCGAAAAGTACAGGTCTGCTCCCATCCCTTCTATAAAAGCTTTCAAACCCTTATAATTGAAATAAACTATATCACCCAGTTAATTACTGGTCTGAGCTAATTAAAGAAAGAGCGTGGTCCTTTAAATACACCGCGGGGACACAAGAATGCAGGACACAATTCAAACAGGGAGAAAATAGCTGAGACTCTGTGTAATTTTGGTTGTGAACCGCAGGGGAAAAATGTATAATTTAAAACAGAAATTATTCATTTAACATAAACGCTTGTTTTAAAAAACAAAACGTATCCATTTGAGAGACGCTCAGGAAAGCATGTGTGTGTGTGTGTGTGTGTGTGCTGCTCCATGCTGAGTGTGGGAGTAGAGAAAAAGCATCCATGCATGGGTTAAATAAAGCCTCTAAGTGTGTACACATGGAGGTGTGTGTCCCTCAGCTCTGAGTTGTGTTGTTTGGTGGGCATTGATGTGGACAAGAGGCTCACCATTGTTCCACACACTCATCAGACCATGAGACCTATCCAACACTGTGAGGCTAAGAGAATTTATGTGCAAACAGGCCGGGGGCCATTGCTGGAGTAGAAATTGCATCACTGTTGTATTTTTCGAACTCGCTGTAACACTTTGAACCTCAGAATCAAGCAGCTAGAAGCAAAAACAACCCAGAAGATCTAAGACCAAAAAAATTCCCACAAAACAATTAAACTACATACTGTTAAAAACCCATGAAGGTCGTTTGAATTTGAACTTTTCTGACTTTGAGTTTACTTTTAGACACAATAATATGTTCCCAACCAGACTGCTGATATTTTACACACAATAAATGCCAGCAGTGCCCATAACTAGTGCACAAGTGCATATGCGTTCAACAAAAGCGTTCCTGCACATGACGAGCCGGGAGAGTCCAAAATAACTATGAGTGGCATGTTGGCGCAAACTTATATTAAAAAACCTCATCTTAAAATGCTGTTTATAACTAACATCACAATAAACCATGTTCCTCTTGTTTTGCTATCTTGTGGGGCAGGTTGTAACCCTGGTGTTCCTCTCAGTACTCAATCAAAAATATTACGTTCCACCCAGGTAATAAAGTTCATCTCAACCACTTGTTTTTAAGATCTTGTTCCTTGGAGGATAAGAACGAACACTGAGTGGTAAATTGAATGCTTTGCTTTTGGCTTAGCGCTTTGTTCCCCACAACGGACAGAAGCAGTGTTCTAATTATTGTGAACGCAGCACCAATCAGTCTGTGGAACAAAATGCTGAGATAATTAAACTCCCAGAATAATTCCCACTCATGGAATGATCCCTCCATCATCCCTTCAACAAATTTGATCTGGTGTAAAGAAGCGGAGCTCTTGAATTTTAAGTTCAGGGAATTGCTGTATTATTCTGTGCCTCACCTGTAGGAGGCACTACGCATATTGAAGACTATGCTTTTGGATTTGGAGGTTGTTTTGTGTACCGTCCATCACGTTCTTTCATGCCCACACCTTGTCATACAAGAGATATTGGTTCCTTCCTGAAGTGTTTATGCTCTTGCTAATTGTTGCGGGGGAAAACGACCTTTTCCACAATTTTTTTATTATTATTAATTTTACTCACTTTTTTCATCCCTCACCGGTGAAATTTGCTGAGTACATCGCAGCTGGCTGCCATGACGACGGCAATGATGGGAGAAATGGGGCGTTAGGTGTCTTCTCCAAGGACCCTATACGGGCACTGAGTGGGATGCAAACCCGCAAACTTCCAGTTGATTTCCGGTCCGCGGGCGAACGCTCTAACCCATTGTTTCCCCCATTTTGGAGAATTAGTTTGTCACCTGTAGATTTTTCCGGCTTTCCCTGCATGACTTCTTGGAGACGTATGAAGACAAGAATCAGCAGAACTGTTCCGTTCCATTTCGTCATCCACCGCTTATCCGGGGCCGGGTCACGAGGGCAACAGCCTCAGATGGGAAGCCCAAGCTTCTCTCACCCCAGTTGCATCCTCCAGCTCACCTGGAAGGATCCCAAGTTGTTCCCAGGCCAGCTGTGAGACATGGTCTCTCCAGCGGGTCCGGGGTCTGCCTCTTGGTATCTTCCTGGCGACCAAGTGTGGACCGGTGTGAACTCATAGGGGGCGGTGTGAACTCATGAGGCCATAGGGGTCGGGTGAAGGAGGATATTGGGTGGCAGCCAACGACGGGGACCCTGGCGGTCAGATCCTCGGCGGCATAAGCTATCATGTGCCGATAATAAAAGAATTAACCAGGTATATCCAAACACAACAGGTCCCAAATTTAAAAAACAGCACACATGAACCTCTGCTCTCTGTGTGGCATCACATGTGCGTAACTAGATTTTTTTTTTGTCATACGTACGTGTTTGAATCACGCATGTCTCTTCATTTGCAAATATCGTGTTGGATGTGAACGAGTTCTCACTTTTTCCACTGTTTTAAACAACGTGAAGCAGTTTTTCCAGAATATTCCACATATCTGTGAGAAGACACCAGTAAAGGACAATGTCCTCATGCAATGACTACCATGTGTGCAACAATAAATTAAAGACTGTCTATTTTTTTCCCCTCTCTGCTTCATAAACACACACAGAGTGTATTTTTGTCTTGGTGGGACATTCCTGTCCAGCTCTTTGTTGTGTTTTTAATGACTTTTACAGGCTTTGTCTGTGTCTCTGTTGTGTTTTTGAAGCATTTTTCTGCTTATTGTAACTGTAACACGGTACAGTGTTTACAGAATACTCATCAAGTTTTTTTCCTAGCACGGTGATTATAGAAAGAGAGCGAAATAACCAGGCTTCTGAAACACAAACACAAATAAAATCAACATGTCTATAAATGTATTTTTTCTAATTGGCACACGGACGATTTTTAATTTTGCTACTCCGTTCTGACAATTACCCCTCGTCAGAAGCTACGCCTGGATGTTTTATATTTTGGGACTGTTTCATTCCGTTGTCTTCCGCTCATCCGGGGCCGGGTCGCGGGGGCAACAGCTTCAGACGGGAAGCACAGGCTTCTCTCACCCCAGCTGCATCCTCCAGCTCAACCAGAAGGGTGCCGTGTCGTTACCGGACAGCTATTTGACATAGTCTCTCCAGCGGGTCCGTGGTCTGCCTCTTGGTCTCCTCCTGGTTGGATGTGCCCGAAACACCTCACCAGCAAGGTGCTCGGGGAACATCCTGACCAGATGCCCGAACCAACCTATCTGGCTCCTCTCGACCTGGAGGAGGAGCATTTCGACACCGAGCTCCTACCGGATGCCAGAGCTTCCCACCCGATCTCTGAGTGAGAGCCCTGCGGAGGAAGCTCGTTTTGGCCGGTTGTATCTGCGATCTCATTCTTTTGGTTTTGGGACCACAAATGTTCAGCCAGACAGAAACAAGCAATCATGGATTCATTTGATTCTTTTTTTAATCAAGCATGCAACTTCAGCAGAGAGTTTGTTGGTCAAGCATTAAAAGTACAAAACGTCTTTAAACGATTGACTTGTATTAAATTTGTATATTTGAGTATCTGAGTGAATCCTGTGTTTTGTAATAATTCATCAGATGTGTTTTTGATCTGAAAATAATGTCAGAGCATGGTAGAAACCCCCAGAGAAATGGAGTTTTGCAGTCCATTTTTTGCAATGTCAAACCTTTTCTTAAATCAGTTTTATCATCCCCAAAACAAGCAAAGCTAATTCTAATATTTTGATGAGCTAATAACAATAATTGATCCCTCAACGGGGAAGTTTGTGGGCTACATTACACTGCAGCAGGCTGCCACAACGGCGCAAATGGTGGGAGAAACAGGGGGTTAGGTGTCTTCTCCAAGAACACCTAGACGTGAACTCAGTGGGATGCAAACCCGTGATCTTCAGGTTAACTTCCGGTTAACCGGAAACGCGCTATCATTTTGCAAACAAATTATTTCTAAAAGTTTGATCTTGTCTCAATAGGAAAGTCTTAAAGACAAATTTAACATCTATGTCCAATCATTTTTGCTCATTTTTCTGCTTTAAACATAAGTTTAAATCCAATTTGTAAGAATTCGCTCCGTTTTTTGCAAGCTTTATAAGTATTTTAGCATGTTCAGCTAATATAACAAATGTTGGGTTAAATCCAACATGTATGTATAAAAAAGTCTGTGAGAATTAAGAAATAACTCTTGATGTAAAGTAAGTTGTGAACTTTCCCATTCACTATTTGAATACTATCCAAACACTAGATTGTTTTTGGCCAAGGATTTTGTTCAATGCCCCACATGAAGGGTTTTTTCAGAAGCAGTAGACGTGCTCTGTGTCAGATGGGGGATGGCATGTGTGAGACTGTACGACACAGAGTGCCTTTTTTACATAAACGCACTAAAGTGCCAGGTTGTTCTTAGCCATGTGTTTTGTTCTTCAGTACACACAGGAGGCATGACCAGGCAGAGAACAAGAGGAGAAGGAATTCCTTGGGACAAAAACGCAGGAATAAACCTATTTCTTAGCCTATTTTGGGTTATAATATGTATCAAATGTATTTTTATAAATATATGAAATAAGAATATGATGTACATTATCCTCTAAAACCACAATATCATTTCTAAAGACTCTCTAAGGGCATGACTCCCAAGAGCCATGTAGTTTGGGAATTAAAAAAACTGCAGTCTCATAATAATATGTCAGAGATACAGATGAACATTGTTTAGCAGCGTGTGTGTCCCGTTTGGACTGACCGTGGGCTTGTGCAGCCGAGCTGTGGGAATATCCGAGGGCCAAAAGCGCCGTCTCCACCAGCTGGGAGAAGAGAATATCCTTCCTGACCAACACGAACTCTGCATGCTCCTCCCTTCCTTCACATCCGTCTGCCGGCATCACTCCTTCCGATTGCTCCACCACACAGAAGACCGGAATCATCAAACCTGTCAAGAGCAGCAAAATTTGAAGAAGAGAACAACAAGAGGCTTCTTTTAAAGCCTGGTCTCAATTGTTTGTGATCACGCCATGGATTATTTCTCTCAGACACTAAACATATGGGCTGCATTTGTTGTTGGTCAAGCTTGGAATCACTTAATGCTTTTTCTTTTAGGCAAACTGCCTTTAGAGACACCTTCGATGTTCGGTTGAATGTACCCAATCAGAATGAACGAGGAACACTTTGCAATTCTTCTTAATCAGTTCATCAGATAAATATTTTTTTTGCTACAATCTTTCAGTTCAGTTTTTTTTTAAATCTTATTAAAATATTTTACTATTTTTTTCATTCAGGTCCTCAATTTTAGTCTTATTTATTAATCATCCATATTTGATATAGTTCCGTTCTGTTCCGTCATCTTCCGCTTGTTCCGGGGTCGGGTCGCGGGGGCAACAGCCTCAAACGGGCAGCCCAGGCCTCTCTCACCCCGGCTGCATCCTCTAGCTCACCTGGAAGGATCCCAAGTCGTTCCCCGGCCAGCTGTGAGACATAGTCTCTCCAGCGGGTCCAGGGTCTGCCCCTTGGTCTCCTCCCGGTGGGACGTGCCCAAAACACCTCGCCTGCGAGGCGCCCGGGGGGCATCCTTACCAGATACCCGAACCACTCTGATATAGTTCCTTGATTATTTCAAATCGCTGTTTTTTCTTTGATTTAGAAATTTAATCCTGTCTCCTGTTTTTGGTTTTTTTTTGTCTTCTGAACTGCTTGTTCCTAGCGAGGACGTGTGGGGACCCGGAGCCTATCTTGGCTGATTTCAGGCAAAAGGCAGGGCACACCCCGAACAAGTCGAGAGTCTGACACAGGGTCACACACACAAACTCATTCCTAAGGAAAATTTTATGGTGGCCAATCAACCAAACATGCATGTTTTTGGAGGGTGGGAGTAAACCGGAATACCCGGAGAAAATCCACACATATGTATACGATGATAACATGCAAACTCATTTGTGGCTTTGAAATTTTGTTGCATGACTAGTTCATGTTTAGTTGGTACTGAGTAACTGTGGGCAGTTTCATTAAAATATGTTTAGTGGATTGCTTTCACAAAACTGTTACAAAAGCATGGACAAATGGACAGAGGGACGGATAGGCCAGGAGCTTTAATGTGCGACTACCTCAAGATCCAAACCGTACACCATTCATTTTAAAACCTGGTTGGTAGCATTACTGAGAGAAGATGCCTCCTCTTTCTTTTCTTTATAAAGTAACCATTCTACGACAATTTGAATGCTGTAAAACATGAAAAGCAGTGTATTGAATGCAATAGAAAGGGATCGGAAGGATGTTTGTTTTGTACCACATGGGGCGTGAGCATAATCATAAGGAAGCTGTCTAAAACAACAACACTAACCAGGTGAAGCTGAGTTTTTAGATGTCTTTGTTGACGCTAGTGGTTTTAATTCCAAAATTTCCTTTTCTTGGCTCCTGCGCTGATATCAATCCTTCCTCTCTAATATCAGTCTTTTCCCTAAAAGGCTTTTGGTTTTGGGCCACCTGTCAGCCGATGCTTATTTAAAGCCCTCTGAAGAAATGATGGGCTGAGAGCATTAGGCAGCGTCCCAGCTCTAATAATGCAGGCCAACGGATGTGTGTCTCACAACAACGCGGTACCAACACACACACTTTACGTCCTTTCAAACGGCGCAGCATTAGCATCAACTCCTACCCGTCCCAGCCGTTGTTTAATCAGTCAATTCCCATATTTCTATTTCCTCCTCATTAATCACTCTGCTCCCAGGGAGTGAATTACACACCGGAGCACCATGCCAATCCAAGTAAGTGAATTTTCCCCAACAGGGAAATATAACTGTCAACATGGAGCGACTCTCTCTCTCCAGCTAGCTTTCGTCTGTCCTCTCGCTCTCACTCAGTGTCCTGGATGATCTGGTTTGGATAAAGTTTAACCTCAACTCCCTTTGATGTGTAAGTTGATGAGTTAATTGGAATATTAAAATAAGAAATGAATGTGGATGTGTGTAGAAACTGTTTTTGTGGACTCATCTTCACAGCAGTCATGTGGTCTGAAGGAGACATGTCAATATTTTTTGTCTTCAAAGACGACCCGTCATTATTACAACCCAGCAAACAATCAATACGCCTAAATCCCTCTTTAAGTTTGGACTTTCCTCCTCTTTTCGTCTTCTCCTCTACATGTGGTCACTACTGATCTCCTCGCTGACTTGTGAACCTCCAAATGGATTTCTTGTTACAAACTGCTCAAGCCCGCAGAAAAGATTTTCTCTCGTTAAACAGAAAGAAGTCCCAGAGAACACAGAACCATTCCCGCATAAATCCTGTCATTTGTTTAAATGAAAGGAACCACATAATGTCAAATAAATTGATCGATTTCCATTATTGCGCCACTGGTATATAAATCTTCTCCTCGAAGAGGCTTTAAAGTTAGAATTTTCATTCTGTTTGATTTATGACTCAGAAACAAACAAACATTTCCAGACTCTTTGTCAAGTTTCAAGACAAATTTAAATTTCTATCCCAGCGGCTATCGGATTTTTTTGGGTAATTGAAAACCAACTTTTGTTGTTCAATGGTTGAAAATAATAAGTCTGTAAAATTAAAAGATAGAAAAGTTAGATTTGGAAAATAACTCAAATAGTTTTAGTTTTTAGAACTGTATTAGGTCAGTGTTCCAAGACTGGGACTTGAACCCATGACCTTCTTGCTGTGAGGTCACTGTGCTGACCACTGCACCACCCATACATAAATTTAACATATAAATTTAGAGTCATTAAATTTATTTGATGACTTGGAACTTATACTAAATTGTTTTAAAGTTATTTGTTGTTTGAAGATTCGAATTGTTAATTAGTTTAATAGTTTTTCGGGTGGTCTTTCTGTGTGGAGTTTGCAAGTTCTCCCCATGTATGCGTGGGTTTTCTCCAGGTACTCTGGTTTCATCCCACCCTCCAAAAACGGTCTTTCACAATCCCATCAGGCAGTCTTCCATAACGCAAGGGTAACAATCCTCATAGAGCTACAAAGTAGTTGGACCCCAAACATGCACCAATTGGTCCAAGGCAGAATGGATCAAAGCTTTCATGATGTTTCCAGCATGTGGATGACGATCTGAAACACAGACTCAACTTGACGGCAATGATCCTCCATCTTCTATTATTTTTCAAAGTTAATGAGTCTGTGTTCATTACAGCGATATGTTGTTTTTGTCACGCCTACCCTCCTCTGATTGGTTCACTCTGCTGTCACTCTGCCCAATTTGCCTCGCCCTTAAAATAAAGTTGACTCTCATGGTGACCAGACTCATCGGTTCGAAAGTAGAGGCTGGTTTGGATGGTAGGAACCAGTGCGTATTGGACTGGTTTTCTATCATCTCCTCCATGTTTGATATTTCTCCTCTGAACTCTGACCTCAACAACTAGATCTTGTTTTTTTTCATCTTCAAACCTTCTCGGAAAACCCTAGAGATGTTTGTGGGTGAAACTCCCAGTAGATCAACAGTTTCTAATACCCTTGGAACGATAAATTTAAATTAAAATGAATTACTCTATTCATCCCTCACCAGGGAAATTTGTGTGCTGCACTCCTTACACCGCAGCAGGCTGCCCTTCGACAGCACAGATGGTGGGAGAAGCGGGGGATAGGTGTCTTCTTCAAGGAACCTAGACGTGCTCTCTGTGGGACGCCAACCCGCAAACTTCCAGTCTGCATGCGAACGCTCTAACCACTGAGCTGCCATGTTCAAAATCTCTTAGATCCTCTTCACTCCTCAGCCAGTGAAGAGGCACCACCAAGTTCTCACACTCAATTTAATTTCACTTCAACCACTAGGTCAGGTGTCAACCAATCAGCAACTGTTTCTGACACCCCAGAAGAATAGTCACCCATTGGTGACCCATTCTTCTGGGGTAGCATCTCTCTTCACTCATTAGTGAAGAGAGATGGCACTGTGACGTAGAAACCCAAACCTCCTTCCAACTGTGTTTGAAGCTCAATAGGTAAGCATGGAAGTAAACCAAACCAGTCTCAACTCCCAAAATTGAGAATTTGAAGCCAGAGCAAAAACAATGTTCAGCAAGTTTTTTGAGGGGAAAATTGTGGTAACCCTAATGTCAGTGGAATTTGGGAAGAGTTTGATTCTACGCTCCGCATCCTGCACTACACTTACTGTTCATCGGATTAGATCAGTGTGTTTTAAACACTTCAAAAATTCAAGTTTCCTTTAAAACTTTTATTGCTTTTCAAAAGCGAGGCTCTGGATTGATCGATAAATATTGTTAATTTATTTTTATAATTATTAGACCTGTGGAATTTTTTAAATACATATTAGAAGGCTGCAAATAGAAAAAAAGACATACAATAACAACCGTACACTAGATGAAGGAATTAGTGAATAAAATGTTGAAAAAAAAAAAAAAAGAAAGATCTTAGAAAGCTCGAGTATTACTGAAAATTTTGAGATTTTTTTTTTTTATCAGATTGCAAAAATGGGCAGAGTTTCTCATAAAATGCTATGAATGAAGGTCAAGATCTTTCTGCAAACATAAACACACAAACACACACACAGATGGGTATCGTGCACACTCATATGCACATACACATAAAGAGGAACTTTCACAATGAAGGCAGAAATCGATAAGCCGGAGTGACTTGTATAAATCTTATTTATGTGGGGCAATCTCCTTTATTTGGTAAGCCCGTGTTATACAGTTCCCTTCTGACTTATAGATTAACAGCTTGAGGTTCTCGCAGCAGAGCCGCCACACAAAAACACCGAGCTCTGAGCCAAACTCAACTCGTGGCCAGGATGTGGCTCACAGCTGGCCCCAAGGCTGTCTTTGGGGTTGGTGTGTGTGAGAGCTCAGTAAAACCTCCTGAGGACTCCTTTCTCAGGCTGGTCCGAAAGAACCTGCTGATGCTATTTTATCACAGTAATCATCCCTCTCTCCATCCACCTCCAACCAGGTCAGTCACTCTAAACCTGGTGTCTTGAGTAGTGCTGGGTGATATTGATGATACATATCTGTGGACAAGTGTCTATCGTGCCATTTATTTTCTATTGTTTCTAGCATTTTTTTGTATCATTTGCAAAATTTATTCCTATCGTTCTAGCATTGGCACCGCCATAGCCTCCTGCTGCGGTGTAATGCAGCAAAAGCAATTTCCCCATGAACAATGATTAAAGGACAATTAGTATTATTATTTGCACACTAAGTAAATATAAAATATCTTATTAAATAGCCAACAATGGCTGGACCAGTGTTTTGTTGTCATCATGCATACTCTGTATGTGCCCGTTTTTTCACAACTATAAGGTATACCGTCCTAAAAGGCGCAGTCTCAATTGTGAGTGGCATTAACGTATGTAACACATACAGTACATAAGGCGCACCTGATTATAGGGCGGGGGATTTATTTACAATCCACGCCCACTCTTTCCCCTTAACATTCTCTGAGGATGCTGAGGATCTCTCTGAGAGTGACCAGGATGGACAGGGTCCTGGTCCCTCCCAGGCACATGTCAGAGGTCTAGCACATGTTAGAGGATTTGGAGATAAAGTCAGAGAGGCCAGACTGAGATGGTTTGGACATGTGCAAAGGAGAGAGAGTAAAACAGGCCTAGAGGAAGACCAAAGAGGAGGTTCATGGATACAGTGAAGGAAGACATGAAGATAGTTGGGATGACCAAAGAAGATGCAGCAGATAGGGTTAGATGGAAGAAACTGACTTGCTGTGGCGATCCCTGAAGGGGAATGCCGAAAGAAGAAGAAGTGATACTGGGCAGGTTGGGGCTTATTGTTTGATGCTCTGGTGTCGACTATTTCTCGTTAAATAAAAGCTCATATAAAACCTTTTTAAGGTTAAGTTTGAGACTGCTGTTCTAGATGTAAAACAAGTTTCACTGGTTTGGTCCTTACCTCCAAGAGGTCGTGGTGGGGCACCGTTGTGACGGATGCGTGGTCCAGTAGGGCTCCCGTTCAGCTCCATCCGACCTTTTTTTCCAGGTGGTGGGATGCCACTGAGGTCCGGGCTGCCTCCCCGCCGCTCAGGGCTGTCCTGAGTGACGGGACTCTCCCCTCCTCGTTCCATCCTCCTCCACACCCCCAGAGGAGCTCCAGCCAGAGAGAAAGTGTCTGATGGGTTTAACCAAGACAAAAGAAAGATTAGACATTATGACATTTACCCTGGCCAAGACAATACATTTTTAGGATATATTCACAGTGGGAAGATGAAGAAGTGATGAAAATTTTTTGGCAATCTGGGTCATTGCATCGGTCATGGTGTGTTTTAAAGATTCTGTTTAAAGTCTAAAGTCTTGTCACACACTGCCACTTTGAGGATTCTGGTCATCTTAGGATGTAACACTCCCCTATTGGTTCGGTTAGTTTTTGTTAGTTTGTTAATGTATGCCGATTGATGAGCAGGAAAGATGGTCAGGACCAAGATTATACCGGTTTAGTTTATCAATGGGATGACTAGTTAGTTCAAATCGACAATAAAGAAACGGATTTCTCGATGTTCGGTTAAAGCTTTACTAACAATGATGAAGAAGCTCTGAAACAATACAAAAGGTATTAGAGGTATTCAATCACAGGGAATTTGAGCAGACCTTGTGGTTTAATATCATTGGTGGTTGAAAAGGGTGACCATGTGGTACTGGGTGGGTGTGAGAGATGGCTGATGTGACGTCCCGAACCATTGACTTTAATACAGTACTGGTCATGGCCAAGAGCCGTGAGATTGGGACCCCACTGATTCTGGAGGAACCAGCTTTTTTCCGCTGATCTTGGTAAAGTCTGTGCTTTCCGAGAGCTTTGATTGGGGGTTGATGAGAAAAATTTTGCTGTAATTTTCAGTTTTTTCTTGGTGAATTGGCGAGAGAATTTTAAAAAGTTGAATTCGCTTTAAGCAGCTCAGGACATTTTAAAGTTGGAAATAATAAGTAGTTTTTTCTTCTACTGTAATACAGTATCCTTTTTCTTTACCCACTCTATTAATCCCTCACCAGGGGAAATTTGTGTGCTGCACTCCTACACCGCAGCAGGCTGCCACAACAGCGCCAGTGGTGGGAGAAATAGGGGTTAGGTGTCTTAATAATAATAATGCATTGAACTTATATAGCGCTTTTCTAGACACTCAAAGATGCTTTACATATATATATATGCATTATTCATTCACTCCATACAATCATTCAGACACACAACATTCATTCCTGATGATGGGAGCTACCATGCAAGGCACAGACCACTACCATCAGAAGCAACTGGGGGTTCGGTGTCTTGCTCAAGGACACCTCGGCATGGACTCTGGGCGGAGGATCGAACCTGCGACCTCCCGGTTACGGAGCGGTTGCCCTACCCACTGAGCCATCCTTCCCCCATTCTTCTCCAAGAACCCTTGATGTGCACTCAGTGGGATTTGTACCCGCAAACTTCCAGTTGACTTCTGCTCCGCGGGCAAACGCTCTAACCACTGAGCCACCGTTTCATGTGACAGAATATTGTTTTGCTTGCGTACATGCACCATATAATGATCTTCATTGTCAACGTCTCTTCATAGTGAGCTGAACAAAATTGGCCTACAGTTTTTAAGGGGTCGGCAAACAAAACAATAATCCCTTTATGATTGAAAATTCAACACAAGACCTTTCAGTGATTAATAAGTTGCTCTCAAACAGAAATTGTACAGGTATCAAACCAGTTTGCTACAAAATGGTTTGTTCTTTGTTTTTCTTTGGAAAATTGAGCAAACTACGATCTGTCTTGTTAGGTGTTATTATACTACGATATGTTAGTCTGTGTTTAAAAAAAAAAATCAAATTTCAGTTAAATCGTCAATTTGATGACAGTAAGATGTCAGAGTGAAAAAAGAAACTTCCGTTTAATTCCGTTCTGTCGTCTTCCGCTTATCTGGGGCCGGGTTGCAGGGGCAACAGCCTCAGACAGGAAGCCCAGGCTTCTCTCCCCCCTGCTGCCTCCTCCAGCTCACCTCAGCCTATGGGGCCCGGACAGGCTCAGCCTGAACAGGGGCCACCTTCCAGTGGACTCACCACGTGCAGGAGGGGCCATAGGGGTCGGGTGAAGGAGGAGATGGGTGGCAGCCAACGATGGGAAAAAAAAGTGTTTTTTTGGGGGTTTTTTTACAAAGAAATAAGAAAGCTAGTTTTTGTTTTAAAGATAAATAAAATTGCAAAAATCAAAGCAAGAATTTTAATATGAGTTACTATAATGTTTTGAGCCCCAGCTAGAATGGGGTTTGATTCCCTGCTCTTTGCGGGGGTTCTCTCCCATCCGCTAAAAACATGCTTGTATGGTTTTATTTTCGTTTAGTTTTTTTTCCCTAAATAGCCAAAGGGTGTGTGTGTTTCTCTTTGTGTGGCTAAGCGACAGAGTGGCGACCTGTCCGGGGTAAAAGAGACGCTCAGACTCAAGTAGAGAAAACCACCAACATAATGTGCTGCTGTTCCAACAATGGCCGATGTTTTTCATAATTCTCAAACAAAAAAATGACTCACTGATTGACTGAAAACCAAAAAAATGAGTTGTTTAAATTAAAACTAATTAAATTTCTTTGTGACAGCCTACTGGTAGAAAAAAAAATTCTGTCAACATAACACACATTAGACCTGCAAGTTTAGATTCTTTTATGTTTGAATGATTAATAAATTACAATACGATCTACGTTCCCACCCTCACCATGGTCACCAGCTGTGGGTGGTGACCGAAAGAATGAGATCACGGATACAAGCGGACGAAAGGAGCTTCCTCCGCCAGGGGGCTGGGATCTCACTCAGAGATCGGGTGAGGAGCTCTGCCATCCGGGAGGAGCTCGGTGTTGAGCCGCTCCTCCAGGTTGAAGCCAGATAGGGTGGTTCAAGCATCTGGTCAGGATGTCCCCTGAGGGCCTCGCTAGTGAGGTGTTTCGGGCACGTCCCACTGGGAGGAGACCAAGAGGCAGATCCCGGACCCGCTGGAAAGGCTACGTCTCTAGCTGGCCGGGGAACGACTCCCGAACGACAGCCGGGGTGAGAGATGCCTGGGCTTCTGTCTGGGCTGTTGCCCCCGTGACCCAGCCCTGGATAAGCGGTAGACGACGAAACGTAATGGAATAAATTTCAATACATTTTCTTTGAAGATTTTCGGTAGAAAAACGGGGGGAAGAAATACTTTAAAAAGCTGAGAAATGAGCAAAGATTGCTTTGAAAAATTACAATAACAGTATCTTTGAGAGAAACACATCTATGTCCATATGACCCTGGCTACTAATAAGCAAAGGCGTGGGATGCCATGCACTGGTCACAAGTCTGTCACAAGAACACAGGTTTTAATCAACAGCCCAGAAACTGTCACTACTATTTTTTAAAGTTATTCTCGCATCAAAACTTGACTGGCATAGTTTTTCATTTCATTCATGTTTAAGTAATTTGCAAGCGGAAATTTTTATTGGTATTGGTATTATTATTATTGGAAATTATTATTATTATTATTATTGGTGGAGACGGGGCCGCGTGGTTAGAGCGTTCGCCCGCGGACCGGAAGGTCGCGGGTTCATGTCCCACGCAGAGCACGTCTAGCGTCCTTGGAGAAGACACCTAACCCCCGCTTCTCCCACCATTGGCGCCGTTGAAGGGCAGCCTGCTGTGGTGTAAGGAGTGCAGCAAACAAATTTCCCTGGTGAGGGATGAATAGAGTAATTCTTTTTTTTTTTTTATGTTGATTGGATACTATTCAAACATCAGGTTATTCTTTGAATGTTGTTCTCTGCAAGAAGCAGGGTGCATGCTCTGCTCACATACTGCTATCCCTCCCCTTATATTTTTATGCAAATGCACCAAGACAAGAATATAAAATTAAAATACCTTTTTAAACTTTGATGACTCAATTCAGTATTTGTGGCCTCAAACTAAATTTATCCTACACTGTGCACACACCCAGGGGCAGGACAATGTGGTGATCGAGAGGAGGGGGAATTCACTGCATAAAAAATGAAAAAGAAACTGAATAAATCTCTTTAAAAGCTTCTTGGGGGGCAAATTTTGTATTTCTGAGCTAACAAATGGTCCCACATTAATCTATAGACGCTCTGAGTTAAGAATTACTACCCCACAAAAGTGAGAACTAGTCCTGATCACATAAAACATCGTTCCATACACATGAATACATGATACGAGTCAGCATTTGATTAAAAACCACATCGTCTTTTATATTTCTACTGTTCTTACTGTTAGAGATTTAACCAGAGAACACTGGGTTTGTAAAGGGATTTTTATCCATCTCCCTACTCTTCTATGCTTCTTATTCTCTAGGCTTCACTGCCAACTGTATTCCCACTTTTACACAATTGGCCAGCTGAAAAACATCAGGAAAAACAAATAAACTTGTAATCTGAGTATTTACAGCTCGGGAGAATTTTGGAATGAATAATAAATTAGAGCCATTAGCTCTGGGGTGATTTAAAAGTGCGGGAGGCTGAGACCAAAAATGCAAGTGGCAGAGTTTAATAAAAGAGAAAACAAGTTCAAAGAGCGCGGAGCAATTGGTTTAAAAACGAGTGTTTGGTCGCTATAACTCAGAATGATCGTCTCACTTAGTAAGAACAGGCTTAGCACAAATATCCAACCACTAGCATAGTAGCTACAACAAAGAACGATGGGGAATGAAATTCCTATTTCCCATTAAACAGAGAACCTCCTGGGAACGTTAACCTGAAGTTCTCCAAAGGTTTGTTTTTACCTTACCAAAAACTAACGTTCCCTAAACGTTAGTTGGTGGTTTTGTTAGACCTAACCTTCCCAAAACGTTGAGAGAACCAAATTCCAAATGTTATGGTTAAAATTAAGGTTAGATGAACATACTGAAAACCAAAAAATAACGTTTCGCAACCGTCATAAAACTTTCCATTTGAACCTTTGGAGAACCAAAAATAACTTTTAAGGACCATTCAGCTAACTTCTGAAAAACCTTCCAGAACGTTCTAAGAACGTCAAATCGTTAGCTGGGTTACAACGAGTCAAAATGCAACTAGGGGTTCAGAAACATCATCTCCCTCTTTGTATGTCAACATAATCCTTTAAAGAATCTGACTTCATCACTGAACAAGTCTAGTCTTGCTTTAGCTGCTGATGATCCCAATCAAAAACCCGCCGACATCTCTTCATCTCCCAAAACCCATACACATATCCTCAGCATCGCATTCATCTCACATGCGGCTGACCCCCACAAAAGATAAAAGACTCATCAAGTCTGTGCATCTATACATTTTTTTAGTGTTCCTGTGATAAGACCTCCGAATGTTACCAGAGAAAGTCATCATCAGGTCACCAATGTCCAGAGGATGTTTGTTTTTGTCGCATTTCTTTCTCCGAAATCAGAAAGAAGCTGATAACTGGCGTATAAAATATTGTAAAAACATGGTGAAATTATTACATGACTCAGGTATTTAAATGAAGAAAGGATGTGGAACATCATTACATCGTAACTACGCCATTCCCTCCGATCATTCTTTCATTTGTCTGGCTTTCAGCTGTAGATCTGTGTTTTAGGAACGTTGTCAGTTTCAGCCCAGCTTTGGTGGCGGAATCTGTATAGCAGAGGTTTCCACTCAGTTTTAACCTGTGAGCAACTAATAGAATTTTCAAGCTGTAAAAATCTACCGACAATTTAAAGTAAGCAGCAAAACTTAAAAGTTGAATACCTACATAAAAACATTGTAGGTGCCAAATGTATTATTAACAGTGTTTAAATCGTGACATTTTATGGTTGAATTTAAGTTTTTATTTATATAATCAAAATCCAAATTTTAATGCATCAATATCAAAATAAGCACTTAGTTATTCTGTGCTGTTTTAAAATTTTTGTCTCATTTATTTTTATTTGTACTCACTCTATTCATAACTCACTGGGAAAATTTGTGTGCTGCACTCCTACACCAGCGCAGCCTGCCCACGATGGTGTCAATGGTGGGAGAAACGGGGGTTAGGTGTCTTCTCCAAGGACACTAGACTCAATGAGATGTGAATTTGCGAATTTCCGGTTTACTTTCGGTCCGCGGGTAAACGTTCTAACCACTGAGCCACTGTCTCCCCCCTTATTTGTCACATTGAGATGTTTGGTTTTAAACAATGTCAGTTGGCGTTTTACCGGATATATCAAGAACTGTTTTCTTAATGTCTTGCAGAAAATGTGAGATTTAATAGGATTGGCTATTTTTATGCCTTTAAATGCAACCTGAATTTTATTACAATGTCTGAAAAATATGTACAAATATGAGCAACAACTTATGCTATGTGGTTTTGGAGAGAGGTGAACAGTGCATGCTACGCAGACGCAGAGCAGAATGGATTGCTGTGGTTATAGTAAAGAAATATTGGGCAAACGTTCTTGCATATCTCTGTAAATAAAATGACAACATGGCAAAATTATTCATATTTAGGAAAAAAATAACCTGAAATCTTTTCTTTTTTTTTTTAACACAAATATGAGATCGACCAAAACAATCTCCAGTCGATTGTGATGTATGTAATGGGCACCTCTGTTGTATAGCAGCCCCAGACCATGAGCCTCTCCTGCCATGCTCATAGCTGCTATACAGCGGTTTTCCTAATTTGTTTGGTTTAGTTTTTTGCCTCTTGACTAAACCCTTTACTTTATTTTGATCTGTCAATACTGACTCTTCCTAACTTTAAATAGAACCAAAACTTGACATGTTTTTCTTTTTCTCAGTGTAATTTATATAAGTTAATCAATACAAATTGATCAACGATGTTTTGATCAGATGTTTTCATAGCAAAACATCTTGTTTTGCTATCAAATTACAATAAAATATGTCCATCGATACATTGAGATTATCTCATAGGTTTGTCGATCGTGTACGTTCGAAGTTCTCCAAAAGATGAGAAAAAAGAATTTTAGAGTTCGGAAACTACAACTTTTAAAAAAATAATGTTTACTGACAAAAGATGAAATGAAAACATGTGTTTAAAAAAAAAAAAAAAAAACTGAAATGACACCAGAATTTATCTTTACTGTTGCTCATCTTTAATCTAACATTCCAAAGTGGAAATGAAACATTTTTCTTGTACTTTGTTCGTATTTAGTAATTGACATTCTATTTTCTCTTAAATTAAAATATAATATTTTTAATCATGTCATGTTAAAATTGGTCAATCTTCAACATTTCAAACTTTGACTTTTGAAGGTTTTCTGCATAAAATTAAAGTGTAAATAATAATTATATGGACTTTTTCTTTATTTAATCACTGATAAACACTTTAGGGCTGCAACTAACGATTATTTTGATGATCGATTAATCTGGCGATTATTGGCTCAATTAATCGATTAATCGGATAGAATTGACAACTTAATAAATAATAGTTTTTTGGCATTTTATTGAATATAGTTATGCAAAACACAACTCATAACCACTTAAACAACACGTTGGGCTCATTCTAATAAGTAAAAATGTTAATCTTTCTGTGAAATAAAGAGGGAGAATATTACCATTTCTACAGCAAATATAAAATAATAAATCTACTTATTGTATACAGTAAAGGTAAATCACGAGCACCCATAAAATGTGTTTTATAGTACTGGCTAAAAAAAACATAAAATGGAAACTGTTGACCATCCAGGATCACATTTAAAAACAAGAAATCATTAACAGTTTTAGATTTGCAAATTTAACCTTTTTCAGAGGTATAGTACCAAACAAAAATGGCCGAGGTTAACATGAGTAAAAATACACAAAAAACAATCAAGATGTGTAATATTAGGTGCAGTTGACAGCAAAAACTTTCTAAACGATTAATCGATAGCCAAATTAGTCGACAACTATTTCAATAATCGATTATAATCGATAATTCGATTAGTTGTTTCAGCCCTAAAACACTTATTTATCATATTTTTTATATTTGTATCGGTTGATTTTTGCTCCAGAGACTTTCTAAACAGAAAAAAGCTGCTTAAAACTCAGGGTTCTTTTACATGTTCTTCTCCAAGAGGTGTTGAAAAAATACGAGGGGGGAGGGGAAGGTGAAATTGAACCTAAAATGATCTTTATTGTTTCCTTTTAATCTATCAATAGTTTGTTTGTGTCGTTTAAGAGGATATTTGAGTGTTTTTTATCCAATTTGTTTGTTTTAAGCATTTTTCCAACATGTGCTAGCTGCTAGCTACATTTCTTCTTCTGTGGTTTGGAATAAAAGTTGTGGAAACACTACTGCCCCCATATGATGAGGGGCGGTACTGTAACTCAATCTGATTTCACTAATGGTTTGGTGGTTTTTGCAACACATTGGTGGAAAAATGGATGGTTTGGATGGTTTATCCCAGTCCTTTAAGAGAAACTTAAATGTTTTTTTCAGTTTGATCAATTTGGGGAAAAAAAAGTTCAGAAAGAAATTTGTTTGTGTAACTTGATTCGGTCTCTTTCTGAAACTTATTTCCTTGAACATGGATCCTTATCCTGGAAGTTATTCTGAATATTTGTTACACATTTGTTTCAGAGTAGTAAAAACTATTCCCAGTTTGATGTGGCAACTCTGAGATCAGTTTTCAAAGCTGATTGTTTACTGCCCATACCGCTGGGTTGATTGATTGTGGGCATCCTCATAATTTCGTCTTGTGATTTTTTTAAACTGTACTGTACAGTCCAATGAGTTAGTTCGTCCTCTTTGGATGCCAAAGTAATAGCAAAAGACATTAATCGAGAGAGTTACAGCTATGCTGAAATTTAATGTTCCTGTAACTCTTTTGACCACATCGATTTGATGATAATTGGGTCAGGATCTTTGTTACTGACTTTGAGCATAAATAACTTGACTTGAATCAGTTTTAATTTGGAGCATCTGCTGTGTGTGACTTCTAAAGAGAGAAGAGTTTGAGAACAAGCAGTTGTTAATAACAAAATGATAACTGCTTGAATTATATTTAAAACGTTTCATTCTCGAGTGGCACGGGGGTGCAGTGGGTAGCATAGTGGCCTCACAGCAAGAACGTCGTGGGTTCGAGTCTGGGGTGGGGACGAGACTTGGAACATAGGCCATTCTGTGAGGAGTTTGCATGTTCTCCCCGTGTTTGTGTGGATACTCTGGTTTCCTCCCATCCTCCAAAGACATGCATGTTAGGTTGATTGGCCGGTGCCAAATTGCCCCTAGGAATGAGTGTGTGTGTGGATGGTTGTATGTGTGTGGCCCCGCGACAGACTGCCGACCTGTTCATGGTGTACTCTGACCCTCGCATTGAATCGGCCGAGATGAGCTCCAGCACCCACCGTTAGTTACCCCATAAGGGATAGACGGATAAGAAGGTGACTGTGACTGACTTTTCGTTCTCTCACCACACTGTCCAGCATAATATTTTATATCTTTGGAGAGTTTTAAACTGTTATGAATTCAATTCAAACACTGAGTGGTAAAAATATGCAACATATGAGAATGCAAATGTACTTTCGGACGCATTCGAGCAGTAAAAATGTGAGGTTATCTAAGGTACTATTGGCCGGGGGGAAAAAACATTTTACCCTTTGAGACAGAATTATTTCTTTTTACTGACTCTGCAGGACAATCGTCATGAATAATGTATCCCATTTTAAATCATGCCAAGTTAAAAAAAAAAAAAAAACTCAATCTTCTACAGGTTAAACTTCAACTTTTGAAGTTTTTGGCTGCGTAAATAATAAATTTGTGGACATCTTTATTTATCGACCGATCAACCCTTATTATTCCATGTGTCGTGCTAACCTTTGCTCCAGAGACTTTTTCCAAATGGGATGAAGCTGCTAACACCTCTAACCAGGATTTAGCAACACAGATATCAGTCTAAAGATAAAGAGATCAGTATCAGTATGAATCCTGATTTTATCTGTTGCATTGTGTGTGTGATCGTCAGAGCAGTTAATAAGAAGGCGATAAGAAGAGCTGCCATGGAGACGAGAACCAACTTTAATGTCTTTTTGATAAGGAAGAGGTCCCAACCCCGTTTATTGCCCCTCTGAGGGACAATCAGAACTCTGAGAATCTCTCACCGAGTTGTGAAAAAAAAAGAACGATCTGTTGTTGTTTTTTTCATTCCAAACGACTATCTTAGTTGCAAATTTTTGACACATTCTAGACAAAACAAACACATGGATAGGATTGTTGAGGGAAAAAATGCGGACACACCCCGAAAAGAGGACAACAAATACACTTTACACAATGATAAGAACACACAAATACAGGTTGATGTCACCTACACAACAAGCAGCTGAAAGGCGTCTACGTTTAGAGACAAAATAACACACACACCTTCATTGTTGTCCTAGAGGGTAAGAGACACACATCCAAAAACACACACACACACACACACACACACACACACACGGATTCTACAATACAACCAGTAACGCACAACTCCGGAAATAAGTGGAAATGATGAGCTGGAACAAACCTGCAGTTTGAGCTGAGTGTTTCGTCTGCTCGTCTGAGGCTTCACACACACACACCTGAGAGGGCATTATTAGCGCTGATAGAGAGAGCATGTGTGTGTGTGTGAGGAAGGGTAAATTTCCAGATAGGACTGCTCTTCTAGTTTTACAGCAGGGTAATCAAGTGATTGGTTAATGCTTGGCTCTGCAGCAGATAAAAAGCAGGATGATATTTGGCTCTCACACACATTCACATACACACACATACACACAGGTCAGAACAGAAAGTAGATGGGGTCAACCTTTTTTAGCAAAAACAGGGTTTTTTCCCAAAAAAATTGTGAAAAAGCGTATTTTTTCTATAAAAATCAGATCAATGACACTTATTGTTTTTCTATTTTTCAAGAAAAACATTTTCATTAAAAGGGATTAAACTAATCAAATTTAAAATTTTGTTGCCAGATGTGGAAACTTTAAAAGAAACAAACACTTTAGCAACTAAATAAACATTTTTAATTCTTCTCTTTTTTGTTTTTTAAGACCTGTTTTATTATAAAATAATTAAAGGATTTATTTTGTCAAGTTGATTGAATTGACTTGATATATTCCAGTTCATTTTCTAAAAAACAATTTCAATCAAAAACACAGCTAGAAATAGTTTTGCAATCCAACACGTCTCCTTAAACTAGACGACTTTTGAAATATGCTAAAGCTGTAATTGAATGTTTTCAGTCATATTTTTCTTACTTTTTATTTAACGTGTTGATCTGTTTATTATATAATGCAGGTGTTTTTATTCCTGTTCTCGTTTTTGGGCTCATGTCTTACGTTCTTTATGACGTTTCTGCTCCAAACTCTTTGCAAACAATTTCTTTCCAATATGTTTTTATTTTGACCGAATTGACCGAAACTCTGGAAGTCGAAGTTAATGTCTTAACTAAAAAAAAAAGTCAGATGAAATTTCTATTTTTTTCTCCTTTAAAAACATGTGGATCTCCTCTGATTTGCTTCGTTTTATTTATATATTCGGTCATTTTTATGAAACTATGTGATTTTTTTTTAGTTGATTAACAATCAAGAATTTTCATTCTAATTAACACAAGAGATCAAACTTCTTCTTATTTGTCTCAAATATATAAACTGCTCTTTTTCTTCCTTTAAAACGATATTCAAAGGAAAGAAAGTTTAATTCGCTTGATTTTCATTTTAAATCTTCTATTAGTTTTTGGGGGTCTTTCGGACGCTTTGTAACACAAACATAAAAACGATGGAAATAAAAACCTCTGAGAAGTTATTAATATTAATAAAATAGATTTTTTTTGTTTGTCTTAAAACAAAATGTGGGAAAGTTAAAAAAAAAAAAAACTTATGTGACAGATTATGTAGGGGTTTTTTTTGTTTTTGTTTTTTTTGTTACCAGAAGGTCATTTTTGGACAAAATTTCAGTTTATGGTCGCAGTGCATGAGTGAGGTGAGTGAGGTGTGTGTGTGTGTGTTATCCCATGAAATGTATGCATTTCGCAGCCTCAATGTGCAACCAAAAGATACACACCTAAAAAGCTGCAAATGAAACTGCAAGAACTGATACACACACACACATTCACACACACATACACACACATGCACACACATTCACACACACATACACACGCATGCATACACAGTTGGCTGAACGCATCACACTCAGAAAGGTTCAAAAAGACCAACTTTCTTCTTTCTAATTAAATAATTAGAATTACTTCATTAAGTTTTCTCTTTTCTTCAAATGCAAAATAAAAATCTCACGACTTTTTCTGAGGTTTTCAAAGTAAAAAATCAACAGTTGGTGTGACCGCACAGACCCGCACGCAGAGATGCGGGTTCGATGCGGTGCATCCCAAATGCGCAAGAAAATCTGCGTAAAAGTTTGAGTCCCTGCAGCAGATGCTCCAAGAGCGCATCTTTTTTGCACCATCAGATTCTCAAACCCTGCTCATCCACTGGCCTAGAGTCACATGGGACACTTGTGGAGGTGACACGCAGAGAAGCAGGAATGACGCAAAGACAAATTTGAAAAATTAGGGAAAATTTCAAGGTTTTTTGAAGATTTTCTGAAGATTTTTTGAAAATTTTCTGAAGGTATTTCTAAAGATTTTGTGAAGAGTTTCTGCGTTTTTCAGGTTTTAAGGTCAAAATGACTGCACGTGATGGAAACACACTACAGAGCGGAATCAATCACACACACACACACACACACACACACACACACACACACACACACACGGCCTTTAAAAATATGACAAAAAAATGTGTTTTCCAATTTTGAAAAAATTAAAGAGGAAAAAAAAAGTTATTTAATTTGCAGAATGTTTGCAATTTATTTTATTTTCTTAGATCATTTTTCAAAATTGTATTTGAAGTTTTTTGGTTTTTTTTACCTGATTACCTATTTTTTCCTTAAAATGAGGAGAAAATATATTTTATTACTTTTTCTTATTTTCAAGGCCGCAAAAAAATCTGCAACAAATTTGAACATCTTTTCACTTCCTTCATTTTTTTAAATTCCAACTGCTGTTTAATTAATTTGTAATAATGAGGTTTGGATTTTAATGAGTAACACTTTTATAAGCATAAATACCTCATTGATTGATTTTAAAAGTTAAAAAATCACAATCAGATGCTTGAAATATTCATTTTTAAATGATGACGCAACTTTGAACTTTTTTTAAACAATCACACTTAATAAAATAATCAATATGAATCAAAATATGAAAATAACAGTAATTATTTTCATTTGCAAAATTTGAATTATTTAGATTATTTTAGAATCAATTCTTTTAGAATTGAATCCACACCTTCGTATGGATTCAATTCTACAAAAATAAAAGGTAAATATGAATAAATGGGTTTATTTTTTTGGGATTATTGCTATTTAACTCTGACGTTGTCATATTATATTTAAATTTAAATACATTTTTATTTGACTTTATAGCAACAAAGTTTAATGAAACTAACTGAAAAAAACTGAAATAAACAATAAGGTATTACACAAACAAAACAATATGTTACCGCCCAAATTAAACCAGGTAGAGGTGTGTGTGTTCGTGTGTGTACTCACTGTTCACAGCGTGCCTGGAGCGCTGTTGGCCGCTCTGAAAGCTCTGGCCATTGATCAGCAGTAATGAATCCAGGGCTTCTGCTTTTGCGGATCCAGCAGCGTTTTGCGCCAAATCTGGACGAAGATCCACGAAGGAACAAAAAAATTTTCACTAGTTTTTGTAAAAATCAAACACAAATAAACTTCTTTTTTCTTTTCTTTGCTTCTTTTACATCAGCAGTTCACTTTTGATCTGATCCAACTCCAAAAGAAGCAAAAGCGCAATGACGCAAAAATAGCGCACAAAAGGGGAAAAATGCGTAAAATTTCAGTTTAGAGAAAAAAAAATCTTAAAGAGAAAAGCAGAGAAGTGATTTCTGCAGCTCTTAATCTGAGTGTCACTTCCAATCGCTCCCGTGCCAGCGCGCAAACTGACTGACTGACTGATAGAGGGAGGAGAGAGAGGAGGGGTGAGCACGGTGCAAGGGAGGGAGGGGACACAAGGAGAGGAGATGGGAGGGTAAGAGGGGCGTCAAAATTTATCCTGAGCCCATGAAACGCATTTCAGTGCTGGATTCAGAAAAAAAAAAAAAAAAAGTTTACAAAGTCACCTTTTTTCAAATCAAATCAAATTGTATTAAAAAATATTTTTCAGGCGTAAAGTTTGCTTAAAAGAGCAAATAAAAACTCAAAAGAATTCAAATCCAGATAATTAAACAGTAAAAATTAAAGAATATTAATTTATTCTTTGTTCATTAAGGAACACAGACATGAATCACATTCAACTGATTTTTTCTGAAATGCAGGTACTGTCTCTGTAACTGAGTTAATAGAGCCAACATCTGGCCTGATGCTGCTGGGAGGAAACAATAAGTGGGTACGGATCGACACCGGGAGTCAGCCTGCCCACACCTAGACCCAGGAGCTACAAGCACATGATGAAGGACTAACACCACCCAGACCAGACTGCAACGATCCAACTGACTGAACAACAGTGCTCTTGGGATGGATGATAAAGAAACTTCGTTCTAAGACACAGCTTTCATAACTTTCCATTCAGTTTGTTCAGATTTTGTTCTCTGCCCCGCCCACATTCCAACATGGGTAGCACCATGCTCTGAACAGGCTTGGTCCCAAAAAGGATTGTCGTTTTTATCTCAATGAGCCAAAAATCAAACACAGCTTTGATAACTTGATCTGCTTTCACACTGAACTTTCAGAATCAAAATAGATTTATGATGTGTCATGCACACATCTGGGGTTACGGAACTAAAAATGAAGAGAGGAGAGGGGAATTCAGGGCAATCATAAAATAATAAATGAAACGTTAAGCTTTATTTCAATTTAATCTGATCCGTTTAGCCCAGGGGTGTTAAAGTCGGTCCTCTGGGCCGGTGTCCTGATGGTCTTCATTGTGTTCCTGGTTCAATGTAGCTGATGCACAGAAAGTGAAATCAACAGCCAATAGAATTTGACACAACGACTCAATTATCTGGATCAGGTGTGTAGATGTAGAACTCATCCCCTTCCTGGGCATCGCTGTAGATATTTAGCTGTAGAGTAGAATAAGCTAATATTCAAACAATAGTCTTACATACATTGGACGCTCATCCCGGCGGATGGATCTCTCTTTCATGTGGATCCCCACGAGGTTTCTCAGTTTTTTCCCACTGATGTTTTCTTTTAGGAGTCTTTTCTCCCCGTGAAGGAGAATCTAAGGGCCGGAATGTGCTAATATTGTCTAGCTCGCATTTGTTAGTTAGTTTTTTTGCTGTGTCTTTGTGTTTGTACATGTGAAACCCATTGAGACAGAAATTCTGTGATTTTGAGCTACAAAAATAAAATTGAAATGAATTGAATTGAAATTGAACACATGGAAAACCTTCAGGACATCGGCCCTCTAGGAATGGATTTGGACACCCCTGGTTTAGCCCAACTTCACAACCCTGTTATCTCAACAGATTTCACCCAAAAATCAGTTTGAAGATAAACTAAAGCTCATCTAACAAGGTGAGCATTAGTTTCTCCATGTATGTCATGAGGTAGGAACTTATACCTCAAAGAGTCACAATGAACCCCTTTAAAAGTAATTTAAAAGATGTTTTTTATTCATATTTTCTAACATTAAATTTGCCTTTATTGGTTAAACTCATGATTATTTTTGATGCATTGAATAAAGTAAGCTTATCACTTACTTTACAGACTGTGTTGTAGATTTACAAACTGTGTCCAGAGAATGACAGACAAAATATCAGAGTGAAAATTATGATTTTATTAATATATTTAGTTACTTTTATGTTCAGCCAGGCAGAAAAAAAAAACCCTCGGTTTGTCTCTAACAGCTCTCAGGTAGCTGAAGTCCATTCTGATCCACGTTAATAAGTAGCCTAATAATAACCCTCCTCCTCACGCTCTGTCCTTCAGTATTAGACGCCCAGTGTTCCTGTTAATGATAAACCTGGAACATGACAGACAGATGTCAGCCTAATAGATAAGGATACCGCAGAGAGTCAGACCGCGAAGAGGAAGAGAGCAGGAAAGGGACCTGAAGAGGTACACAGGATGATAGACTTCAATCTTTCATCTTTACATCTTCAAATACTTCCTGCATCTGAGTCCTTCCAATTGTATCTACTATTCTCTGCCAGACTGCCTTGGCCGCTTGATGTATCCACATCGCCCTTGGCAGATACCTGGCTTTCTATCTCATTCATTGCTCTCTAATATCTTTTCATTTAGTTTTAAAATCTGTACCTCTAACCTAACCATGGTCTGTGCCCCCTGCATTCTACCCTAACCAGGGTCTGTACCTCTCTTCCCTACCCTAACCAGGGTCTGTACCCTTATACCCTACCCTAACCAGGGTCTGTTACCCCCCCACCCTAACCAGGGTCTGTACCCCCCGCCCCTTACCCGTCCCTAACCCCCGTCTTTCCATCTCATTCCTTGTTCTCTCTTGTCTGTTCATTTAGATTTACACTGCTAGTTGGTACAGTACAATTCACATGTTGTCCACTTCTCTCTCCCTCCTCTTTGGGAGAGAGCTCTGTTCAGATTCCTGAACAGGGGAATCTGAACAGAGGAACGCATGGCCATGCCCATGCGTTCCTGTCCTGGGCATGGCCAAAGCGAGGAGACCTCCGCACTTCATCATCCCTGCTCCGTCAGGATGAAATCCATCTACACATCCCCGTCCGGGGCATCTCCGAGCTGAGGAGTCCCCCGTGTTTCCGTCAGGATGAAGAACATCTATTGACTTCTTTATCTTTATATTTATCTGTAGAGTCAGTCAGTCAGTCACCTTCTTATCTGTGTATCCCTGACGGGGTTGTGGGAGGTGGCGGTTTCAAGGCGAAGGGGAGGGTACACCCCAAACAGGTCGCCGGTCTGTCACGGGACCACACACATACAACCATCCACACACAAACTCATTCCTAGGGGCAATTTGACACCAGCCAGTCAACCTAGCATGCATGTCTTTGGAAAGTGGGAGGAAACCAGAGTACCCAGAGGAAACTCATGCAGACACAGGGAGAACATGCAAACTCCACACAGAAAGGACAGTGTTCCAAGCCTCGTCCCCACCCGGGATTGGAACCCACAACCTTCTTGCTGTGAGTACCGACTTACTGTGCTACCCACTGCGCCACCGTACCGCCCTATCTGTAGCGGAGAATAAGCTAATATTTAAACAATAGTCTTAGACACATTGGATGCTCGTCCCGGGGGAGTGAATCCCTATTTCGTGTGGATTGTGTGGATCCCCAAACTGAAGTTTTTTTTTAAGATTTTTTCCTCACTGTGAAGGAGAGTGTAAGGGCAGGAATGTGCTGATATTGTCTAGCTACCATTTGTTAGTTAGTTTTCTGTCTTTATGAATCTGCAATGTGAAGCCCATTGAGACAGAAATTGTGTGATTTTGGGCTATAAAAAGAAAATTGAAATGAACTCCAGGTAGATTTTAATAGGTGCACAGGTAAGGAGATGAAGTTGGGAAGGTGTGTTCAGTACACACACACACACACACTCACACACACACCACATTTATTTGTATATTTACCTCAATTTTAGCATCATTTCTCTTACATTGTTTCTTCCTGTTTATTGTTCGAGGTTGGTTTGATTTTAATCTCCTTTGTTTCTCCTAAACTTTATAAAAAAAATTAAAGCTCATCAAAAATAAGATGCATGACTGTTTTCTTTTTTTTTAGAAATTTTTCTTACTTTATTTTAAGTCACAACCACAGAATTAATTCTCTGAAAACTGAAGCTTATTCTCTTGAAGCAGTGAAGACATGAGGAAACAAAAGAGCTGAGTTTAGTGAGAAAACATGGATGTGGGGTGGGCACAGTGAGCCTCGACTCTGCCGAAAACGAGTTGGATATTTTCAAGAACATCTGTGGCTTTTGTTTGAACTTTTTTTTTTGCTTTTCTTTTTAACATTCTGATATGTTTTTAGCTAAATTGCAACAATCGATTAAAAATGACAGAAAAACAGAAGTGAGGTAAAGAGAGACCCCCTCTCATTCACCTCGATTTAAATTTTACATCAAATATAAACAGATAGAAATGCAAAAGTGGAATTTAATATAATTCATTTGATTCTTTCTCAAATATGCTTTTGACTATTTGATATTTTAGTTCTTTTTATTGACTTATTTTCAACATTTTCAGTTTATTCAAATATAACAGTAGTTTTTTTGTGGTTTCTGATTAATTCGATTAAAATTTTGAGTCTAACGTCAGAAACAAATTAAATGTATATATTTCTCATCAAAACAAACAGAAATTTTTAATTCTATTTACACATCTATAAAAAGCTAAATAACTGATTTTCTGAAAAAAAAAATAGTGAAGAGTTCATTCCTTTTTTTCTAAATTTCCATCAATTTTTTTTTTGCATTTCTTCTGTTTTTATGTGTTTATTGACAGAAATATAAATGATTCAAACCTAATCCTTGTTTTTAATTCATATCTAATCACCAAGTTGTCAAAATAACTTAAAAAAAATTAGGTGTAAAACATGCATTCTAAATTTGGTGAAAATAAAAGTGTGTTTTTTCCTCTTTTTCTCTGTTTTTCTCAGTCTTGTGTTTATTTCATCCAGAGAACAAAGTGATGCAGTGATTTTAAACAGAAACTCTGCAGAATGAGCTGCAAAAAAAATGCGTCGGGTTTAAGTTTCAGAAAATACAGCTTTAATAAATAAATCAGTATGAAGTCAGAAAAAAGAATTAAACCAGAGTGTTGTACTGGTTTCTGTTTGAGATCACAAGCATCTTGTTCTCACCTGATGGATTTTGGCGCATGTTTAAAATGCGCTCTGATGGTTTTGTGCAAACAGCGCGGCTCTGTGGCGGAAATAAAAAAAAAAACACATTATGAAGTGGGTCTGGGGTCTCAGACTTTAGAGGAACTCTAAGCATCATGTTGCACAACAACTCCTATGTGTGTGTGTGGGTGCCTGTCTGTGTGGGTGTGGGGGGCGGAGGGAGGACGTGTGAAAGTCTGATTTCTTCACTTTTCATTATGAACTAAAAAAGTGTTACATTTAAGAAAAAAAAGGTGAAAAGGAAAAAGAAATAAAAATTTTTACTTTTGCCTGAAAAAAATTTCATATTAAAACAAGAGAATTTAAAGGAATTAAAAATGTTCATTTCTTCATTCTTATTGTGGCCTTTTAAAAAATGTGCACGAACATTATTTATTAATGAAGAAAAAAACCTGAATCACCCTAAAAAAAAAAAAAAAAAGAAGAAAAACCTGATGTGGAACTGCAGAAAAAAAAGTCTTCAAATGTCTGAAATAACTTTTTAGAAATTCATAGAATCAGTTCTGCTTTTTTAGAACTCTGAATAAAATATAACTTTTGGTTATTTCTTCTGGAAAGTTTGTAATTCTGTCTAATATTTGCAAACTTTTTTTTAAATAAATGAATAAATAAAAATCAAAAGAACACAAATTATTTACATTTAAATGTAAATGTTTGTAAATTTATGCAAATATTTACATGCATTTTAAATCATGCGGTATTTTAAACATTTTTAAGTTTAAATAACTATATATTCATTTTATTTTGAAATAGAAAAGAACAAATATATTTTTAAAATTTTCATAATCTCCTCACTTTTTACTTTTGTTTCTTTAGTTTTTTAGTAGATCAGGAAAAAAAAGCAAAAATACCTCTATTAAATCAAATTGTTTTTTTCGGATTTTTTATTACTTATTTTTTGCGCTTTGCTCATTTAGCGCAAAACTGCAGCTTTGTTTTAAATCTGCGCTAATTCAAAACAAAAGTTAAAAAAATTAAACGACGCGCCGATTTGTGACAAAAATAAATAAATTCCAGATGGAAAAAAGTGCAAAAAAAATGAAAATCATTTCAAACTAAGTTTAATCTTTAACATTTTTTTGTTTGCTGTGAAATTTAAAACAAGTGGATTTTTTTTTAATAATTTTGTTTTGGTTTTTTTTGGTCAGATTTAACATTTCTGATGATTTAAAATGGTCTAAATGTTGTTTTTTAAAGGATGTTTCTGTTTCCGACGTGAATTAATTTGTCTTTTAACTGGTTTCTAAATTGTTTCCATGCAGATGTCAGTGTTCTCCAATCCTGCAGCTTTACACTGATCCTCTCTCTCTCTATCACACACACACACACACAGACACACACACACAGAAATCTCTTGAAAAGCAAAAAACCTCACAGAAAAACCACAAAAGTTACAAAAAAGTCACAAAAAGTAAAACCTCAGAAAAACCGAATTTAGAATCGATTCATTACAAAAATAAATTAAACTTTTATCATAAATAAAACAAAAAAAATGATAAACTAACACTAAATTATGGTCAAATAAAAAGATTTTTTTTTTCAAATGGTCTTTATAATTTTTATTGTTATAATTATTAATATTAATCTCAATCATTTCTGGTTAAAATGTTTAAACTTTTCATTTTTTTACGACTTCTGATGTTTTGAGTTTTTTCTCTCCGAAGAAATCACATTTTTAGAACAAATTTGCACAATCAAAAGTTTCTTGTATAATTTAGAAAATTAAAGTAATAAAACTGAAGATTTGTTTGCATCACTTTTATTTTTCTTATTTCCTAATTATTAAAAAACGATTAAGACGAACTTCAAGGATACGTTCGGGTTCAAAATCTGACAACTTCTGCGTTTGAATGATCTCATAACTCCATTAAGTCCCATCTTTAACATTAAAATGACTTTTCAAGCATAAAACTTTGAATTGAATAAAGGATCAGGATCATTTCAGATTGATTGATCTCCCTCTGGTAACAGTTTGGGACTCAGAAAGTCTAAAAAATGTCATTTCAGGGCTGCTTTTCTTGGCCGATGAGCTTCTCAGCGTCTCCTGATCTGTTTAGGTTTCTGTAAAAGCCCTCTCTGGCAGCCTCACGGCCTTTTTTTTTCTTACCTGAAACCAAATCCACCTCTTCAGAATAAAATGGGGGGAGTCGGGGTCTGTGAGCGTCAGCACTCTGCACTATGTCATCGGGTACAAGTATTTGACAGTTGGAATTATCTGTAAATACTTCATTAAACTGTGTATGAGTTCCCCCGCCAGAGCCTTCTGCTCCACTTCTGCTGAGATTTACAAACGATAACATAAACAGAAAGAAAAAGAAATTCAATTCTCATTTGAGGAGACGGAGGGAATGGAATAGAGGGGTTGGGGGGTGATCTGGGGCCTATGAAACAACAAAACAGCGGAGGTCTCTGTAATGAGGTTTGCAGAGTGTGTTTACTGGATCAGACATGGGGATGGTCTCTCCGAGCCAGATGCTGAGCTACCTGAGAGGAATCTGGAAGGATGGAAACTTTACACCTCTAATACTCCTTGACACGTCGTCCCATCACCTTCTAGAGGGGCTCATATGTTTTTGTGGGGTGATCATTCCTATCTTGTAAACGTGGGACCTTTTGTTTGCTCAGAAATGCAGTATTTGATGAAAAAAAGCTCATAAATACATTTATTTAGTTTCACTTAATTCTTGACACTGTAAATTTTTTTCTCCTCTAGCTCTCCTTTCAGTCGCAGATCCCCGTGCATGACACAGTGTAAATCTTGAGTGGAAAGCACGTCAAAGCATATTCTTTTGTTGTCTTTTATTGGTCCATTTACGTAAACTAAGACTCCTTTTGTTTAAGTGTACAAGAACACATCAACTTTTGGAGCAAATAAAATTTCTACGTAGGTTACATGATGGCCGTGGCAGAGAACAAAATCCATGGCCAAGAACAATTTTGACTTTGAACAGTATTCAAATGTTGTATAAAAATGTCTCGAACATGCAAAGATGTTTTTAATTCGGGAACAACGTTCAAATGTGGAAATCACGTAATACGCCATCTTTGATCTAGAAGTGGGCAAATTACGGTCGGAGGGCCAAATGTGGTCAATTGAGCCTCTCAATATGGCCCATCAAACATACTATAAATACCTTTTTTATATTTTTCCCCCAATTAATGGCATACTAATCAATTACTGATGACACGTATTGATGATGTGAAGCCAGAATATGAGACTTCTTAAGTTTTTTCTCCAACATTTTGCGTGTTTTTGTAAATTTTCCCAGAAGAAAAAATAATTTTTTAATTAATCCTGCCTCATTTGTTCACATTTTTTCCCTTTAATGCTTTTAAAGTTTTACGTGAAGCACTTTTAAATTTTTCATTTGTGATGTAAATTTAAAAAAAAAGGGTTTTGTTTTAACTTTAGATTTATTTCAGTTTAATTTTACACCATGATGAGTTCATCTAATAGCAGATGAGCTTCATCCGAACAGGAAATAGGAGTGAAGAGGCAGGTTATTGTGAAGATGAAGGAATAAAAAGAAGAAGAAAGGTGGAAAGTGTTTTGTTTTTATGGTATAAATTTAAATTGAAGGCTGTGTTTTCCACATATCTGCTTCGGGTTTGACCTTTTCATCACAAAAGGGGACCCCTTATGACCCACAAGTTCTAAAGTTTACCTACCCCTGATTTTACTCATCCGCTCTGCACGCAAACACACACACGTGAGCTGTCGGGTTTGCTTGTACCAACAAGCCGCCATCTCCTTGCAGGAAATGCAAAGTGATCTTTTTAAAAGTGCCGATTGGAGGAAAAAAGAAAAGCAAGAGAAAAGCAGGGTTCGTATGTGAGGTCAGAGGTCACTCCGTTGGTTCCTACCGTGAAGCGAGCCGGTTCTTCGAGGGTCCTCCACAAACATGTCCACCAAACTGATGAGCGGCCTTGTGGGTAAAAATAGGTGCCGAATGATTTCTCTTTCCAACCCCGCCCTTCTTCAAGTGGGCGGAGCCTTTCACAAAGTAATTGTCAATCATTTACCGTCGGACACCAACGAGGAAGCTTTTGTCTTCTAAAATAAATTCCTTTGATTTTCTAAAGGGGGTAAATGATTGAAACCATGGATGGAGGGACACCCATGTTGGTGGGATGGAGGAGGGTGCGTGGGGAGGGGGTGTCTGACAAGCACTCTGCAGACACACAAACAGATTCTAAGAGCGATAGTAAGGAGGCCTGCGGGGTGAGAGGTCACTCCAGCGCTCTGATCTTGTGTTTGTTATTGCTTTGCTGCCCTTGGACGGGTTAACACAGCACACACAGCATCAGCTGTGGCGAGCCAGCCGGCTGGCCGACCGTCTGAGGGTCACTTCCACATGTGTTGATGGGTCCTAAGTGAGCTAATCTAAACTGGTGAAATGTTATATCCCAGTCCGGCGAGGACAGGAGCGGCTCTTTATCCTTCACCAGGAAGCCAACATATAGAAACCAAGTTGTTCCAAAAGACTGAGAGAGGTACTTTATCTTTAGAAGGATGGGTTCTAATCCTATTTTTGAGTGTTTGATATGTTTATTGGTTTATAGCACAAACAAAAAGAAGACGTATTTATAAATTTTTTTTACATACTCTATCCCTCACCAGGAAAATTTGTGTGCTGCATTACGCCGCAGCAGGCTGCCACCTATGATGGCACCAATGGTGAGAGAAACAGGGGGTTAGGTGTCTTCTCCAAGGACCCAAGACGTGAATTCAGTGGGAATCGAACCCGCGAACTTTCAGTTAACTTCCGATCCGAGGGCGAACGCTCTACCACTGAGCCACAGTCTCCTCCCTTTATTTCATCTCCACTAAATATATGTATATATAGAAAGAAAATGAACCCTATTCCCGCTGTCAATCGTTCCGTTCCGTCGTCTTCCGCTTATCCGGGGCTGGGTCGTGGGGGCATCATCCTCAGACGGGAAGCCCAGGCTTCTCTCACCCCAGCTGCAACATCCAGCTTACCCAGAAGGATCCCGACTCATCCCCGGCCAGCTGTAAGACATACTCCAGCGGCTCCGGGGTCTGCCCCTTGGTCTCCTCTCGGTGGGACATGCCCAAATGCTCGGGGGATATCATGACCAGATGCCCAACCCCCCCATCTGGCTCCTCTCGGCCTGGAGGAGCAGCGGCTCGACACCAAGCTCCTCCTGGATGGCAATGCTCCTCACCCGATCTCTGAGTGAGAGCCCAGCCACCCTGCAGAGGAAGCTCATTTCGGCCGCTTACATCCGCGATCTCGTTTTTCGGTCACCACCCACAGCTGGTGACCATAGTTGAGGGTAGGAACGTAGATCGACTTGTAAATCAAGAGCTTTGCTTTTCGGTTCAGCTCTTTCTTTACCACGATGAACTGATGCAACGTCTTAGTTATGGCTGATGCTGCACCGATCCGTCTGTCGATCTCCCGCTCTATGCTTCCCCCACTCGTGAACAAGACCCTGAGAAACTTAAACACCTCCACTTGGGACAGGACCCTGTCCCTGACCTGCAGGGGGCATTCCACCCTTTTCCAAGCGAGAACCATGGGCTTGGATTTGGAGGCACTAATTCCAATCCCAGCCGCTTCACACTCTGCAGCAAATCGATCCAGTGAGATCGATTTAATGAATTTTAAAAAATCAAAACAACAAAGGGTGATTAGTCATTAGTTAGTCCTGTACTTTTGCAGAGTAACAGCAAGTTTTAAAAAATTTAAGTCTAGATCCACTAGTCAATGCTTCACAAACTTTGTCCCTGAAAATTTGTATTTTGAGACAGGGCCAAACATGTGAATCAAATCAGCCTTTCCCACTGGGCATTTATCTTGGTAGATTTTTGCCAGATTGTATTTATGAAAGTGTATCTTGTAAATAAAATGATACTGGGTCCACTTTTTATTCACTGATCAAAACACACAAAACAAGTAAATCTGTGAAGATTTTGCATATTTGACCAAATGAATATGGTCAAACCAGATGGGGTGGTTCGGACATGTAATCAGAATGCCTTGCCGAGTGCCTCGCTGGTGAGGTGTTTCAGGCACGTCCCACTGGGAAAAGACCAAGAGACAGATTCCTGACCCGCTGGAGAGACTATGTCTCACAGCATCCTCCTGGGTGAGCTGGAGGATGCAGCCGTAGTGAGAGAAGCCTGGGCTTCCCGTCTGAGGCTGTTGCCCCTGCAATCCGGCCCTGGATAAGCGGAAGACGACGGAACGGAACCAAATGAGTATGTCTGAATCTGATTTTAATTCAGATTTAATCTTAACGTTAACAGACTTAACAACGGGGTTTCACGTCACAGACTCCAAAAATCTCTAGTAACAGCACAAAAGCCGCTAGATAGACACTTTTTTGGGAAAAAAAAAAAAAGAGTCCCTAAATTTTAGCAACTCTAGCGGCTGACTTTAGGGCAGATGTCATTGTGAGCACCCCTGCTCTAGATGTTCTAATGGGTAATCGTGTGTGCTGCAGTTTTCTTGCACCTCTGTTTTCTTATTGGGGAGAGGGAGTGGAGAAGGGAAGTCTTTACATCAATCATTATTTTTAATCTGGGGGGGCAGGATGGGGGTTAGAATCAACATGTTCAGGAACTGGGGCCAGGTCTCCTGGCTTTATAACTGCTGTTCAAACAATACCAACACAGATACCAGGAGGGACAGCACCCCTCCTCCTTTTGATCTCTGTCCATCTTCTCATCCAACACCATAACAAAAAACTCAAGGGAGCGCCTGACTGTTTCCTGTTTGCTGAGGAAGTGGACATGCAGATTCAAACACACACACACACAAACGCACACACACATGCATGCAATCATGTGTCAGCTTGCGTGTTCAATGCTATTCTGAAAGCTCAAAAGAAATAAAAACAAATGAAAATCTTAAAATAAGATGAACATGACGGACGGAGCTGCTGGCGGAGAACAGAAGTGTGTGTGTTGAGGGTCTGGTGCAGCACATGAGATTTTTGTATGTGTGTGGAGGGGACGGGGACGATGAGGGACGTAATTTTGTCAGAAGCTGTTATGTGTCATTTATTAAGGTGGTTTCTGTGATCTAGCTGACAAAGCATCACATTAGATCCAAACATGTGTTAGTAGATTAATGATAGAAGAAAATCCAGGTCCACGTCCACACTGACCATTAAGAAGAAGTCATAACAGGACTGGTTTATTTTTCCGGGTTGTTTATCATACTATTACTTATTATAGCTGCAAAAAAATGATCCGTGCAAAACGCTCTACGGAGTCAGTAGATATTAAAACTGAAATGCAAGACAGACATTGTTTGGAAATCATGTAAAAATGATGGTGATTCATCTCTGTGCGTGGGGTAGAAGCTGAGGTTACTAAGTAGTAAAGTGACTTTGACAGGTTTTAGATTTAACAAGAATAAGTCCTCGCTAAGGCATCAAACAATACGCCTCCGACTGGCCTCCTACGGACCAACTGTATTCAAATCTTTTCTGTGGTCTGGGAGAAATGACCCTCACAAGAATGTGTGACTTCGACCTTTGTGATCTTGTACTTTAGTAGCATGAGCTTTTTAATTAATTTTCAAATTAATCAGTTTGTCTACAGTTGGTACTGAGTAACTGTGAGCAGTTTTTCCAATGCTTTGGGAAATATTGTGTTGACAAAAGTGTTACAGAAGCACAGACTGTGCGGGGAAACTTCAAAATTTGAGAAATGGAACAGATTTGTTAAGTTATATTATTATGAGTGGTGTCAGTCGATTAAAAAAATTAATTGAATTAATTACAGAATTTTGTAATTAATCGAATTAATCGCATTTTAACGTCTTATCTGCTAATGGTCTCCTGATAAAGAATTTAAATTTTAGGACATTAAAAAATTGTACTGTATGACTAATCAATTGAATACAGTAAGAAGAGAAGATTTTAAATCCAATTTATAATTGGTGAACAGTGCCTCATGAGGCCAGGTGCATCATAAAAAAAGTAAAACAAGGGTTGGGGTTCGTTCTTATCTTCAAGGATAGAAATTGGCCTGCAATCAGCAGCAACCCACTTTGTGGTAATATTTGTCAATTTCTCTGTTTTGGATTTGCTCATTAGTTTGCCAAATTCAGCTAGCTTGGTTTGGTGGAGCAAGCTCCCAGTAACCACAGTTGCGACAGAGGAACGTGCCTGAACATGTTTTATGTTTAGATGGTATGTCAGGCTGGAGTTGCTCCGGTGGTAGGAGAACTCCTTTTTGAAAAAAAACTACAAATAACCACGTTTTTATTTATTGTCCCGTCTTTATTATTTTTGTATAAAAATTGCCGTTCAGTGGCTCGACTGTCTCATCCTCCTGAGTCTTGTCCATGTCTGTTGTGTTTGACCACTGCTGCCTTTTTTATTTTCCAGCGCTGGCGATGTAGCGTAGCCGAGAAGACTACGGTCCTTAAATGGGCCAAAATTCAAATGTCCAAGCATTGGCTCGCCACCGTTAATACGTCATCGTTAATTGCGTTATTTTTTTTAACGTGTTAAAATGCGGCGTAATTACTTATTTAATCAAAGTTAACGCGTTAAAATGACAGCACTAATTATAACATTTTGTTTAAACTCAACAGAAACCTGATGACCGGACTAATCAATAATATCATAACAGATTCCTGTGAAAGCACACGACGAATCCAAATCAACCTGATTGCCAAGTAAGATTTTACACATACAGTATGAGGAATTTGTTTTAGTGAAGATGATCACCAGTAGAGAAGAACCAAGTTTAATAGAACCAGGACACCGCTGGTCTCAAAGCTTTAACAAGGAGGAAAACTCTTGAAAACTAAGCGAGGGGGCAAAATAGAAACCTTGTAGAGAATCAGTTTTTGAAGAGATCCTCTCCCAGTACTGCCAGAATGTACCGAGGACTGGGATTACAGATTAGAGCAGGGGTGGGCAAACTTTTTGGTTCCTGGGCCACAATGAGTTCAGACAATTGACAAAGGGGGCAGAATAGGAGCAGATAGGTGGCATGCTATGCTAACCGCTAGATTAGACCAATAGAATGGCGCGCTACATTTTAAACAAGCGCGCTAAATGTTACATCAAGAGTGTTAAGTTTCAAATCTAGTGCGCTAGGTCTGAAATCTAGTGCGTAAGTGCTTAAAAACGTGTAATTAGCAGCACAAGGTTTAAAATCTAAGCACTTGATGTAACATTTTGCCTGTTTTAACATCTAACACGCTTGTTTACGTGCCAGTATTGGCCCGATGGCTTTCCATATCTGTGCACGCTGTTTATTTTGACACCACGCACATCACGGAGACACACACATTTTAATGGGAGCAGTTTTGTTGTATTCTCAACAAAGCCAATATATCCAGAGTGCGCCATCTAATGACAAAACATCAGAATTGTTGGGGAAATAAAACTAACATGGTTTATTCATTTAATTTCTCCAAGTTCAGCGGGCTAGATTAAAATGTTTAACGGGCCGCATGTGGCCCGCGGACTGTAGTTTGCCCATGCCTGGATTAGGTCATCCACATCAGGGGTGAACTAATAATGGTCCACCAAACTTGAATAAATTATGAGCTTGGATTCGTCCTGCATTTTCAGCGTTCCCAATACAGTGGGTAGAGTAGCCCATCTTTGTGTGTAGCACACTTAGAACTTACAGAGTCGTGTTTCGAATTCAAATGTCCAATCGATTTAGGCCTGTTTTCTACATTTTTTTTCTCGAGCTGGTTTCGTCCACATGTCGTCTCCTCTTCGTGTTTCAATTTTGGCTTTATGTAGCATCACATGGATCATGTTTGTGGAATGCAGCAGATGGAAAATGAGTCTATAGGTCCACAGGTTGGGATAGGAGTACAGATGGAATCGGCTGAGGGTCCGAACATGAGTGGGAGATCCACCATAAGAATCTGGAACAGTCCTTGCTCTTCCACAGAGGAGTGTGTGTGTGTCGGTGGGAAGTCTGTGTTGTGTGTAGAGGTGAAAAACTGGGTCGCCTAGAGAAGAGGAGAGAAGCCAGACCTGTTTTATCTCAGCGTGAGGAGAGAAACAGGGACAGGGGTCTTTGAGGGGACAAGGCCAGGCCCGCTGTTTTGTGGCAGTGAGGAGGAGGGTATGATGAAGCTGCTGCAGGCCTGGAGGTCTGCCTGTCTGTCTGGGAGCAGTGCTCTAGGGGCTAACTGATTAGCCCATAATTTGAAGGGTGTCTTGAGGGACCGGCCCCCTTTTGTGCCCACCGCATTCAGACCTCAGAACCCCTTGGGAGGCTGGGCTTGGTGCAACAGGACCCTGATGAACACGCACACACATTGACATGCATGCTTAAGAAATGATGGATAAGCAGACGAGAGGATTGAGAACAGGAAGAGATGATTTAAACACAGCACGAGAGGCCTCCCCTCACACTCTGGACTGTGGCGCGGTGGGAGGAATGGATTTTAATTTTACACGATCAAACATGAGGAACACAAACTACTTCCAAAAAAAAAAAAATTATAGGTCTCATCCAATGCAAAATGCCTTTTTTGTATCATATGCACGAAAACAACTACAATTTTGGGTTTGGAACATTATTAAACAATGGTTACAAAATCTTACTGAAATATAAAGCTGAGTGAACTTCTCTTACTAGTCGAAGGAGTAGGAGATGAACGGAGAATGTTATCGATATCGCTAACAGGGTCATTACTCTACCAGGCACATGCTTGTTGTCACATCGGTAGGGGTTAGAAATTCAGTTCCAATTTTTTTGCATAGTCTGATACAGTATCACTACCCTGACATATCAGCCTGTTTCTTTCCCTCAATGGACACAGTCTGACCTCCTTCCTTTCCCCCGCATTTTGACGAATCAATGTTTAATTTTCTTTTCAAGCTATATTAATTGAACATTTTATAAATTAACAGACATACAAGTAACATTCCACGTCCCTAGAGCTAGCTTATGCAGCCGAGGATCTGACCGCCAGGGTCCCCGTCGTTGGCTGCCACCCATCTCCTTCTTTACCCAACCCCTATGGCCCCTCCTGCAGGTGGGAGTCCACTGGAAGGGCGTCCCATGTCCCCTCTTTGGGCTGAGGCCGGCTGGGCCCCATGGGTAAAAGCCCAGCCACCAGGCACTTGCTCTCGTGCCCCACCCTCGGGCCTGGCTCCAACGGGGGGGTCCAGGTGACCCGCGTCCGGGCAAGGGCAACTTGGCCATGCTTGATCGCTTCGAGCCACGCTTTGTCTGGCCCCTCACCTAGGATCTGTTTGCCTTGGGAGACCCTACCAGGGGCATTAAGCCCTGGACAACATAGCTCTTGGGATCATTGGGGCACACAAACCCCTCCACTACGATAAGGTGGCGGCTCAAGGAGGAGGACGAGAGGAGCCAGATGGGGTGGTTTGGGCATCTGGTCAGGATGCCCCCTGAGTACCTCGCTGGTGAGATGCTTCGGGGACGTCCCACCAGGAGGAGCCCAAGAGGCAGACTGGCTAATAACCAAGTAAAAAGACCCATCTACTATAGAGCAAGCGAACCCCAAAGCAGTGAGGTTCTATTGTTTCCACAGAGTAAAAAAAAAAAACAGTTTGATGTGTCAGGCTAATTATCTGTGGTGTGGAGCGCAAACACAAGCAACACAATGAGACGATGGCAAGGCATTGACCAATATGCCTCCACATGCTCTGTAAACATGTGACCTTGACCTCCAGATATATGACCTTGAAAACAAAATCAGTTAATCAATAATAGATATAGAGTAACTGTGGGCAGTTTTATTAAATTCCTGTAGCAGGTGGAGGATTTTATTGCATGGTTTTTATAGCTTTATTCTGAATGTTTTAAATTGTCTTAATTATTTTATTTACTTCAACTGCTTCTAAGAAGAGGTGCGCATTCCCTGATTGCTTTGTGAGAGGCAGCTGGGGGTAGAAAAGAAAAGAGCCAGAGCAGAAGCAGGGAGCCCTCCTGTTGGACCGTAGGCTGGTGGCGTGGTGGTGTCTCAGCCTGCATACCACCGTGTGGCGAGGGCTACCCCTGAAAAGAGACATGGGGTGTCCTTCACAGTTCCCACTGGGTAAGAAAATCCTCGCAGTCTGCAGTCCAGATGAGTGGGTCCATAAAGGGCAGACCCGGAACGAGGTTGTGCCAGTGGGATAAACCCCTATATGTGAATTATTTTAAGGGCTGCCATTTTAGTGTATTTTAATACATGTTAAAACAGTTTTATGGTTCTTGCCTATGCTTCTCTGGTGCTCTCCGCCCGGTCCTGAACCGGCAGTCTGGTCGCATTCCCTTCAGAGGTTAGGGATATACTGCATTCACAAAAGTGTTACAGAAGCACAGACAGCCAACTGCTTGATGCTCCTTACATTTTTTTTGGCCAGAGATGTAATAATAAACAGAATTCAAGAATATATTTCTTTTTTTACCAAAAGATGGACCGTTTTCAGAAAAATGACCTAATTACATTTATATTCCATTTGATAGAAAGAGGTTAACTATGCACTTTGTCGGGCATTTTATTTAAAAAGGGAGGCAAATAACATTGTTATTTGTACATTTTACAATTAAAAAAAAACTCAAAACAAATGTAAACGTCAAAACAGAGAAAATGAAGATGTCTGTTCTCGCCTGAACTAATTTCATTTGATTATTTCAATAGATCCACATTAGCTGTAACTATGGCAACCACTACTCTACCTGGGGTCAATGACTTTAGATACAGGTATACTGTAATTACATTTACATTAATAAAATCATCATAATGATTGAATACAGCAGCTTATAAGAGACAGTGAAAACAAAACAAGTTTTGAAAACCCCCAATTTAAAAAGACACGTATTTGCTACGTTTTTTTGCTTTTAAAATCTAATGTTCTTCATTTTAATAAAATATGGTAACTTGTTCCACCGAGCTGCTGTCCTGTAAAGAACTTTTGCACAAGAAAAGGAAAATTGATTTTACTCCTCGTTTGCTGTCTGCTGAAATGACTGTGTCGATCAATCACACTAATGATCCGAGAATATAATAACAGAAAATTTCTTGTTGCTGCATAAATTGTAAAAAACATATATCAAAATAGGCAAGCAACTTTGTATGTAACTTTCCATCAACCAGCAGCCAGGACAGTCCGATGAAGAACATTAGGTGAACATCGCAGAACCAAATGTGCAGCTTTGTTCTGCAGGATAGAAGCTTCGCAATGTCTTTCTTTGCAGCACCAGACCAAACCACCGAGTCTTTATCTCAGCCATTAATTTATAAAATTCTGTGATTCCCATTTCTAGCGTTAAAACAAGGCTGTATCATAGAGATATTTTCATACGGGACAGTTTTAAACTGTTTATGTGTGTAACATGATGACATGCCGTTCTGTTGTCTTCTGCTTATCCTGGGTTGGGTCGCGAGGGCAATAGCCTCAGATACGAAGCCCAGGTTTCTCTCACCCCTACTGCATCCTCCAGCTCACCTGGAAGAATCCCGAGTCATTCCCCAGCCAGCTGTGAGACATGGTCTCTCCAACAGATCCGGGGTCTGCCTCTTGGTCTCCTCCCAGTGAGACGTGCCCGAAACACCTCACAAGTGATGTGCCCCGGAGGCATCCTGACCAGATGCCCGAACCACGCCATCTGGCTTCTCTCGACCTGGAGGAGGAGCAGCTTTACTCCCAGCTCCTGCCGGATGGCGAAGCTCCTCACCCGATCTCTGGGTGAGAGCTCAGCCACCCTGTGGAGGAAGGTCATTTCAGCCGCTTGTATCAGCGATTTCATTCTTTCGGTCTTCACCCACAGCTGGTAACCATAGTGAGAGTAGGAACGTAGATCGACTTGTAAATTGAGAGCTTTGCTTTTCGGCTCAGCTCTTTCTTTACCATGACGGATCGATGCAGCGTTTTAGTTATTGCTGAGGCTGCACCGATCCGTCTGTTGATCTCCTGCTCCATCCTCCCCCACTCATGAACAAGACCCCGAGATACTTAAACTCCTCCACTTGGGGCAGAACCCTGTCCCTGACCTACAGAGGGAACCCTTTTCTGGGTGAGGACCATGATGACATGCTTCTACTTCAAATTGTGAAATAATTGTCGTCTTCAGCTCCACGTAAAGTCATGTGAACTGTTTGTTAAAATCTCCAACTTTCAGCATTTACTTTCTAACATATTTTATGCATGTTGATTGGTTTTAATTGTATTTGTAAAAATTAACCAATTTTAAAAAAAAATTAATGAGCAGAAAGAGGACCATTTGAACAAAATGAGGAAGATGTGTTCCAGCAAAAGAAGAAAAACAAACCTCACATGTGTCAGCATCACGGCTGCAGATGCTTTTATCTGCACCGATAACAACGGAGCAGGTACAGATCTGCATATAGAAAAGCACTAATGTACATCAGGACCTAAACGACTAGTCTTACGACACGTTATCAGAGCGATCTCATCAGAGCAGCTGTCCTGATCTGGTTATTTATGCCCCTGCTGTTAAACAATAAAAAACTATGATAGGAATCATAATCAGGAACAATTGATTTTATGGCTCCGTGTGAAAAACTTGGTCCATGTTGTTGTTCGAGGTTTTAAAAAAGACCTCTATAACCTGAATACATCAAGTTTGAGAAGAGAACTTTTTTTCTGTGTGTTTAAAACAAGTTTACAATGTTTTAATTTTGTATCAAACATCTGGTGTGTCATCACTATTCGGATTTTTTGTCCATATTTGTCAGAATCAAATAGTACCTCTCCATGGCAACCATCAACCCCCTCAGCCTCTGGAGCTTTTCAAGGTGCAGCGTTGCTTAATATGACCTATAAATAACGGGTACATAAGTATCTGATAGCGGTATTGTAGCGGTATTAGCATTAGCCGTGACATACATGTCCCAATCAGCATTCAAGGTTAAAGTTCACAAGTTATTGGTCTTATTTTACGTGTTGAAACAGCATGTGATGAACTGTACGGACTGGTCACACCCTGTAGGATTGGTCCATCTTACAGTTTGTCCATAAATGATAAATTATGGCCAAAATGTTTTAGTTGAGTTTGGTGTTTATGTATATTTGTTGGGAAAAAAAAAAACGAAGAAGTTTCTTGTTAAACTGGTGTTCGTCACGGCTATAATTAGAACAAAATATTTATTGCTGGTTGTTTAAAGCAAAGACACTGTTATTTATCCGGTAATTACAGGCACTAAAGCTCAGCCCTGCTTTGTTTTCCTTGTGTTGTTTGGCCATTGCCATGACACAGCGTGGGTCTCTACGGTCAACAAGCGACTCGCAATCTTCCATTAGATCAGACGCTATTAGTGCAGAGAGGAGTCGCTGAGCAAACAGCCTCCCTGCCTTTAAAACCGAGTTATCTAATCTAGTAAACAGGGATGAGCTGGACTTTGGAGTTCACAGACAGACAGCAGAGTGTGTCCACGAGTATTGTTTGTAATGAAACGCCACTCAATCCTCAGACGACTCTTCATTGGTCGGTTCCCGTGACGAGGCTCACCTGGAGCTTTACGAGCAGCGATCAGATAAGAGATCTGGGAGGGTCTTTGTTGAAGGTCAGATAACGTCTGGTGCTGATGATCAGGGATGGTCATCAAGTCTATCAGTCAGATGCGCTTCAGTGGATTTTTAATGGAACAAAGAGACAAACTTCCTCCTCATTAACCATCACTGTTTGCTCCCGACTCATCATGTTCACTGTCTATAGGTTCAATGTTTTATTGCTCGTGCCAGTAGCAGATTGTCCAGAGGAGAACCACTGGTTACTCGTTTTAAATAAAATCTTGATGTTTTTTGCTTTCGACACTCAGAGCCCAACGTTTTCCATTTTTTTTTCTGAGTCATTTCTTATTCCATCCCGCTCTCATAAAAACAAGCAAAAACACAAACAAACTTTTGTTGTGAAGTTTTCTCAAAAGGGGAGGGCCTTTTCTGCACGTGGCTAGACGCATGGTTGGTCCCTCTTGCACAGGTTTTGTGTGTTCCTATGCTGAAAGTGTACAGACACCTGCAATGTCTGGTGTGTCATTTGGAGCTGGAAAGGATCTGGTACACCTAACGGGAACATGGTATGCTCATTGCCTGTAGAAAGGTGGACCTAGAGTAGATCTAGAGGGTGTGACCCATCGCATTTGGCAACCTCCAACCAAACCAATTCAATCACAATTTTCTGCCTTCAGATGCCTTCACTCCACATGCGGCAAAGACAGATGTTTTGCATTTTGTTTGCCGTATTCAATTTAACTAGCAGACGAACTGCAACCATGTTCTTGACACACAGCAAGGATGAGCTATGTACCTTGTTGCGTTCAATGCTTCTGCAAGTCAACTTTTGCTGCATGGCAGGATTTTACCTGCCAGACAGAAAGCATCCCAAATTTGTCTGCCCGATGGTGATGCATGCCTCCACAGGTTTTACATGTACTTTACATGTTTTGCCCTACATTTGGCATCATGTTTAAGTTATGGAGCTTTAATTTTACAGTCATTGGTCCAGTGTGCGTTCCCATGGCAACCACCTTGTAGAGAATGAGTTATAACAATAACTAAAGAGAATAGCACCAGGATGGTTATGTGAAAACAATAAGTATTGTTGGACTGATTTTTAACAATAGCTGCTGATGGTAAAAATTGGAAGCTATTTTCAGTAAGTAACAGCTTCCAGGAGCAAATCTAGGGGGGGAATGCGGGCGCACGATCCCCCTTAAGGTCCACGAAAAAAAAAGTGTTCTTACTACTTTAATTATTATAAACTTTGGGCAAAATATGCACGAAAATTACTTATTTTTCAAAATGTTCTGGGAGGGATGCCCCCAGAGCCCATACACTGGCGAGTTTACAGACTCTGGGGGCACCACAGGTGCTCGTTTTGTCTATGACCCCCTCCTTTAGAAAATTCTGGATTTGCCCTGGCTTCTGAGTTCCATCTCAAGTCCATAAGCTCTGAGGCTTTTTGGAGCCAGAGGCTACTTCCTATTTGGTACTCTCATAAAAGCAACTTGAAACGTCTAGGTTTCTATATCCCGTTTTTGGATCCACCTCTAACATCTGGGTAAATTTGCATTAACAATTGCACTTGCACCTGGTATCATACTGTTTCCCATCTGCTATGTCCTCTGCTCCCAGTCCACTGTATTGCTATGGAAACGTCAAATTATCTACTGGATAATTTATGGGTAATTATGGAGAGATGTCTTTGTGTGTTTCAATTTCTTTCTGGTTTGTATTTTTTCTTTCTCAGATGACCTTGTGTTAATATTGTGAAGCTTAAAATTGTCACTACAACAAGTTTTTGTGGTTTAGCAACTTTATCCTCTCACTCTGTTTTCTTGGGATCATTTCTTCCCTTTTCATTTCAATCTTGTTCTTCTTCACTCTCTTCTAGATGCCTTTCCCGGCTGATTTCAGGCAAGAGGCAGGGTACACCCAGAGCAGGTCACCAGTCTGATGTGAGGCCACACACACAACCATACACATACACTCATTCCCAGGGGAAATTTTATTGTGGCCAGTCTTGGGTTCTTTTTTAACAGTTTGAAAAAATAAAAGTGTGAAATAGTCATCAAAATGATTTTTTACACACAACACCAAATATGTAACACCCGTTTTTATGTTTTCAACATTTTTCTGCTTGGATAACTTTTCAAATTGCAATCACATTCTTCTTCTGCTTCTTCTTCTTTCGGTATTTCCCTTAAAGGGGTCGCCACAGCAAGTCAGTTTCTTCCATATCCATATCAGTTTCTAACCCTATCTTCTGCATCCTCTTCGGTCATAGTAACAACTATCTTCATGTCTTCCTTCACTGTATCCATGAACCTCCTCTTTGGTCTTCCTCTAGTCCTCTTTTCTGGTGGTTCCAAACCCAGCATCCTTCTTCCGATGTACTTTCTCTCTCTCCTCTGCACATGTCCAAACCATCTCAGTCTGGCCTCTCTGACTTGTGAGTGAGAGGATAAAGTTGCACACCTCTAACATGTGCTGTTCTTCTGATCCTGTCCATCCTGGTCACTCCCAGAGAGATCCTCAGCATCTTCATCTCTGCTACCTCCATCTCTGTTTCCTGTCTTTTTCTCAGTGCCAAACAGCATGGCAGCTCTCACCACGGTTTTGTACACTTTTCCTTTCATTTTAGCCGAAACTCTTCTATCACACATCACACCTGATACTTTTCTCCACCCGTTCCAGCCTGCATGCACATGTTTCTTCACCTCTTTTCCACACTCTCCATTGCAATTGCATTCATTTCTGATTTTTTCAAAGAAAAAAACTTATCAGAACTCAATCATTTAAAAGATGTATTTTTATTCTTTTGAACATAAATGGATTTCTCTCAATCCGCAGGAACCCCATTTCCTCCAGATTCACTCAACACTGAACTTGATTGTCCGCCTTTGTTATATTTACACCCTAAAGTTAGAGAAACATCTTTCAGAACAACCACGAATGCACAAACAAGAATGTTAAAACTGGTTAAACCCTTTCTGATCCATCCATTTATCGACTCTACGTTTTTTACACATGGGTGTGAGATTAGATCACCAGACATCTTTAATACTTGTAAAGGAGTATTTTTTTAAAGCCTTCATAGCAGGTGTAGTTACATCTGGTTCGAGGTGGAATCAACAGAGTGTTGAATTTTCATCTTCCACAAACCAACACAAAAGTTTCCTGTTTTTTTCATTTTCTGAAAAATGAAGTAACCAATAAAAAAAATTAAAAACATCTAAAAAAAAAAAAGAAAGAAAAAGTCTTTGGTGAATTACATAAAAACATAGATGTTAAATTTATGCTTTTAAAAGAAATTTTGTTATAATTAGGGCCCACCCATTTTTTTGGTTGGCAAATTGAATTAGCCAATTTTATACTCACGAGAGAGAGTACTCTGTATCGGTCCGCTGCTAGGACGCTGCATCAGATGCTCTGGAGCTCTGCCATCTGGGAGGAGCTCTGTGTCAAGCCACTCCTTCTCCAGGTTGAGAGGAGCCAGATGGGGTGGTTTGGGTATCTGGTCAGGATGCCCCCCGGGCGCCTCGCTGGTGAGATGTTTTGGGCACATCTAACTGGGAGGAGACCAAGAGGCAGACCCCGGACTCGCTTCTCTGGAAAGACTATGTCCCACGGCTGGCTAGGGAACGACTTGGGATCCTTCCAGGTGACCTGGAGGATGCAGGTGGGATGAGAGAAGCCTGGAAAAGCCTTCCCGACTGAGGCTGTTGCCCCCCAACCTGGCCCCAGATAAACGGAAGACAATGAAACGGAACGGAACAATGAGACATCAGTAAAGGTGCAGATGGTCTATTTATCAAACACTCAGATGGAGATACACCACCATCTGAAATCAATACAAAGTATAGGCATCGGACCTGCATGGAGGAAGAAAGCAGAAACAGACCTTTTTCATCTTGTCCCTTACTTAATATATGTTTTCTTTTTATTATCTTTGGATGCAGTTGAAGCAGTTAAAGTTAGCCATAAAAATTGATAAAAAATCTTCCAAAAGAACTTTAATTGAACAATTTGAAAATATAAACAACAAAATTTAAATAGTGCTTCAAAAAAAAAAGTAAACACATAAGACATCAATTTAGTTGCTTTTGTGTCTGTATTTATGAGGTAAATATGAATCTTATGAATCTTTGAGAGGATCGTGGGTCATAAAGAGGTTTTACTATGAGGACATGATTTTTTTAAAGACTAGCTCTGTATCAGAATAAAAAATCCCCCTGAACTTGGGTTCATTTTATTGCCATAAAATCATGTTTCCTGCAATCTTCCTCTTTGTTTTGCTTTCTCATCTTCTCCAGCTCTTCCTCTTCCTCCTCCTGCATAGCTGAGAGTCAGAGTCCAGGCTTGGCAGGCTGTGTTTGCGGATCCTGGCCTGTTCAGCCTGCCCAGCGTCACCATAAGTGACTCTGACAGCCCACCGCACAGTTATTAACTGTGATCCGCCACCACAGGGCCTGGGTAGGCCGCGCCGAGGGGAGGGTCCAGCAGGGGGCTCTGGTCCAAAAACAAAGACTGCTTTCACCTCCGTGCTCCTCTGGGTACACCCCCCTGACCTCTGTGCCCTCACTGATACATATTTAGATGATTCAAAGCACCTCTTTAATGTGGAGGATTTTATAAGACACATATGTAGACGCTGCCCATGGACTTGTGGCTTTCATCCATATAGGTGGTCCGCAGCATTGTTAGTCCTGCGATCGCCCTCCTGCAGGATGTGGGTGACCGGAAAGCTTTCAAACAACAACACAACACAGGTCATTAGAAAGCTGAATCGGGAGAAAAATAAATAAATTCCCAAGATGGAAGGAGAAAGAAGGAGGAGAGTGAGATCTATAATGACAGTTGACTATGTTTAGTCCTCAGAAAGGATTGGAATAAACAGCAGCTCATCGCAGCTAACAGGAGGGCTTTAAGTCGCTGAATCGAAAACCCCCGAAGCCACTTTTCCTGCCCACATCGGCCATAATGAGAGCCCCGACATTCAATTGTTGAATAGTTGAGGCTTTTCCCTTTGAGGTGACTGGCTTTAATATAGAAACACGACACACACAGTGGAGCAATAGACGTCCCCAGCAGTGTTCAAAGCTGTGGCAGGACAACGATACGGCTGACATGCATTATTCCCGACAAAAGCTATCCTTTGTTTGCTTTATACTCAGATCCCACAAATTGCAGGCTTTGTCCATCAACATTTCTTATTTCAAGCTTTTTTCTGTGCTTACTCTTGCTCCCCCTGACATGCACTGTCCTCCTCCGGCATCATAGAACTGATAACCACAATCCTGTTGTTTTCACGTGTTTCACACAAGTGATTAAAACCACCAACAAATTCATTTCAAACTTTTTTTCCCACAGAAACCCAGAAGAAAATTTAGATTTTCAGTTTAATATATTCTGACTTGTCGTTTTGACTCTTTAAATCTGTCATTCAGCTCAAATCGAAGCACAAATTTTAATCGCAGTGAGACACAATGAAGACGTTGACAAACAAAAACAAAAAATAGATTCTAGACCGGTTTATTCTTCTCGTCATCAGGCTACAGAGCCAGATTACCAGCCTCATTTCACATGTGAGGTGATAAAGTTTATCAAAAAAAGAGGATCAACAAGTTTATCCTGATGGGAAATGTCTTTTTCTTCCACGAAGATGTTTGAATTGAAGAAGCTCCATTCCGATGAACAAACATCCGCAAAAAAACGAAGTCGAGGTTTTTAAACAGAATAAGAAAAAATCTACCTTACTTCTGAAACAAGAGGGGGTTCATTGGTAGGCGGTGTACACCCTGTACAAGTCACCAGATAGATGTTAATTATACTGTATCTATAAACAGATATCTAGTTATAAGCATAGATCTATATACATGCATCTATTCATACACATTGATTATGCAGTGATGTTCCGTTCTGTCGTCTTCCACTTATCTGGGGCCGGGTCTTGGGGCAACAGCCACAGACGGGATTCCCAGACATCTCTCACCCCGACTGTAACCTCAAGCTCACCCGTAAGGATCCTGAGACGTTCCCTGTCCGGGTGTGAGACATAATCTTTTCAGTGGGTCTGAGGTCTGCCTCTTAGTCTCCTCCCAGTGGGACGTGCCCGACGCACCTCACCAGTGAGACGCTCGGGAGGCATCCTGACCAGATGCCCAAACCACCCAATCTGGCTTCTCTCAACCTGGCAGAGGAGCGGCTAAACACAGAGCTCCACCCACATGGCAGACATCGGGTGAGATATTCTTACCCGTCTTACCGTCATTTTGCCCTTGGTATGATGTGCGATTGATAATCTTATAAAAACCCAAATACACAATCGTTTGAATTCCATCAATGTGTGTTTATGAGAAGCTTGTCTCAGATGTTTATAAGAATTTTTTGTGAACCATGAAAACTCAGTTTTTATGTGAAAAGTTCCAGGGTTTGTTGGAAATGCAGCCAATAAAGTTTTTTCTTAATGTGAGCAGCCAGTGACATGTGTTTACCTCAAAATAACGACAATGATTGGCTAAAAAGTCTACTTCACTAGCATCGTGAGTCTGGAAAATAAAATGGAAAAAAGGAAACCAAACATGATCAAAGTGATCTATTTTAGACACTATTCAACACTAGAACAATCCTACAGCTTGAACACTCAAAGTTATTTTCAGTTATAATGGATGTCCAATAATTTCCCTCAAATTCTAATAATTTGATGTCGTTGGTTTGATATTCCTACAGTTTTTACGTTGCGACACAAATCAATGGGCATTTGAATTCATGATTTTTAAAGCTAATTTAAAACTTAGTGTAGGTTGTTAATTATTCAATTTTATTTAAATATGAAGCCTTTTCAGCAGTAAATATATCATTTGTAAAAAAAAAATGTTATTTCTACTCATAAATTCATATGTTTGCACTTTTCATTTCCATTGAGTTTTATTTTGTAACAACATTTATGTTTGAGCACTTTTTGCAACCGTTCCACTTTTTTTTTAACACATTGTTTTTGTTTAAACGATGGTTTGACAAAAAATGCCCTTGGCCTGATCAAGTCAAAAGTATTTGACTTGATTAAAAGATTAACAAAATACTTTGAAAAAAGAAAAAAATCTAGTGTAAATTTTGCAAAAATTAATCTAGTTTTAATGTCAATTAATCACATTGATATTATAAAATTTATTAATTTTACAATATTAAAATTGTAAAATTTTATCGAAGAACGTTTGATTCATTCAAAGTAATGTCATGAAGTTCAATAATATTTTGAAAGCAGTAATATTCTAGATACAATAACTTACATTTTTCTCAAAGCAACTATTAATATACAATCAAGAATCAAGAAAATAATGTCGTAAAGTATAAGAGTAACTTGCCCAATTGTTTTTATTTGTGTATTTAAATCCATCTGTTGGACCGCTGAAGTTTCAGAGAGCCACAGAAATGATATGTAGGCTTTTATTAAATGAGTTTCTGCCTGAGTTTAAATATTACAATATGTCATAATACGGTGACTATAATATTAAAAATAGCATGTTTGACTGTATCCTTAGACGAAAGCCTTTACTGCGCTTTGAAAGAGTCGCATCTCGATGTTCGAGCCTATATTTCTGACTCTGAGCAAAGACCTTGAACCCTCTTAAAAACCGCAGCATTAATATTTAAGTGTGTTTTCATCCAACGACGAGACGTTAAACAGAAAATTTCCAAATTCTGTCAAAAGCTGAATGACTTTTAGGAAACAGCTAACAGTTTTCTGCTTTGAGTAATGCCTCGTTGAAAAGGTCAGGCATCATTAAGCCAGCACACAGCCGAGCCAGAGCAGGTCAAAACAGCCGATGGCGCCACCACATACACACACTCACTCACACACACACACACACACAACGTGGATTGCTCAATTACCCTCTTGTAGCCAAAGCCTCTCTTAACCCTGCTGCTGTGCTTAGAAGTCTTTAACTTCAGGGTCAAGTGTGATCTCTGTGCTTATCTACTTTACAAACTGCCGTGTGCAGATGTGCACTTATATTACACATTGACCTCTGAGAGGAATAAAAAGTGATTTATTCACCGTCCCCATCGAAAAAGCAATGCTGCCCTCATGTGCTCTACAATTTGTAATTACAAGTGGTTAGGAGATATTTGTGGGTGGCTGGAGAATCCCCAACATAATTCACTCCGGCCTTCACTGTGAGAACCACATCTCAGAGCGGGCCACCATATCTCACCACACATGCTGGATTCTCCATGCTGACTGAATCCCTGAAATGTTCATGATGGGCCACACGTTCATGTGAAAAAGCAAGGAAGCTCAGAGAGTTGCTTATTTTGGGTTTTGAGGAGAACGATCACTCTAACTATAGTTGATGATCTCATTTTGGGTGAGCAGACAATCAGCATTCTATTTTCAATGGTTTAGATTATTATCCTTTCCCATCAATACAATTATAACAAAAAAAAAACATAAATTATTGGGAAGACGTGAGTAAAAGAAAATACCTAATAAAACCCAAAAGACCTCATTATAAATTTTCTTTCACAGTCCTCAGACATTTTACTTCAAACTTTGTCACATATTTAAGTAAGGACAAAAAGTCACAGTTATAATTTGGCAAAATTTATTATTTTTACAACAATAAATGTTGTGAAAATACAAATAATAGTCTTCTTCTTTCGGCATTTCCCTTGAGGGGGCGCCACAGCAAGTCAGTTTCTTCCATCTAACCCTCTCTGCTCCATCCTCTTCGGTCACACCAACTATCTCCATGTCTTCCTTCACTGTATCCATGAACCTCCTCTTTGGTCTTCCTCTAGTCCTCTTTCCTGGTGGTTCCAAATCCAGCATCCTTCTTCCGATGTACTCTCTCTCTCTCCTCTGCACATGTCCAAACCATCTCAGTCTTGCCTCTCTGACTTTATCTCCAAAACCTCTAACATGTGTTGTTCCTCTGATCCTGTCCATCCTGGTCACTCCCAGAGAGATCCTCAGCATCTTCATCTCTGCTACCTCCATCTCTGTTTCCTGTCTTTTCCTCAGTGCCATTGTCTCCAGACCAATCAGCACGGTTTTGTACACTTTCCCTTTCATTTTAGCTGAAACTCTTCCATCACACATCACACTTGATACTTTTCTCCACCCATTCCAAGCTGCCTGCACACACTTCTTCAGCGCTTTTCCACACTCTCCATTACTCTGAACTGTTGATCCTCAGTACTTAAAATCTTCCACCTTCTTTATCTCTTCTCCCTGTAACCTAATAACAAAAATCTCTGTAATACAAACAATATTAAGACATTTTAAAAATGGTTTGAATCAAAATCAGAATCAGAATGCTTTTATTGCCATGTCAATGAAAAATATCAGAGACTAGGAACTTGCTTAGATACAATGTGCAAAAAAATAAAGTAAAATTGATAAAAATAAAATAAATAAAAATAATAATTTTAACAAAACTAAGAGTGCTCAGAAGAAAAAGAAAAGTAGTGCAATGTCATAGAAAATAATAAAGATAGTAAAGTGACAAGAGGGAAGTGACTAAGAGATGTGGGGATCCAAGTTATAAAGTATTCATTAGTCCAACGGCAAAAGGGAAGAAGCTGTTTTTGTGGCAGGACGTTCTGGTCCGAATGGACCAGAGCATCCTGCCTGAGGGGAGTCGCTCAAAAAGTCCATGTCCAGGGTAGGAAGGGTCAGCTGCTATCCAACCTGCACGCCCCCGAGTCCTGGAGACGTACAGATCTTCGAGAGATGGAAGGCTGCAGCCGATCACCTTCTCTGCGGAGCGCACAATGTGCTGCAGTCTGTGTTTGTCCCTGGCTGTGGCTCCAGCGTACCACACGGTGATGGAGGAGGTGAGGATGGACTCGATGATGGCTGTGTAAAACTGCACCAACATCTGGGCGGGCAGCTTGGCTTTCTTCAACTGCCGCAGAAAGTACATCCTCTGCTGGGCCTTTTTGATCAGGGAGCTGATGGATGGCTCCCACTTTAGGTCCTGTGTGATGGTAGTGCCGAGGAAGCGGAAAGAGTCTACAGTGGTGATGGGGGAGTCTGTCAGTGCAAGGGGGGTAATGGGAGCTGTGACTTTCCTAAAGTCCACGGTCATCTCCACTGTCTTCTGAGCGTTGAGCTCCAGGTTGTTGTTGCTGCACCAGGACACCAGCCGGTCTACCTACATCCTGTAGGCCGACTCATCACCATCAGAGATGAGCCCAATGAGGGTGGTGTCATCCGCAAACTTGATCAGTTTGACAGAATCATGGCTGGAGGTGCAGCAGTTGGTGTACAGGGAGAAGAGCAGGGGAGAGAGGACACAGCCCTGTGGAGATCCTGTGCTGATAGTCCGAGAGGTGGAGACATTCTTCCCCAGCCGCACGCACTGCCTCCGGTCTGTTAGGAAGTCAGTAATCCACCTGCAAGTGGAGTCAGGCACGTTGAGCTGAGAGAGCTTGTCCTGAAGCAGGGTAGGGAGGATGGTGTTGAATGCAGAGCTGAAGTCCACAAACAGGATCCTAGCATAGGTTCCCGGGGAGACCAGGTGCTGCAGGGTGAAGTGGAGGGCCAGGTTGATGGCGTCGTCTACAGACCTGTTGGCTCAGTAGGCAAACTGCAGAGGGTCCAGAGAGGGAGAGGTGAAGTGCTTGAGATGAGAGAGGACCAGGCGTTTGAATGACTTCATGACTACAGACGTAAGCGCTACAGGCCTGTAGTCATTAAGTCCAGTGATACGGGGCTTCTTGCGGACAGGAACGACGTTAGCACTTTAGAGATAGCAGATGCAAGTGAAGATAATGAACAGCAATTAGCAGTAGTGGTAAGAAAACAACAAGAAGTACAGAAAGTGATATTGTCCAAATGTTATGACCTATATTTGATATACAGTGACCATGCCTTCTGTCTTTATGAATTTATGGATGTTTTGGCATTGCTTGAGATGTCTATCCAGACTGTTCCAAAGTTTCACACAACGTAGAGACACAGAAAGTTTTTACAGCTAGTTTGACCAATCGTGGAAGATTCCATTCCATTATCTTTCACTAATCCGGGGTTAGATCACAAGAGCACGGGCTGTTTTACCCCTTTTTTACTGTGTGTACAGCAAATCAGCCTGCAGAACACAAAGGAATGCAGAAAACAATGTACTGTAGAAAATACAGCTGCAATTGTACTTTAAAAAGTCTGTGAAATATGAATCATCTGATAGCGAGAAACTACTTGTGTTTAATAAGGAATGTTTTTCACATGGCTGTCAGGAAAGTTTGGACCACTCCTACGCAACAGTAGCTACAGGAGATGATCAGATCCTCCTATCAACACGTCTCCCAGCTACTCTGAGGTGTTTGTCGTAAAAGATCTCAAATTCTGTCTGAAGACATTTCTTCAGATGGTTTGAGGTTTGTTCAGATGCAGTTTTCCCAACATAAACTGTGCAGCCAGATTACTTTTAAAGAGTAGAGGTTTTTACTTCCAAACCTTCCCAAGCAGGCTATTCTGGTTCAGTCTTCAACAAGAAAATATGGACCACACCACAACAATGAGAGTTTTAATGTGGTCGATGAGATCAAGATTGGGCATTTAGGGAAGTGTTGTGGTATTTTAGAAGGAGTAATTGGGTCAGTAGTGTAATTTGGGTTCATAGGATCTTCCCAGATCGCACCTGAAATATAGGGGTAACTTGTTGTGAAGCGGCTTTTACTAAACAGCTGGGTGAATACCAATTTATTGTAATTTTAAACTGGAATGCCTTTCAACTTAAATAAACAGACTGGAATGCCTTTCTGTTGAAAATATAAAAAGCTAGACATAATTAAACAGACTAAAGATGACTGAATGGCTTCAGACAGCTAAAAAGCTCTTCTTCTTTCGGCATTTCCTTCCAGGGGGCGCCACAGCAAGTCAGTTTCTTCCATCTAACCCTATCTGCTGCATCTTCTTCGGTCACACCAACTATCTTCATGTCTTCCTTCACTGTATCCATGAACCCCCTCTTTGGTCTTCCTCTAGTCCTCTTTCCTGGTGGTTCCAAACTCAGCATCCTTTTTCCAATGTACTCTCTCTCTCTCCTCTGCACAAGTCCAAACCATCTCAGTCTGGCCCAGCGTTGCCAGGTGTACGATAATTATCGTATTTGTACGATATTTTTTGTCCTCTGTACGATCAATAATTGTAAAAAATGCTCAAAATACGATAAACTGAACGTTTCTTGTCTGTGTAACTGTGTTGATTGTTTTCATCTGCCGCGACTGTTTGTCTGAGTTTTGTTTTTTTTTTTTTGTTTTTTTGTATTTTTTATAAACCCTGAATGCATCACGCTAAGAAACAGATGAATGATTGGCTGATAGTTCTAGTCAATCATTCTGGCTTGCGATTGGTAGGGGCGAGTAGCACCGCCCACACACTTATAAAGAGAAGGAACGTCAATTTGTTGAAAGTGACGGCTGGTCAATCTCTCTGATCATACTCTAGAGCAGGGGTGGGCAATTAATTTTTATCAGGGGCCGCATGAGAAGCCTGAATTGTGTCAGAGGACCACCAACTTTCTTTCATTGTAAAATACTTAAATATTTTGAATAGCTGGTACTGATAATCAGAAGAATAAAGCACTCTGTAAATATGTATATTAGGTTATGTCAAACTGTGCTCTATTGGTTAAATAAGAAAAACAATTATTCAACCAGTGCAATTTATTTTTTTAACTTGTTAATCTCCACAAACAATAACTTGTAATGCTTTCCACCTCATGTTACCTCTTCAGTGAGAATAATCCAGTCTGTTCTGGGCTTGAACATTGAAATCTGGTGGAAAATCTGAAGTGGCTATGGGAAGGACAGCTGAGAGGTGATTATCAGTCATAGAGGATCTATGTTTGGATTTGTTGAACTTCATAACTGAGAATGTCTGTTCACATTGATAGGTAGATCCAAAGAGGACTAGGATCCTCTGAGCATGCCTCCTCAGGTGTGGGAAGTTCTCCTCTTTGAGGGCGGAGTAAAAGTCCAGCAGTGAGACTGACTTGAAGTGATCTGCCAGATGTGTGTCAGACTGCAGATCACTTCACTTGGTGCATCATCCACACTGCAGTTGAAGGGAGAACAAACCATGTGCATTTCACTCTCAAGAGTTTTGAAATGGCCTTGAAAACTCTGCATGCGTGCATACGTAGCGACGTAACGCTTTTCAAAATAAAATAAAATTTCAAAATAAAAGTTAAAAGAAACGTTTAATTTTTTTTAACATCTGGCCAATCAAAAAGTTCTCCCTCAAAACTTTATGATTGGCCTCACGCGGGCCGGACAGGGGCGTGCAAAGGGCTGGATGTGGCCCGCAGGCCTTAATTTGCCCAGGTCTGATCTAGAGCAATGACCAGAGCAATGGTTGATTTTATTTTAGAAATCACAGGGGATTTCGGTTCCCTGTTAGGCGTTTTATACCAACACTGGTATCTCGCAACATTCAATAAATTAAAGTAAAAAATTTGTTGAACGTCAAGTTGTTGCGGGCTCGGAAATGAAAGCGTTCTGCTGATGCTGCAACATGGAACTGTTGGTTGGATTATCAGTTTTAAAAAAACAATACCAAAGAAAAAACGTCTCTTTTTACGAATTTTAATCTGCTTTTATTGTTCGAGTCTTTGTTTAACATGTTGTAGATGTATTTGTGCTCAAGCATTCAGAATGCTGTTAATCAGTTTGTAAAGACAAGCTGAGAAGACAACACACCACTTGGGTTTTGTGTACTGTAGATGTTGAGGTTAACATTAGAAAAAACTGATATTGATACATAAGTATATATATATTCTTACTTTCAGTCTTTCTTTATTGTCCCACCCCTACTGATTTCTTTCTCACTGCTCTACAAGTGCATGTAAAGGGTGTTGTTTAACAAGAGAGAGGCTAAACCTCATCAGTAGGCGTGGTCTTTAACAGGCGTACGATACTTTTTTGTAAAATACGATCATATTATGTCTTTTGTACGATAATCCAGCATCTCCCACCTGGCAACGCTGGTCTGGCCTCTCTGACTTTATCTCCTAAACTCTAAACATGTGCGGTTTCTCTAATCCTGTCCATTCTGGTCACTCCCAAAGAGATCCTCAACATCTTCAACTCTGCTACCTCCATCTCTGTTTCTTGTCTTTTCTTCAGTGCCATTGTCTCTAGACCAAACAGCATGGCCGGTCTCATCACGGTTTTGTACACTTTCCATTTAGCTGAAACTCTTCTTTCACACATCACACCTGATACTTTTCTCCATCTGTTCCAGATCTAGTTTGAAGATTCGAAACCTTTTAACTATTGTACTTACGTACAATTTGAATCTTTGGAAAAACAATTCAAAGATTCAAATTGGTATTCGAATCTTCGAACTATTGAACTAACTAACAATCCAAATCTTCTAAAAACAATTAAACATGGAAAACATTTCTTACACATCCAAACTCATTCCTAGAGCAATTACAATATGTAAGTTTATGCAGTAAAACATGCATTTATGCATTAGAACATGAACTACAAACCTTGGCAAAGGAATGATTAAGCCACTTGTTTTCTAACATCTACAATTATATCCAACTTTTAACAAAAGACATCTTATGTGTAACATCGCATGGGGTAGGGATTAGTAGGTTTGGGAACAATTGGTTTAACTGTTAGCAGTCTAAAATTGGTGCCTTAAAATTGTACATGCACTTGATTCTAATTGCGTCATTGAGCAGTTGTGTGAGAGAGCGTGAAAGGTGAGTGTGTGTGTTTCTTTGTACAAGTTGTATCGAGAGAAAGGGTAAATGGAGGGAGAACCAATTCTGCTTTAATAGTCACAACCAGAAGCACCCATCCAACAGCCCAACAAGGACCAACCGTTTGACCCAGATAGAGAGATAGATAGAAAGATTGATGATCATTATGTAAATTCTGGAGGGAAATGAAAAAAACTCAAAGTTTTACTTCTGGGTCTGTTTGTATAAATTTCTTCTGGACTGATGAGGGGTTTTTGGGACTAGAAAAATTAAAGAAACTTCTGATCAGAACACACTGATCGGGTCCATCAACATTGCTTTCTGAGTTTTGTTTTTGGTGAAGTAGGGGTTGGTTTACTTAAGTCTATTTCACACCTGTTTTTTCAGTTTTCTTAGTGGTGTCTTCCCTAATGTATGGGGTGGGGATGCTTCTGAGGGTGGACGGGATGAAGGAGAATGGGGTAAGCATTGAAGATTGCTTAGTAAGGATTGTGTGAGTAGGGTGACTCCCAAGTAGGGGTGTGCGATACCGCAAGTTTTGGTATCGATCCGATACCAAGTAAACACCAGACCAATATCGCCGATATCGATACCGATATTTAAATTTTTTTTAAATGACTATTTTTGCATCAAGGGTTTGGGTCATATGTATAATATGACCAAGTATATGTATAAACACAGGTTGGTAGGTAGATCCATAGAAGTGCCCAGTTACAAACAAATGTTAACTAATGTTAAAGATGATTATGTTGTACTTTTACAATTAGTATCTACCCGGGTGTTCTCTGGAAAATGGACTGTCGCTGTTAATCAGCGCTGCCTCTGGGAAACGGAAGGGGTCAGGGTTTTTTCCTCCGTTTCTGAAGTTTTTCTTTGGGGTGATTCTTTAATTTGTAGTGTTACCCCTATACTTAACAGCCTTTCTGCACATGGTGCCTCAAAGTACAGCCACACGCTATTTCTCTTTTTTCCATCTCTCTCTACTTTTACCGACTTGCGTTTTTTTTTTTGTTTTTTTTTTTTTTTTGTTTCTTGGACCCGAGTCGCTGAGTCATGTGACAAGTCAAAGCGAAAGAGAGGAAGGAGGGGCCGGGGCCACCTCGCTTTAGCATACAGGGGCTACACACAGCATTTACGCATATTTTGCAGACAAATCAGTTAGGTTAATTTAAAAAAAAAAAGAGAAAAAACGGAAGCAAAGTGCGAGGGGTAAAACTTCAATCCCAGTATCGATATTGTAGTTGGAGTATCGATCGATATCGATACTAGCGTTGGTATCGATATTATCGATATTAGGATTGATCCGCCCACCCCTACTCCCAAGATAGGTCGGCTGAATGATCAGGAGTTTAAAGTAATTTTTAAGTTCTGCAATGAAGTTAGGAGGACCCCAAACCCATTAAAGCTGTCCACGAAGTTTCGGGAGAAAGTTGAGGAAATTCTTCATGATAAGAGCTTGTCGGATGGCAACATTTTGGTATTTTGTTAAGTCTGATGCCCAGAGATCTAAAGCGCTGAAGATTAGGGAGCTGGATAGGCGTGCCGTATGGGCTGTGGTGCCAGGAGGTGATCTGGATTTTGCAAGACATCCAAAGACCTTATATGTGTTGCTACTGACATATCTGATGGTGAGCTATTTAAAAACTTAAAAGGAGGGTCGATTGTGTTCCTCAAAGATGAAGTTCTCCCTCAAAGGGTGACTGGGATTTTTGGCTTTCCAAGTTAGGATGTAAGTGCGCCCTTCTTTACGGTGTTACAGGTGCCAGAGATATGGGTATGTTGCTGCGGTTTGTCCAGCCAGTGAGAGGTGTCAGAAGTGTGGTGACGGGCACGATGGACTGCAATGTAAAAGTGACTGTGTTTAATGTTGTAACTGTGGGGTAATCATGTGGCGGCATACAGGGGATGTGTAGCCTTCATTTAAGCACAAGAAGTGGAGATTGTTAAAAAAATTGAAAACATATATGCAGAGGCTGTCTGAAAAGTTAAAGCCCAGGATGTTGGTAGCCAGGGCGCGTCACTGCCTGGGTTAATGGCGGTTGTGGGCAGAAACATTGATAGTCGTCTGATTCTAGATAAAACAGCGTTTCTTGCCTTTTTGGTTGAAGTATTGTGGGCAAAGAGACAAGTGATGTCCTCCAGTAATATTAAAGCTGTAGTAGCCAAAGAGGCGCAGTGGTTTTTGGGAGTTCAGGTCCCTCCAGAGTTAGCCCAGGCTAGGAGGGATCCTGAGGGTCTGCAGATGGGGTGTGTGGTTCTCCGGGGTAGGATAGTGTTTCGTGTGCTTCAATTGAATGCTCGTAGCATTGTTGCAAATGGACAGGAACTCAAATTTTTTTAACTGAGCTCAAAAATGTTCTTGACGTTGTATGTGTGCCAGAAACCCGGTTAAAACCTTGCTTGGATTTTGTTGGACCTGGGTTTGAGAGTGAACGGTGCGATCGGGTGGAAATGCCTGAGGTAGGTTAGGCGATTTTTATTAAAAGAGGAGTCCAACATCAGAGATTGTCGCTTAGCACACACAGTTGAAATGTTTGCCTGTGAGGGTTTGGGGTCCGAAGGGGACGTTCGCTGTTGTAAATTTTTATAATCCATGTTTGCGCCTTAGCATTGGCGCTTTGGATCCAGTTCTTCGGCGCTCCAGTGTTGTGGGTCAGAGATGAACACACATAATCTACTTTGGGGTGGTGGTGGTGTGCAGGACTTAAATGGAGAGGTTGTTTCTGGATTCTACTGAATTGGTGTGTTTGAATGATGGGCGGCCTACCAGGTTTGATATTAGAACGGGTAAGTTTTCTTGTATTGATCTGACCTTCGCGTCTCCGCTTTTGACTAGGAGGCAATTTGTTGAACTTTTTAAGTGTTTGTTTACCGTGTTTTTTGCAGACAACTTTGGTGTTGTCTGCGATGGGAAGTGATCACTTTCCAATTTTGTTAGAGTTTGGTGGTATTCTGTTAAGGGAGGAGCTGGGGATTTTCAGGCTTTTATAGATTTTAGTTGAATTAAGTGGGACGAATTGGTTCTAAGGTGTAATCTGGATCAGGTCACTACAGGTTCTGTAGAGGAATGGTCTGTATCCCTTTGTAAAGTTATTTCCCAGACATATCCCGCTGAAGGTGTATGTGTAGGAAAGGCTTAGTGTCCTGTGGTGGAACCCGGGATCTTATAGGCCTATTGCCTTGACAGCAGTTATTTGCAAGATAACGGAAAAAAATGGTTTACGATAGGTTAATTAGAAATGTATAGAAAATTTAGTGGAGTACAAAATGGCTTTCGGTGTGGCCGGAGTACAATGGATTCCATTATACTTTTGGAAGGCTGTGTGTACTAAGTGGGGAGTGGTAGCTGTTTTTCTGGACATAGAGAAGGCATACGAAATGTTGTGGCAGAAGTGACTTGTAATAAAGTTGTACAATGTGGGTATTCAAGGTCGTCTGTTAAACTGGATAAGAGTTTTTTTGAGTAATCGAAGGATTGAAGTGAGGGTGAGGCCCTGTCCGGGATCCAGCAGGTTGACAATAGAACAACACAGGGTAGTGTTATAAGTCCTGTACTTTTTAATGTAATGCTTAATGAAGTTTTTGACAGAGTGGGTCAGGGATTCGGGTTCTCCCTGTTTGCTGATGAAGAGACAATTTGGACGAGAAGTCATAATGTACCTTTTTTATGGAGAAAAATGCAATCTGTACTGAATAAAGTGGTTGAGTGGGTGGTAATGTGGGGGTTTAGAGTTTCTGTAGATAAGAGTAAATATATCATTTTTGGTAAACTCAACATTGGGTCAGGATCTTCAGGTTCTTGGGTGTCTACATTGATGAGCAGCTTACATGGATGGATCATTTTAGTAGGGTCATAGGTAAATGTGAAAAGGTTGTGAATGTCATGTCTTTCAGGGAATAGCTGGGGGCGGATAAGGGAACGTTGTTAACGATAAAATGTTCATTGATAGATTATGTTTGTGTTGTTTATTTATGAAGGAGCAGCTAAATCTAATCTCTATGGGCTAGACATTGTGCAGGCCAAAGCGCTTAGGGTCTTTTGTGGAGCGGTTCGGACGACTCCCATCCGGGCCCTACCTGTGGAGTGTGGGAAATGCCGTTGAGGTTTAGGAGAGAAAAGTCCGGCTCAGAATAACCCTGTGAGGAACGTATTGGAAGAGAGTTGCGAGACGGCTGAGGGGAGGGTTCTTTATTAAATCAGTGTGGAGGGAGAATCCTGACTTGACTTTGAATATGTCATTGAGGGTTGTTTGGCCTGTTGTCCCCTCTTGGCTGCTCCCAGACCCAGTAGTAATCTGGGCTTTAAGAGATAAATTTAGGGGACAAGGCAGGTGTAATCCTTTGGATGTAGTCGTTGGAGTCCTTAGGGACTGGGATGGGCACCTGTGGAACCTCCGAGTGGCCGAGCTGCTTTTGCAGTTTGTGTCCCAGAGATTGGATTGAATAGAGGCTGTCTATTCAGCCTCTATTCAATAAGGTTATATGATAAGGTTTCTGCTGAAGCTGTAGCCATTCTGTGTACGTAGGAGTGGGTATTAATAATTTTGATTCGGCAGCAGCACTGATGGCCTTACAAACTAGGTTCCTAAGATCTGGCATGACTGAATTTTTGCAGTTCGAGGTTACCTTAAGAAGGCAGATGTGGAAGAGGTGTCTGTTTCTTTTTTGTGGGTCCCTGCTCATGTTGAGGTGGTGGGAAAGGAAATGGTTGACTTACCGGCCCTGAAGAATTGTTATGTTAATACAGCATTTCTTTGATTGTTGATCGATGTACATGCTTATACGTACGTAAATGCTTGTATTTGCTTTAGTTACTGTTTTTTCACCCGCTTTTGAATCAACAACTGCAAATCAAAAATAACAAGAATAAAAATTAAAAAAATTAAAGAAAAAGCAAGTTGTGATCTTTGAGAAATTTCTGAATTTTTCTTTAAATTTGACCAAAGGATGAAGAAAACAGGCTACCTGCCAGATTACCATGATGCCACAAACTGCAAAATCCAATTAGAAGTAGGTCAAATTAATGATGATGGCTCGTTCAGCAGATATTTCTGTTGTATTGTACTGTATGTCAGTGTATTTGTTTCTCTTGACCCATGTTGGGGAAAAAAAATTTTACCCCATGAAATTAATTTAATCCTGAAAAAATTAGACATTATGATAAAGTTTCATCAGTCACATTCCTATTGGTAAAAGTGCTGACTTTCATTTCAGCAGAAATTACTCATCCCTTCACGTTCTGCTTTCCGTCCTGAACATGGAGCCAGTTTCGTACGAAATGCCAGGAAAGTGCATTTGAAAATCACCTACATCCTGAACCCCCCTTGTCTCTCTGTGATTTAGGATGTGGCAGAGAAAAATGCATCTGACTCGTTTATGGTTAGTTAACACGTAAGAAAGGCTTCATGTCTACCATTAAAGTACATTTAAGTAGTTACAGTTTGCTTCATAGTAACATGTGTTTTGCATTTTCTTAAAAAAAGAAAAAGACACCAATTCTTTATATCTTCTTTTTTTCCAACCGCTACGTGACAATGGAAAAGGTGAAGGGGAATGGTCTGTTCCCTATCTGGCAAAAGTATGATTAACTTCTGCTCGTGTGTACTCGTCAAAAGAGTCAAGCATGGTCACAAAATATGTGCTGCTGTGGTGAGCAAAGATAAATTTGGGCAATACCGACCCTACAGCAAAATTTTTGTGTAATCTGTAAATCTGTGCTGTCCTGCTAAATTTGCATTTTAAAGTGATGTCCATTAACGGAGGGGGAGGGGCTGCATTGAGGTTCTCATATCATTCTACAAAGGGTTTTTTGTACGAATTAATTTTTTTATGTGACTCATATAGTTTTTTTGCTTCCTGTTTTTAATATCTACATTGGAATAAATAATTCAAAATATTATTCTGACATACAGTGAAACACCATCGGCAGCTCCAGTTTTCCTTGAAAAATGTATGTATCTGAATTCTAGATTTACATATTGTCTGCTTGTGACATCCAGTTGATGAACAGAAAACTACAGATTATATTTGACTCTATGGCTCAATAAATGCAAATGGAATTTATGCCTGGGTGCTTCCTTCATCATTAGCCTTTCATTCAATTCAGTCATTTTCGTGCAATTAATTTGAAAAACAAAAATGATTCTAGTCAAATTGTTGTGTAAAATCTACTTTCTCTAAACATGATTTATGTAGAACTTGTGTTGACAAAACAGCAAATACCCACTATATATGAAGCTGTTTTTAATAAACAGCCAGGTGAATGACATTCTGTTATTTTAAACTATACTTTCTTTCCATTGAAACAATAGACTGTAGTGCTTTTCTGCTAAAAGGATAAACTGGAATGACTAAAGATAAAAACAGAGTTGAAAAAAATTGTACTAAAGATGTCTGAAAAGAGCTTAATGTAGCGTAATGTAGCTTAATACAACTTAATGTAGCTTAATATAGCTCACTGTGTAGTTTACTGTAGCTTATTAAAACCAGTCAAAAACACATTTTAATGCCAGAAACTAACAAGAGTTCTGCTTTAAAAGTGAATGCATTACATAATAATATAAAAGTTATCTTGAGGTCAGTAGACTTAATTTATCAGACTGTTTATTTAATTTTGTTGGAACAGTCTGCCCCTGCAGGACTATAGTCCGCTCAGTCTACGGCGAGCAGGTATTTCTTTGATTTAATCAATCGCTATTCTCTGGGTAGAACCACGCCCGCCATATACACAGCGGGGGAAAATAAGTATTTGACGCCTGAGCATTTTTATCAGTAAAGGGATTTCTAAGTAAACTTTTGACACCAAATTTACAGTACATCAGATATAGTCATTAAACCAAATATTGAATTCACAGAAAGAAATCAGAACTTTTAAGTATACATAGTGAGTTATGATAAAGTGAAATGACACAGGGAATAAGTATTGAACCTGTGAAGATAACAGGGTGTTAAATGGCATAGAAAGCCATGAGATCACCTGAAATTAACCAGTATTGGGAGAAAAACTCTTCCCTCAATTACCAAATGATAGTAGCTGCTTTAGTCCTAACTGATCAGATATAAATACTTTTCATTACCCAAGATGCACACCAAAAATACTTCACGATGGGTCAGAGCAAAGAACTTTCTCAAGATCTTCGTAATTTTACTGTTGAAAAGCATTTTGACGAGGATAATTTTAGGGCATTTCTATGCTCAATATTCTTGGCAGCACTGTGGGGCCATTATACAGAAATGGAAAAAGCATCAGTTCACCATAAACCTTCCATGAGTAGTTACTCCATGTAAGATCCCTGTGCATGGAATCCAACGAATAATCAGGAGAGTTCTCCAAGTACCCCTCAGGCAGAACTTGAGGAAGATCTGGCATCAACATCTACTGTTGTTTAAAAAAAAAACCTAAGCAATGCACTGAACTGTCATTGCATCCATGCACGCTCACCAAGCAAGACTCCATTGCTGAACAAAAGGTATGTTGAAGCTTGGTTAAAGTTTGCAAAGCAACATTTGGAGAAGCCTGTGGATTATCGGGACACTTTCATGGCCAGATAGAAGCAAAAGCAAACTTTTGGCAGTCATTATCCACATCATGTTTGGAGAAGAAATGACACTGCTCAGCATCCTAAGAACATCCTACCAACAGTCAGAGGTGTCAAAAGTACCAATATTTTCTACTCAAGTAGAAGTATAAATACCGAGTTAAAAAACTACTTTAGTAAAAGTAGAAGTATCAACTCAAGTTTTCTACTTAAGTAAAAGTAAAAAGTAACCTATTTTAAAACTACTTCAAGTAAAAAAAGTAAAAGTAATTTTCAGAAAAAAAGGAATATTGTTAACAAAAGCGTATGAACATATTTTTTAACTATTATCACATGCTTTAAGGAGCAGAAAATATGATAATAAATGAAAGTGTTTTGGTGTTAAACTTTATGAATCAGAAACATTTATTTCTTAATAATCTTTATTGGAAATCGATTAACACAATCAAATGTATTAAAATAAGCAGGGCATTATGTAACGTCCCTTCAGCTACCAAGCTTCACTCTGCATCACCTAATTTAACCAACTTCAGCAGACACAAACACACTCAATGTAAAAAAAAATAAATAAATGAAAAAAAAAAATGACCAAAAGGCTTTTTCAAGCCTTGAAGGCAGCTAGTTCTCAAAGTTCTTTGAGGGAATACTGAATAGTCTTTAACAAGTTGATAAGGTTGGGAGTGCCACATAAAGCCTGCATGACACCTGGAACCAGCGTTGCCAGGTGGGAGGTGCTGGATTATCGTACTAATGACGTAAAATTATCGTATTTTACAAAAAATATCGTACACCCAGTAAAACCACGCCCATTGACAAAATAACACCCTTTACATGCACTCGTAAGGCAGTGGGAGTGAAGGAAACACACAGGAGGCAAAATCCTTGGATTCTTTTTCTAAAATTTTTAAGAACTGCAAAAATGAAAAAATAACCAGGGAAACAAGATTTTAAAAAACCAGTAGGGGCGGGACCTAGGAGACGGTATATATAAATTTACATATATACTTATCTACATATATATGTGTACATACATATAAGGTTTTTTTAATGTTAACCCGAACATCTTCATGATACAAAATCTAAGCGATGTGTAGTTTTAATCTCCTCAGTCAGTCTTTATAAACTAATCAATAACATTTTGGATGCTTTTAAGCACAAATACTTCATCCACTACTATTTATGGATTAATCAGTTCAATTAGCTTTGTTTCTAAAGATAAAATAGTGCGTCACAGATCAAAGTTATTTTTATAAAAATACCATCTACAACATTTTCAGCAAAGACGTTTACAATAACCGCAGAATGAAAATAATAATAAAAAAAACATTTCTTTGCTGTTGTTTTTTTAAAAAACAGATAATTCAATCAAAGTTCAGTGTTGCAGCATCAGAAACACTTTGATTTCCGAGCCCGAGTCTCAAACACGGAAATTGACGTCCCTGCTCTTTAAAAGTTTGTGGGCGGGGCTACTCGCCCCAAAGTAATGATTGACTGGACCTTTCAGCCAATCATTCATCTGTTCCTTTGTTTGATGCATTCAGGGTTCATAAAAAAAAAAAAAAAAACTCCGACAAACAGTCGTGGCTTTTTAACGGTGACAAAATGGCGAAAGTAGCGACTACTTTTTATAAAATGAACGAAGTAAAAGTACAGATAATTGCATAAAAAAGTAGTGAGTAAAAGTAAAAAGTAGACAAAAAATTAATTACTTCGTTAAAGTAAAGATAACGAGATTTTCTACTTGAGTAGGGTAACGAAGTAGTCTTACTTCATTACTTGACACCTCTGCCAACAGTGAACTTTGATGGTGGAAGCATTATGGTCTGGGGCTGTTTTTTGTAAAGACTTTATATTGTTGAAGGCAGGATGAATGGACAAATGTACTGGAACATTATGGATAAAAATTTGCTGCCATCTATCAGAAAGCTGAACACAAAAAGCAGTTGGACATTTCAGCAAGACAGCAATCCCCAACCTAATGTGGCAGGTGGGATCTCTATGACGTGTCTGGTGGGCGGTACTAGTGCCATTTTGGACATGTGCTCGCTTTCACACAACAGACTTGGGTGAGTGGACTCACAAGGTAGAGGAGAGGATCCAAACTTCCTGATCTACAGGACCACTTGAGACCTGCTGGGTTCTCCAGTTCCCTGCCCCTCACCCTATACCGAACGCGCACGTCAGGCGCGCTGCGTTATAAGCGGAGTTCGTACCGGTAGGTTCGGGGTGGGTTCTCTTTCTGTTTAGTGTGGGACAACGGCTGATTAATTATTATTTCAGGCTGTTGGAAGCTCTGGGGGTTGCCTGCAGCCCCTTCCTCGTTTTGCTGCACAACTAACAATTACGTTACCAGCAGGTAAGCCGTAAAACAGTGTTAGCTTTTTCTTTTAGCCTCCTCTCATGATCGTGCTTCATTTCTAGGTGTGTGGCTGCTCGTTGGCGTCACCGTTCAGCAGAAGCCGTTGTTTTGTCCACCTCATTTAAAATCATCAGTCTGTTTAATCCTGTGCTCCTCAGACAAGGAACTGATCCTACTCTTTTGTTTTATTTGAATTTGATTTATCTGATCAACAGTTTCTCTGTCTGCGTGTAGCTGTTCTTGTATATTCATTTCATTTTTCATTGTATTAGGTAATTAAAGTCATTTTGTTTTGTTGTATTTTGTCCACCTGACTCGTGTCCAAACCTAGCGCGGTCCTGGTGTCTTACAATAACCAGGCCTCCATTGTCCCAGGGCTAAGCTTCCTGGGTGGCGTTGTCATTGAAGTCTGTTTGACCCTCACGTCACAATTTGGCGTTGTCGGCAGGATCTGGACACAAACTAGAGGTGTTTTGTTTTTTTTCTAAAAGTGATTGTGTTATTTTTCTGGACAAAACAACGGCATTCTTTCAGGGTTACCAACTTAAGGTTAGTAACTGTTTTTCCTATTTTTTTTTGTTACCTGTTGGTATTCGTGAGTGTTTGCAACTAAAATGGAAGAGGAGCTACAGGAGCTCAAAGAACAAATGTCCCAGCTTAAGGCGGACAATGACCGACTTCTCCAGGAGAGGGGACTGGGTCAACCTGGGTCAAGTGGGGTTAGCCAGACTTCGAGTACTCGTCTGGAGAACAGTGCTAGTGCACCTGAACGGGTTTTCATTATGTCGCGGGACAAGAAATGCCCCACGTTTGACGGTAAATCTGGCCTCTCCCTGGAGGATTGGATTGAGGAGATTCAGGCGGATATGCGGTCTCGCAATCTTCCTGTCGGGCATCAAGCCCTTTTTCTATTCGACCATTTAGAAGGGGAGGCGAAGAGCGAAATTAAATTTCGCTCGGCAGAGGTTAAGGAAGACCCTGTTCAGATTTTTCAGGTGTTACGGGAGCTATACGGTTGTGTAACTCCTTATGTCACCCTCCAACAGGCTTTCTTCTCACGAAGACAGCAAGAAGGGGAAACTCTACAGGAGTTTTCCTTGGCCCTTATGTCACTAATGGAACAGGTAAAACGGGCAGCTCCTGATGGTGTTCCCAATGCCTCCACGCTCCTGCGTGATCAATTCATAGAGCACGTCAATGATGGCTCCCTGCGTAGAGAACTGAAACGGTTTGCGCGTAATAATCCGAGGTCCACCTTGTTACAGGTTCGCACCGAAGCATTGCAGTGGGAGAGAGAAGGACAACCTAGCAGTTATTGTGAACAAAGCTTCTCTCTCCCATCCAGGCCCGGCCTTCAATATGAAGTGCGCAGTGGCACATGCTTTGCTCCAGCTCCAGTGAGTGAACTGAGTGAACTGAGAGAACTATTGACAGCTCAACAGGAGCAATTGACGCGACTCACGGAAACTGTAACTAAGCTTCAATCGGGCAGAACTCAACGTAGTAGTGTTACCTGTCGGCGATGCTTTCAGGTGGGCCATTATGCCAGTGAGTGTGACGGGAAGCGAGTCCGGCCTAAGGGTCGCAACAATCCTGATGCGGGCCCTTCCCATATGGCAGGCCAGCAGGGAAACTAAAGCCCTCTGAACCGCAGAGCCAACGTTCAGGAGGGGAATCTAAAGGCTCAGTACAGATTGACCTGCCCAGGTTGATGGCATCATGCCCAACCATCCAGGTTGACTTTGGTGGAGTCATGGTCCCTTGTTTGGTGGACACTGGCTCCATGGTGTCAACCATCACAGAGGTGTTCTTTAGGAAACATTTTTCACCATGGGGTCCGGATCGACTCCGGTCATGTCATTGGTTGCAACTTCGAGCTGCTAATGGGCTTGAAATTCCATACGTTGGGTATTTGGAGCTCGACGTTGTCCTCTGTGAAAAGGTTATTCCCGCTTGCGGTGTGCTTGTGGTTAAGGATCCCCCTGGTGCTGGCCCATCTGCCCCTGGTATCTTAGGAATGAACATAATTCGCCGTTGCTACAGGGAGCTCTTTGGTGATTATGGCCCATCTTTGTTTGAGTCAGCATTTTATTCATTGATTTGATCTGTTTTTAGATTATAAATAATCTAAGTACTGTCTTTAGTTTTCCAACCATAAATCCCGCTGTTTAACCCTTTGTTGACTTTGTTGTTTACCTTAAGCGCTACCGTTAGCATTAGCATGGCTTCCTCCTCTGCTTCTTCTCCTTCTTCTCCTCTCTCCTGCTCCATGTGCCATATGTTTAGTGAGGATCCTGGCTCCTTTAGTGAGGATAGTGACAGGTGTGTAAAGTGTAGCCTTGTCTTAGATTTGGAAGCCAGGTTAGAGGAGTTAGAAACGCGGCTGCGCACGAAAGATGCTAAGGTAGCTAGCCAGGTTGTTACTAGGAGTGTCAGCCGCACGCAGCTAGCTTCAACCCCAGCACCTCCTCTGCAGCCGGGGAATACACAGGATGGGTTTGTACCGGTGAAGAATAAGAAGCATTTTTCTGAACGCACTTCCTTAGAGCACCCAAGGCTCCACATGTCAAATAGGTTCTCTCCCCTCAGCGACGCACCCGCTGAACCATCAACTCTGGTTATTGGCTCCTCTATAGTCAGACATGTGGAGCTCCCAGCGGCGACAGTCAGGTGTTATCCGGGGGCCAGAGTTGGTGACATCGAGGGAAACCTTAGGATGTTAGCCCAGAGTAAGTCTAGATTCCGTCGAGTCGTGATCCACGCGGGTGGTAACGACGCCAGACGGAGACAGTCAGAGGTTCTCAAATCAAACGTAGAGTCGGTGTGTAAGTTAGCTAAGTCGATGTCACACACTGTAATTTTCTCTGGTCCCCTGCCGAACTTAGTCAATGATGAAATGTATAGTCGCTTTTCATCATTCAACCGCTGGTTAGCTAGATGGTGCCCAGAGAACGGCATTGGTTTTATAGATAACTGGAGTGCGTTCTGGGGGAAGCCTGGTCTCATGCGGAGAGATGGTATCCATCCCACTTTGGAAGGTGCCTCTCTTCTTTCTAGGAACATTCGTGACAGCCTTAGTCGTTCAACCTGACAATCCAGAGACGAGACCCAGGCACAGAGCTGTAGTTTAAAACTCTCCTCTGAGCTTCCTTCTGCGCTGGTGCAAACCCAACACAGGCTTAGCTCAGCAGGACTTAGCTTTAGCTTATACACAGAAAGACAAGTGAAAGAAGCGAGACCCAGAAACTTAAAAGTGATAACCACCAACAGTCTCAGTAACAATGAGCAGAATTTTGATATAGTTAAATGTGGCCTACTGAACATCAGATCAATTTCTTCAAAGTCCCTTCTAGTCAATGAACTAGTTAGTGATAACAAACTTAGTCTACTAGCGCTAACTGAAACTTGGCTACGACAAGATGACTATGTAAGGCTAAATGAAGCAACGCCTCCAAGTCACAATAACTACCTAAAATCCAGAAGCTCTGGGAAAGGTGGTGGTTTAGCAGTAATATCACAGTCTAGCTTACTTCTTACCCCTAAAATAAAATACACATATAATTCCTTTGAAAGTATCGTACTATCTATTAACCAGCAAAACCGGAAAAAACAAAAAGCAATTTTATTTATAATTGTCTACCGTCCGCCAGGACCTTATTCAGAATTTTTAACCGAGTTCTCTGATTTTCTGTCCAGTGTAGTTTTAGATTCTGATAAAATAGTGATAGTAGGAGATTTTAATATTCACGTTGATGACTCTAGCGATTGCTTAGGAAATGCTTTCACTGCTTTACTAGATCATGTTGGTTTCACACAAAATGTAAATGAACCTACTCACTTTCACAAACACACATTGGACCTAGTTCTAACCTATGGTGTAGAGATTAGTCAGCTTAGCGTCTTTCCTCATAACCCTGTACTTTCAGACCATTTTCTAATTACGTTTCAGTTTTTATTAAAAAATGTGTCTGCCCCAATGAAAAAAACACAACTTAGAAGAACGTTATCTGAGCGATCTGTGTCTGAGTTTAAATGTCAAATTCAGCCAATACTTAGTACCATATTAAATGAATTTACTGACAATACCTCTTGCAGCTCTAGTCGCAGTATTCATGACCAGTATGTCGATAGTGCTTTCCAAAGTCTTAGGGACTCACTAGATTCTGTCGCGCCTTTAAATTCCAAAGTTATTAGACGGGACCGAGTGCCACCTTGGTTTAACTCTGATACACGCTCTCTTAAACAAGAAACCCGTAAGCTAGAAAAAGAATGGCGGCGTTCTGGATCAGAGCAATCTCGGAACGCCTGGAAACGTAGCCTCCTAGATTATAAAAAATCTTTGCGTAAGGCTAGAAACCAGTACTATTCAACTTTAATAGCGGAGAATGAAAATAATCCTAGATTTCTTTTTAGCACTATAGCTAGGCTGACCAGCAGTCACAACACAATAGAGCCTTCTATCCCAGTTACTCTAAGCTGTGAAGATTTTCTTACATTTTTTAATGATAAAATCTCAAATATAAGGCATAAACTGAATGAACTTATTCCTACAATTAGTCCAGAGCAGGCTGAAGCTGCAGAAATGAAAGCTTCTCTAAAAACTTCTGTAACATTAGATTGTTTCACTGCTATAGACCAAACTGAGCTAACAGATGTTATTACATGCTCCAAAACATCAACCTGTCTTTTAGATCCAATTCCAACCAAGCTTTTCAAAGAAACGCTACCTGTAATTAACAAACCTATTTTAACTATAATAAATTCCTCCCTAGAAACAGGATATGTTCCACAGTTATTTAAGCATGCAGTTATTAAACCGCTTCTAAAAAAGACCAATTTAGATCCCAGCATTCTGGCCAACTATAGACCAATATCAAATTTACCTTTTATGTCTAAAATTCTAGAAAGAGTTGTAGTTAAGCAGCTGAACCGTCACCTGCAGGAAAATAGTCTTTTTGAAGAATTTCAATCAGGTTTTAGATCACACCACAGCACAGAAACTGCGCTAGTTAGAGTGACAAATGACCTTTTATTAGCCAAAGAAAAGGGACTGGTTTCAATCGTAGTTCTCTTGGACCTTAGTGCAGCCTTTGACACAATTGACCACAGCATTTTACTTCAAAGATTAGAATATGACTTAGGGATCAGAGGAGCAGCTCTTCAATGGTTTAAATCTTATTTATCTGATAGATACCAGTTTGTTCATGTAAATGATCAGTCCTCTACTTCTACCAAAGTTAGTTTTGGTGTGCCTCAGGGCTCAGTTCTTGGACCTATTCTGTTCATGCTCTACATGCTGCCTCTGGGAAACATAATCAGAAAACACAGTATTAATTTTCACTGTTACGCAGATGATACACAATTGTACTTATCAATCAAACCTGACCAGAGTGACCATATAGAAAAACTTAATACCTGTATCAGGGACATAAAGACTTGGATGACAATCAATTATCTCCTTTTAAACTCAGATAAGACTGAAGTTATTGTAGTAGGTCCTAAAAATCTGAGAGATGTTTTTACTGACCAAGCAGTCTTCTTCGACGAAGTAACTGTGGCCTCTGACCTCACCGTTAGAAACCTAGGAGTTTTATTTGATCCAGATTTATCATTTAAAGCTCACATAGCACAGACTTGTAAAACTGCATTCTTTCACCTTCGCAACATTTCTAGAATCCGAAATATCTTATGTAAAAGTGATGCTGAAAAACTCATCCATGCATTTGTTACATCGAGATTGGATTATTGTAACGCTTTGCTCGTAGCATGCCCTAAGTCTTCCCTAAAAAGTCTTCAGCTGGTTCAAAATGCAGCAGCACGACTATTAGCAGGAACTCATAGAAGAGATCATATTACTCCCGTGCTAGCGTCTCTCCATTGGCTTCCTATTGAGTTTAGGATCAAGTTTAAAATCATCTTACTAACCTACAAGGCCCTAAACGGCATGGCTCCATCTTACATTAGTGAACTTATAGTACCTTATCAACCAAGCAGAACACTCCGCTCACAAAATGCAGGGCTGTTGGTGGTTCCTAGGATTTCAAAAAGTACAGTTGGAGGTAGAGCCTTTAGCTACCAAGCTCCAGTTTTATGGAATAAGCTCCCAGCTCAAGTGAGAGAGGCAGACAGTGTTCTTACATTTAAAGGGAGGCTTAAAGCATTCCTGTTTGAACAAGCTTATCAACAGGCCAGATAGAAACAGTTTCATTTAGCTGATATAATTAATAGTTGGCTGCTAGATAGTAAAAGCTGGGGAAAGTATGGTACATTGGGGTTCTGTCCTCTAATTCTATCTACTATTCTCTGCCAGACTGTCTTGGCTCTTTCCCCCTACCCCCTACTCTAACCCTCTACCCTAAACCCCTGGCTTGCTATCTCATTCATTGTTCTAAATTGTCTGATTATTTAGAATTACACTGCTAGTTGGTACAATACAATTCACATGTTGTCCACCTCTCTCCCTCCTCTCTGGGAGAGAGCCCCATCCAGGACTCTGCGTTCCTGTCCTGGGCATGGCCACACCGAGGAGACCTCCGCGCTTCTTCATCCCCGCTCCATCAGGACGAAATCCATCTACTCATCTCTGCCGTGGGCATCGCTGGGCTGAGGAGTCTCCCGTGTCTCCATCAGGATGAAGAACATCTACTCATCCCCGTACTGGACATCTCCGGGCTGAGGAGTCCCCCGTGTTTCCATCAGGATGAAGAACATCTACTCATCCCCGTACTGGACATCTCCGGGCTGAGGAGTCCCCCAGTGTTTCCATCAGGATGAAGAACATCTACTCATCCCCGTACTTGACATCTCCGGGCTGAAGAGCCCCCCGTGTTTCCATCAGGATGAAGAACATTTCTTGACTTCTTTAGATATTTAGCTGTAGATTAGAATAAGCTAATATTTAAACAATAATCTTTGACACATTGTTTGCTCGTCCCGGGGGAGGGATCTCTCTTTCACGTGGATCCCCATGAGGTTTCTTATTTTTTCCCCACTGATGGGTTTTTTAGGAGTTTTTCCTCACCGAGAAGGAGAGTCTAAGTGCATTAATGTGCTAGTCTTGTTTAGTTAGCATTTGTTAGTTATTTTTCTTGTTGTGTATTTGTGTTAATACATTCCTCTTTTTCTTGTGAAGCCCATTGAGACGGACATTCTGTGATTTTGGGCTATACAAATAAAATTGAATTGAATTGAATTGAATTGAATTGAGTCGCCATTAATCACCCAGGCCCCTGGTCCAGTTTTGGAGGCTCTACAGAGGTGCCATAACGCCAAAGCTCGGGAACCAGTTTACATTACAGGTGCTGCTAAGGTGCGTGGGCCACGAGCCGTGCGCATACCTGGTGGCACAATGAGATTTATAGCCAGTACGTGCTCAAAGAAATTTGCAGGACAGGTGGTTCTTTTCGAACCTCCAGACTCTGGCCTACCTGTAGGATTGTTGGCCTCGCCTTGTGTGGTGAGTGTAGAGCGAGGAACTGTTAACATTCCTGTTGTTAATGTTGGGTTGACTGACGCCCTTCTGCACCCTACAGTCAATCTTGGGACCCTAAAGACAGCTGAGGTGGTGAGTCTCCCAGCGGGGGTCACAGAAGTAGACCCTGTCACAGCTACAGTGTCCTCAGACTTCCACAAGTGGAAGTCTGACTTCTGTGGAAACGGAGCAGGAGAGGCTAGACACTGTAGATTTATCAGTCCTAGATCCTGAGGAACGGGTGAAGGTAAGGGCTTTGTTACAACAATACCGCTCTGTGTTTTCAGCACACGACGGTGACTTGGGTTGTACCAGCCTTGTTACCCATGAGATCCCCCTGCTGGATAGCGGGCCCGTTCGGCAACGATACAGGCGTATTCCACCATCCGAATATGAGGCTGTTAAGGCCCATATTAACCAGCTCCTCAAGGCTAAGGTAATAAGGGAAAGTAGCAGCCCGTATGCTTCCCCGATTGTTCTGGTGCGTAAGAAAGACGGAAGCCTACGCCTTTGTGTTGACTACCGTCTTCTCAACGCTAAAACCAGAAAAGATGCGTTTCCTTTGCCACGCATTGAGGAGAGCCTGGATGCATTGTCGGGCGCCCGCTGGTTCTCCACCATCGATTTGGCCAGTGGGTACAATCAGGTGCCAATGGCGGAGCATGACAAACCAAAGACGGCCTTTTGTACACCTTTTGGCCTCTTCGAATTCAATCGAATGCCCTTTGGCTTGTGCAATGCGCCGAGCACGTTCCAACGCTTGATGCAGAGGTTGTTTGGGGACCAACAGTGTCAGTCACTCTTGCTTTATCTTGACGATATTGTTGTGTTCTCATCTTCTGTGTCACAGCACCTTGAGAGACTGGAGCTTGTTCTGTCACGCCTGCAACAGGAGGGTTTGAAAGCTAAATTGGCAAAATGTTCCTTTTTCCAAGCTAGGGTTAGGTATTTGGGACATGTGATTTCCCAGGAGGGTGTCTCCACTGACCCTTCCAAAATTGAAGCAGTGGCTGGGTGGAGGCCCCCCAAGCATGTTACAGAGTTGCGATCCTTTCTTGGGTTTGCGAGCTATTACCGGCGCTTTGTGGCCGGGTTTGCCAAATTGGCAGCTCCCCTCCACAATTTGGTGGCAGCAGTGGGAGGAACAAAAACAAAGAGAGGGTCTGGGCAGCCACTGGCTGAGGTGTGGACCCAGCAGTGTGAAGATAGCTTTGAGGCCTTAAAGGCCAAGTTAATCTCCGCCCCAGTGCTCGCCTATGCAGATTTCTCCAAACCATTCATTTTGGAGACCGATGCAAGCTACAGTGGTCTGGGCGCCGTCCTTTCCTAAGAGACTGAGAATGGCATCCGTCCAGTGGCCTATGCAAGTAGAGGCTTGCGGCCCACTGAGCGCAATATGTCCAACTACAGCTCCATGAAATTGGAGCTGCTTGCGCTCAAGTGGGCCTTAACCGAGAAGTTTCGGGAGTATTTGCTTGGTCAAAAGTGCATTGTCTTCACTGATAACAATCCCTTAGTTATCTTCAGACAGCTAAGTTGGGAGCACTGGAGCAGAGGTGGGCAGCCCAGCTCGCAGTATTTGATTTTGAAATCAAATATCGGTCTGGCCGAAGCAATGGCAATGCTGATGCCTTGTCTAGGCAGTATTTAACATCTACCGATGTTGCTGCCGGGTTGCTACCTGGTAGCTTTGTCCCAGTTGCTTTGAAGCAGGCTGCTGGCCCTACGCATGCTGAACAGTTCTTGGTGACCGCCTTCCCAGGTCGCTCCTCTGCAGAGATTCGTGCTGACTCGTGTCCAAACCTAGCGCGGTCCTGGTGTCTTACAATAACTAGGCCTCCATTGTCCCAGGGCTAAGCTTCCTGGGTGGCGTTGTCATTGAAGTCTGTTAGACCCTCACGTCACACTAAGGCCAAGAAAACAATGAAGTAGTCTCAAACAAAGAAAATATATTCGCTTGAATGGGCCAGTCAATTGCCTGAACTACATCCCATATAAAATCTATGAAGAGAATTTGAGACCAAAGAGGTCCAAGGAACCTTCAAGATTTAAAGACCGATTGTGTGGAGAAATGGGCTGAAATCACTCCTGAGCATTGAAGAAGACTGGTCTCTCCATACACGAGGCGTCTAGAAGCTGGAATCACCAACAAAATCGATTCTAGAAAGTATTAAATGAAGTGTGTTCATACTTTATTATTATAATTCAACCTGTAAATTTAAATGTTCTGATTTCTTTCTATGAATTCAATATTTGACATGATGACTATATCTGGTGTAAATTTTGTGTCAATTGCCCACTCAGAAAAATACATACAGTATTTCCCCCGCTGTACAGGACTGGCCTGGTTGATGCAGGTCTCTCATTTCAGCCAGGTGACTTTTTGTGGGCGCCCGTGGCTTTGGCCTCTAGAGTCATGGGCAAGCCGACGCCTGGTGTGGATCCATCCCCAGTTATTGTTTCCTCACAGCTGCATCAGGCCAGATGTTTGTTTTATTTACCGTTACTTTTAACTCCGTTAAAGAGACAGTAGCCAGCAGTTCAAGAGAATTGGAGGCTTCTAGGTGGTGTGGACGCAAGACGCAAAAGGATTCTTTAAACGCAAAATAGACTTTCTCATGAAGCAGACAGAAAAAATTCAGCCTGCAGAGAGTGAAATCAATCTCTGGTGATTGAGCGGACGTTTTCTAATCTATGCAGTTGTAAACTAACAACTGCCATACTTGATTTAAATGCTGGAGGTCAGAAGTTTGTTGTGAAATATTTTGTTAAAATGTTTCTGTTTGGTCATTTTATTTCAGGTTTTGAATACTGTATGTTCTGCCTCAGTAGAAATCTGCTAGCGGATCGTTATGAAGTCAGGCAGTCATACTCTGTTAGTTGGAAGGAGTCATCCATGGTGGCCTTAAACATCCTGAGTTTTTGTGGTTTTATTAGCAGGAGATGAACGAGCGAGATCTTCCTTCCGATTGCCGGCACAAAGCCCCTCTTCTCTTCTGCGGAGCCTGAAGACGACTGTGGTGGGCCGAGTAGGAAACTCCCTTTACCACAGCCCTGCTATCTCTGTGGGAGTCCAATCACACACACCCTCATCCATGCTGTGGGAGATTACTGTACACATTTAGTCTGTGACAGGATCACTGGTGGGCAGATGTGTGCAGCATCCACCGCACCATAAACTAAGCATTATGATTATGTGTGTGGACATCCCCTGCCCCGCCCACGCAGACAGACGCCCCGGCGGAGCTTCCACCGGGACGTCTCCACTCACAAGGTGTGGGTGTGTATGTCGGGAGCGCTGGCGTGGTGGATGCTACAGGAAATAAAGCCGCAGAGAGGTCAGGGGGTCAGATCACCGCAGGGGTTACCCAACTGTCACATGGACCACACACACATCTGTGCACACAGAACAGCTTCGTAACACATGTTCATGTCACTGTGGTGGATATTTCTAAGATCTGGTCTCAATAAACTCAAATTTTATCAAGAAATTTCTCAGATTTCATCCAGATTTGACACTTTTCGTCTATGTGGGTGTGAAAAAAAGCCCGCAATTCAATCAAATCAAACTTTGTGGGCTTTCACCATCGTGTTTATGTGAGATTTTGACCACCTATAATCACAGCGAAGCTCTAAAATCTACAGAGTAACACTGTCCAAGTAGAAGCAGTTGGAATACGTTCCTTTTTCAGAAGCCTCTAGAACTTTCTGTCCACAGAGAAACATTCCAACCAAACCAAAAATCAACCAAGTTACTCAAACAAAGTCTTTAGCAGTGACTCTTGATCATAAGTCAACTTAGAAAAATTATACTCAGATTGTTTGAAAAAAAGTCATTAAATCAGTTGTTTTTCAGAGTAAAATTTGCTCTTTTATAAATACCTCTTGCCCAATGAAGCAGTACAATGGTTTGATTCCTCTACATATTACTTGCTGTAATATAATTTGGGGCGGCACATGAACAGCATACAGTGATGACCTATTTTATCATCAGATGGTTCGTTATAGATTTTAATTGAATTACCTTTGGCGAGCATGATCAGCAGAATAGTGCCCAACCAAATATGCTTATGTTATGATGCCCTCGTCAGCCACCAGAGCGAGCCTTGGACCTTCCCTCATCACCCTGATTAGAGACACCTGAGGGTGATTAGTCAGATGACACTCACCTGTGGATCACACCTGCTGCCTATTTAAAGGCAATCACCCCAGACTTCCATATTGGGTCATTACCAACCTTCCCAGCCAGGTCTTCCTGACCAAGTTTATTATTGAACTGTTATAATTTTGGACTTAAGCAAACCTAAACTTATGTATTTTTTTTATTTATTCTTTTTACATTATTTATATATTTGTCAATTTAAGTATTCTAACATTCAAATTATGCAACTTAACCTAACGTATTTATTTGTTCATGTTGTACAGACTAATAAACAAAAGGGGGAATGTCTGTTTCTGCTTTCTTCCTCTGTGCAAGTCCCAGTACCTGCACTGCACTCATAATGTGTTTAAGAGGACTGCAAATCTGAGTCTTTAGCAGACACTTTCAGACATACACAGGCGACAATCAGAATTTTTTCGATTATCTTGTGGAATCTAATCAACTAATTGATTAGTTGATTAGACAAACAATTGATTTGGCCAATCAGGCCAAAACCAGACTGCTGGTATTTCTCTTTACACAGAATTCTGGAGATGTGGTTTTGTTAGCTGTAAAAATGATCTCTTAAATTGTGGTTCAGATTTTTCTGGATCCTAAACTGATTTTGCATCATGAGAACTGTAGTAGAAACTATGCTTGTTTTTAAGTAAGTGATTCCTCCTGACTTACAATTAAAAATAGAGAAAAAAAAAATCCAGAGAGAGTCTTAAAAACCATTTAGTAAGTCTCTATGGGCGGATCCGGAGGGGGCGGTGCCTCCCTGGGGTCCACCCTTTGATCCACAAAAAGAAAAAAGGAAAGGGAGCTAGTCAAGCCATCCCCTTGTGGGGCCAGCAAATGGGCCACCAAAATGCAGGAAAATTACTCTGTTCTGGGGGGAATGCCCCCAACCTCCCGTATAACGGCTTTGTCAATGACCAAAGAAAATCCTGGATCCGCCCCTGGTCTCGACGGTGAAACCTTCAAACAGGATGCATAGGATTGTGTTGTCCTCTTTACCACATTCTGCTCATTCAGACACAAAAAGTGATTTTTGGTTATAAAATTTTACACTGGGTCACGTATTAAAATAAAAAAGTAAATCCCCAGGTCTAACATAATAAAAGCCTCATCAGAAGGTCACAACCTGACATCAGTTTCACACCAGCAAATAGAAAGTGAAAGGCTGCAAGTTTACAAATCTTAAAATTTTATGATCAAGAAAATTGCAACATTTTTTAAGCAGTTTCACACACTCGCAGCCAATTACGTATCACCAGGTATTTAAAAAAGAACATGAGGTACAATCAACTTATTTTTTTTTTTGTTTTAATCCAGGCAGCTCCCATTTTTATGGTGAGAACAGTTGAACCCTCACTTAACCTCTACTCTGTACAGTAGACCCGATCTGTACTCTGAGTTACATGGCTCGATACTGCACCCTACTGATTCATTCTAAGTAGAACACATCAATTGTTTGTATAAATCTTTATTTTTAGTCGGTCCAAAGAGCTTGACCCCCAATCTAAACATGTAAAAATGGCCAAATAATTCACATTTTAGTGCCATGTAACGAATGACACTGCAAGCAGCACTGCAGTCGATGTAAATCCTAAAAAAGTCTGAAAACAGTCCGACATGGAGGCCGAAAACCTGGTGATCTGTAGTCCCTTTGAGTTTGGAGATAGGAGAGTGATGCAGGAAGAGCCGACTCATCACGGTGAAGCAGATAGACATAAATTATTAAATTCAAAACTGAAGGAAATGAAGATTTGTGTTTAAAAAAAAGAATTCATACCAGACGAGGGCGTTGTCACATTCAGAAAATTAAAAAAAGAAAACAATCAAATGTGGAGTAATTTGCAGTAAATCCAGTAAATTCACTCATTCGTAGAAATCAGATATAATTCAAACTGATTTAATGAAAAACTAATCTTTAAAAACAATGGAAAACAAACAGTGACAACATTCATGTTCACACTGAACATCAAACTTCTGAAGCTGCATTTAGGGAGTAAAAACTAACCGGATTCAAACCTCCTGAGAACAATCAGAGATTAATAAATACACCCCTCCCCAAACAGGCAGACCATGTGTGTGTTAGAAATCAGTCCAGGCTGGTAGGGGTGTGTGTCAGTATCCTTGTAGACCATTATAAACTTTCTGTACAGAACTTTGTTTCAAGAGACTTCGGATTCCTGCAAAAAAAAAAAAAAAAGAATTTCAAATTAAAAGTATTCATCGTTATTATTTAGACACAAAATATTTATATTGTTTTGTCTCTTTTGATATTTTTTTATCTCATTTTTGAGAAATAAAAATGGGATTTTATTAACTTGATTTTTTTTTCCTTTTTAGGCATTTTAAAAACTTTTTTTTAATTATTATTATTATTCAATCCTAGATTAACAACAAATTAAAATGTAACACAGGGTTAAATATCGAGTCAAATTTATTTTACGTACCGTAACAATTTTGTGTGGTTAAATTTGACATTTTTACTTAAAAAGGAAAATTTATGTGAATAAACTTTTTGAAAGTTCCTACAATGTTTAAAAATTATCCTCACATAAAAAAAAAAAAAAAAAAAACATTCCTGAAGTGGTTTTACATTCTATTCATGCATGTTTGAGTCATTCGGGGGAAGGATGGCTCGGTGGGTAGGGCGACCGTCCTGTAACCGGAGGGTCGCTGATTCGATCCGCTGCCCAGAGTGCATGGTGAGGTGCCCTTGAGCAAGACACCAAACCCCCAGTTGCTTCTGATGTGTTGCGTGTGAGTAGTATGCGTCTGCATGGCAGCTCTCATCATCAGGAATGAATGTGTGTGTGAATGTGTGTATGGAGTGAATGAATGATGTATATGTGAAACGTCTTTGAGTGTCCAGAAAAGCGCGATATAAGTTCAATGCATTATTATTATTATTATTTGCATGGTTTGATCGTCCAGTATGTATGTGAATGTCTCAGTTTAAAGTCCATTGAGTCAGCAAAACTAGCACGTAGTTATTTTGATGCTTTTTTCGTGCATTTACATAAAAATGTCACTTCCTGCGGGCACTGAGCGTGAGCAGAACACGAACAATAAAAGACTTCTTGCTTATGTTAGACTGTGGGCAGGACAAAGGACAAAATCCATGTCCAAAAAAAAAAAACTGCCATTTGAATAGCATCTGAATACCAGACAGGAGACCTCGCAAAGGACTCTAAAATGCATGAGTAAAATATTAAACCACTCCAGGTTAGTTTTTGTTGGTGTGGGAAGGATATTTAAATATGGCTGAAACTTTTTTAACAATAAACTGACCGTCTTTCTGCTGCTCGTCCAGCTGTGTCTGAGGGAACTCCACGTCAAACGTGATGATGAGGGAACCTCGGATGTTGATGTTGTCAAAGTTTGGAAGACCTTCTCCTTTCTTCCACATGCGAGCACCGGGCTTTGTGATTTTATCTCTCACTATATGAACCTGCCGAACAAAAACAAAAAATCTTCTCAATGTCTGCTGATTGATGATCTCGCTACTGAAAGTAACACTTTATACAAGACAAACCAAACCTTGTGTCCATCCAAATGTGTGATGTCCATCTCAAAACCAACCAGCGCCTCTTCTAGAGAGATGGTGACGTTTGTGTACAGGTCGTCTCCTCTACGCTCAAACACAGGATGTCTGGAAGAGAAGAGCATCTCATCAGCAGGATCAGCGTGTGGGTGATGTACGACCAAAACTATGCGCTCATCCAGATTTATTCAAACAACACGATTCTTCTGTATCTAGGTTTGTTGTCCTGCTGCGGGATCCATCCTTTTGAGTTTCAACTTTTTGACTGATTGGCAAAAGTTTTTCTGCAAAACATCTTAATAAAACTTGAGAATTCATCTTCCCATTTACTAGAGCCTGTTGTCCATGCCCAGATGCAGCAAAGCACGCCCACATCATGATGCTACCACCCCCATGCTTAACAGTTGGGGGTTCCCGCCAAACAAATCAACTCTGGTTTCATCAACAAGACTAAATAAAACCTTTAAAAAAATGTGATTACAAATAAAAATAAAAAATAAAAATATTAAGCTGAAAAGTTCTTGCGAGTGCCGATGAGATTAATTCTTTTTACCAACAAAAACTATCATTACAAAGCTTTTACTTTAAAAAGAAGATGACATGCCGCCACCTCACCAATGTCACAGTAAAGAATGGTTGATGACGTGACCTTAATCAGTTCATCTATAGTTTGTACATAATAACTGTGGATTGTTTCTTTGACATTTTGTGGCTGAAGTCGTAAAAATAACTGGATATTTTTATGTCTTCATTTAATGCCCAACATTCATAGTTTTACACACTGAACAATCATGTTATTTTCAAGTCGTTCCCAGCCAGCTGTGAGACATAGTCTCTCTAGCGGACCTGGGGTCTGCCATTTGGTCTCCTCCCAGTGAGACGTGCCCAAACCACCTCATCTGGCTTCTCTCGACCTGGAGGAGGAGCGGCTCTACACCGAGCTCCTCCTGGATGGCAGAACTCCTCACCCGATCTCTGAGTGAGAGCCCAGCCACCCTGTGGAGGAAGCTCATTTCAGCCGTTTGTATCCGTGATCTCGTTCTTTCGGTCATCACCCACAGCTGGTGACCATAGGTGAGGGTGTGAACGTTGATCGACTTGTAAATCGAGACTATTTTATTAGGTGTTTTTTCTGTACACACACACACGTGCACAGACACAGAGAACTACTAAAACCTGATCTTACTTTAAAACTTTGATCCGGAATCGAAGGTCCCCGGGTTCACCATCGATGTGTGGTTCACCTACATCACAGATCAGATGTTAGGAGTAAAACAACGACACTTATGGTTGTCGTTTCATTAGGCTTACCTTCTCCGATGAACGGATACTCCATCTCATCCCTCACTCCCTGCTCGATTTCTACCTCCAACGTTTTCTCCTCGTTCACCAGCCTGCAAAAAAAAAAAAAAAAACACGTGTTTGATGCTCATCCGATTTTAATCAGAGCTTAAAAAACACTCAATGGTTAGTTAATTACTTTTTTTTCTATTTATAATTTATTTAAAGGATTTTACAAAAAATAAAGAGTTGTAACAGAAGTTACAGAAGATTTTACAAAGTAATAAGAAAAACTAAAAAACTCATAAGAAAAAATGTTTATCTAATCAAATAATCATGCTAGTGTGACATTTTAGTTCTTTTCTCTATTCTAGAATTTGCATAAAAATGTTTGAGATTGTATTCAAAAGAAAATAATAGTGTAAAGATTTCCTGCTTAATGCGTGATTAGTTCAAAAAGTGTATTAAAGCGGAGTCTGTCAGAGGGTTACAAAGTAACCATGGCAACAGTGTTTATCTAAGACTGAAGCAATCAAAAGACCTGATTTTTAGGTCATTTAAGACTAAAGTCATTCATTCATCTTTTTAACCGTCTATCCCTTTCGAGATTGCGCGGGATGCCGAAGCCCATCCCGGCTAATTTGAGACAAGGAGCTGGGTACACACCAAACAGGTCGCCAGTCTGTTGTGGGGCCACACACATAGACAACCATCCACACATTCCTAGTGGCTATTTGGTACTGGCCAATCTACCAAACATGCATGTTTTTGGAGGATGGAAGGAACCGGAATACCAGGAGGAAACCCACACATACACAGGGAGAACATGCAAACTCCACATTGAAAGGCCAGTGTTTTAAGCCTAGTCCGCACCCGGGACTCGAACCCCCGACCTTCTTGCTGTCAGGCCCCTGTGCTAACCACTGCGCCACTGTGCCGCTGACTAAATTAAGTGTGAATCAAATTCAGAGGTTCTCAAACAGTGGACGTTGGGGAACATGTTTTTTCATTTTTCTATTTTGATTTTTTTACTGTTCTCGAATAAAGTGCAATACCACTCCACTACATTAAGGGGCAGTAGCGTTCTCGTTGGCAGAGTGTGCACAGGGAGCATTCCCGCTGTGTTACAGTTAATAAAGCTATCCTTTGTTGTAAATTGATCCAGATTTCTTTCTTTTTTTAATCTCTTATAAATTAATGAGGATACAGTGTTATGTGGAGGTGTAATTATAACAATTTTATAGACAATTAACACTATTTATAGTGGCGAGATGTTTTCTTCTTCCTGGGGGGCGTGACTGAAAATAATTGAGAAGCACTGATCTAATTTAATTTGGGAAATACTTGGTATTTTTTCTGAATTTTAATGTTTAAAGCCTGTCTTTAAGAACTTTTGTGTTTGTATCTTCAAAATAAAGAAGTATTTTTACTTACTTAACGTTGGGACATTCGTCACAGACGGTCTCCTGTGTCATCTGGAAGCGTCCTGGTCCGAGCTGCGTGGTCCTCATCTCCTGCCTGCAGTTACACTTCCTCTTCCCTGCAGCTTCTTTGGCTACAGGTTTCACACGTACAACCTGAGTAGAAAAGCAGGTAAAAACGATCAGAAAGTCGATTCGATTTCTAGCAAAATACATTTTGTCATATAAAAATCATAATGCACATAAAAAACAATTTTTGTTTTGGAGCATCTTTTACACATTAGATATGAGACGTCACTGATTTCCTTAATCTTTATCACAGACTAGGATGTGGTGCTGCCCTGCGCGGCCACCTGCTGCAGAGTTCTCTATTTTTTTAGTGTTTAATCGCCAACTTTTGCCGAGTTTCTGTCTCTTCTTCAGCTATGTTTTGTCTTCTGGCGATTTAATTTTGAGCGCACGTTGGGCGTCATTTTGGACTTTATTGTTTTCTGTCGGACAGCTGTTTTTATTTCTCGTCTGGCTAGCTCCCCATTGGCTTGTTTTACTGGTTATGAAGTCATTCTGATGTTGGGGTGCATGTTGTCATGTGCGACCAGCTGCTGGCTCTCGGAGGCACGTTTGTAGTGGCTGGAGGAGTTGGCTCAGTCCCGAAGGAGCTGAGGAGTTGGCTCAGTCCCGAAGGAGCTGAGGGGAAGGAGACGATCCGGAGGAGCTGAGGAGAAAGAGACAATCTGGAGGAGCTGAGGAGAAGGAGACGATCTGGAGGAGCTGAGGAGAAAGAGACAATCTGGAGGAGCTGAGGAGAAGGAGACGATCTGGAGGAGCTGAGGAGAAGGAGACGATCTGGAGGAGCTGAGGAGAAGGAGACGATCTGGAGGAGCTGATGAGAAAGAAACGATCTGGAGGAGATGAGGAGAAAGAAACGATCTGGAGGAGATGAGGAGAAAGAGACGATCTGGAGGAGTTGAGGAGAAGGAGACGATCTGGAGGAGATGAGCAGAAAGAGACGATCTAGAGGAGATGAGGAGAAAGAGACGATCTGGAGGAGATGAGGAGAAAGAGACAATCTGGAGGAGCTGAGGAGAAGGAGATGATCTGGAGGAGCTGAGGAGAAGGAGACGATCTGGAGGAGCTGAGGAGAAGGAGACGATCTAGAGGAGCATAGGAGAAGGAGACGATCTAGAGCAGCTGAGGAGAAAGAGACGATCTGGAGGAGCTGAGGAGAAAGAGACAATCTGGAGGAGATGAGGAGAAGGAGACGATCTGGAGGAGCTGAGGAGAAGGAGACGATCTGGAGGAGCTGAGGAGAAGGAGACGATCTAGAGCAGCTGAGGACAAAAGAGACGATCTAGAGGAGGTCCTTCAGCCCCTGTGTTGTGCCGTTTCCATGGAAACATCCGATTGCTCGTTTGAGGAACTGGAGGCGCTCATTTCGACCCAGTGAAATACAAAGAGGCCAGTTTGGTGTTCTTCACTGCGGCCTGGCTTTGTAACCCATTTTAGACTCCAGCTTTTGGGTTGCCAGATTGGACACAGTGCGACCGGACTGGGACGCCGGTGGATAGGGGCGAGGGGGCATCGAGGTGTTTCCACTGCAGCACTTTCAATTCAATTCAAAGTGCTCATTTCAATCCCTGTCCGTATGAGAGAGCACAGGCTACGCCACTGACATTTGGTTGTACTGCCCAATACCAAATGTAATCTGATGTTTTCTTAAACATTTCGTATTATTGATATTTTGGACATGATTTATTTTTACTCACATGCAGGTAGGATTTGCATTTGGTGTTGCAAATTAAAGGAAGTTGTTTGGTGTTTCACTGATTTTTAAAAGCTAATCTACGTCATGTTTGTTCATGCAGAAGAAAACTTTCTTCTCACCTCTACAAAGTTACCAGAATAAACCTCCTCAAGCGTGACTTCCAGATCTAAAACGACATCATTTCCTCTAGGGATGTTCCTGTCCTGCTGCTGCCGATTTCCTCCGAACATGAAGCCGAAGTCACCGAAGAAACTGCACGAGATTCAAGAGACACAAAATAAAATAACCTTCCATGTAGAGTTGCTTTGAAAAAAAAAATTTTGTAACAATCAATAGAAATGTGTAAAATACTCATCAGATGACCAATGATTATAATTATTATTATTTTAAATTTTGGAAACTGAATTTTAATCTCATTGTACAATCTTACAGTGATGATTGTTGAATTTTCTTAGTAAAAGTATCACGCAAATGAAAAGTCTAAGTAGAATTTATTAAAGCGGAAAAGGATTTAATGCTGCAGCAATGCAAGCTCCTGCAAACCAACGTTCGATTGGTTGAAGTTCACATTTGAAAATAAAAACACATGCATTTAAAGGATCCAAGCAGGACATTTTAATTGGTGGCTGGATATGCGTTGGTGGGCCTAACCAGTGGTGGAACATAACAAAGTAAATGTACATCGTTACTGTACTTAAGTAAAAAAAATTGTGTATTTATACTTTACTTAAGTAAAATTTGAGACCTGTACTTTTTACTTTTACTCCACTACTTTTTAAAAGTGGGTTTTGCATTTTTTGTTACATTTTCGGTCAGAAGTTTAAAAAATTTACAGGTTTTTTTAGCGCAACTTGAAGCCGCATCGCCAAAATCAACCTGTAGAGGGAGCAGTTGATCCCTTGCGGTCTCCAAGAGGGAGAAGAAGTAATGAATCGAGGACCAATCAGAATCGAGAATAAACATTTTCTGCAGTCATTCACCGCCAAAAAACTAAGATCAAATATAGGACGAATTAAAAAGAGTCAAAAGGTCATTGTTTTTTGTGTTTACTTTTAAATAAACACATTACACAGTATTTATCTGTGACCCAAACGGAACAAAAAATAACATTTGAATTATAGCCGAATACTTTTACTTTTTACTTAAAAGGTAAAATTTACACCAATTACTTTTGTACTTTTACTTAAGTGATTTTTTTGCCTAATTATCAATACTTTTGCTTAAGTACAAAAAGTGAGTACTTCATCCAATCACTTGGATGAGTAGGCCGAACAAACGTAATGCGTGTTTGCTTGAATTGCAGTGAATGTATGCGTTTGTTGGCAAGCAGCTCGCAAATCAGGAGACGAGGTCATCTGAGAACACGTATTCTTTATAAGGTGCTGGGTCAAAGTGAAAAATTAATTTTTAATTTTTCTACCACACAATAAAGATCATCTAATCAAAAACATTGACCCCTAGCCTCCCAATCACTTCAACTTCCTGGTTTTAGTGCCAATGGTTTTGGCAATGTTGACCAATGTGGTTCTAAACTCCTGGCGTGGTTCTTCCTGACCTGGAGAAGATGTCGTTATGAGAGCCATGATGACCTTCTTTCAGTCCATCCTCTCCATACATGTCGTATTGTTTCCTCTTCTCCTCGTCAGATAGGACCTAAAGACAAAAACACAAAGGTTTGACCACATCATCCACATACTCTTTGAATTTTAATTTTTTTTTTTTTAATTGGTGATCCACCAGTCCCAGGGGGAATCGAACCAGGTTCTCCCGGTCGAAAGAGGGTAACTCTGCCACTAGGCCAATGCCTCGTGGGACCGATCAGGCAGATACTTCACATGAAACTTAAGCAGCACAGAAATTCATGTGTCCAGTAGCTCCGAGCAGTGCAAGAGAGAGCTCCAAACAGCTTCTGAACAGCTGTTAGGTGGTGCAGAGTACGGTGATGTGGAGCTGGAACAGCCAGTGGTAAAACAAATGACAGCTGGCTTTGTGCGGTGCAGAATGTGGGTTCAGCTCCCGTGGGATCAGCTCCCGTGGATCACAGCAAGATCTTAAACTGATCCCTAAAGGCTTCATTTCTTGACAGCAACTCACATCCTTCACTGTGGAAACTTTTTGTTGTTCTCAAACAAGCCCACCAGCATATGGTCTTTATTTTAAAACTTTTTCTAAAACTCTTGATTTGTCTTTTAGAAAACGTTTTAGTAAACTAATTAATTCATTCTTTTCCATCAAGACAAATTCAGACAAAAGAGAAAATCAAACCCTGTTACATCTTTAGTAGTAGGGGTGTAACGGAACATGCTTCGGTACGGGACGTGCAGTTCAGTACAAGGCTGTGAAAGAATGATTACAGCCCACCACTGTGTGTGCAAATGTAAACCACAATATTTTATGGGCGCAGAGTAGTTTTCCTGCGTGAAGCGGCCTGTAAATAAAAAGCTGTGGCACTGATGGTATAATTATTAATCAAATTATCAGCATGTGATAAAGAAGTTAAATTTATGTTCCGTTGTCTTAAGCTTATCCGAGAACGGATTGTGGGGGCAACAGCCTCAGACGGGAAACGCAGGCTGCATCCTCCAGCTCACCCGGGAGGATCCTGAGGTGATCTCAGGTCCAGTGTGTCCAGGGTCTGCCTCTGGGTTTCCTTCTGGTGGGACGTGCCCGAAACACCTCACCAGTAAGGTTTTTGGAAGGGATCCTAACCAGATGCCCAAACCACACCATCTGGCTTTTCTCAAACAGTAGGAGCAACAGCCCTACTCTGAGCTCCTCCCAGATGGCAGAGTTCCTCACTATCTTGTAGTGAGAACCCAGCAACCTGGCGGAGGAAGCTCATTTCGGCCGCTTGTATCCGTGATCTCGTTCTTTCGGTCACCACCAATAGCGGGTGACTGTAGGTGAGGGTGGGAATGTAGTTTTTTTGTATGTTTAGAATCATGTTTGATGAATTATTATATATGTTTAGTATTTTATTGATTATATTAATAGTAGAATAACAAGCAGGTGAATAAACCTCCATGATTTTTAAAGACTATTAAAAACAGGTCTCCTGAAGCCACTCCCACCTCATTATGCAGGCTGCCATGACGACAGCCAATCAGCTGCGGCCACACAGATCTGTCAGACAGCTCAGCTTTCAGCTTCAACATGTCTGAATTGAATTTTTTCTCACCTCATAAGCTGCTCCAAGGTCTGCAAACTTATCCTGAGCCTGAGGATCGTCCTGATTCCTGTCTGGATGTAACTGCATGGCTAGTTTCCTGTAGGCCTTCTTTATGTCTCTGATTGATGCTGATTTACTGACACCCAGGATTTTATAGAAATCTCTCCTAGAAAAAGAAAAACAGAGCTGTTAGCTCCATGCTAACAGGCTAACTGATTAAAACATGAACGTTAGAGTGAGAAACTCACTCAATATAAAGTTTGAATGAAAACTAAAAGTATTTATGGTTGTTATTTCGTTGTGTTTCCTGACATGTAGGTTTAGACCAATCAGAGACTACCATGTGTATCATTTCCTCACCCTGCTAAAACCGTCACGATGATGTAGAGCAGTAAGCAGCACACAAAACACACGTTCAGTCCCTTCTTAGCCATGGATTCCAGGGGGTTTATTTTAGATCCAAGGAGCTGGAGAAAAACTAACCGGCTTCTTAAAGCTTTGAATCGCGCTGTGCGTCACTGAACCTCTTCCTGCTAGCAGAAAAACATATGGCGCCCCCTTCAGGGTCTTAAAGGAACAGCAACATGAGTGTCACTGAGAATGTTCACGTCTACTGAAGATTCGACTCTATTGATCTGGTTCCTTTTGTGTCCATCGTTGTGCTGTCAAGAAATTTAAACAAAGATGATCAAATGAATTAAAATATGTAATTAATTAGACTAATTTAAAGTCAGGAAGATTAGTCAGAGTAAGACAGAGTACATGTGTGTGAATGAGAGGGATCTAAATGGAAAAGTGAGGTTACAGGGAGAAGAGATAAACAAGGTGGAAGATTTTAAGTACTTGGGATCAACAGTCCAGAGCAATGGAGAGTGTGGAAAAGAGGTGAAGAAGCGTGTTCAGGCAGGCTGGAACGGGTGGAGAAAAGTATCAGGTGTGATGTGTGACAGAAGAGTTTCAGCTAAAATGAAAGGTGAAGAGACCGGCCATGCTGATTGGTCTAGAGACAGTGCCACTGAGGAAAAGACAGGAAGCAGAGATGGAGGTAGCAGAGATGAAGAAGCTGAAGATCTCTCTGGAAGTGACCAGGATGGACAGGATCAGAAATGAGTATATCAGAAGAACAGCACATGTTAGAGGTTTTGGAAATAAAGTCCGAGAGGCCAGACTGAGATGGTTTGGACGCGAGAGTACATCGGCAGAAGGATGCTGGATTTGGAACCACCAGGAAAGAGGACTAGAGGAAGACCAAAGAGGAGGTTCATGGATACAGTGAAGGAAGACATGAAGATAGTTGGCGTGACTGAAGAGGATGCAGCAGATAGGGTTAGATGGAAGAAACTGACTTGCTGTGGCGACCCCTGAAGGGAAATGCCGAAAGGAGAAGAAGAAGAATTAATTAGACTAATTTTATTTTTAAATTAAATTTTTTTTTACTAATTTACTTTATTAATAATCCGCTACTCTTCGTGAAGGAGAGTCTAAGGCAGGGGTGGGCAAATCCGGTCCTCGAGGGCCGGTGTCCTGAAGATTTTCCGTATGTTCTTACACCTTCGCACCTGATCCTGTTAATTGAGTCACTGTGCCAATTTTTATTGGCTGTTGATTTCACTTTTTGTGCATCAGCTGTTTTGAACCAGGAACACAATGAAAACCTTCAGGACACCGGCCCTCGAGGACCGGATTTGCCCACCCCTGGAAGGGCATAAATGTGCTAGTCTTGTTTAGTTGGCACTTGTTAGTTATTTTTCTTGCTGTAAATTTGTGTTCATACATTCCTCTTTTTCTTGTGAAGCTCATTGAGACGAAAATTCTGTGATTTTGGGCTGTACAAATAAAATTGAATTGAATTGAATTACTGAGGAAATTCATGTGTCCAATAGGACTCCAAGCAGTGGCTTGATGGAACAGAGCTGGAACAGTTTGCTGGGTGGAATTAAGATGGAACAGCCACTTGGTGATATAGATGTGGAACAGTCACTTGGTGTAACAGCTACCAGGAGACAATCTAGAGGTTGTCCTTCAAGCCTTGTGTTTTTGCAAATTCTATGGAAACGTCCGATTGCGTGCTACAAGAATGAGAAACTGGAGGCGCTGATTTGGACCCAGTGAAATACAGAGAGGCCAGTTTGGTGATCTTCACTGCAGCCTACAAAAAGCCTACTCTCACTTGGTGTAACAGCTACCAGAGGTAACAGCTGCTTGGTCGAAAAGAAATGAAACAGCCTTTTGGTGGAACAAAGGCGGAAAAGCCACCTGGTGGAATAGGTGCTTGGTGAGACAGAGCTCCAACAGCCACTGGGTGCACATCACAAATGACAATTGGCTTTGCACGGGACAGAATGTGGGTTGTTGTTGCAACAATGTTTGAACACTGTTTTAATTGAATTGAAAATACTTTGAATTTGAAGGGGGACAGGACAGTTCCCTGTGGAGCACCTGTGTTACTGGTCAGGATGATCAGACACACAGTTCTTTAGTCTCACATACTGTGGTCGACCAGTCAGGTAGTCTTCGATCCATGAGACCTGCGGCACGTCCACCTGCATTTTCTCCAACTTCTCCCTCGGGTGGATGGTGTTGACGGCCGGGGAGATGTCGAAGAACATGATGCGCACGTATGAGTTGGGTCTGTCCAGAAAGGAGTAACCCCTCTGCAGCAGAAATAGAACTACATCATCCACCTCAAGTTTGGGGTGATATGCAACCTGCAGAGGGTTTTGGAAATGTCTCACCAGAGATCTGAATTGTGAAAGCACCAGCCGCTCCATCACCTTCATGACATGCGAGGTTAGTCCTACTGGCCTGTATTCACTCAGTTTCTCTGGATGAGCTTCTTCGGCACAGAAACCAGGCAGGGTGTTTTCCATACCACAGGGACTCTTCTGAGATGAAGGCTCATGTTCAACAGGTGATGAAGCACTCCACACAGCTGGACGGAAAGCTCTTGTGGATCATAACAAGATCTTCCACTGACCACTGAAAGCTCCACATCTTGACAGCAACTCACATCCTTCACTGTGGTTGGAACAACACCACTTGTTGTTCTCAAACACCACCAAACCACCATTTTTAGTTTTGCTCCACTTTTCCACATCTCTATCCGCACAAACCATTGTGAAGCCAGGTATGTTCAGACAAAAATCACCCCTGATGCCACTCAGCCAAGTCTGTAAAACAGACCAGCAGTGCCTCCAAATCAGAGAATATGGTCCTCAATCAGAAAAGAGTGGTGTGCCTCATCCAGTGAAGGGACAGTTCCCTTCCCTAAGTGGAGACTATTCAATATCTCTGTGTCTTCTTCACGAGTGAAGGAAGAATGGAGCAGGAGATTGACTGACAGATTGGTGCGCGTCCGCAAAAATAAGGATGCCGCATAGGAGAAAGACCTGAGCCAAAAAGCAAAGCTCTGGAATTACCTGTCGATCTACGTTCCTACCCTATCCATGATAACCAGCTGCGGTGGGTGACCGAAAAAACAAAATCACAAATACAAGCGGCCAAAATGAGCTTCCTCCGCAGGGTGACAGGGCTCTCGCTCTGAGGTAGGGTGAGGAGCTCTGCCATCCGAAAGGGGCTCGGAGTAGAGCCGTTGCTCCTCCGGTTTGAGGGTAGCCAGATGGGATAGTTCGGGCATTTACATAGTTTGGCTGCCTCCTGTATGCCTCGCTGGTGAGGTATTCCGGGCACATCACAACGGGAGGAGACCCAGAGGCAGATCCGCTGGAGAGACTATGTCTCACAGCTGGACAGGGAACACCTCCGGATCCTCCTGTGTGATCTAGAGGATGCTGCCGGGGTGAACTAGCCCGGGTTTCCCATCTGAGGCTGTTGCCCAAGATAAGCAGAAGGCAATGGAACGAGGCTGCTTTATTTTTAAATATCTCAAGATTAAAAACAACAAAATGTTTCCTTATGTGTTGAAGTTTCACGAGATGTTGTGACTGTAATTTTGTTTTTACTTTTTACGGTATACCAATTAATTATAGTAATTTAAGAATGACTTGACATTCAGATCACCATTCTGTTTGTCATAACATTAGACAGGACAGGGCTATCAGTCTACCGTTTCCTGACCATGAAGGAGGGTCCAAGGGTGGGAATGTGCTAAAATTGTTTAGCCTAGCTTTTGTCAGTTAGCTTTTAGCTTTGTATTTGTATGCAGTCAGTCAGTCACGTTCTTGACCATCTATCCCTTATGGGGTTGCAGAGGTGTTGGAGCCCATCTCGGCTGATTCAAGGCGAGGGGCAGGGTACATCCTGAACATGTCACCAGTCTGTCGCAGGGGTATTCCTATGCATACAATTTTTTTTGTTCAGTTTTTGTTCTTTTTTTTCCAATCTACCGTCTGAAGCCCATTGGGGCAATTGTTTTGTGATATTGGCCAATACAAATATTGACATTAAGACGGTGGCCGCTAGTTATCGTCAAAGGAGTCTCAGATGGCCCGTGAGCCGCGGGTTTGACACCCCCATTTTAGGGGGCGTTTTCTTTTTTTGGGGGCGTGGGTAAAGGCTTGAGGAAGGAGTCGCGTCCAAAGAGCCGACTCTTCCCAGAGAATGGAACTGCTCGTGTGTAATGTCCGCCAGTGCGTGTGAAAAGGCAGGGCGCCAAAAAGGAAGAAGTAGGAAGAAGAAGGAAGTCAGATTCATGTCTGACAGCCAGCTTCATCTTCATTTATAATCTTCGTAATGAAATCCTGACCGTTCCTCCATGGCCACGCTAACGGAGCGGAACGCCCCGTTCACCCGGGCGAAGCCTAACGGTAAGCCCGCTGTTAGCCTGCTCGAGCTAAAACAGTTAGCAAACTTTAAAACTAGTCCCATCTTTCTGCAGGAATTCAGTCGGTTTACATCAGAAAAGCAGCTCGGTTTGTTATTATGGGATGTACTGTGTTGCTGTGATTAGTTGTCATGGAAGCAGTTCGATTAATTTGTCGCCATGTTGATGAACGGAGCAGATTTCAGCTTTTTAAAGGTTAGAAACAACAAGTTCATACTTTTTAAAGAAAGATTTATGTTGGTTTGAATATTATGGGATGTAAATGTCAGAATATTTTAAAGATTAAATCACATTCTGATCAAAATAATCTAAAAAATCAGCTTCTGGTCACTGATTAAAAACACTTTAAATCATTTTATTATTAAAAAAATATTATTAACTCTGTAGAAAGTTTTAAAAAGTAAAATTTTAACAGAAATTAATTGAGAATCAGTAATAGTTTAATGAAAGAAATGAAAAAAAAAGGCAATCTGAATGTTGACCAAGTTTTTTTTGTTTGTTTTTAATTACATAGTTATTTGTGGGCCTCACAGCAAGAAGGTCAGGGGTTTGAGTGCCGGGTGGGGGCGGGGCTTGGAACACTGGCCTTCCTGTGTGGAGTTTGCATGTTCTCCCCCATGTGTACCTACGTCTTCTACTCTACGGGAACTTCGGTGTCCCCCTTCCCTCCAAAAAACATGCATGTTAAGTTTATTGGCCCCTATGAGATTACCCGTAGGATTTTTGTGTGTGTGTGTTTGTGTGTGTGAATTCCATTTTTACATGCTATCTAAATCAAGGCCCTATCTGCTCCCACTGCCAGTAAAATATGACATTTGGTTTGTTTTTAGGCCCTGTCCACACGTAGCCGTGTATTTTTGAAAACGCATATATTTTTATCTGTTTTGGTCTGCCGGAGGGTTTTGTCGCTTAAAACCAGATTTTTTGAAAACTTTGGCCAAAGTGGAGATTTTGGAATTGTCCGTTTTTGCGTTGCGTTTTTACGTGCGAAAACGGAGATTTGCGTTTTTATGTGTCACTACTTGCGACAAGTAAAGCACATACGTCCTTCAGACATTGGGCAGCATGGATTCATGCTGCGGAAATGATGAGAGAGGTGCTCTGATTGGATAGCTCAGAACTTACGTTTACATCAATGCTGCCCACTACTGGTCTGGCATGCTTATAACCGCACTCTGAAGCGTATTTATACGGCGCAGTGTGGACGCGGATATTTTGAAACGGTAATGTGTGGACGCGAGCGTTTTCCTAAAACGGAGGACAGCAGATATGCGTTTTCAAAAATACCCGGCTACGTATGGACATGGCCTTAGTTTGGTTGTGTGTGTGTTGCCCTGCAGCAGATTGGCGACCTGTTTGGGGTGTATCCTACTTCTCTCCTGTGATCAGCCGGGATAAACTCCGACACCCCCGTGACCCTTTTAGGGATAATAAGTTCAGAAAATGGAACAAAACGAATATTAATTTGTCAACTTTTGATAGCTGAACAAACTGAACTGGTTCATGATGAACCCATGAAACAGACGGAATGAATCTTTCTGAGGAAAATTTTGTCTCCGGCAGAATGAACAATGTTCTTTAGAATCAAAATCACAAGTACTTTATTCATCAATTTTATTATTACAAACTCAAGGTCCAATTCAGAAATACACAACAACAAAAAATTAAATACCCAGTTCATACAACGCGCAATATCACAATTTACAACAAACAACTGCACCAGTATCTTCACTGTTCAGACTGGTACTTTACTTAGTGGTACTGAGTTTCACATCAATCAACCTCCTAATAATGGAGTTCTCAGAGTCATTACATCGACTGATTTATTGATCGTACTCAGAGAAAATGTGTGTGTTTACAGCAGCAGCACTGTAAACATGGAAAAAAAATGGAATAGTCCCATCTCCAGGGCTGGGTTGCATCAGACTCTGACAGAAAACCCAGGCTTTCTCACCCTGACTGCTTCCTCCAGCTCACCTAGGAGGATCCCATGGTGTTCTCTGTCCAGCTCTGAGACGTCCAAAGTCTGCCTCTTGGTCTCCTTCTGGTGGGACGTCTCTTGACGTCTCACTGGCGAGGCGTTCGGGAGCATCCTAACCAGATGCTCAAACTACCCTATCTGGCTTCTCTCCTCCCAGAGAGAGTTGCAACGGCTCTACTCTGAGCTCCTCCTGGATGGCAGACCTCCTCACTCTATCTCTGAGTGAGAACCCCAGAGCTCCCCGACTGATAGTGGATAGATTATATGCTTTAAAACCCATTTCTGGTTTAATCTAGATTTACTGCCACAGTGAACCTTTCATATAAAACTGGCACAAGATGACAAACATACGCCTCCATCTGTCTGCCCTTTGCATTTCTGCCCTTTGATCGCATGACTCTGAAAACCTAATCAGTTCATCTGTAGGTGGTACTGAGTTTGATGATTAAATACAAACACTACGTTTATATATTTTTATTCAACTGTTACCACAATGCTCAGACTCACAACTGCATCCAAAGAGGTAAACAAAGTATCACCAGAAATTTATCTTATTTTTTCTTGTTTAATGCATGTATTTCTTTTGTTTTTCGCCAACTTTCTGAACATTTTGTTTTCTTTTTGGGAAATTTCTGCCCCGTCAGTTGCATCACAATCTTCTCATCATATCATCATTTGGCAAGACAAATTTTTAGTTTCAAACTGAGCAAATCGTAAACACAAAAGTAGATTTGATGCAGTCTCTTTTTTTTTCTGTTTGAAATTGAAATGTACCGTATTTTCCGCACTATAAGGTGCACCTAAAAACCTTAAATTTTCTCTAAAGTCCACGATCCGCCTTTTAACGCGGCGCGCCTTATGTATGGATTAATATTGAGCTACAACAGGTGTCGCAACTGCGGTAAGCAGCCACCGACTCCATTTCCCCCGTAAAATAAGTAGTGCGTGGTGCATGCTGGCGTCTCATTTCCATTTGTGTGTTTGTGTAAAGACCCGGAAATGGCTCCTACCAAGAGACACTGTTACACCGCAGAGTTTAAACTCAAGGCGATCGGTCACGCAGTAGAACACGGGAATAGAGCCGCAGCGAGAGAGTTTAACATCAATGATGAGGAAGTGGAGGAAGCAAGAGGATGTGCTGAGCCAAGTAAACAAGACTAAACAGAGTTTCCACGGGAACAAATCGAGATGGCCACAGTTAGAGGACAAAGTTGAACAGCCTTTACTGGTGCACCTTGTATATGGAAAAAGTTTTTAAAAATGTAATTTATTGAAGGTGCGCCTTATAGTGCGGAAAATATTGTAACCAGGAAAAGGTTAATTTTCTAATTTTGGAATTCCGACCACAAAACGGAAATTGAATAGCTGCAAAATCCTTGGACTCACTTTTTACTCTCCTTCCTTCAAAGGATTCTTCCTTTTATCCCAAATGTACACGTTAAATCAGTCCAATCAACTTCTAAACGTGCAATAAAACATCTTACTGGACATGTTCAGTCACTGTTCTGCTGGCTGGGATTAGTTGTTATGGATTTGTATTAAAAAAACAGATTGAAACATTGACCGTATTTTGATGTTCAACTGATCCACAGACTGCTGACTCACAGATATGATTCCATGGTAACCATCAGGAAGCTAAACTTGTCCTGGATGTGTTTTTTTCTTCTCAGCAATGGAGGCGGATTCTATTAACATCTGGCCACGCATGGAGCCGTTCTTATTGGGAGCCCTGCAGGTGAAAGGACCGTTCCATCCTTCTACAGCTGAGATTACCGTCGTTCTTATTATTGTTCAACTGATGCCTCTTGTAGGTGCCGCCCGCCTCCAAGCTCAGCCTCCACTATCTGCGGAAGATGGCCAGCTACGTGCGAACACGAGACGGATGTTTTCCGGTTCTGGGCTGGCCCATGTGGAGACACATCGCCTGTGGAAAGCTGCAGCTACCAGAAGACCTCGCCTGGCTCTACTTTGAGACCTTCGACCTTTTGATGGGGCACAGTCCAGAAGAAAGGCTGGAGAGGGCGGAGTGTTTGTCCCAGTGCTTGTGTAAAAGTGAGCTAGACCAGCAGAGAAACAAGGTGAGGGAATGGGAGTTTTGGAAAGTCACGCATTAGCTGGGATGTCCTCTAATCGTTTCTTTGTCCCCAGCTATACGTGGACACCCTGCAGTTCCTCCTCTTCCTCTACATCCAGCAGCTGAACCGGATGTCTCTACGGACCTCTCTGATTGGAGAAGAGTGGCCGAGCCATCGCACACGCTCCGCTTCCCCATCGGAGCGCGAATCCAAAACCAGCGCACAGAACAAGGTCACAAACTAATTATCTCACAAAGCGGCCCTCATTTATCAAAGATGCACAAAAAACTATGTGAATTTCTGGCGTACACTGTGTCAGAGTCCCTTTTTGCTCTTATACGGAGCGTTTTCTCCACTTTGGCCGGGTGTCAAATTCCGGTCCTAGAGGGTCGGTGTCCTGATAGTTCTCCATTTTTTTCCTGCTTCAAAACAGCTGATACACATTAATTGAAATCAACAGCCAATCAAATTTGGCACAGTGACTCCCTAACCTGGATCTTCTTCTTCTTTCGGCATTCCCCTTTAGGGGTCGCCACAGCAAGTCAGCCTCTTCCATCTAACCCTATCTGCTGAATCCTCTTTGGTCACACCAACTATCTTCATGTCTTCTTTTACTGTATCCATGAATCTCCTCTTTGGTCTTCCTCTAGTCCTCTTTCCTGATGGTTCCAAATCCAGCATCCTTCTTCCTATGTACTCTCTCTCTCCTCTGTACATGTCCATACCATCTCAGTCTGGCCTCTCTGACTTTATCCCCAAAACCTCTAACATGTGCTGTTCCTCTGATATACTCATTTCTAATCCTTTCCATCCTGGTCACTCCCAGAGAGATCCTCAGCATCTTCATCTCTGCTACCTTAATCTCTGCTTCCTGTCTTTTCTTCAGTGCTACTGTTTCTAGACCAATCAGCATGGCCGGTCTCACCACGGTTTTGTACACTTTCCCTTTCATTCTAGCTGAAACTCTTCTATCACACATCACACCTGATACTTTTCTCCACCCGTTCCAGCCTGCCTGAACACGCTTCTTCACCTCTCTTCCACGCTCTCCTTTGCTATGGACTGTTGATCCTAGATACTTAAATTCTTCCACCTTCTTTATCTCTTCTCCCTGTAACCTCACTTTTCCATTTGACTCCCTAACCTGGATCAGATGTGTAAATGCAAGAGCACATGGAAAACCTTCAGGACACTGGCCACCCAGGACCGGACTTCGACACCTGTGCAGTAGGGCAAAGAAGTATTTAGTTAGCCGCCAGTTGTGTGAGTTCTCCCAATTGAAAAGATGAGAGAGACCTGAAATTTTGGTTATAGGTTGAGCTCAAGAGACAAAATAGGGAAAAAAAAAAGTTCAGAAGATCCCATTGGCAGAATTTATTTGATCACTCTTGCAACCAAAGTTTGCTTTACACAACTTCCAGAAGCTGTGATGTTCATGTTACTTTGTTTCTGTTTCAGCAGAATTGGGACGATCAGGCTCACCTGTCCTTCATTCAAAACCATCTACCGGAGATTTTGGAGCTGCTGGTAGAACCTTCTCAGCTCTCTCATTCCGGTCAAGCTCAAAGGAACACCCAGGTCTGTCTGCCCACTTTTATTATTCACATTGTTCCTCACTTTCTGTGTGGCGTTTGCATGGATCTGAGTGTGTGTGTAAGGACGTCACACACAGTTAATCAAGCAGAAACAAGAACGTCACACACAGTTAATCAAGCAGAAACAAGAACCAGTACATATTTGTCCTTAGAGCCTTCTTCTTAGGACGATAAAAACTCCTAAAAATTTAACTGGTCTAATAATAGAAGAAACCAGATGGAAACCCAGTTTGGAGGGGAGGTCCACTCCCAAAAGGACAGACAGAATGTCTCTAGGACTGGGATTACAGATCATACAGCTTAAATCTTCCACGTCTAGATTATGTGTGTAGGGTGAAGCAGATTGATTTGATCCAGATGGAGGAAGGAAGTGAGGAAGAGGTTCAGGAATTTCATAGAAGAGGAAGTTGCAAGATCTGGGGCCAGATTTATCAAGTGTACGTACGCCAAAATCCACGTTACACAAACTTCAGTGCAAGTCGAGCAGTTTAGAAAAGTGGTAGAGTGCATGAACGGGGTGCAAATTTAAGGCAACTCAGGAGTTGGAGAAAAGACAAGACTTGTGGACAGAAGCTGAGGAAGTGTAAGGAGCAGAACGGAAAGAATCGGAACGCACAAGAAAAATGAACACATTAATAAAAAGATGGTCAATTAAGACACACACACATTGTCAAATCATCACATTGAAATGGATTGAAAATACTTTATTCATCCCCAAGGGGAAATTTGAGTGCATCAGTGCAAACACCTTGACGCCCCTATCCACCGGCGTCCCAGTCCGGTCGCAATGTGTCCAAATTGGCAACCCAAAAGCTGGAGTCCAGAATGGGTCACAAAGCCAGGCCACAGTGAAGAACACCAAACTGGCCTCTCTGTATTTGACGGGGTCCAAGTTTGCGTCCCCAGTTCCTTGATCTTGTAGCAAGCAACCGGACGTTTCCATGGAAACCACAAAAACACAAGGCTCGAAGCACCTCTTCTAGATTGTCTTGTTTTCCTCAGCTTCCTCTGGACTGAACCAACTCCTCCAGCCATGACGGATGTGGCTCCAAGATCCAGCCGCTGGTTGTGCATGTCAACATCACCTAGGATGTACTTCACATCCTACAGATAGAGATAATGATATCATTAAAAAATCAAGCTGGGTATTACTTGTTGCGGACATAGATTCCTGGTGCACAGACAACTTTTTGTCTTTGTCACCTGAATGTTTTCTTTTTTTAATTCACCAACAAATCAACAGGTTTGTCACAAAGTTATCGTAGTGTTTGTCTTCCTCGCTCTCGTTTGCGGAAGACGTCAGACACCATTGTTCCTGACTACTTTCCACCTCCTCCTTTATGTGATGCTTATATGGGGCTCTAGTTGCGTTGGCTTACGCCTGGCAGTGGTCACAGATGGGTTTTATGAAGGGGTAATAATTCTTATCTCATAGTGTTTTTGTTTGCTCAGAAATGTGATACCCAACTAAAGAGTTATAAATAGATTTGTTCAGTTTCCTCTTGCTGTGCTTTAAGTCAAACCTCCGAACAAATGCACAACCACCGTAAATCTTGTTTGAGGCCACAAAAAGACTAAAAATTGCATCAAGTTAGCAAAACTACTGTATATTTGGATTTTTTTTTTTTTTTTTACATTTTTTTTTAAATGATCCAAGGCAGATCGGTGCGGCGTCAGCAATAACTAGGACGCTGCATTGGTCCGTCGTGGTAAAGAGAGAACTGAGACGAAAAGCAAAACTCATGATTTACAAGTCGATCTACGTTCCCACCCTCACCTATGATCACCAGCTGTGGGTGGTGACCGAAAGAATGATATTGCGGATACAAGCGGCCGAAATGAGCTTCTTCCACAGGGCGGCTGGGCTCTCACTCAGAGATCGGGTGAAGAGCTCTGCCATCCGGGAGGAGCTCGGTGTCGAGCCGCTCCTCCTCCTGGTCGAGAAGAGCCAGATGGGGTTGTTCTGATGCCCCCCGAGCGCCTCGCTGGTAAGGTGTTTCGGGCGCGTCGCAACGGGAGGAGATTAAGAGGCAGACCCCAGACCTGCTGGAGAGACTATGCCTCACAGCTGGCCGGGGAATGACTTGGGATCCTTCCGGGTGAGCTGGAGGAGGCAGCTGGGGTGAGTGAAGCCTGGGCGTACCGTCTGAGTTTGATTTAATTCTCTTTATATTGCCTGACATCTTAAAATAATCATCTCAACGGGCTTCAGATTGTAGATCGAACAAAAAATAAAAAAAAGACAAAGAACAGAAAAATTGTAAATAAAATAAGTGCATTCCTGCCCTTGTAGCCTCCGTCTTGGAAAGTTTATGAACAGGAATGTGATAAGTTTGTTTGATGTGGGAATAATCCTTAAACATGGTAGAAAACTTAAATAAAACAAAAAAAAACAATTTTGCATGAAAGCATGCCCGTTAAAACCAATCTAATGGTAAAATAACTCCACCTGTCCTGTTTGAACTGTTTGAACAGTGAATGTGTCTGAAATCTGGATCTAAATGGTCTGCCAGGTATCTCTTGAGGCGGTGCGGAGTTTGAGTCTGCTGCTAGAAGGATCATTAGGTCAAGGGAAAAGCGTCCAACCCATCCACCGCCTGCTGACTAAAGGTCACGTCCACATACAATCCGGTTACTCGACGCTGAGCCGCACTTTCCTCCTGCACAAGCTCCTCTCCTTCCTCCGGGAGAACCTTAACCTCAACCCCTTCGGGATCACCGCCTGCCTCCGCTCAGGGAAGAAGCTGGCCTGGGCGCAGCAAGGTGTCCTACAACATCAGAGATTTTTAATGTTCTCTTGCAAGCGTCTGACCGTCTGCTTGTCTTATTCCAGGGGAAGGTACCATGAAGAGGGCCAAGATAGCCAGGAACACCCACACAGCTCCGCCCGGCAGTAAGATGGTACTGATGTCTCAGGTCTTCAAACAGACTCTGGCCAAGACGTCTGACAAGCTAACTGGCGCCAACATCAAGATCCACCGCTGCTGCGAAGCTTTCATCTACCTGCTGTCACCTCTCAGGTGTGTTTTGGACTGTACGTTTTTATGATACGTCCTGTGTATGGGATCTGGATATCCACAGTTGTATTTGCCTGCGTGCCAAATAGGAAGTCCTAGTGGAAAAAGTGGCACTCATTCAGCCACTATTGTTGTCACGGTAACCATTCGGGCTCTGTTACCTTAGCTACACCACACTCTCCACGTTTTTTTTTTGTTGTTATCTGCTCGTAGCACAATTTATTGAAATTAATGACGAGCCAATCAGATGCACCGATTAAACAATGTAGTGTTTAGTCATTTTTAATTGTCATTAGAAACTAGAAATTATCAAGACAAATTTTTCGGCCATATTGCCCGTTCTTTTTGTTCACATTTGATACGTTTGATTGATATATTTTATTTAGCCAAAGACAGCAGGAAGCCAGACTTCGAGTCATGTGGACTGGCTGCAATTAGTCTTCCGTGACAGAGGAGTGTACCTTCAAAAAGCTTATTCCTGGTGTCACAGACTGGCTCTGGATCTGGGACCAAAAATGAGGGATACAGAGACAAAGTGTGAGCCAAGTCAAATTAAGTTTATTTTAAAATAAAGACACAATCATCAAAAAACTAATTCAACATTGAAAAACCAAAAGCATACAAGACCTGCAGATGAAAAAAACACAGAGAAAACAATTAGCGCAGGCATCTCCTTCAAAATGAGCCCAGCCGGCTCCACTAAGATGGCCTTCCCCCTGCCTGCAGGAGGCTCTGCCCCTGCCTGCAGGAAGCTCTGCCTTTGCCAGGTAAGGAAGGGGCCGTGACACTGGTTAAAAAGTTGGTCGCCATGCCAACACATACTGAAACAATGACTATCTCTCTGGCTCTTAAAATTCTAGATGACGTTGTTCTTTCTGGCAGATGGTAAATATATTGTTTTTATTTGTTTGGTAGCCAGATGTTGATGTCACACTTGCGAGGTTTGATGATTTTTACTTGCTGTCACTTCCCTGCAGGTCGGTCAGTGTGGACAAATGCCGGGACAGCACGGTGGTCTTGGGCCCCGTGGAGACCAGCGTGCACATCCACAGCTGCCACAACGTGCGTGTGGTGTGCGTGGCCGGCCGGATGGTAATCGGAGCCTCTTCTCGCTGCACCATCCACGCCCTGACCCCAACCCGTCCGGTGCTTCTGCCTGGAAACACAGACATCACACTGGGGCCATTCCACACCTTCTACCCCTCCCTGGAGGATCACATGGCCCATGTGGGGCTGGCCGTGGTGCCCAACGTCTGGGACCAGCCACTGCTTCTAGGATCCGACGGGCTTGCCAACATCTCGCTCAACACGTCACCCAACGCAGATTCCACCTGCTACAGTCTGCTGCCACCATCTGAGTTCCACACGCTAGCCGTGCCATTCCTGATGGAGGGGGACACGTGCGAGGTGCCCGGGGGGCTGCCTCCTGCCTACCAAGCAGCTCTGGAGGAGAAACATAAGAGGATCCGGAACTGGCAGAGCATGGTGATAGAGGCCGGACTGAGCAAGTGAGTTGCTATCAGACTCCGCCCCCTTCCTTACTAAACTTAAGTTAACACTGAGATGTACATTCACGCCTATTCTATACAACGATCTTATCCATGTCCCTTTTAAAGATGTCAAATCACAGTTACTCAGTACCAACTATAGATGAACTGAAGTTATGGAAACAAATAATAATAAAGTTGTTAGCGTTAGCATTGTGCTAAGTCGCCGCGATTGCTTCAAATAATCAAATCCTACAACAAAATAATAAAACATATTCGTTCACAAACAAAACAGTAAACAAAATAAGAAACGTCTGTTTCTGCTTTCTTCCTCTATTGAAAACCTGACATCTGATTGAACTTTCTTTGTCTGTAGGGAGCAGAAGCGACAGTTCCAGGAGCTAGTCGAGAGGAAGTTCCACGAGTGGCTCCTGGAGACAGGACACCGGCAGGAACTGGACAGTTTGATCCCCCCATCAGTCACCTCGTTAAGGGAACCGGACAGAACAACGACGGAACGAGTAAAAGATGCCAAACACCCTGAACGAGGCCTGGCACAGTCCACCTTGGCCTGCTAAACTACACTTGAACCCTTTTGCAGGTCTAACTGTGAAGTTGGTCATCCAGATTCTCCTGTATGTCTAGGTGTGTCTGTCCATCTGAGCTGGGAGTCGACCGGCACGCTGCGGAACAATACGATCCATTGTTGGAGAAAAGACTGAAACAAACACAAGCAGGTTGAACAGGTTTAGAAGAAACACTTGATCAATAAAAACAACTTTATTAAAACATCTTATTAACAAACAAACAGACTAAAATCTAATAGATTTTTTTTATCCTGCTTCACATTCTCACAAACAAAAAAATTCAACCTTTGCTTGAAATTAGAAACTATTTTCACTGGTTTTAGCAGAAAATTTTGTGTTTCAAACATAATTGATAATTTAATCTAAAAAAAACAATGTGGCTGAATGAATCCCGCTTTGTTTGGAATCGAAACCCCTCAAAAACGCATTATTCTTCTGAGATTTTTTTTTTTTCATCTGGCTGTGACCAGCTGATTAGCCAGACTGAACAAGGTATGTATAAATCAAAATAAATTTATGAAGCACTGAAGCTTTTTATTTTGTTACAAATCCTTTATGTATTTTTGTATTTATTCATTTGTTTGTCTGTAAATTTTTCCAGGAATGTTCTCCAGTTGATTAGAGCATTTATTACCTCCAAGTGTACTTCCACCAGTTCTTTGAATGGTCGTACATTTTATTTTTTTGGAGGATTTGTGTAAAAAAAACTGCTGAATATTTTAATTTTAGAATAATTTGGTTTAAAAGGAATAAAAACGGTACTGTAAGAAAAAAAACGTGTAGACTTTAAAATGCCTTATTGATGTCTGAAGACCAACGTTGTTTTAGAGGAAGAAAATAAAAAAACTGTCTAAAACCTGTTTTTATTTGTGTTGTCTCTAAACTCGCAGCCAATATTCTTCTTTTGGCATTTCCCTTCAGGGGGCGCCACAGCAAGTCAGTTTCTTCGATCCAACCCTACCTCCTGCATCTTCTTCGGTCTTCCTTCACTGTATCCATGAACCTCCTCTTTGGTCTTCCTCTAGTCCTCTTTCCTGGTGGTTCCAAACCCAGCATCCTTCTTCCGATGTACTCTCTCTCTCCTCTGTACATGTCCAAACCATCTCAGTCTGGCCTCTCTGACTTTAAAACCTCTAACATGTGCTGTTCCTCTGATCCTGCCCATCCTGGTCACTCCCAGAGAGATCCTCAGCATCTTCATCTCTGCTACCTCCATCTCTGTTTCCTGTCTTTTCCTCAGTGACACTGTCTCTAGACCAATCAGCATGGCCGGTCTCACCACGGTTTTGTACACTTTCCCTTTCATTTTAGCTGAAACTCTTCTATCACACATCACACCTGATACTTTTCTCCACCCGTTCCAGCCTGCCTGCACACGCTTCTTCACCTCTTTTCCACATTCTCCATTCTGGACTGTTGATCCTAAGTACTTAAAATCTTCCACCTTCTTTATCTCTTCACCCTGTAACCACACTTTTTTCTGTTATAAAGACATAAGTTTAGATCTATTTATTTCCCTTCAGATGTTTTTTATGTGGTACAACCAAATCACCATGAGGACACAGAGTTCCTGTGTGGGTGACGGGAACATACGGTATATTGAATGCTGACAGAAAATCAATCCATTACAGTCAGTCCTGCCCAGACCACCTGATAGAAGAGAAGTTTGATTAACCGAGCGTCGGTTAGATAACAATGTGTGAACAGTAGCTGTGTATCAGGATGTCTCTAGGTCAGGCTCATTGATCTACATGATGGAACACGAGGCCAGCAGCATCACGGGCTCAAAGGAATCAATAGAAACATAACGAGCAGAGGAAAACTCACAGGAAACTGGGACAAAAAATGAAGGGATAAGTCTGCCTTTATGGTTAGGGAGTCTTAAAGGTGACTAAGTGTAGACATGTTAAGTTATGAAAGGTGTTTCCTCTACAAGAGACCCCTGCAGCCCAAGACCGAGAGCAGGAAAGAACACATTGTAACAGGTCATTCTACTGATGAGATTTTCCTTTAGAGGTTTTTGCAGAACTTCAAGCAGCTTGAGGATTCTTTACACTTCCTGTTTGCTGTTTTGTAATGTCATTTTAGCAGCTGCATATTTGTCTGGCGGAATCCTTCCTCATGTCTTTATCTGCACGGCACAGTGTGGGCCCTGAATCAGATACACATCTCTAAAATAAAAATGGAATGTTGTCATCCACTTAGATCATTTTTCTTTCCCGGATCAATGAAAATATTTTTCTCCGTAATAATGTGGTATCATTTTTTCTTTAATTAGGCTACAATAACAAACTGATTATCACAAAAGTCTAATTTCAGAGATTCTTTAAAAAGAAAAAAAGCCTAAAATACAAAACAATCAAGATAAACTGAAACAATTATCTTAATGATGCTTAAATTATATTTGCAAATAATTTGGAATCTGAGCTGCTCCACCTCCAGATCGAGAGGAGCCAGATGGGGTGGTTAAGGTATCTGGTCAGGATGCCTCCCGAGTGCCTTACTGGTAAGGTGTTTCAGGCACGTCCTACCGGGAGAAGACCAAGAGGCGAACCCCGGACCCGCTGGAGGCACTATGTCTCAGACCTGGCCAGGTAACGACTCAGGATCCTTCTGGGTGAGCTGGAGGATGCAGCTGGGGTGAGAGAAGCCTGGCTTCCCGTCTGAGGCTGTTGCCCCCACAACCTAGCCCCTGGTAAGTGGAAGACAACGGAACAAACAGAATTTGGAACTCAGTGTATAACTGTAAAGTTTTTGGTTAAAAAGTTTTTTTTTTTTATGGATCAAGCACTCGGACCACCTGTGCTTCTGTAACACTCACGTGTCAGCTAAAACACTGTAGGCTTTTTAATGAAAGTGCCTACAGTTAATCAGTACCACTATGGATTGATTATATTTTCAGAGATTGAGGTCTCAAATGTCAAGGTAACCTAGTCTTGTAACCAAATAAAGAGAATCCACATGTGCACTGTTGCTTCTTTCAAAAACCCTCTTCTCATCGTCCTGGTGGCAATCCGTTCAGGGGGGCGCCACAGCAAGTCAGTTTCTTCCACCCAGCATCCTTCTTCCATGTACTCTCTCTCTCTCCTCTGTATATGTCCAAACCATCTCAGTCTGGCCTCTCTGACTTTATCTCCAAAACCTCTAACATGCGCTGTTCCTTTGATCCTGTCCATCCTGGTCGCTCCCAGAGAGATCCTCAGCATCTTCATCTCTCCTAACTCCATCTCTGTTTCCTGTTTTTTCTTCAGTGCCACTGTCTCTAAATTAAACAGCATGGCCGCTCTCACCACGGTTTTGTACACGTTCTCTCTTCTATCACATCCGGGCCAAATTTATTGTTGCTTCTTTATGCTTTAAAACCCAATTTTTATAAAGTTATGATCATCACAAATTAAGATTCCCTAATGATCAACGTGGTTTCTCTTGAAAACCATGAGCTGACTTTGTCTCTTGATTCTTTGCTCTTATTTTTCTTTCCTTTCTATAAATTTAGGATGAAGAGTCTGGTGTTTATTGTGACTCATCTTTGCCACTCCTGCAGATTTTAATTTGATGAAATAGCTTGTCATACTTTGGACGGTGTTTGGGTGTTTTAGGTTTTACCAACAAGACATCTGGAAAGTTCTGCTTGATCCAAATGGCAGTGGTAAGCCATGAGCTGGCAGGTCCTCGCCAGGTGGAGTTGGCATGTGTCAGTGGATCCTGCCAGTGGGAGTGAGGGTACGCTATCATGGCCAGGCTATTATGCCGTAATCCTTCCTGGCTTTTCTGGAAAAACTGAATAGCACTAGAATCACTGACTCAATTTTTGGATCTCATTTTCATGACAAAGCGATTGTTCCTTTTTTCTCTCCACTGTTGTTGTCTATGAAGTCGAGGGAGCGGGGGGGCTATAAAAGCTACCAGCTGGATGACCAGACTAACCTCAGAGGACCCACCATCACTACCCGGCTCTCATCTCTTAGCCACTTCCATCCAAGATGGGCAGGGTGAGTTTGGAGAGGGTGGGGAGGATAAAACCAAGGGTCACCTGTAAACTTCTTCACTTGTTCTTTGCTAGATCGTCTTTTACGAAGACAAGAACTTCCAGGGTCGGCGCTATGAGTGCGACAGCGACTGCACGGACTTCCATGCCTACCTGAGCCGCTGCAATTCCATCAGGGTTGAAAGTGGAGCCTGGGTGGTGTACGAGAGGCCCAACTACATGGGCTACCAGTACGTTGTGACTAGGGGGGAGTACCCAGAGCACCAGCGCTGGATGGGGCTTAATGACCGCCTCAGCTCCTGCAAGATGATCCACTTTGTAAGTTGGCCTGGACACTTTGAGGTCTGCAGGGTCTGATCGATGATAGATGCAGGACGCAATTACAGTGTGTGATTTGGATGGGGTGGGTGGGGGTGACCCACAGCCTGCAGCACATCAGATAAAAATCATTACAGCCTGTGTTTGACCGGGTAGGACGGTGGAGAAGAGCCGGTTTCTGGTTGGTTCTTCTCTGGGTGTGATGCTTTGCTAGCCTAATACATTCAGTTTGCAGCTTTGGGGTTCGCTCGCTCCATGGTAGGCGGGTACTTTTTGCTTTGACCAACCATTTCTTTCTGATTGGGATTGGATGTATTGAATGTAATGAACCCGAACAAACAGTGTAGTTCAGGTCCCAGGGGGCGTTGGCCTAGTGGTAGGATTACCAGGAGAACTGGGTTTGAATCCTACTGGACCAAAGCTCTCTATGGGGCTGAAAACAGAGTGGTTTTTCCTAAATACCGTCTTTAAATTCTCAATCTGGAGAATCGCTGCCAACACGGAACCATTTCAACATGGCGGACGGATGCTTGTATTCATGTAACAGCATCATCTCTGTTCTCTGATTGGCCAGACGTGTTCCTATCGCTGCTTTCCTGACCTAGTTGCTGTAGTAAAATGAACTTGAGCCAGCGAGCTTGGCTAATGTGTTGCCCCCTGATCTTAAGTTTCTTCTCCCTCCTCTCTTCCAGACCGGCGGGACCCTGTACAAGATGCAGATCTATGAGAAGGCTGACTTTGGGGGCCAGGCCGTTGAAGCCACGGAGGACTGCCCCTCACTTCTGGAGAAGTTCCGCTTGAGGGAGGTCAACTCCTGTAAGGTCTACGATGGCTGGTGGGTTTTTTATGAGCACCCCAACTATCGCGGACGACAGTATTTCCTGGAGAAGGGGGAGTACCGTAAACCAGGCGACTGGGGTGCCATCAGCCCTGCGGTGCAGTCCTTCAGACGCTTCTCTGAATGATTACCATCTAAACTTTCAGAAGACATCTGACTCGTCATGCTGTAACTTTAAACTGAGGTCTCAGAAATAAAACTTGTCCTGCAAGCAAATCAAATGATCTGTTATTCTAAAGCTTGTGATGATTTGATTCTCTGGAAGCCAGAGATGAAAAAATCTTATTTAAATACACAGTTATAGATATTACCAGGGGCGGACCCAGAGAGGGGGAGCACACATCCCCACACTTCCAATTTTTGGTCCACAAAAAAAAAAGAGGGTTCCTACTACTTTAATTCTTATAAACTTTGGGCAAATTATGAGCTCTGTGAAGCTGACCCCTTTTAAAAAAAAAAATATGAACAAAAATAAACAAAAAATGTCAATCGTTTTGCTGTAAAAAAATTTGTTTGTGCTATTTTAGTTGTTTAGATTTTCACAATTTTTTTAGGTCAATATGACGTCATCCAGCGCCTCGTTTTGCTTAAAAATGCGAGAAAACTCCAAAAAAATGGTGTCAATCGTTTGTGTTACGTTTGTGCTGTAAATTTTTTTGTTTGTGCTGTTTTAGTTTTTGTTTATTTTAAGAAATACAATTTGGACCATGACGTCATCCAGCCCATCTTTTATTTCCGAGTGTCGCCATCTTTGATGACTTCATGGTCCAAATTGTATTTCTTAAAATAAACAAAAACTAAAACAGCACAAACAATTTTTTTTTAGTACATAACAGCACAAACGCTTGACATTTTTTTTTAAGAGGGGCCAGCTTCCCGGAGCTCAAAATATGCACCAAAATTACCCTTATTTTTCAAAATGTTCTGGGAGAATGCCCCCAAACTTCCTATACTGGTGAGCACCACAGGTGCTTGTTTTGAGTATGACCTCGCCAACCCCCCTTTTAGAAAGACCTGATAAATTACTGAACTGCCCACCTCACTAAGTGCCAACTATAGATGAACTGATTAGGATTTTAGGATGATGTGATCAAAGGTATATGTCATATAAGTTGAGGTCCTTGGTTTCTGCAACTTATACAACCTCTTCCTCATTACAGGATTAATTAACATCTTTACATAAACACTGTTAAATGCTTTGGTTTTTTTTCTTAGTCTTGATTTTATTTTATGTAAGAATTAATAAAAATAAAATTCACACTATTTATAATCACTTTGTTTTCAAAAAAAATGTTGGAAAGATTTTGTTCAACAGTTAAATTGACAAAAAACAAAAAAAAAACTGTTAATTTCAGTTTATGTCACAGTTCAACAGATGAAGAAACATTAAACACAAAATGTACAAACTTCTTTGAAAAAAATGTAGTTTTAAAACAATTACAAAAATAATAAAAAAAGTAAAGTTAAAGACAAAAGTTTAAAATAAAAAACACAATTTACTTGTTTGAGATGTAAATTATTTTTATTCATTAAAAAAAAATAGTTTTTAATATTTTAAATTTCCCACCTCACTGCAAGGTCAGGGTTCGAGTTCCAGAGTGGGGCCGAGGGTTGAATCCCTGGTCTTTCTGTGTGGAGTTTGCATGTTCTCCCCATGTATGTGTGGGTTTCCTCCCACCCTTCAGAAACATGCATGTTAGGTTGACTGGCTGCGATGAAATCGCCCCTAGGAATGAGTGTGTGTGTGTGTGTGTGTGTGTGTGTGTGTGTGTGTCTGTGTGTGTGGCCCAGTGACAGGCTAGCAATCTATTCGGGCTGTACCCTGCTTTTCTCCTGAAATTAGCTGGGATAGACTTCGGCACCCTTAGTACCCTGTCAGGGGTAAACAATTTGGAAAATAAAACAAAACATAATTTGTGCACAATTTACAGGAATGATGATTCCTAATCAAATCTTTTGTTTAAAAAGTTTTCATTTGAAATAGTTTTTAAAACTTTTTAAAAACTAATTTAAATATGGGTGTAAAAATCTGAATTCTGTCTCCAGGGTGACGATACGCTTCATCTCAGTGCTTGTCTGAGGTCGACTGAGACAAGCTGAGGGTTCATATGAGTTCCGAAAGAAAAACAGTTTCCTCCTCCTCCAATCAGTAGCAGCTCTGGTTCTTCCAGGTCCGTTATCTCCGAGCAGAAAGAGTGAAGCATCAGAGGCCAGGGTACCGAGGTCTGCAGATCACAGAAACCAAATCAGAAATATCATTTAAAAAATAGGACACCTATAAATGCTTGTTTTTGTCCAGAGGAGGATGTGAAATTCCGTTCCCTTGTCTTCTGCTCATCCAGGGCCGGGTCGCGAGGGCAACAGCCTCAGATAGGAAGCCCAGGTCTCTCACCCCAGCTGCATCCTCCAGCTCACCTGGAAGGATCTTGAGTCGTTCCCCGGCCAGCTGTGAGACAGAGTCTCTCCAGCGGGTCCGGGGTCTGTCTCTTGGTCTCCTCCTGGTGAAACGTGCCCGAAACACTTCACCAGCGAGGTGGTCAGGGACATCCTGAGCAGATGCCCGAACTACCCTATTTGGCTTCTCTCGACCTGGAGGAGGAGCGGCTCTACCCCAAGCTCCTCCCGGATGGCAGAGCTCCTCACCCGATCTCTGACTGAGAGCCCAGCCACCCTGCGGGGGAAGCTCATTTCGGCCGCTAGTATCTGCGATCACATTCTTTCGGTCACCACCCACAGCTAGTGACCATGGACGTGAAATTTTGCTTTGAAAAGAAAAAGTCTGAAAATAGTTTAATGAATCTTTTTTTGCAGAAAAAAGTCTAAACTTGTCAAAATGAAACCAAAATGTTTGTTTTTCTTCTTTTTTCTAACCGTAGTGATGAAAAACCAAAATAACTTCTGCTAACAATCGTTTTGAGTTTTTGTTGTTATGGCTACTCGCCAGCGTTTCGGCAGGCGCAATGGTACAGAACCAGGGCCAAAAATACCAGATTATTGTACCCCATTTCTAATTAGGACCCTTTCATTTGAGTCCTGATCTTTGATATATAGAATGATCTATGATGTAACTGGTCACTAGGGACCACTGACCGTGTCCAGGCGAAACTCCACGCTGCTGCAGGTGCTGATATCAATCAGCAGAACACCAAGTACGCCCTCATAGTGCATCCAGACCCCGCCCACCACCACCAGTCTGTCACCGATGATGTGAGCACCGTGAGAGTATCTGAAGAAGACAGAAAGTCAGAGGTGGAGCAGGATGGTGTTTCCTATTAGCCGGTGGGGATCATCAGACCTGGGAGCAGGAGGAGGCCGAACGTCCAGATGTTCCCAGCAGAAACCTGACTCTGTCTGTCTCAGAACCACAGTGTCACCCAGAGGAACCCCCTTTCTGCTCAGGCCCCCAAACATCAGCATGCCTCCTTGATAGGAGCAAGCTGAGTGGGAATGACGTGCTGCAGGGGCAGCGCCCTCTATTGGAATCTGTGAGTGATGCAAGACAGGAAAAACTAAAGTTTTGAACAAGATTCAACTTTTAGTTTCAAACAAAAATCAAACCGTTTTATATCTAAATGTTGAAAAATATATAGATGTTTTTTCCAAAAAAAGGGCAACAAATCTACATATTGGTGAAAATGAAACATCTCCATCTACTGAGAGATGTAAAGACAGTTTTATGAGACCAACTGGTTTACTATTAAAAAAAAAAACATTAGTATGAAAATGTTAAAATGAAACCACAGCAAACCTCCATCCAGAGCTGTTGGTCCAAACACAAAAAGAAGCCGTCCCCTAAAGCTGATTCTGATTGGTTCTTTCCACCAAAAACAAACAGGAAGTCTTTTCCTGCAGATAAAGATCAGGAAAAATCTCAGTGAGAAAACAGGAAGGATGGTATGATAAAGATGCTTTAAAGCAGTGGTCCCCAACCACCGGGCCGCGGACCGGTATTGGGTCGTGGGTTATGTGGTACTGGGCCGCATAGAATGAAGAAATAACTTCCATTGTTTTCATTTGGTTTATTATTTGAGCCTTTTTTATAAAGGTTGTCTTGATTCTTGATGATTCTTGATTTGATTTGAAAAGTAAACAGATACAGAGTTACGAAGCAGACTGGACTTTAGAAACACTCTTCAAGGTCAAAATGGGACTGTCTGGTTCCAGCGAAACAAACTCACAACTCTGATTGATCTAGTCTTACAGTGAGGAGACAAACTGGTATTTTTATTCACTTTATTTTTGTGATGTCCTTTATTTTGAAGATATTTCCGTTCCGTCATCTTCCGCTTGTTCCGGGGTCGGGTCGCGGGGGCAACAGCCTCAAACGGGCAGCCCAGGCCTCTCTCTCCCCGGCTGCATCCTCTAGCTCACCTGGAAGGATCCCAAGTCGTTCCCCGGCCAGCTGTGAGACATAGTCTCTCCAGCGGGTCGCATGTAATTGGACGCGCATGTAATCTAGCACGCTAAATTTTAAATCAAGCGCACTAGCGCTTAAAAAAACGTGCATCTAGCGCGCACTAGGTTTTATATGTAAATTTGAAATCTAACGTGCTTGTTTACTTAAGTGTATTGGTGTGCGCATCACGGAGACACACATTTTAATGGGAGAAGAGTTGTTGTATTCTCAACAAAGCTAATATGTCTAGAGTGTGCCATCTAGTGAGAAAACATCAGAACTGCAGGGGAAAAAAAAAACCCATTAAAGTCTATTTATTTTTTCTGGGCCCGGTCGGCCGGATTAAACTGTTTAATGGGCCACAAGTGGCCCTCGGGCCATAGTTTTCCCATGCCTGGTTTAAAAAAATCCAGAAAACGAGCAGTTCTGCATAATGAAGAGACTATTTTTCAGCTTAAACAAGATGAAAGCTCAATACCACGGAGCTAATACAAAGTAACTGTAGTAAATAAATATTTTTACCTCTATGACTGACCACAGTAGCACTGTGCCTCCATCTGGGTGATGGTGGGTCACCACAAGCGTCTACTTTCTCCACAAGAACCTTCACCACATCTTCACGTTCTGGGTCTTCTGAAGTCGGCACACAGCAGGGGTCAACGGTTATTTTAAAGATGTCCGTGGCTGGGCTGAGTGGAGATGAGCGACCTCCGTAAACCAGCACACTTCCTCCAGGAAGAGAGGTGGCTGTGTGGTGGAGCCGCACGCCTACGAGTCACAGAGGAAACATCTCAGATCTGCTGAGTCATGATTAACTAACATTTCATCACAAAATAACCCCCAAAAACAACTTGTAAATACCGACACGCAGGAGGATGTCAAAGCTCATTTTAAATGTTTACAAACTTTTAATCTCCCAGAATGACATCATCTGAATATATACCAAGTTCCGGGTAAATGCTCCATTCTGATTGGCTGGAGGGTGTCTATTACTTTCGGATAATATACGCCTCTGAAAGATGTTTCAACTTAATGCCATTTATTTTTCTTGTCGCACGTTGTATGAACACCCATGTCTGAACTCGTTCCTCTAACTGTAGCCACTTAGCTTTGAGCCCGTGATTAGCTTTTTTGTTTACTTCATTCCAGTTAGACCAGTGGTTCTCAATTATTTCCTGTTGCACCACCCTGAGGATGAAGAAAATATTTCGCGCCCCCCCCACACACACACGCGCCAACTACTGTAGTGCAGTGGTCCCCAACCACCGGGCCGCGGACCGGTACCGGGCCGCATAGACTGAAGAAATAACTTCTATTATTTCCATTTGGTTTATTATTTGAGCCTTTATTATAAAGGTTTTCTTGATGACGATGTTTTAATTTGAAAAGTGCCTGGATACAGAGTTACGAAGCAGAGTGAACTTTAGAAACATTCTTCACGTTTCAGGTCAAAATGGGACTGTCTGGTTCCAGCAAAACAAACTAAGAACTCTGATTGATCTAGTCTTACAGTGAAGAGACTAACTGGTATTTTTATTCACTTTGTTTTTGTGATGTCCTTTATTTTTTAAGGTATGTTTACGTTACCAAGGCAACCAGATTACGTTCAAGCAGAGAGAATGTTTCCGTGTTATAAAGACGCAGCTAATAAATTTTCTCGTGAGGACAAAAAGGATTTACGTTTATTATTTATTTTGAAAACCCATTTTGTTCAGGCTGGTTTTAAATAGTTTTTCTGCTACACCTTTAGACCGGTTTGTGAAAATATTATCATACAGTAAACTGGTCCGTAGCGCAGGAAAGGTTGGGGACTTCTGCTGTAATGGATGTGAAATTACAATTTTTTCTAGTCCGGCAAAAAAAAAATACCCAACATGTTCCACAGGGTCACATCGCGACTATTTGAGAAGCACTGAGTTAGAGTAACCTTCGCTTTTCACCAGTCCCTTACAAGTTTCTCACTAACGAAAAACTTTCTTTCTGCTGCTTGATTACCGATTTCAGCTGGATGTTATACTATTTTAAGCTTGTAATCTGCAAAAAAAAAATCTTTTCGGTCCCATTTTTGTTCTTCCACTTCAGTTGTTTTTATGTTACTGGCAAAGTGTAAACTAGAGCATCCTCCTGCAGTAAAGTGTGACAATGATGTGAAATGATCCTAAAAATGTGTTAATAATTCCTCGCCTAAGTCAATCCTGATTATAAGTCGCAATCCTCACCAAAATATTAAAAAAAAAAAAAACCCTGCGACTTATGGTCGGAAAATACAAGATTTAACGTATAATATTAAAAAGATAGGGCAAAAACATGATCTATTGACCAACAAATATTTTTTTAGATAAAATTTATTTTAGAAGCTACCCAAAGACATCTTTAGCAAACTATTTAGTCCCTCTGAAAGACGTTCCAGTTAAATAACCTTAGCGTTGTATATTATTGCGACAGCCTAAATGCTGTCTTGTAACCAAAGCAAAGTTATTCTGTACAGCATAGCGATTAAAGAATCCATTAAATTCATGTGAATTGACAAATAAAATGAATTAGACTTCGATCCACCGTGGAGGAAACCATTTGAATGGCTGCCATAAAAACAAATAAAATCACTGGGATTTGACTGTTTCTGGATCAGAAAGAGATCTCCATCTCACCCAGGTCTCTCGACGACTCCACGCAGCAGGTTCTCCATCCCTTCTTGGCTTTAAATAGACATCTGGGTCCGGCTCCTCGGCCTGCTCTGCTGGAGCCTCCTGTTAACAACATCTGATCCTGCTTCATGCAAGTGGAAGCCATTCCTAGACCCTCCAAACACACAGGAAGCGTCTGGACCTTCAGGGCTGTGTGGCTCCAGGATGGATGAGAGGAATGCACTAGAGACACTGAGAGGACGTCAGACACGCTGCGCAGAGAGGTGTGAAGAACAGACCTTGCAGTCTGACTTTTCTACCTGAAGGTTGCTTGAGTAAAGCCTCCTGCAGTATAGAACCTCGGGACGCAGTGAGGATGAAGTAGTGGGAGCATTTCTGGTGCCACTCCTGAACGTAGAGGAAAACATGAGAATTATTCTACTCAGCAGAAAGTAGGACATAAGTGTTTATGGTTTTCAAGACTGATGCTGATTTAAAAGGGTCCGAGAAAAGAACAATTAACAAGATAAAAAAACTTCATGTTTCATTTTCTTCCTCCACATCTGATTTGACTCAATGTTCCCTGCAGTGTGTGATGTCACTCGGGGGTGTGTTTACAGTTCTTTTGTAACATTTTGCCGACCACCGAGGCTTCGCAAGAATGTAACATTGGTTTTTATTGGCCAATCGTTAAAGCAGTCGAGCTCTAGGAATAAGTTTCTCTCATAAAGGATGCAATGACCTCATGCTCATCGAACGGCTCCAAACTCTCCACACGGTTTCTCTCCTCCTCAGAAACCAGATCCAAGTAGAAATCATTCATGTCCAAACACACACACTGCTCCCAGCCCTGTGGATAAACACACAAACAAAGGCAAATATCAGTAAACAAACACTACTGAGATGAAGTCAAAATCACCGTAAACCTCTGCCAAATTGGAGAGACGCAATATGATTTCTGACAATGCATGTGCACCTCTGCATGTAGCTATATGAATATTATACAGGCCTTTTGCAAAAAACGCTGCATTTGTGCAGGGACGTCTGTGTACTGCTGCAGGGCATGCAACGCTGAGTTTAGCTTTAGGAAATGCTCCTGCATGACGCGTCCAAATGGATCGTGTGGATGGATCTGTTCATACATCACAAATAGAGACTCGGGCAGAAGCTTTGCAGCCCAGCTGATAACTGCATCAGACCTGGAATACACACATAGAATAAACACAGCGGGTTATGTGGAGACAGCAGATTTATGAGAATTGTTTTTCTGTCTTGTCTGTAGCCCAACAACCACCTGCAATCACCATTTTCAGTTTGGGATGCACATGATCCGCGGACTAATCAGCGGATAAAAGCGTGACAATGTGTAGGCACTGTGGTACAAGAAAGACATGGCAGTGGTCATGTTGTAAGTCATTGTTGCTCCAAAATCACAGTGGCTTTGAAACAACTCTTTGCTGCACAATTTGTCTGGGTCTCGGTGTGTTTATAGGTGCACAAGTGAGGTCATTCAGTTGTGCAAATTCAGGGCTTAAATCATAGTTTTTCCTGTCAGTGAAACATCGAGGTGATGCTGCCTCTTTTTTTGGGCTAATCCAAAAATAATTAGATCCCTGATTTTGATCCAAACTGTGATTTTTTCTTTTATCTGTTCCACCCCTGCTATCTATCTACCGTCACCCACCACCCATAAACCATCTAGGAGTGGTACCGTTGTGTCTCCATGTAGGTGAGAACCACTTCAGAGAGGATTAGAGTGGGCGTGGTCCAGTCCAACCCAGCAGCCTCCAGAGCATCCTCCATGAGGGTCTCCTTTCTGACGTCCACCCCTAAAAGCCGGTACTGACTGCTGGACATGTAAACAGAGCCTGAAAGCCCAGAAGGTAATAAAAATTAACTTGTTTTTATCCAACATGAGTTTCTTTTTCTTAAACAGAACGACAATGAAAAAGTGCCCACCTGCAGGAAGTGGTAAACAGGAGTCTAACATCCCTCTCAGAGTTTCATTAGAGCGGATCAGAGCAGCTTTACGCTGCATCACATCAGGAAAATCCACCTCAAACACAACCGTCCGGTCCAGCGCTCCATCTGCATGTAGCCGAAAGTAAAGAGAGTCGAACCCGGCGCCTAAAGACAGGATCTGCAAAAGTAGAGGAGACAGGACATTGCAGGAAAAAACACAACTTACACACAGACACACACACATACGTGTCACAGCATTACCTGCCTTTTACAGCATTTCTCCGTAGCGTGAAGGAACTGTTTGACACAGTGATCCACAGCCTTCCAGCGTACATAGTAACCCCTGAAACATACAGATAACTTAATCAAACTTCAACCTACTGTCATATGCAAGCAATTTAGCTCATATTTTACCCAAAAGTAAAACAAAGTTGATTCTTCGTTATTGCCCTGTCAGCTACGTTATTGCCCTGTACGACTGAGCATGCTCAGATGGGGATGTAGTGGTGGGAATAAATAAATAAATAAATAAATGAATTACTCTATTCATCCCTCACCGGGGAAATTTGTGTGCTGCACTCCTACACCGCAGCAGGCTGCATTTCGACAGCGCCAATGGTGGGAGAAGCGGGGGTTAGGTGTCTTCTCCAAGGACCCTAGACGTGCTCTCTGTGGGACGCAAACCCGCGAACTTCCGGTCCGCGCGCGAACGCTCTAACCACTGAGCTGCCGTCTCCTCCCAAGGCTCAGAATCTTAATCTGTGCACCATTTTTACTTTTTTATTCCATTTACTTTTAATTATTTTAATAACTTAGTTATTTACGCTTACATTTGTAATAACTTTGTTTTTGCATCTCAAGTTTTATGAAGGTTTCCTTTGATTTGTTGTGTTTTTCTAAAGCATTTTAGTTGCTTGAATTGTTGGAAAATGTGAATGTGTTATGGGCAAAGCCATTCGGGGATGTTTGGGTTTTATTTTTGTCGCCCTCTTGTGTTTTCCCTTACCTCTGCCACCCAGGCTCCCAACCTTCCCCACCTGTTGGCAGTTACAGATGATTGTTAGATGGCTGATAAAGAAGGGCTGGTGCCAAGCTGAGACAGGACCCTTTTGCAGCAATCCCAAAAGAAGCTTTTTAGTTGTTAAGTTGGTTGTACAGTAAATAAATAGTTTATTGTTTCAAACACCCTACTCTTCCTCATTCTTCAATTGATTATTTCACTTCCGGGGATTAATCATAACATCAGTCTCATAACTAGGCCTAACCCATGACCATACAACTTTTTAGTAATAATGGGTTATTACTACATAAGAAGATCCAGAGGTATCCTGACCTGTTGATGAGAGGAGCTCTTCTGGTCACTTTGGACACAAAATGTTGGAGAAAGTCATCTCTGAAGTATCCCCGTGCTGCAGCCGACACTTTGCTCACCACGCTGCTGTCATTGGTCCCTTGAACCTGGAAAGAAAATGTAGAAGTAACAGTAACTTACTGAGCCTGGTTTAACTACCTCCACCGAGGAAGTTATGTGTATGTGCATGTTTTTAGGACATGTAGAACATGGGTCACTGTTTGTATCCAGGAATGTTTAATAGGTTCTGTTTAAAGTCTTGTCACGTGCCGGCACTTTAAGAAACAGAGCAGAGAACATTGGAACTCTATGAAAACCTCAGCACAGGGGTGTCAAACTGATCCTGGAGGGACGGTATCCTCTCAGTTTTATTGTGTTCCTGGTTCAATACATCTCACTCAGATGAAGTAAAATCAACAGTCAATACAATTTGGCAAATTGACTCAGTGATCTGAATCAAGTGTCGATGCAACAAATGGAAAACCTTCAGGAAACCGGCTCTCCAGGGCCAACGTTCGAACTTCCATCATTTCCCTTCAGGTCTCGCCACAGCAAGTCAGTTTCTTCCATCTAACCCTATCTGCTGCATCCTCTTCAGTGACACCAGCTATCTTCATGTCTTCCTTCACTGTATCCGTGAACCTCCTCTTTGGTCTTCCTCTAGTCCTCTTTCCTGGACTAGAGGTTCCAAACCACCAAAATTGGAACCACCATTTTGGTGGTTCCAAATCCAGCATCCTTCTTCCTATGTACTCTCTCTCTCTCTCCTCTCCACATGTCCAAACCATCTCAGTCTGGCCTCTCGAACTTTATCCCCAAAACCTCTAACATGTGCTGTTCCTCTGATCATGTCCATCCTGGTCACTCCCAGACATCTCTGCTACCTCCATCTCTGCTTCCTGTCTTTTCTTCAGTGCTACTGTTTCTAGACCAAACAGCATGGCCGGTCTCACCATGGGTTTTGTACACTTTCCCTTTCATTGTATCTGAAACTCTTCTGTCACACATCACACCTGAAACTTTCCTCCACCCGTTCCAGCTTGCCTGAACACGCTTCTTCACCTCTTTTCCACACTCTCCATTGCTCTGGACTGTTAATCCTAGATACTTAAAATCTTCCACCTTCTTTATCTCTATAGATGATGAAACTGAAGTGCAGTGAAGGAAGACATGAAGATAGTTGGTCTGACCAAAGAGGATTCAGCAGATAGGGTTAGATGGAAGAGGCTGACTTGCTGTGGCGCCCCCTGAAGGGGAATGCCGAAAGAAGAAGAATGATGAAACTGAAGTTTTTATTTTATTTAAATACCAACAATCATGAGTTTCAGTTTATTTTCTCTCTTTTCTAAAAGAAGACAACTCACCGCTTTTTCCTTCTTTTTATTTTGGGATGGCATTTTATCTTCTTTAACAAAATAACTTAATCTTTAAGAAAAGCTGCCATGCTGGTTCATTTAAGGGCTTTCTAGTATAAACTTCCGGGTTAATTACAGTTAGCTGAGGGGCGCCACCTTGTGGCCTGGAGGTTTAAAACATCTTTATAAAACTACTTTTTAATTTTTTTTTTTTTTTTGTGAAAAACAAATATGTTTTTTTTAAAAATATATATATTTATAACCATTTAAACGAAACAAGGATAAAATTCAAGAGGGATTAGTAAATTAGTGTTTTAAAACTAATTTAGAAAAAATTAACACTTGCTGCTTCTCACCACTTCATGATGAACAGTTAGTTTTCGCGCGCAAACAGATCTGTAGATAAATAAGTAGATAATTTTTTAGTTTGTAATAATGTAAAGTATATCAACGGAAAAAACATGGATTTAATTACATACCTACCTATATAAATATAAAAATAGACAAACTGTCAAGATTCCTTTTCCTTCCAGAACATATCTTCTGTATCCTGCCCTGGGTCCCCCAGACATCTCACCTGTGTCTCGTCTTCTCCGTTTTTTTTTTTTTTAAAACCCTGGTTTCCAGCCCACTGTTGTCAGATCATCTACTGGTCTGTTCTCCTGCTGCAGCCATGATGGTGCCACTTCACGCCAGGTCCATCAGTCTCATGTTTCCCTTTTGGTGGTTCCTCTGTCTGGACCTGTTAAGCCTGCCCAGGTTAGTTTTCAGGTTGCACATGCATACACCCTCTTTTATAACCCCTGATTAACTGCAATAAACTCGGTTGCTTCTGGTAACTACATCTCCACTTTTGTCACCTCACCACACAAACAGGACATATTAAAAATGTATCAGCGTTGTCACAAAACTAAACTTCAATATGATACTTTGAAAAGTTATTATATTTTATACAATTTTAATACCAAGAAAGACAAACTCCATCAGAATATAGGTTCAGATTCCTTCCAAATCTACCTTTTTATCCATCTCAGTTAACCTTGTGAATGGCTGCTGATGTTACTGTAAAGTTCTTATTGAATTGTATTATAATCAAAGGACTTTATGCATTTTTAATGCTAATTTATACTTTGTTTTTAAGCACGTTGTCATAGCTGTGCTTGCTTTGCCTGGATTTATGATTGCTAGTGAATAAATAGTTATTTTGATCAGATACAGAAGTGAAAAAAATAACTTCTGTATCAAAGCAGAAGTTAAAATACACACGTAAAAGAACATGATTACAACCTTAACATGATACACATGGAACAAACAGTTGCACATTCTGTTCCGTCATCTTCCGCTTGTTCCAGGGTCGGGTCGCGGGGGCAACAGCCTCAAGCGGGAAGCCCAGGCTTCTCTCTCTCCCCGGCTGCATCCTCTAGCTCACCTGGAAGGATCCCAAGTTGTTCCCCTGCCAGCTGTGAGACATAGTCTCTCCAGCGGGTCCAGGGTCTGCCCCTTGGTCTCCTCCCGGTGGGACGTGCCCGAAACACCTCGCCCGCGAGGCGCTCGGGGGGCATTCTGACCAGATGCCCGAACCACCCCATCTGGCTCCTCTCGACCTGGAGGAGGAGCGGCTCGACACTGAGCTCCTCCCGGATGGCAGAGCTCCTCACCCGATCTCTGAGTGAGAGCCCAGTCACCCTGCGGAGGAAGCTCATTTCGGCCGCTTGTACTCACGATCTCATTCTTTCGGTCACCACCCACAGCTGGTGACCATAAGTGAGGGTTGGAACGTACATGCTGTTACATATGTAACAGTTTCACATATTGGGAAAAAAGTGTTTGAGCTTAAAAATGACAAAGCATATGTTAACAGACAAAATTTTTATTTATACAAGAAAAAAACTGCAAAGAAATCCAAACATGTCCAAAAAAATCGGATGATGGAAAAAAACAAAAAATCTCTTAACTCTAGAGTTTAGTTTTGAACGGTTGATCTCTCCGAATGCCCGTTCTGTCTTCGTAACAACTTAGTACAGAAGCCTGTCCTTCATATTTCTGATGAAGTTTTTTACTTGTTTGAAAATAATAATAAAAAAAAACATTTAAAAATATTTTAAATCAAAATAACATTGAACTAAAAAAAATAGATAAATGCAGAAAAAGTAAATTCAATTTTTTGGGGGGGCGTATTTGGAGAAAAAAAAAAACCTGAAACTTGAATTTGCTTTTAAAGAAAAATCAATCAACTCATTTTTATTTGCGGTCTTTGTTTTTTCCTACTAAACAGATCAGATCTGCTGCTTCACCACAGACACTGGAAAAGGTAAGATTTTAACTTCATCGATGGTGATGATGAATGGAAACATCTTCTCAGTGAAAGTGTGTCTGAAGGTGTGTATGTGTGTGTTTGTGTCAGGATCAGAGAAGGAAAGTTTTCTTTCGTTCCAGTCTAGAGTCACTCTGATCCTCTTATGCTTCTGATCCGGTAGATTAATCTTAGACCTTGGAGTCACTGCTGTGTATGTTTTATCATTTAAAGAAATTCCCCAAATTCTAGTGAACGGGTCCTCCTTGTTCCTTGCAGACTCTTCTATCACACCATGTGTCCATAACGTATAGTCTCCAACTTCGACATCCCAGCAGTGAGTTCCTGAGTTAAAACCTTCATAACCCAGAACAGAACAGGTCAAAGGATTAAACCTCTCTGGATTGTCTGGAAGGTACTGTTTGTATTCGTGTTTTACAACACTAGTCATATCATCAGACACACCGAGAAATGGATCAGCAGTGTTTGGATCCAGAATAAAAGGAGTGTAGGAGACCAGGTCCTTCATGTTGTTCCAGATGTTAAAGGCCAGGTTTTCCAGGTGTTTGGCCTGGTCTATCAGCGCTCCTGGGTGCAGCTGTGGAACCTCCATCAGGGAACAGCGTTGGACTCTTTCCACTACGGCCTTGTAATTGTTCAGGAATGAGACGTCTGCAGCTCTCAGCAACTCCTCCGTGCTTCTGACTGTGTCTTCAAGAGCTGCACTCTCTCTGAGTAGAGCCTCCTGCTTCGCCTTCATCATGCCAGACTTCTGCTCCTCTTCCTCCCTCAGAGCTTCCAGCCTGGCCTCTTCTTCGTCTGATAGAAACTGATGAAGCCTCCTAAATTGCTCCTTAATCAGATTCTTTGTGTGTATGAACTGCCTCGTAATGCAACCAGATGCTTTACAAAACTTCGTTGAAGTAAATCCTTGATACCCCAGTTTAAACTTTAATGGGTCCAGAGTTTCTCGAAGTTCTTTCCTGAGCTGGTCTGCAGCTTCGTTAATGGGTCTGATCCTGTGGTTGGTGTGTTTCTCTGAATCTCTGCAGATGAGACAAATTGGCTCCTGATGATCCAGACAAAACAGTACGACTTTCTCATCGTGCAGACAGCAGAGACCATCTGAAACTTTCTGGTCTCTCTCCTGTAAGAAGGACTCACACAGATTCTTCAAAGCCCGATTTAAAGGTGGCTTTTTTCTTGAATATGTTTTTCTACAAACTGGACACTGTTGTAATTGCTTATTTTTCCAGCAGTTCTTCAGACAGTCTCGGCAAAAACTGTGGCTGCAGGACAGAAGAACTGGATGTCTGTAGATGTCCTGACAGACCGGACAGGTAAGATCCTCCACTGATCTGGCAGCCATTATGTGGGAGTGGACCTGAAAAGCAGCAAACAGAAGTTCCAGTCAGTCATGGCTCGGGTGTTCCTAGAAACAACGAGACATGCTTATAAGGCCAATTAGCTTGTGTTCAAACGTTTTAGAAAACCGGAAGTATCACTTTTTCAGCGCTCTAACGTGGGGGGAGACGGTGGCTCTGTGGTTAGATCGTTGGCCCGCGAACCGGAAGTTCGATGGTTCGCATCCCACTGAGTGCACGTCTAGGTTCCTTGGGAGAAGACACCTAACCCCAGGACGGGTGCGGGAATGGTGGTGGAAGGGTCTGGAGTGGAGGTAGGGGTTCGCACGTCAGATCACTGATGTATTTTCACGGTGGAGTTACATGCAGTGTGGATGGCTGTGGTGTGGGAGGTGCAACATGGTGATGGGAAAGTACTTATATGCACAGACTCGTTGTCAGTGGTTCGGGCTCTTGAACTGGGGAGGGTGAGGAATCATCGAGGTTTGTTTCGGGATGTTTTGAATATGGTGTCGGGGGTGATAGGAGGGTCGTTAGTGTTTATGTGGGTTCCGGGCCATTCTGGGATTGGGGGGAATGAGCGGGTGGATGAGGTGGCAAAGAGGGCTGCAGATCAGGTGGTGGTGGAGAGGGTCGTGGCTCTGTCACGAGGGGAGGTGAAGGCGTTGGTCTGGAAGCGGATAATGCAGCAGTGGCAGATGGAGTGGGAGTCAGAGGTGAAGGGACGACACTTGTATGAAGTACAGAGGACAGTGGGGGTGACTGTGGATCCGGTGGGTGGTGGAAGGTGGGGGCAGGTGGTTTTTAGCAGGTTATGTATTGGGCACACAGGATTAAATGAAACGCTCAAGATTCTGGGTAAACATTTGGATGGGTGTTGTGATTTCTGTGGGGAGTTGGAAGCGGTTAGTCACGTGGTGTTATCATGTAGAAAATATGAGGAAGAAAGAGAGGCTATGATGGTGGTGCTGAGGAGTGTTGGGATGAGACAGGTGAGCTTGAAGGAGGTGTTTTTGTATGGACGTCAGGGGAAGGGTTTTGGTGCCCTGTACACTTTTTTGAGGTGTACAGGGTTATTGAGGAGGGTTTAAGGTCCATGACAGTCAGTAGATGGCGGTAATGCACCCAGGTTGGTGCTTCATGTCGCAAACTAAAGAAGAAGAAGACACCTAACCCCCCGTTTCTCTTACCATTATCGCCATTGTGGGCAGCCTGCTGCAGTGTTGGAGTGCAGCACACAAATTTCCCTGGTGAGTAATGAATAGAAAAAACAAAACAAAAAACCTCACATCGACTCACTAGTGACTTCTGCTGGTGGAATAACATAGAGTCAAAGCCTATCACAACATCCTGTAACAAAACCCAGGTTCTGAGCCTGTTTGAACAGAATAAATACCTGTAAAATACAGGAGACTGGTGAATGTCCGGTTTGCTTTGCCTCTTTGATCAAATGAAACTCTAACTTCAAAATACACACGTTTCAGCGATGTGGAGCTTATTTTACTAGAAATCTTCTTCTCCTTTCGGCATTTCCCTTCAGGGGTCGCCACAGCAAGTCAGTTTCTTCCATCTAACTCTATCTGCTGTATCCTCTTCGGTCACGCCAACTATCTTCATGTCTTCCTTCACTGTATCCATGAACCTCCTCTTTGGTCTTCCTCTTGCCCTCTTTCCTGGTGGTTCCAAATCCAGCATCCTTCTTCCTATGTACTCGGTTTTGCTTCTCTGTACATGTCCAAACCATCTCAGTCTGGTCTCTCGGACTTTATCTCTAAAACTTCTAACATGTGCTATTCCTCTGATCCTGTCCATCCTGGTCACTCCCAGAGAGATCCTCAGCATCTTCATCTCTGCTACCTCCATCTCTTCTTCTTGTCTTTTCTTCAGTGGCACTGTCTCTAGATCAAACAGCATGGCCGGTCTCACCACGGTTTTGTACACTTTTCCCTTCATTTTAGCTGAAACTCTTCTATCACACATCACACCTGATACTTTTCTCCACCCGTTCCAGCCTGCTTGAACACGCTTCTTCACCTCTTTTCCACACTCTCCATTGCTCTGGACTGTTGATCCTAAGTACTTAAAATCTTCCACCTTCTTTATTTCACTAGAAATATAAACTTAAATCTATCTCATTCTTCTGCCTCAGCTAAGTGTTTGTTAAGCTTTTGCAGCGAGCTAAACAGACACACGCAGCCTTCTGGTTCTTTTCCACTTTTACTTCCGTTTTAATTTATTGTGAAACAGGAAATAAAGTGCATCTCGGTACTACTGCAACAAAAGTAGCTTGACAAAGCCAAAACAGCTAGTTAGCAGTTAGCTTCACATAAAAACGTTTACTAAATAGAACCACATCTATATAAAAATAAAACAACATATATCACACTACAGATTATCTTACTTACAGATTATGTCTTCCCCAGATTTGCCCAAGAAAACGTGTTTTTCCCTAGAAATCGTGTTTCGTTGGTACGGCATTCAGATGTAAACAGTTAGAGAGACAACTTAAAAAATGGCGACTTCCGTTCCGTCATCTTCCGCTTGTTCCGGGGTCGGGTCGCGGGGGCAACAGCTTCAAACGGGCAGCCCAGGCCTCTCTCTCCCCGGCTGCATCCTCCAGCTCACCTGGAAGGATCCCAAGTCGTTCCCCGGCCAGCTGTGAGACATAGTCTCTCCAGCGGGTCCGGGGTCTGCCCCTTGGTCTCCTCCCGGTGGGACGTGCCCGAAACACCCCGCCCGCTCGGGGGGGCATCCTGACCAGATGCCCGAACCACCCCATCTGGCTCCTCTCGATCTGGAGGAGGAGCGGCTCGACACCGAGCTCCTCCCGGATTGCAGAGCTCCTCACCCAATCTCTGAGTTAGAGCCCAGCTACCCTGCGGAGGAAGCTCATTTCGGCCGCTTGTATCTGCGATCTCATTCTTTCGGTCACCACCCACAGCTGGTGACCATAGGCGAGGGTTGGAACGTAGATCAACTTGTAAATCGAGAGCTTTGCTTTTCGGCTCAGCTCTCTCTTTACCACGACGGACCGATGCAGCGTCCTAGTTATTGCTGATGCCGCACCGATCGCCTGTCGATCTCCCGCTCCATCCTTCCCCCACTCGTGAACAAGACCCCGAGATACCTAAACTCCTCCACTTGGGGCAGGACCCTGTCCCTGACCCGCAGGGGGCATTCCACCCTTTTCCGGACGATTTTCCCTCACCGGGGAAATTTGTGTATGGCACTCCTTACACCGCAGCAGGCTGCCCTTTGACGGCGCCAATGGTGGGAGAAGCGGGCGTTAGGTGTCTTCTCCAAGGACCCTTGACGTGCTCTCTGCGACCTTCCGGTCCGCGTGCGAACGCGCTAACCACTGTGTTGCCGTCTCCAATTAACCCCATTAACTCAAATTAACTACACAGTGGAATACAGGGGCACTCATACTAGACCCAAAATGGCGACCGCTGATTTTACTTGACAAAATGTAACAAAAATACAGCATTTATGAGCTTAAAATACTTATTTACACTTTGTTTATAACAATATGTCTACACCAGAGGGGCTGGTGATTGAAAAAAACTGGGGGCGGGATGGGTTGCACATGTTTCACACACGCACACAAAAGAATATTTTGAGATATACTCTATATAAAAAGTATCACATACAGCCGGGATGGGAATCAGCGCCTCCAAATCAGAGACCATGGTCCTCGCCTGGAAAAGGGTGGAATGCCCCCTGCAGGTCAGGGACAATGTCCTTTCCCCTTTAAGTATCTCGGGGTCTTGTCCACGAGTGGGGAAGGATAGAGCGGGAGATCGACAGACGGATCAGTGCAGAGTCAGCAATAACTATGACGCTGCATCGGTCCGTTGTGGTAAAGAAAGAGCTGAGCCGAAAAGCAAAGCTCTCAATTTACAAGTCGATCTACGTTGCCACCCTCACCATGATCACCAGCTGTGGGTGGTGACCGAAAGAATGAGATCGCAGATACAAGTGGCCAAAATAAGCTTCCTCCGCATGGTGGCTGGGCTCTCCCTCAGAGACCGGGTGAGAATTTCTGCCATCCGCGAGGAGATCGGTGTCAAGCCGCTCCTCCTCCAGGTCGAGAGAAGCCAGATGGGGTGGTTCGGGCATCTAGTCAGCGCCTCGCTGGTGAGGTAATTTAGTCACGTCCCACCAGGTGGAGACCAAGAGGCAGACCCCGGACTCGCTGGACAGACTATGTCTCACAGCTGGCTGGGGAATGACTCAGGATCCCTCCGAGTGAGCTGGAGGATGCAGCTGGGGTGAGAGAAGCCTGGGCTTCCTGTGTGAGGATGTTGCCGTCGCGACCTGGCCCCGGATAAACAGAAGACGACAGAACGGAACGCTTAAGATCATTTTATTTCTCCATGGACAGCATGGCCAATGCAGTCAGGCCAATGAGAGGCGTGGGCGGGATTATATGTCAGCTAATAGCTAATTGGTTGGTTCACTTATTAGACTGACAGAGAGGAGAACCTATCACTTTGTTCGAGTGTGCACCTTTTAACGCCCCACAAGCGTGTTCATGATTTGCAATACAAATGAATGGAGAAATAATCAGAACAAAACGGTTTAAAACGTTATTGAAAGGTATATAAACAACACAGTTTTGCATACTTACAAACATATACATTTTTATATTTTTTATTTATTTATTTTTGGTGATCAGGGCAGGGAGTGCTGCGCACCTGCGCCCAATGTCACCAGCCACCACTGGTTTACAGATACCTGGGAGTTCATGTTAACAACAAACGAGAGTCATCAGTCATCTTCTTATCCGTCTGTCCCTTTTGGGGTTGCGGTGGGTGCCGGAGAAGGGCAGGGTACACCCCGAACAGGTCGCCAGTCTGTCGCGGGGCCACATACATACAACCATCCACACACACACACACACACACACACTCATTCCTAGGGGCAATTTGGAACCGGCCAATCAACCTAGCATGCATGTCTTTGGAGGGTGGGAGGAAACCCACGCAAACACGGGGAGAACATGCAAACTCCACACAGAAAGGACAGTGTTCCAAGCCTCGTCCCCACCCGGGACTTGAACCCACGACATTCTTGCTGTGAGGCCACTGTGGTATCCACTGCGCCACTGTGCCTCCCAACAAACTAGACTGCTCAGATATTACTGATGTCTTTTGAAAGAAGGGCCACTTCCTGAGGAAAATGAGGAGGACTCTGCTGAAGGTCTTTTATGACTCCATTATTGTACACCTCTGGGATGGGTGGACGTCAACGGAAGGAAAATAGAGAGCGCTCAAGATATAAAAGCAAAAGATAGCTCTCATTGGCTGCTCATCCCGGGGGAGGGATCTCTCCTTCATGTGGATCCCCATAAAGTTTCTTCCCCCACCACCACCATCTGGGTTTTTGGAGGTTTTCATCATAGTGAAGGAGGGTCTAAACGCAATAATGTGCTTAAATTGTTCAGCTAGATTTTGTTTAGTTAGCGTTTAACTGTGTATTTACTTTTTTGTTCTTTGGATTGTTTTTTTTTTTTTGGTGAAATTATCTACAATCATGACATAAAAAATACATAAAAATAATATATATATTTTTTTGCATTGAATATGCTGTTGTCTTAATGAGTGTAATCCTGATTGAAAAAAACAAATCAATAGATGAAAACATTTTGAATCCCCCTCTTTCAGCCCTCTCCCCATCCTGACTGGGTTGACAATGCGGCAGTCAGTGCGCATGCGTATTTTTTTAAAACCGGAAGTGCTGCTGTTTCCACCAGCTGATCGCTAAAACCTGTCAACAGTAACGCAGCGGTAACTGCTCCAGTATAACGGTAAATATACTCGTTAAAAACGCGTTTAGTAAAACAGAATGACTCTGTTCAGTATGTTAAATATTTCTGTTGGTTCCGAGCCGTGTCCGGTGCGTGGGGCCCAGAGGGGGCCACTGCTGCAATGATGGAGCCTGTGTTGGGGCTGTAAGGGCAGGAATAAACCCTCATCCCTTCATTTACACTCTTTAATACCCATTCATGAGATTTAAAGGTGGTATGGAAGATTTTATTCATGCAATTTGCAATAATACTAAAATTCGTTGGATAAATGGGTGCTTATAAAGAGGTGCACTTGGAATTAAAATGATGTGAACTGAGAGTTATCTGAAACATTGAAAAGCTCAGCCAATCATTTTTGTATGGTGAGCAAAAACTATTGGCTCACAGCCTGTTAATCATTCACAACTTCCTGTTTTTTTTTTGACTAAAAATGATTTTTATTGGTTGGAAATAAAAACCCAGAAAATGGGATTTAATGCTTGATCAATTTCTGGCTTTTAAGAGAAAACCTTCCATACTTCAAAAAAATCAGGGTTGTGCAAAGATTTTGACTCAAGAGCCATAAAGGATTCTATTAGTATATCCGTGAGGTTGTCTTCCGCTTATCCGGGCACGGGTCACGGGGGCAACCTCGGCTGCATCCTCCAGCTCACCTAGGAGGATCCTGAGGTGTTCCCTGTGTAGCTGTGGGACATAGTCTCTCCAGCTGGTTCGGGTGCCGCCTCTGAATCTCCTCCCGGTGGGACTTGTGCAAAACACTTCACCAGCGAGGTGTTTGAGAGGCATTCTAACCAGATGCCCAGACCCCACCATCTGGCTTCTCTAGACCCAGAGGGGAAACAGCTCTACTCCGAGCTCCTCCCAGATGTTAGAGCTCCTCCCTCCATCGCTGAATGAGAGACCAGCCACGCTGCGGATGAAGCTCATTTTGGCCCCTTGTATCCGTGATCTCCCACCGACAGCTGGTGCACATAGGTGAAGGCAGGGATGTAGATCAATTGGAAATTCAAGAGCTTTGCTTTATTTTCGACCAAACTTACAGCATTTACATGATTTGGATTGACAAATGATCAAAAGCATAAAATGTAAATCAGCTTACTTACATCCCACCTTCATTTGCATATGTGAATGAATGTGTTAATGACCTCGTAAGGATCCCAGGCGATATGATCATTTATTTAAAATAGAAACGTGTTCAAGTCTGTTAACAATAGTCTGAAACTTTTTAACTGGGAAAAAAACAAAGAGAGTTACGATACTACATCTACTGTGAGATTCTGGAATTAAAGGGGGGAGTAATAAAACGTTTTGCTACATAATTTCTTTCTTGGGACGAGCTTGTTGAATCTTAGTGCATAGCTAGTTTATTTTTTGTCACCATTGTGAGTTCAAAATGTTTTTTTGTATTTTTTTGTCAATCCCAGAGTTGCCACGGTGACCACCTACCATTCTCTTGTTTGCCAGAGAATAGTGCACGAGTAATGACAGACAGTACAGGCTCATTTGACGACCATGACATCATTCATGCATCACGTCATTTGCACGATCTATATTTGGAGATGTAAATGCGAGGTTGGGGCAGGATGGAGATCAAGTTGGCTTACACCTGAGATTTGTTGCAGGTATGATTTAAGATGAAATAAGATTGACTTGTCTCCTAAGTCAATTGACTTATAAGTTTTTTTGACTTATCGGTCACCAGTTGTGGGTGACCGATAAGTCGGTCGTCCGCTTGCGGATACAAGCAGACGAAAGGAGCTTCCTCTGTAGGGTGACTGGGCTCTGCCATCTGGGAAGAGCTCGGTGTCGAACTGCTCCTCCACCAGGTTGAGAGAAACCAGATGGGGTGGTTCAGACATCTGGTCGGGATGCCCCCCGAGCGCCTCGCTTGTGAGGTGTTTCGAGTGCGTCTCGCCGGCAAGAGACCAAGTGGCAGATCCTTGACCCGCTGGAGAGACTATGTCTTACAGCTGGCTGCGAAAAGATTCGGGATCCTTCCGGGTGAGCTGGAGGATGCAGCTGGGGTGAGAGAAGCCTGGGCTTTCTGTCTGAGGCTGTTGCCCCCGTGACCCGGCCCCGGACAAGCAGAAGACGACGGGACGGAACAAATATTGACTCTATTTAAACCCAGCAAAATTGATTTGTCAAGGTGTTTCAATTAGAACTACTGTGACAAATACCGTTTAGGAAGCTTAGTCTATATAAAGAGAGTTATGATGGTTTTGATGAATTCCAAATTTGCTTGTGTCAAGCAATGTCATAGAGCTGAGTGAAAAAGCTTGCTCAGCCACAGAGCCACACATTTCGTTGTAAATGAGGCCCCTGATTTATAATCTTAAAAGGCCTGTTTGCTTACATGGGAAAAAAAAAATCATTTATTAGTCTTCCTCCCACCCTGATAAAGCTTTAATCTTTAGGATTTATTGATCTGGTGAAAGAAGCAACTGTTTCATGTTATTACCTATAAACATCTGTGTTCATGGGTAATTAGACATTTATTATACAATAAAATATATTTGAATTAGAAACTAATGAGCTTTAAAAGTCTGTGGTTCATGATCTAATGCAGGAGAGTCAAACTCAGTTCCTGGAGGGCCGGTGTCCCTGCAGATTTTCTATGTGTTCTTGCATTTACACTCCCTATCCAGCAGTGGCGGGCCGTCAGAGCCAGCAAGGCCTTCTCTGGTGACCTAACTCAACCAGACATCACTATCATAATTATAATAAAATTCAATTTAATTTTAAATGTATTTTTCCTAAATATATATATAAAATTATTCTCCATATTCTGTTTTCTTCATGTCATTATATCCATTTGGTTATACTGCTTCCAGTGTTAGGTTAAAGTTTTTATCCAATCAGAATTCAGCTAGCTAGTGTCGGCAGGCTGTATGAAATCTACCCGAGGCCTTCAGAATCAACAGTGCGGGCATCTGTGCACTGCAAGTGAACGGGCATGTATAGTTTTCTTTTTAGTTATCTTTTATTTTTTGGGCAGCACGGTGGCACAGTGGGTAGCACAGTGGCCTCACACCAAGAAGGTCATGGGTTCGAGTCCCGGGTGAGGACGAGGCTTGGAACACCGTCCTTTCTGTGTGGAGTTTGCATGTTCTCCCCGTGTTTGCGTGGGTTTCCTCCAGGTACTCCGTTTCCTCCCACTCTCCAAAGACATGCATGCTAGGTTGATTGGCCGGTGCCAAATTGTCCCTCGGAATGAGTTTGTGTGTGTGGATGGTTGTATGTGTGGGGCCCTGCGACAGTCTAGTGACCTGTTCGTGGTGTACCCTTCGCTTTAAATCAGCCGGGATGGGCTCCGGCACACCCCGCAACCCTGAAAGTGACAGACGGATAAGAAGGTGACTATCTTTTATTTTTGAGTTTTGACAGTATCACTTATACTGTAGATGATAAGTTTTTAGTTAGTTAATTAGTTTTAATTGCTGATGCGGGTTTATTGATATTTAAATGGTCTTGAAAATAACCTGTGTTATTCACAATTAAGGTGATGCAACGCCCAGTAGTTGTCTACGTGTGCTTCTATATATGATTTCTCCAGCCGTGGTGTCATAAATGATGGTATTATGAGGGGTATTTATTCAAGACGGACAAAGTAGAACATCACCGAAGGCCTAGGTGTAAAATGCACGAACAGCCACTGCTATTCAGGTTATTGAGTCAATGTACCAACTTTTTTTGGCTGTTGATTTCACTTTATGTGCATCAACTGTATTGAACCAGGAACACAAGGAAAACCTTCAGGACACCGACCCTAGAGGACATTAGACCCCTGATCTAATGTCTTGTTTTAACATCTTAAAAAAGGTGTGTGAACAAGCAAACACTAAGTCAGAAACCGGACAATGAAATATTTTGAATATGTTAATGTTTTTTGATGGATTTGTTACTTTTGTGCGTTGTTTATTTGCTCAACTTTTACTTTTAATAATCAGTACGTATGTTTGGAGAAATATTCTTTTCTCGGCATATCAAATTTAAAATGGGGACATTTCTGCAAACATAAGACTTAATCAGATTTTTTGCTGCTCAAAAAACCATGTGTAAAGATTATTGTGTCTGTTTGTCATGAAGACAATGTGAAAAACTATTCTGAGAACCTCAAACATGCATAAATGGTTAAAATTGGAAACGCAGTTGAATAAAACACGTTTAGTTTTAATTTAAGTTCCAAACTAGTTAAATTATTACAAAGTTACAGGTAGTGCCAGATTCTATTCGGGCTGGCTTGCTGGTGAGAAGCCGGACATACCCTTCACAGGTCACCAGTTTGTCACTGGGACACTCTGACATTGACAACATATCACACACACACACTGAATCGCTAAAAAGCTATGTAATATGTGAACCTAAAACAGTAAAATCTAATTAAAGACTGCAGATCCTCTTCTTCTTCTTCTTCTTCCGGCATTTCCCTTCAGGGGTTCCTTCTAACCCTATCTGCTGCATCCTCTTCGGTCACACCAACTATCTTCATGTCTTCCTTCACTGTATCCATGAACCTCCTCTTTGGGCTTCCTCTAAGTCCTCTTTCCTGGTGGTTCCGATGTACTCTCTCTTTTCTGCTCATGTCCAAACCATCTCAGTCTGGCCTCTCTGACTTTATCTCCAAAACCTCTAACATGTGCTGTTCCTCTGATCCTGTCCATCCTGGTCACTCCCAGAGAGTTCCTCAGCATCTTCATCTCTGCTGCCTCCATCTCTGCTTCCTGTCTTTTCTTCAGTGCTACTGTCTCTAGACCAATCAGGATGGCCGCTCTCACCACACTGTCTCTAGACCAATCAGCATGGCCGCTCTCACCACGCTGTCTCTAGACCAATCAGCATGGCCGCTCTCACCACACTGTCTCTAGACCAATCAGCATGGCCGGTCTCACCTCGGTTTTGTACACTTTTCCTTTCATTTTATCTGAAACTCTTCTGTCACACATCACACCTGATACTTTTCTCCACCCGTTCCAGCCTGCCCGCACATGCTTCTTCACCTCTTTTCCACACTCTCCATTGCTCTGGACTGTTGAGCCTAAGTACTTAAAATCTTCCACTTTCTTTATCTCTTCTTCCTGTAACCTCACTTTTCCATTTTAATGAAAGACTGCAGATGTTTTGTTTAAAAGAAACTGAGGACACCTTGTCTGTTTTTTTTCTCCTAAATCGCTTTCTGCTGCCAACCAAAATTAATTACAGTCGTAAAAGCTCGCTATGAGACAGAATATTATTAGTTTGCTGCAGCAAATAAACAGTAAGAAATCTGATTTAATCTTTAACTACCAGACTTATCTCTCAGCAGGTCAGATAGTTTGTGTCCTCAGCAGACATTTATGTTCTATTTTTTACAGCTCCGACAAACAACCTTTGGATTTTAAGATGATAAACTTTTGCTGTTATCGCCAACCAGACTCTGATCAAATTGCAGAAAGTTAGATTTGTCTGCGGGCAGCCCGTTGAGACAATTGTTTTGTGGAATTGGGCTATTCAAAAATAATTGAGTTGTAAAGTAATGTGGTCTGCCTCTGCTGAACAATGATGTTAAACATGCCTTGATCTCAGTAACTTTCACTCAGACAGTACAAATTCCTCTAAATCTAACTAATGGGATGTTTTTCCAGTGCTGTGTTTTAGCCACCCGTACTGTTGTGTGTCACCACCCTGATCAGCTTTCTTCCTATGTTACCATCACATTAACCATCATGGTTTGTTATCTGTCTCCATTTCTACTTTGTTCGCCCTCACAATTCTTTGTCTGGATCTGGAAGTTTTGCTGTTAGTTATTTGACCATGCATCCCTGGTTTAACCATCTAATGGGGCAAGTCGCAACTCAGGTGCTCAGTGAGATCCAAGTAACATCTCTGATTGCTTTTCTGAGTTCTGGACCAAAAAGGAATTATGTGCACCTATGTATATAGATATGAAAATATACAGATGATTTATCTGCATTTCTTTTTACTTCTCTTCTCCGCCTGCAAACCTCTACACTCAATTCAGCGTGGTGGGACTGGGTCACAGCCGGTCTGGGTGAAGTCGTGAGTGACTGAAATCCCACTGCTCCCAGGAGGAGGCCCCCGGTGCCCCACTGCTCCCAGGAGGTCCCTCTTCTCAAAAGGTCACTATGACCTCCAGACAGTCCAGTTCCCGTTCCAACGGCACGTTTCCAACGACCAAAATCTGTCAGTTCAAGTTGGTCCTGCTGGGAGACATGGCCGTGGGTAAATCCAGCCTGGTGTTGCGCTTTGTCAAAGGGCAGTTCGATGAGTTCCAGGAGACCACTATAGGAGGTGAGATACCAGTCACCTGGTAATTGGTTATTATTGTTATTATCTGATCATCTTGTGTTTGTTTCTCCAGCTGCATTTTTGGCCCAGTCTGTGTGTTTAGATGACACCACGGTGAAGTTTGAGATCTGGGACACCGCTGGACAGGAGCGATACCACAGCCTGGCTCCAATGTACTACCGAGGTGCTCAGGCTGCTATTGTCGTCTTTGACATCACCAAACCAGTAAGATCCCAAACAACATATTTTCAAACTATTTCTTTTCTAAGCTAAACTAGGTTTAGGGAGTGTTGAAGAAGAAATAAATTGACCAAACTTGGCGAGAAGTAATCAGACATTTTTATTTAGCTGCAGTGAGAGTTTCTTGCTCTGTTGGTCATCTGTTGGTCACAAATGCAGTCTGAAACTAGAGTAAAATCATCCTTTCTTCTACCTGAAATCCCTCCTACACTTCTAACTCAGTCTCCAACCCAAATCTAACCTTATCCCCTTGAACCTTCGGCGTTCCGTTGTTCTGACAGATAAATGACAAACTTGAGTTTTCACACCTGCCCCTCAGGACTTCAAAAAGGATTTCAGGAAAACAATTTACACAGCTGTTGTTCTCTATATGACCGTAATTTGAAGAACCAACAACATTTTCCCAACAGGAGTATCTTAGTTTTTATGCTTTTTACTTGTTTTGTCAGCCATGTTCTTTGATGTTTAACATTAACAAAATACTAAACTTATGTTTATTTTATGAGACCATGCTCTGGGAGTATCAACTCACTTTTATAGTGCCAACTCTGTAAAAAATCCCCAAGAATACCGTGGCGTAGTCTGAGGGTACGCTCAGTTTCTCTTTTTGCCATACAATGCCTTTGTGATAGCCATGTTTAGATTGTGCCTGTAGATTCTCCGCTTTAACACTAGGACCGCCGTAGCCGTCAATATGACTCCACGTCACTCTAATATGCTAATTAGAATAAATAAAACACAGACTAAAGGCTGTGATAAAAGTCATAAAAATCATAAAAGGCCGACCTTTTATGATTTTTATTATAAACATGTTTTCTGTTTCATTACATGTATGTATTTTTGGTGTTTGAACATTTCAAAATATAGCAACAACTTCCCGCAGAAGTTGTTGCTATGTTGATATGACAACAAACACATTGCTATGAACATATTGCCACATATAAGTGCGTGTGTGTTTATATTTGTGGAGAGAGACAAGGAGGACACTGGTGCCATTCAGGTTTAAAAATAGTTAACATTTTATCATTATTACTACTTTAAAATTAAGTGGTGTAAAAGTTTATTTATGCAATATAGCAGCAAAAACATGAATATTAGATAAGTGTCACATTGACGGTCAGGGCGCATTCAGTTAGATTTAGAACACAGCGATTCTAGTGTTAAGACTCCCAGGAACATACTGTACTGACTAAATACTATCAAGTTACTGGTTGTCAGTACTCTTAAGCTCGTACAACCACTCACTCGACTCTTGAGTTTCTTTTTGAGATTGTCAATTTAATTACTGCCTTCCAAACAAAACGGCATGCCGTCGACGCAAAAGACAAATTAAATATGAGTGTATACAAAACAAAAGACGGCCAAAATTTGCTTGTAAAAACTGCTTTTTGTCATTGACAAAACCTGGCCGTTTCTCCAGGTGCCTTAACTTAATCTATTAAAACTATTACAGTTGTTATACTCTATTTTGATAATACCGTTCAAGATGAACTGAACTATAACAGTTTATTAAGGAATATTCTTTTTTTTTGGAACTGTATGTATTGCTGCGGCGTTTATGGACATTCGTCTTACTTCTAAGTTTGTTTCGTTTCTGCAGGAGACATTCGAGAGAGCCAAAGCCTGGGTGAAGGAGCTGCAGAGACAAGCCAGTCCCAACATTGTCATTGCTCTGGCTGGAAATAAGGCCGACCTGGCTGACAAGAGACTGGTGGAGTACGAGGTGATACACCGATACTTTAGCAGCTTGTAAAGGCAGAACATTCATGCACTGCTTGTAATGCAGGATTTTCTCAAATTGGATCCAATAAAATAAAAACTCAAATTTGATGTAAATCGATCACAACAAGCATGTGTACATGTACTAAATGAACAGATAGATATTTATCAAAGTGTGATGGTAGGGGTCTCTGCTCTCTTAAAATTTTCCACAGCAGAGAGAAAGTACTATGCTGTTTAATTGCAGCATTTCAAGAATAAAGAAACCCTTTATTAGTCCCACAACGGGAAAATTGCAATATGCAGCAGCATAAGAACAGAAAGACAAGAACATATATTATAAAAAAGAGCTAAAATAGATAAAAAGATAAATATAAACATTTATAAGAGGCTGTAAAATAACAGTAAGAATTTCAAATCTGTGGCCATGCTTAATGTGTTTCATCTGTCATATGTTTTTCTTGTGCCAGGGGGCTGGCATACCATCATTTTTATCATCTGACTGATTCGTCAATAAATTTGACAAGGATGCCAAAATATTCTCATACAAATTTAAATGATATGAGACGTTCAAGCGCGATACGGCCACGTTTTGTGTGTACTGGAAATGCACACAAATTTTCCTCAAGTCATGTGTGTCCTATATAAAAAAAAATGACTGAGTCAGTCACACACTAACAATGATTCATTGCATCTACGGCTTCGTCGTGGGGTCGCCTAGCCAGCTACCAGGACCCTGACCATGTTTACAGCTTCTCAGTGCCAAGAGAGAAGTTGTAAAGTTATTTGGTAAAGATCGAATAAATGATGAAAGAAAAAATCCCAACTTTTTGCATTTGGCTAATTGCTGGTGTTAATATTGCAGTATCAATATGGAATTGATATATTGTGGTAGTCTTTAAGACTAGGGATGAGATACCGAAAGGCACTGTTACCCGTTTGCACGTTTTACCGGGCTGAAATTTTTTTGTCTTATCGGTATTCTTAACAGTATCAGTGGAGAGGCGGGCAAGAGATCAAACATAGCGCGCATTTTTTTTTTTCCTCGTTTATTTCTGAAAGACGGTCTGTCTCCCTCTCTATTGCGCTGGAAGTAACGTGCGTTACAATAAAATGGCAGAGCAGCGAAGTTGCGTGAAAAGATTATGGCAAGCCATCGGGGCTAATATACGCGCTTAAAAAAGCGTGTTGGATGTCAAATCAAACGCGGTTTGGTAACTAAAAAAGAGTAGTAAAATAAGAGTAGTCATATTGATAATCATTCCTAATTAAGACATTATCTCCATCAGTCATTATCAAAATAAAAGGTGACCTAGAATCTGGTCCTAGATCCTACAGCTTGATCGCTGACCTCCATGGTGGCATGGTTGGGTACCTGAAACTGAAAAATTCTAGAAAATAAAAATCAGTCATGCTGCTAGAAAGAGTGACTGTAACTTTCAGCATAATGGTCTACATTTTGCAAGGCAGTTAGGAGCAGATGACGGTTTATTTGGTTATTTTTTTATTTTTTCGTTCCAAGAGCAGAAGAAACAAAACTAATCAAATGTTGGGATTTCTAAAGCGGAATTTTAGGCAAACTGCCTTCTGTGTCTCTGTGTAAGAGCAGGATCATTAAACCAACAAGAAACATCTTGACTCAGCAAACTATTCACTTCCAGCTGACTTCATCGTTTTCAGAGATGCCAATGATATTGACAAAAAGACCAGGTTAAAAAAGCAAGTAACTACTTTGAATATTTAAAAGAAATATTAGTCTAAACCTTATTGTTCAGTGAGCTACAAGGTTACAAGTTTGGATGACCAAATATTAATAGCATTTATGCACACAGTGTACTGAATACACTTCTTACAGATTACAAAGATAACATCTACCATATTACAGCAAAGTAAAAAGTGAGTAGTCTATCTTGTAAGTTAAAATAAGAAAAATGTAGGAGAGATTTTTGGATGTTTGTCTTAGAAACCGAAAGTAAGTGCCGTAAATCTAACTGTGATGACTCGAGAAGTCTGATTGCTTTGTAATAAATCAGAGAATTCTAAATGAACTTTGCCCTTAAATCATTCAATCCTGTAGAAAATAACAATGATTGTCCTAGAGAAAGGACAATCATTGCTCTAGTGCCCCCTGCTCTAATCCTAGAGCAGGGGGGCCCAATCTTTTTGACCCAAGATCTACTTTTCAAGTAGTGACCCTTCTATGATCTACCAGCCCGGCGTTAAAATCACAAACCCCGACAAATTGTTTTCAGCCTGCAGTAAAACTACCCACATGACACGTTTTGTTGTTACACACCCATTAGACATCACATCACAAATCCATCCTCTCTCAAACACACACACACACACACACACACACACACACACACACACACACACACACACACACACACACACACACACACACACACACACACACACACACACACACACAGACAATTTCCTCTCTCTCTCTCCCTCTGAAACAAACAACACACACACCAACAAATTCCTCTCTCGCTTGCTCTCTTTTTCTCTCTCTAACGCACACAGACATTTTCTGTGCACGAGCATGGAGCGCTTTGCGAGGGGGAGGGGCCACAGCAGCACCAGGGGCTGCTCTTTGATTACAGGCTCAGCAATGGGATTTTACATAACAGACTCCGAAAACCTCCTGTAACACTAGAAAAAGCCACGAGGTTGACACTTCATAGGCGCTAAATTTGAGCAGCTTTAGCGGCTAGAAGGTCTGAATACTCTCTAAACTCAGCGTCAAAGTTGCGGAGTTGGCAATACTGACTTTGTTTTTTTTCAACCTAAACACCTGGCGGTCAACTTAGACTAACTCTGCGGGCCACCAGTAGACCGCGATCGACTGGTTGGGCACCGCCTGACTAGAAAGAATCTATCTCCAATTGGGTTTGCACCAAATGTTCACATAAGAATATTTTGCCGTATGGATGTGCACGCACGCAGCACATGGATATGCTGCTTGTGGATGGGATTTAACACCAACATCTGAAGGATCCACAGATAATTTACTATCAGTGATAGTATAACTAATACGTTATAGATATATGTTTGACTAAATGAATAAATCTGAAATCTTTTTAGACCTGATGGAGAGGTGGGTGTTAAAGAGATTAAAGAAAAGCTAAACAAATACTTTTTATTTCTTACTTTTCTTTTTGTTCTTCATCCAGGCTGATACTGTATGATGAGATGTATGTAAACCTGGTTTGTTACATTGTTGTCAGTCGTTTGTTGTGTGATCTTTATAAGTATTTAGAAGTGTCTGACATCAGTAATAAATGTTTTAGGATGCCCAGACCTACGCTGAAGACACTGGCCTGCTGTTTATGGAGACATCTGCTAAGACAGCCATGAACGTGAACGAGCTCTTCTTGGCCATCGGTGAGACTCGCATGCATGTCATACACAAGTTTTTATAAAATGTGACAAAAATTAAAACACAGATCATCAGACAATAACAAATTAAAAGCAAAAATATTTTAAAGTTGAAAGTGACATTATAAAAATGAGATGTCTCATCTCAAGAGGCTTATCCTCCTTATAAACGAAACATACTGCAGAGCACAAGACTCGTGCAGAATCCAAAAAAAGCTCAAATCAAGGAGAAACTTAAAAAAAAACCTTGAAGAAAAGCACAAACAGAAGGAAAAACCAGATCTTCTCCAACCAGACGCTACAAAAGCATATCTTAACAACCACTATTGAAAAAGTAAGAATGCACATAGAAATGTTCTTGACTCTGCGTATTGAGTTTAAGCACATACTTAAACCAATTACGGGGTTAGCACCCGCCTGCGTTCCATCAGGACAGTTGAGGCCAGGAGGCTTGTCATACTACCTGGGCTGCCTGCCGTGGGGTGGCAGAGGCACTTTAAGTCAGGTGTGGGCAAACTTTTTGGTTCGTGGTTCACATTGAGTTCTAACATTTGACAAAGGAGCTTGAACAGGAGCAGATGGATGGCATGCTTTGGTAACCGCTTGATTAAACCGATAGAATGGCGCGCTAGATTTTAAACATGCGCGCTAGATATGGAAAGCCATTGGGGCCACTACACTCATGTGATCGAGCGTGCTAAAGTTAGAGTCAAGCGCCCTAGCACTCACCCAGGTTTAAAATGTGGGTTTGAAATCTTCTGACCGTCTATTTTGGTGACGTGGGCATCATGGAAACACACACATTTTAATGGGAGCAGTGTTTTTGTATCTAGAGTGCGCCATCTAGTGAGAAAACATCAGAATTGCAGGGAAATAAAACAATAATATGGTTTATTTATTTAATTGTTTTAAGTTCAGGGGCCGGATTAAAACGTTTAACGGGCCGCAGTTTGCCTAAATCTTCTCTTCCTCCACAGCAAAAAAGATGCCAAAAACAGACACCCAGAATCCAACACACGCAGCACGACATCGGGGAATCAACCTGCAGGACGCAGACGCTCAATGCTCCCGCGCCTGCTGCAGTGGGAACTAGACCACCTATCCGGCGCCCGTGTTTCTCTATTAACACCACCACAGCCCACCACCTCATTACTTGTCCTTCAACTTCCAGCAGTCAGCCTGATGTGGGCTAAACTCCGTTCCCTCATCCATCCACAGCAGGTGGAAATCCAAGGAGAGACTAAAAGAAGACAGAAGAGCTGGTTCTGCATGTGGAGTAAAAGAGGATTAGGATAGTGCTGGAAGATGGTGAGCCTGATTTAGTAATTAGCACTTAATTGTGAATTTTGAAGTTTCTCTTGGCTTGCATCATGTCAGCGTAAAGAAAAGACGAAGGCACAAACTGAGCAGCACCTGCTGGCGAGTGGATGGAAAGCTTGTTCCTGCTTGTACCGCCTTGCTCCCGCTATGAATACCGCCACATATCGCACTTACGGAATGATCTGTAACCCCTCTGTGATGCTCCACATGACCGCCCGCCAAACGTGTGTGTTTATGCACATTACCCCCATTTATACCCTCTGTCCTCTAAGTCCAGCCCCAGACCCTAAACAAAGCAGTTTCTCCTTTTATTTTTTCTCCTAGAAAATAAAATTAATTATAAAAAAAGGATAATTTTATGTTTCTTCAGATTAAATAGGTCAAATATTTTGATTTGAAGTGATAACGAGGACCGGAGGTGAAATGTGCAACACAAGACTGGAAGGGATTTATTTTTACTTAAGAAGGAAGGGATGGCTGAAAAACGTCAAACAGGGAACCCGAGGAAGCATCAAACTCAAGATTTCTGTTTTAAAACCAGGAATGACGTATGTAAAAAAAAAAAAAATTCTTCCTAATCTTCTGTTAATGTTTCCCTCATTCAGTTTGGTGTCATGATGATTGTAGATCAGGGATGGGCAAACTGCGACCACATGCGGTCTATTTACCCGTGTATGAACTGGCCGGTAGAAATTCTATAAATTTTACAAGTGGTTTTTATTCTGTTTTCTTAAAATTGTGTAATTTAAAAAAAATTAAGAAAAAGCACTGTTCCCGAGTCGGAGCCTCGTGCTCAGATGGAGTCGCAAAAACTGAATTTCTCGGTTGTTTTAACCAAAATAAGGTGTCGTTCATTTGCAAAATGAAACATGTACCGTATTTTCCGGACTATTAGTCGCTCCCCTATATAAGCCGCACTTGCTCTATTTTTAAAAAATGATAAATCTATGTTCCAACCCTCACCTATGGTCACCAGCTGTGGGGTGGTGACCGAAAGAATGAGATTGTAGGTATAAGCGGCCGAAATGAGCTTCCTCCGCAGGGTGGCCGGGCTCTCACTCAGAGATCAGGTGAGGAGCTCTGCCATCCGAGAGGAGCTCGGTGTCGAGCCGCTCCTCCTCCAGGCCGAGAGGAGCCAGATGGGGTGGTTCGGGCATGTGGTCAGGATGCCCCCCTAGTGCCTCGCGGGCGGATTGTTTCGAGCACGTCCTACCGAGAGGAGACTAAGGGGCAGACCCCGGATCTGCTGGAGAGACTATATCTCACAGCTGGCCGGGGAGCGACTTGGGATCCTCACCATACATTCATCGATGCTGAGCTTGCGTGCAGCCGCGTGGTTTCCTTCCTGGATAGCAAGATCGATGACCTTCAGCTTAAAACTTGCATCATACGAACTTCTTCGTGTGGGTTAATAGTTGGTAATTTGTCATCTTATTTTATCTGCTTGCTTAAAAAAAAAGCAACGTCTGCTTCTTTGCTTTATTTTTTTTAGTTTCGATTCTAAATCCGGTTATTGCACCCCTAGCGGTGAAAGAAAGAACCACAGAATAGCCACAACCTCTTTATATTAAAAAAAAAAAAAAAAAAAAATGACTTACTCTATTCATCCCTCACCGGGGAAATTTGTGTGCTGCACTCCTTACACCGCAGCAGGCTGCCCTTCGACGGCGCCAATAGTGGGAGAAGCGGGGGTTAGGTGTCTTCTCCAAGGACCCTAGACGTGCTCTCTGTGGGGGAGAGCACGGTTAGAGCGCGAACGCTCTAACCACTGAGCAGCCGTCTTCCCAAGATAAGCCGCATGGTTCAAAACATCTAAAAAAAAAGTAGCGGCTTATAGTCCGGAAAATACGGTAATTAAAAGTATAAATTGAAGCAATTGTTTTCTTCACAGTTATGTTTTAAAGGGTTCACCAAGCCACACCCCCACACCCACCCAGCCTTCTGGTGACATTTCATACTGATTTGTGACCCATGAGTAAAAATGTTTGCCCATCCCTGACTTAGATGATTTTATGGATGTTTTTTATTTTCTTGTGATGGTTGGCCAGCAGTTTGAGAAAAAAAAAATCTGTGAAGAATTAATGAAAACACACAAACAGAAGTGCCTATTCCTAGTTTTCTTTCTGTGAATCATCTTTGGGGCTTTTGTGTGTTTCTCGAACAAATAGCAGCAAGAGGAGAAAAAAAAATGTCTCCCTCACACTGGCTTCGAATAGACAAGCCAGGACCCCGTCGTCTGGCTTTCCTGTTGGAGTGAAACAGATTTTGTCTGAAACACTGTATGTTGTTTGTTGTCTTACTTTTAATGAACGTGTTTGCTGGTTTTAGCTCTGCACTCTTGTGAATCTGGAATCAGTGGCTCAGATGATTCTAATTCATCTTATAAAAATCTGTTTGATTTAAACAAACACAGTCTGCACTGAAATCTTTATTTTTCTCATTCAAAGACAAACAAAAAAAAATAAATGACTAAAAGAGAATTGGATCTGTACTGGTCACCAGTTGGGCTGGACAAAATGTCCATTTCCATTTTTTTATTTTTTAATATTGCAATATCAATTAATTATTAGGTTTATTTTTATGTCTCAGTACAGGCTATATATGAATCGATTAGGTTTCCAGGGTCATGTGATGAAAGTTTAAGGTAAAAAAATTTAAAAACCTTACAGAACTCTCTCCCGTCAGGTTCTCGTATTTATATATTTTTTTCTTAAATCCTAATTAAAGGAGACAATAACTGTCTTAATTTCCGTTCCATTTGTTCCTTATCCGGGTCCGGGTCGTCGGGGGGAACATCCTCAGACGGGAAACCCAGGCTTCTCTCACCCCAGCTGCATCCTCCAGCTCACCCAGAAGGATCTCGAATTGTTCCCCAGCCAGCTGTGAGACAGTCTCTCCAGCGGGTCCGGTGTCTGCCTCTTAGTCTCCTCCCGGTGGGACGTGCCCGAAAGACCTCACCAGTGAGGCACTCGGGGAGCATCCTGACCAGATGCCTGAACCACCGTATCTGGCTTTTCTCGACCTGGAGGAGGAGCGGCTCGACACCGAGCTCCTCCCAGACGGCAGAGCTCCTCACCCGAGCTTAATTTCATCAGAACTATTTAAAAGAAATAGAACTATTCCTTCATATTTCTTTTAAACTTATTCTCAATGTCCAACATTTTCTATGTTCTTTTCACGTGATAGACATAACGTCGGATGTAATTCTTTCATTTCACACAGCAGGTACTTGTTTTACTGTCATCTCGGGAGCAACAGACCTGGCATATTTTCCATTTCTTCACACCTGTATCCAGTGGATTATTTGCATATTGGTTAGATGATGTGAACTTTTTTAGTTACAGCTGCTAGGGTTTTGGGCGGCCCTTGATCGACTCTGGATACACGGAGTAATAAGTGCGGGATCGAATCCCACCGAGCTCATGTCTAGGTGTCTTTGGGGGAGACACCCAATCCCCCGTTTCTCCCAGCAATGGCGCCATCATGGTAGCCTGCTGCGGTGCAATGCAGCTCACAAATCTACCCATTGAGGGATGAATATAGTATTCTTTTTTTTCTTCTTCTTAAAATCTCTAAGGGTCAATGAGCAGTCTTGTACCGGCAGCTGTATGTTCCTGTGATTTTGTCTACAATGCCCCCTTTGGTGGAGTTGCGGTCCAGAATCATTTGTGGCTTCTTCTCTTGCACTCAGTGGTGTATCAGTGTGCATTGTACTCCTTACACCTAAACATTCTGGTTTCTCTTTGGGCAGTCTGAAACAACTGTTGCTTTCTCACTAAAAGCAAATACTGAGGAATGGAGAGATCTGCCCGGCACCTTCGAAATTTCCTTGGGGAGTTCTGGCTTGTCTCTTCTGACTGTTAAACCATGGTCAGCTTCTTCTTGTGAAGTTCATCTCCAAGGCGATGGGATGTAAAGAAGTTGTCACATTTGAGGACGTGACCTTGCAGCTTTTCAAGGGCACTGCCGCAAAGAAAAATCTCAAGCACAACACGCATCCCCTGATTCTTCTCAGGTGCTTCTTCAGGTAACTTACCTGTGTATACTTGCTTATTGGGGACCTTGAGTGCATAGGAAGGCGCCTTAGAAATAAAATGTGTCATTATAATCCGTGCATAGCTAGAGCTAGTGCATCACAGGCTGGCTTGGTAGGTATAAGTATATACTGCTAAAAGAAGAGGCTCATCTATAGTAACGAGGACCAGGATTGTACATCGAAGGCAGAACTCCCGCCCATACAAATCTGATCGCAGCTAATTGGTCTCTTTCCTGTCGACCAGATCTGGTGTTGCGGTTGTCAAATCATATCAGTTGATATATCATGGATTGTCAACAGAAACAGAAGAGTTCAAAAAATTGGGCTTCCATTTTCTTCATTCCCCAGACTTGCAGTTACTTCTTTTTTTGACCTGTAAACTCCAGATAAAACCAGAATTCCAATGTAAGCATGCAAGTCAGTCTGATTCAGCGGCTTCCATTTGTCTTGAAATTCTTCTCAAAATTGGTCATGATTGGTATTTTTTTTCTAGTGGGGATATGAAGATCCAGCTCTCGATATGATATGATCTCCAGCTCTCGCTGGATCGATTTGCTGCCGAGTGTGAAGCGGCCGGGATGGGAATTAGCGCCTCCAAATCCGAGACCATGGTCCTCGCCCGGAAAAGGATGGAATGCCCCCTGCGGGTCAGGGTCCTGCCCCAAGTGGAGGAGTTTAAGTATGTTGGGGTCTTGTTCACGAGTGGGCGAAAGATGGAGCGGGAGATCGACAGGCGGATCGGTGCGGCATCAGCAATAACTAGGACGCTGCATCGGTCCGTCGTGGTAAAGAGAGAGCTGAGCCGAAAAGCAAAGCTCTCGATTTACAAGTTGATCTACGTTCCAACCCTCACCTATGGTCACCAGCTGTGGGTGGTGACCGAGAGAATGAGATCGCGGGTACAAGCGGCCGAAATGAGCTTCCTCCGCAGGGTGGCTGGGCTCTCACTCAGAGATCGGGTGAGGAGCTCTGCCATCCGGGAGGAGCTCGGTGTCGAGCCGCTCCTCCTCCAGGTCGAGAGGAGGCAGATGGGGTGGGGTTCAGGCATCTGCCCCCCCGAGCGCCTCGCGGGCGAGGTGTTTTGGGCACATCTCACCGGGAGGAGATCAAAGGGGCAGACCCCGGACCCGCTGGAGAGACTATGTCTCACAGCTGGCCTGGGAACGACTTGGGATCCTTCCGGGTGAGCTGGAGGATGCAACCGGGGTGAGAGAGGCCTGGGCTACCCGTTTGAGGCTGTTGCCCCTGCGACTCGACCCCGGAACAAGCGCAAGATGACAGAACGGATATGAAGATGTGAAATGCTGAGTGAATGTTATCAACTTGGAGACAGCAAATCTTATCGAACCGGGAGTCAGTTGGATGATGACCTTGATTTTCCCATCTGTAGACGTCCAAGTATCCTCTGTGGATGATTGCTGTGTTCCTTAATAATAATAAAATTTTTATTTGTGACGCACTTTAATCTCCAGTGGAGATCTCAAAGTGCTACATTGACCAAAAGGAACAACAAACAGCAAAATTAAATAAAACCACAACACAAAAAACAACACTAAAGACTTTGTTGAAAAGCCTTTAGAAATAAAAATGTCTTCAGTCTTTTCTTAAAAACCTCAACGCTTTGTGGAGCCCTCAAGCTCTCGGGAAGAGTGGTCCAGAGCTGTGGAGCAGCTGCCTGGAAGGCCCTGTCCCCCATAGTGGAGAGTTTGGTCCTTGGTTGGTGCAGGCAGAAGGAGGAGGAGCGCAGGTCTTGGACAGTGGTGTGGAGGGTTAGGAGTTCTTGGAGATAAACAGGTCTTGGTCTTAATCTGATAGAAATTAGCAGACTCTGTCTCTGAAAAATCCTCTGCCTCTGAAATGTCTTCCTCTGCATCACTGTCCTAAGTTCAATATCTGTGCCAGCGTTTCTTGAACTGTAAAATTTCTGGAGCTCATTTTGGTGTGTTAGCCAAGAAAAGAAATGGCAGAGACAGTAGGTGGCAAGAACAAGAGTGAGAAAGTTCCGCCTCTAGTTGCACGTGGGTCTCGGGGCAATCTAAACAAAGTATGTCCACCAAGAGATCATCAAAGAGAAGTTTATTTACATCTGAACAATTTAAAAAATGACTCATAACATCATCTTTGTATGCAAACTCTACACAGACATTGTTTTACACATCAAAGAGTCCAGATGAGATCAATAACCAAGATAAGAAAGTCAAAACATTGTAGGAAGAAAAATAAACCAGTACTTTAGTCAAAGCAAAACTTGAAATGCGTCAAATTGACATCATAAAAGGGTTAAAGCTAAAATAACAACTTGGGTGGAAGAGATGGATCACCTGATCCATAATTTTAAAATGAGCTAAAAAAATACCATATTTTTCAGACTATAAGTCACACCTGAGTAAAAGTCGCACCAGCCAAAAAATGTGCAAAAGAAGGGAAAAATATATAAGTCGCACTGGAGTATAAGTCGCATTTTTTGGGAAATTTATTTGATAAAATTCAAAACCAAAACAGACATGTTTGAGACGGTGGCTCAGTGGTTAGTGTTCGCCCACAGACCGGAAGTCAACTGGAAGTTTGCGGGTTCACATCCCCTCATTTCTTCCACCATTGGCACCGTTGTGGCAGCCTGCTGGGGTTTAGGAGTGTGGCACACAAATTTTCCCGGTGAGTGATGAATAGAGTAAAAAAAAAAAAGCCATTTTCAAAAGTAAATAAAATGGAGAACAACAGACTACCATCACATGACGCATAAACAAAATGAGAACATGCATTTGTCGACCAGCCAGTGACTTCCAGGAAAGTTATACGGCGTATTCCCCGGATTATTGTGAAGCTGCGCTATCCATCGTTCATCCACTGCTCTCACAAGTTACGCTAGACTGCCTGAAAGCTCCTGTTCACGGAAATATCAAGTGGCTGGAGTATTTTGGTTAAGCCTCCAGGAATGACGGCAAGTATGGAGTTGAAAACTTACTGCATTTCCACGTCCATAAGACGCATATAAAAGTCTTGGATTTTCTTCAAAATGAGCGGTGCGCCCTATGTGTGTTCTGAAAAAAACAAGTGAAGCAGATGAACACTACGCTTGCAGTGATTCCGGGAGGTCTGACAAAGGAACTCCAACCGCTGGACATCGGTGTGAACCGGACGGTCAAAGTAAGGCTGCGAGCGATGGATGACCAGAGGAGACCACAACTTCCCGAAGGGTGGAAGGCAGTGCCGGGTGAGTTACGCCACAGTTTGCCAGTGGATTGTAGATGATTGGGCTAACGTGTCTGCTGGCACTGTTGTCTGACTTTCGCAAAAGCAGGCATTATTTCCGAGGAGCCGCACGGTACAGAAAGTGACTCTGCCAGCGAGGAAAGTGAACCTGCTATGTTTGATTTAGCGCAGATTGGATTCTGAAACAGAGGATGAGGACTTGGATGGATTTGATAAATGACTTTATGATGACTGTAACTAATATTTAAATAAAACCAACCAAACTCAAGTTTTACTACCGATCTATTTTTAAATACACACACTTGTCTGCTTGTGTGTGTTGTTGTAAGGCGCACGTACGTAGTAAAGGATATGTATATAAAATCCGCGCCCTATCATCAGGTGCACCTAATGTGTGTCTTAAATACAGAGCACATAAAACTGGGACTGCGCCTTTTAATACGGTGCGCCTTTCGGTCGTGAAAATACAGTAATTTAGTTTTGAACTGTGGTGTGATGTGCACATTCTAGCCATCACAAGCAGAGCATTGCGTGCTCTAAAGAAGCCATCCTGACGCTTAGCACTTTCTAAGCCATAAGTTCCGTATTTATTTCAGTTCACTCGTTCCTCTAACTGTAGCCACTTAGCTTTTAGCCCGCAATTTTTTTTGTTCTTCCTCTTCAGTTGTTTTTATGTTACCGGCAAAGTGTAAACTAGAGCGCCCTCCTGCGGTAAAGTGTGAAAATGACATGAAATGTTGGTAAAAATGTCTTAAAGGGCCCATGTCATGCAAAATAACTCTTTTCACATTGTATCCTCTGCACATACACACGCAAAATGTGGGGTTTGCAACATGCATTACACAATAGTTATGAAAATATATTGATTTGGTGGAGCGCAGTCACAGACCCGGAACTATGAAAGGCCGGGTATTGTTCATCCCCCCGCCCGTCCTGAGAAAGTACAAGCTCTGCCCTCTGCTCTCACTGAGACGCTATTCCTCCGCCCATCTCTGAGCGGGAGGGGGAAGGCAGGCCTAAACCCGTGCGTAGCGGTTTGGTAGCGTCTGAAATAAGATTTTATCATGTCGATTCATCAAAAAAGCGTGTTTCAAGCGAGAAAATAAAAAAGACGCAGAGCAGCGAACCAGCCTGTATATCGGACGTTGAAAGCGAGTTTGTGAGGGCGTAAGGCCGGAGTGGAGGCGGGTGAGGAGGGCGGGCGGGTGGTGAGGAGGGAGGGGGGCATATGCGAAGTCCGTCCTGGCTACGTCAAATGCATCATACTTTAGACATCTGCTCATTGGTTGTTTTGTCTGAGCGTTCCAGAAATCCACAGAAAAACGGGCTAAATCAATCTAGAAAGCCCTTTGGTGACATATACAAGGCCCGGACATCACTCTTACAAGGTAGAAAACTCTGGAAAGTCCATTTTACATGAGATGGGCCCTTTAATAATTTCCCATATAAGTCGCATCCCGACCAAACTATGAAAAAATACTGTGACTTAATATAGTTCGAAAAATACAGTATATTTATATATTTGGATTTTCAATCATTGACTAAAAAAAAAAAAAAGATCCATTTTTGAGTTTTATTCTAAAAAACTGACATTTTAAACATAGTCTTAAAAACAATGAGGATGTCCCTCTTATTTCTAACCCTCTTCTTCGTCGTCTTCGGCTGCATAGATGACCTGGTTCCGTCGTTTGATTCGGGGAACCGGGCCTTTGCAGTTTTCCACCGAGTTCTCGTTGCTGCTTCGCTTTGGGGCGCGTCCTGCATCGGGACTTTCACTCTGACCTTCTTCTTTGTTTATGGGCTGAGTGTGAGGAGCATTCGGGGTAGAATGACAGGGAGGAGGGAGGTTCATAGGGACGGGTGAGTGAGCTAGGGTGGGAGTAGATCTGGGCTCTGGCAGAACCAACCGGCTGGGTGTTTGGACCTCCGAGGGTTTGTCCGGCACCAGTGGAGCACCGTCCTCCTCTTCCTCCCACTCATCCTCTATAGTGATCTCATCAGGGTTAAATGAGGTGGACAGGCCAGACTTGTCGCTTGGATACTCACCGGGTTCATCTGCACTTCCTTCGCTTCTGTCATCCCCTGCTCCAGTGCTGGTCTGAACCCGAACATGCTGATCCCGGTTCTGCACTGCCACGGCGTAGATGTCTGTGAGGCCCAGCTTGCCGCAGAGCTCGGTGGTCTGCGGGTTGATGGTGCAGGTGGGGGTAGAATGGGCGTGGGGATTGGTGGGGTCAAAGGCTGGCACAGTCTGGGTGAAGTTGTCTGGAACCTCGAGGTCGCCGTTGAGGTTCTCCACCACCTCCATCATGGCTGCTTCTGTTGCGCTGAAGTCCCACCTGCAGAAAAGGCTGTGTTACAAAGATCCTTCTGAACAACAGCAGCAGCAGCCCTCTGCTTGAGGAGGTTAAAAAAAAAAAAAAAAAAAAAAAAAAATCGAACTTCATTAATACTAGAACCGCCTCAGCTGTCAATTTGACCAATGTCACTTTAATATGCTAATTAGAATAAACAAAACACAACCTAAGAGGTTGAACTTTTATGACTTTTAATATAAACATGTTTTTTTTTTATGTAGTTTTTGTGTTCTAAAAATGAAAATTTCAAAATTTATATGAATTTTATCTCCTCTAGCCTGCTGCGCCCCACAGCAGCTGGGAGCAGTGGTGGAACGTAACAAAGTAAATGTACTTCGTTACTGTACTTAAGTAGAAAGATTGTGTATCTGTACTTTACTTAAGTAAAATTTAAGACCGGTACTTTTACTTCACTACATTTTTAGAGCAAATATCTGTACTTTTGCTTCACTACTTATTAAAAGTACATTTTTTGTTACATTTTCATTCAGGAATTTGAAAAATACACAGGTTTTTTAGCGCATCTTGAAGCCGCATCGCCAAAATCAAAAGAAGCAGTTGATCGGGAGAAGAAGTAATGAATCGAGAAACATTTTCCGCATTCATTCATCGCCAAAAACCTAACATTAAATATAGTGCAAATTAAAAAGAGTCAAAAGATCGTTGTTCGTTGTGTTTACTTCTAAATAAAAAGTTGAGCCATCGTTACACAGAGCAGGGGCGGATCTAGAATTTTCCAAAGGGGGTGGGGCTTTGACAAAGCCAATATATAGTGACTGGGGGACTCCCCCCCAAAACATTTTAAAAAATAAGTATCATTTTTCTCCATTTTAGCAGCCCATTCACTGGCCCTTCTAGAGGATAGCTTGACTTGTCCCCTTTTCTTTTCTTTTATTTATTTTTTTTTTTTTTGTGGACCAAAAGAGGCGGGAGAGGGGGGTCACACTCCTGCAGAGTATTTATCCTGGTTACCATGGTGACGCCCTATAGCACCAAAAATAACATTTGAATTATGATCGAATACTTTTACTTTTTACTTAAAAAGTAAAATTTATACCAATTACTTTTGTACTTTTACTTAAGTAGATTTTTTGCCTAATTATCTGTACTTTTACTTAAGTACAAAAGTGAGTACTTCATCCACCACTGGCTGGGAGGAAGCTCGCATTGGAAGTCTTTGCTATGTTGCTATGGCAACAAACAGATTGCGATGGCCACATATAAGTCTGTGTGTTTATATTTGTGGAGAGGGACAAGAAGGACTCTGACGCCATTACAAAAATATTTTAGAAAGTTTGAGTGAGATAATCTTGAAGAAATCCAATGAAGAGTGTAAGAAAATTGCTGTCTGAATAAAGTCAGCCATGTTTTCTAGATAAGTCTTGAAAGTTCAGGTTGACATATTGGAATATAGCCTGTAGCCAATTTATAACGAGGACATTTTTGAAGCAGCAGCGCAAAATGCGGAAAAAAAGCAGGCTATTGACAAAATAAATAATGTTACTCTGGTGTTTTTTTTTTTTTTTTTATATTCTAGGTTTTAAAAATATGGTGTAAAAGTTTATTTATGAAATAAAGCAGCGCAAAACATAAATAATTACATAAGCGTCACATTGACGGTCATGGCGCTTGCAGGTAGATTCAGAACACGGCGGTTGTAGTGTTAACAAAGCATCTATTATACATAAAGCAACAGAAAGTGCTGCAATCAGAGTTGCCATGGTGACCCTCTGCCACTCTTGTGTGTGGGTGAATAGCAACACCTCGTCATTGTGCATGAGTAACGACGGGCAGCGCAGGCTCATTTAAGAACCATTGTATATGTATGACTCCATTTGCATGACCTATATTTGGAGTTCTACAGGCGTGGTTGGAGTTGATTTTATTTGGGTTACACCAAACATTTGTCGCTGCTGCAATTTATGAAGCTTACGCTGCGCAAAGAGAGTTGAGATAAATCTCAAATTTTCCGTGGCGTAACCACCGTCGTCACGCTTAGGAAAATTCAGGCAGGTTAAAATCAACAGAGCTTCTGTTAAGGATTTTAGAGGAATTCTGCTGGTTCTTTCTGAACCAAGTGAATGCCAGTGAAACTTTTGCGCCAGCTGAGCTGGTCTGCCCTGCATCAGGAGGACCACTAGCTTTGAGATTTCTCGTAAGCTTTCTTTATCACCATTTTCAGACCAGCTGATCAGATCCACAAGGTGTCATATTGACCCACAACACTACCGTTCATGCAGGCCGTTGTTCTCTGGGGGGTTCCAGCTGTGCGGGGTGATCCTCTGTAGACTGTCTGTGGCTTTAAGGATGGCCAGCCACTCTGGATCGTATTCCAGATTCTCAGATGATCCGGGTCTATCGGGGAAGTCTACGATCTGACAGATGAACAGTGTTAATCCTCACACCAGGGTTCAGGTACAAAGTGTACCCTTACCTGCAGAAACTCCCTGTGAGGCAGACATTTATCCAGAGACAAGAACTTTGTCACACGTGGAGAAGCATTTTCTTTCGGCTGCGGATGAAATGGAAATAAAACTGAGAAAAAAAATACGCTACAAAGTGAAGCTGAGGGAAAATCACAACGCCACAATCATCACATTGATCATTTGCATTGTGGCTTATTTGTGACCCACCTGGTGCTGCATCATGGCTGCAAACTTCACATGGAGGTGGGCAGAGAACCAGTAGCTGGGCTGGAGGTGAGTCAGCAGCTCCTCAGAAGCTGGATTACCCAAAGTGTTTCTCTCCACTTCCTGATGCAGGAACTTCTTCTTGCGCAGCAACTCATTCGTGTTTCCGTAGAAATAGATTCCCCGAGGCCAGTCATGGCTGATGAACACATCCATGGACATTTGGATCTGAAACAACAAAAGCATGGCAAACATCTTCCATTGAAATTCCCAAAAGGAATCACAGAATTAAACAGAACAACCTAAGGATGCCCCGCGTACAGTGCTTCAAAACAAGTTCTACCCCTGACTCATCCATTAACATAACCTCCCTCACACCTACAGGCTGGTAGTTGCAGGAGCGTGGTTAAGGTCATCAAGGTAGTTTTCTGAAAGGTTTTTTTTTGTAAACTCAACATTTTGGACACTGCATCGGTCCGTTGTGGTTAATAGAGAGCTGAGCCGAAAAGCAAAGCTCTCGATTTACAAGTCGATCTACGTTCCAACCCTCACCTATGGTCACCAGCTGTGGGTGGTGACCGAAAGAATGAGATCGCGGGTACAAGCGGCCAAAATGAGCTTCCTACGCAGGATAGCTGGGCTCTTACTCAGAGATCGGGTGAGGATCTCTGCCATCCGGGAGGAGCTCGGTGTCGAGCCGCTCCTCCTCCAGGTCGAGAGGAGCCAGATGGGGTGGTTCGGGCATCTGGTCAGAATGCCCCCCTAGCGCCTCGCGGCGAGGTGTTTCGGGCACGTCCCACCGGGAGGAGACCAAGGGGCAGACCCCGGACCTGCTGGAGAGACTATGTCTCACAGCTGGCCGGGGAGCGACTTGGGATCCTTCCAGGTGGATGGAGGATGCAGCCGGGGTGAGAGAGGCCTGGGCTGCCCGTTTGAGGCTGTTGCCCCCGCGACCCGGCCCCGGAACAAGCAGAAGATGACGGAACGGAATGGAACATTTTGGAAAATTTTACCATGTTTGGACGTACAGTCATTTTAAAATCAACCCAAACTGGTTTTCTATTTACTTCATGCATGTTTTGGGAAATTTGCGGGTTTTCTTGTACAGTATTCAGATATAATTTGAAACCCAGGTTTTTCTACTGCAAGCAGGATACTTGTTTTAGTGCATGTCGTCTTCTCTCGCTCACTCCCTAATTTTTTTATTTCTAAAGTGCATTTGGAAATAAAAAAGTGAACAAGAGAAGATTACATGCACTAATGCTTGCTAATTGCTAGCTAATAATATTTATGCAGTAAATCTGAAAATCTCTGTAACACTAGAGGATAATTATAATTAAAAGTAATGATGATGGATTTTGAAAGATACAAATCTGATAATAATTCAAACACTGTCTTCTAAATGTTTATAGAAAAAATGATCAATCATATCAAATGATCCAATTACAGTAAGCTCTGTATTTTTTTTTTTTTTAATTATTTAAAATCAACCCTCCCGGAAAGTCATTTTCAAAACAAAAACTCAGATCAACAACAACTGATTTAATTCGTCAATAGCCTACTTTTTTCCAGCATTTTGCGCTGCTGATTAAAAAATGTCCTTGTTAAAAATTGGCTATAGGTTATATTCCAATATGTTAACCTGAACTTTCAAGACTTATCTAGAAAACATGGCTGACTTTATTCAGACTCTCTTCATGGTATCACTTCAATATTATCTCACTCAACCTTTCTAAAATGTTTCTGTAATGGCGTCAGAGTCCTCCTTGTCTCTCTCCACAAATATAAACACACACATACTTATGTGTGGCCACAGCAATGTGTTTATTGCCATAACAACATAGAAATAACTTCCTGCAAAGATTATCCTGGAAGAACTGATTAGTTCAACATGATGAAACAAAACAAAAAGTTGACCTGTTTCAATTTGAAGACCTCGATGTTCCTGACGTGGTACACACTTCGCAGTGTGTCAGGATTGTAGGGAGGAAGCTCATGGTGACCTGAAACGAAAAGTCAAGTTTTAAAACTCTAAATATTAAAAATGATTTGAATCTAATAAACTAAAAATCACCTTTCCTGAAGTCGTGTGATTTGTAGATTCCAGATAACCCGCCAATTCTTATTCCTTTATAACGCACAACACCGGCATAACCTGGACACAAATGGTCAGTCAGAAACCCCATGACCCTGACAGATGTATCGCAGCCAAGTTTGTACCTAAGTAATAAATGTTGGGCGCCACCCAGCCTCCGTACGGCAGCTCTTGTAGGTGATTGGACGCCTCGTGGTTGCCTCCAACAAAGATTGTTAAAATTGGAGCTTTTTTCTCACCAGAGTAGTACCTGAAACAGATAGCACTGTTAAAAATGAACATGTCCTTCATGTTCGAGCCAAACCAGTTACAGAACGGACTTGTAAAAAGTCTGCATGCTCCTAAACTTGACAGGAACCGCCATGCACATCATATCGCCCTCATTTCGCACGGCCTGAAAGTCTCCACAGCAGAGTAGCAAGTCCACTTTCACCCCCTCTTTCCTCTCCAAAATGCCAATAGTATCATAAATCTTGTCCAGCTCGCCATGGCAACAACCTTCAACGGCGATCTTCATGCTGATGAGTCCTGGTAGTTAAAAAAAAAAAACACAGGTGAGACTTGGTTGATTTTCTTGTAAACACAAGCTGGTTTGGGTCATGATTGGTCAGTTTTTTCTAAATGGGACGTATCACACAAAATAAACTTTTTGAAGGTTTCCATTATGTTTGAACGTTATTCCCGCATGTTTTAATATCCCTAACTCTTCCTGTTCAATAAACCTTTCAGACTCAAGCTTGTTTCTTGGCCATGGATTTTGTTCTCCACCAAATAATCAAACATAAGAAGGACATATTTTATTACAGACACTCTGCTCTGGCTTGAAAAAATATTTAGGTGGATTTCCAAGGATTTCGGAATTAAGGTCAGTCTTGCATGTCGACGCATTGGAGCACTTTTTGCGCAAAAAAGGCAACAAAAATGCCTTTTTAAATATATAGTTTCTTCAAATCTCTTTTTATCACTAATGAAGCTGTAAAATTATCATTCATATAATGGATAGTCATACGAGTTAAAACCCTGTTTGTATATTTTGTCACAAGTAGTGCTGGAACCTATCTCAGCTGATTCGAAATGAGGGGCAGGGTAAACCCCGAACAGGTCACCAGTCTGTTGTGGGATCACACACACAACCAGCCATACACACACTCATTTCTAATTTCTAGGGGCAATTTTGTCACAGCCAATCAACCTAACAAGTATGTTTTTAGAGAGAAACAGAAGTTCCTGCAGAAACCCACATATATACGGGGAGAACATGCAAACACCACACAGAAAGGCTAGTGTTTCAAGCCTCGCCCCCACTACTGGCCATTAACCCATACCTTCTTGCTGTGAGGTCACTGTGTAACTCATTACAGCACTACCTTGTCGCTTGGTTTACAAATTCGGGTAGAAACTTATTCCGTTCCATCATCTTCCGCTTGTTCCGGGGTCAGGTCGCGGGGGCAACAGCCTCAAACGGGTATCCAGGCCTCTCTCTCCCCGGCTGCATCCTCTAGCTCACCTGGAAGGAACCCAAGTCGTTCCCCGGCCAGCTGTGAGACATAGTCTCTCCGGCGGGTCCGGGGTCTGCCCCTTGGTCTCCTCCCGGTGGGACGTGCCCGAAACACCTCGCCCCCGAGGCGCTCGAGGGGCATCCTGACCAGCCCCATCTGGCTCCTCTCGACCTGGAGGAGGAGCGGCTCGACACCGAGCTCCTCCCGGATGGCAGAGCTCCTCACCCGATCTCTGAGTGAGAGCCCTGCGGACGAAGCTCATTTCGGACGCTTGTACCCACGATCTCATTCTTTCGGTCACCACCCACAGCTGGTGACCATAGGTGAGGGTTGAAACATAGATCGACTTGTAAATCGAGAGCTTTGCTTTTCGGCTCAGCTCTCTGTTTACCACGACGGACCGATGCAGCGTCCTAGTTATTGCTGATGCCGCACTGATTCGCCTGTCGATCTCCCGCTCCATCCTTCCACCACTCGTGAACAAGACCCCGAGATACTTAAACTCCTCCACTTGGGGCAGGACCCTGTCCCTGACCTGCAGGGGGCATTCCACCCATTTCCGGGCGAGGACCATGGTCTCGGATTTGGAGGCGCTAATTCCCATCCTGGTAGAAACTTATACGAATCAATAAATGGAAGACAAATTTATGTTTAAGAACAACTGAAATATTTATATTTAGTCAACATTTCAGTTTAATAAGACAAAAAACAGCTAAATCATGATGATTATGAGCATTTTGGTCACTTTTGGGACAATCATGACATATTTTCTGAGTAGTTAAGTGGAAATAAAATGAATTTTTTTCCCCTTAGAAACAGATATAAACTAAAATCAGACATATTTAATAAAAAAATATAGCAAATATATTAAGATTTTAAGTCTAACTGAATATTTAATTGGAGTAATTTACAAATAATCTTTCAGGAAATTAAAACAGTCTTTAATCAATGAAATGATTAAAATCTTTTTAAATGGTTTATTTTCTTTTAAATTAGGTAGTTTTTTTAAAAGACATAATTTGATTAAATGCAGAGTTTAATTAGAGGATAAACAGATTGAGACTTTGCTCTTAGCCACACACTAATGATCCTTAACAAATTAAGATTTTTTTTTTTTATTAAACATGTGAATTCAGTTTATTCTGAATTTTGAAACAAAGTCTGTTTTAAGCAACAACAAAACCCAACATGCACCGTTTAGCAGCTTAAAAACCGTCGAAACTGATCAGAAAGCAGCAAATAAAAGCCAGGAGAACCACTCTTTACGTCTGCCTGCTGCTGACAGACTTTTATAAATAATAAAACGTTAAATTGAGGCTTAAAAACATGTTTAAATTTTCATTTTGAGCTAAAAGAACAAATTTTCCCACCTTGTTTCGGTCATGAAGAGCGCATGCGCAAATGTAAAGCAGGTCGATACCGAAGGAAGAGTCGATTCTTGATATCAGTCAGACTTTTTTTTTTTTTTTCAAAGAAAACTTTATTTGCAAATGAGAAAACAATTAACAATGAAAACACATTCAGCAATATAATAATAATAATAAAATATACGAATCTAAACCAGAAAAAAAAATACAACCCTTTAAAAAGCAAACGTCTTATAAGTAAAGACATTATTAAGTTCAATTTAGAAAAAAAAAATTGGTAAAAGAAAAATGTATATAGATAATTTTTTTTCATTGCTTTACAACCACAAATATATTATTAAAATTAGAGAAGAGTTTTTTAATACATATGCAAAGAAATTTAAAACATGTACTTTTTTTGTAATTTTCCCTGATTTTTTTTCCTGTGGAACTTCTGTGTTTCTAAGATACATAATAATAATAATAATAATATATTATTGTCATTATTTATTAAATTGATTTATGATCCAGAATAGCTTTTAAAAATCAGCGGTATCGTTTCGACGAGAATATCGCCCAATTGTGCACTGCTTCCGGGTGAAAGGTTTAATCAAGGTTTTTACAAAAACATTATTTTGTTAATGATATTGTTAAGTTAATATTTAATTCCACATTAAATAAAGTTTTAAAATTTAAAATAATATTTTTACATTAAAAAAATGGAGTAATTTAACTTTTTTTTAAATTGAATCGATGTGACCCGGATCATGGTTACGTCACAGTTATAAACAATATTTACCTGATCGATTAGTAGAGTCTGTCACAGATCTCTGCAACAGCTCAGCACAGAGAAAACTTTTTTCTCATGCTTGATTAAAACCACGCTTTTAAAAGAAGCTTTTCTAGTTTTATAAGGTTACTTTTTAGAAGTATTGCTTGTTTTCGGGGGCCGGAGTGTCCGCAGAGTTGAGCGCCGATCGGGGCGCTCGATCAGGGGAAGAGAGATGGCGTGCTTGCTGGAGGCCCCTCTCCGCATCAGTGTGCTGTCTGTGAGTTCTGTTACTATGTTTAAAAACCCTGTTTGAAGGATAATAACTCCTACTTTCTCTGGTTAATATGATGTGATGAAACGCGTGAAGCTACAAGCTGTCAAAGCTTTAAAACCTTCAGATCGTTCATTAGCTTTCAGGCTAAAAATCAAAGGCTTAGCAGCTAACTTCGCTGTTGGTGAGCCTGATTTTAATTCCCGCCTTTCCCGAGCGGGCGGGAACATTTTGGAACGTGGTGATTCTAACGATGGTGTGTGACGATGAGCAAATCAAACTACCGACAAAGCTGTCAGTGTCACTTGGACTGGGTTTAGCTGTTAGCTGCTAACTCACACACACTCAATGAAAGCTTTAAATAATAAACAAAACACATATAAACATATAGTTTTTATATAAAATTAATAAAACATTAATTTATTTTAGTTTTCTGTAATTTGAAAAATACTATCGTAGAATTCTGTCGGAATGACAGTAATTAGCATTAGCTTCACTTTATTAAGTTTACTTTAATAAGTGGATAGAATTTTAATAATGATTCAAATAACACGTTATAAAAGTTTAGTTATTGATTAAATAAAATAGAAAAACACTATCACTACATTAAAGCACAAATAAATTACATTTTTGAATATAAAAGACGGATCGGTGCGGCATCAGCAATAACTAGGACGCTGCATCGGTCCGTCGTGGTAAAGATAGAGCTGAGCCAAAAAGCAAAGCTCTCGATTTACAAGTCGATCTACGTTCCTACCCTCACCTATGGTCACCAGCTGTGTGTGGTGACCGAAAGAATGAAATCGTGGGTACAAGCGGCCGAAATGAGCTTCCTCCGCAGGGTGGCTTGGCTCTCACTGAGAGATCGGGTGAGGAGCTCTGCCATCCGGGAGGAGCTCGGTGTCGAACCGCTGCTCCTCCAGGTCGAGAGGAGCCAGATGGGGTGGTTCGGGCATTTGGTCAGGATACCCGCGAGCAACTCGCGCGCGCGTGTTTCGGGCACGTCCCACCGGGAGGAGACCAAGAGGCAGACCCCGGACCCGCTGGAGAGACTATGTCTCACAGCTGGCTTGGGATCCTTCCGGGTGAGCTGGAGGATGCAGCCGGGGTGAGAGAAGCCTGGGCTGCCCGATTGAGGCTGTTGCCCCGGCGACCCGACCCTGGTACGAGCGGAAGATGACGGAACGGAATATAAAAGTCAAATAGTTTCTTTGGTTTTTTTGTATTTTGGTGTTTTTGGTGTTTCGGCCGGGTGCAAGCGGCCGAAATGAGCTTTCTTCGCAGGGTGGCTGGGCTCTCACTCAGAGATCGAGTGAGGAGCTCTGCCATCCGGGAGGAGCTCGGTGTCAAGCCGCTCCTCCTTCAGGTCGAGAGGAGCCAGATGGGGTAGTTCGGGCATTTGGTCAGGATGCCCCCCGAGCGCCTCGCGGGCGGGCTGTTCTGGGCACATCCCACTGGGAGGAGACCAAGAGGCAGACCCCGGACCCGCTGGAGAGACTATGTCTCACAGCTGGCCGGGGAACGACTTGGGATCCTTCCGGGTGAGCTGGAGGATGCAGCTGGGTCCAGAGAGGCCTGGGTTACCCGTTTGAGGCTGTTGACCCCCCGACCCGACCCTCGTAGAAACTCAGTTTCTATTATCCAGGAGTTGAACACCTCCACACAATGACTCACTGATGCCAGGGTGGGCTTAGACGAGGCATGGGCAAACTGCGGCCTGTAAAACGTTTCAGCGTGACAACTTGCACATCACAGAGACACACATTTGAAAAGGAGCAGTGTTGTTGTTTTCTCAACAAAGCCAATATTATCTACAGTCTGCCATCTAGTGACGAAACATCAGAATACGAAATAAAACATTAACATGATTTATGTATTTAATTTTTTTTAGTCCGGCGGGCCAGACTAAACCATTTAACGTATGTGTCCCGCGGGCCGTAGTTTGCCCTTGCTTGGTTTAGCCACATCTTCAGACTGCCTGATCTGGAAACTACTCTACTTCATCCAGGAAACGGCAGGGCATGACAAACATAGGGGATGTCCGATCTGTTCTTAAAGGGACAGTGCACCAATATAAACTTAAGTAAACAGAGGCAAATAACTGGCCAGAATATTTATTATTCCTGTATTTCTGGCAATTTTTGAGCTTATATAAAATTTAAAACAAACCAATGTGAGATTTTCTCGGTATTAATTGCAAACGGTATTAGCTTCACTTATTAAGCGAACTGATGCCCCCCGGTCAATAGGGGGAGACTTTGGCTCCGTGGTTAAAGCGTTCGCCCGCAGACCGGACATTTGCAGGTTCGTATACCACTGGGTGCACATCTAGGGTCCTCCTTGGACAAGACATCTAACCCCCTGTTTCTCCCACCATTGGCGCTGTTGTGGGCAGCCTGCTGAGGTGTAGGAGTGCAGCACACAAATTTCCCCGGTGAGGGATCAATAGAGTAAAATATATACATATTTTTTAAAGTCAACTTAAAAAAAATTGTATTAATTTTCATATTTTGTCCAATTAAATGTTACAAAAGGGTTGCCATAAAGGGATTTGCTGTCAACAAGTATGTGTTTACAGGGTAGGAGCTGCTAAGTGGGATAAAGAAGTAGTTTTAAATAGTAATTTCTTTCATTTAAATCAATTTTATGAACAAACTCAGACGTTATACATGCATGGTCATTTTCTGTGTGGTGGAACCGCTCTGTAAAGCTGAATTTAAAGCCTTCATGTGCAGGAACACAGTGTGCTGGCACTCTTCTGGAAAGTTCTACTGAAAGCTCACTGGTTTAAAAAAAGTTTTCTAGGGCTCATGATTCTACCATGGACACTGATTCTGTATGTATCCGTGTACAGGTTTTACTGAATCAAACTTTCATTAAAAAACTAATAGATTTTTAATATTTGCTGTATTTTATTAGAATTTATAAGAATTTTTTAAAGTTATTTGTTGTTTGACAGGAATATTGTTTTTCTTTAAAAAAAAAAAAAAAGAGAGAATGATTGCTTTCTTATGGCTTATTTTTGCTGATTTTACTTTTGACTAAGATTGAAATAATTTTCTTTTAAATTTATAGTCACTGGCTTTATGTTGTACATCTTATAGTCTCAATTAAATGATCAAATAAAAAGAAATGAAAGTGAAAGTTGCAAAGTTTTAAAGAAGCGATAATGTCGTTTGCCAGGGTAATATTTATTTATACAGTTGAAAAGATACCTCGATTAAATCAAATACTTCTATTAAAAATTATTTAGCATATTTTTTTTTTTTAAGTGTGCATCGAAGCTTTGTTTTAATTTTATTTTAACAGAGCAAAAATTTGTGAGATGAATCAAGTTTTCCACATGTTCCGTTCCGTCGTCTTCCGCTCATCTGGGGCCAGGTCACAGGGGCAACAGCCTCAGATGGGAAGCCCAGGTTTATCTCTGCTCAGCTGCATCCTCCAGCTCACCCGGAAGGATCCTAAGTCGTTCCCTGGCCAGCTGTGAGACATAGTCTCTCCAGCGGGTCCAGGGTCTGCCTCTTGGTCTCCTCCCGGTGGAACGTTCCCGAAACACCTCATCAGGCGCTCAGGGGGCATCCTGACCATATGCCCATCTGGCTCCTCTCGACCTGGAGGAGGAGTGGCTTGACACTGAGCTCCTCCCAGATGGCAGAGCTCCTCACCCAATCTCTGAGTGAGAGTCCAGCCATCCTGCAGAGGAAGCAAATTTCGGCCGCTTGTAAAGGTTAGGATGGGAACATACAGTAGATCAACTTGTAAATCGAGAGGTTTGCTTTTGGCTTATCATATATGTATATAATATAACATATGTGTTGAAATGTGAAAATAAGTCTGTAAATATGAAAATATTTTAGACGAATAAGACGGTTTTTATTCACTCATTGATCCACTTGTGATCCTTTTTTTATTGCATTCTTTTTTAACCATTTATATAGTTTATAGTTTTTGTTTTTTATTTTTTTCATTGTCAAAAATATTGACACATTTTTTTTATTCCCCCCATACCAATGCTATTTTCCCAAAGTATCCACACTTTCACTTTCTTTCAAACGCCTTTGACAAACACAGGTTGTCATTGTTCTGGCGCTCCGGAAAGAAGATTCAATCCAACGAATAAACCCAACACACTAAAAACCTGAACTACTAGCAGGTTGAGTTAGCCAGCTAAGAAAATATGAAGAAAAGTCAAATTTTAAACGGGATGATCTTGTAAAGTTTCTAAATCAAAACCTAAATCTAAAAGGGTGGAATGCCTCCTGCGGGCCAGGGACAGGGTCCAGCCCCAAGTGGAGGAGTTTAAGTATCTCGGGGTCTGGTTCACGAGTGGGGGAAGGATGGAGCTGGAGATCGACAGGCGGATCAGTGTTGCGTCAGCAATAACTAGGACGCTGCATCGGTCCGTCATGGTAAAGACTAAGAGAGAGCTGAGCCAAAAAGCAAAGCTCTCGATTTACAAGTCGATCTACGTTCCTACCCTCACCATGGAAACCTGCTGTGGGTGGTGACCGAAAGAATGAGATTGCGGATACAAGCGGCCGAAATGAGCTTCCTCCGCAGGGTGGCTGGGCTCTCACTCAGAGATCGGGTGAGGAACTCTGCCATCTGGGAGGAGCTCGGTGTCGAGCCGCTCCTCCTCCAGGTCGAGAGGAGCCAGATGGGGTGGTTCGGGCATATCTGATCAGGATGCCCTCCGAGCGCCTCGCGGACAAGGTGTTTTGGGCACGTCCCACCGGGAGGAGACCAAGGGGCAGATCTGGGACTTGCTGGAGAGACTATGTCTCACAGCTGGCCAGGGAACGACTTGGGATTCTTCCGGGTGAGCTAGAGAATGCAGCCGGGGTGAGAGAAGCCTCGGCTTACCGTTTGAGGCTGTTGCCCCCTCGACCCGGCCCCGGAACAAGCGGAAGATGACGGAACGGAACTTTTGATTGGTGGAGAAAAACTAACAAATTAATAATAATAATAATAATGAATTACTCTATTCATCCCTCATCGGGGAAATTTGTTTGCTGCACTCCTTACACCGCAGCAGGCTGCCCTTCAACGGCGCCAATGGTGGGAGAAGCGGGGGTTAGGTGTCTTCTCCAAGGACCCTAGACGTGCTCTCCGTGGGACGCGAACCCGCAACCTTCCGGTCCGCGGGCGAACGCTCTAACCACGCGGCCACCGTCTCCCCCTAAATTACAAACAACAAATAAAAAATTGCTATAAAATTAAATGAGATTAAATATTTCAACCAGCATATTATTAGTATGATCATTCCTGTGTTCATTAAAATTAAAATCTACTTGTTATTTATGCTTGAGCTTTGTGCACGATAGATCATTTTTTAAAAGCAATCATAAAACTACTGTTGTAAATGTAAAAATAAGGTACAATTTTTTTCTCAAAAATATGTTGTTTTTTTTTTGTCCCCATGTAGGAAGTTACCGCTACCAGTCGTCATTATGTGGACAGACTGTTTGACCCCGACCCACAGAAAGTCCTACAAGGAGTTATGTAAGTAAACCTGTGCAGACGTGTAAAATTCTATTCAGGAATGCAGGTTAAGACTTTTTCTCGTGGACGTCAGACAATCCCTGCTGCAATTTGTAGGAATAGAAACAAGGTTACACATTGAGGAGAAATCTCAGCAGCTCAGATCAATGTTTAAACAAAGCCGTCTCTCACTTTGCAGAATGTTGCACCTTTTTATCAACAAATTGCAAAGTTTCAATGGCATGTAAAAACTATACAAAACACGGATCTTTCAGTGACGTGTAATTGGATATCTTCCAAAAAAATTTATACAAAAAGACCTCCATCTGGATCCTGCCCATAGGGTAGGAGTGTAAGTATCTCGAGGTCTTGTTCACAAGTGGGGGAAGGATGGAGCGAGAGATCGACTGGCGAATCGGTGCAGCATCAGCAATAACTAGGACGCTGCTTCGGACTGTCGTGGTAAAGAGAGAGCTGAGCCGAAAAGCAAAGCTCACGATTTACAAGTCGATCTACGTTCCAACCCTCACCTATGGTCACCAGCTGTGGGTGGTGACCGAAGGAATAAGATCATGGATACAAGCGGACGAAATGAGCTTCCTCCGCACAATGACTGGGCTCTCACTCAGAGATTGGGTGAGGAGCTCTGCCATCCGGGAAGAACTTGGTGTCGAGCCGCTCCTCCTCCAGGTCGAGAGAAGCCAAATGGGGTGGTTCGGGCATCTAGTCAGGATGCCCCCCGAGCGCCTCGCTGATAAGTTGTTTTGGGTTTTTAGAGACATCTGTGTAAAAATATGGCGTTGGTCAGTCATTGTTAGTATTACATAATACTGTATATACATACTGTACATAAATTGTAATAAAACTACCTTGACAGCACGTTTTTTCTTGTCATAAACACACAAACTAGTTTTTTTTTCAGTAACCTAAGAAAAACAAAACAACCAAAACTGTTTTTTTTCTAGATAGATTTGATCTTAGATCAAATGTTTGAATGATCAGTCGTCCAGAGGTTCCTGTCTCTAGTTTGAGAATCTTCTCTCTGTTTACGTTCTGTTTAGCCAGTTCGTCATTTGTAATGAATGTCCGTGCTCAGTATAATTTCATATCTACACCGAGGTGACCTGGATTATATTCCATGGTTATTTTTATCGGGATCTAGTTACTGAGCTTCGGACCACGCTGCAGCTGGATTTTGTTCAACCAGCTTCTTCCATCTGAGACAAATGCAAATCAAAGATGGTGCAGAATTGAATTTTGCACCATCTTGAATGTGAAGCTTGAATGTTTTCTGCCTCTTTGTGATTGTTTGTGAATTTGCAGAGATATGAAGAATGCTGTGATAGGAAACAACAAGCAGAAGGCCAACCTAATTGTTCTAGGAGCTGTACCGAGGTATGTGCATTTATCCATCGTCCTTATTAAGATAATGACAACATACTGTATCAAATCACAATTTTTCACTTTGATATTGCAAAATCATTTGGATAGTTGGTCCGGGCGAAGACCATGGTCCTCGCCTGTAAAAGGGTTAAATGCCCCCTGCTGTCCCTGACCCTGCAGGTTTAAGTATCTCGGGGTCTTGTTCATGAATTGGGGAAGGATGGAGCGGGAGATCGTCAGGCGGATCAGTGCGGCGTCAGCAATAACTAGGACTCTGCATTGGTCCATCGTAGTAAAGAAAGAGCTGAGCTGAAAAGCAAAGCTCTCAATTTTAAAGTCGATCTACGCTCCTACCGTCACCTATGGTCACCAGCCGAAAGGATGAGATCGCAGATACAAGCGGCCGAGATGAGCTTCCTCCGCAGGGTGGCTGGGCTCTCACTCAGAGATTGGGTGAGGAGCTCTGCCATCTAGGAGGAGCTCGGTGTCGAGCCGCTCATCCTCTAGGTCGAGAGAAGCCAGATGGGGTGGTCCGGGCATCCAATCAGGATGCCTTCCTAGCACCTAGCTGGTGAGGTGTTTCGGGCACGTCCCACCAGGAAGAGATTGAGAGGCAGACCCCGGACGCACTGGAGAGGCTATGTCTCATAGCTGGCTGGGAACGACTCGGGATCCTTCCGGTTGAGCTGGAGGATGCAGCTGGGGTGAGAGATGTGTGGACTCAGCCCCGGATAAGCGAAAGACGACTGAACGAAACTTGATAGTTGTCATGCGGTTAAAAACTCCTTTTATAGTTTTTCAGACTTTCACGGCTTTAAAATTTTAAAAACCTTCCTTACAAACAGCACGGGTTACTTCCTAGTGAGTCGTAGCAAAGGCTTCAAAGATGTCTTCAGGACAGTGTATTTTCTGATTGAGACGATCAGAAAACACACTCTCCAGAAGACAACTTTGAAGCCTTTTCCACGATCGATCACTCCTTTTCCACGATCGAATGAGGGATTACATGGTATTGTTGCCAAAAACTTTGTGGACTTGCTGGTGATGTTTCCTGGTCTTGCCTCTTGACTCCACTGCAACCCCGCTGATTAGCCAGCTTCAAACATTGTGAGTTTAGCAGTGGGTAGTTCAGATTCACACAGAGACAGACGCTGCATGAGAAAGACACATGCTCTCTGCAATTAGCAAATCACAAATGTTGATATTGCAATATCAATTTGATATTGACATACAGTGTTATGCAGTTCTTGATCATCCTATTTTACCCAAAATATGAAACATAAATCAGTGAAACTGAAAGGATGACCTGCTCAAACATGGCTAAACATGTGAAACTTGCCTCCAGGTTACTGTACCTGCTCCAGCAGAGCTCATCCAGCCTGCAGCTAAGAACTGAGTGTGCTGTGGTGCTGGGCAGCTTAGCCATGGGCACCGAAAACAACATCAAGTCCCTGGTGGACTGTCATATCATCCCTACCCTTCTTCAAGGTGAAATCAAACACACACTCCTTCTTACACTTTCAGAGGGTCAATACCTTCACAACATCAATATTTTCTGCTTTGCAGGTCTCTTATGTTCAGAACTCATCTTTATAGAAGCTTGTCTTCGATGTCTTCGAACGGTTTTCGTTAGTCCAGTCACGCCTGTGCAGCTGCTTTATACGGTACGTAAACACACTACGGTTATGAGGACTTCATGATAGTTATTTTAAAGATAGTGATTTTAAAGTCTTAAATAACTGAATTATTTAGTGCTGAATAAACAAAGAGAAATTTTATGTGGGGTAATTTTTAGATGCTGGTTTTAGAAAATATGCTTTAGTGGTGATGTTCGTCAACAGCCTACTTTTTTGGGCATTTTGCGCTGCTGCTTCCAAAATGTCCTCGTTATAAATTGGCTATCGGCTATATTCCAATATTTTAACCTGAACTTTCAAGACTTACTGTATCTAGAAAACATGGATGAATTTATTCAGACTCTCTTCACGCTGTCTCTTCAATATTATCTCACTCAATCTTTCTAAAATGTTTGTGTAATGGCGTCAGCGTCCTCCTTGTCTCTCTCCACAAATATAAACACACACACACTTATGTGTGGCCATATCAATGTATTTGTTACCATACAAACATGGCAACAACTTCCAATGCTTCCTCCCAGCTGCCTCCCAGGTTAGAGGAAATTAAATGCTTATAAATTTTGAAATGTTTATTTTCAGAACACAAAAACGACATTAAAAAAAAAAAAAAACATGTTTATAGTAATAGTCATAAAAGGTCAGCCTCCTAGGTTGTGTTTTATTTATTCTAATTAGCATATTAAGGTGATGTAGAGTTAAATTGACCGCTCCGGCGGGCAAAAAACAAACAAACCTGGAGATCCTCCCTTGTGTTATTTAACTATAACAATGATTCTTAATTTTCTTCCCAGTGCTTACTGAACCGTGCCACAAAAAGCATCCACATGTCCATGCACAAGCAGCCCTACCCTAATGGTGTAACTGTCTGCATGCATTCACAGACTGTCACCCACGCTGCAAAATTGGTTTGCAGCTTGAGCGTCCACTTAAATCTAAATTTTTCTCAAATAGTAACATGAACATAGAAGTTGGCTGGATTCTTTTTTTTTGGGGGGTTAGAGTTTATTACTTCACTAATGGTGAAACTACAGGATGACATTTCAGTCTTTTCAGGGACAAAGATTTACTACATTTTGACATCATATTTACTTTTGGTTACTCTCTTCAAGGATCCCACTGTGATTCCCCATCTAATGTCCTTATTAAGCAACTCCCAGAGAACCCAGGAGTACATCACACAGATCTTCTCCCACTGTTGTAAGGTATCTGTTGGTATTGAGTCCCACACGAGCATGACGGAGTCTCTCACACACACATATGCAGCCATCACAGGATTCATAGTTTTTTTTTTTCCTGTTTCAGACTCCAGAGCATCAGACTGTTCTTTTTAACCACGGCGCCATCCAGAACATCGCCCCTTTGCTCATTTCACCCTCTTATAAGGTAGGATGTCTCTTTGTGAGTTAAAGTTTCTGCACAGATCCAATCTCTGTATAAAATCTCCTCTTCAGGTCCGGATGCAGGCGTTAAAATGTTTCTCTGTCCTAGCCTATGAGAACACTCAGGTCTCTATGACTCTAGTGAATGGTAAGATTCACCTTTTCACTTCTTTGTTCTGATATATTTGACTTTTTTTTCTCTCTTTTTACCTTTTTGAGCTCTAATGACCTGCTTTTTCATCAGTTCATGTAGACGGTGAGCTCCTCACTCAGGTATTTGTTAAAATGATGCAAAGGGATCAACCTATTGAAATGCAGCTAACAGCAGCCAAATGGTAACGACTGTAAAATAAATTAATAATGAATCGTTTCGAAGCATCTGTGTCCTTCAGATGGGAACTTTTTTATTTCTCTTTCAGTCTAACTTACATGTGTCGAGCAGGTGCCATCAGGACGGACGACAGCTGCATCATACTGAAGGTACAACTTTCTTTTTTTTAAATTATTACCTCCGCCAAGAACGTTATGTGATGGGTTTGTTAATCTGCGACCATTGGCTGCCGGTGTCCTGACGAGATCTGCGACCAGCGAGATCTGCGACTTTGCGCCTCTTTGCATACCAAGAACTCATCATTCACCTCCTCTTCCCAAAAAGGGTCATCCACCTCCCTTACAGATGATCTAAACATTGAGATCTTCAATTAGAATGACCGTTTTTTTTCACACCTGCTCCGCATTTTTCGACTAAAAATCTATCATTTTGGAAAATTGATAAATAAAATTTGGAAAAAAAATCATTTTAAAACGTACAAGTAGGTGTTTTTTATTTGTTTAATGTGTATTTACTTTAGGTTCTGCGGTTGGTTGTTCACTTCCGGTTGTTTAGATCTGCGACCGGTTGCAGATCTTGTCAGAACATCGGAAAAAAGTGGCACTCGTTTTCTGCAAACCCTGGGAGAAGTCTGTGCTCTCCATGTGCTTTTCTAGCTTCATCCGTTATCAGTATTCCTCTCACAGATTGTGCGGAGGGTTTAAGCACTCGGGTTGTTCTTGCATCAGGAGCTCCATAACATTTTGTGAACACATTGACTCCTAAACCACTGAAAGGATTGGTTTTGTTTCTGCAGCTAATAGAACTGTGTGTGGTGTTTCCAGACGCTGCCGTGCCTCGTACGGATGTGCAGTAAGGAGCATCTACTGGAGGAGAGAGTGGAAGGTGCAGAAACGCTAGCTTATCTAATGGAACCAGATGTGGAGCTGCAGAGGATCGCAAGCACCACCGATCACCTGGTGGCCATGTTGGCCGACTACTTTAAGTACCCAAGCTCAGTGTCGGCCATCACTGACATCAAGAGGGTTAGTGGGTTCAGATGGTTATCGTGGTACAGCAACTTCCTTTCATCTTTAAATTAAATTTATTTAGAATGCAACTTTCATACAAAATATAGCACAAGATGCCGACATAAAATTCTTAAAAAATGTTAAATTAGGATAAAACCATAACACACGGATACACACACACAGTGGTGGATGAAGTACTCACTTTTTGTACTTAAGTAAAAGTACAGATAATTAGGCAAAAAATTTACTTAAGTAAAAGTACAAAAGTAGTTGTTGTAAATTGTACTTTTTAAGTAAAAAGTAAAAGTACTCGATCATAATTCAAATGTTATTTTTTTGTGCTATAGGGTGTCACCATGGTAACCAGGATAAATACCCTGCAGGGGTGTGTCCCCCCTCTCCCGCCTCTTTTGGTCCAAAAAAAAATAAATAAATAAATAAAAGTAAAGGGGACAAGTCAAGCTATCCCCTAGAAGGGCCAGTGAATGAGCTGCCAAAATGAAGGAAAATGACACTTATTATTTTAAAATGTTTTGGGGGGGAGGCCCCCAGTCACTATATATTGGCTTTGTGAAAGCCCCACCCCCTTTGGAAAATTCTAGATCCGCCCCTGCTCTGTGTAACGACGGCTCAACTTTTTATTTAGAAGTAAACACAACGAACAACGATCTTCTGACTCTTTTTAATTTGTACTAGATTTGATGTTAGGTTTTTGGCGCTGAATGAATGCAGAAAATGTTTCTCGATTCATTACTTCTTCTCCCGATCAACTGCTTCTTTTGATTTTGGCGATGCGGCTTCAAGATGCGCTAAAAAAAACCTGTGTATTTTTCAAATTCCTGAACGAAAATGTAGCAAAAAATGTAAAACACACTTTTAAAAAGTATCGCAGTAAAAGTACAGATATTTGCTCTAAAAATGTAGTGAAGTAAAAGTAAAAGTACCGGTCTTAAATTTTACTTAAGTAAAGTACAGATACACAATTTTTTTACAGTACATTTACTTCGTTACGTTCCACCACTGCACACACATCACCTATGATTGTGTACCGTTAAGTATCTTCATCTGCTTTTCACTGCTGTGAGGAAGCGATAAGCACCAATACATCTATTAATGCAAATACAAACACCCGGCTACACTAGCGTCTTAGTTGTCACATATGTGCCACCGGTCTTGGCAGCCGTTGTAAAAATCAATAAAGTGGCCACATCATTGCATAAGCGAGGCGGTGGCTCAGTGGTAGAGTGTTTGCCCTCAGATCGGAAGTTAACCGGAAGTTTGTGGGTTCGACTCCCACTGAGTTCACGTCTAGGGTACTAGGAGAAGATGCCTAACCCCCTGTTTCTTCCACCATTGGCGCCATCTTGGCAGCCTGCTGCGGTGTAGTAGTACAGCACATAAATTTTTCTGGTGAGGGATCAATAGAGTGTACATGATTTTTATTATTATAAGATGCAGGATCGAAAAAAAGTGAAAAAGATTCCAGACCTTATAGATTTATGATACACTGGTCATTTTATTTACAGTATTCAATACCAAGAAAGATAAAAGTTTTTCTTCTTTTTGGGCTGAACTTAAGAACTTGTTTCATACCAAGAAGATAAATTTCGTTTTTTTTTTTTTTTTTGCAGCTGGATCACGACCTCAAACATGCACATGAACTGAGACAAGCTGCTTTTAAACTTTACGCCTCACTCGGCTCCAACGACGAGGACATCCGGAAAAAGGTTTCAGAAACTACTTTTTTTTTTTCTTTTTAATGTTACAAGTTTGACATATATCTATTAGTAAAACCCATTTTTTTAAACTTTATTTCTTCCAGATCACAGAAACAGAAAACATGATGGACAGGATAGTCAGCGGCCTATCAGAATCTAGTATTAAAGTCCGTTTGGCAGCGGTCAGGTTAGTGATCGTTTCAGTCCTAAAAAATATTTCTGGAGAGAAAAAAAAAAAAAATTGCTTGAAATATTATCACATTTCAAGCTATTTTTTTCAATCATAATTTCAACTAATTCCATCAATATTGAAAACAAATATTGATGATGATAATAATAACAAAAATCCTATTTTATCATAATAATAATAATAATAATAGTTTTTAAAATACAATAATTAAATTTATTTGGCACCTACAATTTGTCACTTCCCAAAAATAAAATTTTAAAAATATTTCACACATTTTTTTTAAATTAATCATTTTAATTAAACATTTTTCGATTTTTTTTTTTTTTTTTTTTTTTTTTTTTTTTTTTTTTTTTTTTTTTTTACTATCGTTAGTAGTTATTCTTACTGTTTTCATTCTTATTTTGACTATTTTTTACCTTGTTTTTTATTTGTTATAAACACATAGTTATGTTATTTAAATTATGATACTGTGTGTATTTATCTAAGTAGTGTAGAAAACCGTGGTGAGAGCGGCCATGATGTTTGGTCTAGTGACAGTGACACTTCGGAAAAGACAGGAAACAGAGATGTTTGTAGCAGAGATGAAGATGCTGAGGATCTCTCTGGGAGTGACCAGGATGGACAGGATTTGAGGAACAGCACATGTTAGAGGTTTTGGAGATAAAGTCAGAGAGACCAGACTGAGATGGTTTGGACATGTGCAGAGGAGAGAGAGAGAGTACATCAGAAGAAGGATGCTGGGTTTGGAACCACCAGGAAAGAGGACTAGAGGAAGACCAAAGAGGAGGTTCAAGGATACAGTGAAGGAAGACATGAAGATAGTTGGCGTTACTGAAGAGGATGCAGGAGATAGGGTTAGATGAAGGAAACTGACTTGCTGTGGCGACCCCTGAAGGGAAATGCCGAAAGGAGAAGAAAAAGAACTTTCCAAACCCTTCATAATGGCGTCAGTACAACAAATATAATCGGACCTTAATTTTAACAGAGTATGATTTATACACTGTATTTTATATAAAGTGAGTTTTGATCTTATAAATGTTTAGATTTAACAAACTGAAATAGTTTCTGTATTTTTTGTCTAAATATAAGTTCTTTTTCTCGTTTCCATGCAGGTGTCTACACAGTTTGTCCCGATCGGTTCAGCAGCTGAGGACAAGCTTCCATGATCACGCCGTCTGGAAACCGCTGATGAAGGTCTGATTGTTCGAGAAAATGGATGTTTAAGCTTTCCACAGTTTCACAGTGTATGAACATGTGGTTATGTATGTTCAGCTGCTACAGAACGCCCCAGATGAAGTCCTGGTCATGGCTTCCTCTACGCTATGCAATCTGCTGTTGGAGTTTTCACCCAGCAAAGAGGTTCATGATCAAGATAAATATGGCTGCGTCTGCACTTCCTTATCTCAGAGGTTTTTCTGAATCAGCTGTTTCTGTGTGTATATGTGTGTGTGTGCAGCCAATCCTGGAGTCAGGGGTGATAGAGTTACTATGCAGTCTGACCCAAAGCGACAGTCCTGCTCTGAGGGTCAATGGCATTTGGGCCCTGATGGTGAGAAGAATTTTTTTTTTGTCATTGGGATTTTCTTTAACTCACAAAACACACCACAATATAAAAAAAACATAGAGAAGAAGGATGGAGCGGGAGATAGACAGACGGATCGGTGCAGCGTCAGTAATAACTAGGACGCTGCATCGATTCGTTGTGGTAAAGCGAGAGCTGAGCCGAAAAGCAAAGCTCGCGATTTACAAGTCAATTTACGTTCCCACCCTCACCTATGGTCACCAGCTGTGGGTGGTGACCGAAAGAATGAGATCGTGAATATAATCGGCCAAAATGAGCTTCTTCCACAGGGTGGCTTGGCTCCCAATCAGAGATCGGGTGAGGAGTTCTGCCACCCGGAAGGAGCTCGGTATCGAGCCGCTCCTCCTCCAGGTTGAGAAAAGCCAGATGGGGTGGTTTGGGCATCAGGTTTGGTCAGGATGCCCCCCGATCCCCTCGTTAGTGAGGTATTTCGGGCACGTCTCACCGGGAGGAGACCAAGAGGCAGAACCCGGACCCGCTGGAGAGATTATGTGTCACAGCTGGCCGGGGAATGACTTTGGATCCTTCCGGGTGAGCTGGAGGATGCAGCTAGTTGGATGTAAGCTGATCCACCACACAAATTCTAATTGAACCAAAGATGCCCCAAAGCGTTCATGTGGACTCCGAATGTAACCACCTAATTTATAGGTTCATAAAAGTTTTTATTCAGTCGTGTGTGATACCAGGACGTGTACTGTGAGAATATTTAAACTTCGATGCTAAATGTGTGTTTGTTCAGAACATGGCCTTCCAAGCTGACCAGAATGTGAAGGTGGAGATCGTTCGGTGTTTAGGAACCGAGCAGATGTTCCGGCTGCTGTCCGACCCCGATAGCATCGTGCTGATGAAGACGCTCGGTTTGTTACGCAACCTGCTGTCAACGCGGCCGGTGAGACACACACAAACACATGTATGAATACAATGACGCACATACTGGGGTTTTTTTGGTCCATTAAACAGGGGAACCCTTATAGAAGCTATTTGGGGCTCACCAACCTGCCGCTTGCCATGACCAAATAAGGTAGACAAGTTTTAATAAGTTATAGCCAAACATTTATTCAGCTAACGAAACTTTTCCTCTAATATTTTTTAAAAACTCCTTTGATCAAGGTGTGGGTTTGTACAGATGTGAACACCTGTTACTTTTTTTTTTACTTTGATCAACTTCTTTTGAAGTTTGTCTTACAAATGACCTTGAAAGTTATTCAGCGTCCAAATCGATTTGGTTTTCTCCTTTAGTTGTTTGTTGATTTCAAAAAGTTTTGCAGGTCCTCTTATTACTTCCTTTTGGTGCTTTGGTGGATCTCTATACGTCAGAGATCGAGACGTATGGTGAAATATTCCAGCTTAGCATCACGTGATGTGGGCAATGCGTTTGTCTCATGCGTAGCAGGTCCTCTTTTTTGTCCAGGGAATGGGCGCTGATCTGATCAGAGGCTGATGTGTGTGACGGGATCCTGAGATCCATCATATTTTCTGACCGGTTCTGATTTTCCTTCTTACCAGCACATTGACCAGATTATGACTTCTCATGGGAAGCAGATCATGCAGGCGGTGACCCTCATCCTAGAGGCGGAGCATTGCGTGGAGGTGAAGGAGCAGGTGAGGTCCTGCTGAGAAAATCATAAAAAAAAATTTTCCAACTATAAAACACTCATTTAATTTTTCTCCTTCTGTCAGACGCTCTGCATCCTCGCCAACATCGCAGACGGCAACACAGCCAAGGACCTCATCATAACCAACGATGACATGCTGCAGAAAGTCAAATATTACATGGTATCTGTTTGGACTTTGAAATTTATCACCAAAATATTTCAATGATCAGAATAGGAGGTTTACGTTCGCATGGACGGAGGCATAAAAATGAACGTATTAATTTTATTTCTACTTTTTGTCTTTGAAGTTTGTTAATATTTAAAAACGTTTTTATTAAATAGACACATTTTTTTTATTTTTAGAGTTTAGTTTTTTTTATTTTAAATAAGAATACTTTGTAAAGAGTACCTTTTATCAATGGTTTAAAGATTATTATTTATTTCTTTTTTTTTCTCGTCTCTTTTTTGATGTGTATTGATGATTTTTTTCCGTTTGCTTTCACAGGGACACTCGAATGTGAAACTTCAACTCGCTGCAACGTTCTGCGTCTCCAACCTGATCTGGAACGAGGAGGACGGTGAGAGAAGAAACTGATCCTCTAAACTTATACATGAAACTAAGAGGAGGTGGAATTTGCTGGAAAACTTCTGTCGGGAGACATTTTTATGTGAAACTACATGATTATTAAAGATAAAATAGACCAAAATAAACTAGAAAGATGTGTTAAAAAGATGCAGCGAAGTTCAGCAGTTTATGTCTTTGAAAAGCTTGTATGTAATGAGATCGATTTGCGGAGACGAGTGAGCCAAACAGGAAGTGCATCTGTAAACATTACCACGTGCTTTTAAACATAAAAGTAAGAAAAATAGTAAAAAATTGTGCTAAATAAGTTTTTAAGAATATTTTCTTACAAAAACAGCTTCCACAGAGATGCCAAGTTTTTAGCTTCACAAAGAAGGAAATTTTGGGGCGGGGCCAAAAAGAGGAGGGGCTATGACATGACATGATGTCACATCTGCCAATGAACAACAGCCGCCATGATAGTTGGCATAAAACAAACCGTTCAAAACATGAGAAACCAGCTGGAAAATTGTGCGTCTTACCTGTGTTACCACCTAGTGTTATGTATCAGTATGAAGAGGGATTACCACCAGGAATACACCCCTGTACTGCTTAGTCACGCTTTGTTTTGGGGCTCACACACATAAGCTGTCATATGACCAAAGTTCCCGGATGTCCGACTTCTTCCATACTTTCATCAAAAACAATACTGGCAATAGTCCATGCAGATCACTACTAGCGGCTTTCAGATGCACAGCCGCAGCAGCGGGAGATGCCATGTGCTTAGCCTCATTATACAAATTGTACAAAATTGTACAAATTGTCCAATTTTGAGTTTACTGGTCTAGTACATCCTTGAGTGTCTTTCTTTTTTTTATTTGTCAGTTTATCTAAATTGTTAAAAAAAAAAAATTGAAGCCTGTGTTTTAAATTGTCGAGCAATAATAATATTATCTATTATTATTTGTCATGTATGAGAGTTTTATTAGCCTTGGTGGGTGAGCGTGAGATAGGTCCTAATTGCAGGTGTCTCCTGCCTAATGAGGGAGACTCGGTACGTCTACTTCCATGTATTGTGTGTTTGGGGCAGCGTGTTATTTAGGTTTATACATCCTCTCTGGTGTTGGCAGGTTCTCAGGAGCGTCAGGACAAACTGAGGGAAATGGGCTTCGTGGACATCCTGCACAAGCTGACCCAGTCTCCTGACCCAAACCTCAGCGACAGGTGGGTGCAGCAGCAGTTACAGCGCCAGTGTTCTGTTTATCTGAGCTACCTGTCGAGATATGCTACTTTACGTTTCCGCACATGCCCACTGCACAGAATCCACTTTCCCTGTTTTTCCTCAAGGTGTGTTTGTGTTTCAGGGCGAAAACGGCGCTGCAGCAGTACCTGGCATGACTATGCTGGGTTGCCATCTTCCACTGCCAGCCCAACTAACAATCATCAGGAGGCCATCGCATCCTGTTTCTCTTTTCTTTAAATAATGAGGCTCGTTTGTTGCACAGAGACACCTTTTCTCCTTTTTATTTGAAGTTTTTTGAACCCGAGCTCCTTCCCACCTCCTCCGGACACAAAGGACCCAAACCTAACCTCAAGTTCTGAACTCAGCATGTCGACTGTGAGACGGTTTGGACGTTTTTATGGATTTTTTTTTTGCCACCAGTGCTGATCTGGTGCTTCCGGACTCCTGAACGAGGAGATTCAGGCGAACACAAAAAGATTCACAGCTTTTTATTTTCTAATTAATATTCTTGTTAATATTACTGTCTGCTTAAGGCATCACCAAGAAGACAAGACAGACTGCCTATTTTGAATTTTTGGGTGTTTCTTTTTTCTTTTATGTGAATACATACCTCGTAAATATATAAATATATGCATAAATATATATAAATCTATAAATATATTTTTGGATTTTTATTTTTCCCTCTTGGACTCCATCTGCGCTCTGAGCAGAACCGGAGTGATTTGAAGGCATGAAACGATCCAGCTCATAGTTTAACGTCTCTTCACCTCTGATCATATGATCCCCATGGGAAGTTGTCACTCTGACCTGCCCGCTTACTAATCAGCAGGAATGAGAAAGAAAAGGATGAAGGCGTATTCGGTCCTCTGCAGGATGACGGTTTGACTGATCATGGTTAGATTTCTTAAGACGAGCCGAGTCCACAGCAGCAGAATAAAGTGCTTCTGTTCTTCATCCCTCTGTTGTAACACTTCTCCTCTGCATATGTCTGGAGTGTTTTCCCTCAACATTTCAAACCTTCTGATAGAATGAATGTTACCAATGAAAATATATGCAGACCTTAAGAAGGATTTCTCCTCGTCTCGTGTCTTATTTCTCTTATTAATCAGCTTCATTTTTTTTTTTTTTGAGCCAAAGTAAAATAAAATCACTTAAATTTCAACAGCAAAATAGTTTTATTCCTGAACCGCTTATCCCAGTTGGGGTGTTAGGGATCCTGAAGGCTTGACTGTCTAGTTACAGGCAAAAGGCGGGGTACACCCCAAACAGGTCGCCAATCTGTTGCAGGGTTTCAGTTTTACTGTCAAGTTTTGAAAAAATTGTATTTTAAAATTTTTTTACATACAGTACTTTATTTATCCCTCAACGGAAACATTTGTGTGCTGTATTTCACCGCAGCAGGCTGCCACAACGGCGCCAATTGTTGGAGAAACCGGGGTTGGGTGTCTTCGCCAAAGACCCTAGACGTGAGCTCAGTGGAATTCAATCTGGCAAACTCCCGGTCCAAGGGCAGACACTCTACCACTGAAAATAAACATAAATCATAAAATTGGGAATCAAATGTGATCAACCAACGGGTGGGCTTAGAGGGGGTCATTTGTAAATATGAAGATAATATAAAAATACTTTTAAGAGGTTCTAAATTTTCATTTTTACACATTCATTTTAATTTTTTAGATTATAATAAAATTGAAGTAGTTTAGACACAACGTTGAATTATTTCTATTACGTACGTCATGTTCGATCTGCATGAATCAGCTTTACTATCATCTATTATTATTTCTTTAAAACATAGAGCTCCAGTGATTTCTCACTGAGCGCGACGACCAGGTTGTCCGCCAAATACTGGTATTTGGTGAGAGCCTCAGAACTGCCCACCAGAGACATGTCATCCGCTAATTTAAAAGACACGTTCCCTCCCTGTTCTTCTTCAATTGTTTGCAGATTTAAAAGAAGATTTTATAGCAACATAATATTTCACAAGCCTGTCTCCATCCAGCTGGTGGGTCAGTAGGCCAGCTTGGTGACTCATGGAAACCAGATTGAAATCCTTTTGGTTGAAGTAAAAGTTTTCTTGCTATTAAAGTGTATGTGACACAGCATGACAACTATACGTGAAACAGATGGAGATATTTAAGATCAGCTCCCTCTGACCCTACCTGGACTTCTCTATAAATGTCCCCAAAGTAAATACTGTATCAGCATCTCTCTTTTTGGTTTAAAATTGCAGTCTAGCTTGCTGCGGCTAACCTTCGTTCCTTTTTTTTTGTATGGTTTTTTTTTTTTTTTGCCAATTTACAAAATATCATTGGTTAAATCTTATATGTAAAATCAGAGTCTAGGAAAATCTCTTATTGCAAGCACGACCAGCCAAAAATACTCTTATTGTTTTAGGATCGGTTAAGTATCTGGAAATATTTCCAACTTCTAAAAAAATCCAGTGTTAGATTACTGTACCGTTCCTTTGAGCAGGAGGGTTGCAGGAGTCTGTTGCTGAAGCTGCTGTTAAGATGGTCCACAGATTCATGAAGGGTTCAACAGTTTTGCCATCATTTTGTCTCTCACCACCTCTTCTACACAGGTGAAGGGTGAGCCAACCACACGTCCAGCTTTTTTATTTGCTGTATTGAGTCCGTTGGCGTTCTTTGTTTTTATGGCAGCTCCCCAGAAGACCGCAGAGAACCGACACTCTCCATGACAAAAACATGGAGAGCATCTTGTTGCAGATGCTGAAGGACCTGATGCACCTGGAACTACTTTCTGTATGAAAGGTGCAGTATCCAGGTGGGGCATGGGGGGCGCATGCTCCCTTTTGGTCCACAAAAAAAAAAAAGAGGAAAGGAAAGGGGACAAGTCAAGCTATTCCCTTGCAGGGCCAGTGAATAGGCCACTAAAATGCAGAAAAATGACTCTGATTTTTCAAAACATTTTGGGGGGGCACTGGCTTTGTCAATAAAATTGAGCCCCACCCCTTTTAGAAAATCCTGGATCTGCCCCTGGTATAATTTCCGTTCGGTTCTGTCATCTTCCGCTTGTTCCGGGGTCGGGTCGCAGGGGCAACAGCCTCAGACGGGAAGCCCAGGCCTCTCTCTCCCCGGCTGCATCCTCCAGCTCACCTGGAAGGATCCCAAGTCGTTCCCCGGCCAGCCGTGAGACATAGTCTCTCCAGCGGGTCCGGGGTCTGCCCCTTGGTCTCCTCCCGGTGGGACGTGCCCAAAACACGCTCGGGGGGCATCCTGACCAGATGCCCGAACCACTCCATCTGGCTCCTTTCGACCTGGAGGAGGAGCGGCTCGACACCGAGCTCCTCCCGGATGGCAGAGCTCCTCACCCGATCTCTGAGTAAGAGCCCAGCCTGGTATAATTTAAATTTGAATAAATTTTTCTGGAAAAACCTCTTTCTTTTCAGCTTTTTTTCACCACAGAGTTTAGTTTTTAAGATAAAATATAAAAAGTTTAATAAATGATCCACAAACACGACGAGAGTCTGCAGTCTTAGAAAACAACACTTCTTTATTGTCGTACTTTATGTTAATCCTGCATTTAGTTTTTAATGTAACAGCATTTTCTTTTATTAAAATAAGTCTGAAACCTGACAACCCCCATCAGGACAGGAGTTTCCGTCCCAGACTGCTCCACAGCAGGCACGTTTCTCATGCAAAAATAAAAACTAACCGTCACATGCAATTTTTTTATCCAACCTGCACCAGAATTCCAGTGTATCCCCCCCAGTTTCTGCATTAGAAATCTGAGCCTATGTTACAAGAGACACGGTGCAGAAAGCACCTCAGCAAAGCTAAGCAAAAAAAAAAAACCTTCCAAAATGTATCCCAGAAGTCCTGAGACCTTCTGACCCTGGATGTGGGAGCGTTGGGCTCACACTGGAGCTCAGCCAGAAGGAAGGAGATGGGAAGGAGTGTGCTACATAAGAATCAGGAAAGTTTCAGTCTGCAGAGCATCAAGTCCCAAAGACGTGCAATATTAGTTCTGTAAAAATAAGCAGATTCTGGATGAATAAATAAAGTTTCAGATTGAAGGTGCATGTGTCCTCTGGAGGTGGCAGGATGGCTTTTGATCTAAATCCAAACGGGTGAAGAAGAGCAGGGAGATCTTTGTACACGGAGAAGGCACGAATGGCTGGATGGCTAAAGCTCAGGGGACGATGCACAATCTGATTGGCTGGTTGTAAACAGACACATTAAAGATGAAATCCTGGATTGGTCCGACTTTTCTTTGGCTGCTTCTTTCACACCAAAAAAGCGGTATTTCTCTGTCACTTTGGTGCATTTCTCACAAAAACTTTTCACTTTTGCACGACGGTCAAACCTGTACGTCCCAGTGACAGATTCATGTTTCTTTCATAAACTCATAAATACTTTAGTTACTTTTAATGATTTTCTGCTTTTTAAGACTTTCCGTTCTGTTCTGTCGCCTTCCACTCATCCGGGGCTGGGTCGAGGGGTAACAGCCTCAGACGGGAAGCCCAGGCTTCTCTCACCCCAGCTGCATCCTCCAGCTCATCCGGAAGGATTCGAGTCGTTCCCCGGCCAGATGTGAGACATAGTCTTTCCAGTGAGTCTGGGGTCTGCCTCTCGGTGCCCGGAACAGATCACCTGCAAGGTCCTCGGGAGGGCATCCTGACCAGATGCCCGAACCACCCCATCTGGCTCCTCTCGACCTGGAGCTTTATAAGACTTTGTTTGCTAATGTTGGTCAAAATGAACCATCTATAATATCGATTCCATATCATCCCATCTATCCCAAATGCTAAGAGCTGAGCCGAAAAGCAAAGCTCTCGATTTACAAGTCGATCTACTTGTAATCGTAGACATGGTCACCAGCTGTGGGTGGTGACCGAAAGAATGAGATTACGGGTACAAGCAGCCGAAATGAGCGTCCTCCGCAGGGTGGCTGGGCTCTCACTCAGAGATCGGGTGAGAAGCTCTGCCATCGGGGAGGAGCTCGGTGTCGAGTGGCTCCTCCTCCAGGTCGAGAGAAGCCAGATGGGGTGGTTCGGGCATCTGGTCAGGATGCCCCCCAAGCGCCTCACTGGTGAGGTGTTTTGGGCACATTCCACCGGGAGGAGGCCGAGAGGCGTGCTGATATATAGAAAAATGTGTGTTTTCACTTCTCAGAAAGGGTTAAAGAGAGGGGAACATCCAGAAAGTGCAGGAACTATTTAGAGAGGAACGTCTGGATCTGCTGTCATTTGTATTTATTTTTTATTTATTTTTACATACTCTATTCTTCCCTCACCGTGGAAATTTGTGTGCTGCACTTCTACACCGCAGCAGGCTGCCACAATGGCACCAATGGTGGGAGAAACAGGGGGTTAGGTGTCTTCTCCAAGGAGACTAGACGTGAACTCAGTGGGAATCAAACCCGCGAACTTTCAGTTAACTTCCGGTCCGAGGGCGAACTCTCTACCACTGAGCCACCGTCTCCCCCCAATAATTTACAGTGTGTCAGATATTTGGTTGCAGTACATAAGGCAGTTTTGTTTACATTTGAAACATGACTAATTTATTTGGGGTTTTAGGACATTAATTTTAATGGTAGTAACTTTGAGGAATGAATGATCAAATTTGAACAAGTTTTTCCTCCATGTTTTGCAGTAACTTCGCAGCGTAAACGAGTTTTGTGAGAAATGCATCAAAGCAGAATAAATCTGAAATCTTGTTTCATCGTTTTCTTGTCCTGGTTGATGCAGAAAAAATGGCAGATATGGGATGTCCTGCTGATGGAAAAAAAAAGACCTTTCACGTGGGGGTGGAGCTTACATTCGCCGTCCTGCTGAGATATGTGTCTTATACCTGCCCTTAGAGGAGGGGGAGCTGGGAGGGCGTCCTCATCTTGTGCTGCTCTGTCTGCCTGGCAGCCGGCAGGTGGGTTGGGGTCTGTCCAAACAGCGGCTCACAAACCCGGCTCCTCTTCGTCAATGAAGCTGATGTTCTCCTCATGTCGCCCCCACTCCTGCATCTCCAGCTCCTGGGGATTTGACCCCCCATGCTGCCGCTGTGAGTTACCTCGGGATGCGGTTTTACCTCCAAAGTCCAAAGGTAGGGAGAGGGAAGAGGGACAGGCGGGGAAGGCAGGGGAGACAATAGGGGCAGGGGGAGGATTTATTATCCTGGGACCTCCAGGGGAGCACGCAAGCGATGGTGGGGCAGAGCAGTGGGATGGGCGAACGGTAGGGGTGTCTTTTGAGGGAGGTGAGGAATGTGGGCCTCTGCCGGTGCAGGAGCTGGGCCGTGATGGGTGTGGTCCCAGGCAGGGGGAGAGCGAGAGCGAAGGAGAGAGAGACATTGAGAAGGAGAGAGATGGTGAGGGGGTGTGGGAGGTGTGGGTGGGGACCGTAGGGGCAGTGGGGGGCTGCGCTGGTGCAGATGAATCAGGTCCTTTGGGTGAGGGGGGGGTGGGGAGGAGGCATCCAGGCAGAGCCCCCCCTTCCAGGTCCCCACTGTCCAACAGTGAAACACTGTCCGCTCTCCTGAGGGATGAGAGAGGGGGCATGAGACAGGACGACTGCTGGCTCGGAGGCGGGGTCAGGTTTGGTAGCAGGCTCATCAAAATTGGCTGGGGAGGAGCCTGAAGCAGGGGCTTAAGAAGGCGTGTCATGTCCTGCAGTTCCTGGCTGAGTTTGGAAACGTGGCGGGAAAGTCCGTTCATCTGCAGGGAAAGATAAACATAGAGATGTTTGTGGTTTTCATAATGAGTGCAAAACGATTGTTTTGAACAATTAAGAGTAAGTTAGTTTGATTTTATTTAAACAATGTTATTGATCCACTGGAACCTGTTCAATTCAATTTTATTTGTATAGCCCAAAATCACAGAATTTCCGTCTCAATGGGCTTCACAAGAAAAAGAGGAATGTATGAACACAAGTACAGCAAGAAAAATAACTAAACAAGACTAGCACATTTATGCCCTTAGACTCTCCTTCATGGTGAGGAAAAACTCCTAAAAAAAAACCCATCAGTGGGAAAAAATTAAGACACCTCGTGGGGATCCACATGAAAGAGAGATCCCTCCCCCGGGACGAGCAACCAATGTGTCAATGTGTTCATTTATTTGATTGGTCACATGTCATCCCAGCTAACAATTTCACGTTATGAAAACATTGTCACGACGTTCTATCAAAGTCGCGATGACGTTGCTGTACAACGTCCTTACAACGTCCAATTGTAGACTGGCAACGTCCAACGGATGGCCAAACACTGTGGCAACCCTTATTGCCATTGAAATTGAAGGAAATAATTGGTACACGGATTTGGGGAAGTAATTGAGTGTCTGTTTCTTTAAATTCTTCAACACATTTTTCAAAAACATGAACATTGTCACAACGTTGCAACGCAACCAGAATACGACCTGCCCGCAACGTTACAGGGATGTTGTGTGTTGGCTGGGCAAAGCTAAATACGCAGAGAATGAACAGCTAGTTTATTCTGGCTTATTTTCACAGTGATCACCGCGTCGTTGTGTAAGCAGCCGTGTTTAATGCATCATTAAATATGATTACAATACACAATGCAGTCCAAATTATTATGCAATTAAAATTGAAGCACCATCAAGATTTCTTTGAAATCTAATTGTTTCTCAGGGTCCGATTCAGAACCCACAATGTGCTGTGCAGATAAAGACACGATGAAAATAGAGTCCTCAGACAAATATGCAGCTGATAAAATGACATTACAAAGCAGGAAACAGGAAGCTTGTCGTTCCGCAGAAACTTCTAGAGAAAAATCTTATTTGCAGAACACTTTTGGAACTTGGTGTAAAGTGTATAACAGTGATCCCTCGCGCTTTACTTATCGTGATTTCGCTACTTCACGGATTTGCATCGTGCATTGTGTTCTGCATTCTGATTGGCTAAAAAGTCACTCCGTTTCTTCTCTACCTGTGCATCAATAACGTCGCAGTTTAATATGTACACGTACGTAAAACAGCTTGCCAAATTTACGTTACGAATGTGCAAATTCTTTTGCAATTTCGGGTTTCTCTAAAACCCATAATCTAAAACGCTCTGGACCGACAAAAGCACCTGCGGCATGACCCAAAAGGTAGCAGATACTTTCTTTCGAAAATAAAGTTTAACTTCTGGACATGCTAAAGGAAGGTAAAAGCTATGCACCTATAGGTCGGCATTACGTATCTAATGAATCTTCCATTTGTTGCATAACGAACCGCGGCGGGTGGTGCTAATCTCCGCAATTTGAAGCTTCTGTTCACATTGATGATTAAAATTAATATTTGACAGTATAGAAGTTATTTGTTAAAAAAAAACTTTCCAAAGCTTCTTTTCAATGTATTATTTAGTATTTAATTGTATAATAATCGTAAAAAAATAAAGGGTCCTACTTCACAGATTTTGCCTATCATGGGTTCTTTTTGGAACGTAACCCCCTGCGAAAAACAAGGGTTTACTGTATACACAAATCTGATCTATTATCAGATGGATGGATAGATCACTTGCCTCCTCTGTTAGTTTCTGAACGCTCTGTTTGATCTCAGAATGCTCACGGAGACCTGAAACACACACAAAAAAAAGTTTAGAAAAATGAACCACAGTAATCCCAAAGCAGTGTGTGTGTGTGTGTGTGTGTGTTACCAGGGTATGGCGATGGTGGAGCTGGCGTACTGAGACTGGGACTGAACTCAAACTTCTGTGAAAAACTGGAATTGCTCTCCGTCTCGATGCCATCAACAAATCTGCACAGAAACAAGAGATAGAAAAATAAATAAACAGAGACAAAAGGGGTACACCAGAAAGTGCGTAGAGGTTATGAAGAGGGGTGTGGCTGAAAATGTGTTATTATAATAAACATGCCTACATCTGTTTAGACCCAAACTCCATCCTGTACTTTTACAACATGGGAGGACAGAGATGCCAAGATTTTGGCTTCACGAAGAGGGATATTTTGGTGGGCCGCAGGATTTAAGGAGGTGGGGCTAAAAGGAGGAGGAGCTTGACGTCACATCCACCAATGGACAACACCCGCCGTAACAGCTGGCGTAAAACAAACCATTCAAAACATGAAAAGCAGCTGGAAAATCGTGTGTGTTACCACCTAGCGTTTTGTATCATTACAAAGAGGAATTACCACCAGGAATACACCCCTGTACTGCTTGGTCACGCTTTTTTGCGGCTCACGCCCATAAGCTGTCACATGACCAAAGTTTCCGGATGTTTAACTTCTTCCATACGTTTACTAAACTAATACTGGAAATGGACCATGAAGATCGCTACTAGCGGCTTTCAGATGCACAGTTAAAGCAGCAGGAGACGCCATGTGCTTAGCCTCATTATACCTAATCATGTTCATGGAATGCGCCTAGAGTGTTCATCATGAGGGAGTTTTATTAGCCTTGGCAGGTGAGCGTGAGATAGGTCCTAATTGGTAGGTCCTAATTGCAGGTGTCTCCCACCCAATGCGGGAGACGTGGCGTGTCTGGGAGGAACAGAAAGTTTTTACAAGTTTACAGTTCAATCACTTTTTGACAGAAAGTTACTTTTTGGTACACGACCGGTGTTGTGCCAAAAAGAATCAACACATGTTGATTTGTCTAATGCGCACACACACACACACACACACACACACACACACACACACACACACACACACACTCGTAGGCGCACACACACACATAAATACACACATACACTCACACACACTCACTCCTATACATAGGCAGGTACACACATATGTATAGTGCATATATTCAGACACACACATACATGAGCACACATACCTAAAGATGCACACGTGCACACACGTATTTGAACGCTCGCACACATGTTTGTACAGCCTTTTTGTCTCTCCCTCACACACACACACACACACACGCACGCACACACATACACACACACACACACGCTCACATCCACACACTCACTTACACAAATGTATACTGTACACACACAAACTGCCTCTCTCTCTCTTTTAAATCTCTCTCACACTCACTCCAACATCAATACACACACCCTTACATACAAACATACGTACTCGCACACACAATTACCCACACACACATACACCTCAATTCACATTCACACACACAGCATCCTGCAGAAGGAATCACAGTAATGCTGGTTGCCATGGCAGCCAGATAACCGTGCTGCAGTCCTCAGAGTTTCTGGAATTTCTGTTTTTGCTGTAGTAAGTGTGTGAATGTGTCTGTGTGTGTTTGTATGTGTGTGTTACCTCGGGCTGAGCTCAGGTGGAGCCCCACCGAAGCTCACTACGGGGATCTGCAGGGTGGAGGGCCGCGAGTGGTCTGAGGGGGCCCTGAACGGCCTGGGGGGAAGCAGGGGAGAGCGCAGGGGTGAGCTGAGGCCTCTACTGAGGTGGAGAGGTGACCGAGGAGCTCGGATCACACTGCTCTGCTCTTCATCACCCTCCTCATCCTCACGGATGGATGGAAGCTTCTTCACCAGACCGCCGTTACTTTCCCAGTCCACCTGGGAGACACAGAGAGAGAGACAGAAAAGTGAGTGTGTGTGTGTGTGTGTGTGTGTGTGTGTGTGTGTGTGTGTGTGTGTGTGTGTGTGTGTGTGAGAGAGAGAGAAACAGGTGGAACCATCTCACCTGTCGAAAAAGTCTAGCTGCTGAACAGAGTGTAATGTCACAGTTTGACCAGAAGGTGTCAGTAAAACACTAGAAATTGTCTCTGATATTTTCCTGCTGAATATTTGATCTGTTTTTATGACAGTTTTGTTCATATACAAAGAATAAAAAAGTCGAAATCTGAATACATTTAGATCTGACCTCATCTATTCATAGTGTTTAAACATTAATATATTTATTACAGTTTTAATGTCAGATGGATCACATGAAAAAATGTGGGTAAACAGTTTTTTTTTCTTGTTACAATTTTGTTTGATCTGGACTGTGAGAAAAATATCTAAACAGCTGAGTTATAGTTTATGAAGGTAGAAACAAAAGTTTTTTGATCGTGCACCTGCAGATGAACAAGTCAAAGCACAAAATAGAAATACTTCATCATTCCTGTGAAATTTTCTTGGTTGTGAAAATTATACATACAAAGTTTGAAACGATCGAAAATGATATTTTACGAGAAACTAATTGCTTTGCATTTGCATGGAATAAGCTTTGAATATTTCTTTGCATAATTTTTAACATCAGACTTGTTATTTTTTATTAGCAAACAAACCTTTTTTTCTGAATAGTGTCATTATTTTCTTTTCTTTTATATTTTTATTCAAACAGCAGTAAAAACTGTACAAACGTTACCAAGTAAAACTAAAATAACCACATTTGGATCCAAACATCAGTAGATTTCACAGGTGCACAGAAAAGACATCCTGAGCAGTGAATAACACACCATCCCTGGAAAGAATAGTGATCAGTCCCTGGTGTACCCTGCTTCTGATCTGCTATCTGCCATTGGCTTAATCCCCCTGGTGCAGGATGTCGAAAACTGGATGGATAGATGGAGTGTAGTTGTCTGTAGAAGACATTTTAACCAATGAAACAAAGCATATAGATTTACACATGCACACATACTTGTGTGTCTGTATATATGTGTGTGTGTGTATGTATGTTTGCAATGACCAATAACAGACATATTTCCATGTGTGTTTGTGTTAACGTGTGTCTTTTTCTCCGTGTAAGTCTGCAAAGTGTGTGTGTGCAGTACAAACTCAAACCTCCTGTAGCATCACTGACACGTTTAACATGAGCAGCTTCCATCTGCAGCCGACACGCCCCCCCAGTCCTCCATGCTGCCCCCTCAGTATTCCCTCCCTCCTTCCTTTGTGTGCAGCCTGGCTCTATTTTTAGCTTCTGGTTCTAATCTTAGCAGGCAGTGTGATTGGGGGTGTGATAGGTGAGATGGAGGGATGTGAAAAGCAGCTTTTCTTCTCTTTGTCTTGTTTCCTGGTGCAGGTGCAAACCTGACTGTGACACCCGTTGACTGCTGCATGCTCAATGTAGCCCACTTTCCAATCATAATTAGGGGCCTGATTTATAAAACCAAAATCTGAGTGCACGCCAAGTTCCACACAAATTGAGCAATCCTTAAAATGATGGAAATTTTGATCAATTGCAAGTTACAGTGGTGGTCAAAAGTTTACATACACTTGTAAAGAACATAATGTCATGGCTGTCTTGAGTTTCCAGTTATTTCAACAACTCTGATTTTTCTCTGATATAGTGATTGGAACAGATCCTTCTTTGTCACAAAAAACATTCATGAAGTTTGATTCTTTTATGACTTTATTATGGGTAAACTGAAAATGTGACAAAATCAGCTGGGTCAAAAATATACATACAGCAATGCTAATATTTGGTTACGTGTCCTTTGGCCATTTTTACTTCAATTAGGCGCTTTTGGTAGCCATCCACAAGCTTCCGGCAAGTTTCTGGTTGAATCTTTGACCACTCCTCTTGACAGAATTGGTGCAGTTCAGTTAAATTTGTTGGCTTTCTGACATGGACTTGTTTCTTCAGCATTATCCACATGTTCTCAATGGGATTTAAGTCAGGACTTTGGGAAGGCCATTCTAAAACCTTAATTCTAGCCTGATTTAGCCATTCCATTACCACTTTTGATGTGTGTTTGGGGTCATTGTCCTGTTGGAACACCCAACTGCGCCCAAGACCCAACCTTCGGGCTGATGACTTCAGGTTTTCTTGAAGAATTTGAAGGTAATCCTCCTGCTTCATTGTCCCATTGACTCTCTGTAAAGCACCAGTTCCATTGGCAGCAAAACAGGCCCACCGTGCTTGATGGTAGGCATGGTGTTCTTGGGGTTAAAGGCCTCACCTTTTCTCCTCCAAACATATTGCTGGGCATTGTGGCCAAACAGCTCAATTTTTGTTTCATCTGACCACAGAACTTTCCTCCAGAAGGTCTTATCTTTGTCCATGTGATCAGCAGCAAACTTTAGTCGAGCCTTAAGGTGCCGCTTTTGGAGCAAGGGCTTCCTTCTTGCACGGCAACCTCTCAGTCCATGGCGATGCAAAACACGGTTGACTGTGGACACTGACACCTGTGTTCCAGCAGCTTCTAATTCTTGGCAGATCTGCTTTTTGGTGCTCCTGGGTTGACTCTTCACCCTCCTGACCAGTTTTCTCTCAGCAGCAGGTGACAGCTTGCGTTTTCTTCCTGATCGTGGCAGTGACAAAACAGTGCCATGCACTTTATACTTACAAACAATTGTTTGCACTGTTGCTCTTAGAACCTGCAGCTGCTTTGAAATGGCTCCAAGTGACTTTCCTGACTTGTTCAAGTCAATGATTCTCTTTTTCAAATCTGTGCTGAGCTCCTTTGACTTTCCCATTGTAGCGTTTGTGGGTGTTTTTATCCAATGAGCCCTTTTTAAATGGCCTCAGAGAATTCACCAGCTGTAGTCACTCATAATCACTCACAAGAAGTTAAGAGGTCATGCTATGAAGCTCATGTCATTGACACAACTTTCTAAGTCTTCAAAATTGCTCATTCATGTTGCTGTATGTATATTTTTGACCCAGCTGATTTTGTCACATTTTCAGTTTACCCATAATAAAGTCATAAAAGAATCAAACTTCATGAATGTTTTTTGTGACAAAGAAGGATCTGTTCCAATCACTATATCAGAGAAAAATCAGAGTTGTTGAAATAACTGGAAACTCAAGACAGCCATGACATTATGTTCTTTACAAGTGTATGTAAACTTTTGACCACCACTGTATATGTGAGCAAGGTGCAAAAATGGAGCACAAACGGTTGCTTATTTTAACTTTCACACAAGTCTGGCATGTATTATGGTCTGTATGTGAAGTTGCTGTGCCTATATTTATGTGTGTGTGTTTGTATTTGTGGAAGAACGCATGTATCAAAGTGTATCGATCTAGATCTGCATTTGTTCATAAATACCACTATTTTATAAATTATTTTCATATATTTTGAAGTAATTAGTAATTACATTGAATAAACTGTCGTGATCCCCTCGCCTGCCGCCAGAGGGAGCCCTGGAACTTCCTTATTACCCTTATTAGCGACACCTGAGATTGATTTCTGATGCCACACACCTGTGGACCCTGCTGCCTATTTAAAGGGGAATCAACCCTGGACTTCCGCATCCGGTCATCATCATCCTTCCCAGCCAGGTCCTCCTGGCTGCCTGACCAAAAGTTTGATCTCTGTTGTATCATTTGAACTTTTGGATCCTGAGTTAATCCTTTGCCTTTCGGACGTACCTGTCTTCTGTTAATAAATTCTGTTTTTGTCCTGGATTTGGGTCCTCCTTCCACATCATAACAATCTTTGACTTCTCATTTATAAATTCACACATAAAAAAGTGTTAAGTCTTGTTTTGCATTTTTTTTGGTTTTATATGATAAATGGAGAGTGTGGAAAAGGGGTGAAGAAGTGTGTTCAGGCAGGCTGGAACGGGTGGAGGAAAGTATCAGGTGGGATGTGCGACAGAAGAGTTTCAGCTAGAATGAAAGGGAAAGTGTACAAAACCGTGGTGAGACCGGCCATGCTGATTGGTCTAGAAACAGTAGCACTGAAGAAAAGACAGAAAACAGAGATGGAGGTAGCAGAGATGAAGATGCTGAGGATCTCTCTGGGAGTGACCAGGATGGACAGGATCAGAAATGAGTACATCAGAGGAACAGCACATGTTAGAGATTTTGGGGATAAAGTCAGAGAGGCCAGACTAAGATGGTTTGGACATGTGCAGAGGAGAGAGAGAAAGTACATCGGATGAATGATGCTGGATTTGGACTCAGTGAAGGAAGACATGAAGATAGCTGGTGTGACCGAAGAAGATGCAGCAGATAGGGTTAGATGGAAGAAACTGACTTGCTGTGGCGACCCCTGAAGGGAAATGCCGAAAGAAGAAGAAGATGATAAAACACCAACACAAACAACAGTCTGAATCTGACCGTTTTTTTTATTTTTTGCTGGATGTTTGAATTTCTGATCTAAACGAGTAAATCTATAGGATTTTTTTCTTCTGTTTTCAGTCTCACATGCAAAATCAAATCCTTTCCAATCAGCCTCAGGCACCAGCATAACCAGCACCGTCTGCAGCCAAGTCCTCAGATACAAGCAGCAGACTGTACACTTCGATTAACACACACACACATAGATACCATGTGCACACATCTGCACTCCACCGGCTCTCTGCGGTAAGCGTGCAGCGCCCTGGAGAAACAAACTATTTCACTGCAGTGGAAAAGAGAAAATGAGAAGAGAGCAGATAGAAGTTCTCCCTCCTCCTCTTGGCTCGCTGAGCTATTTTTATCAAGCAGGATCCAATCTTAGCAACAGCTGCGAGGGGACAGCCAGTCAGGGAGAACCCGTGCTTCCCCCCTCTTCTATTTTTAGCAGCAGCAAAGCTTCAAACAGCAGCACTCATCTATTTTTATTCTCCCAGTGCTGCTGCCAGCAGGTTGGAACAAAGCAAGGGAAGGCATGCCAAACACTGCTTTTATCCAGCAGACCTCCATTATCTCCTCGTGAAAAATCATTTTCTGATCTCTAAAGGTTAGAAGGAGCATGCCGGTGCTTTACTGCAGCCTCCTAGACAAGAAATAAAACTTTAACTATACAACCATCAAAAAGTCATCTTTTCTTTGTTATTCTCATAAATCCAGGGTTTGTTTTAATCTTCGAAGGATTTCTGAAGGTCTTTTAGAGGAGATTTGCTTCATATCAATCTAGTCTTTCTTGCTGCTTGGTCTAGAAACAGTAGCACTGAGGAAAAGACAGGAAACAGAGATGGAGGTAGCAGAGATGAAGATGCGGAGGATCTCTTTGGGAGTGACCAGGATGGACAGGATCAGAGGAACAGCACATGTTAGAGGTTTTGGAGATAAAGTCAGAGAGACCAGACTGAGATGGTTTGGACATGTGCAGAGGAGAGAGAGAGTACATCGGCAGAAGGATGCTGGATTTGGAACCACCAGGAAAGAGGACTAGAGGAAGACCAAAGAGGAGGTTCATGGATACAGTGAAGGAAGACATGAAGATAGTTGGTGTGACCAAAGAGGATGCAGCAGATGGGGTTAGATGGAAGAAACTGACTTGCTGTGGCAACCCCTAAAGGGAAATGCCAAAGGAGAAGAAGATCCATCTTGTCTTTCAACCTGACCAACTCAAACACACAAATAAGCAAATATACACTCTGAACATTGATACTCATTTAAAAAAATTGAAACCTCCGATATAACAGTGACTTTTTTCCTTTCTACTAAAACCAAGTTGCTTAAAACGGACCAAAAGCTTGAAATGACAGATTATATAACGTAACATCGCAGACAAATAAAATTTCACGGTGTAGGAATCTGCTTTGACAGCTGAAAATGGAGAAGAGAATGTTTCTAGGTCTTTTTGATTGACGTGCCAAGACACCAGCAAAGCATTCTGGGATGTGTAGTTTTAGTGCAGTAGACTATAATACAGGCAGCTCCACTTCAAAAGTCATTTGATGTGGCGCTGCAGACTAATACTTGTCTGGATGAAATCCATTTTCATGGTTCTCTTGCCCACCACCAGAGGGAACTTGGGCCTGCTCCAGTCTGCCTGATTTCTGACACCTGAAGGTCTTGGTGCAGCTGCCTTTAAAAAGGCAGTGTATTATCCCTTCACGTGTTGGGTCATTAGCTGCCTGACATTTCCACTGATCCATATGTTTTTCTTTACAGCAATAATGGACTCCTTTATTCAATAAATCATGTTTCTTGTCTGCAATTGGATCCTCCGCCTTCCACCTGCACCCACGTCATGACACCCATCAGCAACATCCTCTTTATTCTTTCATCATTTCCCTTCAGGGGTCGCCACAGCAAGTCAGTTTCTTCCATCTAACCCTATCTCCTGCATCTTCTTCGGTCACACCAACTATCTTCATGTCTTCCTTCACTGTATCCATGAACCTCCTCTTTGGTCTTCCTCTAGTCCTCTTTCCTGGTGATTCCAAACCCAGCATCCTTCTTCTGATGTACTCTCTCTCTCTCCTCTGCACATGTCCAAATCATCTCAGTCTGGCCTCTCTGACTTTAAAACCTCTAACATGTGCTGTTCCTCTGATATAAACAGGAACTATGTTATGTTCTATGCAGATCGATAGTTCTACTTCTTTCCCTATTCTTTCTGAGTTCGTAGGATTTTTTTCCTTCTTGAGAAGAAGTTTCTAACTCAGGGATGGTCAAACTGCAACCCATTAAACGTTTTAATCCGGCCCGCCGAACTTGAAAAACTTCAATAAATATGCCTTGCTAGTTCTATTTTCCCTGCCATTCTGACGTTTTGTGACTTGATGGTGCACTCTGGATTTATTGGCTTTGTTGAGAAAACAATAACACTGCTCCCATTAAAATGTGTGTGTCTCCATGATATGCACGTTATCAAAATAAACCACAGATATGGAAAGTCATTGGGCCCAATACCGAAACATAAACAAGCGTGTTAGATGTTAAAACAAGCAAAGTGTTACATCAAGTGCTTAGATTTCAAACCTAGCGATGCTAAATGCACGTTTTTAACCGCTATTGCACTAGAATTTTAGATCTAGTGCCGCTAGATTTGAAATTTAACGCTCTTTATGTAACATTTAGCGTGCTTGTTTGAAATCTAGCGCATCATTCTATCGGTCTAATCTAGTGGTTACCAAAGCATGCCATCCATCTGCTCCTGTTCCACCCCCCGGACAAATGTTAGAACTAAATGTGGCCCACGAACCAAAACGTTTGCCCAACCCTGATCAAACTGCATCTCAAACTTCAAACTTGAGCCAAATTAAACAGATGATAAAATGTGTAAAATTCAATTGAGAAATTAAATAAATGTTCATCAATAAAGAAAAACACATTTTAATTAACATTCATTTGCTAAGATTGTGAAAATAAGAAAACGTCAAATATTTGAATAACTTGATAATAAAAATTACATTTACCTATTTAAAGGCGTGATTAGAATTGTTTTTCATATGAAATTACATAATTTTTACGTGCGTAAACAAGCAAGCACTATAGTCAGAGCGGAATAGATCCAACCAATGGTTGAGTTTAGAAAATAAGCTGAAAATGATCCATCAAAGAAGTTCAATTGATTTTTTCCTGTTCTCTCTCCGCAGCTGTTGTGGAGGTTTTTATCCTCGTTCATCACTGAGTGGTACTTACATCGGCCCCGTGACCCTCTCGCAGGTTATATGTGAGGTCGTGTTGGATCTCACTGACGAACTTCTGTGCGTACTCCGGGTAGAGACGGAGCACCTCACGGAGTCCCTTCAGACTGATGTACTGCAGGTCACAGTACGTCAGCGCCTTCACATTGGCGTTTGTCTTTATCACCTGCTCCTTCGTTAGTGAGTCCGAGCCAATCAGATCGCCTTTACCTGAGAAGGTGAGAAAAAAGATGGATGTAAGACGGAAAGATGAGGAAGAAAGGGTACGATAACATGACTTGATTTTGAAGGCTGTAAAGCAAAAGCATGGGATTAATCCGAAGAAATGTCTTTAAGTCCAAAAATATAACAGAGTTCAAAGATAAACTTGGTTTGGCAGCCGAAGGATGACGATGACCCAACATGGAAGTCAGGGGAGACTGCCCTTAAATAGGCACCAGGTTCTACAGGTGTGTTTCAGACAAATCACCCTCAGGTGTCCCTAATCAGGATGATAAGGGAAGTTCTAGGGCTCCCTCCGGTGGCCGGTGAGGGGATCATGACAAACATCTCCAGACTGTTACACGTTCGAACTACTTTTTTATCCAGCAAAGCTGGTTGGAGTGAAGGAGAATCTTTTCTAAACTGCTGTTGGTAAATCTACAGCATGGGAGAACAGGGTGGCTTTATTTAAACACATCATGGTAACAACACTTTGGATTCTTGGTAAAAAAAAAAGACGTAACTATAGGTAAAGTAACTAGATAGATTACGCTGTTTCTCAAAAAGTAACACTGCTTGCAATTTTGTTACACTCAAACGGCATTATACACATCATTGACCGTAACCCGATAAAATGCTGAAGTTACTTCTTTATCAGTATTGTGAACAGTCAAATCAGTCAGGCAGTCACTTTTTGTCTATCCCAGGGGTGTGCAAACTTTTTCATTTGCGGGCCACATTGGGTGCTAACGTTTGACCAAGGGGCCGGGACAGGAACAGATGGATGGCATGCTTTGGTAAACAAGCACGCTAGCACACATGGGTAATTTTGTGTATCTGCATTCTTTATGTTTTAATGATATACTTATACTGTTTAGCCCAGGGTGGCTGGGCTCTCACTCAGAGATCGGGTGAGGAGCTCTGCCATCCGAGAGGAGCTCGGTGTCAAGCCGCTCCTTCTCCGGGTCGAGAGGAGCCAGATGGGGTGGTTCAGGCATCTGGTCAGGATGCCCCCCGAGCGCCTCGCGGGCGAGGTGTTTTGGGCACGTTTCACTGGGAGGAGACCAAGGGACAGACCCCGGACCCGCTGGAGAGACTATGTCTCACAGCTGGCCGGGGAACGACTCGGGATCCATCCGGGTGAGCTGGAGGATGAAGCCGGGGTGAGAGAGGCCTGGGCTGCCTGTTTGAGGCTATTGCCCCCGCGACCCGACCCCGGAACAAGCGGAAGATGACGGAACGGAACTTATGCTGTTCACAGTGTCCTGTTCCATCAGTGTCCCTCGTAACAGACTGGTGAACTGTTCAGGGTGTATCCTGCCTTTTGCCTGAAGTCACCTGGATAGGTTCCAGCACCCACCGTGAACCCAACAAGGAAAAGTGATTCAGAAGACAAAAACAGTTTCTGAGTGGTTGATGGGTGCGGGTGCAGATGGAGCACTACTGAAGGTTTGAAATGCACAATCACTGGGAAACAGGAAGGGAAAGAGGTAGAGGGGGAAGGAAGATATTTACAAAGTAGCTGTAGATTAGAATAAGCTAATATTTAAACAATAATCTGTGACACATTGGTTGCTTGTCCCGGGGGAGGGATCTCTCTTTCATGTGGATCCCCACGAGGTTTCTTATTTTTTCCCCACTGATGGGTTTTTAGGAGTTTTTCCTCACCGAGAAGGACAGTCTATGGGCATAAATGTGCTAGTCTTGTTTAGTTAGCGTTTGTTAGTTATTTTTCTTGCTGTATATTTGTGTTAATACATTCCTCTTTTTCTTGTGAAGGAAGCAAGCAAGGAAAGAAGGAAGGATCAGGACCTCGGATGGCTGTTGGAGAATGAAGGTTGAAAATTCTGTCAAGAATACAAGTGGGTGTTTCGAATCTTCCCAGAAGACTGAGCAGAACGTAGATGGACAAAATGGAAGTAAAAGTGGGACCATCTCTGAACCTCTGACACCATCCCCACCCAACACTGCATCAGGGAACACCCTTCCTTCATCTGAGCTTAATGTGGTAAGACGCTTTTGCATGAGCTCCATGAGCCGTCTCTTTGTTTCCACTCCTCTGCACAGTTGTTGCTGTGATGGAGATGATGGGTGGCAGCAGAGAAACATGCAAATGTTAAAGCGAGCAGGCGATGAGCACTTTAAAGTGACATTTCAGTGCCAGCGTCTGCCTCGCTTCGGAAGTGGAGGTGAGAAAGATGAAGGCGGAGAACAAACGATGATGAAGGAAATCTTTTTTTTAAATTATAAATCCAGACATTCCACCTGTTGTATTTTTTTAGCGTCAGAATTATTTCATCTTCTAGTTTCCAGATGCTGCCAAATGATGACAGTCTGCACGGCTGCATGCTGTCTTGTGATTTCAGTAGTGGTGTGTATCTAAATCTATAAATGTAATTAGTTACGTTGAATTTATTGAATTTCCGTTCCGTCATCTTCCGCCCGCTCCGGGGTCAGGTCGCGGGGGCAACAGCCTCAAGCGGGCAGCCCAGGCCTCTCTCTCCCCGGCTGCATCCTCTAGCTCACCTGGAAGGATCCCAAGTCGTTCCCCGGCCAGCTGTGAGACATAGACTCTCCAGCGGGTCCGGGGTCTGCCCCTTGGTCTCCTCCCGGTGGGACGTGCCCAAAACACCCCGCCCGCGAGGCGCTGGGAGGGCATCCTGACCAGATGCCCGAACCACCCCACCCGGCTCCTCTCGACCTGCAGGAGGAGCGGCTCGACACCGAGCTCCTCCTGGATGGCAGAGCTCCTCACCCAATCTCTGAGTGAGAGCCCAGCCACCCTGCGGAGGAAGCTCATTTCGGCCGCTTGTACCCGTGATCTCATTCTTTCGGTCACCACCCACAGCTGGTGACCATAGGTGAGGGTTGGAACGTAGATCGACTTGTAAATCAAGAGCTTTGCTTTTCGACTCAGCTCTCTCTTTACCACGACTGACCGATGCAGCGTTCTAGTTATTGCTGATGCCGCACCGATCCGCCTGTCGATCTCACGCTCCATCCTTCCCCTACTCGTGAACAAGACCCCGAGATACTTAAACTCCTCCACTAGGGGCAGGACCGTGTCCCTGAATGTATTGAATGTATATTTAATACATACAATTGAATATACTTTATTAATCCTCGAAGAAAAATTTGAGTGCTGCAGTGCAAACACCAAGTGTTTAAAACCCGTCCCAGTCCGGTCGCAATGTATCCAACCTGGCAACCCAAAACCTGGCGTCCGGAATGGATCACAAAGCCAGGCTGGAGTGAAGAACACCAAACTGGCCTCTCTGTATTTTACTGAGGCTGAGTGAGCGCCTCCAGTTCCTCAAGCGAGTAACCGAAAGTTTCCATGGAAACCATAACAACACAGGGCCCGAAGCACCTCATCTAGACAGTCTCTTTCTACGCACCTCCTCCAGATCGACTGCTTCTCCTCAGCTCCCCGGGGACCGAACTAACATGGATGTGCCTCCAAGAGCCAGCAGCTGGTCCATAATGACATCCAAAGTTGCTCAAAATGAAATCTTCAGAAAGAGACAATACACAGCAGAAGGCAGATCGACATTCGCATCCACAGGTGGATCAGTGCGGCACCAGCAATAACTAGGACGCTGCATCGGTTCGTCGTGGTGAAGAGCGAGCTGAGCCGAAAAGCAAAGCTCTCAATTTACAAGTCGATCTGCGTACCCACCCTCACCTATGGTCACCAGCTGTGGGTGGTGACCGAAACAACGAGATCGCGGATACAAGCAGCCGAAATGATCTTCCTCCACAGGGTGGCTGGGCTTTGACTCTGAGAGGAGGTGAGGAGCTCTGCCATCAGGGAGGAGCCCGGAGTCGCGCCGCTCCTCCTGCAGGTCGAGAGGAGCCAGATGGGGTGGTTTGGGCATCTGGTCCTGATGCCCCCTGAGCGCCTCGCTGGTGAGGTGTTTCGGCCATGTCCCACCGGAAGGAGACCAAGAGGCAGAACCCAGGCCCGCTGGAGAGACTATGTCTCATAGCTGACCGGGGAACGACTCGGGATCCTTCCGGGTGAGCTGGAGGATGCAGCAAGGAAGAGAGAAGATTGGGCTTTCCATTTGAGGCTGTTGCCCCCGCGACCCGGCCCCGGATTAGTGGAAGACGGCGAAACGGAACATAGCAGAAGGGACAGAAACTCAGTGAAAGGTGGCGATTACACTCTCAAGTAACAGGGAGCACTGCAGCAGGCAGCCACCCAGGGCAGCGCCTTAGCCGTTGTAACTGTAACCGCCTTAACAGTTACAAACAAAAGTAACTGTATTAACAAAACCTCATCTAAATTTGGCAATAAAAATGTACACATTAGACTATAGAAATTACAATTAGTTTCTTCTGATGCTCCAAAAACATGCATGTTAGGTAAATTAATTGCTACGAAATTGCCCTTAAGAATGAGTGTGTGGAAATTTGTTCGTAAGTGGGGCCCTGCAACAGCATTGTGACCTGTTCGGGATGGAACCTGCCTCTTGCCTGAAAGTAGCCGGGTTTCTCCGGCACCCCCTGAGGCCTCATTAGGGATAAACAATGCAAAAGACAAATGAATAAAATAATTTAAAAAAAATAATCAACAAAAATGGTAAAAATGATGCAAAAAATGTGATAGTGTTAAAGTATTTAAATGAGATAGTTAAAAAAAATAACGTGTAATAATAAAAATGATCATAAAATACAGTTTGGAAAACTTTTTGTGTGCTTTTGCTGCATTTTGTGATTTTAATTGCAGGAAAAAAACGTTTCCGTTTAACTATTCAATACTGACATTGTTAAGCTGTGGTTCGAGGCAAAGATTAGCTCCTCAAATCAAATATATTCCTCCTGCTGGAAACAATATCACTCCTAATTAATGTGTGTGTTTCTTCACCAGTTGTGTGAGATGCTCTGCAGCAATGATTCAGACATGTTGCTGGTTTTAGAGGCCCGTCATCATTAGGAGGTGTTTTTTTTTTTTTTAATAGAAACCTGGACGCTGTATTTCTCGGTAAAAATAATAAAGGCAACACGTGAGATGCTCCTGGGCTGAAAACATCACCATTAATATTCAAGATGTTTAAATAATGCAAAACCTATTCATTATTAAGCAGCAGCACCGCAAGCTATCTGCTGATGTGTGTGTCATGATCAGGATCAACTAGGAGCTGGGGGCGGGGGCCTTGGCATTTTAGGAGAAATCCACTTCATTTCAAACAGACACATATAAATGCATGTATGCTCCTAATCTGATATATTCTGACCTTTAGGGTGACATGTAGATCCTTTTTCCCTGTTCCTTCCTCATCAGCCATCCATCATTCTGTTCCACACTCACACGGTTAACACGGAAAAAAACGTTTTCTGGATTAGAGCTCGGAAAGCTGGGAGGTATATCCCTAGGAAATGAGGTTTCACCCGGTGAGAGATACGAGCACAGGACATTTCTCTAAGCTGATACCAGAGGTGTGACCGCCGTTTACAATCAGATATTTTATAGGAAACAATACGTTTGCTTGAATCTAGTACATTTTTTACTCTTGACTTGCATCTGGAGTCACTGTGTGGACTCGTGCTTGTAAATAGATGCAATGATAATTATTAAACTGTCGATTTGTAGAACACTGAAAACCAAAAACCAATCATTTTTGTACAGTGAATAAAAGCCATTGGGAGAACCGTTAGAAGATCTTCCACACTGCCTTTAAACAAAATAAAAAAAGGTTCCGTTCCGTCGTCTTCCGCTTATCTGGGACTGGGTTGCAGGGGCAACAGCCTCAGACGGGAAGCCCAGGCTTCTCTCTCCCCGGCTGCATCCTCCAGCTCACCTGGAAGGATCCCGAGTCGTTCCCCAGGCAGCTGTGAGACACAGTCTCTCCAGCGGGTCCGGGGTCTGCCTCTTGGTCTCCTCCCGGTGGGACTTGTTCAAAAACACCTAAGCAGCGAGGCGCTCGGGGAGGCATCCTGACCAGATGCCTGAACCACCCCATCTGGCTCCTCTCGACCTGGAGGAGGAGCGGCTCAACACCGAGCTCTTTCCGAGTGAAAGAACTCCTCTCCCGATCTCTGAGTGAGAGCCCACCCACCCTGCGGAGGAAGCTCATTTTGGCCGCTTGTATCCGCGACCTCGTTCTTTCTCCCGAAAGAATCGGGATCCTTCCGGGTGAGCAGATCGCGGTGACCATAGATGAGGATAGGAACGTAGATTGACTTGTAAACCGAGAGCTTTACTTTTCGGCTCCGCTCTTTCTTTACCACGACAGATCGATGCAGCGTCCTACTTATTGCTGACGCTGCACCGAGCCGCCTATCGAACTCCCGCTCCATCCCAGCAGTAGATAATACTTTGAATAGCAATTAATAATTCAAATAATTTAATTCTGATGTGTGCTACCTTTTCGATTTTGCCTTCTTAACAAGAGCTGAAGAAGATGAACAGACAATTGCATGCAGACATTGCCCCACCCTCGTGCAGAGCATCATCCTGAATACATGCAACATTCATATGCATACGATAACCCAAAAGCTGAAAGAAAAAGGTTCCTTTTGTAAAAAGTATTTGATGCATGCTGCAATGATGCAAACTGGTGGAGTTTAAAACGGTCAACAAGGTCAAGAAGCACTGCTGCAGAGACAGTGGAAGAGTTTTAAAGGTGCACATCACACCCACTGACCTGGTTTAAATCCTGTTTGTGTGAACGCACAGATGCACTGAGATGCGAATCAAAGAAGCAAACTTTGCTTCACCTGCAACGTTCGGTTCCATTAAACCAAATGCAGGAAACAGACAGGAAATGTTTGTTGCCCCGAGCAACAAACACACCCGGGAGCATAGACTATCTTTAATCGGTACAGAAAGGGGACAGTGAGAACGCTTGACCACTTCAACTGGTCCCACAATGATGCATCTTATGTTAACATGTTCTAAAATATAAAGAAGCATAAGAAAAGATCAAATTATAACAGTTTTAAGTGGTGGAGAGAACAAAATGTGTTGTTTTTAATCCATGTGTACCGATTGTGAGTTTTAAGTGTGTAACGGTTCACAAAAATTACTGTTCACTACATTCTCTGATTTCAAGGTGACGGTTAATTTTTAGTGTTAATTTTTGTGTGTTTATTAAAATGTTTCTTCAACATTGGAAAAATAAAATTAAAGGAAAGTGCTGCTCGGTAAAAATCGAAGGAAATTTTCTCAAATGATAAAATATTTTCAAAATTCTTGCACACAGTTTACTGTCCGCTATGTTCCTTGCTCCTGACCAGTTTCACAGCTTTTGTAAGATCAATTTGTGTTTGACATCATTTGTTAGTTTTTTATGGTTGTCTTTGTGTTTCAACTTTTGTTTCTTTTATTTCAAACAATCCAGCTGATTTCAGGCAAGAGGCAGGATACACCCTAACCAGGTCACCAGTCTGTTGCGACACACACACACTCATTCCTACTGGCAATATCACAGCAGCCAATCAACCTAACACAGATGTTTTTGGAGGGTGGAAGGAAACCAGGGTATCTGTAGAAAACCCACACATACATGGGAGGAGATGCAAACTCCACACAGAGAGACCAGTGTTTCAAGCCTCACCCCACTCCAGGAAACGAACCCCCAACCTTCTTGCACTAAGGCCACCGTGCTAACCGCTGTGCAGGCAATCTTCTTCTACTTCCGAAATTTCCCTTCAGGGGGCGTCACAGCAAGTCAGTTTCTCCCATCTAACCCTATCTCCTGCTTCTTCTTCGGTCACGCCAACTATCTTCATGTCTTCCTTCACTGTATCCATGAACCTCCTCTTTGGTCTTCCTCTAGCCCTCTTTCCTGGTGGTTCCAAATCCAGCATCCTTCTTCTGATGTACTCTCTCTCTCCTCTGCACATGTCCAAACCATCTCAGTCTGGCCTCTGTGACTTTATCTTCAAAACATCTAACATGCGCTATTCTTCTGATCCTGTCCATCCTGGTCACTCCCAGAGAGATCCTCAGCATCTTCATCTCTGCTACCTCCATCTCTGTTTCCTGTCTTTTCTTCAGTGCCACTGTCTCTAGACCAAACAGCATCGCCGGTCTCACCACGATTTTGTTCACTTTTCCTTTCATTCTATCTGAAACTCTTCTATCACACATCACACCTGATACTTTTCCCCACTCGTTCCAGTCTGCCTGCACACGCTTCTTCACTTCTTTTCCACACTCTCCATTGTTCTGGACTGTTGATCCTAAGTACTTAAAATCTTCCACCTTCTTTATCTCTTCGACCACTGTGCAGCCAGTGTGTTTAGTATTTCACTAAAGGCTCCAAAACAGCAGCAAACCTTCTTGGAGAAGCTCTTTTGGTTGAACACAGTAAGCCTTTAAATCAGGTTCTATATTGGCCTCAAAAACCATGTGGAGTTGGGCCCTAATTTTTATATTACTCCAAATTGATTATCTTTAACTAAAAACTTCAGAAGCCAGAAACTACAACATGATGCAGTGAAAAATGATAGAAATACTTTAGTTATTTAGAGTTTTCGATCTGTATTTCTGCACAGAAATAGACACTCAGTCACAAGTTTGCAGAGTCACACTCTGATTTCTCACACCCTCCGGAAAAACCATTTCACGAGGTGTTCTCCAGCTTTTCCAAAAAGACGTTGCCCTCCGCAGTTTAAATACAACTCCAACACAACACATTTTAACGAGAATCAGACAAACACTGGAGATTCTTCATATTTTACTGGGATTTTTGTTGCCCTTCACATCAAGTTGTGAAAAGTAACTTGTTGTAAATCAACAGGGAGAGATTAAGACTATAAATGGAAGGAAAAAATATAATTTTTTTTCTGCAGTTACTGCTTCATCACTGTGAACCGTGGTGAGACCAACCATGCTGTTTGGTCTAGAGACAGTGGCATTGAGGAAAAGACAGGAAACAAAGATGGAGGTAGCAGAGATGAAGATGCTGAGGATCTCTCTGGGAGTGACCAGGATGGACAGGATCAGAGGAACAGCACATGTTAGAGATAAAGTCAGAGAGGTCAGACTGAGATGGTTTGGACATGTGCAGAGGAGAGAGAGAGAGTACATCAGAAGAAGGGTGCTGGATTTGGAACCACCAGGAGAGAGGCCTAGAGGAAGACCAAAGAGGAGGTTCATGGATACAGTGAAGGAAGACATGAAGATAGTTGGCGTGACCAAGAGGATGCAGCAGATAGGATTAGATATCTGCTGGATGTATCCACATAGCCCTTGGCAGGTACCTGGCTTTCCATCTCATTCATTTTCCTCTATGGCCTGTTCATTTAGATTTACACTGCTAGTTGGTACAGTGCACAGTGCAATTCACAGGCTGTCCACGTCTCTCCCTCCTCTCTGGGAGAGAGCTCCGTTTCAGATTCCTGATGGATCCTCTACGTACCTGTCCTGGGGATGGCCAACCAGACCAAGGAGACTTCTGCGCTTCATCCTCCCTGCTCCATCAGGATGAAATCCATCTACTCATACCCGTACTGGGCATCACCAGGCTGAGCAGTCCCCGTGTTTCCATCAGGATGAAGAACATCTATTGACTTCTTTAGATATTTAGCTGTAGAGTTAAATAAGCTAATATTTAAACAATAGTCTTAGAGACATTGGTTGCTCGTCCTGGGGGAGGGATCTCTCATTCATGTGGATCCCCATGAGGTTTCTTCTTTTTTCCCCACTGATAGTTTTATAGGAGTTTTTCTCACCGTGAAGGAGAGTCTAAGGGCAGGAATGTGCTGATATTGTGTAGCTAGCATTTTTTACTTAGTTTTCTTGCTGTGTATTTGTGTTTATACGTTCCTCTTTTTTTTCTCAATGTGAAGCCCATTGAGACAGAAATTCTGGGATTTTGGGCCATAAAAATGAAATTGAATTGAATTGAAATTGAATTGAATAGAAGAAAGAAATTGACTTGCTGTGGCACCCCCTGAAGAGAAATGCCAAAAGAAGAAGACTGCTCCATCACTGTGGAACAACCTGTCATTGCAAACTGTTTTAGCTCGGTCAATTTTCATTTCTAAAAACTTGTTTCAAAACTTGTTTTTACTTTGTTCCTATTAAGCTTTTCTAAATTTTTCATTGAGGTTCTGCCTCCCTGTAAATTTGATGAAGCAGTTTCGAAAATTGTTGACAGGAATAAAAAAGTATTTTAAACAGTTTCGTTTGATATTTTTCCATTTTTAATTGAACATGATCTGTTTCAAGTTCAGTTTATATGCTGGTTTTCAGTGTCTGAACCTTTCAGCTGTGAAAAAATGTATGTAACGTCTGAACAGCAGAGTTTTCCAATCATTTCGAAATGTCTGCAGCACAGATAAGGAACACTTCTAAAAATCCCTTCAGCCATTCTCTTCCGCATGTGGAAGGAGATAGTGGACTTCCTTTTCAGTGTGAGAGGGCTCATCATGGTGGTGTACAAACAGACTCACTTTCAGCCCTCATGATGTCTTTCATAGAGTTTTCCATCACCAACCTTCTTTTTCATTAAAATCCAGATTGAGTTGTTGTGCTGTTCTGATTGGACGAACCAAAGCCCACTCAGTGAAATCATTTAAACTGCAATCACAGACATGACAGACCATCTCTCTGATCTAAAGCACGTTTTTTTTTTGACTGCCTTTGCTGTTAGAGTGACACGTAGACACACGTGCGAGCTGGTTCCTGCTGGAATATTCCTCACATGAACAGTTCAGGCTTCATTAAAAGGGAATCAGTTTCCCGCAGTTCTTCATCACCCCTGAGTCTCAGATTGTAGCTGTGAGTTTGGATGTGGCAGCGGTTATGTTTTCACTTTCTCTCCTGTCACACGTTTGAACAACCCTTATTTCATTTTTGTCTAATTGCGTTACCATCAACAGTTCTACTGCCACCCCTACAAGGAGCTCTGACAGAGACCACACTGCCAGGCTGTGGAAACTGTTCTACCGGCCAGTAACTCATTCAGGAACACTCTTTCTGTGCGCAAAAAAATAAAGAATCTTTAAGGCTACCGAGTTGACGTTTCTGAGTGAGAATACTGAGCTGATGTCTTGTAAAAGTCTTCATTTGTTTAGAAATCCACATCAATTTATCTGGAAATCCATCCATTCCTTCGTCCGTCCATCTTTCTGGCTGTGTGTAATACTGGCGAGTGTTTTTCCAGCAAAATTCCAGTGTTAAATTACACACATTTTCATTATTTAGTGCGACAGTTAATGGGTTAATGAGTGTGGAAAAGGGGTGAAGAAGCATGAGCAGGCAGGCTGGAACGGGTGGAGAAAAGTATCAGGTGTGATGTGTGATAGAAGAGTTTCAGCTAGAATGAAAGTGTAGAAAACTGTGGTGAGAGCGGCCATGCTGATTGGTCTAGGGACAGTGGCACTGAGGAAAAGACAGGAAACAGAGATGGAGGTAGCAGAGATGAAGATGCTGAGGATCTCTCTGGGAGTGACCAGGATAGACAGGATCAGAAGAACAGCGCATGTTAGAGGTTTTAAAGTCAGAGAGGCCAGACTGAGATGGTTTGGACATGTGCAGAGGAGAGAGAGAGAGTACATCAGAAGAAGGGTGCTGGGTTTGGAACCACCAGGAAAGAGGACTAGAGGAAGACCAAAGAGGAGGTTCATAGATACAGTGAAGGAGGACATGAAGATAGTTGGTGTGACCGAAGAGGATGCAAGAGATAGGGTTAGATGGAAGAAACTGACTTGGTGTGGCGCCCCCTTAAAGCAAATGCCAAAAGAAGAAAAAGAAGTTAATGGGTCCTGTAATTTACCAGATCTGACCCATTCTGAGCCCCAAATCAATGGCTTTATATCATAATACCCTGGTTAAAACTCTTAGTATGTAATTAAATAGAGTTTTAATTTTCAAAAGGAGTTGTTCACTGATGTACCATCATTTTTATTGCAGATCGATGGGAAATAGCGCTAGTGGCAGTGGTGGCATTGGTGGCAATGGCGCCTCCTACTGAATATCAGACTGCTGCAGATTCCGTCAGATCCGGTAAAATTGCAGGACCCTATTTTGACACTACAAGATTGGGTGAGGCTTTAAATGGTGGGATATGTGTCTTATTGGGTGTAACAACTTCCTTTATACGCCATAAACAGTGACATAATGGTAAGATGTGGTCCGATCTGGTAAATTGAAGGACCCCAGTTATTAATTATTGATGAAAATCAGAAATTATAACATGAGTCCGATGGGATAAATTACAATTCTATGCTTCTATTTCTTAAACACTTGCACTTGTTCATTTGTTCGGGACACTTTTGTGAACCCAATATCTCCTAAACCAGTGAAATCAGAGATTTCAGTTAAACTGCCGACAGTTACTCAATGCCAACGACTGATGAAAGGATTAGGTTTTCAGAGTCATGCGACCAAAGATAGAGGTCACAAACATATACGGCAGGTGAGCATATATTGTTCAATGCTTAGGCTTCAACTTGTTCTTGTTATTCCCCTTTCATCTGCTACGTTTTCTTGGACTCACCCAGGATAGCCAGCACAGTGTTGTCCTTTAGCACCTCCATGGACCCCGAACAGACGAAGTAGATGGCCTGCAGAGCGTCGCCCTGCCGGATGAGGAACTCTCCCGGAGCACAGAAGGAGGTCTTAATGATGAGGGAGAGCGAGCGCAGGCAGCCACGACTGGCTGACTCAAAGAGAGGCAGCTGGAGAAGCTCCTTGTTCAGGTGCATGGCGATGTCGGCCCGGAGCTCGTCTGGGAAGTCCTTCAGTAGCTGGAGAGCCAAAAAAACACAAGCATGTTTAGGTTACCAATGGAATCAGACAGTGGTCTGATTTTAGTGCTGCTGAAAGCAAATGAACAGAATGATTGCAGCTGTTTTTTGAGGAAGGACTCTGATAATTAAAGATTTTTTTTTTCCACAATAAAATGTTGACTAAATATGAATCTTAAAGTTAATTACAGTTTAACGACAAAGCCTTCACACTTGAGAACCATTTATGTGGGCATAGTCTGGAAAAATAAAGTTAAATAATGTTCATCTAAAACTTGTCAGAGCTGAACTTTTCTGTGCATCATAAAATCTTAAATCCGTTTCGTTGTCTTCCTCTTATCCCAGGCCGGGTCGCAGGGCAACAGCCTTAGATGGAAGCTCAGGATTCTCTCGCCCGGCTCCTCCAGCTCACCCGGAAGGATCCCAAGTTGTTCCCCGGCCAGCTGTGAGACATAGACTCTCCAGCGGGTCCCGGGGTCTGCCTCTTGGTCTCCTCCCAATGGGACGTGCCCGAAACACCTCACCAGCGAGGCACTCGGGAGGCATCCTAACCAGATGCCTGAACCACCCCATCGGGCTGGTGGTTAAATCTTAGTATTAAAATATAATAAAAATAAAATACAATAAAAATGAAAAATACATAAAATCTCAACATTATCTACAAAACCAAAGACTGATTTAACGTCTTTACACCCCATACATAGAAATATTTGTTGAAAAGAATAATCATCTGTTGCATATTTGTCACAGCGAGTGCTAACGGGTTAAAACAACCTTATTTAAATTTATCTGGCCTCCTCACGGGAACTGATCTGTCTCACCTCGCTGACGTCTATCCCATTGTTTACCGACCAGGTGGTCTGGAAACACTCCAGCATGCGTTGCTCCAAAGCTTTCGGCAGCCGGTGCACCCTGATGAAGTCCTTCAGATCCTTGGTGCGGGTGTGGTACAGCGAGCGTCGGGAGTACATCCTCTGGATGATGGCGGTCACGTTACCGAACACAACGGCATGCATTAGAGCTGGAGACAGAGAAAAGAAAAGGGGGCTTTTCATCAAATAAATTCAGTTGCTTTGATTTTATTAGATATTTGAGTGATTCATAAAATGTTTTAAGCTTATCATAAATAATCTGGATCACTCGATGGACTAGTGACCTGTACAAGGTGTACTCCTGAGAACCTCTCTGTTCTCAAAAAACTGTATGGATAAACAGACAAAATGCATATTCTCTCATAGTCACTCTGGACAGTCGGCTGGGGTGTTCTATCCTTGTGCAAGTAAAATATTGTCATGATCCTGTCATGATGTGGAGCTAAGGCCAAAAATATACCCTTGACACAACATACAGGCTCAGATGAAAAAAATCACAAGTAGATTTATTAGATTGATAAAAAATCCAAATAAAGAAGACAAAAACAGATAAACTAGGCAGGTTCTAATGTAGGCGCTGGAGCCCAAAACTGGATAACAGGTCAAGCATGATAAACAAACGATCTGGCGAAGAGTGTGTCAAAAACTAATCCATTTATGCTGCAGCAGATGAGTAGATGAGTTTCAGGTGTGACTTGTGCACACACACAGACAAGAGGGAGGGGGGAAACAGGACACAGAGGGGGAACAGACTACTCTCCTGACAGATCCCTTCACCTGCCACCAGAGGGGGCCCTGGACCTTCCGGCATCACCCTGATTAGGGACACCTGAGGGCGATTATTCTGATGACACACACCTGTGGATCCTGGTGCTTATTTAAAGGCAGTATCCCACAACTTCCACGTAGGATCATCATCATCCTTCGCATGCCCAAGTTTTTTATTGAACTGTTATATTTTTGGACTTAAAGACATTCCTTTTTTAATCCTATGCTTTTGCCTTACTGTAATGTCTTGTGTTTTGCATTTCCTGTTTTATTTTGAAAACGAACTTTCCTCTTGTTTCATGTTTGTTACTTCCTGCCTAGTGTGTTTCCCACAGCTGTGTATGTCTAATTGTCCCTCATTGTTTCCACCTGAGATCCCCTTCCTTCTGTGTTAAATAGTCCTTGTCTCCCCTTGTCCTGTGTCAGAGTGTTTTGGATTATGTTCATGATCTTCCTGTTGGATTAAACCTTTGTAAAGATCTCTGCATCTGAGTCCTACTTATTGTTGGTTCCTGACATTACACTCTGACCACCATGGACTCAGCAGAGAACAAGCAACTGGCTGCTGTGCTGCAAAACCTGGAAGCCCGCCTTGCGCAGCAGGAGGATTACCAGAAGAACCTGGCATCCCATATGGTCCAGATTTCCTCTCACGTCCAGAATCTTCCTTCAGGTCAGCTATGGAATCCCATTCCACCGGGTCTCTCCTCAGCAGCACCAGCTCATCCTCTAACCATGTCTACCAGGAATGTTGAGGATAAGATCGCTACTCTGGAGAGCCGGGATCTTGCCAGGAGTTCTTAACAGCTTGTTCAATACATTTTGAACACTCTCCTCATGGCCTGGGATCTGACAGAGCCAAGATTGCCTTCATGATCTCCTACCTATCAGGAAGAGCTTGTTCTTGGGCCATGACGGAGTGGGCTCGCGATTCTCCTCTCTGCTCATCACTTGCTGCTTTCAAAACCGCCCTGCAGAACACCTTTGATCCGGTGTCCACCAGCCGGGAGAAGGGTCGAGAAATCACCGGGATAAGACAAGGCAAGGAAACGGTTTGTGATTACGCCATTCGTTTCCGCACGTTGGCGGCGGAGAGCGGGTGGGGTCCCACTGCCTTGTATGATACCTTCCTGAAGGGACTGGCTCGGCACATTCAGGAGCTGTTGGTGCCGTTGGATCTACCACCGGACCTGGATTCTCTCATCGCACTCGCGATACGTACAGATAACCGGGGACGCCAGCTGTCTCGCCAACAGCATTATAGATCTACTGGAGTGGGGTTGTCTCACAACTCAGCTGAACAAGGAGTCCACCATTCTCAATTCAACCCACATCGCCGTTCACCCAGGGAGGGTGAAACTGAACCCATGCAGGTGGGTCGGGCGCGACTGTCCACTGAGGAACGGAGATTGCGCCGGCGGGAAGGTCGGTGTTACTACTGTGGGGAGCGGAATCACCTGGTTTCCTCCTGTCCGATGACGAAATCTACAACGGTGAGTCAGTTTTCCACTACTGCTCATTCCACATGGAGCTTCACGTCTGTAGAGATAACTCACCACGACAACACCATAGAACTACCAGCACTCATAGATTCTGGCGCTGATGAGAGTTTGATGTCTTGGGAGTTAGCTAACAGTTTGGGACTGTGTACTAAACTGCTAAGAAAACCCATCCAGGCCAGAGCTCTCGATGGGAAAGGACTGTTTAACATAACTCGCGTCTCTGAACCTCTTCTGGTTTCCATTGAGAAACACAAAGAATTGATGAACTTTTACTTGTTCAGATGTCCGTCTAAGACGCTGATTCTGGGATACCCGTGGTTGTGCAAGCATAATCCCCAGATAGACTGGAATACAGGAATGGTTTTGAGATGGGGGCCAGATTGTGAGAAACAGCATAATTGCCTCACTAACCTGAAACAATGCATTACTGTTAGTAATCCAGTCTCTGCTCATCCCACTTCAGGTCCAAGAACCGCAGACCTGAGTACGGTGCCAGTCTGCTACCACCATCTGGGAGAAGTTTTTAGTAAGTCCAAAGCTCTAAGTCTTCCACCTCATCACCCATATGACTGTTCTATAGATCTGGTTCCAGGTTCCACCATTCCAAAGGGGCGTCTTTTCTCAATCTCCGCTCCTGAACGAGACGCACTGAACGAATACATCGACACATCTCTCGCAGCGGGTCTTATACGTCCGTCCTCCTCTGCAGCAGGAGCGGGATTTTTCTTCGTGGGGAAAAAGGATGGATCTCTCAGACCCTGCGTTGATTACAGTGCTCTCAATAAAATTACAATAAAGAATTGATATCCCCTTCCTCTCATGTCATCTGTCTTTGACCAGCTCCAGCAGGCCAAGGTGTTTACCAAGCTGGACCTACGCAATGCATACCACCTGGTCAGGATTAGGGAAGGGGATGAGTGGAAAACCGGATTTAATACCCCTAGGGGTCACTATGAATATCTGGTCATGCCTTTTGGCCTCACAAACGCTCCTGCAGTGTTTCAATTGATGATCAATGATGTCCTAAGAGACTTCTTGGATCACTTTGTTTATGTTTACCTGGATGACATTCTCATTTATTCCCCTGACTTGGAGTCTCACAAAATCCATGTCACTAAGGTCCTTCAGCGTCTCTTGGAAAACGACCTCTACGTCAAGGCTGAGAAAAGCGAGTTTCATGCCACGACAATCTCCTTCCTCGGCTTTATAGTGTCAGCCGGTAAGGTAGAGATGGATCCTGCCAAAGTGAGTGCGGTGATGGATTGGCCAACGCCTGTGAGCCGCAAGAAACTACAACAGTTTTTAGGCTTTGCTAACTTCTACAGACGGTTTATCAGAGGTTTCAGCACCGTGGCCGCTCCGCTCCATGCTCTAACGTCTCGTCAAGCATTGTTCAGATGGACACCTGATGCTGAGACAGCATTTCAGACTCTTAAGCAACGCTTCTCTTCGGCTCCAGTGCTCACACTTCCAGATCCTCGCCGCCAATTTGTGGTTGAAGTGGATGCCTCTAACGAGGGGATTGGTGCGATCCTTTCCCAGCGTTCAGAAATCGACAGCAAAATCCACCCCTGTGCTTTCCTGTCTCGGCGACTGTCTAAGGCTGAACGTAACTATGATGTTGGCAACCGGGAGTTGCTGGCAGTTAAGGTGGCTCTGGAGGAGTGGCGGCATTGGCTGGAGGGAGCGGTTCATCCCTTCATTGTCTGGACAGACCATAAGAACCTTGAGTATATCCGCAATGCAAATAGACTTAATTCTCGCCAGGCCAGGTGGATGTTATTTTTTAACCGCTTTTCTTTCTCTTTATCTTACAGGCCGGGGTCCAAGAACATCAAGCCTGATGCCCGTCTCGTCTATACGACCCCGAGCCTGTTGCCAAGGAACCAGAGCCTATCCTTCCACGAACCTGTGTGGTTGGAGCGGTGACTTGGCAGAGAGAGAATGAGGTCAAGCAGGCCAACAGTGGGACGCCTTTGCCAAGTGGATGTCCGGACAATCGTCTATTTGTCCCTCCGGCGTTACGCTCAAGGGTGATTCATTGGGCCCACGCCTCACTACTTTCTTGTCATCCAGGCGTCTGGCGGACTATGTACAGCATCTCGAGGAGATTCTGGTGGCCGTGCCTGGAGAAGGAGGTCCGGGAGTACGTGGCAGCATGTTCAGTCTGTGCCAGAAACAAAACCTCATCCAGGGCCCGCATGGGACTGCTTCAACCACTTCCCATTCCCTCTCGCTCATGGGCTGAGATATCCATGGACTTTGTCACAGGGCTTCCGGTTTCACAAGGTAACAACACTGTACTAACTGTGGTTGAAAGGTTTTCAAAGATGGTCAGGTTTATTCCCCTGTCCAGACTGCCTTCGGCCAAAACGACGGCTGAAATAATGATGAACCACGTCTTCCGATATCATGGTTTCCCTAAGGACATTGTTTCTGACCGGGGGCCTCAGTTTGTGTCCCGGTTCTGGAGGGAGTTTTGCCGACTCATCGACGCCAGGGTCAGCTTGACCTCTGGTTATCATCCGGAATCCAACGGCCAGACTGAACGCCTCAACCAACAGCTGGAAACTGGTCTCCGATGTTTGGTCTCCCAGAACCCCTCAACATGGAGCAAGAACCTGGTCTGGGTGGAGTATGCCCACAATTCCTTGATTACCACAGCCACGGGTATGTCTCCATTCAAGTGTGTTTTTGGTTATGACCCTCCCCTTTTTGCTGACCTGGAGCCGGAGGTCTCTGTTCCATCGGCCCACGCCCTAGTTCGGCGCTGTCGCAGCATTTGGGCTGCCGCCCGCTAAGTTCTGCTCCGCCAACGAGATCGTGTTAAGAAGGCTGCCGATCGTAGGCGTTGTCCTGCCCCAATCTATCGACCTGGACAGCGGGTGTGGCTCTCCACCAAGGATCTCAACCTACAAGTGCCCTGTAGAAAGCTGGCTCCATGGTTTGTGGGTCCATTTCCCATTACCAAGGTTGTTCGTCTGGCCGCTGTTCGCCTTCGTCTGCCTCGGTCCCTTCGTGTTCATCCTACCTTCCACGTTAGCAAGGTGAAGCCAGTGGTGAATAGTCCACTTGTCCCTCCAACTGTGCCCCCACCGCCGCCCAGAATGATCGGGGGTGGCCCAGTGTACACTGTGCGGGAGATTCTGGATGTCCGACGCAGGGGTCGGGGGCGTCAGTTTCTGGTGGACTGGGAGGGGTATGGTCCTGAGGAGCGGGAGTGGATTCCAGAGCGGTTCATCTTGGACAAATCTCTCCTGAAGGACTTCTACAGGTCTCGTGGTCCTGGACCGTCCAGTGCCGGTCTTTGAGGGGGGGGGGGGTACTGTAATGTCTTGTGTTTTGCACTTCCTGTTTTATTTTGAAAACGAACTTTCCTCTTGTTTCATGTTTGTTACTTCCTGCCCTAGTGTTTTTCCCACAGCTGTGTATGTCTAATTGTCCCTCATTGTTTCCACCTGAGATCCCCTTCCTTCTGTGTTAAATAGTCCTTGTCTCCCCTTGTCCTGTATCAGAGTGTTTTGGATTATGTTCATGATCTTCCTGTTGGATTAAACCTTTGTAAAGATCTCTGCATCTGAGTCCTACTTATTGTTGGTTCCTGACACTTACAGCCTTGCCTGACTTTTGTTAAACAAATCCTGGGTATGTCCAGCATTTAGGTCCTCCTTCTTCCTCGTCCCAACATTCTAACAAATATGAGTCTCTCATTTGTTCTCTGGTCATCACTGCTGTTTGAAAAAGATCAATAACTTTTATATTTAACACTAAACGATTGTGCAGTTGAAATTTTTCTGTTTTTCTGCAAGATCCTCCACAATTCCTGTTAGCTGCTTTGTAATGTCATTTTAGCAGCTACGTATTTGTCTGACAGAATCCTTCCTCATTATGACTGCTATACCAGCCTGTCAATGTCGGATTCCATCAGACCTCAGAAGCTAAGCATGCTGGGCCTTGGCTGTCTTTAATGGGAGACTGTCAAAACCCCAGGTGCCACGGTGGGACAGCCGTTGAGATTAAATTGCCATTGTGTCCTTGTGCAAGACACTTCACCCACGTTGCCTAGTCTGAATGGTGTGTGTGTGATTGGTTGGTGATTGTCAGAAGGGCCGATGGCGCAAAAATGGCAGCCTCGCTTGTATCAGTTTGCCCCAGGGCAGCTGTGGCTACAACGGTAGCTTACCATCACCTGGTATGGAGGGAATGAGTAATGAATATGTGAAGCGTCTTTGAGAGTCCTGAAAAGCGCTGTATAAATACATTGCATTATTTATCTTCACTGCACAGTGTGGGCTCTGAATCAAATGGAGTTTTGCAGTAGAAAATGCGATCATTTGCGATCAAAATAAAAGCCTGCACGCACATTAAATTGAAAAACATTTGCTTTCATTCATCTTTTCTTGTGTTTTACGATCCACACACTGCTTGTGTTTCATTAGAAGTGAACCGATTTTAATCTGAGAAAGTTTTTCCTGCTTCTGTTTTCCTTCTGAGGGTTAAAGTTGGGTAATTAATCAACCAAGTTTCAGATACCCCATACAGTTTGTTTTATTAGTGCTACATTTTTAATTAGTATTCATCTCTTATTTACGAGTGAACTTTCCTCTGTGTTCTGTCTATGTTGGTCTGCAGAGTCTCTTGTGTGTCATAATATGTACTTAGAGACAATGAGTGAGGAGACCACGACTGTAACCGAATACGGCAGAGGGTAACAAAACAAATAGCAAGAGATCAAACTTTAGATAAACAGATGGGACCAAATTTATCTGCAGAGGGATGATGGGAAGAATAAGAAGGTTTATGTAATAGAGGAAGGATGCACAGATTTAACTTTACATGACCTTCAAAACCTAATTCATTCCGTTATAGATGATACTGAGTAACAATGAGGAGTTTAATAAAAACAGTGGTTTCACAAAAATTTGTGATCTTGACCTTTGGTTGCGTTAGTTTGAAAACCTAACCAGTTCATCTGTAGTTGGTACTGAATAACTGTTGGTACTTTTGAGCTTTCTCCGCAGGGTGGCTGGGCTCTCACTCAGAGATCGGGTGAGGAGCTCTGCCATCCGGGAGGAGCTTGGTGTCAAGCTGCTCCTCTTCCAGGTTGAGAGGAGCCAGATAGGGTGGTTTGGGCATCTGGTCAGGATGCCCCCCGAACGCCTCGATGGCGAGGTGTTTCGGGCACGTCCCACCGGGGGGAAACTAAGGGTCAGACCCCGGACCTGCTTGAGAGACTATGTCTCACAGCTGGCCGGGGAACGACCTGGGATCCTTCCGGGTGAGCTGGAGGATGCAGCCGGGGTTAGAGAGGCCTGGGCTGCCCATTTGAGGCTGTTGCCCCCGCAACCCGACCCCGGAACAAGCGGAAGATAACGGAACGAACGGAACTTTTGATATCATAAAAGTGTTATGAAAGCACAGACAGGCCGAGTACACAGCTCACTATCTGTGAGGTGGTACTTTTCTTTGAGTCTACTGCAGCCTCAGTCAGTCACCTTCTTTACCATTCATCACTTACATGGTCGTGCGAGGTGCTGGACCCATCCCGGCTAGTTCGAGATGAGGAGCAGGGTTCACCCGAACATGTCGCCAGCTGTCGCGGGGTCACGCACATACAACCAAACACACTCATTCCTAGGGGTAATCATGTAGTGGCCAATCAACCTCGCACGCGTGTTTTTTGGAGGGTGGGAGGAAACCGGAGTACTTGGAGAAAACCCACGCATACACAGGGAGAACATGCAAACTCTACACAAAAAAACAGTGTTTCAAGCCTCGACCCCACCCTCATCCCCACGACCTTCTTGCTGTGAGGCTACCGTGCTGCCTACTGCAACCTATTCTCCAAAAAAATAGACAATGATAATGATTGACTTAATCTGTATTAACGTTGTTAAAAAGAGTTTTCTTCATATTTTTAAATCAAAGGAATGAAAAAATTATATGTTTTTATCGCAATGCTGTTTCATAAATTAATATTTGTGACTAATACACTTCCATCATAAAAAAAAAAATACTAACATACATAAAAATCTCATTCTAAATAAATTATTGGCTGCATCAAAACTCTCCTAACATCATTTCCATTGTGATGTGGTGATTTGTCCTTCGGAAAGCTTTTACGTTGGTTATAAATTTGTTTGTATATTATGGGTGAACATTTACATGTGTATTAGCATTCAGCATGTTCATGTCTTCCATATCTGAATAGATGTACATTAATGTCCTGTTGTATAAATAAGAGAATGCATAAACACCAGCCATCGCTAGGATTTGACTATTTTCTCTGGAAAAAAAATCTTGCATCTTCCCTTTTTTTGTCATCTGAGTTGTGATTGGTTTGAGGCAGCAACTAATTCAGAGAATTTTAAATTCTCGTGAGTTCAAACTGAGGATCGACCAATTGAAAGTTTTTGAGGCTGATGCTGATACCAATTCAAACAATCTGACAAAGAATCTTCTTCTTCTTGTTTCGGCATTTCCTTTCAGACGGCGCCATAGCAAGTCAGTTTCTTCCGTCATTCTTCGTCATCTTCTTCGGTTTCACCAACTATCTTCATGACTTCCTTCACTGTATCCATGAACCTCCTCTTTGGTCTTCCTCTAGTCCTCTTTCCTGGTGGTTCCAAACCCAGCATCCTTCTTCTGATGTACTCTCTCTCTCTCATCTGCACATGTCCTAACCATCTCAGTCTGGTCTCTCTGACTTTAAAACCTCTAAAATGTGCTGTTCCTCTGATCCTGTCCATCCTGGTCACTCCCAGAGAGATCCTCAGCATCTTCATCTCTGCTACCTCCATCTCTGTTTCCTGTCTTTTCCTCAGTGTCACTGTCTCTAGACCAAACAGCATGACCGCTCTCATCACGGTTTTGTACACTTTTCCTTTCATTTTAGTTGAAACTCTTCTATCACACATCACACCTGATACTTTTCTCCACCCGTTCCAGCCTGCCTGCATGCGCTTCTTCACCCTTTTTCCACACTCAAAGAACGTTTTCTTTAAATTTTTGTTCAACATTCATGAAGAATGAAAAAGTTTTAAAGTTCCAGATGTCCGACTTCTTCCATACGTTCACCAAAAACAATGCTGGCAACAGACCATGCAGATCGCTGCTAGCGGCTTTCAGATGCACAGCTTTTGCAGCAGGAGATGCCATGTGCTTAGCCTCATGATGCCTAATCATGTTCAGAGAATGCACTAGAATGTTCATCATGCGGGAATTTTATTAGCATGATTGGTGAGCGTGAAATAGGTCCTAATTGCAGGTCTGCATTTGAACCCTAACGGATGTCCCATGAGGCCTTTTGGATTATCTGTGACCTGTTGAGTATCTCAGTTTCTTCAGTTGCTTCGTTTCCTCCTGAATGCTTATTGTTATGAATGTGAATTTAAGACTGTTAAAATAGATTCAACCAATGAGAAAGTTCGGTTTTATGATTGAATTAATTTTATGCGACAAAGATCTTATTTTTCTATAAACTCTAACACAAACCACTGCTCTACTTGTGGGTCTCAAAGACTCTTCTGATGGTGTCTAGGAGTGGGATGAGAGACTATCAGGTTCTTTTCTTCTGGTACCGGTTAGATAAAAGCATTCTCTCTACCTCTAAGGCTGGAAACCTTTTCGTGATAAGTCTTCTAGTTAGAGATGGTTAACCATGCTTTGCTTCTGCTGCCACGGACTCAGATGGCTAAGGAATGTCCCATGGTGCACTGGACTCTGAAACTGCTTTTGGCTTCATTTACTAGGATTTTCTTTCATCTCCTTTTTCAGCACTTCTGCCAGGATAAAAGTCTTGGAGCCTGCTGGTCCCTCTCTGCTCCTTACCAGTGGCTGCCCTCATCGAGTCGGGTTTCACTGAAGGGTTTTCTCTGTTTTTTATATTTCCACATTTTCCTCTGACTAAAAAAAATTATTAGATAATAATTTAAATAAAAGTGGCAAAATACTGTTTCTGGTTTCTAACATTTCTAATGAAATCTTGGACTTATTTTTGCAAAATTTTCTTCAAAGATTTACTGATCAGCTGGTAGGTTTTTATATCAGAGTTTGGTTTATTGCATCCAATTTGTTAGATTTAGTAGTATGCGATGCATTTCACACATAGGCTTTCGGTAGTGCTCCATCTGCATCAATCATCCCCTCAGTTAATATTTTATGAATGTAAAACCATGTTGCTATCCTGAATTATCACAAGTAAAAAAAACGTACTAATGTCACAGATGAAAAACTAGACTACAAATGTCTTAACTCGTTTTATTTATTTCCTCTTTTCTATATGAATTCTTGTCGGTTTGGTTCCTTCTTTTCAGTTTAGCTTTAGATTATTTTTCAGAAGGGATTTTAATCCACATGCTGGTTGAAAGCACACAATATCAAGAAAGATGACGGGACTTACTATGAACAAGTGAGCAAGTTTGTTCACGTGAACAAACACAAATAAACGGAAGTTTGTTCACGTGAACTTCCGTGAACAAAGACCGGAAGTTCACGGGTTTGATTCCCACTGAGTTATTGTCTAGGGTCCTTGAAGAAGACACCTAACCCCTTGTTTCTCCCACCATTAGTGCCATCATAGGTGGCAGCCTCCTGTGGTGTGATGCAGCACACAAATTTCTGGGGGAGACAGTGGCTCAGTGGTAGAGCATTCGCCAGTGGACTAGAAGTCAACCGGAAATTCACAGGTTTGATTCCCACTGAGTTCACGTCTAGAGTCCTTGGAGACGACGCCTAACCCCCGTTTCTCCCATCATATGCGCCGTCATAGCGCCAGAAATTTTCCTGGTGAGGGATGAATAAAGTAGGAAAAAGTAAAAATAAATAAACAAATAAAGATCTCATAACCTTCCAGCAGAATTCTACTGACCAAAAACTGGGATTGTTTGAAGATAAAATCCACCTTCCTTTCTACTCACCAACAAAAGGGCCCCATGTTGCTTGTATTTTGACTTCTTTAAAAAAGTATCGGTCATGACCCCCCTCTTCAACAGCCAAGAGGGAGCCATGTTTCTGAACGATCTGATTAGGATCACCTGGGGTGATTCTTCATTTCACTCACCTGTGCACCATACTATTTAAGGGGAACCATCCCTGTCTTCCTTGTCAGGTCTTACTTTCACCTCCAGCCAGGTCACCCTAGTTGCCTGACCATGTTTTGGATTTAAGTTGGACTTTTGAAACCTTAAGTTAATCATGTTTTCTTCCTTTACAGACTTTCCTGAATTATGTTAATAAACTATGCTTGAAGTCCTGCACTTGGGTCCTCTTTCCTCCATCCCTCAACGTCATGACAGAAAGACCTGACCACAACTGGACCCAGCGGACTTAAAGTCAGAAATCAGTGTACCCTGAGGGCAAAGTCCGACTCCTGCGAAAAGTCCGACTCCAAGTCAAGCCACGCCAAGCGATCTTTGACCACCCGGAGGTGGTCATTGAGGAGGGGGTACTGTCATGACCCCCCTCCCTCTTCAAAAGCCAAGAGGGAGCCATGTTTCTGAACGATCTGATTAGGATCAACTGGGGTGATTCTTTATTTCACTCACCTGTGCACCATACTATTTAAGGGGAACCATCCCTGTCTTACTTTCACCTCCAGCCAGGTCACCCTGGTTGCCTGACCATGTTTTGGATTTAAGTTGGACTTTTGAAACCTTAAGTTAATCATGTTTTCTTCCTTTACAGACTTTCCTGAATTATGTTAATAAACTATGCTTGAAGTCCTGCACTTGGGTCCTCCTCTATCCTCCATCCCTCAACGTCATGACAGTATCTTTCAAAAATGAACTTAAAAGTAAAAGTTTTTAACACCAAACTAATTGGGTCAGGTTCTTGAGTTGTTTGCTAATAAAGTTTTACATAAACAAAACAATATTTCCTTTCTTGTAGCCCACCGCTAATGCTGTTCACTAGTTTAGCTGCTACACTCTGTGACTGTCCAATCAGCAGCTCTGAAAATGGTGACAAAGAAAGCTAACGAAAATGGGCAGGTAGACCAGCTCATATCTGATTGGTTAAAGCAAAATGTTTATCATTATAAATTTAGAAATCACCAGCAGAATGAACTCCAAAGTTGTTTAGGGAAACTTGATTGACTTTAGGCAACCTGGCAACACATGCTGGCAGAAATTTGATTGGTCAAATGCTTCAATGTAAAAACAGAAGTTTCAAAATAGAAAAATCTATCAAAAAGCCTTGAAAGAAAATGAATAATTCATTTGGAAATAATAAATATTAATGACAGAAATATAATTAACATAATTTTGTGATTCAAATTGTTTTTTTAGGCAAGTGGATAAAACTTTGGATGTTTTTAAAATTCACCACTGCTTTTTCATTTTGTTCCTTCTGTCCATGCATCATGGGAGGTGTTCAGCTTTATTACTAGGAGTTTTTCCTCCCCAAGAAGAAAGCTGTAAGGACATTAATGTCGTGGCTTTGTTTAGTTTATTTTATATTTGTGCTGATTGTGTGTTTCTATTTGATAACTTTGATATCAAGCTGTAGTGATAAAGTTTAAATGTATGAATTTACGGCTTGGATCCCGTCTTTAAATTGTTTTGTTGCTGTTAACATGCTCTGTATACATTGGCACATGAGGCACATTCTATTTATGGTTTGCCGACTTTTATTATCCTGTTGAGAATTAATCTGGAACATGCTTACTCTGCATGAAGACAGGATCTCTGAGTGTGATGGAATAAAAATGACGTGCATTGTGATAAAAGTTACTAGTGTTATTTACAGCGTATTAGTATTCAACTTATCTCTGTATGTAAATACGTATCTCTACATGTGCTACGGTTTCATTTTAGTCATATTTTCTAGTTTGAGGACATCCCCAACTCTAATGTAAAATGTCAATTTTATTTGTATAACCTGATATTACATCACAGTCGTCTCAATGAGCTTCAGAGAGTTAACAGAAAAAAAAAATCCATAAATATCAGTCTTAAAAAGAACAATAATAGTGTCAAAGAGAGGTTGTTGTGCTTTTGTGAGGTAATAACTCTTATCCAGGGGCGGATCCAGGGTTTTCTAAAGGGGGCGGGGGCGTTAGGTCATAAACAAAATGAGCACCCGGGTGCTTGCCAGTATAGGGGGACCTGAGGGGCATTCTCCACAGGAAAAATGTTGAAAAATAAGTAAATAAAGTAGTAAGAACACTTTTTTTGTGAACCAAAAGGGGGCGGCTGGGCGTGGGAGGCGCACGTCCCCCTGGATCAGCCCCTGTCATCTTAGATTAACATGGTGTTTTTTTGTTTGCTCAAAAATGCAATAGTCACCGAACGCCCCCCCCCCCCCCCCCCAACTTTTCTATACAGCTATTCAGTTTCACTTCTGTTTTTGACAGATTAAACCCCGCCATGAGCTCACAGCTTAGTCCTGCCCCATGAGCGTGTGCACAACACAGATTGTAGTTTGTGTGAGGCTTTATGAGCAGAGGACTTGCACGATGCTGCAAAAAGAACAAAAGAAGAACAAAACCTGTGACCAAGAACAATCTGTTGTTCGATTAAAATTCTCATACTATGACGGGAGAGCTCATAAATTTTTCAAACATGTATGAATGAAATATAAAACCATCTCAGCTGTGTTTTTGATGAAGTAGTAACGTCAGTTAAAACTTGCTAAAAACCTCCAAAAAAGTTGGTTTTGCACAAAACCTAATGATGTGCAAACGAGCGTTGTCCTTACCTCCGATGAGCATGGTGCAGATCGAGAAGATCTTCTCTGAGTCAGTGTTGGCCGACACATTTCCGAAGCCTACGCTGGTCAGGCTGCTCAGGGCAAAGTACAAGGACGTCACGTAGCTGCTTCTCATGGACGGGCCACCACCCAGGACTCCTGAACTTCCTGTTCCTGATGCCACCGCACCACCTGAGACGTTCCCGTAATCCTGGCTGGAATTCCACGTTCCTCTGCCTGTGACCTCTGTCCCAGTGACGTTCCACTGACTGCTGTTGGCTGGGAGGCTGCTGACCGTGATGGGGATCTGGGTTGTAAAGGAGGACAGGAAGTAAGGGGTTCCCAGCCGCTTCGCCAGCTCATGGAGCCAACCTAAAAGAGAAGGAGTAGAAGTTAAATATGTGTGTAGAGGACACATTTCTGTTTTCTTGGGGTTCACAACAGTATTGTTAACACACATTGATTCATAAAACAACATAGACTAGCGTCATGATTGATATTTCTTTCTTTTATCCACTATGGTAATCCTCAAAGATCCATTCTGGGATTTTTCTTTTTAGTCTGCTCATGTTTCCCTTAAAATACCTAGAAGAACAATGGATTCATGTTTGACTCAATTATGGGCAAAGCCATTTGGGGGATGTTTGGGTTTTTATTTTTGTCGTCTCTTGTGTTTTTTCCCTTACCTCTGCCACCCAGGCTCCCAACCTTCCACACATGTTGGCAGTTAAAGATGATTGCTAGTTGGCTTATTAAGGTCTGGTGCCAAGCTGAGAGAGGACCTGTTTGCAGCACTCCCAAAGAAGCTTTTCAATTGTTAAGATTGATTGTAAATAAATAGTTTATTTCTTCAACGCCCCGGGGATGAATCATGACATCCGTCTGCGTATCGGCCTAAACCTAGACCATACGAGTTGTAACAGACTTCGACTGTGAATCTGGAAGAGTTTACAGACTACTCACTTTAGGTTTCCATATATACTGTAAAAAGGTTTGTTCTCACGGCCATCGTGAATACGTATATGGTCCAAAAAAGTATATTTCTTTACAGTACAATGCTATCGTCTGTGGTTGACAAATAACACTGATAAAAGAAATGTGTCCTGAGAATTTCTTTATCTTTATAGTAAAATAAGACGTCCAAGCTGCTGTGTCTGGCAACTTATTATCTCCGATGATCACAATATTGTGCAGAAACCTTGTAACAAAAGAAATGATCACCAGTAAAACTAAAAGTAATGTAAGTTTGACACAAAAAATATTCTTTCACAATTTTTTTTACATTAAAGATAAATCTAATTGCATCTAGATGAACATGGTTTTGGTTGAGGCTTAGAACACTGGCCTTTCTGTGTGGAGTTTACATGTTCTCCCCGTGTATGCATGGGTGTTCTCCGGGTACTCCGGTTTCCTCCAACGCTCCACAAACACTCGTGGTAGGTTGATTGGCCACTACTTGATTGTCCCTCGGAATATGTGTGTGTGTGTGTTTGTATGTGGGTGGCTCCGTGACAGACTGGCAACGTATTCGGGATGTACCCTGTCCCTGGCCTTGAGTCAGCCAGGATGGGCTCCGCCACACCCTCGTACCCCGCAACTCCGTAAGGAATAGATGGTTAAGAAGGTGACTAAATGACCGACTGAACACGGTCCCTTTTGCCTGCTCAGAAATAAAGATTTACATTAAGTTTTTAAAAATACATTTATTCAGTTTCACATTTGTTTTTCACACTGTGAATCCCCCCTCCCACCTACTCCGACTCTCTGCTTAGTCCTGCACCAAAGCCATATGCTCGAGACACCGTAGTGGATTGAGTTATCAAAACTAGTCCGGATTTTGTTATATTCTTAATTTGGTTCATACAGTATATGTAAAAATGGCACTTCCTTTGAAGAGGTGAGACCAAGCCTGAGTAGAAGACATGCACTATGACCCTCCTGGCTTCAGTTAGAATGTGGTGGTGGAGAAAAAAATCAATGGCCAAGAACAAGAACAACTTGGCGTTTGAATAGTACCTGAATACTTGATGGAAGAGCTTGTAAATGACTCAAACATGCGTAGTTAAAAAAATACTTCATAAATATTTTTGATAATGTTGGAATCTGGTCGAAACTTCCAAAAGTGAGATTTTGCAAAAAAACCTAGTGATCAATTCTTTCTTGTGGATTTGAGAACACATACAGAATAAAGCTCTCGCTACAATTAGACAGCCAGATTTGCCCCGAGCGATCTGGATAGTGATGAACACCACAGAGCTCCTGCTGAGAAGGACCAGTTAGTGTGTGTGTGTGTGTGTGTGTGTGTGTGTGTGATGATGAGCAGCATCTGCTGGGTGCTGAAGCAGAAACCTGGATTTCTATGGAATAAATAGTCACGTAATGAAAATGTGTTGTTCTAATAAAGTTTGTAATGATCTTGTTTTACACTCTGCAAGCAGAGGCACGCTTGTTTGTTTCCACACAGTTGCTTGGCATATTTTCTTGATCAATGAAACAAAAAAAAAAAAACTTATTTGGAGCTTGTTGTTACCGTCTGAAGAGCTCATCTCATTTTTCAAATGTTGTATTTTAGATTAAATTGTGGGACAAATTCCAAGAAATGGAAGAATTTATTTGCTGGTACGATGGTGTCCGTTTTATTTCAAACTGATTGACTCGACCAATACTTTTTATGTATGAAGAACTTTTCTTAAGGCTGGACGGTGGTGCAGTGGCTGGCGAAGTGGCCTCACAACAAGAAGGTTGGAGTTCAAGTCCTGGAAAGGTGGGCAAGACTTGAATCACTGGTATTTCTGTGTGGAGTTTGCATGTTCTCTATGTGTATGGTAATCAAGTTTCCTCCAACCCTCCTGAACTGTTAATTGGCTGCTATAAAATTGCCCCCCAGGAGAAGTGTTGTTTGGATGGTTGTCTGTGAGTGTTGTCCTGCAACAAACTGGCGACCTGTTCAGGGTGCATCCTGCCTCTCGCCTGAAATCAACCGGGACCAGCCCCTTTGGCGATGCCATCAAGGATAAGCTGTTTAGAATATGAATGAACGATTCTTGTGTTGTACCTGTTTTATCCTGCCACAATTCTGGGTTTTCATGGAGGATTTTTCTTGCTTGCAGGACTTTGCAAGTTATTGTTGAATTTCGCGAAGCAAACAAATAATTTCTTCTTCTTCTTTCGGTATTTTCCTTCATGGGTCGCCACAGCAAGTCAGTTTCTTCCATCTAACCCAGGCCGCGGGCCACATGCGGCCCATTAAACATTTTAATCCAGCCCGAAAAAAATTAAATAAATAAACCATGTTAATGCTTTATTTCCCTGCAATTCTGATGTTTCGTCACAAGATGGCGCACTCTAGATATATTGGCTATGTTGTAAAATCAGCAACACTGCTCCCTTTAAAATGTGTGTGTTTCCACGATGTGCACGTTGATAAAATAGATTGTCAGGAGATTTCAAACCTACATTTTAAACCTACCGCGCTAGATGCATGTTTTTTTCAAGCACTAGGATGCTTGATTTTAACATTAGCGTGCTAGATTACGTGCGTGTAGTGGCCCCAATGGCTTTCCATATCTAGCGCTTGCCATCCCTCTGCTCCTGCTCTGGCCCCTTGGTCAAATGTTAGAAACCAATGTGGCCCGCGAATCAAAAAGTTTGCCCACCCCTCCTCTAACCCTATCTGCTGCATCCTCTTCGGTCACGCCAACTATCTTACGCAAACGAATAACTCCTTAAAAACTTGAAGAGTTTGGTGATTATTTAATCTTTGTGACTTTGGTGTAGATTTAGTTTCTATCTGATGTCAAACTGACCACCCAGACATCTCATGAGGACAGAGTTGGTTTATTCCTTTTAGCCCTGGGGCCAGGCTTTAGTATTCAGACCCTCATCTTCAGAACTCCCACATCTCCACTGACCTGCACTGAGTTACAGAAACAACTATTTCTCTGATTTTCTGACCTAATAATTCTGTCTGTTTGATTCTTGTCTTAAAAGCTGTGACCATTCCTCCAACTACGTCCATGCTTTGTTTTTTCCTCCCTCAGATAGAACTCACCTCCACCATCATGTCATCTTACTGTCCTGTCTTGTTTTCTGTCCGGCTGCTAAGATGTCTGATTCCAGTCTGTGTGTTTATCTAATTATGGACTTCATAACGTCCCACTAAAAACCAAAAAAATTCAGAGGAGTAAAAATCCAGAAGCAGGTTCTTCCAGTCTGAGGGCGAACGCTCTACCTCTGAACCGCCTCCCCCGATGCCTGAACATGATCCCTGGTCCCTGTTCTTTCAGTGGTGTTGATCTGACCTCTGATTTAGCTGCTGTTCATAACTCTGATCTGTGATTTGATCAGAATGAATTTACCTCCATACATATAAAGCTGCTTCTCCTCCAGGCCGAGAGGAGCCAGATGGAGTGGTTTGGGCATCTGGTCAGGCTGCCCCCCGAGCGTCTCGCTGGTGAAGTGTTTCAGGAGGAGACCCAGAGGCAGACCCTGGACCCACTGGAGAAACTATGTCTCACAGCTGGCCAGGGAAGGACTCGGGATCCTTCGGGTCAGCTGGAGGATGCAGCTGGGATAAGAGAAGCCTGGGTTTCTCGTCTGAGGCTGTTGCCTCCGCGACCCGGCCCCGAATAAGCGGAAGACAGAACGGAACGTATAAAGTCTTGCTGAAGGGGTTCTCATGACTTTCTAGGGTTTCTTTTTTTGCAGGATTTAAATGGTAAGTATTAGAACTTATTGTAGAACGAACTAATAGACTGGAAGTTGTTTTGTTCCTCTTGTTCCAGCTCTGGATTCCTCTCTGTACGTTTCTGCCTGGTGGTCCCACAGCCAGGAAGATTTATTAGTTTAAACCACTGGGATCTTTTGTTCAGACACAATTAAATCATTTAAATTAACACTATTAAAACTCCTGCAGCCCCCCCTCTCCCAGCCCCCCCAATCCTTCTTCAGTTTTAACTTTCATCAAAGTTTCTTTCTTTCCAAAATCTACCGTGTCAATAAAACATGGATTTGTTCCTGCTGCTAAACAAGGTCCAAATTATTTCACATAACAAAGGAATAGGAAATAAATCAGCTTCTGCCACAAACAGAGAAAAACCAGAAACCCACGGGTCAGCGGACTACAACCTATTACTGAGACATAAATTATTCAACGGTTTTTGTGGTGAAATAAAATGTTTCCAGCAGAGTAAAAACAAACAAAAAAAAATGTCAAGAAATCTACCAATAGGCTCATAAAAAATGTAAAAAAAACACAATGTCAAAGCAGGAGGAGGGACGCTCCGTTCTGCACATGTTAATAAATTATTTGTAGAGACGTGGATGAAAGCTTCGATAAAAAGAAACAAAAACTTATTTTAAAAAGAAACTGATTTATTCCGATCTTTGCTTCCCGTTTAAATGTGAGACTGGGATGTTTATGTTTGCCGAATTGATGCACGCCAGGGTAATTATTGTACGAGTAGACCCTCATTCATCATAGAAACGGCTGAAAGTTGTCTTCTGGACCGTGTGTTTTCTGATCGAGATGTTTAGACTTCTCGATCGACCTCGACGTCCATCCAGAAATCATTATCAACCGATTTAAAAAGACCCTCTACTAATCTAATATTAGATGGAGGAGATTTTTATAGACTGCTGACCATTACTCAGTACCAACTATAGATGAACTGACTAGGTTTTCAGAGTATTTTAACCAAACTTTTAGATCACAAAAGTCGAGGTCACAAATTCTTGTGAACAAGAAATCTGCCAAATCACTGACAAATTTTTATGAAACTGCCCACAGTTAGTCAATACCTACAATCAATCAAGCTAACGAATCACCTCTAAGTTATTTTATCGATCTATTAATTCCAAATCCTTTGAACGCTATTATGAAAATCAGCACTAACTCTACCTCCTGACCTTTTTTTTTTTAATTAATAGAATGAAGGCACGTAAAATTTTTAAATATAATAATAAAGTATTACTATTATCGGTGCGGCATCAACAATAAGTAGGACGCTGTATCGATCCATCGTGGTAAAGAAATAGCTGAGCCGAAAAGCAAAGCTCTCGAATTACAAGTCAATCTATGTTCCCACCCTCACCATAGTAACCAGCTGTGGGTGGTGACCGAAAGAATGAGATCGCGGACACAAGCGGTCGAAATGAGCTTCCTTCGCAGGGTGGCTGGGCTCTCACTCAGAGATCGGGTGAGGAGCTCTGCCATCCAGAAGGAGCTCGGTGTTGAGCCGCTCCCCCTCTGGGACGAGAGGAGCCAGACGGGGTGGTTCAGGCATTTGGTCAGGATGCCTCCCGAGCGCTTCGCTGGTGGGTGTTTTAAGCACGTCCCATCGGGAGGAGACCAAGAGGCAGACCCCGGACCCGCTGGAGAGACTATGTCTCAGATTTGGCCGGGTAACAACTCGGGATCCTTCTGGGTGAGCTGGAGGATGCAGCCAGGGTGAGAGAAGCCCTGGCTTCCCGTCTGAGGCTGTTGCCCCCACGACCCAGCCCAGGATAAGCAAAAGACGACGGAACGGAAAAGTATTAAAAATCTGTTTCTACTTTGTTTTAACATAAAGCTCAACATTTATTATTATTGCAGTCTGACAGACCAATCTGTGCATCTGTGCAGACTGGTGAGCTGTACAAGGTGTACCCTGCCTCTTGGCTGGAGAGGTCTAAACTCAGAAACATAGAAAAAGAATCAATGCATAGTTTAGATTATGAGCTCTAAGATGAACATAAGCAACATAAAACATAAAAATTACACACAGTAAACACACACACAGATAAATCTGGTTAACATTCTGCACAGAAAGCGGTGCTTCTGAACGCAGCATGCTGCACCTCCATCCTTCCCTCCAGCTTAGTAAAACTGACTTATTTGTAGTGACTGCAGCTTATTGTGAAGCTGGAGCAAAACCTCCAGATCTTTAAATAATTCACATCTCTGCAGCACTCAGAGCATCCAAATGACTGACAAGCAGAATGTTCAATGTCCAGTTCCTTCGTGCTCGTATCAGAGCAACGTTGTGCACCACTGTGTGTGTCACAGAAAGGTCAGACTGGGGTTTGTCGTCCCTTGTCTTCCTGACTAGTTAATCTGACCGCTGCACTGCTTGTTCTGTCATTTCCTGAAAACAATTGGCCAATGCAAATAACAGATGAGAGATAATCAGTATTGATAAGGATCGAAATGAAGAAAAGAGATTGCTTTTATGAGTCTGAATTTTCTGCCCCATCATCAGCAGAGTGGAAGACTCGCTCATCCTCAGTGTTCCCTCGCTCCTCATGTCTGCGGTGATTTGCTCCGAGTAAAAAGAGAAACAAAGAAAAGTTGAGCTTCGCCTCGGGTTATAGTCAAAAAGATTAAAGTTTGCTTCCGTCGCCCTTGGAAAGTGGCTGTCTGTGTGTCCCTACACGTTTATTAGAGATGCCTGCAGGATCCGAGATCGTCCACCGAGAGATGCTAGTGGAAGATCAACAAAGCTTTTAAGCTCTTATTTGCCTCACTAGGTGTTTTTCCGATAATTGGAAGTTAGTAAAGGTTTAAAATGGCGTCATATAAAAAGGTTTTATTTCAATCAGACATAAATAATCTGTAGGAGAGCTTCTCTGTTTTTACATTCGATCCCCTGAGGACACGGTTATTTGCTGTTTCATGCTCAATGAGACACAAACAGACAATAAAAAACTTGCACAGGACACTAAACATCCTCCACTCGGAGGAAATGGACCATAAAGCTTCTAGAGGGAAGATTTTTCCACCACTTACAACCCACAGGCAACATTCGAAGCTGATTAGAGATTAATTTACTGTAAAATGATGGAAATATTCCAGTGATTCGTCACATCTCATAGAGGAGGATGGCTGTATGACCAGATTATTGTACTGAGATCAGAGATACACACCCACACCAACAGGCCATAATGTATCAAAGTCGCATTCAGCAAAATTTTTTGGGTGGATCCCCAAAATGATGGGCTCATCTTGATTTGTAAAATTATGTTACCGTCTGATGTGTCCAAGTTGCTGCACCAAATCAAGATGTCCTGTGCATTTACATAAATGAGCAAATAGACTTTATTCATTCCCGAATGGTAATTTGAGTGCTGCAGTGCAAACACCTCAATGCCCCCTCGCTGTTATCCATCGGTGTTCCAGTTTGGCTGCACTGTCTCCAACCTGGCAACCCAAAACCTTTAGTCTGGAATGGGTCGAAAAGCAAGGCCGCAGTGAAGAACACCAAACTGGCCTCTCTGTATTTTACTAGTTCCAAGTGAGTGCCTCCAGTTCCTCAAGCGAGCAACCGCTTTCCATGGAAACCACAAAAGCACCTCCTCTAGACAGTCTCCTTCTCCACACCTCCTCCAGATCGTCTCTTTCTCCTCAGCTCCCTCAAGGCCGGACCAACTCCTCCAGTCCCACACAGACGTGCCTCATACTGTCTGCAGCTATGAGGCATCATCATGTCAACAATGATTAGCTTGATAATTTTCTTTTATTATAGATGATGATGAAATAAACAGTAGGGTGTGATTTAACAGACTTATCAAACACAAACATGTTTATAGTTGGTTTTCTTATCAATTTTATTTAAACTGTATTGAGTTTTTCTTTTTACTGTAAATGCATTTTTTTTAAATGATTGTTAGTGTTTTATATATTTTGTTCAGCACTTTATGATTTTATCTGTGAAAAGCACTCGATAAATAAACCTTACTCACTCACTATGAATCTAGACATCTTCATAAAGCAGTGGCTATAGCAGGGAGGGATTCTTCTTCTTCTTTCAGCATTTCCCTTCAGGGGGCGCCACAGCAAGCCGGTTTCCTCCATCTAACCCTATCTGCTGCATCCTCTTCAGTCACACCAACTATCTTCATGTCCTCTTTCACTGTATCCATGAACCTCCTCTTTGGTCTTCCTCTAGACCTCTTTCCTGGTGGTTCCAAACCAAGCATCCAGCTTCCGATGTACTCTCTCTCTCCTCTCTCTTTATCTCCAAAACCTATCACATGTGCTGTTCCTCTGATCCTGTCCATCCTGGTCACTCCCAGGGAAATCCCCAGCATCTTCACCTCTGCTACCTCCATATCTGTTTCCTGTCTTTTCTTCAGTGCCACTGTCTCTGGACCAATCAGCATGGCTGGTCTCACCACAATTTTGTACACTTTTCATTTCATTTTAACTGAAACTCTTCTATCACACATCACACCTGATACTTTCCTCCACCCGTTCCAGCCTGCCTGCACACGCTTCTTCACCTCTTTTCCACACTCTCCATTGCTCTGGACTGTTGATCCTAGATACTTAAAATCTTCCACCTTCTTTATCTCTTCTCCCTGTAACCTCACTTTTCCATTTGGATCCCTCTCATTCACACACATATACTCTGTTTTACTCTGACTAATCTTCATTCCTCTTCTTTCTAGTGCAAACCTCCATCTCTCCAGCTTTTCCTCCACCTCTTCCCTCCTCTCACTACAGATCGGACAGGAAGGGAAAGACACCTGAAACTTTTCAACAAGTAAAAAATAAATTAAGCTGGACCTATTCACCATTTGCAGGAGCTCTGAAGATAAAACCTGCAGAATAAGAGTTTAGTCATTGCTTCTGCTTCTACACAGGACGAACAATTTCTGCCTCAAAACAACAAATATCCTGGAGCGTTTAGCTTCATAAAGCTGTCAACAATGAGCGGAAACCAGACTGTGATCAGTTCTAATCCCTTCTGCACATTCCGTTATGTAAGCCTGGTCACAAACAGTAATTCAACCCTCAGTTATTGTGCTTAATTTATTTCTATGTCTTTTCTTGTTCTCTGCATTTTGCATTGATTGCCCATTCTCTCTTTTCTTTCCCACGCTGTCAAACCTGCTTTCTTTATGTCACTGTGATTGCTTTCTTCCCTCCATCGCTATCGTGTCATTCTGGCTTTTACTTATCTTTTCTTATCTTTGTCTTCTCCTGCTGAGCTTCCTCTGAGCTCTCCTCCATAGTACAGACTTCAGGCTTCGTACCAAACATGATGCAGAGATGCCAAGTTTTTGGCTTCACAAAAAGGGAGATTTTGAGGCGGGGCCAAAAGGAGGAGGAGCTATGACATAACATGACGTCACGTCCGCCAATGGGCAACACTCACCAAGACAGTTGGTGTAAAACAAACCGTTTAAAACATGAGAAAGCAACTGGAAAATTGTGCGTCTTACCTGTGTTACCACCTAGCGTTATGTATCAGTACAAAGCGAAATTACCACCAGGAATACACCCCTGTACTGCTTGGTCACGCTTTTTTTTGCGGCTCACGCACATAACCTGTCACATGACCAAAGTTCCAGGATGTCTGACTTCTTCGATACGTTCACCAAAAACAATATTGGCAGTAGACCATGCAGATTGCTATTAGCGGCTTTCAGATGCACGGCTGCCGCAGCAGGAGATGCCACGTGCTTAGCCTAATTATAGGTATTCATGTTCATGGAATGCACATGTTCATGTTCATGTTCATGGAGTGTACATCATGTGGGAGTTTTATTAGCCTTGGCCAGTGAGCATGACATAGGTTCTAATTGTGGGTGTATCCCGCCCAATGCGGTGTCCCAATATTTTGGGTTGTCCACATTGACAAGTAAATACAGTTTATTCTTAAAATTAGTTTAAAAAAAAAAAAAACGCCCAACTTTCCTCGTTCCAGCTCGTTCCAGCCATTCTGTACATGCTTCTTCACCTCTTTTCTGCACAGTACTGTATTTGTCGAGATCTCTTCTTTCTGACCTCACTTCATTTGGGCTTCCTCTTATTTACGCATGTACTCTGTCTAACTGCAGCTAACCTTCATCCCTCTCTTTTCCAGGGCAAATAAGTTTTTCTCCACCTGTTTTCTGCTTTTAACAACAAACCACAATGTCATCAACAAACGTCACGGTCTAGAGAGATCACGGTTACATCACGTCACAGAACAATATTGCAACAACACATCATCAGTAGGGTAAAACTAACCTCACAACGTCATCTAGCAACACACCTACTTTCTCTTTGAACGCCTCTATCATACCTACAGCACACATCACCCCTGTTGTACAGTCCTCATACATGTGCCACACTGCACTAACAAAGTCTCAGATATATGAAGACCCAATGCAGTTCCCTCTGACCTACGTTGTACTTCCATAACAGCATCCTCAAAGCCAATACCGCATACGGAGTACTGTTTCTTTGAGGGGTTGGAAGGGTAAGTCCCACAGAATTTGCAGATCTTCAAGCAGTTATGAAAGTATGTCTTGTTCTCAAGCAATAGCGATGTCCACCAAGGAGCTTATGCAATAGGAAGCATGTAAGTGAGTGTGAACAAGATAACTCAAAAAAATATGGGTTTATGAAATTTTTAGAGTATAGGCACAAAGGAAAGATAACACAGTGATTAAATTCTGTGGATGATCCGGGTCACCATTTGGGTTTGAGTAGTGTTTTAAAGGTTCAGTTTAATGTCTAAAGTCTTGCCAGACGCTGGCACTTTAAGAGGCGGAGCAGAGGATATTGGAACACTGGTCTCTATGGAAACCATAGGATGTTTTATGTTCCTACTGGATCTGTGGGTTTGATCCTTTCCCCTGATTCGCTGGCAGGAAAAAGAAAAATTTTTTTCTGCAGACTTTGATGGATGTCTGCGCCCTTTGAATGCTTTTCTAGTTACATAGTTCAATCAGTTGGAAACACTGAGTATATAAACACCACAGCAAAATCAGCAAAATGTGAATAAAAAGCTTTGCACTGACCGATATCCCAGGAGCCGGGGCTTTCAATCTCCCTGCGACCAATGAAGTACCAGACGCAGGCCATCCAGTGGGCGAGCAGGGCGAACATCGACATGAGGAGGGTCAGGACCACAGCGCTGTACTGTGAGTAACGCTCCAGCTTCTGCAGTAGTCTCAGTAACCGAAGTAACCGAACCGTCTTCAGCAGATGGACCCCAAAGTACTGAAGAGAAACATGCAGACCGATGTCAGGAAACGACCTTTGAAGGGTTGAAGTCTATTTCACAAATCTGATCATTTTTAGAAGCTTTATCACAACTTACAAACAATTTAAGCATGGAAAGTTTTTTTATTGATGAACCAATATTGTCTTTACTCATTTAGAATGACAAAGCAGTTTTAAATGAGACCATTTGGTAGTAAATGGTGGCTTAAATTTGCACAAATATTAAATTACCTTTAAAACTCAGAAAATTGGACAACAGAAGTGTTGGAACTAAATAAATTTAAAGCAGATGAACATAGAGGAGCGTGCTGATCACACACAGCAGGAAACTCACCACACTGACGTTGAAAGCATACAGCAGGTCAAAGGGTAGGGCAGCAATGAGGTCGACAAAGAGCCAGGTTGTGACGTAGTGAACACAGATGGAGCGGGCGTCGTATACCACCTGACCGGACGTGCTCACAAATGTTGTTCGAAAGTTTAACAAAATGTCTGCAGAGCATAAAAAATTCAAAACAATGTCATGTCATTGGACTTTACATTAAAGTTTACAGTTTCATGTAAAAAAACCCCCTCAGTTTTCCATTTAATTCTATGTTTGGACGAGAAGTTAAAAAAAATGAATGAATGATCTTTTAATAAATAAATAAAAACCAACCAAACAAACAAAATGCACCAAAACTAATGGAACAAAAATAAGTTGATGCTGAGACATCACACTATCTCATGAACTGGACTAATATTGATCGATTGAGACTATGTTTGTCATGATCCCCGTCCCCTACCACCAGAGGGAACCATGGACCTTCCCTCATCACCCTGATTAGGGACACCTGAGGGTGAATAGTCTGATGACACACATCTCTGAATCCTGGTGCCTATTCATAGGCTATCACTCCAGAAGCCTTTGTCGGGTCATCGTCATCACCACCATCACCATCTCTTCCAGCCAGGACTCTGATGCAGAGTTCCCTTCCTGAACTTTGCATCAGAGTTCAAAGATGCAGACCATAAGTTACATCTTTGAACTCTGGTATGTTATTTGAACTTTTGACACTGAGTTAATCCTGTTCCCTTTTCCTTACAGCTTTACTGGACTTTTGGTTAATAAATTCTGTTTTGTTGTTCTGCATTTGGGTCGTCCTCCTCCTTCCACACGCCACATTTTGACAAAGTGATAACTGGGTTGAAGGTTGTTAAACAGACAGACCAAGTGGGCAAAAACACAACCAAACTTATTGAAAAATTACTGAAGTACATTTTTACTTAGATTTCAGATGAAGAAACTCGTACAATGAAGCTTGAAATTAACATTTAAAAGTCTAATTAATCCCATTGTTCGATTTGTGTAAACTTGGGGAGAAAGAATACGATCCTAAAAAATGATTGTAAACATATTAAGAAATGATGAAGTATGTTTTGGAATTTTAAAAACCTAAATAAGTGCGTTAAACAGAGAACAAATTTAATTTTTTTCTTTTAAGCTGTAAAAGCAGAGCTGAAACAAAAGTGAGTCCTTTGATTTACCAGATGATCTGTGTTCCTACCCTCACCTACGGTCACCAGCTGTGGGTCGCGGCCAAAAGAACGAGATCCTGAATACAAGCGGTCAAAATGAGCTGAGTCTGTACCCCAGAGATAGATTAACGAAATAAACTCCACATAGAGCCGTTGCACTCCCAAGTTGAGAGAAACCTATTTTTCTGCATATTTTGATATAAATTTGACATAAATACTTTAACGTTTATTCCACATCAATAAGCCCATCATATGAAGATTGATTGGTAACTCCAAGGGAAAGTTTGGAAAGTTTTAATGATGTTTGACGTTAAACTAAATAAACTAAACTTTTTGATGGCCGCAATGTGTTGTGGGGGAGGGGGGCAGCATGGTGGTGCGATGATTAGCACAGTGCCCTCACAGCAGGAAGATCGGAGTTGAAGTCTCGGGTGGGTCGAGGATTGGAACACTGCCTTATCTATGATGAATTATCATTTTCTCCCCATGTATGTGTGGGTTTTCTCTAGGTCAGGGGTGTCCAAAGCCGGTCCTTGAGGACCAGTGTCCTGATGGTTTTCCACACGTTCCTGGTTCAATATAGCTGATGCACAGAAAGTGAAATCAACAGCCAATAAAATTTGGCGCAATGACTCAATTAAATAGATCAGGTGTGAAGATGCAAGAACATATGGAAAATCTTCAGGACACCGTTCCTTGATGACTGGATTTGGACACTCCTGCTCTAGGTACTCCCGTTTCCTCCCACCCTCCAAAGACATGCATGTTAGGTTAATGGGCTAGTACGTATGTGTTGACCCGCAACAGACTGGCGACCTGTTTAGGGTGTACTCTGTCTCTAGCCTTAAATCAGCCAAGATAGGCTCTGGCACTCCCATGACCACATCAGGGAAAAGCGGCTCAGAAGACAAAACAAAATATCTAGTGCAGTGATTCTTAACCTTGTTGGAGGCGCTGAACCCCACCAGTTTCATCTGCTCATTCCCCGAACTCTTCTTTAGTTGCGTCACAAATGCTAACCCAACATCACTGACGCACACCGCTGGTCAGACGGAGGGTTATTAAAGAAGGTGTTGTTAAACCCGACTGAGAAGGAGGTCTCACTCTGCTGCTTATCCAGCACTCTCAAAGTGGACCGGTAGAGAATCTCACTCAGACACATATATAGCCCTCTCTACGCGGTCTGATATGGAGGTCTCACTCTGCTGCTTATCCAGCCCTCTCTACGCGGTCTGATCGGGAGGTCTCACTCTGCTGCTAATCCAGCCCTCTCTACGCGGTCTGATATGGAGGTCTCACTCTGCTGCTTATCCAGCCCTCTCTACGCAGTCTAATATGGAGGTCTCACTCTGCTGCTTATCCAGCCCTCTCTACGCAGTCTAATATGGAGGTCTCACTCTGCTGCTAATGCAGCCCTCTCTAAGCGGTCTGATCGGGAGGTCTCACTCTGCTGCTTATCCAGCCCTCTCTACGCAGTCTAATATGGAGGTCTCACTCTGCTGCTAATCCAGCCCTCTCTACGCGGTCTGATAGGGAGGTCTCACTCTGCTGCTTATCCAGCCCTCTCTAAGCGGTCTGATATGGAGGTCTCACTCTGCTGCTTGTCCAGGCCTCTCTACGCAGTCTAATATGGAGGTCTCACTCTGCTGCTTATCCAGGCCTCTCTACGCGGTCTGATAAGGAGGTCTCACTCTGCTGCATAAACCAGCGACCTCAAAGTGGACCAGTAGGAAATCCCAGAGCAGGAAGCTTTCAATAACTGTGCCCACTAACTGCAGACTAGACTGAGGGGCGAACCTCCGCGGCGGAGGCTCCACCGAACCCCTGAGACCAACTCACCGTACCCATAGGGTTTGATCGAACCCAGGTTAAGAACCACTGATCTAGTGGTTGCATCACAGTTGTCAAAGATAAAAGATAAATAATTATTAAACGTTAATTAACAGTTTAGGCCAAATATTTTGAGTTAAAAGGATTGTTTTATATTCGTCTATGACAAAGAACTTCACTTACACACTTTCATCAAAGTAATTTGTCCATTGAAGAGTGCTCATGTAGAGAATTTTCTTTGGTTAGAATGAAGCCGACAACAAAGAGGGATTTTATTTCATAGGAAATGAGTTTGTAATTAGAGATAATGATCTATTTTGAATGGCTCATATCCTTTTACTGCTACATGCATCATTGAATACTTCAACCGAACTTTTGTTGTGGCTCCCGTAGGGACGATATTTAATGTTCTATCAGCAAGTTAAACCAATCAGGAAGCAAAACATGAACGTTTTTACACACCTGATGCTTCAAAGATTCTCTTAATATCCATAGTTTATACAAAGTAGAACAAAATGTGAAATATTTGAAGGGATAATAAAAAGTTTGCAGATTAAAAAAAAAATTTTTTTAAACCAAAGCAGCTGATACAGTGTGGTAAAAAAAAACAATTAAAAAGTGAATACAATTTGGATTTATTTGTAATGTTTCTTTTTATTTATCTTGATCATTTACCATTTACGTGATGAATTAAAAAACCCAAACAAACCTGAAACTCTTCAGATGATTTTCTTAATGGGGGAAGCTGTGAAATAAACTTTACTTTCTACCATCTGTAAACGTCATTCCCAAATTAGAACACATCTGATGTGTTTTTTATATCATTCATGCACATTTGAGTCATTTGCATCCTCCGGTATTCTGTATTCAGATAAGTCAAGTTGTTCTCGGCCATAGATTTTGTTCCCTGTCCCGCCCACATTCTAATGTAAGCATCAATTATTTTTTTTTTCAGAAGCAGTGCATGCACTCTGCATTAGATCAGGGATGGTACATACAGGGACTATAATAAGAAGCACCAGTTTTATGTAAATGTACCAAATTACGCACTTTAAACTGCCTTTGCAGCTTCAAACGAGATCTATGCTGTCATAGAGTGGGAGGAATTAAGTGGGGAGCAAGAGGAAGGGGGAATTTACAGTGTCAAAAACAGAAAACGTTTTCTGATATTCTGATATGAGATAAGAATTATGACCCCACGAAAGCAACCAAGATGTTGTGATCCCTGGTCCTGCTTCAAGGAGGGTGTCTGTCTCCGTGGCAACATACTCACCACCTGCAACTGATCAGAGATCAGCAAGCTACATAAGCCACCCTACACCCCCAGCATGTGCCAGATTGTTGGTTTCCATGCAAAGCTCATCTGCCTCGGATAACCCGCCTGCTTCGAACAACCTACTCTTGCCTATTAATAAATAAATTTTGATTTTACTTTCTCATCCTGTGTTCCGCGCTTACATCTTTCAACACCTCTTCAAACACAACATTTGATTGAAACTCCCCTTATGAAGACCACAAGAAATATCGGGAAAACTATGTTAGTCACAGTCAAACCTAAAACACTATAAATTACTGTCTTGTTTTGAAAGACCTGCAACACATAAAGTCTTCAAAATTTGCAATAAAGTTTTGTGTGAGGTTGTCATTTTATGGAAGAAAGGGGATGGGGCTAGGATAGGCGGGGGAGTTTGAGAACACACCCTAAATATTTTTCTACTTTGACTTATAATTGTTGTGATGTGGTAGGAGGGGGACCCAAATGGAGGACAAAAACAGAATTTATTAACAAAAGTCAGGTAAGTTTGTAAGCCAAAGGGCACAAAATTAACTCAGTATCAAAAAGTCCAAATGGTATAACGAAGTTCAAACTTATGGTCAGGCAGCCACGAGGACCTGGCTGGTAAGGGTGACGATGACCCACCATGGAAGTCAGGGGAGACTGCCTTTAAATAGGCACCAGGATCCACAGGTGTGTGTCAGACAATCACTCTCAGGTGTCCCTAATCAGGGGGATGAGGGAAGGTCAAGGGCTCCCTCTGGTGGCCCGTGAGGGGATCATGATAGTAATCAGGCTAATCTTACCTTTTTTTTTTTCGTGCGGTAATACTTCCTTACTCATCTGCATATTTAAATGCAATTTTTTTGCTAGGTCAGTAATTTGATGTTTACTGAAAAATAGGTTATAAATAATTGTATTCAGTTTGATCATTGTTTCAGACATCAAGGCTTAACTCTGCCTTCTGTCTGCGTGCATGACACGGCGTAAATCTTTTCACAGGTAAAGTGCATCAAGTTAATAAAGCGAGCAAGCGAGTCTAGCTAGCTCCTTTTGTTATGTTCATATTATTCTTATATATTCTAATTTATGATTTAGAATTTTTTTAAAAACAACGGTGTTTTCAGTGATGTTCACATGTACTCATAAATCGATTTGTGTTATTTTTTCTAATAATATTTTATCTCACCTAAAATGAACAGGATCTCAACGAGGATGTCGCTGACACTGGGTGGACTTCGTGGAGTGCTCCCCTCATCCCGGCCTCCTACCACCGTGAAGCAGACATTGTACGGCACCGTGACAGCCACGTAGAAGGTCGCCAGAAGAATCAACCAATCCCAACCGGCCTTGAAGGTTCCGTAATGAAGCAGGATGAAGCGAGATTTCTGAATGGCTGCCACTTTGTATTCTGGGATGGGAGGCTTCTGTCCAAACATGTTCTGGTTTGAATCAGAGACAGAAGTCAGTGAATCTCTGAGGTCAGTGTTCACACCACTCTCTGACACACACACACACACACACACACACACACACACACACACACACATCTCTACTGTACAGTGATGTAAAAAACAGACCACAACACACAAGTTGAATAAAAAGGAAAGATCTCTACAAAATTTTATACATAGATTTATGTAAATGTTTATAACAAATCCTATAGTAAATATAGATTTTTTTGGATCGGTGGTGGAACATAAACACCTTCATAACCTTCTCTGCTTGCTTAAAAAAATTTTTTGAATCCCAAACGTCATTTAATAACGTAACTTTATTTCTGTCATTAAAATTTGAAAAATATCTCCAAGTGGTTTGTCATTTTTTTTTTCACGGCTTTTCAAACAGCTTCTCTGCTTCTAAATGTATTTTTTCAGATCAAAGCATCTGACCAATCACAATTCAGCCAGCTTTTGTTGCCAGGTAGACTACCGTAATTTCACGGCCATAAGGCGCACCTAAAAGTACCAAATTTTCTTCAAAATGAGCGGTGTGCCTTTTTGTGCGGTGCGCCTTGTGTGTGAGAAAAAGTGGTCCTAAAAGAAAACGCGGTGCTCGTGAGAAAAAGCGGACCTAAAAGAAAACGCCGTGCCCGCGAGGCGGACCTGAAAGAAAACACATGAGAACGTTAAAGAGTGAAGTGTGAGCGGCGTGGGAGCGATGGATGACCGAAGGAGACCACAGTTTCACGAAGGGTGGAAGGCAGCGCCGGACGAGTTACGCTACAGTTTGCCAATGGATTGTAGATGCTTGGACTAACGTGTCTGCTGGTACTGTTATCCGAGCTTTCGCAAAAGCTGGTATCCTTTCTGAGGAGCCGCACAGTACAGACAGTGACTTTGACAGCGAGGAGTGAAGTGGACCTGCTCTGTTGGATTTTGCGCAGCTGTTCGATTCCGAAACAGAGGATGAGGACTTTGACGGATTTGAATAAAGACTATTACCGGTAATGTGCTTGTTTAGTATCGTTACTACTTAAATAAAGCACAACCAAACTCAGTTTTGCTCCCGATCTATTTTTTAATACGCACATTTGCATGCTTGCGTGTGTGTTGTTGTAAGGCGGTGTGTGACTGAGACTGCGCCTTTTCATACGGTGCGCCTTATGTGTGTGTTAAATACAGCAACGGCGCACAAAACTGAGGCTGCGCCTTTTCGTACGGTGCGCCTAATGGTTGTGAAATTACGATAAATTGGGGGAGTTTTTCCATCTCTGATGCCAGAGATGTTTTTTTGTATTACTTTGTACATCAGAATAGTAAGATGAGTCTGACCATAAATTAGTTATTAAGATGCCAACTCTGCAGATGGAGCGTTACTTGAGGTATGATATGCAAGGCTCATCGCTGGTCTGTATAAATATTTATACAATATGGAGTTTGATAACCTTTTTATTTTTTTGTGAAATACTTTTTGAAAAACTTTGACATCTTTAGAAATGTTTGGAAGATTAAAAATTTACCCTGAAATACGTCCCGATCCTTCCATCAATTTTTAAAATTTAGCTTACAGCCACAGCTTGATGTGCTTTTTGCAAAAAAAATGACCTCAAGCAAATTTTCCAGACTTTCTGAAGTTCTGTCAGAGTTCTATTCTAACATCTAAGGCTGTTCTAGCCAGTAAAAATCTACATACTTACCTGGGAATCAGTGGTGGAACGTGACGAAGTAAATGTACTTCGTTACTATACTTAAGTAAAAAAAATTGTGTATCTGTACTTTACTTAAGTAAAATTTAAGACCGGTACTTTTACTTTTACTTCACTACATTTTTAGAGCAAATATCTGTACTTTTACTTCGCTACTTTTTAAAAGTGTGTTTTACATTTTTCGTTACATTTTCGTTCAGGAATTTGAAAAATACACAGGTTTTTTTTAGCGCATCGAGAAACATTTTCCGCATTCATTCAGCGCCAAAAACCTAACATCAAATCTAGTACAAATTAAAAAGAGTCAGAAGATCGTTGTTCGTTGTGTTTACTTCTAAATAAAAAGTTGAGCCATCATTACACAGAGCAGGGGCGGATCTAGAATTTTCCAAAGGGGGGTGGGGCTTTCACAAAGCCAATATATAGTGACTGGGGGGCCTCCCCCCCAAAACATTTTAAAAAATGAGTGTCATTTTCCTCCATTTTGGTGACCCATTCACTGGCCCTTCTAGGGAATAGCTTGACTTGTCCCCTTTCCTTTTATTTTATTTATTTTTTTGTGGACCAAAAGAGGCGAGAGAGGGGGGTCACACCTGAGTACTTCATCCACCACTGCTGGGAATAACTCAGGTAAAGAAATGGATTCAAACTTAAAGAATTGACTTAGAATTTCTCAAAAACTCAACACATTTATCATCAAACATTGAAAGTGTAGAAACCTCACTGTACGAGGAAATTCTTTTTTTTGGGAAAACTTTAAAACCACAAAACCCTTGATTATAAAAAATAATTGTAAAGATATTTAAATAGGTTGTAAAGATTTGACTTCATTTCTACTCTAGGTGTGGCGTTCATAAACTGAACCGATATTTAGCTCTCGAGTTGAGAAGCTGTCGATATCCTGAAAATGATGTATCTGTTTAATTACAATTTTACATCCTTTATTGATGAGCACAAAAGAATTATGAGTTCAATTTAAATGAGAGTTTTGAAAAAAATGAAGGAAGATTATAATCCATTTTTATCTTGGTTTTTACCATTTTCTCTTCTCCACAAACTCATATTTTTTAGTCAATCACATAATAGCATCTAGTGACCGTAAACCAGGCATGGGAAAACTACGGCCCGCGGGGCACATGCGGCCTGTTAAACATTTTAATCCGGCCCACCGATCTTGAAAAAATTAAACAAATAAACCTTGTTAGTGTTTTATTTCCCCTGCAATTTAGATGTTTTCTCACTAGATGGCGCACTCCATGATATGGGAAGCCCTCAAGCCCAGTACACGCACGTAAACAAGCGTGTTAGATGTTAAAACAAGCAAAATGTTACATCAAGGGCTTGCATTTCAAACCTAGCGCCGCTAAATGTATGTTTTTTAAGCGCTATCGCACTAGATTTCAGACCTAGCGCCGCTAGATTTTAAATTTATCACTCTTGGTGTAACATGTAGCGCGCTTGTTTAAAATCTTGCTCGCCATTCTATCGGTTCAATCTAGCCGGCGAAACAAAAAGTTTGCCCACCCTCCCTGTCAGTGGTGGAACGTAACAAAGTAAATGTACATCGTTGCTGTACTTAAATAAAAAAATTGTGTATCTGTACTTTACTTAAGTAAAATTTGTGACCTGTACTTTTTACTTTACTACATTTTTAGAGCTTTACTACTTTTTAAAAGTGTGTTTTGCATTTTTTGTTACATTTTTGTTCAGGAATTTAAAAAATACACCGTTTTTTTTAGCGCATCTTGAAGCTGCATCGCCAAAATCAAAAGGAGCAGTTGATCGGGAGAAGAAGTCACGAATCGAGGACCAATCAGAATCGAGAGTAAACATTTTCCGCATTTATTCAGCGCCAAAAAACTAACATCAAATATAGAACAAATTAAAAAGAGTCAGAAGATTGTTGTTCATTGTATTTACTTCTAAATAAAAATTTGAGCCATCGTTATACAGAGCAGGGGCGGATCCAGGATTTTCTAAAGGAGGGGGAGGGGCGTGAGGTCGTTGACAATTCCAATATAGGGTGACTGGGGGCCTACACCCAAAAACATTTTAAAAAATTAGTGTCATTTTTCTGCATTTTGATGCCCATTTGCTGGCACGGCAAACCGGAGCGATACACGATGTTATTTCTAATAAAAACAATTTTACAGGTCGCAAAATACACTTTTTATTGTCTGCAAAAAAACAAAAACAACCCAACATGAACTGTTTTCTGTGGAAAACGGTTGCACTCCTCAGCAGAGCGCTTCTCTCAGGGACTCTTATTTTGGAAATGAACGTGTCCGATATGAGGCCGCTGTCAATGATTTACTTTTACTGTATACAGTAAGTAGATTTATTATTTTCTAGAAATGATAATATTCTACCTCTTTATTTGACAGAAAGATTAACATTTGCTCTTACTGTAATAACCCCAACGTGTTGTTTATGTGGTTATAAGTTGTGTTTTACACAATTACATCCTATAATATGCCGAAAAAGTAATATTTATTAAATAGTCATTTTTATCCGATTAATCGAGTAATTGACCCAATAATCGACAGATTAATCGATTACCAAAATAATCGTTAGTTGCAGCCCTAGTTTGAATTATGGTGGAGTACTTTTACTTTTTACTTAAAAAGTAAAATTTACACCAATTACTTTTACTTAAGTAAATTTTTTTATTGGTACTTTTACTTGTATTTTTTTGTATTTTTTTTGCCTAATTATCTGTACTTTTACTTCAGTAGATTTTTTTTATTGGTACTTTTACTTAAGTACTAAAGGTAAGTACTTCATCCACCACTGCCTGCCGTAGACAGTCGAAATTGTTAGACTGAAGGACATTGTTACATCTCATAAATGTAATTTTTACTACATACAAGACATCTTTTTGTAGTTGATAGTTGCGGATAGTTGTCTTTGTACGTGCTGACCATCTGGCTCCACTCAGGAGTGAACCCTGGGTGGCTCCGATAGAGTCGTGACCAGTTATTAACTTTAAGATTTACTGAGAACATAATGATAAATAAACTCACATTATTGATCTTCAGCTTGCTCTTGTCTTGTTTCTGCAGGTGGCCGGAGAGTTGATAAAGCACCGCTCTGCTGCGTCGTCGGTTGGCGTTAAACCCTGGAGGTCGGGTCACCTGATGCACCTCCAAACCTGTCTCTTCATCTGTGGAGAAGAGCCGAAGCAGATTTTTATTTTCACACGACAGGGAAAAACTGAAAGCCATTTCTGCACTCCGGGCATATTGGATTGTACCGAAGATTTGGAGCGTCGTTTATATGGTGTGCTGTTGCTAAAATTCATGTGTTGGTTGAAGTCCAAGCAAACTGAGAGATCTAGAAAAATGGTGGAGTGAGTGGACTTTAATTTCACTCTAAGCAAATTTAGAACATCAGACACAATCGGATGCAAATCGTAGGACGTGGGTACCAGACGGCACTTGTGGACAGAAGCAGAAATAAACTGATGACAGTGAAATCAAGCATTTGAAGCAGTGAGGAAATAATTATAAAACACACATACAGTACATGCCCGTCAGTGTAGGACCATACCAAAGAAAACTGGAATCGATCGTAGAAAAGATTGTTAATTAAGATAAATACATACTGTCTTTCTCCATGTTTGAACTCGTTTTGAAACTCCATGCTGTCGTATATTCGCTCTTGTTCATTTTTCACATTCTACACATACTGTAAGGATCCCTTCTCCTGCCGCCAGAGGGAGCCCTGGATGTTCCTAATCGACCTGATTAGGGTCAACTGAGGATGATTCCTGATTACACACATCTGTGCACCCTGCCATCTAATTAAGGGTAATCAATCCAGAACCCAGGATGACTCAGACGTGATAATTTGGTACTGTTGCTGTTTAGGTGAAATAATTTGTTCTGTAATCTGTATTAAATATTAATATGCTATGTATTTCAACAGCCCTACAACAGACTGGCAACTTGTTTTGGGAGTATACTGCCTCCCGCTTGAAATTAGACGGGATAGGCTCCGGCACCCCTGTAACCCTGACAGATATAAGTGGTTCAGGAGATTAAATGAAAATATTTCAACTCGCTTATGCCTGTATTCTACAAAATAACACACTTCTTCTTCTTCCGGCATTTCCCTTCAGGGGGCGCCACAGCAGTCAGTTTCTTCCATCTAACCCTATCTGCTGCATCCTCTTTGGTCACACCAACTATCTTCATGTCTTCCTTCACTGTATCCATGAACCTCCTCTTTGGTCTTCCTCTAGCCCTCTTTCCTGGTGGTTCCAAATCCAGCATCCTTCTTCTGATGTACTCTCACTCCTCTGCACATGTCCAAACCATCTCAGTCTTGCCTCTCTGACTTTAAAACCTCTAACATGTGCTGTTCCTCTGATCCTGTCCATCCTGGTCACTCCCAGAGAGATCCTCAGCATCTTCATCTCTTCTACCTCCATCTCTGCTCCCTGTCTTTTCCTCACTGCCTCTGTCTCCAGACCAAACAACATGGCTGGTCTCAATAATGCACTTCATACCTTAAAATTTCTTTCTTAAGTCCATCTAAACTACAAAAAGAGAGACAAACAACCCAATAAAATCAGTGTGAATAGCCAGTAGCTCCTTCTATGAATGTCTCTGCTCTGAACGTTCACGACAATAAAAAAAAGTTAAAACGAACAAATTAGATTGATGAAACAATAAACCTGACAGCTAATACGTCTGTTTATTTCTACTTCTTATTTTCCATTTAATTGGCTCTTCTGGGAACAACATGATGTAATTCTAAGAAAATACCCATTCATGTAAACAAATCCTTTCATTTTCATCCAGTAAATCTGATTAGTTTGTAATATTAAAGTTCAATTTCAAGCAATTTAGACAGAAAGCGGCAGTGTCTCTCAACTGTTTAGATGTAAACAAATACTTTATTTGTTCTCAAAATCAGGAAGTTGGACAAATTGGCAGACGTCAGGCCAATGGTTGAGCTTTTCCATTTCAAAGTCCATAGTTTAAATCTATAGTTTTTATTTTCAGTGCACGGTGGTGCAGTGGTTAGCACAAGGGCCTCACAACAAGAAGGTTGGGGTTTGAGTCCCAGGTGGGACGAGGATTGGTGAGCCATTGGCTTTTTTCTGTGTGGAGTTTGCATGCTCTCCCCGTGTATGTATGGGTTTTCTCCAGGCATGCCAGTTTCCTCCCTCCCTCCAAAAACATGCATCTTAGGTTGATTTCTTTTTTTATTTAAAATACTTTATTAATCCCTCACTGGAAAATTTATGTGCTGCATTTCACCACAGCAGGCTGCCACCTATGACGGCACCAATGGTGGGAGAAATGAGGGGTTAGGTGTCTTCTCCAAGGACCTAGACGTGCACTCAGTGGGATGCGAACCCGTAAACTTCCAGTTAACTTCCGGTTTGCGGGTGAACGCTCTAACCACTGAGCCACCATCTCCATCATCTTGTTGGTGGTGGCTCAGTGGTAGAGCATTCACCCTTGGACTGGCAGTTAACCGGAAGTTCACAGGTTTGAACCCCCTGTTTCTCCCACCATTGGCACCGTTGTGGCAGCCTGCTGCGGTGTAATGCAGCACATAAATTTCCCCGGTGGGGGATCAATCTTCTTCTTCTTCTATTGGCATTTCCCTTCAAGGGGCGCCACAGCAAGTCAGTTTCTTCCATCTAACCCTATCTGCTGTATCCTCTTTGGTCTTCCTCTAGTCCTCTTTCCTGGTGGTTCCAAATCTAGCATCCTTCTTCCAATGTACTCTTTCTCCTCAGCACATGTCCAAACCATCTCAATCTGGCCTCTCTGACTTTATCTCCAAAACCTCTAACATGTGCTGTTCATCGCATCCTGTCCATCCTGGTCACTCCCAGAGAGATCCTCAGCATCTTCATCTCTGCTACCTCCATCTCTGTTTACTGTCTTTGAATCAGTGCCACTGTCTCTAGAACAAACAGCATGGCCAGTCTCACCATGGTTTTGTTCACTTTTTTTTTTCATTTTAGCTCAAAACTCTTCTTTTACACATCACACCTGATACTTTTCTGCCTGCATACGCTTCTTCACCTCTTTTCCACACTCTCCATTGCGCTGGACTGTTGATCCTAAGTACTTAAAATCTTCCACCTTCTTTATGTCTTCTGTCATATGAAGCCTGACATGCCGCAATACCTTCTTTTTAATATTGTTTGTTTGTTTGTATGTTTACTTCTAAAGCGGGTCTATTTTTAGATACAGTATAATTATGTTAATCTAAAAGGCTGTACGGATGGATAGATCGCTAGACATTGAGAAAACTGTTCTTTTTTTTTTTTCTCGCAACCCCAGAACATACAGCCCAGGAATATTTTGTTACATCTAATTTTCCTTTAACTTTACCTTGGAGCATTTTTTCTTTGTTTTTGTTATTTAATACACTGTATTTGTGTTTAATTTCCTGCCTGATAATTCAGTTATTTTTCTCCGCATGTGGACCAGTCATGTTAGCTGTACACGGAGCAGAGGGTCATTAATAATGAAATGTTGATTGCTTTTCTGTGGCACCAGCTTGCCCCGTTTGACCGTCTCAGTCATCTGCTAAAAGCAAGAGCACCAACGAAGCGGGGTCAATTAACTACCCTGGCCAATGTCCTTTGCTTATTAATAAAACATGTTGGAGCATATGGAGCCTGACAGACCTGCATTAAGAAGCAAGCTTCTGAACGTTGGGTTTATTACAGTCTGACAGGCAGGTTTTCCAGCAAATATCTGCAGAGTATAAATATGAGGCTTTTCCCACCTCCTGCTTTCACTTCAGCTATTTGCAGGGGATAATGTGCCTCATTTATTTGTGAAGGGATCGAGCAGAAGTAGGCTTTTAGCCCCTCACAATCATGGGGCACATAGATAAATGGATGGCTGATGCTTTACAGAGAAAGAGAAGGTGCGCTTCATATACACAGAGGAAAGGTGGAGGGAAAAGCAGAGAGGCTCAACAGGAATTGGATCTTTAGCATTACGTTTTATTAGATTAGGGCTGCATTCAAATAAAATACTTTTCTCCCATTTTAACAATCACCTAACCTCTCCTCATGTATAATATACAGGAATACAAATAACTGGTGCACAAGTGGGGATGCGTTGTGAAAAATTATGCATGGCAATACATTAGAGGGCTTTTGCCCAGAAAAATGGCGAGCCAAAACAGTCAAGACTCGACAATGAAATGACCTGCTAGACCAGAAAGTGTAATAAAAACGTCTACTCTTAATTTAAGCATCCCTTTATCACTGGAAAAGTTGTCAAAGAGATGCTTGAATCAAGACCCAACTGATTAGTCAGTCAGCATTATTGGGCGATATCTCGAGACATTGGCAAATTTTTGGCAAACGTCGGCTAATCCGCTTCCTTGGCACTACCATCACACAGGACCTAAAGTGGGAGCCATCCATCAGCTCCCTGATCAAAAAGGCCCAGCAGAGGATGTACTTTCTGCAGCAGTTGAAGAAAGCCAAGCTGCCTGCCCAGATGTTGGTGCAGTTTTACACAGCCATCATCGAGTCCATCCTCACCTCCTCCATCACCGTGTGGTACGCTGGAGCCACAGCCAGGGACAAACACAGACTGCAGCGCATTGTGCGCTCCGCAGAGAGGGTGATCGGCTGCAGCCTTCCATCTCTCGAAGACCTGTACGTTTCCAGGACTCGGGGGCGTGCAGTTCGGATAGCAGCTGACCCTTCCCACCCTGGACATGGACTTTTTGAGCGACTCCCCTCGGGCAGGAGGCTCCGGTCCATTCGGACCAGAACGTCCCGCCACAAAAACAGCTTCTTCCCTTCTGCCGTTGGACTTATGAACTCTTTATAATCTGGAACCCCACATCTCTTAGTCACCTCCCTCTTGTCACTTTACTATCTTTATTATTTTTTATTATTTTCTATGACATGGCACTACTTTTCTTTTTCTTTCTGAGCAATCTTAGTTTTGTTAAAATTATTATTTTTATTTATTTTATTTATTTATTTTTTTTATTTTATATTTTTGCACACCAGTACCATAACAAGTTCCTAGTCTCTGATAGTTTTCACTGACATGGCAATAAAAGCATTCTGATTCTGATAATCGGCAAAAAATTCTGCCAATGGATTTTCTTTGTGAATTTATCCAATAAATGCACATATTTTTCAAAGTTTTTATAAATGCATCAGCACATGACATCATGCAGTGCAGGAAACTCCAACCACCAGCATGGAGGAAAAAAGCAGAAACAGATGTTTTTTTTTTTTTTTTTTATCATATTCATTATTCTGTGAGCGTTATTTGAAAAAAGAGTAATTATGTTTTGTAACTATTTTGAATGATTTGATTCCATTTTATAAATTAATGTGATGAAAAAAAACCCCAAAAAAACATCCGGCAATAAAATAAGAAATGATCACATTGACAAAATGTTTGGAACACAATTTAAAGAACTTGTACATCAAGATTGAACCAATTTGCTGAATAATTTTTAATAACAAGTTGAATCTTAATCAATGTTTTTCCTCTAACATATAGTTTTAAATAAGAAATTATATTCAAGCTGTAAATGGGAAAATATGACAGATTTTAATTTTTGAGTTATTCAATTTAGAATTGCCCCGCGGCAGACTGGTGACCTGTTTGGTTGTACCCTACCCCTTGTCTCGAATCAGCCAGGTTGGGCTCCGACACCCTCTGTTGCCCCATGAGGGATAGACTGTTTCGAAGGTGACTGACTGAATTTATAGTTGTTGGTTTTCTAAGCATTGATTTTGACAACTTTGAACAGTTATGAGGACAGTTTTTCAATGATGATCATTTAAGAAAACTTTCTGCAAAACTGTTCTATTAATTAGAAATCAGTCTTTCTTGGACGCTTTAAACTGGTATCACCTTCATTCTCAAAAACTCAATCGGTCTAGCCGTACTTTGAATAATGCATGTAGAAACACAGCTTTTTGTCAGACTCAAACACAGAAAAAACTGGAATCTTCTGATGTGTCCCCATACGCAGGTTTCTCTTCTTCTAGCAGTTTGTTTGTCATGTGTGAATCATTTAGATCCGTCACTGAATTTTTAATTTTGGGTAGACAACCAAGTACTCCAACCCCCACCCCCATTCTGTCCCCCCAAAGAATCATCCATGACTACCAAACCAATGTGCCTAAAAAAAATTAGTAAAGAAGAGATGCCAAGTTTTTGGCTTCACAAAGCGGGAGATTTAGGAGGGGCGAGGTGGGATTTGAGGAGGCAGCCCAAAAGAAGGAGGAGCTTAGATCCTGCAGCAATAAATTTTGCAGATTTCTAGTAGCGGCTTTCAGATGCACAGCAGCAGGAGATGCCATGTGCTTAGTATCATTATACTTAATCATGTTCATTGAATTCAATAGTGTTCATCATGCAGGAGTTTTATTAGCCTTGGCGGGTGAGTGTGAAATAGATCCTAATTGTGGGTGCCTCCCACCCAATACAGACTTGGCATGTCTGTTAAAGTCCCGGTGGCGTGGTCAAAGTCACCCCTGGAACAGATAAACTTCTTTTAAAAGTTTAGAATTCTAACATATATTTTTCCAGATTCCCATTTGACTGAATGAATGTTCTTTTTTATTTGTTATTCGACCGTGAGTCCTCGGTAAGAACGTTTAATCTTCAAGCACTAAAAAGTGTGAGTTCCTCCATCTTTTGTTATCTAAGCTAAAGTAAGACTAATCTCATCTGAATGAGTCTTTAATCACCTCACGAAGAGGGGCCTTTGATTTTATAACCATGTTAATGTGAATATGAACATTTTTATACTGTAATAGCAAATCCTTAATGATATTGTACATTTAGGATTGTGAATTTTGGATAAAAAAACATAAGAATAAAAGTGTCAGTGTATTTTCTCGTACACGGAGCTATTTTGGTGCACATGTGCAGAAACTGACTGGTTCCACTTCCCCTGTGAAAGGAGCAGGATAGTGTTGACACAAGCGCTTTTTTTTTGGATTATTCAGTATTATTAGTGCTGCTTGTAGTTTATTGCAACGAATCTTCTTTTGAAATATCTCTTTCCAACCACGTCCACAGTAAATCATCCACTCAGTATATCTCAAACCAATCTCTGCTCCTCATATTTTTCTCCTATTTTCCAGACTTTAACAAATGACTGATAATAATAAAATAAATTGCGTATTTATTTCAAAATGTTTGGAGTAATAACAACCACACGTGTTAATTGGTGACCTTTAAAGGTGTTGCAGATAATGAGCGTGAGGAGGAGTGGGGGGGCGTTGGTTTGTTCAAACAAAACCAAACCATCTTTCTATGGTTCATGTTAGACTGAGCCGCTAAGTTGTTTGTAGCAGTGGTACGGTCTGTGCACACAGAGGATACTAATTGATCTAACTTTCAAAGTAGAGGAGTACGAACAGCTTATAAAATGTCAGACGGCTGATTTTAAAGAAGCGTCCATGATAACGTCGTTGTGTATAAGACTAGTTTATTCTGCTCCCTAAAGCATCGCGTTTAGGATGCTTTTGCTGCAGGACAGGTTGTGTTTCTGACATTTATTAATCTTCTAAACAGACCATCTCTAATGGCGTCACAGGGATGCCAAAGCCTATGCTAGCTGATTCAAGGCAAGAAGCAGGGTACACCCTGAACAGGTCGCCAGTCTGTCGCAGGGCCACATGCACACACGTACACAACCATCAACACGCACTCATTCCTGGGTGCAATATGATAGTGGCCAATCAACCTAACATGCATGTTTTTGGAGAGTGGGAGAAAATCTCAGAGGAAATCTAGGCATACACAGGGAGAACATGCAAACTCCACAGAGAAAAGCCAGTGTTTCAAGCTTTATCCTGTCAGGATCCACTCACCTGCTGCCAGAGGGAGCCCTGGATGTTTCTCATCACCCTCATTAGGGTCACCTGAGATTGATTCCTGATTCTACACATCTGTGGACCCTGCCCTCTATTTAAGGGCAATCATCCCGGACTTCCAGGTCGGGTCATACCATCCCATCCAACCAGGTCTCCGTGGTTGCCTGACCAAGAACACATTCTGACTATAACCTTTTGCCATGCCACTGAAACTTTGTTTTTCTTTCCACAGTATTAATGGACTGCCAAATTTAAATAAACCATGTTTTCTGTCTGCACACCACTTCTTGACATGTTCCCACCCCTGACCTTCTTGCTGTACAACAACACCTCATTGAGAATATATAATCAGTTCAATGCTTTCTCTCAGATTTATAAACTTGTACCAAATCCTGCAGGTGTCTTTCCTCACTCAGCATCTGCATCATGACATTTTCTAACAAACAGCTGGCCGTGTGCAGACACAGAAGTCTCTGCATTCCATACAAACAAATCACGGATATGAATAAAACGCTGCAACCAACTGAGTCATTTCTTTGATCACACAGAGATTTACAGTGGGGGGAAAATGGGAGGTTAAAATTATTAATTGAGGCTTAATTGGTATTTACTGGTAAACACAATAACTTCAGAACTCATCAGGCAGGATGCTGATCTCTCTGCTGGTGAGAGGTAATTAAAATGATCCAGCTGGGTTTTAACGTGGATATTTAAAATAATTTCATGGGTTTTATTGAGCTGATTTACATTTTAGAATATTTTAATCAGGCTGGTTTATAAATGTACAGACTTATCAACAATCTGCAGAAATGATAAACCAGATTATTATCCTGCAATATACAGTAAATGACATGTAATCCAAATTGTGCCTAAATGGTTAATTAATATATAACTAATAAGGGGTGTAGCCTTCAAAAAATTCACAGTTCGGTTTATTTTTTATACGGAATTGGTGAATTTGATTTTACTCCAGCAAGTAGTCAGTATTCAGACGAAGGATGGTTCAGTGTGTAGGGCGACCGTCCTGTTACTGCAGGATTGCCGGTTTGATCCCCCTCCCAGAGTTCATGCTGAAGTGTCTTTGAGCAAGACACTGAACTCCCAATTGCTCCTGATGGTTTGCACCTCGCATGGCAGCATCCCCATCAGGTGAGCTACACTGTAAAGTGCTTCGAGTGCCGACACAGGTAGAAAAGCGCCGTAAAAGTAGAATCCATTTACAATTTGTTGCAGGCACTAGCATAAATTTTCAGCAATTGTAAAACATTCCACCCAATCAGAGAACAGAGATGATGCCGTGGAATGAACACAAGGACGTTTGTAGTTCTGTAGCTGAAAAAAAGGAGGTGCACCGTTCGATGCGGCCCGTGTTTGTCCATGATTACTTCTGCCGATAAGAAACGTTTGTCTTTACGCTCTGTTTCTGGACCAAACTGGCTGTTCGGGTGGAAAACAAACTTGAGCGGAAACGAACGATTGGTTAAAGCAAAAAGTACCTGCGCCATCCTAAAGCGTGCAAATCCCAATGCTTGCGAGGTCAAACTGCTACCATAAAGTGAAAGAAACAGTCTGATGGAACGAGCTAAACAAATTAGGAAGTGGATTTGATTTGCATTTGTCAAGACCAGGGGTGGGCAAACGTTTGGTTCGCGGGCCACATGGAGTTCTAACATTTGACCAAGGGGCCGGAACAGGAGTAGATGAATGGTATGCTTTGGTAACCGCTAGATTAGACCGATAGAATGGCGCTAGATTTTAAACAAGCGCTAAATGTTACATCAAGAGCGATAAATTTCAAATCAAGCGGCGCTAGTTCTGAAATCTAGTGCATTAGCGCATAAAAATGTGCATTTAGCCGTGGTAGGTTTTAAATCTAAGTGCTTGATGTAACATTTGGCTTTTTTAAACATCTAACATTCCTGTTTACGTGCATGCATTGGGCCCAATGCCTTACCATATACTGTATGTACACACTGTTTATTTTGACAACGTGCGCATCAACAACACACACATTTTAATGGGAGCAGTGTTGTTGTTTTCTCAACAAAGCCAATATATAGTGTGCCATCTAGTGAGGAAACATCAGAGTTGCAGGGAAATAAAACATTAACAAGGTCTATTTATTTAATTTTTTCAAGTTCGGCAGGCCGGATTAAAATGTTTATTGGGCCGTCTGTGGCCCGCGGGTCGTAGTTTGCCCATACCTGGTCTAGAGGGAGTAAAAATGTTGTGGCTGTGTCACATCTACTGTATGTGTGATAGAAAAAATAAGAGAAATTAAGATTCACTTTATCTCAGCACTCGATGCCTAGAAAAATACATGTCTTCAAATGGCCTTACTTGACCTAATCATCTGATGTTAGCTGTTTATTCACAAACAAAGCAATATGAGGCTCAAAAATACACTTCTGCAAATTCAACAGCAAAAGTCGGAGAAAAGATGAACAGATGCTGTGAGCTGGCAGATTTTCTTTTTCCACTTATGCATATTAAAAATGTTTTGGTGTATTGTGTTTATCCAGACCGGCAACAAAGATTCTTAAAAAGAATGTGGGGTTTTCTTCAAATTTTTACATTTCTGTATCCAACAAGACATTAAATTCTAGATTGACTTGTCAAACATTAGCTTGAAATTTCTGTTCCCAGCTGCAGATAAAGGTGTTATTTTTAGGAACTCACCTGTTTCAGGACCCTGCTCGGGATCCTGCTCTTTCTTCTTGTCACTGATGTCTTTGTGTGAAACGAGAAACAAAACCACTTCGCCTTTCTCATTCTTAATGGGCACGATGTCCAGGAGACACCAGAACTGTGTACCTGAGGAGACAGCCAAAAAATACCATCAATGCTGTTTTTAGTTTATATGTTCATTAAACCTGTTCCAGTTTTAAACGTCCCCGCACATTGATCCTCATTGATCAAAGTTACGACTGAAATGGTTCAAATTTGAGTTGTGCAATTTGAGCAATGACCATCACACCTATAAATGTTCAGATTCATACCGAAGCCCACCCTGAACAGGATCAGGGGATGGGAACACCAGTTTTAAAATTGCTGTATGCTCCCGATGCATTTTAGGGTTGATTTCAAAGTTCTTTTGATGGTTTTTAAAAGTCTTAATGGTCACAGGTCGTCTTCCTTATACAACTTGCTCGTACACTTTGAGTCCTCGAGTACCAGAATTTATGGTGAGGCATTGTTTCATCATTATGGTCTTTGCCTGTGGAACAGCCTGCCATAGGACCTCAGGGCTGCAGAGACTGTTTATGATTTTAAGAAGCTGAAGACTTTTTTAGCTTAGTTTTTGACCAATTTTAAATTGATCGTAGTTTATTCATTATTTGTTTATTTTTTTATTAATTAAAAAAATACTTTCTAATATATGTGTTTAAAATTAATGGCATTTCTCATAAGTTTTATGTGCTTTTTAATTTGTCTCTTATTTACCCATTCACATTCATTATTGTCTTTCAACTTGTGTATGTATTACTGTGTGTGTTTGTGTGTGTGTGTGTGTGTGTGTGTGTGAGTGTGTGTATGCAACTGTGTACCTTTTTTATTCTGTTGTAATTGTTCTATCTGGATTTTATGTCGGCACCTTGTACCACTTTTTGTATGAAATTTCCATTACTGATAAAACGTGTTTTTTTTTTAAAGTTGATTTAAATCACCGTGTGAAGGTACGACAGATGGCAGATGAGAAGAATTTTACTAAACAGTGTTACACATTTAGAAACTAATCACCTTTTGGCAGCGAATAAATTTTCTGTCGAACCGCAAAACACTACAAAAATGGTAAAAAACAAGGAAACGCGCTATAGTCAGAAAAATGAGATATCTCATTGTGTAAAAGTATAATGGATGAGCATTAGATGGGAATTAAAAATACAATCCAAAATTCTTGAATACATTAAAATATTTTAAATACTAATTTTTTTTTATTAAAGATCGACAGGCGGATCGGTGCAGCGTCAGCAATAACTAGGACTCTGCATCGGTCCGTCGTGGTGAAGAAAGAGCTGAGCCGAAAAGCAAAGCTCTCGATTTACAAGTCGATCAACGTTCCCACCCTCACTTCTGGTCACCAGCTGTGGGTGGTGACCGAAAGAACGAGATCCAAGCGACCAAAATGAGCTTCCTCCGCAGGGTGGCTGGGCTCTCACTCAGGGATCGGGTGAGGAGCTCTGCCATCTGGGAGGAGCTCGGTGTTGAGCCGCTCCTCCTCCAGGTCGAGAGAAGCCACATGGGGTGGTTCGGGCATCTGGTCAGGATGCCTCCCAAGTGCCTCGCTGGTGAAGTGTTTCGGGTATGTCCCACTGGGAGGAGACCAAGAGGCAGACCCCCGACCCTCTGGAGAGACTATGTCTCACAGCTGGCCGGGGAACGACTTGTGATCTTTCCAGGTGTGCTAGAGGATGGAGCTGGGGGGAGTGAAACCTAGGCTTCCCGTCTTAGGCTGTTGGCCCTGCGGATAAGCGGAAGACCATTGTGTAGAAACATTTTCATCTATTTTCTGTGAGAACAAACACACAAAAAAACCCACCAAATTTTAAATCACACCTCAGGTTTTATAAATTTATAAGAATAAATATTGATGAGTTCATATCCTGGGCTGCAGAAGCCAAAAATTACCAGTCAATGTAAAATAGGTTTGGGTTCCTCTCAATAACGATTTGGGAACATCTGTTGCACGTATACAGGTGTGCACATGTGCACAGTGTGGTGCACCCATTTTGTGTTGGGTGCCTTAGCTTTCAAATGTTTGACTGTTTCGGTCTTTGAGTCTTCCACTCGATAGTAGAACAATCAAGTATTTCTGATGACAGTATACTCTCTTGTGCAACATTCCTCTTTATGTGTTTTATTGACAAAATAGAAGATAAAGATCTTTTCAGTTGCAAGCGTTTCTTATTGACGTCAGTAATGTGGGTGATAGCTCGACTGTATACGATCAATAGCACCCAGAACATACACACATTGTAGAAATTTACACAACAATAAACTCAGTGGCTTGTGTCCGCTATGTTCTGCATTTATTTAAAGACTACATCGCTTTTAAATTTGATTGTCTTTTAAGTTCCAAATCAAGTTTTCAGAGCGTTCTGCTTTCCAATGCAATGGCACAGTAGTTAGCACAGTGGCCTCACAACACTGTGAGGGCCATCCTCTCCAGCCTTGAGCCCCTGCATTCAGACCTCCTGAATTAGAGGTCAGGGGTTCAAGTCCTGGAGTGGGGGCAAGGCTTGGAACACTGGGTTTTCTGTGTCAAGTTTGCATCTTCTCCCCATGTATGCATAGGTTTCCTGGCTACACCGGTTTCCTCCCACCCTTCAAAAACATGCATGTAAGGTTAACTGCCTCTGGCCCAGGACACTCTTGAAAAAGAGATTCGAAATCTCAATGAGTATTCTTTCGGCATTTCCCTTCATGGGTCGCCACAGCAGTTTCTTTCATCCAACCCTATCTGCTGCATCCTCTTTGGTCACACCAACTATCTTCATGTCTTCCTTCACTGTATCCATGAACCTCCTCTTTGGTCTTCCTCTAGTCCTCTTTCCTGGTGGTTCCAAATCCAGCATCCTTCTTCTGATGTACTCTGTCTCTCTCCTCTGCACATGTCCAAACCATCTCAGTCTGGCCTCTCTGACTTTAAAACCTCTAACATGTGCTGTTCCTCTGATCCTGTCCATCCTGGTCACTCCCAGAGAGATCCTCAGCATCCAGGGAGCTTAAGTGGTTTGAAGAATAATTCAACGACTAAAGAACAAATCATATCAGTATTTTTGTTCTCCTTCTCTGTGACAACGAACAAGCGGCTGCTACATTGACGTCACAACTAACGATAATGATGATGGGTTTTCTGTAGCAGGTAGAATTCCACACAAATTCTGTTTTTCACAAATCTCTTCCTACTCCAACTCAAAACTGCCCTTCCCCTCTCTTGCTGCTTGGCAATGAGTTGAGCAGAGGATGGGCGGTGTTGTGATCCCCTCGCCTACTACCAGAGGGAGCCCTGGATCTTTCTCATTACCCTGAGTAGGGACACCTGAGATTGATTCCTGATGCCACACATCTGTGGACTCTGCCATCTATTTAAGGGCAATCACCCCGGACTTCCATGTTGGGTTATACCATACCTTCTAGCCAGGTCACCCTGGTTGCCTGACCATGATTGAACTCTGTTATTGTTTGAACTTTTGAATCCTGAGTTAATCCTGTGCTCTTTGCTTTACAAACTCCCTCGAATTGTGTTAATAAACCTTGTTTTGATGACCTGCATTTGGGTCCTCCTCCTTCCACATCACAACAGGTGGTTTACTTGAAACACGTAAAATTTTGGAGACAGATCCTGTGTTTTCTCTGGCAGCAGCGAGGGACAAATAAGCAGTAGTCTGGCTTTCACAAATTCTGGTTTGTGATAAAACTTTACAAAACTCAGTATTTTATAACTGTTGTTTAATTGATGCTCCAAAAAACATATTGTAGTTGTTTTTGTGAAATAATATATTTTGCATAAGATGGGACTTTTGATTTAATTTTAAGTAGCTTTTGGAAATAAAAGGCAAAATGAATGCACTATCTACTTTCTCAAACGCTCATCAGCAGTCTTCCTGTTCAAACACGAGGTTCAGCCACGATTGGTAATCGCTGTCTTGCTGCTAAATAAATGTATGCAATCAGGCTAACACAGGCTGTTTCGGTTTTCTGTTACATATAAGCTCTGACTCATGTCATGGCGGCCTCACTGGAGCTGCGGGAAAAACTCAGCATTGTGCCAGAAACTGACGCCCAACTGGGGATCAAGTATGTAAATAATGCATCCAAACAAGCAGGAGGACTGCGTCACTAAAAACATCAGCCATATTTTGCTTGATTTGTCCCTGTTTGACAGGAACATGATGACAAGCAGGAGCAGATGAAGCAGTGTGTCCCGAGACAGGAGGATAAATAAAATCACTGCACAGAACCAGTAAATTACTGAGTAATGTAAATATCCTCTGGTAAAAATCTGCTTTTGATATTGGGAGGCGTTGATTGTTCTTTTCAGTTCGTGTGAAACATTCTGTTGCTGAAGAAAAAAAAAAAGCAGAAATAATTTAAAGTCATTTTGGGAGGAATGACAAGAGAGAGACTAAATCAAGGTTTAATGTGTGGGAAGATGTGTGAACTCTGGAAATTTTCACCAGTAAAATCTCATCTTACCATCCCTATATGTGCAAAAAGACACAACTATCCCTCTTTAGAGGCAGGGATCATCACGGATACAGACATTTGAAAACTACTTGATCATTTTTAAAAAATTGGTCTTAAGATATGATACAATAACAGGGATAGAAACTCTGTTTTTCAGCTCCTTGGCAGTCAGGGTAGTAAAGTATATTTTACCCACTAACTCACCAGAATTCAACTGGAATACTTGCCATTTTATCAAGATTGCATATTACTGTAAAGCTGCAAACATCAAACTGTCCTTTAAAAAGGTCAAATATACCGTATTAAAGCTTTGTAAATCTATTCCTGAGGTCACTGAATCGGATCTCTTCACCGCCTCGGCTGCACCTAGAAATTCTGTCCAAAAAAGTATCAAACGGTATCAGTGAGCCTGCTTTTTGCAAAATATGTGGCACTGTTGGCTTCATCGGGCCATAATCTCCAGCTCTCGCTAGACCGATTTGCTGCCGAGTGTGAATTGGTTGGGATGGGAATCAGACCAAAAAAACGAGATACAAGTGGCTGGAATGAGCTTCTTCTGCAAGGTGGCTGGACTCTCACTCAGAAACAGAGTGAGGAGTTCTGCCAGCCAGGAGGAGCTCGGAGTGGAGCTGTTGATCCTCAGGGTCGAGAGAAACCAGATGGGGTGGTTCGGGCATCTGGTCAAGATGCTTCCTGATTGCCTTGCTGGTGAGGTGTTTCGGGTAGGAGACCCAGAGGCAGGTCCCGGATCTGCCCCGGAGCTGGCGAAAGAATGCAGTCGTATGAGAGAAACCTGGGCTTCCCGTCTGACGCTGTTGCCCCTGCGACCCAGCCCCAGATAAGTGGAAGACAACGGAACAGAACGGAGCTACATACAGAAAATACTGTATTTTACGTTTGGGGGCTTGAAAATGTAAACTGGCAATGGGATCGGGGGCAGGGAACATGGCAGACAAATCGTTCAACCTCCACCTCCTCCAAATAGAATAAAATTTATGATAAAACTCATCAAACTCCACACCTACTAACACAGATCCAAAGGCTCACTATCAATCACTCTCTGTTTAATCATACAATAACTTTATAAGTGGATTTTCACAGATGTACTGTTTTATTTTAGATGGTTTTAATTCATGTTTTTAATCTTCATCCTTCATATTTTTTTTATTTCATCCTCTAATTCCAGCCCAAACTCACAGATCCTCTCTTCTTCTCCCACCTCTCCACCTGCCCACATGTCCATAATCAGGTTGGAATCTTTGATTGGTATCAAAAGGATTTTACATTTCATTTTTTCACTTATTCAGAAGTAAACATTTCTTGTAATTTTTACAGTAGAGAGGCAAATTCCACTGTATATATTATTTTTCTTTCGGCGCTCAGCTAAAATGGTGAAAGTTAAAGAATTTAAGTCACAAAATAGAGAAATGATTAAAAGAGGCCACCATACTGAGAACTGCACCAAAAAAATTAAGGGCAGCCAAAGTTTGAACAATAGTGTTATGATGGTTTTATCATAACACAGTGTTTAATGTTTGTAGGCTAAAACCAACATCAGCATCATTAAAAATGAATAAAAAAAAAGCATGACCTAATTTAGGCATATTTTGTTTCAAGTGCATAAAGATTCCGTTCCGTCATCTTCCGCTTATCCAGAGCCGGTTTGCGGGGGCAACAGCCTCAGACGGGAAGCCCACGCTTCTCTCTCCCCAGCTGCATCCTCCAGCTCACCTGGAAGGATTCCGAGTCGTTCCCCAGCCAGCGGTGAGACATAGTCTCTCCAGCGGGTCCAGGGTCTGCTTCTTGGTCTACTCCCAGTGGGACGTGCCAGAAACACCTCACCTGCAAGGTGCTTGAGAGGCATCTTGACCAGCTGCCCAAACCACCCCATCTGGCTCCTCTCGACCTGGAGGAGGAGCGACTCGACACCGAGCTCCTTCCGGACGGCAGAACTCCTCACCCGATCTTTGAGTGAGAACCCATCCACCCTGAGGAGGAAGCCCATTTCGGCTGCTTGTCTCCGCGATCTCATTCTTTCGGTACGTAAACTCCTGGTTTCTTTCCTTTGTGGCTTTTTTCCTTTGAGACTATGTGAGACATTGTCTCTCCAGCAGGTCCGGGGTCTGCCTCTTGGTCTCCTCCCGGTGGGACGTGCCCGAAACACCTCACCAGCGGGGTGCTCAGGAGGCATCCTAACCAGATGCCTGAACCACCCCATCTAGCTCCTCTTGACCTGAAGGAGAAGCGGCTTGACACTGAGCTCCTCCCAGATGGCAGAGCTCCTCACTCGATCTCTGAGTGAGAGCCCAGTCACCCTAAGGAGGAAGCTCATTTCGGCCGCTTGTATCTGCGATCTCATCTTTTGGTCACCACCCACAGCTGGTGACCATAGGTGAGAGTGGGAGCATAGATCGACTTGTAAATCAAGAGCTTTGCTTTTCGGCTCGGCTCTTTCTTTACCACGGCGGATCGATGCGGCATCCTAGTTATTGCTGACGCTGCACCGATCTGTCTGTCGATCTCCCGCTCCATCCTTCCCCCACTCGTGAACAAGACCCCGAGATACTTAAACTTCTCCATTTGGGGCAGGACCCTGTCTCGGACTTGCAGCGGGCATTCAAGATTTGGCCTCAATTTTTGTTTTATTTTCCCAAAATGACACGTATATGGAAATATAATTATTTTTTTCGACAAGAAATGAACACACTTTTTTAATTGCCATAATTTATATAAGCCAATTCATCTTCGACCACCATATGTTTAATACACTCTGTTCGCCAATTATATTCTTTTTAAGCGTTATTTATTTACCAATGTTTGTGTTTCTTTGCTTCGGATTAAAAGATTATTAGTAACAAGCGTTGTTGGAAACTGTGCCAGTGTAAATGAATTAAAGCTGTGTATTTTGTGAATAAAATAAAATCCAGTGTGAACCGTTGCCCGAGGCTTTGCTGCGAGGACTCTGTGGATCCAGAGCAACGGGATATAAATGTGTTTATTCTTCTCTTCGTCTCAGGAGAGCTGCGTTGTTTCTAATTTGTAATTTATGTGTGTTTGTGAGAAAATAACATTTGCAGCCCTGTGCTGTTCTTTGTTATGGGTTTATATCTCAGAGGACCAGATGTGTCCACACCTTTTTTAGCGGAGAAGTCGTCTATAACTCTGATTTTTACTTGACCACCTCAAGTTTTTTCCTCTCTTTCTTTCTCTCCTTTATCATCAATGCCAGCGCTGAGTCATTAATAATTACTGAAGCATGCATGAATGAGAAGATTCTCTGCAGTTCTTTCACAAGCTTCTGGTTCCCTCCAGATTTTTCAATCTTCCCAGTTTTTGCTCTTTTCTTAAATTGCATTTAATTTTTCATCTTTTCTCTGAGCAAACTTTCTTCTCCCCTCCGCGGCTGGTCTGGATCGGGACAATTTCGCCCCATGAATAAAATCAGTCCGCTATTAAAGATTCAGATTGAGGGGTTTGCTTCCATAAGGACTTTGCTTTTAGTAGAATTAATGCATCACCAATTAATATCAAGTTGGTTCTAATTGACTTCAACTAATCAAAACTTAGGACATTAATATGGGATTGCAACTAGGTATGTGTGTGTGGCCCTCAACAGACTAGCGACCTGTTCAGGGTGTACCTCTGGCTCTTGTCTTTACTCAGCGGGGACAATTCTGGCACCCCTGTGAATCCATTAGGGATTAGAGGTTTAGAAGGCAGCGAAATGAAGCGTTTGAAGCAGCCAGAAAGCACAGATAAATGACTACCTGTTAGGAGAGTTGTCTCTTCCTTCTGTGTCCTGTCCCCCCCCCCTTCGTCTTGTCCCTGTTTGTCTGTGTGTGTGCATGTGTGTGTGTTGTGGGCGGTGTATTGGAACAATTTATTGTTCCGCCGGGCTGGTAGAGGGCGCTAGCGATCTAATGTTTATTCGTGTTCAGGAAGTAGGAAATAGGAAGTAAGTAGTCAGAGAGAAGGAGACAACGTGTTAAGCTTGCAGTGCCGGAGATCATCCTAGTTTAATTCTAATCATCAACCATCCACACTTTTCGAGCCCTTTGAGCGGCAAAATGAGTAGTTTTGTTATGTTCATGATTGTATGTTTGTTTGTAGCATTTTTTTTAATGTGTATGACTAGATGCTCATTTATTTGTTTTCTGTATGTTTACAGTTTCACACTTCTTTCTATTAAATTCTAAAAAAGCTACAACGGACTGTTCTTTGGAGGAGTTTATGGAAAGGAGAGTTTAGCTGGCTGTGAATCCCAATTAGGACACGGGGTCACATTGGGTGCAACAGTACAGGTGGAGAAAGCCGGGAGATGCATCAAGTCACACCTGAGACTCATCTGCTGCAGAATAAATGGATTAGTATTTCACACACTCTTCGCCAGATCATTTGTTTACCAATGTGTGACCTGCTATTCAGTTTTTGCCTTCAGCTCCTACTCCAGAACCAGCCAAATAAATCTGTTTTTGTCTTCTTCATCTGAACATCTGTTGTGTCAACGGTATGTTTTTGGCCTCAGCTGCACATGACACTATCAGTCGAAAAAATTGTACCGCATCAAGGCGAAGATGGTCAATAAAGATACATGCATGTTAGCAATTTCCATATTTAAACTCATCAAGCACCTGTTCGATGATTAGTAATCACAACAATTTTACAGACAAAATTATTATAAAACATTAACCTGAGAATAACTCGGACCCCATCCAGTGGCTGACGTGGATTTGTTGTGTAATGCAAGAATCTTTCTTTCACTATTTTTAAGTTGGATCATTGTTTGTTGTTTCAGTGACAGATCAGCGTGCGCCAGTGTAAAAGTACGTTCACGTGCACCATTGTGTAAGCTTAGTAGCAAGTGGTCACAACTGATTTGATGACAATTGCATATGCATGACGTCATTTGCATCGTCCATATTTTAAGTTTCAGATATATAGTTAGGGCGGAATTGGGATAAAGTTCGCATACAACTGAGATTTGCTGCTGGTAATGAAAAAAATTTGGGTGCATAAAGAGAGTTATGAAAGGTTTTTGTATATCCCATGTTTGCGTGCCATCAGGAGGGTATACAGCCGAGGAAAATCACTTGCTCTGCTAAGAATCTACACAAATCTTTATAAATAACGTCCCTGAAATTTGGATATTTTGACTAAATAGACGTAAAAAGAAAACTATTTGCATGCTTTTGAAACAAAAGCAGGTAATTTCAGATTATTTGGTGGATAACAGATGAAATATTACAGATTCAAATTATTTTTGTTTAACTAGGAAAATAAATGTGGATTTGGGACAATAAAAGAGAAAACTGAGCTCCTAAAGGTAGAAACATTTCTCAAGTGTTCAGTTGATGCACCAAACCATCTGTGCAACTTGAGGCTCCAAAAAAAGTGCAAAGAAAATGTTTGCATCTTAAATCGTTGACTGAAGTCAAATGTTCTTATCTATAAAAATTATTCCCAAAGAGAATTGAACACCGTTCCACACAGTTTAATTTATGCTTTCTGTTTTATTTTAGAAAAGTCTGCAAAAAAAATTGTTGCCATAACTTCATTTAACGTTGTAACAAACACTTGAAACCCAATTTTAGCAGGACTGATTAGAAACAAGCAGTAGTTTGAATCAAACCAGACTAATTAAAGCAGATTAGTTTTACGGAGTGTTCCTTTAGGAGGTAAAAATTATTTCTCAAAGTTCTCACCTTCTTTCTTGTAAAAGACCAGCTCTGTTTTAAACTCCCTCCTGTCATCCAGTGCCCCTTGGATTTGGGCCGTGGACCGGTCACTCGTTTCGGGTCCGTACAGGAAGTGGCATGCACAGCTCTTCTGCATGAGCTCTGCACGAGCGTAGCCAGTGAGTTCACAAAAGCCATCGGAGCAGTAGACGATGGGATAGAGCGACTGCACTTGCGCGTTGCCCAGGACGAAGTTACTATCTGAAAAGAAAAGAAAAGTAAGGGTCATTTTTAGGTTCATGAAAGCATTTATTTACCAAAATAAATGCAGTTCTTTCTTTGTATGGTTTGTTGACATAAATCAGGGTATTGCAATTTTGCAGGAAAAATTATTTTTATCTTGTTTGCTTTGTGGGGAAAAAAAAGTTAAGAAGCCAAACATGAACACTGTGTCATGATCCCCTCACCTGCCACCAGAGGAAGCTCTGGACCTTCCCTTGTCACCCTGATTGAGACACCTGAGGGTGATTATTCTGATGCCATATACCTGTGAACCCTGCAGCCTATTTAAGGGCAATCACCCCAACCCTCCTCGTCAGAGTAATAATATGTTGTTAACCTTGTTGTTATAATATTCCTCCATTTCTTACCAGGCAACAGTGGTTTGCACCTGTGTCTCTTCTTCTCCCTTATTATATCAGCCTAGATGTCAGGTTGTCTGTCGTTGCACCAATCTGTTTGACCCCATTGCAGTTTGGTCCTGCTATGTCTGCCAAGGAATCATGCATGCCCTTGACACTAGCCACCAGATTTACTTGCCTGTCTGTTCCCTCACCACTTCTTTACTCACTAATGCTGGTTAAACTGTGTTGGTTAGGCTGTGTGTCTGGGTCCTGAATCTCAAACTCCACCACATGACAATATAGATTAAAGTTGTACCTTTTGTCAACTCAGAAATACAAGAAATACTTATGTCTAGTCAGTTTTGCCTCTGTGAATTACACCCTCGTCTCGCTCCCCAAGGTGATCGTGCATGACACAGCATAATCTTCTTGTGTGCTTCTCTGTATGCTTCGCTAAGAGTGCATTCACTTGTCAGTCAGTCAGAGTTGCAAGGGGTGCCGGAGCCCATCCCGGCTGATTCAAGGCGAGGGGTAGGGCCCACCCCGAACAGGTCGCCAGTCTGTCACGGGGCCCCACACATTCAACCATCCACACACTCACTCATTCCTAGGGGCAAATTTGGCACCGGCCAATCAACCTAATATGCAATTTTTGGAGGGTGGGAGGAAACCGGAGTACCTGGAGAAAACCCAGGCAGACAAAGGTTGAACATGCAAACTCCACACAGAAAGGCCAATGTTCCAAGCCTCACTCCCATCCGGGACTTGAACCCACGACCTAATTCCTGGCACTGCACCACTGTGCCGCCCTGTGCATGCACTAGTGCTGCAAAAACATTTCTTGCTCAGTTTGCTCTGTAGGCGCATAATCCACAGCCAAGTACCCCAACGAATGGTATTCAAATACCGAACAGGAGAGCTCACAAGATATTCGAACCCTCATGAATGGAATGAAAAAACAGGTTTGTTTTTTATTTGAGAATGACACCAAAACATGGTAGAAACTTTTAAAAAGTGGATTTAGCACCAGACTTCTTTTATTGAATGATACTGTTGTGATCTCTGCAGACACCCTCTGCTTCTAAGAGGGTGTCAGTCTCCGTGGCAACTTGCTCACCACCTGCACATGATCAGCAATCAGCAAACTACGTAAGCGTTCCTCCACCCTCAGCCTGTGCCAGATTGTTGAGTTCCATGTGGCAACAACAAGCTTTTAGTAGATCGTTGCCGATTTTCTTGCCTGTGGTCTTATATTCTGTTTTCCTTTGTTCAAGAAACTTGCCTGCCTCGTATAACCCGCCTGCCTCGGACAACCCGCCTGCCTCGGACAACCCGCCTGCCTCAGAAGAACCCGCCTGCTTTGCAGAATCTGTTTTTACTTAATTAGAATTAAATTTGATGTTTTTTCCTTTTCATCCTGTGTTCCATGCTTGGATTCTACCACGCCTCATCACAACAGATACATTATTAGTAGTACTCAGGTTTCATAAACATGAAGCCATGTTTATGAAGGCTGAGTGCTACTCATACTGATACCCTCACACAATGCATGTGTGAAAATAGAAGACGTTCTTTAGGCTGTGTTGTCCTGGCAGCATGTCCGTGAGGGAACGCTCCAAAATGAACTATTTATTACTTTGTGCTTAGTTGTTCTCATTGATCCATCAACGGGAGCCCTCGAGACCCTTGGTTAAATATTTTATGTGGTTGTATGAATGTCTGTTGTGAGTTTGTGGGTCTGATTTGCTTTGAGTTCATTTGATCGAGGGCTTAAAAGGAAGTCTTTTGGCCAGGGAGTTTTCCATTTAATTTAAAAGAAGCTTTCATGTGAAATTATTAGTTTATTATGTCCGGAATTAGAAGAAAATTAGCACGGAAGTTTGCTAAAACCATTTCGATATGATTTGAAAATCTTCAATCCAGCATTAGTCATTCTGTCTCATTTACTGATCTGCTCTTCCTTTTCTTGAAGCTCTCAGAGGAAAACAGCGGTGAGTTTCACACATGCAAACACAAACAGAAGAGATGACGACCACCTTCCTGTCATGTTGGCGATCCAGAGGGAAGCTATAATGATGTCATCCAGGCCTGTGGGGTTTGGATGTGCCACCAGTCGTATACCCAGCGCACCACGCCTGGCAGCATTTCCAAGTACAGAAATGACTTCCAAGGATTAGCCTTAAAGAAAGTCATCTGGCCGTCCTCTCAACAACATACTGCAGTATGAATTAAACCAATGAACAAACCTGAATGCCTACAATGCTTATGCTGTCCTGAACAATATTTGAATCACAAATCAGTGTTAATCCTAATTTGGCCATTATTTTTTTACAAAATATTTCCAGATGTTATGGGCAAAGCTATTTGGGGTGTGTTTGGGTTTTTGTTTTTGTCGCCCTCTTGTGTTTTTCCCTTATCGCTGCCACCCTGGCTCCCAACCTTCCCCACCTGTTGGCAGTTACAGTTAATCGCTAGCAGGCTGATTAAGAAAGTCTGGTGCCAAGCTGAGAGAGGACCCATCTGCAGCACTCCTAAAAGAAGCTTTTCAGTTGTAAAGATTGATTGTAAATTAATAGTTTACCCTACTCTTCCTCATTCTTCAAATGTGTTCCACTCCCTGGGATTAATCATAACATCCATCTATGTATCGGCCTAACCCAGACCATACGAGTCGTAACACCAAATATTATCTTATTTTTTTCAGTACACTACTACTAAGTGGCATGGCGGCACAATGGGTAGCACAGTGGCCTCACATCAAGAAGGTTGTTGGTTTGAGTCCAGGGTGGGGACGAGGCTTGGAACACTGGTCTTTCTGTGTAGAGTTTGCATGTTCACCCTGTGCATGCGTGAGTTTCCTCCAAGTACTCTGGTTTCCTCCCACCCTCCAAAAACGTGCATGTTACGTTGATTGGCCGGTGCCAAATTGCCACATTAAGTGTGTGTGTGGATGGTTGTATGTGTGTGACCCCACATAGACTGGCAACCTGTTCGGGGTGCAACCTAGCCCTCGCCTTGAATCAGCCGGGATGAGCACAGGCACCCCCCACAACCCTGTAAGGCAAAGGTGCCCAACCGGTCGACCGGGATCTACCGGTAGATCGCGGACTGGTCCAGAGTCGACCGCGAGACATATTGGGAAAAAAAATTAAGAAAAAAAATATTTTATGACTTTTTTTTTTTTAATGACAGAAAGTCAGTGTTGCCAATTTAGCAACTTTGACACTAAGTTTAGCCACCACTCAGCCGCTCAAAAAAGCGACCAGCAACAATCTAACATCTTTCTTGTGTTATAGAGTGGATTGACCCACGGGACTAAAACCCAGAAGTCGGGCAGGATCAGGATAAAACTATCAATATTGCACTTTGCTACGGAGCCAAATTTCTTGTAAGAAATTTAATTAAAAATGTCTTAAAGAATAAAATATAATAAAAGATAATAACGTTTTTCTGGATTTAAATGACTGAAACTTTAATTGTTGCGTCATTTGCTTTAAGTTACAAAATTGGCATCTGATTGGATATTAACAACTTTTAATCATACACATGAGAACATTCTAAGTTTTGTTTTACATCTAAATCCATAATTTTATTCCCATAAAACACACTCAAAGGGTTGCACTCTTCGCGCTCTGTGTTAAATGTATTTGATCTCTTACTTTTTATCTCATGCACTGAACTTTTGTTTGAATTTTATTTTTTTGGCTTTAATATCTGATGTTTGAATCTTCAGTTTCAGAAAAGATGTAGAAAATGTGAAATCTGCAGCTAAAACACATCCAACTTAGTTTGAGGCGTGTTTCTGTTGTCTTTCATCAGCTTTAACGGTCACATGTGGATTGTGTAGAAGAAAATCTAACTGATGATTTGGGTTTGATTGAAGTTATTTGGAATGAGTTAAGATGCCCTGGTGAACCGTGAAGTGTGATAAACTAAATGTATCTGAGCTCTAATGTCCTCCAAACACAAGCAGAGCAGATCAGAGAATAAAACCAGTGGCCAAGAACAACCTGGTGTTCATATAGTGACTAAACTCTGGACGAAAGCACTCATATTTACTCAAACAAAAATTTACTGAAACAGGAAACCTCTTCAGATAATTTTTTTTTTAACTGACTCTATTCATCACTGGGGAAATTTGAGTGCTACACTCCTACACCGCAGCAGGCTGCTCACAACGGCGCCAATCATGGTAGAAACGGGGGGTTAGGTGTCTTCACCAAGGACCCTGGACGTGCAAAAGAATGCTTTTGGTTTCTGTATATTTCAGGCTCAAACACTAGAGTCTCAAATATGTTCGCGGTGGGATGTGAACCCGCGAACTTCCGGTTGTGAATCCACTGGAAGGGCGGCCCATGTCCCCTGTTCGGGTTGAGCCCGGCCGGGCCTCTTGGGTAATAGCACGGCCACCGGGCGCTCGCTCTCATGCCTCACCCTCGGGCCTGGCTCCTAGAGGGGGCTCCGGCGGCCCATGTCCGGGCTAGGGCAACTTGGCCACGCTTGATCTCTTCATAGCGGTGCTGAGCCGTGCTTTGTTTGGCCCCTCTCGTAAGACCGTTTGCCTTGAGTGACCCTACCAGGGACATTAGACGCCGAACAACATACGTAGCTCGTAGGATCATTGAGGCACGCAAACCCCTCCACCACAATAAGGTGGCGGCTTAAGGAGGACAGTCACACCCAGTTCCCTGGTCAGTCTCACAACTGGCTAGCGAACGGCCCGGGATCCTTCCGGGTGAGCTGGAGGATGCAGCTGGTGTGAGAGAAGCCTGGGCTTCCCGTGTGAGGCTGTTGCCCTCGCGACCAGCTCCGGATAAGCGGAAGATGACGGAACGAAACGAAGTGTTGGTTTTATGTGCTGCTCAGACACCTGCACGGGTCCAAATCGTATTTCTTACAATAAAAGAAAACTAAAATAGCACAAACGATTGACATATTTTTGGTTGATTTTTGTTCATATTTTTTTAAAGAGGGGCCAGCTTCACGGAGGTATGGATGGATACAATGATCATTGTAATACAAAATGAATTTCTGATGGCACAATGAACTCAGTGATCTTGGCGGCCTTGGCGGTTGGTATGGGAGACCATTCATGCTCACACGTGTAAATCAGTAGATATTATTTCCTTGGACGTTGTGACTCCCACCACCTCTCCACATAAGTAGAAAGTGATTCTCTCAGGTTTCTGTGACGTTTACGGTGACGTGGAACACATGACTCATTCAGCAGAGGTGATCTTGATGCATTGACATTTGTTCAGACTCTTGGGGGTTGCTAAGGAAACCAATATAAATTGCAGCTTATGTTTCTAACTTGTGGGACATTTCTAACACTGCTCCCCTCCACTGCTCAGTGAAGCCTGCTCTTTCATTTCACTGTGACTACATGTCACCCTGACAATCAGCCTAATAGATCTTTTCTTCTAAATGACTTCCACAGGGTCTGTGAAGTGAATTAATGAACGTTTTAGAGATGTTTAACCCGGGTTTATTTAAAAATTTACTGCCTGGGTGTAAATCCTAATTTAAATATTCGATGAGGATTTATTCCCTCGTACATCAGAGTTATAGAAGAATCATTTCCTATTTTAATAAAGTGAAATAGTGACTCGGGTGAGGAGCTCTGCCATCCGGGAGGAGCTCGATGTCGAGTCGCTCCTCCTCCAGGTCGAGAGGAGCCAGATGGGGTGGTTCGGGCATCTGGTCAGGATGCCCCCCGAGCGCCTCGCAGGCGAGGTGTTTTGGGCACGTCCCACCGGGAGGAGACCAAGGGCCAGACCCCGGATCCGCTGGAGAGACTATGTCTCACAGCTGGCCGGGGAACGACTTGGGATCCTTCCAGGTGAGCTGGAGGATGCAGCCGGGGAGAGAGAGGCCTGGGCTACCCGCTTAAGGCTGTTGCCCCCACGACCCGACCCCGGAACAAGCCGAAGATGATGGAACGGAAATAGTGACTAACTTTGACTGAAGTGGAAGGTGTTTACTCTTCGTTCTGGAGAAATATTTCCAACTATGCTAGCATTTACGTTCAGTTTCCTAATGCCACGTACACTCGAGATTTACAAAAACTTCTGTCGCTCATTTGACGGAACTTAAGCTTTATAGGTCACACCTTTGACAAATCTCAAGCATAAGAAGGAAGGAAGGAAGGAAGGAAGGAAGGAGGGAGAGAAAGAAGGAGAGAAAGAAGGAAGGTAGGGGGGAAGGAAGGACGGATGGAAAGAAGGAAGGAATGAATAGAAAAGGGAACGAAGTAAGGAGGGGAAGAAGGGAAGGGAGGAAGGAGGAAAGGATGGAGCAAAGGATGGAAGGAAGGAAGGAGAGAAGGAAGGAATGGACAGAAGAAAATGAACAGAAAAGGGAAGGAAGGAAGGAACGAAGAAAGGATAGAAGGAAGGCGGAACGGAAGGAAGGAAGGAAGGAAGGAAGGAGGAAAGAAGGAAAGAAGGAAGAAGGGCAGGGAGGAGAGAAAGAAGTAAGGAAGGAGTATACTTTATTCATTTCTCAACAGGAAAATTTGTGTGCTTGCATTACACCGCAGCTGGCTGCCATGATGGCACCAAAGGTGGGAGAAACAGGGGGTTAGGTGTCTTCTCCAAGGACACCTAGACATAAGCTCAGTGGGATTCAATCCTACAAACTTCCGGAGAACTTCCAGTCCAAGGGTGAACATTTCTACCAATGAGCTATCACCTCTCCTAAACCAACATGATCTCCATCCCTTCTCAAAAATCTGCATGGTCGTAAACTGCTCTTTTGGATCTAAACAAATCGTTTGCTTCAGGCTCAAACAGCTCTGCAGTAATGAGTCCTTTGGATTCAACAACTTCATTTGTTGACCTATTTAAACTGGACACCAGCTAGTTACAGTTTTATGTCGTCCAGGTGTTTATGTTCCTCATGCAGGCATTGAAATGAGGGTGTGCATGGCTGTCCGTGTGTGCCACTGCAACACATTTGTGACCTGTTTAGGGTGTACACTGCCTCTCGCCTGTGATCAGCTGAGATATGCTTTGGCATGCCCTACACCTTCTTGAGAATAAGTGGTTCAGAAGATGAATGAATGGATGCAGACATTGAGTTTTTCTTTATGGTCACTCTGGTCAGCATTTAAACCATAAACAGAATGGGTCCAAGAATTGAACCTTGTGGGACTCCGTGGCTAACTTTAGCAGAAAGAGGACTGATGAATGGCAGAGGTGCCTTTACAAAAACTTTGAACTTGAATATTTGGCAGAAATCTTCAGACAGAAATTCATTGGCGACATTTTTTCTAATAACCGATGTCTCGTGAGAGTGCAAAATTGTCCAGTTCAACTAGCCAAACAAAAATGTTGGTCGGGCCCCAAATTTGTATGTTTGTCAATGGAATTTGGCCTGTTGTCTGTTCTTGAAAAATTTCAGACAAATTTCAGACAAGAAACATGGTTTATTGAATAAAGGAGTCCAGTATTGCTGTAAAAAAAAAAAAAAACTCGATCAGTGGAAATGTCATGAAGTTATTGTTGAAAATGTATTTCATGGTCAGGCTGCCAGGAATACCAGGCTGGGATGGAAGGTATGACCTGACACCTGAAGGAAGACAGGCTGCCTATTTAAAGGCAGCTGCACGAAGACCTTCAGGTGTCTAAAATCAGGCAAATGAAGGAAGGCCCCGGGTTCCCTCTGGTGGTGGGCGAGGGAACCATGACATTGTTATATAATTGAGCGTGTAAAAGCGCTCTACATAGGCAGAAAATTAAAATAAAATAATTAAAAAAGTCACAGAATGTAAACTTAAGACAAGTTTATCGATTTCATCTCAATGCATTTTTTTTTTTTTACTCACTCTACTCATCCCTCACCGGGAAAATTTGTGTGCTGCACTCCTACACCGTAGCAGGCTGCTACGGTGCTACGGCACCAATGGTAGGAGAAACGGGGGGTTAGTTGTCTTCTTCAAGGACCCCAGTGAGGGATGAATAGAGTGGGTAAAAAAAAATGTAAAAATTGCAAGGAATCTAAGAGTTGATGCAAAATGTTTGACTTTTTTTCTTTGGTTTAAAAATGGAAACCTCCAGAAAGTGGAATAAAATCACAGTAGAAATCACACCATTTTTAAAAAATGTGTATTTAATTGTAATGACGGCTTCCAACCTGCAGATTATTTGCACTTTGAAGTGCATATTACAGCCGAGAGAAAAAACCAATTTCAAATTAGATTTTATTCAAACATTGTGATTAAATTAGATGGTTTTGTTACAAAATACTTGATTTCCCTTAATCTGCTCTGAGTGGAAGCTTTTTCACAAAAACACCTTAGTATTAAATAAACTGATCTCCGTTTGATTATACTATGATCTTAAATTAGACCCAGTTCATGTAAAAATAACCAGCAGAACTGGTTATTGATAAAATCTTTTGAGCATGTAACTCTTTTACCCGAGTTATTACACAGCAGTAGTGAACAGTGCATTTCACATGTAGGTATCCAGTAGTGCTCCATCTGGATCAATCCGACCCTAAATAGTTCTTCAGTCAGCCAGTCACCTTCTTAACCGTCAATCCCTAATGGGGTAGCAGGAGCCCATCCCAGCTGATTCAAGCTGAGGGGCAGGGTACAACCTGAACAGGTCGCCAGTCTGTCGCGGGGCAAAACACATACAACCATACACACACTCATTCTTAGGGGAAGTTATGCAGTGACCAATCAAACTAGCCTGCATGTTTTTGGAGTGTAAGAGGAAACCGAAGTCCCCGCAGACACAGGGAGAACATGAACACTCCACACAGAAAGAACAGTGTTCCAAGCTTCGTCCTCAACCGAGACTCAAACCCACGACCTTCTTGCTGTGGGCCATTGTGCTACCCACTGCGCCATCGTATGTCCTAAGTAGTTATTTGTTGATTAAAATTGATCATTTGTCTATAAAAATTCCATTATCTCTCTTCACTAATCCTAAAAGTTTAGCTAAAGTTTTCTATGGATTTGGACACCTGTACACTTCCATGCTGCTTAGATTTCCAATCATTATGTCTGAAAATGACTCTGAGCCTTGGAGGTGGCCCTGAGAAAGCTTGGGGAGATCAGCTCAAAATCTGATTAGTTAAAGAAAAATTTTTTATTCACTTTGTGTAGAGAGACTGTGAAGCCGACTCCGTCAGCTTTTACAGACACTCAGCTGACTTTAGCCTGACCGGAAACAAATGTCTTCCAAAATGTGATTTGTCAAATGCAAAAACACTTTTGGAAGTAGTGCAGACACCTTCTTAACCGTCTAGCCTTTACAGCAGGGGTCCCCAACCTTTTTTGTCCCAAGATCTACTTTTCAACAAGCAAACGTCTTGAGATCTACCAGTCCCACAACGTCATGTGATGACGTTACTCATGGTGTCACCAACCCAGAAGTATGCATCCACTCCGTTATTAGCCTTCAGATCTGAGTAGCTGAGTAGAAATTCTGAGTGAATTGCAGGCATCAAATCGGGATTATTTGAACATAAATTATTTATAATTGTTTAACGATCTTCTCCACCTGTCAACAAAAAATATTGCTTACAAGAATTACAACAATTAAAGTTTCAGTCATTTAAATCCAGAAAAACGTTTATTATCTTGTCAAATATTAAAGTTATGCTTTTTATTCTTTAAGACATTTTTAATTAAATGTCTTACAAGAAATTTGGCTCTTAAGCAAAGTGGGAACCTGTTTGGGGTGTATCCTGCCTCTCCCCTGAAATCAGCCAGGATGGGCTTTTTTTGGAGGGTGAGAAAAAATCCACACATACACATGAAGAACATGCAAACTCCACACAAAAAGGCCAGTGTTTCCATGTTGGGACACAAACGCCCTGATCTTCTTGTTGTGAGGCTACCGTGTTAACCACTGCACCACCGTGCAGCCGTTCTAAAATTAATTTAAAAATAAAAAAATATGGTTATCATTGTCAATAAAATATGATTTCCTTTCTACTTTTGAGTTTGAAAGATAACGGCAAAGTGGTCAAACAAAATGTTCCTCTGCCGAATGTGGTACCAGGCACTTTGTCACCTAGACGAATGACAGATCAGCAGACAAGACTAAACTCTAATGTTTGGATTCAAGTCTCCAATCTAATCAACTTGTCAAGAGAATGAGTCCCTATTTCCTCTGGATCACATCTGACAGGGATAGCTGAGAAAAAACGTGAACGTCAACCAGAGCACTGTCACTGGTAAAGCCTCTCATTCAAAACAGAAAAAAAAACCTGTTTGTTGTTTTGTTTTTTGTTGTTCACTCTGAAAATCTTTTAAACCACTGACCATAACTCTCAAAATACAAATGAGATATCTTTAAAGTTAAAAAAAAAAAAACAAAACAATATCACACTTAACCTTTTTTTTTTAAATAACGCGTTATTCCACATTCACCCGACCCCTATGGCCCCTTCTGCAGGTGGTGAGTCCACTGGAAGGGCGGCCCATGTCTCCTGTCCGGATTGAGCCCGGCTACCAGGCGCTCGCTCTCGCTCTCAGGCCTGGCTCCAAGGCTTTTTCGTGTTGTTTATTTTATTGTTTTAAAAAAATAAAAAACTGTTAAAAGTGAATTTTAACAGTTTTCCATTCACATTATCCGGTGACCCATGTCCGGGCAAGGGCATTTTGGTCAGGATGCCCCCCCTGAGTGCCTCGCTGGTGAGGTGTTTCGGGCATGCCCCACCGGAAGGAGACCAAGAAGCAGACCTCGGACCTACTGGAAAACGACTCTGGATTCTTCCAGATGAGCTGGAGGATACAGCTGGGGTGAGAGAAGCCTGGGCTTCCCGTCTGAGGCTGTTGCCACCCCCAACCCGGCCCCGGATAAGCGGAAGATGACGGAACATATTATTCCAATTAGAAGCCCACTTTCTAATAGAAGCACACCCCTGTTTTTTTCTGAAACTTGAATACAGCAACGTACAGTAAATCTGACAAAAATAAGTCTGCCATATGCAACTTTTGCTCAAGTCTGACATGTTCTTGTCATTTTGAATAACACTAAATGTGCAGCTTGTACTGGTATCAGAACTGTGCTGAGCCTAATTTTTTACCCTGCAGTTTTTTTTTTTTGCAAATAGCCTATTTATCGACTCGCACCCCATCAGTGCGGCCGTGCATGCGTGAGTATTGAGAATAACAGGGTAAAGTTTTTTTCCCCGTTAATATTATTATTATTATTATTCATTATAGACAAAGTTATTCTTTATATACGAGCTTTTGCTGGACCCTATTTTTTCGGACTATTAGATATGATCAACATAAAACAAGTGTGCCTTTAAAATGTCTAGTGTTTGATCTTAAAATACCGTATACAAAAACCAACAGCATTCTTTGGTATTTTTTTAACTTTCCCTTTTTCCATCTTTGTTCAAATCATTGATCCGTTTGAATCATTCCATCATTAGAATGAAGAAGTGTTAACATTAGAAGGCAAGTGATGTCTTATTAGATTCAAACAACCTTAAAACACACAAAAGAGCCAACAATTCCCTGAGCACAGAGAAGATGTTGCAATGAAATGTGGCCATCATTGATACGAGGCCAATTCTTTCAATCAAACTCTTCAACGTTTTTTCTTTGTGGTGATTCTTCTTCCTGGCTTGAATCCAATTCATTGTTTTGATCTTTCTGCAATAAGCGTCTGTTTTTTTTCAGCCACATCTCTGTCATGAGGAAACCCACGGCCAACCATCACCAATCCTGCCCAGGTTGGTTACCAAGCTGTACCTGCCAATCCCTATTCTGCCACCTCTTTTGTCAATCGGGAAACTGGTTAAAATGGGTTGTGGGTCTTGGTCAAGGATGGGCAAACTACGGCCTGCGGGCCACATTCACGAGCTGTAGTTTAATCCGGCCTGCCGAACTTGAAAAAATTAAATAAATAAACCTTGTTGATGTTTTATTTCACCTGCAATTCTGATGTTTCTTCACGAGATGGCGCCAAAGAAACAACAACACTGCTCCCATTAAAATCTGTGTGTTTCCGTGATGCACATGTTATCAAAATAGATTGTCAGTAGTTTTCAAACCTACATTTTAAACCTAGCGCTAGATGCACTTTTTTTTTGCGCTGGGGTGCTTGATTTTTTACGTTAGCGTGCTAGATTACGAGCGTGTCGCGGCCCCAATGGCTTTCCATACAGCGCGCTTGTTTACCAAAGCATAGCATCACTCTGCTCCTGTTCCGACCCCTTAGTCAAATGTTAGAACCCAATGTGGCCCACGAACCAAAAGGTTTGCCCTCCCCTGGTCTAGGTTATACTTCTCAACAGACCAAGCTGCAGCAGAACCAATTTTTTTTTTTTTTCAGGAATTTTAATTAATCTAAGATGAACAAAATCCCAAAATCCTGTTGTACAAAGAACTTGGTCAAACTTAATCCCAACGCTAGTGACCATTCAGCAGATTCTGGGCAGCAAATAAGTCAGTGGACAAAGTTTTTTTTTTCAATCTACTCCCAGAAAAATAAAGCTGTCATAAGTCATAAAAGTAAACTAAATCAAGGCCCCGTTGCTTTCAGAGATTGTGCTGACTCAGCCAACATGGCTGGTGACTGGTTTAAATGGTTTTTCCAAACACCCAGTTGCTTTATTGATCTGCTCGGTTGGATTTCATCTCAGTTTTGATAATTTCACGATTAATCAAATCTTGAGGTTTCAGTCATTCATTCGTTTTCAGTGACATTTAATCCGATTAAGGGTTGCTGGCTAAACTAGAACCCTGATTGGACGGTCACCTATTCATCTCACACATGCTTCGTAAAATCAATTTATTTTAGTTTTTCTGAGGTTTTCAAATCAATATTCATAAATAACTAAACTAAAAGCACTCAGTGAACTTCACACCTCGGGCAACATAAATTTATACCAGTCAATTATTCTGATCCATTCTGAAGTCAAATGACTGGTTCTTTATTTTTATGGTATTTTTGAGAATTTCCATCAAAAGACAGTCACAAAGTATTGAGTCATGTAAACAGAAATTTCACCATTTTTCTACATCTAGGTCTTTAGTAGAGTTCCTTCTGAATCAATCGGTCCTGCAGTAACTATTTATTGTTATAATTACCATCTTACTACGCTGAAGTACGGTAAAAATACTTCTGCATCATAGACAGAAAAACTATGAAAACACTGGGATTAATAAACCTAAAACCTATTTCCTGAAGGTTTTCTATGTGCTCTTGCATCTACACACCTGATCTAGTTTTGTTGAGTCAATGTGCCAAATTTTATTGGCAGTTGATTTCTTTTTATGTGCATCAGCTGCATTGAACCAGGTACACATGCAAAACCTGCAGGACACCAGCCCCCGAGGACTAGAGTTCCTCTTGTCTCATAGTGCTCCAGCTTTGTTAGTTTTGTACTGACTTTAACAGCTCTTCCATGCCGCTCGGATTTCTTTACTATGTTTATCTTAAAAAGATTGAGTTGTAAATAATTTTGAAAGTCATTCTGTTACCAAATATATTTCTTCTTTTTCAGTTTTGTGATAAAATAACTTTTTCACTAACATAACAATATTTACAATATTTATTTTCACTCAGCTTTTTGGTAACTTTACCGGATAGACTGTGTAACTGTCCAACCAGGAGGTCACAATTAGGTGAATATGGCCAACCGCATGGATAATGAAGATCAAAGCAACCAGCTGAAAATTCTATTTAATTTGTATAGCCCAAAATCACAATTTTTTTTGTCTCAACAGCCTTCACATTGCAGATTTAAAAAGAACAAAAACAAGAAAAATATGTTTGAAGCAAAAGCAGACAGAATTCTGAAGGTCTTTGGAGAATCCACGTTTTTGGTCCAACTTGGAAAAAATGTTACCTAAAATGTTCTTGGTCAAAATCTTTAATATTCAATTCAATTTATTTGTTCAGCCCAAAATCACAGAATTTCCGTCTCAATGGGCTTCACAAGAAAAAGAGGAATGTATTAACACAAAAACACAGCAAGAAAAATAACTAACAAATGCTAACTAAACAAGACTAGCACATTTATGCCCTTAGACTCTCCTTCACGGTGAGGAAAAACTCCTAAAAAACCCATCAGTGGGGAAAAAATAAGAAACCTCGTGGGGAACCGCATGAAAGAGAGATCCCTCCCCCGGGACAAGCAACCAATGTGTCAAAGATTATTGTTTAAATATTAGCTTATTCTACTCTACAGCTAAATATCTAAAGAAGTCAGTAGATGTTCTTCATCCTGATGGAAACACGGGGAAAAAACACGTGGAAATAAAAACACGTGGAAATAATGCAGCTATTGGAAAAGCAGTGGGAGAAAATGGGCAGAACATTTTTTCCCAACTTCAACCTTACATTTTTAAGGCAACTTTCTTGCATATTTTCAAATATTTTCTAATCCACCAGAGAAGCTTTGAAGGCACTGACGGCTGAACTCTGGTCAAAACCGCTTCACCGAGAGAGATTTGCAAACTTTAAAAAAAAAAAAAAAAAAAACTTTATGCACATTTGGGGAACAAAGAATTTGATGAATTTTGTTTTGTCAAGAGATAACCAATCAGTATTAAGCAAAGAACTAATGGTTTGACCAGCAACGTGTCCGGCATGCATCTACCATTCATCCTGATTTGGAATAAGAAACACAGAACATGAATGAATTCAATTAGATTGTGCTTCCTCATCGACCCACCAGCCATCTGTAGGGTTACCAGATAGAATATAAGTCTATTCCAAGGTTGTGTTCAGAACACTTTTATTAAATTTTAAAGTTGATGAATGTCTAATGTCCACAAGAATTCTCCCGTTGAGTTTCCAGAGCAAACAAACGAGTGCAGAAGGTACGCCTCACACTGCAGACAAAAAGAAAAAACTTTCAGGCAGAAATCAGGAGACACAAAAACAACCTCATTGACTACCGACATATTTGATCTGAAACGTCAAGAACAGATTGTTACGGACACGGTGGGAATAAGGTTCAAATGTGAAAAAGTTTGGACTGACAGAAGTGAGGCTGCCATTTTTGCGCCATTGCTTCTATGAGTCTGCCACAGGGCAGCTGTGGCTACAACAGCAGCATACCAATACCTGGTGTAGAGTGAAGGAATAATGCGTGTGTGAAGCGCAGTGGTGTAACGTAATGACGTAAATGTACTTTTTTAATGTACTTAAGTAAACAAATTGTGTATCTGTACTTTACTTACGAAAATTTGAGACCTGTACTTTTTACTTTTTCTTCACTACATTTTATGGCAAATATCTGTACTTTTACTTTGTTACTTTTAAAAAGTGTGTTCTGCATTTTTTGTTACGTTTGAGGTCCGGAATTTGAAAAATATACAGTATTTTTTGTGCATTTTGAAGCCGCATTGCCAAAACCAACCTATTGAGGGAGTTGATCACCTGCGGTCTCCAAGAGGGAGAAGAAGTAATGAATCGAGGACGAATAGGAAACAAGAGTAAACATTTTCCGCAGTCATTTAGCGCCAAAAAACTAACATCAAATATAATCCAAACTGAAAAACAGTCAGAAGATTGTTGTGTTTACTTCTAAATAAAAAGTTGAGCCATCATTACACAGAGTTTTTATCTGTGACCCTACAGCACAAAAAAATAACATTTGAATTATGGTTGAATACTTTTACTTTTTACTTAAAAAGTAGCTTAGTTTAACGTTCAACATCATCCCATATGTAAATTATGCTTATTAGTTCTATTGATGCCAATTTTTGTATAATTATAAACAATCATTGTGAGAATTCTATTCTTAACAAAAATCTTTTTTCTTTTGAAATCTTCGCTTTAAACAGAACAAACTCCATAAATCTTTTGTACATTTTTGATTATTGTCATGAAAACAGTAAAGACGGTGCTTAGACAGTGGAGGCTGTGGCTCAGTGGTAAGAGCATTCACCCACGGACTCAAATTTAACCGGACGTTTGACGGGTTTGCATACCACTGAGTTCATGTCTAGGATCCTTGGAGAAGACACCTAACCCCCCGTTTCGCGCACCATAGGTGCTGTCATAGGTGACAGCCTGCTGCGGTGAAATGCAACACACAAATTTTCCGGTGAGGGATCAATAAAGTATATCAAATTAAAAAAATGTTGTGCTTCCAGGTTTTGTCTTAAACAGAGTTTGTTGTTACTGGAGAAAATGTCTACTGTAATGGACCTATGGAGACATTTTATTGTTCTCTTAAATTTAATAGAGATGTAAACAGACTGTTAAAACAAACCCAAAGTCGTTCCAAATATAAGCAGGAAATTAGTCTTTTTGGAAACATTAGATGGTTCTCTGCTCATTTCAGAAAGAATTATAGAATTGCAGATTCATACAAAATAAAAATTGTGCTGAAGTGCTGAAACTGGTTCTAATTAAATGCGACCTTAGGTCCCAGGGGGCGTTGGCCTAGCGGTAGAGAAACCGTCTTTCAACCGGGAGAACCTGGTTGGATTCCCGCTGGGCCCAAGCCGTTCCTGGGACCGAAAAAAAAGACACGAAAGGACAGAAAATAAAAAACGTAAATGGGACCTTAATGTAAATATCGAATTGATAACCTTCTAAAATCTTAAAGATCTTTATGAACAAAAAAAAAAAACAGATTAGAATCTTCCCAGCAAAGAACAGTGAATAGATCTCCCATCATACATCTCTGCACTGCTCTACAACTAATAAAAATAACACCACCAAACATAACGTCTGATAAATTACCACCTCGTCTATTTTCTGTGTCTTTGGACATGAGGACCTATTTTTCTCGGAGATAAAATCAAATACATTGTCTGTACTGGTTGTTAAGAAGAAGGTGTGAAAAACGAGAGAGCTTCTCCTCGTTCCACTCGTCTTCTTCATTTCTTTGCTTCTACCAGTGACCTTTGGATACTCTGCACCCAGACAGACGTGGAACAAGAAGAGGAAACATATTTTTAAACTGCAGGAATGGATTTTGTTGCCCTACATATTGAACGTTGCTTCATCTGAAAGTATTTGCTCTGTATGAATTTCTAGTTCTCAGATTTTTTTTTTTTTTATGTCACAGGTTATGATGACTGATCAGCTTGCTGTTGGAATTGTACCCCAAATAAAAAAGAAACTTTTCTTAATAGAAGCAAACAAAAGCAGCATAACGTGTTGTAATTTTAACCAGAACCTCCAACCTCGTACCCGGCACTGCAGCACGTTCACACAGGAGCTCCAGCTGTGCGGTGCAGTTACCCTTATCAAAACAGATTTTTATCTTCCCTGTTTGAATTAATGCATGTTAATTAATACGGAAATACAAGTTTACAGAAACACAGCATCTGCCAGCTCTACGGGCCACATGTAAATAACTTTTTCACAAACTTGAAACTCCATGAGGTTTAAACTCCTGACTATTAGGAAGATCAATTCAGCAGATGTGGATAACGTTAAAGGTTTCATCTCATGCAGAAAAAATACATTTGTTTCTTTTTGTATTTTATATACATAAATAGCCTTAATTTGGATTTCGGGACATCTAATATATAGTCGTTCCCCGGGCAGATGTGAGACATAGTCTCTCCAGCGGGTCTGGGGTCTGCCCCTTGGTCTCCTCCTGGTGAAACATGCCCGAAACACCTCGCCCGCGAGGCGCTCCAAGGGCATCCTGACCAGATGCCTGAACCACCCCATCTGGCTCCTCTCGACCTGGAGGAGGAGCGGCTCAACACCGAGCTCCTTCCGGATGGCAGAGCTCCTCACCCGATCTCCGAGTGAGAGCCCAGCCACCCTGCGGAGGAAGCTCATTTCGGCCGCTTGTACCTGCGATCTCATTCTTTCAGTCACCACCCACAGCTGGTGACCATAGGTGAGGGTTGGAACGTAGATCAACTTGTAAATCAAGAGCTTTGCTTTTCGGCTCAGCTCTTTCTTTACCACGACGGACCGATGCAGCGTCCTAGTTATTGATGATGCCGCACTGATCCGCCTGTTGATCTCCCGCTCCATCTTTCCCCCACTCGTGAACAAGACCCCGAGATACTTAAACTCCTCCACTTGGGGCTCTGGTTTTAATTCTCATTGGTTAGCTTCATGCAGCTTCTTCAATCCAATTATTTTAGATCTTCTGTCCAATAGGCAACTATTTTTTTATTTTTTTCTAATGTCTTGTTTGGTCCCTGTATTGTTCGTAGTGAAAAAAACTGTCATTAAACATTTTCCTGCTTCTCCCGTACAAATATTATCCCTGTTTCCCATTTATATTTAAATAGGTTTGGTGCTAAAATGGCACTTTGGAGCAAAGGGGATGTGAATGTGAAGGAAAAAGAAAACTCCGTGCAGACTCAGAAGGGGTGACCATGCTTCTAAATAAGATGTCTTCATCAGAGAGTCTAATCCGAATGGAAGTTTCACAGCATCTCTGCAGCTTGCTGTGGGAACTCTGTCAGTCATTTAAAGTCAAATTCCTGCTTCATATTCAACATTTTCCATAAATAATGACGCAGATGTCAGCAGGACATCGAGGTGCTTTGACAAAAAAAAACATTTTTTTTTTTTAATAAGTTCAGAGTTTATTTTTGCAGCATTAAAACAAAATAAATGCAACTTGTTAAAAAGTCTAATATTTGAAAGGCTAATTGATTTTCTCCAGGGGTTACTTCATTTATTCATACTCAGTGTGTGTTAGTGTTGAAGTAGAGGCAGAGACGGACCAACGAGGGATTCATCCTCCAAGAATGCCCGAAGCCACGGCAGCTGCCCAGCTTTGATGAATAATCCAACACAGTGGTCTGGCAACGACTGGAGATGGTTACAGGATCGGACGATGTGTGTGTTTAAGGGAATCAAAGTGTTTGTGTGGGTTTCTCGTATTGATTAGCGAGCTGTTGTGTTATTGGATGACCAGACTAGGGAAACCGGGTTGTGATTGGATAATTCATTCCATAACTTGTGACATAACAGCTGGATGGCCTGGAGGGGATTAACACATGTGTGGTTAAACAAATAGATCACCATGGTTACCATGCTTTTAGATCTACCTGTCTATTTCTGTTACACAAAGAAGGAAGTAGGTGTGCCCATAATTGAGATTTGGATTGATCTAGTAACCGGTAAATAGATTAGTATGTCCTCTCTAAAAGAAAGTCATTTAAATCGCTTGCTATTGGCTGGACGAGGGCGTGGTGGTTAGCAATGCAACCTCACAATTTAAAGCTCCTTTCTCAAAGAGAAAAATAATTACTTTCTCATTCTAGTTTATGCACTTAAACTACTGCAATTTGGAACAAAAGTTAAAAATTTCTACTGATTTATAGAGGTTTATCGCAGACCAGGAAGTGTGAAAGCCTGACTGATGCTCATCCCTGACAAAAAAGTAACCTCTCTAAAATATCACACTGGTCTTGACATGAGGCCCACTTAGGATGTCTTGTTTCCAATGATTTGAATTTGTGATTGCATTCAAATGCGTTCTTTCTCCATGGTTACAAAAATGGTGTTTTTGTTCAAAGTAAATCAAAGTGTCGCCGTCCCTGTGGGCCACGGACGTAGGACATGTGACTAAGACGGAGGAAGAAATGCTTCTATTTATAGAACATCATGGCCGTAGCTGGTTGCATCATCACTGTAGCAGGCACTTCTTCATTGTCATGTAAAAATACTAGTGCTGTCATTTTAACGCGTTAATTTGATTAATTAATTACGCCGCATTTTAATGCGTTAAAACAATTAATGCAATTAATTATGACGTATTAACGGTGGTGAGCCAATGCTTGCACATTTGAATTTGGCTCATTGAAGGACCGGTATTCTTCTCAAGCGTGCTACATCGCCTGCGCTGGCAAATTAACAAGGCAGCAGTGGTCAAACACAACAGACATGGACAAGACTCATGAGAAGGAGACAGTCAGGCCACTGAACAGCAAGTTTTTATAAAAAATAATAAAGACGGGACAATAAATAACAACGTAGTAATTTGTAGTTTTTTTTTCAAAAAGGAGTTCTCCTACCATCGGAGCAACTCCAGCCTGACATACCATCTAAACGCAAAACATGTTCAGGCAAGTTCCTCTGTAGCGAGTGTGGCTACTGGGAGCTCGCTCCACCAGACCAAGCTAGCTGAATTTGGCGAATGAGCAAATCCTCAACAGAGAAGATTACAAATACTATCGCAAAGTGGGTTGCTGCTGATTGCAGGACAATTTCTATCCTTGAAGATAAGAACGAACCCCAACCCTTGTTTTACTTTTTTTAATGATGCACTCCTCATGACCTCATGAGGCACAGTTTACCAATAATAAATTGGATTTAAAATCTTCTCTTCTTACTGTATTCAATTGATTAGTCATACAGTACATTTTTTAATATCCTAGAATTCAAATTCTTTATCAGGAGACCTTTAGCAGATATGACGTTAAAATGCAAATAATTCAATTAATTAATTACAAAATTCTGTAATTAATTCATTTAATTTTTTTAATCGACTGACACCACTAAAAAAATACTAATTAAAATTTTTCCCAAAATTTCTGGATCATTCTTAAAACAACTTTGTTGACAAATAAAAGTCCCACCCATTGATATTGAGAAAGTTTCCAACTCTTCCATCCAATACTTGAGATACCATTTGAATGCTAGTTTTTTCGTGGTCATGCTTTTTGTTGCCATTTCCACATTCTGATATTAACCAGGAAGTGTTGAAGTACATGTGCTCTGCTCACACTTGGTCCCTCCACTCAATAGGGCTTTTTTTATACAAATGCACCAGAATAACAATAAACAAGAATGTGTGCTAACTTTGCAAACTTGATGTACTTTATTTAAACTGTTTATGTGACCATAAATAAGATTCATGCCATGTTGTGTACGTGCTCAAATTGGGATTATGTAGAAAACAAAAAATGGAAAATTTACTGTGTCAAATTCAAGTGTGGACCCTACAGGCAACAAAGACCTTGATGTATAAATTAGGTGTGGAGAAAAGTTCGATATGATCCAGTTGCTCACTAGATGTTTACAAGGACTTTATTGATTCATCTGATTCTTTCTGACAGCAGGAGAGAAAAAAATCAATGTTTTTTTAAAAAATAAAAATGTGAATCACAGCCAATGAAAAGTCAGACCAACTGTATTTGTAGAGAAACAATATTACACATAAGTGTTTGATGTCAACAGGAAACAGTTGTCCTGTTGAGACGAAAAGGATGAAAAAACAGCAGGAAGTGCAAAAAAAGTAATAAAAAAATGCTGAAAATTCATATTGATAAAAACAAACTGAGCCGCACTAGAGACACAACAACGAACCAAGGGCCGAACTGACTGACAACTTTGCTGACAAAATGGAGAGGCGTTGGCTCACTGGTGGAGTGTTTGGCTGTAGACTGGGAGAAGCCGGTTCAAATCCCACTGAGGTGCCTACAGTACGTGTCCCTGTAGCAGACACCCAACCGCTTCTGCCATTTTTTTTACTCACTCTATTAATCCCTCACTGTGGAAATTTGTGTGCTACACTCCTACACCGCAGCAGGCTGCCCATGACGGCACCAAGGGTGGGAGAAACGGGGGGTTAGGTGTATTCTCCAAGGACCATAGACGTGCACTCAGTGGGATGCGAATCCGCGAACTTCTGGTTAACTTCCGATCCACAGTCGAACACTCTATCCACTGAGCCACCGCCTCTCCCCAAACTTCTGGAAATAAATAATTTTATGTAAAAAAAAAGTGCTCTGATTTCTCGCGTATCACCAACCAAAGTCTGCAAGAACAAAAAAGAAAAGTTCTAAACTGTAAGCAAGAAGGTAAACACATGATTGCAGGACCTCTCAAACAAAAGCATCAAAATTTTGAGGTGATACCTTGAGTTAATCTAGAGATGGTACCAAGTAACAGCGGGAGGTTTAATGAAAATCCCTTCTCTGGTTTGGGAAATATTGCCTTTACAAGAATTTGTGACTTTTAGTTGCATGATCCTAAAAATTGGTATTCGTCCTAACCCTAACATCCTCGGTTGTTTGGGAGATATTAAAGTTCAGTTAAATGTCACTTCAAAGTAAAGTTAGGCGAAAGTAAGCAATTATGTTTTTCAGAAAATATCTGTAAACGTACCTAATTGTGTAATGTGCTACAGTATATACGTATTGTTATTGTGATATAAATTGGGTTATTTTTATTCTATATTGCTTGGCACTAGTCCCACAAATTACAGTTTGCTTTGACACTAGGACCACCGAAGGCGTCAATTTGCCCACACATCACTTTAATATGCTTAATTAGAAAGAAAAAAACACAACCTAGGAGGCTGACCTTTTATGACTTTTAAAATAAAAATGTTTTCGATTTTATCATGTATTTTTTTTGTGTTCTAAAATTAAACGTTTTAAAATTTATAAGCATTTTATCTCCTCTAACCTGCTGCACCCTGCAGCTGCGGGAGGAAGCACGCATTGCCATAGCAACAACTTTTGCGGGAAGTTGTTGCTATGTTGCTATGGCAACAAGCACATTGCTATGGCCACACATAAGTGTGTGTTTATATTTGTGGAGAGAGACAAGCAGGACTCTGACGCCATTACAGAAACATTTTAGAAAGATTGAGTGAGGTAATATTGAAGAGATTCCATGAAGATTCTGAATAAAGTCAGCCATGTTTTCTAGATAAGTCTTGAAAGTTCAGGTTAACATATTGGTATATATAGTCTATAGCCATTTTTAACGAGGACATTTTTGAAGCAGCAGCGCAAAATGCAAAAAAGTGGGCTATTGATGAATTAGATCATTTTAATTTGGTGTTTGTTTTTTTATTCTAGAATTCAAATATATTTAACATTTTATCATTATTATTACTTTAAAAATTGAGTGGTGTAGAACTTTGTTTCTGCAATATGGCAACGCAAAACATGAATAATTACTTAAGCATGACAATGGCGGTCAGGGCGCTTGCTGGTAGATTTAGAACGCGGCCGTACAAGTATTAAAAGAGATGTGCTAACTACGAAACATTGCAAAAACCTCTGCTTGTCTTCAGAAAAATACTGGAAAAAACTTTCTGTATCATTCTGTGCAGCGGCCTGCTCGATTTCCCAGTTTATTTATGTTAAAATACATGAGTTACATGAATCTAAACTTCTAGCACTTAAGATAGATACACAAACTGTGATGCTAATTGAAGAAAACATTTCATTTTCTCTGACCTCACAGCTGCTAAGCAAGCAGCTGTACCTCATTCATGTCACTTCTTCACACACACTCATCAAGCATCTCATCGACTGCGGGGCGCACATTCGTAAATAAAGAGTTTTTGACTAAAACAAAAAAGTCAATCCAGTATTCTTAAATAAACTTGTGCAATCAAAAGTTTATTTGACTCAATGGAAAAGTGGGTTAACTCAACAGAGGACGAGGGGTTTGAATATAGGTGTCCAGACAGATCAAAACCCTCACCCTAAAACCCAGGATGTGGTATTATTTGAAAATACAAAATAAATGATAATGGGATGAGTAATAAAAATGCTCCATGACTGACTGCTCTGGTTTTCAAAATAAAGCCCTGTTACGGGTCGATCAGACCAAAGAAACGAAACATATTCAGTCCATTTAATTCAGCCTCTCTTTGAGTGAATACCACCTTTCTGAAACAGACCTCTGAACTCACTGTGAATCACCAAACAGGACGGGTCTTTTTAAAAATCAAAAATAGATGATGCAGCTGGGGAAGGATTCAGCATTTTCCATGGAAATTAGTCAGACGTGGACCAGTAACCGAGCAAAGTTCGTAATAAATGGACTGGTGACCATTGAGTTGTTCACCATGCTGCACCACATCTGGTCAGATTCAGACCTGACCGCTGCAAGCTGGAGCTTTTAAAAGCTGGAGAACCAACGTTCCTGTAGCGTCTTTGTTCAACTATTTTTATAACAGATTTTTGGGTGAAAACAAAATTGGTCAGATTTTTTACGTGGGTAAAAATCTAGTAAATGTAGTTGTTATATAAAGATAAAAAAAAAAAAGAACAACGTATCAGTGTTCTTTATTTATCGGGTCTCTACATTGTAGACATACCATCAATATTTCTGTGAGCTGTAATATCAGCCATAACCTTTTCATAACTTGTAATTAATGCATACCTGAAGGATTTGCAAACCCTCCTGTTGGGTATTCAGATACTGTTCTAGCGACTTTTTGTTCTTGGCCATGGATTTTGTACTCTTTTATGCCCATTTTGTAACACAAGCAGAAAGTGTGAAAGTACACATATCCTCGCTCGCATGGGCCCTCTTTTCGGATGTTTCCCCCACCCCAACCCTCACAGAACCGCTATAAGAGTGAGCAGATCCACATCAGCATCGTTAACACTGCTTTTCTTTTAGCAGAAGTGAGTCCAGGTAAACATTGCTTTTTTTTTTTTTTTTTTTTTTTTTTTTTTTACTGCCCGACATGTACACCACTTTTTTCCCTGCCAAAAGTGAGGACACTTGGGGAGACAGGGTTTGACTTTAATCACTCGAAACTTTGCTTTGGGTTTGAAAGGCTGAGGGCATGTCACCGAGGTGTTGTCCTGCTAAAGAAAAATGGATTGCTCTTCACCCTTACGCATGTTCCATCATCATCATCATCATCACCTACCCCGCCCCAAAAACTTCAATACCACATCTTCTTATGATTGATGAAATAAAAAAAGTGTCCAGAAACTCAGCTCAACAGCTTGAAGTGATGACTTCCTTTGGCTGAACTTGGTTGAAGCCTGTCCCTCAGTCTTACAAAGACTTCAATATAATGTATATGTTTTTCTCGACTTTTGATTTGATCGTTTTAATTCTTCTGCCCACAGAACGAGGAGCAGACATCAAGCACTTGAGCTCTCAGTGCTTCCACAACACACACTGCATACGAGCACAGCATCTTCTAAAACCACTGAAAAAGATTTTTATGATACCACCTACAGTTAGTCAGTACCAATCATGGAGAGTGTGGAAAAGAGGTGAAGAAGCGTGTGCAGGCAGGCTGGAATGGGTGGAGAAAAGTATAAGATGTGATTTGTGATAGAAGAGTTTCAGCTAAAATGAAAGGGGAAGTGTACAAAACCGTGGTGAGAGCGGCCATGCTGATTGGTCTAGAGACAGTGTCACAGAGGAAAAGACAGGAAGCAGAGATGGAGGTAGCAGAGATGAAGATGCTGAGGATCTCTCTGGGAGTGACCAGGATGGACAGGATCAGAGGAACAGCACATGTTAGAGGTTTTAAAGTCAGAGAGGTCAGACTGAGATGGTTTGGACATGTGCAGAGGAGAGAGAGAGAGTACATCGGAAGAAGGATGCTGGGTTTGGAACCACCAGGAAAGAGGACTAGAGGAAGACCAAAGAGGAGGTTCATGGATACAGTGAAGGAAGACATGAAGATAGTTGGTGTGACCAAAGAAGATGCAGCAGATAGTATTAGATGGAAGAAACTGACTTGCTGTGGCGACCCCTGAAGGGAAATGCCGGAAGAAGAAGCAGTGAGTACCAATCATGTATGAACTGTTTGGGTTTTCAGGGTAATATGGTATAAGTTTTCAGAAAAAGTTATTTTATGTAATTCAATAAAAAAATTCTGGTTTCTAGTTCCAGAACAATCTTACTCTGATTTCTTCTTTTTTATTTTATTTTTGTAATCTACTGTGTTCAATCTAATCTAATGTGTTTGATCTAACTCATTAGATTAATTAGTTTAGCCCTCCCAAGGACATAAACATGATCAGAAAATGAACAAAGACACAATCTCAGTCAAGTACTCAAAAATCAAGGAGCATATTTGGTTTAAAGAATTTTTTGAACAACAAGTCAATTGATTAAAAAAAAGTCAATTGGCTTAATGTCAATTGAAATTGAAAATACTTTATTTATCCACGAAGGAAAATTTGTGTGCTGCTGTGCTACAATCAGAAAAGTCATCTAACAAATCATACAGCAACAGGATTTTTTTTTAACTGTTGTGAGTGAAAGTGAAAAGGTCTGAAAGTGGAAGGTGAAATATTTTGATGGAGGACGGCAGAAATGATTTTCTGTATCGTTCCTTTGAGCAGAGGGGTTGCAGGAGTGTGTAGCTGAAGCTAACGGGGTTGCAGGAGTGTGTAGCTGAAGCTAGTGGGGTTTCAGGAGTGTGTAGCTGACGCTAACGGAGTTGCAGGAGTCTGTTGCTGAAGCCAGCGGGGTTGCAGGAGTCTGTTGCTGAAGCCAGCGGGGTTGCAGGAGTCTGTTGCTGAAGCCAGCGGGGTTGCAGGAGTTTGTTGCTGGAGCAAGCAGGGTTGCAGGAGTCTGTTGCTGAAGCCAACGGGGTTGCAGGAGTTTGTTGCTGGAGCAAGCAGGGTTGCAGGAGTTTGTTGCTGGAGCAAGCAGGGTTGCAGGAGTCTGTTGCTGAAGCCAGCGGGGTTGCAGGAGTCTGTTGCTGAAGCCACCAGGGTTGCAGGAGTGTGTTGCTGAAGCCACCAGGGTTGCAGGAGTCTGTTGCTGAAGCTACCAGGGTTGCAGGAGTGTGTTGCTGAAGCTACCGGGGTTGCAGGAGTCTGTTGCTGAAGCTACCAGGGTTGCAGGAGTTTGTTGCTGAAGCTGGCGGGGTTGCAGGAGTCTGTTGCTGAAGCTGGCGGGATTGCAGGAGCTTGTTGCTGAAACTACCAGGGTTGCAGGAGCTTGTTGCTGAAGTTGGTGGGGTTGCTGGAGCTTGTTGCTGAAGTTGGTGGGGTTGCTGGAGCTTGTTGCTGAAGCCAGCGGGGTTGCAGGAGTTTGTTGCTGAAGCTACCAGGGTTGCAGGAGTCTGTTGCTGAAACTAAATGATAAACTGTTTTCTCCTATTCAGCTTTTAATGATGCCCACTTTAATCTTTTTCAGAAACAGAATTCCACTGTCATCTTTTCGTTTGATTTTAATTGGTCTTTTCGTTAGTTGTTTATTTTAGATATTACCAATCTGTATTTTCATTTTACATGCTATTGATCTTTTAAACATTTTGGGCCACAGTTTAGATACAGCTTATTGGGATGAACCCGCATCTTTTTTCCAGCTCTGAATGTAATGACCTTGTTCTTTCTCATCTTTTCGCCTGTTTGAACTGACAGCTCTCTTGTTGGGGCCATGTTTCCCTCTTGCATAACACATCTAACGACTGCCGGCTCATTTACATATTTACATATGCAAATCACAAACTGACTCCTAAACTTATTTTGAGAGAAAAATTAATAGTTTAATGTTTTTTTTTTTTTGCTCTTAACTGGATCAACGTACAGTAAACTTATTTTAAAAGTGGGTATAATTCAATATTCATTTCTAGACGTTTCCAGCTTGTTTGAACATTGTTCCCTCGTTAAAATCACACTTGAAGTTGTTTACTATTTTATTCATGTATGTTTGAGTCATTTCCAAGCTCTTCCATCCAGTATTCAGATGTTATTTGAATGCTATTGTTCTTGGCCAAGGATTTTGTTCCCTGCCTTGTCCTCATTCAAACATAGACAGCAAGTGTTTTTGCCCAGTAGTGCACACACACTGCTCATGCTCAGTCCCTCCCCTCAAGTACAGCCCTCCTTCCTTTCACATTCTTATGTAAATGCGCCAAAATAAGCATGTAAAAGAATATTGCGTTAACTTTTCTAACTTGATGAGCAACAAATCTGTGTAGTCCCTCATTCATCCAGCAGTGATCCATAGTAGAAAAAGTTTCAAAAAAGTCTTCTGGACAGTTTAATTCTTGAACGAGACGTTTCGACTTCCATCCGGAAATCATTTTCCATCTGAATGAAATGGACAGAAAACTGGATCTATTTATACGTACTAACCTGAGTAAACGGTAAAAAAATAGTAAGGAAGGGCTCAACCAATGAGCCTGTGTTACTTAAGATGGCCGTGAATGGCTCCTATTGTAACCACAGACCAGTAAACGAGCCCTATTCTAAAAATGCTAAAAGCCTAGTGAATAGAAATTCCTGCTAACAAGAGGCGTGAAACTGGGTCACGAGGTGTCATCTTTAGTCCATGGCTTCAAAAGGCTGCTGTAAATACCGGGCAAAATGTATCTGACGCCTCCACTCCGATTCAATGAGGGATTTTCTTTCATCACAAAGATGGCTTCCTTCACCCCTCTTTCAAACCATCCTTTCTCTCTGCTTAGAATCTTCACCTCGCTGTCCTCAAAAGTGTGTTTGGTGGATTTAAGATGCAGATGTACAGCAGACTGTGGACCACTAGAGGCTTCTCTTCTGTGTTGGTAAAGACAATAGATCCAGTTTTCAGTCAATTTCATTCAGATTGAAAATGATTTCCGGATGGAAGTCAAAACGTCTCGATCAAGAATTAAAGTGTCCAGAAGACTTTTTTGAAACTTTTTCTACTAACTTGATGAGCGTTACACTGTGTTTACCACTCCACACACACGTGGGGTGATTTTCTGTAAGCATAAATTCCTCAGTTTCAGGAGCAAATATAACCAAAAGTGAAAGTTTTTCCAACATTCTGGTAGTCTTGGACAACCACATAAAAAATTGGTTGTTTTTGCTATTTTTTCTGAATTTTTTGTGGTTGTTCTCTTGGTCTCTGTACTATACTTCACCTCCATCTCCTCCTGCTGATATGCCGTGAGCTGTCTGATTCAGGTCCGGGACGTGAATTGAACACTATATGAGGGTGAGAAAAGCTTCATTCTAAAAGTATTCTCACACAATCTTTTTCTTATTGATTGAACACTGCTGGGACGGTGGAATTATAATCACATACAAATTTACATAAATGTTTAGATTTAGATCTTGATTTCCTCACACGTCTAGTTTTCTGGGATTATGTATTGGACGGACTCAAGCTGGATTCTAGTTAGAGCCAGTCTGGTAATCAGAGTCTCTTCAAAGTGCCTTTGAAGGGCTGCGGCTTTAAAAGATGGAAATAGTAGGAGTTGTTTGTGCATGTATGTGTGTATGTGTGTGTGTGTGTGTGTTCCATAATGCCCTTTAGGTAAGTGAACATAATATAATTCAGAGCTTCATCCACTGGTGCTGCAAATTAGGACTCAGTAATAACGAGCATCTTGGTCGCTGCTTTTCTAAATGATCTGTAGAAGGTACACACGATGGAGAAGATATGGTTCAGCAACGAGATACTTTAATGATATTCAAATGATACTTAAATTGTACCTCATAATGTTAATACTTTTAAAGTACGCTTCAGGAAAGGAAAATGATGTTTTAAACAAGATTAAGTCGATGGTAAGCCATCAAAAATATGCTTCCAAAAACGTTATCAATTCATCTATAGTTGGTACCAAGCAATGGTGGGTAGTTTCATTGAAAGCCCTTAACTCGTTTGGGAGGTATCACACTCACAATTATTTGGGACCTCAACCTTTTTGATCTTGATCTTAGGTTGCGTGACCCAGTGTCATGATCCCCTCTCCTGCCGCCAGAGGGAGCCCCGGATGTTTCTCATCAACCTGATTAGGGTCACCTGAGGATGATTACCAATTCCACATATCTGTGCACCCTGCCAGCTATTTAAGGGAAATCACCCCAGACTTCCTTGTCGGGTCATACTATCCCTTCCAGCCAGGTCTCCCTGGTTGATAGACCAAATACACATTCTGACAATAACCCTATGCCATGCCACTGAAACTTTGTTATTTTCTTTCCACAGTATTAATGGACTACCAAATTCAAATAAACCATGTTTTCTGTCTGCAAATGGGTCCTCCTCTTTCCACCGGCACTCTGCCTCATGACACCCTGAAAACCTAACAAGTTAATCTATAGTTGGTAGAGAGTAATTGTGGGCAGTTTCACACACTAACAAACAAAGTCTGTATATTTTCCAATGATTGCATATAAAAAATCAACGTTGCAAGTTGATTCCACCTGCAAACTAAGTAGGAAGTAGCTGCTGGCCCTGAAAAGTCTCTGTGTCCGAAGACTTCGCTTGAAAATTCATAGTCTTAACTCAGTCACTATGGTTGTCATGGTAACAATTCTGGCATTGTATTTTAGCACATTCTCTGGAATGTTTTTTTTGCTGTTACTTGCCCAAAATGACAAGATATTCAAGTTCATACTGACTAATCACATGCACCAACTAAGAGATGTAGCATGTTGGTGCATGTTGCATGACAGCAACATGCACCAACATGTATGAGTGTATACCATGAGTTTATGACACCAACATGTATGTTGGTGCATGTTGGTTCAGTTCAATAGGGACCACATTGTATTGAACTGTGCTTTCGTACTCATGGGGTCATTGATGAACACAGACTTGATCAAGAATGCATGTTTCCGGTGTTCTGTTGAGGTGTGCTCACCTTTTTGAGATAAACTAAACGCAGCACAAATTCAAAGCTCTGCATTATAACTTATGCTACATTGTTAAAATGTGCTACTGAGTTCCGCGGGGTAAACTTACTGTTTACAGTAGATTAAATACACTGCCTGGACAAAAAAAAGTTGCCATCAAAACAAAAGGGTGATACGTTCTGATATTTTGTTGGACCACCTTTAGCTGTGATTACGACACGCATTTACTGGGGCATTGTTTCGATAAGCTTCTGCAATATCACAAGATTCATTTCCATCCAGTGTTGCATTAACTTTTCACCAAGATCTTGCGCTGATGATGCATTGCTAAGCATGATGGGTGCATCACTTTACCCGCCTCTTTTCTTATCCTGATGCACCTATCACTCTGGAACATGGTAAATCTGGACTCATCAGACCACGTGACCCATTGCTCCAGAGTCAAATCTTTATGCTCCCTGACAAACTGAAGCCATTTTTCCAGTTAGCCTCACTGATTAGGGGTTTTCTTAAGGCTTCAAAGCTCTTCAGTCCCAAACCGTTTAGTTCCCTTTGTATTGTCTGCAAATGCTCTTACTTTCACTATTAAACGTAGCCCTGAGTTCTACTGTTGTTTTTCTACGATTTGATCTCACCACACGTTTATGTGATCACCGATCATGATCAATCAGGATTTTTTTTCTGGCCATATTTCTTCTTCAAAGACAGTGGGTTCCTACTATACTTCCAGTTTTTTAATAATGCATTGGGCAGTTCTTAACCCAATCATCTCCTGAGATGTTTTGCCTGCTTGATACATGCCGATGACTTGACCCTTCTCAAACAGACTAACATCTTTTCCACGACCATGGGGTGTGTCTTTCGACATGGTTGTTTTGGAAATGAGAAGCAACTCACTGCACCAGTTGGAGTTAAATAACTTGTTGCCAGCTGAAAGATAATCACCCATGCAGTAAATATCCAATAGGATACTCGTACATATTTGCTTAGTTAAATCCAGGGGGCAATTTGGCCAGGCAGTGTAAGTTTTATGAGGAATGTATTGATCCCAACCACAAAGTATCAATGGTAAAAGTACTTGGGAGGTCATTTTATTTAACAAATGACGCACCTCCTGTATCAAAAGACTAGAAAACACTATTATACTGTGTAAAGGTTCCCTCGCCCAACACCAGAGGGAACCCGGGGCCTTCCCTCATTTGCCTGATTTTAGACACCTGAAGGTCATTGTGCAGCTGCCTTTAAATAGGTAGCCTGTCTTCCCTTCAGGTGTCGGGTCATACCTCCCAATCCAGCCAAGTCTTCCTGGCTACCTGACCAAGATATACATTTTGAACAATAACTTCATGACATTTCCACTGATCCTTGTGTTTTATAGGGTTAATATAGAACTATTGAAATAGGTGGCACAATTCAACCAGTAGCTTATCTGGAAAAGTGTAGGAGGTTTCCTACCATGCAAAGAACCACAACTCGATGGGTAGATCAGATCGACAGAACACTGACCCAAAGAATTCAACTTGGCACAGTCCAAAACGCGGAGAATGATCACTGAATTGATTTTATTTGATAGATCATCATCGATGACATCACATCAAATAAGATTGACTTTATTCATCCCCAGAGGAAAATTGATAACACCTCTTTTTTTTCAATCAAGTGTGATTTTTTTTTTAACATTACAAAGTCACGTTTTACCCGATCTCAGCCAGTCAGATAAACAGATGTAGGGCATAGTGACCTATTTCAGGTTCTGAGGGTACCGTGTTAGAGACACATGCTCATTGTTCTTCCCACTGTCTCATTTCTTTCTCGAAAACCCTCCAGGTGCCAAAAACAAGCCCAATGTGGTTTCATGTATCTGCTGTTTTTCCCTTTTTTTTTTTTTTTTTAAAGTAGAGACGTGATAGAAACAAAACACATAAGAACATTTTTATTTTCAGATTGCTAGTTAGTCCAAAAACTGTACAAAGTACGTTAAATCAGAAGAGCATAAATCTTTAAAACCAGGTCAAAGACTTCTAATTAATCCAACCACTATAACCTTCGTCAGACACTCGGCTTTTACAATGAACAAGTTACCACAAAATTTTCTGGGTTATTTTTTTTTCACCAAATTTATCAAACACATTTAATTGGTTCCGCGGCTCGTAAAATAAGTGTCACACAGACGAAAGAAGCTTTTGAAAATCTTCTTACTTGGAACAAATTAGTACTGTTTTTGCCATTTGTTTGGTTGGGAAGACATGAAAGTAATTTTATCAGCAGCTCCAACTCTTCAGTACAGAGAGCGTTAGCACACAATGAAGAGAAGGATTGCGGATTCCTTAACCTCTGTTTTTTAAAGTATAGGATTCTCATCGAGGGAAAAAAAAAACGAGCCAATAGTACGTGAGCAGATTTGAAATGTATTCACTTTATACTTAGAATTATTCCATTTCACAGCGGAAAAGTTACATATTGTCTTTAACAGAGGTTAGACAGGAATCTCCATGAACAAAGATGTTTGCAGATGACATTGTGAACTGTGGTGAGAGGAGGTAAGAGGTGGAGGAAAAGCTGGAGAGGTGGAGGTTTGCACCAGAAAGAAGAGGAATGAAGATTAGTCAGAGTAAAACAGAGTACATGTGTGTGAATGAGAGGGATCCAAATGGAAAAGTGAGGTTACAGGGAGAAGAGAGAAAGAAGGTGGAAGATTTTAAGTATCTAGGATCAACAGTCCAGAGCAATGGAGAGTGTGGAAAAGAGGTGAAGAAGCGTGTGCAGGCAGGCTGGGACGGTTGGGGAAAAGTATCATGTGTGATGTGGGATAGAAGAGTTTCAGCTAAAATGAAAGGAAAAGTGTAGAAAACCGTGGTGAGAGCGGCCATGCTGATTGGTCTAGAGACAGTGACACTGAGGAAAAGACAAGAAACAGAAATGCCTGCCCCATCCCTTGCCTAGAATCAACCTAGAATCAGCCGGCATAGGATCCGGCAACCTCCATAACCCTGTACGGGATAGAGGGTTAAGAAGGCGAGATGTAGTTAAATCCAAAAGTTTAGCAAATTTCTTCTGACATATTGATCTAAAACCTCCACATAAAAATATTTTGTGATAAAAATAATTTCTGTTGTGATTTTAGTCCATTTTATTTAAATATATTTGTTGGGATATTGTGGGGTATCATTGCATATATAGATATAATTTCGAGCTTTTATTAACTCAAGCTTATAATTACAAGAGAACAAAATCTGTGGCCAAAAACAAGCTGTTGTTCAAATACAAGCAGGCAATAGAATAGGCGATACCTTACTGGTAAAATGTTCACACCTGTACCAGACTTTTCTGGGGTTGAATCCTTCTGAACTCATGTCTAGGTGTTTCTTGGGGAAGACATTTAACCCCCTGTTTCTCCCACCATTGGCGCTGCCGTGGCAGCCTGCTGCGGTGTAAAGCAGCACACAAATTTGAATTGAGATGAATTAAGTATGTAAAAATGATTTTAAAAATTCAGAAGGGGACAGCTTGCAAAACCCCCTTCAAAGTCACTGGAAAAAAAAGTGGCAAAAACACAATTTCTGCTATTTTTTGGGACAAATTCAAACATTCAGTATTGAAAATGAGTTAAAAAAGACCCCCATTTTGGGCAGTATATTTCTGTGCACACACATTTCTTTGAGCCAAATTATATTTAAAAAATTAAACCGTATAAATATGAATAATCATCAAACTTCTTTGCAAAATGACACAAACAACTCTGGACGTGTGGGAGAAATGATTTCATATTCAGGGACAAATTATAGCTTAAAAAAAAAACCATTTAAATGCTGCTGGTGGCTGGATCCGGCTGCATTGTGATCACACACACTACCCCAACAGCAGCATGTGACTCTTTATGACATTGTTTGAACATTGTTTTTTTAAGTTTGAGTTCTTGATTGTCAATATGACAAATATTTTAAATTTCATGTGGAATAATTATACCACTAAATAAATTCTCTTCAGAAGCTCGAACACAAATTTTGATCCTAAGCGTTATTAATTTAGGGGTACATTAAAAATGAGGAGAAATCTTTTATCTGGAAAGGCATGTTTTTTTTGCACAAACTGAAGAACAAAAAGTAGCTACCTGTGCATTATTAATTTCCCCGGTGAGGGATGAATAGAGTATGTAAAAATAAAAAATTAATAAAAAATGATTAACACTGAACTCTAAAGGGAATTTTAAAGTTGTTCCAGGCATCTTTTTTAACGTGACGGATAATAAAAGAAGAAAAAAATTATACTTTATTTTCTGTTTATGTCTGAAAACTTAAAACACTTAAACATCCGAACACCCTCGCCAATGGTCACCAGCTGTGGGTGGTGACCGAAAGAATGAGATCGCGGATACAAGCAGCCGAAATGAGCTTCCTCCGTAGGGTGGCTGGGCTCTCACTCAGAGATCGGGTGAGGAGTTCTCCCATCTGGGAGGAGCTCGGTGTCGAGCCGCTCCTCCTCCAGGTCGAGAGGAGCCAGATGAGGTAGTTCGGGCATCTGGTCAGAATGCCACCCTCACTCCCCTCACTGGTCAGGTGTTTTGGGCACATCCCACCAGGAGGAGACCAAGAGGCAGGCCCCAAACCCGCTAAAGAGACTTTGTCTCTCTGGCTGGGGAACGACTCGGGATCCTTCCAGGTGAGCTGGAGGATGCAGCTGGGGTGAGAGAAGCCTGGGCTTCCCGTCTTAGGCTGTTGCCCCCGCAACCTGGCCCCGGATAAGCAGAAGATGATGGAACTGAACAAACGAACATCCGAACAGTGCGTTCAGTGTTCTGCATGACTTGTATTTGACTTTTTTTACAGATTTATTTGGAGTTATATTTTAATAAATTAAAACTATACCTCAATGGTAGAGCTCTGATAAACAGGCTTAAAGCAGACAGGAAACTTGGGCATGTGTGTGCATGATACAGTGTAATAAAATGTGGGCGTGAAACCTAGTGGGACTGCAGCCACCCAGTGTTTTCACAGGTCTGCTCATGTTTGTGTTCTCAAACAAGATTTAAATTGTCGTGCGTACGTCTGGATTTATGATTAAAGAGGGAGTGAAAGGAGGGAGGAACTTAGAGCCCATCTCGAGCCCAGAGCCAGAGCCCATCCCGGCAAATCCAAGACGAGAGACAGGGTACAACCTGAACAAGTTGCCAGTCAGTCACGAGGCCACACACAACCACCCACAATCAACTAAACATGGATGGTTTTGGAGGATGGGAGGAAGCCAGAGTATCTGGAGGACATCCACGTATACACGGGGAGAACATGCAAACTCCACACAGATGGGCCTCTTCTCAACTAGAAAGGACCCTAACCTTCTTGCTGTGAGGCCACTGTGCTAACCACTGCGCCACCGTGCAGCTGGGCGGAATTCTGAAGCAAACATGGTATTGTCAAAGACTGGCTCTGGGACAAAAATGAGGGAAACAGTGACAAAGTGAGGGCCAAATCAAATTAAATTTATTATAAAATAAAGACATAATCATCATAAATACGAACTCAAAGTTGAAGAAACTGAAAAACCAAAAGCATACCTGACCTGCAAATGAATAATAAAAAAAAAAAACAGAGATAAAACAATTAGTGCAGGCATCTCCTTCAAAAAAAGCCCAGCTGGCTCCACTCAGACGGCCCTCCCCCTGCCTGCAGGAGGCTCTGTCCCTGCCAGGCAAAGGAGGGGTTGTGACGTACTGTATCAATAATCTTTTCGGGAAAATATCACATTCCAAACAAAAGATACCATGTTTATCTCTAAATGCTACAAATATAATTTCTTTAAGTTGGCAAGAAAAAATGCTTCTGTCTTAATTTAAGACGAAATACTGGTACAAATTTAAGATTTTAAGGCTTTGCCGATGATTTAAGTCAAGCAGCAAGATAACTGTTGTTTTTAGAATTCCTCATGTACACAGAGTTTACACAGGCATGCACCTGCATGGAGACGTGGTCCGTTCAGGCTTTTAAAAAAAAGAAAGAAAAAAACAAACCTCACCACCCCTTCCTGCAGTGACAGAAACAGAAATAGCCTCCTAAAACTGCTGCTGTCAGAGGCGAGTCCCCGTGGCACAAACATTCTGCTGGATGAGGACTGATGCTGAGACGCTGTTAAACTGTAAATACCAACCACACCAGCAGCTGCTTTCTTCATAATTAGCTGAAGTAAAATGTGTTTAAACGATTTAAACCCCATCTTTTAGGTCAAAGTTTCTTGAGAATGACATTTTATCTCCAGTCACACACGTTGAAACGGTATTTTCAGAACAAACAACAGGTAATAATTACTTTTTAGAACTGGACGCCAATTTTTTTTGTAAAACCAGAAACTTCACCAAAAATGAATGCTTAATGGTGTTAACATGAAACTCTAATGGCAAATATTCTACAAGCCTCATTTGATTAATTCTCGTCTGTCCTGACAAGGTTGTGTGTGGGTGTCGGAGCCTACCCCGGCTCATTCAAGGCAAGAACCAGGGTAACTCCCGAACAGGGGTGTCACTGGGCCACACGCACACACATTGGGCCAATCAACCTAACATTTATGTTTTTGTAGAGTGCGAAGGAAACCGAAAAAATGGGATCGCAGATACAAGCGGCCGAAATGAGCTTCTTCCGCAGGGTGGCTGGGCTCTCACTTAGAAATTGGGTGAGGAGCCGCCCCTCCTAGAGGTCTAGAGAAGTCAGATGGGGTGGTTCGGGCATCTGATCAGGATACCCCCCGATCGCCTTGCTGGTGAGGTGTTTCGGGCACATCCCACTGGAAGGAGACCAGGAGGCTGATCCCGGGCTCGCTGGAGAGACTATGTCTCACAGCTGGCTGGGGAACGACTCGGGATCCTTCCAGGTGAGCTGGAGGATGCAGCCGGGGTGAGAGAGGCCTGGGCTTCCCATCTGAGGCTGTTGCCCCTGTGACCCGGCCCCGGAAAGGTGCAAGATGACGGAACAAATGGAAAGAAAACCAACGCATACATGGGGAGAACATGCAAACTTCTCACAGAAAGGCCAGTGTTCCATGCCTGCCCTCCAAGCCTCCGCTGGGTTATTCGAACTCTGAGGCCACTGGGCTAACCACTGCGCCACCGTGCAGCCGCCATTTATTCTAGATATTGCGATGTCTCAGCTGGTATCACTCGGTCAGGCCCAAATGTTTGTGTATCTTAACGATAAGTTTTTATGAGCACTAAAACATCAACATGTCCTCATTCCCACCAGGAGACTGTGGTTTCAAAGTTTCACATCAACTCGTTTAATGTTCGTTTTTAATTACCACCCACTTGTCTTCATATCGTTACGTATCATTAGTGTGTCCAGGTAGACTTTTATTACACTGGAAATCTGTCTCAGTTGGATTTGGAAACATTTTAATCTTAATATTAAACGACAAAGTGTTTCCTTTTTATAATCACCCTGTGCTCTGCCTGGGGATGCATGAAACCCCCTCTTTGAGTGACCAAATGGGGGATTATGATGTTGTTCTTAATCGAACTTGAAAAAAGCACTTTAAAGTTTCTAAGTGTGACTATTATCAGCATGGATGTAAAATAAGACAGTAGAGACCCTGATGGTTAATGACCAGAGCACAACACATGCACATAAATGTGAGGTCTTTCATAACATGAAAGAATCCCCACTAATCCCGATCGTATCGTACTGTGAGATTTACCACCTACATAGAAACCAGGGGCGAATCCAGGATTTTCTAAAGGGGGGGGGGGGGGTTACGAGGTCATAGACAAAACATATATAGGGTCTTGGAACATTCCCCCCCCAGATCATTTTTCTGTTTGTGGACCAAAAGGAAGGCCCCCATGCCCCCTGTCCCTGCTCCACCGGATCCGCTCCTGAGATTACTTAGATTTCCTAAAATCCTCATGGCGGTAGGTCAAACACCCATTCTTGAAAGTTTTGGATTTTTTTTATTTCAGAAAAACATAAAAGAAAAAAAAAAATCGGCCCTGCTTATCTAGGTTCGGATCGCTGGGGTAACATCCTCAGACGGGAAGCCCAGGCTTCTCTCACCCCAGCTGCATCCTCCAGCTCACCCCAAAGGATCCCAAGTCGTTCCCCGTCCAGCTGTGAGACATAGTATCTCTAGCGGATCCGGGGTCTGCCTCTTGCTCTCCTTTTTGGTGGGACATGCCCAAAACACCTCACCAGCAAGGCGGTCGGGGGGCATCCTGACCACATGCCCAAACCACCCCATCTGGCTCCTCTCGACTTGGAGGAGGAGCGGCTCGACACCGAGCTCCTCCCGGATGGCAGAACTCCTGACCTAATCTCTGAGTGAGAGCCCAGCCACCCTGCGGAGGCTGAGCTCTTACACTTCGCAGGTTACATCCCTTCGCAGGCAGGGGTGTTACCTGCCTGTGAAGGGTGGCTGGGTGATGGAATTCTTTTTCTTCTTCACAGTATTTTCTTCACAGACATTATAAACACCAAACATGGTGTAAATTATCTGCATTATGAACTAGAAATTTAGTTAAGTTGATTTTAATATTTAAAAATATCAGAGATAAAAACTGCATGAGGATCATTGGAGAAAGAAACAGGAAACCATGAATAAACCAGCGCTAGCAGCACAGACACTGTTTAGTGGATTATCCACAGAATTGGATTTCCTTATTGTGTAGCTCATGTCTTTTTTTTTTTTTCTAGATGTCCAGGATGAAACTGGGAAATTTGCATTTCACACACGACATTTTGGGTAAGTATGAAAGCTTTGCAGATGGGAAAACAGCTGCTCCATGCAGGGATTATCATCACACATGAAACAATACATTACAGAGCTTCCAAAAGTGTTCTTTTCCACACGTTTTAGGCCACTGGATTGGATGGAAAAAAAATATATATTTCAGGTTGTAGTTCTTCTAGTTTTGGCTTTCCCCTTCAGGGGGCGCCACAGCAAGTCAATTTCTTCCATCTAACCCTATCTGCTGTATCCTCTTTGGTCACGTCAACTATCTGGGGAGACGGTGGCTCAGTGGTAGACCATTTGCCTCGGATCAAAAGTTAACTAGAAGTTTGTGGATTCGCATCCCACTGAGTTAATGTCTAAAGGTCCTTGGAGAAGACACCAAACCCCCCGTTTCTCCTACCATTGGCGCCGTCCTGGCAGCCTGCTGCAGTGTAATGCAGCACACAAATTTCTCCAGAGAGGGTTGAATAAAGTATATATTATTATTATTATCTTCATGTCTACCTTCACTGTATCCATGAACCTCCTCTTTGGTCTTCCTCTAGGCCTCTTTCCTGGTGGTTCCAAACCCAGCATCCTTCTTCCGATGTAATATTTTTATAGTTATATTTAATTTTTCAGCTCTTCACTCAGAAAGTGACAGAAACACAGACACAGGATTCCGGCGGCTTTGTGAAAATGACTAATATTATCACAAAACCTCAAGTAGAAACAATAAATGGACTTCAAAATCCAAGGCTGACGCTGACCTGAGCTCCACTTAACTTTCACTTTTTGGACCAAGTTAATGATCAGTTTTACTAAAAAGCTTTTAGATAAAGGGCAAGAATGAATATTTTTGGAATCACAAAGCAGTCTGTAGATTACTTATTACAACTACAAAGTAAAACTAACCAAAGAATTGCCTGAAACTTGGAAAAAAATTATCCAATAACTCAGCTGTACATGTTATATCAGAAATCTATACAGTAAACCATCTTGTTAGTTTTCCAAATGACTCACTTTGATTTAATAGAACAGTTTTTCTTTCTCTCGCGATACAAATATCATAATTAATTATATATATTGGATAATTAATCAATCAAATTGATTTTTAACACCAATTATTTATCATTCATATTTCTGTCAATATGTACTTTCATTTTTTTTTTTTTTTTTTACTTTGATCCCGTAAATATCTCGTTTTTTTTAAAGTATGTCATTATTGTCATTTTTACTAACTAAATTAAAAGAATTACTCTATTCATCCCTCACTGGGGAAATTTGTGTGCTGCACTCCTTACACCGCAGCAGGCTGCCCTTCAACGGCGCCAATGGTGGGAGAAGCGGGGGTTAGGTGTCTTCTCCAAGGACCCTAGACAGTGGTCTCAATCCGAATCGGATATAGTGTATTTGATGTCATTTGTTCATTCTTGAAAATTTGAGTTGCTCCCGCAGGCGAGCGCTCTAGCGCTGATCTACCGTCTCCCTACGTACCTACGTATGACATGCTGCATCGGTCCGTTGTGGTAAAGAAAGAGCTGAGCCGAAAAGCAAAGCTCTCAATTTACAAGTCGATCTACGTTCCTACATCACCAGGAACGTAGCTGGTGACCTATGGTCACCAGCTGTGGGTGGTGACCGAAAGAATGAGATCGCGGATACAAGTGGCCAAAATGAGCTTCTTCCGCAGGATGGCTGGGCTCTCACTCAGAGATCGGGTGAGGAGCTCTGCCATCGGCAGGAGCTCAGTTTCGAGCCGCTCCCCCTCCAGGTCGAGAGAAGCCAGATGGGGTGGTACGGGCATCTGGTCCGGATGTCCCCCGAGCGCCTTGCTGGCACGTTTTACCTGGGAGGAGACCAAGAGGCAGACCCCGGACCGGCTGGAGAGACTATGTCTCACAGCTGGCCCGGGAACGACACGGGAGCCATCTGGGTGAGCTGGATAATGCAGGTGGGATGAGAGAAGTCTGGGCTTCCCGTCTGAGGCTGTTGCCCCCATGACCCGGCCTCGGATGAGCGGAAGACGACGGAACGGAAAATGTTTTACAAAATAATGCGAAAGGTATTATGTTTTTATTTCATACTATTATAAAATTATACTAACATAAAATGTATCATGGTTGTACGACATACTTATCATGTTTTTATTTTATCGTAATGTCTTATTGTGTTAATTTCGCAGTTACAGTTATGTGATCTTAACCGTGAGAAATTAAAATAAAATGTTGCTGTTTCCTATTTTCTAGCCCGTAACAGTAAAACAGCATTGTTTTCTATGGTCTACAAGCAAAACCGACTTTACCGGCCTGCTGGGAGGGTGTAAATTACTCCCTCCTGCTGTAAACTTTGCAGCCCGTGTCCTCTACGAGGCAGCGTGTAGAAAACGAGCTTATCTCTCCCAGAGTAAACACCAGATCACGCTCACACACCGGTAAAGTTTTGGTCGACTAATCTTTAGGTTTGCCGATTTTCTGAAAGTAAATGAATTCAGCTTTATCTTTAAAGTCTGCTCACAGAAATGTGAAACAAAGCAGCTCAGAAACTGCTGAGAAGCTGGATGTGTGTGTGTAAGAGTGTGTGTTCTCTAGCAGCTCTGTGTCCCAAAGATACCAGGCAATGTTGCCAGGCGACAGGTAGCAATTGTGTTGCGTTTCCGTGGAGATTGTAGGGAGGGTGGGGCTGTGATGAGAAGAACATGGTGTTTCTGACCTATGCAGACACACACACACAAATACACACACACATCAGAGTTGACTACATTACTAAATTTGAGGTCCTGCTGCGGATTGAAATGCAGTTTAGTATCCTCGCTAACAACTACTGTGACTGAAAAGATAACGCTCCGACATCCAGAAACAGTTCCAGGAACATTTATTCTGCATGTTTGTGAGGTTTTTTTTAACAGAAATCAGTGATTCAGCAGACAGAAAAACTTCTTTTCTGAAGGGATTAAAAAAAAAAGTCAAATTGGCTTCAAATTTTTTACTTTGAATTCAGAGATAAATCCTTGTGCATTTGTTGTCACTTAAGAAGACGAACACTCTGGGACTGGCAGAGTGAGAGAGTGTGAGCAGCCCCTTCCCGAGTCTTTGCACTGCAGCAGGAAATGAAAACTAAAGAAAGAGAAATATTCCATCTTTTAAGTAAAAAAAATGCATGCTGCTCGTGCCGTTGCTATGCCAGTACACCAGTACGTATTTAAGTCCCGTCTCATACAGCATGAACTTTTTAGAGCCCCCTATCTTCCGACTTTGTAATAGTCACCCCTACAATACAGTCGAATACAAGCGGCCGGAATGAGCTTTCTTCGCAGGGTGGCTGGGCTCTCACTCAGAGATCGGGTGAGGAGCTCTGCCATCCGGGAGGAGCTCGGTGTCGAGCTGCTCCTCCTCCAGGTCGAGAGGAGCCAGATGGGGTGGTTCGGGCATCTGGTCAGGTTGACCCCCGAGCGCCTTGCTGGTGAGGTGTTTTGGGGAAGTTCCACCGGGAGGAGACTAAGAGGCAGAGCCGGGCCCGCTGCAGAGACTATGTCTCACAGCTGGCCGGGGAACAACTCAGGATCCTTCTGGGGGAGCCGGAGGATGCAGCCAGGGTGAGAGAAGCCTGGGCTACCCCTCTGAGACTGTTGGCCCCGCGACCCGGCCCCAGATGAGAACAGAACAATCAAAGAACTGGAAAGAGAATAAAAGTGTTGCCATAAATGAAATTGAAGTCCTAGTCTGACCTGTTTGAAAATCCCGGTGTGGACAAGGTGTGTAGGTGCAACAACACATAGAAAACCTTCAGGACACCGGCCCTCTAGGAACCAAGTTTGACACCCCTGGCCTAGAGGAAGACCAAAGAGGAGGTTCATGGATACAGTGAAGGAAGACATGAAGATAGTTGGCGTGACCGAAGAGGATACAGCAGATAGGGTTAGATGGAAGAAACTGACTTGCTGTGGCGACCCTCAAAGAGAAATGCCGAAAGAAGAAGATGTAGTTTCTCTATCAGAGAAACCTGTGACTCAAGAGTCTTCTTTGTCCGAGTTGTTGTTATTGTGTAGTTGGCTCACCCCTCACTTGCGTGCAGGAGGTGGCAAAGGACAGAATGATGGCAAAACTGTCATCAATTATGTCAAACCCCTCCCAGTTCCTTCGTGAATCTTTGGACCAACTTAAGGGCAGCTTCAATAACAGACTCCTGCAACCCTCCTGCTCAAAGGAACGGTACAGAAAATCCTTTCTGTCGTCCTCCATCAAACTCTGTAACCATTCATCCACCAGACTATAACTACCACTGTATATTCATAACTGTTTTTCCATGTACGTATGTAAATAATTTTTTAGTTATTAGTTTCTTCTTCCTGTGGGTTCTTTGATTCCGTTTGCACTGCCACACTCAAGTATTTTCAATTTCCATTCAGTTAAATTATAGTTAGCTAGGATTATTTGACTTTGAGGAAGACAGACGTAAACTTCCGGTTTCTTTCCTTTGTGGCTTATTTTCTTTGAGACTATGTGACACATAGTCTCTCCAGCAGGTCCGGGGTCTGCCTCTTGGTCTCCTCCCGGTGGGACGTGCCAGAAACACCTCACCAACGAGGCGCTCGGAGGCATCCTGACCAGTTGCCTGAACCACCACATCTAGCTCCTATTGACCGGGAGGATAAGCGGCTCGACACTAAGCTCCTCCCAGATGGCAGAGCTTCTCACCCGAGCTCTGAGTGAAATGCCAGCCACCCTGCGGAGGAAGCACATTCTGTCCACTTGTATCGGCGATCTCATTCTTTTGGTCACCACCCACAGCTGGTTACCATGGTGAGGGTAGGAACGTAGATCGACTTGTAAATCGAGAGCTTTGCTTTTCAGCTCAGCTCTCTCTTTACCACGACGGACCGATGCAGCGTCCTAGTTATTGCTGACGCCGCACTGATCCGCCTGTCGATCTTCTGCTTCATTCTTCTCTCACTCGTGAACAAGACCCCGATGGGCAGGACCGTGACTCTGACCCACAGGGGGCATTCCCCCCTTTTCCGGGCAAGGACCATGGTCTCGGATTTGGAGGTGCTAAACAAACAACTTGTGAAAATTGGAAATTTTCAAAGCAAAACATGCAACAAATCTCAACAAAAACTTGATCTCATTTATTTAAGGTACAATCTAATTAAAATACTGTAACTCTTTTCTTAATTTGTCTTATGTACATAAAAAACATAATTTGGGTTTTGAACATGTGTAAACAATAGTGAAGAAATCTTACAAAATTATAGAGCTTTGGCAAGAACCATTTAGTGTGAAAGCCTGACTATTGCTCATCCCCCTGTTCATCTTGAGAAAGCACAAGTTCTGCCCCCAAAATTTGACATGAATTCTGAGTGAACCGCCCATCATCTGTCCCTGTCGAGGCAGGAAGGAGTGGAGAAAACATGGGGATGGGAGTCTACGCAAAACGCTTCCTGCTGTGTAAAATGCATCATCGATGTTGCAAGCTTATTCACTGTCATGAAGGAGTTTTGCAAAAATACCAATTCATTTTATTCCAAAACCACTGAATCATTCTAAAAACCACTTTGGTGAGCAATACAAAGCAAACACATCAATATTAGAAAAATAAAGCTCTGAAAAATTCATTTTAAATGCAATGGGACCTTTAAAACAAATTAGTTTTACTTTGACGAAGACTTGTGTTGAAAAATTCTTCCTAATGAGAGCGGCGCGTTTCTAAATGCAACAAGTCTCTTCATTAAGTCGAGCTAATGAGTCCAGTCCTGTGGTGAAGTCCTGCAGATGAAAGAACCCAAAGAATCACCTCCAGTGATCCAAAACACTTCTAAGTACCGCACCAAATTGGATTACAAAACACACACACACACACATGCAGAGACACACAAACACACACTAAAAAGCAAGTCTTTAATCACGAAGCCCAGAATAGAACACATAATCAAACTCTCCTTCTAAAAGAAGTAAGATGGTGACCATCAGTGTTTCTGTGTGTGTGTGAACGAGTTTATCAAAGTGTAAATAAGATCGGTCGCATGCCATATGATGATGGGAACATGAGTAAACACCAAATTGGGAACCAGTTTAGAGGACACGTTCAGTTTTCCACATCCAGCATCATCTTTGCACCCAATCAGAGCATTAATGACTCATTAGGAAGCAGCCAAGCTATAAAAGGAAGTTGATCATTAACAGGCCCTTCCTCCCCCTTCACACGCCCCCTTTCAAAAAGCCTTCCTCCTGTAGTCACCATAGTAACGTGTTATGGAGTCTGAGTGGTGCTGAAGGTCAAGCTCCTTTCTGACCAAAGCAAGACGGGTTTGTTACTGATTCACATGTTCTACTGACTTCTGTCATACGCACGCAGACACATGCACACAAGCACAGCAGACACTAGCACGTTTTCAATAGAATCTTAGGCTCAAATGCACAAACAGAAAAATCCCCAGTGTTGTGTTTTGACTTAACGCCAGGACCGCCGCAGCAGTCAATTTGACTGCACGTCACTTTAATATCCTAATTAGATTAAATAAGACACAACCTAGGAGGCTGACGATTTACAACTGTAAATGTAAACATGTTTTTTGTTTTATTACTTAGTTTTTGTGTTCTAAAAATGAACATTTCAAAACTTATAAGCATTTTATCTCCTCTAACCTGCTGCGCACCGCAGCAGCTGGGAGGAAGCGCGCATTGCCATAGAATAATTTTCTGCGGGAAGTTGTTGCTATGTTGCTATGGCAACAAACACATTGCTATGGCCAAAGTGTTTGTTGCTCAGTGGTAGAACGCGAATCCAACTGAGTTCATGTCTAGGGTCCTTGAGGAAGACACCTAACCCCCAGTTTCTCCCACCATTGGCGCCTTCGTGGAAGCCTGCTGCAGTGTAATGCAGCACACAAATTTTCCCGGTGAGGGATCAATAAAGCTCTGTTCTGTTGTCTTCCACTCATCCGGGGCCGGGTCACGGGGCCAACAGTCTATGCCAAGTATTATAATTGTGGAGAGAGACAAGGAGGACTCTGATGCCATTACAGAAACATTTAGAAAGGTTGAGTGAGATATTATTGAAGTGATACCATGAAGAGAGTCTGAATAAAGTCTGCCATGTTTTCTAGATAAGTCTTGAAAATTAAGGTTAACATATTGGAATATGGCCCATAGACAATTTATAACGAGGACATTTTGGAAGCAGCAGCGCAAAATGCGGGGAAAAAAAGGCTATTGACGAATTAGATCATTTACTTTGGTGTTTGCTTTTTCTTCTAGGTTTAAAAATAATTAACATTTATTATTATTAGTACTTTAAAAATTGAGTGGTTTAAAAGTATATGTATGAAATGTACAAAGTAGCTACGCAAAACATGAATAATTACATAAGCGTCACATTGACGGTCATGGTGCATGCAGGTAGATTTAGAACGCGGCGGTTCTAGTGTTAAATAATGTAAAGAGTTACTGTTACAAATTTCCTCTCTCAAAAAGTAACTGATACAGTTCTTTGAACAGAACTGAACAGTGACCATATAGTGAAAGTAAGAAGTTCCAAACTAAAGTAACCGTAATTCTTAACCTCAGAGATATTTGACGGTGAAAAGTTACTTATTAGCCATTTCAGATTTAAATGCTTTAAAATTTACAAACTACAATCCCACGCATGATAGTTCCGTCACGTCGTCTTCCGCTCATCCGGAGCCAGGTCGCGGGGCAACAGCCTCAGACGGGAAGCCTAGGCTTCTCTCTCCCCGGCTGCATCCTCCAACTCACCCGGAAGGATCATGAGTCGTCCCCCGATCAGCTGTGAGACATAATCTCTCCAGCGGGTCCGGGGTCTGCCTCTTTGTCTCCTACCGGTGGGATGTGCCCAAAACACGTTAACAGGAAGGTGCTCAGGGCATCCTGACCAGATGCCCAAACTTCCCCATCTGGCTCCTCTTGACCTGGAGGAGGAGTGGCTTAAAAACAAGCTCATCCCAGATGGCAGAACTCCTCCCCCAATCTCTGAGTGAGAGCCCAGCCACCCTGCGGAGGATGCTCATTTCGGCCGCATGATCGCAAATATAAAGAAATAATAAATATAAATTAGTTTAAAAAATATTAAAATAATAATCAAAACATTGATTAAATTAAACACACTCATGTGGACACAAACCCATGTGTAAATATACACACATGGACATGCAAACAAACAAAAACACATATACACGCACAAACAAATACTGTATGTATGCACGCAATCTCCCATCATCTGAAGCATGCAAATAATAACACGGTTGGTGCATTTTTAGGTGAAAATTCAATGAGATTTTAAAAACACTTTGATCAAAAGCACACTGCAATGAAGTTCATCTCTTTTCTATCGTTTTTTAAGCGCAGGAAAAACTCACAATCATAAATAATCTTCAACAAGGAAAAGGATTTCAAAGAATTCTGACACTAAATAGTTCCATGCAGAGATTTGATAATGTGGTGAGGTGTTAAGTGTTTTTCTTTTGACTTTCACAAGCGGTATTTAGCTTAAAAGAGCCTTGATAAATCAATGAAAGGATAGATATGGTCCATTTTAGAAAAAAAAATATCGGGTGAATAAACAAGGAATTCAGAACTCATTGTGTTTTTACATTGATTGAAATTTTCATAGGTTTTCTAGTTAATCCTCATCTTGCACGTAGTCCAACACACGTGCAGAATAAATCGGTGTAAAGACAATAATTTAGAACACATACGTATATTTTAATATACTTTAATAATCCCTCACCGGGAAATTTATGTGCTGCATTTTACCGCAGCAGGCTGCCACCTATGACAGCACCAATGGTGGGAGAAACGGGGGGTTAAGTGTCTTCTCCAGGGACCCTTGAGGTGCACTCATTGGGATGCAAACCTGCAAACTTCCGGTTGACTTCCAGTTCGCGGGCGAACACTCTAACCACTGAGCCACCGTCCCACCCACTAAGTTGTACCCATTTTTTGTTAATTTGGCGTTTTTTATGTTTTTGGTTATTGTTTTAATTTGATTAATTGATTTAGTTGAGCTCACCTTTAAAGGGCGTGCCCTGAGTGGTTGCAAAAACATTTTTAAAAACCAAAGACGTGGAACTAGAGTGACTTTTGTGACCACTTCTAAACATCATCAGTCACCTTTAACCACATTAATGTTTTTGCAAAATTTTAAGTTTTAATCAAAATCAAGCCAATTTACGTCATTCTAAAAATAGCAATATATTCAGTTTTTTAAAAAAAAAAGAACAAGTTAGTAAAAAATTCACAAGGTTGCGTTACCGACAACCTTTGACAAAAGAAAGGTTAACACAAAGCAATTTTGCGTACACCCGTTGCCTATGCAAATTTGGGATTCACAAAAATCGGTGTAACTCCCACAAAAATCAGGCACGACAAAAATCAGGCACAAGCTAACTTAATTTCTATCCCGGCTTAACCACGACTTTGACATTTCTAATATCACATTGGTTGATAACAAAAGGCTTAGAGGATCACCAGTTGCTCTCTCGTCCCTCTCTCTTACCTTTTATCTGAAACTCTTCTGTCACACATCACACCTGATACTTTTCTCCACCTGTTCCAGCCTGCCTACACATGCTTCTTCACCTCTTTTCCACACTCTCCATTGAAATTCAAATGCATTCAAATGCATCATTTCACTGTCCTTAATTCACTTCCGGTTCTGTCCACAAGTGTCGTCTTTTTGTCATGGTTCTCTTGCCCGACCACCAGAGGGAACCTGGGGCCTACCCTCATTTGCCTGATTTTACACACCTGAAGATCTTTGTGCAGCTGCCTTTAAGTAGACAGCCACCATCCCCTCAGGTATCGGGTCATTACCATCCCTTCCAGCCAGGTCTCCCTGGTCACCTGACCATGAAAGACATTCAGAACAATAACCTCTTGCCATGCCACTAAAACCTTATGTTTTTCTTTCACAGCTTTACTGGACTGCCATATTCAAAATAAATCATGTCTGTTGACCTGCATTTGGGTCATGACAGAATGACCCGACCATGACAGAAGCGGACAGAAGTCAGGATAGCTGCAAAAGCCCCTGTCCAGGCCGCGCGCCGAGTCAAGCCATGTCAAGCAACGTCAAGCCGTGAGCCGAGTCAAGCCACGCCAGGCTAAGTCACGACAAGCCAGGCTACGCAATGTCACGCCATGCCATACCACTTGATCCTTGACCACCTGGAGATGGTCGTTGAAGGGGAGGTACTGCCATGGTTCCCTCGCCCACTGCCAGAGAGGGCAAATGAGGGAACCTGGGGCTTTCCCTTATTTGCCAGATTTTACACACCTGAAAATCTTTGTGCAGCTGCCTTTAAATAGGCAGCATGTCTTCCCTTCAGGTGTCGGGTCATACCATCCCTTCAACTGAGATCACCTGACCATGAACGGACCTAGAGGACAAAAGTCTTAGCTGCAAAAGCCCCTGCCCAGGCTGCGCACCAAGTCAAGCTACGTAAAGCCGCATGCCGAGTCAAGCCATGTCAAGCCATATGCCGAGTCAAGCCACTACAAGCCACAGCACGTCAAGCTACGTTTGGCCCCGCCAGATAATCCTTGACCATCTGGAGGTGGCCATTGAGGGATAGGTACTGTCATGGTTCTCTTGCCCATCACCAGAGAAAACTCGGGGCTTTCCCTCATCTGCCTGATTTTAGTCAGTTTGTGTAGCTAAGATCACTGTACCTTCTATCCTGGCCAGATCTTCCTGGCTGCCTGACCATGAAATACACTTTGAAATAACTTTAAGACATGCCCACTGATTCATGTGTTTCTCGTTACAGCACTAACGGGACTCCTTCATTAAATAAACCATGTTTTCAGTCCTGCAACTGGGTCCTACTCTTTCCACCTGCAACCATGTCATGACACTTTTCCCCATGCCTTACGTATGGCGTCCAACAGCTTCTGACTTTGCCTAGACTCTAGGCAAAGGTCCATGCACTCCGCCATCTTTATAAATCCATCAATTTGCATTGAAGTTGTCATATACACAGATTTGGACGTAAATGCTGTCTACATATGAGGCCCCTAGAATTTCTGAAGCACGTTATCTTTTGACGTGCGGAATCAGCCTGCAACAGAATGTGATGTAAGTCCATGTAAATGTGATCACGTGCAGACGATCATTTAAGATGATCACATGTGATACGATGTCTTAGTTTTCAGCCTTCACACTGAAAAAGATAAGCCTGTTAATGAGCATAGCTTTATTCTATAAGCACAAAATAAGACTTGGATTAATAATAGATTAGAGATATTTCTGTTTTCTACTCTTTTTAATGTTCTGTAGCCCCTTTTTTTCAAGGCTGCTCTCGAAACACAGGCTGGTGTTTGACCTTCCAGCTCACACTCATGAACCCATCATCCTTTACCCGCTGAGAAACATACCTGAGGGGAAAACTAAACCATGCCGCCTTGTCTAAGATCAACAGGGGGTAAACTATCCACCACAGAGGATGAAAAGGAAGAGGAACCCCCTGAAAAAGTGTGGAGGAGTCTGACTTTTACTTTACAAATACAGGTGTTTTTTTTTTTATCTGTTTGGTGTATTTCTCACAAGAAGAAACAAGGAAGACACCTAACCCCCAGTTTCTCTCACCATTGGTGCCGTCATGGTAGCCTGCTGCGGTGTAACGCAGCACACAAATTTTCCCAGTGAGGGATCAATAAAGTTCCGTCCCGTCATCTTCCGCTCATCCGGAGCTGGGTCGCGGGGTTAACAGCCTCCGACGGGAAGCCCAGGCTTCTTTCACCCCAGCTGCATCCTCCAGCTCACCCGGAAGGATCCTGAGTGTTTCCCCGGCCAGCTGTGAGACATAGTCTCTCCAGCGGGTCCGGGGTCTGCCACTTGGTCTCCTCCCGGTGGGACGTGTCTGAAACACCTTACCAGCGAGGCACTTGGGGACATCCTGACCAGATGCCCGAACCACCCCATCTGGCTCCTCTTGAACTGGAGGAGGAGCGGCTTGACACTGAGCTCCTCCCAGATGGCAGAACTCCTCACCCGATCTCTGAGTGAGAGCCCAGCCACCCTACGGAAGAAGCTCATTTCGGCCGCTTGTACCCACGATCTCATTCTTTTGGTCACCACCCACAGATGGTGACCATAGGTGAGGGTGGGAAAGTAGATCGACTAGTAAATTGAGAGCTTTGCTTTTTGGCTCAGCTCTCTCTTTACCACGATGGACCGATGCAGCGTCCTAGATCAATAAAGTATACACTGTTATTATTATTATAAAATTGATAGCTTGTTCCTTAAAATCAATAATGAATGAAACAGTCCCAATTTCACTTTTTACTATCAAGACCCCAAAAAATATGAAATGTTTTCATTCCGACGGTTTGCTCTGAAAATATTTTCCAATCCAGGAAAGTCAAATCTTGATGAAGCTGCCTGTCCATTTGGAAACTAGTTTGTAGGAGTAAAGTTACACATTTCCATTTTTATTGAGGTAAAAAGTTCGTAAGTTCAAGTCCCAGGTATGGGACGAGGCTTGGCGCACTGTCATCTCTGTGTAGAGTTTGCATGTTCTCCCTGTGTCTGCGTGGGTTTCCTCCGGGTAGTCCGGTTTCCTCTCACCCTCCAAAAATATACATGTATGGCTGACTGTCCGGTACCAAATTACCCCTGGGAATGAGTGTGTATGGTTGTATGTGTGTGGCCCCACGACAGACTGGTGACCTGTTCGGGGTGTACCCTACCCTCGCCTTAAATCAGCCGGAATTGGCTCCAGCACACCCCGCAATCCCTTAAAGGTATGGACGGATAAGAAGGTGACTGATGACTCATTCATTTATTCATCTTTGAACCGCTTATCCTAGTCGGTATCGCAGGGTCTGTCAGAGCCTATCCCAGCTGATTACAAGCAAACAGTGGGGCACACCCCGAACAGGTCACCAGTCTGTTGCGATGTAGACGCAGCACTGGGCAAATGAGTATAAACTATGTAGGACAAAACTTTTTTGGATAGACATTCAAACTGTAAAGTGTTTCCATTACAAACGAACATTTGATACTCTGTAAATTATCTGTGCACATCTAGACGTTCCACTCTCTTTGTCCACTTTCACGCATTACACGCATTTTCCCTAGCGTGCTTGTGGTCTCTTGTTGGACTTCTTTCATTCTCAGAGAAACGGTTCAATTCAGGTGACAAACGTGGTCAAAAAAAGTGCTTAATACTATTGTTTTCCATCTTCTTTACTGCTTTTCCAAAACTGAACCAAGAAAGGGTAAACCCAGCACAGGTGTCCAGTCTGTCACCGTCCTACACAGACAAACTATCATTAATTTGATAATCAAGGATATCATTTATTGCAGAAACTTCCACCAGTGGTTGAAGCAATAAGCGGAGAAGCCCCGCGGGCCAATTTGGAGACTCTCTGCAGCGACAGAGTCATCGAGCGTGACATGGTGTTTTCCTTTTTGTAATCTGCTGATGAAAAACACAATTAGGGAAATCGCTGGCGGTGCACCACAGAGAGGAGGTAATAAACCCAGAGAAAGAATAAAACAGGTTAATAGGAGGATTCTGTGTTCGGCAGCGAGAGGAGGAGAAGTGGAAGATGATGGTTGCTACGGCACCAAAAAGAAAAGCAGTGATTGATTCCCAGGAATTGTTTGCAGGACGGTACATCTGGTTTTCTGTTTTTTGCTTTTATGTTTCTGAATATTTTTAATGTTTTCTAGGAATCCTTTTTCCTCCTCAATATGCTGCTATAGATTGGTACGCGTAGCGACGTGTGGCACATCATATATTTTGCAACTTGTGCACGAGTTACGTAAACCCCTAAAAAAAAAGCAAGTTTTCATCACTCATCTGTCACTGTGGCTGCACGGCCCCACAGCAAAAAGGTCAGGGGTTCGAGTCTAGTGGGTTAGACTTGAAACAATGGCTTTTCTGTGTGGAGTTTGCATGTTCTCCCTGTGTACGTCTTATTTTCCCAAATACTCTGGTCTCCTTCCTCTCTAAAACCATGCATGCTAGGTTGATTGGCCACACAAAAATTGGTCATTGCCTCTTGAAATGAGTGTGTGTTTGTCTCTATATGATGGTTCAACAGAGTGGTATCCGGTTCAGGTTGTACCCTGCCTCTTGTCTGTAATTGGCAAGCTCAGGCTCTAGCATCCCCAATGTCAAATGAATGTCAGCCAGTCACTTTCTCAACCTTCTATCTATTTTGGGGTCACGGGTGCCGGAGCCCATCCCGACTGATTCAAGGCGAGGGACAGGGTACACCCCGAACAGGTTGCCAATCTGTCGCGGGGCAACACACATATTTTTGTACAACCATCCACACGCATTCATTCCTTGGGGCAATTTGGCACTGCCCAATAAACCTAACATGCATGTTTTTGGAGGGTGGGAGGAAACCGGAGTGCCCGGAGAAAACCCATGCACACAAGGGGAGAACATGCAAACTCTACACAGAAAGACCAGTGTTCCAAGCCTGGTCCCCACCCAGGACTCAAACCAACGATGATTAAAGAACAAAAGAACGTAAAAATTGAAAATGATGGTAGTTTGGTCAAATCATTTGTTTGTAGTGGCTTTAGGTAAATTTAACCGAAAAACTTTTCCTGCTTTCTTATTAATAAAGTTTTTTAGAAGCTGGTGATTTTTATAAACCATACATTTTTTGCCAAGTTTTATCATCAAAGACTGCATCAATAGGATTGGGGAAGGAGAAGAGCCCTGAACAGATGGACGGGTTAAAGTCCAGCATCTTTTCAAATTTAGCCAGAATAAGCCTGTCTCAACCCGGCCATGACTCACAGTCCGTATTAAACTCCAAATGATCAAAAAGCCAGGGTCGGTTGACATTCCTTTTTATTTACCTGCTTGAGTGAGGATGTTCTATTTGTCCTGAAGAGGCTGAACTCTTCGTTGGGCGTTCATAACAGGATAGAGAGATAATATTGGTTTGATGGGCCTTAAACTCCAGAGAAATGTCATCTTGCTTTGCTTTGGTTTCACACTGCTCTTTTCTCTAACGTCTTAATAATGTCATGCACTTTCAGCAGCTCTCAAAAACGACAACAGCAAGAAAAAAAACCTGGTTCACGAATCCAAACAGGAGACAACATCCTTATTTTCAAAATGAAATTAAATTTAGGGTATACATGCATAAAAAACACCATAAAAATGAATGTATTTTATCATTCCATTTCATCTCCTAAACTGCTTATCCCTAAAAGGGCCACAGATGAATGCCAGAGCCTATCCTAGCTGCTTTCAGGTGAGAGGCAGGATGCACAGTGAGAATATGCAAACTCCACACAAAAAGTATTTTTTATTTTTTTTTACTTCAGCAGGAATAAAATAGAAAAAAAATCCATACCAACGCATCAAATGGTAAGCCTCATTCGGTCCAAAATGTATAAATAAAAAATGGCTGAATACTTTCCTACCCTCATTTTTGTGGGTGATGACCAAAAGAACAAGATCGCGGATACAACTGACCGAAACGAGCTTCCTCTGCAGGGTGGCTGCGCTCTCACTCAGAGATAGAAGGAGGAGCTCTGCCATCTGGGAGGAGCTCGGAGTAGAGCCGTTGTTCGTCCGAGTCGAGAGAAGCCCGATGGGGTGGTTCAGGCATCTGGTTAGGATGCATACCGAACGCCTTGCTGGTGAGGTATTTTGGGTACTGTCCACAGAAAGGAGAAGACACAGAGTTGGCCCCTGAACCTGCTGGAGAGGGAACAACTCGGGATCCGCCCAGGTGAGCTTGAGGATGCAGTTGAGGTGAGAAGAGCCTGAGATTCCGGTCCAAGGCTGTTGCCCCCGCAACCTGGCTCCGGGTGAGCAGAAGACAACGTAACAGTTGAATTCTATGTGACAACTTGGTTGAAAAATTAAGAGTAAGGCTTTTAAATCTTACGTCCTGTGGTGGAAAACCGCCATGGTGGAAAAAAAAAGTCAACTGCTTTCTTTATGAGTTTAAGAGCACACATGAAGAGCTGGAGAGATCTCCCCCTAAGTTTCTGATTCTACAAAATTTAATGCATTGCCATACTGAAGGTTTAACCTCCCCCTAGATAGTCCAACTGAAGTTCAGAGTCATCTCAGTCTTGGAGTAAGATAAGAAACACATGATGAGGATAGTGCTAGTCTGTTTCTTCACACTCCCTAAGACACCTGCGTTCCAGATTACAAAGAAAGACAGCAGAACACTGGATCACTGCTACACCATTAATGAGAAACTAAAATGTTTAGATTTTAACAATCAACTAATAATGTTTGCTAAATACTACTGTTTAATATCTGTTAATCCGTTAAAAGGCCCTGCCCCAGATGGCAGCCAGCGGCGGTGTCTCCTGCTATTTTGACGTCTGGTCGTCTATTTTTGCATTTTTTCCACTCGGTTTCTGTTTGTTTTTTTTGTCTGTGTTTGGTTCCGTTTCGGAGATGTGACTTTGTGCGCTATTTGGACGTCATTTTGGACTGCACTGTTTTGCTTCAGACAGCTGTTTTTAGGCTAGCCGTTTTTTTGTCTAAACGGCTAGCTCTCCGTTTTGTTGGTCATGGAGTCGTTTCGCTTTGTTTGACTCAACCAGCAGCTAGCTCTCAGAACCAGATCCACTGTGGCTGAAGGAGTCTATGCAGTCCTGACAGAACTGAGAAGGAGACTATCAGAAAAGAGGCACTTTGAGCCCAGTCGCCCTGCGGTTGTCATGGGTAACATCCGGACACTCACTGGCAAGATGGAAGAACTGGAGACGCTCGTTCTGATCCAGCAGGAATGTGGAGGGGCCACTTTGGTGTGCTTCTTTGGAGCCTGACTTCGTGGACTCATTATGGACTGTTTTTTAACTGTTCAAATGCTAGCTTTTACCCAGTGTAAGTGGACCGGGAGGGCATCGAGGTGTTAGCACCGCAGCATCAAATTTCCCTTCGGGGATTAATAAAGTATTTTCAATTCAATTTCTTTTACAGTCCTAATCTTTGCGACCCTATTCTTTGATCGCATAACCCTGAAAACCCTACCGTATTTTCCGCACTATAAGGCGCACCTTCAATAAATGACATTTTTTAAAACTTTTTCCATATCTAAGGCGCATCCCATTATAAGGCGCTACAGTAAAGGCTGTTCATCTTGATCCTCTAACTGTGGCCATCTCGCTATGTTCCCGCAAAAACTCTGTTTAGTCTTGTTTACTTGGTGCAGCGCATCCTCTTGCTTCCTCCTCTTCCTCACCATTGATTCATTGATGTTAAACTCTGTCGCTGCGGCTCTATTCCCGTGTTCTACTGTGTGACCGATCGCCTTGAGTTTAAACTCTGCGGTGTAACAGTGTCTATTGGTAGGAGCCATTTCCGGGTTGTTACACAAACACACAAATGGAAATGAGACGCCCTTTCAAATATTCCAGCATGCACCGCGAACTACTTCTTCTACGGGGAAAAATGGAGTCGGCGGCTGCTTATTGCAGTTGCTATACCTGTTGTAGCTCAATATTAATCCATATATAAGGCGCTCCGGGTTAAAAGGCGCATTGTGGACTTTAGAGAAAAATTAAGGTTTTTAGGTGCGCCTTATAGTGCAGAAAATAGGGTAATTAGCTCATCTATAGTTGGCTCTGAGTTGCTTGTTTTTTTGTTATATTGTGTTTACAAAGTGTCATGAACACACAGACAGCCTGAGTGCTTGAAGCATCTTCAATATTTTCTAGGCGGAGGTTCAGAAGAATACTATGTGAATAAATTCTGCATCAAGTAAAGTCTACGTCTTCCAGATACTGTTATGTTTACTCACCCAGGGTCGAATAGCTTTACACACACACAAACACACACACAAATATATTGTGCTTTTATACTCTCTCATCTCATGCATTTCAGACAGACTTCCCTTCATTCAAAACACGGTGTAAACAGGAGTAAACTGCCTGCAGGGCTCCGCCACTTCTCCAAACTTCTACAGTTTATCCGGATCACCTGTTAAAAGGTTGCTGCTTGTAGAATAATCAGAGCAGCCCAGCTGGAAGCTGTCCATCATGTCGTGCTTGTGAAGGAGGTAGTGAATCAGATATTTGCTCACACAGCATGGTGTTTTCATGTCTTAAAATAGGGCTGTAGTAGTTCAGCTTACAGGTAAAGACGGTCGTGGTTGTTCTGGAGAAAGTTGTAGAGCTTTAAACTCCAAACTATCATTACTGAACTCCTAATGCTACATGACGTCTAGTTGTAAAGTTGCGGTTTTGGCAGAAACATGAACAGCGACGGTGCAGAAACTTTTAAACCATCTGAATGTTCCTCTGACTTAAATTCATAGTTAAATTAAAGCGCTGAAAAATGCTCTTGTAGTGATTTTTTAAGGTGTTACAGCGGAAGAAGACATCCCGGATCTATTTTAAATGGATATACAGTATTTACAGTCGAACGAGATCGCGAGATCACAGATACAAGCGGCCGAAATGAGCTTCTTCCGCAGGGCGACTGGCCTCTCCCTCTGAGATTGGGTGAGGAGTTCTGCCATCTGTCATGCCACTTCTCCTCCAGGTTGAAAGAAGCCAGATGGGGTGGTTCAGGCATCTGGTCAGCAAGCGCCTTGCTGGTGAGGTGTTTCGGGCACGTCCGACTGGGAGGAGTCCAAGAGGCAGACCCTGGACCCACTGGAGAGACTATGTCTCACAGCGGGACAGGGAACTTGGGATCCTTCTGGGTGAGCCGGAGGATGCAGCTGGGGTGAGAGAAGCCTGGGCTTTCCGTCTGAGGCTGTTGCCCCTGCGACCTGGCCTCGGATAAGCAGAAGATGACGGAACGAATGCAGTACTTGTATATTTGTGGCGAACCTTAAATGCCTTTGAAGCCTTCTCTCCAGGCAGAAAAAAATACCTGAATCACAAATTGATAATGATTTTATTTTGGCCGTAATTATTCATAAAATAATACCTATTGAAATACTGGCACCACTACATGTCTTACACAGATGGTCAACTTCTGCAACTTTCTGCAAGAAAATGAAAAACTTTACCTTGGACTACCTTTATGCTATGACTGGGAAAGTCCAATTGGTTTAGCTATAGCGGATGCTGAGTAACTGTGAGCAGTTTCATCATTTTTGTGATCTATTGCATGAAATTGTTTGATTTTATTTTGAACAGAAACAAGTTCCTGGATACAAGTAAGTAGAAATGATCATCCTCTGCAGGGTGGCTGGGCTCATGCTGAGAGATATAGGGAGGAGCTTTGACATCTGGGAGGAGCTCAGAGTTGAGCCATTACTCCTCCGAGTCGAGAGAAGCCAGATGAGGTGGCTTGGGCACCTGGTTAGAATGCCTCCCGAACACCTTGCTGGTGAGGTGTTTCGGGCACATCCTACCAGATAGGGACCCTGTTGGAGAGACTATGTCTCTCAGGATCCTCCCAAGTGACCCCGGGCACCCGATGAATTGAAGACAAAGGTACTGTACGATAATTTGATTAGAATTACTTTAAAAGTTTTCTAGAAAACAAGAACTTTTCACAGTTTCACAAATTTTTATGAGCCTCACTGCTCTTGACTCTGCCTGTCTCTCATATCAGATTGGGTTCCAAGTCTGTTTTGATTTAGATTAGTTTCGGTTCACGCCGGCCGAGTCAAAAAGGAGCTCTTGACAACAGGAGTCCGTGTGAAGAGCTCAGCCGCAATACCTCCTCTCCTGTTCAAAAGCTGTCGGAGTAAATATTTTGTCCCAGAGACATTTTTAGTGGTATTGAAAGAGTCGTAGATCCTCTTCTTTATTTACTTGTCATCTAAATCGAACATCTAACATCCGTTTGCTTTGCTTGGTCGTAAACTTGCCCCCTAGTGTTGATATGTCAGTATGCGGCTTATACTTTCCTCTTTATCAACTAGACAGATGGGTTTAAACTCGTGTTTTAAGACTTGGTTGGCAGAAGTTCATTTGTATGAGTTCACTTTATAAAGTTACACAGTTAGGTAGTTTTTTAAATCATTTTTAAAATCAATTTTCCAGTGTAATAACATCAATTATACAAATGGAAAAAAAAACTTAGAAGTAATTTAAAAAAAACAGACAAATTGACGGACAGACAAACAAAAAGCCGAAACATTCCCTCACGCGTCTGAACCGACGTTGACTCATTCTGCTAAAAACGGATCAGATGTCTGATGGTGCAGATGGTGCAGATATTTAAAGACAAATATAAAGACGCTAACACATGCTCCAGATTGTTGACTTTCAGTCTTGCGAACAAACTTTTTAGAGCCTCCAGCAAAATAAAAAAAGTAAAAATTTAACTGTAATTTTATTGTTCCTTATTGGTTCAATCATGATCTTCAAATTTAAAAATGAAATTGAATAAATGTATTTAAGGGTTTTTTAGTTAATAGTAGAAAAAGTAGAAAAAGTTTCAAAAAAGTCTTCTGGACAGTTTAATTCTTGAACGAGACGTTTTGACTTCCATCCGGAAATCATTTTTAATCTGAATGAAATGGACTGAAACCTGGATCCATTTATACTAACCTGAGTAACAGGTAAAAACATAGTAAGGGGGGCTCGACCAATGAGCCTGTGTTACCTATGATGGCCGTGAATGGCTCCTTTTGTAGCCACAGACCAGTAAACAAACCTATTATAAAAATGATAAAGCCTAGTTAATAGAAATTCCTGCTAACGCGAGGCGTGAAACTGGGTCACGAGGTGACTGTCCAGGAGACTTTTTTGAAACTTTTTCAACTTTTTCTACTATGGATCACTCCTGGATGAATGAGGGATTACACGGACTTTTTTAGTTAATATTTCATTTCTGAGATCGCGGATACAAGCGGCTGAAATGAGCTTCCCCCGCAGGGTGGCTGGGCTATCACTCAAACATTGGGTGAGGTGTTCTGCCATCCGGGAGGAGCTCGGTGTCGAGCCGCTCCTCCTCCAGGTCGAGAGAAGCCAGATGAAGTGGTTTGGGCATCTGGTCAGGATGCCTCCTGAGCGCCTTGCTGGTGAGGTTTTTCGGGCACGCCCCACCGGGAGGAGACCAAGAGGCAGACCCCGGACCAGCTGGAGAGACTATATTTCCCAGCTGGCTGGGGAATGGCTCGATATCCTTCTAGGTGAGATGGAGGATGCAGCCGGGGTGAGAGAAGCCTTGGCTTCCCGTCTGAGGCTGTTGCCCCTGCGACCCAGCCCCGGATAAGCTGAAGACGACAGAATGGAAATTTTCATTACTGTCTGTACCATGCATACTACATATGTTTTCCCCAAAATGCTCAGAGACAAGAAATGTACACAAGACCCCCTCTTTTGTGTTTCATTTCCATTCTTAAAAATCAAGCGGTGTAATTGGATGTGACAAAGAAGAGCACAAACCCACTTCCAGAGTGACTAATACACCTCTCAATCTCATCTTTGCCCTTTTTCTTTTCTTCAAACGTGATACTTTGTAACCTTTTGTGCTGAAATGATTGATCTTGTGCCTACATCCCAGTAACGGAGCGAGAAAAAAAGGAAAGGAAAAAAAAGATGTCAGGTCAGCTAAGAGTGAAAAAAGTGAGAAAGAGATCTGAGACCTTCTGTCAAGCATGTGGCCGATGATCTGGTGAAGAGAGCGAAGATGTGAGGAAGGTGTCAAGTGTGTTTTTCCAGAGCTGAGCAATCAGACTGCCTTTTTAGTTCCCCCCTCTTTTACCAGCTAAACATACCTTTTTAATTACCATGAAAAATGATTTCAGATCAGAAAGAAGCTGTGCTCATAGATTTAGGCCGTTTTTATGTTTGCTAACAGAGGAACCAGATGAGAGCTGGATGTGAGTCATCTCTTGAAAATGAAACCTAAATGATCCACTTGGAAGTCTGTCAAATTGAAAGCACCGGAAATATTTACTTTTGCACTTTGCCAGCGACTAATTTCTTGAGATGAGTCATTCCCTCTGAGGGGAGGCACTAATGCATGAGCATTAAAAAAAAGGAGCAACTAAACACCTACAGAGAACTTCTGGATTCATCTTTTTATTGCCGACTTTAAAACTAGACAGCAAAAGGTTTCTAGTGTTTACTAAAAACATTTTATGGACTGATTTTACAAAAAAAGCAGTGACGTAAAACTGAAATCTAAAAGATCTAGTTGATCTTCGCTGATTGTTGAAACACACTGAGGAAGCTACAGCATGTGTGTGTTCACAATGAACTCACAGTTATTACAATAGACTTTGACACGTCTCTGCTGACAAAAGATGAGCCGTCGTTTCTAAATATAGTCAAAGTTTTCAAGGAGAAAAACTATAGGATAAAAAAAGCTCTAATTTTTCTGTCAAAGAATAACAGACAAAGATAAACTTTTTCAACGTCATGACACACTGAAAATAAAGCAGAATGTTTTTTTTTTATTTTTTACAGATTTTACAAGAACAAGATAGTTTGTAAATCAAAGCAAAGCTCACGATTTACAAGTTGATCTACGTTCCCACCCTCACCTATGGTCACCAGCTGTGGGTGGTGACTGAAAGAATGAGATTGCGGATACAAGCGGCTGAAATGAGCTTCCTCTGCTGGGTGGCTGGGCTCTCACTCAGAGATACAGTGAGGAACTCTACCTCAGGGAGGATCTCCGCATAGAGCTGTTGCTCCTCCGGGTCGAGAAAAGCCAGATGAGGTGGTTCGGGCATCTGGATAGGATGCACCCGAATGCCTCGCTGGTGAGGTGTTTCGGCACATTCCACTGGGAGGATATCAAGAGGCAGACCCCAAACCTGCTGGAGAGGCTATGTCTCACAGCTGGACAGGGAACATCTCAGGATCCTCCCACGTGAGATGGAAGATGCAGCCAGGGTGAGGGAAGCCTGTGTTTTTTACCATGTGAGGCTGTTGCCCAAAAGTCTCGGCCCCGGATGAGAGGAAGACAACGAAACAGAAAAAAGATTCATAGATTATATTTTGTGGCCCAGAAATGCAATATCGGCCCAAAGAAACCCAACAACTTGTAAATACATGTTGTTGACACTGTTAATGCCCGCTCCTCTCATTCACTGCTTAGCCCAGGCTGCTGATTGTGTGCACAACACAGTGTAAACCTGCTTACAGTGTATCAAGTTATGGAAACTAGCACACATCCTTTCATATTCTTTTTTAGGTCAATTTATATAAAAATGGCATCCAATAAATCTTTAAATACTGGAAGGGAAAATCACAAATTTCCCAAACATGAGTGTGTTACGACTCGTATGGTCTAGGTATAGGCCGACACGTAGCACGTAGACGGATGTTATAATTAATCCCCGGGAGTGAAACTGAAGAATGAGGAAGAGTAGGGTGTTGAAAAATAAACTATTTACAATCAATCATTAACCGTGTCTCAACAACTGAAAAGCTTCTCTCGGGAATGCTGCAGACAGGTCCCTTCTCAGGTTGGCAACAATCATTTTTATTCAGCCAACTCGCAATCAGCTATAACTACCAACATTGGGGGAAGGCTGGGAGCCTGGGTGGCAAAGGGAAGGGAAAAACACAAGAGGGCGACAAAAACAAAACCCAAACATCCCCAAATTGCTTTGCCCATTACAAGTGAATTAAATAGAAAACCTTTTCAAAAAAAATATTTTTTGGTAAAAATCTACAAAAATTGCATTTTGCATTTGACCTGCTTCTTGTGCTCAATGTGAGCAATCACTCAGTGAACACAGTTGGTATGAAAACAAGATGTAATATCTTTTTCTCTTGTTTTTCAAGCAGTGCAGAACAAAAAGCTGATTATTTCCCTCCATTTGTCATTTATTAACCTGAATAGCCCCATGGCTACAGGAAGAAAAACTCTCTAATTAAAATTTCTCCTCACAGCTTGAGAATATTCAAACCAGTCTGACTAAGATGTTTGGTCCACAAAGGCCCTGATTAGCTCATTATTGGACCAAATAATTTCAAATGGTAAAAATGTATCCTGGAACAAAAGCGCACCAATCAGATGGTGGAGGTCGATGAAAACTATGCTCCAGGTAAAAAATAAAACAGAAAAAGAGACTAATAATTATAAATGACTACTGGTGCCCAAAATAGCTAGTTAGGGTATTAAATTTGTTTTTAAAAGAGAAATGTTGATAGTAATTTATTAAAACCAGACAAAAAACTCATCTGACTGTGTTAAAATTATTCAAATCCCTTCCGTATCAAAACCGGAACAGTCAGAACCAAGTCTTAGATCATGGCCAATCACGAGCATTAAACCCTTGACAAATCAGCTCAGTCTTTTCCAAACACCGACACAGCAATTCAGAAAGACTCCAGTCCATCTTTTGGGAACACGCTTCTTTTTGATGATTGCTCTCTGATGATTTGTGGCATTATATTTGGGAAGTCTTTCTGAAGCTGCCAAAAATTACACTCTGTGCTCTCCTACACAAGTATAAACCATTTTCATATTCTGTTTCATTTTCTAAAATTTTGATTTGTTGGTTTGAATGAACAAGGCCGGCACAGGAGGGAGAGGGATTGAAATGGTGAGGAAGAATAAAATGGAAAGGAAAGAAAAGAAGAAGAAAGAAAGGACAAGAGATGCCTGAGATGCCTGAGATGCTAAGCTACAATAATTCAGCTAGAGTGCTGAGCATCACCGCATTCTTGCTGGATCATCTAAAAAAGAATGTTACGACATTCAAACAACCTTCCACATTTGTCCATGAATTATCCATACCAGCCTGTCAATGCCTGATCCTGTCAGACCTCAGAAGCTAAGCATGCTGGGCCTGGGCAGTACTTGGATGGCCTGGCCAGTATTTAGATGGGATACCGCCAGAACCCCAGGTGCCACAGTGGGACGGCCGTTGAGATTATATTGTCACTGTGTCTCTGGGCAAGACACTTCACCAACATTGCCTTGTCTGGATGGTGTGTGTGTGATTGGTTGGTGATGGTCAGAAGGGCCGTTGGTACAAAATGGCAGCCTTGCTTCTGTCAGTTTGCCCCAAGACAGCTGTTTTTACAACAGTAGCTTTACCATCACCTGGTACGGAGTGAATGAATAATGTATATGTGAAGCGCCTTTGCGTGTCCTGAAAAGTGCTATTTAAGTACAATGGATTATTATTCCTTGGCGACAATGTGAATAAGGAGAAAGGTGCATAGCTGACAGGAAACGGTGTTCCATGAGTACATACTCTATTTTCATGACCGTCGGGCGCGCTGAGTTATGGGGCGAAAGATGGCACTATTTCAAAAAATGAATGCACCAAGATCAACCTCCTTAAAAAAATGGTACATTTTCATTTGTTTTGCCTATACAATGTTGTTCAGCATAATGCATACTGTACCTACATTTTGGTACAATTCTGGCGTGTATATTCTTTCGTGTATATTCATTCCATATTGTACTGTTTTCATCATGCTGTCCTCTTCAACGGCCAGTTTCCCAAAGTCACGCAACAAAACATGAGATGCACTGCACCATAGAGTGGTCCATACAATTTGGCAAAAGCTTTTAAGTGGGTTGTATAGTTGTGAAAATATGGTACATGCCATTAAAGGGCGAAATCTCAGTAGGATAGAAGTTTCCTACAGCTGGGTGTTAAACCACATTTAAACTTTGAATTGTTGCCAAAAATTGTTGCCAACTGTCTGTTTTGTTTCCCCTCTTTGTCTTTGTATGGTACCTTGCCCTGTCGTAGAACCCTTACCTCATCCTTGTCACAGCCCGGGAACCCTCGAGCCTTGCCTCGGCATCATTGCCACCTTCTGGTCTATAGCCTGCCAGGCTGTCAGCCTACCTCACCTCCAAACCCCTCTTCCCTCCAATAAACTGGTTTGAACTGTGTAGTCTACATTTGGATTCCTCCTCCCTGCACCAACCCTGACAGAACACCCTATTTAAGACATAACTGACGTATATTAACTGTACAGTACAGATGTACGTACTACCACTCCATCAGTAAAGACTGGCAACTGCGTGTCTTGTCCTTTGATTTTTTATTATTATTATTTTGTTGTGATGCACCCTGAAATCAGAAGGTAAAATTTAACAAGTAATAATTGTTAAAACAAAGTATCATAATCTAGAAGGTATCATTTTCTCTTGTTTTGAACTATCTGAAGTTCTGTGTTCAAGATAAAGAAGCTTAAAGCCTTTAGCGGTGTCGGTGGATGTTCAAAGAAAGGTCACATTATAGCAGAGGTAAAAAAAAAACCCTCTGACCTTTGGATCAGTGTCTGAGAATGATGGTCATCTCCTGGGGAGAAGAAACATGAACTACCTTCGTACTTCTACAGAAACATTTTCCGTGATAACACAACCTGTATGAATTATTCTAACAGTAGGGAGAGTAAAAAGTGTGGGAGTTTTTTCAGGCGGTTTTAAATTCACAAAGTCTGGAATGATCTTTTTGCTAAGGCCTGCAGGGGCAGAGCCTCCTGCAGGCAGGGGGAGGGCCATCTGAGTGGAGCCACCTTGGGCTCATTTTGAAGGAGATGTCTGCACTAATTGTTTTCTCTCTCTGTGTTTTTCATCGGCAGGTCAGGAAGGATTTGATTTTCAGTTTCTTCAAATTTGAATTTGTATTTAAGTTGAATGTGTGTTTATTTTATAAAAAACTTTATTTGATTTGGCTCATACTTTGTCTCTGTTTCCCTCATTTTTGTCCCAGACCCAGTCTATGACACAAGTTTGGAATGTATTAAAATGTGCAGAAATTAATATTAAGCAGAAGTGTATTTCTACCCGCACGATCTCTGGATCTTATCAGCTACATTTCAGCATGAACTTTGTTATTGTAGGTGATCTAATCTGTAATCCCAGTCCTAGATGCATAACGCCGCTCCATCCTGAGAAAAGATCTCTCATCACCTGTGCCTCACTGTTCTTCACTGCGGCCTGGCTTTGTGGACTCATTCACGACACCAGCTTTTGGGCTGCCAGGTTGAACAAAGTGCGACCGAACTGGGACGCCGGTGGATAGGACCTTCGGGAATGTAAATTCAATTCAATCAGATTGCTTCTTCCTTTTTTCCCCAGCTGATTTTTAAGGGGGGTTTTTTCTGCAAGAATGAGGCACTCAGGGAAATGTGGTCATTAAAATCCTCTTCTAGCAATTTTCCTTCCTCTTAATTTCAACCTTTGCCCTAATTCCCCACACCTGGTCCCTCTCAATATTTGTACCCACTTGTTTACATCCTTGTTAAAGAAACTCCTGATGTTCTTCAACAGGATGAATGGGATAAAAAGAGTGAATAGTATCATTATTATTGATAGGCAAAACTCTTAAGCTGCCTGTTGGCATGGGCTGACAGAATCGGTGTTGAATTGGTCAAGGCATTTCTGAACTTCCCATCTTTGTGTGATGACCTCCATGAACCGTTTCAGAAAAACACGTTAAACTTCTCTTTCCAGGTTGTTTTCCTGTGTCGCTGTACTCATCAGTTAGACGTCACAAAATAATTCCAGCTTTCTTTCTGCGAGCGAGAAAGCTTGCATGTGGGCATGTGGATAGTTTTAAATTTATTGGTGCAAATGATAGAAAAACAAACCCAAGAATAAAAGATGAGTTGACACCAAAGCATCAAACGTTCTCAAGAATGTGTTACCTCAACAATTATGAAATTTTTAGTTACATGACCCTGAAAACCAAATCAGTTAATCTATAGTTTGCACTACTCTAAGGTGAGCAGTTTAACTGAAATCCTTTTATCTGTTTTTGGAGATGCATAAATGAATGTTGGGACGGCTCGAGTGCTTAATACCCTGTGTCATGAAGCGGTGTGCACGTGGAAGGCGGAAGACCCAATTTCAGGACAGAAAACCTGGTTTATTTGAGAATGGCAGTCCAGTAATGCTGTGAAAGAAAAATCAAAGTTTTAGTGGCATGGCAAGAGGTTCTTGTTCAGAACGTGTTCTTGGTTCGGCAACCAGGGAGACCTGGCTGGAAGGGATGGTATAACCCCCAAGTAGAGGTCCAGGGTGATTGCCCTTACATAAGCAGTAGGGTCCACAGGTGTGTGGCATCAGAATAATCACCCTCAGATGTCTAAATCAGGGTGATGAGGGAATGTCCAGGGCTCCCTCTTGTGGCAGGTGAGGGGATCAGACACCCTTCCTTAAACTTTGTGGGCAGACACAAAAAACTAGAACTTTTGTTCTAGTTCTGGACTGAAGATGAAAGAACCTCACCCTCTCTTCATGGTCTCTGTCTCTTTTTTAACATTTTAGTAATGTTATTTCTGAAATAAATTATTACCACCTAATCCTCTTAAACACCCATTTAGTAGTTTGAAAATGACCACAAAGCTGCTCCGGCTGAGCTGCTGCAGGTAAAAGGAAAACCAATGTGAATCTGGTGATAAAAGCTTTACTTTAATTGAAGTTCAAAAGAAAACCTGCCATGTATTCATGGATGCAAACCGCCTTCAACTCACACTCATCTGAGTGTTCACACTTTGTAAAGACAACGCAAAACTGACATTCTTTTACATACCGTAATTTCTACTGTTGTGTTTACAAGAAAAATATCAGTAAAGAACAGACTGAAATCGAGCAGGACTAATCTTTTCATGGACGTTCTCTTTCACCCACATGCTCTCCCACACAGAACTGCCTCCTGAGGCATCGCCTGGCATGTTAGCAACAATTTAGGGGCTCAGTGGTTTACTAGGAGACACTTTGACATGCAGACGGGAGAAACCTGGCATTAAACCACCAACCATGTGATTAATCCATGAGGTGGCATGAGAAGACATAGCAGTAGCTAAGTGTGAATCCAGCAAGGACGGCTAACAGGTTGATTTCAGCTGCAGCAGGGAGGAAAATGAGTGAAGAGAAGACACCGGCATGCCTCACTACTCACTCCACATTCACTGTGAAGGAGGATCAGAAAGGTAGATTGAGTTTCTGACCTGCCAGATGAGCCCTATTACAGTATTTGAGGTAAAAACTTAACATGGTAAGCTGATCATCGGTCAGTTAGGGTCCTCATGATGCACAATAGAAAAAATAATCTGATAGAAATGTTTTTTTTTTTTATCTAACACACTTCCTGAGTTTGTCATTTATGTCCACCATCAATGATTTGTCTTTATATTTAAATTAAAAGGAGACAAGACAAACTAATGCGGAAGCATTGCAACCTGCTCCTCCGATACTGTTTGCAGAACCTCCATGTGTGTTGGATCTTTTTAAAGGGATGTGATGCCAAGTAAAACTTTTGGAGGTTTCTACCATGTTTGGACATAATTTCAACAAAAACATGCCTGGAGTGGTTTTCTAGTCGATTCATACATGCTTGTGAAATTTGCAAGCTCTCCCATCTACTATTTGAATATTATTATAATCCCAGATTGTTTATGGCCTTGCATTTTGTTCTTCATCTGTAAGGAGGTGGGGATGTGGAAGGAGGAGGAGGACCCAAATGCAGGAAAACAAAACCAAATTCATTTCCCAAAAGTCCTGTAAAGCTTTAAGGCAAAGGGCACAGGATTAACTCAGGATCAAAAGTTCAAATAATGTAATGTGAGTTCAAGAACGCAACTTATGGAAGGGAAGGTGATGGTGGTGACGGTGACCCGACAAAGACGTCTGGAGTGATTGCCTTTAAATAGGCACCAGAATCCACAAGTGTGTGTCATCAGACTGATCACCTTCAGGTGTCCCTAATCAGGGTGATGATGAAAGGTTCAGGGCTCCCTCTGGTGGTAGTGGAGGGGATAATGACACCATCATGGCAACTATTGAGTAGGAATGTCTTGATCAGAATTTTTTTACCCTTCGTGTCCAACTCTTGATTTTGAATATCTGCCGATGTCAAGACCTGATTTGATCATTTTTAATACTTTAAAACAAACAAACCCAGATGAGTCTTATTTTTTATTTTATTTTTCTTTTTTACATTTAGAACTATGGGGCACACATCCACACTGCACAAAGACTCGCGCCCTCAGTCTATCCATGTTTTGTCAAGTGATATGATTCCACACGTGTCGCATGTTGAATTAGCAAACTCTAGCCTATGCTAGCACACTCATCACGAGTCTCACTTTGCGCCAATGTGTAAGAGCTAACTTAACATTACGAAACGAGAATATACGAGTGTATTCCGAGTCTTGACTGGGAGGCAACATCCTATTTTGATCCAGTCTGGAACAAAAACATTTGGCCCAATTTCTGATTATGGATTGTGTCAGCACATCCCTCCATTCTATCCGAAACAGGAAGGTGGTACTTTGGGAAGAGCGAAAAATCCACAGTGTCAAAAATGGAAGTGAAACTGAATAAGTGTCTTTATTCAGCAAATCTAGTATTTATGAGTTGACAAAAGATACCATGTTTACCTAATTGCTTTATGAAAGAATAATCCCTACCCCACTAAAGTACAACTTCCCATTTGTAACATAAAGGGGGGGCAAATAATCAAACAGTCACTTTGTCAGAGCTTCAACATATCGATGTAAAAGATAGAGAGAATGATTTTTTAATCCAGGGTCTTCATGTCTCTATCGATCAACCAATTAGACCAGAGTGATGAAGGACCCAGCCACAACTATTTCTCTTTTAAAGACACCAGATCAGTCATCCAGGGTTTGCCAAAGAGCAGGTGAAGGACTCTAAAATCCCTGTCTGACTTGAAAGATGAACAAACATCTTGACCTGTATGCCTGAATGTTGGCCGCACAATAAACTGCGGCCAAGAACAGGTTGGTAGCAGTATCATAAATAGTAATACCGTTTTGCATTATGTATTTTTTAGCCTGTGGGAAGAAGGCTAAATACCTGCAGAGAACCCATGCAAACTGCACACAGACAGTTCAATGTGTCATAACGATCCCCAGCCAGGACATGAACCAGTGACCTTTTAGCCGCAATGACGCAAACCAACACCCTACTGTGCGGCCCTGTATAGGAACAGCCTGACTAAAAATCCGCACCAGACCTTGACCTGAGACTGAAGTCACAATTCATCTCTCAGCAGGCCAACAATCCCCAGAACACAGTCAAGGTGTCCAAGAAATACTTTGATTTTGTCCACAAGAAGCTCAATGAGTGCAAGCATTCTGATGTGATTGAACATCTGGAAATATTTATTGGAACACGGTCCAGTACTGTTCCCATCCAAGTTGATACATGTTGAGGATGGGCGCATACAGATTGAGAAGCAAAGTATGTACGCGCTATCAGTCCTCCAAAAAAAACCTCAAGGTCGTAAATCATGCAAAAGTAAAGTTTGTCAAAATTTAGTATCTCTAACCTAATTTTACCAGAAAATTAAAGTAAATAAAGTAACTCTTAACTCTCACCAGCTTGTAGATGTTTTTTAATTTTAAACTGCATAAACTCATACTGGATTATATTTAATAAAACATGACAGGAAGGTGCAAATTCTCATCATTTATGAGGTGCAAATTGGTTTAACAGTTACATCCACACATGGCGGCGCCTCATTTTGTAAGAGGGCTGCATGCTCAAAAAAATAATCAATCAAAGTGTTATAGTTAGTTTTGATGAGGTAGAGATGTTATCAACCAAACATTTGAGGACAGCCTGGAAATATCAGTTCAATAGTTGGTCAAAGGTTAGGAAAACCCATTAGCATTAATTAGATTTGACCGGTATTTGGTTTTTAATTTTCAACACATTTTTTATGCATTTAAAGATGGATGCCACTTTTGATAAACATGGCACAAAAAACTGATACCCAGCAAACAGAGAACCTCTTAGGAATGTTTGCCTGAAGTTCTCGGAAGGTTTGTCTTCATCTAACCCAAATCTAACGTTCCCTAAATGTTAGTTGGTGGTTATGCTAGAACCTAACCTTCCCAGAACATTGAGAGAATCAAATTCCAAACTTTATGGTCAAAATTAAGGTTCGAGGAACGTTCTGAAAACCGAAAAATAATGTTTCGCAACCATCATAAAACTTTCCATTTGAACCTTTAGAGAACCAAAAAATAACCTTTAAGGAACGTTCTGCTAACCTTTGAAAAAACTTCCCTGAACGTTTTAGGGTTCTTATGCTGTAAGCGGGGGTAACGTTTTTGATTTGGAGGCCATTTTTGGTTTAACTGAGTGTAGCTATCCCTCAATATTTCGGAATCCTCTCAATTAGCATCACTAATTTTTGGGATGTGCATAAAATAACTGTACTTTGTTTGTTTAATGTGCGGAGAAGGGGTTGTTTTAATGGTTGACTTGATGAAACATGATATTATTTTGTGCCGATATGCTAAAAATGTAGACAATCTTTAAATAAAACACAAAACAATATAGTGTAAGTTCTTTGAAAAACTAATCAAACAAAGACTATCATAATGCCAAATGACACATGTCTACTTTAAGCCTGATGTTTGCAACTTTTTCTCCTGTGTTGATCAAGATGATAAATTAATTTATCAATAACAGGACAATTGGATCAACTTTTTTGCTTCAAGGAGAGGGGATTGTGCTTTTGCGGCGTTTCGTTTAGTCTTCTGAACCGTCAGCCTCTATCCAAGCTGATAGAAGGCGTGAAGCAGTGTACACCCTGAACAGGTCGCCATTTTGTCGGGGGGCCACATACACACAGCCATCCACACACACTCACTCCCAGTGGCAATTTCATAGTGGCCGATAAACCTATAAACATGCATATTTTTTGAGGATGGGAGGAAACCAGAGTACCCAGAGAAAACCCACAAGGAGAACATATGAACTCCACACAGAAAGACCATTGTTTTAAGCCTCATTGACTGGGCGTGTGCACAACACAGTGTAAATCTCCTTTGGTCTACAAATACAGTTTAAAACTCAAGGTAGGGTCAGAGGATGACTGAGCACATTGCACTACAAAAATGTCCTGCTTAGATTAGAATGTTGGTGTGGAAAGCAGATTTCTTGGCCAAGAACAACCTGGCATTTGAATAGTGTCTGAATACTGGAAGGGAGAGCTCGCAAATTGACCGTTTAGTTCCTGAAATAAACATGGCTGCGCAACAAGTGGTTTCAACTTTTTTGAGAACCCAAAATGAATGCCAATGTTTTTTTTTGGAAAGACTGAAAAAAAATATGTATTGAAAATTAAATAAAAGGAAAAAAATTGGCAGAGAACAAAATCCATGGCAAAAAAAACAAACACCTGGCATTCGAAAATACTCAGCGGGTGAGTTTGCAAATTAGTGAAGCATGCTGAATAAAAAAAAACACGTCAGGAATGTTTTTGGTTTAATAATAAAGACGTTTTCCATCTTAAAAAAAAACACATTTTCATACAACTCAATCTACATCCTGGAAGCAGGCTACGCAGCCTTGGCTTGAAACTAGACAGAGTGATGACGAGGGTTTTATCTGCTGACTGCAGAGTGCAATCATCATCATTACACCTCAATCTGTGGGACCAGCCTGCCTTGTTACCTGGGTGACGATTCCCACCCCGGGCTGTGCTGATGACACAGTGAAAGGGCTGGACATGAATTCAATCAGAACTAGGTAATTTGGCTTCATTCAGAAGCTGAAGGACGCTCATAGCAGGAAGACAGGTGCACATTCTGAGGGTTTGATGGCAGGTTTTGGCAATAACAGGTACTTTGGTCAAATTAGAGAAACAATGACTGTGAATATAATCCGTATATGATTGACTGGCACCCTTATTGATTAAATAAAATAATCAAAGACAACACTAATAATGACCCTACAGGTTAGGTACAGGGTCCTGCTCCAAGTGGAGGTGTTTAAGTATCTCGGGGACTTCTTCATGAGTGGGGGGAGGATGGAGCGTGAGATCGACTGGCGGATCGGTGCGGCATCAGTAATAACTACGATGCTGCATCGGTCCGTCGTGGTAAAGAAAGAGCTGAGTTGAAAGGCAAAGCTCTCAATTTACAAGTCGATCTATGTTCCCACCCTCACCATGGTAACCAGGATCTACGTTCCTACCCTCACCATGTTAACCAGGATCTACGTTCCTACCCTCACCATGTTAACCAGGATCTACGTTCCTACCCTCACCATAGTAACCAGGATTTACGTTCCTACCTTCACCATGGTAACCAGGATTTACGTTCCTACCCTCACCATGGTAACCGGGATCTACGTTCCTACTCTCACCATGGTAACCGGGATCTACGTTCCAACCCTCACCATGGTAACCGGGATCTACGTTCCTACCCTCACCATGGTAACCGGGATCTACGTTCCTACCCTCACCATGGTAACCGGGATCTACGTTCCTACCCTCACCATGGTAACCGGGATCTACGTTCCAACCCTCACCATGGTAACCGGGATCTACGTTCCAACCCTCACCATGGTAACCGGGATCTACGTTCCTACTCTCACCATGGTAACCGGGATCTACGTTCCTACCCTCACCATGGTAACCGGGATCTACGATCCTACCCTCACCATGGTAACCGGGATCTACGTTCCAACCCTCACCATGGTAACCGGGATCTACGTTCCTACCCTCACCATGGTAACCCGGGATCTACATTCCTACCCTCACCATGGTAACCGGGATCTACGTTCCTACTCTCACCATGGTAACCGGGATCTACGTTCCTACTCTCACCATGGTAACCGGGATCTACGTTCCTACCCTCACCATGGTAACCGGGATCTACGTTCCTACCCTCACCATGGTAACCAGGATCTGCGTTCCGACCCTCACCATGGTAACCGGGATCTATGTTCCTACCCTCACCATGGTAACCGGGATCTACTGTACGTTCCTACCCTCACCATGGTCACTAGCTGTGGGTGGTGACGAAAAGAATGGATTCCTCTGTAGGGTGGCTGGGCTCTCACTCAGAGATCAGGTGAGGACCTCTGCCATTTGGGAGGAGCTCGGTGTCAAGATGCTCCTCCTCCAGGTCGAGAGGAGCCAGATGGGGTGGTTCGGGCATCTGGTCAGGATGTTCCCTGAGCGTCTTGCTCGAGAGGTGTTTTGGGCGTGTCCCAAAGGAAAGAGATCGAGAGGCAGACCCCGGACTCGCTGGAGGGACTATGTCTCACAGCTGGCTAGGTGAGCTGGAGGATGCAGCTGTGGTGAGCAAAGCCTGGGCTTCCCGTCTGAGGCTGTTGTCCCTGCGACCCGGCCCCGGAAAAGCGAAAGATGACGGGTCGGAACATTAATAATCCACAAAAACCTCTGAGAAGCACAAACAGTGTTTAAGTCAAAGGAGAAATAAAAACAATCAAAGTTAAAGCTTGTATCGATAAGAAAACGAAGTAAAAAGATAAAACTGTCTCACTAATGAGTCCCAAGAAAGACCGATAGGAAGACTGAAGTTGAAATGTTTAGTGTTTTATGTTGTGCGTGGATAAGTTACGCTTAACACGATCATACAGAAAGAATATGATGAAAGAAAAGTTGGAGGATGAAAAAATTATGAGAAGAATAAAAATAAAACATAAAACAGAGCAGTTAAAAAGGAGAGTTTCTTTGAAAACAGTTTGAAACAATAAATGTGCAACAAAGAGAGAAGAGTGGCAAAAAGGTCAGAAAAATGTCGGATTTTGGTTTCCTCACAAACACAAAACAACAAGTGTTATTTGTCGAGGAACAGAACGCCACCACCGGCCCTTCGTCACACACCGCAGTAACAATCAAGCAAACGAGCTTGAAGCAGTGAAATGTGTGAAGATTTTCTATTTAATGAGCTTGACTTTTGTTTGACCGACTGAAATCCAAATCAGTTCATTTATAGTTGGTACTTATTAGTAATTGTGGGCATTTTCGCTAAAATCTTTCCAGTGGTTTAGCTGATACCGCATTCACAAAAAATGTATGCTCCTAACCTTTGTGACATCGACCTTTGATTGCATGATCCTGAAAGCCTAATCAGTTAACACTAGGACTCCCGGCTTTTTCAGTTTCTCTGACCGTCCCCCCTCCCTGCTAAAGGTGATCAGCTCCCCTTTTGTTTTTTAAATGATACTGCTCAAATGACCTCAATGGCAACTATTTAGGTCAGGGGTTCTTTGTAATTCAGATTTGCTGGAAAGGAATCCTGTTTTTCTGAGTTTAGCAACATGTTGAAATGCTGTCTGCCAGACTTGCTGTGCCAACAGATATTATTTACAGTGGCCTACGTTCACCACTTTTTGTTGTATTGTACAGCCTTATTCTAAAATAAATAAAATTAAACTCTTTCCTCCAAATTCTACATAAACTTTCTCAAAATGACAATGAGAATTTTTTTTAAGTTGTGGCAAATTTATTAAAATAAAAAACCTGAAAAAAAAATCCCATGTACATAAATATTTACAACGTTTACCATGCATCTTTAAATTGTTTCCTCTGATCATTCTTGAGACGGGTCTGCTGCTCATTGGAGTTTACCTGTGATAAATTCAGTATAGTCTGATAAGCCAGGCATCTGTCAATATTATATTATACAGTCTGTATTGACTGTACATGTGAGAGCTCAAATCAAGTATGAAAACAAAACAATTGTATGTAGACCTCTGTGACAAGATATTCTTGAGGCACGAGGCTGGGGTTGAAAACAGAAAAGTTTCTGCTGTTCTGAAAATTCAATGAGCACAGTGGCTTCTATCATCCATAAGTGGAAGAAGTCTGACATCACCAGCACTCTCCCTATAGTTAGCCAGCCATCTAATTTGACTGATTATCATGACGGGTTATTTTGTGTATGATTTTGAAGTAATAATTTAATTTTATTCATTTTAGAATAAGGCTAAAACACAAAAAAATGTGGTTAATGTGAAATGCTGTGAGTAGTTTCAGGAGGTAATGTAGGTCAGTGTTTTGCTACACTTTTACAGTTCGAAGGCCCACACACACATACACAGCAGTCCTACACACACTCATCCCTCAGGGCAAATTTTCTGGAAGAGGTTTTTGTTTGTTAGTTGTTGTAATAATTTACCATCAACAAATTTGTTTATAAAAGTGTTCACAAAAAAAAACATGACTTCAGTAAATTAAGTTTATTTTGCAACTTTTATTTTTTTTTTCACAAATTAACAATTTTTACAAACCCAGTCTGAGTCTTTTCTGCATTTCCGACAAGTGAACTTCCCACAATGCAGACATTTATTTTTGCTGCGGTTTCTTTTGCATGATTTGCGCACCTGACACTGCGTAGTTTTTCCTTTGGAAAGTCTTTCCAGCTCCAAAAGTTCTCTTTTTATCTCGTCTTGTTGTGCTCTTTCCTGCAAAAGCCGATTTCGGAGCTCATTGGCCAGTTTTAACATGAACCCCCTCCGACTTTCTTTCACCCCAGAGCATGCCGTGTAAAGAACATGGGCATTTGTGGCAGCCATGTCAAACAGATTGTAAAAGACAGCAACCGGCCATCTCCGGGTTCCTGTACGCACAGAGTAAGCGCGTAATTTCTGGTCCATAATGTCCACACCACATTTCAATCGATTGTAATCAGTGACAATGTTTGGTTTTTTTTTTTGACTGTCTTCAATCTCCACCCTCTGGTGCATGGTGCTCAGAAGACAAACAGACTTCTTCTTTTTGGACGCATACACTGTAAGCAGTGTACTCCCTGATTTGAACAACTGTGTTGAGTACAGCTGTTGTCCACTAGTTCCTTTTGCCACTGCTGGGAGCTCTCTTCGGATTTTGCTGATTGTGCCAAGAAGAGTTGTTTGCCGCTGGAGAAGTCTGTTAGCCAGGGACAAAGATGTGAAAAAATTGTCCATGGTCACTGTCCTTCCCTTGTCCATGAATGGCTCCATCAGCTTCACAACAACATTTTCAGATAGCCTTTCTCCCTTTTGACGACAGGGGTCTTTTCCCAGGTAAGGAATAGCATTGCACATGTATTTTGTCTTCAGATCTGCTGCAATCCAAAACTTGATACCAAATTTATCCGGCTTGGAGGCAATGTACTGCAGAAAGGGGCAACGAACTTTGGTTGGGAATAACTGCTCATCAACAGTTACATGTTGCCCAGGCTGGTATGACATCAAACAGTTCTGGACAAACCGCTGCCATATGTCTGAAATAGCAGCAAATTTGTCTGTTTGTACACGCTGTGGACGAGTTTCCTTGTTGTCAAAACGAAGAAACTTCATAATTTCTTGAAATCGAGTACGGGACATTGTGGCTTTGATGGATGAATTGCCAAAGTCTTTGGACCACAAATCACTAACAGCACCAACTTTCTCCCTGGCTCCTCTTATCAAAAGTATGGAGATGAAAGCCAGCAACTCAGAAAAACTCATCTGCCAGCTGGAGTCTGAACTGTGGCCTTCTTGGACTGTGCAATCTCTGATGGTTGAAAGCATAGAGATGTCCACCAGACACAGAAAGCTTTGAAGACGACTTGTTATTTTACGTTTTGCTGTCTCCGTCGGTCCTTCTGTTCCATGGAATGGCATTTGTGGATCACCGCTGAAGTCCTCAACTTCTTGCTGAACCCACACGCTTCCATCTTTTGCAGTAAGTTCTGATGGTCTAGCAGCCTCACACGTTTTGTTTCTCTTGGCTGGAGGAGGAAAAACGTACAATGCAGTAGAATCATCATCTGATGAAGTTTCACTGTCTGAGCTGTCTTTTCGAATCACAGTGCTGACTGCCGATCTCCTGCTGGATCTTCTTGTGGGAAGCTTTTCTGCTGCAGGAGTGATCTCTTCTTCATCAGAAGAACATTCTTCCTCTGTGGTGGTGTTTTTATTTTCAAAAATATAGTCCTCATTTCCACCATCAGAGTCACAGTCTGGCATATCCTGTAATATGGCCAAAGCCTCTTGCGCAGTCATTCGCTTCTTTTTAACCTGAGACATGATGAACACTGGTTTATCTGGTTGATGTGTCTGCTAACTTTATACACAGTTTCATGTCACACACACACACACACCCGCTTCACAGCTTTGTATGAATGAGCATATCAATGGAGCACATCAATCTGGTCAAGATGTGGCCAACATGCAAATAAGATTTTTTAGCTTACTAAATGTCTGCATTGATGTGTTTTTTTGTTTTTACAAAATGGTGGATAAATCATATTTTACTGAGTTTACACGTGGTTCATAATAATCCAGAACTACCTGAATGAGCGTCAGCCAGACGCAAACCAGAGACTTCTAGCCTTCATTTCACCATCACCTTTGACCTTCACTGCTCTAAAGTAGATCTGATAGAAGTTTATCTGACTTTTACTGTTTTTTTTTTTTCTTTTTTTTTCATTTCTGCAACACAGTGTAGGAGAGAGCGAGAGGTGTTCAATCGTGTTATGCTGTTTAAAATGAAGAATTGTGGAAATGAATTAAAACAGCAGTTTTTAGATAAAAAAAAAAAAATCCTTTACTCCATCCACTCAGTAACACTGGTGAAAAAGATTCCTCCTGCAGAAGAAGTCCACCTCAATGGGGGATGGAGAGCTTAGAAAACATTCAAATTAAATACTTGTTGACGAGCCGCTAATGGTTTGCGGGGGCTCCATGCTGAGGGGTCTGCTCGGCGCAAAATTTCACTGGTTTGGGGGTTTTAGTGTTAATCTATAGTGCGTATTAAGAAATTGGGAACTGTTTTATTAAACGCCCTTTTGTTGTGATGTGGGATGTGGAAGGAGGAGGAGGACCCAAATGCAGGATAACAAAACAGGATTTATAAACCAAAAGTCCGGTGTGGCAAAAAGTCCAGTAAGGTGTTAAGGTAAAGGAATAACTCAGGATCAAAAAGTTCAAATAATATAACAGAGTTCAAGGCTGTAACTCATGGTCAGGTAACCAGGAAGACCTGGCTAGAATGGAAGAAGGCGAAGGTGGTGATGGTGATGATCCAACAAAGATGTCTGGAGTGATTGCCTTTAAAAAGGCACCAGGATCCACAGGTGTGTGTCATCAAACTAGTTACCCTCAGGTGTCCCTAATCATGGCGATGAGAGAAGCTCCAGTGTTCCCTCTGGCAGCAGGGGAGGGGATCATGACATCGTTGTCGTAGTGGTGATGACCCGATAAAGACATCTGGAGTGATTGCCTTTAAATAGGCACCAGGATCCACAGGTGTGTGTCATCAGACTAATCACCCTCAGGTGTTCCTAATCAGGGTGATTACGGAAGGTCCAGCGCTCCCTCTAGTAGGAGAGGAGGGGATCAAGACGCCTTGAGTGCGTTTGTAGATACGTGCATGCAAATAACCCAAGTTCCTGATGCCACAATGGTACAAAGATATCAATATTACAGATAAACAACTGTAATATTTTCAAATTTTTTAACTTTTACCCCGCTTTTTATCCACATGTCTCACCCTGCACACCAGTAACAGTCTAGCTTGGCATGCTTAAACCCACACAGGACCAATAAAACATCTAACGTTCATGTTATACCCTCTATCCTTCATGTTAGGATATATGAACCTCTGAGTGATAAAGAGCCCTGCAGGATATTATGGAAATCACCTCACTCATCATTCATGGAGAATTCATCATCACGCTGTCAGGTGGAGGCCTGGCCAGACAGAAATACAACTACGGTCACTCCACCGATTATTTTATATGCTCTCCGCCTCCCCTGTAGTGGACAGAATCCAACCAACTAATTTATTCATCTCGCGTTGTTATTTACAAACTGCCAGTAATTGCTTAGATGAGATGGCTCAATAGCAGCCTGCTGGGCTGATGGCAGAGCTTAGCCAGTACTAACACCATCTCAGCTTTACCTTTAATCTAGCATTTACTTTCTTCTTCCCAGTCAGAGTATGATTCAGGCTTTGAAAAAAAGTTACTTAAATCAGCCCCAGGGTTGTCTGGACTTAAATAATTCGAAAATATTTGTTAAAAGCTTTTCCGTTTATTCACTTTCCCCTTTCGTCACAGTGAATTCACCCTTTCTTGGTCCCGCCCCTTCAGTGCATGCACAACACAGTGTAATTCAAACCGCAGTTACAGAATAAAGTGTATCAACTTTGCAACGAGGGCGTGTACTTTTTCTTCCTTCTTTTGCAGAGTTTACATAAAAATGGCCCATCCTGTTGAAAGACCGAGCATGACCAGAGCGTGTGCATTGAAGCACATCCTGCTTCTGTTGGAAAGGGGGCGGGGGAACAAAACTGTAGTTCCGTTCCGTCATATTCTGCTCATCTGGGGTCGGGTCGCGGGGGCAACATCCTCAAATTGGGAAGCCCAGGCCTCTCTCACCCCGGCTGCATCCTCCAGCTCACCCGGAGGGATCCCAAGTCGTTCCCCGGCCAGCTGTGAGACATAGTCTCTCCAGTGGGTCCGGTGTCTGCCTCTTGGTCGGTGCGACGTGCCCAAAACACCTCACCTGTGAGTCGCTCGGGTGGCATCCTGACCAGATGCCCGAACCACCCCATCTAGCTCCTCTTGACCTGGAGGAGGACGGCTCGACACCGAGCTCCTCTCGGATGGTAAAGCTCCTCACCCGATCTCTGAGTGAGAGCCCAGCCACCCTGCGGAGGAAGCTCATTTCGACCGCTTGTATGCACAATCTCATTCTTTCGGCCACCACCCACAGCTGGTGACCATAGGTGAGGGTTGGAATGTAGATCGACCTGTAAATTGAGAGCTTTGTTTTTTCGGCTCAGCTCTCTTTTTACCACGACGGACCGATACAGCGTCCTAATTTTAGCTGATGCCGCACCGATCCGCCTGTCGATCTCCCGCTCCTGTAAAAACTGTAGTCAAGAACAATATTGAACTGATATATGAATAGTATCCAAATACTATTTGAAGGTTGCTAGTCGCTCAAACATGCAGGAATAAATAGAAAACCACACCAGGTGTGCCTTTGAAGTGGGAGTGATGTTTAAATAACAGAGAAACTTCACATGAAACCCCCCACTTTAACTTTTTATTTTAGATAAGAGGCGTTCTTTCCTTGAATCCATAAAATCACATTTAGTGCAATTTTGTATAAAAATAAAATGATAAAAACTTGGACAAAGAATTCAATAGCTTGATGTTGAACAGCTCAAAAGAAAAACACACAAAAAAAGATACGTAAAGTATATTTTCTTTACTGAAATAAAAGAAAAACACCGTCTGAAATTTTTTTCTTAAATTCATACTTTGCTGGACTTTTAATCTATTTGCCTTCAAAAAATTGAATGCTTTATAAATGTGTTTATACAGGGACAGTACCACAGCCGTACGGCATGGAGGATGCCGGTAAAATTCTGTTCATTGCTGGATGTTTTGATAATGGACTTTTCTGTGAGAAGTTTGCATGTTTCTCCGGGTGTGGTTACGACCTCTCCCCTGGCACTTCGGCTTTGTCTCACCCTCCAAATGAAGAAGCCCATTAGACTGATTAGTGAATAGAAATTGCCCCCAAGAGTACGGCTGGGTGGGATTTTTTTGTCCGTCCATGTGACCCTGCAAAAAACACCTGTACGGAGTGTACCATCCCCCATATTGAAAACCCTACCACACAATGCACGTGTTAGACTTTAGAGTGGAGGGTCTTGTATTTGGATGTCAATAATCTCTGGTTCCACACACTGCTCTAAACCACCACGAAAACTAATGCCTGATTTGAACTGATCAGTTGATGTACCAATCGGTTACTCATCATTCCATTATCTAAACTCCTTTTTCCAATGTGGTTGTAGGACTGCTGTGTAGCATTCCAGCTAGTCAGCAAGTGAGGGGGGGTACACCAGAGCAGGTCACCAGTCTGATGCCAGGCAGGAAATTCACAATGATCAATCAACCTGCCTTCCGCGTTTTTCAGTCAGTCAGTCACCTTCTTATCCGTCTATCCCCTAAGGGGTTGCAGGAGCCCATCCCGACTAATTCAAGGCGAGGGGCAGGGTACACCCCAAACAGGTCACCAGTCTATTGCGGGGCCAGACACTTACATCCATCCACACACACACTCATTCTTAGGGGCAATTTGGCACCGGTCAATCAACCAAGCATGCATGTCTTTGGAGGGTGGGAGGAGACCCACGCAGACATGGGGAGAGCATGCAAACTTCACACAGAAAGGACAGTGTTCCAAGCCTCGTCCACACCTGGGACTCGAACCTACAACCTTCTTGCTGTGAGGCCACTGCACCACCGTGCCGCCTCTTTCCATGTTTTTGGTTCACATGAATAGAAGAGACATCCGAAGCTCGCCCCTGCCAGGTCTTAAATGGATATTTTCTTTACTACCAGGCTTCTTTTATTCTGATCCATCAGACTGTTTCTTTCACTTTGTAAAAACAGTCTGACCTTGCAGCAGTGGGGTTCGCTCGGTCTGTGATGAGTGTGTTTTATTTATTTAACTGTTCATTTCGTTCTGGTCACGACTGGACCTACTGTTGGTATAGGTAAAAACTTGACAGCCTGCTCGCATCAACAGGACACCACTGTAGACGGAAACTAGTATCCAGGCTAAAAGTCAGTAGTAGTCTCCTAATAATCTTTCCCAAAGCAGCTACAGACGGTTTTAAAGTCTGGTAAATATCTGTTAAGGACGTGTCATACGTACTGGTAAATGGTTGTTATCAACATGTTTATAAAATAAGCTTACTTCATGGCCAATTCAAGTCTCTGCAGATCCCTCCATCAAGTTGTGATGTTCATATAAGAACTCCTTTATTAGTCCTACAATGGGGACATTACTGTGCTGCATTGCACAGCAGCAGGCAGCCACGCAACAGCGCCAATGGTGGGAGCAACTTGGTGTCTTCTCCAGGGACACCTAAGCTGCTTAGTAGGATTCGAAGTGGCTTCTCCCGGTCCAAGGACAAACATTTTGGCCACTGAGCCAATGCCTTCCCCTAACCAATATTAATAAATCTCTGTTAAAGGATACTCGACCATTTTCAACCACACACCTCACCTAGAGTCTTTCATAGCTCCACTAGAATATCACACTCTTCATCCTCTTCAATGCCATCCAAACTTCTTCTTCTTCTTTTGGCATTTCCCTTCAGGGGTCGCCACAGCAAGTCAGTTTCTTCCATCTTACCGTATCTGCTGCATCCTCTTTGGTCACACCAACTATCTTCATGTCTTCCTTCACTGTATCCATGAACCTCCTCTTTGGTCTTCCTCTAGGCCTCTTTCCTGGTGGTTCCAAATCCAGCATCTTTCTTCCTATATACTCTCTCTCCTCTGTACATGTTCAAACCATCTCAGTCTTGCTTCTCTAACTTTATCCCCAAAACCTCCAACATGTGCTGTTCCCCTGATCCTGTCTGTCCTGGTCACTCCCAGAGAGATCCTCAGCATCTTCATCTCTGCTACCTCCATCTCTGCTTCCTGTCTTTTCTTCAGTGCTACTGTTTCTAGACCAATCAGCATGGCGGGTCTCACGACGGTTTTGTACACTTTTTCTTTCATTCTAGCTGAAACTCTTCTGTCACACATCACACCTGATACTTTCCTCCATCCGTTCCAGCCTGCCTGAACATGCTTCTTCACCTCTCTTCCACACTCTCCATTGCTCTGGACTGTTGATCCTAAGTACTTAAAATCTTCTACCTTCTTTATCTCTTCTCCCTGTAACCTCACTTTTCCATTTGGATCCCTCTCATTCACACACATGTACTCTGTCTTACTCTGACTAATCTTCATTCCTCTTCTTTCTAGTGCAAACCTCCACCTCTCCAGGTTTTCCTCCACCTCTTCCCTCCTCTCACTACAGATCACAATGTCACCTGCAAACATCATTGTCCATGGAGATTCCTTTCTGACCTCGTCTGTCAGCCTGTCCACCACCACAGCAAACAGCAAAGGACTCAGAGCAGATCCTTGGTGCAGTCCCACCCCCACACTGAACTCCTCTGTCTCACCTACAGCACACCTCACCACTGTCTTACAGCCCTCATACATGTCCTGAACCACTCGAACATACTTCTCTGTCACACCAGACTTCCTCAAACTTCTTTCCTACTAATTTTTGGTATCTAATACTTCACAAGAACACCTTCTACTTTTTGTTCTGTCTGATTTTCTTCATTCATCAAAATTTCAAAGTACTCTTTCCATCTTCTTACAACATTACACACACATTTCAAAGTGTTTCCTTTTTGTTTTGGTGAGTGTGAATGTTGATGCATGTGTGCAGTGTTTTTGTTCAAGTGTGTGATTTTTAATGTATGCTTGTTTTTAATTTGTTATAGTTTAATGATCTAGATTTAATTCTTGTTTGAGTTTTAATTTGTTCTGTTCAGCACTTTGTGTAACTTCATGTTTTAAAAGTGCTTTTTAAATAAAGTTTAATTTGATTTTTTTACTCACCCTCATTTGTTGCACATCCCTACCCCACCAACATGTGTAGAAGAAGGACTCTATATTCTTCACCATCTCTGCCTTTTCTTCTTGCTTTGGTCAGCTCACCATAAAGGTCAGCTCCTCCCAACAGAGAAACGATCCGGTCAATAATTCTATATCTTTACAGCTCGGCAGTGTGGAAATTTAATAATTAGATTCCTGAAACGTTCATTCTCACTCTGTAATATCAGAGCACTCTGGCTGCTGTGAGATAAGATGATTCCCAAATGCAGTCTTTATAACGACTGATGCTTTAAATTGTATTTGATTTGTTTTCGTACCTCGAGCGGCAGATTGCGTCTTCAGCTGCTCAGAGCTGCAAAGTGATGGATTATCAAGACAATCTGACTCTAAAACAGATCAATGGTGGACTCTCCTCTTGACCCCTGAGGACAACCTGGTTGGACAGTAATCTGGAAAAGCCAAACCTCGGCCATCAGTAACTCTTCGTTTTAAAGGAAAATATGCAAAATAAAAGGAATAAAAACACTAACTTGCATGATGTTATTGATTATTTTTGCTTTTTTTTCTTGGATTCTAATCAAATACATCAGGTCTCAGAAGACGGAATCAATACAAGTGTCTTTATTTTCTGTAATAATTCAGAAATTTGATGGCTTTGCAGGAGATAAAGATCAGTTACTGCATTGTCTTTAAAAATGTGCTGATATGGGAACACTGGGATTGAATTGGAAAAAAATTATAATGTGAAATCTAATGCAAAGCAAGTAAAATAGTAAATCTTATCCTGCAAAAAGAAATATGTACGCTGAGTATGACCAGGCTGCTTGACCGCGCTGCACATGTATTAACCATGAAAGCCTATTAAATAATTCATGACTGCATTTAGATTTACAGGTATTGATTTTAAGAAGATTAAATATTAGAAGATAATTAAAACTGGAGGGAATTACGCTGCCGGCCTTCAGTAGTCCACCTGGTTCTGAAAATTTGTTTTTTGGGGGATTTTTTTATTATTATTTCTCTAAACCAGAAAATGTTCTGATGTCATTTTTAATCTTAATCTGAACTTTTTGTTTTATAACTAGATCTTCATTGTATATGAGTATGTCTGTGAGTGTGTGTGCGCGCACTGCATGCCGTGTGTATGTGTGTGTTTATATGTGTGGGTAACACATAGCAACAAATAGAGAGTAAAGTGCATCAAGTTCGGAAAGTTTGTTAAAACTTTTTAGTTTTGGTGAATTTGCCTGAAAATAGCACTTCCTGTTTAGGGGAGGGACAGAAATACCCGAGGGGAGGGAAATGGTGCGTCATGTTGTACAATCAGATGTATACATGGGGGAGGTATATACAGTATAGTATATGAATATACAGTATATACACTGAGCCATCGCTCAGTGGTAGAATGTCCGCCCTTGGACCAGGAAAATCCCACAGAGCTCATGTCTAGGTAATTTAGGTTCCGTTCCGTCATCTTCTGCTTGTTCCGGGGTCGGGTCGCGGGGGCAACAGCCTCAAACGGGCAGCCCAGGCCTCTCTCTCCCCGGCTGCATCCTCCAGCTCACCTGGAAGGATCCCAAGTCGTTCCCCGGCCAGCTGTGAGACATAGTCTCTCCAGCGGGTCCGGGGTCTGCCCCTTAGTCTCCTCCCAGTGAGACGTGCCCGAAACACCTCGCCCGCGAGGCACTTGGGGGCATCCGGACCAGATGCCCGAACCACCCCATCTGGCACCTCTCGACCTGGAGGAGGAGCGGTAATTTAGGTAATTTAGGTAATGTAACTAATCCCCCGTTTCTCCCACCATTGGCCCCCTCCTGGCAGCCTGCTGCGGTGTAATGCAGCACAGAAACTTTCCTGTTAAGGGATGAATAAAGTATGTAAAAAAAAAAAAACAACAACCCCCTTATGATCGAGAGCACGTGCATACTGTCTGCTTACATTACAATGTGGGCGTGTCAGAGAGCAAATTCTGTGGCCAAGAACAATCTGGTGTTCAAATAGAATCCAAATATTTAAAGGGAGAGCTCCCAAATGGTTTAAATACACATTGATAAAATAGAAAAGCTCTTCAGGTTTTTTGTATCGATTTAATTTTGCATCACCCCTACCTTTTAAGTATCATATTTATTTTTTTTTTCAAACATGAACAAACTGGCTCAAAAATCAAGACACTTGAGGCACATCTACAAACTGTAACATCTACAGCATAAATTTAACCGTGGGAATTTGTATTCATGAGTCGGACACAGACATATCTTGCAGGATTTAAAAAAAAAAAAACGGACAAGTGCATCTTCTGAGAACAGAGCGAGTAGAGATGAAGATGATGGTGGCAGATGAAGAAAATAAATTTGTGGAGGTGACTCAGAGGATGAGTAAGGGGTGAGACGCAGGTGAAGATGAAAAAGGTGTTTGGTGGAGGATTTCAGAGGAGAGGTAGAAGAGGAGGAAGGGCAAAGTAGGGGTGAGGGACAAAAAGTAGAAACGATGAGATTAAGTAAAAGTGACAAAGAACAGGGTTTTTAATTCATTTGCTTCGGGGATTTTCAGAAGATCAATGCAGTTAGTGAGCTGTGAGAACATGGGAATCTTGGGAGAGAAATAAAGAAAAGCACATTTAAAATGCATTCACATGCACAGCTTTTATCTTCTGGTAGGACGTGGAGTGAGTGGTGAAACAGACGAGTGTAGCAGTCAGGACGAAATATGCAGATGAAAGAAGAGAAGAAGAGGCCAAGGTGATAGAAAAGCAATCTGGGAGGGAAGTTAGGAATTCAATCAAAATGAGGACGTAGCTAACAGACAGAAAGAACGCAAGAGAAACAATAACAAAAAGATGAAAAGATTAGTTTGAATCTGTAAAGAAAGAGAAGCTTTTAGTCAGAACTTTGATGCAGACAGAAGACATAGGAACACATGTGGAGAAAAGTGAGACAAAGCGAGTGAAGCTGGTTGAGCACTTGTCTATAGGTTAGGACAGCGGTGGGCAATTCATTTTTATCAGGGGCCGCATGAGAAGCCTTAAGTGTGTCAGAGGGCCACCAACTTTCTTTCATTGTAAAATACATAGCTGGTACTGATAATCAGAAGAATAAAGCACTCTGTAAATATGTTTATTAGGTTATGTGAAACTGTGGTCTATTGGTTAAATAAGAAAAACAATTATTCAACCAGTGCAATTTATTTTTTAATCTCCACAAATAATAACTTGTAATGCTTTCCGCCTCATTTTACCTCTTCAGTGAGAATAATCCAGTCTGTTCTGGGCTTGAACATTGAAATCTGGCAGATTGTCTGAAGTGGCTATGCGAAGGACAGCTGAGAGGTGGTCATCAGTCATAGAGGATCTGTGTTTGGATTTGTTGAACTTCATAACTGAGAATGTCTGTTCACATTGATAGGTAGATCCAAAGAGGATTAGGATCCTCTGAGCATGCTACCTCAGGTGTGGGAAGTTCTCCTCTTTGAGGGCGGAGTAAAAGTCCAGCAGTGAGACTGACTTGAAGTGATCTGCCAGATGTGTGTCAGACTGCAGATCACTTCACTTGGTGCATCATCCACACTGCAGTTGAAGGGAGAAGAAACCATGTGCATTTCACTTTCAAGAGTTTTGAAATAGCCTTGAAAACTACGTAGCGACGTAATGCTTTTCAAAATAAAATAAAATTTCAAAATAAAAGTAAAAAAAAAAAAGTTGAATTTATGGTGTTTATGATTGGCCTGACGCGGGCCGGACGGGGGCGTACAAAGGGCCGGATGTGGCCCGCGGGCCTTAATTTGCCCAGGTCTGGGTTAGGAGGTCACCAGGAAGTCTAGTTACCAAGAGGAGATGGTAGAGCTAAGTGAGAGAGAAAGTGGATAATGGGGAGCACGATGCAGGCAGGATAAGCACAACCTAACGACCTATGTGATTTGGTTTCTACCTCTTTGTATCTATCAACCGGCCGAGCTTAGAGCAGACACATCATGTCATTTTCCATTTTTCACACTCTTTTCTGAGGATATTTATGATTGTATTACATTCCTCGCCATGAACAGTTCTCAATAGTAATGACGTTTTGTTCATTTCTTTGTATGAGCCCAAAACCCGGAAATGAAAACGACCTGATTTAGCTTTTGTCATTTTAAAAGGAGCGTTTAAAGCACAATAAACATTTTACAAGTTTCTACCATTTTGAAATATCATTCCCACCTCAGCAGAGCTACCCTATCTAGGATTGTAATACCATCCAAACACCTGATTGTTCTTAGCCATTTCTTTTTTTTTTTGTATACTATATTGATCCCTCGCTGGGGAAATTTGTGCGCTGCATGATGCCGCAGCAGGCTGCCATGATGGTGCTAATGGTGGGAGAACGTGAGAACGGGAGGTTAGGTGTCTTCTCCAAGGACACAAGACGTGAACTCAGCGGGAATCGAATCCACAAACTTCCGGTTAACTTCCGGTCCGCGGGCGAACGCTCTACCACTGAGCTACCGCCTGCCCGCTGAGCCACTGCCTCTCCACGTTTTTCATCACACCTACATTCTAACGTTAGCAGGAAGTGTTTTTGTGACATGCACTTGCTCTGCTCATGCTTAGTCCCAATAACAAATACCATTTTAATGTCAAAGCACCAAAATGAAAATCTAAAAGAACACTAGCTTTGCTAACAAGTTGCACAAATGTGTAAACTTTACACCGTCTCCGTGACTTCGAACGAAATGTATTCATGGTATGGCTGCCACTGGAAATGTAAGTGACAAAAATGTTTATCTGCAATGGTTATGCATCATTTCCAGACAAATACATGTTTTCTCCATCTAGACATGTCAGCAATGTATCAGTGCTAACAGCAGCAAGAGAGAATCTAAATTGAAGGGAAACAAAACAGGTACAAGAGCGAGAGGGTTCTTAGGCAGCAGGAGCACTTCTTGGAGGTGTGGCCAAGGCAAAGTGGTTTCAACACATTTCTCTGCTGCTTCAAATAGAAGACGCTTGAACTCAAACTTCTAGGCATCCATTGGAAAACAACTTTGAACATGCTTATGAGTAACTAATTGTGACGACCCCAAAAGGGAAATGCTGAAAGAGGAAGAAAAATTGTTGTGATCCCCTCGCCTGCCGCCAAAGGGAGCCCTGGAACTTCCTCATCACCCTGATTAGGGATACCTGAGGTTGATTTCTGATACCATACACCTGTAGACCCTGCTACCTATTGAAGGGCAATCACCCCAGACTTCCATATCGGGTCATCGTCATCCTTCCCAGCCAGGTCCTCATGGCTGCCTGACCATAAGTTTGATCTCTGTTGTATCATTTGCACTTTTGAATCCTGAGTTAATCCTGTGCCCCTTGCCTTACAGACTTACCTGACTTTTGTTAATAAATCCTGTTTTGTCCTGCATTTGGATCCCCCTACTTTCACATCACAACATTAATGGCTACAATCTAAATTTGAAACTGTGTCATTATTTTTCAAAGGTCTTTAAAACAGCATTAATAGTACCGTCAAAGAAAGAGACTCAAAATTAACCAAGGACGAGAGTCACCGGTCATTCCTTCTTGGTTTAACATAATTTAATTCTTAATTTCTGTGTGTGTACTGTTCGTAAAAGGGCTGCACAAAGAGCTGACAAAGTGTTACATAAAAATGACAGACACTTCTCTATCGTCCAGACAAAACGTCTCGTCACATCACCGGGTACTACTCCATTATATGTTATTAAGTTTGAATTAAAACCCTGATCATTTTCATTCTAAAGCTGGTCTTCCTCCATGATGGCTGGATCAGAAGGCTACCCATTCCTTGCTTTCAGGATGGAACACACTGAATTAAAAATGTGTTTCTCCACTGGAAAGATAAATAAGAGGAAGCCAGTGGGAGTTGTGATCTCAGAGCAGGTTTGAAGTATCAAGAAATCTTTGGATGTAAGAAGTACAGAGCTCCTCTGAAAGTCCCAACAAGCATCAGAATATCTCAAATCCTGTTGGACACCATCTTCAAATGGACACATTATTTTAGATGTTTCTTCACTTTGGGTATTATATTTCTAAAAAAGGATGTTTAAATGAATTTACTTGTTAAAAACTGAACTATTCCTCTCGTGTGTCTCCATATGACTGGTGTGGTGTTGTGAATAACGATTGCATAACTGCACAGCAGAGCCCATTTCTGCGGTAGCACGGCTCATCATTTCCCGGGAGAATATCTCACTGAGCTCATCATTGGATGGAGAATATTTCCCACAACCCCAGTGGGAGGACGCAAAAGCAGGGAAGATGTCAGTAGCAGAGAAAGAAAAAAAGAGTTAAAGGAAATGTGATTTATTGAATCATGAAGATAATTTGCTTTGCCCAGCAGGTCAGTCGGGCAATGCTGTACCAGATTCACCAGGACTCGCTGCATAAATGAGGATGCTCGCTGCTTCAGGCTCATTAAGCTGAGTGAAAGAACGTGACATCATCTGGTAGCTGGTGTGTTGAGATTAAGTGGTTCACCAAGAGGCAAGTTAATCTGAACTACAGGTCACTTCTTGGCAAGATTTTTATGCCTCCGTCTACAGAATGTGGACGAGGTGTGCGTTTGTAACATTTTTGTTAAAACACCTTCTTAACCAGGACAGAAATTCTTAATGTGACTGCCCACAGTTACTCAATACAATCTACACATGAATTGATTTCAACTGATCAGGTTTTCAGGGTCATGCGAACATAGGTTTAGGTCACAAAATTTAAAATCCTTGTAAATTTGACCGGTTCAACCTAGTTATCACATCAACCTCAAACATTCATATTTAATACAGTTTGATACATGACAGATCAGGGGGAGAAGAGATAAAAAAGGTGGAAGATTTTAAGTATCTAGGATCAACAGTCCAGAGCAATGGAGAGTGTGGAAAAGAGGTAAAGAAGCATGTTCAGGCAGGCTGGAACGGGTGGAGGAAAGTATCAGGTATGATGTGTGATAGAAGAGTTTCAGCTAGAATGAAAGGGAAAGTGTACAAAACCGTGGTGAGATCGGCCATTCTGATTGGTCTAGAGACAATGGCACTGAGGAAAAGACAGGAAACAAAGATGGAGGTAGCAAAGATGAAGATGCTGAGGATCTCTCTGAGAGTGACCAGGATGGACAGGATCAGGGGAACAGCACATGTTAGAGGTTTTGGGGATAAAGTTTGAGAGGCAAGACTGAGATGGTTTGGACATGTGTAGAGGAGAGAGAGAGAATACATCGGAAGAAGGATGCTGGGTTTGGAACCACCAGGAAAGAGGACTAGAGGAAGACCAAAAAGGAGGTTCATGGATACAGTGAAGGTAGACATGAAGATAGTTGGTGTGACCAAAGAGGATGCAGCAGATAGGGTTAGATGGAACAAACTGACTTGCTGTGGCGCCCCCTGAAGGGAAATGCCGAAAGAAGAAGAAGATACATGACAGATCAGGAGGCCATTCCTCCCAATCACTCTCCTCCAGGTCTCGCTGTTTCACATGAGGAGCTCTGCCATCTGGGAGGAGTTCGGTGTCGAGCTGCTGCTCCTCCAGGTTGAGAGGAGCCAGATGGGGTGGTTCGGGCATCTGGTCAGGATGCCCCCCGATCGCTTCGCTGGTGAGGTGTTTTGGGCACGTCCCACCAGGAAGAGACCAAGGAGAGGAGTCCTGGACCCGCTGGAGAGACTATGTCTCACAGCTGGTGGTGGAACAACTCGGGATCCTTCCGGGTGAGCTGGAGGATGCAGTTGCGGTGAGAGAAGCCTGGGCTTCCCGTCTGGGGCTGTTAGCCCCGTGACCTGGCCCCGAATAAGTGGAAGACGACGGAACAAACGGAACGGATACGTGACAGAAAGAGGCATGTTGTTGGACACCTTGGTGTCGACTTATTCTTTTTCTACATAGAAAAACAAAATTCATAAAAGCTCAAAAATAAAAGAAAGAAACAGTTTCTAGTGTAGACCCTGCCCCCAAAAACCCCACGTGAAACCATCTGATTTTTTAGTGTAAGATAAATAAGCTCGGATAATTTCAGATGAAAAAGTAAACCTGCTGTAAACCTACAAAGTATAAGAGAATACGAAACAGTGAGGACCTCACAAACTGTGTTAGTCATTCATTTTCTGAACCACTTATCCCTGAAGAGGATAGCAGGGGTATGACCGAGTGGGGTACACCAAAAACAGATCACCCACATAGAGACAGACAACCATTCACACCCTCATGCCTGTTGACAATTTCTCAGCGGCCAATTCATCGAACATGGATATTTTTGAAGAATGGGAGGAAAGCAGAGTACCTGGAGAAAATTCACACTTACGTGGGTAGAGCATGCAAACTCCACACAGAAAAGCGAGTGTTCCAAACTTTTTCTTAAACCCTTCATCCTCTTTCTGCTACAAGTACTAATCCCTGCATCACAGTGCAACCTACAATCTGATGCCAGACAGTGACATTACAGCCTGAAGAGCGTATTTGGTAACGCTTCGTTTGGGCTTGGGTTGCAGAGGAAGCAACCTTTGCAGAAAAGCCTAAACTTCTCTCTCCCTAGCCACACCTTCAGCTCATTTGACAGAATCCCGAATTGTTCCATAGTCCCTGCAGGACCTCCTCACCAGCGAGCAATCTATCTTTCCATTTATTTTTTTTTGCCTTTGCAGAAAATGAAGATTTGGGAATGTTAAACCCCGGCTGATGACTTTTAATCAAACAAATTAATCAAGTACATCAAACAAAACAAAATACGGAACACTTGTCTTAAACGCTTGCTTCAAAATGTTTTGAATTTAATGATGTTTGACTTTCAAACCATAAAAAGTCTCATTAAAATAAAGCTTCTTCATGTTTACGATGCATTTTTGTAGAAAATAATTAAACTAAAAGATCGATCTGAGTCTGTAAAGTGACTCTTTTTTTAATTTAATTTGAAGACTTTAACAGAATATTGAAAAAGCTCTTTATTTCATACTGATTCTGAATTTAGAGACGCTCATTTAAACAGAACATCACCAAAGTGCATTCACCTACTTCTACAACTCTTTGGGGGGAAAAGTTTGACAGAGAAGGTTAAAGAAGAAAAAAATTGCTTTAAAGAGTTTCGAGTGATAACTTGGCTGAAGTGGAGCTGAACTCACTCCCTAACCTCTAAGAGTCTCAGATGAGACGACGATACCACAGAAAAGAAATCTAAAAGTAAAGCCTGAAAAGTTTTTGTCATGATGTGGATGCAGAAGGAGTTGGAGGACCCACGTGCAGGACGATAATTATTTACGACATTATTTGTCGTAAATAATTGTTGTTTTATTATTATTAGATAGCACGTCTAAGGTGCATTGGGAAGACACCTAACCCCCCGTTTCTCCCACCATTGGTCTGTCATGGGCAGCCTGTTTTGGTGTAGGAGTGCAGCACACAAATTTCCCCAGTGAGGAATGAATAGAGTGAGTAAAAATTAAACTAAAAATTATATTTTAATATAAATGCAAAGCAAAGCTCTCGATTTACAAGACGATCTACGTTCCTACCCTCACCATGGTAACCAGCTGTGGGTGGTGTCGAAAGAATGAGATCACGGGTACAAGCGGCCGAAATGAGCTTCCTCCGCAGGGTGGCTGGGCTCTCACTCAAAGATCGGGTGAGGAGCTCTGCCATCCGGGAGGAGCTCGGTGTCGAGCCGCTCCTCCTCCAGATCGAGAGGAGCCAGATGGGGTGGTTCATTCATCTGGTCAGGATGCCCCCCGAGCGCCTCCGAGGCGAGGTGTTTCGGGCATGTCTCACCGGGAGGAGACCAAGGGGCAGACCCCGGACCCGCTGTAGAGACTATGTCTCACAGCTGGCTGGGGAACGACTTGGGATACTTCCAGGTGAGCTAGAGGATGCAGCCGGGATGAGAGAGTCCTGGGCTACCCGTTTGAGGCTGTTGCCCCCACGACCCGACCCCGGAACAAGCGGAAGATGACGGAACGGAATAAATGCCCTAACATAATTTTAGGTCCGGTAAAATCCAGCTTTACCAGACTTTACGATCCGGTAAAGCTGTAAAGAAAACACGTGGTTCAGCAGAATATCTCAAGTTAAAAGTTCAAAATGATGTCTTGGTCAGGCAGTCGGATGATGAGTCAACCCTGAAGGCAAGGCAGACTGCTTTTATATAGGCAGCTGGTCAATCACCAACAGGTGTCCCAAATCAGGGAGATGAAAGAAGGTCCCAGGCTCCCTCTGGTGGTGGGTGAGGGAATCATGACAGATTAAGAGGAAGACTCTTTTTAAACTGGTTGGTAATTTCTTTTTCAACCTGATGCTCAGTTTGAACCTTAGCAAGTCATCTTCATCGTGTCGACATGACTCGATGCTCTCATGTGATTAACTGCCTACCGGATTTAGACCTTTACAGTCAAATGGTGTCCTTTTTTTTCTTGCTTTTGGAGTTTTAGTAGAATATTACCGTAATTTCACGGCTACAAGGCTATGCGCCTTAAAGTCTTAAATTTTCTTCAAAATAAGCAGTGCGCCTTTTTATGCGGTGCGCCTTGTGTGTGAGAAAAGGTGGAACTAAAAGAAAATGCGGTGCCCGCGAAGCGGACCTGAAAGAAAACATATGAGAGCGTTAAAGAGTGAAGTGTGAGCGGCGTGGGAGCGATGGATGACCGAAGGAGACCACAGTTTCACGAAGAGTGGAAGGCAGCGCCGGGCGAGTTACGCTACAGTTTGCCAATGGATTGTAGATGCTTGGACTAACGTGTCTGCTGGTACTGTTATCCGAGCTTTCGCAAAAGCTGGTATCCTTTCTGAGGAGCCGCACAGTACAGACAGTGACTTTGACAGCGAGGAGCGAAGTGGACCTGCTCTGTTGGATTTTGCGCAGCTGTTCGATTCCGAAACAGAGGATGAGGACTTTGACGGATTAAAATAAAGACTATTACCGGTAATGTGCTTGTTTAGTATCGTTACTACTTAAATAAAGCACAACCAAACTCAGTTTTGCTCCCGATCTATTTTTTAATACGCACATTTGCATGCGTCCGTGTGTGTTGTTGTAAGGCGGTGTGTGACTGAGACTGCGCCTTTTCGTACGGTGCGCCTAATGGTCGTGAAATTACGGTATATCAAAACTTCCCAGGAGCTGCTGTCTTGTATCAACGATCCAGCCCGACACATAACAATCACAGCATTAACCGCAACTTAAATTTGTCCACAGATCAGCGTATTTTGGAGCCTGAAAGAAGGGAAAATAGAAAATTTCCAAGTTCCCAGATGTCTGATTCTTTCATTGTTTCCTCCTTCATTCCCAGCGCTCCCAAGCTCGTTCCACTCCGTATCTCACAGAATAATTTAGTTTCACCCCAGTGGCATTGCTTCAGTGCATGTGCGAATGCTCATACCGCCTCTGGCTTCTTCAGTGTTGTGTGACAGCTAAATTAGTCGCCCACACCTTTAAACATGCAGCTCTTAAAGTAAAGAGCACATTTCCATCACGGTAAGAAAGAAAAGGAGACGAGAGGATTCATGGCATTTATAAAAATAAAAAGCTCCATGATAGCAGTCATGTCAAACAGCTCGACTCTCATTTCTTTAAGATAAATGTTTGAATATCCATTTACATTATCCGTCTGTCATATCTGGGCGTGTTTGTTTAGGAGCATCTGGGGCATTCTAGGTTGTTCAGATTAAACGACCTTGTGTCAGTGTGATCAGATGTCACCATTTTTATTTAGTTAATCTCACACACAGAGATTCAGTGGAATCTCAAGATGATTAGACTCGTTCACGCAACGAACCTGGAAGGAACTTAGATCAAGTATGTTAAAGCATGGAAAAAGAAAACAAAGAGAAAAAACAAAACCTTTCCAGCGGAACAGATTATTTGTGTAAATCCATTTCACATGGGATAAATATTATTTCTGAATCCCTGTAATTTAGAGATGATCATAAAATTTGATTTTAATAATGGTTCATTCATACCAAAGATTTCACTATTTTACCAGCCACACAGCAAGAAGGTCAGGGGTTTGAGGCTTGGAACACTGGTCTTTCTGTGTAGAGTTTGCATGTTCTCCCCGTGTACATGTGGGTTTTTTTCCCGGGTTTTCCATCTAACCCTATCTGCTGAATCCTCTTCAGTCACACCAACTATCTTGATGTCTTCCTTCACTGTATCCATGAACATCCTCTTTGGTCTTCCTCTAGGCCTCTTTCCTGGTGGTTCCAAACCCAGCATCCTTCTTCCGATGTACTCTCTCTTTCTCCTCTGTACATGTCCAAACCATCTAAGCCTGGCCTCTCTGACTTTAAAACCTCTAACATGTACTGTTCCTCTGATCCTGTCCATCCTGGTCACTCCCAGAGAGATCCTCAGCATCTTCATCTCTGCTACCTCCATCTCTGTTTCCTGTCTTTTCCTCAGTGCCACTGTCTCTAGACCAATCAGCATGGCGGGTCTCACCACGGTTTTGTACACTTTCCCTTTCTTTTTGGCTGAAACTCTTTTGTCACACATCACACCTGATACTTTCCTCCACCCGTTCCAGCCTGCCTGCACACGCTTCTTCACCTCTTTTTCACACTCTCCATTGCTCTGGACTGTTGATCCTAAGTACTTAAAATCTTCTACCTTGTTTATCTCTTCTCCCTGTAACCTCACTTTTCCATTTGGATCTCTCTCATTCACACACATGTACTCTGTTTTACTCTGACTAATCTTCATTCCTCTTCTTTCTAGAGCAAACATCCACCTCTCCAGCTTTTCCTCCACCTCTTCACTCCTCTCACTACAGATCACAATGTCATCTGCAAACATCATTGTTCATGGAGATTCCTGTCTGACCTCATCTGTCAGCCTGACCATCACCATAGCAATTTTACAAACTATATTTCAGATTTGATAAATTTCATCACTTTATTGTTAATTCTGGATTTTACTAACTTTAGTCTGTATTTAAAGATTTTGAAATTTTACTAAACAGACCCCGGACCCGCTGGAGAGACTATGTCTCACAGCTGGCCGGGGAACGACTTGGGATCCTTCCAGGTGAGCTGGAGGATGCAGCCGGGGAGAGAGAGGCCGAGGCTGTTGCCCCCGTGACCCGACCCCAGACCAAGCGGAAGATGACGAAACGGACTAAACCTCCCAGCCACCTCTAATCCTAGAGAGAATCCCAAAGTATCTCAAATTTTAAACTCTTTTTAAACTCAAATTTGTAAAAACTGTTACTCGACACGACATCCAGAACAAAACTGATCTTATTTGCACATATTTCAAGTTTTGACTTTTGTAAAATAAAAATTGTTCACAAAAAAGAAAAAAAAAGTCATAATAAAGTTTTTCCCTTGAGATTTTCCTTTTTTTTTTTTGTTAAATAATCTTTCATATTAATCATGCTCACAGAAATGTTTCTTTTTGGTTCCAAGAGGGATCAAATACGTCTTAGTTTGTGTGCTCTCCGTCTGTTCATAACACTTGTGAAAATGACAACTCCAAAAACACTACTCGATACCTTATATAGATGAACTGATCAAGCTTGTGATCACGCTTGGGTGGAGACGGTGGCCGCGTGGTTAGCGCGTTCGCCCACGGACCGGAAGGTCGCGGGTTCGCGTCCCACGGAGAGCATGTCTAGGGTCCTTGGAGAAGACACCTAACCCCCACTTCTCCCACCATTGGTGCCGTTGAAGGGCAGCCTGCTGCGGTGTAAGGAGTGCAGCAAACAAATTTCCCCGGTGAGGGATGAATAAAGTAATTCAAAATAAACAAATAAAAATAAAATAAAATATGCATTCCACTTGCTGATCTTTTGCCACTTCTGATTGGATGTTACTGTTTGTTTGATTCTCTTTGATTGGTTCTCAGCTCGTCTCTAAGGCCATATAAAACAGTCATCATCTTCTCATCCGTCTGTCCCTTTCGGGGTTGCGAAGGGTGGCGGAGCCCAGCCCGGCTGATTTAAAGCAAAGGGCGGGATACACCCCTAACAGGTTGCAGGTCTGTCGCGGGGCCACGCACACACATTCCTAGGGGCAATTTTGGCACCAAGCGGTCAACCTAGCATGCATGTCTTTGGAGGGTGGGAGGAAACCGGAGTATCCGGAGGAAACCCACACAAACACAGGGAGAACATGCAAACTCCACACAGAAAGGACAGTGTTCCAAGCCTCGTCCCCACCCAGGACTCGAACCCATGACCTTCTTGCTGTGAGGCCACTGTGCTACCCACTTTGCCACCGTGCTGCCCCATATAAAACAACCTATTAATTATATCTTAATATAAAACTGCACGTTTTGTGTGTTTTATGTGGAATTGTCTGCTTTTTTAATGCATTTAAGATGATTTTTTTTCTATTCCATTACATCCTGATTTTTCTCTGGATCAGTAATAAAGTTAAACTGAATTTCCAAATTTTTTTTTTAAACCTGCATGATTTAAAATGGTTAAATTATGAATTCCTCTCATTTTTTATTAATCATATTGTCTGTGAATAAAAACCAGAACTCTCAGTCATTTTTCAGTCATCCTTTGCCTCGATCAGACACATTTACTGTTTGGATTGATTCTCAGAAGCATTAATGCAGACTTTTTAATTTTTTTTTCACTTTTCTTCCCAAAACCATCTCATTTCTGACTTGATTCACACATAAAGCAGCACAAAGAAACAAAAACATTAAGTAGTGGCTTGAAGCCAAATTCATAGGTCTGTGTTTGTCCCCCGAGAGCTGAAAGAATCAGCTCTGCACCTCGAAACAAAGGAGCAGATGGAAGGAGTGAAGAGGACGAGACTGAGGAGGGCTGAGAAAGGAGAGCAGGTGGAGGAGGGTAACACCTGGTGCACCGAGTGTGGAGAAAAGAAGAGTAATGGAAGGTAAAAGCAGAGACAACTGTTACATCTCCATATGGTTTTCAAGAGAATTATTTCCTCTTTACACACACACACGCACACACAATAATTAAGACTACAAGCGTTGACATGATTCTGAAATTTCTGTTTTGTTTTTGTTTGTTTGTTTTTTAATGAGTTGGAGTGGTGAGCAGCCCAAAGGGAAATCGGACCAGGTTCTCCCGATTGAAGGATGGCAACTCTGCCACTTTATCTATTTTTAAATGTTCTGTATTCATTTCTCAAAAAAGGGAAATTTCGGTGCTGTATTGCACCGCTACGGGCAGCCACGACAGCACCAATTGTGGGAGAAATGGGGTTTGGGTGTCTTCCCTCAAAGACACCTTCTCCCCATTTGGTGACAAAACAATCTGATTGTGAATGGGTGGCACAGTGATGGAGTGGGTACCACAGTGACCTCACAGCAAGAAGGTTGTGGGTTCAAGTTCTGGGTGGTGATTGGGCTTTGAACACAGACCTTTCTATGTGGAGTTTGCATGTTCTCCTCGTTGATACGTCGGTTTTCTCCCTCCCTCCAAAAACATGCATACGAGGTTGATTGGCCACTACATGATTGCCCCTGGGAATGAATGCGTGTGTATGTATGGTTGTATGTGTGTGGCACTGAGACAGATTTGCGACCTGTTCGGGGTGTACTCTGCCTCTCACCTCAAATCAGCCAGGAATGGGCTCTGCACCCCCTGTAAAGGAAACATGGTTAAGAAAGTGTGACCAATCTAATCATAGGTGTTTTTTAAATTTTCCGTTCCATCATCTTCCGCTTGTTCCGGGGTCGGGTCGCGGGGGCAACAGCCTCAAACGGGCAGCCCAGGCCTCTCTCTCCCCAGCTGCATCCTCTAAATCACCTGGAAGAATCCTGAGTCGTTTCCCGGCCAGCTGTGAGACATAGTCTCTCCAGCGGGTCTGGGGTCTGCCCCTTGGTCTCCTCCCGGTGGGACGTTCCCGAAACACCCAGCCCGCGAGGCGCTCGGGGGGCATCCTGACCAGATCCCCGAACCACCCCATCTGGCTCCTCTCGACCTGGAGGAGGAGCGGATCACCGAGCTCCTCCCGGATGGCAGAGCTCCTAACCCGATCTCTGAGTGAGAGCCCAGCCACTCTGCGGAGGCAGCTCATTTTGGCCGCTTGTACCCGCGATCTCACTCTTTCGGTCACCACCCACAGCTGGTGACCATAGGTGAGGGTAGGAACGTAGATCGACTTGTAAATCCAGAGCTTTGCTTTTCGGCTCAGCTCTCTCTTTACCACGACAGACTGATGCAGCGTCCTAGTTATTGCTGACGCCGCACCGATCCGCCTGTCGATCTCCCGCTCCATCCTTCCCCCAATCGTGAACAAGACCCCGAGATACTTAAACTCCTCCACTTGGGGCAGGACCCTGTCCCTGACCCGCAGGGGGCATTCCACCCTTTTCCGGGCAAGGACCATGGTCTCAGATTTGGGGGGCGGATTTGGAGGCGTTTTTCACATTTTTTGCTGTAATATTTGATCAAATTAGTGTAAAAATCATGAAAATAATCAAAAAGAAATGACACAACAGAAACTTTTCAATCGCCCAAACAGTGTGTATTAATATCTTGCAGCCCATTATTTAAATCATAATCCCCTCCCTTCGCTCGCTTTGGACCTCCTCTTCGCACCTTCACACAAACATCTCGTCTATCTTAGTGAAGTTGATTCTCCTCTCGGTGCTCTGAGGAACACACACCATGTGGAACATTCATGATTCCTGCTGTCATCCTGAAGCCATCCTCATCTGCTTCGGAAAATAAATTTTTTTTGTCTTTCTGTCTGGATTCCTGTCGGCTAGGATTAAAACCTAAACTGTTTGAACACTTCAAACATCGGTGGAGCTCTAAAGAGAGAAACATGTTGGCTCTACGACAGTTTGTCATTTATTTAGACTCGTCTAACATCGAAGTAAACAAACAAAAACAACAACCTGAGGGAGTCGGAGAAATCTGTCCTGGAAAACGTTAAACCTGGTGGAAGATCTGATACTTTAAATGAAGTTTAAATCCACTCTAATTAGACCAGTAAAGTTTTTAAAACAATTTATAGTCTTAAAAAAAAAAAAAAACTATACAGTTTACAATCTTTTTCTTTCGGCATTTCCCTACAGGGGGCGCCACAGCAAGTCAGTTTCTTCCATCTAACCCTATCTCCTGCATCTTCTTCGGTCACACCAACTATCTTCATGTCTTCCTTCACTGTATCCATGAACCTCCTCTTTGGTCTTCCTCTAGCCCTCTTTCCTGGTGGTTCCAAACCCAGCATCCTTCTTCCGATGTACTCTCTCTCTCCTCTGCACATGTCCAAACCATCTCAGTCTGGTCTCTCGGACTTTATCTCCAAAACCTCTAACACATGCTGTTCCTCTGATATACTCATTTCTAATCCCTAGTATAAATAAAATCACTAGTTGACTTCTTTCACTGTAACCATAGCAACCAATCAGCACAGCCCTCTCCTTCTTTAATGATAAAAATAAAGTAAAAACCAGAAAAATTATCAAAACAAAAATTTGGTCCGTTTCAAGAAAAAATGACAAGTCACAAAACCGAAAATAAGTCTGCAAAAATAAAACCTAATCCTTTCACAATTTTAGAACCTGCTTTTTAAAAAAGCTGTGCTTTGTACACCGACAAAAAATAGGTATGACAAGACGCTCCGAAACGTGTTCATTTTCTAAAATGTTTTTTCAGTTCAGCTCGATTAGTCCAGCAGAGCTGCTGAAACACAGCTACTTTAAATATGCAATATTTTTAATAATTTGAGGAACTAAATCATGTCTTTAAAGTATATACTTTACAGTATGTCTCTCGTTACAGATTGTGATCTGTAGTGAGAGGAGGAAAGAGGTGGAGGAAAAGCTGGAGAGGTGGAGGTTTGCGCTAGAAAGAAGAGGAATGAAGATTAGTCAGAGTAAAACAGAGTACATGTGTGTGAATGAGAGGGATCCAAATGGAAAAGTGAGGTTACTGGGAGAAGAGATAAAGAAGGTAGAAGATTTTAAGTACTTAGGATCAATAAATTGTTTAAAAAAGAGGTGAAGAAGCGTTTGCAGGCAACGTTAAAAGGAAGCATCCTAGTGCTTAAAAAAACATGCATCTTGCCCGCTAGGTTTAAAATGTAGGTTTGAAATCTTCTGACAATCTATTTTGACGTGCGCATCACGGGAACACGCACATTTTAATGGGAGCAGTGTTGTTGTTTTCTCAACAAAGCCAAAATATTTAGAGTGCGCCCTCCAGTGAGGAAACATCAGAATTGCAGAGGAAATAAAACATTAACATTTTTTTTTCCATGCCGGATTAAAATGTTGAATGGACCACATGTGGCCTGCGGGCCGTAGCTTGCCCATGCCTGTTCTAGAGGGAGGCGTTGGCTCTGTGGTGGCATGTTTATCCTTGGAGTGGTAGAAGCTGGTTTGAATCCCACTTAACCCCCCAGCTGTCCTTAGAGCAGAGATCCAAGTTGCTTTCACCAATGGCGCCGTTGTAGCTGCCTGCTGCGGTGCAATGCAGCAAAGTAATTTCCCCATTGAGGGAAATTCTTCTATACAAACATTTTCTAAAAAAGATTTGCTTCCCCAACAAAAAGCTCAAAATAAAAAGTCACCAGCAGAATTTTTAAGTTTCAGGCTAAAAAACTGAATCAGCAGAAGCACAACGAGAACTTCAATGTTCTGAAGCAGGTTTATTTCATGTGTGGAAATCATAACGAGTCTTTTTAAATCACCGTACAGAAACGACTAGACTAAATTAAGCCATCGGAGCTTCCATTTACCTCAAGTGCTTAGCACTATCTGTGCTTCATTGTGAAAGAACAGAACACATCACTCTTTTCTTCCTTCATCTATTTCACCACCAGGAACCAATAAGCTGCCAGTTTAATTCCTCTGGGCTCATTAATACACGACTGACAATCGACACCAGACCATTAATGAGCCTGGCCGGTCTTCCTGAAGGGATTAATCATTCTTTGGTTTTATTGAGAAACACTAAATTATCCAACGGCTAATATTCAGAAAGAAAAGGCTCAACGTTGCAGATTGTAAAAGCAAGTAGATAGAACGAGGATCGTTCCGATTGGACGTTTTCAGTCACTTCTTTAATGCTCTATTCTGACAGAGTTGGTTTAAAACACAGGTTACTATGACTACACCTCTGTGTGGGATTTCTCTGGTTACCATTGAGCCTTAATGCCATGGATAACAGATTAAAACAGTTAAACGTATTTATAGACAACGATGACATTCTCAGGGTAGGAGAACGACTGTCCCAGTCAGCTCTACGTCACGATGTTTGAAAGGTGAAGCTGAAGACCAGTGAGACCATTCATGACAGAGGAAAAACACAGACTAGACCTTGGCTTGGGCAAACTACGGCCCGCGGTCCAAATGCGGCCAGTTAAATGTTTTAGAGTAATCCGGCCCGCCGAACTAGGAAAAAAAGACCTTGTTAGTTTTGTTTTTCCTTCAATTCCAATGTTTTACCATTAGATGGCGCCAAAAACAACACCACTGCACCCATTACAATGTGTGTGTGTCCATTATGCACACGCCTTCAAATAAACACTGTGCACAGATATGGAAAGACATCGAGTCCAATACATGCACGTAAACAAGCGTGTTGATGTAACGTTTAGCTCGCTTGTTTAAAATCTAACGCTAGCGGTTACCAAAGCATCCTGTTCCCAGGGATGAATCCGGGATTTTTTAAAGGGGAGTGGGGGACATGAGGTCATAGACAAAACGAGCACGTCCGTGGAGAGTAGAGAGGTCTGGGGGCATCACCCCCAGATCATTTTGAAAAATAAGTCATTTTCTACATTTTGGTGCATATTTTGCCCAAAGTTTATAATAATTAAAGTAGTAAGAACACTTTTTTTTTTTTTGTGGTTCAAAAGGGAGGCGTGTGCCCCCATCACCCTGGCTACTGGATCCGGCCCGCTTGTCAAATGTTAGAACTCAATGTGGACCGCAAGACAAAAAGTTTGCCCACACCTGGACTTGACTGATATATATTGATCACTAATCACAAAGTCGTGACTTTGAAGCCGATAAAGTTCACAATCGAGACACTTCTTAGAAAATCACATTGAAAGTTTTAGTGACTTGGTGGGAGTATGTAAGTGTCAGTTGACTTTGTTCTAAGTCTCACGAGATTTGGCCAGCACGGGCGAGACTACAGGTCTTAGGCGTGCGTGATGCTCACAGAAGAACAAGGACTCCACATCACTCTGGAGCGACGCTCGACTTTGCCTAAAGACCTCCAAAGTAAAGCAGTCACAAGTTTGCAAGGCGTTTAATGGAATAAAGCTGCCCATACTAAAAGAACACGTGCAGTGTGTCATTGAGGAGCTACAGCCAGGGTGTCAAACAGTATGCCTCTGCCTACCGTATTCGGGTCACTTTAAATTTTTAACAGGTCCATAGCTGCACACGAATGAGTTTATTTCATCAGACAACCTTGATGTTTTAATAAAACATCATAGAAGACATTTCTTTTGCTTTTCAATACCAACTAAAATCAAATCTGATTGAAATTCTTCTATTTCAGAAACAAAAATTGAAAAATACCTAAAAAAAAAACAAAAAAGTACTTTTTGTAACCTTGTCATGTAAAAAAGTTTAGGTCTAACTTCTTTCAGCCGGTGGGAGGACGATGATAAAATGGCTCCATCTCAGGAGCTCGTTGTTCTAACCACACCGGCTATAAATGCCTGAAGCATCTTGACACAACATTGTGAAGGAGACACCTTGTCCTCCATCATCACGAAGCTCGGTTAAAGTAGTTACTGGTGCTTAAAATAAAACAGAAAAGCTTTTTGTCCAGTTATGGAGAAATTGCACGCTGAAGGTGGTATGAAAATTTTTATTGTTTTTTTTTCTTGCAATATTTCTTAATTCTGGCCGAACTGGTTTAATTCTTGCTTATAAATAGATGCACAGAAAGCAATAATAAATGTGATATTTATGTGGAATGCGGTCGAACCGCGGTGAAGTCAACCGCGGCTCACTTGACCGCCGTGACTCTAAAGGGCATTGAATAACTCGGCCAATCTTTTTGTATGAGGACCAAAAAATATTCAACTCTAGATTATCAATAACTCCATTGTCTTGGTTTCAGTGATGAGCATTTCTATTGGTTGGAGTCACAAACCCAGAATTAGCCAGTAAAGATCAGGAGTTTGAGCCAGGGTTAGAACTGCGTTCAGATTAGGCTTGGCCGTTTTTTTTTTTTAATTGAATTGAATTAAAAGATATTTAATACAATGTCAGACAACATGATTTTTTTTTTTTTTTTTTAGCTGTTGTGAGTGAAAATTTAAAGGTTAGAAAGTGAAAGATTGAAAATGATGGAGGACGGCAGAAATGATTTTCTGTATCGTTCCTTTGAGCAGCGGGGTTGCAGGAGTCTGTTGCTGAAGCTGTTCCACAGATTCATGGAGCACAGATTCATTTTAGTGCTTTCTCAGTATTCACAAAGAATTACTGGGCTGTTGGTTCTAGAAAATATTTTATGTTGACTTTATTATACTTTATTCATCCCTGACCATAAAATGTGTGTGCTGCATTGGACCGCAGCAGGCTGCCACCTATGACAACACTAATGGTGGAAGAAACAGGGGTTTAGGTGTCTTCTCCAAGGACCCTAGACGTGAACTCAGTGGGATGCGAACCCTGAACTTCCGATCAGCGGGTGAACGCTCTAGCCACTGAGCCAACGTCTCCCCACACAACTGTGGGTCAAAGACTTGCTTCACCGAGTGTTTCTGTTTAGTGTTTTTAAATTGTAATCAAACGTGTTCGTGTTTGTATGAGTTTTTCTCCCAGCAGCACTTTGTGCGCCACAAGACTAACATTCATTTATCTTCGGTACTGCTTGTACCATCTGAGGTCATGAAGGAGCTGAAGCCACTCCCGACTAGTTACAGGTGAGAGTTGGGGTACACTGTGATAAAGTCAGCAGCCTGTTGCAAAGACTCACACACACATGTGTATCATCAAAATCACTGGTTAACAAAGCCAGAGCTCTGTTTTAGAAGAAAGTCTTTGTTGCATGTCGTACCTGCTCCACCACCATTGTCAATATCCCGCGGGTATTGGGCTTTGAGTTATTATATTTATTATGGGATGGCATATTTCTTCTATGGGAAATGTTTTTGATGGTAAACAAAAGGACATCGCCCATCCCTAATGGATGTTGATGGATGCCCCAATAAGGAGGCATTTCCTATAAATTCAAAATGATGAAAGAGAAGAGTAAACTGGAACATCTGGAGTCCTGCAACTGTACAGCAACGGAGGACACGTTAGACTAGGTACAGACATCCAAAATCCCAAAGGTAAGACTGATCAGAGAGTAAAAAAAAAACCTTCAGACCAGCTGTTCTTTATACCAGGACATCAGAGATCCACGTGTCCCCGTCCCACTGCACCCAACCACCATCTCTACCCTGGAGACCTGCTCAAGCACATGTTGTTCTTTGTAGTTCTTTATTTTTATAGAAAAAAGTAGACGTTATGTAACATACAGAGCTGCTTCTAATTATTTAAACAGCATTTTTAACCGGACTATTTTCTTTTTTGTTTAAGGAGGGTTTGTTTGAAAAGGCGGATTACATATGTTTTTTAAGAGGACGATATTCAATTTATTCAGCCAACAAAATAATTTTTTCCTCAAACTGTCATGTTGTGTGGAGTAGTGGACACACATACAGGACAGTTTACAGTTTTGAACAAGACACAGATTTAATCTTGAAACTCAAATATTTCCATAAACAAGGCAGATCTTGACAGGTCACAAAACATTACAAATGGTCTAAACTGAGGAAGACCAGAAGGTGTTTGATATAAGACAACCTAACAAGGAGTGAAGGATATTACACATTAAATACCGATGGGAAGGAAGGACAAAAGGACACATGTGAGACACATTAGGAAGGAGCTGGTAATCATCAGAACAAAGAGAGAACACAAGGAAGGAAAGTCTAGACATCTGGAACAAGAGAGACGTTCGTATTTCAAAATAAGACAGGAAAGAAACCTGAAACCCTGACACACTGTTTTGAGTCTTAACTGAACATTTTAAACTTTACATAAAATTCAATTTTTTTTGTTTTACTTTCTCAGATTTTGTTGTGATTATTCTCTGATTATTTTAAACAGTGAAGCCTTTATTATATGTGTAATAAAATCCAATGCTAATTGGTACTTTACTTCTTTTATTTTGTACTTTACTTCTTTTATTTTGTACTTTACTTCTTTTATTTGGTACTTTACTTCTTTTATTTTGTACTTTACTTCTTTTATTTTGTACTTTACTTCTTTTATTTTGTACTTTACTTCTTTTATTTTGTACTTTACTTCTTTTATTTGGTACTTTACTTCTTTTATTTGGTACTTTACTTCTTTTATTTGGTACTTTACTTCTTTTATTTGGTACTTTACTTCTTTTATTTTGTACTTTACTTCTTTTATTTGGTACTTTACTTCTTTTATTTGGTACTTTACTTCTTTTATTTTGTACTTTACTTCTTTTATTTTGTACTTTACTTCTTTTATTTTGTACTTTACTTCTTTTATTTGGTACTTTACTTCTTTTATTTGGTACTTTACTTCTTTTATTTTGTACTTTACTTCTTTTATTTGGTACTTTACTTCTTTTATTTTGTACTTTACTTCTTTTATTTGGTACTTTACTTCTTTTATTTTGTACTTTACTTCTTTTATTTTGTACTTTACTTCTTTTATTTTGTACTTTACTTCTTTTATTTGGTACTTTACTTCTTTTATTTGGTACTTTACTTCTTTTATTTTGTACTTTACTTCTTTTATTTGGTACTTTACTTCTTTTATTTTGTACTTTACTACTTTTATTTTGTACTTTACTTCTTTTATTTGGTACTTTACTTCTTTTATTTGGTACTTTACTTCTTTTATTTTGTACTTTACTTTTTTTATTTGGTACTTTTCTTCTTTTATTTTGTACTTTACTTCTTTTATTTGGTACTTTACTTCTTTTATTTTGTACTTTACTTCTTTTATTTTGTACTTTACTTCTTTTATTTTGTACTTTACTTCTTTTATTTGGTACTTTACTTCTTTTATTTTGTACTTTACTTCTTTTATTTGGTACTTTACTTCTTTTATTTTGTACTTTACTTCTTTACTTTCTTTTTTACTTTTCTTTTTTTTTTAACTTGCCCTGCTTCACTGACCTTGTTGGTGAGCTAGGTGACTATTTTTTTAAAACACCAAATCTACCCTCTACCTTCTCATCCCTTTGTATCTCTATCTCTTCTACAAAGGTAGCACTGTTATGTACAGTATGGCTGCAGGCCATAATTCTTGCAATTTCCCCACTGTGGGACTGATAAAGGTATGGATCTTGATCTGGATCTTATTTAGTCCTCATTAGGTCTGGTTTTATTGTCAATGGTTTGTTTTGGGTTGTTTTTTTAAAATAATACATTCATTTTTTAATGTTTCACTAATTCTTTCTCCAATTTGTTTTACTGCAAATAACAAAAATACATATTCAATCTAAAATTAAAAAAAAAGGGGGAAACACCCACAAATGAGGAAAATATGGGTTTTCAAAATGAATTTCCAGCCGGTGCTCAAACGGGTCTTGGGCATGAGCTAACTTCCAGTTATTTGGGGGTCGCTGAATGATGGTCAATTAGGTTATTTTTGAAGCATATTTTACTTTTAAAAGATGAAAAACAAAAGTTTTTAATGCTGGTTCAGATTTAGTGTCTCAGCATTTCACTGTTGGCTAAGAAAGAAAAAAAAAAGATTTTTTTTTCAGTAAGAAAAACTACAAACAAATAAAGATAAATACTTGTAATATTTGCAGGAAAGACGGACGCTGGGTGTTGAGCAAGCTCATGGAAAATAAGAAATGCTAAACAAGAAGACAAAGACAGAAAATATCAATAAAATAAATACAATCATCTTGTTCCCCGAAAATTATTTCTATATTTTCACACAACTACAGAAAAAAAATCTTTTCTTGGTCAATTTGCGGCTTCAAAAGAAAACTTCTGTATTTCTCAAAGCCTAACTAAGTGACTCTATTGTGGGTTTTATCAGCGTGAGGAAGTCTGTTATTCTCCGTGTGTGTAAATGTCACAGTTATAACTAAACCTGACTGATAATCCAGCTCTGAGAAAAGAGCCAGGCTCATTCTTTTTTTTCTCATAACCTGCAGGTGATGCCAAACATCTGTTGCCTTCAGCTCTTTGGAGTCTATCTAAAGTTTATCTGCTTTGACCGTTGACTTTCCTTCAGTGAGAATGAAAATGAACCTCAGAACCGATGCTGCTTTGTTTCATTCAGACTGAAGATAAATAATTAACTCACTTCTGTATGTGATTGGGATTCGCTTTTTTTTTTTACACCAAACACATCAGGGTCCTCTTTTTAAACACAATCTCATGTTAAATTCCAGGCGAAGCCATCTTCCATGCAAACGGAGGGTGTCATGATCCCCTCCCCTGCCACCAGATAGAGTTCTGGACCTTCTCTCATCACCCTGATTAGGGACACCTGAGGATGATTAGTCTGATGACGCACACCTCTGGATCCTGGTGCCTATTTTAAGGCAATCACTCCAGGCGTCTTTGTCAGGTTATCGTCATTACCACAATCACCATCCCTTACAGCCAGGTCTTCCTAGCTGCCTGGCCATTAGTTGCATCTTTGGACTCTGTTATATTATTTGAACTTTTGATCCCGAGTTAATCCCATGCCCTTTAACAGCCTTACTGGACTTTTGGTTAAGAAGTTCTGTTTTGTTGTCTTGCATTTGGTTCCTCACCCTTCCTTCCACATCCCCACACATCTACATACTCTACCACCTCGGAAGGTGGTAGAGTATGTAGATTGTGTGAAGGTGAAGACAGGTGAGGACAGGTGAAGGTGAGGACAGTGAAATGAAGCATTTGAAGCAGTGAGAAAACACCACCTGTGAAGGTGGTAGAGTATGTAGAAATCCGTGTAGTCCCTCATTCATCCAGGAGTGATCCATAGTAGAAAAAGTTTCAAAAAAGTCTTCTGGACAGTTTAATTCTTGATCGAGACGTTTCGACTTCCATCCGGAAATCATTTTCAATCTGAATGAAATGGACTGAAAACTGGATCTATTTATACTAACCTGAGTAAAAGGTAAAAAAAATAGTAAGGATGGGCTCGACCAATGAGCCTGTGTTACCTATGATGGCCGTGAATGGCTCCTATTGTAGCCACAGACCAGTAAACGAACCCTATTATAAAAATGCTAAAAGCCTAGTGAATAGAAATTCATGCTAACGAGAGGCGTGAATCTGGGTCACGAGGTGTCATCTTTAGTCCATGGCTTCAAAAGGCTACTGTAAATACCGGGCAAAATGTATCTAACGCCTCCACTCCGATTCAGAGAGGGACTCTCTTTTACCTTTTACCTAGGTTAGTATAAATAGATCCAGTTTTCTGTCCATTTCATTCAGATTGAAAATGATTTCCGGATGGAAATCAAAACGTCTCGTTCAAGAATTAAACGGTCCAGAAGACTTTTTTGAAACTTTTTCTACTATAGAGTATGTAGACTTTAGTTTAACTTCAACCAGAATCAGAAGCTGACGTACAAACATCTTAACAGTGAAGAAAAGATAGGACTTATGGGCGGAACTTGACGAAATTGAGGACAGTGAAATGAAGCATTTGAAGCAGTGAGAAAACAGAAAACACACGTAAATGCCTGTCTGTGTAGGACACGTCATACATTACGAATCAAACCAGAGTTAAACTAAATTTAAAACTGTGTGTTTTCATGCACCCAATTAAACACAACATTTTTTCATATCTTGCATATTAAGATAATTACTAAGAACCATGATAACAATAATATAATTAAACTACTATAGCAATCAGAGAGAGCAGACCTCTATCAAAGTCCGCAGAAAAAGGCCACCTCTTTTTCTTGTAAGCCACTGGTTGCAGATAACCAACCTGACGAGATCACCAGTCTGTCTAAGGGACTCATAAAGGGACCAACAATCACCTTGGCACTCACACCTATTGGCAGTTTAAACTAACTAATCAGAACATTATGAATGTTTTTAGTGGTAGAAAAAGCCAAGCCTGTACAAATAAAAATCATATTTTTATCTTTTTAAAATCTATGCAGCACAAAAGCAAACAACAACAACAACAAAAAACAACCTGAAGTAAAATAAGCTAAAAACCTCAAAAGAACAAAAATACTAAAGTTAGAAGAAGAGCTAAAAAATTTTCAAAAGAAACGTCAAAAAGCTAAACAGAGCCTATAAAACACTCCTGGAACATATCAGTGACCCCAAAATTTCATCCCTTTTTTATTTTCCTATTATCGATATACAATAAATGTTTTATGAAAATCCACCCAAATCTTTTTGAGCTGTTTTCTTCACACGCAAACGCTCCCCATCAGAGCCTTCTTGGCGGAGGAAAACATCAAGTTGGGAACCACGCAGACAACCTCCAGTGGCTGACATGGATTCCTGGTGTGGCTAGTTTTTTTATTATTATTTTTGTCACCACTTTTGAATCAGATTGTTTCTTTTTCATTTCAGCGACAGATCAGTGTGCGCATGTACATAACACTCTGTCTTGTTTTCTTGTGGGAGACAGCACCATACTATCTCCAAAGCTTAGCTTGCATAAAGGAAGTTATGGGGTTTTATTGGTCCCAAATTCGGGTGACGTAAGCAAGGTTTAAAAACAAATCAAAAACACTTGCTCGTCTTCCGATCTATGCAAGTCTATATTAATGAGGACCCTGGTTTTAGTGTCAGGCACACCACATGTACAAGTTTTATACATTTAATATCTTTATCATATTGTACTTGTTTTTAAGTAATCCTTGTAACCAAATTAAGTCTGGTTTTCCAGAGTCACCAATGACCTCCTAATATCACCGAAAAATGACTCCATCGTCTTCTTCCCCAACTGGACCACACACAGCGTTCACACAATCTCTCACACTCTCAACCCTGACTAATTAGATTGTCTGACACAACTCTGGAGTGGTTTGCATTTGGAAAGAAAAAAAAAAAAACCACATGTTCAATTATGAAATTTATAGTCGCAAGGTGTGGATGATGAAGTACAAGAGTAACTGGATGGAAGTTATTCTGTAATTTAAAAAAATATTTTACTTTCCACACGGGTGGGATAGATCTAAAAACTGCTAGATTTAAATCTCGTGTTTTCATGTGTTTCTTATAATGAATATTCTAATGATTTTATTTGGTGACGCACCGGGCAGCAAGTAAAGCTTAAAACAAGACGAGAGAAAATTTTGTCCACTGAGTCATCCATCCCTAACGGGGTTGCTGCGGTGCTGGAGCCTATCCAGGCTGATTTCAGGCGAGAGGCAGGGTACACTCCAAACAAGTCGCCAGTCTGCTGCAGGGCCACACACAACATACACACACGCATTCATTCCTAGTGGTCAATCAGCATGTTTTTGGAGAGTGGAAGGAAACCAGAATCCCTGGAGAAAGTCCAGGCATACACAGGGAGAACATGCAAACTTTACACAGAAAGGTCAGTGTTTTGAGCTTCGTTCCATCCGTTACTTGAACCCCCTATCTTCTTGCTGTAACGCCAACATGCTAACCACTGCGCCACCGTGCAGCCCCAGAAAAGAAAGTGACAGACATAAACCTAAATGCCAAACTCAGGATAAACCAAAGTTGGCAAGACACAAGACCTCCTGCTTACTTTAGAATGGGGTGTGGTGGAGAACAAAATCCTTGGCCAAGAACAATTCAGTTTACAATTTTGAATACGAGGCATGAGAATTTGCTGTTTACTCAAACATGCATGAATAAAATAGAAAACCAATTATGGTGTGATTTTTAATAAAAAAAAAGCAGAAACCTTCAAAAAAATTAATTTGGCACAAAACTCTCCTTTAAGTTAATATTTAACTTGGTTAAAATTAGGTTGATTTTTTTTTTTAAACCAATTGCAGTTGCAGTTCATTTTTAATTCAGTCAGTCAGTCACCTTCTTAACCGTCTATCCCTCTCGAGGTTGCGGGGGGTGCGGGAGCCCATCCCGGCTGATTTAAGGGAGGGGCAGGGTACACCCTGAACAGGTCACCAGTCTGTCGCGGAGCCAGACAAATACAACCATACACACACACACACACTCATTCTTAAGGGCAATTTCAGCACCGGCCAATCAACCTAACACGTATGTTTTTGGAGGGTGGGAGGAAATTGGAGTACCTGGAAAAAACCCACGCAGACACAGAAAAAACATGCAAACTCCACACAGAAAGACCAGTGCGCCAAGCCTCCTCCCTACCCAGGATTTGAACCCACGACCTGCTTGCTGTGAGGCCACTGTGCTGCCTACCTCCACCGTGCCGCCCTAATTCAGTTCATTTTATTTTTATATTCATTTTTGATGTTTAACTCAAACAGATTCACAATCAATTAAAACTAAGACAAACAGCAACAGTTGTAGGTTTAAAACCAGTGAAATGTTCATTTTATATGACTGTGTTCCCGACCAGTGATTCTCTTTTACATCTTTTCTAAGAATTTTATTGTTTGCTCGTTGTTTCTTATCTTAATCATATTTGCTGAAGATAAAACCGTTTTAATTAAATTACAGATGATATATTGTTAGATTTTCTTTTTACACGTCTTCTCTTTGATTCCGGGGTTAAGATGAGCTCATTGTTACATTTTATTGCTCCATAAATGCTTTGATCGATAAGATTAGTTGATGAAAAGAAAAAGGGGCTCATTGTTTTTTATCTGTCATTGTTTTGATGACGTTACGTTTTGTATTTTCTTATTTTTGAAGTTGACAGGGTTTTTTTTAGGGATCTGGTGGATGTGGAAGGATGAGGACCCAATTGCAGGACTTCAAAACAAGATTTAATAACTCACTTCAGGAAAGTCTGTAAAGCAAGACGCACAGGGTTAACTCAAGGTTTCAAAAATCCAAATAATAACAAAGTTCAAACATGGTCAGGCAACCAGGGTGCCCTGGCTGGAAGGGATGGTAGGACCCGACAGGAAAGTCTAGTGTGATTCCCCTTAAATAGATGGCAGGGTGCAGAGACAGGTGGAATGATAAATCATCCTCAGGTGACCCTAATCAGGTTGATTAAGAATATCCAGGGCTCCCTCTAGCACTAGGGTGGGCAAACTTTTTGACTCGCAGGCCACATTGAGTTCTAATATTCTACAAGCGGGCCGGACCCGGGGGTAGGGTTCGGGGGTAACAAAACAAAATTGTTCTTAGTGCTTTAATTATTGTAAACTTCGGTTAAAATATGCACCAAAATGCAGAAAAATTACTCAATTTCAAAAAAGGTTCTGGGGAGGTGCCCCCCCCCTTAGAAAATCCTGGATTCGCCCCTGGGAACGGGAGCAGATGGATGGCATGCTTAGACCGCTAGATTAAATCAATAGAATGGCGCACTAGATTTTAAACAAGCGCGTTAAATGTTACATCAAGAGCATTAAATTTCAAATCTAGCGCTAGGTCTGAAATCTAGTGCGATAGCGTTTAAAAACGTGCATTTAGCGGCACTAGGTTTGAAATCTAAGCGCTTGATGTAACATTTTGCTTGTTTTAACATCTAACACGCTTGTTTACGTGCGTGTATTGGGCACAATGGCTTTCCTTATCTGTACACACTGTTTATTTTGAAAGTGAGCGCATCATGGAGACACACACATTTTAATGGGAGCAGTGTTGTTGTATCGTAGCGCCATCTACCGACGAACATAAAAAAAAATCAAGAAAAATCAAACTAACATGGTTTATTTTCTTTTTTTTCCTAGTTCGTCGGGCCGGATTAAAACGTTTAACGGGCCGCATGTGGCCCACGGGCCATAGTTTGCCCATGCCTGCTCTAGCAGCAGGTGAAGGATCCTGACAGAAGTGCTCTTTCTGTCCTGTATACTCGGCTCCCCACGGAGAGAAAAAACTTTTTCCACGTTGTTAATAATAAATGTTTCATTTGGAGTTGATGGTGACAGATGCTGGCTTTGTGATACTCTGCATGTGTACACGCTTCTGACTCGGACTGTCGTAAAATATGTAACCAGTGTGTATTGGCACATCGACTCTCGTGGCCAGCGCGGAATCGATCGAGCCGATCATTAGGTACCCAGAAGACCTGTTTGTTACTCAAAGCATTGATCCAGAAAAAATTCCTGTAACCAACTGCTGTTTCAGGCACTTAGAGGAGTGAAGAGGGGAGATGGTGTCCCTTCCTGATCAGCTAATTGAGGAAACAGTAGGAGTGTGTGTGTGTGTGTGTGTGTGTTTATGAGTGAGTGAGCGAGTGTGTGATGAGTTTTTAGCTGAGTTTCTTGTTTGCTGAAGGGGCAACGTGTGACCATCATATAATCTCCTATTTGCATTCTTAGGAAGCAAATCACAGTTTTGTGCTACCACGCTGACGTGAACATCGTGTCCTCTGTGACGTTTAGTTTTTATTTTTACAATTTTTTAAGGTTCTTTCAACAACAAAAATAAATCAGTGCTTCAATAAAACAGCACCGATGATTTGTAGATTTTCGTTCGTTCCGTTTTGTCATTTTCTGCTTGTTCTGGGGTCGGGTCGTGGGGGCAACAGCCTCAAACGGGTAGCCCAGGCTTCTCTCTCCCCGGCTGCATCCTCCAGCTCACCTGGAAGGATCCCAAATCGTTACCCGGCCAGCTGTGAGACATAGTCTCTCTAGCAGGTCCGGGGTCTGCCCCTTGGTGTCCTCCCGGTGGGACGTGTCCAAAACACCTTATCCACGAAGCGCTCGGGGGGCATCCTGACCAGATGCCCGAACCACCCCATCTGGCTCCTCTCGACCTGGGAGAGGAACAGCTCGACACCGAGCTCCTCCCGGATGGCAGAGCTCCTCACCCGATCTCTGAGTGAGAGCCCAGCCACCCTGCGGAGGAAGCTCGTTTCGGCCGCTTGTACCCGCGATCACATTCTTCCGGTCACCACTCACAGCTGGTGACCATAGGTGAGGGTAGGAACGTAGATCGACTTGTAAATCGAGAGTTTTACTTTTCGGCTCAGCTCTCTCTTTACCACGACGGACCGATGCAGCGTCCTAGTTATTGCTGATGCCGCACCGATCCGCCTGTCGATCTCCCGCTCCATCCTCCGCCCACTCGTGAACAAGACCCCGAGATACTTAAATTCCTCCACTTGGGGCAGGACCCTGTCCCTGACCCGTAGGGGGCATTACATCCTTTTCCGGGCGAGGACCATGGTCTCGGATTTGGAAGCGCTGATTCCCAGTTTTTAAGTTCTATTTTTAAGCCTAATTCTTACAGTGCAGTATTTAATGCGTCCCAATTAACGCATTATGTTGTGCATACTGATTGGTGTACATGCAGTCAACCAGAGGCGGATTGTTAGAGAAACTACCCTCTCGGTTAGCCCAGGAGGGCCACCTGTTTTTGAAGTATTTCCATTTCCAAGATTTGTTTTACATTTTAGAGGTTAAAAATGTAAAACATTAAAATGGTATTTCTCTGTTCAGTGGCATGGACTTGACGCTGACAAAATTTTCACAACCTGGAGAAAATATATTGCACATATTTTTTTTTTATTTTTGGGAACAAATGCTAAATACACAATTAAATGTGGATTGGACTTTGTTTTTAAAAAAAATTCTGTCAAAAAATGGCCAAATTGAAATGGTCACTGTTTTTATTTTGTGATTTTCTGTGAACTTTTAAAAGTTTAACGAAAGAGAAATGTCTGTAGACAGTTCCGTGACAGGCAACAATATTTTCAAAGTGTGTGGTGTGTTTTTCAAATTCTGAACTTTAACCTATAATAATAAGAAGAAGAGTTGAAAATAAGTTGTTGCCAATTACACGGATTACAACCACTGTTGGTCATTTTTAGGACGTGAATCCGCAATTAACGTAGGACCACTGTACATATTTTAGAGTTTATGAGTTACAGATGATTCGAAATCAACTTACTTATTTTAAGTAGGATCAACTTAGGATCAACAGTTGAGAGCAGTGGAGAGTGTGGAAAAGAGGTGAAGAAGTGTTTGCAGGGAGGCTGGAATGGGTGGAGAAAAGTATCAGGTGTGATGTGTGACAGAAGAGTTTCAGCTAAAATGATCTGGAGACAGTGGCACTGAGGAAAAGACAGGAAGCAGAGATGGAGGTAGCAGAGATGAAGATGCTGAGGATCTCTCTGGGAGTGACCAGGATGGACAGGATCAGAGGTACAGCACATGTTAGAGGTTTTAAAGTCAGAGAGGACAGACTGAGATGGTTTGGACATGTGCAGAGGAGAGAGAGAGAGTACATCAGAAGAAGGATGCTGGATTTGGAACCACCAGGAAAGAGGTCTAGAGGAAGACCAAAGAGGAGGTTCATGAATACAGTGAAGGAAGACATGAAGATAGTTGGTATGACCGAAGAGGATGCAAGAGACAGGGTTAGATGGAAGAAACTGACTTGCTGTGACGCCCCCTGAAGGGAAATGCCGAAAGTAGAAGAAGAATATTGTGAATAAAAAGGGTAACGTCAATTTTGTTTAACACCTAACACAATGAGATTGTGGTCGATCCAGATCAAGTTAATGGGCAACCCAGCTTTGACGTAACAGTTTTGGGTGATCGGATTGAAAAATAACCCTGTAAAAAGTCCCAACTAAAAGTCTGAAAAGACTACTTTATTTTAAGTGCAAACATTTCAGCCAAATGTCTGTTTGTGTTCCGTTTGGATGACCACCACTAGGAACACTCGCACACAAAAACAAGCACAATATTTCAAGGTTAGGCTCTTCTGTCAGTTTCTACAATCACACTGAAGAAAAAAACGCCTCCCCGAAGGCTGCGAGCGCTCACACACATGTTGGCAAAACAACACTGAGCTTGTTGTTAAAATGACACTTCAGATGGACTTTTGTGTCTGAAATGACTAAGTGATGCAAAGAAAACACAGCGATTCACACCGGCTAAACTGGCAGTCGAGCCCGAGAAAATTCAATTATTCATCAGGGAAAAAAATTACTAAAAGACAGTCATTAGAAAATGATCTTAATTTGATCAATTTAAACCAAATTAGCTTCAACTTGTCCAAAATGGTTTAGTACCACCCATTGTGTCACGCAAAAAAAAAAAAAACGTTATAATAACCCTAGGACCGCCGCAGTGAATTTGACCACTCGTCACTTCAATATGCTAATTAGATCATATAAAACACAACCTAGGAGGCTGACCTTATATGACTTGAAACATGTACATGTTTTCTAATTTATCATGTAATTTTTGTGTTCTAAAAATGAACATTTCAAAATTTATAAGCATTTTATCTCCTCTAACCTGCTGCGCCCCGCAGCAGCAGGGAGGAAGCGCCCATTGGAAGTTGTTGCTATGTTGCTATGGCAACAAACACATTGCTTTTGCCACTCTTACAAATACCTGGGTGTTCATCTCAACAACAAACTGGACTGGACTCATAACACCGACGCACTGTACAGGAAGGGTCAGAGCAGGCTCTACCTCCTGAGGTGACTGCGGTCTTTTGGAGTGAATGGGGCACTCCTGAAGACCTTCTACGACTCTGTGGTGGCATCAGTCATCCTGTACGGTGTGGTCTGCTGGAACAATAGCATCACAGAAAGGGAGAGGAAGAAGCTGGACAGAATAATCAAGAAGTCCAGCTCTGTCCTGGGCTGCTCCCTGGACTCAGTGCGGGAGGTGGGTGACAAAAGGGTCCTGAAGAGACTGACATCCATGCTGGACAACAAGTCCCACCCCCTGCGGGACACTATGTCTGCACTAAAAAGCAGCTTTAGCAGCAGGCTGCTCCACCCTGGCTGTGTGAAGGAGAGATTCAGGAGGTCTTTCCTTCCTTCTGCTGTGAGACTCCACAATGAGCAATTTTAACCATGTGCTCTTTTTGTTATTTCTCACCAGAACTGTTCGGTAGCTCACTCACTTTTAAATGCATGTTTCTGTCCTTAGTCTATTTTTCCTTTTTTGTTTTTGTTTTGTTTGTGCATACTTGTAGTGACCATTTTTTTCTATTCTGTTGCATACTGCAATTTCCCCATTTCCCTATTGTAGGACAATAAAGGCAACAAAGTAACATACTTTGTTACTTACTTACAAAGTATGTGCGTGTGTTTACATTTGAAGAGAGAGACAAGGAGGACTCTGACGCCATTACAGAAACATTTTAGAAAGGTTGAGTGAGATAATATTGAAGAGACACCATGAAGAGAGTCTGAATAAAGTCTACCATGTTTTCCAGTTAAGTCTTGAAAGTTCAAGTTAACATATTGGAATATAGCCAATTTTTAACGAGGACATTTTTCAACCAGCATCGCAAAATGCGGAAAAAAAAATAGGCTATTGACGAATTAAATTATTTTACATTGATGTTTGCTTTTTTATTCTAAGCAAAACATGAATAATTACATAGCCGTCACATTGACGGTCAGGGCGCTTTCAGGTAGATTTAGAACATGGCGGTCCTAGTGTTAAAGATAAATAGACATAAATAAAAGAGGGTCGTAGGAGAAACAGAAATGAAAATAGAACATTTAATGACTGATTGGGGCAGTTTGTTTGCAACATGTTACTTGGAGCTGAATTATTGATTGCTCATTATCTGGTCGTAATCTCACTAATACAACAGCTAGACCTACAAAGGACGGCAGTAAACGATGCAAATGACTCACCTGACTTGTTGCAAATTAGACATGCAGATATAAATGTAAAACAAAATGCAAATTTGAATTTATGTATCTATGAATAATGTGCGTGTGTATAATGTATACCTAATCAAAATAGACAAAAAGACCCTCCACATTAAAATCCTTCACTCAGTTGAGAATACAGGGGTAAAAATTCTCCTATTGTGCACACAGACGGACACTCACAGTCTCATAAACTTCAATTATATTTAAAAATTGAACATTTTACTCCCAAAATTATTTGCTGGTAAAATCCATCATTCACTCTTCTACGCAAAAAAAAAAAAAAAGTCCAGCCTGTTCTTCACATTTCTGCAAATGTTTTCTAACAGATGGTTAGACCTGTAGAAATGTGCATCTGTGGGGAGAAATATGGACTCGGAGGGAGCTGTTTTGGAGGTGAGGATGAGGGTTCTAATGCAGGGTATCCTGAATAACCCCCGTCATCCTCTACGTAATATTATCACGACCCAGAAGAGTACCCGAAAAAACAGGTTCATCTCACTGCGCTGCAGGACTGAGCGCTTTAGGAGGTCGTTGATCCCTTCAGCCCTCAGGCAATTTAATCGATCAGATGTTTCTGGAAGGAACTGAGTCCTATTTTATTTTTGTATGTATGTTGTTTTTTATTATTTTGTATGTACAGCTTGTGTGATTTCTGTTGCTGCTGGACACCAGAATTTCTCCTGCGGGATATTCATAAATTTTTTTATCTATCTATCTTTCTATCTACCTGTCCCATCTCATGCTCCTCGTAGTTCTTTACTTTGTTCAACTTCTTTTGAAAAGAAACTTGAAAGTAAATCAACCACCAACTCTGTGTTCTTCCGCTTGAGTTGTTATTTAATGATATAAAAAGATTTTACAATATCAAAACAATATTTGATTTAAATTGGATCACCACTGATGCTTTTTTGCTAGCTCGGCTCTCAGACCGTTGAATTAGCGAGCGGGAAAACAGTAACATTTCTTGAAGACTTTGAAAAAGTTGAGTGGGGCCAGATCAAAATCTGTCTGATTGAAGCAAAACTTTTATTTTGTACTTAAAGAGCCAGCAGAACAAATTCTGAATGCCTTTATGGAAGCCCTCCTGATTTTAACATACCTGGCAACAATTGCAGGCTTAGATGTGATTGGTCAAATACTTTCAACCAAAAATAAACATTTGGAAGCAGCATAGTTATTGAAAAAATCTTAAAATGACACAAACATGTACTATTTGAACATATTTTATAAATTTTAATAGTCAAAATATATACAATATATAATAATATATAATAAATATATAAACAAATAAACACAAGTATATAAAATATATAATAACACAAACTTTTGATTCAGATATTTTGGGGCCAAAATATTCCAGGTCCAACAGCCCATGTCTACGTCAGGGACAGGTTTATTTAGGATTCAAGCACTTTTAAAGTTTTGTCCGCATCCCTCAAGGGTTGCTATTCATATATTTTTTTTTTAATGACTGCAACAACTGAGGAGGCGATAGCTCAGTGGTAGAACCTTTGCGCTTGGGCCAGAGGTTTTCCAGAAGTTCGTGGTATTGATTCCAAATGAGCTCTTGTCTAGGGGTTCTTGGAGAAGACACCTAACCCCCTGGTTCTCACACCAATGGCGCCATCCTGGCAGCCTACTGCGGTGTAATGCAGTCATATCTCCGTCATCTCGTTGTGACATCTTCTTTAGCAAAACAAATTTTGAAATAACTTGAGGTTTTTTTTGCGAAGCACAAGATGAAAAATTAAGCGATTCTTCAAGTAATTTGTTTTCCTGTTTTATTTCGAGGAAGCAATTAAGTGAAAAGAATGATTGATGAGATAACGTCGTTATCAGATGAGATAATACCAACATGCAGATGACACAACAACACAATCTAAATATACCCCAAAAAATGGTGGGAGCGGGATATTTTGGTGTTAATGAGCCATGTGGCGACACAGGAGGTGGCTGGAAATTTACAGAAGACAACGGCTCAGCCTCGGATATGACTGCTGCGCGATCAAAGCAACACAACTGTACGACTGACAGCCAGATATAATAATTGGACAGATGGAAAGACAGGTGGATAAACAGAGCGACGGCGTGGATGGATGAACCGGGAGATAAACAGATGGACAGACAGAGAGGCAGACAGGACTTTAATACCGCTCATAAAGACGGGGAGAAGTGGACAGACAGGTTTATAAATAGACGAGCTGGAAGACAGATTCATAGACGTGATGATCATTTTCAGCAGTGAAGCTGCACAAACATGAAAGTAAGGAACTTGTTGCTTTCTGATGACTCAAACGTGTGACTAACTCGAGTCCACGAGTCATTCTTCAGACAACTATTGTGTTTGATTGGTTGGCTAAACAAAAGAAAATGAGACACCAACGCAGAGGCTAGAAACTCTTTGTAAACACTTTCATCCATCCGGGTGTTCCGGTTATGTTCTCAGATTAAATCCTAACTCTCTCCGTTTTGCATGCAATATGACGAATGTGTGAAAATATGCAGGGATTTATTAGAACAAGCAACATAGAGGAGGAAAACTAGAGTTTGTAGATACCGTAATTTCACGACCATTAGGCACACCGTACAAAAAGGCGCAGTCTCAGTCACACACCTTCTTACAACAACACACACGCAAGCATGCAAATGTGCGTATTAATAAAATAGATCTGGAGCAAAACTCAGTTTGGTTGTACTTTATTTAAGTAGTAACGATACTAAACAAGCACATTACCGGTAATAGTCTTTATTCAAATCCGTCAAAGTCCTCATCCTCTGTTTCGGAATCGAACAGCTGCGCAAAATCCAACAGAGCAGGTCCACTTCGCTCCTCACTGTCAAAGTCACTATCTGTACTGTGCGGCTCCTCAGAAAGGATACCAGCTTTTGAGAAAGCTCAGATAACAGTACCAGCAGACACGTTAGTCCAAGCATCTACAATCCATTGACTCATTAATGCGGAAATTTCTCGCGGCGGCTTGATTCCCATGTTCCTCCGCGTAGCTGATTGCCTTCAGCTTTAACTGAGCGTCATAAGCGTGTCTCTTTGCCATTTTCAGGATTAAAACAGCAATGTTTTGCATACAGCACATACCTTTTTTATACACAATCCACGCCCACACTTCACTCTTTAACGTTCTCATGTCTTTTCTTTTAGGTCCGCCTTTTATCACCCACAAGGCGCACCACACGAAAGGGCGCACCGCTCATTTTGAAGAAAATCTAAGAGGTTTATATGCGCCTTATAGCCGTGAAATTACAGTAGTTAGAAACCTCATGGAGACACTTCCGGTCGGTTATTATGCAATGATAATAACCGACCCCAATCATATTTAACAGGAATAAGTTACTTAACTGATTCAGTAACTTAATAATTTAATGTATTAAGAAACATTAACTTAATCCATATGCTTATGGAATCAGGAATCGGCGCATACCTGATTCCATGTGCGTCAAATCAGGTGCATATGGAACCTGATTCGGCCTCCATATGCATAAAATTTCTCCATGTCAACGCAAGCCACCACTACCAGAGTTCTGGTAGCCCTAGTGTTAAGAACACTAGGACACTAGGACTACTGCAAATACCACTACTACTGGTAGACTACTTGAACGACGATTAGCGCTATGGCGATAACGTCATAGAAGGAAGTGCCTCGGTGACTGACAAACATCTTCTCAAATCTGGTTTGGCTCACCTAGATTTTGCCTGAGTGGTGTCTTAACAGTTACTAGACAACAGTAAACGCGCTACAGTCAGACATGGGGAAAAAGTTACATTAGTGGCGTCAAAATGACGGGTGTGGGAGTTAGAGGAAGAATTTCTCAGAACTCGCTTTTAGTGTTTTATTTCAGTTAAATCCAGGTTGATTGGCTGCAACAAAATTGCCCCAAGGAATCAAACCCACAACAGACTGGTCACCTATTCAGAGTGTATCCTGCCTCTTGCCTGAAATCAGCCGGGATAGGCTCCACCACACACTGCTAGTCCCCTTTAGGGATAAGCGGTTCAGAAGACGACAAAACTATCTTTAATCTTTCTTTCTTAGCACAATATTTCTAGTCCTACTTAAATTTTACGAAGGACCTGAGGTGGTGAGATAAATCTCACATCACTTCTCTGTCTGTTAATGCCACTAAAACCACTTTGTTGTGACACCAGGTGTTAGAAAACAAAACGAATTCAAATTGAAAGTTCAGTGCTAATGCATCCCAATTGTCTTGGAATAATTAGGAAAACATTTCCCAACAAGAAAAATCTATGAGTCCTACTTTGTTCTTCATAAAATCAATTTGGCACCAAATGAATGACGATGGAAAAATAAGTCAACTTAAACACAAATATTTCTCATGGAAAAATGACAAAAAAAATATTTCATTCCGTTGTCTTCCACTTATCCGTCCGGATCGCGGGGGCAACAGCCTCGGACGGGAAGCCCAGGTTTCTGTCACTCCAGCTGCATCATCCAGCTCACCCGGAAGGATCCCGAGTCGTTCACCCCCCCAAGTGTGAGACATAATCTCTCCAGCGGGTCTGGGGTCTGCCTCTTGCTCTCCTCCCGGTGGCACGTCCCTGAAACACCTCCCCAGCGAGGCGCTTGGGGGGTATCTTGACCAGATCCCCGAACCACCCCATCTGGCTCCTCTCGACCTGGAGGAGGAGCGGCTCGACATCGAGCTCCTCCCGGATGGCAGAGCTCCTCACCCGATCTCTGAGTGAGAGCCCAGCCACCCTGCGGAGGAAGCTCATTTCGACCACTTGTATCCGTGATCTCATTCTTTGGGTCACCACCCACAGCTGGTTACCATGGTGAGGGTTGGAATGTAGATCGACTTGTAAATCGAGAGCTTTGCTTTTCGGCTCGGCTCACTCTTTACCACGACGAACCGATGCAGTGTCCTAGTCATTGCTGACACTGCACCGATCCGCCTGTCAGATTCAAGATCAATGTTGATAAATTTTTTTTTTTTTTTACAAAAACCCAATCTGAGATGTACTTTATCATTTCATTTGAGAGAGAGATTTCATTTCAATTCTCAAATGAAGTCACCTATCAAATTTGATTCCTTTCAATTACAATTTTTCAAACATCTACAGACAGAACGATCCTCTATGTGAAAACGGTGGAATGATATGAATGCAATGTGCAGGGCTCGGGTTGGCTGACGAGTCGGGATTGCTGCTGTCACACCGTGACAAATCGAGCTACTTTCAGAAGAACCTTCTGAAACAATGAAACTAGAACATGGAAAGCTGTCAGAAAAGATTCTCAGACTTTCATCAAGACAAATCTGTGTCAGAAAACCAGGTTTTTTTCCTCATTCTGTTGGTTATACGTGTGGCTGATTATTCCTCGTGAAAAATGAACCTTCAACAGTAGAGTAGAGTATAAAACATCAGAAAATGAACGTTAAATATTTAAGCCACAACCTTTCAATATGTCATTTCCCTTTGGATATAACTGTAAATAGTGTTTTAGTTGTCCTGTTATTCTAATCTCTTTCTTTACCACCTAGCCTGACCTCCGTGAAGCTGGCCCCTCTTAAAAAAATATATAAACAAAAATATGTCAAGTACTTGTGCCGCATTTGTGCTGTTTAAAAAAAAAAAAAGTTTGTGCTATTTTAGTTTTTTTTTTTTTTTTTTTTTTAAGAAATACGATTTGGACAATGAAGTCATCCAGACCTTTATTTATTTTCGGGCGTCGCCATCTTTGATGATGTCACTGTCCAAATCGTATTTCTTACAATAAGAAAAACTAAAATAGCACAAACAAAAATTTTACAGCACAAAAGCAGCACAAGCGATCGACCAAATTTTTGTTTATTTCTGTTTATATTTCTTTTTAAGAGGGGCCAGCTTCACGGAGGACCTCGGCTTGCATGTTGTCTTGTCTTGTTGCCTTATCTGCACTGTGAATACTATCCACTTACATGGAAATAAATGTTACATATCAGAACAATTCAAAGCCTTTTCAAAAGGAGGCATATTTTGAAGAATTTGAAAGCAGCTAAAGACCAAAAATCAATTTATTACACTGCAGGCGAAAGTGGCCCAAACTTGACATTTTCTCATTTAACACCTCATTTTACAAACACAATAACATTCACAGCATCCAGAGTAATCTCAGTCTGAATGATGATTTGGCACCTCGTGTCACCGAGGTGAGATAAACAGGTGGACCCCAAAAATATTAAATATTAACTCTGAAAACATTCCATGATACAATACAGAAAGAAAGAGTTGAGCCGAAAAGCAAAGCTCTCAATTTACAATTCGATCTACGTTCCCCCCTTACCTATGGTCACCAGCTGTGGGTGGTGACCGAAAGAACGTGATCATGGATACAAACAGCCGAAATTATCTTCCTCCGCAAGGTGGCTGGGCTCTAACTCAGAGATAAAGGGAGGATCTCTGCCATCCAGGTGGAGCTCAGAATAGTTATGGAGTGGACTCCTCCGGGTTGAGAGAAGCCAAATGGGGTGGTTCGGGCATCTGTTTAGGATGCCTCCTGAGTGCCTCGCTGGTGAGGTGTTTTGGGCACATTCTACCAGGAGGAGACCCAGAGCCAGGCCCTCACTGGAGAGACTATGTCTCACAGCTGGACAGGGAATACCTCAGGATCCTTCCGGGTGAGCTGGAGGAGGCAGCCAGGGTGAGAGAAAACTCGGTTTTCCCACATCAATACATTATGAAGGTGTGTTAAAGTCCGACAGCGATAAGCGGCCACGAACTGGAAGCCAACCAGGAGTTCACAAGTTCACGTCCCACTAAGTTCACATCTAGGGTCCTTAGAGAAGACACCTAACCCCCTGTTTCTCCCCGCTGCTGTTGTGGCAGCCTGCTGCGGTGTAGGAGTGCAGCACACAAATTTCCCTGATGAGGGATGAATAGAGTGAGTAAAAAAAATTGATCTACTTTAACATTGCTTTTTATCTGAGCATTGATTTTGACGACTTTAACTCAAGAATAACATTTTTTATGAACATTAAACAAAGATTTTCAAAAAATCTGTTATTGTTGGACTCTTAAAATTGGCATCGGCTTTGAAGATTATATGGTTCAAGTAGAAGCCTCATTTTTTCTCCCTTCAAAACATATTTCTGCAAAAAGTTTTCAACCCATAAAGTAAACTTTACTTATAGTTTGTTGCTTTAAAAGAAAATAAAAAAAAAACTAGATTCAGCTGAAGTTTGAACTCATCAGCACATCCATGTTCTATATCTTGTTTCAGTTTTATGGTACATGTTATCTTGGTTTTATTGTATTTATCTGGTCATAAACACTCTCAAGGTTTGTGGAAGAGATGTGACGCTCCGCTCACAAACCTTTGAGAATCGATGCTTCATTGATTGCTGATTTTTTACTTTTTAACGACATTCAGTTAGAAAAAATATGGAAAACGACAAAAAAAACGTGTTTGAATTATTGCATAGTTTTGAGTGGTAAATAGTTCCGCTCCGTTATCTTCCGCTTGTTCCGGGGTCGGGTCGCCGGGGCAACAGCCTCAAGCGGGCCGCCCAGGCCTCTCTCTCCCCGGCTGCATCCTCTAGCTCACCTGGAAGGGTCCCTAGTCGTTCCCCGGCCAGCTGTGAGACATACTCTCTCCAGCGGGTCCGGGGTCTGCCCCTTGGTCTCCTCCCGGTGGGATGTGCCCGAAACACCTCGCCAGCGAGGCGCTCGGGGGATGCCCGAACCACCCCATCTGGCTCCTCTCGACCTGGAGGAGGAGCGGCTCGACACCGAGCTCCTCCCGGATGGCAGAGCTCCTCACCCGATCTCTGAGTGAGAGCCCAGCCACCCTGTGGAGGAAGCTCATTTCGGCCACTTGTACCCGCCATCTCATTCTTTCGGTCACCACCCACAGCTGGTGACCATAGGTGAGGGTAGGAACATTGTGGTAAATAGTAATAAATTATTTTTCTTCTTTCGGTATTTCCCTTCAGGAGTCGCCACAGAAAGTCATTTTCTTCCATCTAACCCTATCTGCTGCATCCTCTTCGGTCACACCAACTATCTTCATGTCTTCCTTCACTGTATCCATGAACCTCCTCTTTGGTCTTCCTCTAGTCCTCTTTCCTGGTGGTTCCAAACCCAGCATCCTTCTTCTGAGGTACTCTCCTCTGCACATAATAATAATAATAATAATGTATTTTATTTATAATGCACTCTATACTTGAAATCAAGTCTCAGAGTGCTACATGGATTAAAACATTAAAACTTAAAACAATTAAAACAGTACAGTACAATAAAAACAAACATACAATGCAAACAAATTTAAAAATGATAAGTCATGTCCAAATAAGCATATATAATAATATATATATATATATTTATAAGCATAACATAGATAAGCACATGTCCAAACCATCTCAGTCTGGCCTCTCTGACTTTAAAACCTCTAACATGTGCTGTTCCTCTGATCCTGTCCATCCTGGTCACTCCCAGAGAGATCCTCAGCATCTTCATCTCTGCTACAAACATCTCTGTTTCCTGTCTTTTCCTCAGTGACACTGTCTCTAGACCAAACAGCATGACCGGTCTCACCACGGTTTTGTACACTTTTCTTTCATTCTAGCTGAAACTCTTCTGTCACACATCACACCTGATACTTTTCTCTAGCCTGCTTGAACATGCTTCTTCACCTCTTTTCCACACTCTCCATTGCTCTGGACTGTTGATCCTAAGTACTTAAAATCTTCCACCTTCTTTATCTCTTCTCCCTGTAACCTCACTTTTCCATTTGGATCCCTCTCATTCACACACATGTACTCTGTTTTACTCTGACTAATCTTCATTCCTCTTCTTTCTAGTACAAACCTCCACCTCTCCAGCTTTTCCTCCACCTCTTACCTCCTCTCACTACAGATCACAATGCCACCCACAAATAGTAAAATATGTGCCTTTTTTTTTTTAACCATCTCAAAATCTGAAGCTAAAATTAATTTTAGCACAAAGAATAAACTTAGAGCTTTCAATAATTCTCAAACTAGCAAGATACAAAATTGTATTTGCACGTTTTCTTTTAGTCGTATTCATCAAAATCTATGCGGCCATGATGTGAGGTAAACAGGAAAGGGTCAAAGAAACAAATGTTCCAATGATAAAGCACGGCGGTAACGTGTAAATATTAATGCATGCTAACGTAAACGGCCGTGACAGCTTCTTCCATTTACTGCTGCTAAATATTTCATGGTCCCATCTAGACTTATCTATCAAGTCCGGGGACAGTGTAACCTGGTCTATTCATCTTCTGTCCCTCTTCTGTCTTAGTTGAACAAAATTTTAAACTTTTCTAAAAGAAAGTAACACAAACACTGAATTTATGTAACTGGTTAAATAACACAAAAAAAATCATTCGCCATTAAACAAAATCTCAAGTCAAAGGAAAGGATTTAACATAACGTGAAACAACATGTGATCACATGTGTTTGTACTGATTCCTGATGAAACTATAATTCCTAAAACCCCCATCAGAAATTAGTTTTTCCCATTTCAGCTGGACAGACACTGTGATGTTCGGACAGATTTCAGGTCATACGACAATTCTAAGATTGGGCCAAATTTTGACTTAACGGTACGTCCTGGTCACTTTGTGTACAGGGGTTACAAGGAGCTACAGTATTTGTTCCTCCTTAGAGGAATCAGTCAGTCGGATAGTTTCTGTAATGTCTAAAATTTTGTTGTTGCTTGTGAAATCATGGCGCTGTAGAAGCAGCACACAAAAGAGAAGAGAAAATTTTAAAACCAATTTATCATTGGTGAACTGTGCCTCATGAGGTCAGGTGCATCATTAAAAAAAGTAAAACAAAGGTTAGGGTTCGTTAGGGTTCGTTCTTATCTTCAACGATAGAAATTGTCCTGCAATCAGCAGCAACACACTTTGCGATAGTATTTGTTAATTTCTCTGTCGTGGACTTGCCAAATTCAGCTAGCTTGGTTTGGCGGAGCGAGCTCCCGGTAGCCACACTCGCAGCGGAAGAACTTGCCTGAACATCTTTTACGTTTAGATGGTATGTCAGGCTGGAGTTGCTGCGGTGGTAGGAGAACTCCTTTTTGAAAAAAAACTACAAATTACTACGTTTTTATTTATTGTCCCATCGCTATTATTTTTGTATAAAAACTTGCCGTTCAGTGGCTTGACTCAGGGGCGAATCTAGGATTTTCTAAAGGGGTTGGTGGGGGAGGGTGTGAGGAGGCATCCTACCGCCCCTGAACATTTTGAAAAATAAGTAATTTTTCTGCATTCTGGTGCATATTTTGCCAAAAATGTATAATAATTAAAGTAGTAAAAACACTTTTTTTTGGTGGACCAAAAGGGGCGGTGGTTGTGTGCCCCCCTGGATCCACCCCTGCGACTGTCTCATCCTCCTGAGTCTTGTCCATGTCTGTTGTGTTGGACCGCTGCTGCCTTGTTAATTTGCCAGTGCAGGCGATGTAGGATGGCCGAGAAGACTACGGGTCCTTCAATAGGCCAAAATTCATTCTCCTGATCTGTCGGTACTGACATCAATTTCTTACACATAAATCCAACGATCTAACTGGGACCATGATAACACTCGCCTGGATGGAGAGCATGAAGGCAAAAAACTTGTAGAACAAGTTCTCTTTAACCTTTCTTTGGTACAGACTGTGGTTCAGTCGCAGCAGACTATTGGATCGTACTGTGTTCGGACTTAAATCTTAAGTGTTTTCTTCAAATCTTAGGCAAATTTGTCATAAAATGTAAGTGGCGGTTTGATTTGAAGCGTTGTGGAATCCCACTGTTTATTTTTAACCTTACTTGTCTCAGATTGGGTGATGTGTGGGGTACCACAAAGTTCTTAGTTAGGCCCATTTTCAGACTGATCTCATTTAGTCTCTTGGTAAAAACTAATGATACCTCCCTTTATTATCAAACCACACGTTTTGCTTTTTAGGTAGAAACCTGAAATTATAATTGAGGAATTTAATCAGCATTCATTCTAAATTATTTGGCTGAAAATGTGGAATTATCCGCATGCTGAAAATGTAAATATATTGCTTTAGTTTTCCTGCAAAAAGAACAGAAAGCTTCAAAATAAATGTGCACATGCGTGTACGTATTTGTCCTTTAATTTTATTGTTTGAATGTAAGAATTTTCCCAACAATAACTTTGGCAAAGCGATGTGTTTCTGATCGTGGCGTTTTTTTTTTTTGTTTTTTTTTTTATCAAACCATTTCCGGCACACAGAGCAGAATAAACAACCTAAAATGCTCATTTGATCCCAGACCAATTTTCCGTTGAACATTAGTTTGAAAGCTAAAGACCAATCACAGCTCTGAGCACTTTGAACCAGCGGGTCAGGACCTTCCTCCATTACAGATGGAAACTCAATCCCATCAGAGCAAATACATCATACTGAAAGATCCAGTGGAGAAAAAACTCAAAACTATACAGTTCAACACAGTCTGTTTTCTTATCATTTGATTTTTTTTTAATGAGCAACATAAAAAACAAAATAAATCTGCAGCAACGTGACTAAAATGTTGCCAAAGTGTTGATGTACCGCGCTCGTTAAGAGGTCCTGAACTGCATGTTTTTATGAATATATAAATAGAAGATTCTGCTTCTATTGTTATTGTTTAACACACAGCGGCCCTCATTTATCAAAGTTGCATGCAGATGCAGAATGAGTAAATTTTAGTTCTACGTGCAAAATGCATCAGAGGATGTGTGGCGTCTGTGAAGACGGGTGTGCCTGTCCCGTTTTGGCGAACGGAAAGTCTAATATTAAAAAAAACCCTATAATTATAACGAGCCTGCCTACAGTTAGTCAGATCCAAGCTCAGTTATTTTGACAGAGAGGTACAGATTTGGTGTATAATGTTTGCTCCCAAGGGAGCTGAGGAGAAGGAGTCGATCTGGAGGAGGTGCGGAGAAGGAGACTGTCTAGAGGAGGTGCTTTGGGACGGTGTTTTTGCGGTTTCCATGGAAACGTCCGGTTGTTCGCTTGAGGAACTGGAGGTGCACACTCGGACCCAGTGAAATACATAGAGGCCAGTATGGTGTTCTTCACTGTGGCCTGACTTTGCGATTCATTCAGGACTACAGCTTTTGGGTTGCCAGGTTGGACATAGTGTTACCAGACTGGGACACCGGTGGATAGGGGCGAGGGGGCATCAACGTGTTAAACACCTGGTGTTTGCACTGCAGCACTTAAATTTCACTTTGGGGATTAATAAAGTATATTCTATACAATTCAATAAGTACTTTAAACCATCCTGACAGGTTTTTACTCCATCACTGAAACAAACTACAACCCCATCATACCGTAAAATAAGAAATAATTATTGAAACAAAAACGGAAAAAAGAATCACTGTCTTTTCTGTTACAAAGAGAAAAACAAAAAAAAAAAACAAAACAAGAACAGCTGTTTGACAAATATGTGGAGTGTGTTTTTGGTTGAATACTTCCTAAAAGTACTAACAAAGACTTGTCGGGAATCCTCGCGCTTCCCCCAGCTGCCTGACCAAACACTTCCTCCTCAAGTAACTCCACCTTTGAACCCTAACCTTCATTATTTCTTTGTTGGACTATCTGTTATGTCCATGAACGCCCAAACCTTGCCCTGCCATCGTCATCACCACGTCATCACCACCCTCTGGTCTCTAGCCAGCCTACCTCACCTCTAAACCCCGCTCCCTGCCATAGACCAGCTTAAACAGTGTTCTCTGCATTTAGGTCCTTCCTCTCCGCACTCTACCCTCACCAAAGACATCTGAGTTCTTAAAAAAATGAAACCACTTTATTTTATTGTTGTTGCATTTTTATTTTGTTTTTTTGCAGGTTTTATTGTGTAAAAATATCCCTCACAGCTGCATAAACCCTCTGCAACAATATTTTGAGGTAAGTCCATTATTTATTATAAAAACTGATGATCATGTTATTATTTACATTTTATTGGCATTCAATTGCATCATTCCACATCCAGGGGGGCATCCCTCCATCATGTGGATCCCCATGAGGTTTCTTCTTTTTGTGTATATTTACACAGTCTCAATTTTGCACAGAAAAACATAGTTTCGATGAGTGCGTCGCAGCTGCAGATGGATGCAGCTCCAAATGAGTGCGTCCTTTTGGTTGTTCACAACTTACACACAAATTAGACTGTATGCGACTTTTATTAACGAGGTCCAATGTGCATGAATCCATATGCAGCTAATTTAGACCAAAAAAAAAAATCCAAACTCATCATCAAATGCTTCGGTTAGATATGGTTTTAATAAAGTGTAACATCGATATTTGATCATTTCGACTCGGCGATGAAAGGTGGTTGGACATCAACACTCAGGTTACCAGTTGGTCAGCCTGTGCGTGAATAATCAGCTCTGCAGGAACATCTGGATGTTTGCATGGAGCAGGCTTCATTATCCAGGTCATTTCAGTGAACCAGACCAGTTCAAGGTTGTTTTATTTCTGTACCCACTCTGAAAATGTTCAGACCTTAACTGGGTTTCACCTCCTGGATGAAGAAGTTTTAAATTGGTTTTTGTAGATAAATGAAAATAATATTCAGCAACCCTGAATGTAATCAGTAAAAAAAATACTAGAAAATCAGCCAAAGTAGTTGATTCATCTTCTTAAAACGTCTCGTGTTTTTATTAGCGATGTCAGTCGATTAAAAAAATTAATCGAATTAATCGCATTTTAACGACATTTCTTCTAAAGGTCTCCTATAAAGAATTTGAATTCTAGGATATTAAAAAATTGTATTGTATGATTAATCAATTGAATACAGTAAGAAGAGAAGATTTTAAATCCAATTTGTTATTGGTGAACTGTGCCTCATGAGGCCAGGTACATCATTAAAAAAAGTAAAACAAGGGTTACGGTTCGTTAGGGTTCGTTCTTATCTTCAACGATAGAAATTGCCTGCAATCAGCAGCAACACACTTTGCGATTGTATTTGTTAATTTCTCTGTCGTGGACTTGCCAAATTCAGCTAGCTTGGTTTGGCGGAGCGAGTTCCCGGTAGCCACACTCGCAGCAGACGAACTTGCCTGAACATGTTTTATGTTTAGATGGTATGTCAGGCTGGAGTTGCTCCGGTGGTGGGAGAACTCCTTTTTGAAAAAACTACAAATTACTACGTTTTTATTTATTGTCCCGTCTTTATTATTTTTGTATAAAAACTTGTCGTTCAGTGGCACCACTCAGGGGCGAATCTAGGATTTTCTAAAGGGGTGGGTGGGGGAGGGCGTGACTAGGCATCCTCCCGCCCCAGAACATTTTGAAAAATAAGTAATTTTTCTGCAATCTGGTGCATATTTTGCCCAAAGTTTATAATAATTATAGTAGTACGAACACTTTTTTTTTTGTGGACCAAAAGGGGCGGTGGTTGTGTGCCCCCCTGGATCCGCCCCTGCGACTGTGTCCTCCTCATGAGTCTTGTCCATGTCTGTTGTGTTGGACAGCTGCTGCCTTGTTAATTTGCCAGCGCGGGCGATGTAGGAGGGCCGAGAAGACTACGGGTCCTTCAATGAACCAAAATTCAAATGCGCATGCATTGGCTCGCCATCGTTATGACATCATGATTAATTGTGTTGAATTTTGTAACTCGTTTTGTAACGTAATTAATTAATCGAATTAACGCGTTAAAATGACGGCACAAGTTTTTATCTAACGTCTTGTATTCTAACTTTTTTTCTCAAGTAAATTAGATCTAGTGAGCTTAAGCTTGGGTGGAGACGGTGGCCGCGTGGTTAGCGCGTTCGCCCGCGGACCGGAAGGTCGCGAGTTCGCGTCCCACGGAGAGCACGTCTAGGGTCCTTGGAGAAGACACCTAACCCCCACCATTGCCGCCGTTGAAGGGCAGCCTGCTGCGGTGTAAGTAGTGCAGCAAACAAATTTCCCCGGTGAGGGATGAATAGAGTAATTCAAAAAAATAATTTTTATTCAGTTTTCAAAGCTAAATTTCCACAACTTTAAAGCAAACCAAATGCACATTTTGCATGCATAGACATTAAAAACAATCCCAATGATAAAATTCACATGCATAGAATAAATGCAAAGAGTAGGGAATGATTAAATTGGAAACGTTATATGATGTGGAATAAATTTCGTGTAGTTTCGTGTAATCTCTGCTGTAAAATGACCCTGTACTGTAAGTCAAGGCAGAACACTCTGGAGTCTTTATGGCAGCCAGGTATGAACGTACTTCATAGTGATATTCCATTATCTGACTTTATTCTTTCTACTGTCTCCATCTGGTAGAAACATGTGTAATATTAGCATGAAAAAATTATATGAGTTAGAAACCTCACTGATTTCTGAACTTAAATAATGTACTTAAATAATGAATTTTTCATTCTATTCTTTGCTATTTATTCTTCAGCTTCTTTTCTCCAGTTTTTCATATATCTACTTTTTCCACTGAGCAGGACGAGTTTGCATTTTCAGCTGCAAAACATCTTCACAAGAAGAGGTTTTTTTTTTTTTTTTTTTTTAAAAATCCTGTAGATTTACAGCATTTTTAAATTTTATTATAACTTGTGATTGAGTTCTCTGAAGTGATGACAAAAAGATGCTGAGGATCTCTCTGGTGGTGACCAAGATGGACAGGATCAGAGGAACAGCACATGTTAGAGGTTTTAAAGTCAGAGACCAGACTGAGATGGTTTGGACATGTGCAGAGTAGAGAGAGAGAATGGAAAAGAATGGAATGGAAAAGTGAGGTTACAGGGAGAAGAGATAAAAAAGGTGGAAGATTTTAAGTACTGAGGATCAACAGTCTGGAGCACAATGGAGAGTGTGGAAAAGAGGTGAAGAAGCGTGTGCAGGCAGGCTGGAACAGGTGGAGAAAAGTATCAGGTGTGATGTGTGATAGAAGAGTTTCAGCTAAAATGAAAGGAAAAGTGTACAAAACCGTGGTGAGAGCAGCCATGCTGATTGGTCCAGAGACAGTGGCACTGAGGAAAAGACAGGAAACAGAGATGGAGGTAGCAGAGATGAAGATGCTGAGGATCTCTCTGGGAGTGACCAGGATGGACAGGATCAGAGGAACAGCACATGTTAGAGGTTTTAAAGTCAGAGAGGTCAGACTGAGATGGTTTGGACATGTACAGAGAAGAGAGACCGAGTACATCTGCAGAAGGATGCTGGATTTGGAACCACCAGGAAAGAGGACTAGAGGAAGACCAAAGAGGAGGTTCATGGATACAGTGAAGGAAGACATGAAGATAGTTGGTGTGACCGAAGAGGATGCAGCAGATAGGGTTAGATGGAAGAAACTGACTTGCTGTGACGACCCCTGAAGGGAAATGCCGAAAGGAGAAAAAGGAGAAGGATCAACAGTTCAGAGCAATGGAGAGTGTGGAAAAGAGGTGAAGAAGCGTGTGCAGGCAGGCTGGAACAGGTGGAGAAAAGTATCAGGTGTGATGTGTGACAGAAGAGTTTCAGATAAAATGAAAGAGAAAGTGTACAAAACCGTGGTGAGAGCGGCCATGCTGATTGGTCTAGAGACAGTGTCACTGAGGAAAAGACAGGAAACAGAGATGTTTGTAGCAGAGATGAAGATGCTGAGGATCTCTCTGGGAGAGACCGGGATGGACAGGATCAGAGGAACAGCACATGTTAGAGGTTTTAAAGTCCGAGAGGCCAGGCTGAGATGGTTTGGACATGTGCAGAGGAGAGAGAGAGAGTACATCAGAAGAAGGAAGCTGGATTTGGAACCACCAGGAAAGAGGACTAGAGGAAGAACAAAGAGGAGGTTCATGGATACAGTGAAGGAAGACATGAAGATAGTTGGTGTGACTGAAGAGGATGCAGGAGATAGGGTTAGATGGAAGAAACTGACTTGCTGTGGCGACCCCTGGAGGGGGCATTTTAATGTCAATATTTTTAGGATGATTTTTTTTCTGTTTTTGTCAATTTTTCAAGTTGCCAAACCTCCCTAAAAAATGAGTGGATTGAACTATGTCGATGAAGGACAGTTTTTTCTGTGTGTCTGTTTTTGTTGCATAAATACCAAAGATCGATCGTTTCAAGTTAACACAATATGGCTGCCTGCAGAAAAGACTTCTGGGAGGATTGTCCTCGCAGACATTTTAACCAAGATGGCGTTATTATGTCTGAAATTTATCCTCTCATCTTTCAAACCAGCTCTGAATAGTGAGCAGTAGCCTAACACCAGGTTATGGAGCTCTAACGTGGTGCATCAGAACACACATCTTCACAAACAGCATCTAAACTCTCCATTGGCGTCCTTGTAAACACAAACAGCGTGTTCTCCTCGCTGTGCACGATGTGCTGTGTTAAACTTCCAAGGACACGAGCTGAGATGCAGCCTTCAAACTTCACCCAGAAAATTTCAAGTCGAGTTAAAATAAACATTTTGTGTCCCGGAAAGAAACATGCGTCATAGTTACAGAGATTTTATTCTCGTCATAACTTCACCCGCAGTGCAGAAAACACGAGGCAAAAACTTGAATCTTAAGCATATAAAAATCAATTGTGCTTAAAAAAAAATTCAATTCAACACGTTTTTGTCTGGATTGATGCATAAATAGTTCAGTCGGTCTATGGAGGGCGGGTACTTTCTTTCCGTTCCGTTCCGTCATTTTCCGCTTGTTCCGGGGTCGGGTTGCGAGGGCAACAGACTCATACGGGCAGCCCAGGCCTCTCTCACCCCGGCTGCATCCTCCAGCTCACCCTGAAGGATCCCAAGTTGTTCCCAAGTCTCTTGGTCTCCTCTCGGTGGGACGTGCCCAAAACCCATCGCTCGCAAGGCGCTCAGGGGGCATCGTGACCAGATGCCCGAACCACCCCATCTGGCTCCTCTCGACCTGGAGGTGGAGCGGCTCGACACCAAGCACCTTCCAGATGGCAGAGCTCCTCATCCGATCTCTGAGTGAGAGCCCAGCCACCCTGCGGAGGAAGCTCATTTCGGCCGCTTGTACTCGCAATCTCAATCTTTTGGTCACCACCCACAGCTGGTGATCATAGGTCAGGGTTGGAACGTAGATTGACTTGTAAATCGAGACCTTTGCTTTTCGGCTCAGCTCTCTCTTAACCACGACGGACTGATGCAGCGTCATAGTTATTGCTGACGCCGCACCGATCCGTCTGTCGATCTCCCGCTCCATTTTTCCCCCACTCGTGAACAAGACCCCAAGATACTTAATTACTTTCTTGATTTCACCAATTGTTTCTTTGCAGTTGGGACCAGACGAGACATATCGAACGCACCTGAACAGTCCATGTAAAGTCTGAAAAACATAGCGTAAAAACTTTTCCAACCACATCTGTGGCCTGAATGAACATTCTAAACACTGTCTTTAAATTCTCAATTTTGGGACTCACTGCCGACACGAACAGTATGGCTCCTTTATTCAGCTACAGAACTAAAAACACATGTCGGACAGACGCTTGTGGTCAAGTCATGGCAGTATCTTTCTTTGCTGATCGGACGGACGTTTTCAATCCCTGCAATTGTAAGCTAATCCCTGCAGTCCCTGACCTAATTGCTGAATAAAATGAAATGGAGTTGAGACGCCAGGTGGCGTCAGCCTGGCTACTTCAGCACAGAAAGAGCAAAAAGGAATAAAAAAAAAAATCTTTTTATGACCAAAAACACAATGAATAGTTGCATTTAAAAGACTTGCGTTAAAAAAAGAGTGTTTTGTTACGATCTAAAAACAGATCTCTCAAAGACCTCGTTCAAAATCCTGTAGCTTATTTGCTTTTAGCAGCAGGGTGTTCCCCAGGGCTGTGTCCTTAGCCCCCTCTTGCACTCTCTGCATACCCATGACTGTGTGACCACAAAGGGATCCGACACCCTCAAATTTGCTGATGACACAACCGTTGTTGGACTTTTCAGTAATGAGGATGAAACTCATTACATCACAGCATTTCATTACATGAAACTCATCCAAACACTCACGGCCTGGTGCAATGACTCAACATCAGGAAAACAAAGAAGATTCAATATTCAAGATCCTTTACTGCATAGTGAAATTTTGACATACTTTATGTCAGGAAAGTAGTCTGTTTTTTGTGTGTACTGTTTTCCCTCTCCCTCTTGTCCCTGTTTGTCTGTGAGTGTGAGTGTGTAGATGGGTGGAGCCCTCCGGGAGCTGCAACAAGTCACACCTGAAACTCATCTACTCATCGCTGCAGCATAAATGGATCAGTTTTTCACTCACTCTTTGCCAAATCGTTTGTTTACCATGCTTGACCTGCTATCCAGTTTTTGTCTCCAGGTCCTACTCCAAAACCAGCCTCATAAATCTGTTTTTGTTTTCTTCATCTGAACCTGTCATCATTCTAATAAATCTGTTTTGTTTTTTTCATCTGAGCTTGTCTGTTGTGTCAAAGGTATATTTTTTACCTCAGCTCTACACCATGACAGGTCTTAAGTATACAAATGACACAAAGGGGAAGTTAAAATAAGTGTTAGAAAGTAACAGCATAACGAGACACTTTAACAACAACATGAGGCCATTTTTTACTTCAGGACAATAGTGACCACACACTCAGGTCTGAGTGTCAATGGTAAAAAAGTGGAGTGGGTTGAGAACTTTTAAATTTCTGGGCCTCTGCATCTCAGAGGACCTCAGCTGGACTGTTAACGTCAGCTACATGGTTAGGAAGGTTCAGCAGCGTCAATACTTCATGAGAATGTTGAAACACAGCTGGGTAAATACAGTATATTCTACCCCTGCGCGATAGAGAGTGTTCTGACTTACGGACGCACAGTGTGGTATGCCAGCTGCACTGTGCGTAAGAAGAAACAATTGCAACAAGTCATCAAGACTTCCCAGTAGATCTCAGGCTCCCTATCCTCCACCCTTCCATCTGGTAGACTCAGAGTTCTGAGAGGCCAGACCAACCTGATGAGGAACAACTTCTTCACCCTGAGTGTAAAAAGGCTGTTCCACATTTCAAACACCAGTCCAGTACTCATCGCATATCCACTTATACAAGCACTCACAAACACACACGTACATGACATACATTTCTAATACCATAATTTCACGGCTATAAGGCACATATAAACGTCTTAGATTTTCTTCAAAATGAGCGGTGCGCCCTTTTGTGCGGTGCGCCTTGTGTGTGAGAAAAGGCGGACCTAAAGGAAAATGCGGTGCCCGTGAGGCGAGGCGGACCTGAAAGAAAAGGCATGAGAACGTTAAAGAGTGAAGTGTGGGCGTGGATTGTGTATAAAAAAGGTATGTGCTGTATGAACAACATTGCTGTTTTAACCCTGAAAATGACAAAGAGACATGCTTATGACGCTCAGTTTAAGCTGAAGGCAATCAGCTACGCGGAGGAACATGGGAATCGAGCCGCTGCGAGAAATTTCAGCATCAACGAGTCGATGGTTTGTAAGTGGAGTACAGACAGTGACTTTGACAGCGAGGAGCGAAGTGGACCTGCTCTGTTAGATTTTGCGCAGCTGTTCGATTCCAAAACAGAGGATGAGGACTTTGACGGATTTGAATAAAGACTATTACTGGTAATGTGCAGTTTAAATAAAATAAATAAAGTACAACCAAACTCAGTTTTGCTCCTGATCTATTTTTTAATACGCACATTTGCATGCTTGCGTGTGTGTTGTTGTAAGGCGGTGTGTGACTGAGACTGTGCTTTTTCGTACGGTGCGCCTTATGTGTGTGTTAAATACAGCAATGGCGCACATAACTGAGACTGCACCTTTTCGTACGGTGCGTCTAATGGTCGTGAAATTTCGGTACATATATCATTTAGAAGCCAATAAACCAAATATGATTGTTTCTTAAATCAAATGACAGTAATGGTGCTTGAATCCGGAATCTACATCTTAACACATTTTCCTATACATACAGATAGACTCACAGTGAGATAAGTCACACATGCTGAATGCCCTGGTCTGAGCCCGATTCACTCATTCTGTCAATTAGCCTGACGGTGAAGGGCTTTGGAGTTAAGCTCTTGAGTCAGACACGGTTTCATCTGCATGCATCTGACAGGACACGTAGAATTAGGGGTTTGAGGGAATAAAATAAGCTTGTCATAATACCATGCATGCATTTACATTTTCTGCAGTGATAGAGTATCATCATCCTCTCAGAGTGGGCTTTATTGGTGGGCTGCTGCTCTGAGCTCCAACAAAGCTTTAAAATATTCCTTCATGATTGAACATAATGGAAATATTTCCAGCTTAACCACCGAGTTCTGCTCAGAAATGAGCGCTGTATAACAGAGGTGACGTCTTGATTGTGTCTCCGGTTGCCAGTAAAGCCACTCTAATTCAACCCGGTAGCAGGTGCATCGATGCTTTCTCTTTTTTTTTTCTAGTTTATTTTTCCTGCGCAGCTGCATGGAAAAAAACAATGTTTTTCTTTTTATTGAGGGAAACATTTAGCCTTTCGCTTTCGGATGCTGGAAATAAGATCCAGGCCTGTCGTCTCCTCCTGAGTCAATATTTGCCACAATTACACAAAAGTAGGAAAAGATGACAAACTGGAGAGCACTGGAGGGTCTAATGATTCAATATAATACTCATCTAGCAATCAAAAAACAAAGAAACGGCCCTCGTTATGATTTAAATAGAACACGTCTTTTCATAGCCACACAAAAACAAACAGGTTCTATTTTTAAAGCAAAAGGGCAATGAGGTCCAAGTGCCACAGCGCTAACGGGCATCGTCTATACCTCCTACCTGCTCGCAGTGACGCTCCCCAGGCTCCTGCTGCCAAAGTGTGTTTGGGTCAGTTGGCCCTGACACGGTGTCTGTCTGTTAGACTGACCGGCTGATTGAAGAGAGTCCAACTGCCTGGCACTACCTTTAACTGCCCTCCGAGCCATATGCCACCATCCTTTTCCACCTGCAGTGCATAAAGTCAAACCTTTTTGACTCAATCCTCTTGAATTCCTGATTATTTGTAGATAAAATCCTTCCCACTTCGTCCTCACAAACGCTCAAACTTCAGCCTGTTGTCAATGTTACACAGAAGTGAACAGGTGTCCCGTGTCACCTGAGTTTCTTTCCTTTGTTCAACTTTTCTTAAAAAAAACGGATTGAAAGTATATTTTACCACAAAATCTGTCTCTTCTCCTCTTTTAATTCACATGGGTTGATAAAATACTTTTGCTCCAGATGACCAGCGAACAAATTCTGTTGATGTTGGTCCTAATTGACAGAGATAATTAATAAGGGTCTTAAATTATATAAAAAAAAAATAGCAGTAGAAATTATGAAATTGCCAAATAGTGGTGGAAAACTATTAATTTCTCTTTTTCTCAGAGGGAATTCAGGGGTTTCCTCATCTGCCTGATTTTACACACCTGAAGATCTTTGTGCAGCTGCCTTTAAATAGGCAGCCTGTCTTCCATTCAGGTGTTGGGTCATACCATCCCTTCCACCCAGGTCTCCCGATCATGAACGGACCCAGAGGACAAAAGTCTTAGCTGCAAAAGCCCCTGCCCAGGCTGCGCAGCGAGTCAAGCTACGTCAAGCCATATGCTGAGTTAAGCCACGCCACATCAAGCTACATTTCACCCCGCTAGATAATCCTTGACCACCTGGAGGTGGTCATTGAGAAGGAGGTACTGTTATGGTTCCCTCGCCCACCACCAAAAGGAACCTTGGGCTTTCCATTATCTGCCTGATTTTACACACCTGAAGATCTTTGTGCAGCTGCCTTTAAATAGGCACCCTGTGTTCCCTTCAGGTGTCGGGTCATACCTTCCCTTCCAGCCAGGTCTCCCTGGTTGCCGGACCGTGGAATACATTTAGAACAATAACCACATGCCATGCCCCTAAACCTTGTGTTTTCTTTCACAGCATTACTGGAATGCCATACTCAAATAAACCATATGTTTTGTCCCGCTATTGGGTCCTCCTCCTTCCACTTGCACAACCGCTTCATGACAGAATAACCCGATCGTGAATGAACCCAGCAGGCAGAAGTCTTAGGCCTGCCAAAATCACTGCAAAAGCCCCTGCGCAGGCCGAATGCAGAGTCAAGCAACGTCAAGCTGCGCGCCGAGTCAAGCCACGCCACATAATCCCTGACCACCTGGAGGTGGTCATTGAGGGGAAGGTACTGTCATGGTTCCCTCGTCCACCACCAGAGGGAACCCTGGTCCTTCCGTCATTTGCCCGATTTTACACACCTGAAGATCTTTGTGCAGCTGCCTGTAAATAGGTAGCCTGTCTTCCCTTCAGGTGTCCGGTCATACCATCCCTTCCAGCCAGGTCTCACTGGTTGCCGGACCGTGAAATACATTTAGAACAATAACCACATGTCTGCACCCCGCTTCATGACAGTTAGGGATGGACGGCTCACTAAATGAACCAAATCTCCATCTGGTTTACACATAGTTATCATACCATCACACACACTTTAAGTATAAAACACAAAAATATCTCTAACTGGAAGTGATTTTAACCAATGACTTGAAGGTCCCTTGTAAATAGAACAAAAAGGAGATTGAGAACCCCTTGGTGTGATTCACTGGTCTCTGAATGGACGAGGAAACACTTTAGGCAAAGCACTGTAGTTAATGCAGTAAAAATGAAAAATAAAAGTAAAATTCTTTCCACATCTTGGTGAAATGACCAGAATCCAAACGACCACATTAAAGCTAATTGAGCCACTTAGCTCTCACCTTTAAATCATTTATTATTATTTTTATTTATTTTATTTTTATTATTTTTATTTTATATGTTTGCACACCAGTACCAGAACAAGTTCCTAGTCTCTAATGTTTTTCACTGACATGGCAATAAAAGCATTCTGATTCTGATTCTGATTTAAGCATAAAATCCTTCAAACTGAGATGAACCAGTGTTTTATCGACACATAACAGCCTCACGCAGCATGGAATCAATTTCATACTGAAAGATTGATTCTTTGTTACTATCAGCGTGGCACAAAGACACATAGTTTGTTCCAAGTTCTTCAGTTTAATCAATAAGAAGCAAAAAACAGCAGCACGATGACAGAAAAATGTCTCTGTAGCAACAAAAGAAATACCATCATAGCAGAACATTTTGGTACGACCAAAACAGGAAGTGTCTCCCATGGTACAAACAGCTGATATTAATGCCTTTTGATTCACTTAAAAACAAAATAAAACATGTTCTGATTAAAATACAGAAGCTGTCTCTAAGCAGCCAAGGCCGAGTTGAGTTTCTTCATTTCTGTGTCCTTGCAAATGTTTTAACACTGCTGATGAAACTTTCATCCAAATCTAGAAATTCAAGTTAAAAAAAATATTCTGTTTGTTTTTCTGACTCATTGATTAATTTCATCAAGTAAAATATTAAATCAACACTAACAGAAGCAGCAACGCGTCACGTGTCTTTACACGAGCAAAATCCATCGTGAGTGAATACGATCCCTGCCAACTGTTGTGTTCTTATCTTGTGATTTTATTTGTTCATACTTCTTCTTCTTCTTTCGGCATTTCCCTTCAGGTGTCGCCACAGCAAGTCAGTTTGTTCCATCTAACCCTATCTGCTGCATCTTCTTTGGTCACACCAACTATCTTCATGTCTTCCTTCACTGTATCCATGAACCTCCTCTTTGGTCTTCCTCTAGTCCTCTTTCCTGGTGGTTCCAAACCCAGCGTCCTTCTTCCGATGTACTCTCTCTCTTCTCTGTACATGTCCAAACCATCTCAGTCTTGCCTCTCTAACTTTATCCCCAAAACCTCTAACATGTGCTGTTCCTCTGATCCTGTCCATCCTGGTCACTCCCAGAGAGATCCTCAGCATCTTCATCTCTACTACCTACGTCTCTGCTTCCTGTCTTTTCTTCAGTGCTACTGTTTCTAGAGCAATCAGCATGGCCGCTCTCACCACGGTTTTCTACACTTTTCCTTTCATTTTAGCTGAAACTCTTCTATCACACATCACACCTGATACTTTCCTCCACCCGTTCCAGCCTGCCTGCACACGCTTCTTCACCTCTTTTCCACACTCTCCATTGCCTTGGACTGTTGATCCTAGATACCTAAAATCTTCCACCTTCTTTCTCTCTTCTCCCAGTAACCTCACTTTTCCATTTGGATCCCTCTAATTCACACACATGTACTCTGTCTTACTCTGACTAATCTTCATTCCTCTTCTTTCTAGTGCAAACCTCCACCTCTCCAGGTTTTCCTCCACCTCTTCCCTCCTCTCACTACAGATCACAATGTCATCTGCAAACATCATTGTCCATGGGGATTCCTGTCTGACCTCGTCTTTATTTGTTAATACGTTTCTAACAAAAAATGCAAGTGGATAAAACTTGGCAATGCGCTTCATGTCTACTATAAAAATTGGTAGCCAAATTTTTCTTGTGACTGAGCGTCCTTTATTTGTCTTTATTTATGCACATTTTTGAGTGCAAATGGGTTTTCTGGGTAAATCTTTGATAATACGGTACATCCTCAATTTTAACTTTTGAACGACAGATTGTCCTTGAAAGAGACAAGCTCCATCTGGTGACTTGTGCAGCCCACGATGTCCCACTTTTACACAGCATGTTGGGATTCCTGCTGTAACTCCTAACAGAGTTTGTCTATTTAAAATAAAGAATTATAATATTCAATTATATTTGTAAAGCCAAATATCACAAGAAAATGGTCTCAACGGGCTTCACATTGCAGATTGAAAAAAAAAGGTAGAAAATCAAAGAACATAAAAATATTTAGACAAATGCAAACAAAAGCTAGCTAAATAATTACCAGCACATTCCTACCATTTAGACCCTCTATCACGGTGAGGAAAAACTCCCAAAACCAGTGGGGGAAAAAAAGAAACCTTATGGGGATCCAAATGAAAGACAGACTGTTGTGTCTCTGAAGAAATCAGTAGATGGGCTTCATCCTGATGGAAATGGGATGTTAGATCAAGCACATAGGCCTTCTCGATCCGGCAACGCCCAGGACAGGAACACAGAGGGTCATATTGTTTTTGGTCTGACCCTGGACCCGCTGGAGAGACTATGTCTCACAGCTGGCTGGGGAAAGACTTGGGATCCTTCCGGGTGAGCTGGAGGATGCAGTCGGGGTGAGAGAAGCCTGGGCTGCCCGTTTGAGGCTGTTGCCCCCGCGACCCGACCCCGGAACAAGGGGAAGATGACGGAACGGAACATTGTTTTATGTCCTCTGGACTTGGTCATGTTCTTACAGCAGGCTTCGACCTACCCAGGTAGGTGGCATAGTGACTAAAATGGGAAACAGTGTTCTGCATTGAGAACAAAGCAGGGAATAAATTGTGTTTCTAGTTGTTCATCAGAGTATGATCACAATATTTAAGACTGATGAAACTCAGACAGCTTACTTTGTAGGTAAAAAATCAGTCGTATGTTTCTGAGACTATCATGATTGCTGGTGAAGTTTTTTTTGCCTCCGCTTTTTTGTGCAATCAGTGAGGAAAACTTGCTTTATAGATTTATTCCCTCTAACTCTCATCAGGTTCACAAAGTCCCTGTGGTGACCAGACACGAGTCTAAAAATAAACCCCTCACACATTTTTTTCAGACAAATTTGAATTTTATTTTTATGTTATTGTTTATTCCAGCAGATTTTTTGCTGTTAAATGTGGGTAAATTTGTTGAAAATAACATTTTAACACGGCTTCTACTTTGATTGTCTTTTAGGAGTGATGATTATCTGCTCATCATCAGTGTCTGATGGTGGAATAAATAAATCTATACTTAAATACTGAGATTTATGCTTTCTTACATGTTAAAGTGCAAAATCATATCAATAAATAATCCATTTTATTAGAATAATAAAAGACTCATATTCAGCTGAACAGAACTTCTAAACCACCATTCTGCTGTCATGATGCTGAATAGGGCAGTAAATCCATAGTAAACCGTACAGTCTACTTCCCAGCCTAGTAAAGCCTGGTAAGCTTTAAGCACGGTGGTGGAGGTATGATGATGCGCAATTGTTTTCTATCCACAACACCTGGACACTGTTGTTTTTTTGAGTAATTTTTTTCCAACCTTTTACTTGAAAAAATGTGTTTTAACACAGGTTGTGAACTTTTAATTGCTTTGCCATGTGTGTTTGGATTGTTGTTTATACGTCTTATCTAGACGCCCCTGTGCAAAAAACTTTACCAAACGGTACAAAGAAACATTGAAGATTGAACTTTTAACTTTCTCCATGACTCAAAAGTCATAAGGAACATTCTTACCAAAGTCTAAGATGATTATTTTATTTATTTATTTATTTTTACGTACCCTACTGATCCATCACCTGGGAAATTTGTGTGATGCATTACACCGCAGCAGGCTGCCAGCTATGACAGCGCCAATGGAAGGAGAAACAGGGGAGTAGGTGTCTTCTTCATGACAAAACCTCAGTAAGAATCAAACCCGCAAACTTCCAGTTAACTTCCGGTCTGCGAGCAAACGCTCTACCACTTAGTCACAGTCTTCCCCCTAAAGATTAAAGGTAGGCAAAAAGTGCCACGTTACTTTCTACTGGTTTCTGAAAAACTTTGCGACCATTTAAAGACTTCCTAAACAAAACAAACTCCACAGGTGAGTTCAACTTGTGAATCAATTAGTTCATCTAAATCAGGAATGTCCAAACTTTTTTGTCCCAAGATCTACATTTCAGATATCAAACCTCCTGAGAACTACAAGTCCGGCGTTACGATTGCAAACCCCTGGAGATTGCTTCCAGCCTGCAGTAAAACTACCATCATGATACGTTTTGTTGTTACACAACTATTAGACATCACAAAGACACCCTCTCTCAAACACACACAAATTTGTCTTTCTCAAACACACACACAGATGAACAAATTCCTCTCCCTCAAACACACACACTCACAGACAAGTTAATCTCTCAAACACACACAGATGGAATCCTCTCTCCCTCTCAAACACACACAGACATATTCCTCTCTCTCTCAAACACACACAGACATATTCCTCTCTCTCTCAAACACACACAGACATATTCCTCTCTCTCTCAAACACACACACGGACAGACAAATTCCTCTCTCAGTCCTCCGCCTCAAAGACACACATGGACTGACAAATTCCTCTCCCTCAAACACACACAGACAAGTTCCTCTCTCTCTCAAACACACACACACCGACAAATGCTCACTGTTTTCTATATCTAACACACATGCAGACTTTTTCCGCATGCACGCAGTGCTTTGAGAGGTGGAGGGGCCACAAGAGCAACAGGCGCTGGTTATTGGTTTCAGGTTTACAAAAGTTTTTTCACGTCACAGACTCCAAAAATCTTCAATAACACTAGAAAAAGGTTCCAGATTGATGCTTTTTTTGGGGGGAAAAAAGAAAGTCACCAAAATTTTGGCAACTCTAGTGGCGAGAGGGTCTGAATACTCAGTAATTAAGTCGTCAAAGTTGGTAAGTTGATATTAGTGATTTCATTTATTTTTTTTTCTCCAACAAACAAGAAGAAGAAGAAACCTGGCGGTTGCTTTTGAATCAGTTCCGATCGACTAGTTGGGCATTTTTTACGTCAAAAGAACATGATGTTCTAAATGATCAAACTTAACAGAAAAAAAATCCATTCCTTTTTCAACACAATTATAAAACCTGCTCGGTTAAACCGTTCCTTCATCCAGATGTGACTAAGGTCTTTTCGTGAGCTTAACTTGAGTAAATCTTTGGTTGAATAAGGCCGTTAGAAGCAGACCATTTGAGCAAGGCGGTTTAGGGCCTCTAATAGCTTCTCTAACTGGCCTTTCTCCGTACGTCTAATAAAGCTGCAGCTCGCATTCAGCTGCTTCTTATTTGGACGTTTTACTTCAGAGCAGTCAAATCCGCCCCTTGTCTCTTCCGTTTCATCACTTTCATTTACTTTCATTACACCTCAGTCCTCTTTCTGCGTGTGTGTGGCTTTGTCACACACATGGTGGAAGGTTGCGTGTTGTACGACCACCTGGTCAGGTGACTATTTCTAGCTCCGTCTTTTCTTTCCACCAGTTTCCTCTTTGTTTCCTGCTCTTGTGATGTTGCGCCTTCAACAAGCCAAAGTGAAAAGGACAAAAAAAGTTCCGCCTCATGAAAAGCAACGCAGCACAAAATTGAATGAGTCAGTGTTGAAGACATGACGAGATGGAACTTGACGTTTTGACATGTTTCCGCTGCCTCGTTTCTAAAATGCCTTCAGCCTGGACTGGATACTTAGTCGCACTGTTAAAGGACTTTTCTAGCAGCGGAAGTTTATGGGTGCCGTCTCTTTTGAAGTTTCTGTCAAATCAACATGGAAATGCAGTCAAGAGGAAACATTTCAGAGATGAAGATCAGCTACATTAAAAATCTCAAGTTTTTACTGGTTGGGCTTAACTTAAGTGGCTGGGCTCTCATTAAGAGATCGGGTGCCATCCAGGAGGAGCTCGGTGTCGAGCCGCTCCTCCTCCAGGTCGAGAGGAGGCAGATGGGGTGGTTCGGGCATCTGGTCAAGATGCCCCTCGAGCGCCTCACGGGCGAGGTGTTTCGGCCACGTCACACCGGGAGGAGACCAAGGGGCAGACCCAGGACCCGCTGGAGAGACTATGTCTCACAGCTGGCCGGGGAACGACTTGGGATCCTACCGAATGAGCTGGAGGATGCAGCCGGGGTGAGAGAAGCCTGAGAAAACCATTTTTTCCTGATGTTAGAATGAGTCCAACACCTAAAAAATTCCAAAATGAACCAGTGTTTTTAACAGTTATTATAAGAATGATGGGATGTCTGTACATAGCAAGATGTTTATCCCAGATTAGACGATAAGCTCCACATTTGTCTCATTTACTTCCACAGTTGTGTGGGAGTACTTTGAACAGGTTCACCAAGAGTTTGGCTCAGCGTGTCTAGCAGGTTGCTGTAACTACACATATTGATCTTTTTTAAAACAGACTCCATTGTGTAAATAATTTATGACTGTTTGGGTGGTTATTGACAGCAGCTCAAGCGCTGGCTGCCAGAAATGCAGCCAGACAAATCGCTTAGAGAGCTGACACAGATGTCTCCAAGGAACAACAAAAAAAACAGCTCCCTGATTCTGGCGTCAAACCGCAAAGTGTCTGAACTGCTAAAAGTTACCCATCTGGTAAAAGACATCATTTAGAGAGTTCCACTTCATTTATTATCAGCAAGCTATTTAAGGCTATTTAATTAAGAAATAATAAAATTACACCATCCTCACTTCAGAGCTTCTTGGATTGAAAGTGTAGACAAAAGTCAAACTGCATGTTAATCTTATTAGTTCTTCAAAATCAGTGAGTGTCGTAGAGTTTTCTAAAACACCAGAAGTTGCCAGCATGCTCTCTGATGTCTGAAGTGGAGTTACCAAGAAGGATCATAATCAGAAGGAACCAAAACAGCAAGCTTTTCAACAAATTTTTAAAACCCAGCAGGAAAAAACAGAAGTTTCTCTACAAAGAGATTCTTAAGAAACATTTTTTCTGTATCTTAAAAGCTTCTTCCAACCTCTAGATTTTCAGTTTCCAAGCTAATGCTGCAGGATTTACACCGATGTGTATCATGCACACTGTCCATATCAAAAATAAACTCATGCATAATCAATTGTGGAATTGAATAATTGAAAAAAAATGTCAATTATTAAATTAATTACCCTATCAAGGCCCTGTTGTTGGTCTATATTTTTAAGTTAACAAAAAGTGAGGTTACAGGGAGAAGAGATAAAGAAGGTGGAAGATTTTAAGTACTTAGGATCAACAGTCTAGAGCAATGGAGAGTGTGGAAAAGAGGTGAAGAAGTGTGTGCAGGCAGGCTGGAACGGGTGGAGAAAAGTATCAGGTGGAATGTGTGACAGAAGAGTTTCAGATAAAATGAAAAAGAAGTGTACAAAACCGTGGTGAGAGCGGCCATGCTGATTGGTCTAGAGACAGTGGCACTGAGAAAAAGACAGGAAACAGAGATGGAGGTAGCAGAGATGAAGATGCTGAGGATCTCTCTGGGAGTGACCAGGATGGACAGGATAAGAGGAACAGCACATGTTAGAGGTTTTAAAGTCAGAGAGGTCAGACTGAGATGGTTTGGACATGTACAGAGGAGAGAGAGAGAGTACATCGGAAGAAGGATGCTGGGTTTGGATCCACCAGGAAAGAGGACTAGAGGAAGACCAAAGAGGAGGTTCATGGATACAGTGAAGGAAGACATGAAGATAGTTGGTGTGACCAAAGAGGATGCAGCAGATAGGGTTAGATGGAAGAAACTGACTTGCTGTGGCGACCCCTGAAGGGAAATGCCACACGGTTTTGTACATTTTCTCTTTCATTTTATCTGAAACTCTTCTATCACACATCACACCTGATACTTTTCTCCACCCGTTCCAACCTGCCTGCATATGCTTCTTCACCTCTTTTCCACACTCTCCATTGCTCTAAACTGTTGATACTAAGAACTTAAAATCTTTTCTTTTTTTTTCTAATAAATAACAAATATTGAATTGGTTTCGCTCCATCAGACAGAAAAAAATTAGAATATTTTATTCTTTAAAAAGTAACAAAGCAAAGAAAGAAAATGAGATATTTCGCTGATATTCTGCAACGTAAATGCATGCATTCAGTTGTTGTTCGGTTAAATCCAGGTTGTGATGTTTGCAGCGTACAACAGGAATGGTCACCAGTCTGTCTGATTTCTCTCAAGTTTTAATAATTACATGACATTTTATTATAGAAATCCATCAATTGCATCGTTGCAGCTACCTCCGTTCAGAAAGTAGTCATCTTAAATGAGGAGGATTTCTTTTGAAAGACTAAGTTTTATCTTTTAGCTCCATGTTCGTCTCTTTTCAACCGTCTGAATCATTCTGACAAAGTGAACAATTACCAGGATTTGTTGCTGCACTCAGGTTGAAATGTACAGTTCTGCAAACCACAGTGACCCATCAAACAGAGTTCAGACCAGTTCTCTGTGGTGATCTGAGGAAGCACAGTTTTTCATAGGTTATGTAAAACTAAAGATAAAATTACAAATGCAACCAACTGCAACATTTTGTTCATCTTTTATTTTGTCGCACAGAGTTTTTTTATTAGTCGGGGTCTGATTTGATGAAATCTGGCTTTTACATGTGGTGCTAAACTAAATCTAAATCTGTCCTCATTTTAAAGTGACCTCAAATCTGAATCTCAAATTGTGCATTTGGATGGTATGGTTCATTAAGACTGTATGGAAACAATTTTAACTATTTTCAAATCTAGCGGCGCTAGGTTTGAAATCTAAGCACTTGATGTAACATTTTACTTGTTTTAACATCTAACACGCTTGTTTACGTGTGTGTATTGGGCCGGATGGCTTTCTAAAACTGTGCACAGTTTATTTTGACAACATGCACATCACTGAGACACACACATTTGAATGGGAGCAGTGTTGTTGTTTCTTTGGCGCCATCTAGTGAGGAAACATCAGAACTGCAGAAAAAATAACAGTAACAAGGTTTATTTATTTAAATTTTTCTAGTTTGGCGGGCCGAATTAAAACATTTAACGGGCCACATGTGGACCACGTGCCACAGTTTGCCCATGCCTGTTATAGGCTGTTATAGAAAGTAGTTAAAAAAAATTGGTTGGTAATGTGCCTCAAGAATTTTTTTATGAAAAATGTACTTTGGATTTAAAAACATTGAAAAATACTGCTTCCCCCGCCCCCATTTTCATGCTGGAGTCCCATTTGCATTATGATATGAACAACAATGCAAAAATCAAACATAATAAGTCCTAAAATCTGCAGTTTAAATAAAACTCTGGCCTATATTTGATGGTGGATATAGTACGAAAAGGTTGAAAATCTTTTCTTTTTATGGCTCACTATTTATTACCCTGGTATTTAGTTGGCAGAACATCATCAACGGTTTTTTCTGTTTAAACACTGCTATCTTATTAAACCTTCAAAACTAAATACCAAACACATGTTTCAGCTGGATTAAACTTTTTTTTTTAATATAACAGTACAATCCACTGGATTCGGTTAATTGTATCAGTAAAATATGATCATAACTCTGACGTCCCAGAAGACTCCATATCCTGAGACACAAGGCCAGCAAAGCAACCACTCATTACTGTTTTAAGGCTGCTGTTGCATCACGTAACCACGCTGTGAGTCCTCTCTATATTTTCCAAATGAAAACACCAAGAACACATTGAGAGGGTGTATCTCCCATAAACCACCCTGGAAACACCAAGGGATCTCCTGGGTGAGCTTTAAAGATTTTTTTTTTTTTTACAGGGGATTAGTGGACAGTGTTACTGTATCGTTTTAAACCCGATTCACACAATTTGTGTTTACTCAGGGATTCCTCAGAATTTGTAATAATCACTGAGGTCCTTTGTGATTTTATCTTGTGTAAATTTGCCATGTCTGTAAAAAGGTCAGTGAAATCCCTCAGACACAAGCGGGTATATTTGGGATAACACTAGGGTCGTAGATAATTCTGTTGCCATGGTAACCAACACCAACAAATATTCCATCCTTACTTGAACTGATTTAAACAGTCAATAAACTAAAAATGTATTTATAATTGATTTAATATTTTGGATTGATACCGATTGGCTTTCCCTCAAGGGAAAGGTCGAGAAGAAGATACCGATTGGCTGCAGGGGGTCAATTATTTTGTTTTTGGTCAAATACCCGCAGCATTTTATATTGTTGTTCCAGGAAAATGAACCATAAAAAGTTCCCATATGTCCTTCAATAACCCCATCGAATCATAGTTTTTATCAATAAAATCTGGAAGAGAAATCAACAGTAAAGATGGAACCGTGAGGCACAAGTCTGACCCTCATCTTGGAAACGTTGATCGAAGAATTGTGGTCCTGGCTGATTCGAGACGAGGGGACATCCCGAACAGGTCGCCAGTCTGTCGCAGGACCACACACATACAACCATCCAAACACTCATTCCTCGGGCAATCATGTTGTAGCCAATCAACCCATCATGCATGTTTGCAGAGGGTAGGAAGAAACCAGAGTCATCTGTCCTTACGAGGTTGCGGGGGTGCCGGAGCCTATCCCACTGATTCAAAATGAAGGGCAGGGTACACCCCAAACAGGTCGTCAGTCTGACGCAGGACCACACATATACAGCCATCCACAAACACATTTATTTCATAGGGGTAATCATGTAGTGACCAATCAACCTAGCATGCATGTTTTTGGAGAGTGGGAGGAAACCAGAGTAACGGGAGAAAACCCACACAGACATGGGGAGAACATGCAAACTCCACACAGAAAGACCAGTGTTCCATCGTCCCCACCTGAGACTCGAACCCAAGATCCTCTTGCTGTGAGGCCACGGTGCTACCCAGTGCGCCACCGTGCGGCCTGCCAGTATTTTGGTGAGGAACTCTCTGGTTTGGAGGCTTTTTGTAGTCGTGTTGGAACAAAAGTAATCTAGACATCGGAAACAACTTTCGTCGTCTCGAGTACTAAACTGCAGTGTGACAGAATGATTCTTAATCATATTCATTATCTTTTTAAACTCTGTTCTGCCCTTTTTGAGTTATCATTTTTTGTGATCAGGACCATTACCATGAAAAATTGCTAAGATCATTAATAAAAAAAAATAATATTTCCTTGCAAAGGATCAGCAGTCCAACACAATGGAGAATGTGCAAAAGAGGTGAAGAAGCGTGTGCAGGCAGGCTGGAACGGGTAGAGAAAAGTATTAGGTGTGATGTGTGATATAAGAGTTCCAAATCAAATGAAAGGAAAGTGTACAAAACCGGCCATGCTGATTGGTCTAGAGACAGTGGCACTGAGAAAAAGACAGGAAACAGAGATGGAGGTAGCAGAGATGAAGATGCTGAGGATCTCTCTGGGAGTGACCAGGATGGACAGGATCAGAGGAACAGAACATGTTAGAGGTTTTAAAGTCAGAGAGGTCAGACTGAGATGGTTTGGACATGTGCAGAGGAGAGAGAGAGAGTACATCTGAAGAAGGATGCTGGATTTAGAACCACCAGGAAAGAGGACTAGAGGAAGACCAAAGAGGAGGTTCATGGATACAGTGAAGGAAGTCATGAAGATAGTTGGTGTGACCAAAGAGGATGCAGCAGATAGGGTTAGATGGAAGAAACTGACTTGCTGTGGCGACCCCTGAAGGGAAATGTTGAAAGAAGAAGAAGATTTCCTTGCAAATTCAACTTTGATTTAATCCGTTATTCTAAAAGATAAACCAAACCCGAAGAAGCCATACTCAATACAGACTTTCAGTCCCATTTGATCGACCTTGATGCAACGGCTATAAAGTTCTTCTTCTTGAAAGTATTTTCTCCAACCTGCTGGGAGATGATGTGGAAGCAAGCATTTGTTCTCTTTCCGACACGCAGCACAGTGTGAAGTAGAGTTACACTTTCTACAACTTGAAAAGGTGAAAACTGGAAGTTAGCGAAAGCAGGGGTGAGACAAAGTGGTGATCTGGTCCTCTACATGGTGTTTTCCTCCCGTCACACTGAGAGAACATCAGGAAAAACATAAAATCTCTTCTCCTCTAGTTGCTTCTTTTTATTGTCTTGACATGTGATTTTCTAAAGGGGACAGGGGGATAAGGTCATTGACAAAGCCAGAATAGGGGAGGCTGGGGGCATTCCCCCCAGAATGTTTTGAAAAAAAAAGAGTGGAGGAGTTTAAGTATCTGGGGGTCTCGTTCACAAGTTGGGGAAGGATGGAGTGGGGGATCGACTGGCTAATCAGTGCGGCGTCAGCAAGAACTAGGACGGTGCATCAGTCCGTCGTGGTACTTGAAGAGCTGGGTCTAAAAGCAAAGCTCTCGATTTACAAGTCGATCTACGTTCCAATCCTCACCATGCTCACCAGCTGTGGGTGGTGACCAAAAGAATGAGATCGCAGAGACAAGCGGCCGAAATGAGCTTCCTCCGCAGGGTGGCTGGGCTCTCACTCAGGAGCTCTGCCATCCGGGAGGCGCTCGGTGTCGAGCTGCTCCTCCTCCAGGCCAAGAGAAGCCAGATGGGGTGGTTGGGGCATCTGGTCAGGATGCCCCCCGAGGGCCGGCTGGTGAGGTGTTTCAGGCACATCCTACCGGGAGGAGACCAAGAGGCAGACCCCGGACCCGCTGGGGAGACTATGTCTCACAGCTGGCTGGGGAACAACTCGGGATCTTTCCAGGTGAGCTGGAGGATGCAGCTGGGGTGAGAGAAGCCTGGGCTTCCTGTCTTAGGCTGTTGCCCCCGTGACCTGGCCCCAGATAAGCGGAAGATGACGGAACAGAGTCATTTTCCTGCATTTGGTGGCCCATTCGCCAGCCCTGCAAGGGAATAGCTTGACTAGTCCCATTTTCTTTCTTTTTCTTTTTTTTTTTGAGGACCAAAAGGATGGGGCATGTGCCCCCACACCCTCCCCGCTGGATCCGCCCCTGGATTGGCTGTCTACCTGACAACATCCTGCCACGCTATTGGCTAAATATATACTTGCATTAAATAAATGTTGCAGACAAATTTAGTATTAAATGTAACAACAAGCGTTCGCAAATTTAGAAATGCTGTTTAGATGAAGAACAGCTGCTGTTTGCACTAAATAAAGATAATTATTCCATTTTACTCACTCCTAGATGCACCTGTGCTCAGGTTACAGAAAAAATAAACTCTGTATCCTGAGCACACCTGTCTGCAAAACGCTGTACAGCATAATGAGCGTAGCTCACTAATACCACATAACCAGGCCGAGGCTTTACGGGGACGATCATTACATCTGCTGCCGTCTGACAAGGAGCTGTGGGTTGGGGTATGGGTGTTAAGTGCAAAGCATCATGGGAGAAATGCACACCTGAGACACAACAATGCCTCAGCGCTAATCCGTGCTGTCAAACCGGTACAGAGAAGTGGTGACAGTCCTTGTCCCTGCAGCCTTTTACACTCATTTTCTCACTTACACATATGCACGCAGACACACAAGCACCAGATGATGTTAAAAACAAGAGAAAAGAGCGAGGGGAAAGGAGGAAAGCAGAGAGGGATGTCAGAGAATTGGACACTTCTCAGCTGTTAGGAAGCACCGTCTGCGTGACAGGAGAAAATGAGCATTGTGGGAAAAGTGGGCATAGAGGTGAAAGATCTTCACAATTACAAGAGCTCTAAAAATGTCTCCCTCTCTGCTGAGATGTTATTGTTTTGCTCTGAAAATCAACTCAGAGACAGAAGTAGAAGAAAGCGGAACGTGAAAATTACCCAAAAAACAAATTACTCAAAATTAGTTTTTTTTATTAACTTGAAGGATTTGAAATTTTGTACTTTTGAGGGGCAAATATTCTAATATCTTAGTTTGAATTGAATATACTTTATTAATCCCCTAAGCGAAATTTGTGTGCTACAGTGCAAACACCTCGATGTCCACTCGCCCCTGTCCACTGGCGTCCCAGTCCGGTCACCATGTGTCCAACCTGGCAACCCAAAACCTGGAGTTCGGAATGGGTCACAAAGCCAGGTCGCGGTGACGAATATCAACCTGGCCAAACCAATATGAATAATCCTGGCACTTTTTGTAGCTCAGAAATGCAATATAGGCTAAAAAAAAAAAAAAAAAGCATTTACTTTGTTTAACTTCTGTTTTTAACATTGTGAATTGCCCCTTCCTCTCACTCCCCACTTAGTGCCTGTTCTGTGCGTACAAACCAACATAAATCATGTTTGACTTTTCAAATACCCTGTAAAATGCATCAAGTTTGCAAATCAAGCATATATTCTTTCAAAGGAACCAAGATTTAGCAGAGCGTGGGTACTAAAATACTTCCTGTTCATGTTAGGACATGGAGAACAAAATCCATGACCAACAAGTGCTTTGGCAATGCTATTGCTCACATGGGTTAAAAGAAGCCAGACGGTTTGAAATTCAAGCAACTGGTTAGAATGCCATGTCGGTGAGTTGTGCCATGCATGTGTAACCAAGTGGAGACCCAGATGCAGACCCAAGACCTGCTGAAGAGACTGCGCCTCCCAGATGGCATAGTCAGCCCTTTGAGAATTTCCCATACGAGCTAGAGGATGTGGCTAGGTTTGTTGCCCTGCGACTTAACCCTAGTTTTGATGGAAAAATCGATACAGTGTGGTACAGTATAAACCATAATGGTGTTCGGATGGTGTTCAAATACTCAAATACTCAACACGGGTCTGTCATGTTCAGCTTTCTTTGGATTAAGATAAGCATAAACAATTAAACACCAAAACGTTGAACGATACGCCTCTGCATGCCTGAGTTTAGGAGATATTCTATTTATGAGAATTTGTACTTTGTTATTCTACTTAAGTAAAAAAATTGTCCATCTGTACTTTACTTGATTAAAATTTGAGACCTGTACTTTTTACTTTTTCTTCACTACATTTTAGAGCAAATATTTGTACTTTTACTTCACTACTTTTTAAAAGTGTGTTTTGTATTTTTTGTTACATTTTCAGTCAGAAATTTGAAAAACATACAGGTTTTTTTTCGCGTCTTGAAGCCGTATTGCCAAAATCGACCTGCAGAGGGAGCAGTTGATCGCCTGCGGTCTCGAAGAGGGAGAAAAAGTAATGAATCGAGGACCAATCAGAATTGAGAGTAAACATTTTCGGCAGTCATTTACCGCCAAAAAACTAACATCAAATATAGAACAAATTAAAAGAGTCCGAAGATCGTTGTTTGTTGTTTACTTTTAAATAAAAAGTTGAGCCATCATTTCACAGAGTATTTATCCTGGTTACCATGGTGACACACTAAAGCACAAAAGATAACATGTGAATTATGGTTGAATACTTTTACTTTTTACTTAAAAAGTCAAATTTACACCAATTACTTTTGTACTTTTATTTAAGTACAAACAGTGAGGGGGAGACAGTGGCTTAGTGGTAAGAGCATTTGCCCACTTGACTAGAAGTCAACCAGAAGTTCACGGGTTCGCATCCCACTAAGTTCACGTCAAGGGTCCTTAGAGAAGACACCAAACCCCCTGTTTCTCCCACCATTGGCGCCATCATAGGTGGCAGCCTGCTGCGGTGTAGGAGTGCAGCGCACAAATTTTCCTGGTGAGGGGTTGAATAGAGTGAGTAAAAAAAAAATACGACAGACTGGCGACCTGTTCGGGGTGTACTCTGCCCTTCGCCTTAAATTGGCCGGGATGGGCTCCGGCACCCCCCGGAACCCCAAAGGGGACAGACGGGTAAGAAGACTGACTGACTGACAAACAGTGAGTAGTTCATCCACCGCTGGTGACTTTGATCTTTAGTCGCATCACCCTAAAAAACTAATCAGTTCATCTGTAGTTGGTACTGACTAACTCTGAGCAGTTTTAATAAAAATGTTTTGAGAGATTTTGTGTTACAGAAGCACAGGCGCACGGACAGCCTGAGATTTTAACGCCTCCTTCACGTACTGTGGACATGAAAAGGAGAAGGTGCCGACATGAGATTATGCTGCTTCACATCAGAGCTGTCCTTGTGATGAGGAAGCTCAGGCCCTAACCTGATTAGAACCAAGCCAAGACCCACTCAATTAAAAGGAGCAATTGAGCCTTGTAGCTCCACACAGCAGCTGCTCACTCCCTGAATGAAACATGAGCTTTACCTTTCTGACTTCTCTCCAATTATTAACTCATTTAAATCATTATTCTTAATGAAAAGTCCGAATGATTCTAGGAGGTGAAATAAAACGCAAAGTCTGTCGAGATCCGAAATCTGTTCCTACATGAGTGAGATCTGTTTTTGTCGTGTTGTTTGGAAGATGATCTATAAATAAAACCTGTTTCCCAGAAGCTGCGATGTCTAGCTGCACCGCTTCAAACCCATGTCAGGTTATCTATCCGCGTGCAGCAGAGTTTGTGTGTTGTGCATTAACGCTCCTGTTTCATGATCGAGATGGTTACATCGTTAGCTGTTTGGCTATCTAATGATGGCCTCATCCAGGAAGTCAGCAACCGAGGGATTCAGATTTGGTTTCAGTAATCTTACTATCAGTAAATCATCTCTGATATCTTACATGTGTTGATTTCAGAAAATGGAACTGAGAAGATTCTTTTTTTTCCCATCAGCCATCCATCCATCCATCCATCCTGTGTTTAACAGGCTGCAAAAACGACTGAGTATGTTCATGTTTTGGTGATTTATCAGGTCATGAAAGATGGATGAAATGTCAGAAAGGGGTGCAAATGATTGTCAGTTTACGTAGCTTTCTGCATACAAAGAGACATTCCCAATGCAGAGCCGAAATGGTGCTTTGTCTAAAGCTGTATCTAACATCTACCTGCACAAATCATCGTTTTTAATGCTCTAGTAAAGCAAATAATTAGCGCTTTCACCGACACTGTGTCAGTGCTAAATGTAACACAGATAGGACAAGATCATTCTGAAGTGATTGCTCATTAATAACTAATAAAATATGCAGGAGAAAAGGATAGAAAACGACCGGACTTGCGAAAAAATTCACATTTTTGTTAGTCTGAGTACCAAAAATACAGAGTACCGAGTACAGGGCGGAGACAGTGGCTCAGTGGTTAGAGCGTTGGCCCGCGGACCAGAAGTCAACCGAAAGGTCGCGAGTTTGCATCCCACTGAAGAAGACACCTAACCCCCCGTTTCTCCCACCATTGGCGCCGTTGTGGCAGCCTGCTGCGGTGTAGGAGTGCAGCACGCAAATTTCCCCGCTGAGGGATGAATAGAGTGAGTAAAAATAAAAATAAATAAAAATGCACGGAGACCAGGGAAGAACTTACAAAAGCTTGGAATTATTTCAACACTAAAATATATCAAAGTACATGTAAAAATGGAAATTTGTTTTTTTTTTCCAGTCGTCTCTGAAGGCACCGGTGCTGCTCGCTATTAAAGCAGCTGGATTTCTTCTTCTCTCTGCCGCCTTGTCAGAGTTTTCTCTTGTCAGCAAGAAACGAGTTTAATCTGCTCTGATCTTCTTGTGCTTTGACCGTTTTCCCTATTTTGGGATTTTTGAGCAGGGAGGGGTTCACAAAGCTCCTCATCCTGCCACCTTTTTCTTGTCCTTTACCTGGTTTTCAGAGGACTTATTTTTAAAGATTTGGGTAAATCTTAAGCTGAATGAGCATTTTTGCTCAGCTTGGTTACGCTACACTTAGTCTAGATTTATAAAAACCTCCAAGAGTCTCCTTTTAAAGATCATACCTGTGACAAATACAAGATAACCTGATGTATGAGTGCCGGACACTCATCTGTCAAGCAATAAAAGACAAATAGTCCTGAGATCATTGACAACATCCCCTCCCCCAAACTAGTCGTGCGTCTCTCAAACTCCACAGTCTCTATACATTTGATTAATCTTTTTTTTTTTTTAACGTACTGTATTCATTCCTCAAATGGAAAAATTTCTGTGCTGGACTGCACCACAGCAGGCACCAATTGTGGGAGAAACACAGGTTTAGATGTCTTCCCTAAGTACACTTATGTACAGACACAGTGGAAATCGAACCAGCTTCTACCGGTCCAAGGCTGGACATTCTACCATGGAGCCAAAACCTTCTCTCTTTTCTGCTTTGCACCGCACCAGGCAGTCATGATGGCACCAATGGTGGGGGAAACGTGGGGTTAGACGTCTTCCCCAAGGACACGTAGGTACGGGCATAGTGGTAGTCGAACCAGCTTTTTCGGGTCCAAGGCTGGACATTCTACCACGGAGTCAACACCTTCTCCTTTTGCTGCTTTGCACCACAGCAGGCGGCCATGAATGTGCCAATTGTGGAAGAAACACGGGTTTAGACGTCTTCCCCACGGACACTTACGTACAGACACAGTGGGAATCGAACCAGCTTCTCCTGGTCCAAGGCTGGACATTCTACCATCGAGCCAACACCCCTTCCCTTTGCTGCTTTGCACCGCAGCAGGCAGACACGACAACACCAATGGTGGGAGTAACTGGGGTTTATGTGTCACTTAGGCATGAGCCCATTGGGAATCAAATTGGCTTTTCCCAGTCTAAGGACAGGTGTTTTACCACTGAGCCAATGCCTCCGTCATGATATTTTATCAATTTTTTTTTTTTTTTATATCCTGCAGCCATGTTTTTTTAAGGTTCCTTTTTTGGTTTCTATTGGTTACATAAACCTTTGATGATAGTTTGGAGTAAACGAATAGACTAAGCACATTTTGGAAACAGCCCATCTGGTTGCTCTACATTTTAGCGACCCTGTTTTCGAATCACCTTTTCTTCTTTAAAGTTTAGAGTGACACATTTCTGAACACCACACTGGCGTTGCTCACACATTCAGCCGTCTGCAACCATGCCAGAACCAAACAAAGCAGCTGATTTTCTTAAACAAACCAGCTGCTTTCAGATAGAACACAGCCTCAGATGGTCTTTTTTATTTTTTAAATGATCATGTTTTTTAACCTGATTCACATCTCAGACATGCCGTTGACACCAAACCCCTTTCACCTCCACACACAAACACGTAACTGGCATCCATCCTCTGCAGAGTGTGTGATTTAATGAGGAGCTTATGGCACACAGCTTAAAACTCACAGCATCTTTGTTTCAGACCAACACCACATCCTGCACCAGAGCCGCCGGCCCCGCCTTCCCAACCCCCACAAACCCTCATCCATTCCTTCTTCTCCGACTGGCAGAAAGGCCACCATGGATTCTTGACATCTCTTTGTGTTAATTACAATGAGTGCACATGTACTGCTGCAAATGTGTAATTATCACACCTCGGCATGTGGCAGAGCTGTGTTTTCTCCTCACAAAGACAAATAGCAGCGTTCAGACCTTCTTCTGTCTGATCTGCAGAATATGAATGGGATCATCCACATTTTCCACTTTGTGTGTCAGCATATGTGTGTGTGAGGCGTGCTTACAAACCTTTCCCATAAATAATGCAGTATTTCAAACACAACAGCGGAAACACAAGTTGCATGTTTGTGTGCAACAGATCCTTGTTGTTGTAAGATGACACCAGTCACTTTGTCTTTCAAAGTGGGAACATTTAAATGTCTGTGAGATGAAAGCAGGAAGTGACACTGATCAGAGAAAAAAATTAGATCTGGATCTGGTTTTGATTTGGGAGGAAGGGGGTCTTTCTCCCCACAAGTTCACACCACCATTAGACAATGTTTCACATAAAAGAGACGCAGAGTGAGAAGCGCACGGGCTGAGACGCAGCAACTCTCAACCGCCCACCAAACCAGCATGGGTCCAAACACACACGGGCTGCTCATCGCATCTGCTCACAACACACTCACGCCAACGAATAGACGGGCTCCGTCCATCCTGCCTCTCTTTCTCTCTTCCTCCTGCATTTTATCTGCCTCTTGTGGAACATCATTTTATCTTTAACAGTATTAGTTCAATCTGCTTTCACACGTTGGACATAGAATAGATGAGCTGAAAAAAATCATATTATTAATAATCTGATTGGGGGGAGACGATGGCTCAGTGGTTAGAGCTCTCCCACTGAGTTAACGTCTAGGGTCCTTGGAGAAGACACCTAACTCCCCGTTTCTCACACCATTGGCGCCATCATGGCAGCCTGCTGCGGTGTAGGAGTGCAGCACACAAATTTTCCCGGAGAAGAATGAATAGAGTAAGTAAAAAGTAAAAAAAAAAAAAATCATCTTGCTCTATGGAACATTAAAAAACTTTGTACGGTGAGCTGAAATAATTGGTCCACACCCTGTCAACCATTCCAACTTTCTGATTTCAATGAAAGTCGGCATTCTTATTGGTCGGAAATAGAATCCAGAAATGACCAAGCTGAATTTTAACACTTGCACGTTTAAAAAGAGGGGCTTGCCTCAGCGCTACGTAATGAAAAGTAATGACTACGACCACCTTAAAAAATAAAAGGAAACCCCATTTACAACGTTTTATTTATGTCGTAACTGTTTCAAAACAACTTTTTAAAAGAAATCCCAGGAAAGTAACTCATCTCCATTTTAAATAATTAAAAAATGTTAAATTAAATCTTTAATGATGTTCATCAGTGCACATTATTTGTGACGGTTGTACTCTTATTTGAGTTGGCGTCAGTTATATGTGAACATAATTACCGACTGAAATCTATTTTGCTAGAACCGGAAGATCTGCAAACAGAATTTACGCATAATCAAGATCATTGCAGTTGTACCTGCGGGTACCCAAGAGAGCTTTACATGGTACCTCACATTCACCCCGATGGCTGCCATTTAAGGCGCTATCCACCACCCATCAGGAGTAATTTGAGGTTTGGTGTTTCGCTCAAGAACTCGCCAACTTGCCAGGCCCGGGGACCAAACCCACACCCCATCGATTTCAAGATGGCCGCTCTACCCACTGAGTCATACCCCCTAACAATTTTTTAAACATACTTTATTTCTGTGCTGCATTACACCGCAGTAGGCTGCCATGACTGCGCCAATGGGGGGAGAAACGGGGACACCCCAAGGATACCCAACCCGGTCTAAAAATGAGTCATAATTTTGGGATTTGAACCAGCAAACTCCCAGTCCAAAGGCAAACATTCTACCACTGAGCTATCGCCTCCCCCAATACAGCATGTGTCAGTGTGCCTTTGAGACTTTTTCTCTGTTTGTGAAATTTTCCATCATCTATTTCTGAATAAACTTTCATTTTTATTGCATCACATAATGGCATATTTTTATTTTGTGGAATTAATTCTGACAAGCAATAAGTTATCTGGGTCACTAACTAGCAGAGCTCCAGGTACGAGCTCTTCCATCAAAACAACTCTTATCCTCAGTTATAAGCTGAAGTAATATTTAGTCATTATTTCACACCAATTATGGCCTTTCCAAGATTTTAAGTTTAGAGTTTGTACTTTTTAATAAAACACATTCTGGTTTGTATGTACAGTATATCTTGTTCCAAGCAGTACTTGCACACAACAGTAGCGATGCCGCTTCTTACACAAGCGGTATTCAACGTAAACCCTTTTACTGTAAACTTATCACCAAATAAAAAAAATCTAGTTAATAAAATAAGGCGCTTCCATTAGAGAAAAACTCTTCAGTGCATGACGCGCCTACACCGGTGTCGTTGTCAATATTCCACAAGTGTCAGGCTACGAGTGTTGGTTTTTAAATTTGTTTTTTATTGTAGGATGACAAAAGCCTAGGGCAGAAAATGTTTCTGACCATATATCGCATATGATAACTATTGCTCCTCCAGCAATAAACTCTGTTTATAATTAAGGTTTCCAAAATAAACATGGGGAGACGGTGGCTCAGTGGTTAGAGCATTCGCCTGCGGACCATAAGTTAACCGGAAGTTTGCAGGTTCGCATTCGACTGAGTGCACGTCTAGGGTCCTTGGAGAAGACACCTGACCCCCATTTCTCCTAGTATTGGCGACGTGGCAGCCTGCTGCGGTGTAGTAGTACAGCATATAAATTTTCCCGGTGAGGGATGAATAGAGTGAGAAAAAAAATGCTTTAAATATTCCAAGTTGCCTCCAGCTCCCCTGCACACCACTATCATTGCCACTTTGCGGGTGTCTACCTTCATTATTGGAACCCCTGTTAGAACGTCCCAAAACTGTTAAGACCCATGTGAAGTGAGTGAGTGTTTTTTTAAAGATGGTATGAAAGATCTTCAGGTTTTAACAAAATAGGAAAACAAATACGTTGGTGAAGTTGTTATGTCATTTTTTTAATACAACATCCAAAAATGGCAAATTTGGAATAGTTTTGACCCTTTCCAAAGATTAGTAATACATAGAATAAAATAAATCAAATAAAATCCCAGTAGAGAGCTTTGTGGAACACCACTCTATATTCTCTGATGTTTTGATGAGTGTTTTGCAAGTTTTCTTACAAATTTTCAAGTAACTGGTGTGTTTTGTTTCCAAAAAAGCCAAGTTTGCAATAGTTTTGACAAGTTGCAAAAGGAATTTAATTGTAAAATAAATTAAATTAGGTCCCAGCATAGAGCTTTGTGGAACACCACAATATATTTTTGATCTTTTATGCCCTGAATATTCCACATTCTGTTGAGAATTTTCAAAGTAACTGCTTTCTTGTTTTAACGCAACACCTCCAAGGATTGTAATTTGAACAAAATATTGTTAGAATTAATTGTGTCAAAGTTGCTTTTGTCTACTGTAATTAATCAAAACATGACCTGTATAATTTAGTACTAACAAGTTACGTTGACATGTTAAAATTATATAAACAACAATACAAATAAGTGCAGGCGGCACAGTGCTGCAGAGGTTAGCACGAAGGTCAGGGTTCAAGTCCCAAGTGGGGACGAGGCAAGGAGCACTGTCCTTTCTGTGTGGACTTTGCATGTTCTTCCTGTGTACGCATGGGTTTTCTCCCGATAGTCTGGTTTCCTCCCACCCTCCAGAGACATGCATGTGAGGTTCATTGGCCGCAATGAAATTGCCCCTAGAAATGTGTGTGTATATGATTGTGTGTGTTTGGCCCCGCAACGGACTGGTGACCTGTTCAGAGTGTACCCTGCCTCTCACCTTAAATCAGGCTTAAACCAGAATAGGCTCCTGTAGGACTAAGTGGTTAGAAGACAAACAAATAAGTGCACAAAATCACCGTTTAAATGAGTGCAGATGGACATTTTTTTTATTCAGCAGAACATTATTAAGTTATTTAATGGTAGAAAAAGTTTCCTGGGATTCATTTTTAAAAAGTTCAGGGTTTTTTTGAGAGTTATTGCATTGTTGAGACAACATGAAAAGGCCAGCAGAAGGCTTTTAAAATGCAATGCATGTATTTCTTCATAAAATATGATGCTGAGTAAAAACAATCCCAAAACAGATCTAGAAATAGAACATTTTCGAATCTGTCCAAATCAAATCATTCCACAGGTGCAGGCTTTTTACAGTAAACCAGTTTGTGGAGTAAATGCAGTGAAAGTAATGCATGTTTTTACTTTTTAGATTCATTCCGGTCACAAATAAACCGAGTCACAAAGTGTTTGCAGCCTTTAGATCACAGTTACAGAAGTCAAAGATAAAAAAAAAACACATGCTAGTTTACTCACGGGTGCCATCAAAGCGCGTGGCTATGGTATCCAGGAAGGTGTTCTGTGGGGCCAGGAGCCCTCTCATCACCGGCATCCTGCTCCGGGTGGACTGACTCCTCCTGCTTCTGCGCCCTGGGCCAGAATCCTCCTCAGACCCGAAACTGGGCAGAAAGCGCGATGTGCCCGGTGCGCATCCCAGCCCCTGCAGGAGCGCACCAATCCGAGAGACGCGCGGTGGCTCCACCTTGGCACCGCGGGGGTTCTGACCATAATCAAGTCAACAGAGAGCAGGTATCACCCAGGATGCACCTGAGGAGAAATCTCTCATTAAAAACGCTCCCTTGTTGGAGTGAGTGCTCTACTCAAAGAGATGAGGATGGAGAGAGACGGGGAGAGAGAGGGAGAGCAAGTTTTGGTGCTGATGGTGCGTGGTGAGAATCTTATAAGCTCCTCCTCAGCTCCCTCAGTCTCTCTTTCTCTCCTCCACCCGCCCTCCTTCTCTCTGTTCTAGTGGCACAACTGAGAGTGACGTGAAGCCTTTCAGGTCCTGCCAAAGCTCTGCTTTCAAAGAGAACCTGGAGACAACAAAGAGATTCAGATTTTTAGGAGCCAATGGCCTTTCCCTTCATCTGATCTGATCTGATCACATAAACCCACAAAAAAACTGACCCCAAAGTCCCAGCAGACCCTAGAACACATCACATGTTCTTTTAATCTTCCAAGAAAATCAGAAAAAGTTCTTTTTTAAATACTAGTTTTATTGTTTCATAAATTGGTGAATTGGTGTTTCTTGCTTTCCTCAGCACCACATGGTGAATGCGGACTCTTGGCGGTAGGAAATTCAATTTTGCGCAATCAGGTTGCGCCATCTTCTGGTACCAAAGCGCAAAATCAGAGCTGGTATTAATTGGGTTGTGCAACCCAATTCCAAAAACACAAAAAAAAAGAGAGAAAAAGACTTGCAGTCAATTATTTTACAGCAAAAATGTATCTTTTTCTCAATAAAAAGGAGTAAGAAATGGCTTAATCTTGATTTGTAGAATGCATGTTGTAAAAACAAGGTCTCAAAACCCTTCTTTTTTGGGTTTATGGATGTGTTCTTTTCCACTATCTTCCACTTATCCGCGCTCAGGTCGTGGGGGCATCAGCCTCAGACAGGAAGCCCAGGCTTTCCTCACCCCAGCCACGTCCTCCGCCTCACCCGGGAAGATTCCTAGAGTGAGGTGGAGCTGTTCACAGCTTGTTCCCTGTCCAGCTGTGAGACATCCCCAGCAGGTCCTTTGTCTTTCTCTGCGTCTTTTGCCGATGGGACGGAATGCGACACCAGCAAGGCAGCCTAACCAGATGCCTGAACCACCCAATCTGGCTTCTCTTGACTCAGAATGACAACGTTTTTTCTCCAAGCTGCAGCCATCCAGGAGTAGTTTGGAAGCAGTAGGGTAGCTGCTCCCAAGTCTTGGGAAGCTCAGCCACCCAGCAGAGGAAGCTCATTTCGGCTGCTTGTATCCGGGGTCTTACTATTACAGTCACCACATACAGCTGGTGACCATAGGTGAAGTTAGGAACGTGGATCGACTCGTAAATGTAGAGCTTTGCTTCCGGACTCAGCTCTCTCTTTACCACGATGGACCGATGCAGCATCTTAGTTATTGCTGATGCTGCACTGATCCATCTGTTGATCTCCTGCTCTATCCTTCCCCCCACTCGTCAGCGAGACCCCAAGACACTTAAACTCCTCATTTTGAGGCAGGACACTGTTCCTGAGCCGCAGGGCACTCCATCCTTTTTTTGGACAAGGACCAGGGTCTCAGGTCAGGAAGAGCTTATTCCCATTTTGACCGCTTCACACTTGGCAGCAAATCAGTCCATCTTTATAATTTATCTTATCTCTCTGTATCTATATAAATTTTATAGACATGTGAATATGAAATGAATTACTATTTATTATTTTTTCCTTTGATATTTTATTCTACGGCATATCATTAGATGCATTAGTCGAGTGCTGCTCAGCCATGACCTCCTGAGTTATCTGATTGGTCAGATGTGACAATGCTAAATATGTTGATAGCAGAAAGTTATTGAAATACGTATATCAATCCATAGACAGATGTATTTTTGCAGAAACAGACAGTTCCTGTCATAATGTGGAGTTGAGGCCAAAAACCTATACCCTTTACCCAACAGACAGGCTCAGATGAAGAAATCAAAAGCAGATTTATTCGATGGATAAAAAGTGCAGATGAAGACAAAAATAGATTAATAAGGCAAGTTCTGATGTAGGAGCTGGATCCAAAAACTGGATAACAGGTCAAGCATGGTAAACAAATGATCTGGCAAAGAGTGTGTGCAAAACTGATGAGTAGATGAGTTTCAGGTGTGACTTGTTGCAGCTCCTGGCTGGGTCCGCCCAATTCTACACACACAAACACACACACACACACACACACACGCACAACATACAGGGACAAGACGGAGGGGGCAAACGGGACACAGAGGGAACAGACTACTCTCCTGACAGATACATACATACTGTATATATCCATAGAAGTACAAAGTTGTTGTTTTTGTACCAACAGTTTGTGAGTTTCTCGGAACAAGATAAAACAAACATTTTTATTCATTCATCCATTTATTAAAAGTTGCTTATTTTAAAGGAGAGAGTTTTAATTAGACCTAAAAGTACCAAATTCTGTGTTTGTGGAAATCTGGATGAGTGGTTCAGATGTTTTCAGTTCAACTCAAGTAAAGCTAAACTATTAAAAACACAAGTTTGCGAGTTTTTTTATAGTTAAAATACAAATCAAGGACACATTTCTAATGAGGAATGTCTTTTGGGTCTTTTTGATGGGAGATTATACCAGGGTAGTGGGCCAGAGACCCACTATTCTGGAATAAAAGAAAGAAGAGGAATGAAGATTAGTCAGAGTAAAACAGAGTACATGAGTGTGAATGAGAGGGATCCAAATGGAAAAGTGAGGTTACAGGGAGAAGAGATAAAGAAGGTGGAAGATTTTAAGTACTTAGGATCAACAGTCCAGAGCAATGGAGAGTGTGGAAAAGAGGTGAAGAAGCGTGTGCAGGCAAGCTGGAACGGGTGGAGAAAAGTATCAGGTGTGATGTGTGACAGAAGAGTTTCAGCTAAAATGAAAGGAAAAGTGTACAAAACCGTGGAGAGACCGGCCATGCTGTTTGGTCTAGAAACAATATCAGTGAGGAAAAAACAGGAAAAGCAGAGATGAAGATGCTGAGGATCTCTCTGGGAGTGACCGGGATGGACAGGATCAGAGGAACAGCACATGTTAGAGGTTTTGGAGATAAAGTCAGAGAGGAAGACCAAATAGGAGGTTAATGGACGCAGTGAAGGAAGACAGTTGGTGTGACAGAAGAAGATGCAGCAGATAGGGTTAGATGGAAGAAACTGACTTTCTGTGGCGACCCCTGAAGGGAAATGCCGAAAGAAGAAGTGGGGCAGAGACCTGAAAGGCTCTTCCCTCTCATTGTGGTGAGCTTGTTCCTGGGCTGGTGGAGACAGTAGATGGAATTTGAGAGGTGTTGTGAGGTGGTGTGCCGAAACAGGAGTTTACGAAGGTAAATATGGGACAGTTCCATGAATGCATTAATCGGTGAGGAGGCAGCGTTTGTAATTCTGGAAGGGATGGGCAGCCAACAGCTGAAAAACTTATGATCACAGTAGAATGTTTTGAATTTATCTGATCACAGATAGTAAGATGGTGAAAAGGGAGATGGAGGAAACTGTCATGTTCCCTCGTCCACCACCAGAGGGAGCCCGGGCCTTTCCTACATCTGCCTGATTTGAGACACCTGATGGTGTTTGAGCAGCTGCCTGTAGAAAGGCAGTCTGCCTTCCCTTCAGTGTCGGGTGATCCTCCCTTCCAGCCAGGTCTTCCTGGCTGCCTCACCATGAAATACATTTGGAACAATAGCCACTTGCCATGTCACTAAACCATGTGTTTTTCTTTCACAGCCTTACTGGACTGCCTTACTCAAATCAGCCATGTTTGTTGTCCTCCAATTGGGTCCTCCTCCTTCCCTCTGCACCCACGTCGTGACAGGAACAGCCTGATAGGGAGGTTAAATATTTTATTCACAATAAAAATCAATTCAGATAAGTTCACCTCATGCAACTCATTCAATTAGCCTTGTTATTTCTCCACACAGCCTCATAAAAGAGATTTGAAGCATGACTCAGGTTATAAACTCTGCGTCAGAGAAGGTTTTTCAATTCATTGTTGTAAAGTTGCTGATTAACAAGAAGACACTTATGTGTGTGTGTAAGGTTCACGGTCTAGATTTTTAAACTGCTTTTTCATTTCATCTTGTTTAGCTTATCCTTTCAGTTTGTTAATAAGAAGCTTAGAAAAGCTTTCCTGCAAAGCTTCTCACATGAGTCAGAATACATCAGGAAAACAGATCACACACTGATGCTTCTTTTATTTTTATAAGTAACGACTGTTTTTGGTACTTAAATTGCCAAGTAGAAATGCATCCAGCACATTTTCAGACAATGCTTTGATTTTTTTTTTTTTACACCACGCTGTTCAAAATCATCTTCCAGGAACAATAAGAAATTATTTTTACTGTTCATTGTTTTTATTGAAAAGCACCAATAATCATAGTAACCCAGTACTTTTACTTCAAAAATTAGAATGTTACTTAGGGATCATAGGATCATCTCTTCAATGGTTTATTATTTATCTGATGGATACCAGTTTGGCCTCTACTTACACTAAAGTTAGCATTTGGAGTCCCACAAGGTTCAGTTCTTGGCTCTATTATGTTTATGCCAGAGGTGTCAAGTAACGAAGTAAGAGTACTTCGTTACCTTACTCAAGTAGAAAATCTCGTTATCTCTACTTTAACGAAGTAATTATTTTTTTGTCTACTTTTTACTTTTACTCGCTACATTTTTATACAATTATCTGTACTTTTACTTCGTTTTTTTTTCAAAAAGTAGTCGCTACTATCGCCATTTTGTCACTGTTAAAAATAAAGAAAAAGTCAGTAAAACCAATCGGATCATTCGCGCCATTCAGTTTGAATGTGATTGGATGAGCCTAGTCAACGCAATCTCAACGCAACTTCCTGTTGCTCCATCTCCGACATGAGACACACAGGACCACACAACGAAGAAGGACGGGACTCCTAAAGCAAAAATGAGCCAGCCATCGACGAGCGCGGATACCCGGGATCGGGACAATAAACAAGAGGATGAGACCCAAAAGGAAACTGGTTTAGCCCACCCATGGCCTTATTTGAAAGAGATTTTTGACTTTGTTGAGCGAAAAAACGATTCATACAAAATGCTTTGCAAACTCTGCCTTCCAAAGAAACACGAGCTCATGGCGTTCAAAACTTCGCCTTCAAATTTGAGGAAACATGTCGAGGTAAGCTGAAAACATATTACTAACCTAATAATGATCAACCTAGTTAAATCGTAGTACGCCATGCGTACGGATTTCGCCTTGCTAGCTATGGCGAGCTGCATGCTAACACTTTGTCTTTACTTCCTGGTTCTATTTTATTTCGTAACCATTGAACTGTGTTTGATTAGCTCTCTGTTAAATTATTGTTTAGAGTTTTGATTGTAAGATGTTGTGTGATTTAATATTGTTGTTTTGTGTAATACTGTTTTAATATTAAGTGGATCGACTGCTTTAACAATGAGATAGAAATGCATGCAACACTCAGTAACAACTGAGAGCAGGAACTTTAGATGTGTTCGAGATGATTTGCGCATTTCATGGATTTCAGATAAGACCAAGCATTGCAAGGATCGGGGAAAAGCCCCTGGAAGTCTATGAGAAAACAGTTTCTTCTTATTTTAGAAAAACAAGATCAGAAAGTAACATTTACATACATCCGCTTTAAAATTTTTACACAATAAATTTACTAATTTGTTGAAGAAGCGCAACAAGTCAATACGTGTTCAAGTTAATTTCAGTTTTTGTTTTTAGACTTCATTAAACAAAAACACAGACAGTAAATTATTTACACCGTTCATTAAAAGTTACAATCAATTTTATTGTAATGATTTACTTGCATAACTTTGAAACAATTATTTAATAAAATTGAGATAAAATTTCAAACCTCATTCTTAATATTGAGCAGTTTTTAGCTCTTTAAAATATTAACAAATCTACCATTTTTTCTTATTTCCTGATTTGCGAAGTTGTAATGTAAACATTAAATGGAAGATTTTCTTTATTACTATTATTGTTGATTCTATTATATAGTTTAGTTACTGGTGCAATGAATGAGTTTTAAATCCTAGAGATCCAGCAGATTTCAGTGTGTGAAATCGCTTAAGAAACAGACACATTTTTACATTAAAGGGCCCATCTCATGCAAAAGTGACTTTCCAGAGTTTTCTAGCTTGTAAGAGTGATGTCCGGGCCTTGTATATGTCACCAAAGGGCTTTCTAGATTGATTTAGCCCGTTTTTCTGTGGATTTCTGGTACGCTCAGACAAAACAACCAATGAGCAGATGTCTAAAGTATGACGCATTTTGACGTAGCCCGGACGGACTTCGCACACGCCCCCCTCCGCAGCAAACCCTCCCTCCTCACCACCCGCCCTCCTCACCCGCCTCCACTCCGGCCTTACGCCCTCACAAACTCACTTTCAACGTCCGATATACAGGCTGGTTCGCTGCTCTGCCTCTTTTTTATTTTCTTGCTTGAACACGCTTTTTAGATTAATCGACATGATAAAATCTTATTTCAGACGCTACCAAACCGCTACGCACGGGTTTACGCCCGCCTTCCCCCTCCCGCTCAGAGATGGGCGGAGGAATAGCGGCTCAGTGAGAGCAGAGGGCGGAGCTTGTACTTTCTCAGGATGGGCGGAGGGATGAGCAGACCCGGCCTTTCATAGTTCCGGGTCTGTGACTGCGCTCCACCAAATCGATATATTTTCATAACTATGATGTAATGCATGTTGCAAACCCCACATTTTGCGTGTGTATGTGCAGAGGATACAATGTGGAAAGAGTTGTTTTGCATGAGATGGGACCGTTAATGTATGCTTTATTAATTTAATAACATTCACACAGAATGATACTGTGAAGGTTTTGTAAAAACACAACTGCATCATATATGTTGGTCTGATATTTATTAACATGTAACATAATTCTTATGAAACACAGTCTTATGATTGTATAATTATTAGTATCCTAACTCAAATCACATTTTCTCACATATAACCAAGCTCACCTACTCCACATCTTGTTTTGGCTTGTGGTTCTTGAAGTAATGTCAAGATAGTAGCATAGACCAGTGGAACCAATCCCTAACTGGTGGGTTTACTTTCATCCATAAACTTCAAGCATGACATTACTACCACAGTACAAGATAATCTGAGTTTGTGATTCCAGAGAAATGACACAACTCTCAATATGCCTTTACTTTCTCCACAGAAGAAACACCCCACAAAGCTGGAAAAGTACATCCAACTAACCCAAAAAAGGAGATCATCCACACAAGATTTGTTGGCTCCGCCCATAAAGCAATCAAAGTTGTGGGAGAATCAAAGAGTCTCCCAGGAAAGTGTAGACAAGGCAGTCCTGAAGTTTGTGGTCCAAGGCTTGCACCCACCCCACATTGTCCAGCAACCATGTTTTATTGATCTTGTTCAGCAACTTCAGCCGAATGTGAATGTTATGACACGCAACACTCTTGTGAATAAAGTTGCAAAAGCCTCAGCGGAGATGAAGATAAAAGTCAAAGCTGAGTATATCGCAACTACTGCAGATTGCTGGACCGCACACCGCCGCAGCTTTATTGGGGTCACTGCCCATTGGTTTTGCTCACAAACAATGCAAAGATTCTGTGCTGCCCTTGCCTGCAAACAACTAAAAGGATCTCATAATTTCTCAACCCTGGCTGGAGCCCTAAATGACATTTACACAGAATACAATATAAGAGAAAAGATTGTACGAACAACAACTGATAATGGGTCAAACTTTTTGAAGGCCTTCAGAGTGTACGGGCAGACAGAAGAGAACGATATTCAGTTTGATGGAGACGGTGAGGAAGGAAATGGTGGTGGCCAAAATGATGAATGTGATGAAGAGGAAACCACAGAGGGTGAATTCATTGACACTGGAGCACTTTTGGATGAAGATGATTTCGTAGAATTCCAGTTACCCAAACACCACAGATGTGCATGCCATCTCCTCAATCTAGTCTCCACAGTTGATGCCTCAAAGGCAGAGGACAGTCCAGTGTACAAGAAAATATCAAGGTCCACATTTGGTAAATCTGCTAGTCTGTGGAAGTTAAGCTCAAGATCAACAACTGCAGCTGAAGTAATCGAAGACTACTGCAAACTGCAACTTGTAAGGCCAGTTCCTACAAGATGGAATTCATTCTTCTCAGCCGTTGAAAGACTAGTGAGAATAATAAAAGAAAGGGGTGAAGTAGCACTTGCAGCTGTCTGCAGTAAACTAAACATACCCCAGTAAGTGTTTTATTTGCCTTTTAATTAACGTGATTCAACAATTTTCTACTTTTGTACATTAACTAAAGTGTTGCTCTTAAAATGTCTATTAAAAAGACAGAAAATTATCAAAACTGTTATCAGAACTGTGAAAAACAAACACAAATTTAATTTTAGCAGGCTGAAAGTTTAGTTTGATAAATTGCAATACATACCTAATTAAAACACCACAGTAAAACCCAAGTTACTTGTCAAGTCTTTTTTAATAAATTTAGAAAACAAAGTAATTTATCTGAATAATTTATTTTTCAAACTTTTTGAGAAAAGTTCTTTCACCCTAGCAGCAGAACTATGTAAGAGCACAGAGGGAATTAATGTGTTTAAAATGATTGTAAACTAAAAGTTTTTCATTTTGTTCTTCCCTACTTGTTTTCACACTGAAAAGTATCAATAAGAATACCGACGAAATATCAAATACAAAGCGGTATGAGGAAGAGTAGAAGTATTGATAAAATGGCACCAATACCCATCCCTAGTGAACAATCTTTTTTTCTGAAATTGAAGTTGTATCAACTCGGCTGAATCTTTTATATTATTTTATTTTCCTTTTTGTATTTGTGCAGGTTTACACCAGCAGAACTTGCATTTCTCTCAGAATATGCAAAAACAATGAGTCCAGTTGCTAAGGCACTTGATGTTCTTCAAAGTGAAACCAGCGTGCAGATGGGATGGTTGGTCCCTACCATAACTCTGCTGAAGAATAAACTACAGCATTTATGTGGATCTACCAAGTTCTGTGAGCCTTTGATTGCTGCCCTTCTTTTAGGCCTTGATAAACGGTTTGGAGAGATGCTTGCTGACCCAGAGCTGATAGCCTCTGCCATTCTTGTTCCTAAGTTTAAGACCTGCTGGACAAGTGATCAAAATGTCCTGAAACTTGGTAAGTGCTCAACTGTCCTGTAATTCTTTGAATTTCTTTGGAGCCGCTGGAATGAGGCTGACATTTTATTTATTGGCACACACAAGCACACATAATAGCCATTGCACATTACAGTAATTTTACAATAGTCTTATATTATTTCATCTGCACTAACTTTTTGTATTATAATTTATTCTGCAGGCCTTGATTATATTAGAACACACTTGAAGGTTCAGGTCGGGAATCTCGCCAGCGAGAGCTCTGTTTCATCTGAGGAAGACGACTTGTTTTCCTCTTTAAAAAAGACTAACCCTCTTGAAATGACACATCAACTGGATGCATACCTTGGGTGCCCAGGAGACACATCAGAAGTCTTAAAATGTTTTCCTGCTGTATTCCAGCTGTCACGCAGGCTGAATGTGGCACTCCCAGCCTCAGCAGCCTGTGAAAGACTGTTCAGTGTTGCCGGACTCGTCTTCTGCCCGAGAAGAGCACGAACTGTCTCAAAGAACTTTGAGAACCAGCTGCTTTTGAGGCTTAACAAAGCCTTTTGGTAATTTTTTTTTCTGGCAGTGATGCAGAGTGAAATTTGGTAGCTGCAGGAATGTTGCTTTTTGCCCTATTTGTGTTAATAAACATTTGAGTGTGTTCATTAATTTCCAATAAAGGTTGTTAAGAAAAAAATGTTTCTGATTCATAAAGTTTCACACCACAACACTGAATCATTTAGTTATTATATTCTGCTCCTTGAAGCATGTGATAATGGTTAAAAACATGTTAACACGCTTTTGTTAACAATATTCCATTTTTTCTGAAAATTACTTTTACTTTTTTTACTTTAAGTAGTTTTAAAATAGGTAACTTTTTACTTTTACTTAAGTAGAAAACTTGAGTTGATACTTCTACTTTTACTAAAGTTGTTTTTTAACTCGGTATTTATACTTCTACTTGAGTAGAAAATGTTAGTACTTTTGACACCTCTGGTTTATGCTCTACATCACGGGTGTCAAACTCCAGTCCTGAAGGTTTTCCATATGTTCTTACATCTACACACCTTAGCCAGGTTATTGAGTCCATGTGCCAATTTTATTGGCTGTTGATTTGACTTTATGTGCATCAGCTGTATTGAACCAGGAACACAATGAAAACCCTGTCCAGCTGTGGGACACCGGCCCTCCAGGACCAGATCTTGATATCCCTGCTCTAATTGCTGCCCGTGGGAAACATAGTCAGAAACACAGTTTAATTTTACCGTTACGCAAGTAGGACTCAGTTTGATTTATCATTTAAACGTGTGGGATAGACCTGACATAGTCTCTCCAGTGCGTTCGGGAGGCAACCCGACCAGATAAAGAAACTGAAGTTTAAAATTTGTCTGTAGGTATAGCGCAGTACAGGAAAGATATTTTTTCCTCTCTGTTCAGACATTTGGAATAGACAGTCTGTAGACATTCTTGGAATGAAAAGAATAAGGTATTTTAGCCCTGTGAAGATACACATTTTGATGTACAGGAGACCAATAAGTCCTTCGTAGATAAGTCTGTACCAGTAAGGTGAAAGTACTTGATAGTGCATTTCATAATGGTGTTTATGATCCCCAAAGTTGGTTAGAAAGCACAACAATACGTGGAACACTAAATCCAGTGAGCGCAAAGCTTGTGTTGACAAAATGTCTCCGTAGTCCAACACAAGGAGGATTGCTGCAAAAACTCTCTTCTTGGCCTTGAAAGAAAAAACAATCCGTCATCAATTGTAAAACCCAAATATTTGAAAGTATTTACAACTTCCATAACTGAGCCATCTGGTGTAACAATTTGAGGAATGTTCTGTATGGAGAAGGTGAAGAAATGAAAGTCGGGATCTTCCGAGTGCGGCGGAAGATCTTGGATACAAACTTGGTTACAAACTTGGATAACCAACATCAGAGGTGATTCCTGTCTGAAAATCCCTGGCTTCACTATGATGCATGCAGACGGAGATGTGGAAAAGTGCAGCAAAATTAAAGTTGGTGGAGTGGTGGTGTTTGAGAACAACAAATAGTGTTGCCTTTGGAGCAATTAGTGGAACTTCTTGGATCTACCGGACACATGAATTTCTTCAGTTGAGTTGGCATCCTTCTGTCTTTAGAGACAATGGAGTCTGCACCGGGATATTTATCTTTTTGTGCAGCATTGGCTGTGACTAAATAAGCCGATGTGGGACTTGCAGCTCCTGGCATACTTGCTGCAATTGTGATAGGTGGTAGGAGTCTTGGGGGAAGCAGTGGCAGACTGGCTTTAATGATGTTTCCTGGTCTTTGTGGTCTCGCGCTGGATCGCTCTTCTTGGACTGCTTGATACTGATTTTGACAGTTGCACGTCACCTATAGCACGCTTTCACCCACATGACTAAAACCTGGAAGTCGGTCATTTTTTATGCATGGATTAGGATGAAGCAATCATCATCATCTTCATTTCAGACTTAAGGTCCCCACAGACGAACAGAAAAAAAAAACAGACAAATGAAAAAGATGCAAACCAGTTATAGTAAACATCTGGATCGATGTTTTCATAAAGGGACTGATACCTGAATGCACTGACACTAGGACAATGCAGTGGTTTTTTTTTTTCATCTTTTGGTGCTATTCAGAGGTGCCGTTAGTTTTCCATGTCATTAGCGTAGGATGACAGAAAAATTGGCTGGTCCTGGAGCGGAAGAACAGAGACGATATTTAGAAAATTTAGAGGTGATTGGTTTTATGTGACGTCATCAACCCAGGAGTATACATCCAGTCCTTTATTAGCCTTCAGATCGGCAGCTGATTAGAAACTTGAAGTCTAAATAAGGTATTGTAGAAAAAGTTTCAAAGAAGTCTTCTGGACAGTTTAATTCTTGATCGAGACGTTTTGACTTCCATCCGGAAATCATTTTCAATCTGAATGAAATGGACAGAAAACTGGATCTATTTATACTAACCTGAGTAAAAGGTAAAAAAATAGTAAGGAAGGGCTCGACCAATGAGCCTGTGTTACCTATGATGGCCGTGAATGGCTCCTATTGTAACCACAGACCAGTAGACGATCACTATTATAAAAATGCTAAAAGCCTAGTGAATAGAAATTCCTGCTAACGTGAGGCGGGAATCTGGGTCACGAGATATCATCTTTGGTCCAGGGCTTCAGAATGCTGCTGTAAATGCCGGGCAGAATGTATCTAACGCCTCCACTCCGATTCAGTGAGGGATTTTCTTTCTTCACAAAAATGGCTTCCTTCAGACCTCTTTTAAACCATCTTTTCTCTCTACTTAGAATCTTCACCTCGCTGTCCTCAAAAGTGTGTTTTAGTGGGATTTACAGCAGCATTCTGAAGCCCTGGACCAAAGATGACACCTCGTGACCCAGATTCACGCCTCTCGTTAGCAGGAATTTCTATTCACTATTATTACAATAGTGATCGTCTACTGGTCTGTGGCTACAATAGGAGCCATTCACGGCCATCTTAGGTTACACAGGCTCATTGGTCGAGCCCTTCTTACTATTTTTTACCTTTTACTCAGGTTAGTATATATTGTAGATCCAGTTTTCAGTCCATTTCATTTAGATTGAAAATGATTTCCGGATGAAAGTCGAAACGTCTTGTTCAAGAATTAAACTGTCCAGAAGACTTTTTTGAAACTTTTTCTACAATGGATCACTCCTGGATGAATGAGGGACAACACGGACTCTAAATAATCATGACTGGGTATGTACAGTACTTATAGGCGTCATATCGAGATTGTTTGTAAATACTTTTTTTGGAAATCTACAGGGATCTTTTCCACCAATCAACTGTAGTTTTTCTAAATAGCGACTCTTTTCTTCCGCTCCAAGACCATCCAATTTTTTGTTAAATCACACTAATAAGGTGGAAAACTATTCGTACCCCTGAATAAGACCAAAAAACCAAAAGATTTTAAAAAATGAACAAAAATACTATTTTGTCGTTAGTTTTATACTGATCTATGCCTGATCTATGCCTCCAAAATGGCCTACTTCCGGATTAGTGGCGTCGCGTGAAGGCGTTCTATAGAGCACGTTGTGAGGCAGGGGTGGGCAATTAATTTTTCTCAGGGGCCGCATGAGAAGCCTGAATTGTGTCAGAGGGCCACCAACTTTCTTTGATTGTAAAATACTTCAATATTTTGAATAACAGGTACTGATAATCAGAAGAATAAAGCATTCTGTAAATATGTAGATTAGGTTATGTGAAACTGGTTAAATAAGAAAAACAATTATTGAACCAGTGCAATTTATTTTTTAACTTGTTAATCTCCACAAACAATAAATTGTAATGCTTTCCATCTTATGTTACCTCTTCAGTGAAAATAATCCAGTCTGTTCTGGGCTTGAACATTGAAATCTGGCGGAATGTCTGAAGTGGCTATGCGAAGGACAGCTGAGATCAGTCATAGAGGATCTGTGTTTGGATTTGTTGAACTTCATAACTGAGAATGTCTGTTCACATTGATAGGTAGATCCAAAGAGGACTAGGATCCTCTGAGCATGCCTCCTCAGGTGTGGGAAGTTCTCCTCTTTGAGGGCGGAGTAAAAGTCCAGCAGTGAGACTGACTTGAAGTGATCTGCCAGATGTGTGTCAGACTGCAGATCAATGAGTTCCATCTGAACTTCACATGCACGTCGCTACGTATGCATACGACGTGCACGTAGCGACATATCGCTTTTCAAAATTAAATTTTCAAAATGAAATTTCAAAATAAAAGTAAAAAAAAAAGTTTAATTTATGGTGTTTATGATTGGCCTCACCCGGGCCGGACAGGGACGTACAAAGGGCCGGATGTGGCCCGCGGGCCTTAATTTGCCCAGGTCTGTTGTAAGGTATTAATAGAGTATCCTGTATCATTATCTTGTTTAGTCTTCCTTCGAGAGAACAACTTCAGCTTGTTTTTGTTTGCATTGAAACATAAGGTTTTTTTCCCTCAAAAAAAAAAAAACTGTTGCAACGACACTAAACGTATTTTGCACATTAATAATGGTTTCAGTGAAAGAATACAGCACGTAAATGACAGTTTACATCTTTTGTATTCTGTCCTATATTTTTTATGAAGATTAAATGAGTTACTTTAAAGAAGACGTTTCAATTTTATAAAACACACAATAAAACACGAGTTTTATGTAACTTTAAAAAAATTGCCAAAGATGTAACGCCTTTTCCACTCCTTTAAAAGCGGGAGAAAATTAGATTCTTTTATTTTTCTAGTGTTTTGTTTCTTAATAGAAATTAACCTTTTTATTTAAATATGTTCGGCTGCTAAAAACCCAAATATTCTTAATGTTTGATGTAATTTTTTCTGTTGACAGTAAGAAAAATAAAAGAAAAAAGCTTTTTGGTTTGAGAGTAAAATTTCTTATTAATGAATCTTATCTGTTTAGTGACTAATATCATATTTGTTTGTTAGTTTTATAATTTATATGAATTACACTGTTATTACACATTATTACTAATTTACTATTTAAAAACCTTTTCTTTTTATTTCCGTATTTGCTTTATTTGTAGGCGGAGCAAGCAATCCAACTAACCAATCAGCGCGTTCCGTGAGGTTTGACTCGCTCCTTGTTGGTTGTAGATACTGTCAGTCAGATGTGTACTGTCAGAGAAACGGACATCACTGTTTCCTTAACTGGTTTCTGCAGGTTCTTGGATTTTTTACACAAAAGGTAAGCGTTTTATAAAAATTTTAATCCAGTTAAAACCTACCAGGAGAAGCAGACATGAACCTGGCCTAGATTTAATCTTTATTTTATCTTTATTCCTGTCTAAATTCAGTTTGGAAACCCGCTTAAAAAAAACTTGATCCTTTTGGTTCATGTTAATGTTCTAGGAAACAAATTTTCATTCTGTTTCTGCTCAAAAGTGGGTCTTAAAAAAAAAGAAGAAGAAAAAAATGAATGTTAGGTGGGCCAGGTTTCAGACCACACAGAAAAAAATGGTCTTCAGGACTCAGACTGAAATAAATTTGGTACATTTTACACTAAAAATGTTCAGAGGTAGTTTTATTGTTCCGAAAAAGACGTGTGTGTGTGTGTGTGTGTGTGTGTGTGTGTGTGTGTGTGTGTGTGTGTGTGTGTGTGTGTGTGTGTGTGTGTGTGTGTGTGTGTGTGTGTGTGTGTGTGTGTGTGTGTGTGTGTGTGTGTGTCCCCTCCCTTCCAGCCTCATAGTACATTGCGTAATAACCCAAAATCAGGTTAGAAGTCATCCAACAGACACACACACATACTGTACACACACACATCCCTTACATTACTTCATATGTGTGTAAAAGCAAACCTAGAAAAAAAGGGACACTTTTAACTGATTTATTTATTTATGTATTAAATTAGTCATTCATATGTTTGGTAATTCTTTACATTCTGTTCCAGCATATTGTTGCTCCTAGGTCAGGTTTGGTGGGTCAGAGGGTCCCGGGGTCATGTAAGAAGGGAGTTTTGTGCTAATCTTTCAGATCAGATTTAAAGCTGAGTCATTGCATTGCTCCCCCTCCAAGTCCTCTTATGAATGAATCCATTCATTGAACAAATAAAGAGGCGAGGCTCTCTTTTTTTTTTGCAGAAAATAAGCTTTGACATTATTTTCATCTACGTTTTGCAGAATTGTTTTGAGAGGTCTTATTTTATCTTGTTCTCCTTTTCACTTCAGGTTGAAAAATGTCCCAAAAAATCAAGGCTGGTTCTGTGGTGGAGATGCAGGGGGATGAGATGACCCGGGTCATCTGGGAGCTTATCAAGGAAAAACTCATCTTCCCATACCTGGAACTCGACCTGCACAGGTGAGGACGCTCATATAGTAGACGAAACAGATAAAAATGTAGTTAAAATTAAATGGTTGAAAAGTGTCTGTGATTTAGTAGACAGTATGCCTGAGCAAACAGACGTGGTAAAAAAAAAAAAGACTGAATAAAGACAAGATGTGCTTGTTTTTCTTGTTTGAAAAGTGAACCAACCTGTGGGAATCAGGATGTTACACAATGAAGTGAACCTAACACAACGATCCAAGCCTGATGTCCTTCTTAGAAAGTAAAAGCTGAGATTACACAATGTTCTGATGCCACATGGAGGGGTGTTTTGTGTTTATGGCTTCTGAACTTTAACTCATATCCACTTTGTGTACTCTCCTTGGACTTTGTATGACATTTGAACAATCCTGATCTTTTTATCAGTAAATGTAATCCTTTGTCGTTATTTTGTCAAACTTTGCATTTTTGATCTAACGAAAGGATGTTTATTTATCAATCCTATGAGATAAGAGCTATTACCCGACGAACGGGTGTAGAGGGGGAAGCGTTAGCTCAGTGCTAGAAAGTCTGTATTTGAACTGAGAGATGTAGATTCAATTCCAACTGGGCTCATGTCTCAGTGTCCCTGGTAAAGACACCTCACCCCCGGTTACTCACATAATTGGTGTAGTCATGGCTGCCTGCTGCGGTGCAATGCAGCAAAGTAATTTCCCCGTAAGGAGTGAATATCTCTCGCTGGATCGATTTGCTGCCGAGTGTGAAATGGCCGGGATGGGAATTAGCGCCTCCAAATCCGAGACCATGGTCCTCGCCCGGAAAAGGGTAGAATGCCCCATGCGAGTCGGGAACAGGGTCCTGCCCCAAGTGGAGGAGTTTAAGTATCTCGGGGTCTTGTTCACGAGTGGGGGAAGGATGGAGCGGGAGATCGACAGGCGGATCGGTGTGGCATCAGGACGCTGCATCGGTCCGTCCTGGTGAAGAGAGAGCTGAGCTGAAAAGCAAAGCTCTTTATTTACAAGTCGATCTACGTTCCAACCCTCACCTATGGTCACCAGCTGTTGGTGGTGACCGAAAGAATGAGATCGCGGGTACAAGCAGCCGAAATGAGCTTCCTCCGCAGGGTGGCTGGGCTCTCACTCAGAGATCGGGTGAGGAGCTCTGCTATTCGGGAGGAGCTCGGTGTCGAGCCGCTCCTCCTCCAGGTCGAGAGGAGCCAGATGGGGTGGTTCGGGCATTTGGTCAGGATGCCCCCCCAGCGCCTCGCGGGCAAGGTGTTTCGTACACGTCCCACCGGGAGGAGACCAAGGGGCAGACCCCGGACCCGCTGAAGAGACTATGTCTCACAGCTGGCCGGGGAACGACTTGGGATCCTTCCAGGTGAGCTGGAGGATGCAACTGGGAAGAGAGAGGCCTGGGCTGCCCGCTTGAGGCTGTTGCCCCCGCGACCCGATCCCGGAACAAGCGGAAGATGACGGAACGAAACGGAGTGAATATAGTATGATGAAATAAAAAGCACAAGTCGTCGTCTTTAAAAACTTTGAGAGTAAAATTATTGCTGTCATTTGGATCATCAGGGAACAACAAAATTACAGTTTGAGCACATCCTACTCAAGATGAAGACACTCAAACATTTAAAACACAAGTTAGAGAGCCAGGAGACTTAAGACATGCAGCCAAATTCAGGCGCTTCCTTGATGTAGAGATAGATTTACACACTGGGGAAGTTTACATGGTTTCGTTCCATCGCTTATCTGTCTGGGGCAGGGTCGCAGGGGCAACAGCTTCAGACGGAAAGCCCAGGCTTCTCTTACCCCAGCTGCATCCTTTAGCTCACCTGGACGGATCCCGAGTCGTTCCCCAGCCAGCTGTGAGAAATAGTCTCTCCAGTGGGATCTGCCTCTTGACCAGATGCCCAAACCACCCCATCTGGCTCCTCTCGATCTGGAGGAGGAGTGGCTCGATACCGAGCTCCTCCCGGATGGCAGAGCTCCTCCCCCGATCTCTGAGTGAGAACCTAGCCATTTTGCGGAGGAAGCTCATTTATTTTACCCATACCTTAAAAAAAATTGTTATGCACCCTTGGTGCTAACGGGTTGGCATGTGGAAAAAAAACCTGGGGACAAATAAGCAGTCATAGAAAACAGGATTGCATGGAAGCCAGTGACCTCGGGTAGTGGGGATAGCTCCTGGTATGTCCCGTCTCCAGACGAGAATGAGATAATAGAGGGAGTCAAGACAACACAACCAGTCCTGTATGCTTTATGAGTTTCTGGTAAAAATTTTTACAATGTGTTATTATATGTGGAAGTTCACCAATCAGATGTCAAATATAGGTGTAGATCAGGCACGGGCAAACTATGGCCCGTGGGCCACATGCGGCTCGTTAAATGTTTTAATCCAGCCGCCAAACTTGAAAAAAATTAAATAAATAAACCTTGTTAAATGTTTTATTTTCCATGCAATTCTGCTGTTTCGTCACTAGATGGTGCACTCTATATTTATTGGCTTTGTTGCGAAAACAACAACACTGCTCCCATTAAAATGTGCGCGTCTCCGTGATGAGCATGCTGTCAAAATAAACAGTGTGCACAAAAATGGAAAGCCATCGGGCTCAATACACGCACGTAAACAAGCGTGTTAGATGTTAAAACAAGCAAAATGTTACATCAAGCGCTTAGATTTCAAACCTAGCGCTGCGAAAAATGCACGTTTTTAAGAGCTATCACACTAGATTTCAGACCTAGCGCTCTAGATTTGAAATTTAATGCTCTGTATGTAACATTTAGTGCTTGTTTAAAATCTAGCACACCATTCTATCGGTCTAATCTAGAGGTTACCAAAGCATGCCATCCATCTGCTTCTGTTCCAGCCCGCTTGCCAAATTTTAGAACTCAATGTGGCCCGCGAACCAAAAAGTGTGCCCACCCATGGGATAGCTCCTGGTATGTCCCGTCTGTGGAGGAGAATGAGATAATAGAGGGAGCCAAGACAACACAACCAGTCCTGTATGTTTTATGAGTTTCGAGTAAACATTTCTACAATGTGTTTTATGTGGAAGTTCACCAATCAGATGTCAAACTTGGGTGTAGATGCTCGGTACTGATTATGTAACTATGAACGAAAGCTCAAACTTTTAACTTTGTTAAACCAGAAGAACTTTTTTATCAAATAGGAATTCTCTTAAACAATCTTTCAGTTATTTTTCTAACCGTCTCTAAACTTCTTGAACAACTTTGAAAAACACTGTTTTTAATGTCTCCGCCTTTTGTTCCGTGTCCAGTTCATCTTGCCTATCTTGTGATTCAGGTTCTGTGAGGGAGTCACTCTCTCTACCAAACCCATTTTTTTAGATTGTAAGATAGGTTCTGCTGAGATGTGAGATAAATCAGTATGTTTTCCCTGTTCCACTTCTTTATGATAATTTATTTCTTTTATGATCATGTTTTTCATAGCATTTTAGCCAAAAGTGGACCAGCTGAACGTCCAGATGTATTCTTATGTACCCTGGTTTTCACTTAGTTTTTAAACAACCTTCGAGGCGTCGTAAAGAAAGAGCTGAGTCAAAAAGCAAAGCTCTCGATTTACAACTCAATCTACGTTCCAACCCTCACCTGTGGTCACCAGCTGTGGGTGGTGCCTGAAAGAATGACATCGCGGGTACAAGCGGCCGAAATGAGCTTCCTCCGTAGGGTAGTTGGGCTCTCACTCAGCGATCGGGTGAGGAGTTCTGCCATCCGGGAGGAGCTCGGTGTTGAGCCGTTCCTCCTCCAGGTCGAGAGAAGCCAGATGGGGTTGTTCGGGCATCTGGTCAGGAAGCCTCCCGAGCGCCTCGCTGGTGAGTATTTCAGACACGTCCCACAGGGAGGAGACCAAGAGGCAGACACCAATCCTGCTGGAGAGACTGTGTCTCACAGCTGGCCAGGGAACGTCCTGGGTATCCTTCCGGTTGAGCTGAAGGATGCAGCTGGGGTGAGAGAAGCCTGGACTTCCCACCTGAGGCTGTTGCCCCTGCAACCCGGACCCGGTCAAGCGAAAGACAACAGAACGGAACGGATTTTCATTTTTAACACTTTTAAGTCCGTCCTTCCTCTCGCTCACCCCTAGGTCCAGTCTTCTTGGGCAGATGCACAACACAGCGTAAAATCTGTTTTGGCTGTAAATTCAATGTAAAGCGCAACAAACTAGCAAAGCTGGCATAAATTCTTTATGTACTTATTTGAGTGTTTCTACATAAAATTGACACTCCCTGTTGGAGGGAGGGACTGAGCGTGAGCAGCTTACATGCACTACAACACTTTCTACTTATGTTAGAATTTGGGCGTGGCATACAACAAAATCCAAGGCCAAAAACAACCTGGCATTTATATAGTATCAAATAATAGATAACAGAGGTTATAAATTTCTAAAACATTTATAATTTAAGTAGAAAACCACTTTTAGTGTGTTTTTAATGTGTCAATACTTTGTAACACTTTGAATACATTGTAAAAACCTCTGAAAAGTTCATTTTGTGTGACTGTTTTTAAAGATTAAGGTTGACAAAGTGACTTTTCACAACTTCAGATGGTGTTTTTACAACATTACACCACTTAGAAAAGTGAAGGATTAACTTTGTTTCAGTTAGTTACTTTTAGTTTTTCCACACAAATGAACAACTTCTTGGTTTGTCTGAATTTTTAAGTCTTTCTTTTTCTGTGTTGTTAAAGTTGTGACTCTTCCCACTGTTTGAGTTACCGGTGTGTTAACTGATCAAAGAATACCCCAACACTCTGAGCATTACAACCTAATAGATGATTTCACTGCAGTTATGTTAAATTTGGTCTTTTTTTCCCGCTAAACATCCATTTAGTCATCCTTAACTCTGGCTTGAATTCAGCCTAAACGAAGGGGGAGGGAGCAAGGGAGACGGAATAGGGGGAAGTAGGCAAAAGGTCACGTCTGGTTTTAAACAAAGCCAGTCGCCTCAGACTTACGCAGAGACTCTACAAACCCCCTGACTTCATTTTCAGGTCACACTGCCCTCTTGTAGTGGTGTTTTCAGTGGTCTACGTCAGTGGTCCCCAACCACCGGGCCGCGGACCGGTACCAGGCCACACAGAAAGAAGAAATAACTTCCATTATTTTCATTTGGTTTATTATATGAGCCATGATGATGTTTTAATTTGAAAAGTCACCGGGTTTTCTTCCTTATATCGATCAATGACTCACTTTTGATGCATCATCCCATTAAATTTAAACCCATAAACCAGCAAAATGAATAAAAAACAAAGATCTATAGGAAGTTTCTTTGCTAAGAGGAGTTACAGAGTTACAAAGCAGACTGGACCTTAGATACATTCTTCAGGTTTCAGGTCAAGATGGGACTGTCTGGTTCCAGCACAACAAACTCAGAACTCCGATTGATCTAGTCTTACTGTGAGGAGACTAACTGGTATTTTTATTCACTTTTTTTTTTTTGTGATGTCCTTTATTTTGAAGGTATATTTACCGCTACCAAAGCAACCAGGGCACGTTCGAGCAGAGAGGACGCTTCTATGTTATGAAGACACTGCTCATGAATTTTCTTGTGAGGACAAAGTGGATTTAAGTTTATTATTTATTAAAAAACTCATTTTTTTCAGGCTGGTCTTATTTAGTTTTTCTGCTACACCTTTAGACCGGTCAATGAAAATATTATCAGACACTAAACTGGTCCATGGCGCAGGAAAGGTTGGAGATCCCTGGTCTATGATATATCTTTATATCTTCATGCTTCAAAATGCTGACATATATCAACACATGAGAAAACAGTACTGCAAAAGGGAAGAAAAAAATCCACATACCGGTAGTTTTTTGACCCGTATTTATTGGAGCACGTAGAGACATTACTTGGTGATATCTGAGTTACAATCTGAAAAGGCATACAGTACATTGTTAAATAACTACTAGCAGAAACAGTTATTTAGATTTACAAAATATTATTGATTATTATCTTATTTTATACTTTATTTGATCCAGTGGCGGATTTGACAACATCACAATGAATTTACGCTCATGTTTTTTTTTTGTAAGTTGTTATCAGCCTGACAAATCAGCTGGCTGCTGAGAATCACATTGAGACAAACACTGTGTGAGAAGGAGAGCCATCCCGAAAAATGAAAGGAATTCTCAGATTTTGTGATAATTAGCATTGGCGTTGCAATATTGATGTTATGATTCTCTCGCCTGCCACCAGAGGGAGTCTTGGACCTCCAAGTCTTTCTCCAATAATCTTTTAATAATTTTTATAATTTAATAATTTTAATCGTCTTTCTCCAAGTTTTTTTTCCAATGGTCCAATAGCCTTCCCTCGCCCCCTGAATTCCAGCCTGTTACTTAACACCTGTGGTCTTTAGCTGATACTTAACACCTGTGGTCATTAGCCTGATGCTAATCACCTGTGCGTCATTAGCCTGATGCCTATTTAAAGGCAATCTCCCCTGACTTCCTCTCCTGGTCATCATCCCTTCCGGACAGGTCTTTTTGTCTGCTTGACCAAGTTAAATCCTTGAGCTTTGTTATAGTTTAACTTTGACCAAACGCATTCCTTTGTTTTAATTCCTCCGCCCATCTCTGAGCGGGAGGGGGAAGGCAGGCGTAAACCCGTGCGTAGCGGTTTGGTAGCGTCTGAAATAAGATTTTATCATATCGATTCATCAAAAAAGTGTGTTTCAAGCAAGAAAATAAAAAAGACGCAGAGCAGCGAACCAGCCTGTATATCGGACGTTGAAAGCGAGTTTGTGAGGGCGTAAGGCCGGAGTGGAGGCGGGTGAGGAGGGCAGGCGGTTGGTGATCGATTAAGTATAGTGATTTTGCTTTTATTCTGGTGGTATTTAATATTTCCTGTCCATCTGCTCTGCCACAGCTACGACCTTGGCATGGAGAACAGAGATGCCACCGACGACCGAGTTACAGTTGAGGCAGCAGAGGCGGTTCAGCGTTACAACGTTGGAATCAAGTGTGCAACTATCACACCTGATGAGAAACGTGTGGAGGAGTTCAAGCTGAAACAGATGTGGCGCTCGCCCAACGGGACCATTCGTAACATCCTCGGGGGCACGGTGTTCAGAGAGGCCATCATCTGTAAGAACATTCCCCGTCTGGTACCCGGGTGGTTGAAACCCATTATCATCGGCAGGCATGCACATGGAGATCAGGTAACTCATCACAATCTTAGTCTTCTTCTTCCGGCATTTCCCTTCAGGGGTCGCCACATCAAGTCAGTTTCTTCCATCTAACCCTATCTGCTGCATCCTCTTGGTCACACCAACTATCTTCATGTCTTCCTTCACTGTATCCATGAACCTCCTCTTTGGTCTTCCTCTAGTCCTCTTTCCTGGTGGTTCCAAATCCAGCATCCTTCTTCCGATGTACTCTCTCTCTCTCCTCTGCACATGTCCAAACCATCTCAGTCTGACCTCTCTGACTTTAAAACCTCTAACATGTGCTGTTCCTCTGATCCTGTCCATCCTGGTCACTCCCAGAGAGCTCCTCAGCATCTTCATCTCTGCTACCTCCATCTCTGTTTCCTGTCTTTTCCTCAGAGACATTGTCTTTAGACCAATCAGCATGGCCGCTCTCACCACACTGTCTCTGGACCAATCATCATGGCCGCTCTCACCACGGTTTTGTACACTTTTACTTTCATTTTAGCCGAAACTCTTCTTTCACACATCCCCCTGATACTTTCCTCCACCCGTTCCAGCCTGCCTGCACATGCTTCTTCACCTCTTTTCCACACTCTCCATTGCTCTGGACTGTTGATCCTAAGTACTTAAAATCTTCCACCTTCTGTATCTCTGCTCCCTGTAACCTTACTTTTCCATTTGGAATCGGTAATCTATAAAACGTTTATAACATAGGGCGGCGGAAGCCATTTATTGGATGACTTGGCGTTGATTTATTTTTGTGTATAGCGGGTTTTTAGGCAGCGTTAGAACACAAGACCAATTTGCCACATTGCTGTCTGAAACAGTGATATTTGCTTGACTTCAACAATAAACTCGGTCTTGTAGACATTTATGTTCTGTATATTTAGTAAAGGATTATTATTAAACGCAGTTGGGAAATTTTGCTTTCACGCCTGTAATGACAGCTTGGACTTTTTTTACAAACCCAAAAATCTCAATCTCATTTTAATGTCAATGCTTCATAGTTTTACCTTGTTAAAATTTTTCCAACACTTTGAAAAGTTCATTTTTTAAAAGATATGGTTTAGAACTAAAGTAATTTGGATTTTCACAAACATTTCAATTAAAGAACCTACTCATGATTAATTTTTCGAAGCTGCAGAGCCACATACTGTGCAGCTGAGGGTTCCCGACCCTGATTTAAACCATTACTGAATCTCTAAGGTGTAACTTTCCAGTGAGCCACGTTCTCTTTACACTCGTATGAGCTCATAGAGTTAATGATTGGACATTAAGGGGGATCGCTAGGAGAACCAAGATCGATAAGTATGTTGCATCAGCTGCTCTTTGGCCTATAATGACAGGAGGTCCCTAAACCAGCAGACAATCACGGGCCTGATGGTTGCATAAGAGGTGTGTGTGTGTGTGTGTGTGTGTGTGTGTGTGTGTGTGTGTGTGTGTGTGTGTGTGTGTGTGTGTGTGTGTGTGTGTGTGTGTGTGTGTGTGTGTGTGTGTGTGTGTGTGTGTGTGTGTGTGTGTGTGTGTGTGTGTGTGTGTGTGTGTGTGTGTGTGTGTGTACTCTGCTCACGTGTTTATAGCTGCCTTGTTTTATGAAGTTTGATCAAATAAATTCAGTAGATTTTTGCTTTTAGAAGATTAGATTTTAGACTTTATAAGATTAAATTTAGAAGAAAGATTAAAAAAAAGTAAGAAAAGAAGATAAATTGCAACAATGTGGATCTTTGGGGCCAAAAAGGGTCTCTCAAAAGCTCCAATCCGGCTCCCCAAGAACTGATAAATCTTAAAAGGCAAGAGGGGTTTTAATGTTGTTGTTAAATTTGAAAGAATTTTACAGAAAAACTCTCCAAAATTTGATGGAGCAAATATATGAGTTTTTCTGTTTACTGCGGTTCCACGTCCTTAACCAGGAAGTTGAACTGATCAAGCTTGGCAAATCCGTTTAGATCAGTAGGTTTCAAACTTTGCCCGTCAGGCAAAATCTGTGCCACACAGTCGTTATATTGTCCCCGCAAAGCTGTACAAAATGACTATTGGGGCACGTCCAGTGGTACTATGGTCTACAACACAAGTAGCACTAAAATCACATATCCGAGGATTTTTTTCCGGTATTTTAGCATGTTGGTTGGCATGATCCATCGAGAATCTCACATTTGTTGACAGCTGTAATAGTGACCTGACACGAGCATCATGCAATTCTGTGTATGCGATCTTAAATTTTAAATCTTTTCCTGTTACATATTCCATTTTTAGGCTTAACATATCTAGGTTGATGCAAAAAGGAAGAAAACTTTTTCCATTAAATATTAAAGTTGGTCCACTTTTCTCACCCAATACTGAATTTTGATTTTTTTTCCCCCCCAATACTGGACGTTTGATTTTGACACCCATGTTCAATATGATAAAAATATCTGACAAGCCAAATTAATAACCATGTTTTTTCGTCTTCAGTACAAAGCCACCGACTTTGTGGTTCCTGGGCCTGGAAAAGTGGAGATGATCTACACCCCTACAAACGGACAGCCGGTCAAATACGTTGTCCATGATTTTCAGGGTAAGTAAATATAATACTTATCCCACATGGGATGTGAAATATTTACTGTATTTTACGCACCATAAAACACACCACATTATCAGGCGCATAGAAAGAAACTACCGTACTGTGGTGTCTGGGGTTGCATTATGCATCTACTAGATCAGGGGTTCCCAACCTTTTCTACACCACGGACCGGTTTAGTGTCTGACAATATTTTCACGGACCCGTCTAAAGGTGGTGAGACCAGACGGAAAAACTGGCTTTTTATCAATAATAATAATAATAAAATTTTATTATTATTATTAATAAACTTTTATTATTTTACTATCAACAAAGCTCTCGATTTACAAGTCGATCTACGTTCCAACCCCCACCTATGGTCACCAGCTGTGGGTGGTGAACGAAAGAATGAGATCGCGGGTACAAGCGGCCGAAATGAGCTTCCTCCGCAGGGTGGCTGGGCTCTCACTAAGAGATCAGGTGAGGAGCTCTGCCATCTGGGGGGAGCTCGGTGTCGAGCCGGTCCTCCTCCAGGTTGAGAGGAGCCAGATGGGGTGGTTCGGGCATTTGGTCAGGATGCCCCCCGAGCGCCTCGCAGACGAGGTGTTTTGGGCACGTCCCACCGGGAGGAGACCAAGGGGCAGACCCCGGACCCGCTGGAGAGACTATGTCTCACAGCTGGCCGGGGAACGACTTGGGATCCTTCCAGGTGAGCTAGAGGATGCAGCCGGGGAGAGAGAGGCCTGGGCTGCCCGTTTGAGGCTGTTGCCCCCGCGACCCGACCCCGGAACAAGCGGAAGATGACGGAACGGAACAATAAACTTAAATCCACTTTGTCTTCACGAGAAAATTTATTAGCAGCATCTTTATAACATGGAAACATTCTCTCTGCCCTAAAGTACTCTGGTTGCTATGGTAACGGTAAACATACCTTCAAAATAAAAGACATTACAAAAAAGTGAATACAAATACCAATTAGACTCCTCCCAATCAGAGTTCTGAATTTGTTTTGCTGGAACCAGACAGTCCCATCTTGACCTGAAAGCTGAAGAGTGTATCTAAGGTCCAGTTTGCTTCGTAACTCTGTTACTCGACTTGGCAAAGAAACTTGCTATAGATCTTTGTTTTGTACTCATTTTGCTAGTTTAGGGGTTTAAATTTAATGGGATGATGTGTTATAAGTGAGTCATGTAAGGAAGAAAATCTGGGGACTCTTCAAATTAAAACATCCGTAGCCACAATGAAGCAGTATTGATCCATATAAAAGGCGCACTGTCGGTTTTCAAGAGAATTCTTTTAGGTGCGCCTTATAGTGCAGAAAATACGGTAGTTTATCTAAAATAGGTCATGAATACATTGAGAGGTTGATTTATTTTTATCAACTACTGAAGGATTGTCATGAAACCCACCGTTATTCAGTACCGACTATAGAGGAACTGAATAAGTTTTCAGGGCCATGCAATCAAATATCAAGGTCACAAATTTCTAAAGCAGGTGGAGTGATTGTTCAATGCCTTGGTTTTCAAGTTGTTTGTGTTTCTATGTTATCTTTTTGTGTTGTCTGTCCAGGCACGGGAGGTGTCGCCTTGGGGATGTACAACACAGATAAGTCCATCAGGGACTTTGCTCACAGCTCTTTCCAGATGGGGCTGTCCAAATCGTGGCCTCTGTACCTCAGCACCAAGAACACCATCTTGAAGAAATACGATGGTCGCTTCAAAGATATCTTCCAGGAGATCTATGAGAAGTACGAGCACGCAGATGAAAACACTTACACACACCCCAACCAGACCAGAACTAGAGCTTAACCTCTAAATTTCTGATAAATTAACGTTAGAACTCTTGATTATTGCTGCTCTTTTTGTATTAATGTTCACTGCTGCACGGTGGTACAGTTGGTAAGCACTGGGTTCTCACAGCAAGAGGGTCATCAAAGGTTCACTCTTGCTCTTTGGTGGGGCGAGAATTGAATCACTGGCCTTATTGTGTGACGTTTGCATGTTCTCCCCATGTCTGGGGGGGGATTTTTCTGGGTACGTCCTTCCAAAATAGGCATGGCAGATTAATTGGCCACTGTGAAATTGTAAAATCAAAAACAAAAACCATTGAAACGCAGCCTGTTAATCACTACACTCTTCTGATTTTGGTGACAAGTTTTTCTATTGGTTTCATTGTCTTCCGCTTATCTGGGCCGGGTCGCAGGGGCAACAGCCTCAGACGAGAAGCCCACCCTTGTCTCATCCAAGCTGCATCCTCCAACTCACCCAGAAGGATCCCAAGTCGTTCCCCGGCAAGCTGTGAGAACAAAATTGTGACCCCAGACTCCAGCGGGTCCGAGTTTCTGCCTTTTGGTCTACCTCCCGGTGGGACATGCCCAAAACACCTCACCAGCGAGGTGCTCGGGAGGCATCCTGACCAGATGCCTGAACAACCCCATCTGGCTTCTCTCGACCTGGAGGAGGAGCAGCTCGACACCGAGCTCCTCCCGTATGGCAGAGCTCCTCACCCGATCTCTGAGTGAGAGCCCAGCCACCCTGCGGAGGAAGCTCATTTCGGCCGCTTGTATCCGTGATCTCATTCTTTCGGTCACCACCCACAGCTGGTGACCGTAGATGAGGGTGGGACTATAGATCGACTTGTAAATTGATTTTCTATTGGTTGCAGATCACAAAGAGTTGCTGAACTGTTAAAACCAAAGATCTACCACTCTGGTTTTCAAGGGTTAATGATGATCCGATGTGTGTTTCAGAGAATACCGCGCTCAGTTTGAGGCTAAAGGAATCTGGTACGAGCACCGTCTGATTGATGACATGGTGGCTCAGGCCATGAAATCTGACGGTGGCTTTATTTGGGCCTGTAAGAACTACGACGGGGACGTACAGTCTGACTCTGTGGCACAAGGTCGGTAGATTTAATCTATTTCTAATGGAAGGAATTACACAAAGACTTTCATCAAATGAGTTATCTATACATGTTTTTAGGTTACGGCTCATTGGGTATGATGACCAGCGTGCTGATCTGTCCCGATGGACGCACGGTGGAGTCTGAAGCCGCCCACGGCACGGTTACTCGTCACTACAGACAACACCAACAAGGAAAAGAAACCTCCACCAACCCAATTGGTGAGAAGATTCACCTTTGAAGTATATTTTAAAAGCTTTCTGGCATCTTGAACTAAAGCTTGTCCGTGTTATTTGTCTTCTCCTTAGCCTCCATCTTTGCATGGACACGTGGTCTACTCCATCGAGCGAAGCTGGACAACAACACGGAGCTCAGGGTCTTCTCTGAGGCTCTTGAGGCGGTCTGCATTGAGACTATAGAGGCTGGTTTTATGACCAAAGATTTGGCCATCTGCATCAAAGGCCTGTCAAAGTTAGTCAGACCTCCTCTTTGTTTTTCCTCTAGTCCTCTTTCCTGGTGGTTCCAAACCCAGCATCCTTCTTCTGATGTACTCTCTCTCTCCTCTGCACATGTCCAAACCATCTCAGTCTGGGCTCGCTGACTTTGTCTCCAAAACCTCAAACATGTGCTGTTCCCCTGTTATACCGTATTTTCCGCACTATAAGGCGCACTGCATTATAAGGCGCTACAGTAAATTCTGGGGTTATGTTATGCATTCACTAAATGGTGCTGTGCTAAAGGGAATGTAAAAAAAAAAACAGTCAGATAGGTCAGTCAAACTTTATTAACAATTACAAAACATGTAATGTCTCTGTCTTTACTCCCAAAATGAATAAACAGCTGTTTTATTATTTTCTTAGTACTTTCGTGACACAGTTTATCTTCCATTGGAGATAAACTCTGTTTAGTCTTGTTTACTTGGCGCAGCGCATCCTCTTGCTTCCTCCACTTCCTCACCATTGATTCATTGATGTTAAACTCTCTCGCTGCGGCTCTATTCCCGTGTTCTACTGCGTGACCGATCGCCTTGAGTTTAAACTCTGCGGTGTAACAGTGTCTCTTGGTAGGAGCCATTTCCAGGTCTTTACACAAACACACAAATGGAAATGAGACGCACTTTCATAAATCCCAGCATGCACCGCGCACTACTTCTTCTACGGGGGAAATGGAGTCGGCGGCTGCTTACCGCAGTTGCGACTCCTGTTGTAGCTCAATATTAATCCATATATAAGGCGCTCCGGGTTAAAAGGCGCATCGTGGACTTTAGAGAAAATTTAAGGTTTTTAGGTCCGCCTTATAGTGCGGAAAATACGGTTGTCATTTCTAATCCTGTCCATCCTGGTCACTCCCAGAGAGATCCTCAGCTCATCCTCATATGAGGTTTTATTTTTTCAGCAAATTTGAACAAATACTTAACCGGCCCGGATTTTTACTGAAATCAAGACAAAACCAAGAGAAACATTGTTTTCCTGGACGGATCTGTAAAGAAACAGCCACAGGATAAAGTCTCGGTTGTTAGGACTTACATTAGTTGTAGTTGGTTCGCTAGTTCTGGTGCAGGAGCCCGGTCAAAAACTGACCATAACACAAAATCAAGATTCTGTTAATCTCTGTGTGAGACCAGAGTTACGGTGGAAAGAAAAATGTAAAGTTGTTTATCATCCCCATATTTCTAATAATAAGATTTGGGCAGTAAATGGACAGATGGTGGCTCAGTGGTTAGTGTTTGCCCGTGGACTGAAAGTTAACCGGAAGCTCGCAGGTTCGCGTCCCACTGAGTTCACGTGTAGGGTCCTTGGGGAAGACAACTAACCCCCCCGTTTCTCCCATCATTGGCGCGTCATAGGTGGCAGCCTGCTGTGGTGTAGTCCAGCACACAAATTTCCTGGTCAGGGATTAATAAAGTATTTAAAAAACAATAATAATAAAAATGATCAGGGGCCATACATGGAGCCTTGTGGAACTCCACAGAGTTATTCGTCTTTGTTTCAGCCAATCACAGAGTTTATTCAGGGTATCACCTGTCTGGTTTTATTAATGTGAATTTTTTGTTTGCATATACTGAGCATCAGTGCATTTTCTTCTCTTGAATTTTGGTTTTAGGTTATTGTGGGTTTTTTATTTTTGTTTTTTTAATGAAAATTTTTATAAGCTTAGCACCATATAAAACATCCTGTTGTTTCCGCTCCACTGTCTAAATTTACTTTTCAATATTCCACATCATAATAAGGTGGAATTTTATTGACGGCCATATTTTATACCCATCATCCAATCAGGTGTCATTTTTTCCTTCCTTTCAGAAACTCCACCGAATGTGGAGGAAAGATCATGCTAGTTAGAGCTAGCATGTCACCAATCTGTAAACCAGGCTACTTTTAACACGTAAAGAGTAGCTCAAGAGTTTTTTGTTGCTATTTTTAAAACGATGTCACAAGAACCCTTGAACAGAATGACACCTAATTTACAAGTACCGTATTTTCACGACCCAAAGGCGCACGGTATTAAAAGGCGCAGTCCCAGTTTTGTGTGCTCTGTATTTAACACACACGAGGCGCACCTGATGATAGGGCGCGGGTTTTATATACAAATCCTCTACTGCATACGTCCGCCTTACAACAACACACACACAAGCAGACAAATGTATGTATTTAAAAATAGATCGGGAGCAAAACTGAGTTTTTAAATATTAGTTACAGTTGTCATAAAGTCATTTATCAAATCCATCAAAGTCCTCATCCTCTGTTTCCGAATCTAACAGCTGCACTAAATCCAACATAGCAGGTTCACTTTCCTCGCTGTCAGAGTCACTTTCTGTACCGTACAGCTCCTCGGAAATGATGCCGGCTTTTGCGAAAGCTCGAACATCAGTGCCAGAAGACGCGTTAGCCCAAACATCTACAATCCACTGGCAAACTGTGGCGTAACTCGCCCGGTGCTGCCTTCCAGCCTTCGTGAAGCTGTGGTCTCCTCTAGTCATCCATCGCTCCCACGCCGTTCGCAGCCTTACTTTGAACGACTGGTTCACGCCGATGTCCAGCGATTGGAGTTCCTTTGTCAGACCTTCCAGAATCACAGCAAGCGTGGTGTTCATCTGCTTCACTTGTTTTTTTACAACACACATAGGGCGTACTGTACGATGGGGCGCACACTCATTTTGAATAAAATCTAAGACTTTTATATGTGCCTTATGGTCGTGAAAAGAGGTCTGTACATAGGGTGCAGCCCTATTGATCACTGTTCTGTTCTGAGATATTAAACTTTATTAAATTTGCACAACATAGCTGGATGGATTTAAACATTTCCAACCTCCTGTCCTGTGTTTGCAGTGTGACCCGGGCCGACTACCTCAACACCTTCGAGTTCCTTGACAAGTTGGCAGAGAACCTGAAGGCGAAACTCGCCAGCCAGCCCAAGTTGTGATATCTCCTTCAGGAGCTACACACAAACACACACAGCCATTAAACACACACACATTCACCCACATGAACATCTACACAGGGCCTAAAGAGATCAGCGGACCACAGATGAGCGTCCTCTGGACAGCAGGAGACCTTTCATCACTTTAGAGGCTTGCACAAAGCTTCTGGTTACCATCATTCCTGCTGCTTCAGAAGGACAGGAAGTAGTTCTTGTGAACAGATGCCACCCAGATGCCACCCCGTCCCAACAGCTTGGTGTCTTTTAAAAACACTGTTCTACTAAGCTCGCACAATGTGTTGGCGATCTGTCCCGGACGGGCTTCAGAGCATCAAACATCACTTCAATGCCTTATTCGTCCTGCGTTAAAATCATTGTTCTATTTGTCTTGTTGGGTTTTTAATGATACTTTGATCAACTGGTGTGTCTTAGAGCTGAAAGCACAGAGCTTCATCAGCCTGGAGGATCTCCACGCGCTGCAGCCGAGCTAAAGCATTCCAGAAAATCTGAATACAAAAAAAAATAATAATATTAATATATGAACAGAGATATGAAGGTTGTTACTCACATTACCTTTTAACAATAAACAGTTTTATTAACAAAGAGGATTTTTTTGTTAATACACTTAGTGTCTTGTTTTCTGTGTGTGTGTGTGTGTGTGTGTGTGTGTCTGAATTACAATCATAACCACGTGTCACCTCGTGATTGAATATCTACATGACTAGATACCGCCATGAGATACTGTCCAGGTCAACATAGACTCTACTTCTACAGCTCTTTTCTACCTGCGTTGGTTCTCAAAGTGCTTTACGTTGTCGCTCACTTTCACACACACACACACACACACACACACACACACACACACACACACACACACACACACACACACACACACTCTGAGCATCATGATTAAATGTTGCCATGCGATGGGCAGTCTACATGACTAGATACTGCCATGTGATTGGCTGTCCACGTGTCTAAATATTGTAATGTGATTGGCTGTCTACATGACTAGAAACTGCCATGTGATTGGCTGTCCACATGTCTAAATACTGTAATGTGATTGGCTGTCAGCATGACTAAATACTTTCATGTGATTTGGCTGTCTACATCACCAGATACTGCCATGTGATTGGCTGTCTGCACAACAAAATATCGCCATGTGATTAGCTGTTTAAAAGACTAAATGCTGCCGTGTGATTGACTGTCTACAAGATGAATGCTGCCACGTTATTGGCTGTCTACGTGACTAAATACAGCATTATGATTGGCTGTCTACATGAGTAGTTATAGTCATGTGGTTGGCTGTCTACATTACTATCTACTGCCACGTGATTGGCTGTCTACATGACAAAATACTGCCATATAATTGGCTTTCTACACAACTAGATGCTGCCATGTGATTGGCTGTCTACATGACAAAATTCTGCCATCTAATAGGCTTTCTACATGCCTAGATCCTGTCTTGTGATTGGCTGTCTACATGACTAAAAACTACCACATGATTGGCTGTCTACATGACAAAATTCTGCCATCTAATTGGCTTTCTACATGACTAGATATTGCCATGTGATTGGCTGTCTACATGACAAAATTCTGCCATCTAATGGACTTTCTACACGCCTAGATGCTGTCTTGTGATTGGCTGTCTACATGACTAAAAACTACCACATGATTGGCTGTCTACATGACAAAATTCTGCCATCTAATTGGCTTTCTACATGACTAGATGCTGCCATGTGATTGCCTGTCTACATGACTAAAAACTACAACATGATTGGCTGTCTACATGACAAAATTCTGCCATCTAATTGGCTTTCTACATGACCAGATATTGCCATGTTATTGGCTGTCTACATGACTGGATGCTGCATGTGATTGGCTGTCCAGATGTCTAAATACAGTAATGTGATTGGCTGTCTAATGACTAAATACTCCCATGTGATTTGGCTGTATGCTGCCGTGTGATTGGCTGTCTATCCGACTAAATACTGCCATGTGATTAGCTGTTTACATGACTAAATACTGCCGTGTGAATGGCTGTCTACAAGATGAATGCTGCCATGTTATTGGCTGTCTACATGACTAAATACAGCTTTATGACTGACTGTCTACATGAGTAGATACAGCCATATGATTGGCTGTCTGCATGATTAGTAATAGTCATGTGATTGGCTGTCTACATGACTAAATACTACCATATGATTCGCTGTCTACATGACAAAATACTGCCACCTAAATGGCTTTCTGCACGACTAAATGCTGGCATGTGATTGGCTGTCTACATGACTAAATACAGCAGTATGAGTAGTTATAGCCATGTGGTTGGCTGTCTACATTGCTATCTACGGCCATGTGATTGGCTGTCTTCTGTATATGACTAAATACTAGCATATGATTCGCTGTCTACATAACAAAATACTGCCACCTAATTGGCTTTCTACATGACGCTGCCATGTGATTGGCTGTCTACACGACAAGATATTGCCATGTCATTGACTGTCTACATGACTAGATGCTGCCATGTGATTGGCTGTCCAGACGTCTAAATACAGTAATGTGATTGGCTGTCAAATGACTAAATACTCCCATGTGATTTGGCTGTATGCTGCCGTGTGATTGGCTGTTTACATTATGAAATACTGCCATGTTATTGGCTGTCTACATGACTAAATACAGCCTTATGACTGACTGTCTACATGAATAGATACAGCCATAGGATTGGCTGGCTACATAACAAAATACTGCCATGTAATTGGCTTTCTACATGACTAGATGCTGCCATGTGATTGGCTGTGAACATGACTAGATGCTGCCATGTTATTGGCTGTCCAGATGTCTAAATACAGCAATGTGATTGGCTCTCTAATGACTAAATACTCCCATGTGATTTGGCTGTATGCTGCCCTGTGATTGGCTGTTTACATGATGAAATACTGCCATGTTATTGGCTGTCTACATGACTAAATACATCCTTATGACTGACTGCCTACGTGAATAGATACAGCCATATCATTGGCTATCTACATGAGTAGTTATAGCCATGTGGGTGGCTGTCTACATAACAAAATACTGCCATGTAATTGGCTTTCTACATGACTGGATGCTGCCATATGATTGGCTGTCTACCTGAGTGGTTATAGCCATGTGGGTGGCTGTCTACATGAGTACATACAGCCTTATGATTGGCTATCTACATGAGTAGTTATAGCCATGTGGGTGGCTGTCTACATGAGTACATACAGCCTTATGATTGGCTATCTACATGAGTAGTTATAGCCATGTGGGTGGCTGTCTTCATAACAACATACTGCCATGTAATTGGCTTTCTACATGACTAGATGCTGCCATGTGATTGGCTGTCTACATGACTAGATGCTGCAATGTGATTGGCTACCTGCATAAGGCGGGACAGTATTTATGTACACCTGTTTACCCAGCAGGTGGCGTTGTTCCTTCAACCCTTCTCTACTTATTGGAGACTGAACGAACTCAAGAATCTAAACCCGGTAAATAAACAGAAAAAAAGCCGTTTTCTGTGTGAAACCATCAGGATGGATCCTCATAACCCACAGACCAGCAGAGGCCAGCAGGACCCCCACAACCCCGGTCTGAATCAGACCCCCACAGCTGGTAGAAACCAGGGACAGGTGGACAGACAGCCACAGTAGTAAGTCAATAAATTATTTATTAAATTACCTGAAGAAAAACACACTTTTTACATGTTAAATATGATGTTAAATAAATAGAATATGATTTTAAAAGACGTTCAGTTTCGGTTTCATTTCTCACACTTAGAAACGATGCGTTCAAAGAGCATCGTAAATATGAACTTTCAACAGAATATTCCTGATTAAAAAGAGTTACAGATTGTTTGTGTGAATTATAAATGAAATCACAAATTGTTCTGATGAAACACAGTCATATGAAGTGAATTATAGCTGCTGTATTACTTAACTTGATTATAGTAAAGTTTCTAGGCTCTGGACATTATGAGGTCAGTAAACAAGCAGTGTCAGGTTCAGGTTACACTAGGTTCATCATCAAAAATGGAGAGATGGGTCTATACCAGGCATGGGCAAACTACGGCCCATGGGCCACATGCGGCCCGTTAAACGTTTTAATCCGGCCCGAAAAAACTTAAATAAACCATGTTGGTGTTTTATTTCCTCTGCAATTCTAATGTTTCCTCACTAGATGGCGCCAATGATTAACAACACTGCTCCCATTAAAATGAGTGTGTTTCCATGAATTATGAATAAAATCACAAATTGTTCTGATGAAACACAGTCATATGAAGTGTATTATAGCTGCTATATTACTTTACTTGATTAAAGTAAAGTTTCTAGACTCTGGACATTAATTATGAGTAAATAAGCAGAGACAGGTTCAGGTTACACTAGCCCATCATCAAAAATGGAGAGATGGGGCTATACCAGGCATGGGCAAACTACGGCCCCCGGGCCACATGCGGCCCGTTTAACGGTTTAATCCGGCCCGAAAAAACTCAAATAATAAACCCTGCAATTCTAATGTTTCCTCACTAGATGGCGCCAAAGATTAACAACACTGCTCCCATTAAAATGTGTGTGTTTCCGTGAAGCGCACGCTGCCAAAATAGATTGTCAGGAGATTTCAAACCTACATTTTAAACCTAGCGCGAAATGCACGTTTTTTTAGGCGCTGGATTTAACCGTAGCGTGCTAGATTACGTGTGTGTGTAACCGCCCCAATGCACTGCACTTGTTTACCAAGGCATGCCATCCCTCTGTTCCTGTTCTGGCCCGTTGGTCATAGGTTAGAATCCAATGTGGCCCGCAAGCCAAAAAGTTTGCCCAACCCAGGTCTATACATAAAGACAGGAATGGTTGTCTTTTGACAGATGCCAGTAATGTGATGGGACGATGAAAAGAGTACTTTGAAGAGTTGATGAATGAAGAAAATAAGAGTGAACAAAGAGGAGAAGGTGTTATCATAGTGGAGCAGAAAGTGGCTAGGATTAGTAAGGTAGAAATAAGAGGGCACTGAAGAGGATGAAGAGTGGAAAGGCTCTCGGCCCTGATGATATTCTTGTAGAAGTATGGAAATGTTTAGGTGAGGTGAAAGTAGAGTTTCTGACTGGGCTGTTTAACAGGATATTCAAAGTGAATTTAAGTGCGTAGGATCAACAGTCCAGAGCAATGGAGAGTGTGGAAAAGAGGTGAAGAAGCATGTGCAGGCAGGTTTGAACGGGTGGAGGAAAGTATCAGGTGTGATGTGTGACAGAAGAGTTTCAGATAAAATGAAAGGGAAAGTGTAGAAAACCGTGGTCAGACCGGCCATGCTGATTGGTCTAGAAACAGTGGCACTGAAGAAAAGACAGGAAACAGAGATGGAGGCAGTGTTCCCTCTAAACTGTGCACCTGCGCAATCGCGCACTGCTTGCAGATCAACAGCGCACAAGAAGACCTATGCAGCGCACAAAAAAGAAACACAGTTTAAACTAAAGATGGTAAAACAAGACAGAGCTTCGGAGCATACCTCTTTCTTCTTTCTTTCTGAAACAAATTGCTTCAAACTACCGCTTCGGAATTTGGCGCGTCACAACTGGTGACGTCACAAAAGACTAAAAGTTTTTGCTCCGCCCCCCTCTGCTCAGGAAGCTTGCGTCTTTGCTCAGACACATAAAAAATTAGAGGGAACATTGGATGGAGGTAGCAGAGATGAAGATGCTGAGGATCTCTCTGGGAGTGACCAGGATGGACAAGATCAGAGGATCAGCACATGTTAGAGGTTTTAAAGTCAGAGAGGTCAGACTGAGATGGTTTGGACATGTACAGAGGAGAGAGTTCTTCAGAAGAAGGATGCTGGGTTTGGAACCACCAGGAAAGAGGCCTAGAGGAAAAACAAAGAGGAGGTTCATGAATACAGTGAAGGAAGACATGAAGATGGTTGGCGTGACCGAAAAAGACGCAGCAAATAGGGTTAGATCAGGCATAGACAAACTACGGCCCGCGGGCCACATGCGGCCCATTAAACGGTTTAATCCGGCCCGCCGGGGCTTGAAAAATTTACATAAATAATCCTTGTTAATGTTTTATTTTTCCTGCAATTCTGACGTTTCCTCACTAGATGGCACACTCTAGTTATATTGGCTCTGTTGAGAAAACAACACTACTCCCATTAAAATGTGTGTGTGTCCCTGATGCACACGTCAAAATAAACAGCGTTCGCAGATATGGAAAGCCATCAAGGCCAATACACACACATAAAAACCATTACATTTCAAACCTACATTTTAAACCTAGAGCTTTAAAATGAAATAGTTGTTAATTTGATTTTCAATGTTTAAAGATTCATTTCAAAGTCAAAGATTTTGTTTTAATGCTTTTCTTCATTTTCATTGGAAATCAAAGCACATGTTTCTCCACATTCGAGATGTGTAATTTTTTTCCAATGAGGTTAGGTTACCAAAGCGTGCCATCCATCTGCTCCTGTTTCGGCCCATTTGTCAAATTTCAGAGCTCAACGTGGCCCGCGAATCAAAAAGTTTGCCCACCCCTGATTTTAATCATCATCTGGCCTCCTGTGTTTCAGCTCAGGTGGATACACCGTAATCCCACCAAATGAATCCAAACGAAACCAGATCAAAACCAGTAGGTATCCTGTTTTTTCTAATATTTTCTTGATGTTCGTTTGAAGTTTTCCGTTCAAACAATTGGTGTTTATGATTGCTTTAGTGGCTCAGAAAGAAGAGGAGGATTTCAGGAGATGGAAAGAGACACACCCACCTCCAGCTGTGCACCTGAATCCAGAGAGGCTTGGTAAAAAATAAAAATAAAAAAAAGATAAAAACCACACTGATGATTTCTGAAAAGTTCAATCACAATAATCCTGATTTTATTTTGTAATCTCTGATTAATCTAGGAGGGAACGTGACTTTAGCTGAAGCAAGACAGAAGCAGTTCACAGATTCACGCTGTACCAAGCTGCAGAAGAAGGTATGTAAATAGATGCTGAGCGATGAAACATCTTTTAGTTTTTAACTCAGATCCTTAATGAATCATTTCACAGTTGAAAAAAGAGGACATGGAAAAGAGGAAGAAACAAGAAGAGGAAGAGGAGCTGCAGAAGATGAAGGCCATTCAGAGATCAAAGGTAAAACGAGATAAATATTTTTATTTATCTTTTGATTCTATTACCGTTAGTCATCCATCAATTTTCTGATCCGTTAGATTCAACTCGGGTCCCTTTTATCTTTTTATCTCTCTGTCTGTCCGACTAAACTAAAACAAAAAAGTAAGACATAAAAAAAAAAAAAATAATAAAAAAATAAAATGAATTACTCTTTTCATCCCTCACCGGGGAAGGATGGAGCGGGAGATCGACAGGCGGATCGGTGCGGCGTCAGCAATAACTAGGACGCTGCATCGGTCCGTCGTGGTAAAGAGAGAGCTGAGCCGAAAAGCAAAGCTCTCAATTTACAAGTCGATCTACGTTCCAACCCTCACCTATGGTCACCAGCTGTGGGTGGTGAGTGAAAGAATGAGATCGCGGGTACAAGCGGCCGAAATGAGCTTCCTCCACAGGGTGGCTGGGCTCTCACTCAGAGATCGGGTGAGGAGCTCTGCCATCCGGGAGGAGCTCGGTCTTGAGACGCTCCTCCTCCAGGTTGAGAGGAGCCAGATGGGATGGTTCGGGCATCTGGTCAGGATGCCCCCCGAGCGCCTCGCGGGCGAGGTGTTTTGGGCACGTCCCACCGGGAGGAAACCAAGGGGCAGACCCCGGACCCGCTGGAGAGACTATGTCTCACAGCTGGCCGGGGAACGACTTGGGATCCTTCCAGGTGAGCTGGAGGATGCAGTCGGGGTGAGAGAAGCCAGGGCTACCCGCTTGAGGCTGTTGCCTCCGCGACCCGACCCCAGAACAAGCGGAATATAACGGAACGGAACTCCTTACACCGCAGCAGGCTGCCCTTCGACGGCGCCAATGGTGGGAGAAGCGGGAGTTAGGTGTCTTCTCCAAGGACCCTAGACGTGCTCTCTGTGGGACGCAAACCCGCGAACTTCCGGTCGCGCGCTAACCACTGAGCTGCCGTCTCCTCCCAAAATAAGTCCCCATTCAAATACTGAATGACCTAAAATCGAAGACTCTTGCCTTGTAGTACGGGATATGTTCTTGGCACCCTTCTGTCTCAAGAGACGATGGAATCTCCCCCTGGATACTTATCTGTGCAGCGTCGGCTGTGGCTAGATAAGCCAAGTAAGAACTGCTACAACCTTCAACGCACTTGCTGCAAATGTGATAAGGCGGTGTGAGTCATGGGGGAGCAGTGGTAGAAGGACTCTTTTTGTCATGAAAAGGGTGTGCAGGTGGAAAGAGGAGGACCCAATTGCAGACAGAAAACATGGTTTATTTGAAAATGGCAGTACATTAATATTGTGGAAAGAAAAACAAAGTTTCAGTGGCATGGTGAAAAGTTATGGTCAGAATGTGTATTTGGTCAGGCAACCAGGGAGACCTGGCTGGAAGGGATGGTATGACCCAACAGGGAAGTCCGGGGTAATTGCCCTTAAATAGCTGGCCCTGTTTACAGATGTGTGGAATCTGTAATCATCCTCAGGTGTCCCTTAATAAGGTTGATGAGAAGCATCTAGGGCTCCCTCTTGCGGCAGGAGAGGGGCTCATGGTACTTTTATCGTTTACAGGTCTATGTACTGCCCCAAGTGGAGGAGTTTAAGTATCTCGGGGTCTTGTTCATGAGTGGGGGAAGGATTGAGCGGGAGATCGACAGGCGGATCAGTGCGGCATCAGCAATAACTAGGACGCTGCATCGGTCCGTCATGGTAAAGAGAAAGCTGAGCCAAAAAGCAAAGCTCTTGATTTACAAGTCGATCTACGTTCCAACCCTCACCTACGGTCGCCAGCTGTGGATGGTGACCAAAAGAATGAGATCGCGGGTACAAGCGGCCGAAATGAGCTTCCTCCACAGGGTGGCTGGGCTCTCACTCAGAGATCGGGTGAGGAGCTCTGCCATTCGGGAGGAGCTCAGTGTCGAGCCGCTCCTCCTCCAGGTCGAGAGGAGCCAGATAGGGTGATTTGGGCATCTGGTCAGGATGCCCCCCAAGCGCCTCGCGGGCGAGGTGTTTCGGGCACGTCCCACCGGGAGGAGACCAAGGGGCAGACCCCGGACCTGCTGGAGAGACTATGTCTCACAGCTGGCCGGGGAACGACTTGGGATCCTTCCGGGTGAGCTGGAGGATGCAGCCGGGGATAGAGAGGCCTGGGCTGCTCGTTTGAGGCTGTTGCACCCACGACTCGACCCCGGAACAAGCGGAAGATAACGGAACGGAACAGGTCTATGTAACTTTGCGCCGGATCTTTTTGTTCTCCTCAGTCTGCTTGATACAGATTTTACAGTTGCACGCCACCTGTAGAGGTCAGATGTCCCTGACTCGGGATCTACTGCATTTTTTTTTTTTGCACAACTTCAGAACCCTCTTGCGGGCATCTTTGTACAGCAGGGCAGGTCGTACAGTTGGCCGCAATCCTGTGGCTAACTCCCCATAGAGGATGTCTTTTGCAATGTGGCCATCATCCATCCTACTTACATGTCCCAGCCAGCGCAGGCGTCTCTGTAAGAGGATGGCGAACATACTGGACATGCTCGTCTGGGCTAGGCTGTCTACGTTAGATACTCAATCTTGCCAGGTGATGCCTTGGAGACGTCATGGCGGTTGTTGCTTTGCCCATACTGATGTTAAGCTAGATGTCCAGGGATAGGTTGTTAAGTGAATTTTTACACTAGTTTATAGAGTCTTGACTGATGCAAATAACCCCCCGTTTCTCCCACCATTGGCGCCATCATGGCAGCCTAATGTGGTGTAGTAGTGCACAGTGGTGGAACGTAACGACTTAAATGTACTTCGTTACTGTACTTAAGTAAAAAAAATGTGTATCTGTACTTTACTTAAGTAAAATTTGAGACCGGTACTTTTACTTTTACTTCACTACATGTTTTGAGCAAATATCTGTACTTCTACTTTGCTATTTTTTAAAAGTGTGTTTTACATTTTTTGTTACATTTTCGTTCAGGAATTTGAAAAATACACCGTTTTTTTAACGCATCTTGAGGCCGCATCGCTAAAATCAAAAGGAGCAGTTGATCGGGAGAAGAAGTCATGAATCGAGGACCAATCAGAATCGAGAGTAAACATTTTCCGCATTTATTCAGCGCCAAAAAACTAACATCAAATATTAAAAGAGTCAGAAGATTGTTGTTTGTTGTATTTACATCTAAATATAAAGTTGAGCCATCATTACACAGAGTAGGGGCAGATCCAGGAATTTGGGATCCTTCCAGGTGAGCTAGAGGATGCAGCCGGGGTGAGAGAGGCCTGGGCTGCCCGCTTAAGGCTGTTGCCCCCGCGACCCCACCCCGGAACAAGCGGAAGATGACGGAACGGAACGGATTTGCTGGCCCTGCAAGGGGATAGCTTGCCTTGTCCCCTTTCCTTTCTTCTTTTTTTTTTTTGTGGACCAAAAGAGGCGGGAAAGGGGGGTCACGCCCCTGCAGAGTACTTATCTGTGACCCTACAGCACAAAAAATTACATTTGAATTATGATTGAATACTTTTACTTTTTACTTAAAAAGTCAAATTTAGACCAATTACTTTTGTACTTTTACTTAAGTAGATTTTTTTATTGGTACTTTTACTTAAGTAATTTTTTTGCCTAATTATGTGTACTTTTACTTAAGTACAAAAAATGAGTACTTCATCCACCACTGGTAGTACAGTACACAAATTTCTCCGGTGAGTGCTCAATAGAGTATGTAAAAAAAAAATTTTTTTTTGATATATATATATATATATATATATACGTATATACACACACATATATACATACATATACATACTGTATATATATATATATATACAGTGGTGGTCAAAAGTTTACATACACTTGTAAAGAACATAATGTCATGGCTGTCTTGAGTTTCCAGTTATTTCAACAACTCTGATTTTTCTCTGATATAGTGATTGGAACAGATCGTTCTTTGTCACAAAAAAACATTCATGAAGTTTGATTCTTTTATGACTTTATTATGGGTAAACTGAAAATGTGACGAAATCAGCTGGGTCAAAAATATACATACAGCAATGCTAATATTTGATTACATGTCCTTTGGCCATTTTTACTTCAATTAGGCGCTTTTGGTAGCCATCCACAAGCTTCTGGCAAGTTTCTGGTTGAATCTTTGACCACTCCTCTTGACAGAATTGGTGCAGTTCAGTCAAATTTGTTGGCTTTCTGACATGGACTTGTTTCTTCAGCATTATCCACATGTTCTCAATGGGATTTAAGTCAGGACTTTCGGGAAGGCCATTCTAAAACCTTAATTTTAGCCTGATTTAGCCATTCCATTACCACTTTTGATGTGTGTTTGGGGTCATTGTCCTGTTGGAACACCCAACTGCGCCCAAGACCCAACCTTCGGGCTGATGACTTCAGGTTTTCTTGAAGAATTTGAAGGTAATCCTCCTTCTTCATTGTCCCATTGACTCTCTGTAAAGCACCCGTTCCATTGGCAGCAAAACAGGCCCACCGTGCTTGATGGTAGGCATGGTGTTCTTAGGGTTAAAGGCCTCACCTTTTCTCCTCCAAACATATTGCTGGGCATTGTGGCCAAACAGCTCAATTTTTGTTTCATCTGACCACAGAACTTTGTCCATGTGATCAGCAGCAAACTTTAGTCGAGCCTTAAGGTGCCGCTTTTGGAGCAAGGGCTTCCTTCTTGCACGGCAACCTCTCAGTCCATGGCGATGCAAAACACGCTTGACTGTGGACACTGACACCTGTGTTCCAGCAGCTTCTAATTCTTGGCAGATCTGCTTTTTGGTGCTCCTGGGTTGACTCTTCACCCTCCTGACCAGTTTTCTCTCAGCAGCAGGTGACAGCTTGCGTTTTCTTCCTGATCGTGGCAGTGACAAAACAGTGCCATGCACTTTATACTTACAAACAATTGTTTGCACTGTTGCTCTTGGAACCTGCAGCTGCTTTGAAATGGCTCCAAGTGACTTTCCTGACTTGTTCAAGTCAATGATTCTCTTTTTCAAATCTGTGCTGAGCTCCTTTGACTTTCCCATTGTAGCGTTTGTGGGTGTTTTTATCCAATGAGCCCTTTTTAAATGGCCTCAGAGAAGTCACCAGCTGTAGTCACTCATAATCACTCACAAGAAGTTAAGAGGTCATGCTATGAAGCTCATGTCATTGACACAACTTTCTAAGTCTCCAAAATTGCTCATTCATGTTGCTGTATGTATATTTTTGACCCAGCTGATTTCGTCACATTTTCAGTTTACCCATAATAAAGTCATAAAAGAATTAAACTTCATGAATGTTTTTTGTGACAAAGAAGGATCTGTTCCAATCACTATATCAGAGAAAAATCAGAGTTGTTGAAATAACTGGAAACTCAAGACAGCCATGACATTATGTTCTTTACAAGTGTATGTAAACTTTTGACCACCACTGTATATATATATATATATATATATATACATACATACATACATATATACATACAGTATATATATACATACATATATACATACATACATACATATATACATACAGTATATATGTACATACATATATATACATACATATATACATATATACATTTATATATACATATATATATAAAACATTAGATCAACTAGAGTTTGCTGTTTCGGAGAAACAGCGCGTTGAATGCCTGCTCGCGGGGGGCGAGGACGCCGAGGACGCCGAAGCCCTTTTTTTTTTTTTTTTTCATCCTCTGATGCTGAAAATGACCTGAAAGCTGGCTAAAAAAAACCTGAATGTACATATGAGCTGGAAAAGGATTTCAAACACATACAATTTTTATAAAGTTTTGTCTTTTATTGTGAAAATCTCGTTAAAGTTGTGTAATTATGCTTTAAAGTTAAGAAAACAAAACAGCGTTAAAGTTTTAAAAAAAAAATCATTTTAATGTAAAAGTGTGTAAAAGATAATAATTTTATATTATTTTAGGTCTTTTATTGTGAAAATGTCGTTAAAGTTGTGTAATTATGCTTTAAAGTTAAGAAAACAAAACAGCGTTAAAGTTTTTAAAAATTTAATGTAAATATGTGTAAAAGATAGTAATTTTTATTATTTTAGGTCTTTTATTGTGAAAATCTTGTTAAAGTTGTCTAATTATGCTTTAAAGTTAAGAAAACAAAACAACCCTAAACTTATTAAAAAATAATAATTTTAATGTAAAAGTGTGTAAAAGATATAATTTTTTTATTATTTTAGGTCTTTTATTGTGAAAATCTCATTAAAGTTGTCTAATTATGCTTTAAAGTTAAGAAAACAAAACAACTGAAAAGTTCTAATGAGCTGTCTTCTCATCAGAGCTCCTTAATTGCGCCTCAAAACACACCTGATGCAGGTCACAAGACCACAGAAACAGAATCTGCATACAGCCAGCACCGCCTACTTCCAAATAAGGAGATGTCTGTGACATCACACAGACTCCTTCATTACCTTATAAGGAGATGAGCCTCTGAGTGCTCATTAATTGGGCGGCAAAACACACCTGCTCAGGTGGGACAGAGAATTTCTGAAAAGGCAAACAAATGCTAACTGCGCAAAAACGGTAATAGATAGAAAAAAAATTCTTTCAGATTCTGAAGCAGGACGATGAAATCTACTTGGGGATGTAATTTTGTTTGCGATGGTAATTCAGAAAAGAAATGGCAGCCTTTTTAGTGTCACAAAAATGTCACTTTTTGGGGGGAGGTCTCCTTCTGAGGACCATAGAGGAAAATCTGTTGGTCTGACAGATTCAAGAGTCACCTTGGATGAAAGAGGACAAGAATTCCTCCGTTTTGAGCTAAAATTTATGTTTGTGGGATAAAAACTCAAAGAGTTATAAAAATTTGTTTGGAAGGGTAAAATTTTAAAATCCGGTCAGAGGGACGAAAAATAGACCTGACTTCTCGACCTTCGTCGCTCTGACGAAAAAATGAGCCGAGGTGCCAATTGTTCCTGACAAAATTTCCTTCGTTTTGATATAAAAAACTTTCCGGTGCGCCAAAAATTGTGGGAGCTAGAGCCTTTTGAACACAAATTTTGTGAATTCTCTTCGCACTCTGTTTCAACAGTGCGCGGGAGGCAAAAAAAAAAATCTGATTTTTTCATTTTTTTCACTTTTTTTATAAAGTGATTGCTCTGAAACCGTAGAAGGTATGAAAGTGTCCTTCAGATGGTAAAGAGGTCAAACCCTTGTGACCCGTTTAAACTTTAAATGGTGTTTCTAGCTAAAAGTATGCCAGAGCTGGAAAGCTTTGAAGAGCATGTGGTTTTTTTGCAAAATCCCATTATTTCCAATGGGGCCCATTTTTTTCGTGTTTTTTTGCGATAAATTGGAAACCGATTAAAATTTCAAAAAGTTGAATAGAAGCACCAATGTCATTTCCGAGCCGGTCGTTTTGAGCCCTGAACGGCTGCGCTCGGGCAAACGGATCTTGAGATTTTACGTGTCAAAAACGGTACGGAAGAATACGGAAGATTTCTAGAAAGCAAAACAGGATCACTATAGTTGAATGCCTTTTAGGCATTCAACTGATAAACATTCATGAAACTAAAATGTTCATATTTTTTCATACATAATAAGAGTTCTTGTGCAGCCTGTAGATGTCAGCAGAGACAAGCGTCCGTCTGAGTGTGGCGTGACTCACAGGCATGAGAATCTCTTCTGAGGACTTTGTGGTTTTGCAGCTGATCAGGAGACAGCTTCTCATTCAGACAGGTTCTCAACGTCTGGGTCACACCGTGCTTACCTAACTCCATCCATCATGGACATAAGTCATAAATCCACATGGACTTGTGGATTTATCTTGATCATATTCCTTATTGCACTTTGAGACCAATAATCTGACAAACATGTTGTGAAGATGTTTCCTTTCAGATCACAGGATTGAAGAAGAAGAAGACTGGCATGTACGTCAGGAATCAAATCAAGCCCACTTTGGGGTTTTTTTTGTCTTATAAAAAGTCACTAAGCGAAGTTCATGATGCTCATCTCAGATGTTTGGGATGAAATAGAAGCTCGATTCAATCCAAAATTCCGTAAATGGTTCCTTATCTTTGCAGATTTTTGCAGGTACTCATGTCTGCTTCATTTTCTCAGACCCTGATCATTTCTCTTTGCTTCCTATGTGGATGTTACAGTTGGCTGTTCATGCATTCATCCCTAATGTGTTGGTTGCATGACCTGACAACCTAATCATCAGTTCATCTATTGTTAGTACTGAGTAGTTTCATAAAATTTTCTTAAGTGGTTTGGCAGAAATTCTGTTTGCAAAAAAGTTACAGAAGAACGAACGTACGAAGAACGCAAGGGCATTCAATGGATGGTGGCATAAAAATGCAATATTCACCCCCGTCTACCCCCAAAATGCTAGGAAATACACTTATACTTTTGCTTTTGGAACTATAAATTCCCCCCTCCTCTTGCTCCCGATTAGTACCATTTCATGAGTGCAAGCACTTCACAGCTTAAATCTTGTTTGAGGCAACAAATCTGAACACAAACAGAGGATGTGCAGTAATACACTATCCGCTCACATTAGAATGTGGGCATGGTGAAAAACAAAATCATTGGCCAAGAACAGACAGATGTTGAAATGATACCCTAATACTGGACGGGAGAATTTGCAAATTACTTCAACATGGTGTCAGGATCCCTCACCTGCCCCCAGAAGAAGCCTTGGATATTCCTAATCAACCTGATTAGGGTCACCTGTGGATGATTCCTGATTCCCCACATCTGTGCACACTGCTATCTATTTAAGGGAAATCACCCCGGACTTCCTTGTCGGGTCTTTCTGTCAGGGTTTTAGGGATGTGGATGGAGGAGGACCCAATAGCAGGACTTCAAACAAGTTTTATTAACTTAATTCAGGAAAGTCTGTAAAACAAGAAGCACAGGATTAACTCAAATTTTCAAAAGTCCAAAAACAGCTCCCCATCCCCGCCGTAAACAGTGTTGATGGTGGACTGCTTGCCCCTCCTGAGCCGCCGGATGGTGGACCAGAATTTCAAGTCGATCTACGTTCCAACCCTCACCTATGGTCACCAGCTGTGGGTGGTGACGCAAAGAATGAGATCGCGGGTGCAAGCGGCCGAAATGAGCTTCCTCCGCAGGGTGGCTGGGCTCTCACTCAGAGATCGGTTGAAGAGCTCTGCCATCCGGGAGGAGCTCGGTGTCGAGCCACTCCTCCTCCAGGTCGAGAGGAGCCAGATGGGGGGGTTTGGGCATCTGGTCAGGATGCCCCCCGAGCGCCTCGAGGGTGAGGCGTTTTGGGTACGTCCCACCGGGAGGAGACTAAAGGGCAGGCCCCGGACTTGCTGGAGAGACTATGTCTCACAGCTGGCCAGGAACGACTTGGGATCCTTCAGGGTGAGCTGGAGGATGCAGCTGGGGTGAGAGCGGCCTGGCTACCTGTTTGAGGCTGTTGCCCCTGCAATCCGACCCCGGAACAAGCGGAAGATGACGGAACGGAACGAACAAATAAATAAATAACAAAGTTCAAACATGGTCAGGCAACCAGGGTGACCTGGCTGGAAGGGATAGTAAGACCCGATAGGAAAGTCCGGGGTGATTCCCCTTAAATAGATGGCAGGGTGCACAAATGTGGGGAATCAGGAATCATCCTCAGGTGATCCTAATCAGATTGATCTGGAACATCCAGGGCTCCCTCTGGTGGCAGGTGAGGGATCCTGACACAGTGTTTTTTTTTTTGTTTTTTTTATTTGGAAATTTTGTTCAAACATGTTAAAACATGTTGATTTAGCATAACACCCCTCTTTAACAACACTTGTCTGTGATGTGTTCCAGTCCGAGCGTCTGCAGGAGAAGAAGCAACAGGAGGACCAGAGGAGGTCTGAGCAGTTCCACCAGGATCGCAGCAGGTTAGTCTGGGATCCGCACACACGTTGGTTCAACTGCACAGAAATTCTTCTTTGCTCTTAAGGTTCATTCTGAAGCAAATATGTGGTGAACAATCATCCCGTCAGGGACACCCAGGGAATTCATATTACAGATCATAAACTACATGTAATGTATCATAGCTCTCATCATGCTGTATATGTTGGACTGATTTAACACCAAATCTTCTGGTAAGTGGGATGTAAGGATTCCTAAAATAACACAAAGCCCAGACAGTCTAAACATGTCAGATCGCAGCAGTTACAGATGTTTTTTTTTCTCTGTTCAGCTTTCAATCTACTCCCAGAATTTGGGAAGTCAGGGAACGTCCATCTGATTCCTGGAAAGTTGTAGAGTTTCCCTACTTTTCTATGATATTAAGACATAACTTCTTCTTCTTTCGGCTTTTGCCTTCAGGGGTCGCCACAGCAAGTCAGTTTCTTCCATCTAACCCTATCTGCTGCATCCTCTTTGGTCACACCAACTATCTTCATGTCTTCCTTCACTGTATCCATGAACCTCCTCTTAGGTCTTCCTCTAGTCCTCTTTCCTGGTGGTTCCAAATCCAGCATCCTTCTTCCTATGTACTCTCTCTCTCCTCTGTCGATATTAAGACATAACAATGATCCCATTTGATTGTGTTGTGGGATGTGATGGTTTATGCTTAGCCCAAGAGGTAATCGAACCAGGTTCTCCCGGTCAAAAGACGGCAATTCTGCCACTAGGCTAACGCCCCCTGGGACGTAGGACCCAAATGCAGGACAAAAAAAACAGTATTTATTAACCAAAAAGCTCAGTAAGGCTGTAAGGCAGGGGTGTCCAACCTTTTTTGTCCCAAGATCTAATATCAAACCTCCTGAGATCTACACACACACACACACGCACTGAGATCTACCAGTCCGGAGTCAACATCGCAAACCCCCGTAGATCTTTTAGTTAGTTGTTGTTACACAACCATTAGACATGACATCACAAACACACCCTCTCTCAAACACACAGACAAATTTCTCTCTCCAACACCCACACACTGACATATTCACACGCAGCACTTTGCGAGGGGGAGGGGGCACAATAGGAACTAAATATAGCGTCAAAGTCGCTGAGTTCGAAACACTGACTTCATTTCATTTTTTTTCTACACCCCTGGCGGTTGACTTGGAGCCAGTCCGTGGTCTACCGGTAGACTGCGATCGACTGGTAGGGCACCCCTGCTGTAAGGCAAAGGGCACAGGATTAACACAACTAACAGTCTTTGGACAAAGTTCAAAGATGATTACCTAGCTCAAAGATATTGTCTTGTTCAGGCAGCCAGGAAGATCTGGCTGGAAGGGATGGTGAAGACCTGACCAGGAAGTCAGGAGAAACTGGCTTTAAATCGGCACCAGGCTTACAATGCACAGTTGATTAGCATCAGGCTAATCACCCAGGTGTTTGGGATCAGGTTGGAATCCAGGAGAAAGAGGAAGGTCCAGGGCTCCCTCTGGTGGCAAGTGAGGGGATCATGACAGAACGTTCTCATTAGGACTGCAAGAAAAGTCGAATGGAACGCAAACACCTGCAATAAGACAATCGATTTTTCTTTGATTTGTTAATCTATCAATCCCAGACCAGGGTCTCCAATTATGAAGCCTGCTGACCTCCAAATCCGTGTGTAGACCGACTTCTACACAAATTGAGAAATTTAGGAATTGAAAGTACTTTATTGCTCCGTTCAGTTCCGTCATCTTCTGCTTGTTCCGGTGCCGGGTTGCTGGGGCAACAGCCTCCAATGGGAAGCCCAGGCTTCTCTCACCCCGACTGCATCCTCCAGCTCATCCGGAAGGATCCCGAGTCGTTCCTCGGCCAGATATGAGACATGGTCTCTCCAGCAGGTCCGGGGTCTGCCTCTTGGTCTCCTCCCGGTGGGACATGCCCGAAACACCTCACCAGCGAGGCGCTCGGGGGGCATCCTGACCAGATACCTGAACCACCCCATCTGGCTCCTTTCAACCTGGAGGAGGAGCGGTTCGACACCGAGCTCCTCCCGGATGGCAGAGCTCCTCACCCGATCTCTGAGTGAGAGCCCAGCCACCCTGCGGAGGAAGCTCATTTCGGCCGCTTGTATCCGCGATCTCATTCTTTCGGTCACCACCCACAGCTGGTGACCATAGGTGAGGGTGGGAACGTAGATCGACTTGTAAATCCAGAGCTTTTTCGACTCAGCTTTCTTTACCACGACGGACCGATGCAGCGTCCTAGTTATTGCTGACGCCGCACCGATCCGCCTGTCGATCTCCCGCTGCATCTTCCCCCACTCGTGAACAAGACCCTGAGATACCTAAACTCCTCCACTTGGGGCAGGACCATATCTCCGACCCGCAGGGGGTATTCCTCCCTTTTCCGAGTGAGGACCGTGGTCTCTATTGTCTTTATTGATCCCTGAAGGGAAATTTGAGTGCTCCAGCGTAAACACCTCAATGTCCCTATCCACCAGCGTCCCAGTCCTGTCGCACTGTGTCCAACCTGGCAACCCAAAAGCTGGAGTTCTGAATGGGTCACAAAGCCAGGCCGCAGTGAAGACCACCAAACTGACCTCTCTCAAACACAGCACAATCTAACTTCACAAATTTGGCAGGTCAGAAGTCACAAAATGCAGAGAGTGGTTTAAAAACATGTAAGATTTTATTCCACCTTCTCGTTTGGGCGGTCAGCCTTCCATCGTACATGTTGCGATGATTCCAAATGTCTACCGTATTGCATGTCTGTGGTTTCCATTTGATATCCCCCGGTCATGGTTTGGACCACTTTAAATCAATTACTTCAACAGGCTTAATGATCGTGGACTCCAGAACCGACAAGTAACATCTCTGGCTTCTGTACAAAAGACACAGAAACAAAAGACAGCAGAGTAACGACGAAGACATTAAGGGAACCAATCAGACGCACAGAGACACAGGGGATGAAAAAAAAACCTGAGCGGGTCTGTGGGATTCGCCAGTGTAGAACACGTTGTGCTTTCTTCTTCTTCTTTAGGCATTTCCCTTCATGGGTCGCCACACCAAGTCAGTTTCTTCCATCTAACCCTATCTGCTGCATCCTCTTCAGTCACACCAACTATCTTCATGTCTTCCTTCACTGTATCCATGAACCTCCTCTTTGGTCTTCCTGTAGGCCTCTTTCCTGGTGGTTCCAAACCCAGCATCCTTCTTCCGATGTACTCTCTCTCTCTCCTCTGCACATGTCTCTCTCTGACTTTATCCCCAAAACCTGTAACATTTGCTGTTCCTCTGATCCTGTCCATCCTGGTCACTCCCAGAGAGATCCTCAGCATCTTCATCTCTGCTACATCCATCTCTGCTTCCTGTCGTTTCTTCAGTGCTACTGTCTCTAGACCAATCAGCATGGCCGCTCTCACCACGGTTTTGTACACTTTTCCTTTCATTTTAGCTGAAACTCTTCCTTCGCAAATCACACCTGATACTTTCCTCTACCCGTTCCAGCCTGCCTGCACACGCTTCTTCACCTCTTTTCCACACTCTCCATTGCTCTGGACTGTTGATCCTAGATACTTAAAACAAGAAAGAAAGCACATCACGTTGTGCTTTCTGTGCGGGTTGAAGATGTTTTGTGTTTGTTTACTGCAGACGGACGGAGAATTTTCTGCAGAAGATTGAGAGCAGAGCTCCGCCTCCATCCAGGACCTCAAGGGTGAGTGTGAAAAAGCAGAACGTTCACTCACTTCAGTGGATCTGATCCTAACCCTATCTGCTTCTGGAAGATGTTTTCTGAACAAACACGTCAGGGTGCTGAGTTTTCATCATCACTGCCGACAGGGTGTTGGGTCCTATCCCCTACAGGCTGGGTGGAGGCTAGACGTCTCCTACAAATATCTTTTAGTTTCAGACATAAAGACCTCCGGTCCGTAGGGTCGTCCATCTGTCGGCTGCTTTCACTTTATTTTGTTGTTTCTCTCTTAACCTCTCTTCCTCTCTGTGTTAGTTTTCCTGTGGGGGACGTTACAGTTCAAGGGACTTCCCAGAGTTCATGTTAGACGGAGACGGACTGGTAAAAAATGCAAGAGGAAGAATTTTTGCATCAGATGAAGCAGCAGAGGAACGTCTGCAAGTTAGAGTACCTGGAGAAACAAAACACAGGCCGTGTTTACAAAGTGTGTGAACTGTTGTGTATTGTTAAGGCTCCGCCCACAGAATGTAGAGCCTCGGGCCGTCCCTGCATCTCCAACACTTTAGAAAACACAATATCTCCCGAAAGGGATTTTAATAAATATACCCTCAGTTATCAGTACTAACTATATATGAATTGAAAAGCTTTTTGTGGCAATGCAACCAAATGTCAAGGTCACAAAGCTTGAGATAAAAAACTTGCAAACTGATTTTTTTTCCCAAACAACTGAACGGATTTTGACGAAACTGCCCACAGTTACTAAGAACCAATTACAAATTTTTCAACTACAGGTTCTTAGGGTTATACAACCAAAAGGTCAGGGTCACACAGGTTGAGTTTAAGTTGTACGTGCAATAATTTGAAATGATCTAAAAAAAAAAATCTCAGTATTTTTTTATGTCATATTGTTGTTTATATTTGTTGCAAAAAAATATTCGTACAATTTAAGAATTAAACTTCCAATTCTCAAAGATTTCGACCAATAAAATCCGTTGAACTCTAACATAAAAATCTAGTCTAACTCGACTTACCGACTTGTTTTTGAAAATTTACACAATAAGATTACATGATAAACTTTATTTACATGTTAAAAGAGATCTAACTTATACATTCGTAATTAATACCGTTCATGATGTTGGGCAGGTGGGGGTACATTGGCATTGAATTGAAAATACTTTTTAATCCCAAACGAAATTCGAGTGCTTCAGTACTGCAATCATACAACAACATGATTTTTTTTAACTGTTGTGAGTGAACGTTTAAAGGTTTAAAAGTGAAAAGTTGAATAGTTTGATAGAGAATGGCAAAAAATGGTTTTCTGTACCGTTCCTTTGAGCAGCGGGGTTGCAGGAGTCTGTTACTGAACCTGCTCTTTAGATGGTCCACAGATTCATTGAGTCGGTGGGAGGGATTATTATTATCATGCAGATTAAACTATTATCTGAAAATTATCTGAAAGCAACTACTTTTGAGAAGGATGTGTTTGGAGTTGCTGAAAAGTGTATCAATAGGTTCATGTTGTAAACTAGGGTTACCTAGGGCTAGACTAAGGCGTACACCGGCTCACCCCGGCTGCATCCTCCAGCTCAACTAGGAGGATCCCAAGGTGTTTCCTGTCCAGCTGTGAGACATAGTCTCTCCAGCAGGTCTAGGGTCTGCCTCTGGGTCTCCTCCGGTGGGACGTGCCTGAAACACTTCAGCAGTGAGGCGTTCGGGAGGCATCCTAACCAGATGCCCAGACAGCCCCATCTGGCTTCTCTCGACCCAGAGGAGCAATGATTCTACTCCAAGCTGCTCCTTGATGGCAGAACTCCTCACTCTATCTCTGAGTAAGAGCCCAGCCACCTTGTGGAGGAAGTTCAGTTAAGCCACTTCGATCTCGTTCTTCGATCTCGTTCTTTCGGTCACCGCTCACAGCTGGTGACCATGGGTGAGGGGAGCTCTCAATTTACAAGTCGATCCACGTATGGTGACTATGAATGTGTGTTTGTATAAATCTTCCTTTGAGTTTGACAAACAGGATTTTTTAACCTCTCATCATTATCTCCTGGTGGTGATTAACCAAGAATTAAACCAGCAATCCGATCTTTAACAAATAAGTCATGTAAAATATTCATTATTATGTCAAATATTTGTTATATTTTTAATAGATCTTTCTTTGAGTATTTTTTATAACTTTCAGAAACATGTTTGCCCGGAAAAGGGTGGAATGCCCCCTGTGGGTCAAGGACAGGGTCCTGCCCCAAGTGGAGGAGTTTAAGTATCTCGGGGTCTTGTTCACGAGTGGGGGAAGGATCGAGCGGGAGATCGAAGGGCGGATCGGTGCAGCTTCAGCAATAACTAGGACGCTGCATCGGTTCGTTGTGGTAAAGAGAGAGCTGAGCCGAAAAGCAAAGCCCTCGATTTACAAGTCGTTCTACGTTCCCACCCTCACCTATGGAAAGAATGAGATCGCGGATACAAGCGGCCGAAATGAGCTTCCTCCGCAGGGTGGCTGGGCTCTCATTCAGAGATCGGGTGAGGAGGTCTACCATCCGGGAGGAGCTTTGCATCGAGCCGCTCCTCCTCCAGGTTGAGAGGAGCCAGATGGGGTGGTTCGGGTATCTGGTCAGGATGAGGTGCGCTGTGTGGGCGAGTTGTTTCGGGCACGTCCCACTGGGAGGAGACCAAGGGGCAGACCCAGGACCCGCTGGAGAGACTATGTCTCACAGCTGGCCGGGGAATGCATCGGGATCCCTCCGGGTGAGCTGGAGGATGCAGCCGGGGTGAGAGAAGCTTGGGCTACCCGTTTGAGGCTGTTGCCCCTGCGACCCAACTCCGGAACAAGCGGAAGATGACGGAACGGAACATCTTAAAGTTCTCTTTTTTTTTTTTTTTTTTTTATTCAGAGTGGAACAATGGAGATCAAACCAGATGTGAAACCTTCCAGAAGTTTAGAAGAAGTTCATACGGAGCACAAAAGGTAAGCCGATAAGAACGAGGAAAAAAAATCTGATCAAAAAGTTGGGGTCAGATGGGATTAAAATGTTCTAAGAGAGATTAATTGTTTATTGTGCTCGTGTGTTTGAGTCGGTAGATCCAGCAAACACTGTACTAGCAGGACTGTGTTATAACAGCAAGAGAAGTTTAAAAAGATGTCAAACACTTCCACTTGCAGCCTGCAGGCATGTAAAACTCTGACAGATTTTATGGGAAACATGTTGTTCTGTCCCGTATGATGACAGGGTGAATTCAGCATTTCTGGACCGACTCCAGGTTCAAAATAGAGGAAGCGACGATACAAAAAAAGAGAATGTGCAGGAGTCCGGATGCTTCCAGATGGTCTGCGATGACTTCAGTGGTCTAACGCCGACCCAACGAGAACCTTTGACTTTGCTGAAATCAGATCCAGAGCAGAGCTGCTCTGGTTGGAATGAAACAGACGGTGAGGAGAACGAGATGTGTGAATAAGCCGCTGATCTTCTGCTTCTCACGCTTTTTTTTCCCCGAAAACAACAGGTCGACCAAACTCTGATTAAATTTGTGACAAACTTTGCTCACCTCATCCCCTCTGAGACCGTCTGTTTAGTCTGCGATAAATCAAAGGCTGAAACTGCTTGAGACATGCGTGTAGGAAGTTGTGCATCGTGATGCTGCTCCTCCTGGCATGAAACGCTGCTGACACAGGGGGCTTTATGGGAAATGTGTGTGTGTGTGTGTGTATGAGTGGGATCAATTATCCCACGTCTTTTTTTTCTTAATTTGAGTCTGAATAAGTAGCCGACGCTGCACATACTGTATTCCCAGCCCTCTCTGATGTCCTAAAATCTATCTAAACCTCTTAACTCGGTTCCGTTCCGTCATCTTCCGCTTGTTCCGGGGTCGGGTCGCGGGGGCAACAGTCTTAAACGGGCAGCCCAGACCTCTCTCTCTCCCAGGCTGCATCCTCTAGCTCACCTGGAAGGATCCCAAGTCTTTCCCCGGCCAGCTGTGAGACATAGTCTCTCCAGCAGGTCCGGGGTCTGCCCCTTGGTCTCCTCCCGGTGGGACGTGCCCGAAACATCTCGCTCGCGAGGCGCTCAGGGGGCATCCTGACCAGATGCCCGAACCACCCCATCTGGCTCCTCTCGACCTGGAGGAGGAGCGGCTCGACACCGAGCTCCTCCCGGATGGCAGAGCTCCTCACCCGATCTCTGAGTGAGAGCCCAGCCATCCTGCGGAGGAAGCTCATTTCGGCCGCTTGTACCCGCGATCTCACTCTTTCGGTCACCACCCACAGCTGGTGACCATGGTGAGGGTAAGAACGTAGATCCTGGTTACCATGGTGAGGGTTGGAACGTAGATCGAAATTTTCGGCTCAGCTCTCTCTTTACCACGACGGACCGATGTAGGTCCGTCCGTCCATGCACGTCTCGGTTTCTGATATTAATATTTATAAAATAGTATTAACGTCATTCCGTTAATATCCATCTGCATATTTTTAGATCTAGAGAAAGCGTATGACAGGGTACCTAGAGAAGAACTATGTATGAGGAAGTCTGGTGTGACAGAGAAGTATGTTCGAGTGGTTCAGGACATGTATGAGGACTGTAAGACAGTGGTGAGGTGTGCTGTAGGTGAGACAAAGGAGTCCAGTGTGGGGGTGGGACTGCACCAAGGATCTGCTCTGAGTCCTTTGCTGTTTGCTGTGGTGGTGGACAGGCTGACAGACGAGGTCAGACAGGAATCTCCATGGACAATGATGTTTGCAGATGACATTGTGATCTGTAGTGAGAGGAGGGAAGAGGTGGAGGAAAACCTGGAGAGGTGGAGGTTTGCACTAGAAAGAAGAGGAATGAAGATTAGTCAGAGTAAGACAGAGTACATGTGTGTGAATGAGAGGGATCCAAATGGAAAAGTGAGGTTACAGGGAGAAGAGATAAAGAAGGTGGAAGATTTTAAGTACTTAGGATCAACAGTCCAGAGCAATGGAGAGTGTGGAAAAGAGGTGAAGAAACGTGTGCAGGTAGGGTGGAACGGAAGGAGAAAAGTATCAGGTGTGATAGAAGAATTTCAGCTAAAATGAAAGGGAAAGTGTACAAAACCATGGTGAGACCGGCCATGCTGTTTGGTCTAGAGACAGTGGCACTGATTCAAAGACAGGAAGCAGAGATGGAGGTAGCAGAGATGAAGATGCTGAGGATCTCTCTGGGAGTGACAAGGATGGACAGGATCAGAGGAACAACACATGTTAGAGGTTTTGGAGATTAAGTCAGAGAGGCCAGACTGAGATGATTCGTACATGTGCAGAGGAGAGAGAGAGAGTACATCAGAAGAAGGATGCTGGGTTTGGAACCACCAGGAAAGAGGACTAGAGGAAGACCAAAGAGGAGGTTCATGGATACAGAGAAGGAAGCCATGAAGATAGTTGGTGTGACCAAAGAGGATGCAGGAGATAGGGTTAGATGGAAGAAACTGACTTGATGTGGTGACCCCTGAAGGGAAATGCCAAAGGAAGAAGAATCTAGTAGAATTTTTTTGTGGTTTACGTTATCATTCAACATGTAATAGCACCCCAAGAAATTTGATCTCTTTCTCTTTCAGAACCTGCTTTTTAATCCTCATCAAAATACTGTTTTGCTTTTTATTTTATTTTTTAATGAGCAATTTTATGTTTCCTCAAATTTATGAACAATGGTTAGAATTAAAAAAAAATCAAAGTGAGATCAATCATTATGGATGAGAATCTAGTTTCAGTGCTCGTTGTGTACAGAGTCAAACAGTCACTCCATATGTCAGCAACACACTGAGGTTTTTAGGTCCAAATGTCAGAATCTCAGTTTTCCAGGAACATAAATTCTTCTACTGGTCACATTTGAAATAAAGAAAACCAACCTTGACCTCAAAATCCCAAAGCAGTGAAAGGTGCAGAAAGATTAGCCCATCTGAGGCTCCGTGCTGGTGCGGTGGTCGGATTCGGTTTCTTGCAGCCCTGATAAAAAAAAATTTAACCTACTGTTTTGGGTGACTGAGTGCAAAACATAAAATAGCTATTTTCTTTAGAAACCATTGTGATAATTGTCTAATTCACGTAAAATATTTTAAATATATTATCATGAGACTGCATGATGATCAGGTGGTTAGCGCTGTGACCTCACAGTCGGAGCTTCGGGCCTTGATGGGGCGGAGCTCGGAATGCTGGCTTTTCTGTGTGGAATTTACATTTTGTAACCACATCCGCATGGGTTTTGGGGATTTGTCTCTATATGTGGCCCTGTAACAGATTGGTGACCTGTTTAGAGTGTACCCCGCTTCTCACCTGTAAAGGATAAGGTGTTCAGAAGATGACTGACTGAAGCGACCATATTCTGGGGCCTTGTATATAGTTTGTGTTTATGCTAAAATCTGTGTGTACGCTAACTTCAATGAAAATTGAGCAATCTATAAATGACCGTTTCCTTTTTTATTTCACTGACAGATCAGTGTGCAACTTAACTCCAGGACTGCTACGTTCTAAATCTACCTGCAATCGCCATGACTGTAATTATTCCTGTTTTGTGCTGCTTTATTGCATAAATACATTTTTAAACCACTCAAATTTTAAAGTAATAATAATGATAAAATCTTAAATTTTATTTATTTTTATTCTAGGTTTAAAACCTAATTAGTCAATAACCTACTTTTTTCCAGCATTTTGCACTGCTGCTTCAAAAATGTCCTCGTTATAAATTGTCTATAGGCTATATTCTAATATGTTAACCTGAACTTTCAAGACTTATCTAGAAAACATGGCAGACTTTATTCAGACTCTCTTCATGGTGTCTCTTCAATATTATCTCACTCAACCTTTCTAAAATGTTTCTGTAATGGCGTCAGAGTCCTCCTTGTCTCTCTCCACAAATGTAAACACACACATACACACACACATGCTATGTTGCCACAGTTACATAGCAAACTTCCTCTCAGTTGCTGCGGGGTGCAGCAGGTTAGAGGAGATAAAATGCTTAGAATTTTTTAAATGTTCATTTTTAGAACACAAAAAATACATAAAAAAATAGGAAACATGTTTATATCAAAAGTCATAAAAGGTCAGCCTCCATAGTTTGTGTTTTCAGTTCCTTTCCATTGTCTTCTGGTTATCCGGGGCCAGGTTGGCAGGGGCAACATCCTCAGACAGAAAGCCTGGACTTCTCTCACCCCAGCTGCATCCTCCAGCTCAACCGGAAGGATCCCAAGCCGTTCCCCGGACAGCTGTGAGACATAGTCTCTCCAGCGGGTCCGGGGTCTGCTTCTTGGTCTCTTTCTGGTGGGACGTGCCCAAAACACCTTCCCAGTGAGGCGCTCGGGGGACATCCTGACCAGAAGCGCGAACCACCGCATCTGGCTTTTCTCGACCTGGAGGAGGAGCAGCTCGACACCGAGCTCCTCTCGGTTGGCAGAGCTCCTCATTCGATCTCTGAGCGAGAGCCCAGCCACCACAGCTGGCCGGGTGGGTTTACCGTTTGAGGCTGTTGCCCACGCGACCTGGCCCCAGATGATCGGAAGATGACGAAACGGAACGGCGAGTACTATGCTTTCAAGGCACATGCCACTATTTAATACAGTGCAAAATTTTATTCCAAGTTGTTTTCTCCTAAGAAACACGTAAGCATTGGCCCGGCGGGAATTGAACCGGGTTTTCCCTGTCCAAGGACAGACATTCTAACACTGAGCCAATGCCTCCCCTTCTCTCTCAGTTATCTAAAATTTATAGGAATCCTCTCATACAATTCTTTTTTTTTGTCATACTAATACATCAGACATCTTTTGTCTTACAAATGTTGGAAAGTCAGTGTTGAAAGGAGGCGATGGCTCAGTGGTAAAATGTTCATCTTTGGACCAGAAGTTTGCAGGATCGAATTTCACTGAGCTCATGTCTAGGTGTCTTTGGGGAAGACACCAAACCCCTGTTTCTCCCATCGTGGGCACCCTCCTGGCAGCCTGTTGCGGTTCAATGCAGCACAGAATTTCTCTTGTTTAGGGTTGAATAAAGTCTGTTAAAAAAAAAAAAGTAATGTAATTGTAAAGTTTTGTTTCACATCTTGGTAGCTCGTGGTTTACGTGGTGCTATCAGATGATCAACCAAAGCAGAGCAGCTTCACTTATCCAGGGTACAAGCCAAAATACTAAAAAAAAAAGCCATCCTAAATATTCAGTCTGCCATTGTGGGCACAGTTTTGAATTTTAGAATCCCACAAAATCCTCCGTGCATCCGGCAGACCCAGCCCAAGTTTTCCCAGCATGTTTTTTCCATTCTGCTCTAACTTGTCTGCGACAATCTCCTGCTTGGTTGCTAGATGGCAGAGTGGCTCATATTCTCATCATACGGCAGGACCAGTCCATGCCACTCAGAATGAACCCAACTTGATCTGTTTTCATACAAAAAAACATCTTAAGAAACTAAACACTGGCTTTTTTTTCTTTACTTTTCAGACCCTACGCCTGACCGTGACTGGGCTTTAATGAAACTGATGAGCAACTTCCCGGACTGCCAGAAAAACTTCCTGGAGGAAATCCTTCAGCAGTGTAACGATGATTACAGTCAAGCCTACAACCTGCTTATTTCTGCACTCAGCTGATGGATGAAGATTGGTTGATTAAGCCGTCCTGTTAATCTGGAATTTAAACTTAAATTCTTTAGTTTCAGGGTCACATTCGGTTTAAATATCCTCAGAAAAAATGAATTATCCCATCATTTTTATTTTACTACACGGCTGATTTTACATTAAATTTATATTATGTAGTAAATTTGTACAACATGATACACACACTTACTGTTTATACCAGGCATGGGCAAACTACGACCCGCGGGCTACGTGCGGCCCGTTAAATGTTTTAATCTGGCCTGCCAAACTTGAAAAAAATCAAATAAAACTATTAATGTTTTATTTTCCCTGCAATTCTGATGTTTCTTCACTAGATGGCGCACTCTCGATATATTGGCTTTGTTGAGAAAACAACAACACTGCTCCCATTAAAATGTGTGTCTCCCTGATGCACCAATGTCAAAATAAACTGTGTGCGTAGGTATGGAAAGCCATCAGGGCCAATATACGCACATAAACAAGCGCGCTAGATTTTAGATTTCAAACCTCGTGCGCTACTATAGAAAGCCATCCGGGTCACTGCATGTGCGTAATCTAGCGCTAAATGTTAAGCTAACACGCATGATGTACGTTTTTAAGCGCTAGCGCGCAGATTTGAAATTTAACACGCTTGATGTTTTTGAAAAAAAAAATGCAGGGTACACCCCAAACGTCAGGAGATGAGTAGTGGTGAAATAGTAAAGTATAAAAAACGCTCTGTGCTTTAAAATAAATAATTATTAGATTAATTTGATTGTTTAAAGACTCATTTCAAAATGAAAGATTTTGTTGTGATGCTTTTCTTTATTTTTATTGGAGATTAAAGCACATGTTTTCTCCACATCACAAGATATGTATTTTTTTCCTCCAATGAGGTGAGGTTACCAAAGCATGCCATCCATCTGCTCCTGTTCCGGTGTTCTCCGATCTATCGACAACTGCGATCTATCTCGACAATGCAGCACATCTTGACAGAACACCGACCCCTTTGTCAGACCTCAATGTGGCCCGCGAATAAAAAAAAATTGCCCTCCCGTGGTATATATGGATGTTTGCATTTTTATGCACAATTTAAAAAAAAAAAAAAACATCAGTATTCTGTGTTGTTTATTTTTCAGTATTATCCAAAAAGAGCTCTAAATCTCCGATCTTGAATCAATCCCTCCATTATCTAACATTTAAGTGACTCATTCAACCCTACATAAACACACGTCAGGTTAATTGGCCACTATTAAATTGCCTCTCGAAATGTGTGTGGCTCCGCAACAGTCTTGGGGTGTACCCTGCCTCTGACCTAAAATCAGCCAGGATAGGCTCCAGCACCCAGCGTGACCCTGTTAATGATAAGCAGTTCAGAAGATAAAACAAACACCCTGTTGGCTCATCTCTGTGTCATTATGACAGACTGAAGCAGTATTCTAATTATTTCAGATGTCAGGGATTTGGCTCAAGACCCCGCTGAAACAGAAGACGAGGAAGGCAGGCGGACGGTTTAACACCTTTTATTAACAATAATCTTCATATAACCAATAAATAAAAGGAGCAGAGCTTAGAGCATGTCTGTCCCAGGCAGCAGCCAGCAGGAAGAGAGACGCAGTTGCTCTCAATCAATCCACTTTGTGGCGACGGAGCCACCATCTCCTGTACACAGGAGAGAGAGAGAAAGAGACAGACAGCAGCAGGAAAGGGCCCAGGGCCCTCACACAGACATTGCACCGATCTGCATTTTGTTTTCCCAATCTATCCTCATTTTACTCTTTCTGTTTCATTGAAAAAAATCTGCTTTGATCTTAGGCTGAGTAAGTCGTTTTACTCAGCTCACACAGTATGCCAACACCACGCAGATCCAGGATTTCTAGAAAATACATCGTAACTCTCTTCACGCTATGTTAGCTTTATAAATGATAAATAATGTGATAAATCTCAGGCGTCGGCGTTGTGGGGACAGTGCAGGGTGTGTGAATATCAATGCATGTGTGCAGTGTTTTCTGCAAGTGTGTGATTTTTAATGCATGTTTGCTTTTAATTTGTTATTGTTTAATGATGTGGATTTTAATTTTTGTCTGAGTTTTTATTTTTCTCTTTTCAGCACTTTGTTTGACTTCATGTTTGAAATGTGCTTTATAAATAAAGTTTGATCTGACTAATCGGTGCAGGGACGTGGAAGCACTGATTAACTGATTAAACCAGCCTGTCAATGCCTGATCTGGTCAGACCTCAGAAGCTAAGCATGCTGGGCCTGGGCTGTACTTGGATGGGACACCATAAAAGTTATACTATATTATTGTTATTATTATACTTACCATGAACAAATACAGTGTGATTTTTTTTCTTTTTGCTGTTATATTGGAGTTTTTTTTATATTTTTTGTTTTCCAAATTGACAATAAATCAAGTTATTTTTCACCCTACGAGTGAAATAATCACACATTTTCTCTGTTTTAAAGTGATAGCATTTGTTTTATAAATCAAATCTCAATTTAAACCTTAATACATCTGACACTTGTTTTTTAATCTGAGTCTTAAAAGGAACCAATAAAAGTGTTGATTTAATTAAAGTTTGATCTTTTCTTATTACATCAGATTTACTTGTGTTTGGTGGTTTCCAGCTTGGCACTAGGTTTAAACTGTAAAGTTAAAGGTAAGGTTTTGACAGTCGATATGATCATCACATAACCGAGGACAATCAAAAACAATGTCTGGTGCTGTTCACAAGGAAGGCTGAAAATCACCTCCAAATTTAGAGTGATGTTACATTTAATCAAGATCAAGAAAACCTTTATTTGTCCCACAACGGGGGAAATTGCAGTATGCAACAGCATATGTACAGGAAGAAAAAAAGGGGTCATGACACGTATGCACAAACAAAACAAAACCAAAACAGGCAAAATAGACTAAGGACAGAAACGTGCATTCAAAGTGAGTGATCTACCGCACAGTTCTGGTGAGAAATAGCAAAAAGAGCACATGGTTAAAATTGTTCATTGTGGAGTCTCACAGCAGAAGGAAGGAAAGACCTCCTGAATCTCCTTCACACAGCCAGGGTGGAGCAGCCTGCCACTGAAGCTGCTTTTTAATGCAGACAGAGTGTCCTGCAGGGGGTGGGACTTGTTGTCCAGCATGGATGTCAGTTTCTTCAGGACCCTTTTGTCACCCACCTCCTGCACTGAGTCCAGGGAGCAGCCCAGGACAGAGCTGGACTTCTTGATGATTCTGTCCAGCTTCTTCCTCTCCCTTTCTGTGATGCTATTGTTCCAGCAGACCACACCGTACAGGATGACTGATGCCACCACAGAGTCTTCAGGTCTTCAGGAGTGCCCCATTCACTCCAAAAGATTGCAGTCTCCTCGGGAGGTAGAGCCTGCTCTTACCCTTCCTGTACAGTCCATCAGTGTTATGAGTCCAGAGGGAGCCCAGGCCCTTCTCTTATCTGCCTGATTCGAGACACCTGATGGTGTTTCAGCACTTGCCTTTACAATGTTGTGTGATCCCTGGATATTTTCTAATTAGAATAATTATGCAAACATTAAATTGATCTTCATTTGCGTGGAATTATTTTCTAAAGCATGTATCAAGTGATTTTTGGACAGTAAGTGATGCATTGCAACAAATTCAGTGATCGTTACCAACGGCAACAATTTAGCAACACGAGGTCACAGAATGTTTCAACATCTTTGATAAACTGTGTGTGAAACTCTTTGAGACGTCTCTGATGGGTTTTTCTAAATAAAATTAAGATTTGTATTATGTAGATAAAACTGCCAAAAAGTTCTTCTTTTACGAGACGAGCTCCAAATGTCTCTTAAAAACCAAATTTCACAATGTTCTGCTTTAAATAATTGTCCTCCGCAAAACATTTGTTTTTATCTTTGCAAAAGATGAAGATTGACTACAAACTCTGTAAAAATAAAGAAATAAAAGCTTTTATTTTTCTTAACCATCTGTTGTTGAACTGCATGAGCAGGTCTCATGTAGACTTTCTGGTGTCCTGACGTATCTTACTGTACGTTAATTAGGGTCACGTTAGTATCCAGAGGTGGTCTTATTGAAATGTTTTTAAGTTATAAAGTATCAGACTAGGTTTTAACTAAAGCTGGGTGGGGAGTCATTTCAGCTGAAAAAAAATAGAAAGGTCATTTGTTTTCCTTAATCTTGGCTCATTTTGAGTGTATCAAATGTGCAGGAAAATCCTGGAAATAACCCGGTTGTGAGTGAAGATGTGTGGGAGAGAGTTTTGGAGCCATCTCTGCAGCCTAATCAATACAGTTCAGAGCTGTCTGTGAACTGATGGGAAGATGACGTGAGAGGGTATCAGATGATGTCTTCTCTGGGTGTGTGAAGCTCATGCAGGACAGCACAAGAAGAAACTCTGGGACCGTAGCCCGTTTTAAGAAGCAGGTTAACAGAGTTATCTGGATGAAAACGTAAAATCCCCTCACACAGATGACAAGAATTTATTACAAAATAATAGCAGTATGAAGGAAAAAAAACGCAAATTAAACACACAAACTTTTGAGTATGTTGTGTTTTCTGTTACCAACCACATTGACTTTTTATTGATGTTTGTAATGGAAAGTTTGAATATTTCTATTGTAATTTCCTTAATGAAATTATGCTGTTAGTCACTGGTCTAAGAAATAAAAAAACAACTTGGTCTGCAGTCGGGGCCAGAGCCTCCTTCTTTATGCAGGCGGGGATGAAAACGCACCTGACCGCGGAGATCAGCCACAACGTGCATGTAACTGTACCCACACATGCTCACAGATCAAGTTATCAAATTAACACAGAGAATGGTGGAATGGTGTCAATTTCAGTGGTACACAATATACCGTAATTTCACGGCTATTAGGCGCACCGTACGAAAAGGCGCAGCCTCAGTTTTGTGCGCCGCTGCTGTATTTAACACACACATAAGGCGCACTGTACGAAAAGGCGCAGTCTCAGTCACACTCCGCCTTACAACAACACACACGCAAGCATGCAAATGTGCGTGTTAAAAATAGTCCAGTGCTTCTAAAATAGTGGGGCGCGTGTGATCCTGTGGAACACGTTTTTCTTTTTTGCCGTACTAGAATAAAGTGTAATTGTACATCCACTACAGTAGTTGTAGTTTATAGTTTAAATAAGATTTTTTTTATTCAAGTTAATTGATGCACTTTAAATATTTTCTGTTACACACTAAAAATCAATAAAGCTGTTCTTTTTCTTTTTTTTTTCTTTAATGTTAATGAGGATACAATGTTATATAGAAGTGTACTTAGAACCAGGGGTCCCCAACCTTTTCTGCACCACGGACCGGTTTAGTGTCTGATAATATTTTCATGGACCGGTCTACAGGTGATAAAACCAGCCGGAAAAACTGGCTTTTTTAATCAATAATAATACATTTAAATCCACGTTGTCTTCACGAGAAAATTTATTAGCAGCGTCTTTATACGTGGAAAAATTCTCTTTGCTCGAACGCACTCTGGTTGCCATGGTAACAGTAAACATAGCTTCAAAATAAAATACATCACAAAAACAAAGTGAATAAAGATACTAGTTTGGGTTAGCGAAATATTTTCTTCTTTCTAGGGGGGGCGCAACAGGATATAATTGAGAAGCACTGCGTCAGTCCAAGCATCTACAATCCATTGACTCGTTTATGCTAAAATTTCTCGCGGCGGCTCGATTCCCATGTTCCTCCGCGTAGCTGATTGCCTTCAGCTTAAACTGAGCGTCATAAGCGTGTCTCTTTGCCATTTTCAGGGTTAAAACAGTAATGTTGTTCATACAGAACATACCTTTTTTATACACAATTCCAGCCCACACTTCACTCTTTAACGTTCTCATGCCTTTTCTTTCAGGTCCGCCTCGCGGGCACCGCGTTTTCTTTTAGGTCACACACAAGGCGCACCGCACGAAAGGGCGCACCGCTCATTTTGAAGAAAATTTTAGACTTTTAGGTGCGCCTTATGGCCGTGAAATTACGGTACTCCAGAGGATGCACGTCATTTCTGAGGAGGGGTGCACCTGACCCTCTCAGGTGAAAGCATAAGGTGAGCATGAGAAATGCAACGACTGAAAAATGCATGATCCAATCCATGCTCTAAACACACCCGTATTTTATGACATGGAGGGACACATAACAGCAAATAAAACAGCAAATAAAAATAAAAAAAATCTCTGAAAAATGTGACATTTCAACAGGCTGATCACTTTTTGGCAGCAAAAAGAGACCAGCTGCCAAAATGTGATTGGCTTGTAAACACTTCTTAATTCATTTGATTTTCAACCCAAAAACCTTTATAAAAAAACATTCATCTACTGAACCGTCTGTCCCTTGCAGGGCATGCCGGACACTATCCCGGCTGATTCAAGGCAAGAGGCAGGGTACACCCCAAACAGGTTGCCAGTCTGCAATGGGGCCACACACACTGTCATTACTAGAGGGAATTTCATAGCAGCCAATCAACCTAACTTGCTTGTTTTTGGATGGGAGGAAACAGGGGTACCCGGAAAAAGCCCATACATACATGGGGAGAATATGCAAACTCCACACAGAAACGACAGTGTTCCAAACCTCGTCCCAACTCGGATTCAAACTCCTGACTTACTTGCTATGAGGCTGCTGTCCTAACCACTGCACTACCGTGCCGACCATAAAAACACCAATAAAAAGGGTATTTGATAAGAAATGGAGTCTCGATTTCTTTTCCAGTATATCATAAGATTGACTTTAATACCGAAGATAAATACATTTGTCACAGTAATTTCAACAAAGAAAAAAATAAAATACTTGCAACAATTATATAAATTGTTATGTTTCGTCTTCTGAACCGCCGATCCCAAAATGCACCAACATAAAAAGTATTTTCCTTTTGTTTTATACAACTGATGAAATTATCTCACTTCCTCTTCTTCTTTTGACATTCCCCTTCAGGGGGCGCCACATCAAGTCAGTTTCTACCATCTAACCCTATCTGCTGCATCCTCTTCAGCCACACCAACTATGTATCTTCATGTCTTCCTTCACTGTATCCATGAACCTCCTCTTTGGTCTTCCTCTAGGCCTCTTTCCTGGTGGTTCCAAACCCAGCACATATTTACATATTTAATCTAAAACTGTGCAACTTTTCACAACTCTATGATTATATTGTGTTGGAAAAATAAAATTCTTTTTAGTCATGTTGATTGAACTTGAAATAATGCACATTTAGTTTTTGTCTCAATTTATTATTGTAATTTATTGATAAGCTCTGGTACAATTTTTTAAGCATGATATTTATAGTAAAAACGAGCAACAATTCATGTTCTACCATATTGATGAGTTGCTATGAAGAACCACTACGTTAAGCGAAACACAAAGGATTTCGTTTTCTTCCTTTCAATTTTTTTTTTTTTTTTTGCCAATGTTTATTTAGTATTACACTGCTAGTTGGTACAGTACAATTCACATGTTGTCCACCTCTCTCCCTTCTCTCTGGGAGAGAACCCCTTTTCAGGACTCTGTGTTCCTGTCCTGGGCATGGCCACACCGAGGAGATCCCCACGCTTCATCATCCCCGCTCCATCAGGATGAAATCCATCTACTCATCCCCGTCCAGGGCATCGCTGGGCTGAGGAGTCCCCCAGTGTTTCCATCAGGATGAAGAACATCTATTGACTTCTTTAGATATTTAGCTGTAGATTAGAATAAGATAATATTTAAATAAAAATCTTTGATACATTGGTTGCTCATCCTGGGGGAAGGATCTCTCTTTCAAGTGGATCCCCACAAGGTTTCTTATTTTTTTTACCCACTGATGGGTTTTTTAGGAGTTTTTCCTCACCGAGAAGGAGAGTCTAAGGGCATAAATGTGCTAGTCTTGTTTAGTTAGCATTTGTTAGTTATTTTTCTTGCTGTGTATTTGTGTTCATACATTCCTCTTTTTCTTGTAAAGCCGAATGAGACGGAAATTCTGTGATTTTGGGCTATACAAATAAAATTGAATTGAATTGAAAAGGGAAGGAACAGATTTTGGGGATGCCGGGCATACAGAAGCAGACAGAAACATGACAACAACAGACAACCTGAAAACGGCATGAAAGACACAAACAGAAGACAAGACACAGGTGCAAACATTAGGGAGAAGCAACTGGGATAAGGTGTGGGGAAATAAAGTTTAGGACAAAGATGCCCAACCTTTTTTGACCCAAGATCTAGTTTTTCAAGTCACAAACCCTCTGAGATCTACCAATTCGGTGTTAAAATTGCAAACCACCTGTCCGGCTCTCCTTGTCTCTCTGTAACACACACAGGCATTTTCTGTGCGCGCGAGTGGGACAGGCCACGGCAGCAACATGGGCTGCTAATTGAAGACTTACTGTGATTTTACATCGCAGACTCCGAAAATCTTCTTTAACACTAGAAAAAGCCAATATATTGACGCTTTTTAGAAAAAGTTGTTGAGTTAGCAACACTGACTTCATTTCAATTTTTTTTTTCTCTACATACCTGGCGGTCGACTTGAAATCAGTCCGCGGGCTACCAGTAGATTGCGATCGACTGGTTGGCCACCCCCGGTTTAGGAGGACGAGGAGGAAAAAGAAAGTGCCAAAGAGAAGATGATCATGACAGGGGTCAGAAAAACGTGATGCAAAAAATGCAAAAGATTAGGAGCATTTTATGGAGACACAAAAATATGATTCAATCTTCTTAAATATCTTAAATTTGTTTTAAAAAAATGGTCTAAAAAAATTTGAGCAGAAAAAAAGCAACATTTCTTCATCATTTCTTGCAGATTTTAATCTATTAACAATACTTAACACATAAATGATTGTTGTTTTTTTTCGTACACTGTTGTTTTATTCTAGTCCCATTTTTGTGCAGGTATTATTGAGTAAAAACAGACTATTTTCCTCCCACAGTTGATTAATCAAAGTAACGAGAGACACTTTTTACCACAACAGCGGCTTTCAACAGGCGCGTTTCCTCTGCGTTGGCCAGGAATATACTTTACCGTATTACTCCCAATATACGCGCAAGCACGGCCACAATGATGGAGTGTATAAATAAACTATTTACAAATAATAATAATAAATTTGGGGCGGCATGGTGACACAATGGGTAGCACAGTGGGCTCACAGCAAGAAGGTTGTGAGTTTGAGTCCCGGGTGGGGACGAGGCTTGGAACACTGACCTTTCTGTGTGGAGTTACATGTTCTCCCCCTGTATGCGTGGGTTTCCTTCGGGTACTCCGGTTTCCTCCCACCCTCCAAAAACATGCATGCTCGGTTGACTGGCCATGACATGATGCCCCTCGGTATGAGTGTGTGTATGGTTTTATGTGTATGGGCCCGCGACAGACTGGCAACCTGTTTGGGGTGTACCCTGACCCTTGTCTCAAATCAGCTGGTATGGGCTCCAGCATTCCCTGCAACCTCGTAAGGGGTACAGTGGTGGTCAAAAGTTTACATACACTTGTAAAGAACATAATGTCATGGCTGTCTTGAGTTTCCAGTTATTTCAACAACTCTGATTTTTCTCTGATATAGTGATTGGAACAGATCCTTCTTTGTCACAAAAAACATTCATGAAGTTTGATTCTTTTATGACTTTATTATGGGTAAACTGAAAATGTGACAAAATCAGCTGGGTCAAAAATATACATACAGCAACATGCATGAGCAATTTTGGAGACTTAGAAAGTTGTGTCAATGACATGAGCTTCATAGCATGACCTCTTAACTTCTTGTGAGTGATTATGAGTGACTACAGCTGGTGAATTCTCTGAGGCCATTTAAAAAGGGCTCATTGGATAAAAACACCCACAAACGCTACAATGGGAAAGTCAAAGGAGCTCAGCACAGATTTGAAAAAGAGAATCATTGACTTGAACGAGTCAGGAAAGTCACTTGGAGCCATTTCAAAGCAACTGCAGGTTCCAAGAGCAACAGTGCAAACAATTGTTTGTAAGTATAAAGTGCATGGCACTGTTTTGTCACTGCCACGATCAGGAAGAAAACGCAAGCTGTCACCTGCTGCTGAGAGAAAACAGGTCAGGAGGGTGAAGAGTCAACCCAGGAGCACCAAAAAGCAGATCTGCCAAGAATTAGAAGCTGCTGGAACACAGGTGTCAGTGTCCACAGTCAAGCGTGTTTTGCATCGCCATGGACTGAGAGGTTGCCGTGCAAGAAGGAAGCCCTTGCTCCAAAAGCGGCACCTTAAGGCTCGACTAAAGTTTGCTGCTGATCACATGGACAAAGATAAGACCTTCTGGAGGAAAGTTCTGTGGTCAGATGAAACAAAAATTGAGCTGTTTGGCCACAATGCCCAGCAATATGTTTGGAGGAGAAAAGGTGAGGCCTTTAACCCCAAGAACACCATGCCTACCATCAAGCACGGTGGGCCTGTTTTGCTGCCAATGGAACGGGTGCTTTACAGAGAGTCAATGGGACAATGAAGAAGGAGGATTACCTTCAAATTCTTCAAGAAAACCTGAAGTCATCAGCCCGAAGGTTGGGTCTTGGGCGCAGTTGGGTGTTCCAACAGGACAATGACCCCAAACACACATCAAAAGTGGTAATGGAATGGCTAAATCAGGCTAGAATTAAGGTTTTAGAATGGCCTTCCCAAAGTCCTGACTTAAATCCCATTGAGAACATGTGGATAATGCTGAAGAAACAAGTCCATGTCAGAAAGCCAACAAATTTAACTGAACTGCACCAATTCTGTCAAGAGGAGTGGTCAAAGATTCAACCAGAAACTTGCCAGAAGCTTGAGGATGGCTACCAAAAGCGCCTAATTGAAGTAAAAATGGCCAAAGGACATGTAACCAAATATTAGCATTGCTGTATGTATATTTTTGACCCAGCTGATTTCGTCACATTTTCAGTTTACCCATAATAAAGTCATAAAAGAATCAAACTTCATGAATGTTTTTTGTGACAAAGAAGGATCTGTTCCAATCACTATATCAGAGAAAAATCAGAGTTGTTGAAATAACTGGAAACTCAAGACAGCCATGACATTATGTTCTTTACAAGTGTATGTAAACTTTTGACCACCACTGTAGATGGTTAAGAAGGTGACTGTGAATAGTAATTTCGGCTCCTTACGGTACCAGTACCAGCAGAAGCTGCATATGCGCGGTGGCTCTGTTCAGCGCTATGTAAAAGGACATGTCAGACTATGAACCAAAGTTGCATATGGAAGACTTATTTTTGTCGGACCTAGCTTTGCTGTATTTAAGTTTCTCCAAAAAAAAACGAAAAAAAAAAAAAAAAACAGGGGTGTCCTTTTATTAGAAGGTGAGCTTCTATTGGGATTAATACGGTATTTATTTTTTTATTGTTGTGATCCCTGCTCCTGCGTCTAAGAGGGTGTCTGTCTCCGTGGCAACTTGCTCACCACCTGCAGATGATCAGCAATCAGCAAGCTACATAAGCCATCCTCCGCCCTCTCCGCCCTGTTGAGTTCCATGCGGTAACAACAAGCCTTTAGTAGATCTTTGCTGATTTTCTTGCCCAGTCTTATATTCTGTTTTCCTTTGTTTAAGAAACTTGCCTGCTTTGGATAACCCGCCTGCCTCAGAAGAACCTGCCTGCTTTGAAGAATCTGTTTTTACCTGATTAGAAATAAATGCGATGTTTCTCCTTTTCATCCCGTGTCCCGCGCTTGGATTCTTCCACACCTCTACCCAACATTTATTTTATCCATGACAATTAACTGTTCAAATGCACGTGCTGCTCAAACATGTTGCACTAAGTTTTTATTAACTTCAAAATATTAAAACAATCTCTCAATTTGGAATGTTGTGATTTGTTCGTATTGCGCTATCGTATCATTTTAATAAATCTGGGTCGTGCATTGTTTTGGTCGCACACCACCAATACACTCACATTCTGCTGTATGCAACTTTGATAAATGAGGGCCAGTTTTCCATCCGCTGTGTTAGAAACAAAAACGAGAAAAATGAATGTATTACAACTAATGACCGAAACCTAATGAAACTATTGGTGCAAATTTTATACAGATTAGTAGAAGAAAGTGTTAAACTCTGCTCGGAGTCCTTTGCTGTTTGCTATGGTGATGGACAGGCTAACAGACGAGGTCAGACAGGAATCTCCATGGACAATGATGTTTGCAGATGACTTTGTGATCTGTAGTGAGAGGAGGGAGGAGGTGGAGGAAAAGCTGGAGAGGTGGAGGTTTGCACTAGAAAGAAGAGGAATGAAGATTAGTCAGAGTAAGACAGAGTACATGTGTGTGAATGAGAGGGATCCAAATGGAAAAGTGAGGTTACAGGGAGAAGAGATAAAGAAGGTAGAAGATTTTAAGTATCTAGGATCAACAGTGCAGAGCAATGGAGAGTGTGGAAAAGAGGTGAAGAAGCGTGTTCAGGCAGGCTGGAACGAGTGGAGAAAAGTATCAGGTGTGATTGTGATAGAAGAGTTTCAGCTAAAATGAAAGGAAAAGTGTACAAAACCGTGGTGAGACCGGCCATGCTGATTGGTCTAGAAACAGTAGCACTGAGGAAAAGACAGGAAGCAGAGATGGAGGTAGCAGAGATGAAGATGCTGAGGATCTCTCTGGGAGTGACCAGGATGGACAGGATCAGAGGAACAGCGCGTGTTAGAGGTTTTGGAGATAAAGTCCGAGAGGCCAGACTGAGATGGTTTGGACATGTGCAGAGGAGAGAGAGAGTACATAGGAAGAAGGATGCTGGATTTGGAACCACCAGGAAAGAGGACTAGAGGAAGACCAAAGAGGAGGTTCATGGATACAGTGAAGGAAGACATGAAGATAGTTGGTGTGACCAAAGAAGATGAAGGAGATAGGGTTAGATGGAAGAAACTGACTTGCTGTGGCGACCCCTGAAGGGAAATGCTGAAAGGATAAGAAGTAGAAGAAAGTATTAAAACACTTTTGTGTGATACATTGTACAGATGAGCAGACATGTCCAGTTTTATTAAAGGAATTACGTTTTCATCGACATATAAAAAAGTTGCAGGAGTTTAAATCCAGTTTTAATAAATCAAATGAAGAGCAGTCGTGTTCTAACCTAGCAAACAACCGAGTACTTGTGATTTGTCTTGTCCCCGCTGGTCCAGACCACAAACAAATCTGGACCAGATGGATTCTCAAGAGATTGTGAACTCATAAATATTGTGATCATTTATCTGACTGGTCAGGTTAACCCTGTAGGTGCTGGATCCAGATGCTACAGGAAGGTGGTTTAGGTCCGCAGGATGAGGACCGGTGCAGGTGGAAATAAATTCTTTCCCAGAGCTTCAAAGTGACTTTGGTTTTCTGCCTGACCTACATCCAAATGTAAACACACGTTTGGCACACATGTGCAACACAAACACAGGTTGACACACACAACGCCCACATCTCTCCCACCAGAGTGATGGATTCTTTCCTGCCTGCTCACCCATACTGGGAACATGTTGTTCTTGAACAAAGATAAGTCACAAAAAAAAAATGCTAATATTGAGGCTTTTTGTGGAACGAGTTTTGCTTTCCGCTTGTTGTGGGCATGAGTATCCGGACAAGTGTGTGTGATCAACTGACTCCAGTGGGTCAAATAACATGGAATTTAATTTGCATTTATTACCTAAAATGTTCAAAAAAGCAGCCGTAAAAACCGTCACAGCTCAGCTTCTTCAACTTTAGAACAAAAATATTAAACCCTGTTTATAAGTTAGTTGAAGTTTGAAATTTTACTTTTTTTTTTTTTTTTTTTTTAGTTTGCCCCACCAGTTTTATCCCATATTGTCCCAGTTGGATTCGAACCCGGTTGAAAGATAGTAACTCTACCACTAGGCCAACGCCCCCTGGGACTGAAGTTTGAAAATTTTGCTGTTTGTTGTCAAAGGACCACCCAACTGAAGATGAGCGTCCTCAAAGTGGTGCTGACAAAAACACATGGATACAGCCACCTAAAACACTTTGGGACTGAGAGTTGGGGGATTCCCAGAGGGTGGTGTTTCACAGTCGGAATGAGGTCAACTGCATACACAAACCCCAAAAACTTCTGGGTGAAAATATATTGAACCCTGTCCACTTCAGATACACCCAGCAGTCATGAAGCTCTGGAGAATATTAAATATCGTTTTTAAAGCATGGGGATACGTTGGGAAGCACCTCCATTTGTGTTTTTATTGCTCTGGAGATTAATTCTTTAAAAGGGTTTTCAACACAAAGCTGAAATATGAGCTCATGCGTAATCTGTGTTGTTAAAGTCACACACTCGCTTTGTTTTGCTGCCAGATAAACCAGCACGAGGAGGGGCTCCAGCAACCCTCACAGAATGCATTAAATGTGCAATGAATCAAGCAAATAACTGTTTTTTTATATTTAAATGGGTCAAAAGCAGTTTTTTTTCTTAGTCTTCACATCTTTATATATTTATCTATTAAATCTAATTCCAATCTAATGACTGGTAACAAAATAATTTAGTGTGTGGACTGTTTGTAACTGATGCTGAGAAAACACACTCGTGTCCAAAAAGAAAAGAAGTTTTGAATCAGTTGCCATCGGGGAGCGCTACAGCGTCTGTAAAAGTCCAAGTAGTTCTAGTGTTTTTTTTTTTTTACCATAACTGAGTTACTACTGAGAGGGTTTTTTTCAAAGTTATTAAGTTTCAATTATTCCTAATTTTTGCTTAAAATTTGCATTAAAAATGGATCTTGATTGTTTGGGGTGTGAAGTTTCTTCTTCTTCTTCTTTCGGAATTTCCCTTCAGTGCTCACCACAGCAAGTCAGTTTCTTCCATCTAACCCTATCTGCTGCATCTTCTTCGGTCATACCAACTATCTTCATGTCTTCCTTCACTGTATCCATGAACCTCCTCTTTGGTCTTCCTCTAGTCCTCTTTCCTGGTGGTTCCAAACCCAGCATCCTTCTTCCGACATACTCTCTCTCTCCTCTGTACATGTCCAAACCATCTCAGTCTGGCCTCTCTGACTTTAAAACCTCTAACATGTGCTGTTCCTCTGATCCTGTCCATCCTGGTCACTCCCAGAGAGATCCTCAGCATCTTCATCTCTGCTACCTCTATCTTTGTTTCCTGTCTTTTCCTCAGTGACACTGTCTCTAGACCAATCAGCATGGCCGGTCTCACCACGGTTTTGTACAGTTTCCTTTTCATTCTAGCTGAAACTCTTCTATCACACATCACACCTGATGATTCTCTCCACTCGTTCCAGCCTGCCTGCACACGCTTCTTCACCTCTTTTCCACTTTCAAGTGTGAAGATTAAGTAGGATAAATGCCACCCCAAAGTACCGATAGAGTTCCAAAAGTGTAAATGTGTCGTGGTTTCCTCACTCACCACCAGAGGGAACCTGGGGCCTTCCCTCATTTGCCTGATTTTACACACCTGAAGATCTTTTTGCAGCTGCCTTTAACTAGGCAGATTGTCTTCCCTTCAGATGTCGGGTCATTACCTTCTGATCCAGCCAATTCTTCTTGGCTGCCTGACCATGAAATACATTTTGAACAATAACTTCATGACATTTGCTCTGATCCATGCTATTTTTTTACAGCAATACTGGACTCCTTTATTCAATAAATCCTGTTTCTTGTCTGCATTTGGGTCCTCCTCCTTCCACCTGCATCCACACCCAGACAAAATGTGGGTCATAAAAATGTCACAAAAAACGAATTCTATTTCATTTTGACATTTTCAGTATCACAACCAAATTTTCAATAAGTGTCCCAAGTGATCAGACATCATCACACGAGACGTTTTAAAATCAATCCAAATAATAACCAAACAGAGCCAGAACCTCGCTGTTCTTAGACCCTCCATCTTGGGAAGAAAAACCTAAGTTAGAGGGGGAAATGAGGTTGGGAAGGATTGTGTTACCATCTAAGGTGCATGTACAGTATGTATTTGAACCCATATGCACATAGCATCATACTGTTTACTGTCTGCTATATCCCGTTTCTTAGCCATAATGTTGCTATGGATTCATATCATCACATTGTCTTGTATATTGTTCATGGCCAGCAGTGTTCGCAATGCACAGGTTAAATCAATGGAGGTATTCGTCCCCATTCTGCAGCAGCTGTGTATAAAACCTTAAATGCGATGGAATTTATTTTTTTGTTTGTCAAACGCAACAAAGTGTTTCATTTTTCTTTCTTTTTTAAATGTTTCTTGTTTAAATTTTTGACCTAAAAAGCTAAACAATTTTAGACCTTTAAGAAGTTGGCCAATTTCTTAAATGGAAACAACCAGTCTGTCACCTTCTTCTCCGTCCATACCTCACGGGGATTGCAGGGAGCCCATCCTGGCTGATTTAAGACAAGGGCAGGGTACACCCCAAACAGGTCGCCAGTCTTTCATGGGGCCGCACACATACAACTATACACACACACTTCTAGGGGCAATTTAGCACCAGCCAATCAACCTGACGCGCACATTTTTGGAGGGCGGGAGGAAACTGGAGTACCCGGAGAAAACCCACACAGACATGCGGAGAACATGTAAACACCGCACAGAAAGGCCAGCGCTCCGAGCCTCGTCCCTACCTGGGACTTGAACCCATGACCTTCTTGCTATGAGGCCACTGTGGTATCCACTGCGCCTCCGTGCTGCCCTTGGAAACAATCGTTGTCACCAATTACTGATATCTCGTGAAAATGCGACAAGTCGGTCAGGTGGACACTAGCGGACACACATTTCAAGATCATAGACTCCAAACGGAGTTTTAAAGAAAACTGTTTGTAAAAACAGTGACCAAACTCTACCTTTCTTGGGGAAGTATGGGCGCTCAGACATCGACTGCACCATGTTAATTACTTTACAGCAACTTTAATGAACTTGTTTTATCTTTTTCCATTTTGGTTAAGAACCTTGCATTACATGACATAAAACGTCTGCAGCAGGTTTTTAAGTGGGTGAGCAGTCTGGCGGGTTCGCCCCACCTAAGCTTAACTGGGATGCACTCTACACAGCTGCATCCACTGAACCCAGAGTGAGCTCAATTTAATTTCATTGGGATGAAAAGAAATAAAGAACTCTTTTGCAAAGGTTGTCAGATGACACCATCCTAAACACACAGATCACAATTTAGCTTTTCTTATCATTAGACGGGACAGGACAGAGTTAAGTATAAATTCCAACGGCACAACCTAATATTTTGTTGCCTTTTTGTATTAAAAGTAGGAGGATTCAGAAATATCAAAATCCAGCTCATGGAACCAGAAGTTTCCATGATGTTAGCTGTTGGGTTGTTGTTGGCCGGCTCTGAACTTCACTTGTAGGCAGCACACGCCTGCTCTCCCATCTGGGGGTCCTGCAGAAAGTTATCTGGGAGTGTTTAAGTTTTCACAGCACCCTGCATTTTCCTCTCAGACTTTACATATGGGGCGTAGTGGTGTGAAGTCTGCCCCAAGTCTCATAAAACATAACCAACTGTGAAGGATGAGAGCGGAGTGTATTTTAGGACAGCAGTAAACCTCAGACTGACCTGAGCAAATCATGTCAGACCTGGAGGTTAGTCGCGCAATCACTTAAAAATGTTTGAGTACACAAAACTTAAATAGATGTGCACCAGAACGTAGGCATGCAGTGTGCATGAAGGTACTGTATTCTGTATCCTTATTCCTCTTCTTTCCAAATGTACACAACTTATAAACAATGTCAAACCACAACCGAGTCACTTTGCTTCCTGAGGGAAAACTGGCTCCATGCACAGGGCAGTGAAGGCCTTCCTCTGTTGTGCTGACATTCCACCACATTCAGTTCAGCTTTCTGCAAAGCCTGGTCTGACCAATACAATGGAACACGCATAAATGGGATCACTGTAAATGTAAAAGATTTTAACCATCATATAGCACCAACCTGGGTAAGTCTGATCGAGTTACTCTGCTCTTGGCAAGCAGCAAAGAATCACATAGAGAAGAAAATCTTTCAGCTGATTGTCCAACCCTCAAGAGTCTTGATCCCAACCTCATGGAGTCAGACCGAGGTCACATGAACAAGCATAAATCCGCAGTCTGAGGTGGAGTTGTTGAAATTGGAAGGAAATGACACTTAACTTTTTGAAAGAATTTCTTGTGGCAATTTTGTTCCTGAAGTATTAACATTGAAGTTCAGACGGGTTTGAAGGTGGTTTCATGTCAAGAATTTTTACAAAATGATGTGACTCTTGACACGTTTTTTATTCACTGGATAGAGAAGCCAAAAAGACGTAACTGAAATCACTGTATTTAACTTTTCATTCCAAAAACTAACAAATCACACATCATTTAATAGCCATGATTTTTGATGGCATCTTTTCAGGTTGCATTTATCAGCCCAATTGGAGGTGCAGTTTGTCTTTAAAGATATACTTTACCACTGGGCGTCACGTTGATGCAGTGGTTACCACAGTGGCCTCACAGCAAGAAAGTTGGGGTTCTAGTCCCGGGTGGGACGAGGCTTGGAACACTTGTCTTTGCGTGTGGAGTTTGCATGTTCTCCCTGTGTATAAGTGGGTTTTCTCCAGGTACTCCGATTTCCTCCCATTGCTCCTAGGACTGAGTGTGTGTGGATGGTTGTGTGTGTGTGGCCCCGTTTTAGACCGGGGTGTGTCCTGCCACTCGCCATCAATCAGCCAGGATAGGCTCCGGCACTTGATGTTGATGCAAACCCCGGGGCTGTGGTACATCACAAACTCTTCGTACTGCAAAAAACGCAGAATTTTATTATTTTGGTTAATTCAAATGGGCAAAAAGAATTCTTAAAGGAACATGAATTAAAGTTTACTTGTGCATGATTAAACCCTTCCAGATGGTGGCTGTGGTCTGAGGTGACGGCACAAGCTCTGGTCGTAGAACAAACCAACCATATCTGCCCAAATATCTTACTATTATTTAAGCACGGTAGCAGAGGAAAATTGATCTGGGATTATTACAAGACAAACGAACCCAGAAGCTTTGGCGGTGGAAGACGAACTCTGACGGCTACCAAAGTACGAAATGCTTCTCTTAGCACAAAAACATTCCACATACAACAAATTTGCGACATGGCGTTTAACGAAGAAAATAAGGAATCAGTTGCAGTCACGTTCAGTGAGGTTCATGTGTTGGGATGCACTGACTCTTCAAAAGTTAGATTTACAATGGTAAGAGCTAAAAAAATGCATCTTATTTCAGCCTTCTTCCAACAACATCCAACTACAGATAATGCTTCATATCCAATTAGCCTTCCTGTTTTAATTACACTCACAAACATAAACAGAGGAACAGATCCGTCTCTTTTATAGCTATGGATAGAGTTTCAAGAAATTCATCAATACTGTAAACAAATTAAAGTACAGAGATTTCATTTTGACCAACAGTAAAAATTTCTGTTATTTTTCAAATTTTGAATTCTGGTGTTTTAAATTTTTTTTTTTTAAATAAAGTTTGCCTTTTAAAGTGGTCAGAAAAAAAGAAAAAATTCAAGGCTAATCATGTATTTATATTGTTTTTTTCCATTTCATTTTTATTTATTTTAAAAAAACCAAACAGAACCAGTTGTGTTCTTACTTTTACTTATAACGGAAGTCCCCCCGTCAAAAAGTTTTAGGACTAAATTGTAGAAGTCGTCTTTATTTTTTCTTAGTTTCAGAGTCGCTCTGTTTTAATGGAGATTTTGTCAACAGAAGAACGGACAGGTTCTTCCTCGCTAAAAGAAAGAAAGAAGCTGCCAGTTTGCGTGGCCCCCTTGGTGGAAGCAGAGTACATACCTGCCTCCCCTGACGATTTTTCTATGTGCTTTTTTTTTGTGCGATCAGCAGCAGTAGTTTTCTAACACACACATAAAATACATTATATAGACTGTAGAAAGTTGTAGTGTTTCATAAATATTTCTGTAAATTTCATAATGGTGATTTGCTGAGGAACAGAAACTAGGACACATCAAGCCACCCAGTTTGTACAGAATCATGGAGTCAGAAAGGAGGCAGAACTTGTTTCTGCCTCCCTTGGAATTTCTGTCCTGGATTTGATAAAAAAAAAAGATCAAGTTCAGCTATTTTTACTCAATGAAATGGCAGAAATGTGTAGCCATACTCCAAATGCTTTCTTAACTTACAACAGTGGAAAATATTAGACTTTCTTTTTTTTCTGTCACAATGACAGAGAAGGCAGTGCCTTCCCTGGCTCCCTGACCACATGTGACTGAGTTGACATGGTTCAGAAAAAAAATGAATAAATCTAAACTTGCCTCTTAAGTTGTATTGGGCCCTTCAAATTTATGCACTTCTTCCGGCATTTCCCTTCAGGGGTCGCCACAGCAAGTCAGTTTCTTCCATCTAACCCTATCTGCTGCATCCTCTTTGGTCACACCAACTATCTTCATGTCTTTCTTCACTTCGTTCATGAACCTCCTCTTTGGCCTCCCTCTAGTCCTCTTTCCTGGTGGTTCCAAATCCAGCATCCTTCTTCCTATGTCCTGGGATTTATGTATCAGATGTATCAGATGCATCAGACCTATGTATCAGATTTATGCACATACTAACTAAACCTTAGACTGGAGCGATTTGGTAAACCATTATATCAACTTATCTTAAGCTAACTGTGCATCCAAAAACTGCTGAGTCATGGACTGAGTTTTTTCAGCATCAGGGCTTACAGTTTGTTTAGTGTCATGATGAGCCTTGTACACTGGCTGCAAATAGTATCATTATAGATCAATACAAATCATTTTGTTGCAAGTTTATAAACAATTTTAAAATTATATATTGGTTATCACGGTTTAGATGTTGCTTCCGTCACAAACTGAAAATCTGATGATTGCTTTAAACAGAGGGGGGACTTCATATACATTTCCAGACTTTCTCCCACAAATCTCTCAGCCAAAAGATGACATTTTGAAGTATGTTCATTACATTTATTGTAAACAGAAAAATGTCTAATTAACTGCAAACACAAAAGATAAGATTGTGTTTGGATCTTCTCATTTCTCTCCTCATTAGCCGTTTCCTGCGTGGTCCATATAACGTGTCTTCTGTTACACAAGCATCAATTATACAGACAAACCCCAGGTCAGGGAACATATATCAGTTCCTAATGATGATTTATGGACTAATACATGGCTGTGTGACATTTTCAAAAACACAGAGAAGTAAATCAATATGCACTCAACTGTTTCAACTGAATCCCACGGTCTCTAAACGGGTTCAAGTTCATGATAGAGCTTCATGGTTCAACTGCCTTTCACCTATGCAATGAATATACGGGATACTCGAACGGCTTCAAAGTTGCCTTCAATGTATTTGATGATAGAGACAGTTCAACTTCCATCCAGAAATCATTTTCTATGTGATCGAAGGGACGTGAGAACTGCTTCAATACAAACTAACGATGTTAGGGTTAGCTCCTCCTTAAAAGTTCAACAAACTCAGGTTAGTTTATAAAGAACCAGATCAAGTCCCTTCTATCAGATTGAAAATAATTTCCGGATGGACGTCGAAACGTCTCGATAGTCAAAGACACTGTCCAGAAGACACTGAAGCATTTTCAACGATGGATCACTCCTGGACGAATAAGGAATAAAACAAAGACATTTGTTTACACTGATATTCAATCAAAGCTATCAAAACTGTAAGGGACCTTCATTAAGACACTGTTTAAATTAGGTTTCAAGCAATAATAAACTTTTAAAAGGTTTCTACCATGTTTGAACATTTTTTCAATGTTTTGAGTCATTTGCAAGGTCTTAGTCCACCATTAGGATAATATTTGAACACCAAGTGGTTCTCAACCATGGATTTAGTTCTCAGTCATGCCCACATTCTAACATAAGCAGGAAGTCTTCCAATGCCCACGCTCTGTTCACATTTCGTCCCAACAGGGAAGGACATTTGTATGTAAATGCACCAAACTAAGAACATGAAGCATAATAGCTAGCTTTAGAATCAGAATCAGAAATGCTGTTATTGCCATGGTCAATGAAGAATATCATAGACTAGGAACTTGCTGTGGTACTAGTGTGCGAAAAAATAAGAATGACAAAAAAAAAAACAAAAAAACAATTTTAACAAAACTAAGAACACTAGGAAAGAAAAAGAAAAGTAGTGCAATGGCAAAGAAAATATTAGAAAATAATAAAGACGGTAAAATGACAAGAGCGAAGTGACTAGCGGTTTATAAAGCATTCATAAGTCTAACGGCAGGAGGGAAGAAGTTGTTTTTGTGGCGGGACGTTCTGGTCCGAATGGACCGGAGCCTCCTACCCGAGGGGAGTCGCTCAAAAAGTCCATGCCCAGGGTGGGAAGGGTCAGCTGCTATCCGACCTGCACGCCCCCGATTCCTGGAGAGGTACAAGTCATAGGGAGATGGAAGGCTGCAGCCAATCACCTTCTTGGCAGAGCGCACAATGCGCTGCAGTCTGTGTTTGTCACTGGCTGTGGCTCTAGCGTATCATTGTGATGGAGGAGGTGAGGATGGACTTGATGATGGCCGTGTAAAACTGCACCAACGTCTTGGCGGGCAGCTTGGCTTTCTTCAACTGCCGCAGAAAGTACATCCTCTGCTGGGCCTTTTTGATCAGGGAGCTGATGGACGGCTCCCACTTTAGGTCCTGTGTGATGGTAGTGCTAAGGAAGCGGAAAGAGTCTACAGTGGTGATGGGGGAGTCTGACGGTTCAACGGGCGGAAAAGGGGCTGTGACTTTCCTGAAGTCCACAATCATCTCCACTGTCCTCTGAGCATTGACCTCCAGGTTGTTGAGATGCTTTGTATTGTATTTGTGGCCTTAAACAAACTTTACATAGTGTTGTCCATGCACCCAGGGGGCGGAACCGAGCTTCAGGCAAAAGCCAATGATATGAAATCAGATGGTTTCAGACAGTCTGATGTATCAGGCTAACAATATGTCCAACATACAACTATTAGTCAGAACCCTACTTAGAAACATGACTCACCAAGCTTATGGTGGCACGTGTTCATCTAATCATCAGTGTGTTAAAACTGTGAAGCACTGACGGTAAAGTGAAGGTGAACAACAACGCTTCAAAAGCAGGTCAAAAAGGTCTGCCGATATCTAGGAAACACGTCTTGGAGTAATTTACTCCCAGACAAACTCCAAAATAACATCTTTCCAGCTTAGCAACTGTTAACAGCACAACCAAAGACCATATCATCATCGGACTGCTTTTAAGTTTCCTCCACCCACAGGATGGTTTACTCGGTGCCCCGTTTCTATTTGACTGTTTACACACTGGCACAAACAAACACACGCTAACACCCATGTGGTGGGATGAAAATGACTAAAGCCACTAATCATTTCAGGACCCACTGTGTCGATTCACACTGGTTAAGAAACAGCAAAAATATATCTAGATATTTATGTATATAGAATGAGAGTTGTTTGTTCTGTTTAACCAGGTTTGGGCTTCATATCCTCACCTCCTGACCCAAACACAGAAACAGTGGTCACACTCATTTCTTGTCTTTCAACAAATGGGTCATTAGCATGATGGTTAGGGATGTAAGTTTGTGCTGCGGCTGCTACTATGTGCTTTTTTAGAGTAGACTTTGGGGAATTGGGAAAACAAGACATATAGGCAGAAAGATAGATAAGGAGACCGGCATTGCAGTGTGGCTGGTTAGCGCAGAGTACAGTATGTGGTCCAGAGAGAGACTTGGTGCGTAATTAGAGGACTGATTGAAGTGGAGCAGACCTTACAGTAACATGCTGTGACGGTGACAGATTGATGGTGTGTAATGGGAGGTTAGGACAACAGTGGAGGTCCTCCATGTGAATGGATGAGTACATTACCTACTGTGCTACAGCGGGAGCTGTCTCTGAGTCTGGGAAAGAACTTTGGGAAAATCCCACGAGGCTGCAAATGTGCACACACAGATTGATGACGTTTTTTTTTCCGAAATGATCAAGCGCAGACAGAGATGTGTTGTAGCTTAAAGTAAAGTGACAAATAACCCTGGTGCGTTTTTGAGTTCCTCTCCATGTGACGGTGGTGTGGCACTGCAAAGACATTCCATCTCAAACTGTGCACGGTAAAAAGAAATTAGTGAAATCTAAAAAAACCTTTGTGGGTTTGTGGGAAAATAATTTGCCCAGATTTTGTGGTTGAGGCCTTTAGAATCGTACAAATTTTCTTGTGCAGAAGCTCTGATAACATTTCCAAACAATTCCTTGAACCACATCTAATTTCTTTTTCTTTTGCTTCCAAAGAATCAGACTTTCATGTAATCCTCATACTTGATCATTTTCCATCTCTGATGGCCATTAATGTTTTTCTTTGAACTTTTACTGCTTTTTCACTGGTTTCAAGTCCACATTTTACCTCAAAAATGTTGAACAGTTATATTTTCCTGTTTGTTTTGTCGATTATATGGAATATGCTTCAGCCTATTCCTTTTTTTTGGTCTATTTGTTTCTTTGTTGTATACAGGATTATGTTAAGATTTTGTAAAGTATGACCAAATGAATAAAAAAAAATCTGAAATATATTGTTTACAAAATTTATTTTAGCATCAAATGGAGTCAAACCGAAGAGAGAAACCATGTTTTTGCAACAAGTATCAAGCCAAAAAATAAAATGATTGTGTTTTTATCCGTTTAGATCTTATCTTTCTTCTTTCAACAGAAGAATTAGACAAAGTTTTGCTGTTTCTCTGACAGCGGATGCTGTCTCATTTTTTCCTGTGGTGTGTCTCATCTTTCCCTATTTTTTCTTCCTGATTATTGCTTGTTTAAAACTTTTAATCTGATCTTACGTCTTAAAAGATGGTCAGAATCAGAAAGACTTTTATTGCCATGGTCAGTGAACAAGATTTAGAGACAAGGAACTTGCTGTGGTACTAATGTGCAATAATAAATATAGTAATAAAAGTAGGCTCTGTAACTATGGTGAACAAAAAAAAGCAAACAGTTTTAACAAAACTAAGAGTACTCAGAACAAAACTGTAAACTGTAGTGTAGAAAGATCATAGTTAAAGAGAGTAAAGTGACTAAGTGATGAGCGAATTCAGGTTATAAAGTGTTCATAAGTCTAACGGCAGAAGGAAAGAAGCTGTTTTCATGGTGGGACGTTCTGGTTCGAGATGGACCAGAGCCTCCTGCCCGAGGGAAGTGGCTCAAAAAGTCCATGTGCAGGCTGGGAAGGGTCAGCTGATATCTGACCTGCACGTCCCCGAGTCCTGGAGAGGTACAGGTCATGGAGAGATGGAAGGCTGCACCCAATCCCCTTCTCCGCGGAGCGCACAATGCGCTGAAGACTATGTTGTCCATGGCTGTGGCTCCAGAATGCCACACGGTGATGGTGGAGGTGAGAATGGACTCGATGATGGTTGTGTAAAACTGCACCAACATCTCTGCCGGCAGCTTGGCTTTCTTCAGCTGCCGCAGAAAGTACATCCTCTGCTGGGCCTTTTTGATCAGGGAGCCGATGGACGGCTCCCACTTTAGGCTCTGTGTGATGGTAGTGCCGAGGAAGCGGAAAGAGTCTACAGTGGTGATGGGGGAGTCTGTCAGTGCAAGGGGGGAATAGGGACTGAGACTGTCCTGAAGTCCATGATCATCTCCACTGTCCTCTGAGTGTTGAGCTCCAGGTTGTTGCTGCTTCACCAGGAGACCAGCCGGTCTACCTCCATCCTGTAGGCCAACTCATCACCATCAGAGATGAGCCTGATGAGGGTGGTGTCATCCGCAAACTTGATCAGTTTGACAGAGTCATGCCTGGAGGTGCAGCAGTTGGTGTACAGGGAGAAGACCAGGGGAGAGAGGACACAGCCCTGTGGAGATCCTGTGTTGATAGTCCGAGAGGTGGAGACATTCTTTCCCAGCCGCACGCACTGCCTCCGGTCTGTTAGGAAGTCAGTAATTCACCTGCAGGTGGAGTCAGGCACGTTGAGCTGAGAGAGCTTGTCCTGAAGCAGGGCAGGGAGGACGGTGTTGAATGCGGAGCTGAAGTCCACAAACAGGATCCTGACATAGGTTCCCGGGGAGTCCAGGTGCTGCAGGGTGAAGTGGAGGGCCAGGTTGATGGCGACGTCTACAGACCTGTTGGCTGTAGACTGCAGAGGGTCCAGAGAGGGAAAGGGATAGGTGGGAGAGGTGAAGTACTTGAGATGAGGGAGGACAGTCACTTGATGTCATGCTTGTGTGGGTACACCTTGAATGGGTACATTGAGGAACTCGAGTTTCCTCCAGAGACCATGCAACATATGCTCACCTACTACTGCACCCCAATTTAAAATGCCAAATTGTCTAAGAAAAAAAAAAAAAAACGACATTTACAAATTTGTTTGCAAAAAAGTTTAATCTTGATTCAATTTTGCATCAAAATTCTGTATCAATTACACAACTTTGATTGGATATTGTCAAATAAACCACTCAGGTTTATAAAAATGGTATACCTCAGCGTTTATGGTTTTTCTTTCCTCAGAAGAACTTTTGCTGAGAATTTATAACAAATTGAACCACCAACTATGTAAAATATGGGTGGAGACGGTGGCCGCGTGGTTAGCGCGTTCGCCCGCGGACCGGAAGGTCGCGGGTTCGCGTCCCACGGAGAGCACGTCTAGGGTCCTTGGAGAAGACACCTAACCCCCGCTTCTCCCACCATTGGCGCCGTCGAAGGGCAGCCTGCTGCGGTGTAAGGAGTGCAGCAAACAAATTTCCCCGGTGAGGGATGAATAGAGTAATTCAAAATAACAAAAAAAAAAAAAAAAAAAAAAAAAAAAAAAAAAAAAACGTTTCATAGTAAAAGCCCATCATTTTCATAAATAATTCTTACAGTGGGATTCTTTACGGCAGGAACCAAAACAAACAGCTTGTCTCATTAGTTATTATTGATGTTGGTATTTATTATTTAAAGAGAAAAACCATACTTAAAAAAAATCGACTTGAAATGCTTTAAATAACATTTAAATCACCCATGAGTGTCACTCCTACGAAACCAAAAACTCCTCTCTGGAACTGAAGTGAGACGATGAATGTTTCCAGCTCATAAAATAAAAAAATGTACTGGTGTGTCTCAATTCCGTTTCAAACACACAGATTCACCCGCTGACACACTGCAGTGTTTTACTGCATAATCGATTCAGAAAGGCAGCAACGACGAGTCAGAGGGGAGTGAACACAATTTACAAACTCATCAAGATGGACTTGAACTTTTGCATGAGGTATTCTACTGTATTGACACTGGCAGGAAAATGACCACAAGAAAAAGTTCATTCAAGTTACGTTACTATTTGTAAGATTACAGCTAAGAGACTGATGCTCCCACCACAGCGTGATTAAAGAAATTTGTTTCAATAGGAAAGTAATGGCGTAAAAATTCAAATGTGCGATAGTGTCACTCTGAAGTCTCCTGACTGGATGGAACAAGCCCACTAAAGCAAAAAGTTCTGCTGAAAGTCAGTAAGACTCGCAGTGACCGCAGCTTTGGTCAGGACATGGTCAAACCTGGGTCAGGCCAGAGTCCGATGGGAGCGGCTATATTAAGCCACTAAGTTTGTTTCAGGGAATGTTTTTAGGGAAAAGAAGCTGACAAGCAATTTCTGGGTTCATTGTACTGTAAGTCGCTTGTCCTTTTTCCTTTCCTCTGGTTCTAAAGCCAAAAGTTACTGGACTGAGTGTTCAGTGTGAGCACTAAAGTAATAGGGTATGCAAGTCTGGAGGATCTTAAAGAGTGAATAATGTGCTTTTACGAGTTAACAGTTATTAACCGATAAGATATGTATAAACATTGTATTATTTATTGGTTCAGAAATACAATATTTGCCAACTATATGGGGAATAATTGTGTTTAAGGATACTGGAATTACAAAGAAAGAAAAGAAATATCTTTATTTTTCTTTTCTAGCTATGGATAGAGTTTTAAGAAATTCATCTATACTGTAAACAAATTAAAGTACAGAGATTTAATTTTGACCAACAGTAAAAAAAAATGTTGTTTTTCAAACTTTAAATTATGGTGCTTTAATAAAAGAAGAAATATTTAAAAGCAAATATGTATTTATTTTTTCCCCCAAATACCCCAAATAATTAAAAATTGACAGGTTCTTCCTTGTTGATAGAAAAAACCTACCAGTTTGCGTGCATCCCCTTTAGTTGAGGCAGAGTTACTGCGTGCCTCACTTGCTGACTTTTCTCTACACTGTAATGTGCGATGAGCAGCAATAGTTATGTCACACACACATCAAAAACATTACAACAACTGCAGAAAGTTGTGGTGTTTAATAAATATTTCCGTAAAGTTCATATTGGGAATTTGCTGAGGAATAGAAACTTGCACACATCATGCCACCCAGTTGTCATGATGCATCTGACCACTACGCAGTCAGACGTGAGACACAGTTTGCCCCTGCCTCACCTGGTTTTACTGACATGGATTTGATCAGGAGGAATCAAACTCTGCAATTTTTACTCAATTAAATGGCAGAAATGACTACAAATGCATTTTTAACACACGTAAAAAATATTTTTTTTAATATACACTTTTTTTTATGATGACGATAAGGCACTACCTAACCTGCCTCCATGAACCGGACATCACTGCTTTGTATGAATAGGAAAGGACCAGCTCTAAACTAGTCCCGCAAAGTTTGTGCATGGAATTGCCCAAAATGTCTCATATGCAGAAAAATTCAGAGCAGTGACGTGATTCGGCCTAGTCTCACTTGTCATTATTAGAATAAGAGGGGGAAAAAAAGTAATTATTTATTAGACTTTTTCAGTAATGAATTTTTTTTTTTAATTTAAGTTTACCATTTTTTGAAGTATCTATTTCAAAATTGCCCAGTTTCCACATTTTCCATTCACATTTAGAAAGAAGAGCTTCAGGCGAGGCCTCCGTTGGGTTTGTGCCATCACATAAAAACAACACGATGTCAATGTATCAGTATGTCGATATTAAAATGTTCAACCAATTGCACTAGATGAGCTTAATTAGGATGATCTTTCTAACTTAGATGATGAATAACGTTTTTTATTTTTTTATCAAAACCTGTGTTTACGTATCACGTGTTTCTACTAACAAGTAGCTGGGTGAGGCACGCAGTGTTTCAGACTGATGTTTTGTTTTCTGTTCTCACTGCCAACATGGCCTCAAGCAAATACTTTCATGTAGTGAACATGTCTGTTACCATGGTAACTGTTATATTTTATTGGTGTTACACTATAGATGAGTGTTTTTCAACATTTTTCATGCCAGGGCACATTTTATCATTGAAAAAATTCTTGGGGCACCACCGACCAAAAAATGTTAAAAACGATTCTCCAAATGACTTCAAATTATTTAATTATTTAATCACAAGCAATTTCTTTTACGACCATGTCTCATAATGAGCACTTTGTTATTCCACACTTTTGAAAGTTTAACACATTTTTTTTTTGCCATTTTAACATGTTTGGTTCCAGACAACGAGCCTTTCAGAGGATTTATCCAGAATGCAAGAGAAAATTTTTCCTCTTAATGTCTTGCAAAAAAATGAGAAACTCAATCATTTCTGCTTTCAAATGCAACCTACATGTTTTCTTAATGCCTCAAAAGCATTTAGAAAATACGATCCACTAGCTGGGGCAGTTTTTGGGAGGGATGTACAGCAGTATGTAACAAAGTGGGTTGCTATGGTTACAGTAAACAACCTGTTGTATTACAGTCCTTCATTTCTCTAAACAAACTGACAAGATTTAATCCAGATAAGTTTAAAGAAATACGCTTTAATCCATTTTTTACACAAACATCATGAGATCAACCAAAACAATCTTTGAGAGCTACCGGTAGATCCCGATCATTGTATGAGGTGAAAGAGGATCATTTCCCACGGCACACCTGATGATCTCTCACGGTACACTAGTGTGCCGCGGAACAATGGTCAAAAAACAATGCTATAGACTATTTGATTTGTCTTCGCTCTCTTTGGACATTGTTGTGAATCTGTTACACATGAGGCCAAGTGTTCCAACAGAAATGAGGAATTTGGACATTCTAGAAACCTGTTTCTTGTTTTGATGGTAAAAATCTGTCTGATAACCTTGTACACACTTCGACATGTGACGCCGGTTTGAGAAACAACTCGAGAAATACTTGTAAAAGAGTTATACTTTACATTCTTAAATATTTGCGATGGAAACCTCATTGTACTTACAGACCATACAGCAAAACACAGTTTAAAAAAACTGCTTTTTTGTTTTCAAAATACTCCCACTGTGTCTACAATGTGCCATCTTTGAGGTTTTCTTGATTGCATTTGCTACGACTGGAGCAAGAATTTTAGGAGTTTTCACTGAAGCAATTTTTTTATTGCAAAAAAATCAAGAGATATTGGGGAGGTGGTGGCTCGGTGGTTAGCGCATTCGCCCGCTCAACCGGAAGTTTGTGGGTTCGCATCCCCTATAGTGCACGTCTAGGGTCCTTGGAGAAGACACCTAACCCCTTTTTTTCCCACCATTGGTGCTGTCATAGGTGGCAGCCTGCTGCGGTGAAATGAAGCACATACATTTTCCAGTGAGGGATTATTAAAGTATATATAAAAAAAAAAAACCTGCAAGTCCTGATAACATTTAAAAACTTTTTAACCACAATTATTTTCTAATAAAACCTGTAAAACCTGGAGACGCTCCCATGGACCTAATAAAACACAGAGGTCAGTTTGGTGTTCCTCACTACGACCTGGCTTTGTGATCCATTCCAGACTCCAGCTTTTGGGTTGCCAGATTGGACACAGTGCGACCGGACTGGGACCCCGGTGGATAGGGGCGAGGGAGCATCGAGGTGTTTGCACAGCAATATTCAAATTTTCCTCCAAGAATTAATAAAGTATTTTCAATTCCATTCAATATCTGATACTCTGATCCCATTGGTTGCTGTTTATTATCAGCATAATATAGTTGGTACTGAGTAACAGTGGGCAGTTTTATTCAAATCTATTCAGTGGTTTGGGAAATATTGCATTAAAAAAAAGTTAAGGACACATGAACGTAGGCCCCAACAGACTCATGGACAGCATGCTCGGTGACTTCTCCGTGTTGTGTGGACGAAGAAATAACAATAACAGCAGATTTTTCTGCAAGCTGCCATCGACCAGGTGGAGACATTATATTGAACTCCATTCCCATCAACCTCTTTCACCTCCGAGAGTTCAGCAGAGTTTTGTTTAGATTAAAACACATTAACATTCCTGTGAGTAATTAAATTAGTCTTCAGTAGAATAATTAGAAACATAAGTATATTTTCTATTTTCTATAACAAAGCAGATATTAATGTTCTGACATAAATATTTTTGTGGTTGTTAAATCAGAGTCGACCACACCCCGGAAAAGGTGAAGAAGGATGCAGCTCGTGTATTCTCTCACTTCACATTCCTGTCTTTTTTTTTTTTTGCTGATATACAGTACGTCTGTATGACTAATTTCGAGGAGATTAATATTCTCTGAAGTTAGATCTGAACTACAAGCATTCAGCCAAACCATCGGACAAACACGTGCAGACACATGGTGATTGTATTAGTGAGTGTTTCCTGGCCTCACGCTCCGCCAGTTTACCAGAAACACGTCTGTCCAGGATTCCTAAATCTGTCTGAGATTGGTAATCTTAACACCTTCAGTCTAGGTTCTGGACCAGGGGTGGGCAAACTTTTTCATTCGTGGGCCACATTGAGGTCTAACATTTGACAAAGGGGCCGGATGAGGAGCAGATAGAGGCAAGCTTTGGTACCTTAACTCATTGGGAAAAAAATACATCTTGGGATATGCAAAACACATGTGCTTTAATTTCCAACAAAAATAAAGAAAATTAATACAACAAAATCTCTGATTTTTAAATGAGTCTTTAAACACTAAAAATCAAATGAATAACCATTTTTGAAGCACTGCAAGTTCTTTTGTACTTCGCAATATCAGAATCAGAATCAGAATATACGTACTTTATTGATCCCACACATGGGAAATTTGTGTGTCACAGCAACGACTGCCTAACTGCTAAGTGAGTCGTTGTAGAGCCCGATCACGTACGGAAAGAAAGACCTCCGGTAATGAGATGTTCTCGAGCGGAGGTGTCTGAGCCTCTTGGAGAAGGAGCTCCGCTGTTCGTCCAGGAGTGGGTAGAGAGGATGGTCATGATTGTCCATGATGGACAAAAGTTTGTTCAGTGACCTCCTCTCTACCACTGCCTCAAGTGAGTCCTGTTTGCTGCCAATGACAGAGCCAGCCAGTCTGATTAGTTTATTCAGTCTGTTGGCGTCACTGGCTGCAATGCTGCTCCCCCAGCAGATGACAGAGAAGAACAAGGTGCTGGCCACCACAGACTGGTAGAAGGTCTCCAGGATCTTGCTGCACACATTGAAGGACCTCAGCTTCCTTAGGAAGTAAAGTCGGCTGCAGGTCTTCTTGTACACAGCAGTGCTGTTGCTCCTCCAGCTCAGTCTGCTGTCGATGGTCACTCCCAGCTATTTGTACTCCTCAACCACCTCCACATCTCTACCCAGAATGTAGAGCGACTGCAAAACAGTCCTCTTCATCCAGAGGTTAATCACCATCTCCCTGGTCTTGTCTACATTGAGCAGCAGATGATTCTCTCCAGCCCATTCCACAAATCTGTCCACCACCCTCCTGTACTCCTCCTCCTGCCCACCACTTATACACCCCACAACTGCAGAGTCATCAGAGAATTTGTACAGGTGGCATAGTTCCAAGTTGTGCTGGAAGTCTGAGGTGTACAATGTGAAGAGGAATGGAGAGAGCACAGCGCCCTGTGGGGCTCCTACACCACTCAGAACCACATCAGACCGGAGTTTGCCCAGCCGGACGAACTGTGGCCTGTCCGCCAGTTAACCAATGATTCTTGAGCTGATGGATGTACCTGTTGTACCTGCGGATGTACCTGCGGATGACCCATCAGCTGCAGTTTATCACTCAGTAATAAAGGCTGGATGGTGTTAAAGGCACTAGAGAAATCAAAGAAGGTGATTCTCACCATTCCTCCACCACCATCCAGATGTGAGTGAGCTCGCTGCAGCAGATGGACGACGCTGTCAAAAAAAAAAAAAAAGAAAGAAAGAAAAAAATCACCATCACTCTCCTCCTGACTCGCTTTTTTTTTCTTCCAAAAACATCAAGCGTGTTAAATATCAAATCTAGCGCGCTAGTGTTTAAAAAAATGTGCATCTAGCCCACTAGATTTAACATTTAGCGCTAGATTACGCACGTCTAGTGACCTCAATGGCTTTCCATAGTAGCGCACAAGGTTTGAAACTTAGCGCGTTTGTTTATGTGCGGGTATTGGCCCCAATGGCTTCCCATACCCGTGCGCACGGTTTATTTTGACAACTTGCGCATCACGGAGATACACATATTTTAATGTGATTAGTGTTGTTGTTTTCTCAACAAAGCCAATCTCGAATGCACCATCCAGTGAGGAAATATCAAAATTGCGGGGAAAAAATTGGGGAGACGGTGGCCGCGTGGTTAGAGCGTTCGCGCGCGGACCGGAAGGTCGCGGGTTCGCGTCCCACGGAGAGCACGTCTAGGGTCCTTGGAGAAGACACCTAACCCCCGCTTCTCCAACCATTGACGCCGCTGAAGGGCAGCCTGCTGCGGTGTAAGGAGTGCAGCAAACAAATTTCCCCGGTGAGGGATGAATAGAGTAATTCATTTATTTATTTTAATTAAAATAAAACCTTTACATGGTTTATTTAATTAATTGTTTTAAGTTCGGCGGGCCGTCTTATTATTATTATTATTATTATTATTTTCGTTTATTTTAAATTTTTTTTTTTTTGATTATTTTGAATTACTCTATTCATCCCTCACCGGGGAAATTTGTTTGCTGCACTCCTTACACCGCAGCAGGCTGCCCTTCAACGGCGCCAATGGTGGGAGAAGTGGGGGCTAGGTGTCTTCTCCAAGGACCCTAGACGTGCTCTCCGTGGGACGCGAACCCGCGACCTTCCGGTCCGCGGGCGAACGCGCTAACCACGCGGCCACCGTCTCCACCCAAATAAATGCTTTTAAACCCACTTAAATGCTTTACAATCAAAATATATATGCTTTCTGCGCTTCTGGACCTGACAGGAATTACTAAGGGGAGCGGCGAGGGTAGGTGGGGTGAAAAAGAGGAGGAATAGGGTACAGAAGAAGAAGAAGAAAAGGCGAGAAAGTAAAAAGAAAATCTGAAGTTGTAGAATTCTGCATCACAACCAACCTGCTGGATTATCTGAGGGGAAAAAAAGTACAAACAAGAGTTTAAACCAGTGATAAAACTGACACACACAACAAAACCTTCTATAGCAAATGATGTACAACACAAACACATGTTACTAGAGTTATAATAATATTGGTTGGGAGCAAGGAACATAGCGGACAGTAAACAGAGTGATATAGTGTGCGAGTGTGAGTGAAAGTACATGCATGCTGCCGATGTGAACCATGTGATTATTGGGACCAACGGATTGTCACCAGCCCCAAAGGATTGGAACGAGGGAGGCAGAGACACACGCTACCTGGGCCCATGCCCATCCAGATCCCGGGACCCCAAGGCGGGGCCGAGGAGCCGCCCACTCACCCAGCAAGGCGCATAGAGAAACCCCTGCCAGGGCCACTCCAGCACCAAGGAGCACGGGCCTCCCCGATGCCAGGACCCACAGGCCTCGGGGCTGACACGGCAACCGTACCCCACGGCCCTAGGCGAGCCCAGGGGCTGACAGAAGTCAAGGCCCGGACCGAGAGGGGAGCACTCAGCGGGCCGTATTAAACCAATTAACGGGCCGCATGGGGCCCGCGGGCCGTAGTTTGTCCATGCCTGTTCCAGAGGTGTCAAGTAGCGAAGTAAGATTACTTCGTTACCTTACTCAAGTAGAAAATCTCGGTATCTTTACTTTAACGAAGTAATTATTTTTTTGTCTACTTTTTACTTTTACTCACTACTTTTTTATGCAATTATCTGTACTTTTACTTCGTTCATTTTTTAAAAAGTAGTCACTACTTTCTCCATTTTGTCACCGTTAAAAAGCCGCGACTGTTTGTCGGAGGTTTTTTTTTTTTTATCAACCCTGAATGCATCAAACAAAGGAACAGATGAATGATTGGCTCACAGCTCCAGTCAATCATTACTTTGGGCCAAGTAGCCCCGCCCACAAACTTTTAAAGAGCAGGAACGTTAGTTTGCGTGTTTAAAGGTCCTATATTATGCCTTTTTTCCCTTATTTTATCCTGTGCTTATGTATCTGATATGCATAATTTTACATTCCGCCACAATCTCAACACAAAAGGTTATAAATATTACCCTGTTTGGGAGCGCAGTTTCATACCCGGAACTCAAAACAGCTTGTTTCAGTCTTTTTTTCTTTTTTTTTTCCCGGGACCCGCCCCGTTGGTTGCGATTGGTTGTCATTCATTGTGATTTCCCCACCCACCCAGCACAGCGTGGAGCGGGAGGGGCGAGGTGTGAGACGTATTGAGTAAACAAAGCGGTTCGGAGGAAGGAATAAACTTTGACTATGGCTGTCCCCGTTACTTTGCCTTACGTTTATGATCCAGAGTCTGATGAAGATTTTGAAGTCCATGCTGCACAAGTACCACGAAGACTTCATCAAGACGTAGCAGACTGGTAAACATGCTAACCCATATTCATTGTGAGATTACAGAGTAGCACATGCTAATTTTAGCTTTCATTGTAACTTAGGTGTAAGTGTGGTGTCTGTCAGACAATGCCAACTGAACAAGAAAATGTTTGCTGTCAGGAAAAACCAAAGGTAAAAGTGGGGGAGGGTGTTTGAGCTGCAGGGGGCTGAACAAAAAACAGATGTACGTCACTATGTTCCACCAGTCGTTAGAGGTTTGGAGAACACGCCCCTTACTTTGAATTTAAATATCTCAAAATAGCATGAATCACAATAAAACACACTTTGGGGGATTGTTTGGGGTAGTACTAAGTAAAATAAAAGGTTAAAACCTCATAAAAGTCAGTTTTGCATAATAGGGGACCTTTAAGACTTGTTGCGGGCTCGGAAATCAAAGTGTTTCTGATGCTGCAACACTGAACTTTGATTGAATTATCAGTTTTTAAAAACAAACAACAGCAAAGAAATGTTTTATTATTATTATTATTATTTTCAGTCTGCAGTTATTGTAAGCGTCTTTGCTGAAAATGTTGTAGATGGTATTTTTATAAAAATAATTTTGATCTGTGACGCACTATTTTATCTTTAGAAACAAAACTAATTGAACTGATTAATCCATAAATAGTAGTGGATGAAGTATTTGTGCTTAAAAGCATCCAAAATGTTATTGATTAGTTTATAAAGACTGACTGAGGAGATTAAAACTACACATCGCTTAGATTTTGTATAATGTAGATGTTTGGGTTAACATTAAAAAAAAAATAAAAACCTTATATGTACACATATATATGTAGATATGTATATATATAAATTTATATATACCGTCTCCTAAGTCCCGCCCCTACTGGTTTCTTTCTGGGTTTCTTAAAATCTCATTTCCCTGGTTATTTTTTCATTTTTACAGTTCTTAACATTTTAGAAAAAGAATCCAAGGATTTTGCCTCCTGTGTGTTTCCTTCACTCCCACTGCCTTACGAGTGCATGTAAAGGGTGTTATTTTGTCAATGGGCGTGGTTTTACTGGGTGTACGATATTTTTTTGTAAAATACAATAATTTTACGTCATTAGTACGATAATCCAGCACCTCCCACCTGGCAACGCTGCCCAGGCTGCATGTGGCACTCCCATACTTACAACTTGTTAAAGACTATTCATTATTGCCTCAAAGAACTTTGAAAACTAGCTGCCTTCAAGGCTTAAAAAAGCCTTTTGGTCATTTTTATTTATTTTTTTATTTTTTTTTACATTGAGTGTGTTTGTGTCTGCTGAAGTTGGTTAAATTAGGTGATGCAGAGTGAAGCTTGATAGCTGAAGGGACGTTACATAATGCCCTGTTTATGTTAATACATTTGATTGTGTTCATTAATTGATTTCCAATAAAGATTATTAAGAAATAAATGTTTCTGATTCATAAAGTTTCACCAAAACACTTTCATTTATTATCATATTTTCTGCTCCTTAAAGCATGTGATAATAGTTAAAAAATATGTTCATACGCTTTTGTTAACAATATTCCTTTTTTTCTGAAAATTACTTTTACTTTTTTTACTTTAAGTAGTTTTAAAATAGGTTACTTTTTACTTTTACTTAAGTAGAAAACTTGAGTTGATACTTCTACTTTTACTAAAGTAGTTTTTTAACTCGGTATTTATACTTCTACTTGAGTAGAAAATGTTGGTACTTTTAACACCTCTGGCCTGTTCTAGACGCTTGTCATTCCTTACAAGAGGATAAACGTTGGGCCCTTCCAGACGATGCTGCTGGCTCTGAACTGATTATGATCATTGCAATTACTGAGAACGCAAATCAAATCAGCGGTATTTTACTTTGTAAACTAGAACCATGACTGCCAGTTCATTGCTTGCTAATACGTATGCCTTTGACCAGGATTGTCAGCCAGTGAACGGAGACACAAACATTCAGTCAGAGTATTTAGGGTTGTTGGGGTCATTGAGCTTTTGTAGATTGTTCCCAGAGAAAAATGAGATTTCATGCCCAGGAAAAGGATTAAGGTTCTTATGAAAGAACTTTACTCTAAATGTAAACTTTATCTTCGTGGAAAACTGATCCACAGTTCAAACATGAGATTAAATCATGACTTTTCTGTTTTCCACACAAGAGTTCATTTACTCTTATGGTGTGGTCATTTTTACTTCCTCACTCCTTCAGTTGACGACTCGCTCTGTTTCCATGAGTGGCATCCAAAAAGGAAGCGGAGGAAAGAAACTGTGGATAAAAACACAGAGTTTACAGCGGTGGTGACAGCTAAGTGAATGATTTGGTCCCTTTTCCATTCAGTCGTTTCATGGTCATGTAGCATTCCTTTCTGCTGAGGCAAGTCAGGGAAGGAATTTAGTGTTTTTACTGTTTTTAAATTAATTCATGCAAATATGATAATTGCTTTTGCATTGCAGCAGCGGTGAATTTCCAAACCACATCTGCAATCTGGATTTAAGTTAAAATGAGGTTCAAACTTGGACTAAAATCCAACTGAAGTAAATAATACATTCTATGTTTCAGTTCAACATTTCCTGCCAGCGCTTTGACTTTAATTCAGTTTTAATCTAAATGTTTATTTTAAAAAAAATTTACTGAAATAAGAAATTTTAGAAATATTCAGCCGGCAAAAAGTACTCCACGCTCACACGTGTAGTTACAAATACTTATATCACATCTATAAACATGACAAGATGAAGTTCATTCAACTGGAAGTTAAAGCCAAAAGTTTTTTTTTTTTTTAAATTTTATATTGGAAATTAAACAACCATTGAAAGGACCGAAGAAGCCTTCATCACCTTTGGACTTTGCGTTGGATTGAGAGAAGGCCAAATTAGACGTGGTTGGCTGACTCATGATGTGACCCGAAGTCTAAGAAAATGACTCCAATAAGACTTGCCAAGAAATGCAAACACTTAAAGAGAATCAACATTTGGAACCTTTTCAAGTGTCTTGAAATGGCTGTCGTTGTGGTCAGCCGGTGGACCATGATCAGAAGTCTTAAACTGGCCTTGATGAAAGCACTAATGTGTTTATCAAGTCTAAATAAAGGACGGCCCGCCATCCCTGAAACATTCACAAAAATAACAATCTTCTATCAAAGCAAAAGATCTCTGTGACCAAACACCACATCCGTAGTTGTATTTCTATTTGGGTTTAAAAGGTTAGATTTCCTTGTTTTTTTTTTTTGTTTTTTTTTTGCTTTCTAAAAACACATGAGGTGGTTTATGTAAGTGAAATTTTAAGCTTGGGGGGAGAGTTAAGATGTTTCTCTTCCATGATGTTCTTTCTAAAATTATTTTGGAACAACTGATCGCTACTGAAACACCTGACGACTAGTTGACGTTCTTTCTGGATTGGGAACAAAGTCTTGTTACGACCAGGAGATCAAAGTATCTCTGAGTTGTTTTCATTCTGGGTAGGATGGCTAGCTGGTAGGTCCAGCATTTGTTGTGTACAGGAACCGATAGTCTACTGTAGTGAAGACGGAGCCCAACCAACGGGGGAAGTTGGCAGACCTTAGCTCCTGTCCTCCGCTTTGCTATCCACTTTCCAGAGTGGATAGCTTGCCCATCATCAGACTCAGAAGATTTTATTGTCATTGAACCATAAGGGAACATCAAAATTAAAGTTCCAGTGCACCCGACTTAAGAGGAGGACACACAAACAATTCAAACAAAAGAAACAGGTACAGTACAGGGGCTTCCCTTTATAGGAAAAAATGTCTGCTGTGGGAGCGGAGGTTTACATGGATTTAAAATAAATAAACAAATTCTTACACACGCTCACCACCAGAGTTTGGTGATGTTACCAACGTCTGTTAAACAACAATAAAAACAACACCAGAGATAAGACAGATAAGCAGATTACAAAATCTTAGACAAAACATGGGGTATCAAAGAAGTTCAAAGTCAGAGTTTAAAGAGTGCAGCAGAGCTTTGGGATAGAGATGGATAGACTGAGCATGATAAGATAACGGGATGGGGACAGCACAGAAAAAGCATCTGCCTTTCATAAGTGCCAGAGAAGAAGACCCAAAGCACCCTGTTAATGGTTCAGAGTATCATTGGGACAGAAATACTAAAATACAGCATTCAACATTCAAACAGTTATGCTGCGTTGTATTTGAAATACTTTATTAATCCGCAAAGGAAAATTTGGATATATTTAATATTAAAAATAGTCAAATCTGGACAGGCTGACAGACGAGGTTAGACAGGAATCTCCATGGACAATGATGTTTGCAGATGACATTGTGATCTGTACTGAGAGGAGGGGGAAAAGCTGGAGAGGTGGAGGTTTGCTCTAGAAAGAAGAGGAATGAAGATTAGTCAGAGTAAGACAGAGTACATGTGTGTGAATGAGAGGGATCCAAATGGAAAAGTGAGGTTACAGGGAGAAGAAATAAAGAAGGTGGAAGATTTTAAGTATCTAGGATCAACAGTCCAGAGCAATGGAGACTGTGGAAAAGAGATGAAGAAGCGTGTGCTGGCAGGCTGGAACGGGTGGAGGAAAGTATCAGGTGTGATGTGTGACAGAAGAGTTTCAGCTAAAATGAAAGGAAAAGAGTACAAAACCGCAGTGAGAGCGGCCATGCTGATTGGTCTAGAGACAGTGTCATTGAGGAAAAGACAGGAAACAGAGATGTTTGTAGCAGAGATGAAGATGCTGAGGATCTCTCTGGGAGTGACCAGGATGGACAGGATCAGAAGAACAGCACATGTTAGAGGTTTTAAAGTCAGAGAGGTCAGACAGAGATAGTTTGGACATGTACAGAGAAGAGAAGGATGCTGGAAGAAGGATGCTGGATTTGGAACCACCAGGAAAGAGGACTAGAGGAAGACCAAAGAGGAGGTTCATGGATACAGTGAAGGAAGACATGAAGATAGTTGGTGTGACCAAAGAGGATACAGCAGATAGGGTTAGATGGAAGAAACTGACTTGCTGTGGTGACTCCTGAAGGGAAATGTTGAAAGAAGAAGAAGAAGATTCTACAGAGCTACAACTGTAACGTTCCTCTTGTTTTTTCATTTCTTCCAAAGATGCACGTGTGAATGTTGAGACCCTTGAAGTTGCACAGACCTGGCTTTAAAGTCTATCTGCTCAGCATCAGGGCATCCTGCAGCCAAAAGGAAACTGTGACCTCTCTAGCAGCAGTCCAGCTGTGAGCTGCTCACCAAGGCGCGGCATGACTCATCGTCCTGATAAAAGTATCTCTGATTAAATGCAGGATTTTTCTTGACTTTTTGTTTCACAGTAAAACTAATTCACTCACCACTTTGTGGGAAACGTCAAACCCTCAAACACCCTTCAATGATTATCCAGCCATTCTGGAGAGACTCCTGGTCAGCATCAACGGGCCGAGACGAGGCGGTGACACACACCATACCCGGGATATCTGAACTTTTCTCTTCATCTGTACATTGTTTAAAGTGATTAAGTTGGAAATAAATCTGTCAGCCTGAGGATTTGGAGTGTTAATGTTGCTGTAATCCGCCAGCTGAGGATTCCCTTTAACTTTGTGTGAAATAAGGGTGTGTGAGTGTGTTTCTGTGTGTGAGGTTGAATATGTCTTTTGGTGTGTGAGTGTGTGTGTTGGCTGGAGGGAGTACAGTGACTGTGAAACCAAAAAGAGCCCTGCCCACTCCCACGATGGAAAGAATGATGTGTTATTCTGTAAATGACACTTCTGACCGAGCAGATGCTTGTCTGAGGTGAGACACTGGCCATTGTGTGTGTGTTAGTTTTAAAGTATGTGTGGATCATCTTGCGTGCAACAGTTAGGAATATAAATATTGGTTTTAATGTTCTGCCAGGGTGTTTTTTGAGGAGGAGTTACTGGCCCTTTGCAGATAAGATTGGACGACGTTAAGAGCTGCCACCTGTGGAGTGTTTGCTTGGTAAAGCCTCCGTCTTCTTTTGTGGTTCCAGTATGAGTCTATGTGTGTGTGTTTGCTCTAAATGTGCTTTCAAATTTAACTGGCCACAGAGGAAGCTGTTTATGATCTCCAGTTTCTGCGCCCGTGTGAGGTTGCAGGTGCAGATGAGCGGCGTGTTGGATTTTATCAGCATGTAAGCTGGTGACTAACTTCAGTGATTTGCGTGAGAGCTCGTCTTCCTTCATGTGGTCACTGAATCCCGCCATAGTTAGCATAATTGTGTTTACAGTAAAGCTTCTGCCTACCTCTGACTGGACGAGAAACAAACATTTCCTGGATCAGAATCAAACCGGGGGCTGAGAGCGAGAGTGTGGGATTGATATTCAGGAACTAACGCAAAACAAAAGGTTGCTTAAACATTATTCCCCCCCTCATGGTGTAAATGGAAATCTGTGTCTTTGAAATTAATATTAGATTACATTAGAATTACTTTATTGATCCACACTTGAGAAATTTGTTCGTTACAGCAGCAAACAAGAAAGAAAGAAATAGACAGTATACATACAAGAAGGACAATGAAAAATAGAAAATAAAATAAATAAAAAAAATAGAGGGAATAATGTGACTAAACATCAAGGACAATAAGGACTGAATGTGCATAGGGAGGCAAAAAAGTGACATAAGCAATACAAAGTGACAAACAGTGATGAATTACATGAGCATGAACCAGTTATCTGTTATTTTGTGAGTTATTATAAAGTGTTATTGTATTGAGAACAAAAGATTTCCGATATCGGGCGGTTTTTGAGCGGAGCTGTCTGAGCCTCTTGATGAAGGAGCTCCGCTGTTTGTCCAGAAGTGGGTAGAGAGGATGGTCATGATTGTTCATGATGGATAAAAGTTTGTTCAGTGACCTCCTCTCCATCACTGCTTCGAGTGGGTCCTGTTGGCAGCCAATGACAGAGTCAGCCTTTCTTATCAGTTTATTAAGTCTGTTGGTGTCACTGGCTGCGATGCTGCTCCCCCAGCAGATGACCGAGAAGAAGAAGGAGCTGGCCACCACAGACTGATAGAAGGTCTCCAGCATCTTGCTACACACATTGAAGGACCTCAGCTTCCTTAGGAAGTAAAGTTGGCTGCAGGTCTTCTTGTACACAGCAGTGCTGTTGCTCCTCCAGTTCAGTCTGCTGTCGATGGTCACTCCCAGGTATTCGTACTCCCCCACCACCTCCACAACCCTACCAAGAATGTAGAGGGGCCTCAAGGCAGTTCTCTTCTTTTGGAAGTCAATCACCATCTCCCTGGTCTTATCTACATTGAGTAGCAGATGATTCTCTCCAGCCATTCCACAAATCCGTCCACCACCCTCCGGTACTCCTCCTCCTGCCCACCACTTATACATAACATATTAATATCATAATAATACATAATATATCAATAGCATTCATCGAGCACAGAAAAAAAACACTCCTCAGTGGTCCATTTGAAGTTTGATCAATACTTTGTATTTTAAAGGACTTGTGTGGTTTTGATAGCAAACAGAAAACCAGCTGTAAAACCCTCTCAGAGTCTTGGTGCGGTCAAAAAGCTCCCACCAGCCTGTCTACAAAGTGCTTTGTGGACTTGAGAAACCCATTTGACCATTTTCCTCGGAGACCCCTTCGGGGGGTGCTCTACAGCATGAGAACTGGACTTTCTGTTTCTGTTTGAAAAGTTTGATCTTTAGTCAGATGTGTTTCTAGAGAGAGTTTAAACTTGTGATCTTATGTGGACAAAATTTCTAAGACTAGCTGAATTAAGAACAGGATCTTGTTTAGTGACGTAAAACCATTGGGTTTATTTTTTGTGCAGATGTTGTGGTTTAGATATTCAACGCAAGCAAGAGGGGCCAGAATAAGAATCAACACCTTGAAAAATGAGACCATAGTCTTCGGATAAGGGTGGAGGGTTCTTGTCTGGGTCACAGAGGTACTGAACAAAGTGGAGGAGTTCAAGTGCTTTTTTACTTTAGAAAGAAAAAGATCGCAAAGGGTGATTTAAAGAGATGATAAATTTTCGTTAATTTATTGTAGTGAAGAAAGTGCTGAACTGTAAGGAGAAAATCTGGGCTTAAGTTCCTACACTGACTTATGCTCAACAAATGTGAGTAGTGACCCACTAAATATAAACAATGATACGCGAGATACAACTGAGTTTTCTTTGTATGATGGCTGGGTTGCACTGTGCCGCCTGGATGCCTTCCTGACTGAGGTACTCCCAGCACACCTGATTGCCTGGATGCCCCTCATTCAAGTACTAGAAATAGAAGTTGCTAAAATGAGTTTCTTCAGCTGGTGGCGAACAGGTAGATTGGGAAGACCACCTCAGTGCCCTTGATACTTCACATTCAAAGTATGAGATGTACTTCTTCCCTTTTGACTCGGGGATAAGGTTAGGTATACCTATTCACGATATGAACGTACTTATATCCGCTTCGAAATCTAATAGAAATTTGCATGTGCTCTCATTACTCTCGTGGCTAATTTGGACCAATCACAGCTTTACTTCTTGTCTGTTGCAAAACAGCATAACCACTACTTCTTGTCTCATTAAAGTTTAGACAAACCAGAAATAAAAGCCTGTGAATTTCACAACCAAAAGGCGCACCGTATTAAAAGACGCAGTCCCAGTTTTATGTGTCCAGCGATTGGAGTTCCTTTGTCAGACCTCGCGGAATCACAGCAAGCGTAGTGTTCATCTGCTTCCCTTGTTTATTCACAACACACATAGGCACACTGCTCGATAAGGCGCGCTGCTCATTTTGAGGAAAATCTGAGACTTTTATATGCGCTTTATGGTCAAGAAAATACAGAACTTAAAATGTTTGGTCCTTGTGAGTCTGATGCCACCTCTAACATTTGATTCTGGTCTAATGAAGCCAAATCAATTGTCTCAAAAGATGGCATGTTTAATCATGGAACCAGAACCATGCTGTTAGGCACAATTTGTCTAACTCACTGACAGGCCTTCTACTGTCACTGGCCAAGTAAAATGTGTCAAACAAGTTGGACGTTCCTTCATGGGGTGAACAGGGATCTCATTGGTGCATTTGATTGGCCAGTTATTCACTTGAATCACTTGTGCTACGGCGCAAATAATGACAAAAAAAATTAGGACTATCAAGAATGCTTCATAACCAAAGGTGCACATAACTGAGTTGTCAACATTGTTGTTTTTGGTAGCCATCTGAGTTTTCATTTTAGTCTTCATCAAAAAACTAAACGAAAATTAATTAAGTTTTAGTCACGTTTTCGTCATCTCCTTATATTTTAGTTTTAGTCGACAAAAACCCAAAAGAGTTTTCGTCTAGTTTTCGTCAGGGAGAATTAGAACGTTTTTAGTCTAGTTTTTGTGTAAATTTTTTTTTTACTTTAACAATCGTGGGTTTCTTACTGAGAATGATGCAGGTTTTTTGTTTAAAAAAAAAAAAAAAAGGACAACCCTGCCGAGCTTTAACTTGCGCAAAACAACAAACATTGTAAAACAACGTAAAATAACTAGAAATTCTTCAGTGAGTGAGGAACGTTGTAACTTATTCATACTTAAAAATGACATCTTTTAATAATATTCTGTAAACATTAGAATGCATTTGAAGCAGTCGTTAGCGCAACTAAACTAACTAAGAAGTTCGCAGCGCCGACAAGCTAGCATTAGCTTGAAGTCAGTGTGCTGTTTGCACAAAATATGTGGAAAACCTTAAGTTTCCGGTTACCAAGCCTCTTTGTTGCTGCTGCCGCCACGCTGTGTGACTTCTTCGTGGCTGCAGGTGTGTCGTGTAGAATGTGCGAACGACAGAATGCACCCGCTGTGCTCTTTCTTTTCTCAGACAGAAACGTGAAAGTCTGACGCCCATTTCGTTACATTTTCGCCTCGTCAACAGAAACTTGCAAACGTCTCGTCACATTTTCGTCACCAAAAAGTCGCATTTATTTTGTTATCGTTACGTCATCGTCATAAAAAAAGCTTCGTCAAAGAAATCATTTCGTTGTCGTCATCGTTGACGAAAACAACACTGGTTGTCAAGTTTTGCACCAGGCAGGAGATAAAACATGCCACAGTGATTTCCCCCATCACCAACATTGCAAGCTATGTTAGTCGTTAGCACAACAGGTAAAAACAGTTCTGTTTTTCTCTCTTCGTCTCTGTGACACCTTTTTTTCACACTCAAGTAATTGACTTGTTTGTCTAAGGCAAGGGTGGGCAATTAATTTTTATCAGGGGCCGCATGAGAAGCCTGAATTGTGTCAGAGGGCCACCAACTTTCTTTCATTGTAAAATACATAGCTGGTACTGATAATCAGAAGAATAAAGCACTCTGTAAATATGTATATTAGGTTATGTCAAACTGTGGAAAAACAATTATTGAACCAGTGCAATTTATTTTTTAACTTGTAATGCCTTCCACTTCATGTTACCTCCTCAGTGAGAATAATCCAGTCTGTTCTGGGCTTGAACAAGGGACAGCTGAGAGGTGATCATCAGTCATAGAGGATCTGTGTTTGGATTTGTTGAACTTCATAACTGAGAATGTCTGTTCACATTGATAGGTAGATCCAAAGAGGACTAGGATCCTCTGAGCATGCCTCCTCAGGTGTGGAAAGTTCTCCTCTTTGAGGGCGGAGTAAAAGTCTACGACGTGCATACGTAGCGACGTAACGCTTTTCAAAATAAAATAAAATTTCAAAATAAAAAATAAAAAAAAAAAGTTTAATTTTTGGTGTTTATGATTGGTCTCACGCGGGCCGAACAGGGACGTACATAGGGCCGGATGTGGCCCGCGGGCCTAATTTGCCCAGGTCTGGTCTAAGGTTTAATCACTTGTTCAAAGTCTGCCACAGTTCTGTTCAATATTCACAGACTACTTGACTGTCTTTTGTTTCTCCTGGTTTAAGCTTTTTTTTTAAAAAAAAAAAATATTGCTGCCATCAATATAAAATTGTGAAACCTCTTGGTTTTAACATCTGATATGTTGTTTATATTCCAATGGGAATGAGAAATGTATCTGAGATTTGCAAATCATTGCATGGATTTGGGTTGAAGCTCTTAAACTAAATGCACTTTATGTTTCCACAGGGTTTGTTTGCAGTAGAAACAGGATTACACGTTTACCCACCAACGCTGATGTGGTTCTAAAGCTCTTCGGATGCAGAGTCGGAAATTCATTTATGTTTTATATGAAGAAGGGCTGTTGTGGGGAAATCAGTGTGCAAATTAAACACAGCTGCCACGGCGGATCTAAACACTCACCTGCTGAGACGTTATGGTGCATTCCTGGTTTTATTTACATAGGAATCAAATTAATGAACAAAAATCCCACAAGCAATCAAAATAGTCTGGATCGACAAAACCTATGATGGTAAATAGGATCACATCTGACTCAGTAACTCAAAAAGTACTGCATTTTTATTCTCTCTCCAACATAACAACCAATATTGAACCTCTTTCGAATGAGCTTTTATGCAATTTTGCAGTAAAAAATGTGGACATTTTAATTCTGTGTGAAACTAAAATGAGGAATCGATTCAGAGTTATCAGTTCGATTGAAAGTGTGCTGGTAAACGCACCACTATGTGACATCATGTGCACAGTGCAGGTAACATTGTGGCTTGGCTCTGACATGGAAGAAGAAAGAAGAAACAGAGATGAAGAAAGCAGAAACAGACCATCATTGATCTGTGTGCACAAATTCAACAAATAAGTTTTGTCATTATGTTACAAGATTAAAATTTGCCCAGCTACTAATTTGCTACAAATAGTGATGAGTTGTGTGCATGTTGTATTAAATGCTCGGCTAAACCCACTCCTCATTGGCCCATGTGTCCAGTGTCCATGATTTAAGTAAATTTAGTTTTATATGAATAAGAAATGGATCATGGGTCTCAGGGGCCGTTGGCCTAGTGACAGAATTACTGTCTTTCGACCGGGGGAACCGGGTTTGAATCCCACTGGGCCAAAGCTTTCCCTGGAACCATGAAGGGTAAAACTGTAAGGGCAATCATAGAAGAAAAAAAACAATAAAAAAAAAAAAAGGAATGGAACATGGAATAAAAAGTCAACAGTGTGGGCTAGCGATATCAATAAAGATATAAATGAGTCTTTCAGACACTGAGTCAAAATTTTTTAAAGTTTTAATTTTTTAAGTTGGTGTCATAATGTGGAGATGAGGCCAAAAATACACCCTTGACACAACGGACAGGCTCAGATGAAAAATCAAAAAGCAGATTTATATAAAAAGTCCAAATAAAGAAGACGAAAACAGATAAACTAGGCAGGTTCTGGTGTAGGAGGTGGAGCCAAAAACTGGATAACAGGTCGAGCAGGATAAACAACGATCTGGCAAAGAGTGTGTCAAAAACTGTTCCATTTATGCTGAGGCAGATGAGTAGATTAGTTTCAGGTGTGACTAGTTGCACAGACACAGACATGAAGGAGGGGGGAAACAGGACACAGAGGGGAAACAGACTACTCTCCTGACAGTTGGCCAATAAATGCAAATTTGATCCATGTCAAATTCTCTAAATTTGCATTCACTTTCAATTAATCTGATCTGTTTAAAAAGTAAACGACCACAAGTGCAATCAAACTTGTTTTTTTTTTTCATTCTGTCATCAAAATTAATGAGAATTTTTTTTTTGTCCAGTAATAAATTAAGTTTGAAATGTTCCGAAAGATGAGAATACTCTGATGAATATTGTCAATCAATGTGAAAATAAACAGATTAAAACACAATGACGGACTCTTATGTCAGATGGTGGACTTGTCTATATAGCAGGGGGGAGGGGCCCTAAGCCACAGACTGATTCCAAGTAGACCGTCAGGTGAAGGGAGAAAGAAATCGAAATGAAGTCAGTATTGTCAACTCAGCGACCTGGACTCAACATTTAGGGAATATTCACACCCTCGAGCCGCCAGAGTCGCTAAAATTTGCATCAATCTGGCGGCCCCTCCCCACGCAAAGCGCTGCGTGCGTGTGGAAAATGTGTGCGTCTTAGAGAGAGAAAAAGAGAAGGGGCGAGAAAGAGGAATATGACAGTGTGTATTTGAGAGAGAGAGGGATTTATCTGGGTTTGTGTGTGTTTGAGAGAAATAAAGGAACTTGTCTGTGTGTTTGAGCTTGAAAGGGAGGAATTTGTCTGTGTGTCTGTGTCTGTGTTTGTGTTTCGGAGAGGAACTTTTGTCTGTGTGTGTGTATTTGAGAGGGAGGAACTTGTCTGTGTGTGTGTATTCGAGAGGGAGGCACTTGTTTGTGTGCCTGTGCTTGAAAGAGTGGAATTTGTCTGTGTGTGTGTTTGTGAGAGGGTGAGTTTATAATGTGATGTTTAATGTTGTGAGGGTAGTTTTACTGAAAGCTACCCTGCAATCTGTGGGGGGTTGTGATGCTAATGCCGGAGTGGTCGATCTCAGGAGGCTTGATACTTGAAAAGTAGAATTTGGGACAAAAAGGTTGGGCACCCCTGCTCTACAGCATCTAATGGTTTCTCCAGTAGATCCATTTGAAGTGGAGAAGGATTAATACTTCCAACCAAACTCTGGTGGGACGAAGATTTTCCCTCTTTTCTGGCTAGAATGATGCCCTTTAGGCCGTTTTGAGGTTAAAAAACCCTAGTTTACTAAACTAAAGGGTTAATTTAAAGTAAAGGATAGTTAGTCCAAAACCAGCGTCTAAATGTAGGGATGTTATGTTTCTTCATTTATCTTTCAGGGCTGCCTGAGTTGTGGCAGCAATGTCTGAGGTCCTGTTGCTGGCTCTGTAATTCCAAACATGTGTTTGCGTGTTAAATCTATCCATACATGTAATCTTGTGTATGCATGAGGGAGACCAATGCTAACCTCATGAACAAGAAGCTCGTTGATTCCTGGATTTTTTGTCTCCAGACTGCCACGGCTGTCGTGGTTTCTCGCTGACAGATCGCTGCAGGGAAACGGCTTCACATGACATGTTTGTTTCCAATCACAGCAATAGGATGAACTAAAAATAAACCAGCGATTTATTTTTCCCAGGTGATACATCTTTGACAACATGCTCACACGCATGTGGTCTAGCTACTACTCAATCCAGGAACCGGAGCCGTGTCAGAGTTTGATCCCATCCCGAGGTCAGCCGAGTTCTGGTATGGGATGTTTGGCAGACGTGCACGTTTTTTGTCCATAACGCTGTGGGTGGAAGTTTTTATTAGCTCTCAGCGTGTTGAGTGTGCAAAACTATTGCAGAACTGTCATGACTGCTTTCGGTGGAGAATTAGAAACATTCACAGCTTCACAAACACTTCAGACATCTGGAGTTGAAGAAGTTTGTGCCGAGAACAAAGTCGAGGAGGACTAAAAACAAAAAACTACAGCTTTAATACTCTTGTCATTCTCTTCTGAAAGGATACAAATGTTTTCTTTAGAATAAAGGTTCTGCATCTGATCACCTCCATCAACCACATGCTGGTAATAAATGTGAAAACTGCTGTGCGTGACAGGGAGCGTAACGGGAGAACTCGGATTCTGGGCGAAGCAAAGACAGCCAATAATTTAGATGACGGTCTCAATTCTACCAACGCGGGATGATGAAAAGTCCTTTTCATGGAGATTAGTGTGGTGTTCCAGAGTTTAGGACACAGTGTAGATGCGAGCTGAGCAGGGATCTGTGTGGGGAGCACAAGCTAGTAGCTGCTCTAAAACAGGATGTGTGTACTGGAGGCTTGGAGTTGAATCCACTTGTTACAGAGTGACGAGTTGAAACATGTCTTTGATTAACAGAAATGAATTAGTGGTTGAAAATAGCTGGTAAGCTTACACATGCTCCCTTTCGGCCAAATATTTAACACATTTTTTGTGTGACTTTGACCAGGCGACCAATTAACTGATTCAGTGCTTTGAACAAATAAACATCAGGAAAATTTCTGAAATTAAAGACGAAAAAGTGCAATGATCCTGTTTGGCAGCAAAGAGAAGAAACACGGATTTATTAAAACCACAGAGCAAAGGTTTTGCAGGAAGTGTGGTAGGAGCTGCAGCTCCTGCATTGGCTGATTTAGCCGCAACCAGTGCTGTTTTCGTCAACGATGACGACAACGAAATGATTTACTTGTAGTTGATGAAACATTTTTTTTATGACGATGACTTAATGATAACTAAACAAATGCGACATTTTGGTGACGAAAATGTGACGAGGCATTTGCAAGTTTCTGTTGATGAGACAAAAATGTAACAGAACACAGTAGCCGCATTCTGTCTCTCACAGCCGCACGCCCCCCACAATGCAGCACGTTCACACCGTCTACACAACACACCTGCAGCCACGAGAAAGTCACACACCGTGGCAGCAGCAGCAACAAAGGGGCTTGGTGTCAGAAACTTAAAGTTTTCCACATATTTTGCACAAACAGCATGCTAACTTCAAGCTAATGCTAGCTTGTTGGCGCTGCTAACTTCCTTTAGTTAGCTTGGTTGCGCTAACGACTGATTTAAAGACACAATGCAGTGTTTATTTTGTTAACATGGGTCTTTAAGAGGGTTCATTTTTAAGTATGCATAAGTTACAACGTTCCTCACTCAGTGAAAAATTTCTATTTATTTTAGGTTGTTTTACAATGTTTGCTGTTTTGCGCAAGTTAAAGCTTGGCAGAGTTTTTTTTTTTTTTTTTTTTTTTTAACAAATAACCTGCATCATTCTCAGTAATAAAGACTAGATTCTTAAAGTAAGTTTTTTTTTTTTTTTTTTACACTAAAACTAGACTAAAAATGTGCTAAGTCTTCCCTGATGAAAACTAGACGAAAACTCTTTTGGGTTTTTATGACTAAAACGTGAGAAAAACGAAAATATAAAGAGATGATAAAAATGTGACTTAAACATAAATTAATTTCGTTCCAAAGACGAAGACTAAAACAAAAACTTAGACGGCTGCCAAAAACAACAATGGCCGCAACCGACCCTGCAGGTGTAGACTCCATCGTCTTTAGAGACAGAAGGATGACAACTGAGCAGCGGTAGCATTCAGAACGATTGCTCAATCAAGTTGCTTGATCAAGCCTGGGTTCAAGTCCGTCTGTGTTATCATTTCTAATGTTTTACCGTAATTTCACGGCCATACGGCGCACCTAAAAATCTCAAATTTTCTTCAAAATGAGCGGTGCGCCTTTTTGTGCGGTGCGCCTTGTTGGTGAGAAAAAGCGGACCTAAAAGAAAACGCGGTGCCCGTGAAGCGGACCTAAAAGAAAACGCGGTGCCCGCGAGGCGGACCTGAAAGAAAACACATGAGAACGTTAAAGAGTGAAGTGTGAGCGGTGTGGGAGCGATGGATGACCGAAGGAGACCACAGTTTCACGAAGGGTGGAAGGCAGCGCCGAGCGAGTTACGCTACAGTTTGCCAATGGATTGTAGACGCTTGGACTAACGTGTCTGCTGGTACTGTTATCCGAGCTTTCTCAAAAGCTGGTATCCTTTCTGAGGAGCCGCACAGTACAGACAGTGACTTTGACAGCGAGGAGCGAAGTGGACCTGCTCTGTTGGATTTTGCGCAGCTGTTCGATTCCGAAACAGAGGATGAGGACTTTGACGGATTTGAATAAAGACTATTACCGGTAATGTGCTTGTTCATACTACTTAAATTAAGTACAACCAAACTCAGTTTTGCTCCCGATCTATTTTTTAATACGCACATTTGCATGCTTGCGTGTGTGTTGTTGTAAGGCGGTGTGTGACTGAGACTGCGCCTTTTCGTACGGTGCGCCTAATGGCTGTGAAATTACGGTAATTAACATCGAACCAGCCAATCCATGTCTTAAAGTTAATTTGTGTTTTCCTTCGACATCCTGATGTAGAACACTGATGGTGAGACTGGGAGATTTACTCTGGGTTTTTTAATGACTGGTAAAACCTTCTGTACCATGTAGATGTCAAACTCCGGTCCTCATTGGGCGGTGTCATGAAGGCTTTCCATTTGTCAGTCAGTCATCTTCTTATCCGTCTATCCCTGTCAGGGTTGAGGGGGTGCCGAAGCCCATCCCGGCTGATTTAAGGCGAAGGGCAGGGTACACCCCGAACAGGTCGCCAGTCTGTCACGGGGCCACACACATACAACCATCCACACACACACTCATTCCTAGGGGCAATTTGGCACCGGCCAATCAACCTAGCATGTATGTCTTTGGAGGGTGCGAGAAAACCGGAGCTCCAGGAGGAACCCCACGCAAATACGGGGAGAACATGCAAACTCCACACAGAAAGGACAGTGTTCCAAGCCTCGTCCCCACGACCTTCTTGCTGTGAGGCCACTGTGCTACCCACTGCGCCACATCAATACAGCTGATGCACATAAAGTGAAATCAACAACCAATCAAATTTGGCACATTGACACAATAATCTGGATCAGGTGTGTACGTGCAAGAACACATGGAAAACCTGGAGGGACACCGGCTCTCGACGACCGGACTTTGATACCTATGTAGGTTGACCTATATTGGCAAGCCGAGTATGCGATTTGACAAGAGGGGACAACACAAACCACTTTATGAAGCATTGAAGTGAAACAAAATTATCAACCTGAGTCAGAAATAAGCAGATAAGATCTATGAACTGTGCTGGTTTCTAGTTTAAATCATCTGAGTACTTCCAGGAACGCACGCTGAAGCAACAACACAGCAGTATTTTACACGCTGTGAATTTCCTGGATGTCTCAGCGCTTCACAACCACTTTGAACTTAAGTTTATCTGATAAGAAGATGAGCTTATGTTAGTGGTTTTACACGGTTTGGTTACAGAGTGAGCACAGCTGCTCAAACATTGTCTCATTTTATTAAAGACCTCCATAATAAATCATGTTTACTCCAACTTAAATCATTTAAAAATCACATTAACCCTCTTTTCTTTGTACAGAAAGTTTATGTTGTAGTATATCTTCTGTCTTGTGTTTCTTTTAGAGGTTTATTAATCCTGGTCGGGTTCCAGAATGTCTTTCATTGACAGTTTTCTCTCTGGCATTTGGATGAACCTGCTTTTGTTTTCTCTCTTCTGTAAGTTGTCGTGCAAAACCTTTTTTTTTAAACATTGTGGAACGACACGGAACATGATTGTTCTGATGCAGCTTCACATGACTGAGTTGAGGTGTTCGTGCATCAGACAGATCTTTGGCTGCTTGTCCTATCTCATTGTCTCGCTGCTGAATGAGAGAAATTTATCTCTCGATGTGCCGAAACAGCCGGCAGTCTAAATATTTGCTGACAGGCTGAGAGTTCACCGTACTGCACAGGGGGAAAACCAGCATGAACCATTTTTAATGACATGACATTATAGCTATGAAGCAATGTGAATCTGACAAAGAGGGAGAGAACTTGTCTGAAAGTCTTCCATGTCGTGCACGTCGGTAACCATAGTGCACTGTGTGGTCATATCAAGGTTTCTTAGAAAACTGCTGTTCTCTAGTCAGGGCATATTCAGGCTTTGAGTTAAAGATAACGATCAAATTCGAAGCAACTCACTGCCGAAAACGTGCGCCTGGTTGACACAGATTCACAAAGATCGCCAGCTTTGATATTGATTTCCATCCGGGTGCAGAGGGGAAGTTTCATCCTTTGACATTTGGAAAATTAAACATCACCATAAGTTCTGTTGAGGCTCGAAGCCGCAGTTTAATACGTCGTTTTCCAACCAGGGGAACTTGTTTTGCTCCTTGGTGCAGTCTCTGATAGAAAATTACCCTCATTGTTTAGCTTCGAGTGTTAATTCATTCTTTTAAACAAAATCTTGACGTGAGTAAGAAACATTTGACAAATGCAGGATGACTCACGACTTCACCCTCTGCTCAGTTAAACAACCCAAAGATTATAAAAGTGGTAATATTTAGAATGAACTCAAACAAGTAGCAGTGAGACTGGCACGGTGGGATCACCGCAACCCACCGAACACACAAGCTGACGAGCAAACAAACGAACTGGCAGATGAAACAGCCAATAAACCTGTCAGGATAAAATACAATAGAAAAAATGTTGTTTACTGGCTTTTATATGGAATTATAATGCATATTTATTGTTGGGATTAATCTTAAAAATATCATAGTGTAAAAACTACGGCCCGCTGGCCACATGCAGCGCGTTAAACGTTTTAATCCGGCCTGCCAAATTTGAAAACATTAAAAAAATAAATGTTGTTAGTTTTATTTCCTATGCAATTTTGATGTTTCCTCACTAGATGGCGCATTGTATGATATGGAAAGCCATCGGACCCGATACACGCACATAAACAAGCGTGTTAGTTGGTAAAACAAGCAAAATGTTACATCAAGTGCTTAGATTTCAAACCTGATGCCGCTAAATGCATGTTTTTACGCGCAATCACACTACATTTCAGACCTAGCGCCGGTAGATTTGACGTTTAACGTGCTTGTTTAAAATCTAGCGCGCTAGTCTATCGGTCTAATCTAGCAGTTACCAAAGCATGCCATCTATCTGCTCCTGTTCCGGTTCCTTTGTCAAATGTTAGAACTCAATGTAGCCCACGAACCAAAAAGTTTGCCCACCGCTGCCGTAAGCAGTTAAAATGAGCCTCATCTGTACGATGGTTGGGCAAATATAGGTCGGGGACCGCTGCCATTTGATAGGTATGGATGGGCTCATTATTTCTTGTATTTTAATTAAATTCTACATTGGAAGTTAAAAATACATTTGATCTGTATTTTGTTAGTGTTTTGAATATTGGAATTTTGTACAATTATTTCTTTTACCATAATGACAAAAAACTAAGATGATAAGCACGTTGATGTAATGACACATTTTCAATTTTTGTCAATCTGCCACTTCCGTTCTGGCAGACGAAAATCAGCTGGATTCAAAACCAGGAAAAAACTGTCAAAGCCCAATCATCTCCTGTACCATTTATCCTAGTCAGGGTCATAGGTGTGCCAGACAGACGTGAGACATGGTACACTCTGAACAAGTTGCTGTTCTTTTGCAGGATCATATACAGAGATAGACAATCGCTCACGCGCAATCCTACGGGCAATTTTGTAGCGGCCAATCAACCTGATAAGCACAATTAGGAATATGGGAAGAAATTAGAGTTCACAGAAAGAACCCGGGCATACCCATTGAGAAGATTGGAACTTGTTCAAAGAAAATACAGGGCTTGAACCTCTACCCTAGCTTTTGCAAAAACAATCTCCACCATTTTCAATTTTGAGCATTCGTAACATTTACATGTCATTTCAAACCGACAGTTACGGAATTCTGTATGGTTCATTGAGTAGAATGAATGCTCTGTTACTAGAAGGTTGCAGGTACAAATTCCCAACCTGATGCTATTGCAAAAGTATCCCAAGCATGAGACTCAAACCCTAATTGTTCCTGATGGGTTGTGATTAGTGCCTTGCACCATCAGGTGTGAATGTGAAGCATGCTCATGCAGGTGAAAAACAGCCGTATAAGTAGAGCCCATTTTCAAAACATTTGTCATTTTTTGCACAACTTGCATACTAGGGTGGTGGGATCACTCATCGCTTTTAAAATAATCACACCCGCTAAAAAGTCTTGACAAGAGAGCTGGGGCCCTGTTTTAGAATGAGCTCTTCCCTTCATGGCGTACCTGCTCTATTATTGTTGTCAATGTTCTAGGGGTGTTGAACTGTAAGTATGTCGTGCACTTAAATACATCATCAATGGAGTTTTTTCTATTGAAATTTGTTTTTGTGGGATCAGGCATTTATAACGCAAGACATATTTTTGACAATCAACGATCACATTTTGCTCATCTGCAGTAGAAGGGGGTCGTAGTAGAGTAATTTTATTTTTCACATGAAGAGGAGCCACATGGGGGAATTCGGGCAGTACGTTTGGATGTGTCCCGAACGCGTCAGGTGTCTCAAGTTTACACTAGGAAAAAATGGACGGACTCAGAAAACCTCAGGATCCTCTTGGATGAGTAAGAAGATTTGGCAGCTGTCTGCCATATAACAACCTGCTTCTTCACTGACATGGCAATAAAAGCATTCTGATTCTGATTCTTCTTCTTCTTCCGGCATTTCCCTTCAGGGGGCGCCACAGCAAGTCAGTTTCTTCCATCTAAACCCTATCTGCTGAATCCTCTTCGGTCACACCAACTATCTTCATATCTACCTTCACTGTATCCATGAACCTCCTCTTTGGTCTTCCTCTAGGCCTCTTTCCTGGTGGTTCCAAACCCAGCATCCTTCTTCTGATGTACTCTCTCTCTCTCCTCTGCACATGTCCAAACCATCTCAGTCTGGTCTCTCTGACTTTATCTCCAAAACCTCTAACATGTGCTGTTCCCCTGATAAACTTATTTTTGATCCTGTCCATACCGGTCACTCCCAGAGAGATCCTCAGCATCTTCATCTCTGCTACCTCCATCTCTGTTTCCTGTCTTTTCCTCAGTGCCATTGTCTCTAGACCAATCAGCATGGCCGCTCTCACCACGGTTTTGTACACTTTTCCTTTCATTTTAGCTGAAACTCTTCTATCACACATCACACCTGATACTTTTCTCCACCCATTCTAACTTTCCTGCACATGCTTCTTCACCTCTTTTCCACACTCTCCTTTAATCTGGACTGTTGATCCCAAGTACTTAAAATCTATATGAAGTCTATATATTTAAAATAGATATAATAACCTGCTCTTAAAAAATAAAACGTAAATCTTTGACACTAATAAGAGTACATCAACTTGCATTTGGAATTAAACTGTGTCCCGGGGGAAATACTCGAACCTCAATGTTTTTCAGCACAGATAAATTTCTCATTTCTTTTTGGAAAAGCAGACGTGCAGAAAAAGAGTCAAACAAAATAATTAAATGAGAGAAACAATGTTTTATTTCATTTTAAGGAGCTTAACACTCATTTAGTTTGAGAACATTCTGAACCTCCTCAGACATGCTGTCATTTCATAAAGCACTCGTAAGGAACAATTCTTCCGATTTTTAGAGGATATTCTAAAGCTCGCTGAGTAAACATGAGAGACACCAAATAGGAAATCAGACAATATATATCCCACAGATTAAACGGGTTTATTGAAAGGATTGAGAGAAAATTCCTAATTTTCTCGTCTAAAACTGGGTTGAAATCAGAAAAAAAAACTGACCATCACAAGGACAGAAAAATAAAGCATAAAGTATCCAATAACACTGTGAAGACAAGAGAACTTAGAACAAATAAAACGAGAGCAGAAGCAGATGGTTGAAAATGATGCAGCTCAGGAACGTCAAATTCAATCACAGATGAACTCTGTTTCCTTCAAAAGTATCTCTTTAACTCAAAATCCTAATGTTTGACGAATCCGTCTGTCTTTTAAATCTATTTTTACAAAATTCTTCTTGTGTCAAGAAGAGTCGTTCATGACGACTATGTGTTCAGATCAAATCTGATGTGGCATAAAAAATTATAAATAAAAAAAGATTTCCCGTGAGGGATTAATAAAGTTTAAAAAAAAAAAAAAAAGAAATTGGAAGATGGTGGCTCAGTGGGTAGAGTGTTCGCCCGCAAATCGGAAGCTCGCAGGTTCACATCCCACTGAGTGCACATCTAGGGTCCTTGGAGAAGACCCTAACCCCTTGTTTCTCCCACCATTGGCACCGTCATAGGTGGCAGCCTGCTGCGGTGAAATGCAGCACAATAATTTCCCGTGAGGGATTAATAAAGTATTAAAAAAAAAGACATCTCAAGGGTTTTTGATGGAATTGTTTCTTCCTTTGTTTTTTTCTTTGTTTGATACGTCAGACCGTTTTATTTATTCCATGAAAACAGACCATGTGGTAAGGGGGCAGGCTTGGTCCACAAAGGGCAGGTAGGAGGATCCCCATGAGGAAACACTGGAATAAAACACAGAATTAAACAATAGAATAAAAACTAAAACCAGTAAAACAGGTTAAAAACTATTTAAGAAATTAATAAATAAATAAAAAAAATGAATCAGAAATAAAACTGTGTAAAAATAGGAAAGTCAACAGATTTTATTAAATACATAAAATCAGTTTAAGCAAAAAATAAAAATCAAGTAAAAGCCAAGTTAAAAAGATGGGTTTTTAGCCTCTTCTTCTTCTGGTGCAGTTTTACACAGCCATCATCGAGTCCATCCTCACCTCCTCCATCACCGTGTGGTACGCTGGAGCCACAGCCAGGGACAAACACAGACTGCAGCGCATTGTGCGCTCTGCTGAAAAGGTGATCGGCTGCAGCCTTCCATCTCTCGAAGACCTGTACGTCCCCACATCTCTTAGTCAATTTATAACCTGGATCCCCACATCTCTTAGTCACTTTATAACCTGGATCCCCACATCTCTTAGTCACTTTATAACCTGGATCCCCACATCTCTTAATCACTTTATAACCTGGATCCCCACATCTCTTAGTCACTTTATAACCTGGATCCCCACATCTCTTAATCACTTTATAACCTGGATCCCCACATCTCTTAGTCACTTTATAACCTGGATCCCCACATCTCTTAGTCACTTTATAACCTGGATCCCCACATCTCTTAGTCACTTTATAACCTGGATCCCCACATCTCTTAGTCACTTTATAACCTGGATCCCCACATCTCTTAGTCACTTTATAACCTGGATCCCCACATCTCTTAGTCACTTTATAACCTGGATCCCCACATCTCTTAGTCACTTTATAACCTGGATCCCCACATCTCTTAGTCACTTTATAACCTGGATCCCCACATCTCTTAATCACTTTATAACCTGGATCCCCACATCTCTTAGTCACTTTATAACCTGGATCCCCACATCTCTTAGTCACTTTATAACCTGGATCCCCACATCTCTTAGTCACTTCCATCTTGTCAATTTACTATCTTTATTATTTTCCATTATTTTCTATGACATGGCACTACTTTTCTTTTTCTTTCTGAGCACTCTTAGTTTTGTTAAAATTATTTTTATTTTATTTATTTTATTTTTTATTATTATAATTTTTTTTGCACACCTGTATCATATCAAGTTCCTAGTCTCTGATATTATTTCATTGACATGGCTATAAAAGCATTCTGATTCTTAAAAACATGAACAGACTCTGCGGCCCTCTGGCAGGCTGTTCTACAGATGAGGACCATAATGTTGGAACGGGGCCTCACCTTGAGTTTTTGTTCAAACATTTGGTATTACTAGAAGGCTGGTACGAGAGAACCTCAGGTTACGTGAGGGGTCATACCTCACAGGGACGTCAGACAAATAAGAAGGCCCAAGATAATTAAGATGTTTTAAAAATCATCAAAGGAACCTTAAAATCGATCGTGAATCGGATTTGGAGGCGCTAATTCCCATCCCGGCCGCTTCACACTCGGCAGCAACTCGATCCACGGTCCGATGAAGCCAACAGGACCACATCATCCGCAAAAAGCAGAGATCCAATCCTGAGTATCCAATTCTGAGGCCTAAAACGTGCAGATTAAAATAAAATTTATTTATCAGAAAGTGGAACAAATATCATCAGAGCAATCCTTCAACTACAGAATGTAAGACGACAAAATCACTGCAAAAACAAAACAGTTCAGCTCTCATCAGCCAATCATCAACAAGCAAACAACCAGAAATCCAACTCATTTCAAAGTCGTGAGACAGAAAAAAAAAACCCGATGAAATCAGAACCATATGAACGACATTCCGGCTCGTCTTCGTTCTGGGCGTGTTACTTGTTGTTACTGGTGGTTTAGGAAGTCTGGGAGCTTCCAGTGATTTAGTTTCTGTTGACACGGTCCTGGCGCAGTTTTTTCATCTGACTCACCCACTTTATCCTACTGCAGCTCGGATCAAACTTCCTGATCGACAGATCACTGAACGGTATCTCTATTAACGATAATTGAGGTTGCAGGTGTTCCTCAGGAGATTAATGTGTTGGTCCAGGTGTCGCCACATCTTACTGGAGACTGAGATCCATATGAGACACATTATCCAGGCGGGATTACACAGAGGATTTCTGCGCGGTGACTCAGACGGGGAATCCCTCTCTGAGTGCTCGTGTGCAGCTATGTGTGCATTGGCTTTTCTGCACCATATGGATCTGCCTGCGTTGCCTGGATCTCTCTGTGCACGTCCAGCCGCAGTACTTCCTGTTTTTATCTCTGGCTTTTTAAGTGGGACGATTAAATCTGCGGGGCGAGCTGTGGGTGTGCTGCCAAATCAAAGGGGAATTTGTTGGCAAATGACGAAAATTGAAAGGAAAACAATGATTTAGGCGAAATTTGAATAATTCCCACATGAGATGTTGGAACAAGAGTGAACCAATGAGGTCATCTTAATTGGTCTTTCTTGCTTCTCTTCCTGTCCTGCATGTGTGAGGATGTGAGGTGCTTTCCTGCAGCCTCTTGCCCAGGGGTCACCAACCTTTTTGAAACTGAGAGCTACTTCAAGGGCACTGAGTAATGCATAGGGCCACCACTTTGATAATACACTTCTGAAAGAACAAAGTTACACAGTTTATTATTAATGATATTCTATGTGAAAATACTGATTGTTAATGATCCATCACAATACTGTAATTTCACGGCCATTAGGCGCACCGTACGAAAAGGCGCAGTCTCAGTCACACACCGCCTTACAACAACACACACGCAAGCATGCAAATGTGGGTATTAAAAAGTAGATCGGGAGCAAAACTGAGTTTGGTTGTGCTTTATTTAAGTAGTATAAACAAGCACATTACCGGTAATACGTTGTCCTTGTTCAAATCCGTCAAAGTCCTCAACCTCTGTTTTGGAATTGAGCAGCTGAGCAAAATCCAACAGAGCAGGTCCACTTCGCTCCTCGCTGTCAAAGTCACTGTCTGTACTGTGCGGCTCCTCAGAAAGGATACCAGCTTTTGAGAAAGCTCGGATAACAGTACCAGCAGACACGTTAGTCCAAGCATCTACAATCCATTGGCAAACTGTAGCGTAACTCGCCCGGCGCTGCCTTCCACCCTTTGTGAAACTGTGGTCTCCTTCGGTCATCCATCGCTCCCACGCCGCTCACACTTCACTCTTTAACGTTCTTGTGTTTTCTTTCAGGTCCGCCTCGCGGGCATGGCGTTTTCTTTTAGGTCCGCTTTTTCTCACACACAAGGCGCACTGCACGAAAAGGCGCACCGCTCATTTTGAAGAAAATTTGAGACTTTTAGGTGCGCCTTATGGCCGTGACATTACGGTAACTATTTCAGTATGATTAAACAAGGTAGGAAACAGATACATTTCAATATGCAAGATCCAAGTGTTTCATTTTCAAGTGATCACTTCCACAACATTTTGCAGGAAATCTTTTTCAATTTTTACAACAGTTATCAAATCATAAACTCTGAGCCATGTTTGTACAAATTATCAATTATGTAAGATTTAACAAAAATCTACTCCTTTCAAAATAAGGATGAGACGCACACAGTTTTCTTTCACGTTAGTAAAAAAGAACTCTTCCTCCCATTCACTGTGAAAATGATAAGTTTTCTTCCTTTTTTCTGCCATGTTTTTGTGGGTAGAAAACACGTTCGTAACCTCATCTTAGCAACGCTCACGTTTACGTTTTTATAAATAAATAAATAAATGAAATACTCTATTCATCCCTCACCGGGGAAATTTGTTTGCTGCACTCCTTACACTGCAGCAGTCTACCCTTTAATGGCTCCAATGGTGGAAGAAGCGGGGGTTAGGTGTCTTCTCCAAGGACCCCAGACGTGCTCTCTGTGGGACACGAACGCTCTAACCACTGAGCTGCCGTTTCCACCCTATTTATGTATTTATATGTATGTATTTATGTGTTAATTTTTAAATTTACATCACTGTAAATGAAATTCAAAAAGAATAGCAACATAATTAAATAAAATTTTAGACAGAGCTAATTCGTGATTAGTGCTATTTTTAGAACTGACCTGTAGGCGACTGATGCGGTCGCTGCGGGCGACATGGTGCCCGTGGGCACCGGGTTGGTGACCCCTGCTCAAGCCGTTCTGATTGACCTTGTGGTTGAGGTGGGTTCCACCTTCATCTGCACTTGTCTATCCGACCTTTTTTACTTTCTTTGCTGTTTCTTATCTCTTTCTGATCATTTTGCGTCATTACTTGTTACTTTGGACTCGTTTTCTGTCCGTTTCTCTTAACGTAACCCACTGGCTTCAGCTTGTTCTCATTTAACTGTTGGCTCAAACGTCATTGCTCATGTTCTTTTTTTTTTTCTTTTGTGGTCACTTGGCTGACGTTTTGTGGTCATAATGAGACTGTGGTCACATTTGACTAATTTCAGTGTTTTTTATAAAATCGTGTTGTTTTGTTTAATTTCGGATGTCAAACCTTTAACACGATAAAAATCACCACATGTGAAAATGATTAAACGTTAAAGAACTAAAACTTGTGATTCAGTCAGTCAGTCACCTTCTTAACCGCCTGTCTCGGTCGTAGGGGGTGCTGAAGCCCATCCCGGCTGATTCGAGGCGAGGGGCTGGGTACACCTCACAGGGGCAACACACATACAACCATCTACACTCACACTCATTCCTAGGGGGCAATTTTAAAGCAGCCAACCAACCTAACATGTGTATGTTTTTGGAGGGTGGGAGGAAACCGAAGTACACGGAGAGATGTAAAGCTCTTCCCGCATACTTCAGAGTGTACATGAGCATGCATACGTGGCATACACACATACATGGGAAGAACATGCAAACTCCACACAGAAATGCCAGTCTTCCAAGCCTCGTCCCCACCCGGGACTTGAACTCACAACCTTATTGCTGTAAGGCCACTGTGCCACCCACTGTGCCACTGTGCCGTGGGTGGCGCAATAGGACAAAAAAAAAAATTTAAATCAATGGAATTGACTAACTTTTTGACAACTCGATTCATTTAGAATTACTTTGAAAAGGGGAAAAATAAAAAATTGTGACAAAATTATCAAAAGAAGAAAAGAATGAGTAAAATTGTCGAAAAATGGAACTTTTTTAAAAACTTTTTTTGTGTGCATTCAAGCTGCTTTTAAATTCACCCATACACACACGCATCCATTTTCCATGTGACAACATCACATAGAACCCCTACCCACAGACAAATCAGGAGGCTGCACAGGGTTTGGTGTCTTGCCAAGAGACACTTTGTCACGCCATGAAAACAAAACACCGAGATCTTAAATAACAAATTCACAAGAGCTTAGAAGCAGGCATTTCTATATTACAACAGACATGTTTGTCCTTTTCTGATGGTGAAACGTGTATGTGCCTAGTGATCTGTCCACGAATGTTGGAGTTCAAACCAGGCAGGTCGCACCTTGACTCATTTTTAGGGAGAATTTAAAGACCAGTTAAGGTAACTTTTGTATGAGGCCTTTGTCAGATGATGCAGCACCAGTTGAGTAACCTTTTTTTTCTTGCTTTTGTAAGAACTTTAGTTTAAATGCAGGAAACAATGTTTTGTTCTGTCGTCTTCCGCTTATCCGAGGTCAGGTTACAGGGGCAACAGCCTCAGACAGGAAGCCCAGGCGTCTCTCACCCCTGGGCTGCAACCTATGTGAAGCTGGCCCGTCTTAAAAAATATATATAAACAGAAATAAGTCAATCGTTTGTGCTGCATTTGTACTGTTTTGTGCTGTAAACATTTTGTTTGTGCTATTTTAGTTTTTTATTAAGATATTTAGAATTCTTCTATAGGTCAATCTGCGGTCATTCAGCCCCTCATTTTGCTTAAAAATGTGAGAAAACTCCTAAAAATGGTGTCAATCGTTTGTGCTGTTATGCGCTGTAAGAATTTTGCTTGTGCTAGTGTCGTTTCTTTTTTTTCATTTGGACGATGAAGTCATCCGGACCCTTATTTATTCCCGGGCGTCGCCATCTTTGATGGCGTCATCGTTCAACTCGTATTTCTTAAAATATAAAATAAAAATTTCTCCAGCAGGTCCGGGGTCTGCCTCTCGATCTCCTCCCGGTGGGATGTGCCCAAAACTCCTCACCAGTGAGGCGCTCTGGGAGCAAGCGGAATTTTCTCACAATATTTTGTCATTTTCTAAATTTTTTTGTTTCTATGTTTCAAAGAAACAAAGGTTGTGTTTGTTAAATCCAGTCCTTCTGTGTTGCCCGCTTCCGGGGGGTGGGAGACACCCAGAGATACGGTTGTGTGGTTTTTGTATGGGGAAAACGGGCCCGGGGGCGGTCTCGCCTGGCCCTGCCGGGGCCCCTCGTCACCAGTTGGGGTTAAGAGGTGCACTGGGGTGAGCATCACTAGAGAGTTGGCAGGACTACAGTTGAGGGACTAGGGTAGTGAAGAGGGACATTAGGTGTGCAGAGGTGGTCTTTGGGCAGCCTGGGTCGGGCACCTGGCTGTGTGTTGGGCTGTGGTGGCTGCATATGGGGTAGCCTGGCCCTGCTGGGCCCCCGGTTGAGCCCTGGCTCAAGGATTGTCGGGTCCCTGGGCCCTTGGGGTGAGTGCTCCCCTCTCGGTCCGGGCCTTGACTTCTGTCACCCCTGGGCTCGCCTAGGGCCGTGGGGTACGGTTGCCGCGTCTGCCCCGAGGCCTGTGGGTCCTGGCATCGGGGAGGCCCGTGCTCCTTGGTGCTGGAGTGGCCCTGGCAGGGGTTTCTCTATGCGCCTTGCTGGGTGGGTGGGCGGCTCCTCGGCCCGGCCTCGGGGTCCCGGGATCTGGATGGGCGTGGGCCCGGGTAGCGTGTGTCTCTGCCTCCCTCGTTCCAATCCTTTGGGGCTGGGGACAATCCGTTGGTCCTAATAAGCACATGGTTCACATCGGCAGCATGCATGTACTTTCACTCACACTCGCACACTATATCACTCTGTTTACTGTCCGCTATGTTCCTTGCTTTCAACCATTATTATTATTATAACTCTAGTAACATGTGTTTGTGTTCTACATCATTTGCTATAGAAGGTTTTGTTGTGTGTGTCAGTTTTATCACTGGTTTAAACTCTTGTTTGTACTTTTTTTTCCCCTCAGATAATCCAGCAGGTTGGTTGTGATGCAGAATACTACAACTTCAGATTTTCTTTTTACTTTCTCCCCCTCTCTTCTTCTTCTTCTGTACCCTATTCCTCCTCTTTTTCACCCCACCTACCCACGCCCCTCTCCTTGGTAATTCCTGTCAGGTCCAGCACAGAAAGCATATATATTTTGATTGTAAAGCATTTAAAATAAACAAATAAAGCTTGTCAGGGTCGGCACATTGTGCTGACCCTGGTAGAACAAAACTGCCCAGCAATACTTGACATACAGATCATCATTCTGCTTGTCACAACGCCGGACAGGACAGGTATAGGAAAAAAAAAAAAAAAAAAATCCAGTCTTTTTATTCTCTTGGTGGCTCATCTTTGTTTCTGCTTCTAGGTGGCGTTGTACTTCTGATGAGCCTGTTGACATGTGCGTGTGTTCGTATTACATCCATGTATCGTGTGTTTCCCTCTCTGTCGTTGATCTGGATGGACTAAAACTTTATTTAGATGTTTCGGAACACTGAAAACAACAACAAAAAAAAACATTTCATGTCCGTGTGTTTCTTCTTCTTCTTTTCTTTGCTTTTCTTTATTTGTTTGTGTTGCTTTGCATCTTTAAGTTTGTTAAACGGTTCTTTGTTTGCATTTCTTCTTGTTCCTCGTCCGCACACATTTGTGGTTTCTCCGCATCTGTTTATGATCCTCCGTTGGCTCTTTGAGGTTCTCTCATAGTTTTTTGTGGCAACTGTGTGTCTTGTTTAGAGGCTATATTTTTATTTAGCGAGGCATGTGAACATTGACGATCATTTTCTTAGTATTTGGTATAATAAAGCCATTTTCCCTCTTTTTCTTCATGCTGAACTCGTTGACATTCCTCACTCTATCCTGGATCATATTCCAGAGTTTGGGTTAGAATATTTAGGAGCCGCCGGGTGAAAGGAACTGAAATTGCAGTGTTATTAATTAAATTAACTGTAATTGAACTTGAAAACATCTTGCTGCAATTATGACATAGTTTCTGTATTTTTATAGCAATTTTATGAAAGGGAATGGTATTGTTAGCTTGAATGGATCCTTTGGTTTGAGGAATCAAAGCTCAGGATAAAATGAGTTTGCTTTTCTTTCAGCAGCTTCGGTCAGCTGTTGGGAGTCTCGGGCTCGGAGATGTGGCAGCACCACAAGGCCCTGAGGTCGTTCCTACAACAATTCAACTTTGTTTCTTACATCATTTGGGATTATGACTCCGCCCTCATATCTTCAAAACCAAAGAGGGGATCTTAAATAAACTGTTCCCAATTACTCAGAACTTTTGTCCATAACTAAGCTTAGTAAATCAGTATAATTCTTTTTTCCTGTTGGTTCCAAGAACCACCAGGAAAGAGGATTAGAGGAAAGCCTATGAGGAGGTTCATGGATACAGTGAAGGAAGACATGAAGATAGTTGGCGTGACCAAAAAGGATGCAGGAGATAGGGTTAGATGGAAGACACTAACATGTTGTGGCGGCCCCTGAAGGGAAATGCCGAAAGGAGAAGAAGTAAATCAGTATACTTTCATGGCTGTTGTCTACTGAATGTTCTAAAATACTCATTATGGTTGTTTCTGTGGACAGGTCACAAGTTTGGATCTTGAGTCAGTCTAGTGCCACCTTATGTCTCCTCTCAACTAATTTTACTCTACCAACTGTCATGATCCCCTCTAATTTTGAAACACTTCCTCCTATCCTGCCCTCTGCCCCTAATTTTGCAAACCTGGTCCCAATCTCTAGGTGTGTCTTGTTCTCCACCAAATTATTTAAGCCCTGGTGTCTCTCACTTTGTTGCTGGATCCTTACACTGCTGCATCTCTTGCTGCATCCCCAGTGTCACCCATCTGCAGTACTGCTGTCATGCAGCCATGATGGGTATTCCTCCATGTCTGCTCCTTCACCCTGCTCCTGGTGAACCCTGAAGTTCTGGTGAGCTCATACCTCTGGTCCCTCGTCCTGCTGAGCTCATGCCTCTGGTCCCTTGTTCTGCTGAGCTCATGCCTCTGGTCCCTCGTTCTGCTGAGCTCATACCTCTGGTCCCTCGTCCTGCTGGGCTCATGCCTCTGGTCCCTCGTCCTGCTGAGCTCATGCCTCTGGTCCCTCGCCCTGCTGAGCTCATACCTCTGGTCCCTCGTCCCGCTGAGCTCATACCTCTGGTCCCTCGTCCTGCTGGGCTCATGCCTCTGGTCCCTCGTCCTGCTGAGCTCATGCCTCTGGTCCCTCGTCCTGCTGGGCTCATGCCTCTGGTCCCTCGTCCTGCTGAGCTCATGCCTCTGGTCCCTCGCCCTGCTGAGCTCATACCTCTGGTCCCTCGTCCCGCTGAGCTCATACCTCTGGTCCCTCGTCCCGCTGAGCTCATGCCTCTGGTCCCTCTTCCAGCCAGGCTCCAACTTTCTGGTCACTCTTCCTGCCAAGCTCTGTCGGATTCTGCACTTCAGTAGTAAACTTGATAAAACTGGCTTTCCATTCGGGTCCTACTGACCACCCCCACCACCATCATTACAAGCAACTAGTCAGGTATTGCAGGCATTAGCTTCCAATTGAAATGATTAGAAAATGTATACCAAATCAGAGAACGAAGATGACGCCATGACATGAACGCAAGCATCTGTCCGCCATGTTTTTAGTTTGGTGGGTTCGAAAAAGGAGATCAACTATATTTGAGAATTTGAAGTCAATGTTTAGGAAGTTTATTCAGGGAAAAGATGGGGTTGCTAATGAGAGGGGAGATTTGTTTTCCGGAGTACTCTAAATGTTCGGGCATAATATTTACGTCACATCCTGACCAGAAAGGAATAATTAAAGTGCCTACCTACCCAAGACACGGCAAATCCTCATACTGTGAGGTCAGACTGTTTCCATGAAGTGAAAGTCAGACTGTTTCAGGCAGTTTAAACAAAACCTTAGTTGGACAAGAATGGGATTGGAATTAATTAGGAGTTCACTGTCTTAACTTCTCGGCCACCAAGTCTGAACATCTCATCTCGTTTTCATAATAAAAGCCTCGTAGGCAATATGCAGAGCACAAGGCGGAAAAAACTTGTTTGATTGAAACCAATTTACGACAAAGGAAAACTGTGGAGTCAAAGTTTGCCTTTAAGTCAATACCAAAATAACAGATTGATGCTGGATTTTCCCACCAGAATCAATAAAGTATCCATCCATCTATCTATCTATCTATCTATCTACAGGACTGTGGTACCTTTCTATTTACATTTGGGAGTCTGTGTGCACATACAGTATCTGCAGGTCTGAAGGAAAATGAGCCTTTATAATAGAGAACTTGCTTTGTGTGCGAGAGGTAACGGGATCAAAACCTGCAAATACCAGAGAAAATGTTGTTTTCTCACTGTAACCTTGAATGAATTTAACCAGACAATAGTAGACATCCACTCACATGAGGGGCAAAAAAATTCTGGCCATCATTACCCATTCAAAGGATGGACTATTGATGCATATCTATTTTCATTTGGAGAATTTGGACTTGCATTTATCAGGACCTGTTCCAACCTGCCTGCACACACTCCTTCACCTCTTATCCACACTCTTCGTCGCTCTGGACTGTTGATCCTATGTATTTCTCTAGTCCTCCACTTTCTCTATCTCTTCTCCCTGGAACATCTCTCTTCTTCTTGGGTCCTTCTCATTCTTAAATGTGTACTCCTTCTTTCTGCAGCTGGCCTTCATTCAAAGATAACCAAGCAGCAACACAAAATCTGGAAGATGTGTATTTATTTAATTCTATAAAATAAAAGAAACAACTCAAATGACTCAAACCAATTCAACATCTACTGAAAAGTTGGAGACTCCATTCCTTACTCAGCAGTTCATCATAATCCCTGACAAACTGTCATAAGACACTTTCAGGTGTTCATGACGTTTATTATCTTTAAAAAATTAAAAGTTAAACCATGCATGTGCTCTCCATGGTGCTGAAGTTAAAAAAAAAAAGTGTCACTTTTGGGCGAAAAGGAAAAAAAAACACAAGACATGTACCATCTGTCTGGATGAAATGACCTTTAATTGAAAACATGACCACTGCTAACCAATTTTGGAAGGTCGATCTGGCACTGACGCACTTACAAAGACGGGCACACGGTTGGTCGGCTGTTCATAGAAAAGATGACTGAACTGTGTTATGTTAATCCTGCCATCTCACGCCTATGTGTCTGTAAATCTCTTTTCTGTTATTGTTTTAATAACACTAATGTTAGCACTAGCCAAGTGGTAAAAGCGTCACAGATCAAAAGCCAGAAACATCTGATCTGTGCTGAAGTGAAGATGAAGGGCCAGGGATATGCTTGTGAAAATATCAAACTGAGCTGATTCAGCGGAGCGGAGCTGTCCGTGTGTGTGGGCACAAACATACATATTGATAGACCAGTTGTTTGAGTGCACGAACACTTGAGTGTGGATTAGCGTGTGAAATGCTAAGCAACCTGCCCATAACAAAGCCCTCCAGCTGCTTGGTTAAAAAAAACTGACTTCTCAGAGCTCCATTTCCTCCAAACCACAAAGTCTCATAAAGCTAAGCACCCATAGTTAGCTAATGGGTCCACACTGATGCCTTCGCTGGTGCTTATAGGGGAAAACACCCTTGTATATTTTCCAACACCACTTTGTTTTTCTGAATCAACAGCTCCACCTCTTTGCCGGACCACAAGGAGAGTGACTCTGAAATAATGTCTGACTGTGATATGGCATCATAAAGCCTGCACGCATGTTCCACTGTGTGCAGGAAATCGTCATGGAAGCTCTAGAAACCTGTAGGCAGGAATCAAACTGCAAGTCAGCACTCTGGTTTGTGTTGACATGGACTGGATCGTTGCTTTTCACTACCACGGCTCCTTATGTGTTTTTACATATGTGAGTAATAAAATAGGCCGCTAAGTTCGCAGTGTGTGCCAAATGGGCCCATTTATAAACCACTGAGTGCAGTAAATGAGATGTCTTTGTCTCTGCGTGTGCATGAATGTGTGTATTCTGATCTTAAAAGCTTACAAGCATTTTGAAATTGTCAAAATTTTGCATTAATTTGACCTAAAACATCATATTTTTTACTCTAGTTTGCTGACTTAACAGTTTGGCATTTCAGCTGCAAAGGTTTTCAGTCCAATCTTTCACTTTTAAAAATCCTCATCTGCATAAAAACTGAATGTTCTCCCATGCTGCAGGTTTGCAGATGGCAGCTCAGGGGTTACCACAGAGAGCACGTCCAGGGTCCTTGGAGAAGACACCTAACCCCTGTTCCTCCCACCATTGGCGGCGTCGAAGGGCAGCCTGCTGCGGTGTAAGGAGTGCAGCAAACAAATTTCCCCGGTGAGGGATGAATAGAGTAATTCTTTCCTTTTTTACCAACAGCAGTACACCTGTTCAGTCTCATTCTGCTCAGACTTCTTTACTTTGTTCAACCTGTTTTTAAAAGTCTGTTTTGAAGGACTTTAAGAAGTAAATCAGACTCTCTGGAGATCGTGTTGTATGTCTGTAAATCTTCTTTAAGGTTTCTTCTCTGGTGATATTTAGGCAGAAAAATCCAGTTTCAAAAGGGGTCACAAAGTTCGGACAGCCACAACAGGATTGCGGTGTGTATTTGTACGTGTGTGTGAATGGGTTTCCAGTAGACACCAAACTTTCTATAATGTTTACTGACACAACTCACTTTAATGGTTTCTGCTGAAAGCCAACAATTGAGAAATCCAGTTAGATAGAAACAGTGGCTCACTGACATCTATTGTTTACGCTAACGGCTTCAGCTATTTAAAACTGAAACAGAATAGCCCTACGGACCCACAACTCAATTGCTGTGTTGTTGCAAAACTCTGTGCAACAGAAACCTTCAAACAAAACCTTCACTCAGACACTCCGGTTCTATTATTCTTCTTCATTATCTACAGTTTCATGTTACATTCTGCAGTCAGGCAGATCACCCGTGTACCTCTAAATCAAGTTAGAAGCCAAATATTTCTGCTCAGCCCTCAAATTTTATTGCAAACTCTCAATGATGTTTGAACAAAAAGCTGCGAGTCGTGTGAGGTCCCATAGCACGGCACGAATGTGTATAGCCCAGCCGTCCTCTGGTCATGTACTAGTGAACGCCCAGCAACAGACTTGAGAACAATTGTTTTGTCCAACACTTTGGCGTTTTTCTTTGAGGCATCATGGGGGAGCCAGCGATCAAAACGACTCACACTTCACAGGCGGGTAATGAAATTCTAATCATGACTCGTTACTACGCCACACAGTCTGTTTCTTGTTTATTCTACAGGTCGCTATGAGCTGCAGAACAAAAGTCTGAAGGCAGTTACGTAGCAATGGGCGGCTTCTATATACAACTTATCTGTGTAATGAGCTGGTGGGCCGCTCTGACTGAGGGGCAATATGACTTCACTGTTTGGAAAATTCAACATGATTTGCAGCCAAACAGATTATCAAACACCACATCAGAGTAGCGCCAAAGTGATGGTGGCCTTTTTACCCCCATTTACACCAAAGTGCACTGAAATGACTCATGAAACACATTTACAAAAGTAGTTTTGGTTTTTATTAAAACACACACAAACATAAATAATAAGAAAACTGAATGAAAAATCTATCAAATGAAGCATTTACAGGTATGCTACAATCTTGTAAAGGGACAATATATCCGTATTGCTTTTGATTAGGCAAGTACACACAGAATTGTCAAAGTCATGATACATAAATATAACATTTAAAATGAAGCCCCGGTGCTTTAATAACTAAAAGCGTGTCTACTGTTGTCTCTAAGTGCTGTATAATAAATGTCACACAGACAAGTCACTTTAACAAGGACTTGTCTGTGTACTTCTATAACTAATAAATAAATATTTAGTGCATATTCCCATTTACCTCACTAAAGAGCCAAATGAAAAAAGTTTAAGTTAAAGAAGAACCAAACTCAATTTGGTCGCTTTAGTTTCCGACATGAATCTAACTCATGTCATTTCTGGTCAGACAGTCCAGCTATCTGACTCGGCGTTTATTGGTTTATTCTCAACAAAAAGTAAAATAAAAAGACGTCATTTCCTGTTTGAGTCTGAATGACATTGTCAAAAAAAAAAAAAAGAAGAAGAAGAAGTAAAAGGTAAAAGGCCATCAAGGACAGATATGAGGATAGTCCAAGTCGTTTATGATGCCACTGAGATTTTAAGTCGGAAATACAGTGGTCCCTCCATGACTGTGGAAATTAGTCAATATGTGCGAATATGTCAATTTTAAAGATTAATCAATTATCATAGATAGTTGGCGTGACCAAAGAACATGCAGCAGATAGAGTTGGGTGGAAGAAACTGACTTACTGTGGTGACCCCCGAAGGGAAAAGAGGATCCACCATGTTTTGTTTCCAGGCTGGAAAAAAAATTGGTAGTCACGTTGGTAGTCACGTGACCTTAAGCAGGTTCAAAGAAATGAATAGATGAATAAAATTTTTTGCCATTTTACATTTTCAAGCACAAAACATAAACTAGCCGTTTATCGCAGGTCTAAAACAGGGGTGCCCATTACGTCGATCGCAAAGGCATTTTGGGTAGATCGCATGGCATTTAAAAAAAAAAAAAAAACTTAAAAAAAAAGTGTCAATTTAGCGGCTTTTCTGCTGTTACTGAAGATTTTTGGAGTCTGTGACGTGAAATCACGTTATTAAGCCTGTAATCAATAAGCAGCCCGCAGTGCTGCTGTGGCCCCTCCCCCTTCACAAAGCGCTATGAGTGTGTGCGTATGTAACAAACCGTGTTGTAGGGGTAGTTACAGCAGAATGGAAACGATCTGTGGGCTTTGCGATGGTAACATGGGACTGGTAGATTTCAGGAGGTTTGATATTTGTAAAGTAGATCTTGGGACAAAAAAAATTGGGCACCCCTGGTTTAAAAGCATAATTGACCACGTAAAAAGTTACAGGCCTGCTGGGAAGGGAGGACAGTGGGTGCCAAAAAGCAGTTTTACCAGGTGCAAGTGAACTCTATGTGCACCCAATCAACACGGAGGACACAATGCGCGGTGGGAAAACACTGCAAAATTGCACTTGAACAATGCACAAGGGCTGTGAAAGGTGAAGCGCATTAAAGCGAGGGACCACTGTAAAGACATTACAACCCATTTGGAATTAATCTGCTGCATTACTTATTGTGCGGACGCCTCATTGCTCGCCTTGTTGACACTTCTACAAGCCTTTGGAAAAACATTTTTGAATTTGTTATTGTGGGTCAGACTGTCTTGTTATTTTTATCCTGTAATAAATTCTTTAAGTACAAGCAGATGCTCCTGTAACTCCAATGCCCCTCCTGGACAAAGAGCGCTGCTGGTAAATCCTCTCCAACTGAGCTTCATGCCAAGAAACTCACTTCCTTAGTTCCTCCATGTGGTTTGTTTTAATTAGTGTGTAAACACATGTCAGTTCTGGTTCCTAATAATTTAATCTGGATCACGGGGTGTTGAAATTACCCCACACTAACCACAACTCTTTAAAAAACATGGTCAATAAAGCTGCAGGGCTATTTTAGTTCAAACTGTAAGCTCTGTGGGAAAAAGGAAAGACATGTTTTTATTAGGCGGTTACCTTTTCCATACCTATTAAAAATAAGACTCCAGGGGTATTCAATGAAGAGCAACGAAAGACAAAATAACCTACACATGTGGAATAAAAAACGAACTTTTCTCTGAAAAGTTGACATTAAAAATCACAAACAGTGGTTCTTTGGCTTTAAAATGTTCAGTAGCATGTCCGCTTCACACCCAAGAAAAGTTTCAGTTACCCAGCTTTACCGCTCCAAAATATGTCCCTTCTGCTTCCTGGTCCAGCAACCAGGCGTTGGACACATTAATGAACAAGGCATCTCCCTTATCCAGGTGGACCCCTCGGCCCTGCTGGGCACAGTACATGTTGTAGCTGGTGTCGTTCCAGCGCATGGTGCTGCCCACCTTCATCAGCAACGCAGGCTTGCTGTTTTGTTTGATGCTCTCGTGGAAGACATACTGGATGAGCTGGGCGTTGCTGACCGCCACTTGTGGCACTTCGAATTGGTGGTTGTCTTCTGTTCTTTCAATCTTGTAGTAACGGAAGCAGGTTTTGGAGTAAATGTAGTAGAAACCCGACTCCAAGACTATCAGTCTGCCTTTCTGGTAGTCCATCTTATGCCGATTTCCATGTACTTCATCCCACTCGATATTAATGGGTTCTTCTACTTCTGTGGGAAAATAAAAGCAGAGGGTTATTAAGTTAGTTAGTCTGCTTTGTTTTGCATTTCTCATTTGATAAAGCAAACAAAAAGCTCCGATTCATTTTAAATATCTGTCAGGAGTTGGAAACTTTTAATGAATTCAATTTTGATTATAAACCCCCGCGACCCGGCCTCGGAACAAGCAGAAGATGACGGAACGGAACCACACCAATTGTCTCGACAAGCTTTACGCAGTTAATTGAACAGATAACCTCACAAAAGTCGGTTTTAAGACAAACAATAGCTAATTGTTAAACTACTCTAACCACATCCAGCACATTATTGTCCTTAAACCTTCCTTCTTGAAGACTGTAGGCAGAACGGACCAATAGAGACAGTGGAACTGAGGAAAAGACAGGAAACAGAGATGGAGGTAGCAGAGATGAAGATGCTGAGGATCTCTGGGAGTGACCAGGATGGACAGGATCAGAGGAACACCACATGTTAGAGGTTTTAAAGTCTGAGAGGCCAGACAGAGATGGTTTGGACATGTGCAGAGGAGAGAGAGAGTACATCAGAAGAAGGATGCTGGATTTGGAACCACCAGGAAAGAGGACTAGAGGAAGACCAAAGAGGAGGTTCGTGGATACAGTGAAGGAAGACATGAAGACAGTTGGTGAGACCCAAGAAGATGCAGGAGATAGGGTTAGATGGAAGAAACTGACTTGCTGTGGCGACCCCTGAAGGGAAATGCCAAAAGAAGAAGGCAGAATGAACCATGCCAGCATGAGTTTTACCACCAAAGTGCGGTTTGTTTGACTAGTGAGATTGGTCTAAACATTGCCAGTGCACGATTTGTTCAGCCGTACTTGGCTCACTTGGAAGAAGTGTGCCAGAGCACAGTTTGATTGAACTCGGGTATGGTTTGCAATCGTGTGAGCACGAACCGTCCAGGAACACAAAACAGGAGCTATGACATCATGTTTTTGAGGCACTCCAAACTATTTTTCTATCCTCTAAAGCAATAGATCTTTCTACCAACAGGAACGGAGAGGACTTTGGACTAATGCGGACCAAACTACTTAAAAATAATACCCACAAAGTAACCAAAGTGACGGACTCCATTGGGATTAAAAGTCATTTTGAACTTCAATAATAAAAAAAAAAGGGAAAGTAGTGTCGCCTTTTTATTACTTGACACGCCTTACGCCAAACCCTCCGGCAAATTTTGGCTTTTCTAACTCGATTGTTCTAGTGAGTTTTAATGTGTTCTAATGTATGGCTTACATGTGGTTCTCTTTCATTGAAACCAAACCAAACTGTGTCACTAAACAAAAAATGAATATTGGCAGAAACATCCATTTCACCTAGCTACAGAAACCTTTCTTCTGAATGTTTCTCTGCACACAATGTTTACACAAAGTTAGCTTTATCTTTATGTGCGGCTGTCTGGGAGGCGTGTTTGCGGATGTTTCTTCAGATTCATATCTTTGTCTAGCATTAAGCTCCATAAAAACACTTTGAAGACATACTTTTATTACCCTGAACCATAAGAAGTCACAGTACAAAGATGAAAGAGGTTATTGATCCCTGGTTTAATATCTAGTCATTTAGTAAACCTAGTTTTAGCTGGAAGACGAGAGAAAAGATTCATACTGATCAATCTACCAAAAAACCCCTAGGAAGTTGGTGATGGGCTGTTGAGTAAAATCCCCATTTTGACCTTTAAAATTAGGTTTAACGAGTCACCGAATGAATAGCGTCTGGTTTAGATAAAGTTACGAACATCTTTCTATTTATTTTCTGAACTACATTAGTCCTCATCTGCACAGGCAAGGTGGAGCTTATTCAATTCAATTTTATTTGTTCAGCCCAAAATCACAGAATGTCCGTCTCAATGGGCTTCACAAGAAAAAGAGGAATGTATGAACACAAATACACAACAAGAAAAATAACTAACAAATGCTAACTAAACAAGACTAGCACATTAATGCACTTAGACTCTCCTTCTCGGTGAGGAAAAACTCCTAAAAAACCCATCAGTGGGGAAAAAATAAGAAACCTCATGGGGATCCACGTGAAAGAGAGATCCCTCCCCCGGGACGAGCAAACAATGTGTCAAAGATTATTGTTTAAATATTAGCTTAATCTAATCTACAGCTAAATATCTAAAGAAGTCAATAGATGTTCTTCATCCTGATGGAAACACGGGGGACTCCTCAGCCCGGAGATGTCCAGAACGGGGATGAGTAGATGTTCTTCATCCTGATGGAAACACGGGAGACTCCTCAGCCCAGCGATGCCCACGGCGGGGATGAGTAGATGGATTTCATCCTGATGGAGCGGGGATGAAGAAGCGCGGAGGTCTCGTGAAAGTACACCTCGCACCTATGGGAATTGGTTACTTATCCCAACAGGCATGTCCCAGCTGTAATGAGGCTCAAACTGGTGACCATCTTGCTGTGAAGCTGCAATCCCAACCACAACATGACTATACAGCTCATTTTGCATTTTACATATTGCCATTAAGATAACGCTAATCAATTGATACAGTGCATTGACGGATCCATACTTTTTAGTGTCAAATAAATTTTTATTAGTATTATAAATTTTTATTGACGCCTGACTTCGTGGACTCATCACGGACTGTTTTTTAACCGTTCAGTCGCCAGCTTTTACACCATGTAAGCGGACCGGAAAGGCATCGAGGTGTTAGCACCGCAGCATCAAATTTTCCTTCGGGGATTAAAGTATTTTCAATTCAATTCAATAATCAATCTCTCAAATTTTCTGGATTTCTACAAATGTTTAAAAATCCATCTCAAGTGACCCTTTTGTCTTTTCAAGCTTAAGTTACAAAGCATTGGCAAGCTGAGGTGTGAGTCTGAAAGCCCGACTGTTACCCCCACTAGAGCTGCAGGATATATCGGTGTCAGAGTGGCTAGTTGCAATTTGGTTCCACCTCTCCCAGTTCACATGTTTTTGTCACACTTTGAGAAGCCATGTGACGACAAAAGGATAGAAAAACAACAGGAGAGCAGTGATACCAAAGAGAAGGTATTGAAGAAGGGCTCTCAAACTCGCAGAGATAATTTGCTGCCCGCATCTGAATATAAAAGGCTAATGCGGCCCGCAAGATTGATAGGAATGGAAATTAGTATGTGTGGAGCACATTATTATTTATTTATTCATTCATTTTTAAGTTAATTAATGTAATTTGTGTTATAAAAAAATAAAAAATTTAGAGTTCATTGAAATGTTCTATCAGTGCTTTTTTTAGTGGAAATCCTGATGCGGTCCAACCTCACTCAGACTCTGCCTCCATTGGCCCTCAGGTAAACTGAGTTTGTAAATTGCATTATTTGAGCTATCAAATATTTACAAAGAAAAACCCTAAGACTAGAGAAACACATTGAGCAGCATTGCTCGGGGTAAGAGCTGGCTCTAATTTATGAGAAACTTTTTGTTTGTGGCCTCTTTTAGAGTTGGATATTGCATATAATAATAATAATAATAATAATAAATGAATTACTCTATTCATCCCTCGCCGGGGAAATTTGTGTGCCTCACTCCTTACACCGCAGCAGGCTGCCCTTCGACGGCGCCAATGGTGGGAGAAGCGGGGGTTAGGTGTCTTCTCCAAGGACCCTAGACGGTGGTCTCAATGGGAATCAAACCCGCGACCTTCCGCTCTAGCGCTGATCTACCGTCTCCCCCGTCTCCCATATCTAATTGACATTGCAATATCAAACATAAAACATTGGGATTTAATATTTAGTCAATATTGTGCAGCCTTATCCACCATCGATCCTTGGGATCCATAAAAGCTACCTTGTTTTTAAACTTCTTTTGAGTCTTTAGTAAGATGCTTCTGTTAATGTAAAAGCATCACCAATGTAGGTAGGTACCGTCATCATGTAAGAAGAAGACAGAAAAAGGAAAATACAGTGTTCAAAATCTAATAAATGGTCCTAAAAGCCAATTTGGTGTCATACAAACCCCACACATCACTAATTAAAGGTGAAAATTAAGAAAGCACTGAAAAGTTTATGTTGCCAGAGATATAACCTTTGTTGAAAATATCTAAATACTACGTACATTGACATAAATCATCTCCAGATAAAGAAATAGCCTTTCACCAAGTTATACAACTAGATTTTGACACATTGTGGGTGCAAACTACAGACAAGTGTAGCTGGTTGTATGTGGGCAAAGGTGGTTCAATCTAGACGTTACTTTTATAAGCAGTAATCAAATCAGGGACAAAACACCGCTCTTGGAATCTAAACAACTTGAATTGGATTAATCATTCTCCATCAGATTCGTCCCTTGTCTGATGCTTTATTGTAACTTTATATACTCTGTCCTTCTCCATATCAGCTAATATCACCTCATGACCGACTGGACCAGCTATAGCTGAACATCACTGGGTTTCCATGGCAGGGAATGTGGTCACAGTAACAAATAGGCCACAGAGCCTCTGAGTACCAAAATGGACAGACGAATATATCCTGATCATTTCTGGTGATTAGTTTGATACTAAAACGGAAAAAAATGGAAAAGTGAGGTTACTGGGAGAAGAGATAAAGAAGGTGGAAGATTTTAAGTATCTAGGATCAACAGTCCAGAGCAATGGAGAGTGTGGAAAAGAGGTGAAGAAGCGTGTGCAGACAGGCTGGAACGGGTGGAAGAAAGTATCAGGTGTGATGTGTGACGGAAGAATTTCAGCTAGAAGGAAAGGGAAAGTGTACAAAACCGTGGTGAGACCGGCCATGCTGTTTGGTCTAGAAACAGTAGCACCGAAGAAAAGACAGGAGGCAGAGATGGAGGTAGCAGAGATGAAGATGCTGAGGATCTCTCTGGGAGTGACCAGGATGGACAGGATTAGAAATGAGTACATCAGGGGAACAGCACATGTTAGAGGTTTTGGAGATAAAGTTAGAGAGGCAAGAGTGAGATGGTTTGGACATGTGCAGAGGAGAGAGAGTGTACATCAGAAGAAGGATGCTGGGTTTGGAACCACCAGGAAAGAGGACTAGAGGAAGGCCAAAGAGGAGGTTCATGGATACAGTGAAGGAAGACATGAAGATAGTTGGTGTGACCAAGAGGATGCAGCAGATAGGGTTTGATGGAAGAAACTGACTTGCTCTGGCGACCCCTGAAGGGAAATGCCGAAAGAAGAAGTTTGATACTAAAATGATGATTAAAAAACATTAAAGGCACTTTAACAAGTTTTGAAAAGCTGATTGTGTTGTTATCACGTAAAAATAGCGTATGGCATCAAGGCTACAAAAGTGTCATAGTTTATTCCTCTGAGAACTTTTTTTTCCTATTGCCTTTAATAATGACACATTTTGCTTTGAATCATTCTAGAAATGTACTCATTTCTCACAAGTGACAATTAGTCAAGTCACTAATTAGCAGATCGTATAGTAATGAGCTCTTTTATCAAAACAACCTCCTTCCCATCCAGTTCTAATTGTGTCTCACATCAAGGACGGTTGGTTAATTGAAACTGGACAATTTCACACTTTAGCGGCATCAGTAACCACTGAACACACCACCATGTAACATCATACTCCTGCAACTCTGCTGCTAGGGCCGATTATCTATACACAATAGGATACTCACAATGTGATATGGATTTCCACACAATATGTTTTTATTTCAATATGATTCAACAAAAGTTTTGCAAAACGATGCTATTTGATATGTTAAAAAAAAATCAAGCCATCAGCTTTTTAATTAAGATTCAAGTCTATTAGAGAGCAATGAACATGATAGTGTATTTGATCAAATGCTTGTTGACTAGAAAATTACAAAACTTATAGTGCTGTTAAATTATAAAATTATTATTAAAAACATATACTACCCTGGTACCTAGTACCCTGGACGGGGGATGCTGCAAATTGGTGCATTTCATTGTTAAACAAAACCTATTTTCTGTTAGCTCTGACTGTTGTGCATCACTCTAAACATGCTGTCTTTTTCCAGCTTGAAATTTGATTTCTGTAGTGTGCTTAGTTTGGACCAATAGCGAAAGCACGCAGATTTCAAATGGCTTTGTTCACGCTCCTTCTGATTGGCTGACGGAGCTGTCAATTTTAAATGGCAACTTATCACCTTATTCTATTGTTTTTCACAAGTAAAGGCAGGAGTCACTTGTACATATTGGCCAATTCCCTGAAATGACGGTTCCGTGCGTAAAATAAAAACGCTCTCTGCTTAAATACACGCAGGACGCAGAGTGCACTGTAAAAAAAACGTCTGGATCTCTGGTTTGATTTAAAAGTGTTTAAACGAGTGCAAATTAAACCTAAAAACAAAAAGAAATTAAAATAAACAACTATATTACTTTAACATGACAGAAATGTAAAAGGCACTGTGTGTGCCAAACGTACCAGAATGAACACCTGGCCTGATTTTCTGAAACTAAAACTCATCCAATTCACTCAAATTTTATCTAATCAATTTCAAACTTTGCAAACAGTGTTCATACATTTTATTTTCATTTTAGGAAGTAAAAATCTTATGTTTGCAACATTCCAAAGAGCTATGCATTATAAAACATGTTTTTTTTTAGGGAAGGGATATTTTTTTTTCTATGTTTCATTCTAATTTTCACTTTTTCAATAACACATACCTGAATAAATGACATACCAAATTTTTCTGCCAAATGTCCTCTTTACAGTGGTACAAAATTATTCAAATACACCTTAGGGTTGCTGAAATACCCCAATGTATATGTATGGACATACGGTTTTTTTAAAAATTGTCTTAAAAAGGCTTAGGTGGCCTTAATTAATTAGATATCCAAGTATCACCTTTTTAACCCAGCTTCGAGGCAAAGGAAGAAAGCAGAAATGGACCTTTTCTATAACATGGTTTGTTGCTCTGTGTATTTGGGTTTGTGTGTATTTAAAACAGAGATCTGGTCACTAAGACTTTGCATATTTGTTAATGTTAACAACTTTATAATGGGAGCTTTATAAACTAAGAGGAACTAAGAAACTAACTAACATACGAACTAAGAGGAAATGTTGTGTTCATTAAAAATAAATTTAGAACAAATGTTAAAAAATTCTGTATTTCCATTAAAGGTGTGGATCTTTGGAAAAAATATGATGATGAACTTAAATTATGTTTCAATCTTTTCTGTTTAAAGAAGAATTTTAAGTTATTATTACTTAAAAAATATGCAAGTCTTGATGGTTAAATTCAAGCTTATATATAATGTAAACAATTATAATAACAATTGTATTACTTTTGTACTTGTATTACTTTTTCATTTGATGTTCTAATTTTTATTTTATGTATTATGATTGATTTATGTTTTATGATTGATTTCTAAGTATTTACTTATATGTTTTTTTGCTTTTATGATGATTTTAAAAAAGGGTCAGCGAAATAAGCGTTTGCTTCAGCCGATACCTTTTCGGTCCTTTGGTAAAATATAATTATATTTTTTTTCTTTCTTTCTTTAATGTGAAATTACACTGTGACCGAAATAAATAAATAAAAAAAATAATAATTTATCTGTAGAATTTTAGCAGTAAATGTGTGATTTCTTTGGCTACAGTTGTATTTAAATGACCATTTGAACAGACTATAGCATGAGGCATTAAACCAAAATAATAACTTGATTAAAAAAAATCTATATGAATTTCCACAAAAAACATGTTCATATTTGCAAATGGGTAAATTATGGTATTCTGTTGTCACTGTCTATTGGTTTAAGACTAGGACCGCCACAGCCGTCAATATGACTGCATGTCACTTTAATATGCTAAACAGAATAAATAAAACACAACCTAAGAGGCTGACCTTTTATGACTTTTAATATAAACATGTTTTCTATTTTATTATGTATTTTTTCATGTTCTAAAAATGAACATTTCAAAATTTATAAGCATTTTATCTCCTCCAGAAGTTGTGGCAACATAGCCACAACTTCTGCGGGAGGTTGTTGCTATGTTGCAATGTGTTTATTCACACATTGCCACACATAAGTGTGTGTGTATGTGTTTATATTTGTGGAAAGAGACAAGGAGGACACTGACGCCATTACAGAAACAGTTTAGAAAGGTTGAGTGAGACAATATTGAAGAGATACCATTAAGAGAGTAAGAAACTTGTCTGAATAAAATATGCCATGTTTTGTAGAATGTCTTTAAAGTTCAGGTTAATATATTAGCCAATCGGAAATTGGCCTTTCTTGAACATTTTAAATCGGCATCGGTCTTTAAAAACCTTAATCGGTCATACTAGTGTGACCTTACACAGCAGTTCAGTTTAAAGTTTGTGCCTTTGTCCGAAATGGTTTGTCCGAAATTTGCTCCCCACCGCATTTGAACGCCAAAATCGTGATGTCAATCGGAAAGCGGGTTATTACTTACCAAAAAGTTTGTATGAGAACTGTTTTGGAAACTTTTTTCTTTTTTTTATGTCAATAAAAAGCCAATAACTGGCCGTACAACCATGAATCAAAAATATTGGTAGTAAATAATCACCAAGAGTTTCCTTCTGACCTCTTTCTTTTGAGTGGCTCACATTGTAGAAACCCAATGGAAAAAACATTAAATCCATCAAAAATAGTTTTCTTAGTACTTTAGATTAGAATTAGTTATCCAAAAGATCCCCTTCACGCAACAACTAGAAATCTGGGAACTCCTCCAAACGCCTAGTGTTTAAAACTTTCATATTTTTATTAACAGTTTCTCTCGCGGTGCCACAATGGAGAGCAGCTCACCACCGTGGCATTTCTGAAACATGCCTCATTAATAAAACACTGCTTCCATCTGAGTGAAACTTTTTAAAACGTCCACACACCTCAGCTTATATGTAGCCACATGGACTTAATTTGAACAGTCAAAACCTCAGATCAACTCAATTTTTTTTTTTAGGAATCCCAAGTTGAAAACTATTCTTCTTGATTGTTGGAACAAACTATATGCCACCAGCCTCACCCCTACAATTTAATATACACAATACTTTTTCTGGATCTGGAGAAGGCATTTGATCGTGTCCCTAGGGGACTCCTGTGGGGGGTGCTCCGGGAGTACGGAGTCTCGGAGCCCTTAGTACGGGCTGTCCGATCTTTTTACGACCGGAGCCAGAGCTTGGTCCGTATGGCCAGCAGTATGTCGATTCCATTTCCAGTGAGAGTTGGACTCCGCCAAGGCTGCCCTTTTTCACCGATTCTGTTCATCACCTTTATGGACAGAATATCTAGGCACAGCCGAGGCGTTGGAGGGATCCAGTTTGGTGACCTCAAGATCGGATCTCTCCTTTTCGCGGATGATGTGGTTCTGTTGGCTTCATCGGACCGTGATCTCCAGCTCTCACTGGATTGATTTGCTGCCGAGTGTGAAGCGGCCGGGATGGGAATTAGCGCCTCCAAATCTGAGACCATGGTCCTCGCCCGGAAAAGGGTGGAATGCCCCCTGCGGGTCAGGTAAGGGTCCTGCCCCAAGTGGAGGAGTTTAAGTATCTCGGGGTCTTGTTCACGAGTGGGGGAAAGATGGAGCGGGAGATCGACAGGCAGATCGGTGCGGCATCAGCAATAACTAGGACGCTGCATCGGCCCGTCGTGGTAAAGAGAGCGCTGAGCTGAAAAGCAAAGCTCTCGATTTACAAGTCGATCTACGTTCCTACCCTCACCTGTGATCACCAGCTGTGGGTGGTGACCGAAAGAATGAGATCGCGGGTACAAGCGGCCGAAATGAGCTTCCTCCGCAGGGTGGCTGGACTCTCACTCAGAGATCGGGTGAGGAGCTCTGCCATCCGGGAGGAGCTCGGTGTCGAACCGCTCCTCCTCCAGGTCGAGAGGAGCCAGATGGGGTGGTTCGGACATCTGGTCAGGATGTCTCCCGAGTGCCTCGCGGGCGGGGTGTTTCGGGCACGTCCCACCGGGAGGAGACCAAGGGGCAGACCCCGGACCCGCTGGAGAGACTATGTCTCACAGCTGGCCGGGGAACAACTTGGGATTCTTCCGGGTGAGCTAGAGGATGCAGCCGGGGAGAGAGAGGCCTGGGCTGCCCGCTTGAGGCTGTTGCCCCCGCGACCCGACCCCGGAACAAGCGGAAGATGACCGAACGCGACGGAACAAAAGTTTTTACTGCATTTAAGTAGAAAAATACATTAGATTAGATACTTTACTGATCCATGTGGGAAAATTCAGGAATAATTAGACATGAACATGAAAAAAGACACGAATGAGCCGAACCGGGAGTTTTATACATCAAATTTTAAATTTTGATTTGGTCCAAATGTTTGTTTGTGATATTAAAACAACAAACAATATTCATGGAAATGTAGTTTTTAAGATTTATGTTGTTCTGGTGATTTATAGATTGAATCCTGTAGCTCAAACAGATACAGGACCTGACAGCAGCAGTCAAAGTGAAATGGGTGAGGCTTTCTTTCAAAAGAAAGCCAAACAAGAAAAACTGATAGCTGACACTAACCGAGCTGGAAAATATTCCCCAAGGAGCAAATTTCGTACAAATAATCATGTCAAAGACAAATGGAAGACACATTATTCCAGGAATGGAAGTACTGACAATAGGCTGTGAAGTAGGCCAGAGGGTGGCGGCGTAATTGCTCTACTAATGTTTCAACAGAGCAAGAACCTGAATGAACCTCCAGGGAAAAAAGAGCAACAGTAATCATCCGTAAAGGGCTCTACATAACAGTGGACAGTACGGGGTAAAAAATTAATAAATGAACAATGGCCAGTTGCTTTAAGAGTTTAACTCATATTTAAAAAGGTTTGTCATTTAAAATAAACTTTTCAGAAGTCTTGCCCATGTTTGAATATTACTCCATATCAAAAACATATTTGAGGTTTTTTTTCCATTTTATTTCCCTATGTTCGACCAGGAGGAGACCAAGGGGCAGACCCCGGACCCGCTAGAGAGACTATGTCTCACAGCTGGCTGGGGAACGACTTGGGATCCTTCCAGGTGAGCTAGAGGATGCAGCCGGGGAGAGAGAGGCCTGGGCTGCCCGTTTGAGGCTGTTGCCCCCGCGACCCGACCCCGGAACAAGCGGAAGATGACGGAACGGAACGGATGTTTGACCTATTTGCAAGCTCTTCTGTCCAGTATTCGAATATCTATTGAACGCTTGGTTGTTCTTTGTTAGGGATTTTGTTCTCCACCACACCTACATTTGGGAACGTCCCCATCCGATCATGTTATCAGAGATCAGGACCAATCTTGTGGTTTTAGACTCGATCTGAATGTGACATTACCACCAATTCGGGACATAGAAATATATATATTCTCAATACTTACTTTGAATTCAGATCTAGTGTCACAGTAGCGCAGAGTGAGAGCTTTTTGCATTACTTAAATTTGTCATCAATGGTTGGACTTGAGCTTTTAACCAGGTGTAGAAAAATAAAAAATATCTTTATAAACTGCAGATTTTGTAAAACATTAAAAACTTCGACCAGTCACTTTTGTACAGTAAGAAAAAAACATTGTCCCACTGCCGGCCAATCTCTCAAATTCCTGGTTTCAGCAAAAAAGTTGAAAACGCAAAGCCAAAATAGACCAATGTGGGGTTCAATGCTTTCCCAATTTTCTCTGTGCAGCCAGCACTAAAAAAAAAAATCATCCATTCCGAATTCAGATTTCTTATTGGTTTCACCTTCTAAATTGTAAAGAAAAAAAAAAAAGAAGCTTACTTTTAGAGAAATCCTGGTGTGCTCTGATTGGTAGATGGGCTGAGGGTAGGTTTAGGTTCTCTTTAGGTTTGCACCTGCGGCATTTCCTCGGGTCTTTCAGAGCGTCCAGCACTGGCTGGTTCTGGACCTCCTGGAGAGAAAACAGACAATAATTCAGCAAACATTAATTGATGAAGAATAATTTGCTGAGATTCCTGTTCATTTTTATAACCTGACTTCCTCGTTGGAAGTTAATATTTTACCTTGGCAAAGGTGTTCAGAATGACAGCTTGGGACCGAGTGGAGAGTCAATGAGTTTATGGTGCTGCTCTTAATTATACACACCCTTGTCAAAAGAGGCTGGTAGGAAAATCAGGTATCATTTGAATGCTTGGTTGTTCTTGGCATGGATATTGTTCTTTGCTATGACCACATTCTAGTGTAAGCAGGTCATACAGCCAAATATTGGATTTCTAAGCAAGCAAAATGTAACTTTTTTTTTACTTACGTATGCAATTAGATAAAATTTATAAACTCACAAAAGCACACTCCTCACTCTTTAGTGTTACTTATAATTTCCCAAAAATATTTTAGGGTTTCGCCAAAAAAAAAAAAAAAAAAACATTACCATAAAAAGTTGTTGGGTCAGGGTCCTGCCCCAAGTGGAGGAGTTTAAGTATCTCGGGGTCTTGTTCACGAGTGGGGGAAAGATGGAGCGGGAGATCGACAGGCGGATCGGTGCGGCATCAGCAATAACTAGGACGCTGCATTGGTCCGTCGTGGTAAAGAGAGAGCTGAGCCGGAAAGCAAAGCTCTCGATTTACAAGTCGATCTACATCTCCCGCTCCATCCTTCCCCCACTCATGAACAAGACCCCGAGATACTTAAACTCCTCTACTTGGGGCAGGACCTTGTCCCTGACCCGCAGGGGGCATTCCACCCTTTTCCGGGCGAGGAAAAAGGCTTTTTTTTTTAAAAAGGTTCAAAACTTGTTCAGAGCCTTTTTTCTTCTTTTTTGTGGTATCTTTATTTGTTTTGAGTAAAGTGGGGAAGGAATAGATTGAAAATTGGAAATCGGGTTTTGTGTAAAAGGGAAAAAAAGTAGACTTTATTTTAAGGCCCAGTCCTTCTTAACGAGCTCATAATGAAAGATAAATGGACAAAAATATCATCAGGACGTGCAAAAAATTGCTTAGTAACAATTAGAAATATTCATTCCCTCAAATTGTACTTGAAGCATTTGTCTCCATCTGTTCATAAAATTAAGCACTACGTCTGTCTGTGTGTTAGTAACACTTTAAATGGACTCTACTTAAAAAAAAATAAAAAAATAAAATGAATTACTCAATTCATCCCTCACCAGGGATATTTGTGTGCTGCACTCCTTACACCGCAGCAGGCTGCCCCTTGACGACGCCAATGGTGGGAGAAGTGGGGGTTAGGTGTCTTCTCCAAGAACCCTAGACGGTGGTCTGAGGGGCGAGCGCTCTAGCGCTGATCCACCGTCTCCATATTTATACAGCGCTTTTCTACCTGCGTTGGTTCTCAGACCGCTTTACAGTATAGCTCACATTCACCCATTCACAAACACACACTCATACCTCATGGTTGAGGCGGCCTGGCAAGGCACTAACCACCATCAGGAGCAATTGTGGGTTCAGTGTATTTTTCAAGCACACCTCAGCATGAACTCCGGGTGAAGGATTGAACCGGCAACCCTACGGTTACAGGTCGGTCGCCCTACTCACTGAGCCATTCTTCCCCCAAAGTGAACAGAAAACTCCTGAACCAGTGAAACAGCCCACACTTATTCAGTACCAGCAATGGATGAACTGTTTTAATTTTGCAAAATCATGTGATCACAGGTTGAGATCACGAAAGTCAAGGTTACAAAATTGGAAAACTTTACACACACACACACACACACACTACATTCGAACAAACCCGTATTTCTTCAACCCCGGTGGACTGCTTCTTGAATAATGTATTTTTTACAGAACAACTTGGCACAAACTGTATCTGATCTGGATTCCTTTTTTCTAGGATAACGCCCCATCCTCCGTCTGTGCTAGAATACCCCCAGGCTGGATGGAGAGAACACAATGGAGGAAAACACTGTTTCTAAGCAGGTAAACAGTTACCAGGTTAAACCTGTCAACTCACCCACACATCTGGCAGGAGATAAAAGCCATACATGTGAATGCAAGGCTATTTCCTCCCTACGTGACAGCACTTAGACAAACTGTCTCAGGGCCGAACACCGTGGCATTCCTGCCGTTCAAAGGCATTCATTTATTTATGACAATATTGTCATGAGAAATTATTTACTCCGTTTGACTGGTTGGGTTGTTATTCTATCTAATCTGTTTAAAGGTCCCCTATTATGCAAAACTGACTTTTATGAGGTTTTAACCTTTTATTTTACTTAGTACTACCCCAAACAATCCCCCAAAGTGTGTTTTATTGTGATTCATGCTATTTTGAGATATTTAAATTCAAAGTAAGGGGCGTGTTCTCCAAACCTCTAACGACTGGTGGAACATAGTGACGTACATCTGTTTTTTGTTCAGCCCCCTGCAGCTCAAACACCCTCCCCCCCACTTCTACCTGCTCTCCACCCTGATATCCACCCATTTCCGTGCTTCACTCTACTGTGAAGCACACCTCGCCCCTCCCGCTCCACGCTGTGCTGGGTGGGTGGGGAAATCACAATGAATGACAACCAATCGCAACCAACGGGGCGGGTCCCGGGAAAAAAAAAAGAAAAAAAGACTGAAACAAGCTGTTTTGAGTTCCGGGTATGAAACTGCGCTCCAAAACAGGCTAGTATTTATAACCTTTTGTGTTGAGATTGTGGCGGAATGTAAAATTATGCATATCAGATACATAGCACAGGATAAAATAAGGGAAAAAAGGCATAATAGGGGACCTTTAAACTTGCTTTCCACTTTTGGTTTCAGGGTAAAAAAATAATCTCAGGAATCTTGACATTTCATAACTTTGTGGTGAGGTTTAAAAATATTTAAAATAAAAAGTAAAAAGAGTTTTATTATTTTTGTAAGTGAAACAGGTGACATCAAATGCGCCGTGGGTCCACTTTTTGAAACACTGCAACCTGGCAAAGCAAATAGCTTTAAGAAATATTCACCCAAAAGTTAAGAAAAGTTTTTCTAAAATTTCCATTTGTCCTCTAAAAACATTTTGCAACACAAAAAAAATTGATGATGGATTTTTTTAAAAAATAAAACAGGCAGAAACATCCTGGTTCTGAAACTAAAAACTAACAGTACTCATACCCCCGGGTTGGACCTGTTTTATAAAATATGTGATTTGTGGTCAGATAGTGTCATGCCTATTTGACCAGAGTGAGAAGATCATTTAGATCAAACAGCAGCTTGACAACTTACAAACTGATAATGTGATTTAAGAATTTAAATGTGGTGATAATCACCATGCACCACATGGAGCTGCACAACCAGGTACACGGGCTGACTGAATGACATTCTTGTTCCTGCAGCCCGCTGTGTGCGCACTCTCTGCCCCTCTAAGTACCCACCACTTGCATCATTCAACACCTCTATTATATTGATGAGTGGTTTTTAAAATGCTGCTTTAGAACAGAAGTGCTCTTACTTTGGATTTGGCCACCGAAGCAGATTATCTCTTTGTGTTTCACAAGCCAGCAAACTCCTCACACAAATTTCTGGCCAATAAAAACATTCAGATCATGATTAAAGGCTTTTTATTTTTATTCCTTGGCCAGAGTGGGCAGTGTACTGTCTCACATCAAGATCAAGCTGGACAGGAACTTTAAAAAAGAGGTCAGATAGGCTCAGACAACCCGTGTGGATTAAAGATCTAACACTCACGGTTCAGCTACTCTTTCAGTGTACTTATGAAAGACATGGTTGCCATGAACCGAGACGATGTCCTGTTGATCTGAGCTATTTAATTACAAAAGGAACATCAATTGATATAAAAAGACATTTTTAAATGACCTGTCGAGTAATACTACCAATGCTATATGGTTGGGATCAGTAATGATAAATATTCAGTGTGGTTATTATCAATAAAGCATTGAGTCTTAACTAATGTGGTCATTTCTTAGTAGGAATGAGGTTCACCTCATCAGGTACTCAGTCGGACTCGAAGTAGCATGAATTGATGGAGATACCGGGGGCTCATCTTGACAAGGCAGCACATCTCGACTGCACTCGCCGGCACTCCCATAGGCTTCCCGTTAGGGTTCCATCACTCTAGTTGTTTATGGATAATAATTCTAAGTGGTTTGGTCCACGGTTGTTGACAGCCCATTGATTAAAAAAGATCTTATAGTTTTTGTTTTAAGAAATCTTGTTTTAGAGTGTTGCAGAAGAGTGTTCTGTTCTCCAGCACAATTTGCGCTCACACGAATAGTGCCAAAGTCCAACCGAACAATGCTCTGGTACACCTGCTCCAAGCAGGCAGGAACGGCCAAGCAAACCGTTCAGAGTGCTCATACTCGTCAAACGAATTGCACGTAGGTGGTCAAACACACTCGGGCACAGTTCAAACTGCTTTGTGTGAGTTCACCCTTAGTGAATACTCTTCAAGCAGTAAGACCCACTTTAGTGTCTTCTGGACTTTTCAGGGTTTGCGCCTCAAACCAATAAAAATGTTTAGTCGTTGCCGAAATCAAGAAGGCAGAGTAAGTGACAGGTTGTGGCCCGATGGGTTTTTTTTTCTCATCAACCTTTTCAATGTTCCACAAATCTACAGTTTTTCATGGCGTTTTTTATTTTTCTACACCTATTTAGAGTCAGAGTCCAACCATTGACGGCAGATCTTAGTAACATTGCAAAAAAATTCATAGAGGTCTTCCAAACCAGCTCGAACACTTGTTCAGTGTTCACAAAGAGTTGCTGTGTTGTCATACCACTTTAAACTTAGTGCCTCGTAAACCGATTTGAATTCCCTAGAAAAAGCCTGACGGCGAAGACACAAGTTCCTCATTCCTGAGACAGGTTTGATTGCTTTGTCAATGTCTCAGCAAACATAAACACAGAGAAAACGAAAGCACTCATTAAAAAAATATATTTTGCTTGATTTCACATCTTTTTTTGCATCAGAAGTTTTCAAATAGTTTGTGACAAATAATCATAAAGAAGGCTGTGACCCTCGGGGTGACTCAGTGTTCTCACACTGGATCAATGAAGCTACTGGAAAAATTCTAAACAAGTCTTCCTGACTATAGGTGTTTGTGCTGCTGTGGTCTGACCTCAGTCCAGCATGTGGAACCAGCTGGGGGCTTTTCAGCATGGAAAACACACCCGTGGGAAAATAAGGACTTCTGTCAGAGTGAAAATGCTGGTTTGACAGTTTTTGTAACACAAACTTTTTACTTTCCCCGGAAAGGAACATGTACCGGTTAAATCATCTTAAAGATGATCACCATCAGCCTTTGGTAAGATTGTTTTTGGCTCAGATGAAGCCATGCTTCACTCCAGTTAAGTCCTTAGAAGGATCAGATGTAACAGTGTGTGATTCTGAAGCCAAAAAACATGAGAGTAGTGTGTGAGCTCACCTCTATGGGCCGGCGTGGAGTCGTAGACAAGTCCACCTGCAGGGAGAAAACAGGAAAGGTTAGAAACCATCTGTAAATACTGTGTGTTCCAAAAGATTCAAAGAGAGCTATCTGTAAGGACGAACATCTTCCACGTGTCTTTCCAGATTCCCCTGCCAAAAGCAAAAGTTAAAGTGTGTTTTTTTTATTGCTAGAGTCACTCGTGCAAAAGAGACGAGTGAGAGCTGTATGTTTTGCGCAGATTTCTTGCAGGACATACCTCCGCTTTGCATGCCTGGCTTTTCTACATTTGCAGTGTTTACGTACAGAACAAAGGACACATCTGCTTATAGTCAGGATGCAAACATCTGCATCCGGAGTGAAAAGCAAAAAGATTTGTCTTTTTTCTTTTCGAGTAATTTGACTTCTTTCCACTTTGTTTTATCTGGCTGCCTTCCAGAACACAAACCGCCACTACGCTGCAAAGTGTTTCTGCCAAAGACATTTAACACGCAAAGCCACTGACAACAGTTCTGACAGAGAAAGAGATGCTCCCCCAGGTGAACCCAGAGCAACCTGGGGGAGGTGTGTAGGGGTATGCAGTCTGGTTTTTATCCTACTTGTTCAAACATGACAATTATTCAACTACGAGAGAAAAAAAAGTAAAAAACCAGCATGAAAACAACCCGGACAGGATGTAAATGTAAAAAGTGGGACACAAAGACGAGCAAAAGGCTTAGCATGTGTGGGCATGGGGGAGGTGAGGTAGTAATGGGGGGTCTGCTGGTTGAACTTAGCCAGATCCTCTTTTCAGATTTGCTTACACTCCAAAAAAAAAAAAGTTTACACCATCAGTAGTGCATATGAATTCCACACACAGTCATGTAAACTCTGCAAACAGTGACATTTATCTGCAGGCGGTGAGATCTTATCTCCGCTTTGATTTCAGCAGAGAAAGCGGAGGTGAAGATGGAGGAAATGTTTTCTGTGATGGTATCAGGAACTGCTGCATAACCACCCCCACACACACACACACCACCACCACCAATCCACCAGGTTATTGCTTAACTTTAAGAAAGCCTGACACGTGCGCCCTATTATAAAGCGCAAAGTTTGCAACTTTATAAAATAAAGTGTGTGCCTGATCTCACATGGAGAAGTAAAAAAAATATTTAGAGAAGAGTAAAACATCCAGATTATAAATGGTGCAGACTTTGCGCTTACCTCTTGCAAGTAACCTGTCAGGTGCAGCAGGATGGCCACGCTGGAGGCAACCTGCAGCAATCCCATAACAGCCAGGGTCCCGAATAAAAGTGGTCTGTAGGTGGGCTCTGAGGAGTGTCCAGGCTGGAAACGACCTGACTCCATGTCCACGGTGTTCCGCAAGTAAGCTCTGTACTCGCTGTGCGTAGCTGCCATGGTGCGCTGCGAATGTGCGTGTGTGTGTGCCAGCTCCAAGACGAAATGCAAAGACTAAAAAGACTTGCAAACTTCACTCTGGTGGGTGGGCTCCAAGAGAGGGCGAGAGAGAGATAGTGGGTTCCCTCTGCAGCCAATCACAGTGACCCTCTTGCACTTGGAGAAGCCTGCAGGTAAAGTCCTGCTCTTTATGATCTCAAAAAGTTCTGAAGTGTTGATCCACGCCCTCTTGATGACACACTCCCACTGATGCAGGGAGAGAATTAAGAGAGAAATGAAATCCAACCCAGTTATCTCTGATCCCGCCCTCACACACACACATACACACACAAAGAGAGAAACACAGAGAGATACTGAAAGTGTATGAGCAGGGGCGGATCTACACTGTTTTAGGGGTGCACTTTTTACAGCAGCAGCAGCCTTTTCTGCACCACATGCCAGACAATATTTTCAAATACTGGTCTAAAAGTGTTGCAGAAAAATTAAATAAGACCATCATTTAAAACTGGTATTTATCATTGCTAATAATAAACTCAAAAATCACTCGGAGAGCGCAGACCTTCACCAAGGTCTGCAGAAAAAAAGACTTCCCTTTTCACTACCAGCCACTCAGTGCAAATTAACAACCTAATTGAACCAATAAGAACTTGGCACATCCCAAGGTTTCCATAGAGATTAGAGTTCCAATGTTCTCTGCTTTGTCTCTTAAAGAACTAGCGTGTGACAAGACTTTAGACAGAACTGTTAAAACATTCCTGGATACAAACGGTGATCCAGATCAACCCACAAAGCTCATCTGAGTTTTCAACATCCGGTTAAGTGCCAAAAAAATACTTGCTGGACTCCTCACACTAGGACTGAATCAGTAGGAGTCCTCAGCTTGTTTTGCTGCAACCAGACAGTCCCATCCTGGGAAAATGGGAGGAAATAAAACCCAATGAGTGTTGCTGAGGTCATGTTCCCCTTGTGCAGAGATAGCTAGCAGAATGTAAATGGATTTGTATGTAAATATTGCATTTACACACAAATGCCTCTCTCTGTTGTGACCAAGCATTAGCAGAGTATGTGCACTAAGACGTTCTAAACTTTTACTTCCTGCTTATTATGGAATGTAGCAGAGAACAAAGTTCATGGCCAAGAACAAACTTGCTTTTGAATTGTATTCGAATGCGACTAGTTGAATACAATTTACGAGTTTTCATGGAAAACTCGTAAATGACTTAAACAAGGATGAATGAAACACAAAACCACTTAAGATGGTTTTTAAAAGAGACTATCAGGGGTGGATCCAGGATTTTCTAAAGGGGGGCGGGGGGTGTGAGGTCATTGACAAAGTCAGTGCCCCCGCCCCGCCTTCCCCAGAATGTTTTGGAAAATAAGAGTAATTTTCCTGCATTTTGGTGGCCTATTCGCTGGTCCTGCAAGGGGATAGCTTGACTTGTCCCCTTTCCTTTCTTCTTTTTTTTTTTTGTGAACAAAAAGGGAGGGCATGGGCCCCCACCCCACCAGATCCGCCCCTGAATGTGTTAAAACTAAGGTAGAAACCCCCAAAAAGTTCATTTTGCATGACAACCTTTTCTTTAAAAAGTTTGTTTTTGGTAAGAACTTCAGAAACCCGGAGAGTAACCCCCACACACGGTACAAGGAAGGAACATATAAATTCCACACAGAAAAAAAAAGACTGAAAGTCCAATTCAGTTTAAACTGATTCAGTAGTGAATGATGTTGATAAGTGATGCCATTTTTGGACCAGTTCCGATGATGCAAAGAAGAAACGCCGAAAATGATCAAGAAGACTGTATCCTTTGGACCACCGGTGTTATCCTGTTTCCTGCAAAACAGTCCAACTTTCAAATCTGATCTAACACCTGTTAACACCTCTGTGTTTTGTGGTGCTGAAACCAACAGGAAAAAATATTATCTTGTCCTGATCAGGGACTCTTAGGCTTCCTCGGAGGGCAGGGTTCAATCTGGACAGGATGTAGTGGGAATAAAAAAGAAAAAATTGGTTGTTATCGTGTGTATTTATCTTGACCAGTTCAAGAATCTCCTTTTAAAAAATGGTCTTGTGCTGGACCACATTCACCGTGGTTTTGATGTGGTTTCTGGTAGGGGTTTTCCTCTAAGTACGGAACAGGGTTTGGCCATAAAGACGCTATCTGTTAAATTTGTGAAATAACATGCATTTGTCACACCCCATTTAGCAAAAACGGAGATGTAAAGTCCCTGGAAGGATTCCAGCTCATTTAACATGCAACAACTGTGAGGTTATGTGGAGAAGGGATGACAGCATGGGCCCACTCACTCCATCCTTAATTATATTAGATAAGATGATCTTACACAACACAGGACATGTTCATGTACGCTCAGCTGCTTCACATCATTACAAGAGAATTCACAGACCAATGAACTCATTAAAACCTGCAATATCCTCATGATCTCATCCTGATAGAAACTTGGATGAAATGGAATTTTTTTCCAGTTTCTGGTGTTGACATGGCTATTGTCTATTTTTGTGATCCTGATTTTACGTTGAACTGAAGTAGATGCATTGCTTTCTTTATGCCTCCACTTTCGGAATGTGAAGGAGGCAGTGGACACTCCCACTGCCCAGGGATCCATGCTATCATAACAATTTTGTGAGCATGGTATCTCCCGAATTATTGAAAGAATTTCAATAAAATGGTCCACAGTTTCTCTGAACCAACTATATATGAACTGATTAGGAATCCAGGGTCAAGTGAGAAAAGATGAAGATCACTTTTGCATCGACTTTTTCTTTTTTTCGTAGTGACCTCACAGCAAGAAGGTCATGGGTTCAAGTCCTGGGTGGAGGGTCTTGGAACGAGGCTTGAAACACTGGCCTTTCTGTGTGGAGTTTGCATTTTTTGTGTGGGTCTTCTCCAGATACACCGGGTTCCTCATACCCTGCATCGCACCCAGTCAATCAACCTTCCTGTATGGTAGGTTGATTAGCCGGTGCCAAATTGCCCCAGGAATGCAAGTGTGTGTATGGTTGTATGTGTGTGGTCCCGTGACAGACTGGCAACCTGTTCGTGGTGTTCACCGCTCCTCGCCGTGAATCAGCCAGGATGGGCTCCAGCACCCCCTGCAATCCCAAAAAGGGATAGACAGTTAAGAAGGTGGCTGACTGTTCAATGGGAGGATAATAGGAAAGGATGGACGTCTAAAACTGGTATTGTTTGGGCATGGCACTACATCCTCAATCATTTGACCAGACTGATAAGTTTCAGGCTTAATGGTGGTCTTAACAGTACCAGTGTCGAGGGCAGTCACAGTACAAAAACAGAGTGCGTTACATTGCTTCAAGTGGTCTTTAAAGCACCACATTTATTTCTTTTCTTGCAGTAGTGCGAACAGGATCTGCTTCTCGTGTTCTCTCTCGTCGCGATGCAAAGTGCGTCTGTAAAGATCCAAAGAAGATGCAGACAATGGACGTTGTCTTGAAAGTAATGGGGAGGAAACTCAGTGGGCTGAGCGAGCATACACGGCAGGGATGCAGGTTTGATCTCCTGTCTTCACCCTCCGTGGTTTTGTGCAGAAAAATATCAATGAGGGTATCAAACGTCAGTCTTCTTCTCAACCGTCTATCCCTTATGGGATTGCGGAGCCCATCCCGGCTGATTCAAGGCGAGAGGCAGGGTACAATCCCGAACAGGTCGCCAGTCTGTCACGGGGCCATACACATACTCATTCCTGGGGGCAATTAGGCACCGGCCAATCAACCTAATATGCATGTTATTGGAGGGTGGTAGGAAACCAGAGTACCTGGAGAAAACCCACGCAGACACTGGGAGAACATGCAAACTCCACACAGAAAGGCCAGTGTTTTAAGCCCCTCCTACCAGGACTTGAACCCATGACCTTCTTGCTGTGAGGCCACTGTGCTACCCACTGCGCCACCTTGCCAGCCGTACCAAAACATTTCGAATCACAAATAAGTATTCGCAAAATGAGAAGTATTGAAAAATCTCATCTGATTACTAATCATGACTTTTCACCATATGTCTGACCTTTTTAATTCACCTCAAAATATCTCCAATTTCTTACGTATCCTTTTTCTGTTATTTTACTTTGTAACATTTTTTAAAGGTCACATTGGTTAAGAAAAAATGTGTGACAGATTGGTGAAAACAGCCTGAACAGTGGATTTCCACTATTGCAAAAAAAATGAGGAAAATAAGACAAAACCCCAGTGTGATACATCATGATGTGATGAGTAAGGAGTCTGGATCAAAGCAACTTCTGAGCTTCTAACTTATTGGGAAAGTATCTTGGTTCAACATAATAGTTTCTTTACGCGCTAATGTTTTATTCATCAACCCACAGAATGTGGAGGAGGCATTAACCACTCTGGCTTTCTGTGCTTTCATAACACCTTAGTAAAGGCAAAATTTCCCAAACAAGTGAGACTATGTGGATGAAACTGCCTGAACTTTCTCAGTACCAACTACAGGTGAAATAATGAGGTTTTTAGTGGCACACAACCAGAAGCTCAAAAAGTTGGAGGTCACAAATTCTGCTTTTTAATTTTCAACATCTATTCTATTATTAACACAGTGCGGGATATAAGGCAGGCCGAGGCATTTTGTTCCATCCCTTGGCATTGACTTATTTAGTTACATTTCTGATTAAAGCTAAAGTGAAGTAAAGTTTTTGTTTTTAAGTACAATATTTTTCTTTATCGAAAAAAATATTCAATGATATTTGGGTTTCTAATAATTTCTAATTAAATTATTAGAAACCCCCAGTTTCTAATTGTGAGATGTCACATTAGATATGGAGGGAAGTCTTTGAGACCACCATCCGTACTCTGTTTTGTAAATGTTGCAAAGGTTCATTGTCATGCAGAAAACTGACAGCACAAAGAGCTTTCCTACAAAATGTTGACCTGGATCTTTGGTGATCCATGGCGGAAGCACAGGTGACCCTACGTGGTCAGAACCAGACTGCAGGCTTTCTGGGCCAGACTGGGCTAGACAGTGACGTACGGTGAGGTTGATGGCTGGTGAGGCACTGACTCCTCAAGAGTCAGATTTGCAATTAGAAGAACTGAAAAATGCTTCATATTTCAGCGTTCATCCAACAGCATCCAACAACTGACAACACTTCATATCCAATCAGCATTCCTCTTCCAATTACACTCACAAACCAACACAAACACTGGAACAGATTTATCCAACAACAAATTCTTTTTTAATAACCATGGATAGAGTTTTAAGAATTTTATACGTACTGTAATCAAATTAAAGTACAGAGATTTCATTTTGACCAAAAATTGACCAAAAATTTCTGTTATTTTTCAAATTTTAAATTCTGGTGATTCAATCAATTTGAATAAAATTTGCCTTTTAAATGATTAAAAAAAAAGAAAAAAATATCAAGGACAAGCACGTATTCATCATATACTTTTCTTCCAATTACTCCCATCTTATTTAAAAAAACAAACAAGCACTTAAAACCAGTTGTGTCCTTACCTTTACTTATAAATGAAGTCCCTCTCTAAAAAAAGTTCCATGAGTAGGAAGTCGTTCTTATTTTCTTTTAGTTTTATAAGTCTCTCAAAAGAATTGACAGGTTCTTTCTTGCTGAAGGAAAGGACCTGCAAGTGTATGTGCGCCCCCTTGAGTTTGAGGCAGAGTGCATGCCTGCCTCACCTGTTGTTTTTTTTTTTCACTGTAATTTGCAATGAGCAGCAATGGTTTTGGCACACACATATAAAGTTTTTTTTACATAGACTGGCATAATCTGTGTCAGTCTATGGAAAGACTGACATAGTGTTCAATAAATATTTCTGTAAAGTTCATACTGGTGATTTGCTGAGGAACAGAAACTAGTGCAACTCAAGCCATCCAGTTTGTATTGAATCATGCAGTCAGAAGGGAGGCAGAGTCGTCACTGCCTCCCCAGGGTTTTTGATCTGGATTTGATTGAAAAAAAAAAATTGGCCATTTTTACTCAAGAAAGCATCAGAAATATGCAGTCGTACTCAAAATGCATTTTTAACGCATGTGAAAAATCCTATTATTTTTTTATGTACAGTTTATGTTTTTGTGATTCATCGTCATGCAGAAAACCTGGTCACAGGACAAACAGCTTTCCTGAGAAATGATGAAGATTGAGCGTCCCAGCTTCTGATTGGTGAACCAGCTTTCCACCGAAACCTACAGCGGCATGCCAGACAAACATCGACCGGTAATTTTAATTTTAAACCTCTTTTGTAAAATGTTACGAAGCTTCATCGTCATGCAGAAAACTCTGAGACAGGACAGAGAGCTTTCCTAAGAAATGATGACTGACTGAAGAAGAATATGTTTTCGCTTTTTGGGGATCTCTCACTCTCCCTTGCACACATGGTGTAAAAAGATTGAGTGTCCTAGCTTCTGATTGGTGAACCAGCTTTCCACCAAAACCTACAGCAGCATGCCAGACAAACATCGACCGGTAATTTTAATTTTAAACCTCTCTTTAACCACTTGACGAAAGCAGAGCTATTATTATAATAATAAAATTCTTCCTGTGGCGATGATCTGGCCGTGAGGACAGTGAGAGTCAGTGAACCCACAAACTGCTTTCTAACTTTGTTTGCGCGTAAGTATGTGTTTTGTAAATGTTATGAAGTTTCATCGTCATGCAGAAAACTCTGACACTGGACAGAGAGCTTTCCTAAGAAATGATCACTGACTGAAGAAGAATATGTTTTCCCTTTTTGGGGATCTCTCACTCCCGCTCTCACTTGCACATTGTTCTCACATATTGTAAAAAGATTGAGTGTCCCAGCTTCTGATTGGTGAATCAGCTTTCCACCGAAACATACAGCAGCACGTCAGACAAACATGTACCGGTACCTTTAATTTTAAACCTCTCTTTAACCACTTGACGAAAGCAAAGCTATAATTATTACAATAGAATTATTTCTATGGCGATAATCTGGCCGTGAGGACGGTGAGAGTCACTAAACCCACAAACTGCTTTCTAACTTTGTGTGTAAGTATGTGTTTTGTAAATGTTGCAAAGATTCATGGTTATGCAGAAAACTCTGACACAGGGCAGAGAGCTTTCCTAAGAAATGATGACTGACTGAAGAAGAATGTGTTTTCCCTTTTTGGGGATCCAAGACAAAAGGACGAGGGACATTATGTCGTTAGATCCACACTGCAGGCTTTCAAACCATAAGCCAGACCACTTGTGGCCAGGTCTAAAGAAATGTAACCAGAATCTACATTCCTACCCTCACCATGGTAACCAGGATCTACATTCCTACCCTAATCATGGTAACCAGGATCTACGTTCCAACCTTCACCATGATAACCAGGATCTATGTCCTACATTCACCATGGTAACCAGGATCTACATTCCTACCCTAATCATGGTAACCAGGATCTACATTCCTACCCTAATCATGGTAACCAGGATCTACATTCCTTCCCTCATCATGGTAACCAGGATCTGTGTTCCTACCCTCACCATGGTAACCAGGATCTACGTTCCTACCCTCACCATGGTAACCAAGATCTACATTCCTACCCTAATCATGGTAACCAGGATCTACATTCCTTCCCTCATCATGGTAACCAGGATCTGTGTTCCTACCCTCACCATGGTAACCAGGATCTAGGTTCCTACCCTCACCATGGTAACCAGGATCTAGGTTCCTACCCTCACCATGGTAACCAGGATCTAGGTTCCTACCCTCACCATGGTAACCAGGATCTATGTTCCTACCCTCACCATGGTAACCAGGATCTACGTTCCTACCCTCACCATGGTAACCAGGATCTACGTTCCTACCCTCACCATGGTAACCAGGATCTATGTTTCTACATTCACCATAGTAACCAGAATCTATGTACCTATCCTGACCATGGTAACCAGGATCTACGTACCTACCCTGACCATGGTAACCAGGATCTACGTTCCTACATTCGCCATGGTAGCGAGGATCTACGGTCCTACCCTCACCATGGTATCCAGGATCTATGTTTCTACCCTCACCATGGTAACCAGGATCTATGTTCCTACCCTCACCATGGTAACCAGGATCTACGCTCCTACATTCACCATGGTAACCAGGATCTAGGTTCTTACATTTACCACGGGAACTACTAGCGTGGTGACCGAAAGAACAAGATTCAGACGCATTTCAAGCGTCTGAAATGAGCTTCCTCCACAGAGTGACTGAGCTCTCACCCCGAGATAGAGTTGGGAGTTCTGCCATCTAGGAAGTGCTTGGAGTAGAGCCATTGCTCCTCCAGATCAAGAGAAGCCAGTTTGGGATTCTGGTTAGGATGCCTCCCTGAAGCCTAGCTGGTGAGGTGTTCAGGGCAGGTCCCAACAGGAGCGGACCCACTGGCAGACCCTGGACCTGCTGGAGAAACTACGTCTCACAGCTGGACTGAGGCTGTTGCTGCAACGACCCGGCCACCAACAGCGAAAGATAAATACAAATAGACACTTCAGTAAAAATTCAGTATACCAGCTTCTGATTGGACAATCAGAAGCTTCCACAGAAGTTTCCACAAAACATTCATCTGCACACCAGACAAACATGTACGATTATTTTTAAATCTGTTTTTAACCACATATCTATAATTAGTTTATAAATGAATCCCATGGCGATAATCTATCCTTGGGGACGGTGAGGGTTACTAAACCCACCGACTGCTTTCTAACTTTGTCGATGTGTAATACAAAGTTTAGAAAGGCATCTTGTTCTAAGCAAGCAAAACATAAAGTGGGAAAGGAGTTTATTTGCTCTACGATGATGGAAGAAATGTTGATTAATGTAACTTAAAGTTTGTGTTTCTGGGGATGTTTGCCATGTCACCACAAATATGTCACTAAAAAGCACCAATAACACATTTACAGAATGTTCTACAATCTCCCTCACATGCAGGGATTGCTCTGGTACGGACTCTTTTAGCCTCATCTACTGCTTAGTCCTTCTAGCTCGAGAAAATTAAAAAAGAGAATAAATTGTCTTTCAAAATCCGAATTCTATTTGGCATTTTTGGTGTTCCATTCCGTTCCGTCGTCTTCCGCTCATCTGGGGCCAGGTCCCAGGGGCACCAGTCTCAGGCGGGAAGCCCAGGCTTCTCTCACCTCGGCTGCATCCTCCAGCTCACCCGGAAGGATCCCGAGTTATTACCCAGTCAGCTGTGGGACATAGTCTCTCCAGCAAGTCCGGGGTCTGCCTCTGGGTTTCCTCCGGGTGGGATGTGCTGAAACACCTCACCAGCGAGGTGCTCGGGGGGCATCCTGGCTAGATGACCGGACCATCCCATCTGGCTTGGTAACCCTGGTAGGGTCACCCAAGGCAATCGGATCCTAGGTGAGGGGCCAGACAAAACGCGGCTTAAACACCCCTATGAAGAGATCAAGCATGGTCAAGTTGCCCTTAACCGGACGCGGGTACTCCCAACTGGAGCCAGGCCCTAGGGCTTGGCACGAGAGCTCGTGCATCGTGGCTGGTCTTTTAACCCTTGAAGCCCGGCAAGGCTCAGCCCGAACAAGGAACATGGGCTGCCCTTCCAATATCACTACCAGCTGGAGGAGCCATAGCGGTCGGGTGAAGGAGGAGATGGGTGGCAGCCAATGACGGGGACCCTGGCGGTCAGATCCACGGGTGCATAAGCTAGCATTTCAGGTGTCATACTCAAATTACTGGGATGAAGAATTGAAATGTTAGATTCTACACTGTGAGCCAGTGCCAGATGTAATTTTGTATGACTTAACAAGCCAAATATAATTAAACAGCGTGCCTGATTTGGCTGACGGACATGAGTACTTGAAACATTGGGTCATTGGGTCCTCCTGGAGGACCAGGAGTTTTTTTTGGGGGGAGAACCTAAAATGACTATAACAAATAGAATGGAAGTACATAGTAGGAGTGTGTTTGGGAAATTTCTTCGTGCCAGAGAAGTTCAAGAGAGAAAAAACTTTGCCCTCCTCCTAATCTGTTCAAACCATCAAACCTTGCGGCACTACAATCATTTAATACTCCATCATTATGGGTTTTTTAACTCCATCAAACCACACACATGATTTTGGTTATGTAGTAGTGGTACAACCCCCTCCCTCCTTCTTTTGCTAGATTTTACAACTCTTGAGTAGTATCGGCTTTGTTGATGTTTTGCTTCTGAAAGGCGGCCCATAGAGAGAATTTTGTCCACCAGGGTGAAACCATGCCACAACTCCAGAGACCTCCTGTGTTTGGCTGGTGCTTCATGATAAACTGCTCTCTTGGTGAGGACTTCTGATCCAACGTGAGAAGCCGTGTTTAGCTGCGGCTTCGCTTTGCCCTCAGATATTTCCTCCAGGAGTCAAGAGCCCAGCGTTGCGGCAAGAACGACATGGTTAGCATATGTTTGTTTAGGTTGTATCGCACTTTTATTCATGTAAGACTCAATCATTGAATGTGCACGAGCATGTGTGTGATAGCTTGGGAAAAATGTGTGTTTGGGCGGTCTCGGTGCCCCTGGTGTTTTCCTACGTGCAACTGACCCAGAAAGTGGAATCCGATTCTTTGCAGAAGATGAAAAAACAGCCAAAGGCCTTGTAGCTTTTTGGAGGAAAAGTGAAGGTGAAGGTTGAGGAGAGTCAAAAAGAAATTGAAAGTGAACATGAGACGGTGTGTTTACACGACTGGTGTGAGGAACATCTTATCTCTGGTTTTGGAAGCAAAGCATTCCATTCCTTTTGAAGTTGTTTTGGAAGATCTTTATAATTTCGTTTTTGCATTATTATTTAAAGGTTCCATCACATGAAAAACAAACCTTCTCTCTTTGCATTTTATGCACGTAAATAACCACAGTTTGGAGGTTTTAATACCCCTCTCGGGATTACGGGGGTGCCGGAGCCCATCCCAGCCAATTTAAGGCAAAGGGCAGAGTACACCCCTAACAGGTCGCCAGTCTGTTGCGGGGTCGCACACATATAACCATCCACACACACACTCATTCCTAGGGGCAATTTCGGCACCAGCCAATCAACTTAACATGCATGTCTTTGGAGGGTGGGAAGAAACCCATGCAAACACAGGGAGAACATGCAAACTCCACACAGAAAGGACAGTGTTCCAAGCCTCTACCCCACCCGGGACTCGAACCCATAACCTTCTTGCTGTAAGGCCACTGTGCTACCTACTGCGCCACCGTGCTGCCGGTTTTAATTCTGGTGGATGAAATACTCACTTTTTGTATTTAAATGGAAGTAAAATAATTGGGGCAAAAATGACTCGAGTAAAAATTAAAGTACAGACAAATACAAATCCCATGCATTACTTTTAGAAGGTAGGAAGTTTTGAAAAGTTGATCAAGTGTTTAAATCTGTCTTCACTGGTTGGACTCGTATTCATCAAAAAAGTGACCAAAAGAATACAAACCTATGGATTAATAAACTGGAGGCTCTGTCGGACTTTTTAAACATTTCATACTGCCTCTAAACTCATGCTCGGACATGTAGTCTGACTTCTACATTTTGATCCCGAAAGTCAAAGTTCAGAGTTCAGGGACAGACTGTGGAATCTCAGAGAGCAGGACGTTCTTTTGTCCTCGGTTATATCAGCTTCAAAGCAACCAGCATGATTCCACTAGATTTAGTTTGGAAACTGAGAAGTGATGAAATACATAAATTAGAGAGGCCAGATACGAGGAAACGGCTGAGCGGCAGCCTGGCACGTAAACATTTCAAGCTGTGCATCACTTTATCTCTGAGGAGCTGTCGTATTAGGATAAGATTAGGTGAGTAATCTGAGACAGCTTCACAAGATTCATCTCGTTTTAGAGTCCAGAAGGTAAAAAAAACCTGTTTGTTTTTGCTTCCTTTTTTATCTGATCGCTGTTCAGACTCACGGCATGAAGCACAGAGAATTGTCTTTTTCACTCCCACATCCTCGGCAGTCTGCGAGGGGGTCCATACCCTCTTAAACTGCAGCCTCCATGGTAACCCCAATGTTTACACACTGCCTCCATCTAGTCCCCTGCTGTCCCATCACACCAGCCTGTGGTTTTATCAAAACTGCACATTTAAAATGAAAATTGGAGCGATGACCAGGCCGAACGGGGATATTCCAGACCATTAAGCAGATCCAGTTTCAGCTGATGTGTGTGGGTGGGTTGCATAGAGTGGGAAAAGAATGGAACAAAATATGGATGTACGTATTTCTGCAGAGAAATGTCAAATTGTAAGTGACAAAAGTACAATTAGGCTGCAGAGTCTAATGAATCCTTACGCAACATTTGTTCCAAATATATACAGTGCATTCATTAACAGGTATTTGGGTGCAAGAATGTTTGAGAACAAGCTTCCCTTGGAGGCAGAAAACTGGGTTTTCTTCATACAAAATATGGAAGAGCTACATGTGCAGGGTTTTTTTGGTCTAATATTCAGAAGCACCTGCAGATTTTACTTGGTGCTCACTTCACAGGAAGTGAACATCACAACAACTTATTACATGACCAATTAAGTTGTTGTGATGTAGAAGGACGAGGACCCAAATGCAGGACATAAACAGGATTTATTAACAGTCTGTAAAGCAAAAGCATTGAATTAACCCAAAGGAATGTCTTCAAGTCCAAATTATAATGGAGTTCAAAGATAAACTTGGTCAGACAGCCAGGTGGACCTGGCTGGGAAGGATGAACAATAACCGGACCTGGATGTCCAGGGTGACTGTTTTTAAATAGGCAGCATGTAGAATGATCCACAGGTGTCATCCGACTTATCACCCTCAGGTGTCTCTATTCATGGTGATGAGGGAAGTCCAGGGCTTCCTCTGGCGACAGGGAAGGGGATCACGACATAAATTGTAGCAAAAACATTTATTTATTTCAAGATGCGTTAATCCATATCTATCCATATCTGCCCACTGTATTTTCGGCACTATAGGATGTACCTGAAATAATTTAATTGTCTCAAAAACCAACGGTGTGCTTAAAAATCGATGTGCCTTATGTATGGATCAATACTGGTCAATTATAGCTACCGTAGTCAGGTGGCGCTGCTAAAATAACAGTGGTAAAAATGATTTCTTTGGAACTCTAGTCACACGCTACTTGTGTGTGTATAATGACCCCCGAAATATTTCTTTTCAAGCAGCACGCTTAGAAGACAGAGTTCAAACGCTAAGTCACGCAGTAGAACATGGGACCAAAGCAGCAGCCAGAAAGTTCAACAAAAATTAATCTTATGATACAGAAGTGAAGGAAGCAACAAGACGACTTGTGCAAAGTAAAGAAGACTAAACAGAGTTTCCGGGGTAACAATGCAAGATCGAAATGCTGTATGTTGCGTTGCGCCGTATAAAAGGAAAGAGTTTTAAAACAGGCCCTTCATTGATGGTGCGCCTCTCAATCCGATGGACTTCATAGTGCGGAAAATATGACGGTTTTAACTTTAGAACTATTTTATTTGATCCAAGGATGGGTTTGACTCCATCACACTGATTTTACCCTCATGTTTTTATGTGCTTTCAATCTTTTCTCTTGACACTAAAAACATTATTATTGCTTCTAACGTGAGTTTAATCTTCGTGCAGATTCGAATCCTTCATGTCGATGAAGTTTTAACAAAACTCTCGGTTCACTGGTTACCAAATTTAGATGAACCGATCAGGTTTTCAAACCACTAAAGGCAATCGAAAAAAAGCGCACAGCAACTCAATGCCAATGGATTAAGTGATTTAATTTTCATTCATGCGATCAAATTAAAAAATTCTGTTGAACGTGACATCTTTCAAATCACGTAATGGATACCAACTATAGATGGCAAGCAAATGACAAAGTAACACATTTATAGGTCAGGTGGAGAAATATTATTCAATGCCCTCGTCTCAACTTCTTGTCATTCCAAGACTGTAAAACAACTTTTTTCCATCAAATTATTTAGAAGGACTTTTTAGGTTGAGTGATTTAACTGCCTCTGTAAAAATGGAGACTTTGGTAGAAATCTTTGCACAAAAATAAACTTTTTCCATTGAATTAATTGAATTTGTATAAGTCTCTGGGGCATCGAGTACATCTGTACACATCTGGTGCCAATATTTTCAAATTATTCCAAAGAAAAGTGAATAAAATGAGGGGAGCAACATTATTATTTTTAAATGGACAAACTCTTTTGGTTAGTTTGGTGTGCTGAACATGTCTGTTCAGGAAACCAGCAGGCTTTGGCTTCGGTCGCAGAAGTGCTCAGTTGAGGTTGTAAAAATATGTTTTGTTTTGAATTATTTGCTTCTAAATCTTTTTCATTCACATGCTGCAAAGAGTCCTATCTGTGATGAAAGACTGGATGTCAAAGTTCATAGGTGTGGAGACCTTTAGATAAAATGTTTTGTTGTTATTTTGAAATTTAAAATATATTCCAGGTTGTGCAAGACATTCACTTACAAAAATAATTTTTCTTTTTTAATTTGAAGATGCACAAAACTGGTAGAGTGATGAGGGTATTCCAAGGGAAATTTTAGTTGCTTCCTTATTGCTTAGGAGACAAACTTGAGTTTCTTATGTTCCGTTCCGTCGTCTTTCGCTTATCCGTTTATCGTGGGCCAGGTTGCGGGGGATGCCTCGGATAGGAATCCCAGGCTTCTCTCACCCCGGCTGCATCCTCCAGCTCACCCAGAAGGATCCCGAGTCGTTCCCCAGCCAGTTGTGAGACATAGTCTCTCCAGCGGGTCCAGGGTCTGCCTCTTGGTTCCTCCCAATGGGATGTGCCTAAAACAGCTCACCAGCAAAGTGAGTTTCTCAGTTTTTCATGTCAGTCACAAATTAGTTTCTACTTATTTTTAATAATGTTCTCCACCGTACCATACTATACCGTGGTCTGTCATTGATGTAGGGTCAGGTTGTGACAGCAGCAGCTCCAGGAGGGCAAGCCATTACTTCCCTCGACCCAGCTACAATCTCTAGCACACTCAAAAGGATCACAAGGCATTTCCTGTCCAGCTGTGGAGCATTGTCTTTCCAGCAAGTGATGGGTCTGCTTCTGTCTCTCCTCCTATAGGACGTACTAGGAATACCTCACCAGTGAGGTTTCTAAGGAGGTATCTAACCCAGATGCCCCGACCACCGCCATTCGGCTTCTCTCGGAGGAGCAACAGTTCTACCCCGAGCTCTTTTTGGAGTTGAAGATGATGGCCTGATGAAACCAACAGGACCACATCATATGCAAAAAGCAGAGATCGAATCTTGAAGACACCAAACCTGTGCCTAGAAGTTCTTTTCACAAAAGTAATGAACCGGAATTGGTCAAAAAGGGCATCCTTGACGGAGACTAACTCTCATCAGAAATGGAATTGACATACTGCCAGATCTATGGACCAAGCTCTGGCACCAATCATACAGAGACTGGACGGCCCATACAAAGCGCTCTAAGTCTCCGTACCTACTGAGTACCCCTGGGGCACCCTCCCCAGAAGTCCTAAAGGGATCGGGGAGAATGCCTTTCCCAGATCAACAAAACACATGTAAAGTAGACTGCTTGGGCAAATTCCCATGATCCCTCCAGGATCCTGAAGAGGGTATGGGCTTGTCCATAATTTCACATCTAGAATGGATACACCAGACTTAATTTGAGATAGACCCTCCTCTTCAGTACCCTGAATAGACCTTCCTAGGCAGGCAGAGGAATGTGATCCCTCTGTGGTTGGAGCACACCCTTCAGACCCCCTTTTTATAGAGAGGAACCACCACTCCAGTTTACCAATTCAGAGGCACTGTCTTCATTATCCATGCAATGGTGAAACGGTGCAAAAAATGACACGTCCTAGATATTGTATGTTGTTGTAAATCTATTATGTATGTTGTGGTCATGACTGTCTTTGTCATAACTCAATTTTTATCATCGTTCATGTGCTTATTTTTTTATGTACATATTTACACTTCTTCTTCTTTCGGCATTTCCCTTCAGGGGTTGCCACAGCAAGTCAGCCTCTTCCATCTAACCCTATCTGCTGCATCTTCTTCGGTCACACCAACTATCTTCACGTCTTCCTTCACTGTATCCATGAACCTCCTCTTTGGTCTTCCTCTAGTCCTCTTTCCTGGTGGTTCCAAACCCAGGATACTTCTTCTGATGTACTCTCTCTCTCTCCTCTGCACATGTCCAAACCATCTCAGTCTTGTCTCTCGAACTTTATCCCCAAAACCTCTAACATGTGCTGTTCCTCGGATCCTGTCCATCCTGGTCACTCCCAGAGAGATCCTCAGCATCTTCATCTCTGTTTCCTGTCTTTTCTTCAGTGCTACTGTTTCTAGACCAAACAGCATGGCCGGTCTCACCACGGTTTTGTACACTTTCTCTTTCATTCTAGCTGAAACTCTTCTGTTGCACATCACACCTGATACTTTCCTCCACCCGTTCCAGCCTGCCTGAACACGCTTCTTCACCTCTTTTCCACTCTCTCCATTGCTCTGGACTGTTGATCCTAGATACTTAAAATCTTCTACCTTCTTTATCTCTTCTCCCTGTAACCTCACTTTTCCATTTGGATCCCTCTCATTCACACACATGTACTCTGTTTTACTCTGACTAATCTTCATTCCTCTTCTTTCTAGTACAAACCTCCACCTCTCCAGCTTTTCCTCCACCTCTTCCCTCCTCTCACTACAGATCACAATGTCATCCGCAAACATCATTGTCCATGGAGATTCCTGTCTGACCTCGTCTACGTCTATATGTAAATATATTTTATGTATATTTACACAATGTTTGCAAAACCTCTCGATGCGATGCAGCATTTGTGGGAATCGTGTGCTCACATCGTGTTTGATAGATTCAGATGAGTTTCACTGCTTTGGTTGTACACTGGCTATACAGTACATCCTAAATTTTCCATACGCTACTTTGATAAATGAGGGCCCTTCGTAAAGAGCTGACCTCTTTTTGTTGAAAGAGTGTCTGAATGTCCGTGTTTCTCCACTTGAAGTGAAAATATTTGAGCTAAACAAGCTGTCAGCGGTCCAGAAGAGAGTCTCGTCCTCCCCTTTTCTTCTTCTTCTCCATATTCCATCAGTTGGAAGGTTTTATCCAAACAAGAGATTTAGCTTCAGATGTAGCGTTCCCACAGTAATTGCTAGTCATCAAGGCCAGGCTCTGTTTGACTGCTGAGGCCTGGAAGTGAGAAAGTTTCCATACTAACATGTCTTGGTGGTTCAAGAAAAGAAACACCGAGCAGAAATGACTTGTTTAAAGTAATAAAACCCAAAGTAATGTGTCCAGAATAGAGCCAAAAAGAAGATTAAAACAGGAAGTTGAAAACTCATCAGTGTGACGTCTTAGACGACCTTTCCTAATTTCTAAACCACATCCCTCCTGTGAAGCATTCATCTCTTTAATACCAAGTATTTAGCCAATTTCCAAGCCAACAGCGGGGGCGGGGATGAAGAAGAGGAGTGACAGCACCAGGGCAGGACCAATCAGGAAGAGACATCTTTTATTCATTTGGTCGTGTCAGGATCTCCCAGGCTTGACCCCCACTTCCTTTCTGTGGTCACATCAAAGTGCTCCATTCCCAGCCGGAAAACCCAGACCACACTGTCATCTCTGAGGTGGGTGTGGAGGAAGTTCTCTGAGGTCATTGAATCAAAAGACTCGCCAAGATGTTTCCTCATTCGTCAATCAGGTTCCAAATTACGCACGCACCTGAATCAACACGGCCATGGGTGTGAAGTGACTAAAGATGAGCAGAGACACAACAAATGATGATGAGGCAATGTGTCTTAGATCAGGCAGTGAAAGCCGATCCCTTCAACCCCGGCTGATGACGACGGCTCATTTAAAGCATGTTTGTTATGTTTCTGAGTCAGACGGGATTACAGATTATCTCTAATATTATTTGCACATTACTAGGTCCACACCGGATTCCACTGATGTTTTTCATCTCCAAAGAGTCAAAACACAATCTGGGGAAACACCAGAAGTTCCTCCTGAAAATAATCAGTCCCACCTGCCAAAATTCAACTCTTACTAAATGTTTTTAATTTTAAAAATATCCCATGCTGAAAGTTCTTACCATGCCAGGCTCCTGGTCACACTGGGACTGCAAGGGGCTATGAGTTCCCTGTGTGGTAACTCATGGAAACATGGAGACAATAGCCTTTAAATTTTGTGGTTGACTGTTTGCAACACCATTTTGAAAGATGGCTCCCCCCCCTCCCCTCCCCCCCAAACACAAACACACTCCCTGGTGGGGATTCTAAGAACTTCCATTAAGTAGTGACCTCACTTAGAAAGTCAAAGAAATTAAGGACGTCCATCAGAGCCTCCGTTACTATGAAACCACAATAACACCACTGAATCCACCCACGGAGTCAAGCAACGTGTCATCCCCTAGGGTCGTATTTGGTAACCAAACAGTCACTGCAACTGTGGTAGCTTGTAAAATAAAAGATAATTACAAGAAGGTGATTGGCCAAAAGAAAGAACACTTGCTTCATTGTTTGGAAACAGAACAGAAACAGAAACAGCTCATCTGCTAACCTCGCCTTAGCTTTTAATTTATCGCATAGAAAATACTATGTATTATTTGGTGAGTATTGTAAAATACTCACTCGGGATCCTTCTGGGTGAGCTGGAGGATGCAGCCGGGTGAGAAAAGCCTGGGCTTCATGTCTGAGGCTGTTGCCCCCGCGACCCGGTCCTGAATAAGCGGAAGATGACGGAACGAACATAGAAAATAATAATACAACCCCCAATCTCAGGATTGTGCCTCAGCTTTCTGCAGATGTTGGACCCTGTTGGCTTCATTGAGCTGTTTTCGCCAACTTTCCCTGGACCAATTTGATTTGGAGTGTGAAGGGGCCAGAAAGGGAATCAATGCTGCGGGTGTAAGGGAAGCCTGGGCTCCCTGATCGAGGCTACTGTCCCTGCAAGTCAGTCCCGAAAAAAGTGGTAGATAACAGAACAGAGGGTTTTTCTATCATGTTTGAACTATATTCCCACATCGAAAACATTTCTGAAGCGGTTTTCTATGAGAGCCCTTCCATCAAGTATTCAGGTACTATTCGAATGCCGAGTAGTTCCCGGCCACAGATTTTGTTCTCTTTCACGCCCACATTCTAACAGAAGCAGGAAGTGTGTTTGCAGCAGCAGTGGATGCACTCTGCGTCAGATAGCAGATAGTACGTGTAAGATTGTATGACAAGGAGTTCCATATTTTTGTGTAAATGCACCAAAAAAAAGAATTTAGAAGATTATGCACTAACTTTGATGCACTTTACACAATATTTTCAGGGTTAAAACTGAGGATCCAAATGAGAAATGTGCCATGTTGTTAACCTGAGTGTTCCAAAAATTGCTGAACTACTGGACTACTTTTACCCACAACAATTCCAAAGATTTTCAGAGGATGCGCAAAAAAGATCCAGTTGTTGACATGAGAGGAAAAGGCTTTTGATTGGAGAAGATGGAAAGGCAACAGAAATAAAAATTGAGGCCATTATTCACAGAGACTCACTAAAACGAAACTCCCTCACCAAAACTAGTCTTTGGATTCATTGTTTGGGTCTAAAATTGGAAATCTGGGGAGTGTTTCTTCAGGAGTTTCTAATTTAAGTCGACATCCACGTTTCAGGGCAGCACAGTGGCGCAGTGGATAGCACAGTGGCCTCACAGCAAGAAGGTCGTGGGTTTGAGTCCCGGGTGGGGACGAGGCTTGGAACACTGTTCTTTCGGTGTGGAGTTTGCATGTTCTCCCTGTGTTTGCGTGGGTTTCTTCTGGGTACTCCGGTTTCCTCCCACCCTCCAAAGACATGCATGTGAGGTTGATTGGCTGGTGCCAAAACTGCCCCTAGGAATGAGTGTGTGTGTGGATGGTTGTACTTGTATGTGTGTGGCCCCGCGACAGACTGGCGACCTGTTCGGGGTGTACCCTGCCCCTCATCTTAAATCAGCCGGGATGGGCTCCAGCACCTCCCACAACCCTGTAAGGGATAGACGGATAAGAAGATGACTGACTGTCTGACTGATCCACATTTCAGCCCAGAACCTACCGGAATCATCATCACAGTACGGATCCATTCTGCCATGGACCATGAACTTCCATGCAGCATGTTGCTGCTGGTGGAATGGTGTCCACTTTAATGAACGATGGAGGAAGGACTTTGCATCTTTTGAAGTCGCCCCAAACCTATTGAGAACCGCTTGAAACCAGGCAAGGTTTTAAAGAATAGAACCAACAGGCTCACAAAAAAAATTATGTATGATCAGTAGCGCTGTCATTTTAATGCGTTAACTCAATTAATTTTTAAGCCGCATTTTAATGCGTTAAAAAATTAGCACAATTAATTATGACGTATTAACGGTGGCGAGCCAATGCTACCGCATTTAAATTTTGGCCCATAGAAGGACCGGTAGTCTTCTCGGCCGTGCTACATTGCCAGCGCTGGTAAATTAAAAAGGCAGCAGTGGTTAAACACAACAGACATGGACAAGACTCAGAAGGATGAGACAGTCGGGTCACTGAACGACAAGTTTTTATACAAAAATAATAGAAACAGGACAATAAATAAAAACGTAGTAATTTGTAGTTTTTTTCAAAAAGGAGTTCTCCTACCACCGGAGCAACTCCAGCCTGACATACCATCTAAATGTAAAACATGTTCAGGCAAGTTCCTCTGTTGGGAGCGTGGCTACCGAGAGCTCGCTCAGCCAAACCAAGCTAGCTGAATTTGGCAAGCGAATTAGCATTCCACAACAGAGAAATTAACAAATAGTATCACAAGGTGGGTTGCTGCTGATTGCAGGACAGTTTCTATAGTTGAAGATAAAAACGAACCCTAACGAACACTAACCCTTGTTTTACTTTTATTAATGATGCACATAGCCTAATGAGGCACAGTTCACCAATTATAAATTGGATTTAAAATCTTCTCTTCTTACTGCATTCAATTGATTCGTCATCCAGTACATTTTTTTAATATCCTAGAATTCAAATTCTTTATCAGGAGACCTTTAACAGATATGACATTAAAATGTGATTAATTTGATTAATTTTTTTAATCACTTGACACTACGAATGATCAGTGTGATTTGAGAGAAAATCCAACAACACCTACAGGTAAGTAACTCATTAAGAGCTGGTTGAGTTTTAACGATCTTGAATCTTTAGAGTCCTCTTTAGTATCAACGTGGTTTTACTTCCACAACCTACCTGAAGATGGTTATTGACCATCTTCATTCATTTCTGAGCACCATCTTTAACGATGGTTCCAGACGGATGCAACAACTGATGAATGCGTTGCAACTGTGTGATTCTAACTTGTCCATGTGTAAAAGGACCTCTGATGTAAGCTCATTACAAAAAAAAATAATTTGATTTAAGATCATTTTCAAAATCAAATTAGACATACTGTATTTTGGTAACGATGTGCTTCATTTACTCTGTAAATGTATTTACTTGGACGCTGCATCAGTCCGTCGTGGTAAAGAGAGAGCTGAGCCGAAAAGCAAAGCTATCGATTTACAAGTCGATCTACGTTCCAACCCTCACCTATGGTCACCAGCTGTGGGTGGTGACCGAAAGAATGAGATCGCGGGTACAAGCTGCCGAAATGATCTTCCTCCGTATGGTGGCTGGGCTCTCACACAGAGATCGGGTGGGGAGCTCTGCCATCCGGGAGGAGCTCGGTGTCGAGCCGCTCCTCCTCCAGGTCGAGAGGAGCCAGATGGGGTGGTTTGGGCATCTGGTCAGGATGCCCCCCCGAGCACCAAGCGGGCGAGGTGTTTCGGGCACGTCCCACCGGGAGGAGACCAAGGGGCAGACCCCGGATCCACTGGAGAGACTATGTCTCACAGCTGGCCGGGGAACGACTTGGGATCCTTCCGGTGAGCTAGAGGATGCAGCCTGGGTGAGAGAAGCCTGGGCTTCCCGTTTGAGGCTGTTGCCCCCTTGACCCGACCCCTGAACAAGCGGAAGATGACGGACCGAAACGGAATGCATTTACAAAGCAATTAAAAAGTATTATTTGGGCTTCATGGTTTTAACTGCTTGATTATCACAAACAACTCACCACGTTGAATTGTATACTGAACTCTGAGTTCCAGAACATTTATTGCAATGATCTCAGAGCCGTCTCAGTGACTCAGATCAGTGACCGATCACACCTATCAGATCACCACAGAGAGCAGATAGATCAAAAAGGAAATTGAATAAAAGACGTGTTCTTCTGGCCGGAGAGAAGAAAAGCCATGCAACAATGATGTAGCTGGTTTTCCCCTTGAATACAAAGCCTTGTACAGTTTGTCATGGATTCCAACTGCTTGACTCAAACACACCTCCCTCCCCCATTTGTCTTCTCTCAGTGAGTGGACTCTCCCAACAACCCAGCCGTTTGTTGCTGTTGGGAGGGAAGGGATACCGGGGGAGGCAGCAGGATGATGTGTTAAGCCGGGCTCGGCTTGTGTGACATCAGAGATGGTGTGGTAGTTATTAACACTGTGGAGCACACTGAGGGTGGTAAGAGGTCAGATCCTCTCCGCCTTCCTGACGTCCACTCCGGTGGTCGGAATGGTTGCAGTGAGCTGCTCTTTGAAGGTACACTGCGGTTGTGTTTTAGCAGTGGTGGAACTTAACGAAGTAAATGTACTTCGTTACTGTACTTAAGTAAAAAATTTAAGTATCTGTACTTTACTTAAGTAAAATTTAAGACCGGTACTTTTACTTTTACTTCACTACATTTTTAGAGCAAATATCTGTACTTTTACTTCGCTACTTTTTAAAAGTGTGTTTTACATTTTTTGTTACATTTCCGTTCAGAAATTTGAAAAATATACAGTTTTTTTAAGCGCATCTTGAAGCCGCATCGCCAAAATCAAAAGAAGCAGTTGATCGGGAGAAGAAGTCATGAATCGAGAAACATTTTCTGCATTCATTCAAAAACCTAACATCAAATCTAGTACAAATTAAAAAGAGTCAGAAGATCGTTGTTTGTTGTGTTTACTTCTAAATAAAAAGTTGAGCCATCGTTACACAGAGCAGGGGCGGATCTAAAATTTTCCAAAGGCTTTAACAAAGCCAATATATAGTGACTGGGGGCCTCCCCCCCAAAACATTTAAAAAATAAGTGTCATTTTCCTCCATTTTGGCGGCCCATTCACTGGCCCTTCTAGGGGATAGCTTGACTTGTCCCCTTTCCTTTTATTTTATTTATTCATTTTTTTTGTGGACCAAAAGAGGCGGGAGAGGGGGGTCACGCCCCTGCAGAGTATTTATCCTGGTTACCATGGTGACACCCTATAGCACAAAAAAATAACATTTGAATTATGATCGAATACTTTTACTTTTTACTTAAAAAGTACAATTAACACCAATTACTTTTGTACTTTTACTTAAGTAGATTTTTTTAATTGGTACTTTTACTTAAGTACAAAAAGTGAGTACTTCATCCACCACTGTGTTTTCGTGATGCTTTCTCTCCATCTTTTCCCAACACACACCTTCCTATGGTTGTGTTCTCGTTGAAGTTTCCTCCCCTGGGAGGTTTTTCATTCATTGGTTCTGATGATGCCAGATAAAGTACGTCTCACTGACATGACACACCTTTGATTTAATATAACAGTCTTATTGTCAGGAGAGTAGACTGTTCCCCGTTTGTGTCCTGTTTCCCCCCTTCCTCTTGTCTGTGTGTGTGCACAAGTCACACCTGAAACTCATCTACTCATCTGCTGGAGCATAAATGGATCAGTTTTTCACAAACTCTTCGCCAGATCGTTTGTTTATCATGCTTGACCTGTTATCCAGTTTTTGGCTCCAGCATTAGAACCTGCCTAGTTTATCTGTTTTTGTCTTCTATATTTGGACTTTTTATTAATCTAATAAATCTGCTTGTGATTTTTTATCTGAGCCTGTTTGTTGGGTCAAAGGTATTTTTTTGGCCTTGGCTCCACATCATGACACTTATAAACTGGACTGTTCCACTAATACAAAGACAAAACAGGTTTAAATAGTTTCTATTTTCTCGGAAGACTCAGATCATCAGTGGTCTACAGTATTGGTGTCATGACGTGGCTTGCAGGTGGATGGAAGGAGGATGACCCAATTGCAGAACAAGAAACATGGTTTATTTAATGAAGGAGTCCAGTGATGCTGTAACAAAAAAAACCCACATGAATCAGTGGAATGTCTCTAACTTATTGTTCTAAATGTTTTTCATGGTCAGGCAGCCAGGAAGACCTGGCTGGGATGGAATCTAATGACCCGACAGACAGGCTGCCTATTTGAAGGCAGCTGCACAAAATCTTCAGGTGTCTAAAATCAGGCAAATGAGGAAAGGCCCCGGGTTCCCTCTGGTGCTGGGCGAGGGAACCATGACAATTGGTGTCAAACTCCCGGTGACTTGGGGGCCACACACAGTCCATCTTCTCTCAAATCTACCAAACTAAAAACTCAATGTAACTTTTCCATCTCTGAAACTGAAAAGAGACAAACTTGAGTTTCTTATTTTCCGTTCCGTTGTCTTCCACTAATCAGCGGCTGGCTCGTGGGGGCAACAGCCTCAGATGGGAAGCACAGGCTTCACTCACCCCGGCTGCATCCTCCAGCTCACCCAGAAGGATCCTGTGTCGTTCCCTGGCCAGCTGTGAGACATAGTCTCTCTCGCTGGTGAGATGTTTAGGGCACGTCCCTCTGAAATTTTTGGCTTTTATTTTTTTGAGTGAATCGAAACGTAATCGAACACTCATCATGAGCAATCGATTTGATCTTTAATTGTTTGTTTAGTTAGAAGTGATTAGTGATTGAAAGACACGAAACTCGCTATTTGTAGCTTGCACATATAGTAGGTACTGAATTTTGTACGGATGTAAACCATTTTTCCTGTTGATAATATGAGGTTAGATATTAACCTCATATTAATATCTATGAGGTTAATAGATATTAACCTATTAACCTCAGTCTCAGACCAAACAACTGAGCAACATCTGAAGAAAATGTTCTAATCTCTTGTTGCGTAAATGTTGCAATTTTTTTTTGTTACAAATATTTGCTGATTTGGGCTCATTAGTCACCAGGAGACTAATGAAATTTCTCATCCCAAAACTGAGTCATTGGTTAATTTGTCAGTAATTGAGGAACAATGCATTTTGTTTGGGCTTCAAGTTTGCTCAAGAAAAAAAAAAACGGGGTGCAGAAAAATTAACCCTAAATGCATAAATGTTTCATAAATAGGCATTTATCTAATTAATTAACAAATCACTGGAAATATGAGCATTTTTATATTTTTTTCTAAAGTTTTATATGCGTATTTCATTTGTAAATGAAGGATATTTATGTTCTACTGTATTCAGACTCCATATGTTAAAACTTCCAACCCATCCATTTCAGTCAGTGGAGGCATACTGTACATCTCTATTCAGCAGCAAGTTAAACTCTGCCAACTTACTGGACACCAAATGCTACCAAGCAGAGTGTCATCAGCATACAAATACACTTTATCATAAAAAAACACAATGGTGGGAGTTAGCCTGGAAACCAGATTCATGATGGAAGCAGATGATAAAAAATGAACGATACGTCAGTCTGGACACCAAGTTAAGTGTGTTAGGCACCAGAAAAACGTCTTCACAGAAATGAGGCTGAAACACCTCTTTCTCTTGTAAACCCACCTGGTAGGGGTTTGTTGGCACCCGTCCTACTGACTCTTTACTGTGGTACTTCTGGTCTAGCTACCAAAAGACCACGTCAATGCCCCACTACAGCTGAAACCTGAAAGAAGTTACGTATGTAGAAAATGTGTGGCCTTCACAAACTACACGTAAACCTCAGAATGAAACGTTATCCGTTGCAAGTTTCCGATTGTAAACGCATCTTCTACCGCCAAGTAGAAGAACACACGTTCATGTGGAGAAAGGCCACCACAAACAGTGTAGGGACGCATCATGTTACACTGCAACCAAAACTTGGGGCTATGAGCCTCTGTGGTCAGCAATAGCCAAGATGATCAACGGGGTTACAGATGTCCCAAATTTTGTGGTGTGAGCAAGATGCATAAGCTGAGCAAGTGTATTTACGAATCTTGATCCACAGAAGTCTTTACAAACTTAACAAAAACTCAAACGTTTGTCCAGTGACTCGAACAAAGAATTTGAGCACATATCTTCACTCAGAGAGGAGCATGAATGCCGAATGAATACAGAGGGTTGGTTAAAACCAGAGGAGAGCTCATGCCTAAAAAATTCAGCCCGACCCAACCCGAGCCCGACCAATCAAATTGATTAGCGGGCCCGAGCCCGAAACAAGCCCGAAATGTCATATTTTATTTGTGAGGACTCGGGAGGAGGAGGAGTATTTATAAATTGGGGGTCGGGCTCCGGCTCTGGCTTAAGATCTTACCTCTGGTTAAAACCTCAACATTTCTCGCCTCAGAAATTAGTTTTATTTCTCAAATTAATAGAATTTGTCATTTATTGTTTCACTTAAAATAAAATAAAGTTTAAGAGCTGTTCGGAATAACACAGATTTTTTTTGTTGGCTTGTAAAAAAATTTACAATAGTTCAACGTAATCGACGTCAACATTCTTCTTTATTTCTGTTCGTAGTCTCCGTGCTGGCCTTGAAGAATTTTACAAACAGTATCACAAACAAAACCCTTTGAAAGGTTATGAGAAACATTCACAAATTGAAAGAGAATAATCAGGTCTGACAAGCTGGAAGTTTAAACTGTGTTTCTTGAAAAGTCTTCAATTCTCTGGTCACTGGTCAGGTTAGGAAACAGAGGGGTTGGCAGGAGGCTGCTCGGTGGTTTCTTCTGCCGTGTTGTGTCCAGAAACAGTCAATTCTTCAGATTTGAACAGGAAAAAAAATCTGATTAGTCACTGAATCCAATCAGCTTAATCAAACAGATATTTCCAGAACATACAAACATTAACTGAGCCTCACTGAGCTTTTTGCTCAGCAATTGAATGGTGAAGAAGGTGGAAGATTTTATGCACTTAGGATCAACAGTCCAGAGCAATGGAGAGTGTGGAAAAGAGGGGAAGAAGCATGTGCAGACAGGCTGGGACAGGTTGAGGAGAGTATCGGGTGTGATGTGCGACAGAAGAGTTTCAGCAGAAATGAAAGGGAAAGTGTTCAAAACAGTGGTGAGACCGGCCATGCTGATTGGTCTAGAGACAGTGTCACTGAAGAAAAGACAGGAAGCAGAGATGTTTGTAGCAGAGATGAAGATGCTGAGGATCTCTCTGGGAGTGACCAGAATGGACAGGATCAGAGGAACAGCACATGTTAGAGGTTTTAAAGTCAGACTGAGATGGTTTGGACATGTACAGAGGAGAGAGAGAGAGTACATCGGAAGAAGGATGCTGGATTTGGAACCACCAGGAAAGAGGACGAAAGAAGAAGAATTGAATGGTGAGCATGCATGGAAGCCATGCTGGTTTACTGTTGCTTATAGTTTATTTTGGTTAAATTTAAAAATTATTCAGTCATATTTAAGATTTTCTGACTTCTTCTTTCTGCATTTCCCTCCAGGGGGCGCCACAGCAAGTCAGTTTCTTTAATCTAACCCTATCTCCTGCATCCTCTTTGGGTCACACCAACTATCTTTATGTCTTCCTTCACTGTGTCCATGAATCTCCTCTTTGGTCTTCCTCTAGTCCTCTTTCCTGGTGGTTCCAAACCCAGCATCCTTCTTCCGATGTACCCTCTTTCTCTCTCTCCTCTGCACATGTCCAAACCATCTCAGTCTGGCCTCTCTGACTTTATCTCCAAAACTTCTAACGTGTGCTGTTCCTCTGATCCTGTCCATCCTGGTCACTCCCAGAGAGATCCTCAGCATCTTCATCTCTGGTACCTCCATCTCTGTTTCCTGTCTTTTCCTCAGTGACACTGTCTCTAGACCAATCAGCATGGCCGCTCTCACCAAAGTTTTGTACACTTTTCCTTTAATTTTATCTGAAACTCTTCTATCACACATCACACCTGATACTTTTCTCCACCCGTTCCAGCCTGCCTGCACACACTTCTTCACCTCTTTTCCACACTCTCCATTGCTCTGGACTGTTGATCCTAGATACTTAAAATCTTCCACCTTCTTTATCTCTTCTCCCTGTAACCTCACTTTTCCATTTGGATCCCTCTCATTCACACACATGTACTCTGTCTTACTCTGACTAATCTTCATTCCTCTTCTTTCTAGAGCAAACCTCCACCTCTCCAGCTTTTCCTCCACCTCTTTCCTCCTCTCACTACAGATCACAATGTCATCTGCAAACATCATTGTCCATGGAGATTCCTGTCTGACCTCGTCTGTCCGCCTCGCCATCACCATAGATTTTCTGACTAATTTTAGTTTTTAAGATACTTTAAATACTTCTTTCTCATACCCTCCAGCCCCGTACATGACTCCATTCATCCAGGACACCCACAAATTTAGGCGTCCGTGTCTTTGCAGAGTTTTCTCATTATGTTTCCACCCACTCAAAAAGATCAGACATGTGCTTATCAGACACATTCCAGCCTCTTGTATCACTACACAGCATACAATTTGTTTGATCATCTGTGCGTTTCTCTTTCTTCTTCCCTCCTCCTTTCTATCAAACAAACACCTCCATTCATCCACAGCAGGAAGCTGGATGCTCACACTGGTCTCTGTAGCACACTAATGATACATTTGTCTGTGTGGGGCGGTTTAATGGCACAGCAACAAAGATTGTTTTGTTCTGACATTTTCAGGCGTAATGATTGGCCTGTCGTCATCAAGTGCACGAGTTTATGTGTGGGCACATAAACTTGGAAAAGAAGACGAGGTTGATATGGAAACATGAAAGTTTATTATTTGTTCAAATTGGAATTGATGAGTCATTTATTATTTATGGGCCAAACAAAGTGTTTGGAGACCAAATTGGTTCAAATTTAGTGACTCAATTTCCCCATTGTGGGACAAATAAAGGTTTTCTTAATTCTTGAATATAATTAATCATTTTATAACTGACGAATAGTTTCATGTATCTGAATTTTAAAAAATACAATTAGTTACCAGTGGCGGCTGGTGACGTGTGGCGCAGGGGCGTCGCCCCCCCGACCTGATCACCAAAAAATATATATGCATATATATCTATATATACATATATAAACATGTATGTGTTTATAAGTATGCAAAACTGTCGAGTGTGAAGATTACATGCATTTTAATAATGTTTTACACCGTTTTATTTTATTTTATTACTTCCTGTGCAAACCGGAACGAGGGCGCGGGGTACGTACGCCCTACCAGGAAAACGTATTACTGTGTATGTGGCTTCCGGTTTTTATGGAAAAAACGTGACGTCAGCTCTAAATTTTTTTCCATTCATGTGTATTGCAAACCATAACCACGCCCGTGGGGCGCAGATATTTTCCGCCCATCAGGTGTGTGATAGGTTATCCTCTCTGTCAGTCTGTTACATGAACCAATCAATTAGCTATAAGCTGACCTATAAATCCCACCCACGCCACGCCCTTTCTTTTCACTGCGGAATTCTGGGAGTCTTCATCATGGCGTTGGAAGCTAGTTCAGTTGCTAACAACGCTCGTGGGTTTTTTAAAGAGAATTCAGTGTCGTCGCTTCTACAGAATCCGTTTTCTAAGCGTTCTAAAGAAGAGTGAAGGAGCTCGGACTGGACACCCCAGATTTGACTGTGCAACAAAACAGTGGAGATCGCGGCCGTTTTTATGTGAGAGAATAATGAAGGTCTATGAAAAGTGGCGGTGACTAACTGGATGAGAAACACTTTTTTTATTTCCCCTGCTTATTGTTTAGTTCAGCAGCAACTGAAAAGGTGTGGATATCAACAGGGGTGAGTGACTTGAAGCATTTGTCTGAAAAGTGCAAACGTCATGAAACTTGCCGCACCCATCTTGATAGTAGCTATAAGCTAGGTGTTTTTGGCAGTAGTAACATCCTGGCACAATTAAATGAAGGCTACCGAACTGGCATAAGGAAACATAATGAAGAAGTCACCAAAAACAGACACATATTGTCATGAATAATTTTATATTTATTTTATATATATATATATATTTATATATACTTTTATATAATATATCTAAAAAAAAATTTTTGTGTGTTTGAAAAATGTGCGCCCCCCCAGTTTTTTTTACCACCAGCCGCCACTGTTAGTTACATACATTACAAATGACCTAATAGTTTATAACTGTAGGAAAAGTAACCAATTAAATTACTCTGATTCCTCAAAAGTAACGCCATTAGTAATTCCGTTAGCTCAATGTTATTCCCAACACTGTAGATCTGGGGTGGCCAACCAGTCGATCTGATTCCAAGTCGACCGCCAAATGATGGTGGCTCAGGGATTGTAGCGTTCACCCGCGAAGCGGAAATCAACCGAAAGTTTGCGGGTTCGCATCCTACTGAGTGCTCCGTCTAGAGATGGGTGTGGGAGAGAAAAATATTTCTCTCTTTTAATGACTTCATGCAGTGTATACCTTCTAAAAATCCCTACAGGTCTGCAGGTGTCTGGTTGTGTGGTTCCAGATTGACCAATTAAACAATAAGGTGTTCAATAATGTTATTATAATAACAACGATTCAATAATAACAATAAGGCTCAGTTGTAGAGCGTTCGCCCTCGGAACGGAACTTAACCAGAAGTTTGCAGGTTTGAATCCCATTGAGTTCACATCTAGGGTCCTTGGAGAAGACTCCTAACCTCTCGTTTCTCCCACCATTGGCGCCGTAATAAGTGGCAGCCTGCTGCAGTGTAATGCAGCACATAAATTTCCCGGTGAGGGATGAAAAAAGTATATTAAAAAAAAAAAAGTGAAGAGAGAAAAAATCTAAATGAAGTCGGTGATCTTAACTTAGCAACTTTGACTCCATATTTAGTGAATATTAAAACCCTCTCGCCACTAGAGTCACTAAGATTTGCTACTTTTTTTTTTTCTATCTCAAAAAAGCGTCAATCTGGCGGCTTTTTCAAAGCAGCACCTGCCACGGCCTTTTCCCACCCAAAGTGCTGTTTGCGCGTGAAATATGTATGTATGTTAGAGAGAGAAAAAGAGATCATGCGAGAAAGAGAAATATGTCAGTGTGTATTTGAGAGAGAGGAATTTGTCTGTGTTTTGGGGAGAGGAATTTGTCTGTGTGTATTTGGAAGAGGGCGTGTTTATGACGTTATGTCTAATGTTGTGAGGGTAGTTTCACAGCAGGCTGGAAACAGTTTGTGGGGGGTTGAGTTATTAACACTGGACCAGTGATGTGCGTCAGGGGAGGCAAGCGAGGCAGTGCCTCCCCCGTCATCATGACAAAAAAAGTTTAATATTTACCATTGCTAGGTGTTAAAAATCCATTTGGAGTATGGCTTCACTTTTCTGCTATTTTATTGAGTTAAAATAGCCAAATTTGATTGTTTTTTTTCCCGATCAAATCCAGGTAAGAATCTCGAGGGGGAGGCAGAAAGGAGGCAGTTACATACATTACAAATTAAAACAGCTCTGGCTCCCTTCTGACTGCATGATTCAATACAAACTGGGTGGCTTGATGCATGCTAGTTTCGGTTCCTCAGCAAATCACCAGTATGAACTTTACAGAAATATTTATGAAACACCACAACTTTCTTCTTCTTTCGGCATTTCCCTTTAGGGGTCGCCACAGCAAGTCAGTTTCTTCCATCTAACCCTATCTGCTGAATCCTCTTTGGTCACACCAACTATCTCTGACTTTATTCCCAAAACCTCTAACATGTGTTGTTCCTCTGATCCTGTCCATCCTGGTCACTCCCAGGGAGAACTTTCTGCAGTCCATATAATGTATTTTATGTGTGTGTAGAAAACTACTACCAGTGCCTCCCTGGCCTCAAACCTCACCGCACTTCACTGGACTGGACTGGTAGATCTCAGGAGGTTTGATACTTGAAAAGTAAATCTTGGGACTAAGAAGGTTGGGCACCCTCTTCTTTCCAGTGCAAACCCCCACCTGTTCCATTGGCATTTATTAAATACCGTATTTTCCGCACTAAAAGGCGTGGTTAAAAGTCCACGATGCACCTTTTAACCCGGAGCACCTTATATATGGATTGATATTGAGCTACAACAGGTGTCGCAACTGTGGTAAGCAGCCGCCGACTCCATTTCCCCTGTAGAAGAAGTAGCGCGCGGTGCATGCTGGGATATATGAAAGGGCGTCTCATTAGGTGTGTTTTTGAATGCAAAACCTAAACGGAAGACATTGTGCACCGATCTGCGCCGGTCAGAACTGCGTCCGCCTGTGTCATCTTGAACGCACCTATTTCCATTTGTGTGTTTGTGTAAAGACCCGGAAATGGCTCCTACCAAGAGACACTGTTACACCGCAGAGTTTAAACTCAAGGCGATCGGTCACGCAGTAGAACACGGGAATAGAGCCGCAGCCAGAGAGTTTAATTCCCTTTAGCGCAGCACCATTTAGTGAATGCATAACGTAACTCCAGCCTTTACTATAGCGGCTTATAATGCGGTGCTCCTTAGAAACGCACCGCGTTATAAAGTTTTAAAAAATGTTATTTATTGAAGGTGCGCCTTATAGTGCGGAAAATACGGTAAGTTTAATATTAAATAGTAAGTTAGCAAACAATTTGATGATAAAATTGAAATCCCAACTTTTTTTGTCCTCTTACTACAGATCACAATGTCATCTGCAAACATGTTAAAAAAAACCCCAGAAAAACAAAAAGTTAGTGCACATAAAAAGCTTTATTGTCACATCAGAACATAAACAAAGTTAGAATTTAAGCTTAAAATGTGCAAACTATCTAGCTAAAGAATAATTACTCACTGTTATATCATTTAACATAACTTAATAAATATCTTCATTTGGCAGGATTGTACATGGAAGCAGGAAGATACGTGTGAAAGGAGGTCAGTTCTCTTTTTTTTTTTAACGTTCCTTCTTGTGGTTCGGTTGGCGAAAGCAGCACAGTAGCAAACAAATAGATTTACAGTAGATCTGCTTCACATACGATCAGCTTCCACTAAACAACAACACGGCGCTGGAAGCGGGAATGTGAAGGAAAAAAAAAAATGGGGGAAGAACACTAAAAACCAGCAGGAGGAAATCTCCATGTGGACTCACCCGTGGCTCATAATACATTCCATCATGTAAACCAAAAAAAAAAAAACTCAATTATACAATTAATACTTCACTGATTTCATCTCTGATACAATTTCTGAACAAAACATGGGTATTCAGACATTTTATATATATATTTATACATTTATAAATATCTGTGTAAACAAATTATACGGTACAGATTCCATGGTGATTTGGCAGACTAAGTAGGGCATGGACAACTCCGTCTGAACACATGGTGAGGCGTTATGAAAGTCCACTTCAAGTGGACGTGTTTGGGTTTCTGATGGTTTTTGTGGTACAGTTCAGAGTTTTTGTACCAGCATGACCCGGGGATTTTGCCGCCATTCAATTTCCCATTTGAGATCGGAATTCCAAGATCAGAAAACGAGACCTTCGTAAATGGTAAAATGGTAAATGGACTCTACTTGTATAGCGCTTTTCCACCTGTGTCGGCTCTCAAAGCGCTTTACAGTGTAGCTCACATTCACCCATTCACACCTGATGGGGATGCCTCCATGCAAGGAGCAAACCACCATCAGGAGCAATTGGGGGTTCGGTGTCTTGCTCAAGGACACCTCGGCATGAACTCCTGGCGGGGGATCGAACCGGCAACCCTCCGGTTCCAGGGCGGTCACCCTACTCACTGAGCCATCCTTCCCCTTCGTGAATCTGATCCCTCTTATAAAAATATATATATATATATAAACAAAAAAAAAAAAATATATGTCAATTTTTTGTGCTGTAAAAATGTTTGTTTGTGCTATTTTAGTTTTTTGTTTGTTTGTTTTTAAAGATATTTAGGATTCTTTTGCTTAAAAATGCAAGAAAACTCCTAAAAACGGTATCAATTCTTTGTGTTTCATTTGTGCTGTAAAAAGTTTTGTTTGTGCTGTTTTAGTTTTGTTTTATTTTAAGAAAAATAATTTGGACGATGACGTCATCCAGACCTTAATTTATTTCCGGGCGTCGCCATATTTGATGACGTCATCGTCCAAATTGTATTTCTTAAAATAACAAAAAAAAAACTAAAACTAAAATAGCACAAACAAATTTTTTACAGCACAAACGCAGCATAAAAATTGACACAATTTTTGGGAGCTTTCTCGCATTTTTAAGCAAAATGAGCCGGTGGATGAGCGCAGATTGACCTATAAAAGAATCGTAAATTTAAAAAAAAATAGCACAAAAAAACTTTTTACAGCACAAAGGATTGACATATTTTTTGTTTATTTGGTTGACTTTATTAGGACTGCTACATTAAAACATAAGACTCTAAATTTTCGACTAAATTCAAATGGAAGAAACTTGTAAAACAGCAAAAAACAAGGATCCTTCTTTTTGTGAGAGTAATCAATTTTTTTTTTTTTTTTACAAAGTTTCTAGCAGAAAACAAACAAAATTAAATGTCCAGCAGAGAAATGCTGTTGAGCTGTGCTCCCTGTTTGGAGAAAAAGAGGTGTTTTTTTCAGCGGATTATGCAGAGATACTGTTTGGACAAAAGAAAAACAATGCAGACGACTGTTTTCCGATTCCCAAAATTGATTTCTTAACACATCCACATATTTTTTTAGTTTCAAACTGATTAAAAAGAAAACAAAGAACAAGATTTAATCTAAATCCCGTTTTTCGATGTCTAATCGGGATACGGCTTGTTTTCCGATTTTGGAATTCCGTTTTCTAAAGAGAAACAAAATGGCAGCAAAATCCATGAACTTCTCATCCTGTCTTTCGGTTAATTATTACGGAAAAAAAAAAATGTCTCTTCTATGATTTATATTTGACATTTGGCAACTTCAGAGCGATACGAGCAGCATTTCATGATTGAATATAAATATTTCTGTTTCCACGCAGTAAACATCTTCCACTCAGAGATTTTTTATTTTACTAAGTTTGACAACCATGGCGATTGTTGCTAAGCGAGGAGATAAAACAGTAACACTTCATTAGGTGGATTTTTTTTCTCATTCTGCAGCCAGATTTATGGCTTTTTAACGACACGTTTCTGACGGTATCTTCTTCTGAATGTTCAACAGGAACACGAGGGGTCATGTAAACTTATCTCTGCTTTGACACATAGGGTGTGGGAGTGCGGTGGTGTGTGTCTGAGGTGGTCTCTAACATCTGGAAACACCACAGAGGTGAGCTGTGCATGTGATGACATCATGCAGCCAGCAGATGTGGGGATTCCCTGGGACAGAAAATACACATTTTATTCCCCTTGATTAATTTGTCTGGACACGCATACAGCGGGTCGGGTCTCCCCGCAAACTCCCCCTGCCTGATGATGGGCGTGGGAGTGGGTGTTTGTGTGATGCAAGCAGCTGAGAAGTCCACTACATCAAAATAAGAGAAGTAAAGAGAAGAAAACACAAGTTCATATCGGTCGCATGCAGTGCAGAAAACACGCCACATTCATGTGTACGATGGTGGGCGGTCTAAGCGCCACAGGCTCTATGCGTGATCCATTAGCCACTGGAAGATTCCACCCTGCGGGGTCTCCTCCCTGCTGGATGACCCACCGTGGACCTGGTTCTCCTCGCAGTATCGCAGCACCGTGTGGAGCAGATCTCCCACCCTCCACCTCCTCTCTCGGAGCCTCTGCACCACCGCTGGGAGCTAAAATCAAACACAGCAGAGAGAAAAGATGAATGAATTGTTTAATTATAGTTGATGTAATGATGTAATTACAGAGGACGCTGTGGCGACCCGAGGGCTTCGGACTTTTCCAAGTCTGCCATGTTTCAGTCTAAGCAAAGCTGGCACTTGGCGATTAGACACCACGTCTCGCTTCAAAAATCAAGACTTATACTTTCTCGTGTCTATTGTTTGTAACTAATGTAATAAATTATCCGTTTCGTTCCGTCATCTTCCGCTCATCCAGGGCCGGGTCGCGGGGGCAACAGCCTCAGATGGGAAGCCCAGGTCTCTCTCACCCCGGCTGCATCCTCCAGCTCACCTGGAAGGATCCCAAGTCGTTCCCCGGCCAGCTGTGAGACATAGTCTCTCCAGCGGGTCCAGGGTCTCCCGCTTGGTCTCCTCGCGGTGGTACATGCCCGAAACACCTCGCCTGCGAGGCGCTTGGGGGGCATCCTTACCAGATGCCCGAGCCACCCCATCTGGCTCCTCTCGACCTGGAGGAGGAGTGGCTCGACACCGAGCTCCTCCCGGATGGCAGAGCTCCTCACCCGATCTCTGAGAGAGAGCCCAGCCAACCCAGCAGAGGAAGCTCATTTCAACCGCTTATATCCGCAATCTCATTTTTTCAGCCACCACCCACAGCTGGTTACCTTGGTGAGGGTTGGAACGTAGATCGACTTGTAAATCGAGAGCTTTTCTTTTTGGCTCAGCTCTCCCTTTACCACGACGGACCGATGAGGCGTCCTAGTTATTGCTGACGCCGCACCGATCCGCCTGTCGATCTCCAGCTCCATCCTTCCCCCACTTGTGAACAAGACCCCGAGATACTTAAACTCCTCCACTTGGGGCAGGACCCTGTCCCTGACCCGTAAGAGGCATTCCACCCTTTTCTGGGCGAGGACCATGTGCGAAAAAAAAAAAAATCAATATTTCACACAAAAAAATATTTTTTGTTAAATATTAACCCTGAAAAAACAAAAAAATAATCTGTTATTTTTAACTGTCAAAATGTAAATCTATTGATAAAATAAATACCTATAATTAGTCCTAATTAAAGGTAATTATCTTGACATTTTAAATATGTTAGTTTTAGGCTGTAATTATTTCCCTCTTCAGTTATTAACTACATTAAATCACTAATCCATGACATTAAATAATTAAGTGTTATTTAAAATAAACTTAATAAAAGATTAAAAAGTACTTTTTTTACGTTGCTTCAGCATAAAATAAACATTTTTATATAATTATGAAGAAAATGTTTTTATGTAAACTTCGTTTAAAATGAACAATTATCAAGTTTTTTCTAAACTCAAATTTAAGAAAATGTTAAACATAAAAAACAAACACAACAACTCAACGCTAATATCTAGCTATCCAGGGAAGACGATGGCTCAGTGGTAGAACATTCACCTTTGGACCAGAAGTTCTCCGGAGGTTCGCAGGATCAAATCCCACTGAGCTCATGTCTAGGTGTCCTTGGAAAGACACTGAACCCCCGTTTCTCCCACCATTGATACCGTCGTGGCAGCCTGCTGCGGTGTAAAGCAGCATATAAATTTCCCCGCTGAGGGATGAACACACTGTATTTCTTTCTAATCTTTTGCACTGTGTTTCTGAGGTTAAAGTAACGTTTTTTTTTTATTTTTATTATCTAAAGACAAAAAAACCCTCCAAATACAAAAAGCTACTTCTTTGTTTTGGCACCACAACCTACCTTTTCTGTCCAGAATGGCTCTTCTTCCATTTTTCTAACCTTATACATTTTTTAAAGTACATAGTAATGGTTCCTAGCAGCGGGTGCTATTTCCTAGTCCCACTTCTTACCTCGCTACAAACAAGCAAAAAAAAACAACCCTAAAAATGTCACTAGAAATATGCTGTTTAAGATAAACAGCTGCTTGATGCCTGGCAGCTGCCTAGTTATGCTGAAAATGGACGACAATCCCCATCATGCCAAGTGCCTAGCGTATACCGCACTGTAGATCTAATTAGTTCAAACACACCCAAACTAAACACAAAACAAACACAGCCCCTCTGTGGCACACGCATCACCCTTTTAAAGCAGTATATTAAAAAAAAAATCTATTAATATTTTTAGATCATTTGCGTAAAACAGTACTGTTTTTTCTCTTCTAGCCATCTGCACGCTACCGGCTCGGTCGCTCGCACGCCCACACATTGTTAGCTTGCGCATGCACACCATGTTTTACTCTAGAGCAGGCATGGGCAAACTATGGCCCGCGGGCCATATGCGACCTGTTAAACGCTTTTGTCCGTCCCGCCAAACTTAAAAAAAAAAAAAACTTGTTAATGTCTTATTTCCCTGTAAATTCGACATTTCGTCACTAAATGGCGCCAAAGACACAACAACACTGCTTCCATTAAAATGTGTGTGTCTTTGTGATGTGCACGCTGTCAAAATAAACAGTGTTTCACAGATATGGAAAGCCATCGGGTCCAATACACGCACGTAAACAAGCGTGTTAGATGTTAAAACAAGCAAAATGTTACATCAAGTGCTTAGATTTCAAACTTAGATTGCTAGATTTGAAATTTAACGCTCTTGATGTAACATTTAGCGCTTGTTTAAAATCTAGCGTCATTCTATCGGTCTAATGTAGCGGGTACCAAAGCATGCCATCCATCTGCTCCTGTTCCGACCCGATTGTCAAATGTTAGAACTTAATGTGGCCCATGAGTCAAAAAGTTTGCCCACCCCTGATCTAGAGAAAAAACCTACAAAAATAATCCTTTGGACGAGGGTTTGAGCTTTGCAAAAATATTTTCTCATTTTTTTTTAGGTGTTACAGAATTTAATTAACAGCAGTTTAAAAACAGCCTAAGTTTTTTTTTTTCAGTTTTTCTCAAAATTGCATTGGAGTGAATGAGAGAAGATTCCTACTTTGGCTCAGTTAGAGGGCGGTAACGGGAAAACGCTGGCTTAAATAAAAAAATCTAGTCAGAGTTAAGTTTGAAGGTGCCTCTTAGAAATCTAATCTTATCAATCTAATCTTAGATATATCTAAGTATGATGTGCGTCATCAAACTTAGAGGAGGCGCTCAAGAAACGACACAGTGCCTGACACACCTAGCCTAGATTGGCCAGGTCACACCTCACCCTTGATTGGCCATGTTTGGCCCATGTATATGAATTACAAAAACATCATAGATGCATGATGTACATATAGATATATATCTATGCATCAAGAGGGGCGGGATAAGGTGGCTGTGGTTTGTCTTATTGAACTTCTTTGTTTAGTGTTATTGACTCCTTCACCCGATCCGAGTCTCTAGAGCAGGGGTCAACAACCCGGTGCCCACGGGCACCAGGTCGCCCGCATCGGTCGCCCGCAGGCCAGTTCTAAAAATAGCACTAATCACAAATTAGCTCTGTCTAAAATTTTATTTAATTGTGTTGCTATTCTTTTTTAATTTCATTTACAGTAAGTTAAAAAATGAATACATAAAAACGTAAACGACAGCGCTGCAAAGACGAGGTTACGAACCCGTTTTCTACCCACAAAAACATGGCAGAAAAAAGGAAGAAAACTTATTATTTTCAAAGTGAATGTGAGAAAGAGTTCTTTTTTACTAACGTGAAAGAAAACTGTGTGCGTCTCATCTGCGGTGCGACTGTGGCGACGCACCGTCCTTATTTTGAAAGGAGTAGATTTTTGTTAAATCTTACATAATTGATCATTTATACAAACATGGCTCAGAGTTTATGATTTGATAACTGTTGTAAAAATTGAAAAAGATTTCCTGCAAAATGTTGTGGAAGTGATCATTTGAAAATGAAACGCTTGGATATTGCATATTGAAATGGATCCGTTTCCTATCTTGTTTAATCATACTGAAATAATTATTGTGATGGATCGTTAACAATCAGTGTCTTCAAATAGAATATCATTAATAATAATATCAAATTAAACTGTGTAACTTTGTTATTTCAGAAGTGTATTATCAAAGTGGTGGCCCTTTGCATTACTCAGTGCCCTTGAAGTAGCTCTCAGTTTCAAAAAGGTTGGTGACCCCTGATCTAGATGAGGAGAACAAGTAGAAATCTTAGGACACAGCAGACAAGAATGGACTTGCTGTTCATTAGCTGCTAATTCTGTGACCAGACATCAGATGATCTAATTTTTACATATTCTTCATTATACATTGGATTGTGAATCTTAAAGATTTGTTGTGATACATGACTAAGAATTCACAGATCCAATATGTGTGTGAACTTCATTCACTCCACGGAATGCGAAGAAGGTCTTAAGAACTCGGGCTTTCTGTGCATTTGTAAAAACTTTTGTAAACCACTAAATGTGGTTCAAAATCTACTGTCCGCAGTTAGTCAGTACCAGCCATAGATGAACTGATGAGGTTTTCAGGGTCATCCGACAGGGAGTTGACAAGAAACAGCCACAAAAGTCAAGGTGGAGCCCCATGCTTCAACGCCGTGACGTGGATCAATTGGTGTTTATATAATTAAATCAGAACATGAGCAGCTTCTCGTTAAAATAAAGAGAAAGCAACACTATTAAAAGTGTAAAATTCCATTCAGTGCATGTTTAAACTAACGAGCTCCCGTTCAAATTACTCCTGGTAATCAGCTGAGCATGTTTAGCTGAACTTGAACTCTGATGAGTTAACGTGAAACATTCAATCTGTTTACATTCACGATATTAAATCAATCTGGCAGCTTTTCCAAAACTTGGTTTTTTTCCCCTTCAAGATGTGTTTACAGAAAAAAAATTTCTTATTCATTCCCACATTCACCCGCTCGGAGATATTCTCAGATTATGGACGGTTTGGAAACACGAAGAAGGTGTTTACATACCACAGCATCCTGGATTTTCTCAGAGGCGTGTCGGATCGTCTCTCAAGCAGAAAAAGACAGGATCTAAGTTTCAGAGCTTAGCCCTCTTGTATGTGTGTGTGTGTGTGTGTGTGTGTGTGTGTGTGTTAGCAGCACCTGGACCTTCTGTCTCAGTGATTCCTTTTTTTCCGTTGGAACGTCTTTACTGACGGTCGTGAATGTAAAGTGTGGTTTGTAAAAAAGCTAAATTAATTTTGTTTTAAAAACCAGATGGAACTCTCGTGTGGTGAAACGTGAGGATGATTACTGAAACATTTCGTTAATTTAAACATTCAGATCCATTCAGACAAATAATAAAAGCAGGAGAACATTTCTCTGTACAGCCTCCTCTAGTGTTAAACTCTGATACTACAGGACCAGATAAAACAAATATTTTGATTTTGCACAAAATTTGCACAAAAAAAACTTGTTCAATTCATTTTTAATACAGCATTGGAATAAAATGCTAAACCATTTGCCTGTTGTTTGTGTGTTCATAAAATAAATCCAAAATGCTGGTTGGTAATGAGTTAAAGAAAATATTCCCTAATAAATAACAGAAGTAGACGTAGGAAATTTTATGAAGAAAAATTCTTTAAAGAAAATGTTTTAGAGAAGAAAATCACAAAACTAACATTTGGCCGGAATATGGTTTTAGTCTGGGAGGCCGTAAAAGATTTAGGCTGATCTCAATTAACAAAGACAGGCTGCTTGAATGCTGACCAGCTGAGTTTCCACAGTTTTTGTTTTCTTTTTCAAAATACCGCCAAAGCTGGACTCCACCAAGGCTGCCCTTTATCGCCGATTCTGTTCATCACTTTTATGGACAGAAAATCTTGGCGCAGCCGAGGCGTTGGAGGGATCCAGTTTGGTGACCTCAGGATCGGATCTCTGCTTTTTGCGGATGATGTGGTCCTGCTGGCTTCTTCGGACCGTGATCTCCAGCTCTCGCTGGATCGATTTACCGCCGAGTGTGAAGCGGCCGGGATGGGAATTAGCGCCTCCAAATCCGAGACCATGGTCTTTGCCCGGAAAAGGGTGGAATACCCGCTGCGGTTCAGGGACAGGGTCCTGCCCCAAGTGGAGGAGTTTAAGTATCTCGGAGTCTTGTTCACGAGTGGGGGAAGGATGGAGCGGGAGATTGACAGGCGGATCGGTCCGGCGTCCGCAATAACTAGGATGCTGCATCGGTCCGTCGTGATAAAGAGAGAGCTGAGCCGAAAAGCAAAGCTCTCGATTTACAAGTCGATCTACGTTCCTACCCTCACCTATGGTCACCAGCTGTGGGTGGTGACCCAAAGAATGAGATCACGGGTACAAGCGGCTGAAATGAGCTTCCTCCGCAGGGTGGCTGGGCTCTCACTCAGAGACTGGGTGAGGAGCTCTGCCATCCAGGAGGAGCTCGGTGTCGAGCCGCTCCTCCTCCAGGTCGAGAGAAGCCAGATGGGGTGGTTCAGGCATTTGGTCAGGATGCCCCCCGAGCGCCTCGCGGGCGAGGTGTTTTGGGCATGTTTCACTGGGAGGAGACCAAGGGGCAGACCCCGGACCCGCTGGAGAGACTGTCTCACAGCTGGCCGGGGAACGACTTGGGATCCTTCCAGGTGAGCTGGAGAATGCAGCCGGGGAGAGAGAAGCCTGGGCTGCCCGCTTGAGGCTGTTGCCCCCGCGACCTGACCCTGGAACAAGCGGAAGATGACGCAACGGAATATACCAGTAATATTTCAAAGTGTCTACAGGCGGGGCCTATTTTCTGCCTTTTAGAACATGACGCCACGGTTTTATTCTCCACAAAAAAATTAAGTACAGCTCGTAAATGCTCAAAAACACAAAATCAAATTGATTTGGTATTCATTGCTATCAAAGAGATTTAGCTGGGTTTCTGACTGATTTTAGAAGAAGCAGTCTAAACAGTGCTACTTTTAAAAGTAGCACTGTTTAGCACACAAATTTCATCCCTCAATGGGAAAATTTGTGTGCTGCATCAAACCGCAGCAGGCTGCCACAATGTCACCAATGGGGGAGAGTAAGGGCGTTAGGTATCTTCTCCCAGGACATCTAGACATGAGCTCTGTGGGGTTCGATTCCGGGAACTTCCGGTCCAAGGGCGAACATTCTACCACTGAGCTATCTTCTTCTTCTTCTGCCGGCATTTCCCTTTAAGGGGCGCCACAGCAAGTCAGTTTCTTCCATCTAACCCTATCTGCTGCATCCTCTTCGGTCACACCAACTATCTTCATGTCTTCCTTCACTGTATCCATGAACCTCCTCTTTGGTCTTCCTCTAGTCCTCTTTCCTGGTGGTTCCAAATCCAGCATCCTTCTTCCGATGTACTCTCTCTTTCCTCTGCACATGTCCAAACCAGCTCAGTCTGGCCTCTCTGACTTTAAAACCTCTAACATGTGCTGTTCCTCTGATCCTTTCCATCCTGGTCACTCCCACAGAGATCCTCAGCATCTTCATCTCTGCTACCTTCATCTCTGCTTCCTGTCTTTTCTTCAGTGCCACTGTCTCTAGACCAATCAGCATGGCCGCTCTCACCACAGTTTTGTACTCTTCTCCTTTCATTTTAACTGAAACTCTTCTATCACACCTGATACTTTTCTCCACTCGTTCCAGCCTGCCTGCACATGCTTCTTCACCTCTTTTCTACACTCTCTATTGCTCTGGGCTGTTGATCCTAGATACTTAAGATCTTCCACCTTCTTTATCTCTTCTCTTTAAGAAGAAATCCCAAAACATGATGCTGCTAAAGCTAAAACTCACAGCCAAAGCGCTGCTAATCCTAACCTCCCGGACTAGGTTGTCCCTGCTCTCAGTTTTTCAGCAGCCTGTTTTGTACATAAATGGATCTAAATTCAGTAGCTGATGGGCAAAAAAAAATATTTTTTTCACAAAATATCTTTATCCAAGATGCTACTCCTGCAGTGCTATGCTGGGCAGTGATTAGAGCGACTCATGGTACAAAAATTTGGTTTGGGAAGGAAATACTCATTGTTGTTCACTGGGAAACTCATCTATGGTCATTCACTGTAAGCCGAGCCTTTCCAGTGGCTGCACACACGTGGTGAAGTATTGTTAACACACACACATTGAGTGGAATCGTTCCTGCACATCCCTTCACCACCATAATGTCCCGTTCCGGAATGTTTCGGCACAAATACTTGTGACGTTACCCCCCGTATCAGGTTCTAGTCTGATTTGTTACTCTAAAAAATTGGCTGATGGAAACCAGGAGCAAAGTTTTTTTTAAAAATCTTAAAGGTAAAGAGTGTGTTTGCGGTCACCTGTTGCAGTTCTCTGTCAGGACCCAGCTGGATTTGAGGGACGTCGGCCATGGAAGCTGCCGCCCACTGCAGCATACTCCTGAGCTGGGGGTCAAGGGTCACGTGTTGAGGGCCGCGGCCGACCTCTCTGGCATCCGAGTTTACGATGAGCAGAAGCGTCCTAGGGGTCTGCACCTGAGCGGGGTCCCCGCAGACCGTCCCTGTAGCACAGAGCGCGTCATTAATCATCCTCACATGGATGCTTCCCCACATGTGTTACTCACACATCAAACACACACAGATCCACTGAGAAATAATGTTTAGCAACGTTTTTCTGCCTTCCCACGGTTCCCAAACTGTGGCGTCCCCCACCCCTCACACGCATTGGTGTGGCTGAATACGGGGGTGGTAAAATCCCCTGCAACACAAGAGAAAACCTATCGCTCACAGTGGAAAGAACAAGACCTCAAATAAAGAGAGGAGGGCCGTTTTTAATTTGTTTCCATGTGTTTGATTTGGATTTGACTTCTTCTGACCTTCGTTTTTGTGCTCATCTTTTAGGTTGAGCGATAGTTCTCTTGAGTTTTTAGATTTTTTTATTTCTAGTTTTTCCAGATAGACTCCTAACTTGAATGTCCGAAGATTAAACCGTCAAAAACAGAATTTTAGTAACTACAAAGTGATTCAAAGAACATGCTCACACGGAAGTAGGCATGTTTAATATGATATAGTAATAATAATATAATGAATTACTCTAGTCATCCCTCACCGGGGAAATTTGTGTGCTGCACTCCTTACACCGCAGCAGGCTGCCCTTCGATGGCACCAATGGTGGGAGAAGCGGGGGTTAGATGTCTTCTCCAAGGACCCTAAACCTGCTCCCTGTGGGACGCCAAACCCCAATCTTCCAGTCCGCGCGCGAACGCTCTAACCACTGAGCTGCCAACTCTTCCCAGACCTATTCTGTTTTCTTCTGAGAATAATGCCGATACCAATTTAAAGATTTGAAGAAAGGCCAATTTTTTATTAATCGGACAATTTCTTTCATTTTTACTTTAAAGCTTATTAATAAGAAAAATAGATGTTTATTAAAGTCAGTGCTTTACCGGTTCGTTTGGGCTTCATGTTGGCTTTTAATTGCATTTTGCACATTGCAATTCTTAATCATATAAAAGCTTTCAAATTGTGAAAACAAATAAACAAGCTGTTAGCGTTAGCAAACGTAATAAATCATAATTAGCATATAAGCTAACTAAATAAATTAGATGATCCGTATGATGTTTCCAGAAAAAGGGAAAAATTTGGCTAGTCTTGCTAAAATACACATAATTCTTATTAGAAAATCACTCAGAGCGCAGACCAAGGTTTGGCTCCCTTTTTTCTGCCAGCCAGATTAATAAATTAAGAAAACCAACAGGAACTTGATACATTCTAAGGTTTCTGTATAGAGCGCCGGTGTTCTCTGCTCCGCCTCTTAAAGGGCCAGCGTGTAACAAGATTCTAATCTTGGATCCCCCTATAATCTAATCAACTCTTCATCTTTCCATTGTGGATCTTCTTCTTCTTCTCCTTTCGGCATTTCCCTTCAGGGGTCGCCACAACAAGTCAGTTTCTTCCATCTAACCCTATCTCCTGCATCCTCTTCGGTCACACCAACTATCTTCATGTCTTCCTTTACTGTATCCATGAACCTCCTCTTTGGTCTTCCTCTAGTCCTCTTTCCTGGTGGATCCAAATCCAGCATCCTTCTTCCGATGTACTCGCTCTTCTCTGTACATGTCCAAACCATCTCAGCCTGGCCTCTCTGACTTTATCTCCAAAACCTATCTAAGATTTTAATCTTGGAACCCCCCAAAATGTAATCACCTCTTCATCACGTTGTGGGTATGTGTTGACATTTTTATAAAATTCCATCCATAAAATTTTGAGGAATCTTGTTCTCACACACACCCAGTGCTCCCTATTATATGACCTCATCGGCAGAGGTGATGATTGGATCCAGAACTTCTGGGTCCAGAAGCGCCATTTTGCTCCTTGTTTCTGCTTTAAAGTATATCATTCAAAGAGTTCTAGCGTTTCTAGTTTACAGGGCAAATCCAAAGATCCGAGAAGTACGTGTTAACCTGTCTAAATTGAGAAAATAACATCCTGGAATATGAAGAAACAGTGGAATATCGCTTTAAATTTAATAAGATAGTAGAATAACATTTTACTTACCAGTGGACTCCTCCTTCACTTCAGCCTCTTTGTCCTCGGTGTTGTCACTGTGAGAGGACACGTGTATCACAAGTTAGTGAAAAAGGGCAACAACATATAAGTCGTATGCAAAAAAAACTGCAAACTTGCCCACAAACAAAGCGGGATTCAACAAACGAAAGGAATGCTAATGACAAACATCCTAAACATGCTACAGGAGGCATGCTGCTGAACTCCAGAAATTCAGTTTTGGAGGATCCAATCTCGTTCCTGCTTTGATGTTTTGACAATTAAAACGTAAAATATCTTAACCTGTACGAAAGTCAATTTTTTTTCTTTCTTGTAAAAATCCACTCAATAACCTTTCGATCAATTTGGCAACCACTTGCTAAGGGATGAGCCAACGGGTAAACAGTCATTTTTCCACTTGGAGGATTGTTAATCACAGTCTTGTTGACACAGCCTGCAGCTACAGACACCGAGGCTCTGCTTCTTTTTGCTATAAAGATACTCTGTTGTTTTAAGAGGAATAAAAAACTTTCCTAGTTTTACTATTCGGGATCATGATGCAGTCAGGATAGCTGAGGTAAGAGGACACAGTAACAGTGCAGGATCACCTCATCTCGTTTAAGTTTCTACTGTAACGCAGACCCACATAGAAAATAATCTACCAGTTTCATGGGTTGTTTTGTTTTTTCACTTTATGGCAATTAATTTGCAATAAAAATAATTCCTGGAGCCCTAACAAGTGCAACCTCTTTTCTCATCTGGAAGGCCACAAGTATTCGCTCACCTGCCTTGACTTGCATCTGAACTTAACTGACCTTGCATTCCTAATCCACAGGGTTCAACAAGACATTAGTCCACCGTCTGCGGCTTAAACTGATTAAACTCTTCTGGGAAGGCCGGCCACATAGCTTAGGATGGGGGTGCCCTACCAGTCGATCGTGGGTTACTGGTTCCAAGTCGACCGGCAGGTGTGTCAGGAAGTCAGTAATGTTACCTCAGTGACTTTAACGCTATACTTAGCGAGTATTCAGACCCTCTAGTTGCTAGTGACTCTTATTTTTTTTGTTTTCGTTTTCCAAAAAAGCGCCAATCCGGAGGCTCTTTCTAGTGTTATTGATGAATTTTTGAGTCTGTGACGTGAAAGCACGTTGTTAAGCCTGAAATCAATGAGCAGCACCAGGTGCAATTGTGGCTCCTCCCCCTTATTTTGACCTATTTAAGGATTGACTGTTGTTGACTGTTGTTATTGTTGACTGCTCAAATTTTCTTTGGGTTTATTAAAGGTTATTGAGAAAAAAAACCTCTGAGGAGTAAAGCCGGCCACAAGGTTTACAAGAAAGGCCAACTGCAAGGATTAGGAGCAACGCCGATCATAAGATTGATGAGGATGGCCAACCACAAGGTTTAGAAAGAAGGTCGACCACCAGGATTGTGTTCATGGGAATCTCTGACAATTCCTCCAGAACAAGAGGGTCCGGCTCTCAGTCACCAGGTCCAGGTGTTCCATCAGGATTTGATCAGAACTCTGTGCAGGCCAATCCTCCACATAACACGCTGTCCTCCGGGTCTTTACCGTTCCGTTCCGTTCGTTCCGGGGTCGGGTCGCGGGGGCAACAGCCTCAAACGGGTAGCCCAGGCCTCTCTCACCCCGGCTGCATCCTCCAGCTCACCCGGAAGGATCCCAAGTCGTTCCCCGGCCAGCTGTGAGACATAGTCTCTCCAGCGGATCGCAGAGAATGAGATCGCGGGTACAGGCGGCCGAAATGAGCCTCCTCCGCAGGTTGGCTGGGCTCTCACTCAGAGATCGGGTGAGGAGCTCTGTCATCCAGGAGGAGCTCGGTGTCGAGCCGGTCCTCCTCCGGGTCGAGAGGAGCCAGATGGGGTGGTTCGGGCATCCGGTCAGGATGCCCCCCGAACGCCTCGCAGGCGAGGTGCTCCGGGCACGTCCCACCGGGAGGAGACCAAGGGGCAGACCCCGGGTCTTTACCAACCTGGCAAAAGACTGAGTCTGGATCTTGCTTTCTGCCATTGAACAGTCGCGTTGGAAGAGGAAGGGACCAAATTGGGTCCAAAAAATTGGAGGCATAAAATTGTTCAAAATGTCCTGATATGTTGAGACATTCAAAGCTCCTATAACTGGAACTTGAGGGGTCAAGCACGGCTTCAGGAGAAAAAGCCCAAACCATAATACTACCACCACCAAAATGAACACCTGCATTCATAATATGCAGCAAAACTCTGAAAGAGAATTGGCATTTATTGATGGTTTGTCACTAATTCTTCCTTTAATGCGGCACAGCTTTGTACCAACCTATACTAACTTGATTTATAGACCAAAAACCAAGCTCTTTATCAGCCTCACTGGTCTGAATGGAACACCGTTCAGTCTCTTTATCTTTCACATGTTACTCTGCCAGCTTAGAGACTCATAACAAAACAATAACTGTGTTTCTGTAAAGAAATATGAGCTCTGTTCATAATTACTGCCCTGAGCTTTTGTGTAGCTAAGAGTTGTTTCACCCTCGGTAACTATGGTAACGTTTGACTCACGACTGAATGTTAAATAAACTTTTATTGCACTAAAAAAAAAAGTGAAACGTTTGCAGGCTATCTTGACTCAGTCTGAGAAAGACTCCTGGTGCAGGGATCGAAGCAAATACACTTTGAAAAATACCACATTAAAACAAAATAGTGAGCCAATCACAGATTTTGCAGAAACGAGCAGCATGCTGCATGCAGACGTTAGCATTTACGAGCAAATACCAGTCAAATATTTTTATAGCTGGCGCTACATTGTGGTCGTGCAAGAAGTCGTTGGTTCCCAGCATGAGACAAAGAACATATTCAAGTTTTTTTGTCCTTTTATTTTGACTTATTTTCATCCAATGAAGCAACTCTTTGTCTTTGAACTGCTGTTTTCTATGATGGATCCTCTCGTTGTAGATTTAACTTATTCTTTGTCTCATTCTGAGTAAAACCGCAGAGCAGTTTGAAAAGTTAGCTGTGCCAACCAGTAGCTGACCAACCTGTCAGAGGGGGAGAATGACATGCGGTCCTCACACCCCTCCCCCTCCAGGCCCAGGCTACTCCAGCTACTGCTGTTCCCATTGCTGCTGAAAAGAGAAGGCAAGTAATGCAACACTACACTAAAAAGAAACAGTCAAAATAGACTCGACATTTTTTATTTATTTTGTTTTATTTTGAATTACTCTATTCATCCCTCACCGGGGAAATTTGTTTGCTGCACTCCTTACACCGCAGCAGGCTGCCCTTCAACGGCGCCAATGGTGGGAGAAGTGGGGGCTAGGTGTCTTCTCCAAGGACCCTAGACGTGCTCTCCGTGGGACGCGAACCCGCGACCTTTCGGTCCGCGGGCGAACGCGCTAACCACGCGGCCACCGTCTCCACCCATGTCGGTTTTACCACAATTCTCAAAACTAATCCCACGTTGATTTGAAAATAACCTTGGTAAGCTGTGGTAACCAGTGGTAAGAAATCATTTTCAGAAATTTTCAGAAATCAGGTGATGATTTTGAGGCATGCAAACGTGCTTGGTGATAAAGGAAAGTTTGATGGTGTTACCCGTGCCCAACATGATGAGAATCTCCAGTATTTCTAATTTCTCAACTATGAGATACAAATATAAAATTGGAAATCTTAGACTAAAAAGAAGTGTTTTGCCATCAAGTAAAAGCCTGTTTTGCTCTAAGACAGTGGTCGCCAACCTTTTTTACGCCACGGACCGGACTAAAGGTGTGGTAGAAAATCTGAACGAGACCAGCCTGAAAAACTGGCTTTTTTAATCAATAATAACAAACTTAAAACCACTTTGACTTCGCAGGAAAAATTTATTAGCAGCGTCTTTACAACGTGGAAACATTCTCCCTGCTCGAACGCACTCTGGTTGCCTTGGTAACGGTAAACATGTACCTTCAAAATAAAAATACTAGTTAGATTCTTCACAGTAAGACTAGATCAGTCAGAATTCTGAGTTTGTTTTGCTGGAACCAGACAGTCCCATCTTGACCTGAAACCTGATGAGTGTTTCTAAGGTCCGGTCTGCTTCGTAACTCTGTAACTCCTCTCAGCAACGAAGCTTCCTATAGATCTTTGTTTTTTTCTCATTTTACTAGTTTAGGGGTTTAAATGTAATGAAATGACTGGTGAGTCATTGACTCACCAGTGAGTCAATGACTCACCACGGCACCACGGTGAGTCATTGGTGCCGTGGGACTTTTCAAATTAAAACATCAGTATGGCTCAAATAATAAACCCAATGGAAATAATAAAAGTTATTTCTTCTTTCTATGTGGGCCGGTACCCGTTATCGGTCCGTGGCCCAGTGGTTGGGGACCACTGCTCTAAGAAACCAAGGTTGAACTTAAAGCTGTGTACTATAGAATCTTCTACCATGTTTCAACATTATTAATGCATTTTTGAGTCATTAACAAGTATATGAATAGTATTCGAATGCTAGGTTGTTCTAGGCCATGGATTTTGTTCTATGCTCCGCCCATGTTCTAAGCAGGAAGTGCATTAGTCCACGCGCTCTGCTCACCTATTCAACAAACCAGGAGGTGTAAACAGCTCATTTTACTCATCCCCCAAATGTCCGAGATTTGAGTAAACTACCTGTAGAGGGAGGGGCATAGTTGCTTGTGATGTTCGAGGCGGTACAATGAACCCATAAGAAAACTTTAGCAATTTTGAACACTTACTTTTGCTCGGACGCAAAGACGTTTTTTTTAATAATTGACTATTGTTATATAGGGGCGGCACAGTGGCGTAGTGGGTAGCACAGTGGCCTCCCAGCAAGAGGGTCGTGGGTTCGAGTCCCAGGTGGGGAAGAGGCTTTGAACACTGGCCTCTTCCCAGTGGTGGAAGAGTGGAATTTGCATGTTCTCCCCGTGTCTGCGTGGGTTTCCTCCAGATTCTCCAGTTTCCTCCCACCCTCTAAAAACATGCATGCTAGGTTGATTGGCCACTACACTACCTGATAGGAATGAGTGTGTGTGTGGATGGTCATATGTGTGTGCCCCCGCGACAGACTGGTGACCTATGCGGGGTGTATCCTGCACCTTGCCTCGAATCAGCCGGGATAGGCTCCAACACCCCCGCAACCCAGTAAGGGATAGACGGTTAAGAAGAAGTCTTAATTACTGACATACAGTACATATTTAGAAATAGTAACTTTAACACGGCAAAAAATGAAAGCCTTTCTGTTTAATGGACGTGTCGGGAAAATAACCAGGAATCGGACGATGACTTTGAAGTACACGAAGGACAGCGTCAGTAAAACATTACTGATTGGTAAAGTCTTAATAATGTTTAATGTGTTGGTTTTATTTCGGGGGAGGAGCAGTGAGAGTGGGCGTAGTGTGAGTAATACTATTCCTAGTTTGTAAAATGAGTCATGTAATCAATGTAGCTGGTGTGTCATCACCGTAGCAACCACTTAATCATTGTCCCGGGGGGGTTAACAGTAATACTGACACAATTTGTTCAAAAATGGTGTTAGTAATACACAATTCTTAAAACTGTGTCACCAAATTGTCACCAAAGTGATTCTTAAAATCACTTTGGTGACAAATACAAGACTGGATATGATCTTATCGAAACTAGTTATCTAATCAATACCGCTTATCGATCCGGTATCTTAGGAAAACAAACAATCTATGAGGATGCAACCGAACCTTGTAAAACAAATTAAAATTACTGATGTAAAAGAAGGGCAGCACGGCAGTGGTGGAACGTAACAAAGTAAATGTACTTCGTTACTGTACTTAAGTAAAAAAATTGTGTATCTGTACTTTACTTAAGTAAAATTTAAGACCGGTACTTTTACTTTTACTTCACTACAATTTTAGAGTAAATATCTGTACTTTTACTTCGCTACTTTTTAAAAGTGTGTTTTACATTTTTCGTTACATTTTCGTTCAGGAATTTGAAAAATACACAGGTTTTTTTTTTAGCGCATCTTGAAGCCGCATCGCCAAAATCAAAAGAAGCAGTTGATCGGGAGAAGAAGTTATGAATCGAGAAACATTTTTCATTCATTCAAAAACCTAACATCAAATATAATACAAATTAAAAAGAGTCAGAAGATCGTTGTTCGTTGTGTTTACTTCTAAATAAAAAGTTGAGCCATCATTACACAGAGCAGGGGCGGATCTAGAATTTTCCAAAGGAGGGTGGGGCTTTGACAAAGCCAATATATAGTGACTGGGGGGCCTCCCCCCAAAACATTTTAAAAAAGAAGTGTCATTTTCCTCCATTTTGGTGCCCATTCACTGGCCCTTCTAGGGGATAGCTTGACTTGTCCCCTTTCCTTTTATTTTATTTATTTATTTTTTTTATGGACTAAACGAGGCGGGAGAGGGGGGTCACAACCCTGCAGAGTATTTATCCTGGTTACCATGGTGACACCCTATAGCACAAAAAAATAACATTTGAATTATGATAGAATACTTTTACTTTTTACTTAAAAAGTACAATTTACAACAACTACTTTTGTACTTTTACTTAAGTAGATTTTTTTTATTGATACTTTTACTTAAGTAAATTTTTTGCCTAATTATCTGTACTTTTACTTAAGTACAAAAAGTGAGTACTTCATCCACCCCTGAGACACGGTGGCGCGGTGGGTAGCACAGTGGCCTCACAGCAAGAAGGTCGTGGGTTCAAGTCTCAGGTGGGGACGAGGCTTGGTGCACTGGTCTTTCTGTGTGGAGTTTGCATGTTCTCCCCGTGTCTGCATGGGTTTTCTTCGGGTACTCCAGTTTCCTCCCACCTTCCATGTGCATGTTGATTGGCCGGTGCTAAAGTGCCCCTAGGAATGAGTGTGTGTGTGTGTGTGTGTGTGTGTGTGTGGCCCCACGACAGACTAGCGACCTGATCGAGGTGTACCCTACCCCTCGCCTTAAATCAGTCGGGATGGGCTCCGACACGCCCCGTAACCCCGAGAGGGATAAGAAGGTGACTGACTGACGTAAAATAGGTTAAGATAATAGTTTTTTAAATACAAAGTAGTTTCAAAATAAAAGATTTTGTTGCATCTAAATTCGTTTGTCTTTCTTTATTTGTTTTAACACAAAAAAGTATCGATGAGATACAGGATCAATAAGTTGTATCAATATAAGTACCAATACCGATAAGATGGTATCGATAAGCACCCCTATTTTAGAAGAAAAAGCTCAGAAAAGTGGATTCTACATGAGATGAACCCTTTGACCATTCAGAATGTGACAAATGGGCCTCATCCAGGCTGAAGGAAGAGGATCCCCACTGGGACGCCTGGTCGTTCTATGATAAATTGAAATTCTTGGGGTTTGAAATCACTCCCTTCGAGCCCAAAAATAATAAAGGTTTGTTAGAGAAACTGAAGCTGTGATGGATTTTTACTTTTAATGATGTCAAAGACCCCATTTGAGCCTCACTAGGCCCGTAGCAGCGCAAGAACAACCTGAACTCTAAACCTCAACTTAAATTAATGATCAATGTGATTGTGACAAAAAGTTATTTAACTGTCAGGTCCGTTTGAAATGAACTAAATTCTCTAAATGCAGAAGGTTTTTTTTTTATTCCTCCAAGTGTTGATACAGACAATTTGTTGCCAACAGTCTGAGAAGTGAGCTCATTACATTCTTCTCTTCACATAATTGTATTAATCCGGTGGGTTCTGTTAGGACAACAAGCCGGCAACCGAACCACAACATCTAACATAACAGAGTCTCTGTAATTAGTCTAAGATTACCCTGCGCATTGGGGCAGGCAACAAATCTGTCAGCCGGAGGAGATCTATGTTTCTGGAGTCTAAAAATACCTCCATTAGTCTCCATTGACTCAGTTTTCTCTGCGGTTTCACAGAATGACACAAATCAAGCGCTGAATCAGTCAGTCAGTGTTCATCCTTGGTGTCTTAATGAGCTCATAGAAGTGTTTATCTTTCCTTAGCTGAATACAGGAAAGGATGACAGCGTAACAGAGCTTAATGAATTACACATGATGGTCCAAGCAGAAACAATGCCTGAAGTTAGGGGTGCACTCAGGCACACCTTTGGAAAATATTTTTATAGATGAACTAAGTCTCACTGGCCAAAGTAAAGAGGCGCTCCAGCCTGGTGATGCTGTGTTTTGTTGGAGAAGAATCTCAATTGTTGTCGGTCTTGCTTCCATGGTGATAGTAATCTTTGGGAGACGGGTATTAAGCTGTATTATTAATGACATTTTTTTTTAAATGTGCGATGCGGGCCACTTTTGCTTGTCTTGGGCTGTCTTTAGATTTCTTCTTGCCAAAAGTCAAAATGGAAAAGATGTGCATTGTAGACAGAAACAAACCTAAAGGTCTGAAAGATCAGAGAAGTTTCCACCGCCGGTAGAGATTATAGATGAGGTGTTGGCAAACTACGGCCCGCGGCCCACATGCGGCCCATTAAACAACTTAATCCGTCCCGCCGAACTTAAAAAATTGAATAAATAAACCTAAACCTGCCTCCTCCCGGATGGCAGAGCTCCTCACTCAGAGATCGGGTGAGGAGCTCTGCCATCCGGGAGGAGCTCAGTGTCGAGCCGCTCCTCCTCCAGGTCGAGAGGAGCCAGATGGGGTGGTTCGGGCATCTGGTCAGGATGCCCCCCGAGCGCCTCGCGGGTGAGGTGTTTCGGGCACGTCCCACCGGGAGGAGACCGAGGGGCAGACCCCGGACCTGCTGGAGAGACTATGTCTCACGGCTGGCCGGGGAACGATTTGGGACCCTTCCAGGTGAGCTAGAGGATGCAGCCGGGGAGAGAGAGGCCTGGGCTGCCCGTTTGAGGCTGTTGCCCCCGCGACCCGACCCCGGAACAAGCGGAAGATGACGGAACGGAACCTTAATGGTTTTATTTCCCTGCAATTCTGATGTTTTCTCACTAGATGGCGTACTCTAGATATATTGGCTTTGTTGAGAAAACAACAACACTGCTCCCATTAAAATGTGTGTGTCTCTGTGCTGTGCTCGCTGTCAAATAAACAGTGTGCACAGATATGGAAAGCCATCGGGCCCAATACACGCATGTAAACAAGCGTGTTAAATGTTAAAACAAGCAAAATGTTACGTCCAGCGCTTAGATTTCAAACCAAGTGCCGCTAAATGCACGTTTTTAAGCACTATCGCATTTGAAATTTAACGCTCTTGATGTAACATTTAGCGCGCTTGTTTAAAATCTAGCGCACCATTCTATCGGTCTAATCTAGCGGTTACCAAAGCATGCCATCCGTCAGCTCCTGTTTCGGCCTTTTTGTCAAATGTTAGAACTCAATATGGCCCGCGACCAAAAAGTTTGCCCACCCCTGTCCTAGATGTTTCAAAACTTCCAAAATTAAGCCTATAAACTTCAAATTTCATGCTTAAAACACGTTTTCTTAACTATTACTTTTCATTTTATGACTGTTTATGGAAGAGGCTATTTGAGGTTCTGCTTTGTCTTCCGTTTATCTGGGGCCAGGTTGCCGGGGCAACACCCTCGGACGGGGAGCCCAGGCTTCTCTCGGCCCAGCTGCATCTTCCAGCTCATCAAGGGAGATCCCGAGGTGTTCCCCGGTCAGCTGTGAGACAGTCTTTCCAGCCGATCTGGGGCCTGCCTCTGCGTTTAATTTGAGGAAGTCCCAAATAATTACCCTAATTATATATGTGTATTAAACAAGCCTTAAATACATCTGAAATTGTTCGTATGGAGGTTTAATTTTTTATCCCAAGACTGAATGGATTACACAATCAACCCAGATGTTTACATGTGACAATAAAGTTATTATTTTACTAAGTCAATAAATCACGACAATGTCTCTAATCCCTGGATTTTTGTAATAATTACAAAATATTAACATATATTTTTAGCTTATGCAACCGAGGATCTGACGGCCAGGGTCCCCGCCGTTGGCTGCCACCCATCTCCTGTGATGATGATAGCTGATCAGTGCGGCATCAGCAATAACTAGGACGCTCCATCGGTCTGTCGTGGTAAAGAGAGAGCTGAGCCGAAAAGCAAAGCTTTCGATTTACAAGTCGATCTACGTTCCTACCCTCACCTATGTTGTGGGTGGTGACCGAAAGAATGAGATCGTGGGTACAAGCGGCCGAAATGAGCTTCCTCCACAGGGTGGCTGGGCTCTCACTCAGAGATCGGGTGAGGAGCTCTGCCATCCGGGAGGAGCTCGGTGTCAAGCCGCTCCTCTTCCAGGTCGAGAGGAGCCAGATGGGGTGGTTCGGGCGCCCCCGAGCGCCTTGCAGGCGAGGTGTTTCGGGCACGTCCCACCGGGAGGAGACCAAGGGGCAGACCCCCGGACCCGCTGGAGAGACTATGTCTCACAGCTGGCCGGCGAACGACTTGGGATCCTTCCAGGTGAGCTGGAGGATGCAGCCGGGGTGAGAGAGGCCTGGGCTACCCATTTGAGGTTGTTGCCCCCGCGACCCAACCCCGGAACAAGCGGAAGATGACGGAACAAAACATATATTTTAAGATATGTTAGATATTGCAGGCTATTTTTAGAACGGGATTCCTGGCATTTACAAGGTACCTGTGTAGATTAAAAAAGAGAGAAACAGACAGTTAAAAGGTCCAAAAGAGTTAATGATAACTCTTTTAAAATAATAAGTAATAAACATGGAAATTCACAAATATTTAAACCATAAAAAGTGACAAGTTTGCTGTTTTTCTCTCAGGAATCTTAAGTTGTACTGTTTCAGCATGTTGTCAGGTTTAAGATAAGAGCGATTCTGATCAGAGTTACTTTCAGTTACTCCATCAGTGGAGTTCTTTTTTTTTAAATTCCATGGTTGGACGAAGCATCCTGTTCTCCTTCCTTCTGTCCTCTGATAATTCACCAGTTCAATAAGTGCATGACTCGGATAGTTACACAACCTATTTTCAAACATTTACAAACAGAATCCTGACTTTCTGAGAACATCCTGAGAGATGACTGTAATAACAGATGTCACAACAGATTTTTTTTCTGGGAATAAATTGAAATAACAGCTCAAAAGCCACTTCTAACGTTTCAGATTTATTTAGACCTTTTTGTTCTTTGGAGATCGAGACGGAAAAAAGTCAAAACGCCTAAAGATGAAAAATAGACCTTCAAAAATATTAAAAATCAGTTTGTGAATGGGTTTTTATGACATTTTAAAGATGCTACTAGAGAAAAATTCTAGTGCTGGGCGATGTTATTTTTTTCTTGTTTTTATAATTGGAACACTTAGTTTTAATCAGTTATCACAGCACCTAGTATGTAATTAAACAACCAGTTTAACCGACTAGAAATTAACCAACAAATATAGTAATAATTACAAAAAAAATGGAAAAGATATTAAAGGACGAGTATTTACTGAGTTTTAGATGTTTTTGAAGCTATTTAGCTGCTTTTTTGTTTACTAACAGAAAATACTTCAAAGATTGACTATCTGGTGAGAGAGCGCTCACTCTGGAGAAAATAATAAGTGATCCTCAAAAGCGCAGATGTCTCACTCTGATCTTGTTTTGAACTAAACATTTAACATCTTTACAATTTCTTTTTTTTTTTTAAATTAGTTAAAATAGCTTTTTTAGCTTAAGTAATTTTTAATTCTTTCAAACCCAAGACATGTAAGCTGTTGAATGTGTCACTGTTATTTGATTTATTTGTTTTGTTGGACTAAAATGTATTTTTCTCATTTGTGATGGGTCAGTTTAATAAAATTTTCACAGAGTTACTGTAAACATGCTTGAATCGTGATGCATCATAATATATTTCCTTACTGTGACGTAAAATAATCCATGTTTTGACATATTGTTTTTTTCCATTTCACCAAGTACAAATACAAATGTTTGCAAAGAAATAAAAAAAGAGTTTTTCAAAAGTACGTTACTTATTAACGATCTTTTTGTTCAGACTTTGCATGTACTTTATGATCTTTGTTTGTTCTCTTATGTTTCTTTTTTTCTCTCAATGCTTTAATTCACATCTTGTTTAATTATTAATCAGTGGTGGTAACCACTTGATTTCTTTTCATCATCACATAACGAGGGTTGGGCAGAGTAAGCAATTTTTTTAACGTACTCTATTCATCCCTCAAATGAGGAAATTTCTTTGCTGTATTGTACCCTATCAGGTAGGCAACCACGGCAGTGCCAATGGTGGGAGAAACGGGGGGTCAGGTGTCTTCCCAAACCACTTAGGCATGGGCCAAAAGGGAATCCAACTGGCATCTCCAAGAATCAGGGGCAGACATTCTACCAGTGAGCCAATGCCTCCTCCAATTTTACCACAACCTAAATTTTAATTGCTCATTAAAATTGTAATATTGTATGATTTATTTTTGTTTTGTTTTTCTAATTTACGACCCTGTATCTAATGAATGAATAAAACCAAATTAAACCACTTTTAAAAACCAATTACTGAAAAGGGTTTTCAAACATTTTCCAAAGACCAAGGCTGATTTAAATCTTCAAAAAGTTGATTAGTTTGTGAAAACATGCCCACAGTGGGTGCGACTGGAAGGTGTGGACATGATCAATTTGTTTCTACCTGTCACTGAGATGCAGGAAGCTGCTGTTTTCATCTGGATGGTCGTCTTCAAAGCTCAAGTTGGACCAGCTGCCCAAGCTATCCTCTCCAACACTGAGCTGCTGAGAGACGGTGGATTCTGTCGTTTCCCTCCCCGTGCTGTTAGAAAGGTACAAAAATCACAACAAATTCCACAGAAGTATTCAGAACATAGTCATGTGCTAGGAAACTAATAAAAGAACACCCTGCAGCCAATCAGAATACGGCTTTAAGGCGCATATAAAAGTCTTAGATTTTCTTCAAAATGAGCGGTGCGCCCTTTCGTGCGGTGCGCCTTGTGTGTGAGAAAAGGCGGACCTAAAGAAACGCGGTGCTCGTGAGAAAAGGCAGGCCTAAAAGAAAAAGCGGTGCCCGCAAGGCGAGGCGGACCTGAAAGAAAAGGCATGAGAACGTTAAAGAGTGAAGTGTGGGCGTGGATTGTTTATAAAAAAGGTATGTGCTGTATGCACAACATTGCTGTTTTAATTCTGAAAATGGCAAAGAGACACGCTTATGACGCTCAGTTTAAGCTGAAGGCAATCAGCTACGCGGAGGAACATGGGAATCGAGCCGTGGAAGGGTGGAAGGCAGCGCCGGGCGAGTTACGCTACAGTTTGCCAATGGATTGTAGATGCTTGGACTAACGTGTCTGCTGGTACTGTTATCCGAGCTTTCGCAAAAGCTGGTATCCTTTCTGAGGAGCTGCACAGTCCAGACAGTGACTTTGACAGCGAGGAGTGAAGTGGACCTGCTCTGTTGGATTTTGCGCAGCTGTTCGATTCAGAAACAGAGGATGAGGACTTTGATGGATTTGAATAAAGACTATTACCGGTAATGTGCTTGTATATACTACTTAAATAAAACACAACCAAACTTGGTTTTGCTCCCGATCTATTTTTTAATACGCACATTTGCATGCTTGCGTGTGTGTTGTTGTAAGGCGGTGTGTGACTGAGGCTGCGCCTTTTCGTACGGTGCGCCTAATGGTCGTGAAATTACGGTAGTTAGAATCATTAGAAGCAGATATTAATAACTATTGAGCTACTTGTTTAAGCAGTTGAAAGAAACTGAAAACTCAAAAGCTTAAAACTGATGTGGACATAGTGTGTGTTAGAGTGTGTGTATCCATCAGAGTATGAATGTGTGCATGAGTGTGTACCTGATACTAGCAGCCTGGCAGATGTTGGTCAAAGCAGAGTTCAGTATTTCTGCGGTCAGACTCTCGGCGTAGCTGGTCCCATCGTGTCCGATTCCGCTGTCAGCATTCAGACTGGTGTTGCTAAGCTCGCGTTTCGCCCTCTCCATCGCCGTGTTAACCATCTCATCTGCAAATACTGCCCTGCTGTCCAGATCAATTTGGATCTTTGGGATTTCCACGGTGTGAAATGGTTCAGCCTCTTGTTTTCGTCTCTGTGAGTGGGCGTGGCCAGCCTTGCTGCAGTATAGACACTGCTGGACCACTCGGCCCGGAACTCCCTCACACTCCTCGGACAACCTCTGTGTGTGTGAGTTTCGATGCTCCCAGGATGAGTTTCCGACTGAAGCCAGGCTCATCTTTAACGTGTCGTCTACGATCTTTTTGGCGTAATGCTCAATGACCTGCATGACCCCGGTGGTGTAACCCCGTTCATCATTCAGACTCCCTGTGCTACGGTGGTGTTTGCTCTTCTTCTCTTTGGACAGCAGAGGGCAGGAGAACGAGTTCCTCACCAAATCATCTGCCGCGTCTTCGATTTTAGATTTCTTATAAAGACACGAGTCTGTGAGGGACTTGGGGAGCCGTGCGGACGAAAGGCGAAGCTTTCTCATGACGTCGCACGTGATGTTGTACGCAAGCGACTCTGCAAAAGTGACCAAATCCCCATAGGTTTTTTTCCTCTGAGCTTCAGCATCTGTACAGCAGCACTGTGAATCCTGGCCCGGCTGTACGCCTGCAGACGGCACGCTTGAAGTTTTCCACTCATCAGGGAGAGACTTGGAGGCGTAAAGACGAACACTTGAAGATTTTTGCTTGATTTTCCGGCTGGCGTGAGAAAGGCCTTGTTTAATAGAGCGGTAAGCTAAACGACTCGCATACTGGTCTATGACCAGCTCCCTGCTGCCACCGTCTTTCTTCAGCACCTTGATGAGGTAACCGGCGTATTCATCGGTTACGCTCTCGCAGCTGGGATACTCAGAGGACAGGCTGGAGCAAGACACAGAAGCGGGAGAGGAAGACACGGAGGCTATCAGGTCGTTGGACCAGAGCTCAGCTAGTTTGCCAAGCCTCCTGTCTCTGCTCTGCTCGGCATGTTGGAGACATTCAGTACCGTTGAAGCTCCTCCTCCTCCTCAGAGCTCTGTGATACGGACACTGCTGACCAGAACCGACCATCTTTTTCACATCGTTTATGACCTCGCCGGCCACCTCGCCTGCATATACCCACAAAGTGTTCAGAGTCTGCTCTGAAAACTTTGCCACGCTGTCTCTCCGTTTCTCACTGCTATCTCTGACTCCCAGCGTGTCCATCTCAGTCGCCATGGAGACTATGTGACACGCCAGGCGCTCTGCGTAGTGAAGCGCTTCCTTATTGGACATCCTGCGGTTCCGATCATGACAGCTGTTCTCAGTTTCTAAGGACTTGTTGCCAGTAGAAAGACCTTCATCAGTTGGCTCTGCCCCCTCCTCCTCCACACTGACCGCCTCCTCTGACAACGACCTCATCAAACTGAGAACGAACTCTTCCTTCTCCTCTTGTGGGGTGTGGTCTTTGGGCACAGGGTCTGGCTGGTAATGAGGCGTCGGAGGAGGCGTTGCAGGTGAAAACTCGTTTGCCAGTTTGCTCTTCAGTTTTTTAGAGAACTGTTTAATCTGTTTCTGTTCGGAGACTTCAGTTGGCTGCTGAGGGGTGGAGGGCGGCGTACGTGGTGTCTCCTTAGATTTTGTTGTGTTCTGTGAGGGAATGTCAAGAGTATCCATCATTCCAGAATGAATCTGCATCCCGGGTCCGCTGCCGGGGTCCGTCGCACTGTGTGCGCCCCGGCCTTCATAACTACCATTTCCAGGCTGTGACGGAAGATCTGCATCCTTTCGGCTTCCCATTGATTTTGAGAGAAAATCAGCACATTCGCCAAAACTTTTCTTCACCTTGGATGCGGTGATGAGCTCGCAGGCTTCCGTGACGATCATGTCCACCATGTTGCCGGAAAAATTTTGGAATGGAAACTTTTGTTGTGACGTTTCTCCAGTGGGAGCGCCGTGACAACAGGAGTGTGAGAGTGAGGAGGATTCTGTTTTGAAGCTTTCTGACGACGTGGAGTCATGCTGACAACCCTGTTCTCCATCTTGTAGGCAGGAGAGGGCGTGGCCTGCTTGTGGCACAGGGATACAGCTCGCCATGCCTGATACAGTGAACAAAGCGTTCTTCACCGTGCACGAGGCGTCCACTGCAGGTGCACTGAGAGGCTGTTGGTTGGTGAAGGTGCTGCAGGTGCTGGTGTTTGTAGCGCTGACGTAGCAGATGTTGTCCAGGGATACGCTGATAGCTGCCTGGCTTGTGAACGGGACATCCGCTTGGGATAGTTGAATGAAAGCTTCCTGCATGACAGACTCAGACAAGTCTGAAGCATATGACGTCACCACCTCGCCCTGGCCAAAAGACCAATCCCTGGGAGTGAGAGGGGTTGAGGGATGGGAGAACTGGCATACTTCCATGATGCCTTCAAACACCAGTTCCTCGGCCAGATCGGCAGCGAACTGTGTGACCGTGCTGTGGAAGATCTGCTTCTTCACAGTAAGGAAGTCCTTCAGAGCGTCGGAGACAGCCTCCCCGGCCAGAAAGCCGGCCAAACCGTTGATGGCTCGCTCCTTTAACACGTAGGCGCGCCGCATACCAATCTCCTGGAAGGCCATCTGGAAAACTGAGGAGGTTATTCTTGCAGCCAGGTGGCAAAGAGTAGTGGTACAGGAGGACACGCCTTTTTGGAGGTCCCGCAGAGCGCTCCCGAGACTCATCTCTACCAGGTCAGAGGCGAACCTCTGGATGCCGTCCTTTAGCGACTGAGACGTCTTTTGGAGCTTTGCCACGGTTACAGTTTCCTGGATATCTGTGAGCTTCATCAGATAACCGGAAGGGTTTTCAAACTCTTTGTGACAAACACAGCTGAGGTTTTTATTGTCATTAATGTCCACTGCTGATTGGTAGCCGCACACTGAGCCCAGAATTTCTCTGGACAGATTATTGGCAAAGTCAGAGTAGGTTTTATACAAAGAACAGAGATCCTCGGGTTTACGCAGTTCCTCATCCGTCTTCCAGAAGTACTCCAGAGGTCCGTTAGAGTCCGTGAGAGGGCTGAAAGCAGACGAGCTGACGGGACTAAAGAGAGGACCACCATTCTCCTCAGAAGGCGTCTGGACAGGCCGGGGAGAGTCAGGTACCTCAGAGTGGACAGAGTAAGGAGAACCTGGTTTTAGAGGGGTGGGTTTCTTCACATTGGCTGGGAGAGTGGGCTGATCAAAGCGCTGTAGATTCATGCCTTTGGTGGAGCAGCCTCTAGAGACGTATTTGGGAGATGAGGCGCCAGCTTCAGCAGACTGAGGACAGATCGGGTCAGCGGGGAGCGTGAGGGTGCAGCTTTCTGAGCTCAGCTCCTCCACATCGTCAAACTGGTCAAAACTATCAAAGAATTCACTGACTTCAGAGTCTGAATCCTCAACCCTCTCACTAGGACCTCCTGGGACTTGAGGGATGTCCAGCTTGGCTAGCAGGCTCTTCTGGTACCCCACCTCATCTAGGAAAATGATTGGACTAGGACTGGAACAGTCCGACTCTTCTGATTCGCTGATGTGAGTTGACGGAGAGGCCAGGGGAGCCCCTGGGCTGCAGTACGTCCACTGCGACTCCATGTCTGATGAGGACCTCTGCACAGTGACGGAAACATCTGGACCAGACTTCTGTTTGGCTGAATTCTTCTTGGAAGATGAACTTATGATAACATGAGATCCTGACAACTCCTTCTTCCTCCGGTGGGCGGGGATCGTCTGTGATGCCACATCGCGCTTTTTAAGCATGCAAAAAGAAGCTGCAGCTGTGGGTAGAAGGGAAAAAAAACATTTAGCAAGGGATCTAGAATATATTGGTATGCAATTAATATTGCAAGATCTATTCAAAATTGCATTTAGATATTTTGCAGATGCTGTGCAGCTGAATAGTGGAATTTTTAAAGTGTTTACTGACATTTTGATAAAAAAAGGTTATTTTAATTACATACATGTATATAAGTATATGCACCTGATCACCAAAAAATATATACGCATATATATCTATATATACATATATAAACATGTATGTGTTTATAAGTATGCAAAACTGTTGAGTTTGAAGATTACATGCATTTTAATAATGTTTTACACCGTTTTATTTTATTTTCTTACTTCCTGTGCAAACCGGAACGAGGGCGCAGGGTACGCACGCCCTACCAGGAAAACGTATTACTGTGTATGTGGCTTCCGGTTTTTATGGAAAAAACGTGACGTCAGCTCTAAATTTTTTTCCATTCATGTGTATTGCAAACCATAACCACGCCCGCGGGGCGCAGATATTTTCCGCCCATCTGGTGTGTGATAGGTTATCCTCTCTGTCAGTCTGTTACATGAACATATCAATTAGCTATAAGCTGACCTATAAATCCCACCCACGCCACGCCCTTTCTTTTCACTGCGGAATTCTGGGAGTCTTCATCATGGCGTTGGAAGCTAGTTCAGTTGCTAACAAAGCTAGTGGGTTTTTTAAAGAGAATTCAGTGTCTTCCCTTCTACAGAATCCGTTTTCTAAAAGTTCTGAAGAAGAAAAAAGAAGAGTGAAGGAGCTTTGACTGGACACCCCTGATTTGACTGTGCAACAAAACAGTGGAGATCGCGGCCATTTTTTATGTGAGAGGATAATGAAGGTCTATGAAAAGTGGCGGTGGCTGGATGAGAAACACTTTTTTTGTTTCCCCTGCTTATTGTTTAGTTCAGCAGCAACTAAAAAGGTGTGGATATCAACAGGGGTGAGTGACTTGAAGCATTTGTCTGAAAAGTGCAAACGTCATGAAACTTGCCGCACCCATCTTGATAGTAGCTATAAGCTAGGTGTTTTTGGCAGAAGTAACATCCTGGCACAATTAAATGAAGGCTACCGAACTGGCATAAGGAAACATAATGAAGAAGTCACCAAAAACAGACACATATTGTCATGAATAATTTTATATTTATTTTATATTTATATATACTTTTATATATCTAAAAAAAAAAAAAATTGTGTGTGTTTGAATAATGTGCGTCCCCCAGTTTTTTTTACCACCAGCCGCCACTGATGCACAATATTTTGTTTCGCATGCGGTAAGCGCATGTCATTGTAGCACATGGACACACGTAGTAGAGTATTTTTGAAAACGCATATATTTATGTGTTTCGGCCTGCCGTCCACAAAAAAACTGAGGCTTTTTTCACTCAAAATTGGCGTTTTTGAAAACTCCGATCAAAGTGGAGATTTTGGAAAACTCCGCTTTTGCGTTTGCGTGTGGATGTGCGAAAACAGAGATTTGCGTTTTTATGCATCACTACCTGCAACAAGTAATGCACATACGAGTATGTGCAAGAAAATGCATTACTGAAAATGCATTTTCAGCATTACTGAAAATGCCTGTTTCAGTAATGCTGTAAAGTAAAGTAATTTCAGTAAAGTCTTCGTGCTGCTCTCAGTTTTATTTACAAGAATTTTTAGAAAAATGTTACAGATATTAGGGGAGAAAACCTACAGGGATTTTCCTCCTCCTCCAGATGCTCCAGGGCTGTGACAAAGTCATCCTCGATTGATGAAACCGACTGGTTCGTGTCGTCTTCTTCAGGATGGTTGGTTTCCAAGCTCCTCTGAAAACCCTGGAGCTCTAACATGTAGCGGACCCCTGCTGTGTAGCACCCCAATGCAGCCATCAGAGACCCTAAAGTGGACTGGGGGTACACACTCATGCTGGGATTGTGTCTGAGCACACACACGGCCCTTAAACACTGTGGGAAAAAGAAGCACAAGAAAGGAAAAGTTGGATTATAATCTGGAGAAAAAACGTTCAGTTCATCGAGTCTCGCAGTGGTTCGGTCCGACCAGCTGGTGGGAAAGATTTACAGTTTAAAGTAAATACAGAAAAATTCACACGGAATTTCTTCTTTTTATTTTATAAGCAGAAAAAAAAATTGGGTTGGAGGGATATTGTTTTGTCTGCGCATTCTGATTGAGACGACTGGGAGGTCTGAGCCCACAGAAGAAGCTACAGGACCTCTGTGAATGCAAACAACACTCGCAGAACCAACAAGGTCAAGGCTGCAAAAAAACATCTGTCTGTCCCACCTGTGTTTCATCTGAAGTGTGAGAAACATTTGGTTTGTCTGATAGAAACGAAGGCGAAAAACAAAATATTGAAGGACAGAACTAGACGTCTCGTGCTCGATGTGTTGCCATGTTTACATGCATTGATTAGTTCGTAGACGTCATATGATGCCGTTTTAAATTTCCGTTACGTCATCATCCGCTTATTCCGGGGTCGAGTTGCGGGGGCTACAGCTTCAAACGGGCAGCCCAGGCCTCTCTCTCCCCGGCTGCATCCTCCAGCTCACCTGGAAGGATCCCAAGTCGTTCCCCGGCCAGCTGTGAAACATAGTCTCTCCAGCGGGTCCGGGATCTTCCCCTTGGTCTCCTACCGGTGGGACGTGCCCGAAACACCTTGACCGCGAGGCGCTCGGGGGGCATCATGACCAGATGCCCGAACCACCTCATCTGGCTCCTCTCGACCTGGAGGAGCAGATACTCGACACCGAGCTCCTCCCGGATGGCAGAGCTCCTCACCCGATCTCTGAGTGAGAGCCCAGCCACCCTGCGGAGGAAGCTCATTTCGGCCGCTTGTACCCGCAATCTCATTCTTATTCACCACCCACAGCTGGTGACCATAGGTTTTAAATTTTAAAAAGAGAAAAATATATTTGAAATAAATATACTGGATATTTTTTTAAACGAACTGATTAAATTTCTATAGATCGTTAGATTCTTTTATTCATTTTACCAACACAAGATTAAGACAACTTTTAATCAATTTTGGTCATTTTGATCATTTAAATTTGTTTTATATATTTCATTCTAACACTTATAGAATGTATTATGCATTACTTTGATTAACTAGGATTGTCATAAAATGTCTTAACAATGACCAAAATGCTGCCAGACCCTTTTTTTTAAAAAAAAAAATACCCCAAAATAAGAAAAGAAAAAAAATATGCGCTAACTTTACTAACTCAATGTGTCGTAATCCCCTTGCCTGCCGCCAGAGGGAGCCCTGGGCCCTCCTCATCACCCTGATTAGGGACACCAGAGATTGATTTCTGATCCCACACACGTTGTGACGTGGAAGGAGGAGGACCCAAATGCAGGACAAAATCAGAATTTAATAACAGAAGTCAGGTAAGTCTGTAAAGCAAAGGACACAGGATTAACTCATGATCCAAAAGTTGAAATGAAACAACAGAGTTCAAAGATAACTTATGGTCAGGCCACCAGGAGGACCTGCTGCCCTATTAAAGGTCTGTTCAGAAATGTGGCATCAGAAATCAATCTCAGGTGTCCCTAATCAGGGTGATGAGTAAGATCCAGGGCTCCCTCTGGCGGCAGGCGAGGGGATCACGACACAATGTGCTTTATACTGTGTTTGCAGCCTCCAACACGCTTTACAATGTTGTGCATGCAACTGGGGGGAGTGAAAGGGGTATTTACAACGTCAACAACATAACTAAACTAAATAAATGCTTCTTTTTTTTTTAGCAAATATTAAATTTTTGAGCAAACATAATCAAAATCCCATGAAAGCACAGTATCCCCTCAATAATATTTTCTGCTATTTTTTATCTTGGGGACTACGTTTGGTCCATGGTCGACCAGTTTGAAGGATCTGACACCCACCTGAGGGCCGCTGTCTCGGTGCTCCAACAACCTGCGGGAGTCTTTAAGCAGCAGAACTTCATCATTCTTCAAACTGTGAATGTGGAGAGAGCGGAGGAGCTCAGAGAGCCCAGCAGGGAGGTGGGACAGAGCCTGTGGTGGAAAAAATAAACACATGAATAATAAGAATAAGACGACTCCAAAGCATCAAAATGACTGCACCTGCCCTGAATCCAGTCAAAGACGCTTTGATTGTTACTTTAATTATAAAAAGCTGAGTCAGTACATAAATCCAAAGTATTTTTGAAGTATTGAGCGCACTTCTATAAAGGCCACACCCACTCTCTTTTAAAAAGAAAAAAAAAAGATGTAATGGCTGCAGATATTAATGTAAAAAATGGGATATTTACTGGATGTACAGAAGGATTTAGTTCTGTAAAAGTCCATGGATGGACTGGAACAGATTCTAAAAAGTGACCTTTAATAAGGCAGCAACTTGTTAGCAGAAGCAAGAGAAATAAAAACAGCATGGTTTCCTTCCTGGTGGCAGGATCGATCACCTTCAACTTAGAGCTTGCATCTTATCAACTTTTTGTGATCTACTTCAAAGTGTTTTAAAGCTAAACAAACAGTGGATTGAAAGAAGGATCAGAGAAATATAAGAAGTAAAGTGTGTTTTTGTATTTTAAAAGATATCAAGTTGCGGGTAAATAAAAAGATGATATAAACAGATTTAAAAATGTTATAAACTCTATTATTAATGACTGATTGAGGTCTACTGTATGTAATTGGGTGTTTGCAGAAGTCTGATGGTTTTGAAAGGTTGGTCTGAATGGTCTGAAAGGTTTCAGACCAGGCATGAGCAAACTACGGCCCGATAAACGTTTTAATCCGGCCCGCTGAACATAGAAAAACTTAAATTAAAAAACAACATGTTATTGGTTTATTTTCCTGCAATTCTGATATTTTCTCACTAGATGGTGCAATCTAGACATATTGGCTTTGTTGAGAAAACAACAATACTGCTCCCATTAATGTGTGTGTCTCCGTGGTGCCCTCGCTGTCAAAATAAACAGTGTGCACAGATTTGGAAAGCCATCTGGCCCAATACACACACGTAAACAAGCGTGTTAGATGTTAAAACAAGCAAAGTGTTTCATCAAGATTTCAAACCTAGCGCTGCTAAATGCACATTTTTAAACGCTATTGCACTAGAATTAAGATCTAGCGCCGCTAGATTTTAAATTTAACACTCTTGATGTAACATTTAGCGCGCTTTTTTAAAATCTAGCGCGCCATTCTATCGGTCCGATCTAGCGGTTACCAAACATCTGATCCTGTTCCGGTCCCCTGGTCAAATGTTAGAACTCAATGTGGCCGCAGAGTTTGCCCCCTCCTGTTTTAGACCTTTGTGACGTTGATCTACGATTGCTTTACACCGAAACCCTAATCAATTCAACTATAGTTGGTATTGAGTAACTATAGGCATTTTCTTTGAAAGCTTTTATTGGTTTCAAGGAGACATTTTTTTGCGCTCGCAAAAATTTGTCACCTCAACCTTTGGCCACATGACTCTGAAAATGTAATCAGTTCCTCTGTAGTTGGTACTGAATAACTGTGGGCAGTTTCATTTACAGACCTCAATATATTTTATGGTTTGGGAGATATTGCGTTCACATCAGCGTTAACGGACGTACAGAAGCACAGTCGATGTGCTTGATGCCTCCACATTCTGTGAGCGGAGGCATTAAAACATCTTTAAGAGAAATGAACGTTAATACAAAAAGTATCCCCGTAGAAACCGACCTGCTGCGTGATGTCATCTCCTTCAGCTTGTCCTGGCAGACTCACAAAATGAATCTAGAAAGAAAAGAAAACGTGAATCCAGCTTAAGTTTAAACGTAGCCGAGCTGCTTGCGGTGGAACAAACCTCCGTCAGTCTTGCGGTGTCTCTGGCCGGCAGCTCCAGACAAACACTGCATAGCTCCTTTTTATTCCGGAAGAGGCTTTTGGCCGACTGGGCTGCGTTCTCACGCACAGTCTGCAAACACACAAGAAGAACCTGCTCATAATCCAGAGGAAGCATGTGTTTTGTTTGCTTTATGTCCCTAAAGCAGGAAGAGATTGTTGATGTGGAGCAGGACCAAATGTCAAACCAATTTTAAAAAGTGGATGAATTCTCTGCAGAAAAAAAAAGTCCCGAATTCTTATTGGTGGGGTTAAAAAAAACACAATCATCTTCTAGAAGCTTCTTTGTTTGAATCCAAGCAAGTGTTTGTTTGGTTGAAACACCTGCACATGACCTAAACAGGTGAATTCGAACCAAATCAGGAGCAACATATGTGAACCTGTGCACTAGTTTGTCTCATTTACTTTTAGAAAAAATGAATCCTGTACAGCACAGGTGTCAAAGTTCGGTCCTGGAGGGCCGGTGTCCTGAAGGTTCTCCGTGTGTTCTTGTATCTACACACCTGATCCAGGCTACTGAGTCAGTGTGCCAAATTTTATTGGCCGTTTGTGCATCAGCTGTATCTAACCAGGAACACATTGAAAACCTTCAGAACACTGGCCCTCCAGGACCGGAGTTTGACACCCCTGGTCTATGCACAATGGGGGGCAAAGCCTTCAGCCGCTCTGCACCCAAACTCGGGAATGCACTTCCCCCTGACATCTGCAACTTAGACCATGTCCACGGGTAGCCGCTTATTTTTGAAAACGCATATCCTCCGTTTTAGGAAAACGCTTGCGTCCACACGTAACCGTTTTCAAAATATCTGCATCCACACAGAGCCGTAAAAATACGCTTCTGAGTGCGATTATGAGCCTGCCAGACCAGTAGATGGCAGTATTGATGTAAACATAAGTTCTGAGCTATCCAATCAGAGCACCTCTGTCGTCATTTCCGCAAAACCTGAAACATGGCGTATGTGAGTAATAATCGCCAACTGCACCGCATTTCTCCTCCTTGCTCCTCAACAAGAAGCAAGAGCAGTTGAGACAAAAAGGCAAGAAAAGAGGGTCTGCAACAGTGTCTGTGGATCCATGTTGCCCACTGTCTGCTTTTGTAAACACGGACGCACACGAATGACGTATGTGCATTACTTGTCGCAGGTAGTGATGCATAAACACGCAAACTCCGTTTTCGCACATCCACATGCAAAAACAAAGTTTTCCAAAATCTCCACTTTGGCTGGAGTTTTTAAAAAACGTCAGTTTTGAGTGAAAAAAAACTTCCGTTTTCAAGTGGACGGCAAAACGGATAAAAATACTGTATGTGCGTTTTCAAAAATACCCGGCTACGTGTGGACGGGGTCTTTGTTCAAATCTGTCTCCTCCCTTTAATCATCTTCATTCTTCCTCCATCTCTTAAAATGTTGTTTTAGATTTTTATCTGCTCTTTTTATTTTGTGTTCTTGAGTTTCTATGAAGGCGCTTTTAAATAAAATGAATTATTATTGTTTCTTGTTGTTAATAAATGTTGTTGATTATTATTGTTAATCGATCCAGCGAAAGCTGCCGAGTGTGAAGCGGCCGGGATGGGAATTAGCGCCTCCAAATCCGAGACCATGGTCTTTGCCCGGAAAAGGGTGGAATGCCCCCTGCGGGTCAGGGACAGGGTCCTGTCCCAAGTGGAGAAGTTTAAGTATCTCGGGGTCTTGTTCACGAGTGGGGGAAGGATGAAGCGGGAGATCGACAGGCGGATCGGTGCGGCATCAGCAATAACTAGGACGCTGCATAGGTCCGTCGTGGTAAAGAGAGAGCTGAGCCGAAAAGCAAAGCTCTCGATTTACAAGTCGATCTACGTTCCTACCCTCACCATGGTAACCAGGATCTACGTTCCTACCCTCACCATGGTAACCAGGATCTACGTTCCTACCCTCACCATGGTAACCAGGATCTACGTTCCTATACTCACCATGGTAACCAGAATCTACGTTCCTACACTCACCATGGTAACCAGGATCTACGTTCCTACCCTCACCATGGTAACCAGGATCTACGTTCGTACCCTCACCATGGTAACCAGGATCTACGTTCCCACCCTCACCATGGTAACCAGCTGTGGGTGGTGACCGAAGGAATGAGATCGTGGATACAAGCAGCCGAAATGAGCTTCCTCCGCAGGGTGGCTGGACTCTCACTCAGGAATCAGGTGAGGAGCTCTGCCATCCGGGAGGAGCTCGGTGTCGAGCCGCTGCTCCTCCAGGTCGAGAGGAGCCAGATGGGGTGGTTCGGGCATCTGGTCAGGATTCCCCCCGAGCGCCTTGCGGGCGAGGTGTTTCGGGCACGTCCCACCGGGCGGAGACCAAGAGGCAGACCCCAGACCCGCTGGAGAGACTATGTCTCACAGCTGGCCGGGGAACGACTTGGGATCCTTCCGGGTGAGCTGGAGGATGCAGCGGGGTGAGAGAGGCCAGGGGTGCCCGTTTGAGGCTGTTCCCCCCGTGACCCGACCCCGGAACAAGCGGAAGATGACGAACGAACGGAGTATTGTTTTACTTACTTTAATCTGGATTTAACATCCCAGTTTGTAACATGTGGTCCCAAAATGAAGCATGAAATAGTCTGTAATCCTTTAATTGTCCCACTTTGGTCAAACACAACCACAAAAAAATGTCTAAACTTTCTAAGAATCCATGTTAAAACAAAAATGTGTCATTTCAAATTAACATTTTTGAGGTTTGGACTAAAACGTCAAGAACATCAGTTAAAAGCACCATCAAAAAAAAAACAGATTATCAAAGGACGTTAAATAAGTTTAGGTCATTTCTTACAAACATCCGATTTTAATGCGATAGAAACAAAATAAACTGTATTTATTACAAATTATGAGGGTGTAATTCTGTTTTTAAATCAAGATGAATGAGTAAAGCATGCTTGACTGTCCTTTTTTCTTCATTTAGTCTCTTTGTCTAAGAAATAGAAAACTAATCCACATCGTCCCGTTTTCCGCAATCTTTTCTTTCTTTTTTAAAAGTTTTATAAGACTATAAACTTCCTTCTTAGTGTTTTTACTCCATTATGTAACCGGTTTATTTAAGACAGCTTTGGGTTTCATGAACACCTCTTACAGTAGCTCTAATTCTCCAACACAGAGTAACCAATAAGAAGGCTGCTGCTCAGTGAGTCTCAGTTTACTCGCCTCTTTCCGGACTGACACTCTGGATCTCACCGGGACTCCTCGGATACGGGCGCACGCATCCATAGCAACGAGGAGCTGCACCTGGATGCTCGGCTGACTGGCAGCTCACCTGCAAAGATGGGTAACCATAGCAATGGTTAGAAACAAGTCAGACTGTGGAGCTAAAGAGAAAAGCTCATCTGTCGCTTTAACAGAAAAAAAAACACTGGAAACAGAACAAAAAACACACAAAATCATTTCAATTTGAGTTCCGTTCCGTCATCTTCCGCTTGTTCCGGAATCGGGTCGGGGGGGCAACAGCCTCAAACGGGCAGCCCAGGCCTCTCTCGCCCCAGCTGCATCCTCCAGCTCACCCGGAAAGATCCCAAATCGTTCTGCCCCTTGGTCTCCTCCCGGTGGGACGTGCCCAAAACACCTCGCATACGAGGCGCTCGGGGGGCATCCGGACCAGATGCCCGAACCACCCCATCCGGCTCCTCTTGACCTGGTGGAGGAGCGGCTCGACACCGATGGCAGAGCTCCTCACCCGATCTCTGAGTGAGAGCCCAGCCACCATGCGGAGAAACTCATTTCGGCCACTTGTACCCGCAATCTCATTCTTTCGGTTACCAAGTTTTGGGCACTTCCCACCTCCAGAGGCAGACCCAGGACATGCTGGAGAGACTATGTCTTCCAGCTGGACAGGGAGCACCGGGTTTGTGATCTACCGGGGTTTTATGCATTCATTTTGAATACATTTTTCTTTGTACTGGTTTTAAAGAAAGTGCTCAGTCCCAAAATAGGACATGTGAATATTCCGTTTGTTCCGTCGTCTTCCGCTCATCCGGGGCAACAGCCTCAGATGGGAAGCCCAGGCCTCTCTCACCCCGGCTGCATCCACCAGCTCGACCAGAAAGATCCCGGGTCATTCCCCGGCCAGCTGTGAGACATAGTCTCTCCAGCGGGTCCGGGGTCTGCCTCTTGGTCTCCTACCGGTGGGACGTGCCCGAAACACCTCACCAGTGAGGCGCTCGGGGGGCATCCGGACAGATGCCCGAACCACCCCATCTGGCTCCTCTCGACCTGGAGGAGGAGCGGCTCGACACTGAGCTCCTCCCAAACGGCAGAGCTTCTCATCCGATCTCTGAGTGAGAGCCCAGCCACCCCGCGGAGGAAGCTCATTTCGGCCGCTTGTACCCACGATCTCATTCTTTCGGTCACCACCCACAGCTGGTGACCTTAGGTGAGGGTTGGAACGTAGATCGCCTTGTAAATACAGAGCTTTGCTTTTCGGCTCAGGTCTTTCTTTACGACAACGGACCGATGCAGCGTCCTAGTCAATTTGAGTTGTTCAGAAAAAATACACAAGAGGTCGAGTTCAGTGAGTCACTTTTAGGTCATCACTAATAATCAACCTTTAAACCTTTTTTAACCATCAAATCTGCATAAAAAGATAATACAGTCAAAAAAAAAAATTAAAATACTTCATTGGTCTTTTGAAGAACAAGATACTGCACAAGGACAATGTCTTCCTCTAGTCCTCTTTCCTGGTGGTTCCAAATCCAGCATCCTTCTTCTGATGTACTCTCTCTCTCCTCTGCACATGTCCAAACCATCTCAGTCTGGCCTCTCTGACTTTATCTCCAAAACCTCTAACATGTGCTGTTCCTCTGATCCTGTCCATCCTGGTCACTCCCAGAGAGATCCTCAGCATCTTCATCTCTGCTACAAACATCTCATACAGAGCTACAAAGGTAGTCAGAGTGCAGCTCCTCTTCTGCGCTTGAAGGAAATAATCTAGTAGAAAATAACTTACATTAAACTTTTTTTTATGAATGTGGATCACTCTGACCAGACGTTGGCGTTTGAAACTCGTCATTTCATTGGACATCCTAAAGGTCATCTGATCATCTCTTGTACCTAAACTAGATGTAAGAGGTCATCGGGGTAGTTTAAGAAACGCTTGCTCAACAAACTTCAATGAAAAAGGAGAGGAATTTGGTTCCCAATTCAAAGATGGAAACAAACTGAGGGGTGTAAGATAAGCTCAATTATGAAGTATTTGTGTGTTTTTTCACATCAGACATAACCATGTGTTTAACTTCTGCTTTTAATACTAGAATGTGCAAATCATCTAATCATCATTTTGTAACCAACATTTCAGCTAGCTCTCCCACATACTGTTCACATGAACATTTTTTTCTTCTTATCAGCACCTGGCCTTCAAGGCCACTTTCAGCTACTCCCTTTTGCAAACTAAAGGGAAGAAAGCAGGAGACAGAGATCAGAGGGTTGCTGGGAGCGGCGGGAGAGTGATTGCTCCTCGTTCTCCTCTCTCTCTCCTGCTGCAGCAGAAAAAGACAGTTGTCACTCTCTGTTTTGTGATTTTTTATTGTTGGGTTTGATTCAGAAACTACTAATTTGAATAAAAGTGTTTTTTTGGACTTAACAGGGGAGACGGTGGCTCAGTGTTTAGAGCGTTTGCCCACGAACCGGAAGTCAACCAGAAGTTCACAGGTTTGCATCCCACTGAGTGCACGTCTAGGGTCCTTGGCGAAGACACCCAACCCCTCGTTTCTCCCACCATTGATGCCGTCATAGATGGCAGCCTTGCTGCGGTGAAATGCAGCACATAAATTTCCCGGTGAGGGATTAATAAAGTATATTAAATTTTTTTTTTTTTTAAAAATCCAGCAGTGCAGCACGGTGGCCTCACAGCACGAAAGTTTTGGTTCGAGTCTCGGGTGGTGACGAGGCTTGGAACACTGTCCTTTCTGTGTGGAGTTTGCATGTTCTCCCTGTGTCTGCGTGGGTTTCCTCCAGGTACTCCGGTTTTCTCCCACCCTCCAAAGACATGCATGCTAGATTGATTGGCCGGTACCAAATTGCTCCTAGGAATGAATGTGTGTGTGGATGGTTGTATGTGTGTGGCCCCGCGACAGACTGGCGACCTGTTCGGGGTGTACCCTGCCCCTCGCCTTGAATCAGCTGGGATGGGCTCCGGCACCCCCTGCAATCTCAGAGGGCTAGACGGATAAAAAGGTGACTGACTGACTGAATTCCAGCGGTTGCCAATAATATTGAAACTTTAAAAACCAGCGACGGAGTTTTTAGATGTGAGACTCATTAGGGAATCCAGAAAGACTGGGACACCCTTCTGTAACTTCGAACTCCCCAAAAATTAGCTTGTTGAGGTCACCAAATAAGCTACGATGATTTTTTTATCAGAGATCGGGTGAGGAGCTCTGCCATCCGGGAGGAGCTCGGTGTCGAGCCGCTCCTCCTCCAGGTCGAGAGGAGCCAAATGGGGTGGTTCGGGCATCTGGTTAGGATGCCCCCCGAGCGCCTCGCAGGCGAGGTGTTTCGGGCACGTCCCACCGGGAGGAGACCAAGGGGCAGACCCCGAACCCGCTGGAGAGACTATGTCTCACAGCTGGCCGGGGAACGACTTGGGATCCTTCCGGGTGAGCTGGAGGATGCAGCCGGGGAGAGAGAGGCCTGGGCTACCCATTTGAGGCTGTTGCCCCCGCGACCCGACCCCGGAACAAGCGGAAGATGACGGAACAAATTTTTTTATAACAGACATTATATCATCTTGGAGGAGCTCAATGTCGAGCCGCTCGAGAGAGGCCAGATGGGGTGGTTTGGGCATCTGGTCAGGATGCCTCTCGAGCGCCTCGCTGGTGAGGTGTTTTGGGCACGTCCAACCAACCCAAACCAAATTGGTAGTGTAGAACCTATGCCACTGATTTAATCAGTAATGGTCGGTATATGAACCTTTACTAATAAAATAACACATTTTACTTATTTTGGCATTCGCAAAGAAAAAGAAGAAAAATTATTGTGTCTTAATTTGTGTCCCTGATTGAGCCACAGCAAACAATGACCGGCCTCAAAACTCATCCTGAATAATGTTCAAAGGAGGTCTGCGGGTGAGGGTTAAACTCTTGTAGGTCATGCTGTTTAGCTCGCCAGCCCAGCCTGAATTAAAGATCAAACAGTGTGGTGAGAAGTTCGGGCTGTGCATGTGAAAATGTGTGTGTTTGCTCTGAGGAGAGGAATCAGACTTGGTAAGCAGCGTGAGAGTCCAAACAGAGGAGGCAAAATATTTACACACTGCACAAGGAGGAAAAGTTTCCCAAGAAATCCAAAACGGTGCTTTGAGGTGTGATCCAAAAGCTGCTCGCTGGGTGGAGAGGAGGCCAGGTGGTCCTACTGACCAGCCCTTCCTGCATCCTGGGAAGTGGCATGTCACTGGGTTGCTTTGGACCTCCTGGCTTCTAACAGATGCTTCCAGAAAAACAACACAAGCACAGACTGCTGCCAGACCTCAGCAATGCAGAATACCCCCATTTATTCACAAGCCGAAGCAAACACAATGACAGCTTTCATACTCAGGACTTGTGTATTTCTTATTATTATTTATAATAAATCTTGCTTGTGTGATGTTTGGGAAAAGTGGCTGCGGAGAGCTTCCATCATCACAAGCTAGTCGTGTGATTGCATGAGTTAGAGCTCCAGAAAAAACTATAATTAGGAGCTGTTAAGTTTAGAAAACCTCTGATAAAGAAAAATATAGATTTGCCGTGTCAAATAAAAGTCCTCGTCTGAATTAGCTTTGCAGATAAATAAGTACCGTATTTTCCGCACTATAAGGCGTATTTTCCGCACTATAAGGCGCAGCGAAAAACCAATTTTCTCTAAAGTCCACGATGCACCTTTTAACCCAGAGCGCCTTATATATGGATTAATATTGAGCTACAACAAGTGTCGCAACGGCGGTAAGCAGCCGCCGACTCCATTTCCCCCGTAGAAGAAGTAGTGCGCGGTGCATGCTGGGATATATGAAAGGGCGTTTTGCATTCAAAAACTAACCGGCATGCATTGCGCACCGATCTGCGCCGATCAGAACTGCGTCCGCCTGTGTCATCTCGAACGCACCTATTTCCATTTGTGTGTTTGTGTAAAGACCCGGAAATGGCTCCTACCAAGAGACACTGTTACACTGCAGAGTTTAAACTCAAGGTGATCGGTCACGCAGTAGAACACGGGAATAGAGCCGCAGCAAGAGAGTTTAACATCAATGAATCAATGGTGAGGAAGTGGAGGAAGCAAGAGGATGCGCTGCGCCAAGTAAACAAGACTAAACAGAGTTTATCTCCAATGGAAGATAAACTGTGTCACGAAAGTACTAAGAAAATAATAAAACAGCTGTTTATTCATTTTGGGAGTAAAAACAGAAAGCTGTTTTGTAATTGTTAATAAAGTTTGATGAAAAGAATGAGATCGCGGGTACAAGCGGCCGAAATGAGCTTCCTCCGCAGGGTGGCTGGGCTCTCACTCAGAGATCGGGTGAGGAGCTCTGCCATCTGGTAGGAGCTCAGTGTCAAGCCGCTCCTCCTCCAGGACGAGAGGAGCCAGATGGGGTGGTTCGGGCATCTGGTCAGGATGCCTCCCAAGCGCCTCGCAGGCGAGGTGTTTCGGGCACGTCCCACCGGGAGGAGACCAAGGGGCAGATCCCGGACCCGTTGGAGAGACTATGTCTCACAGCTGGCCGGGGAACGAGTACGGAAAATACGGTAAATGTTTCAACTCAAGTTCAAAAGCATCAACTGATCCTGTGTGCAGATCCTCAGATCATAAACAGCCATGTCGCATTATGCTGCGGTCCTGGACAGGACGTTAGCATGCCTCGGAAGGGTCATCTCTAGGATATGCTGACACTGGTTTGAGATCAGTCGAGTGCAAATTAGAAGAACACAAAGGAACCAGAGCACAGGGTTATCATTACACAGTCAAAACATGAACTTTTCCACAAGAACAATGTGACGGAAAGTTGAAAAATTGGACTTAAACAGCTGTGCAGCCACAAAACAGCCACAGATCTGAGAGAATAACTGGAAAATTTAAAGTTTCAGCTCGTTAGACAGCATAGAGATAAGACTTGAAAAGATAAAGTTCAGATTTATGCTGCTTCTGATAAAGTGATTGAACTACCAAGCCGTACAGATCTGAGAGGACAGTCTCCCCTTTGGGATTAGTGCAGCAGCTGAGGTACAGGTTTATAAAGGGTGCTTATAAACGGCACCCTTTTTGAGGGGAGACGGTGGCTCAGTGGTTAGAGCGTTCGCCCGCAGACTGGAAGTAAACCGGAAGTTTGTGGGTTCACACTGAGTGCACGTCAAGGGTCCTTGGAGAAAACACCTAACCCCCCGTTTCTCCCACCATTGGGCTGGGCAGACTGCCCACCGTCGTGGGTAGCCTGCTGCGGTGTAGGAAAGCAGCACACAAATGTCCCCGGTGAGGGATTAATAGAGTAAAAAAAAATTTTTAATTAAATTATAAGGCTATAAGGCGATAGCTCAGTGGTAGAACGTTCACCCTTAGACCGGAAGTTCTCCGGATCAAATCCCACTGAGCTCATGTCTAGGTGTCCTTCAGCAAGACGCCTAACCCCCTGTTTCTCCCACCATTGGCGCCATCATGGCAGCCTGCTGCGGTGTAATGCAGCAAACAAATTTCCCCGTTGAGGGATGAATAAAGTATACTTCTTTCTTTCTTATACAAAAATTAATGTACACGCTAACTTAAGTGGACTTAAGTGCAACTTCAAGCAGTCGGAACCTGCTTGATGTAAATTGTAAGACGTGGCAAAAAGACGACACTAGTGGACAGAACTTGAAGTGAACTGAGGACAGTGAAATGAAGCATTTGAAGCAGTGAGGATACAATTAGAAAATACACAGTCGGTGTAAAACTATAGAAAAGGAAACTTGGCAATAACAAATATGTGCACGCCAAAAATCACTGATTTGAAATCACGATTTTACGCAACATTTCATATAAAGCTAATTAATGAAAAAAAAATAAAATAAAATGAATTACTCTATTCATCCCTCACCGGGGAAATTTGTGTGCTGCACTCCTTACACCGACGGCGCCAGTGGTGGGAGAAGCGGGGGGTAGGTGTCTTCTCCAAGGACCCTAGGCGTGCTATCTGTGGGACACAAACCCGCAAACTTCTGGTCCGCGCGCGAACGCTCTGGGAATCCCTTGGACAGCCCCTCGATGGCTGACATGTTAATTCCCGGTGTGCAGCTACTTTATTTTTTGTCGCTATTTATTATCAAATCATTTCTTTTTTTACTTCACTGACAGATCAGTGTGTGCAACTCACAGTCGCCATGGTGACTGCCTCCTACCTCACTGTGTTTCGCTCGTATGTGACACCACAACATCTGCATAATGGCGACACCTCGACATAGCGCAAGAGTATCAACAAATATCTTTTTAAATACCATCCCGTCATGTGCATGAGCCATATTTGGAGGCGTGGTTGGGGCAGGAGGGATTTCAAGTTGGTTTACACCTGAGATTTGTAACAGGTGTGGATTATAATCCAATGAGCATTGTGTGATGAGCTTTACATACAGGATTATAGCTCACAAATTTGACTGGTCCAAGTAAGTGTTTTTAAAAAGACCCCTGATTTAAAATCAGGTGACTTTGTGACTATCTGGTAGGACTCGTCTGATAACGCAGTCACATTCCAAGATTACAGAAGCAGGAATCACAGGGCTTAGATTGGAAAGCATGACATCATTCCTTACATGGATCAGCCTCCATCGACTCCAGAAACTGAACTAAAATTTTGAACCAAAAATGTTGTAAACAATGCTGCAGAAAATGTTGGTAAAACCCAAACTAAAAGTAATGCTCCTGGATGTCAGAGCTCCTCCCTCTATCTCTGAGTGAGAGCCCAGCCACCCTGCGGAGGAAACTCATTACAGCCACGAATAGAGTCAGGAGCTCTGCCATTTGGGAGCAGCTTGCAGTACAGTTGTTGCTCTTCTGGGTCGAGAGAAGCCAATTCAATTCATTTCAATTTTATTTGTATAGCCCAAAATCACAGAATGTCCGTCTCAATGGGCTTCACAAGAAAAAGAGGAATGTATCCATACATTTGGTGGCCGTAATGTGTCCATACTCGTGTGCAGAATCTTGCGCACTACCTGTCTGGGTGGTCCCAGACAGGGTGGTTTGGGCATCTGATTAGGATGCTTCCCCAACAGCTCACTGGTGAGGAGTTTTGGGCACTTCCCACCTCCAGAGGCAGAACCAGGACATGCTGGAGAGAGTATGTCTCACAGCTGGACAGGGAACACCTTCAGATCCTCCAGGGTTTTGAAGGTGACTAAGCACTTTAAAGAAAGTGCTCAGTCCCAAAATAGGACATGTGAATATTTTGTTCATGCCGTCGTCTTCCAGTTATCTGGGGCTGGGTCGCGAGGGCAACAGCCACAGACGGGAAGCCCAGGCTTCTCTCACCCAAGTTGCATCCTCCAGCTCACCCGGAAGGTACCCGAGTTGTTCCCCGGCCAGCTGTGTGACATAGTCTCTCCAGCAGGTCCAGGATCTGCCTCTTGGTCTCCTCCCGATGGGACGTGCCCGAAACACCTCACCGGCGAGGCGCTCGGGGAGAATCCTGACCAGATGCCGAACCACCCCATCTGGCTTCTCTCGACCTGGAGGAGGAGCGGCTCGACACCGAGCTCCTCCCAAATGGCAGAGCTTCTCACCCGATCTCTGAGTGAGAGCCCAGCCACCCTGCGGAGGAAGCTCAATTCGGCCGCTTGTACCCGCGATCTCATTCTTTCGGTCACCACCCACAGCTGGTTACCATAGGTGAGGGTAGGAACGTAGATCAACTTGTAAATCGAGAGCTTTACTTTTCAGCTCAGCTCTCTCTTCACCACGACGGACCGATGCAGCGTCCTAGTTATTACTGACGCTGTCGAACTCCCGCTCCATCCTTCCCCCACTCGTGAACAAGACCCCGAGATACTTAAACTCCTCCACTTGGGGCAGCACCCTGTCCCTGACCCGCAGCGGGAATGTAAATATCACATTAATATTCAATATTACATTTCTGAGCTAAACCAATCTACCATGATTAGGTATGTGACAAAAACAGGTTTTTGGTGGCCGTAATGTGTCCGTACTCGTGTGCAGAATCTTGCGCACTACCTGTCTGGATGGTCCCAGATTCTGTGCTCCGGATTAGTTTTTGGGGGGTGAATTTCCAGGCGATTTCTTGCTTGCAGAAAGAAGAAACCCTTGTTTTTAGCCTCATGTCGAATTTTTTTGATTCTCGTTTCATTCGGCAGAGATCACTAGACTTGCACATTTTGCTCCAGTTCAATAGCTTCAAAAACTTCCATTTCGTGCATAGACAACATCCTAAAGTGAATAGACATTTAAAATAATACTTCATCTAAAAACTTACGAAGTTTTGTTGATATTGATGGGAGGGAACTTGAGTTACATCTCCCAGATCAAGACTGTGTTTGACGCTCAATTCATAATTGCTATTCAAAATAATAGAAACTCGACTGTGATTCCACCCTAACTCACTCATTAATTATGATTAATTAAGCCATTTAAATGTAAGAATTGGTTAGGAAGAGTCTGCATTCGGTAGCTCTGACCATGTTCTTTAAGTCCTGAAAATTTCATTTGAATATCTTTGAAATAAAAAAAGTTAAGGTTAATTATTTTTAATTTTTTATGACTTAATCACAGGATCAAGATCAGTTTACATGAAAAACAGAGGGACAATTTTATTGAATTTTCTTTTCTTTTTTTTTTGCATTAAAATTGTCAAAATTTTGTTGTTTCAAACCCAATTTTGACAAACTTAGTGTCGTTTTGTAGTTTTTTTTTCAAGCTCTAACTGAATAAAGAAGTTTTATGTGATTTTCAATAAGTTTTTTTTGTCACATACCTACCATGATTATTACCCTGCCTCACAAAGGGACCTCTTTAATGAATGTGATACTTAATGAGTAAAATAAACAGAAATAGTAAAGATAATGTTACACTGTTTACATTCTTCTTCTTCTTCTTTTGGTATTTCCCTTCAGGGGTCGCCACAGCAAGTCAGTTTCTTCCATCTAACACTATCTGCTGCATCTTCTTCGGTCACAGCAACTATCTTCATGTCTTCCTTCACTGTATCCATGAACCTTCTCTTTGGTCTTCTTCTTGTCCTCTTTCCTGGTGGTTCCAAACCCAGCACCCTTCTTCTGAAGTACTCTCTCTCTCCTCCACACAAACCATCTCAGTCTGGCCTCTCTGACTTTATCTCCAAAACCTCTAACATGTGCTGTTCCTCTGATCCTGTCCATCCTGGTCACTCCCAGAGAGATCATCAGCATCTTCATCTCTGCTACCTCCATCTCTGCTTCCTATCTTTTCCTCAGTGCTACTGTTTCTAGACCAATCAGCATGGCCGGTCTCACCACGGTTTTGTACACTTTTCCTTTCATTTTAGCTGAAACTCTTCTGTCACACATCACACCTGATACTTTTCTCTACCCTTTCCAGCCTGTTTGAACACGCTTCTTCACCTCTCTTCCACACTCTCCATTGCTCTGGACTGTTGACTCTTCTACCTTCTTTATCTCTTCTCCCTGTAACCTCACTTTTCCATTTGGATCTCTCTCATCCACACACATGTACTCTGTCTTACTCTGGCTAATCTTCCTTCCTCTTCTTTCTAGTGCAAACCTCCACCTCTCCAGCTTTTCCTCCACCTCTTCCCTCCTCTCACTACAGATCACAATGTCATCCGCAGACATCATTGTCCATGGAGATCCCTGTCTGACCTTGTCTGTCAGCAAAGGGCTCAGAGCAGATCCCTGATGCAGTCCCACCCCCACACTGAACTCCTCTGTCTCACCTACAGCACACCTCACCACTGTCTAAAATGGTCATAACTTTCCAGTTACCAATTTTGACAAACTTGGTGTCGTTTTGTAGTTTTTTTTCAAGCTCTATCTTGATAAAGAAGTTTTTTTGTTTTTTTTGTCACATACCTACCATGATAGTTACCCCACCTTACAAATGGACCTCTTTAATGAATGTGACACTTAATGAGTAAAATGAACAGAAATAGTAAAGACAATGTTACACTGTTTACATTACGTGCTTTAATCTGAGATAGTAAAAAAATTAGGGGGGGAAACCCCCACATGGCTGTCCTCTGCAGTAAAATTTGACCATGAATCTCATTCCTGCACATCCTCATGTTCCATGTTAAACTGAATTTATGATGTTATGGATACAAACACAAGGCCAGAGAAGAGCCTCACACTGGATGCTGATACACAATCCATCCAAATATCATCCTGTAAATATGACAGACCAGGTACAGAACATGTCCACATTGTCATTTATTAAAAATGATAGTGCCTCATGATTCTCATCATTAAGGCACAGCCTCCATATTTAGTGACAGGCTCTAAATCAGCTAGCCTAGGCCGCGGGCACATCACCCTGCTTCCAAAAATATACCAATCTAACAAGGGACATCAAGGTGGACACAAAACAGCAGCTGACAGGAATAATGAGGCCAATTTCGCTGTTTTTTTAAACATTATTTTACATTTTTTTTCTCACCTTTCGGTGTCAGGCAGACTCCTGCAGCGCTGATGGAGAAGCTGGGCTCGATGGGCGGTTCAAGAACGAGTCGTCTGTTTGGATTTTTTTTCAGACTAACATGATTTGTCACAAATAACTCCTCATAAAAGGCAATGCAGGCTTTTATATTTAAATTCTAGGCTGTTATAGAAAAGTATAAAGTAGTCTCTGATGGTTAAATGTTTGAAATAAAAGTTAGAATGAATTTAAATGGACTCAGATCGATTCGAACAGTTCTCTGAAGCACACTGAGTTTCTCATTCACGGTCCATGAAAACAGGAGCCAGGCATCACCAATCGCTCACTGAAAAACAAAACATTGAAGCCGAACAAGGGGAAATAATCAAGCTGGAAAACACAAATAACATATAATTTGATTTTGTAACAGTTTCAAATAAATTAAATATTATTTTAATAACCTAAATATTGCAATACAGTTGTTTCTATGGGTCACACACTAAACTGAACAAAAAAATCCCTGAAAATACACAAATATTATTTTTAAGCAGTGGTGGAACGTAATGAAGTATTTGTACTTCGTTACTGTACTTAAGTTAAAAAAAATTGTGTATCTGTAGTTTACTTAAATCAAATTTGAGACCAGTACTTTTACTTTTACATCACTACATTTTTAGAGCAAATATCTGTACTTTTACTTCGTTACTTTTTAAAAGTGTGTTTTACATTTTTCGTTCAAGAATTTAAAAACTATAAAGTTTTTTTTATAGCATCTTGAAGCCGCATCGCCAAAATCAAAAGAAGCAGTTGATCGGGAGAAGAAGTTATGAACCGAGGCTCAATCAGAGTCGAGAGTAAACATTTACAGCATTCATTCAGCACCAAGAGCAGGGGCGGTTCTAGGATTTTCTGAAGATGGGGTGGGGGGCGGGGACGTGAGGTCATTGACAAAGCTAATATAGGGTGACTGGGGGCCTCCCCTCCCCCCGAGAACATTTAAAAAAATAAGTGTCATTTTCCTGCATTTTGGTGGCCTATTTGCTGGCCCTTCAAGGGGATAGCTTGACTTGTCCCCTTTCCTTTCTTCTTTTTTTTTTTTGCAGACCGAAAGAGGCGGGAGAGGGGGGAGAGTATTTATTTGTGACCCTACAGCACAAAAAAACAACAATTGAATTATGGTCAAATACTTTTACTTAAAAAGTAAAATTTACACCAATTACTTTTGTACTTTTACTTAAGTAGATTTTTTTTATTGGTACTTTTACTTTTACTTAAGTATTTTTTTTGCCTAATTATCTGTACTTTTACTTAAGTCCACCACTGTTTTTAAGTTAAAGACAACCTTTTTTTTCTGTAAATTTACTTAATTAATTTGTTAGATTTATAAATCTCCGAAAATTTATTTTTAAAACAAATCACTTGATAAAAGCAAAATCAGTAATGTTGTATTCATCAATGAAGGAAGAGATTATTAGGAAAGCAAAAAGGTTTGAAAAAAAAAAAAAAAAAGACAGTAGGTGGCTTTGTACAAAAGGCAATATGCAAACACAAAATGTTTGTTCTTAGTCGGGTAGTTCGTCGGTTCGAATCCCACCGAGCTCATGTCTAGGTGACCTTTGAGAAGACACCTAACCCCCCATCTCTCCCACCATTGGTCCGTCCTGGCAGCCCGCTGCGGTGAAATGCAGTGCTGAAATTCCCCTGTTGAGGGCTATATGTATATATATTTCTTATTCTTCAACAGAAAATGACGTTAAAATTAGGTAGAAGTGAAGCCCAAAAAGAAAAAAAAGGAATGTGCCCAAATGCAAATTTTTTTTACTCTAAAAAAATATCCAAGGATAAAAACTCCTTCCTTATATTCCTGTTTGGGTATTTTTTATGTCAGAGGGGAAAAAACAAAATGTAAGAAGCTAAAACCTTCTAAAGCAAAACTACACTGATAATGAAAGCCAAAGCTAGTGTTAGCATTAGATGCTAACACTAATCTCCCAGACCAGGTCGTCCCGGCTCTCAGTCTATGGTTGTTAGTTATGTAAATAAATGGATCTTAATTCTGTAGTTGATAGTTAAAATAAGTTTACTTTTCCCAAATATATTTATGCAAGATACTACTCCCACTTTGCCGTGCTGTGCGTTTAGCAACATATGTCTAAATTGTCATGATCATCCTCTTTTCTGGAACATTTCCCCTCTCCAAATTTGGCCCTCTGCCCTAATTCTGTGCACGTGGTCCCAATTGTCTCTATTTGTGTCTTGTCTTCCCTGGTTATTAAACCTGTGGTGTCCATCTCTCCAATGTCAGATCATCTGCTGCATTGCTTTTCTGCACCACTGCTGCAGCCATGATGGTATCTTCTCCACGTCATCTGGTCCCCTCCACATCATCTGGTCCCCTCCGCTTTGTCAGGTCTCCTCCATGCCAGGTCTCTCAGCCTCATGTTTCTCCTCGTATGGATCCTCTATCTGGTCCTGCCCAGGATGCACAAACCTGCCCAGGTTGGCTTCCTGGATGCACATGCCTACCCCTTTTCCCTAACCCCTGACTATCTGCGCTTAGATATTCTGTCCATAAAGGTGATGAACAGAATCGGTGACAAAGGGCAGGCTTGGCGGAGTCCAACTCTCACTGGAAATGGAATCGACATACTACCGGCTATACGGACCACGCTCTGGCTCCGGTCATACAGAGACCAGACAGCACCAAGGGCTCTGATATTCCGTACTCTCGGAGAACCCCCCACAGCAGTCCCAGAGGGACACAGTTGTATGCCTTTTCCACACCCACAAAGCACATGTAGACTGGTTGGGCAAACTCCCATGACCCCTCCAGGATCCTGAAGAGGGTGTGTAGCTGGTCCGTAGTTCCACATCCGGGACGGAAACCACACTGCTCCTCTTCCATCCTAGACTCAACAATCCCACGGACCCTCTTCTCGAGTACCCCCGAATAGACCTTCCCAAGGGAGGCTAAGGAGTGTGATCTCTCGGTAGTTGGAGCACACCCTACGGTTCCCCTTCTTGTAAAGATAGACCACCACACCGGTCTGCCAATCCAGAGGCATTGTCCTTGATGTCCTTGCAATGGTGCAAAGACGTGTCAGCCAAGACAGTCCATCACCATCCAGAGCCTTTAGGAGCTCCAGGCGGATCTCATCCACCCCTGGAGCCCGGCCGCCGCTGAGCTTTTTGACCACCTTTGCGACCTCGGCACCAGAGATAGAAGGACCTATCTCGGATTCCAAAGACCTTCCTTCCCCGTTGGAAGATGTGCTGGTGAAGACATGTCCAGGAAGGTTAACATCTGGTTAAAACTCATGCCCAATCGGTGAGATTTTTCTGTTTACACCCACTTAAGTCTCTCTTTCCACTTCCTTTTTTCTGGTTAAACATTTTCTACTGTAGTCCCTTTTTTTATTATAAAAGTGATGACGCACAACCACTTATTCATCCTAACTCTTTACTTTAAAAAATGACCCAACTAACATATTTGTTTTGGCCTGTCTTTTCTTTTATACCTCATTTTCATCTTCAGCACTTGTCAGGTATGAGTCATCTAAACTTTTATTTAAATTTCCAGGAAGCTCATAGCCACTGGGAATGTGTCCAAACATTAAACACTGTGGCTGTCACTGTGCCCACTGTAAGCTAAAGTCTCCAGAATAAGCAGCTTCTTCACAGAGATGGACATTTATTTAAGACAGATAAAACCAACAAACCCACTCAGAGAAAAACTCTGTTTATAGCAACGCTCTCGTACAGAAAAAATCTTTCTGGAAGATTCTCTAATTAGCCAATTACTCAACGAGAGTGTCACAATTATTTAAATAGAAGCATTCATCAAATTCCGAGTCTGCTTTAAGAAGGAATGGCTGGGACTGTGCCCAGTTTCATCAGAGGAACATAGGTAAGTTCAACCAAGGTCTTTCAAAGACCATTTATATAGAACTTTGGACCATTTTCAACAACAGACCAGTGGACGTAAGTTCAAATATTTCTTATTTCAAAAAGAACAATAACATTAAACTCTGAAGTCCATACAGGGTGTTCACTACTTACAAAGCCATATAAAGCATAATTAATAAATGCAAATGGATTCAGAACTGTGAAGCGGCCGGGATGGGAATTAGCGCCTCCAAATCCGAGACCATGGTCCTCGCCCGGAAAAGGGTGGAATGCACCCTGCGGGTCAGGGACAGGGTCTTGCCCCAAGTGGAGGAGTTTAAGTATCTCGGGGTCTTGTTCACGAGTGGGGGAAGGATGGAGCGAGAGATCGGTGCGGCATCAGCAATAACTAGGACGCTGCATCGGTCCGTCGTGGTAAAGAGAGAGCTTAGCCGAAAAGCAAAGCTCTCGATTTACAAGTCGATCTAAGTTCCAACCCTCACCATGGTAACCAGCTGTGGGTGGTGACGGAAAGAATGAGATCGCGGGTACAAGCAGCCGAAATGAGCTTCCTCCGCAGGGTGGCTGGACTCTCACTCAGAGACCGGGTGAGGAGCTCTGCCATCCGGGAGGAGCTCGGTGTCGAGGCGCTCCTCCTCCAGGTCGAGAGGAGCCAGATGGGGTGGTTCGGGCATCTGGTCAGGATGCACCCCGAGCGCCTCGCGGGCGAGGTGTTTTGGCATGTCCCACCGGGAGGAGACCAAGGGGTAGACCCCGGACCCGCTGGAGAGACTATGTCTCACAGCTGGCTGGGGAACGACTTGGGATCCTTCCGGGTGAGCTAGAGGATGCAGCCGGGGAGAGAGAGGCCTGGGCTGCCCGATTGAGGCTGTTGCCCCCGCGACCTGACCCCGGAACAAGCGGAAGATGACGGAACGGATTCAGAACTTTGGAACATAATTTAATCCACCACTGAATCCAGAGCCTAAAACTGGACAATACATGTCATGATCCCCTTCCCTGCCACCAGAGGGAGCCCTGGACCTTCACTCATCTCGCTGATCAGGGACACCTGAGGGTGGTTAGTCTGATGACACACACCTGTGGATCCTCGTGCCTATTTAAAGGCAGTCACTCCAGACGTCTTTGTCAGGTCATTGTCGTCATCACCATCCCTTCCAGACAATCCTTCCGTCCTGGCTGCCTAACCATGTTACAAAGCAACAGCCATGGGATATTGATGATTTAGAGGTCATTTGCAAATAATGATGGAACAGAATTCGTCCTGATGTGTGCAGAAACATTGTCATCAACAACGAAAGATCTGACATCTCTGTTTGCTAACAAGTGGTTTGATACAAAGTACTACCGTAATTTCACAACTATTAGGCGCACCGTACGAAAAGGCGCAGTCTCAGTCACACACCGCCTTACAACAACACACACGCAAGCATGCAAATGTGCGTATTAAAAAATAGATCGGGAGCAAAACTGAGTTTGGTTGTGCTTTATTTAAGTAGTAACGATACTAAACAAACACATTACCGGTAATAGTCTTTATTCAAATCCGTCAAAGTCCTCATCCTCTGTTTCGGAATTGAACAGCTGCGCAAAATCCAACAGAGCAGGTCCACTTTGCTCCTCGCTGTCAAAGTCACTGTCTGTACTGTGCGGCTCCTCAGAAAGGATACCAGCTTTTGCGAAAGCTCTGATAACAGTACCAGCAGACACGTTAGTCCAAGCATCTACAATCCATTGACTCGTTAATGCTGAAATTTCTCGCAGCGGCTCGATTCCCATGTTCCTCCGCGTAGCTGATTGCCTTGAGCTTAAACTGAGCGTCATAAGTGTGTCTCTTTGACATTTTCAGGGTTAAAACAGCAATGTTGTGCATACAGCACATACCTTTTTTATACAAAATCCACACCCACACTTCACTCTTTAACGTTCTCATGCTTTTTCTTTTAGGTCCGCCTCGCTTCACGGGCACTGCTTTTTCTTTTAGGTCTGCCTTTTCTCACCCACAGGGCACACCGCACGAAAGGGCGCACCGCTCATTTTGAAGAAAATCTAAGACGTTTATATGCGCCTTATAGCCGTGAAATTACGGTAAATTCTTTTGTCTATTTTTTAACAAAATGCACATAAATTAACACAAATTCTATAAAGTTGTTTTCTTGGCTTTTGGTGTGATATTCTGTCTTTACATGTTAGACTACATTTACCATTAATATTACAAACTGATAGAGCTTTTATTAATGGCCAACGCAACAAAATCAGCACACAATCAAATACTCGTTTTTCCAGTTATAATTCAGATAGGAAGCCCAGCTGCGTCCTCCAACTCACCCGGAAGAATAGTGAGTCGCTCCCCAGCCCGATGTGAGATGTACTGTACTCTTTCCAACAGATCCAGGGTCTGCCTCTTGGTCTCCTCCAAGTGGGACGTTCGCAAAATACCTCACCAGCGAGGCGCTGGGGAGGCATCCTGACCAGATGCCCGAACAGGCCCTTCTGGCTTTTCTCAACCTGGAGGAGGAGCAGCTCTACTTTGAGCTCCCCCAGGGCTGATGATCATAGGTCACCATAGGGTCTTGTTCACGAGTGGGGAAGGATGGAGCGGGAAATTGACGGATCGGTAAAAGCGAGGGTATAATGCAAAACCAGTTTTTTGGAGGTTTCTATCATGTTTAAACATCAACAACCTACCTGATGTGGTTTCTTTTTTATTCATGCATGTTTGAGTCATTTGTGAGCTCTCCCATTCAGTATTTCATAGCAATGTTCTTGGCCATGGATTTTGTTCTCTGCCACACCCACATTCAAACATAAGCAGGACTTGTGTTTGAAGCAGAAGTGCATGCATTCTGGTCTTGCTTGTACCTTCCCCTCAAGACAGAGTGCCATTTTTATGTGAAAAAAACGGCACTCCCTCCAGCCCCCCAAATAGGCACTTGCAGATAAAGTTGCAGTTTTACCCTTGTTAATAAAAACATCCCACAACATTAGTTTAGTCAAACCAGTTGCCTTTGATTGTGCGTGTTCTAAAGATGCTAATGCATGCTTTTATCACCAGTCGTATAGATTATTCTAATGCCCTGCTCTCTGGTCTTCCCAAAAAAAACATCTCGGGTTTACAACTACAGTATTACAGAACTCAGCAGCTCGTATTCTGACTAGGATCAGGGTGCGGGAGTACATTATACCAGTTTTAAAGACCCTACATTGGTTTCCTGTATGTTTTAGGATTGATTTTAAAGTTCTTTTACTTGTGTTTAAATGTTTAAACGGTCTCGGACCTTCTTATCTTTCAGAACTGCTTTTACCATACGAATCCTCGGACCCTGCGCTCCTTCGGCAGCAGACTCTTGGTAACTCCTAAAGTTAGAACACACACTCACAGTGAGAGGTCTTTTGGATTCAACGACCCCCGTTTATGGAACAGCCTGCCAGAGGAGCTCAGGGCTGCAGAGAATGTTCACATTTTTAAAAAGAAGCTCAAGACACATCTTTTTAGTCTTGCTTTTAACTAAGATTCTCATATGTAGTTTTATTCTTAGTTTTATTTGTAGTTTTATTCTTAGTTTTAGTTGATCTTATTTGATGTTTTTACCTGAACATTTCTTATTATTTATTAGCTTTAGTTACTTTTATTGATGTCATTTAATCTTTTATCATCTCCAGTGTTTCCTCTGGGGGGCTTCTGCAGTGGGAGCCTGCTGTCATCGGTGACTGCTGGTCCTTGGCTCCGGCCCTGGTGGGGATCTGGCTTGGCTTCGTCTTCTATCCGGGGCCTTGGATGATGGCCGGTGATTGCAGGTGTGGCTCGGCTCCTGCTGCGATGGCTCCTCAGATACCGTTTTCTCAGGTGTTCCATCTGCATCCAGCCTATTGCATTTTTAAGTGAGTGTGTATGTGTGGCTGTGTACATATAGGAGGGTGTGTGCTCTATTTGTATTTCTACATGTATGAATGCGTGCGTGTGTGAGTGAGTTTTTTATCTGTGCGTGAGGGACTTATTTTGCTTTTGTGTTCTGGGGTGTTTCACTTGTAAAGCGCTTTGTGTTATATCTTATGTATGAAAAGTGCTTTATAAATGAAGTTTGATTTGATTTAGGATGTGAAATAAAACTCAGAACAAACAAGACACCACGTATGTATCTGTTTTTATTGAAGAAGAAAGATATGAACCGGTAGCCTGTTTTAAGGCACCTTCAAATTTTACAACAAAAGCTAAACCATTTATTTATTCAGAATACAAAAATACGCATCTCAGTGACTCCAAATCGTAATAAATAGTTAACCATGCATTCTAACCATAAAAAGGCACAGAAAACAGTCACTTATAGTAGTCATAAAAATCATCAACTACCAAAATCATCCAGATAGTAATACAGGTGACCACTGTAACATTATATTCCAAATGTGAAAACACAATACACATCATTTATAACCTTAGGCAATAAATATGCTGACGTATTCTAGAGCTACATATAGATTCTTAATCATTAGACTGTGCCGTTGTAAACATAATGTAAACAAATGAAAACGGACTTTTCTCCCATTTCTGAAAAACTGTAAAACATGTTATTGAGTATTTTAGAGATCCTTGCATCGGGTTAGTCGGTTGTAGGAAACCAGGCAGTTTGCAGCATTATTTACACACAACTGGAATCTTAGCACAAGAGAAAAGAGGGTCATTTTCATTTTAAATGCAAAAACAAAGCATTCCTTAGTCTGGCAGACATTTGGACACAACGCGGACAGAAGTCAGTAAATCTGATTCATTAGAGATTAAAATCCTCCATCAACTGGAGGTGATTTAGAGTGGCACAAAATCTCAACAAGGTCTCGTAAAGGATGATTTTTAACACGATCTTTGGCAGCAGAAGTGATCGAAAGCGTTTGTGCAAACATAGAGGATAGTTTTAATATTTAATTTACTGATTTAACAAGCTGCTTGGAAGAAAACTGAACTGATTGTCAGAAAAATGAAGCACAAAGTCAGATGTGTTACATCGCCCTCCTCTGGATTACAACGTACTATTACAGGATTATTTACTAGTCCTGAAATCAGAAGAATTTGGAACAATTATGTAATATTACACATTATTTATGAGAAGCTAATATTTTTACTTATTGCAAAAAGCACTAACGCAAATTATCTGGGTTTTTATTTAAAAAATGACTTAATCAGCTATTCTGCACCAATTTTACACAATTTGTCAACACAAGAAAATAATCCCAATTTTAAAATTGTAGTGAATTTTTGCATTTTTGGTTTGAAAAATAGAAGTTAGACAAAAATGCAATTTTGGATCAATTATTCTCCGCAGGGTGGCTGGGCTCTCACTCAGAGATCGGGTGAGGAGCTCTGCCATCCGGGAGGAGCTCGGTGTCGAGCCGCTCCTCCTCCAGGCTGAGAGGAGCCAGATGGGGTGGTTCGGGCATCTATTCAGGATGCCCCCGAGCGCCTCGCGGGTGAGGTGTTTTGGGTACATCCCATTCGGAGGAGACCAAGGGGCAGACCCTGGACCTGCTGGAGAGACTATGTCTCACAGCTGGCCGGGGAACGACTTGGGATCCTTCCAGGTGAGCTGGAGGGTGCAGCCGGGGTGAGAGAAGCCTGGGCTGCCCGTTTTAGGTTCTTGCCCCCGGGACCTGGCCCCGGATGAGCGGAAGATGACAGAACGGAACAGAATAATTATTGATGTTGCAAAAAAAACGGATTACAGTTGAGAAAGAAGGACAAACTGCACAGTTTTATAAGAAGTAACCTAATAAATTTAACTTTGAAGCAATTTTACATCTCAAATCTTTCTTTTGAAAACGTATTTCTAGCCAAAATAAAGATAGGGAGAAAGTAAATGAAAAATTTTGGGTTCAGATGATCTAAAAAAAAAAAGTCATTGCATACTTTATTTTATCATTTTATAGAACATTTTCTAATCTTTTCCAGAGTTGTAAAAAACACTTATTAATATTTTTATTGTGTTGATTTTAAAATTAACTTATTTAAATTAAATTAACAATTTTACTAGAGGATTTTAAAAGGAAGGCTCAGAATTTACAAAAAAAAAAAAAATCACACTTTTACTGATAGGCTACAAAAAACATTGCATTTTCACACACACACACACACACACACACACACACACACACACACACACACACACACACACACACACACACACACACACACACACACACATACACACACAACAGTCATGTCTGCCTGATCTATCCATCATTTTCTTGGAAGCACGGAGGAGAAAATCTAGAAACAAGGGAAACAACTGGAAGAAACTTGAAATCTGTAATAAAAATCAGTCTGTCTACAGTCTCACGGTTAAAATCCTCAGACATGGTGGAGGACGTCACATATAAAAACCCCTTCAAAGTCTGCACCCTCACTGAGAGACATTGTTCCGGAAAGACGGTATATCAAAATAACAGATCAAATATTGCACCATCATTAGTATACAACAGCGTTATCATGTCGAGGAGATTAGAAACAAATCAACGATACACGGTTGTTATGGTGTAATATACACAATCAAACGTGTGAGCTGTCGACAATGCATGCCATGTCAGCGAATTACAAACGACTACAACACAAACATCGTTTGCATACACTCAGATACTGTATGTACAGTGCATATTTATGTACAAACTTAGCATCACATATAGAAATATACCCTGTAATGCCACCAGTCTTAGAAACAACGAACAGGTTCTAACAATGTGTGAATAAAGAGGAAAAAAGCTGCACTTGAACAACGTCATGCAGGCTGCAGATCAACTGCGTCGTTACGTTTACAAAACCCATTTCTAATCGCGTTAGTGTTAAATATTGTAAATTCATCAAATGTACAAAGTCTGAGGTGAGTTGTTAATTGGATGTGATGACGTGATGGTTTTGCGCTTGCATAATGCAAGAGTTGAAAAGTGCCTTTAAAAATTTCTTTAAAAAAACTCAGCAACCCGACTACGACCATGTCCACACGTAGACGGGTATTTCTGAAAACGCATATCCGCTGTCCTCCGTTTTAGAAGCACTCTCGTGTACACACGTAACCGTTTTCAATATAACCGCATTCACACGAACCGGTATAAATAGGCTTCTGAGTGCGGTTATGAGCATGCCAGACCAGTAGTGGGCAGTGTTTTGTCAGAGGATCCATGCTGCCCACTGCCTGATATCAAAAACAAGGACGCACACAAATGACGTTTATGCATTAATTGTCGCAGGTAGTGACGTTTAAAAATGCAAAACGCCGGTTACGCATGTCTAAACGCAAAACCGGAGTTTTCCAAAATCTTCACTTTGGTCGGAGTTTTCAAAAACAATGGTTTGTAGTGAAAAAAATGACGGGTTTGTGTTGATGACAGGCCGAAACGGATAAAAGTACCGTAATTTCACGGCTATGAGGCGCATTTAAAAGTCTTAGATTTTCTTCAAAATGAGCGGTGCGCCTTGTGTGTGAGAAAAGGCGGACCTAAAAGAAAACGCGGTGCCCGCGAGGCGGACCTGAAAGAAAACACATGAGAACGTTAAAGAGTGAAGTGTGAGCGGCGTGGGAGCGATGGATGACCGAAGGAGACCACAGTTTCACGAAGGGTGGAAGGCAGCGCCGGGCGAGTTACGCTACAGTTTGCCAATGGATTGTAGATGCTTGGGCTAACGTGTCTGCTGGTACTGTTATCCGAGCTTTCGCAAAAGCTGGTATCCTTTCTGAGGAGCCGCACAGTACAGACAGTGATTTTGACAGCGAGGAGCGAAGTGGACCTGCTCTGTTGGATTTTGCGTAGCTGTTCGATTCCGAAACAGAGGATGAGGACTTTGACGGATTTGAATAAAGACTATTACCGGTAATGTGCTTGTTTAGTATCGTTACTACTTAAATAAAGCACAACCAAACTCAGTTTTGCTCCCGATCTATTTTTTAATACGCACATTTGCATGCTTGCGTGTGTGTTGTTGTAAGGCGGTGTGTGACTGATACTGCGCCTTTTCGTACGGTGCTCCTAATGGTCGTGAAATTACGGTATATTTGTTTTACCAGATCCCCGGCTACGTGTGAACAGGACCTACGTGTGTGGCGCCTGGTCAATAATTTTACTTCCTCTCCTTGGAGATCTGGGGCCTCGTTTATAAAGACGTGTGTGGATCTTTAGCAGAGCAAGCGTTTTTGCTTACATCGCACAAATTTGGGATTTATAAAAACGTTTGTGAGTCCTTTTACGCAAGTTAACTATTATAGGTCACACCTGGGATAAATCTCACCCCAATTGTGCTTCTCGAATTTCAAATAGAAATCTTGCAAATGACGTGACGCATTTGCAATCGTCTCCAAATGAGGCAGTGCCGCCTGTCCCTACTCGTGCAAATAGGGAGGTATCCCCATTGTGAAGTCGTGTTAGCGTAGGACAGCAAAGTGGGAGGCGGTCAACATGGCAACTTTAGTTACCAATCTGCGCCATTGTCTGATTGGTGGAGATTGGTAAGCGCCAATCTGCACCAAAGACCAGAGAAAAAAGGAGAAACGATCCAACCTTAAAAACCTTAAATGAGTTCAACATGGTGACTGGCAATGTGCATATTTTTTAGTTGGTAATCTTTTCCATGAACATGGAAGGATGGAGCAGGGGATCGACAGGCGGATCATTGCGGCGTCAGCAGTAACTAGGACGCTGCATCAGTCCGTCGTGGTAAAGAGAGAGCTAAACCGAAAAGCAAAGCTCTCAATTTACAAGTCGATCTACGTTCCAACCCTCACCATGGTCACCAGCTGTGGGTGGTGACCGAAAGCCGGAGATTGTGGATACAAGCGGCCGAAATGAGCTTCCTCCGCAGGGTAGCTGGGCTCTCACTCAGAGATTGAGTGAGGAGCTCTGCCATATGAAAGGAGCTTGGTGTTGAGCCGCTCCTCCTCCAGGTCGAGAGGAGCCAGATGGGGTGGTTCAGGTATCTGGTCAGGATGCCCACCCCGCCCCCGAGCGTCTCGCTGGTGGAGGCCAAGAGGCAGACCCCGGACCTGCTGGAGAGACTATGTCTCACAGCTGGCTGGGGAATGACTCGGGATCCTTCTGGGTGAGCTGGAGGATGCAGCCGGGGAGAAAGAGGCCTGGGCTGCCCGTCTGAGGCTGTTGCTTCGGCGCCCCGGCCCCAGATGAGCGGAAGATGACGGAACGAAATCTTTTCCATGATGTGCTCCACTTTTCTAATGTATAGTCCTACACTGACAAGCTTCAAAGGCTTCATTTCACTGGCCTCTTTTTTTTTTTTTTTTTTAGGTTCTTGTCCTCAAGTCTTACAATTTTGATAACAAGTTACTCAACTTGCACGGGAGCCGTCATACGCACGGATTTCAACGTAAGCAACTTTTATAAACGAGGCCTCCGATCTTTAACCCACCACAACTGGAAGAATAACAACCTAAAGACCTTAGTGGTCCGTAGATAAAACATGATTCTGTTTTCTTAGACATTCACTTTGGTACTGTTTTCACATCCACAGAGAACGTGCGTCATGTATAGATATTAAATCCATGTACTCACACTTCTTATCATATCTACCAATAAAGCACATTTTACAATTAACTGACTGAAAATATGGCACTTGACAAAAATTTTGACACGTCGTCATTGTCGTCGTGCAGACAAAATAAATAACGCCCCCCCCAAAAAAAAAAAAGACTAAAAAAGTTTCTTTCAGTAGTAAGAAATGGCATCATAATACTTTGTAAGTCGTGTAAAACTTGTTCAAGTGTTATTTTGCACAAACAAAAGAAATAATTAAGACACTAATCATGCAATTAAATATACTTAAAGTCGAGCAAGCATTGCATGCAACAGCATCCCACAACGTCCACGATAACATCTATGGTTAATGGTGATGTTTCCATGGACACTTCCACGCCTGCAGGTCACGTTAGCAAACTAAACTGAACCGTGATAGAAGTGTGAGTCTGTCAGCAGTGGGATTAGTTGCATACCTTCTCGTGTGATATGAGTGGTTTTACATTTAGAAATGGCTTTTGTTGTTGTTGTTTGTAAAGATCCACATTTTTTCCTCCTTATTTATCCTCATACGTCTCTTCCAACATCCTAGACCCTCATTTTTTGGCACCAAGTCACAAGGAAACAGAAAATGTTTTTTTTGTTCTCAATCGGGTGCTTATTGGACTCTTCTGTCCCCCTCTCATTGACTGCTGTGCCTTCTCATAGCACGTCCACACATGTCAGAGGAGTGTTTGTTCCTCTTTCCTGCTGATTTAGCTCTCAGCTTAGAGGTCAACCATGGAGGCCTTGGCCAGGTCTTTAGTTCCCTGAAGAATTCTCTTCATATGACCCACTTTCGATATCCCCAGATCCTGAAAAGCCAAAAAAAGACCAACAGGTTAAACACAGGAAGCAAAATCTCTTTATGAGTTGTAGACATTTAAAGGCAGTATGGAAGATCTTTTGGAGAACTCATTGTGAATACTGGGCGAGTGTAAAGACCCGCCTGTGTCTTTTCTGGATTTTTCTGGATTTCAATCTCCAACCAATAAAAATACTTACTTGCCACTGAAACCAGGAAATTGGACTGATTCACAAACTGTGGGCCAGTCATTTTTATCCATCATATAGAATTGATTGGCTTAGTGCAGTGCTTCTCAATTATTTCCTGTTGCGCCCCCTCTAGGAAGAAGAAAATATTTTGCGCCATCCCACTCTCCGTCGTGACTATAATTAGTATCATTTGTCTATGAAATTGTTCTAAGTACACCTCTGCATAATATTGTATCCTCATTAACACCGTACCCCCACCGTAGTCCCAGTGAAGCCAAGCGCTACACAATATTCCCTCTAATTTTTTAGGTGTCTGAGCAAACACTAGGGGGGGCGGATCGATCCTAATATCGATACCAACGCTAGTATTGTTATTGATCGATACTCCAACTACAATATCGATACTTTGGTTGAAGTTTTACCCCTCGCACTTTGCTTCCGTTTTTTTTTTTTCCAAAAAGTTAACCTAACTGATTTGTCTGCAAAATATGCGTAAATGCTGTGTGTCGCACCTGTATGCTAAAGCGAGGCGGCCCCACCCCCTCTCTTTCGCTTTGACTTGTCACATGACTCAGCGACTCGGGGCCAGAAAAAAAAAAAACGCAAGTCGGTAAAAGTAGAGAGAGATGGAAGGAAAAAAGAGAAGTACCGTGTGGCTGCACTTTGAGGCCGGAAATGAAACAACGGCTACCTGCATCATTTGCAGAAAGGCTGTTAAATATGGTGGTAACTGTTTTTAACACTACAAATGTGGTAACACTACAAATTGAAGAATCACCCCAAAGAAAAACGGCGAGTGGAGGAGAAAAACCCTGACCCCTTCTGTTTCCCAGAGGCAGCGCTCATTAACAGAGACGCTCCAATTTTAATTATGAAAGTACAACATAATCATCTTTATCAATAGTTAACATTTGTTTGCGTACAACTGGGCACTTCTATCGATCTCTCTACCAACCTGTGTATATACATATACTTGGTCATACTATATATATGACCAAACCCTTGATGCAAAAATAGTCATTTAAAAAAATTAAATATCGGTATCGACATCGACATCGGTATCGGCGATATTGGTCTGGTGTTTACTTGGTATCGGATCGATATCAAAACTTGCGGTATCGCACACCCCTAGCAAACACGTAAGCTTTCTGAGAAGAAGGGGGCGGAGCTAAAACTTTGACTCTTTTGTGACGTCATCAGCAGTGACGAGCCAAACTCCAAAGCAGCTGTTTGAAGTAATTTTATTTCAGAAAGAATGAAGAAAGAGATATGTTGCAGAGTTCTGTCTCATTTTTCCATCTTTAGTTTAAATTGAGTTTTATTTTGTGCGCTACATAGGTTTTCTTGTGGGCTATGAATCTGCGAGCAGTGCGCAATTGCGCAGGCGCGCAGCTTAGAGGGAACATTGGCACTATATATGCTTCGTCATATTTCCTTGTCGTAGCTTTCGGGAGACTTTCGTTTGACTCATTATCTCCGTCTCTCTCCGCCTTTCTTTTCATCGCTGTTACATATTTTTTTATGGTGTCTGTTGAGGTTTGTTTACTCCACTGCCTAGACTTTGCTCTATGCTGTGTTTGAAAATATTTGGTGCAAAAAACTCTACACCATAGAGTTAATACACCCTGCACACACTCTGACAATGAGAGCGCCAACTACTGTAGTGGATGTACAATTACACTTTATTCTAGCAAGGCAAAAAAAAAAAAAAACATGTTCCACAGGGTCACAAACCCCCCGCCCCTGGCATCGGCGCGTCCCACTATTTGAGAAGCAGTGGCTTAATGTTTTTTAAAATTCGAGTCAAATCAGTGAAGACAAATTTCAGTTATTTTGTAATGTAAGAATTTTTAAAGATCTTCCAAAACTCCTCTAAAGGCAGTCTTAAAATGTAAAAGGAACCAATAAAAACACACGAACAAATAAAAATAAGTGCTAAGTTTTGTTCTGAACTGGTATCAAAGGGCAAAAATAAAACAAGTGGATCCAGTGCTGGTTTAGTTTCAGCCCACGAGTCGGTTTTAATGAGACAAATGAACTGATTAGATTTTAGGGGTCATGTCAACGATGGCCAAGGTCTCAAAGACTGAGGTCACAAAATTTAAAAACCTCATATAAGACTGCTTCAATCTAGTTATCACAAAGACCTGAACCATTTATTTTTAACACAATTTGTTAGTTTTTCTTTCAAGTTTTTCTTTTTCTCAGAAACTCTCTTCCATACGACCTTAGAAGCAGGACCCATGTTTTCATTCCATTGAGTTGGATCTGTTTTTTTAAACCCCGGTTTAACAGAACAGCATAAATACATAGATATCATATAAAGTGTCTTGTTTTAACAAGCCTCCCATATCTGGGCGTTTTTTTCTTCCCCTGATGTTTTGTCCTTTGATCTCATTCCTCACACCTTGTCCCCCCAAATGTTTGCAGACAAGTCTTATTTTCTCCTTCTAATATAAGTCCTGGTGCACTTCACTCCTTTGGAAGGTCATCTGTTCTATTGTTTCGTGCTGTTCAAACCAGGCTGCTACCTTCCACCCTCATTGTGGGACACCAGTGTTTAAAACAGTAGGGGTGCAGGGATTTATAATAATATTTATGGTTCTGTTTCATTGCCTTCTGCTTATCTGGGACCAGGTCGCAGGGGCAACAGCCTCAGACGGGAAGCCCAAGCTTCTCTCACCCCGCTGCATCCTCCAGCTCACTTAGGAGGATCCCGAGCCGTTACCCGCCAGCTGTAGGACATAGTCTCTCCAGCGGGTCACTTGTTCTCCTCCCGATGCGACGTGCCCAAAACACCTAACCGGCGCACCTAACAAAGCGCTCGTGAGGCATCCTAATCAAATGCCCAAACCACCCCATTTGGCTTCTCTCGACCTGGAGAAGGAGCAGCTCTACTTTGAGCTGCTCCCGGATGGCAGAGCTCCTCACCCAAACTCTGAGAGCTCAGCCACCCTGTGGAGGAAGCTCTTTTTGCTGCTTGTAACTGCGATCTTGTTCTTTCGTTCACCAACCACAGCTGGTGACCATATTTATGGTAATTTATGTTAAAATCTGATCCAGGTAAACAAATCATTGTGCCAAATTTTATTGGCTGTTTTTTTTACTTTATGTGCATCAGCTGTATTGAACCAGGAACACGTTGAAAACCTTCAGGACACCAGGCCTCAAGAACCAGAGTTTGACACCCCTACAGGAAAGTTTTTACTGTAAAGTCATTCGAAATCTAATGAAAGTTTTGTTTAACATAATCTTTGCTGACAAAATATTATATTTGTGCCTGTAAATGAGTAAATTATGATTTCTCCAGGTGAATATTGTTTATTATATGAGCATTGATTTTGACAACCTTTATGAGGACATATTTTTATTATTCATACACATAAAAATAAAGATATTAAGAAATCGTCAAATAATCAGAAATCTGACTTTTTCGACCTTTGAAATCAGCATTGGCTTCCAAACCATAATCGCTCAGGTCATAGCGTTGAACTCTAATTTCAACCCTGCCTCTCCCGTTTCAGGCTTCCCTCCTTATCAGCAGATACACACTGTTAGTGGGTTACAGCAAGTCCGTCTCACACAGCAACCATCAGACAGAAAAAGCCAAGCAGAGCGATGCAGCGCAGCACGAAAGGTGGCAAAACAGGGAAAACACCAAGAGAACACAGAGAGAAAGAGCTGGAGGAAAGGCTTCACACTATGTCAGTGTGTGTGTGTGTGTGTGTGTGTACCTTCAGGTCCCTTCTCTCCAGATGCAGGAGCTCCGAGCCTCGGATGTCGTGTCGGATGAAAGTTTCTCGGTACTCCCCCAGACTCAGCTGTTCCAACCAGACGCCCACCTCCTCTGTGCCCCATCTCTCCACTACACACGCACACACACATAGAAAGTAGAGCAGAAAGAGGCTCAGAGTGCCTCGCAGGTATTCACCATTCACCACACACAACCTTACGAATGAAGGAGTATGAGGGTAAGAGGAAGGGAAGTGAGAAAGCAGCGGCGACAGCAGAGGAGGAACACATCAAAGGGAGGAAGAGGACGGATGGCATGCATTTCATTTCATCCAGCTTCATCAGAACCAGGGGGGGATTCTAGGCTTGTCAAAGACAGGGGGCTTAATATTCTGGAAGCGCGCACCATGCATGGAAAATATTTTCAGCTTATTGACTAAAAATTTTTGGGATTTTTCTGTTTGTCCTTTTCCATTTAAAATTATTTAGTAATTATTAGTTCCTGACTTTTTGTTTTACTGAAGACCCCCTTTGTACAGGTTGACCAAACTACAACAGTCAGCAGCTGTCAGCCCCCCCCCGCCCCTAACTCTCCACTGTGACTATAATTAGTATAATTTGTCCATGAAATTGTTCTAAGTACACCTCTGCATAACATTGTATCTTCGTTAACATTAAAGAAAACAAAAACAAATGGGAAGAAAAAGCAACGTACAATAAAGAACAGCTTAATTAATATTGTTTTTTAGTTTGTAACAGAAAATATTTAAAGTGCATCAATTAACTTGAAATTAAAAAAGCGCCAACTACTGTAGTGCAGTGGTCCCCAACCACCGGGCCGTGGACCCGTACCGAGCCGTTTGTCATGTGGTACCGGGCCGCATAGAATGAAGAAATAACTTCCATTGTTTCCATTTGGTTTATTATTTGAGCCTTTTTTATAAAGGTTTTCTTGATTCTTGATGACAATGTTTAAATTTGAAAAGTGACCGGATACAGAGTTACAAAGCAGACTGAGCTTCAGAAACACTCTTCAGGTTTCAGGTCAAAATGGGACTGTCTGGTTCCAGCAAAACAAACTCAGAACTCCGATTGATCTTTTCTTACTGTGAGGAGACTAACTGGTATTTTTATTCACTATGTTTTTGTGATGTCTTTTATTTTGAAGGTATGTTTATAATTACCAAGGCAACCAGATTACGTTCGAGCAGAAAAATGTTTTCTTGTTATAAAGTTGCGGCTAATAAATTTTCTCGTGAGGACAAAAAAACTTAAGTTAATTGTTTATTGTAAAAAAAAAAAAAAAACACCTTTTTTTTGGGCTGGTCTTATTTTGTTTTTCTGCTACATCTTTAGACCGATCCGTAAAAATATTATCAGACACTAAACCAATCTGTAGCGGAGGAAAGGTTGGGGACCTCTGCTGTAGTGGATGTGCAATTACACTTTATTCTAGTACGGCCAAAAAAAAGAAAACATGTTCCACAGGGTCACACGCGCCCACCCTGGCATTGTGCCCCACTATTTGAGAAGCACTGATGTAGTCTCAGAAAATTTCAATTCTCTGGCAGTTTTTTCAACATTTGGGGACTTTTGAACCAGATAGCATGGCCAAACTACGTACCAAACGACACACGGCCCATCAAGTCTTTTAATCCTGCTCATAAAATGTGTTGAAATTACATAATTTTAAGAAGAGAAAAATTGATCACGACGCATTGATCGTTGTTGAGGCGCGTTCATGTAGTTTTGGAAAATTGAAGTTCTTCGGTAGTGTAAAGGTCAGGGTTTCCCATGAACAGTACATTTTAATTGTAAATTTACAGTTTGTCTTATTTTGGGGGTTTTCGTTTTGACAGGAAGCATCGTATTTTCCACACCATAAGGTGCCCCTTCAATATGTGGTCCATTTTAAAGCTTTTTTCATGTATAGGGCGCACCGCGGTACAAGGCGCATAGAAAGAAACTACCATACTGTGGTGTCTAGGGTTGCGTTTTGCATCCACTAGATCAGGGGTCCCCAACCTTTTCGGCGCCATGGACCGGTATCGTGTCTGATAATATTTTCACGACCCGGTCTAAAGGCGTAGCAGAAAAACTGAATAAGAACAGCCTGAAAAACTAGCTTTTTAAATCAATAATAATAAACTTAAATCCACTTTGTCTTCATGAGAAAATTTATCAGCAGCATCTTTATAACGTGGAAACGTTCTCTCTGACCTAACGCACTCTGGTTGCTATGGTAACGGTAATTATACCCTCAAACTATTAGACATCACAGAACCAGTCAGTCAGTCATCTTCTTATCCGTCTGCCCCTTTCGGGGTTTCGGGGGTGCCGGAGCCCATCCCGGCTAATTTAAGGCAAAGGGCAGGGTACACCCCAAACAGGTCACCAGTCTGTCGCGGGGCCACATACATACAACCATCCACACACACACTCATTCCTAGGGGCAATTTGGAACCGGCCAATCAACCTAGCATGTATGTCTTTGGATGGTGGGAGGAAACCGGAGTACCCGGAGAAAACCCACGCAGACATAGGGAGAACATGCAAACTCCACACAGAAAGGACAGTGTTCCAAGCCTCATCCCCACCCGGGACTCAAACCCACGACCTTCTTTCTGTGAGGCCACTGTGCTACCCACTGTGCCACCGTGCCGCATCACAGAACCAAAGTGAATAAAAATACCAATTAGGCTCCTCCCAGTAAGACTAGATCAATCGAAGGTCTGATTTTGTTTTGCTGGAACCAGACGGTCCCATCTTGATCTGAAACCTGAAGAGTTTTTCGAAGGTCCAGTCTGCTTCGTAAATCTGTAACTCCCCTTACAAAAGCTTCCTAAAGATCTTTGTTTTTTACTCAGTTTGATAGTTTAGGGGTTTAAATTTAACGGGATGATGCATCACAGGGACGTCATTGACGGATATAAGGAAGAAAATCCGGTGACTTTTCAAATTAAAACATCGGTAGCCACAATAAACCAGTATTGATCCATATAAGAGGCGCACTGTTGGCTTTTGATAGAATAAAAGGCTTTTAGGTGCGTCTTATAGCGCTTTTAATTAATTTAAACATGTAGGAATTATTAAGAAAAAAACGTGGTCTGTTTTGTCTTTATAAAAGTGAAGTAGCTGTTTCGTGATGGACCCCCTGCAACACAACACCGGACTACTAATGTCCCCGATTGGTAGACTGACCAAGGCCTTAAAAAATACAAGTATTTAAAAGAAACACATAACGATACTGTGGTTAAGACAGACATAGTAGGTGACAAGTTTTGACTGAAGTTAGTTTGTATTAGTTATTGAAAAAAAAGGTTAGAAAAACTTTCTTAAATTGTTCTAGACTCGCCCCTGGTCAGAACACAGAGAGGAAGTAGAGGAAGCCTGTGGTCTACAGGAAGACCATCCCCACTAAGCAGGAAGAGCTCACTCTTTCTAACTGGCAACCCTGCTAGGTACATAACAACATCTCTGTTTGCTGATCCTGCCTAGAATCAGATCCCAGCAGACGCTCTGTCCTCCTAATGGAGACATGTAGATGGTTGGATGAAGGCATGGATGGAGGTTTTGGGGAGGGGTGTTGATGGTTAGGCTTAGACTGAAGGATGGAACGCCTCACAAACAAACCCATCCGCTGAGTTTCTGCTCACAGTGTGCGCTTTGTGCTTGAACCATGATGGCAGAAACATGTTCTGTTGCAGTGCATGTGGAGTTTAAGGACAGTCGGGTTTCCTAGTTACTCTAAACCGACTGGCATTAAACCGAGTGACTCCCCATCTGCAGGGGTGGTGAGCTTTTTCTAGGTGCAACCCTACCTGACTGAGGGCTCGTCTTCTTGGCGGCTTTCTCCTTCTTGAACTTGGGGACTATGCGGAACATGCTGCTGCGACTGTTCCTCTTGCCGTAACCCAGAGATTGGTCCTGGTACATAAGCACAGTCAACCTATAGCCTTTCATTTAGCTATTCAACTCTCGCTGTCTGAAGCCATAAAACATCACACACGACAGCAGCAACACAGGACATGAAGATTCAGGAGGTACATGGTGATCAGTGGTATGGATTGGTCAAAAAAAGAATACATGATCTTCATCTAAGGCCAAGTTAGTCTGTTATTTCAAAACCACGTGTTTGCAGAGGTGAATGCGTTTGGACATTTAGCGTTTACTTTAAAACCCATTGGGATATTGATATTAAGAAACGTTTTGCCTAAATTAGTGCCCAACCAATTAACGGAACGATCCTGAGTCATTCCCCAACCAGCTGTGAGTTTTAGTCTCTCCAGCAGGTCCGGGGTCTACTTCTTGGTCTCCTACTGGTGGGACATGCCCGAAACACCTCACCAGCGAGTCGCTCGGGAGGCATCCTGACCCCATCTGGTTTTTCTCGACCTGGAGGAGGAGCGGCTTGACACCGAGCTCCTCTCGGATGGCAGAACTCATCACCCGATTTCTGAGTGAGAGCCCAGCCACCCTGCGGAGGAAGCTCATTTTGGCCGCTTGTATCCATGATCTCATTCTTTCAAACAGGTTGCGATGCTTATTAATGTATAAGAAACAGCTTTTCTGTAAACGCACTGAGTTCTAAATGTTCTGCAGATGAGATTTTTCTTTAGAGGTTTTTGTAGAACTGAAAGCATCTGGAGGATCGGTCACACTTCCTGTTTGCTGCTTTGTAATGTCATTTTAGCAGCTGCATTATTTGTCTACCATAAATCCTTCCTCATTGTGTCTTTATCCGTACGCCACAGTATGGACTCTGAATCAAACACAAATCTCTTTAAATTGTGAAAAATGGGATGTTTCCAGCAATGGATTTCATTTCTCTTTCCCATATTGGTGGAAATATTGACCTGCTTAAAATTTTGGAACAGCAGACATGATTTTATCCCTTTAGTTGGGCTTAACTGAAAAAATCGGAATTTAGGAACAAAAATGAGATACAAAACAATACTTCATACTAAATGCTTAAATTCCACTTCCATAATAATTTGGAACACATCGTTCTGGGTTATGTTTGTTTCTTTACGTAACATTATCGCTTGTTTTCATTTCTTCGTGTCCATGTTTTTCTTTTGTTTGCACTGCAATGCTCAAATTTTTCTTAATTTTGATTTAATCGGAAAGTCGCCTAGAAACAAATACGATGCTCACACAAATATTATGCCAGAAAAAAAATCACAGAAATTAATCGTCATTCAAATGCTCTGATTTTTAAGCGAACAGTTTTAATTATTCTTTTATTCAGCAGTTTACAGTTTAAATTAAGATCACATTGTGTAGTTTAAATGATCTTTTTTATTGTTTTTATTTTGTGCTCATTGATTTTAATTTACTTTATTAACCCCTGACCGGGAGATCTATGTGCTGCATTTCACCGCAGCAGGCTGCCACCTATGACAGCGCTAATGGTGGGAGAAACGGGGGTTAGGTGTGTTCTCCAAAGACCCCAGATGTGTACTTAGTGGGATGCGAACTCACGAACTTCCGGGTAACTTCCAGTCTGTGGGCGAACGCTCTAACCACTGAGCCACCGTCTCACTCTTAATAAGTGAATTTGTGGGAAAAAAAATCTAAAGACCCATTTTTAAAAACTTGCTTTGTGTAAACGTGAATCTGATTTGTTCTCAGTTTCAGAATAAATCTGAGATTTATTCTCAGACATTTGTCATGTCTTCAAAAACATGGCAGATTTTTCCAGAAACTTTATCCAATCGTTTCTGGAAGGAGATATTTGTTCTCTTATAGTTTTGATGTTGAACTGTAAAATATATTTAATTATACGATCAAATGTATTTGTGTTTTAAATCACAGTTGATCACAACTTAGATGAAGATCAATTAAAACCAAGTGAGAAAATAACATTTTCAAAGATTTATGTCCAGATGTTTGAATTGTTTTCATAATAAATTTATGGACATATTAAAATATGAGAAAAATAAAAAACATAAACACTGATCTGGTTTTTAATGCAACAGACTACTCAGAGTTTTTCAACCAGTGTACTGCGGCGCATTAGTGTACCATGAGAGATCATAAGGTGTGTCGGAGAAAATGATCTTATTTCACCTCACACATCGATCGGGATCTACCGGAGCTCCCAGCGATGGTTTTGGTTGATCTCGTGGTGTTATTGTTAAGAAAAATGGATTAAAACGTATTTATTTATCTTTTTTTTGTATGAAATCTCCTCTTTTTATTTACAGACAGACAGGGCTATCCTGGATAGGTTGTGTACTGTAACCATAGTAACCCGTTCCGCCGTCTTCCACTTATCCTGGGCCGGATTGCGGGGGCAACAGCCGCAGACGGGAAGCCTAGGGTTTTCTCATCCCAGCTCCAACCTCCAGCTAACCTGGGAGGACGTTGAGCTGTTCCTCGGCCAGCTGTGAGACACAGTCTCTCCAGCAGGACCGGGGTCTGCCTCTTGGTCTCCTCTCGGTGGGACATGACCGAAACAACTCACCAGCAAGGTGCTTGGGGGGCATCCTGACCAGATGCCCGAACCACCCCATCTGGCTTCTCTCAACCTCTAGGAGGAGTGGCTCAACACCGAGCTCCTCCTGGATGGCAGAATTCCTCACCCGATCTTTGAGCATATCGTAGTAACCCACTCCATCGCATTTGCAGGTCGTGTACCTCCAGTTTTTTTTTTTTTTTAAAAACTGGATCTTTATTTTTATTTATCAAAAATATTTTTATAATTATTTTTTAAATAAGATAAATAAATATTTATTTATTTACTTTTTAAAATAAATATGTTATTTTAAAAAAAAATAAACTCGGTCTCGCTGTAGATTGCTTAAAAATGTACGTTGACTTCACAAAGGTTGAAAAACTCTGCACTAAAAAAAAACCAAATAGCCTAATTTAAATTAAAACTTGTTTTCCAAACAAGTGAAATAAAAATATCTTAATTTATTTTAACCTTCTGGATTTTCCATTAAAAACTTTTCAAAAATCTTATTTTCTCACTTGGTCTTTTTGTCCAAATCTGACTGTATCTGATTGGACAGTTTGTTTGTACAGGACTGAGGGGGTTTGTTTGTCGGGGGTGGTAACACAGAATGATTTCTTCACGTGTGTGATTTCTGAGGCGTTCCTACCTCCTCATCATTAGGCTGCAAGATGTGGTAAAGCCACGGGATTTCTCCCAGTTTGCCCAGTTCCAGCTCCATGCTTTGCAGAGCGCTTGAAAGCTGCTCCTCCTCCGGTGGGTCCAGTTGCTGCAGGACACGAAAACAAAGTTTTAATAATAAAAAAAAAAAAAAACTATTCCAGCCTTTATTTTAAACATTGATCTGTTCTTGAACTGACCAGAGAAACTCGGCCGAGCAGAAGAGACTCGGTCTCGTTGTAGAGCGCTTTGACGGTGCTGGCCACCTCGATAGCCGTGTTCCTCGTTAGACTCTGTTCAACATAAACATCAAGATAAACGAGAGTAAACACATCAAATTAATGAATGAAATAAACAGATAAGGCTGGGTTTTAGTTTTAATACTTGGTAACATTTGTAAGAGAAAACCAGGGGCGGATCCAAGATTTTCTAAAGGGGGGGTGCGTGAGGTCATAAACAAAATGAGCACTCACCCCTATTTTAAAAAATAAGAGTAATTTTCCTGCATTTTGGTGCATATTTTGCACAAAGTTTATGATGATTAAAGTAGTAAGAACACTTTTTTTTTTTGTGGACCAAAACAGGGGTACATTCGTCCCTCCGGGATCCGCGGGAGACAGTGATGATAAAAAATTGTGACTTAAACATTTTTTTTGTTTGTCTTATAGTTTTTTTTTCTTCTTTGGATCATTATTTTGAATTTTTGTCGTTATTTATCTTTTAATTTGAGTTTTTTCACTTCGTGTCTCGCTGATTTTTTTCACGGTATATGAACCACAAATTTTCCCCCTGGATAAACGACTCTGACTGTCAGGATCCCCTCACTTCCCGCCAGAGGTAGCCCTGGATGTTCCTAATCCCCCTGATTAGGGTTACCTGAGGATGATTCCTGATTCCACACATCTGTGGACCCTGCCATCTATTTAGGGGCGATCACCCCGGACTTCCCTATCAGGTCATTACCATCCCTTCCAGCCAGGTCACCCTAGTTGCCTGACCATGATTGGACTCAGGTATTATTTGAACTTTTGAAATCCTGACTTAATCCTGCACCCTTTGCTTTACAGGCTTATTCACAGGACTTGTTTTGAAGACCTGTAATTGGGTCCTCCTCCTTCCACATCCCAAAACCCTGACAGGAACATTTTTAATCTGTTGTTTTAAATCTTAAAGTCACTGAATGTTAAAGTTTCATCTAAATCTTAGCCAATCAGAAATTGAAGCGCCCGACTCACCTCAGGGAACTTAGGATGTGTTTTGTTGATGGCATGAGATGCAGCGTTCACGGCGTGCGCCAGCTCCTGCTCCAGCAGCCCATTGGTCTTTGCAGCCTCGCAGATCCTGTGGTTAAACATGGAGAAGTCAGTCCAGTAAACCAGAAGCAGATCAGAGAGTCACTTAGAATGACTTGGTAGATCTGAAACCAGGCAAGCCTTTTTGTTCAGATTTAGAAATCAAACACAAGCGCAAGCCAATTTGATCTCCATTCCATCCCAACCGCAACTGCAGAAATCCAAATATGAATCATGCAAATGACGTGACGCATATGCAAATTTCTTTAAAAGAGACGGTGCCACCTGTCATTACTCATGCATAATGGTAAAGGAGTGTAATTTCATTGAGAAGGAAAGACGTAGACGTGGTTCTCCAAAATGAAATAGAGAAAAGGTGTGATCTTTGGACCCTTTACTGAATCTGAAGTCAGAATGAAAATGATTTGTCTGGAATTTATCAAGGTGACCACATGTATCAGACTGCTGACGTCTGAAACTTGTTCTGTTTCATTCTTTTTTTACTTGGTGAATACTCTGAACGTAATCAGATCACCTCTAGTCCCCAATCTGAACATGGGAGGTTAGTGAGCTGCTTTGGGAAATGTTTGCTCATCAGAATCAGAGGTAAGAGAGTTTAGTTGACTGAAACGTTTTAAACCCACGACGACACACAGTTTTGGAGGTTACCAACCGGAGGATTCAAGTCAGACCCTTAAAGATCATTTTTTAACTTTGATCTCTTTGACAATCGGCTTGTTGAGCTCACAAATTTTATCTTCATTTTTTGATAATTCCGTTCCGTCGTCTTCCGCTTGTTCCGGATTCGGGTCGCAGAGGCAACAGCCTCAAACGGGAAGCCCAGGCCTCTCTCACCCCGGCTGCATCCTCCAGCTCACCTGGAAGAATCCCAAGTCGTTCCCCAGCCAGCTGTGAGACATAGTCTCTCCAGCGGGTCCGGGGTCTGCCCCTTGGTTTCCTCCCGGTGGGACGTGCCCAAAACATCACGCCCGCGAGGCGTCCTGACCAGATGCCCGAACTACCCCTTCTGGCTCCTCTCGACCTGGAGGAGGAGCGGCTCGACACCGAGCTCCTCCCGATCTCTGAGTGAGAGCCCAGCCACCCTGCGGAGGAAGCTCATTTCGGCCGCTTGTACCCACGATCTCATTCTTTCGGTCACCACCCACAGCTGGTGACCATAGGTCAGGGTTGGAACGTAGATCGACTTGTAAATCGAGAGCTTTGCTTTTCAGCTCAGCTCTTTCTTTACCACGACGGACCGATGCAGCGTCCTAGTTATTGCTGACGCTGCACCGATCCGCCTGTCGATCTCCCGCTCCATCCTTCCCCCACTCGTGAACAAGACCTTGAGATACTCAAACTCCTCCACTTGGGGCAGGACCCTGTCCCTTAGGGGGCACTCCACCCTTTTCCGGGCGAGGACCATGGTCTCAGATTTAAGGCCCTAATTCCCATCCCGGCCGCTTCACACTCGGCAGCAAATCATTTTTCTATAATAAACATCTTTTTTGTAACATAGTTTTTGCCTGAACCTTTGTTTTTCCCACCTCTTGAAATTGGCGTACGCATGACCCGTCGTCTCACACACACACTCACCTGGTGATGAGCTCCTCAGCAGCTCGGGCACACATCTGCACCAGCCCAGCTTCCTCTTCCGTGGCCAGGTCCACAGACTGCTGAGGGTAAAGGTGAGGTCTGAGAGGGGGTTTATCGTACTTCAGTTTGTCCTCCCAGGATTTCAACGTGTTCTCAAATGCCTGTAGGATGATGTGACCAGGTAACACGTCAGCAAGTAATTAAAACACTCGATCATCTTCATTAACATGTCCTCGAACCCACCCGGTCTCTAGTGAGCATCTGAGCTCTGTTCTTGTGCTGGATCTTGATGACTCCAGGCGGCTGGATCCAGGCCTCTCCGTCCACCTGGATGGGAACTCCTTCGTCCCCCAATATGGTGATTTTAACCGTTCGACACTGAAGCAGGACAGATCGATCAGACACACACATGCATGTTGAGAAGTTTCTTTAGACTGCATCTCGTACCTGAGCTATCCGGTGATGCTGCAGCTTGATCACCCTGGACACGGCCATCTGCATGCTCCCAAACACGGCCACCACTTCCAGGATCTTATCATCGAAAGATGGGGCGCAGAAGATCTGAGGGACAGGATGGAGGATGGGAAGATTTTATTATGTAGATTAAAGATTATGAATAAAAATGTACAAGGATGCAGAAAGGATTAAAAAATGTGTCTAAAACACCACAAAAATTCTTTTAAAATTGATTTTAACATGATTCAAAAAAATATTGAGTCACGTTGTTAATGTCTTTTCCAAAAGATGCTGTAGGTTAAAAATTCAGACGAACAAAAAATGTATTATTTTATATTTTTATTGTAAAATTTTATACATTTTTATGTATATGTCCATGTAGCATCCCGAGACGTTCCGTGTCCAGCTGTGAGACACACTCTCCAGCAGGTCCTGAGTCCAAATCTTACTAAAAATGGAATCAACATGGGGGGACGGTGGCTCAGTGGTTAGAGCGTTCGCCTGCAAATCGGAAATCCACCAGAAGTTTGCGGGTTTGCATCCCACTGAGTGCCTGTTTAGGGTCCTTGGAGAAGACACCTAATCCCTCGTTCCTCCCACCATTGGCACCGTCATAGGTGGCAGCCTGCTGCGGTGTAATGCAGCGCACAAATTTCCCGGTCAGGGATGAACAAAGTATATATAAAAAAAAAAAACCATACTGCCAGCGATACAAAACAAGCTCTGGCTTCGGTCGTACAGAGTCTGGACAGCTTGTACAGAAGGCTCCGAGACTTTTTTCTCCCAGAGCTCCCCCACAGGAGTCCCCTAGGGACACGATCGAATGCCTTCTCCAGATCCACAAAACACATGTAGACTGGTTGGGCAAACTCCCATGACCCCTCCAGGATCCTGAAGAGGGTATAGAGCTGGTCCGTAGTTCCACATGTGGGACGGAAACCATACTGCTCCTCTGAATTGTTTATATAATTAATGTTTATATTGACAATTTGAATTTTTGTTTCTAACTGAGTATAATTTTTTTTCAATTAAAGATCATTTAAAACATTTTAAAATTATTTATGTAAACATAGATTATTTGTCTAAGTTTATTTGTTTCGGAAATTTTTAGGAAAATTCATTTTTCTTCAGGCTCAGATTAAATTTTGGGTCTCAATTTGCTTTTCAGCCACTAGAGGGACACATTGAGAAGGAAGAGAAAAAAACTCAAAGGAATGAAGAAGATGAAAAAAAAAAACACATAGCAAAACTCTTTTATAATTAAACTTAAAATTATTCATCCCACTTCAACGTGTGTGTGTGTGGGGGGGTGAGTGTGAAGCGGCCGTGATGGGAATTAGCGCCTTAAATCTGAGACCATGGTCCTCGCTCGCCCAGAAAAGGGTGGAATGCCCCCTGCGGGTCTGGGACAGGGTCCTGCCCCAAGTGGAGGAGTTTAAGTATCCCAGGGTCTTGTTCACGAGTGGGGGAAAGATGGAGCGGGAGATCGACAGACAGATCGGTGCGGCATCAGCAATAACTAGGACGCTGCATCGGTCCGTCGTGGTAAAGAGAGAGCTGAGCCGAAAAGCAAAGCTCTCGATTTACAAGTCGATCTACGTTCCAACCCTCACCTATGGTCACCAGCTGTGGGTGGTCGACCGAAAGAATGAGATCGCGGATACAAGCGGCCGAAATAAGCTTCCTCCACAGTGTGGCTGGGCTCTCACTCAGAGATCGGGTGAGGAGCTCTGCCATCCAAGAGGAGCTCGGTGTCAAGCCGCTTCTCTCGGCCTGCAGGTTGAGAGAAGCCAGATGGGGTGGTTCGGGCATCTGGTCAGGATTTCTCCCGACCGCCTCGCCTGTGAGGTGTTTCGGGCACGCCCCACCGGGAGGAGACCAAGAGGCAGAACCAAGACCCGCTGGAGACACAACTGAGGAACTACTCGGAATCCTTCCAGGTGAGCTGGAGGATGCACCTGGGGTGAGAGAAACCCGGGCTTCCCGTCTGAAGCATGTTGCCCCCCGGGATAAGCGGGCGACGAGGTCTCCGGTTAAAAGGGACAGGTCCACACTTCTTCATAAATCCCACACACACCATGTTGCATTTCCATGTGCACCTAAAATTTAGAGCCTTTTGTGTTAAATTTTAATAAATGACGACCAGTGTACTCACATCATCCTCTTTGGTGCCGCCCCAGAAGTTGGTTCCACCTGCATAGCTGGGAATGTTTAGCACGGCGATGCCCTGGAGGCTGGGCAGCGGGATGTACTGGCCGTCGCACTGAGGAACAGAAAAAGAAATGTTAATCCTTTCATAACAAATCCCTCACGTTTGGGATCAATGAAGTACTTCTGATTCAGATCATCGGAAGCATTTTCAATCAGCCAATCAGATTGAATCAATGCTCTGCAGGTTAAACGTTATCAGTTTAAAAACTCCGGTGTTTTTTTTTCTCACCTCCAGTTGAACTTTCTGTTCCAGGTTCTTGTACGTTCTCTGCAGAAGCTCCTTGGTTCCCAAAACGCCGTACCACATCATGTTCTTGGTGCGGCTCCTGTGATGCAGACACAGAAAGATCAGCAACGAACCAGAAAAGAAAAAACTACATTTTCAGTACAACGAGCTCCACATGAGCAGAGCCGCTAACCCACTTCCATCAAGGTCGCAGAGACTAGATTAGAAGTTTTGAGGGGCGAGTGAGAACAGAGCGAGAGACCGGTGAGAGAGGAACCTTATTAATGAGAGGCCCATCTACGGTGAAAAATATTATTCACAGAACCCCTTTACCCGTCCAGGTTAGTGCCAGCTAGTGTCTCTGCTCAGTTTAATTTTATTCCAACAACTAGGTCAGGTATTGGAGTCAATAGCTTATGATTGCAGTGATTGGTGAACGTTCTACCCAATCAGAGAACAGAGATGATGCTGTGGCATGAAAACAAGCATTTGTCCTCCATGTTTGTAGTTCTTTATCTGAAAAAAGGAGATCAACCATGCTGTATGGTCCGTGTTGGCACGATTCCCAGATTGAGAATTTAAAGACATTGTTCAGAAAGTTTATTCAGAAAAAGTTTGTTTTTACGCTCTGTTTTTCGGATCACACTGACTGTTCGGGGGCATACTTACGTCATGTCAGGTCCAAAATTAACAATTTTTTAAAGCAAAAAGTTACCCGTCCACCCCGATGCTATGAGGACAGACCAGGGTGGGCAAACTGTTTGACTCGCGGGCCACATTGAGTTCTAATATTTGACCAAGGGACCGGAACAGGATCAGATGGATGGCATGCTTTGGTAACCGCTAGATTAGACCTATAGAATGGCGCGCTAGATTTTAAACAAGCGCTAAATGTTACATCAAGAATGTTAAATTTCAAATCGAGCGGTGCTAGGTCTGAAATCTAGTGCGATAGCACTTAAAAACATGCATTTAGCGGCACTATGTTTGAAATCTGACCGAAAGACTGAGATTGTGGGTACAAGCGGCTGAAATGAGCTTCCTCCGCAGGGTGGCTGGGCTCTCACTCAGAGATCGGGTGAGGAGCTCTGCCATCCGGGAGGAGCTCGGTGTCGAGCCGCTCCTCCTCCAGGTCGAGAGGAGCCAGCTGGGGTGGTTCGGGCATCTGGTCAGGATGCCCCCAGAGCGCCTCGCGGGCGAGGTGTTTCGGGCACGTCCAAGAGGCAGACCCCGGACCCACTGGAGTGACTATGTCTCACAGCTGGCCGGGGAACGACTTGGGATGAGTGAGGCCTGGGCTACCCATTTGAGGCTGTTGCCCCCGCGACCCGACCCCGGAACAAGCGGAAGATGACGGAACGGAACGTTTGAAATCTAAGCGCTTGATGTAACATTTTGCTTGTTTTAACATCTAACACGCTTGTTTATGTGTGTGTATTGGGCTCGATGGCTTTCCGTATCCATGCACACTCTTTATTTTGACTACGTGCGCATCACGGACACACACACATTTTAATGGGAGCAGTGTTGTTGTACCTTTGGCACCATCTAGTGAGGAAACATCAGAATTGCAGGGCAAATAAATCTAACATGGCTTATTTATTTAATTCTTTCAAGTCCGGCAGGCCAAATTAAAACGTTTAACGGGCCGCATGTGGTCCGTGGGCCGTAGTTTGCCCGTGCCTGGTTCAGACCGTTCTTTTCACTTCACTGAAACAGTCTGATTTATCAGAGAAGCCATCACTTGATGCTTCACTTTTTCGTATCTAAAAAGTTCCCACCTGCATTTCTCCGGGTGCTCCTCACGCTTGTTGTTGAACTCTAGAGAAATTTTAGCGTCCAAGCCGATGCCGAAGTAGTTGTTCATCACACACTTCTCCATGTAGCCCTCTCTGAAGAAGAAAAGAGTGTGTGTGTAAGGATGGGTTTCATGGTAGAAGATGTGAGAAAAGAGGGAGGGTCCTCACAGTGAGTCCAGATCCGGATCGATGAACGGTGTCGCACCGAACGGGTCGATGTTTGCCAAAAGCATTTTACTGATGATCGAGCTGCCGGCGATGGAGGCGGCAAGACCCGCTCGCAGGCCTAAACACACACACACACATGCATGTAAATATATACACACACAGATAGATACACACACATAAAGATTGACATGAAGAAGCAGATACACACATACAGGTTAATACACACACGCACAGAGGACACAAACACACAGATACACATGCACACACACACACACAGATATGCACACAAATACTCAGCAATGGATACACACATATAAAAACACATTTACACACAGGTACACATTAACATTCACAGAGACACATGCTTGAACCCCGCACACCCTCACACACACAACAAACACACACACACAACATGTAAACACATAAACACTGGTCATAGTATGTAAATCTGTGTGTGTTTACGAGGGTAGATGTGTGTGTGTGTGTGTGTGTGTGTGTGTGTCTGTGTGTGTGTGTGTGTGCGTGTGTTTACTAGGACAGATGATGCATGTGTGTGTGTGTGTTTACTAGGGTAGATGATGTGTGTGTGTGTGTGTGTGTGTGTGTGTGTGTGTGTGTGTGTGTGTGTGCGTGTGTTTACTAGGACAGATGATGCATGTGTGTGCGTGTGTTTACTAGGACAGATGATGCGTGTGTGTGTGTGTGTGTGTATTTACCAGGACAGATGATGTGTGTGTGTCTGTGTGTTTACTAGGGTAGATGATGCGTGTGTGTGTTTACCAGGACAGACGATGTGTGTGTGTGTGTGTTTACTTGGATAGATGATGCGTGTGTGTGTGTGTTTAGCAGGACAGATAATGTGTGTGTGTTTACTATTATAGATGATGCGTGTCTGTCTGTGTGTTTACTAGGACAGATGATGTGTGTGTGTGTTTACTAGGATAGATGATGTGTGTGTGTGTGTTTACTAGGATAGATGATGCGTGTGTGTGTGTCCGTGCGTGCGTGTATGTGTGTGTGTATGTGTGTGTGTCCGTGCGTGCGTGCGTGCGTGCGTGTATGTGTGTGTGTATGTGTGTGTGTATGTGTGTGTGTATGTGTGTGTGTATGTGTGTGTGTCCGTGCGTGCGTGCGTGCGTGCGTGTATGTGTGTGTGTATGTGTGTGTGTATGTGTGTGTGTATGTGTGTGTGTTTACTATTATAGATGATGCGTGTCGGTCTGTGTGTTTACTAGGATAGATGATGCATGTGTGTGTGTGTGTGTGTGTTTACCAGGACAGATGATGTGTGTATGTGTGTGTGTGTTTACCAGGACAGATGATGTGTGTATGTGTGTGTGTGTGTGTGTGCGTGCGTGCGTGCGCGTGTGTGTGTGTGTGTTTACCAGGACAGATGATGCGTGTGTATGTGTGTGTGTGTGTGTGTATGTGTGTGTGTGTGTGTGTGTTTACTAGTATAGATGATGCGTGTCTGTCTGTGTGTTTACTAGGATAGATGATGTGTGTGTGTGTGTCTGTGTTTACCTGGAAAGATGATGTGTGTGTGTGTGTGTGTTTACCAGGACAGATGATGCATGTGTGTGTTGTGTGTGTGTGTTTACCAGGACAGATGATGTATGTGTGTGTGTTTACCAGGACAGATGATGTGTGTGTGTGTGTGCTTACCAGGACAGATGATGTATGTGTGTGTGTTTACCAGGACAGATGATGTGTGTGTGTGTGTGTGTGCTTACCAGGACAGATGATGCGTGTGTGTGTTTTTACCTGGACAGATGATGCGTGTGTGTGTGTGTGTGTGCTTACAAGGACAGATGATGTGTTTGTGTGTGTGTGTTTGTGTGTGTGTATGTGTGTTTGTGTGTGTTTACCAGGACAGATGATGTGTGTGTGTGTGTGCTTACCTGGACAGATGATGTGTATGTGTGTGTGTCTGTGTTTACCAGGACAGATGATGCGTGTGTGTGTGTGTGTGTGTGTTTACCAGGACAGATGATGTGTGTGTGTGTGTGTATTTACCAGGACATATTATGTGTGTTTGTGTGTGTGTGTTTACCAGGACAGATGATGTGTGTGTGTGTGTTTACCAGGACAGATGATGTGTGTTTGTGTGTGTGTGTGTTTACCAGGACAGATGATGCGTGTGTGTGTGTGTATTTACCAGGACATATGATGCGTGTGTGTGTGTTTACCAGGACAGATGATGTGTGTGTGTGTGTGTTTACCAGGACAGATGATGTGTGTGTGTGTGTGTTTACCAGGACAGATGATGCGTGTGTGTGTGTTTACCAGGACAGATGATGCGTGTGTGTGTGTGTGTTTACCAGGACAGATGATGCGTGTGTGTGTGTGTGTGTGTGTGTGTGTGTGTGTGTGTGTGTGTGTGTTTACCAGGACAAATGATGCGTGTGTGTGTGTTTACCAGGACAGATGATATGTGTGTGTGTGTGTGTGTGTTTACCAGGACAGATGATGCGTGTGTGTGTGTTTACCAGGACAGATGATGTGTGTGTGTGTGTGTGTGTGTGTGTGTGTTTACCAGGACAGATGATGTGTGTGTGTGTGTGTGTGTGTGTGTTTACCAGGACAGATGATGCGTGTGTGTGTGTTTACCAGGACAGATGATATGTGTGTGTGTGTGTGTGTGTGTGTGTTTACCAGGACAGATGATGCGTGTGTGTGTGTTTACCAGGACAGATGATGCGTGTGTGTGTGTTTACCAGGACAGATGATGTGTGTGTGTGTGTGTTTACCAGGACAGATGATGCGTGTGTGTGTGTTTACCAGGACAGATGATATGTGTGTGTGTGTGTGTGTGTGTGTGTGTGTGTTTACCAGGACAGATGATGCGTGTGTGTGTGTTTACCAGGACAGATGATATGTGTGTGTGTGTGTGTGTGTGTGTGTGTTTACCAGGACAGATGATGCGTGTATGTGTGTTTACCAGGACAGATGATGCGTGTGTGTGTGTTTACCAGGACAGATGATATGTGTGTGTGTGTGTGTGTGTGTGTGTGTTTACCAGGACAGATGATGCGTGTGTGTGTGTTTACCAGGACAGATGATATGTGTGTGTGTGTGTGTGTGTGTGTTTACCAGGACAGATGATGCGTGTATGTGTGTTTACCAGGACAGATGATGCGTGTGTTGAGCACAGGCAGGTTCTCCTTGCTGGTAGTAAAAGGTGTGATGGTGAAGGAGCTGTACGACTGCGTGCTGCGGCTCACTCTCCTCTCGGTGGGAGAACACGGACTTTTAGCAGCTGAAAACACACAAAAAAACAAACACTCTTCAGACGGAGAGTTGATGGTCGGAGTGTTCCAGAAACTGATTATCTGATTAATTAACGACAATAAAAAACACGAAGGCCTTTATCAAAACAAATGAGATACCGTAATTTCACGGCTATGAGGCGCATATAAAAGTCTTAGATTTTCTTCAAAATGAGCGGTGTGCCTTTTCGTGCCTTGTGTGTGAGAAAAGGCGGACCTAAAAGAAAACGCGGTGCCCGCGAGGCGGACCTGAAAGAAAAGGCATGAGAACGTTAAAGAGTGAAGTGTGAGCGGCATGGGAGCGATGGATGACCGAAGGAGACCACAGTTTCACGAAGGGTGGAAGGCAGCGCCGGTCGAGTTACGCTACAGTTTGCCAATGGATTGTAGATGCTTGGACTAACGTGTCTGCTGGTACTGTTATCCGAGCTTTCGCAAAAGCTGGTATCCTTTCTGAGGAGCCGCACAGTACAGACAGTGACTTTGACAGCGAGGAGCGAAGTGGACCTGCTCTGTTGGATTTTGCGCAGCTGTTCGATTCCGAAACAGAGGATGAGGACTTTGACGGATTTGAATGAAGTCTATTACCAGTAATGTGCTTGTTTAGTATCGTTACTACTTAGATAAAGTACAACCAAACTCAGTTTTGCTCCCGATCTATTTTTTAATACGCACATTTGCATGCTTGCGTGTGTGTTGTTGTAAGGCGGTGTGTGACTGAGACTGCGCCTTTCCGTACGGTGCGCCTAATGGTCGTGAAATTACGATACTTTAGGAAGTCATTCTGGACAAACAATCAGAATACAGTGGTGGAACGTAAGGAAGTAAATGTACTTCATTATTGTACTTATGTAAAAAAATTGTGTATCTGTACTTTACTTAAGTAAAATTTGAGACCTGTACTTTTTACTTTACTTCACTACATTTTTAGGCCAGATATTTGTACTTTTATTTACGCTACTATTTAAAAGTGTGTTTTGCAGTTTTTGTTACATTTTCGGTCAGAAATTTGAAAAATATACTTTTTTTTTAAGCGTATCTTGAAGCTGTATCGCCAAAATCAACATGTAGAGGGAGCAGTTGATCACCTTCAGTCTCCAAGAGGGAGAAGAAGTAATGAATCGAGGACCAATCAGAATCGAGAGTAAACATTTTACGCAGTCATTCATCACCAAAAAACTAATATCAAATATAGTACAAATTAAAAGCGAGTCAGAAGATTGTTGTTCGTTGTGTTTACTTTTAAATAAAAAGTTGAGCCATCATTACACAGAGTATTTATTCTTGACCCTACAGCACAAAAAATAACATTTAAATAATGGTTGAATACTTTTACTTTTTACCTAAAAAGTCAAATTTACACCAATTACTTTTGTACTTTTACTTAAGTAGATTTTTTTAACAGTACATTTACTTTTAATTAAGCAATTTTTTGCCTAATTATCTGTACTTTTACTTAAGTAAAAAAGCAAGTACTTCATCCACCACTGGACATCAGAACACAGTGATCTGATGAAGGACTAAACATCTACTAAAACCATCTCTCTGATGATGTGCTTGTGTTCGTATGTTTTGCTCCTGAGCGTTCAGACGAATTGAAAAGACCTTGATTTAAATTTGTGAGTTGAACTCCGATAACAACAATGTCTTCTTTAAATAAGCAAGAACTCATTGAAGTGTCATTTAGAACTTTTAGTCTAGAGTTTGTTTTGTTAACAAATAAAATGTCAAATTTTATTGGCTGTTGATTTAAATGTTTTTGAGTCAGATGTATTGAACTAGTTACACAAGAAAAACCATCAGGACTGCAGCCTTCGAGGACCTGAGTTTGACTTCCTTGAGCTAGAGCAGGCATGGACAACCTACGGCCCAAGCGCCACATACAGCCCATTAAACGTTTTAATCCGGCCTGTCAAACTTGAAAAGATTAAATAAATAAACTTTGCTGGTTTTATTTTCTCTGCCATTCGGATGTTTCTTCACTAGATGGCACACTTTGGACATATTGGCTTTGTTGAGAAAACAACAACACTGCTCCCATTAAAATGTGTGTGTCTCTGTAATGTGCACTCTGTCAAAATAAACAGTGTGCACAAATATGGAAAGCACGTAATACACGCACGTAAACAAGCGTGTTAGATGCTAAAACAAGCAAAATGTTACATCAAGTGCTTAGATTTCAAACCTAGTGCCGCTAGATTTGAAATTTAACGCTCTTGATGTAACATTTAGCGCGCTTGTTTAAAATCTAGCGCCATTCTATCGGTCTAATCTAGAGGTTATCAAAGCATGCCATCCATCTGCTCCCGTTCCGGCCCCCTGGTCAAATGTTAGAACTCAATGTGGCCCGTGACTCAAAAAGTTTGCCCACCCCTGAGCTAGAGGATGGTCCCCTTTTCCTGGTACTGTTCTATGGAGGGTTCTCTTTTTTTCTATGCACCAGCTCTGCTGTGCCCGCTCCTACAGGGACCTGGATTTGTGAGTCAATCCCTGCAAAACCACAGAAAACATTCCAAAGGAATCTAAACGCATGCAAAAGTAGATGATGGCCTCCCTGAAGCAGAGCGTGTGCGATAGAACTCCTGTTTCCTGTTCAGGAAGGATTTAGCGTGAGGAAACAGGGAGCGTGCACAAAGAAAAAAAGACGTGCTTCTTGTCTTAAGCCTCTTGGAAAAATGGAAGGAAGGAAACAAACCCACAATAAACAGGAAGAACTTCTGCTTCAGAGACAATAAGACATCCTTTGAAGGATCCGAGTTTTACAGCAGCTTGGTGTTGTTGTGTTCGGGTTAGGATCTATCATCCTGAAGTTTTATAAAGTTATTAAAAGTCAAGTTTAACTCTCAGCCTGATGGAAGGAAGTGAAATGTGAGCCTGCACTCGCTTTTAGCTCCGATCCCTGAGTTTATTTATGACAGGAAACATGATTTGCGTCAGCAGAACTTTTTTTTTTCCATGAGGCATGAGTTTAATTCTGCAGAGAGAACAACATCCACAAGGTGGAGACACTTCAGTTTTATGATTATGGATGATTTCACTGTAATTTAACTATAATATCAACCTTTTACTGATATTTGGAACAAAAAATGGCATTTAGAAGTGCAGAGTGTGTGAAGCAGATGGATTTAGGGTGTGTATCTGATCTGAAACACTTACAGGACACTGCTTCCAGTTCTTTAGTGTCTTCATCTTTCTCGCTGTCTCTGTTTTCCTCCTCGATGTCCTTCCTGAACTCCAGTGGAGATGAAAGCTCCGTGTCGTCCGTGTGGGCGTTCTGCTCATCAACCACTGAGCAGAGCAAACACAGAGGGAGCATCGATAAGGTCACTTTGGAGAGTCACTATGTCGGTCTGGACATGTAGTTTTACATTAAAGTAAAGCCAAACAAAACGATATTAACAAAAATGTAGTATTAAATAGTCCTCGTTGAATCAAACACACAAAAACCAGAAGATATGTTTATAGTTTTTGTAATTTTTGGGTGAATTATTTGGTCATTCTGGAAAAATGTAGAGAAATAGAACTTTTCAATATTCAAATATTACAATTGTAAGATAAGCTTATGATTTTACTCTTTATAACTTTATAATGTGTGTTTTTCACATATAGAGACCAAATGGTTACGAGAACATTCCTGCCTTGTCAGCTAATCACAGATACAGTAGTTGCAGGACGTGGGAGCCACTGTTTTGTTGAAACCATTTTGCATACAAACAATATTGGGTGGACTTTCTGCCCTTTTGATTAACTCATTCTTCAGACTGATTAACTCATTCTTCAGACACCTGTGAGTGTCCGTATGTAAACTGTGACCTATTTTCTCTAATAAAAGGATGCAGCCGGGGTGAGATGACGAGAGAAGCTTGTTGGAGCCAGACAGAGTTACGTCTCTGTTCTCCTCGTCTCTCCCCCGCTGGAGTGAGGAAAAGCGCTTGTTTCCTTGTGTGAGATGAATTGTTGGTTGTGATACCGAGGTACGAAATTGAATGAAGCCTTTTTTAGATCCGACAGTCTCCTCCCAGTGGGACGTGCCCAAAACACCTCACCAGCGAGGCGCCTGGGGGCATTATTTGGTATTTATTAAAAGTCTTCTTCTTTCAGCTTTTCCCTTCAGGGGTTGCCACAGCAAGTCAGTTTCTTCCATCTAATCCTATCTCCTGCATCCTCTTCGGTCACACCAACTATCATCATGTCTTCCTTCACTGTATCCATGAACCTCCTCTTTGGCCTTCCTCTAGTCCTCTTTCCTGGTGGTTCCAAACCCAGCATCCTTCTTCTGATGTACTCTCTCTCTCCTCTGTACATGTCCAAACCATCTCAGTCTTGCCTCTCTAACTTTATCCCCAAAACCTCTAACATGTGCTGTTCCCCTGATGTACTCATTTCTAATCCTGTCCATCCTGGTCACTCTGAGAGAAATCCTCAGCATCTTCATCTCTGCTACCTCCATCTCTGTTTCCTGTCTTTTCTTCAGTGCTACTGTTTCTAGACCAATCAGCATGGCCGCTCTCACCATGGTTTTGTACATTTTCCTTTTCATTTTAGCTGAAACTCTTCTGTCACACATCCCACCTGATACTTTTCTCCACCCGTTCCAGCCTGCCTGAACATGCTTCTTCACCTCTTTTCCACACTCTCCACTGCTCTGGACTGTTGACCCTAGATACTTAAAATCTTCCACCTTCTATTATTACGTATAAGTATATTATAAGTATTTATCATTATTTATCTTATTATTTGGATTTTCAATTCAATTTCAACACGAGTACTAAAGAATAAACGGAGACGGGGTGTACCTCTGACGGCTTGCTCGATGATCTGACGAACAGCTTTCTTCAGACTGTTCGCTCTGAGCATCAGCTGGTCTTTGCATTTAAACATTTGATGTGGAGACCCTGCTCCTCTCTTCTCCGTCTCCTCCTCTTCCAGCTTTCCTTTCAGCTCGGTCAAACTCTCCTCACTAGGCTCCTCCTCTTCCTCTTCTTCATCGTCGTCTTCCTGCTCCTCCTCTACGATCGGAGGAGTGGAGTGTGGCAGAGGAGGCAGAGGCTGGCATTCAGTGTTGAGGGTCTGGAGGAGGGAGTCCAGCTTCTCGTTCAGGATGGCACACTGGTGGGTGATGAGCAGATTAATCAAATCAAATCACATTTCAGATAAAGAGTCTAATTTATCAGGCTTACTTTGAGAGTCATCATGTCGCACTCTTCAATGTTCTCTGTACTTTTTTCATAAGCTTTCCCCACTTTGGCAACAAAATCCTTCACCGTCTCACACAGGACCCTGAGACAAAAAAAACAAACATGTGTTAAAAGATTTTTTTCTCTCAAATTTACTGAAACCAGATCGGGGTCAGCAGCTCCAAATCCGACAACATGGTTGTCGTCCGGAAAAGGGTGGAATGACCCCTACGGGTCAGGGTCCTAACCCCAGGAGGAGGGGTTTAAGTATCTCGGGGTCTTGTTGACGAGTGAGGGAAGGATGGAGCGGGAGATCAACAGGCAGATCAGTGCAGCATCAGCAATAACAAGGACGTTGCATCGGTCCGTCGTGGTAAAGAAAGAGCTGAACCGAAAAGCGAAGCTCTCGATTTACAAGTGGATCTTACATTCCCACCTCACCTATGGTCACCAGCTGTGGGTGGTGACCGAAAGAATGAGATCGCGAATACAAGCGGTCGAAATGAGCTTCCTCCGCAGGGAGGCTGGGCTCTCAGTCAGAGACTGGGTGAGGAGCTCTGCCATCTGGGAAGAGCTCGGTGTCAAGCTGCTTGAGGAGCCAGATGGGGTGGTTGGGGCATCTGGTCAGGATGCCTCCCGAGCACCTTGCTCGTTAGGTGTTTCGAGCCCGTCCCACCGGCAGGAGACCAAGAGGCAGACCCCGGACCCGCTGGAGAGACTATGTCTCATAGCTGGTTGGGAAACAACACGAGATCCTTCCGGGTGAGCTGGAGGATGCAGCCGGGGTGAGAGAAGCCTGGGCTTCCCGTCTGAGGCTGTTGCCCTTGTGATCCGGCCCCGGATAAGTGGAAGACGACGAAACAGAACGGATAAATTTGTTCAATATGTACATTATATTTACTTTTTTTTGTGTAAATACACAAAAAAGTTACATTTTCATTGAACTATTTTACTTTTTATGCATAAGGTAGATATATTTAGAATAAAATCATCAACAAGACAGACATATTTATACATATGATCATTACTTTACAACGTGGTAGAGCTAAAGCCAAACGTTGTCCATTAATTTTGGGCAATGGGCACCTTGAAGTGTATAATAGTCATGATCACCTGCCACCAGAGGGAGCTCTTCATTTTCCTTCATCACCCTGACTAGGGACGTCTGAGGATGATTACTCTGATGACACACACCTGTGGATCCTGGTGCCTATTTAAGGGGAATCACTCCAGATTGTCGGGTCATTAATGGGTCATGTCGGTCCCTCCCAGCCATATCTTCCTGGCTGCCTGACCATTAGTTGCATTCTTGAACTCTGTTATTTTATTTGAACTTTTTGATCCTGAGTTAATCCTTTGCTTTACTGGACTTTTGGTTAATAAATCCTGTTTTGTTGTCCTACATTAGGGTCCTCCTCCTTTGACATCACCACATCACAATTATCACACTTATCATATGGTCATTTGTAAAAAAAAAAAAAAAAGAAATACTTTGTATAAAACAATTAGAAATAGTTCACTTTGTTTATTTAAAGGGTTAAAATATAAGATTTTGACATAAGAAGAAATGACAGACTATTTTTAGAGTTTGTTACCATGGTAACGGAGCCACACGATATGCTAATGTCATTTTCAAACTACAACGTAAAAGCTTGTTTTTCTCCTGCGGATGGTGTAAAAAATAAATAAATAAGATAAAAGCTTGCATGTGTCAGATTGAAAATGATTCCCTTATGGCAGTCAAAACATCTCGATCATCAAACACCCCGTCCAAATGGTACTTTCAAGATGGATCACTCTCGGACAAATGAGGAATAACTCAGTCTTGTTTTAGGTATAGCTGTTTCTAAGAAATTTATTTTGCAAAATTTTCCAAAAGTGTCCGATGGCACAAAAAAAAAAAACACACACTCATGAATTTATCTTCTATTTTATAGCTATTCTAAAAAATGGCCGTAACGACTTAAGCTGTTTACAACACATGCAGCAAAACTAAATGGCTTCCAGTCCTTTTGCAGCTTTTTGTTTCACTGTTTGAAAAACAACAACCTTGTACTTGAAGTTCGTTAGGAATGGGATTACGTGGATTAACTACTGTGGGTTTGATGCAGGGCGAGTCAAATCTTTCCGCACGGCAGGATTCGACCTACTACAGTACCGGACAGTGTAACGGTGCACTCACACCACATGCGACAAATCAGCCAATGCGTCAGCTTTACATGTAAAGTCTGCAAAATCTTGCGTCACCGTTCGGCAACCATTAATGGGATGCGTGCTGTCCGGCAGTACCGCAGGTCGACACCTGCTGTGTGGAAAGATTTAACTTGCCATGCATCGAACGCAACCAAACAAGGTATCGAGTGAATCCAACAACTCATCCATCCTGAACGTAGTTACCATTCATCAGCCAATTAAATAGAATGTGACTAAAAGAAAGCAAGCAAAGTGATTATATTATTTTATTCAAATTTAAAAGGATTATATTTTAGTTCATACTAACTTGGCGGAGGAGATGACCACAGAGTGCTGCTCCGAGTTGAGTATCTTTGTGAGGTGGGTGGCGACCGAGTCTTCATATGTTGAAATGTGAAACTGTAGAAAAAAACACACCAAATGTTATAAAAGTTTTTGCGGGGAAATAATTTAATAACATATAAAGCTAAACATAGGACCATTTGTCAGCTCAGCAATAAAAAAAAAAAAAAAAAAAACACCTGCCATGACAGTTGGCGCAAAACAAACCGTTCAAAACATGAGACAGCAGCTGGAAAATTGTGCGTCTCATGTGTATTACCACCTAAAAAAAAGTGCCTTTGACTGCCTTTTTATTACAAACTGTATTAATTTGTTTTGTGACATCAAATGCAGAGATGCCAAGTTTTTGGCTTCACAAAGGGGGAGATTTTGAGGCGTGGCCAAAAGGAGGAGGGGCTACGACATGACATGACATCCGCCAATGGACAAAACCCGCCATGACAGTTGGTGTAAAACAAACCATTCAAAACATAAGAAAGCAGCTGGAAAATTGTGCGTCTTACATGAGTTACCACCCAACGTTATGCGTCCGTATGAAGAGGAATTACCACCAGGAATACACCCCTGTACTGCTTGTTCGCGCTTTGTTTTGTGGCTCACGCACATAAGCTGTCGCATGACCAAAGTTTCCGGATGTTCGACTTCTTCCATACGTTCACCAAAAACAATACTGGCAATAGACCATGCAGATCGCTACTAGCAGCTTTCAGATGCACAGCAGCAGGAGCTGCCATGTGCTTAGCCTCATTATACCTAATCATTTTAACGAATGCACTGGTGTGTTCATCATGCGGGAGTTTCAGTAGCCTTCGCCAGTGAGCGTGAGATAGGTCCTAATTGTGGGAAACTTGGCATGTCTGTATTTGTTTGAGTTCTCGTAGAAACCTCTAGGAAGTTTGTTTACTTGCGTTTTCTGATTCCGTGCTTTAAACTTTCTGTGAAATCTCCTTTTTTTGTTTTGAGGCACAGCTACAATAAAACTGAATTTAAAGAATGTGGAGCTACCAGTCTGATCCCCCATACTTCTGTCTGACGGTCAGTCAGGTCGGTATTCCTATTGAAGCGTGGAATTATCTATTGACTCCTGCACGTACCTGGTAGTCATCGGCTCCCTCGGGCGTCGTGGGGCAGCTGTGTTTGGGTGGGATTTTTATTTCATAGGTCATGATGCTCCAGCGGTCCAGCATCTTGGTGCTCGCCCTCTCTAGCTTCTCTAGAATCTGTGGCAGCTGGGTGTCGTCATCACACGAGGGACCCCAGCCTAGCACCCGCGCCAGGTCGTTGCCGGTGCCAAGAGGCAATACCCCCAGCTGGCACTGAAAGGCAGGCAAAGGGCTTGTTTAGCCTCCAAAGTGTGTTACTGTGCTCGACAGTGCTGTTGTGTAACAACGGCCATAAAGCTGATGCCACAGCTTCGTTCTGCGTGTTGTACCTGTTTGTGTAGGTTGAGTTTGTCTATCTCTGAGAGGACCCAACCCACACTACCGTCACCTCCACACACCAGGATCCGGAAGTTGTCAAACTTCTGAAACAAACGCAACCTGAAAGGAAAAAAAAGCCTGTTTAACCAGAAAGGGACACCAGAATGTGATCAAATCTTCTCTGTGAACATCCTCACCCTAAGTGCGGACCACCATTGACCAGGTCAAAGACTTGAGCCGGGTTGAGGAGCTGCTTGAAGCGCCGGAGAAATTTTACCCCTTGGTTGTCCCCGCTTTTAGAGTTAACGAAGACGAGGAGAGGGCTGGCACATGATGGTGGACAGGTGGCTTTCCAGAAACCTGAAAGAAAATGAAATAATGGCTGCCTTTAAATGGATTTTACATGTATTTTCTAGATTGGGGTTGGTACCCCCGGGCTAGTTTATCGTCCCATTGCACCCCTCCAGGGAAAGAAATTGTGAGGCTATTTAATGGGACAGTCTTACAAAATACAAAAAGTCTTCTTTATTTCTTTAACACACTTTAAAAACTGAACTTTTCATAAAGTGTTGGACAGATTTTAACAAGAAATTAAACTCATCTGAAAAAGAAAAATTTTAAATTTTGGGATTACAAAAAGTCTGAACTGTCCATGAACGCATCACAGGGGATGGACTGATCGTCTGCAGCCAGACCTCATCGTAAATGTTTCTTGACAGTTCGTGAATCCCTAAAAGACGTGTGCTGACTTGTTGACTTGAATTCAGAACGGATCACTTTGTTCAAGTAGTTACAACGATTTCTGAAGGTGGCAAAACGATTGGAGTTTAAAGCAAGTTAGCAGCTGCCATAAAGTCCTAAGACATGCCAAGATGTGGGAAAACATGCAGAGAACCTGAAGTAACCTGAGGACAGTGAAATGAAGCATTTGAAGCACTTTTAGAATTAGAAAGCACACACATACATGCTTGTCTCTAGAAAAATGGACTGTATTAAGGAATAGATCGTCAACTGCCTTTTCACGGACTTAAATTAATTCCTGGTACATGGCTAGTTCCTATTTTGTCTATTTTGTTTAAGATCAAATAGAAAGAGAGATAAAGGCAGAAGGACCCAAATGGAAAAGTGAGATTACAGGGAGAAGAGATAAAGAAGGTAGAAGATTTTAAGTATCTCGGATCAACAGTCCAGAGCAATGGAGAGTGTGGAAAAGAGGTGAAGAAGCGTGTTCAGGCAGGCTGGAACGGGTGGAGAAAAGTATCAGGTGTGATGTGTGATAGAAGAGTTTCAGATAAAAGGAAAGGGAAAGTGTAGAAAACCGTGGTGAGACCGGCCATGCTGATTGGTCTAGAAACAGTGGCACTGAAGAAAAAGACAGGGAACAGAGATGGAGGTAGCAGAGATGAAGATGCTGAGGATCTCTCTGGGAGTGACCAGGATGGACAGGATCAGAGGAACAGCACATGTTAGAGGTTTTGGAGATAAAGTCAGAGAAGCAGGACTGAGATGGTTTGGACATGTACAGAGGAGAGAGACCGAGTACATCAGAAGAAGGATGCTGGGTTTGGAACCACCAGGAAAGAGGACTAGAGGAAGACCAAAGAGGAGGTTCATGGATACAGTGAAGGAAGACGTGAAGATAGTTGGTGTCAAAAGAAGATGCAGCAGATAGGGTTAGATGGAAGATACTGACTCGCTGTGGCGACCCCTGAAGGGAAATGCTGAAAGAAGAAGAAGTTTAAGATCAAATCATTTCTGTTTTTCACTGACAAACTAGTGTGTGCCACTCTCACTCTGCTCTTTCTCAAATGTGACGTCACCACAGCCGCACAACAGTGACACAATACTAGTCTATCAATGCCTGATCCCGACAGACCTCTGAAGCTAAGCATACTGGGCCTGGGCTGTACTTGGATGGGAGACCGCCAGAACCCCAGGTGGGACGGCCGTTGAGATTAAATTGTCGCTGTAAGTGAAGGAAGCTGGAAAAGCTGGAAAACGAGCTGCAACCGATGAAGAAGACGTAGCTGGGTTTTCGCGGAAATAAGGCGAGGTGGCCAGAGTTGGAGGAAAGACTCCAGCAATGGATCATCGACCAGAGAACGACTGGGAGGAGTGTTTCCACTGTCACTATTCGGCTAAAGGCTATAACACTAGTGGAGGAAATGAAAATCGAACATTTCCCAGGAGATCCGTCTTTGGTGGATTCGCTTTATGAAACGGTGCGATTTGTCCATCCGGACCGGAACCACAAAAGTCCTGCGCAAAACCAAGTTTTGCTCCCGATCTATTTTTAAATACGGACACTTGTCTGCATGTGTGTGTGTGTTGTTGTAAGGCGGACGTACGAAGAAGAGGATATGTGTATAAAACCTGCGCCCTGTCATCAGGTGCGCCTTATGTGTGTGTTAAATACAGAGCACATGAAACTGGGACTGCGCCTTTTAGTACTGTGCGCCTTTTGGTCGTGAAAATACGATATTATTATTACAGGCCGTGCTAGCTGTTTTGAAGACCAGAGCATCAAGTTGGCTTATGCCTGAGATTTGTTGATGTTAATTTGCGTGGCATAAGCAACGTGTTAAAATCTACGGCCCCAAAACAGAGCATATTGGAAATCATCTTAAGCTTAAGATCAGAGCAGCTCGGTTCCTTTTTCCTTTGGATTTTTTGGGTGAAGCAGTGAGGATAACACATGCTTAAACATGTGCTGTGTTCTATATGCTGATGTGTGGGAGGTGAAGCAACACATTGTGCGCTCACAGCGTATGTGTGACACAGCTATCTCCTCTGTCATATCCCATTTCACATCCTCACTCTGCTTTCTAAAAGTCTCCTTCTGCACCCTCTGCTTCCCCTCCCTCCCTCCCATCCCTTCTGCCTTCAGTTAGGGATGGATGGAGGCAGCGGGAGTGGAAGAGAGGGGGAGAGAGAGAGAAAGAGGAAAGTCACGACGCTTCAGCACGTGCGACAGCGCGTGTCCCCCCAGCCAATTACAAGCAAACACCCCCTCTTCGCATCCCGCGTTCGTACAGAGGGGATCCTGCACACGTGAGGAGAAGCAGGGCGGGGGATGGACGGAGAGAAAATGATAAGAAGAAAAGAAACTGTTTTCATTTTGTCCTCCTCTTTCATCCGGACTTGAGGTCCAGTCCTTCACTCCCTCAATCCCTTCTATTTTGTCATGATGTGGACATGAGGCCAAAAATATACCCTTGACACAACAGACAGGTTCAGATGAAAAAAAATCACAAGCAGATTTATTAGATTGATAAAAAGTCCAAATAAAGAAGACAAAAACAGATAAACTAGGAAGGTTCTGATGTAGGAGCTGGAGCCAAAAACTGGATAACAAGTCAAGCATGAAAAACACCGATCTGGTGAAGAGTGTGTCGAAAACTGATCCATTTATGCTCCAGCAGATGAGTAGATGAGTTTCAGGTGTGACTAGTTGCACACACACAGACAAGAGAGAGGGGGGAAATAGGACACGGAAGGGGAACAGACTACTCTCCCTACAAATTTACATGTAACAGATTTTCTTAGACTTTGTGTGTGTGTGTGTGTGTGTGTGTGTGTGTGTGTGTGTGTGTGTGTGTGTGTGTGTGTGTGTGTGTGTGTGTGTGTGTGTGTGTGTGTGTGTGTGCTTGAATGTATGTATATGTGTGTGTATACAAAGTACATATAAATGCATATGCATTTGTTTGTGTATGTGCATGTCTGTTTGTGGGGGTTGCATGTATATGTGTGTGTGTGTGTGTGTGTGTGTGTGTGTGTGTGTGTGTGTGTGTGTGTGTGTGTGTGTGTGTGTGTGTGTGTGTGTGTGTGTGAGATACAGTATCTCGCTTTAGCTACAATAATCCGATCATACGTTGTTATCTGGGTCTGCCTTACAGGTGCTGATCTCCATCTACAATGAGCTTAAAGTGAGCTCGGGTAAACAGGTAATTACACACACACACACACACACACACACACACACACACACACACACACACACTACCACACACTGTGTTTCATGTACAGAAGACTAACAGATTCATACATAATTTTTAATGCAACAAAACATCGTCGTCCTGCAGCCATTCTGAACACATACGTTGTCTTTTTCTTCTTAAAGGGTCCCGTCTCGTGCAAAAATAAATTTCTACCATCTAACAGTGATCTGTATGCCCTTCTATTTGGTTTTCAGAATGATTCAGTGGTGTGTGAACCACTGCGTTTGAACAGTTCCTCCCCCTTTCTGTGTTACAGTGAACTACTTACATTGAAGCCTGCTACATCGATGACTTGACTAGCTACAGTCATGTCGCCAGCAGGGAGCGTTTCGTACATGCTACCCTCTCCATGGGGTAGAAAGGTAGAGATTAGGAAGAAGACACAAGCTGACCAAAATTGCTCTTAGGTTGAGGGTCTCTGACCCCGCACTGTAAGTTAGGGTGACCACCACGTGGGACACAAGCCTAAAAAGGAGGACGGTATGACCAAAAGCGGGACAGGTGGTCACTCTGCTGATGACCATGTTTCATGACCTAATGTGGACGTGTGTGCTGCTTACCATCTGAGTCTATGCTGTTGAGCGCCGTGGGTGGAATGATGGAAACCTTGCACTGGCCAAGAGGACACTTGCGAGGGTAGAGGTCCATACATGCAGTGTGCACCTGTAGGAAACACAACGTAATCCATTATTCTGTTTCTGATTAAAACAAGTCTAAATGCGTTCATTCTAAAAGTTAGCTATGTTGGAGGCTGCGTTACACGTCTCATGAAACATGTTTCTTTAATGCAGTGCTTCTCAATTATTTCTTGTTGCGCCCCCCCTTACCCCTCTACGCCATGACTATAATTAGTATCATTTGTCTATGAAATTGTTCTAAGTACACCTCTGCGTAACATTGTATCCTCATTAATATTAAAGAAAACAAAACAAAAAAAAGCAACGTACAACAAAAAACAGCTTTATTAACATTGTTTTTTTCTGTGACAGAAAAGATTTAAAGTGCATCAATTAACTTGAAATTCAAAACGCGCCAACTACTGTAGTGCAGTGGTGCCCAACCACCGGGCCGTGGACCGGCATCGGGCCGTGGGTCTTGTAGCATCGGGCCGCATAGAATGAAGAAATACGTAACTTCTATCATTTCTATTTGGTTTATTATTTGAGCCTTTATTATAAAAGTTTTCTTGATTCTTGATGACGATATTTTAACTTGAAAAGTGATCGGATACAGAGTTACAAAGCAGACTGAACTTTAGAAACTCAGGTCAAAATGTCCCATTTTGACCTTTAGGTTTCAGGTCAAACTAGGACTGTCTGGTTCCAGCAAAACAAACTCAGAACTCTGATTGATCTAGTCTTAATGTGAAGAGACTACCTCGTATTTTTATTCACTTTGTTTTTGTGATGTCCTTTATTTTGAAGGTATGTTTATCGTTACCATAGCAACCAAAGTGCATTTGAGCAGAGATAATGTTTTCATGTTGTAAAGACGCAGCTAATAAATTTTCTCGTGAGGAGAAAAAGGAATTAAGTTTATTATTTATTTTAAATAACCATTTTTTCCAGGCTGGTCTTATTTTGTTTTTCTGCTACACCTTTAGACCGGTCCGTGAAAATATTATCAGACACTAAACAGGTTCGTAGCACAAGAAAGGTTGGGGACCTCTGGTGTAGTGGATGTGCAATTACACTTTATTCTAGTACGCCAAAAACAAAAACCCCAACATGTTCCACAGGGTCACATGCACCCACCTTGGCGTCGCGGGGGGCGCGCCCCACCATTTGAGAAGCACTGCTTTAATGGGATGTCACTGATTGTCATCAATCCCTCCATCTCAAATGTTAAGCCTAATGAGGCATGTCTCCATCAGGTAGGGGTTATGAGAAATGTTCAATCCAATTCCGTGCAGAACCCGTTCCATTCCATCGTCTTCCGCTCATCCCCGAGATACTTAAACTCCTCCACTTGGGGCAGGACCCTGTCCCTGACACGCAGGGGTATTCCACCCTTTTCCGGGCGAGGACCATGGTCTTGGATTTGGAGGCGCTAATTCCCATCCCGGCCGCTTCACACTCGGCAGCAAATCGATCCAGTGAGAGCTGGAGATCACGGTCCAATGAAGCAAACAGGACCACATCATCCGCAAAAAGCAGAGATCTGACCCTGAGGTCACCAAACCTGCTATATCTAAAACAAAACCTCGCCATGTGATTGGCGAAGGCGTTGGTTTTATCACAGCTGCAGTCTGAACGTGTCTGCGTTGCATTGATTCTATTGATGAATCAGATAAAGAAAGCTCGTCTTTTTCAGGCTGACAGATCCGTGAACCAATCAGAATCAACCAGTTGGAACCATCCGCGTGGCGAACACACCCGAAAAAATAATTCAAACATATGCATGTCGTAGATCGAGGACATGTGTCCAATATGTCGGTCACTTAATGCGACGTGGCAAAACGAATGCGATCAATCCATTTCGACAGGTGCGACTTTAAAGATGGCACCATGTTGACTTTTTATGGCCAGAAATTTACAACTGCTTTCACATGGCAACCACCTTGCCAACCAGGAGCAAACTTTTTGAAGGCAGTGGTGGATGAAGTACTCACTTTTTGTACTTAAGTAAAAGCACAAAAGTAGTTGGTGTAAATTTGACTTTCTAAGTAAAAAGTAAAATTATTCAATCATAATTCAAATGTAATTTTTTGTGCTGTAGGGTCACAAATAAATACTCTGCACGGGCGTGATCCCCCTCTCTCGCCTCTTTTGGTCCACAAAAAAAAAGAAGAAAGGAAAGGGGGCAAGGCAAGCTATCCCCGAGCATGGCCAGCACATGAGCACCAAAATGCAGGAAAATTACACTTATTTTTTAAAATGTTTTGGGGGGAAGGCGAGGCCCCCATTCACCCTATATTGGCTTTGTCAATGACCTCACGCCCCTCCACCCGCCTCCTTTAGAAAATCCTAGAACCGCCCCTGCTCTGTGTAACGACGACTCAACTTTTTATTTAGAAGTAAACACAACAAACAACGATCTTATGACCATTTTTAATTTGTTCTATATTTGATGTTAGGTTTTTGGTGCTGAATGAATGCAAAAAATGTTTACTCTTGATTCTGATTGGTGCTCGATTCATTACTTCTTCTCCCGATCAACTGCTTCTTTTGATTTTGGCGATGCAGCTTCAAGATGCGCTAAATAAAACTGTGTATTTTTCAAATTCCTGAACGAAAATGTAACGAAAAATGCAAAACACACTTTTAAAAAGTAGCAAAGTAAAAGTACAGATATTTGCTCTAAAAATGTAGTGAAGTAAAAGTAAAAGTACAGGTATCAAATTTAAATAAAGTACAGATACACAACTTTTTTACGTAAGTACAGTAACGAAGTACATTTACTTCGTTACGTTCCACCACTGTTTGAAGGTAAATGCCCCAAACTGGAGACCCATCGGGGTTTCCCAACATACTATGGGAAATTCGTTATAAGTACGGTAATAGATCCAGAAGGATCGTTACGACAACACAAGTGGTTGTGTAATGACTGCTACTTTCCAGTAGGAGTCTATGTGCGTTGATTCTGTTCGGACCCTCTCGCTAATTTCTTGCGACTATCAATCGACACGCTACGTTCAGTTCCTATGAGCAGTCGTTGGTCTCACCATCGCTTTGCACCACAGGCAGCGCCAGTCCTGCAGCCTCAGCACGCTGCCACATGTCTTATCACACACGGCACATTTGGCACTGACGGGAAGGTTGCCTTCCAACCACTGGTGAGGCATGGCGATCTGTTGGAGCAACACACACACACAAACACACATTAGGACACGTTACATTCAGCAGTCTTGTTCTATTTATGGACAGTCCCATGTGGCTGTCTGAATGTTTATAAAATGTTCTTGTTATTTAGCTTCTAAAGTGAAGATTTTTTTTAAATATTAGTCCTCAAAGACACGTTTTCAGCATGCTAAATAGGGGAGAGGCAGTGGCTCAGTGGTAGAGCGTTCACCCGCGAACTGGAAGATAACCAGAAGTTAACCGGAAGTTCGCAGGTTTGATTTCCACTGAGTTCACGTCTAGGGTCCTTGGAGAAGACACCTAACCCCCTGTTTCTCCCACCATTGGCGCCTTCGTGGCAGCCTGCTGCGGTGCGATGCAGCGCACAAATTTCCCCAGTGAGGGATCAACAAAATATACAAGAAAAAAAATTACAATAAAACTATGAGTAGATCTTGAGCACTCGTTGTACCAGCATCATTATCAGGACTCATAATCCTTTTCTTGTAGTTCCGTTCCGTCGTCTTTCGCTCATCCGGGGCCGGGTCGCGGCAGCAACAGCCTCAGACGGAAAGCCCAGGTTTCTCTCTCCCCGGCTGCATGCTCCAACTCACCCGGAAGGATCCCGATTCGTTCCCCGGCCAGCTGTGAGACAGTCTCTCCAGCAGGTCCGGGGTCTACCTCTGGGTCTCCTCCCGATGGGACGTGCCCGAAACACCTCACCAGTGAGGCGCTGGGGGGGCATCCTGACCAGTTGCCCGAACCACCCCATTTGGCTCTTCTTGACCTGAAGGAGGAGCATCTCGACACCGAGCTCCTCCCGGATGGCAGAGCTCCTCACCCAATCTCTGAATGAGAGCCTAGCCACCCTACGGAGGAAGCTCATTTCGGCCGCTTGTATCCGCGATCTCGTTCTTTTGGTCACCACCCACAGCTGGTCACCATGGTGAGGGTTGGAACGTAGATCAACTTGTAAATCGAGAGCTTTGCTTTTCGGCTCAGCTCTTTCTTTTAGTTAGAAAGAGAAAAATAATAATTGAAAACGATGCACGTATTAAACTTGTGTTGTAACGAAGTTTCGCAAACAGGATTTTATACTTTATTTGGGGAAAAAAGACAAATCGCATGATTTCCGTTGCTTATTATTGACCTGTTCCGACATTCTGGTCAAAATGATCACATAATTTGCATACTGAGATAAAAAAACTTTTTGTTTCTCTTTCTGTTGATGAAAACTTTGGTTGAAGAGGAACATAATTAGAAGGAAAATTTCTGAATCAGAAAACTTTATTGGTCCCTGTGAGAGCAATCCAATGTAACCACACACACAATAAAGACATAATGACACATCGTTTCACTTAAATAAACTCACCCCGTCCTCATCCTCGATGATGTCCTTCCCTATGGAAGCCAGGGTGGTCCATTTACAGTTGTTAGTGGCTCTGACGGCACAGCGTTTGTGGGCTTTGAATTTACACACTAAAGATAAAAAAAAAACACAAGCACACGAGTGAGTGTGTTTTTAATTAGCCCTCCTGTGGGGTACAAACACCTAGGGAGGGACACTCAGACCCAACTGATAAAAACATCTTTGGTTTTAATATTAGAGAAATGCAAAAAAAAGTTTTTAATGGCCGCTTATGTCTGACGAGGTCGTGTGGGGTGCTGGAGCCTATCCCGGCTTTTTCAAATATATTACATGAGAGTACCGATAGGGCGGCACAGTAGTCTAGTGGTTAGCATGGCAGCATCACAGCAAGAAAGGCGGGGTTTGACTCCTGGAGTCGGGGTGAGGCTTGAAACTCTGGATTTTCTGTGTGGAGTTTGCATGTTCTACCCATGTATGTATGGGTTTTCTCTGGTTTCCTCCCACTCTCCAAAACATGCATGTTAGGTTGATTGGCCGCTATTAAATTGCCTCTAAGAATGTGTGTGTGTGTGTGTGTGTGTGTGTGTGTGTCTGTGTGTATGATTGTATGTGTGTAGCCCTGCAACAGACTGGTGACCTTTTCGGGGTGTACCCTGCCTCTCGCCTGAAATCAGCCATATTAAGATATCCCCAGGGATCTTACTGAGGGTTCTGCAAGGGTTAGGTAAAGTTAGAAGAACGTTCTGGGAAGGTTATCTGAGAGTTCTGTAAAGGTTTTGTGAAGGTTAGTTTTGTCTGAGGTTAGCTGAAGGTTCTGTGAAGGTTGTGAGAAGGTTCTATGAAGGTTTTGTGAAGGTTGCCTGAAGGTTAGTTTTGTAGATTACATGAATGTTCAGAAAACTTTCTAAGAATATTGTGTGATGGTTCCCTGAAGGTTAAAATTAAGATTACGGAGGCGGAATGAGAACTTCAAGGGAACCATTCAGAAAACCCAAAAAATAAAGTTCCACCATCGTGATGGAACTTTCCGATTCAGCTTTAGAGAACCAAAAATTACTCTTAAGGCAGTGGTCCCCAACCACCGGGCCGCGGACCGGTACCAGTCCTTGGGTCATGTGGTACCGGGCCGCACAGAAAGAATAAATAACTTTTATTATTTCCGTTTGGTTTATTATTCGAGCCATAACAATGTTTTAATTTAAAAAGTCCCCGGAATTTTCTTCCTTATATCCGTCAATGACTCACCAGTGATGCATCATTTCATTACATTTAAACCCCTAAACTAGTAAACGTTACTAAGGGGAAATTACAGAGTTACAAAGCAGACTGGACCTTAGAAACACTCTTCAGGTTTCAGGTCAGGATGGGACTGTCTGGTTCCAGCAAAACAAACTCACAACTCTGATTGATCTAGTCTTACAGTGAAGAATCTAACTAGTATTTTTATTTACTTTATTTTCGTGATATCCTTTATTTTGAAGGTATGTTTACCGTTACTATAGCAACCAGTGTGCGTTCGAGCAGAGAGAATGTTTCCATGTTATAAAGACGCTGCTAATAAATTTTCTCGTGAAGACAAAGTGGTTTTAAGTTTGTTATTATTGATTAAAAAGCCAGTTTTTTTCAGGCTGGTCTTGTTTAGTTTTTCTGATAAACCTTTAGACCAGTCCGTGGAAATAATGTCAGACACATCGAGCCGGGGGAAGGATCTCTCTTTTATGTGGATCCCCACGAGGTGTCTTATTTTTTCCCCACCGAGAAGGAGAGTCTAAGGGCATAAATGTGCTAGTCTTGTTTAGTTATTTTTCTTGTTGTGTATTTGTGTTAATACATTCCTCTTTTTCTTGTGAAGCCCATTGAGACGGAAATTCTGTGATTTTGGGTTAAAAATTAAATTGAATTGAATTGACACTAAATTGGTCCGTAGCGCAGGAAAGGTTGGAGACCCCTGCCTTAAGGAACCTTCTGGGCCCTCTCCATCACATGTCTCCGATCTCTTTTGATTGAAATAGATTTGACTCCATTTAAGCCTGTCTTTATATTATTAATAGAATCCAAGTTGATTTAATGTCTTGACCGTTCTTATTGAATTTGTTTTCATCTTCGCATGGAGCCAGACAAGCTGCTTTTATCGTTCGGATTAATGTAAACATCCATAACAGCGTAGCTTCGAGTATCAATAGCGACCACATTAAACTTCCTCATCAATGTTTTCCTCTGAAACACATCCATCAACAATCAGATGATCGTAATTGAAGAAACTTGAGAAAACTTGGTTGGTTACTTTAGCCTCTTTCCTGTCCCGCCCAGTTTGTGGTCGTTGCTTAATGGCTTCTCTGACATGAGACGAAACAGTAAAATATACATGTAGCATAAATATTTCTGTGGCGACAGATGGATATTGCTCTCCTCATTTCCTTCAGTGGAGATGAGGCACTTAGTGGCCTTATGAATAATGTGCACACTCAGGGGAACTTTTCTCCCAGCAACCCCACCCTTACTCAATACAGCTAACCCACCCACCCACACACACACACACACACACACACACACACACACACACACACACACACACACACACACACACACACACACACACACACACACACACACACACACACACACACACACACACATATTGTCTTGTCATTGCCTCGTCTACACAGATACTACGAGCTATAGTCATATCCAGAGAGCAACAATCAATGTTTCAATCTCGTTTACCGCTAAATGCTGTTAGAAAGCATTAGCAGAGCATTAAGGGAGCTCTGAGAACGTGATATGATGTGCTGTTAATGGCCAGACTAAACACCGAGTCCTGGGTGTGTGTCGGTCAAAGTTTGTAATGTAGACAGACAGGCACATGAGTTTGAGAGTGTATGTGGTTGTGGGCGGCTACGGTGGACAGATCAATCCCCACTGACCGTCCTATGCAGGAGATCGAAGGATGTATGAGCCACAGTGATTCATTTGAAACTAAGTGGTTAGATCTTCTTGAACAGAAACACACTCTTAACTTTCAGTCTTCTATTCCATTTTCTTTTATTGCAATACTTTTTTACTCCAATTCCCTTTTCCCTTTTGTTTTGTTTTCTACGTTTAAATTTTGAGAAACATTCATACGTGACTACGAATGCCGTTTCCAATTTGACCAAACATAATAAAGGAGGTGTTCAAGTTGCAAAAACGAAAAGCTGTTGCCAACTAAATAAATTTTTAACATTCAACCTGAATACAAAGTAATAACTGTGGTTTGATGAGTCGACTAAACATCTGAAACCTTTTAGAAACCGGATTATGTCATCAAATTTTAACTTATACAAATGATTTTAAATGACTGAAGGATATTTTTTTTTCCGGGCATATCTCGGTTTCCTCCTATTTGCCAAAACGTGCATGTTGAGTTTGTCATGGATCGGACTGAAACCGGTTGTTTTTCCATCCTTCCCCCACTCGTTAACAAGACCCCGAGATACTTAAACTCCTCCACTTGGAGCAGGACCCTGTCCCTGACCCGCAGGGGGCATTTCCAAAGCAAAGCTCTCGATTTACAAGTCGATCTACGTTCCAATCCTCACCTATGGTCACCAGCTGTGGATGGTGACCGAAAGAATGAGATCGCGGGTACAAGCGGCCGAAATGAGCTTCCTCCGCAGGGTGGCTGGGCTCTCACTCAGAGATGGAGAGAGGAGCTCTGCCATCCGGAAGGAGCTCGGTGTCGAGCCGCTACTCCTCCAGGTCGAGAGGAGCCAGATGGCGTGGTTCAGGCATCTGGTCAGGATGCCCCCAGAGCGCCTCGCAGGCGAGGTGTTTCAGGCACGTCCCACCGGGAGGAGACCAAGGGGCAGACCCCGGACCCGCTGGAGGTGAGCTGGAGGATGCAGCCGGGGAGAGAGAGGCCTGGGCTACCCGTTTGAGGCTGTTGCCCCCGCGACCCGACCCCGGAACAAGCGGAAGATGACGGTTGTTTTTCCACTGCATCTCCTGATCATTATCTCCCACCTCTGTGTCCAATCATCTCCTTGTTCTTTATAAACACTCAGCTTTCATCCACCCCCTGCCAGATCGTCAAATAAAAGGTGACTCAATCCAGAAATTCTGAACGTCTACCTTCCCGTTACTAACCTGCACTGTCCTGGCTCTCCCTAATCTCCTGCCCATGGTAACTTGACCTTGGTATTTTTGAAAACGCATATCTGCTGTCCTTCGTTTTAGGAAAATACTCGCGTCCACACGTAACCATCTTCAAAATATCCCCGTCCACACGGAGCCGTATAAAAACGCTTCTGAGTGCGATTATGAGCATGCCAGACCAGTAGTGGGCAGTATTGATGTAAACGTAAGTTCTGAGCTATCCAATCAGAGCACCTCTGTCGTCATTTCCACAAAACCTGAAACATGGCGCCAGGCATCTCGTTTGTGTGGACCGACGAGGAGGTGGAATTGATTTTAAAAGTCGTCATTGACTATAAAGTTAATAAAACACAGGAAAATATATAGTTTGGGTCCATGCTGCCCAAACATTGTTTGCGATCCAAACAAGGACGCACACGAATGACATGTGTGCTTTACTTGTTGCAGTTAGTAACACATAAAAACGCAAATCTCCGTTTTTCGCACGTCCTAACGCAAATGCAAAAATGGAGTTTTCCAAAATCTCCCCTTTGGCCGGAGTTTTCAAAAACCCTGGTCTTGAGTGAAAAAAACTTCAGTTTTCATGTGGACGGCAGGTCAAAACGGATAAAAATATATGCGTTTTCAAAAATACCTGGCTACGTGTGAACGGGGCCTTTGTTTTATTGTACCGTATTTTCCGCACTATACGGCGCACCTAAAACCTTTAATTTTCTCTAAAGTTTACGATGCGCCTTTTAACCCGGAGCCTCTTATATATGGATTAATATTGAGCTACAACAGGTGTCACAACTGCGGTAAGCAGCCGCCGACTTTATTTCCCCCGTCGAAGAAGTAGTGCGCGGTGCATGCTGGGATACATGAAAGGGCGTCTCATTTCCATTTGTGTGTTTGTGTAAAGACCCGGAAATGGCTCCTACCAAGAGACACTGTTACACCGCAGAGTTTAAACTTAAGGTGATCGGTCACGCTGTGGAACACGGGAATAGAGCCGCAGCGCGAGAGTTTAACATCAATGAATCAATGATGAGGAAGTGGAGGAAGCAAGACGATGCGCTGCGCCAAGTAAAGAAGACTAAACAGAGTTGCCGCGGTAACAAAGCGAGACGGCCACAGTTAGAGGACAAAGTTGAACAGCCTTGACTGTAGCGCCTTATAATGCGGTGTGCGTTGTATATGGAAAATACGGTAATTATTGTTAATGTATTTGCCGTCATAAACATTTTCAAAACAAACATTTTAAGACCTGCGACCAATTCTAAAAGGCTACGATCCCGACGGTACGATGCACTGTCAACGACGTAAAAAGACCTTTTATCCTAATCACACGTTCTAATTGTTGCTTGTTTATTTTAGAAGTGAGATGAATTGATTTACATCAGAAAAAAACGATGTTTTTCAGGATGCAGAACGGTCTCATTGCTGATGGTAATGAGCGCTTAGTGAGGAGCTTCTTATTGCTCTGACACTCACACACACGTTAAACACATGAACACACACACAGGTGAACCTCAGCAAAATGAACAGGAATAAATATGCAGATGGTGCTCATTATGGTCTGCTGGCTGTCACTGCCACTTAACACCAGCTAAAAGCCGGCAAAAAATAGTCCCATCGTCCCTTGTCAAATCCATTTTCCTAACACCCCACATCACGGCTCCTTCTCAGTTTAAGTGAAATCTGACGTCATTCTCAGGTCTCTTTAACAGCTTTTTTTTGTTAACATAAAATTGAAATATTGGGAAAAAAAAGAGGCTGAGCTTATCTAACAAACAGTATGACAGTAAATCATATGGATGCAGGACGGTGTGATGTTAATGCCAGTTCCAGCCGTGAGTCTGATGACCATCCTGCTCCATTTACCATCTCACACACTCACACTGGCTTTAGTACATTCAGTCTGTTGCACTTGGATGGATGTGTGTGAGAAAAACATGTCTTCTTTTTAATGACTTCATGCAGTGTTTACCTTCTAAAAATACTACAGGTCTGCAGGTGTCTGGTTGTGGGGTTCCAGATTTACCACTTTAACAATAAGGTGTTCAAACAACGAGAAACACAGATATTAAGGTGCTAAAAATTTATTAAACTGAAGAAAATTGGTTAACACTAGGACCGCCGCAGCAGTCAATTTTACTCTACGTTATTTTAATATACTAATTAGAATAAATATAACCCAACCAAAAATAAACATATTTTCTATTTTATTATGTATTTATTGTTTTCTAAAAATGAACATTTTAAAATTTATAAGCAATTTATTTCCTCTAACCTGCTGCACACCGCAGCAGCTGAGAGGAAGCACACATTGGAAGTTGTGGCTACGTTACTATGGCAACAAACAGATTGCTATGGCCAAACATAAATATGTGTGTTTATAATTGTGGAGAGAGACAAGGAGGACTCTGACGCCATTACAGAAACATTTTAGAAAGGTTGAGTGAGATATAATATTGAAGAGACACCAAGAGACACCTGAATAAAGTATGTCATATTTTGTAGATAAGTCTTGAAAGTTCAGGTTAACATATCGGAATATAGCCAATTTATAACGAGGACATTTTTGAAGCAGCAGCATAAAATACGGAAAATAAAGTAGTCTATTGACAAATGAGCTCATTTTACTTTTTTTTTTTTTTTTATTCTAGGTTTTAAAAATATTCAACATTTTATCATTATTATTACTTTAAAAATTGAGTGGTATAAAAGTTTATTTATGCAAAACATGAATAATTACATAAGCAGTCACATTGACGGTCATGGCGCTTGCAGGTAGGTTTAGAACGCAGTGATCCTAGTGTTAAATCTTACAGATCATCTCTCTTATCCCTCAGTTTGTTCAGATTTTGGAGAAAAACTTTAGTCAAATTAGACTTTTATTGAGATAATAGCAATGACGATGGATAAAAAAGAAATATGCAGTTTCCTCATAGATTTATTTATCTGAGACGTTTTACACCATTAGTCATTTATTAACGTGCTTCTGAGAAAACTGGCAGGATATGATGTCAGATGACCAAAAGTTACCTTAATGACCGACACCAATAAGAACACATGAATAATTTTAGCTCTGAACAGAAAATTATTTCTGACGGTGTCCCTCAAGGTTCAGTATTGGGGCCCAAATTGTTTCTTATGTACATAGAAGTTGTTTTTATGCCTTAAAGGAGGTAAGGGGTATTTTTGTGTACCATGACAAAAATTTACAATTCAAGGAATATTACCGAGTGACTTTGGAAAAAAAATAAGTTTAAAATGTTAAAAATTAAAGCTACAGTTTGTCTGGTTTCATAGATTTGGACCCAAAATTAGAAAAAATATCCACCATGTCTGAAAATTTTTTAATTATGTCACTATAAGCAGATCCGTAAAAATGGAGAAAAAAATGTTGTCACTTTACATTTTTATGACCCAAAACTATCTAGTTGTTTTCAGTGGATGAATTGAAGTAGTTTACACTTTTTGGAGATTATATTGTTTTGTTTTGTTTTTTCAGTTCTCTACTAATATATATTATTGATAAGAGACTTGAATTTTGTTAAATAGTTTGATAAAACCATATTTTAGTAGCCCATTTGACACAGAGATAAAACACTTTTTCCATCCCTGAGACACATGGCTGTATTAACAGAGCATGTTGAAAAGAAGAGCATGATTAATTTTCACTGTGTGTTTTTTACTCACCTTCACAGGAGAGGCCATGAGACGTGACCCCCGACAAGCTATCTTTACAGACGTTGCAAAAGGTGGGCCGTGCATGAGAGCAGGCGTACCAGTTGTGCATCCCTGAGAAATGTTCCACATTGAACTGTGCCGTCTGAGGAAGAAGATAAAAACAGGTTAGAAGCAGCACAAAAAAAAATCCCACAAGAAATCCTACAGAACTCAGACAACAGTTTATCAAAATGATTTTTACATAAAAATGATCAGTTTGTGTTTAAAGAGAAATCATGACTTTAAACCCATTCATTGATTTATTACACACACACACACTTCCCTCTACATTCCCCTAAATTGAATTGTGAGTGAAAATAAAAAAGTTTGAAAATGAAAGGTTGAATATTTTGATGGAGGATGGCAGAAATGATTTTCTGTACCGTTCCTTTGAGCAGTGGGGTTGCAGGAGTCTGTCTCTAAAGCTGCTCTTCAGATGGACCACAGATTCATTTATTCATTCACAAAGTCAAAAACAGAACATTTCATTCTAAATTATCCACATGTCCTTCCTGATCTTTACATCTCTTTTTTAGAAGCTTTATTGTCATTGAACCAACAAGAGAACATTGGGATTCTAAATCCGATGCACCTGAATCAAGATGAAGAGTGGTCACCACTGTTGTAATTCTGACTTTAAAAAATGTGATCACTAACTTTACAAATGGCATCTCACAAAAAGTAACTGAGTTACTAACTTAGATAAAATATCATACAAGATATTTTAGAATATTTCAGTTTTTTTTAACAGCATCCTGCATATCTGCAATGCTCCATTTGAGTGTAAATAGCAAGATAAAACATAGAAATGTTCTTCTTCCATCATTTCCCTTCAGGGGTCGCCACAGCAACTCAGTTTCTTCCATCTAACCCTATCTGCTGCATCTTCTTCGGTCACACCAATTATCTTCATGTCTTCCTTCACTGTATCCATGAACCTCCTCTTTGGTCTTCCTCTAGTCCTCTTTCCTGGTGGTTCCAAACCCAGCATCCTTCTTCTGATGTACTCTCTCTCTCTCCTCAGCACATGTCCAAACCATCTCAGTCTGGCCTCTCTGACTTTATCTCCAAAACTTCTAACATGTGCTGTTCCTCTAATATACTCATTTCTGATCCTGTCCATCCTGGTCACTCCCAGAGAGATCCCCAGCATCTTCATCTCTGTTTCCTGTCTTTTCCTCAGTGCCACTGTCTCTAGACTAGGGCTGCAACTAACGATTATTTTGATGATCGATTAATCTGGCGATTATTGGCTCGATTAATCGATTAATCGGGTAAAATTGGCAACCCAATAAATAATAGTTTGTTGGCATTTTCTTGAATGTAGTTATGCAAAACACAACTCATAACCACTTAAACAACACGTTGGGCTCATTCTAATAAGTAAAAATGTTAATCTTTCTGTGAAATAAAGAGGGAGAATATTACCATTTCTACAGCAAATATAAAATAATAAATCTACTTACTGTATACAGTAAAAGTAAATCACGAGCACCCATAAAATGTGTTTTATAGTACTGGCTAAAAAAACATAAAATGGAAACTGTTGACCATCCAGGATCACATTTAAAAACAAGAAATCGTTAACAGTTTTAGATTTGCAAATTTAACCTTGTTCAGAGGTATAGTACCAAACAAAAATGGCCTAGGTTAACATGAGTAAAAATACACAAAAAACAATCAAGTTGTGTAATATTAGGTGCAGTTGACAGCAAAAACTTTCTAAACGATTAATCGATGACTAAATTAGTCGACAACTATTTCAATAATCGATTATAATCGATTAATTCGATTAATTGTTTCAGCCCTACACTAGACCAATCACCATGGCCGCTCTCACCATGGTTTTCTACCCTTTCCCTTTCATTTTAACTGAAACTCTTTTATCACACATCATACCTGATACTTTTCTCAACTCGTTCCAGCCTGCCTGAACACTCTTCTTCACCTCTTTTCCACACTCTCCACTGTTGATCCTAAGTACTCAAATCTCACTGCCACCAATTATCTCGACTTGCTTTAAGCTCAGTAATCCCTCCATCATTTTACTCTATACAGTCAACTTTCAACAAAACTGCTGCAATTAAACTTTTCACTCTAAAGAAATAAGTTATTTTTCTGTTTCTTTTTTATGGAGCAAATACACTCATTTAACATTTTTTGTGATGTTGCTCATTGACCTACACGTTGTGTTTGTGTTTATTTAAGTGATTGAACCCAGTTGAAACAACGACGTAACGACATGCAGCTGTATATAAAAAACGATATGTAGAAACCGATTGCTCGTATTTAATGTTTGGTAATTAATGTTGTAAACCAGTATTTTTGTCTTTCTCGTTTCGTACCAAGTGTAAGAGAACACCTGCTGAAACAGAAAACATCTGCTGTTAAGATGTAGAAAAGATAGTGTTAATTTAGTCCCTTTATTTTCACCCCGGGGTAAGTTTTTAATGGCTTTTAATTGTTCATCATGTCTTGTGGGAGGGGGTACGATGGGGGTATGATGGGGACGCTTTGAGTCCCCAGAAGACAAAAAGTGGTCTGAAAATAATCAAACAGCAAAGTCAACAAACAGCCTTCTAGATTTTTTTAATTAACTCTCAAACAGAAATTCTCAATGAATTTTTTACTTTTTGAAAAAAAAAAAAAAAAGACCAAAAAAATCCCTAATTGTTTTTCCATTTAGTTGTGATTTTACAAAAAAAAAAAAAATGTTTTCTTTTTTATTCCTTTAAGAAAAGTTCTGGTAAAGTTTTAGTTGATCTCAAAATGACTTTAGCACACAATCGTCAGAACAAAATTAGGTCAGTTCACCAAGAAAGATTGTATTTTTTGCCTGTAACCATAGCAACCAAACGGCATGTTCTTCTCCTCGGCCTGTCTGTAACCATAGCAACCAAACGATATGTTCTTCTCCTCTGCCTATCTGTAGCCATAGCAACCAAACGGCACGTTCTTCTCCCCTGGCTATCTGTAACCATAGCAACCAAACGGCACGTTCTTCTCCTCTGCCTATCTGTAACCATAGCAACCAAACAGCATGTTTTTCTCCTCTGCCTGTGTGTAACCATAGCAACCAAACGGCACGTTCTTCTCCTCTGCCTATCTGTAACCATAGCAACCAAACGGCACGTTCTTCTCCTCGGCCTGTCTGTAACCATAGCAACCAAACGGCACGTTCTTCTCCTCTGCCTATCTGTAACCACAGCAACCAAACGATATGTTCTTCTCCTCTGCCTATCTGTACCCATGGCAACCAAACAGCGTGTTTTTCTCCTATCTGTAACCATGGCAACCAAACGGCACATTCTTCTCCTCTGCCTATCTGTTGTGTGTGTCTGTTTCAAAACAAACTCAATCTTGCACAGTCGTGCACAGTCTTAGTCTGACTTTCATCGGAGATTAAAAGAGAGCTAAAATTAGTCAAGCGTTGTGGGTAAATCCTGTTAGTTTATTTTAGAGGAGAGACGTGGGCATTTGTGTTGTTTTTTGTTTGATTTAGTTTCTCTCGATTTACAAGTCGATCTACGTTCCTACCCTCACCATGGTCACCAGCTGTGGGTGGTGACCTAAAGAATGAGATCATGAATACAAGCGGCCAAAATGAAATTCCTCCGCAGGGTGGCTGGGCTCTCACTCAGAGATCGGGTGAAGAGTTCTGCCATCCGGGAGGAGCTCGGTGTCGAGCCGCTCCTCCTCCAGGTCGAGAGAAGCCAGATGGGGTGGTTCGGGCATCTGGTCAGGATGCCTCCCGAGCCCCTCAAATGTGAGGTGTTTCGGGAGGAGACCAAAAGGCAGACCCCGGACCCGCTGGAGAGACTATGTCTCACAGCAGGCTGGGGAACGACTCAAGATCCTTTTGGCTGAACTGGAGGATGCAGCTGGGGTGAGAGAACCCTGGGTTTCCAGTCTGAGGCCGCTGCCCCCGCAACCCGGCCCGGATAAGCAGAAGACGACCGAACGGAACAGAATTTAGTTTCAAATAAAACAAATTAACAAAATAGAATAATAATAATAATAAAATTTAAAAAATGGCTGCCGGCAAACAAAAAATTTAGTCATTATCAGACTTTAATAAACTGCCCATATTTACTCAGTGTCAACTATCGATGAACTGATTAGGTTTTCAGCATCATGCTGACAAGGTCACAAAATTTAAAAGTTTCACACAGGACTGCTTTAAACTCGTGATAACACGGACTTTAGGTCAGCATATCGTCCGATGCCTCGACCTCGCTGATATGGGTGTGCACGGTGCATCATGGGATGGGTTACATGTTGTTCTGCACACTGATGAACTGAAGCCTCTGTCCAAAACACACACGTCACTGTAACAACGTGCAAAACAAACTTTCTACATTTTTAACCGCTCTGGAATGGAAGAGGAGTTTTCCTACTCTGCTGTTTGGGGAACTTCGTGTCCATTCCAGGAAGACGCACGGCTAAACAATCAGAATCCGCTCGAGTCGGAGCGGTTTTATGGGTTAAAACGAACACGTCACACGCAGGTTTTATCTGCTAATGCTTGTAAACTTGATGTGTGTACTTTATGCCTCCGTGCTTCTTTCCTGTCTCTCTTGGAACAACATGTGAGAGCCCAGAAGAATTTTCTCGATGAGGAGGAGGGGTCGTACTAGCTGTCGGTTTAAATTCTCCTTTTTATTTTTTAGGGTTTTTTTTAAATCCACCTGCAGGTTTTACGTTCAATCTTCCGTTCCCATCTGGTTTGTCCCAGTTTCTGGCTAAAGAAAAAGAAACAACCAACATCCTGTCACACGCTGAGTTAAATTATCTTCATGAAATGAGGTTTTTATTCTTTTTGGTTCTTTTCAGAACGCTGTCCTCCTTATCCCCGGTTTTCTAACCAAAATCTTCATTTGGAGGTGTTCCAGTGTCGTGGGGTCATTTTAGATATTTGTTACTACTTTTGCTGAATCTTCTTCTCCTTTCGGCATTTCCCTTCAGGGGGCGCCACAGCAAGTCAGTTTCTTCCATCTAACCCTATCTGCTGCATCTTCTTCGGTCACACCAACTATCTTCATGTCTTCCTTCACTGTATCCATGAACCTCCTCTTTGGTCTTCCTCTAGTCCTCTTTCCTGGTGGTTCCAAATCCAGCATCCTTCTTCTGATGTACTCTCTCTCTCTCCTCTGCACATGTCCAAACCATCTCAGTCTGACATCTCTGACTTTAAAACCTCTAACATGTGCTGTTCCTCTGATCCTGTCCATCCTGGTCACTCCCAGAGAGATCCTCAGCATTTTCATCTCTGTTACCTCCATCTCTGTTTCCTGTCTTTTACTCAGTGCTACTGTCTCTAGACCAAACGTTATGGCCATTCTAACCAAACTCTTCTATCACACATCACACCTGATACTTTTCTCCACCCGTTCCAGTCTGCATGCACACGCTTCTTCACCTCTTTTCCACACTCTCCATTGCTCTGGACTGTTGATCCTAGGTACTTAAAATCTTCCTTCTTCTTTATCTCTTCTCCCTGTAACCTCACTTTTCTAAGAAAGAAAAGTTAGGCATGACAGATCTTCCTGTTCCCGGCTTTATCGAAAGTTATCACCGTCAGTTTTTTTTAATTGGTTATTATGAATTGGTTTTAAGAACCAATCAAAACTGGGCAAATAATGGCCCGGGACAGGATCATTTAATCCATCCAGCCAAACATTAGAAGATTATGCAAAGAACCTATTTTAATGTCTTGTTTTTTTATCCACCTTTTTTCAGCAATAGATGACAGACACATTGAATTTACGAATATTGATCTGTTTGAGTTCATTTTTCCAAAATTTTGGGCCAATTTTCCAGTTTATTTCCGTCCCAAATTGAACACATTCTCTTTTTACTTCCGATTTAACTCAACTTATAATGCCAGTCTGGGAACAGGCTGGCAACCTGTTTGGGGTGTACCCTGCCTCTCGCCTAAAATCAGCCGGGGTAGGCTCTAACACCCAGAAGGGATAAGTGTTTATGAAGATGAATGCCAATGCCATCTTCATAACAATAAAATTTTAACATCAGATTGACTTTGTGGTCGATCCAGTGGATTGGACAGGATTTGGAAAGGTACGCCTCCATGTCTATATGACGTCCCAGGTTTGACGGTGCATGTCTAAGCAATTGTCTGTAGACTTCTGAGACAGGATCGTCTTGATGCACGAGACTGGAGAAGGATCCAGAAAAAAATCTGATTCCAATGAGCACAGTGGCCTCCATCATCATCGTGGAGGAAGTTTGGAACCAACAGGAACCTTGTTAGATCTGGCCAGCCTTCTAAGCAGAGTGATTGGAGGAGGAGGGCCTCGCCCAGGGAGGTGACCAATAACCCAATGGTCCCAGTGGGATAATCACTTCCTATGTCCAGTTCTGATATACAGTCATTATCTGATGCACTTTTCCAGGTGGGCGTTACGTCTGCAGCGGACGGTCCACGCCCCGAACACAGTTTGGGTTTCATAATCAGAACTGTAACAGGTGCTCCCAAAGTGGGTCATCGGTGTTTGCACAGGAGAAGACAGTAATGAGATGATGTTTTCTGGAAATCTTAGCAAGTCTGTGCATGTTTCTGTGTGTGTGTGTTTACCTATGTGCACGTGTGTGTGTGGGTGGGTGTGCACATGTGTACTGTGCCAGCTCTGGGGTTTGCTGCTGCACTGCAGTAAAAAGGGGGTGAGGGATGGGGTCTTATATAAGATTTCCCTCTCAAATCAGACACATTAAAATTCAGCGCCGCTTTCTGCCTGCACCCCCTCCCCTCTATCGCCTCGACCCATCACTGTCAGCACCCAGCCTGGGAGCGAACGTCCCCAGCTGACAGCGGGATGCTTCAAACGATGGAGGTGGACATGTTTTTATAAAAATAAAATGGCACTAAAGTCGGACGGTGCTTTTTTTTCTTTTTTTTTTTTTTTTGCTTTCAGGGTGAAAATAAAAAGACACATGCAAACATCTGCTTTCTGCTAACGAGAGACTAACGCCGTCACTTTCCTTTGGTTACAAGACATTTGCCCACATAGTTTAGCAAACACGAACATGGAGCATTTTTTGATTTTTCAAACTTGACCGGATCACTTTCTCCTAATTTAACACTTATTGCTAGAAATGCACGCGCCTAATCCGGCATCCTGTGTAGCTGTAACACTTTCCCTCTTTAAATCTCCATCCATCCATCCTGCACACATGCAAACAAAGTCCAACACATCTGTCCACATGTTGATCTGGATGCTTCTTACCTCGTAGTGTTCTCTAGACTGGACGGACTTAAGCGAACTGATCCAGTCCTCCATCTCTTTCCTGTTCTCGGCGCAGAGGATGAGCCTACGGAACGGAGTGATCACCTGGTGAGGAAAAGAAAGCAGGGAAGGATGTAAAGATGGATGTCTTAAAAAAGCTGGAAATGGGTTTTTTTGGTCTTTCTTTCCTCCTCCAGCCAGCAGCGCCTCTGAACAGACACACCGATCAACTTGCTCTTTAAAGCAGAAAAAGATGAGAAGTATCCTCCTCCCTCCCTCGCTCTTCGTCTTCCTTTCTCTCTCATTAACTCTTGCTCACTCACACCTTTTAAGTTGGATTCTTCCTTCACTTCGGCATCCTTTCCCTCGCTTTCTGCTCGCTCCGCATCCTGCTTTGAGGCAGATCTGTGCTGACAGGCGAAGAAGAGCCTCGCTCCCCTTTTGCCTCCACTTCTCATGTGTGTGTGTGGCTGTGTTTAAAGGACAGTCCCTGTAGACGTGCAACACCCTTTCAAACACCCCATCACTTATTTATGCTCCCTCATCTCTTCTTTCTAAGTCGTGTTATCTCTGCTCATGGTGAGAGTAGTTAAGATGAACACACACAGTCTAACATTACACTAATAAATAAAGATGCTTTCACAGGGATCCTCACATTTCTCGCTCTTTAGAAACTTTGTCTACGATTAAACGTGGCACGGAGGATCTTCAGACAATTATTTTTGAAAACATGCAGAGTTTAATGCAACGTGACATTATTTTTTAATTGAGTCAACCAAGTTTGAATAATTTGGGAGTTCTCCCCTTCTGGTATTTGATTAATCAAATTTTAAAATGTTCTTGGCCATGTATTTTGTTCTTTGCCACGCCCACATTCTTGTGTAAGCATGCCCTGCTCATGCTTGGTTGCTTCATATCGGCATCTTGTATTTGCTTTTCTAGAATGAGTCCAGATAAAAACAGATTTAAACAGATTGGGGAGACAGTGGCTCAATGGTTAGAGCGTTCGCCCAACCGGAACTTCGCAGGTTTGCATCCCACTGACTGCACGTCGAGGGTCCTTGGAGAAGACACCTAACCCCTTGTTTCTCCCACCATTGGCGCCGTCGTGGCAGCCTGCTGCGGTGTAGGAGTGCAGCACACAAATTTCTCCAGTGAGGGATAAATAGCGTGAGTAAAAATAAAATTTAAAAAAATATCAGAATCAGAATAAACTTTAATAATCCCACACATGGGAAATTTGTGTGTTACAGCAACAACTTCCTATCTGCTAAATGAGTCGTTGTGGAACCCGATCACGTACAGAAAGAAAGACCTCTGGTAATGAGATGTTCTCGAGCGGAGCTGTCTGAGCCTCTTGGAGAAGGAGCTCCGTTGTTCGTCCGGGAGTGGGTAGAGAGGATGGTCATGATTGTCCATTATGGACAAAAGTCCTCTTCCGGAAGTCAATCACCATCTCCCTGGTCTTGTCTACATTGAGGAGCAGGTGATTCTCTCCTGCTCACACCACAAATCCATCCACCACCCTCCTGTAATCCTCCTCCTGCCCACCACTTATACACCCTAAAACTGCAGAGTCATCATGTGTATGCATCAAATATGTATATAGCTAAACAGTATGAGTTTTACGCTGTGTCATGCATGTTTGGGAGTAAGAAGGGAGCGAGAGGATGGGGGAATTCACACAGTCAAAACCAGAAATTAAGCTGAATAAATATGTTTAAAATATTTTTTCATTAATTTTAGATTTCTGAGTTTATAAAAGACACCATTTTATCTAAAGAAGAAAGAGACAGAGACAGAAGAAAGAGAAGAATTATTATCTAATAAAACTCTGTTTAAATCTGCCTCCACTTGTTGGACATTCTATTGACATTGAAAGCCTCAGCCAATCATTTTTGCTTGGTGAACAAAAACTATTGGCCCACAGCCTGGCAATCATGCCAACTTCCTGGTTTCAATGACAAATTAGTATTTCTATAGTTGGAGATTAAAACCCAGAAAAAAAACAAGGTGGGTCCTAAAAGAACCCTTAGAAATCTTGACACGTTCTAAGGTTTCCATAGAAACCAGAGTTCTAATGTTCTTTGCTCCGCCTTAAAGTGCAAGCGTGTGACAAGACTTTAAACTTTAAAAAGAACACTCCTGGACCCAAAATTGTGACCTGGGTCACCCCCAAATAGAATCACTTCTTCCTCTTCTCATTGTGGATATAACGTGAAAATTTTGTGGAAATGCAACCATAACTTTTTGAGTTATCTTGTTCCTACAAACAGGCTCCACATCACAGAGCAATAAGGTAACAATCTGAAAACCTCAGCCAATCAGTTTTGCTTGGTGAACCAAAAACATTGGCCCACGGCCCGTTAATCCAGGTGTCTGGGACAAATGTGAAGACCCAAACCCAGAAGAATCCGGAAAAGACCAGGTTGGACCGTAATGCTTGCTTAGTGTCACAAAAATTTGCTGGACTGTCTGCGATAGTAAATGTTCCATCCTGCCTTCAAATCAAGATTTATTTGACATGCTAGTTAAACATGGAGCTGCACGGTGGATAGCACAGTGGCACCACAGCAAGAAGGTCAGGGTTCAAATCCCAGGTGGGGATAAAGCTTGCAACACTAGCCTTTCTGTGTGGAGTTTGCATGTTCTCCCCACGTATACATGGGTTTCCTCCGGGTTCTCCTGTTTCCTCTCACTGTCTAAAAACATGTATGTTAGGTTGATTTGTCGCTACAAAATCGTTCTAGGAATGAGTGTGTCTGTGAATGGTTGTGTGTGTGGCCCCACGACAGACTGGTGACCTGTTTGGGGTGTACCCTGCCTCTTTTTTTTTAATTTATTTATTTGGAGTTCAAGATCTTTGAGATGCGACATTTCGTTTTCGAGGGGTCCTCAACCTGGCACCATGAATCAACCAGGATAGGCTCCAGCACCCCACGGGACCCCGTTAGGGATGGACGATTCAGAAGATGAATGAATGAAAGTTAAACACAGTGTGAATAATGTAATTAATGCACGCCATGATTACGAAATGATGAGTTAAAAAAATATGAAAGCTTGACCTGCATTACAAACAAGCATGACCAACTCAGACTGGTTTAGTACGGTATGATCTTGAGACTGATTTCAGGTTGATCAGATGAATCAGAACCCTCTGATGTGACTTCTTGGTCTGATTTAAGAGGATTGCTCAGAACAAACATGACATTAATGGAAAAATCTGGATTCATTTTGTTTGGATCACTTTGCTAAATAAATGTCAGAAGCTGAAAAACTGCTGGAAGAAAAAAAGAGTCACAGATCTGCAGGCCCGCCCTCCCAACAAGCTGCAAAGGTTGGTCGGAAATGAACTCTAAATAATTTTTGTGGAGGTTGAAGAATGGAATGAAAGATGAAAAGCCCCACCTTTAAAACATAAGGACATGGTGTTGAGAATGAAAGCAGTTCTAAAAACAAAAGACAAGCTGTCTCTTTCTCTCTGGTGGAAGTGGTTACACATGAGCCGCAAATGCACGGGGAACCTCTCCGGTCTCTACTGGACGCATGTGGGCAGGAACTGTTACATTATCTCCATGTGTCAAACTCTAATAGTCTGAGATGGGAGTGTGTATGTGTGTGTGTGTGTGTGTGTGTGTGTGTGTGTGTGTGTGTGGTATTCTCTTCCTCTCAATAAGAAAAAAAGAACTGACTTAGTCAGACTGGTGGAGAGACCTCCAAGGCCTTCTCTGGTGGTCTTAAAAAGATCTGAATCACAAACTGAAGTTGGCTGCCACCCATCTCCTCCTTCACCCGACCCCTATGGCCCCTCCTGCAGGTGGTGAGTTTGCTAGAAGGGCGGCCCATGTCCCCTGTTTGGGCTGAGCCCAGCCTGGCCCCATGGGTAAAAGCCCAGCCACCAGGCGCTCGCTCTCGTGCCTCGCCCTCGGGCCTGGCTCTAAGGGGAGGCCCAGGTGACCCGCGTCCAGGCAAGGGCAACTTGGCCATGTTCGATATCTTCATAGGGTATTTTGTCAGGATGCCCCCGAGCGCCTCGCGGGCGAGGCTTGCCGGGGAACGACTTGGGATCCTTCCAGGTGAGCTGGAGGATGCAGCCGGGGTGAGAGAGGCCTGGGCTACCCGTATGAGGCTGTTGCCCCCGCGACCCGACCCCGGAACAAGCCGAAGATGACGGAATGGAACGATACAAAGGTAACTGGAAGTTCGCAGGTTCGATTCCCACTGAGTTTCGTGTCTAGGGTCCTTGGAGAAGACACCTAACCCCCCGTTTCTCCCACCATCGGCGCCGTCGTGGCAGCCTGCTGCGGTGTAGTGCAGCACACAAATTTCCCCGGTGAGGGATTAATAGAGGATGTAAAAATAAAAAAAAATATTTCTCAATGGTCCGGCATTTTTTTCGGGGGGGGGGCGGCCGGGGGGTTTGAGGTGTTTTCAATTGTTGCACCACTTTCAAACGTGTGTTTGACCAATCACATTTCAGCCAGCATTTGTTGCCATATAGACTAAAATCAGCAGAGCTTCTGTTGGAGCGTCTCTGAATCTTCTTTCAGCTGGTTTCTCTGGGCCTTCTAGCAGGCACAACTAAGGGTCTGTTCTCTGGCTGCTGATTGGCTGGTCAGACAGCAACCTCGTTAGATGGGCTAAATGAATGGAAGTATTTTTTTGTTGCTGTAAAACCGTCTCATCAGCAAACATCAGCTGAAGGAGGAAAACAAATTTTGTGGCTAAATTATTATCAATGTGGTTTTCAGTATGAAGTTTTAGTTGAACAAAGTAAAGAAATCCGAACTTCACAAAACAGAACCAGAGTCCACATTTGGAAAAAAACCTATGCAGAAAAAGGCTTTTCTTTTTTTGAAAAAAACAGAACTTGTTTTTCTTCCATGGCTACAAATTAGCTTAAGCAGGAAGTATTTTAGTGCAAACAAGATTTCCACTATGTCATGCAGGCATCAGAGAGGCGGGACAAACCAAGTAGCGAGAGGAGGGGGAAATTTCACTGTGTCAAAAACAGCAACAATTGCATTTCTTTGCTAAACAAGAGATACAATTCTCATCCATATGTGCAAGTAAGTTATGTTCCGTTGTCTTCTGCTCATCCGGGGCCGGGTCGCGGGGGCAACAGCGTCAGGCAGGAAGCCCAGGCTTCTCTCAACCCGGCTCACCCGGATGGATTCCGAGTTGTTCCCCGGTCAGCTGTGAGACATAGTCTCTCCATCAGGTCCGGGGTCTGCTTCTTGGTATCCTCCCCGTGGGACGTGCCCGAAACACCTCACCAGCGAGGCGCTCGGGAGGCATCCTGACCAGATTCCCGAACCACCCCATCTGGCTCCTCTCGACCTGGAGGAGGAGCGGCTCTACTCCGAGCTCCTCCTAGATGTCAGAGCATCTCACCCGATCTCTGAATGAGAGCCCAGCCACCCTGCGGAGGAAGCTCATTTCAGCCTGCTTGTATCCACGATCTCATTCTTTCAGTCACCACCCACAGATGGTTACCATAGGTGAGGGTGGGAATGTAGATCCTGGTTACCTTGGTGATGGTAGGAACATACTGTAGATCCTGGTTACCATGGTGATGGTAGGAGCGTAGATCCTGGTTACCATGGTGAGGGTAGGACCGTAGATCCTGGTTACTATGGTGATGGTAGGAACGTAGATCCTGGTTACCATGGTGAGGGTAGCAACGTAGATCCTTGTTACCATGGTGAGGGTAGGAACGTAGTCTTAGTCACCATGGTGAGGGTAGGAATGTAGATCCTGGTTACCATGGTGAGGGTAGGAACGTAGATCCTGGTTACCATGGTGAGGGTAGCAACGTAGATCCTTGTTACCATGGTGAGGGTAGGAACGTAGTCTTAGTCACCATGGTGAGGGTAGGAATGTAGATCCTGGTTACCATGGTGAGGGTAGGAACGTAGATCCTGGTTACCATGGTGAGGGTAGGAATGTAGATCCTGGTTACCATGGTGAGGGTAGGAACGTAGATCAAATTAAATTAGATAGCCCAGCTCCTAATGGTGGGTGGTCTTTGTCCACGTTTTTCCCCTTTATACCACACACAACCATCAAAATGATTTCCACAACAGTAAGATTATCACTGACCGTCCCACCCCTTTCTACTTCCAACATAAAAGCCACTGAGCTCAAACCATCCCCAACTGAAGTCACTAACGACACAGAGCCGATAAAGTAACCAGAGAGGAACTACAAAGTCTGTAAACATCTGTGTCAGATCATTCCAGTGGATTACTTCACACACCGCTGCTGGTAATTTGCTTAAATTTGTCGGTTGCTGACGCATTTTGTGTAACTGTCACTCGCACACAGTTTGTTTTGTTTCCCACAAACTGCTTCCTGGTTTTCCAACACATCATTTCAGACTGACGAGTTTTCATCATCTGAAGCAGCTACGGTGGAGCCACTGTGGGGGTTCATTCTTCTCTTAAATTACAGCAATTTTAGCTCTAATCGGATAAATGTGTCACTGAGTACACACATCGTGTGGGGTACACACACACACACACACACACACACACACACACACACACACACACACACACTCAGCCAAAAGAGGATAAAAATAGGACTCTCTTCCTAATTCCAGACCTGCTTCTAAAACTGTAGCTGAGGTCGTCAGAAGGTGTGGAAAACAACAAGTAAGCACAAATATGTGCATGATGCGTGCACAAGTGAGTGTGCACGTCAGTGTGATACATCTGCTTTTTATTGTGGTTGTTATGACTTCACCCAGAAATGGTAGAAGAGGAATTAAACACTCCAACTGTCTGTCCGTCCATTTGTGCTTCTCTAACACTTATATGAACGTAATTACCTCCAAAACCAGGAGAGGAATTTTAATTAAACTGCCCCCAGTTATTCAGTACCAATTATAGGTGAACTGATATGTCTATCAGTCAGTCACTTTCTTAACCGTCTATACGTTTCGAGGTTGTGGGGTTGCCGGAGCCTGTCTCAGCTGATTCAAGGTGAACGGCAGGGTACACCCCGAACAGGTCACCAGTCTGTCGCGGGGAACTGATTATGTATTCAAGGTTATGAGGTGAAATTTCAAAGTCGCAAAGGTTGAGGTTAGAAAATCCTTGTCTCCATAACCACAGTTTTTTTAGACAAAACTTCCCACAGTTACTCAGTACCAGCTATAGATGAACAAAAACAAGTCTTGAGAGATGTGACTGTTTCAACCAGTTGTTTCAGTAGAGTTTGTGATTCACGGCAGACGGCCACTACTTTTTTCTTGTTAGTTGAACATCTGGTTTCCAGACAAACCAGATATTTTTATTGATGAAGAATGATGCGTTTGATCCGTCACTAAGTTCACTTCCTTTTTTTTTAATCTGACGTTTTGCTTCGTAAGCAGAATTCCACGTTGACGTACGTGCATGGTCATAATTACAGAGTGGGTTTGAGGAGATTGGTAAATGAGTCATTCAATTCTGTTCTAAGAAAATTATCTGGAATTTTTAGGTCGAGGTGTGAGAGAGGGAGGTTAGTGACGGTTAAACATGTTCAGAATAAACCAGTCGAAATCAGGCATAAATCTGAATTAAATTCACATAAAAAGATCCCATATTAAATATTATTTTCTGTCCGATCACAAAGAGTTTGATTTTGATTTTAAATGTCATTCCTACAAAAAAAAATCAAGATGAAGAACTAAATTATTTGATTTTCATATTTGTATGTTTTGTTTTCTAAACCGTGCATCCCTAACGGGATTTTGATGGTGCTGGAACCTATCCCGGCATATTTCAAGCAAGAGGCAGGGTACACCCTAAACAGGTCTCCAGTCTGCTGTGGGGTCACACACACACACAACCATCCACACACGTGTACTTTTTTCTAGGGGCAGTTTCATAGCGGCCAATCAACCTGGCATGCATGTTTTTGGAGGGTGGGAGAAAAGCAGGAGTAGCTGAAGGAAACCCACACATACACGGGGAGAACATGCAAACTCCACACAGGGTTTCAAGACTCGTTCCACCCCGGACACTGACCCCCAACCTTCTTGCTGCAAGGCCACTGTGCTACCCCCTGTACCAAAAAGCATGCCACCCCTGAGCCGAAAAGCACAGCTCTTGATTTACAAATCGATCTATGTTCCTACCCTCACCATGGTAACCAGGATCTGCGTTCCTACCATCACCATGGTAACCAGGATCTATGTTTCTACATTCACCATGGTAACCAGGATCTATGTTCCTACCCTCACCTTTGGTAACCAGGATCTACGTTCCTACCCTCACCGTGGTAACCAGGATCTACGTTCCTACCCTCAACATGGTAACCAGGATCTACGTTCCTAACCTAACCATGGTAACCAGGATCTACGTTCCTACCCTCACCATGGTAACCAGGATCTACGTTCCTACCCTCACCATGGTAACCAGGATCTACGTTCCTACCCTCACCATGGTAACCAGCATCTACGTTCCTACCCTCACCATGGTAACCAAGATCTATGTTCCTACCTTCACCATGGTAACGAGGATCAAAGTTCCTACCCTCACCATGGTAACCGGGATCTACGTTCCCACCCTCACCATGGTGACTGGGACCTACGTTCCTACCCTCACCATGGTGACTGGGACCTACGTTCCTACCCTCACCATGGTAACCAGGATCTACGTTCCTACCCTCACCATAGTAACCCGGATCTACGTTCCTACCCTCACCATGGTGACTGGGATCTACGTTCCTACCCTCACCATGGTAACCAGGATCTATGTTCCTACCCTCACCATAGTAACCAGGATCTTCGTTCCTACCCTCACCATAGTAACCAGGATCTACGTTCCTACCCTCACCATGGTAACCAGGATCAACGTTCCTACCCTCACCATGGTAACCAGGATCTATGTTCCTACCCTCACCATGGTAACCAAGATCTACGTTCCTACCCTCACCATGGTAACCAGGATCTACGTTCCTGCCCTCACCATGGTAACCAAGATCTATGTTCCTACCTTCACCATGGTAACCAGGATCAACGTTCCTACCCTCACCATGGTAACCAGGATCTATGTTCCTACCCTCACCATGGTAACCAAGATCTACGTTCCTACCCTCACCATAGTAACCGGGATCAACGTTCCCACCCTCACCATGGTGACCGGGATCTACGTTCCTACCCTCACCATGGTAACCGGGATCTTCGTTCCTACCCTCACCGTAGTAACCAGGATCTACGTTCTTACCCTCACCATAGTAACCAGGATCTACGTTCCTACCCTCACCATGGTAACCAGGATCTACGTTCCTACCCTCACCATGGTAACCAGGATCTACGTTCCTACCCTCATTATGGTAACCAAGATCTATGTTCCTACCTTCACCATGGTAACCAGGATCAACGTTCCTACCCTCACCATGGTAACCAGGATCTATGTTCCTACCCTCACCATGGTAACCAGGATCTACGTTCCTGCCCTCACCATGGTAACCAAGATCTATGTTCCTACCTTCACCATGGTAACCAGGATCAACGTTCCTACCCTCACCATTGTAACCAGGATCTATGTTCCTACCCTCACCATGGTAACCAAGATCTACGTTCCTACCCTCACCATAGTAACCGGGATCTACGTTCCCACCCTCACCATGGTGACCGGGATCTACGTTCCTACCCTCACCATGGTAACCAAGATCTATGTTCCTACCTTCACCATGGTAACCAGGATCAACGTTCCTACCCTCACCATGGTAACCAGGATCTATGTTCCTACCCTCACCATGGTAACCAAGATCTACGTTCCTACCCTCACCATAGTAACCGGGATCAACGTTCCCACCCTCACCATGGTGACCGGGATCTACGTTCCTACCCTCACCATGGTAACCGGGATCTTCGTTCCTACCCTCACCATAGTAACCAGGATCTACGTTCCTACCCTCATTATGGTAACCAAGATCTATGTTCCTACCTTCACCATGGTAACCAGGATCAACGTTCCTACCCTCACCATGGTAACCAGGATCAACGTTCCTACCCTCACCATGGTAACCAGGATCTATGTTCCTACCCTCACCATGGTAACCAAGATCTACGTTCCTACCCTCACCATAGTAACCGGGATCAACGTTCCCACCCTCACCATGGTGACCGGGATCTACGTTCCTACCCTCACCATGGTAACCGGGATCTTCGTTCCTACCCTCACCATAGTAACCAGGATCTACGTTCCTACCCTCATTATGGTAACCAAGATCTATGTTCCTACCTTCACCATGGTAACCAGGATCAACGTTCCTACCCTCACCATGGTAACCAGGATCTATGTTCCTACCCTCACCATGGTAACCAAGATCTATGTTCCTACCTTCACCATGGTAACCAAGATCTACGTTCCTACCCTCACCATAGTAACCGGGATCTACGTTCCCACCCTCACCATGGTGACCGGGATCTACGTTCCTACCCTCACCATGGTAACCGGGATCTTCCTTCCTACCCTCACCGTAGTAACCAGGATCTACGTTCTTACCCTCACCATAGTAACCAGGATCTACGTTCCTACCCTCACCATGGTAACCGGGATCTTCGTTCCTACCCTCACCGTAGTAACCAGGATCTACGTTCCTACCCTCACCATAGTAACCAGGATATACGTTCCTACCCTCACCATGGTAACCAGGATCCACGTTCCTACCCTCACCATGGTAACCAGGATCCACGTTCCTACCCTCACCATGGTAACCAGGATCTACGTTCCTACCCTCACCATAGTAACCAGGATCTACATTCCTACCGTCACCATGGTAACCAGGATTTAGGTTCCTACCCTCACCATAGTAACCAGCTGTTGGTGGTGACAGAAAGAATGAGATCACGAATACAAGCAGCCGAAATGAGCTTCCTCCGCAGGGTGGCTGGGCTCTCACTCAGAAATTTGGTGAGGAGTTCTGCAATCCGGGAGGAGCTCGGAGTAGAGCCGTTCCTCCTCCAGGTCGAGAGGAGCCAGATGGGGTGGTTCGAGCATCTAGTCAAGATACCTCCCGAGCGCCTTGATGGTGAGGTGTTTCGGGTATGTACCACCGGAAGGAGACCAAGAGGCAGACCCGGGACCCAGTGGAGAGACTATGTCTTACAGCTGGCCGGGGAACAACTCGGGATCCTTCTGGGTGAGCTGGAGGATGCAGCTGGGGTGAGAGAGGCCTGGGCTTCCTCTCTGAGGCTGTTGCCCCGTGACCCGGCCCCGGATAAGTGGAAGACAACTGAACGGAACCCTAGACACAGAAAACTGAATAAAAAGTCTGACCAGAATAACAGTGTGTGTGTGTGTGTGTGTGTACAACAGCTTGCTTTGTCTGTGCCTTATTACGTGAACACAAGTGAGTCTGTGAGAAAACGCTGAGCAGCAGTTCTGAGAAATGATTCAGTCTGAACGTTTTATCCCTCAATAAATCAAACTATTGTTTTTAATTTTATTCTTTTGACTGATTGAGTTTTTTGGGGGTTTTTTATGTAGTAAAATCTTGGAAAATTATTAATTTCCAATAAAAATTATAAAATAAAAGATGGAATTTTTATTTCATGTGTTTTATAGCAAAACTTTTTTTCTTCATTAATCTTCTGATTAAATTAAGATGACATCATCGCTCCGTCCAGCTCGTTTATTTTATTACTTTAATAAATTAGTGAAAATAAATCAGACTGAATTAAAAAAATGTCAGAAGTTGGAAAGTTTTTTAAGAAAAAGCAAAAAACTGCTGCTTGATTTGAATTAAAATAATAAGAATTCTGTTTGTGTTTTTGTGTTTATGGTTGAAGCGCGCTGTGTGTGTGTGTGTGTGTGTGTGTGTGTGTGTGTGTGTGTGTGTGTGTGTGTGTGTGTGTGTGTGTGTGAGTGTGTGTGTGTTTGTTTATGTCTGTGCATGTGTGTGGAAACATGTGAGTGTGTTTTTAAGAGACTAAAACTCGGAAAATTTTATTGCTGCAGTGTAAACACCACGATGCCCCCTCGCCCCTATGATCCGGCGTCCCAGTCCGGTCGCACTGTGTCCAACCTGGCAACCCAAAAGCTGGAGTCTGGAATGGGTCACAAAATCAGGCCGCAGTGAAGAACACCAAACTGGCCTCTCTGTATTTCACTGGGTCTGAGTGTGTGCCTCCAGTTCCTCAAGTAAGCAACCGGTCGTTTCCATGGAAACTGCTAAAACACCGGGCCTGAAGCACTTCCTCTAGACAGTCTCCTTCTCCGCACCCCCACCAGATTGCCTCCTTCTCCTCAGCTCTGCCGGGACCGAACCAAATCCTCTAGGCATACACGGATGTGTCTCCGAGAATCAGCAACTGGTCGCGCATATCAACGTAAGAATGACACCGTAACCAGCTAGCCGTTGGGAGCTAGCCGGACGATTTCTGAAAAATCACCTGTCTGATACAAAACAAAAAAGTCCAAAATGACATCCAAAGTGAGCTCAAAATTAAATCTTCAAAAAGAGACAAAACATAGCAGAAAAAGGGACGAAAAATCAGAGAAAGTAAGCGGTTAAAGGCTTAAGTAACAGACAGCACTGCAGCAAGCAGCCGCCCAGAGCAGTGCATTAGCCGTTATTTATCTATACACATACTCTTATCTAAATGTAAGTGTACGTGTTTAACTCTGTGTGTGTGTGTGTGTGTGTGTGTGTGTGTGTGTGTGTGTGTGTGTGTGTGTGTGTGTGTGTGTGTGTGTGTGTAGTGAGTGTGTGGATGGGTGTGTGTGGGTTTCCCCTCTCTCTCTGATAACACACTAATCATATTAAACCTCTTTTTAAGTGGAGACGATGACTTGCTGGTTATAATTCACATGGCTCTGTGTGTGTGTGTGGGTGTGTGTGTGTTTAAACTTGCAGCCAATCAGATATTTAGAGTTAGTTCTGCGCACACACATAAATATGTTTTTCTAAGTCGCTAATGACGACACATCCACACGGCCACCCGAGTGGATGTGACCATGTGCTCCTGGTGTCTCCTCATATGCACGCAACACATTGATCCCCTTGGTCATAGATCACCCAGGAGTATTCTCTGTGTGTGTGTGTGTGTTTGTGTCTGTGTGTGTGAAACACAGAAGAGGATTGGTTGCCAGGGGAAACGGGGAATGGCTATTTCTAAAAATGTCTCCAGGCATCCCCCAAGTGTGGAAAAACCTCTGTTGATGACTGACCTTCAGAGATGAATCTATCAGGAGTGTGTGGTGACGAAGATTTTACAACAACGCACACACAAATTAGACTTGGTAAAAACATTGATTTGAAGAGTATTGACACCGAAAATATCTCGATGACATCATTTAAAACTTTCCTCAGTTTTGACACCAGCTATACTTTGGATTTCAGTTAAAAAATAAACGGAAAAATGTGAAAATTTAAACAATAAATGTGAACTATTTTTATTTTGCCTGATAAAAAGTAACCTCACCTATGGTCACCAGCTGTGGGTGGTGACCGAAAGAATGAGATCACGGGTACAAGCGGCCAAAATGAGCTTCCTACGCAGGGTGGCTGGGCTCTCACTCAGAGATTGGGTGAGGAGCTCTGCCATCCGGGAGGAGCTCGGTGTCGAGCCGCTCCTCCTCCAGGTCGAGAGGAGCCAGGTGGGGTGGTTTGGGCACGTCCCACCGGGAGGAGACCAAGGGACAGACCCTGGACCCGCTGGAGAGACTATGTCTCACAGCTGGCCGGGGAACGACTTGGGATCCTTCCAGGTGAGCTAGAGGATGCAGCCGGGGAGAGAGAAGCCTGGGCTACCCGTTTGAGGCTGTTGCCCCCGCGACCCGACCCCGGAACAAGCCGAAGATGACTGGACGGAAAAAGTAACCTGTTCAGTCATTGTAATTGATTGTAAATAGGGTGGAAGCAGTGGCTCAGTGGTAGAGCGTTCGCCCTCGGACCTGAAGTTAACCGGAAGTTCGCAGGTTTGCATCCCACTGGGTTCACTTCAAGGTGTCCTTGGAGAAGACACCTAACCCCCCGTTTCTCCCACCGTTGGCGCCGTCATGGCAGCCTGCTGGGGTGTAATGCAGCAAACAAATTCCCCCGTTGAGGGATCAACATAGTATAGATTACTAACTACTTTTTTAGTTACTTGATGCATGAGATTACTCTTAATTTGTCTTGGCTTTAAATTTAAACATAATTTGGTGATGTTTGGACTTTTTTGTTAACTTAAATTCTTCTACTTTCAGTATTCCCCTTCAGGGGGCGCCACAGCAAGTCAGTTTCTTCCATCTAACCCTATCTGCTGCATCCTCTTCAGTCACACCAACTATCTTCATGTCTTCCTTCACTGTATCCATGAACCTCCTCTTTGGTCTTCCTCTAGGCCTCTTTCCTGGTGGTTCCAAACCCAGCATCCTTCTTCTGATGTACTCTCTCTCTCTCTCTCCTCTGCACATGTCCAAACCATCTCAGTCTGGCCTCTCTGACTTTAAAACCTCTAACATGTGCTGTTCCTCTGATCCTGTCCATCCTGGTCACTCCCAGAGAGATCCTCAGCATCTTCATCTCTGCTACCTCCATCTCTGCTTCCTGTCTTTTCCTCAGCGCCACTGTCTCTAGACCAATCAGCATGGCCGCTCTCACCACGGTTTTGTACACTTTCCCTTTCATTTTATCTGAAACTCTTCTATCACACATCACACCTGATATTTTTCTCTACCCGTTCCAGCCTGCCTGCACACGCTTCTTCACCACTTTTCCACACTCTCTATTTCTCTAGACTGTTGATCCTAGATACTTTAAATGACCTCTTATCCCTGTAACCTCACTTTTTGTTGACTTAAAAATACAGAAGACATTTTTTTGTAATAAATGTCTATGGAGGAGTTTAAACCAGGACACGATCTCAATCTGTTTTTGTTCATGTAAAATGAACCACATGGCTGTTTTAGAATAGTTCAATTTATATTTGACAACAAAAAATTAAATCCCCCTAAATTTAGGCTGTTTTTATCTTTGTGGTTTTCAAAATGATGTTAAATAAAGATATTTTTACGGTCTTGTATCAAAGTCGGAAATTAGAAAATCGTCGTGACCATACTGTGCAATATCTTTGCCGCACACGACGATGAGACAAAGAATTTCAGCAGCAATGAAAACCTTTTCCTAACGCGCCTTAAACCATCAGTAAATGTACAATAACGATCATCAAATTTGTGTGCAAAAGTGCTTTTGTTTCATCTTCTGAAACACTTATTCCTAAAGGGCTCCGGTGGGTGCCGGAGCCAATCCTGGCTGATTTCAGGCTGGAGGCAGGGTACACCCCGAACAGGTCGCCAGTCTGTCATGAGTCAGACACATAACCATCCACACACATGCATTCCAAGGGCTAACTACATGGTGGCCAATCACCCTAACATGCATGTTTTGGGAGAGTGGGAAGAAACCGGAGTACATAAAGGAAATCCACGTTTACACGAGGAGAACATGCAGACTTCACATAGAAAGGCAAAGTGTTTCAAGCCTCGCCCCCACTTCATAACTGGAACCTGACCTTCTTGCTGTGAGGATACCGTGTTAACCACTGTACCAACCGTGTCATCACGTGTATAAGTGATGTTTCATCAAAACAATACACTCATAGGGATTAATCCAACAATATGAGCGTCCAATGCTCTTCATCTCATCATCAGCACTCGAAGAAAATATTCTTATATAAACATACTATGTTTATAAAGAATGAGGTCGCGGATACAAGTGGCCGAAATGAGCATCCTCCGCAGGGTGGCTGGGCTCTCACTCAGAGATCGGATGAGGAGCTCTGCCATCCGGGGAGGAGTTTGGTGTCGAGCCGCTCCTCCTCCAGGTTGAGAGGAGCCAGATGGGGTGGCTTCTCCCGTCTCCTCCCAGTGGGAGGAGACACACCCTCCTGGTTGGACGTGGCACTCTCTCCTGTCTCCCCGGTTGCATCCTCCAGCTCACCCGGAAGGATCCCAACTCATTCCCCGGCCAGCTGTGAGACATAGTCTCTCCAGCAGGTCCGGGGTCTGTCCCTTGGTCTCCTCCCGGTGGGATGTGCCCGAAATACCTCACCACTTAGGCGCTCGGTGGGCATCCTGACCACCCCATCTGGCTTCTCTCGACCTGGAGGAGGAGCAGCTCGACACCGAGCTCCTCCCGGATGGCAGTGCTCTTCACTCGATTTCTGAGTGAGAGCCCAGCCACCCTGCAGAGGAAGCTCATTTCGGCTGCTTGTATTTGCGATCTCATTCTTTCGGTCACCACCCACAGCTGGTGACCATAGGTGAGGGTTGGAACGTAGATCGACTTGTAAATCGAGAGCTTTGCTTTTCTGCTCAGCTCTCTCTTTACCACGACGGACCGATGCAGCGTCCTAGTTATTGCTGACGCCGCACCGATCCGCATGTCGATCTCCCGCTCCATCCTTCCCCCACTCGTGAACAAGACCCCGAGATACTTAGACCCCTCCACTTGGGGCAGGACCCTGTCCCTGACCCGCAGGGGGCATTCCACCCTTTTCCAGACGAGGACCATGGTCTCAGATTTGGAGGCACTGATTCCCATCCCGGCCGCTTCACACTCGGCAGCAAATTGATCCAGAGCCACCGAGCCACAGAAGCTCAGGGGTATTTTTCTGGGCACCTAAAATTAACACCATTTTGAAAAACGAAAGCCAATGTGAGCGTCCTTCCAGACCCGATGAGCCAATGAGCAGGAAAGAATCAGAGAGTCATATTTTTACTGGTGGGGATGGGATGGGCTGCACTCCCCCTCACGTGGACCTCAAGGTGCTCAGTGTGCACACAACAACAGCACCCTTACAGTACACACACACACACACACACACACACACACAGAAGATATCGCCTAAACGAGTGGAAGGATTGCAAACAGACAGAAAGCATCAGCTGCTTGTTTGTATTTCATGCACACATGAACAGAAAAGCCATTTAGATGTCCTCTTATTATAAACACACACACACACTCACACACACTGACACCTTCATTTGAAAATTCTTCATAAATTAGGAGCACATAAGTTTTATTTTCCCTCAGCGGTGACCATCGTTATCATGCTTGATTAATTAATGATAAAAATCAAATAAACTCTTCATGAACTTTAATTCCATTTTAATCTAACACGTCTCCGATGATCCAAACACTGCTGAAGAGTCGTCACGTGAACGTGCACGGCGTTCAACATCGCTACAACTGGCATGACTCAATTTGTACGGATTGTTCACCCGAGAAACGCGACCAGAGCAGAAGATGCTGACATCAGTCAGCATCGCCAGGGTAGCCGAGGGGGTAAACAGAATAAAAAATCTTCAAACAATTTCTTCAGCAGGCGTTTTGCCTGCAAATAAAGCTCTGTGTACATGCACATGTGTGTGTGTGTGTGTGTGTGTGTGCATGCATGTAAGCATATAGAGTATGTGTGTAAATCGGCTGCAGGTAAAGCATCATGCACCGTTACCTTTCTGTTTCACTGCTGTTCCTTCTTCATTTCTCCTTCGTTTCTCACGTCCTCTCTCCTGCCTGGCTCCCTCCTCACTCTAGTTCTGCCCCTCTTTTTGCCCCTCTTTGCCCGCAGGAACATGTGTGTAGATGCAGTGACATCACAGCAGGAGTTCCTCCTCCGCTCTACCTATCTCAGCCTGCAGCACAACCATCATACCAAGAAATTCACCATCACATTCTCGGCTCCGTGCGTCCATAATTTCATGTTTTCTATTTTTAGCTCATTCCTTTTGCCCCTTTTTTTTCTCTCCTGCTTCTTCCTGCAGCGGGATGCTAAAGCTCGAAGGGACATTTTTCTGAATTTATTTATACGACAAGGACAAATTGAGCTCGTGAGAATTTTAAGGGGTTTATTTTTGCCTTCGCTTGAAAAGAGACGGAGTGATGGATGAATGTATAGATAGATCTTTTTTGAGTAAAAAAAAATGTATTGAATTAATTTCAGTATTTTGTAATTAATTAATCGAATTAATCGCATTTTAATGTCATATTTGCTAAAATTCTCCTGATAGGGAATTTGAATTCTAGGATATTAAAAATGTACTGTATGACTAATCAATTGAATACAGTAGGAAAAGAAGATTTTAAATCCAATTTATTTTTGGTGAACTGTGCCTCATGAGGTCAGGTGCATCATTAAAAAAAGTAAAACAAGGATTGGGGTTCGTTATTGTTCAACAATAGAAATTGTCCTGCAATCAGCAAGAACACACTTTGCGATAGTATTTGTTCATTTCTCTGTTGTGGATTTACTCATTCGCTTGCCAAATTCAGCTAGCTTACTTTGGCGGGGCGAGCTCCCAGTAGCCACACTCGCTACAGAGGAACTTACCTGAACATGTTTTACGTTTAGATGGTATGTCAGGCTGGAGTTGTTCCGGTGGTAGGAGAACTCCTTTTTGAAAAAAACTACAAATTACTATGTTTTTATTTATTGTCTCGTCTCTATTATTTATGTATAAAAACATGCCTTTCATTGGGGCGAATTCAGGATTTTCTAAAGAGTGGGGGGGAGAAGGGGACGTGAGGAGGCACCTCAAATAAAAATAACAACCGTAGTGACAAAAATCAGTTGACGTCAAGGTGTAAAACAAAAGTCTCTTACTGCCTTTTTATCACAAACTGTATTAATAATGAATGTCTTGTGCCATCAAACGCAGATATGCCAAGCTTTTGGCTTCACAAAAAGGGAGATTTTGAGGCGGGGCCAAAAGGAGGAGAGGCTATGACTTGTCATGACGTCACATCCGCCAATGGACAACACCCGCCATGACAGTTGGCGTAAAATAACCGTTCAAAACATGAGAAAGCAGCTGGAAAATTGTGCGTCTTGCGTGTGTTACCACCTAGTGTTATGTATCAGTATGAAGAGGAATTACTACCAGGAATACACCCCTGTACTGCTTGGTCATGCTTTGTTTTGTGGCTCACACACATAAGCTGTCTATAACCAAAGTTCCTGGATGTCCGACTTCTTCCATACGTTCACCAAAAACAATACTGTCAATAGACCATGCAGATCGCTACTAGTAGCTTTCAGATGCACAGCAGCAGCAGGAGATGCCACGTGCTTAGCCTCATTATACCTAATCATGTATGAAAGTTTTACTAGTCTTAGCGGGTGAGCGTGAGATAGGTCTTAATTGCGGGTGTCTCCCGCCCAATGTGGGAGACTTAGCGTGTCTGCAAACGTTTACCTTTGGTCGCATGACCCCGAAAAACTAATCATTGCATCTATAGTTGGTACCGACAAACTGAGTGGTTTCATCAAAATCCTTTTGATGGAGATTCCTAAAAGTGTTACAGATGCAGGAGACAGCCCGAGTGTTTAATGCCTCTTCCTCATTTTGAATATTTAAAAAAAATCATATTTAATTGGTTCAATCCTACCAATAATTTATCGGTCTTATCGTCGCCGTGATGTAGATCCTTCTGAAGCTCTGAGTTCTGCAGCACAGTAGTACGTTTTGTACACACATGACGCACAGAGACATCACAAGTGTTTATCCAAGCAGCACATCAGCTCTCTGTCATCACATCTGCACACACACACACACACACACACACACACCCAATCAAATTTTTCTCTTATGTCAGACATGAAGCTGTACCAGGCACTCAGTGAGGCGTTTAAAGATGCTGATTAAAAAAAGAAAAAAAAAAAACAGGCACGTGCTCTCCCCTGCTCCCCAGCCGCCTCCTCCATGTTTCTTTTTATAGCTCCATCCCTGGAGAGGAGAGACATTTATAGAAAGCAGAGGGCACCAGTAACTCTTTCACTTTCTGTTTTTATCTTCATTGCTTTCAATTCTCTCACACACACACACACACACACACACACAAAGCTCCCATCTCAGATGTGTCTTGATAGGAAGCATGTGAAGAAAAGATTAGAAGCTACACGAAGAATCTTAATGACACATGTTTCTATAAAACGAGCTCAGACAAACAAGAGGTTAATTTCTCCAACTACTCCGTGTAGTCCCTCATTCATCCAGGAGTGATCCATAGTAGAAAAAGTTTCAAAAAAGTCTTCTGGACAGTTTAATTCTTCAACGAGACGTTTCGACTTCCATCCGGAAATCATTTTCAATCTGAAGATGAATTTCAGATTGAAAATGATTTCCGGATGGAAGTCGAAACGTCTCGTTGAAGAATTAAACTGTCCAGAAGACTTTTTTGAAACTTTTTCTACTTCTCCAACTACGACCAAAAAAAAAAAAAAACGATCTCAAGTTTGATCGCAGGGAGTAAAAATTTGCATGACTTGTTTCATTTGTGTATTTATTTATGATTGATGAGGATAAAAAGTTTGTTTCAGTTTTTACACGATTTAATTTATTCATCTTGAGAAACTGCTAATCCCTGATGGGGCTATGGGGGTTGCTGGAGCCTATCCTGGCTGATTCAAGGCGAGAGGCAGGGTACACCCTGAACAGGCTGGCAGTCTGTTGAGGGGCCACACATACGCACAACCATCAGCCCACACACACTCATTCCGAGGGGCCAATCAACCTAACAGGCATATTTTTGGAGGGTGGGAGGAAACCATGGGAGATCCATCGTGGTAAAGAGAGAGCTGAGCCAAAAAGAAAAGCTTTTAATTTGAAAGTCAATCTACGTTCCTACCCTCACCATGGTCACCAGCTGTGGGTGGTGACCGAAAGAAAGAAATTACGGATACAAGCGGCTGAGATGAGCTTCCTCCGCGGGGTGGCTGGTTTCTCACTCAGAGATCGGGTGAGGAGCTCTGCCATCCGGGAAGAGCTCGGTGTCGAGCCGCTCCTCCTCCAGGTTGAGAGGAGCCAGATGGGGTGGTTCGGGCATCAACCAGAAGTTTGCGGGTTCATTTCCCACTGAGTTCACATCTAGGGTCCTTGGGGAAGACACCTAACCCCCCATTTCTCCCTCCATTGGCACCGTCATAGGCAGTGGCCTGCTGCAGTGTAGGAGTACAGCACTCAAAATTTCCCATGTGAAGGATGAATAAAATATTTAAAAAGTATGGGTGGCATTCCCATTAGGTGTTTCGGGCACGTCCCGCTGGGAGGAGACCAAGGGGCAGACCCCGGACCCGCTGGAGAGACTATGTCTCACAGCTGGCCGGGGAACAACTCGGAATCCATCCAGGTGAGCTGGAGGATGCAGCTGGGGTGAGAGAAGCCTGAGGTTGTTGCCCCCGCGGCCCGGCCCCGGATAACTGGAAGACGATGGAACAGAACGAAACCGGAGTACCTGGGGGAAACCAATGTGTCCATGGGGAGAACATGCAAACTCTACACAGAAACAACAGTGTTCCAAGCCTTGTCACACCTGGGATTTGAACCCCAATCTCCTTGCTGTGAGGCCAAAGGGCAAACCACTGTGCAGCCTGATTCAGAATTAGTGAAACAAAATGGTAAAATAAGCTTTTCATGGTAACAAATTTTTAGAGCTAAAAGATTGAAACTAGTTTTTCTTATGAATTAAAATAAACAAAAAAATGTGTAAAAAGATGCATCCTCAGGTTTGGCTACAAACTGCAGAAAGAGTTTCCAACGTGTCTAAGTTGTGTTTTCCACGTGGTCTGTCGGAGGTACTTACCGTGAAGCTATTGTTCACGTTCTTGGTGCTGGATTCTGCGACACTGGCGTCCGATAGATCGACTTCATCAAAGATAAGGGACTGCAGAAACGAAGAGGAATGAAGGGAAAATAATTTACACAATGAGATCAGAGAAGAAGACAAATAAATTTTTCTAAAGTCTTAACTAAAGCATGAAGACGATGATGAACAAGCTGAGAGAGAATTTTAAAGGAAACGTATTTACTAACAAAAAAAACTGCAGAATTCATGCAGAAAGCCGCTAAAGACTAGCATAGAATTTATTTAAATAAATGACTTTTTTTGCATAAAAGTGGGAAAAAGCTTATGACATCATCATAAATGGCCTGCAGCATGAGGCTAGTCTTTATATTGTTATTCTAAAAGCTTTCACTTACTCATTAACGACCAACCGACGACCAACCCAACGACCAACCCATTAACGACCATGCTCACCTTGGGTCAATGACCACGGTGAGCATGGTCACAGGAAAAAATTTGGCTCTGTCTACAACATATTATAACATATTTTTTGCAGTTGAATCTATTTTTTATTATTTGTCTCATTATGCCGTCATTATTTGTCTCCAGTTGGAGGGGGCGTGTCCTTTCAAAAAGCTCACTCCTGGTGTCAAACATAGTTGCCACTGGCAACTTGTCAGGTTTCATCTTCTGAACCGCTTATTCCCTAACGGTGTCTCAAGGGGGGCCGGAGCCTATCCCAGCTGATTCAAGGCGAGAAGCAGGGCACACCCTGAACAGGTTGCCAGTCTGTCGCGGGGCCACACACACATACAGAGCCATCCACACACTCATTCCTGGTGGCATTCGTATAGGGGCCAATAAACCAAGCATGCTTGTTTTTGGAGAGTGTGAGGAACCTGGTTACATGGGGAGAACATGCAAACTCCACATAGAATGGACATTGTTTCAAGCCTCACCCTCACTCTCAAACTCAAACCCTTTAATTTTTTTTATTTTATTATATACTCTATTCATCCTTCACATGGGAAATTTTGTGTGTTGCATTACTACAATATGACGGTGCCAATGGTGGGAGAAATGGGGGGTTAGGTGTCTTCCCCAAGGACCCTAGATGTGAACTCAGTGGGAAATGAACCCGCAAACTTCTGGTTGACTTCTGGCCCATGGGCGAATGCTATACCTCTGAGCACCCGTTTCCCCGTTGTGAGAGGTCTGTCCATGTGTTACACACTGTGCCACCCTGCAGCCCACATTTGGCAGGTAAAGTCAGATTTCACAAATTGGATACATTTTTTTAAAGTATTTTTGTTGACCTTTCGTTAGGCTGCATGACTGTGATCAGAGTAGAACCCTGAATCGATTAATCACTAATCAGAGAGTTTCTAATTAGAGACATTTTAATAGAACAGAATAAATTAGACGTGCATCGTTTACACGAAGCAGAAATGTTTAAACTCAAAGATTCCAAAGTTTGTCAGACTTTTTTTACTAGTTTTTTTTATTTGACTTTATATTTGAATCCGTCCGTTTAGTGCTGAGTAACTCTGACTGGAAGTGTTCCACTTCCTCACACGTTCAAGGTCGGCTCACCATTTCTAAAAGTTGTTGCATAACAACTTTGAAAACAGTCTCGATGACTTTTCTGCCTGAAAGAACCTCCCTTGTTTTCACACTTCTGATCACTGCTTCTTAAAACAAAAATATTTGACTGGTGTTTTTTTGGGGGAAGGGCTGACTTTGTCTGAAGTTAATTTTGCTTTTTGATCCAGTACAAACAAACCTAATTACTTTTTTTGTAGTTGATAATTAACCAAAGTGACATTTTTATTTTACATCATTTCAAAAAGTCATGTCATAGTTCCAGTCGGCGTTGGCCTAATGGTGGAATTATCATTTTTCGACCGGGAGAACCTGGTTCGAATCCCACTGGCCAAAGCTCTCCCTGGGACTACGGACGAGAAAACTGTTCCGTTCCGTCATCTTCCGTTTGTTCCGGGGTCGGGTCGCGGGGGCAACAGCCTCAAACGGGTAGCCCAGGCCTCTCTCTCCCCAGCTGCATCCTCCAGCTCACCTGGAAGGATCCCAAGTCGTTCCCCGGCCAGTCCAGGGTCTGCCCCTTGGTCTCGTCCCGGTGGGACGTGCCCGAAACACCTCGCCTGCGAGGCGCTCGGGAGGCATCCTGACCAGATGCCCGAACCACCCCATCTGGCTCCTCTCGACCTGGAGGAGGAGCGGCTCGACACCGAGCTCCTCCCGGATGGCAGAGCTCCTCACCCGATCTCTGTGTGAGAGCCCAGCCACCAGCAGGGGAAGCTCATTTCGGCCGCTTGTACCAGCGATCTCATTCTTTCGGTCACCATCCACAGCTGGTGACCATAGGTGAGGGTAGGAACGTAGATCGACTTGTAAATCGAGAGCTTTGCTTTTCGGCTCAGCTCTTTCTTTACCACGACGGACCGATGCAGCGTCCTAGTTATTGCTGATGGACGAGAAAACTGCAAGGACAAATTTAAAAAAAAAAAAAAAAAAGCCAACAATGAAAAGTCAGGTTACTGTCGTGTGACTGCAAAATTTTTCCTGCCCAGAGGAGCAAAAAATGACAGATATTTTTCTATTTTTGGAAAAAAATCTACATTGAAACTTCCTTTTTGTCCTCAATTTAGTTTTTTTGTAACATCTTTATAATATCTGAAATATAACAGTCACTGTTTTAACTCAATATGATTTTTCTAAAGTTTTGCTTTTTGGAAGTGTTTAAAAAGTAAAAAAAAAAAAAATAACGCACGGCAGAGAAAAGTTTTTGAAATGCATTGTAAGAAGTTTCAGTCTTAAAACATCTCAAATAATTGGGCGAAAAGGTCAGTGTTATTTTTAAACGATAACTCCCATCATTGGAACTCGATCCGTTCTCTTCTCGTATGTAAATGAGAACCATGTGAATATTTCTGTTTCACTAATCAGTGTGTGATTCAGAAAGAAGAGAGTCTCTACTAGCTGAAACATGATCTCCTCACAGAGCTGCCATGCAGAAGCAGCTGAGCTCCTAAAGGGCCGCTGGCCAAAAAGCCAGTGTCATCAGAGGAATGCCCTCACACACTGTGTGTGTGTGTGTGTTTGTGCTGCTGCAGCTGTCAGAGGGAATGCCCAATAAACAACTCTCTCCCCAGGCCAGGCTGGAGGAACACCGGCCAAACACTTGCTCTGCGTCTGTAAGTGTGTGTGTGTGTGTGTGTGTGTGTGTGTGTGTGTTTACAGATTTAAGAGAAGCTGTAATGAAAGCTGAACGTTAATGGTGGACGTAAAATAAGCAGCCACTCCTCATGGATCCAAAGTTAAGCTCAGCAGCATCTGCAGACTTTATTCATCCCTCTTTTTGATTTCCGCCGGGTGTCCACCAGCCGGGTGTCCACCAGCAGGGTGTCCACCAGCCGGGTGTCCACCAGCAGGGTGTCCACCAGCCGGGTGTCCACCAGCCGGGTGTCCACCAGCAGGGTGTCCACCAGTCGGGTGTCCACCAGCAGGGTGTCCACCAGCCGGGTGTCCACCAGCAGGGTGTCCACCAGCCGGGTGTCCACCAGCAGGGTGTCCACCAGTCGGGTGTCCACCAGCAGGGTGTCCACCAGCCGGGTGTCCACCAGCAGGGTGTCCACCAGCCGGGTGTCCACCAGCCGGGTGTCCACCAGCAGGGTGTCCACCAGCAGGGTGTCCACCAGCCGGGTGTCCACCAGCCGGGTGTCCACCAGCAGGGTGTCCACCAGTCGGGTGTCCACCAGCAGGGTGTCCACCAGCCGGGTGTCCACCAGCAGGGTGTCCACCAGCCGGGTGTCCACCAGCCGGGTGTCCACCAGCAGGGTGTCCACCAGTCGGGTGTCCACCAGCAGGGTGTCCACCAGCCGGGTGTCCATCAGCAGGATGTCCACCAGCAGGATGTCTACTAGGGCTGCACAATATATCGGGTGGCACGGTGGCGCAGCCAGTAGCACTAGTCTCACAGCAAGAAGGTCGTGTGTTCAAGTCCCGGGTGGGGACGAGGCTTGGAACACTAGCCTTTCTGTGTGGAGTTTGCATGTTCTACCCGTGTCTGTGTGGTTTCCTCCGACCCTCCATAAACATGCATGTTAGGTTGATTGGCCAGTGCCAAATTGCCTCTAGGAATGAGTGCGTATGGCTGGATGTGTGTGGCGACGGACAGGCGACCTGTTCGGGGTGTACCCTACCCTTTGCCTTGAATCAGCCAGGATGATTCGGCACCTCCGCAACCCGAAAGGTATAGATGGTTAAGAATGTGACTGACTAGTTGATTGTATTTGTTTCACCTTCTGAACCACCCATCCCCAAATTGGGTTGTAGAGGATGCTGGGGCCAATCTTGCGGATTTAAGGTGAGAGGCAGGGTACACCCCGAACAGTTCGCCAGTCTGTCACGGGGCTACAGGCACAGAAAACCTCAACACTCATTCGTAGGGGCAATTTCATAGCGTCCAATCAACCTAACAGACATGTTTTTGGAGAGTGAGAAAACCGGAGTACCCGGAGAAAATCCACACATACACGGGGAGAACATGCAAACTCCACACAGAAAGGGCAGTATTCTAAACCTTGTCCCACTTGGGATTCAAACCACAACCTTCTTGCTGTTATATTTCTTTATATTGAAGCATTTTAAAAGCCCTAAGCTTATTGAATATTAGTTATCAAATTAATATCCCTGGAAAACATGACTAGTTCAAACAATGATACATGTGTACGTTTCAAAAAGAAGCTGCAGAGATGATGGCTTCAGATGGACCCATGAGGAGGTCGGGCTTCTTAAGCACAGGGTAGCACAGCCAGCCAGGCCACCACGGAGACACGACTTCAAGCCCCTTATTTAAAGACATAAAAAAAACTCTCTGGTCATGACGGAAAAATACTCAAACTTGTAAAAAAAAATCTGAATTTATTTCTCACATCATGACCATACAGAGTCAGAAAAATCAGGCAGTCTTGAACAAAGCAGCTATGGTTTGGTGAAAAAGGTCAAAATTAAGAGTTTTTTAGGGTCAGTAACGTTTCCCACTAAACTGAACCAAATTCTTTTAATATCTTATTGAGGCACCTGCTTTTCATCAATTCAGCCAGTTAGTTCTTTGTGTTGCAATACCAGGGGCGGATCTAGGATTTTCTAAAGGGGGGAGCCAGTGCCCTCCCGCCCCCAGAGCTTATGTAAAATAAGAGTCATCTGCATTTTGGGGGCTCATTCACTGGCCCTGCAAGGGGATAGCTTGACTAGTCCCCTTTACTTTCTTCTTCTTTTTTTTTTTTTAATGGACCAAAACACACCTCCTGGATTCGCCCCTGAATACTGTACGAAGAGGACAGTAATTGTAAAATTTAACAAGTATTTTTTTGGATTTTTTTCCCAATCGCCATGTGTATGATTATAAACTTATAATCTGGGTATTTTTATGTGACCAAAAAGGGTTAAATATTAAATTTGGAGCTAGTTCAAACATCGCCATGACTCGTCCCACCCGTCAGTCTTAAGTTTGTCCTTTTACTGTGCCGTAGAAACCATATTCCTTAATGAAGGACGTATAGTTTCTACATGTTTAAAAAGATGCATTACAATAAAATACTTAGTGCTGTTCAAGCAAAGATTAATCATCAGCAGAAATTCAACCTTTGTTTAGCCAACTATATGAGGCGTAATGGCAGCTCTATCCAGTATTGATTAAGCCATCATGGTGGTCAGGCCCTCCCTGGCTGAGCTGTGCTGACCCGGATTCTCACTAGGCCCTCCTCAGATCCGCTGGTTCCCAGAGGTGGAGGAGATCGCCGCGCACCCGTCCAGCACACGGACAGAACTCGCCAGCACACTCGGCTCCTGGAGACTCTGCGCAGAGCACGTTCCTGCCATCGAGCCAATGCGCTGCCGGACTAGTGTGCATTCAGACATGCAGGCAAGCGCAAGCACACACACAGGTGTGTGTTCCAGACCAAGAAGGTTAGCGAAAGGCAAAAAGAGAAAAAGAAGTCAAGAAAAGGGAAAAACTTAAAGCAAATATAACTTATAAGAAAAAAATGATGGAAGGTATAAACACTAGAAGTCTCACCGACAAAAAAAAAAAAATTTTTATGTGGATTTTTTTTTCCCCTTAATGTCTGACTTTTAACTCACAGTTAATTCTAAGCTTAACTTTTCATGTTCTCAATTTTAGGGTCTGATCAGTTTATTGGTCAGTCAGTCAATTCAGGCGATATTGCACTCCCTCTAGAAATCGGTAATCATTATTCATTTTCCAATTGGTGTCAATGGATTTCTGTTTAAACCTCTCCACTAAATTCTCAGATTTACAGACAGTCCCTAAACACACCACTGTTCGACAGTTCCATACTGTTAAAGCAACATTGACTCCCATTCGGAAGAAGAAAGCAGAAACAGACCTTTTTAATCTTGTTCATTCTTCAACATACATTTTATGAACAAATAAATGTCGTTCCGTCATCTTCTGCGTATCCGCTAAGGCAACAGCCTTAGCCAAGAAACCTAGGTTTCTCTCACCTCGGTTAAATCTTTCAGCCCAGGAGGATCCTGAGGTCTTCCCTGTCCAGCTGTGAGACATAGTCTCTCCAGCAGTTCCAGGTCCTACCTCTGGATCCTCTCTTGGTGGGACGTGCCCAAAACACCTCACCAGTGAGGCATTCAGTAGGCATCCCAACCAGATACCTGAACCACCCCGTCTGGCTTCTCTCGACCTTGAGGAGCAATGGATCTACTCTGAGAAGAGTAGCTCTCCTGGATTGCAGAGCTACTCTTCTTATCTCTGAAGAGAGTGCAGCCATCCTGCTGAGGAAGCTCATTTTGGCCGTTTATTTCCGTGATTTCGTTCTTTTGGTCACCACCCATAGCTGGTGACCATAGATGATTTTCAATTCTAACCAAAGTCATGACAGTTGCTGTACTCTGTCATAGCTGCTGGTTTTATTTCAGACTTTTATATTGCCAGAATAAAGTGTAGGTTTCTAATTTGTTACAGTTTGATTAAATTTTGTTTCAAAATAAAGTTGGCGAAAACAAAGCCTTTAAACTTAGATCAAACTTAAATTTATGTTAAAAAATGTCCAAGTTTTACAAGAAACAAGTATGAATGAAGAACTTCAAGTGAAACTGAAGCCTCAGGAACGTCTAATGTTTGAGAAAAAGAAGATATTGTTGTGATATGCTATACCACCAGTAGATGTCGTTAGTTGACAGAAAGAGTACTTCCTTTAACGAGGAACAAACACAAGTCATGACGACTGTAAGAAGCTTGGATTCATTAAAAGTTTAAGTGTTCATAAAAACGCAGTCTCGTTATTTAAATGAACAACATAAATATTTCTTAGAAAAATTAAAATAAGACTTTGCCCAACTTAATTTATGTTGTTTAAAAAGAAAAGGATAAAAACAAAAAATTCTTGAGTGTTGTTTGTTTTAAAGTTAACAAGAGACAACTCATAAAACCCACAGATGAACACTGTCAGTGGGAACAGTTACTAAGCAACCAGCAAAGACTGAGGAAAGTTAGTGGTGCAAATTTAAGACCAGCTTGGAATATAACCCACCATAAAAGATTATACTTCAATTATTTGGAGATTAAACAATCTAATTAAAGGTAAATGTTTTTCTTATTTTGGATCGTTTTATAAGACATCATGTTGAACCCACCTTGGCATCTTTGGCATAGTAGAGAGTTCGTCCTCTCAGTTTGAAGTAGCGCTTTTTCCACCTCTGGAACGAGCTTGTCTGTTTCAGCAACAAACCCTCTTTAATGCTCGTCTGCAGAGAGAGAAACAAACAGAAATAAGCAAGAGATTCAAATCAGAAAGAAAGATCTCTTTAAGTCCTCTCAGATTCAGCTGTACACACTTTGACTTGACTCATCTATCGGTAGACCTTATACTCTAATGAGACGTTGATAATCAGCATCAATGTTGCCGGTAGATTTCTGTCAGAACACGTCCGCTAAACCCTCAGATTTGTAGAGTTTCAATAATTGCACTGTAACGCAACATCGCGTACACAGACCAGTATGGACTCTTCTCCGACGTGGAGGAAGAAAACAGAAACAGACCTTCTTCACCTTGTTCATTGTTTTGTGTATTTGATATAAACAAATGAGTCAGTTTTGTTCTTGTGATGCATGATTTGATGGAATATTTACGTTTATATTTGTATTAAATAGGAGTTTCTATGCTCGCTATTACGCTCACTGTTGCTAATAATAACGCTCATTATTAGCACATTTGCTAATGCTAACAACCTTATCATCATCTCACCATTGGCGCCATCATGGCAGCCTGCTGCGGTGTAGGAGTGCCGCACACAAATTTTCCCGTTGAGGGACGAATAGAGTGAGTAAAGAAAAAAAAATGTTTGTACAATTTAAGCAAATAGAAACTGACACAACAAACTGAGTCCGAATTATATCATTATAAACAGAATTATTACATCCTGGTCTGTTTAAGGGAAAATCATGACGTTTTTTCACTGCCATTTAATCCAATTTTTTCTGAGAATAGATTTTAATAACTTTAACACGTTAATAACAATAAAGACAATTTTTTATGAATATTGGAAAAATAAGTTTAAACTTGGTTGATTAATTAGAAATCAGCCTTTTTCTTTCAAATGATATCTGCGTTCGTATGAAAAACCACAATCGATCGACCTCAATTTTTCTCATGTTTGAACATTATTCCCACTTAAAAAACAATCCTGAAGTGGTTTTTATTTTCTTCATGCAAACATTCCCATCCAGTATTCGGCTACTAGTCGAATGCCAGGTTGTTCTTGGACATGGAGTTTGTTTTTCACATTTATATCCGGAAGGAGACCAAGAGGCAGACCCCAGACCCGCTGGAGAGACTATGTCTCACAGCTGGCCAGGGAACAACTTGGGCTCCTTGCGGGTGAGCTGGAGGATGCAGCCGGGATGTGAGAAGCCTGGGCTTCCCGTTTGAGGTTGTTGCCCCTGGGACCCGGCCCCGGAACAAGCGGAAGACGACGGAACGGAACATATTCTAAATGTGAGTTACAAGTGTTTTCACAGCAGCAGAATCAAACCAATTTTACAATGTGTCATGCACACGCCAAAGGGGCGAGACTAAAAATGATGTCGAGCATCAGGGTAGGGTATTAAGTGTCAAAAAGGGAAGTGAAACCGTCAGTCAGTCGCTTTTCTTAACCGTCGATTCCTTTCGGGGGGTACCGGAGCCCATCCTTGCTGATTGCGAGGGGCAGGGTACACCCCAAACAGGTCCCCAGTCTCTCACAGGGCCACACATGTACAACCATACACACACAGTCATTCCTAAAGGCAATCATGTCATGGCCAATCAGCCTATCACACGTGTTTTTGGAGAGTGGGAGGAAACCGGAGTACTTGAAGAAAACCCACACATACACGGGGAGAACATGCAAACTCCACACAGGAAGGCTAGTGTTCCAAGCCTCGTCCCCTCCAAAACTAAAACCCACGACCGTCTTGCTGTGAGGCCACTGTGCTAACCACTGTGCCATCGCGCCATGCAAGTGAAACTGAATTAATTTAATTATAAGCTTTTCTTTTTGGCAAATCTCAGATTTCCGATTTGAACAAAAGGTTTTATGTTTATCTTTAAATAAGAATTATTACCCCACAAAAACAAAATAGCCCCTCTTTAAACATGCATTTTCCTTCCATCCTCTTTCTCACAAACACCTGAATGTAAACACAGAGCGATATATGACAGAAGATAAAATGGAAACACTGCACGGATGAACAGAATTCTCTCGGACTTTGCCGCACACATGCATTCAGGAGCTATTTTTAGCATAGGAAGGCCGCTCTCTCTTTGGGGGGAATTACAAACAGAAACAGGCCTGACATCCTGCCCACCAGCTGTGTCAACCTAAACACACACACACAACCACGGCACGACTCGCTGCAGAGAAACACACGCAGGAAGAAAACTGCACAGAATGTACAATATGGAAAGGTTTTTTTTTAACCCCAAATTTTCTAACAGACTTTTTAAAAAAAAAATTTTTTCACGAGACAAGCAGTAGCCGGGTTTTGGTGGAAAAAATTAATCTCAGTGACTTCCCGGTTTGATTTCCTCTATCCTATATTTTATTAGAAACTTTATTCTTTACTTGGCCTCACAGCAAGAAGGTCAGGGTTTGAGTGATAGAGTGGGGGCGTGGCCTAAAACACTCATCTTTCTGTGTAAAATTTGCAGGTTCTCCCCGTGTATGTGTGGGTTTTCCCCGGTTTCCTCCTCTTCTTTTCCTTTCAGCATTTCCCTTCAGGGGGCGCCACAGCAAGTCAGTTTCTTTCATCTAACCCTATCTCCTGCATCCTCTTCGGTCACACCAACTATCTTCATGTCCTCCTTCACTGTATCCATGAACCTCCTCTTTGGTCTTCCTCTAGTCCTCTTTCCTGGTGGTTCCAAACCCAGCATCCTTCTGCCAATGTACTCTCTCTCTCTCCTCTGCACATGTCCAAACCATCTCAGACTGGTCTTTCCGACCCTCCAAAAACATGCACGCTAGGTTGATTGGCTGCTATAAATTTGCCTGTGTGTGGCCCCGTGTGTGTGATTCAGAAAACAGAACTTTATTCTTAATTTGATTGGATTTTACACACTTTATTAATCTCTCAACTTTATTCTGAATCTTTTTTTTTTACTTTATTCTGAATTGACTCATTTTTGTCTGAATTTAACTTAATTCCTTCTTGCTTTTACAAATTTATTTTAGATTTTCTAACTTTATTTTGAATTATTTTTTTTAACTCTATCCTAGAATTTTCCAACTTTATTCTGTATTTGACCAACTTTTTTTTAGATTGTCTTAACTTTAGTCTTGATGTTCCTATTTTTTTGTTAATTTGACCAACTTTTATGGATTTCTTATCTTTAATCTTGATTTTACTTTTTTTTTTGTTAATTTGACCAACTTTATTTTTAGTAGGAATTAATCAGGATTTTCTAACCTTATTCCCAATTAAACAAACTTTTAACAACTTTATTGCCCATTTTACCAACTACGTACATTCTAAATTTTTCATTTTCTAAATTCTGAATTTTACAAACTTTTTTTTGGATCCTACTCACTTTTTTTCTTTCTTTGTCTCATTATTTGTTTTGATTTTTTTTTTACTTTTACTCACTCTATCCCTCACCAGAAAAATTTGTGTGCTGCACTGCAATACCGCAGCAGGCTGCCACAACGGTGCCAATGGTGGGAGAAACGGGGGGTTAAATGTCTTCTCCAAGGACCCTAGACGTGCACCCAATGGGATGCAAACTCGTTGATTTCCGGTCTGCGGGCGAACGCTCTACCACTGAGCCAACGTTGCCCCCTTATTATAACAATTTTAACACAATATTGACATAATAATTTTTGACATAATAATTTTATAAAAAATTATTATGATAATTTTTAATGTAATGTTTACTGAGATACAGAAATAATCCGGGTTAAGCAATTTTTTTGCCTTTTCACTTACTGGTATTTGCATTAAAGTTTGATGTGAGATACCAGAGTGAGTTCTCAGAAAGCTCTGCATCTCTAATGAAGACGTTATATTTACTCATCTGCATGTGAATTTGTGTTTATTTCTTCCGTTCCGTCATCTTCCGCTTGTTCCGGGGTCGGGTCGCGGGGGCAACAGCCTCAAACGGGCAGCCCAGGCCTCTCTCTCCCCGGCTGCATCCTCTAGCTCACCTGGAAGGATCCCAAGTTGTTCCCCGGCCAGCTGTGAGACATAGTCTCTCCAGCAGGTCCGGGGTCTGCCCCTTGGTCTCGTCCCGGTGAGACGTGCCCGAAACACCTCGCCTGCGAGGCGCTGGGCGGCATCCTGACCAGATGCCCGAACCACCCCATCTGGCTCCTCTCGACCTGGAGGAGGAGCGGCTTGACACCGAGCTCTTCCCGGATGGCAGAGCTTCTCACCCAATCTCTGAGTGAGAGCCCAGCCACCCTGCGGAGGAAGCTCATTTCGGCCGTTTGTACCCGTGATCTCATTCTTTCGGTCACCACCCACAGCTGGTGACCATAGGTGAGGGTGGGAACGTAGATCGACTTGTAAATCAAGAGCTTTGCTTTTCGGCTCAGCTCTCTCTTTACCACGACGGACCGATGCAGCGTCCTAGTTATTGCTGACGCCGCACCGATCCGGCTGTCGATCTCCCGCTCCATCTTTCCCCCACTCGTGAACAAGACCCCGAGATACTTAAACTCCTCCACTTGGGGCAATTTGTTTTGGAGAAAGAAGGCTAAGTTTTACTTTGAAATCCAGTTGAAAGCGTCACAGTGACTTTGCTGAGGTGGATGAAACGCTGATGAGAAGATTCAGAAAGAATTCTCTGACAGTCTACCTTACTTAATTCTCTGCTTCTCTTTCTGTAGGTTGCAGCCGGAGGACAAAATTCCTGCGGTGGATTAAGGTGAAATACCTCAAAGCTGACTACCGTATAAGGTCTGAGCAGCTGGCCTGTGACTACCATCAAACTGGGACCATAACACAGACGTAGTGGTGAAGTCATCTCCTCTTTTAGACTTGTTGGAGTACCGGCAAATACAGGAGTTTATGAAGCGCACGCTGGGATCTCCCCTTTTAACATCGGGTTACGGGTAAAAAAAAATAATTAGAAATTGATTTCAATCTATGCAAAAGTTTGACACAGATTACACATACAGGATCAAGGGGGAAAGTATCCAAAACCTTCCCAGGATTGAAGCTGGGGATCGAGATTTACTTGCACACACCTTTTGAAGCTGTCCAAATATTTTATATATATAAAATATAATGAAAAAAACAAACAAAAACATACTTTTTGGTACCAAAACAGTATAATAAACATTCTGTGGGTTGACTTTCATCTCTAGCTTTGATCTTTGAAGGACATAATATATATGTATATATACATATATACAGTATATACATACTGTATATGTATATATATATATATATATATTCAGTTCCCTGAAGTCTAGTTGAAGTCTAGTGTAAAGTTTCCACCATCAGTGATGGTTTGGGGTGCCATGTCATCTGCTGGTGTCGGTCCACTCTGTTTCCAGAGTTCCGGGGTCAATGCAGCAGTCTAACAGCAAGTTTTAGAACAATTCAATGCTTCCTGCTGCTGACCTGCTCTATGGAGATAGAGATTTCAAGTTCCAACAGGACTTGGCGCCTGCACACAGCGCAAAATCTACCCGTGCCTGGTTTACGGACCATGGTATTTCTGTTCTAAATTGGCCAGCCAACTCCCCTGACCTTAGCCCCATAGAAAATCTGTGGGGTATTGTGAAAAGGAAGATGCAGAATGCCAGACCCAAAAACGCAGAAGAGTTGAAGGCCACTATCAGAGCAACCTGGGCTCTCATAACACCTGAGCAGTGCCAGAAACTCATCGACTCCATGCCACGCCGCATTAATGCAGTAATTGAGGCAAAAGGAGCTCCAACCAAGTATTGAATATTGTACATGCTCATATTTTTCATTTTCATACTTTTCAGTTGGTCAACATTTCTAGAAATCCCTTTTTTGTATTAGCCTTAAGTAATACTCTAATTTTGTGACACACGAAATTTTGGATTTTAATTTGTTGCCACTTCAAATCATCACAATTAAATGAAATACATATTTGAATGCATCAGTCTGTATGCAATGAATACATATAATGTACAAGTTACACCTTTTGACTGCAATCACTGAAATTAATCGAGTTTTTTAAAATATTCTAATTTACTGGCTTTTAACTGTATATATATACGTACTGTATATATACTGTACATACCTATTGGACAGATATTTTCAAGCTGATGTCAGGAGTCTGCCAGTTTTACCGTAGTTTCATGCTGACCTTGAACTTACTTTATTCGGCGTGCACCAGCTACTGTTGTTCTTTCCGATCTATAAAAAGGCTTTGTGAAATTTCAATGTAGCTAATTAGAAGGCTCGTCTTTCTAAATTAGATTTAAAAAAATCTTTAACTTATTAAAAATGACGTGATTCACTGAAACATGTCCACTAAGAAACAATTCAGTTTGAACTTTGAGGGGAACTCGGATACATTTCAGTCTGTGTGAGACGCGTTTCTCAGAATAGTTAGGAGAAAAAGTTCTGTTGTGCACGTGTAGATCTCTCCGTGTTCAAATAAAAATAAGATACATAAGATTTTGTTTAGTTTTGTCTTCTGAAGCGTTCGTCCCTAACGTGGTTGCGAGGAGTGCTGGAGCATATCCTAGCCAGTTTTAGGCGAGAGGCATGATACACCCCGAACAGGTCACCAGTCTGTTGCAGAGCCACACAGAGACAATCAACCATACACACACTTACTGTATTCCTAGGAGCAATTTCATAGTGACCAATTAACCTAACATGCAGGATTTTAGGAGGGTGTGAGGAAACCAGAGGATTTCTCTGGGAGTGACCAGGATGGACAGGATCAGAGGAACAGCACATGTTAGAGGTTTTAAAGTCAAAGAGGGCAGACTGAGATGGTTTGGACATGTGCAGAGGAGAGAGAGAGTACATCAGAAGAAGGATGCTGGATTTGGAACCACCAGGAAAGAGGACTAGAGGAAGACCAAAGAGGAGGTTCATGGATACAGTGAAGGAAGACATGAAGATAGTTGGTGTGACTGAAGAGGATGCAGCAGATAGGATTAGATGGAAGAAACTGACTTGCTGTGGCGACCCCTAAAGGGAAATGCCAAAAAAAGAAGAAGCAGGAAACCGGAGTACCCAGAAAAACCCATGTATACACAGGAAGAACATGCAAACTCCACACAAAAAGACCAGGGTTTTAGGTCTTGTCCCACCCGGGACTCGAACCCGGACCTTGTCGAGAGGCCACGATAAGAGTTTTCTATTCTTTAAATATCTTAGTGGATGTGCAAAATATATACTGTAAATATGCAGAGTTGTATCAATAATATCTACAGTTTTTTGTATTATTGTAATTTTAAAATGTGATCTATACTTACACGCCCCAACAGACTGGCGACCTGTTCGGGGTGTACCCTACCACTTGCCTTGAATCAGCCGGGATGGGCTCTGGCATCCCCTGCAACTCCGTGAGGTACAGACGGTTAAGAAACTGACTGACTGACTTCCACGTCTCAGTAAATTAAAAAAAACTACTTTAGTCTTTGTTTTGTTGTTTTTTTTTTTACTTGATCTATTATTTGTCACTCCTTTCTTCTAATTAACTGATTCCGCTGTAATTAGTTCTGCACAAACAGTCCCTGGTCACTTTGCTTTAATTGGCTGCTGGTTTGTTTTTCACCCGTCATCGTGCTGTGTGTGGTAACTGCACCCACAACGAGATGCAAATTATTTAAGCCTTTCTAAAATTAGAACGGTTTCGAGATCACCACAAAAAAAAAAAAAAAAAAAAACGGGCCGATGCTTCTAAGAAACAAAACGAAAATAGAAAGTAAAACCAAGAATCTGTTGATGGTTGAATTATAAGCTCACTTTTTGTTGGTTTTACACTCGTCTGTTTTATGCATCGAACCACAAAGAAAAAGTTTCAACAAGTCTAATAATGTCTTTTATGTTTTGTTGAAAAACTCTGAGACATTCTGAACCTTTTAATTTAAGCGTCTGAGGTCAAAAAGTTGAACCAAGTGAACAAAGTAACACCAGCTCTGTTCTCTGTTTTGTTCCTCCTTGGCTTCCATAGTTCCTTCCCTTGTCTTCATCTCTTTCCTGTTGCCAAGTAGGCCAGAAGTGATCTATAAATAGCCCGTGTGCAGTTTCTTTGCTAAACTGTGAGACAGAGCGCGAGTCCTGTGTCGGAGAGAAATGAGTAACCTGAGTATCTTGTACCTTTACACCCACACTCTAGCCTGGCCACTGACAGAGTGATACGAAACAACACACACACACAAGCTTACACAATGGACAAAGACTGAGGTGGTTCAAATGAATCCAGCAGCTGTGTTTGGTAGAGCAGAGCAGGAGTTCCCTCAGCAAACCCACGTCCATCCTGTGATAACAAGCAATCCGACTATTAACGATTAGTTAGCTCGTGTAAGAGCAGCTCATTTATTCCCAACTAGAACCAACAATCCCTTCTTTTAATGGGATTGTAGGTTAATCTCATGTTTAACTCCCAAAAGTAGGTCCTAAGCCAATTGGTTGTCTTGTATAGACTGATGATCCAATTAAAACTCCTGACCTTTCAACTCGTTCTCAGGATAACAGTGCCGAGCGACATGACGATAAATATCATCTGGACGATCAAAGTGTTTGTTGTGGCATTTCTTTTCTAAAATTTTTTATCACTGATTTAATCTATTATTACAGAAAATATATCATTAGGAATCTTGTTCACAGAAGGGAAAGGATGGAGCTGGAAAACAACAGACAGATCGGTGCATTGTCCGCAACAATGAGGACGTTGCATCGGCCGTTGTGGTGAAGAAAATCTCCCCCATCACCACTGTAGACTCTTTCCGCTTCCTCGGCACTACCATCACACAGAGCCTAAAGTGGGAGCCGTCCATCAGCTCCATGATCAAAAAGGCCCAGCAGAGGATGTACTTTCTGCGGCAGTTGAAGAAAGCCAAGCTGCCTGCCCAGATGTTGGTGCAGTTTTACAGAGCCATCATCGAGTCCATCCTCACCTCCTCCATCACCGTGTGGTACGCTGGAGCCACAGCCAGGGACAAACACAGACTGCAGCGCATTGTGCGCTCTGCAGAGAAGGTGATCGGCTGCAGCCTTCCATCTCTCGAAGACCTGTACGTCTCCAGGACTCGGGGGCGTGCAGGTCGGATAGTAGCTGACCCTTCCCACCCTGGACATGGACTTTTTGAGCGACTCCCCTCGGGCAGGAGGCTCCGGTCCATTCGGACCAGAACGTCCCGCCACAAAAACAGCTTCTTCTCTTCTGCCGTTAGTCTAATGAATACTTTATAACCTGAACCCCACATCTCTTAGTCACCTCCCTCTTGTCACTTCACTATCTTTATTATTTTTTATTATTTTCTATGACATGGCACTACTTTTCTTTTTCTTTCTGAGCACTCTGTTTTGTTAAAATTATTTTTATTTATTTTATTTTTTATTATTTTTATCTTATATTATTGCACACCTGTATCAAAGCAAGTTCCTAGTCTCTGATATTCTCATTGACATGGCAATAAAAGCATTCTGATTCTGATTCTGAAAGAGCTACGCCGAAAAATGAAGCTCTCGAATTAGTCAATCTACATTCCCACCCTTACCTATTGTCACCAGCTGTGGATAGTAATGGAAAGAATATGATCACGGATACAAGTGGCTGAAATGAGCTTCCTCTGCAGGGTGGCTGGGCTCTCACTCAGAGATAGATAAAGCAGATCTGACATCTGGGAGGAGCTCAGAGTAGAGCCAAATGGGTGGTTCAAGCATCTGGTTAGGATGCCTCGCTGGTGAGGCGTTCCATCCTACCGGTAGGAGACCCAGAGACCAGCCAGAGAGACGATGTCTCACAGCTGGATAGGGAACACCTCAGAATCCTCCAAGGTGAGCTGGAGGATGCAGCTGGGGTCAGAGAAGCCTGGGCTTCCCAGCTCAGGTTGTTGAACCCGAAACCCGGCCACAGATAAGTGGAAACAACAAAACTTTTAAAAAATTTTCATGCATGGAGACATCTTCACCGACAAATCAAGAGGAGACACTTGGATCAGAAAAAATCTTGAAAAGAGATTTTATTATTTTGACTATTCAATTATTCTCTCAGACATTTGTCAGGTGTTTTGGAGACAAAAAGTGTTCAGATATTTGTGAACACATTTAACCACAAATACAACAAAGATTGAATATTTGAAAAAGAGCACTCACTCCAAAGAAAACAAAAAACAATCCTCAAAAGTGCAGATGTCTCACTATGACTTTTCTAAAATAAAAAAAAACTAGATATTTACCATCTTTACGTTTTAAGTAGAACTATCCATGTTTTATTTGTCAGTTTGCATCTAACTTTTTAAATAACTTATTTTTTAATTCCTTCTAACCAAAGACACGACAACTGCTGCTTTTATTGGATGAATTTAGATTGCTACATTAAAAGTGGAGAGACGGTGGCTCAGTTGTTAGAGAGTTCGCCCACAGAACGGAAATTTGCAAGTTCACATCCCAATGTGTTCACACCAAGGGTCCTTAGAGAAGACACCTAACCCCCTATTTCTCCCATCACTGGTGCCGTCGTAGCTGGCAGCCTGCTGCGGTGTAGTGCAGCACACAAATTTCCCAGTAAGGAATTTATAAAAGAAAAAAAGAGAGAATGTTTCTCTTTTAAGACTGTTTAGTTAAATGTAACTTCAAAATAAAGTCGGAGAAAATCAAGCCATAAAATTGCTTCCTATTTGTGTTTTTAATCAGTCAACACCATGTTAATGTAAAAAAAAAAAAAAGATCATATAAACCCTCCGTCTATCCTTCCTCTCTACTCTTCTACATCCTTAAGCAGTATTAGTCATGAACCGAGTGGCACCGACAACATACTTCAGCCTCCAGTACTTATTTTTAGGCCTGAGCAGAAAAATTCAAATGGTTCTGGGAATATTTCTGGGACCATACCGAATACTTATGGAAACAGATCAAGATGTGTGAACATCAGGACGTAGGTTTCTAAACATAGACAAAAAAAAGAAGAAGTCAACACCAAGTAGTCAAACAATATGCCTCGCTTGCTCTGTAAATTTTTAACCTCAAGCTTTGGCTGTATGACCCTTAAGAGCTAATCAGTTTATCTATAGTTGGTATTGAGTAACGGTGGACAGTATCATTGATATTTCTTCTGTGGTTTGAGAGAATAGACATGGACAGATAGATGCACGGACAGCCCGAAATATTAATAAGGACCCCTCCTAAGATCTGTTGGAGGATGATTAATTAGTCAAGACTTTCCGATAGATCCAATCCGATGTTTTTTAAATCTTACTCTGTTCGGTTGAAGCAGAGAATTAGAGAAGTTTAGCTACACACAGTTCTGACAAGATTTCCAAAAATATTCTTGCCTCGGTGAAACTTCCCCGTTCACAACGTAACAAGAATTGAAGAAAACTAAAAATATCAGAGTGAAAATAGTTATCTTTTAAAAATCTGAGAATCCAAAAACAGATCAAATTTAGAACACATAGAAACACTTGAGGGTCTTAGGATAATTTTCTTGTTTGGAATATTAAAACAAAAGCCTCCCATTTTGTTCTTTTTCGCTACGTAGTGCAAGAAATCCATACAGTCAGTCATCTTCTTATCCGTCTGTCCCTTTCGGGGTTGCGGTGGGTGCCGGAGCCCATCCAAGCTAATTTAAGGCGAAGGGCAGGGTACACCCCGAACAGGTCGCCAGTCTGTTGCGAGGCCACACACATACAACCATCCATACACACTCATTCCTAGGGGCAATTGTGCACCGGCCAATCAACCTAGCATGCATGTCTTTGGAGGGTGGGAGGAGACCGGAGTACCTGGAGGAAACCCACGCAAACACGGGGAGAACATGCAAACTCCACACAGAAAGGACAGTGCTCGAACCCACGACTGCTGTGAGGCCACTGTGCTACCCACTGTGCCACCATGCTCCCCATGAAATCCATGCCTTTGTTCTAAAACGACATCTTTTAGACAGACAAACAGCTTATACTTAATTTTCTAAGTAGCCTATGTGGGCATCGTTGTTCTACAGCTGAAGCTAGCAAGATTTCAAACCTGCAACCTTCTCGATGTGAGAAGGTGCTGCCCACTGCACCACCATCTAGCCCTCACCCCATTTATCCTTGTAAAACCCCGTGAGTCACCTTTCAAACCTCCCTTATAAAAGTCCACAATAACACTCAACCAAGTCTGAAACGTGTCAAACTGGCCTCATTCTTGAATATTTCAGCAAACACTGAAAATTCGTTTCATTGTTTTGTTTAACAAATTAGGGAGTTTGGGGAAGATTTTAGCAAGTTTTTTAAAAACTGTGTCGGCACCAATCGGTCAGCATTTGATGATGAAGTTAATCTACAAAGACTTCCACCATCAGCAAATTACATGAAAATGACAGGTTTCTGAATTTGAGAGTAGATTGTTTCAGGACTAGAAAGTGGAAAACTCAAGATCTACTTCTGGTAAAAATTATTTAGATCTTGAGAGACAATTAGGTGCTCGACGTAACTCTTTTTTTAGCAAGGTTGGAAAGATGGTGGCTCAGTGGTTAGAGCGTTCGCATCCCACTGAGTGCACATCTAAAGTCCTTGGAGAAAACATCAAACCCCCTGTTTCTCCCACCATTGGTGCCATCATAGGTGGCAGCCTGCTGCGGTAAAATGCAGCACATAAATTTTCCGGTGAGGGATTATTAAAGTATATTAAAATAAATAAAAATAAAATAGAAAAAATAAATAAAACATCTTTCATTCATTAAAAACTAACAAGTTTTCTTCTTCAATGTTAAGCTGGACTTCTCAAAAATAAAAACGTGAAATTACAGACTTCACTTTAAATGAGGAGGAGACGCCAGTTCAGTGGTTAGAGCGTTCGCACGCGGACCAGAAGTTCGCGGGTTTGCGTCCCACAGAGAACACGTCTGGGGTCCTTGGAGAAGACACCCAACCCCTGCTTCTCCCACCATTGGTGCCGTCGAAGGGCAGCCTGCTGCGGTGTAAGGAGTGCAGCACACAAATTTCCCCGGTGAGGGATGAATTGAGTAATTAATTTTTTTTTTTTTTTTTAAAAAGTCAGACATAAGAAAGAATAAATAACTATTTGCCATTTTTTACGATTTCTAAGTCACAAAACAGTGATTCTGAACATATTTTACGCAAATATAAACAAACCCAAAAAAATAGCTCCAAAAAAGAAATACCACCGGCTTTCCAACTGGACAAAATTCACACGTGTTCATGCATGTACGACATATCCACAAAAATAAACAGTGCAGAAATTAAAAATAGTCACGGCTCATCATTCTCAGAGACCAACTGGGTCCATTTCAAATTTCAAAGACAAAAATCAAACAAGCTAAAGAGAGATAAACACGTACCAGATCCACCTCGGCTGATGGTTATTTCACTTCCAGATCACCAAACACTACAGCTAAAACTTAACGGAGGTATCCACTGTCCTCTCATTCATTCTGCAGCTCTGCTGTGCATCTAAGACCAAAACATCTGCTGGTTAAAGCTGGAGAACATCAACTCCTTCAAAGACCAAATTACCCAAACTCTCCAATTCCCCCTGAATCTGCCCCGTGGCTGTCACTGTGTTGGCATATTGTTCTCCCCTCTGAGACTAATAGTTACTCCTCACCTCCCACCACATGCTAAAAACTCCACAAAGTGATGAGAAAATTACAATCTGGTAGGTAGGAGGGGGTGATTCTGTCTGTGATCTCCTTTGTGCATCTGGAACAAATAAGTGGGTAGATGTGCATGTGTCCAGGAACTCCTGGACACGTTGGTCTCATGGTCTCTGTGGGATGCTGCATTCAATGCTTTTACAATCTATGTTTGTTTATAGACGGGAAAATATGTCCACCTCCAGGTTTGGGCGTTAGACACAATGAGCATCCACTGTGGAAATGTCAAAGTTTGTAGAAAAATATTTTTTTTAAAACAAAGCGACTACTTTATTGGAGTAAAGGGCAAAAAATAAAAGCTCAGCTTTGTTGTAGTCATGACATTTTATGGCCGTTAGTTTACGAAAACTTTGTAAATCGGGGTACTTAACGGATACGGTTATTTGGCAACAATTTTGCCAGTTGATGATGTCTTGTTCCATTCTGTTGTGTTCTGCTTATCTGTGGCCGGGTTGTTGGGGCAACAGCCTCAGACCGAAAGCCCAGGCTGCATCCTCCAGCTCACCGGGAAGGATCCTAAGTCGTTCCCCGGCCAGCTGTGAGACATAGTCTCTCCAGCGGGTCCGGGGTCTGCCTCTTGGTCTCCTCCCGGTGGGACGTACCTGAAACACCTCACCAGTGAGGCGCTCGGGGAACATCCTTACAAGATGCTTGAACCACCCCATCTGGCTTCTCTCAACCTGGAGGAGGAGCAGCTCTACTCCGAGCTCCTCGGGGATGGCAGAACTCCTCACCCGATCTCTTAGTGAGAGTCCAGCCACCCTGCAGAGGAAGCTCATTTTGGCCTCACCAGCAAGGCGCTCAGAAGGCATCCTGACCAGATGCCCTCTTTGAGCTGCCGCCTTATCGTGGTGGAGGGGTTTGCATGCCCCAATGATCTTAGGAGCCATGTTGTCCAAGGCTTAATGAAGATGGTAGGGTCACCCAAGGCAAACAGATCCTAGGTGAGGGGTCTGACAAAGCGCGGCCCAAAAACTCCTATGAAGAGATCAAACATGGCTTGGAGCCAGGCCCGAGGATGGGGCACGAGAGCGAGTACCTGGTGGCTGGACCCGGCCGGAACAGGGCACATGGGCTTCCCTTCCAGTGGACTCATCACCTGCAGGAGGGGCCATTGGGTCGGGTGAAGAAGGAGATGGGTCGGAGCCAATGACGATGTCTCATGAGAGTGCAATATCGATCAATTTAATAGGCCAACCGAAAAGTCTGAATCACAATCTCCAATTGTCTGATTTTACCGACTGCCTGTGGCTCCTTTTCACACAGCGGTGCAACCTCTGGCTGAACAAGCTGTCTAATACACTGGGTAGGACGGGTTGTTACGGATCGTGTACGACCTAGGACAGACCTAGTCCTCCTGATCAGATTGTCCAGTTCCCTCTTGTCCCTCTCTGTTACTCCTCTACACCAGCAGGACACTGCAGAGAAAGTCTCTGATTGGAGTCTTTGTATTTCTATTCTGAAAAAGTAACTAAAGTAACTGAGTAATCCTTTAAGGAAATAAGAGTAAATCCTAAAAAAAATCCGCATTCGACCTCCCATAAAAGGAAATCCCAGAATATGTCACCTCTTCTTTTTCACACACAGAGGCCTGTCCATTACTTTGTGCTGCAGCAGACCCAGGAATGCCTTTAGCTCTGCTTTAATCGCCCCCCTTCCCCCAAACCCCCTCACAGCATTAGTCACCAGTTTATTCGCTCTGTTCAGCTGCGGTGTAACAGGAAGGGATGACAGGTGATCCGCGGCTAGGAAAAGACTGTTATTTACTCCCGGATCTAAAAGGAGAGTCCGTTTTTTTCTACGTATCAGCCTGTAGCTCACATATGAATTTACTTACTAGATGTTAGACCAGGGGTGGGCAAATCTGGTCATCGACGGCCGGTGTCCTGAAGGTTTTCCATATGTTCTTACATCTGCACACCTGATCCTGTTAATTGAGTCACTGTGCCAAATTTTATTGGCTGTTGATTTCACTTTCTCTGCATCAGCTGGATTCAACCAGGAACGTGTGGAAAACCATCAGGACACCAGCCCTCGAGGACTGGATTTGCCCACTCCTGTGTTAGACTGAGAAATTATTAAAGGTGGAGGAAAGTATCAGGTGTGATGTGTGATAGAAGAGTTTCAGTTAAAATGAAAGGAAAAGTGTACAAAACCGTGGTGAGACCGGCCATGCTGATTGGTCTAGAGACAGTGGCACTGAGAAAAAGACAGGAAACAGAGATGGAGGTAGCAGAGATGAAGATGCTGAGGATCTCTCTGGGAGTGACCAGGATGGACAGGATCAGAGGAACAACACATGTTAGAGGTTTTAAAGTCAGAGAGGCCAGACTGAGATGGTTTGGACATGTGCAGAGGAGAGAGAGAGAGTACATCAGAAGAAGGATGCTGGGTTTGGAACCACCAGGAAAGAGGACTAGAGGAAGACCAAAGAGGAGGTTCATGGATACAGTGAAGGAAGACATGAAGATAGTTTGTGTGACCAAAGACCAGTGGTCTAACGTAATGAAGTAAATGTACTTCGTTACTGTACTTAAGTAAAAAAAATTGTGTATCGGTACTTTTACTTTTACTTCACTACATTTTTAGAGTAAATATCTGTACTTTTACTTCGCTACTTTTTAAAAGTGTGTTTTACATTTTTCGTTACATTTTCGTTCAGGAATTTGAAAAATACACAAGTTTTTTAGCGCATCTTGAAGCCGCATCGCCAAAATCAAAAGAAGCAGTTGATCGGGAGAAGAAGTAATGAATCGAGAAACATTTTCCGCATTCATTCAAAAACCTAACATCAAATATAGAACAAATTAAAAAGAGTCAGAAGATCGTTGTTCGTTGTATTTAATTATAAATAAAAAGTTGAGCCATCATTACACAGAGCAGGGGCGATTCTAGGATTTTCCAAAGGGGGTGGGGCTTTGACAAAGCCAATATATTGTGACTAGGGGCCTCCCCCCAAAACATTTTAAAAAATAATTGTCATTTTCCTCCATTTTGGCGGCCCATTCACTGGCCCTTGTAGGGGATAGCTTGACTTGTCCCCTTTCCTTTTATTTTTTTTTTTTTTTTTTGTGGACCAAAAGAGGCGGGAGAGGGGAGTCACTCCACTGCCGAGTATTTATCCTGGTTACCATGGTGACACCCTATAGCAAAAAAAAAAATAACATTTGAATTATGGTCGAATATTTTTACTTTTTACTTAAAAAGTACAATTTACACCAACTACTTTTGTACTTTTACTTAAGTACAAAAAATGAGTACTTCATCCACCACTGCCAAAGAGGACACAGCAGATAGGGTTAGATGGAAGAAACTGACTTGCTGTGGCGACCCCTAAAGGGAAATGCCGAGAGAAAGAAGAAGACCGATAAATTATGAAAGCATCCCATTTATTTCAGGGTACAGGGTATTATTATCTCGACCGCTGGCTTCCCATCTGCTCAGCAGAAAGTTTCCTTCTAACAATAACAAAATTAAAACGTTAATCATTCTAAAAGTTTCCTTTCATTCCTTTTTATGCTGATGATGTTTTTATGTTTTTCAGATGTTCAAACGAGCAAAGAATATTTTATGGTCAAAAGATTTTTATGCCTACATTTTATGTTTCAGGGAAAAATAAAATTAAATAAAAGTTGAGGTTTTTATTTTTTTTTTTAAAGTGACCACCAACAAACAGGGAGGGTTTAACCCAACCATCCCCACTGTGCTCTGGTTTCACCCTACCACAGCATTTCACATGTTTACTGGTTTCTACACAAAGAAAATCATTCTTAGAAAAAAAGAGGCTTCTCTGCTGTTCCAAACAAACCCTACTATTTATGCCTGCATCTACAGAATGTGCAAGAACCAATGCAGGGGCGGATCCAGAGGGTGGGTGGTGCACCCCCCCCCTTATTATAAATTGGGCAAAATATGCACCAAAATGCAGAAAAATGACTGTTATTTTTCAAAATGTTCTGGGGGTGAATGCACACAGATCCCCCTACACTGGCGAGCAGAACAGGTGCTCATTTATTTTTTTTGTAAACTATATTGATCCCTCACCAGGAAAATTTGTGCGCTGCATCACACCGCAGCAGGCTGCCACGACAGCGCCAATGATGGGAGAATGAGGGGTTGGGTGTCTTTTCTAAGGACTTTTGACGTGAAGTCAGTGGGAATCAAACCTGTAAACTCCTGGTTAACTTCCCGAATGCTCTATCACTCATCCACCGCCTCCCAGCTTTTGTCTATAACATTTTGTCTATGACCTCATGCCCCCTTTAAAAAATCCTTGATCCACCCCTGCAAACCCCTCCCAACCCCTGGTTCCGTAAACCTTTGATGAACGCGATACCTCACAAACGAGAAAAGGAATTTTAATAAAACTGCCAACAGTACCGACTATAGATGAACTAATTAGTTTTATGGGTCACTCGATCAAGCGCCAAGGTCACAAACAGGAAGTCGCAACCTCTTGTGAAAACAATGCTTTGCAAAAACTGATGAGATTTTAATGAAACTGCCCACAGTTTCTCTGTATCTACTATATATGAACTGATAAAGTTTCTGTCTTTTGCAATCAAAAGTCAAGGTTAAAAATGTTCAAAATCTCAGACATGTGACTGCTTTAGCATGGTCATCACATAAACCTCAGCCGTTTGTGATATCAGCCAGACGGAAGCACGTTGTCTACTTTTTCTTGTTACTGATGCTACTTTTCCTAACTTCAAAGATCTTGTGAGTAAATCAGTTCTGAACGTGGACAAAACTGGATGAGACATACAATCCTATGCAGACTGTTATCAGGTTGTTATGCTTCTAATTTCTAAATCCTCTTATTTCTGATAGAAACTGAAGTCTAGGTTGTTAGAAAGTAATCTGACTACTTTGGATAGTTTTATTGGCCATCAAAGTTATTCCCATTATGGGTTGTTTTAATTTGGGCCTAAATTAAATTGATTTGATGAAGCTCACGTATACGTTTGTATTTATTGGGAGTGTTTTTGCGCTTTCGTGGGGTGATCGTTCTTGTCTCATAGCCCTTTTAGATAAACATTGTATTTTTGTTTTGCGACATTGTTTCCAAGTAAAAGGTTATTTTTAAAAATCAGCGCATTTGCTTTGACTGTGTAAGGGTCAGTTTGAGGTCAAGGCGACCCTTTGTTTTGCGTTTAGTTCAGAAATGCACTATTTGCCAAAAAAAACCCTCTAAATATATAGTTATCCAGTTTTTAATTAGTTTTTGAGTGTTTTGTCCCATTCCCCGAACATATGCACAACATAGTGTAAATCACATTGAGTTCTTTTACGTTCATTTACACAAAAATGGCCGTCTCCATAGAAAGGAGGGACTAAGTGTGAGCAAATCACTTGCATTGCTGGAGCCATAACACTTCCTTCTTATTTCAGAATGAGGTGTGGTAGAGAACAAAATCCCTGGCTACGAACAACCAACAAGACAAGTTTTGTATTGCATCGGAATATTGGACGAGACAGTTTGCAAATGAGGGCAGCACGGTGGCGCAGTGGGTAGCACAGTCGCCTCACAGCAAGAAAGTCGTAGGTTCAAGTCCTGGTGGGGACGAGGCTTGGAACACTGTCCTTTCTGTGTGGAGTTTGCATGTTCTCCCTGTGTCTGCGTGGGTTTCCTCCGGGTACTCCGGTTTCCTCCCACCCTCCAAAAACATGCATGATAGGTTGATTGGCCGGTGCCAAATTGCCCCTAGGAATGAATATGTGTGGATGGTTGTATGTGTGACCCTGCGACAGACTAGCAACCTGTTTGGGGTGTACCCTGCCCCTCGCCTTGAATCAGTCTGGATGGGCTCTGGCACCCCCCGTAACCCGTAAGGGATGGACGGATAAGAAGGTGACTGACTGAGTTTGCAAATAACTCAAACATGCATGAATGGAAAAAATAAAACACTTTAAGGACTGGTGACAGACTGGTGACCTGTACGGGGTGTACCCAATTAGGGACAGACGTTTAAGACATTGACTGACCTTAAGGTCTTTTTTTTTTTTTTTATACAAAAATCATTTTTAAACGTGACAGAAAGTTCTGAAAAGTTATTTTGCATAAAGTTTTCTCTTTGATGTGAACTTTTAATTATTAACAGACGTTAATGTGTTTTTATTCTGGTGATGATTAAAAAATGTCTAAACTATTTTTAGATCCATGCAAAAATCTTCACACCATAAAAGTCTCCTGCTGCTTTTACGAAGGAATCTGAGGCAAACAAAGACGAGACGTACTGTGTTGCATATGTGAACCTTCAAGCAAACCAGCTGTCTTGTGGACATCATCACCATGGCATCGCCCAATGAGAAATGGGAGAAGTGGTTGTCTGTAGCAACCAAAGAAGTAGAGAGATAGTGGATGTAGGGGTGGATGAGGCCAATGTGATGCACACACGGTCCAGAGGTGAACAAACAAGCCAGTGGAACAACACTCAGTGAGTCAGAGCCTGTATGATCCATTAACTCTCAGCACACACACGAAGCGAGTCGGAGACCTCCGTTTGCACAAAATCACACACGATCACAGCAAGAAAGATCAAATTTATGCAGGCAGATTTACAAAGTATGATATTTTATCCTGCCCACCAAACTTTAAAAGGTTTGAATAAATGAACTTTAGGAACTATTTTCTCTCAGAGTTTGGCTTCGTGTAGACAAATAAAATGTTGTTATAAAACAAGCATCATCCAAAATGAACCCATAAAGTTTTCTACCTTGTTTTAATGTCATTCCGCCCGTTTTGTTGTATTCTGCTTTGTCCAGGACAGGGTCTTGAGGCAACAACCTCAGCCAGGAAGCCCAGGCTTCTTTCACCCCGGCTCCATCCTCCAGCTCACTCAAGAAGATCCCCGAAGCGTTCCCTGTACAGCTGTAAGACACTGTCTTTCCAGCAGGTTCTGGGTCTTTCTCTGGGTCTCCTCCTGGAGGGAGCTGCCCAAAACACCTCACCAGCGAGGCATCATAGAGCAATCCTAACCAAATGCCCGAACCACCCCATCTGGCTTCTCTCGATTCAGAAGAGAATTGGCAAAAAAGCAGAGACGCAATCCTGAGGTCAACGGACCAGATCACCCTCACTGCCTTGGTCACGCCTTGGCAGTAGCCAAGCTTAGTGGCTACTACGCCAGTAGCCAGGTGTAGGGTGCCTAGGCGTAGCACCCAAGACTCCGCCAAGGCTGTGACGAAGGACAGCCTTGGCGGAGTCTAACTCTCACCAGAAGCGGAATGAACACACTGACGGCTATACGGACCAAACTCTGGCACTGGTCATACAGAGACAAGACAGCCTGGACCAAGGTTTCTGAGACTTTGTACTCCCCACAGGAGTCCTCGAGGGACACGGTCCAATACCTTCTCCAGATCCACAAAGCACATGTAGACTGGTTGGGAAAACTTATTCCCACATACTGTTTATAACTGATGGGGTTTTTTTTTTGTTCCTGCATGTTTGAGTCATTTGCAACTCTCCAATCCAAAAGTCAGATACTACTCAAATGCAAGGTTGTTCTTGGCCATGGATTTTGTTCTCTGCTACACCAATATTCCAACACAAGCAGGGAGTATTTTAGTGCATGGGATCTGCTTACGCACAGTCACTCAGACCTTTCCAGTACATGAATGGCTTGCTGTTCTTGGTTCTGGATTTTGTTCCCTGCATCACCCACATTATAACATAACACAGCACCTGCTCATGCTCAGTCCTTCCCTTCAAAACAGAGAACCATTTTTAGTTTGATTAAAATCCATTCAGCAATACGGGAGCTGTTGCCTTCACAAGAATTTGTGACTTGAAGAGCAAATTTTTTTTTTTTAGTTCTTTTTGTTCATGCCAGTAAACATAATTTTTCTGGATATTTAGGGAGCCTAGCGCCACTTCCTCCATTCTGTTTGATTTCATCCCAGCAACTAGGTCGGGTTATCCAGGCATTAACTGACAATTGCAGCAATTAGAAATTGTCCAGCAAATCAACAGACAGAGATGACAGTGAGACATGAACACAAGTGTCCGTCCTCCATGTTTGTAGTTCTGTATCTGAAAAAAGGAGATCAGACTTGCTTTACGGTCCATGTTGGAAACAATTGCAACAAGGAGAGACGGTGGCTCAGTGGTTAGAGCATTCGCCCGCAGACCAGAAGTCAACCGGAAGTTCACATCCCACTGAGTTCACATCTAGGGTCCTTGGAAGAGACACCTAACCGCCAATCATCCCACTATTAGCGCCGTCATAGGTGGCAGCCTGCTGAAGTGAAACGCAGCACATAAATTTCCCCATTGAGGGATCAATAGAGTGAGTTAATTCCCCAGATTGAGAATTTAAGTACAGTGTTTAGAAAGTTTATTCATGGGAAAGACGTGGTGGGAAAAGTTGTTTTTTAACACACAGTTTACCGGACTACACTGACTGTGTGCATTACTTATGTCCCGGGTGGTCCCCGCCAGAAAGGATTGAATGGTTAAATCAAGACGACCCGACCAACTGTGGACAGAACCAATCCCAATGCAGCGAGGTCAGATTTTTTCAATCGGAAACAGAAAACAGTGTGATGCTTCAGGCCTCAGTTTCCCTAAAAAACTTTAGTCCTAATAATAAAGGGACCTCGTCCAGACAGAGACTCGGGTATCAGTTTAAGATTCATGTCGTGTTTTTTACAAATTGCACTTTTTTTTCCTAATGAAGTAGTTTTTCTAAAGACATTTTGGATCTGCTCCTGGCTCTGCCCGTTGGTTGTAGTTTTTTATTATTTATGACCAATGAGTGGAATCTTTTGCCAACATCTGGTAAGATGGAACATATCTGGTCCAATCAATGCTCAGTTTACGTGCATGTCTGCATTAAAAAAAACTTTTAAAGTTTGAAGAAGTTTTCTTTTCTCTTACAGAGTGGAAACTAAAGTAGCTTAAATAAAAAGTAGATAAGATCTGCGTATGACGTGTGTGGCCAGACGATGGCTGTTCTAAATAAGACCACGCACATGCTGAATAATGTAGTAAGGCTGGAATGGATCTGTCAATAATTCACTGGCCCCATTGATGTGGGAGGACGGCACTCATTTAAAGTGTAAATTATAAGTGAACACAGAGAGCTTAGGTGTCAGAGAGTTTAAATAGCATCTTCTGCATGCCAGCTGAGACGCAGCAGACTCGGACTGAAACATTTTACGTAAAAAAAAAAACATGAAATGACGTGCAAAGCCTTGCACAACGTCCCTCTACCTGCCTCGTATCACAAACTGTATTGATAACAAATTGTTGAGGGCATCAAGTTTCTGAACCACTTATCCCTTATGGGGTTGCGGTGGGTGTAGGAGCCTATCCCAGCTGATTTCAGGCAGGAGTTAGAGGCAGGATACATATTGAACGGCAGCACGGTGGTGCAGTGGGTAGCACAGTGGCCTCACAACAATATGGTCAAGGGTTCGAGTCCTGGTGTTGTCCAATAGTAAATGTGATATCATAGCCCCTCCTCCTTTTGGCCCCGCCTTGAAATCACCTTTTTTGTGAAGGGAAAAAATTTGTCATCTCTGCCAAGACCAAAAACAATCTGGCATTCAAATAGAATCCAAATACTGGACAAGAAAGCTCGCAAATTATTTTAATGTGCATAAATGAAAAAGAAAAACACTTTAGTTTTTGTTGTGAGAATAAAGTTCAAACATCATAAAAACCTCCAAGAATATGTTAAGTTTTTCTAAAAATGTTAGAAAAACTGGACGAGATTTCTTTCAGACACTGTGAATATTTCTTCAGCAGCAGCAGTCAAAAATTGAACCGTCCACATTGTGGATTTAAATATCTTTAGATTAGTGGCAAGCTAAATTGAAGACAGCACGTGAGGTGCTCAATAAAAGTGTGAACTAATGTGCTTTCATTTTTAAAAATGTCTTTACGATGCTGGTGTGATCCTGTCTTCACTTCTGCTGAAAAACTTCTACTGCTGCACTATAAAGACTGTCCTAACCTACGGATGCACGATGTGGTACGCCAGCTGCACCATGCTTGACAAGAAACAACTGCAACAGGTCATCGACACAGCCCAACATCTCCTTCAAAGGGCCAAAAAGGTCCACGATGACCCCACTTAAACATTACACTCTTCATTCACTACTCTTCCAACTGAGAGACCCACAGTTCACACCAGGTCGATACCACACATCCACTTTGCACAAACATACACTTCTTATGCAACGACATAAATAATATATGTGGGAATATTGTTTTTCAGTTGTTCATCTTCTGAACCGTTTATTTCTAATGGCATCATGGGAGCTGCTGGAGTCTATCCTGGTGGATTTCAGGCGAGAAGCAGGACACACCCCAAACAGGTCGCCCGTCTGTTGTGGGGCCACACACACACTCATTTTTAGGGACAATTTTATAGTTGCCAATTAACCTAACATGGTTAAATGATCACTTCATACTGTTTTTGTGTTTCAGATACATAGTCAAACATGGCCATCAAGCCTCTAATGTTAGTAAGAGGAAACTGGACCTGGTAAAAACCTACTCATGCACAGGGAGAACATGCAAACTCCGCACAGAAAGGCAAGTGATTAAAGCCTCTGTAGGACTCAAACCCGTGACCTTGTTTCTGTAAGGCCAACCTGCACACCATTGCACCACCGTGTAGCCCAGATTATTGCTTTTGTATTTTAAAATGTATTTACCAAAAAAAATTATTGTTTCTTTGCAACAACAATGAAGCTTCTTGAACTTCTCAAAAAAAAAAAAAAAAAAAATAGCCCATCACCCCCCTCCCTCCATGATGCGCCCCTCCTCTCGCTCTCATTGTTAAGCACCCTAACTTTTCTGTGTGGACTCGCCCCTGGTGGAACCTATGTGTAAATCCAAGTGAGAGCAACAGGTTTTCTCCAACATCTCCACAGAGTATAGATCTGCACTGGAAAGAAAACTAGCAGCAGATTTCCCCATTTTTATTAGTACAAACCCCCCCGACCCCCCTCTCTTTCACACACACACACACTGAGACGCGCGGATCTGTTGCATCCGATCACGCAACAGATGCGAACTCTGTTCGGAGCCAGAGATCTGCTTACCTTACTGCGGATCTGACCAGAGGTGGAGACCTTCCTGATGAGTTTCTGGGGGCCTTCCTGCTCCGCCTCACTGTCAGAGGATTCTTCCGTCGCCCCGGCCACAGCTCCCACCACATGCGCATGGATCCCCGCCGCGGAGGACGCGGGCCCTTTCTCCGGCTCCTGTCCAGAAGAAGGACACAAGCAGTGGGGGTTAGATCGAAGCCGATCCGAGCCTCCCTGCGCGCTCATCTCTCTGCGCAAACACGCTGCTGTGTGGCACACACACCGGCTGGAGCATGTGCTGCTGCGGTGGGGCTGGGCTCCCCCCCTGGCTGATGGTCAGGATCCAGCCTGCATGGCCATCCGTACCATGACAGACCCTAGTGGCTGATTACCATCCATGTCAGACAAGGGGGGGACTGAGGGAAGGGGGCTTTACTTCAGAATGTAATCAATTACATTACAAATTACTTCTCTCAGAAAGTAACGGAGTTAATAACTCTGTTATAACATGGTCAAAGTAATCAGATTACTTTGTAGTAATTACAAACCAAACTAATTACAAACAGTTATTCGAAAACATCAAACATATTTATCAATAAAAATGTACTTTTTAAGTATTTTTCAAGTTACTTTTTAAATTTACAAACTGGAATTTTTTACAAGTTTAAATGTAAAAAATAAACAAATAAATAAAAACTAAAATTATTCAAATATTAGTCAAACTTTGATTAAAAACATGTTTTTTAATCACGGATTTATGTTGTAAAGTAAAACATATCACATGTTTACAGAATAGTATCAACATAAAAAGTACGTTATGACCGAAAAAAAGTCACTTTTTGTTACATAAAACATTACTTTTCACGCAATTTTTGAAAGGCATCTTTTTTTAAGCCTATACATAATAAAACAAGCATTAAAACTATCGTTTAAATGCTAACGTGTCCATTTTAAAGCGACATTTGACCCTTTTGACCTCGCACACGGTTCAAATTATTTTGTAACATACTTGAAAAAACATGTATTTTCTGTGTTTTTGTACCTTTTTACACCATTTTTAACTTTTTAACCTTTAATAAAACCTCTTTTTGAGTCAAAGAAAATTGATACACTTTATTTAAACAAATCATACCAATAAACTCCTTTATATTCTGTTGGGTCGTTAACGTCATCATAATGTAACAATGTTTTAACTGTAGTAAAAGTAACCAATTCCACGACTCGTTACTCAAAAAGTAACAGCATCGATGCCACGGCATCGTTCCCAAGTATGTTTATCACATAGTAAGTACATCGATAATTATACAATCTAGACGTGTTAGTATTTAAATAACTGTCCAAGGTACACTCTATGGTCATCCTAGGAGGGGATCACGACCACTCCTCAATAACTTGATTTGATTTTACAGCCAAACATCACAAAGTAATATTGTCAACGGACTTTAATGTGCAGATCGAGAGGAAAAAAAGACAAAAAAAAGACAAAGAATAGAGTATATACACACAAAAAGTAACATTTGGACCAATACTGCCTTTTAGACCCTCCTTCTCGGGGAGGAAAAACTCAAAAAGGGTGAAAAAAAACAGCAATGGGGGTTCAAAAATAGGGGAAAAATGACCCTTTTTGAAAGACTTTTGAAAAATCTGACATAGTCAAAAATTTACAAATATTTTAATATTTTTTTCCAAAATATTTACATCTTTTATTTACAAATAACATGTTTGTAAATTAGAAAATTAAAACATATACAAAAAATATATAACATGTACGTTTTTATTGTCGAATATCTCCGAGGTTTTAAAACGAGTTACTTTACATAGTAATAGATTACTTTTACAATATTGTAACTGAGTTTCTTACTCAGTTACTTTTTTATAGAGTAATGTAACTAATTACTTTTCACTCAGATACAGTCATTTATATGCATTCATTTGAGAATTTCTTCTCTCGATTATTCCTACTGATTAGATCCAAACCTGATCAGTTAATAAATAGTTACTAATAAAAATCATTAGTTATTTAGTAAATTAAATTTAATCAAGTTATTTGTTTTTAATCTTTTCTATAATAAAATAAAAGAAACAATTTAGACGCAAAAGATTTTTTAAAAAGCTCGAGTAAAAAATAGATAAATTGAATATAGTTAAAAGTGAAAAAATAGTCGCGCAAATGCGTAAAAATTGAGTTGTTTTTTTTTTATTTGACAGCAAAATTGCGACAATAGAGAAAAACGAGTGATCAGTAGAAAGAGAGGAGAGTGTTCCGAAGAAAAAAATTACAGTAGATTATTAATAAAAACTCAAAGTTACACATAACTGGTTTCCAGAAGGACGTGAGCGCGGAAATCACTTCAACGCAAGAAAAAAAAAAGACGCACAAAACTCCCGATCAGACATAACATGTCCAATTCAAAGCGGTAAAAACTTATCAGAATAAAGTATTTTTTATCCATATGGTTCATTGATCTTGTTTTCTACGATCGAAATAGAAGCGGTCAAGATGACTAACCAGTTCCTCCCAGGCTGGACTGCGGCTGTACTGGAACACATCCTCCATGCTCACGATCACTCCGTCCGATCCACAAAAGAGACAAGAAAAGAATGAGAAGAGCTGCTGGAATTCACGATCTGCTTCTGTCTGGACCGTCTGGACGCGCTGAGGAGGAGAGCTGCTTTCTCTCCACTCACTGCTCCACGTGATAAATGTCAAAGCGCGGAAGTCAGAGCTTGGTTGTCAGAGCCTGAGATGAGAGGTCAGATCTGTGCCTAAAATCAAGGCTGAATGATAGGGGTGACCTGGAGGAATGTAGGAGTAACTCACCGGTGGGACAGCCTGCCAGAGGAACTCATGGCTGCAGAATCTTCATATTTTAAAGAGGCTGAAAATGCATATTTTTAACTTGGCTTTAATTTGATTTTTTTTATCTGATTTTATTGATGTATTGATATTTTAACAGTTTTATTTTTCTGATTTACTCGTCAGATTAATTTCTTAAACAGTTTTGACTGTCTCTCCAGCGGGTCCGGGGTCTGCCCCTTGGTCTCCTCCCGGTGGGACGTGCCCGAAACATTTTGCCCATGAGGCGCTCGAACCACCCCATCTGGCTCCTCTCGATCTGGAGGAGGAGCAGCTCGACACAGAGCTCCTCCCAGATGGCAGAGCTCCTCACCTGATCTCTGAGTGAGAGCCCAGCCACCCTGCGGAGGAAGCTCATTTTGGTCGCTTGTACCCACGATCTCATTCTTTCGGTCACCACCCACAGCTGGTGACCCTAGGCGAGGGTAGGAACGTAGATCGACTTGTAAATCGAGAGCTTGGCTTTTCGGCTCAGCTCTTTTCTTTACCACGACGGACCGATGCAGCGTCCTATCTTGTTTTCTTGTATCTTGTCTCACACTTGTTTTATTAGTTTTAGTTATTGTTCTATTGTTTTTTTTTTTCTATGTCTTAGTCCAGTGTTTCCTCATGGGCATCCTCTGCCCATCCTCTGCCTGCTCAGTCGTGGGGTCCTTGTTGTGGGGGTCTGACTGGCCTGAGTAGTGCAGGTCCCTCACTATAGTCATGTGGGTTTTGTGGGTGCAAGTGCCTCCTGGATCCAAGTGGCCCCCTGGGGTTTGACCCCTGAAGTCATGGGTGTTTTAATTGGTGTCTGAATTTTTATTTGCTCTGTTAATGATTTTGTGTAATTTAATGTTTTAAAAGTACTCCATAGATAAGATAAATGAATGAGTAAATTTGTCATCGTAAAACTCGATCTTCCTTTTCGTAATAAACTTTTTTAATCAGATCAATACCCCTTTCACCGCCTCGGCTATTCACCATATAAACATACGCAGTGCTTCAAAAACAAAGTGCGAGACCTGTGCTTAGACATAAATATTCTCACGAAACAGAACTTTCGGTCAAAACAAGTAACAGGAAACATAAAATCTACACGTTTAAAATTTATAAGAATAAAAATAAACAAAAAATGCCACTTGAACCTAAGAGTTCAAGTCTCATCAGACTAATCATCCTCAGGCGTCCCTAATCAGGGTGATGAGGGAAGGTTCAGGGCTCCCTTTGGTGGCAGGGGAGGGGATCATGACAGTTGAACAGAAATTGTTTTTCAAAAATTATGCCACAACACAAAAACCCTGGCAATACTAATGTGAATATATAATTCAATTAAAAAAAAGGGTTTATTTGTGGGTTTTATTGGGGGTTGGAATGAGTTACTGTAATACATTCGATTTCTCAGAAATGCAGTAGTGTGGTAAATTACGGAGACAGAGTTGGAAATAATGTGTTACATTTGCAACAAGATAATGAAATGCTGTCTTCAGATGATATTGTAAAAATATTTTCCACTGACAAGACATTACGTACTGTAACATAATTTTCTAAATAGGAAGAGGAACTTTGTCGTGAGCTGCACTTTAAATAAATTTATGAGAAAATAAGCCTAGTTTACAGAAAAGGAAGCAGCGGTTTTTATCATTTTATATATACAAAAAATGACGCTTTTCTTTGCTTTAAAACATAGCTGTTATCAATAATCTAGTGGAAAAATATGTGGGAAAAAATCCCACCACTGAAAATATTCACAATGGTCTTGTCAGGATGTAGGGATGTGGAAGGAGAAGGAGGACCCAAAATAAGGACAACAAAACAGGATTTATTAACCAAAAAGTCCAGTAAAGCTGTAAGCCAATAGGCACAGGAATAACTCAGGATCAAAGGTTCAAATAATGTAACAGAGTTTAAAGGAACGGTGATGGTAGTAACGACAAAGACGTCTGGAGTGATTGCCTTTAAATAGGTCCCAGGATCCACAGGTGTGTCTCATCAGACTAATCATCCTCAGGTGTCCCTAATCAGGGTGATGAAGTAAAGTCCAGGACTCCCTCTGGTGGCAGGGGAGGGGATCATAACAGGTTTGATTAGTTGGTTCTAATTGACAATAGGTCAGTGTGTACGTGACTGGTTGCTAATCCCTCGATGTGCTCCATAGACACTCTGGAGACCTATTCTGGGATGAAGGGCGCCCTTTTTCACAAACCGTAGTGTAGGTCTGCACTCTCTGCATGCTTTTTTGTAGCCTTTTAGGCCCAAATAGACTTATTTCTTTGTTCATTTTCATTCATATAAATTAATTTATGTTTACTTGATGATTAGCTAAGAAGAAGTGCTGTGCCAGATTCATGAAAATTTATCTGTGATCAAATATAAAGGTTACAAGGTTAGTACTGTACATAGCATACAAAGCTGGAGAGGTGGAGGTTTGCACCAGAAAGAAGAGGAATGAAGATTAGTCAGAGTAAGACAGAGTACATATGTGTAAATGAGAGGGATCCAAATGGAAGAGTGAGGTTAAAGGGAGAAGAGATAAAGAAGGTGGAAGATTTTAAGTATCTAGGATCAACAGTCCAGAGCAATGGAGAGTGTGGAAAAGAGGTGAAGAAGCGTGTGCAGGTAGCCTGAAACTGGTGGAGAAAAGTATCAGGTGTGATGTGTGACAGAGGAGTTTCAGCTAGAATGAAAGGGAAAGTGTACAAAACCGTGGTGAGAGCGGCCATGCTGTTTGGTCTAGAGACAGTGGCACTGAAGAAAAGACAGGAAACAGAGATGGAGGTAGCAGAGATGAAGATGCTGAGGATCTCTCTGGAAGTGACCAGGATGGACAGGATCAGAGGAACAGCACGTTAGAGGTTTTAAAGTCAGAGAGGCCAGACTGAGATGGTTTGGACATGTGCAGAGGAGAGAGAGAGAGAGAGAGAGAGAGTACATCAGAAGAAGGATGCTGGATTTGGATCCATCAGGAAAGAGGACTAGAGGAAGACCAAATAGGAGGTTCATGGATACAGTGAAGGAAGACATGAAGATAGTTGATGTGACTGAAGAGGATGCAGGAGATAGGGTTAGATGGAAGAAACTGACTTGCTGTGGAGCCCCCTGAAGGGAAATGTCAAAAGAAGAAGGAGAAGAAAAGGATTAGTGCTGTATATATTTGTATAGCTCAAAGTAACATAAGGTATAGTGTTACTCAGGTACATTTTGGATGCAGTATTTTGTAATATACGTACATGTCTACATTTTTACCTGCAGCTGGTTATATACGTAGAATGTACCATAGTTTTAGTGTAACCTGCAACGTGTCATAAAATCCCTGAAATTAGAAACCACGCAAACAGAGGATCAAATCTGGTTGGAAAAAAAAAAGCTGTATAGATTCAAGTGAATGCAGCATTTGTTCCTACATGCCGCTGAACATCAGAGCTGCCATGATGCAAGATGTCATGAAGCATCATTTCAGCAGCTGCCTGCAGGCTGATACATGCCTGTCCAAACTGATCATGTTTCATCACATTAATGTAAAATAAAACCACAAAATGCAATGACTTCACTGGCCTAAACATACAGAAACACCAAAGAGAAATGTTTTTTAACTAAAATGCAATTTTATAGATCCTGTACAATATTAAAGGTGGAATGGAAGATTTTTTTTTGTCATATTTCGTAAATGCGACTTCATTGTTTGGATTTCTGCTTATAACTAAAAATAGACAAAATCTAAATAAAAAATCTGGACTGTGCGGCACATTGAAAATTTTCAGCCAATATATTTTGGTTGGTGAAAAAAATAAAAACAATATTGTTCTACAGCCTGACAGTTACCAAAGTTTTTGGTTTGGGTGACAATTATAAGTAAAATTTTATCACACGTATGCTTTTTCATAAATCTAAATTTTGCTTTAAGGGCTGAGTCAACTCATTTTCATTTTTTTGTAGATTTGTTTGACATCAAAATCTATGTGATTTTCAGACAAATCACAAATTCTCAAACCCTGTTGGCTTTGTCGGACCATGGTATCCAACTCTCGTTTGTCCTCTGCCGAGTGTCAAGTGGCCAGGATGGGAATCAGTGTCTCCTAATCCGAAACCATGGTCATCGCCCCGGCAAAAGGACAGGTCAAAGACAAAGTTCTGCCCCATGTGGATGAGTTTAAGTATCTTGGGGTCTTGTTCATGATCCGGGGAAGTAATAGCTGAGCCAAAAAGCAAAGATCCAAATTACCTGTTGATCTACGTTCCTACCCTCACCTATGGTCACCAACTGTGGGCGGTAATCGAAAGAATGAAAACGTGGATACAAGTGTCCGGCGTGAGAGAAGCCTGGACTTGCCGTCTGAGGCCGTTGCCCCTGCGACCCGGCCCCAGATGAGCGGAAGACAACAGAACGGAATCTAATTGTCAAATATCAAAAATCCATAATTTGACCCTTGTCAACTGTGATTGTTAACATTACTTTTGGCCGAAATTGAGAGGAGAGAAAAAGGGAAAGTATTGCCTCCTTTTGTGTTTCCATAACACTTTTGTGAATGCTATATTTCCCCAATCACTGCTGGGATTTGAATAAGAATTGCCCACATTTACTCAGCACAAACTTTAGATTAACTGATTAGATTTTCATCTTCAGGCAACAGAAAGTCAAGGTAATGAATTCTTGTGAACGCGATGTCAGTGACGAGAGTTTAATGAAACTGCTCACAGCTACTCAGAGCCTACCATAGATGAATGGATTAGGTTGTCAAGTTCATACAAGCAATGGTCAAGGTCATAAAAATCAAAGTTATAAATTTATAGGGCTGGCAGAAGCATGTTATTTGAAGTCATGAATTGACTTATTCTTGCTTGTTTCACGTTTCTCGTGTAACGTACAGTGTGTCCCAAATTATTATGAAAGGGTCATTTTGGATGTTATCTTTATTTATTTTGTGATTAAGTGAAAAAGTGTGTGTGGCACACTCATAACATAAATGTGATGTCATAAACCAATCATGGATGAGTTTACCCTTTGATTTCAACAAGGCCTCCATCCCAAGCCAACTCAGCGAACATGCTTAAATTTAACAACCAACTAAAGATTGAGACTGTCACCCCATAGCTAGTGTTTCCCAATGGGTACATTTACATGTCCTGGTGAAATATTCAAATGGAGAAAGACAGATGGATAAAATAAGGATTGAAAACTCAGCAGGTCAGCATTCAAGCAGCTTGTTCCTATTAATTCATATCAGGTCAACGTTATAAGTTATAGTTAGTGGAATAGAATCTAAACCTAGATTTTGTCAAAGTGTTAGTGCTACCTACCTCAACCACCTACCTATCTAACTAAACCACCTACCTATCTAACTAACTACCTAAACCACCAACCTACTTACCTACCTACCTATCTAAACTACTAACCTACTTACCAACCTACATAAACCACCTAACTACTTACATATCTAAACCACCAACCTACTTATCTACCTACCTAAACTACCAGCCTACCTAAACCACTTACCTACCAACCTAATTACCTATCTAAACCACCAAACTATTTACCTAACTACCTGAACCACCTACCTACCTATCTAAAACACCTACCCACCTACCTACTTACCGACCTACGTAAACCACTAACCCACTTAATTACCTACCTACTTATCTAAACCACCAAACTATTTACCTACTTACCAACCTACCTAAACCACCTCCCCACCTAAACCACCTACCTACTTACATATCTAAACCACCTACATACCTACCTATCTAAACCACCAAACCACTTACCTACCTAAACCGCCTACCAACCTACGTACCTACCTAAACCAATTACCTAAACCACCTAACTACCTACCTAAACCACCCACCTGCCTATTTACCTATCAAAAAAACTACCTACCTACCTTCCTTACTACCTACCTATCTACTTTGTAAAACACCTACCTACCTACCTACCTACCTACCTACTTACCTACCTACCTATCTATCTAATCCACAAACCTACTTACCAACCTACCCATCTAAACTACCTACCTACACCACCTACCTACCTATCAAAAACCTACCTACCTACCTAAACTACCAACCTTCCCTAAATCACCTATCTAAACCACCAACCTACTTACCTACCTACCAAAACCACCTACCTACCTATACCACCCACCTACCTATCTACCTACCTACCTACTTACCTACCTATGCCAGAAACCAACTTACCTACCTGTCTAAAGCAACTACCTAAACCACCTAACATACCTACTTACCTAACCTACCTACCTCTGTCTGTCTGTCCGTCCTTCTAGTATGTATGTAGGGATGGATAGATGGTTGGTAGATGATACATATATAAATATTTATGTATATACGTTTGTATGTATGTTTCTATGTATGTTTGTATGTGTGTATGTTTGTATGTATGTATATGTATGTATGTTTGTATGTATTTATGTATGTATGTATGTATGACTACTTTTGCCTTTAAAACCTTTTTAGTTCATTTATAATTATTTTGATCAAATTTACTATTTATAAATAAATACATATACATTTATTTCCACAGTCAAACTAAATTTCACAACAGTTCGAACTTCAGACTAAGCGGAACCTTTGTAAACAACCAGTACTCTCCGGAAGGCTTTTCCTGCAGGACCAAGTTGTCCTTCCATTATTTTCCTCCGCCGGTCAGCAGCAGGATGAGGTGACATGCGTTATGAAACCGGAATGAGGGGCCTTTAGGACACAGTTCATTCAAAATAAAATCTATTTTCTGTGTTAGCGGCTCCCCGGACAGGTAAACCATGCACTGCCAGGCCCTCTGTGGCGGCAGTGCGGCGGGCATCGCCGCCAGGAGGATGAGGTATATTATAGGGTCAGTTTTAGGGAGAGAAGGCTGGATGTGGAGAAGTCATGAAGTCAAACTTGTCAGTACATCTTCAGGTAAAAACAAAGCTGTAAAACTCTACCTGCTCAGAAAATAAGAGACTCTATCTGCTCATGTTTGTAGAGACAGGCTGACTGCCTGAATTAAGTCAGTTTACGAGATATAAAAACATTTTCTTATGTTTTTAATACTTCTTATGTATTTATTGGTTATTCTTTGCTTTAATAAGTTATATTTTCTGCTTTTTTGTTATCCTTAAACAGACTGTTTTATCTGTTAGTTCTATTCCTTTTAACCGTTAATGAGTTAGTTTAAATAAACTTGAATAAAACACTGGTCAGTACTTTTTTAGGGGAAAGGTCTCCACCAGGTTCCCTGGTCGATCGCGGTCTATCGGTAGATCGTGGACCGGTGCCGAGTCGACCGCGAGACGTGTTGAAAAAATTTGGAAAAAAAAAAAGAAAGTTATGACACTTTTTTTTTTTAATGACTCAAGTCTATGTAGTCCCTCATTCATCCAGGAGTGATCCATAGTAGAAAAAGTTTTAAAAAAGTCTTCTGGACAGTTTAATTCTTGAACGAGACGTTTCAACTTCCATCCGGAAATCATTTTCAATCTGATAGAAATGGACTGGAGACTAGATCTAATTTATACTAACCTGAGTAAAAGGTAAAAAAAATAGTAAGGCAGGGCTCGACCAATGAGCCTGTGTTGCCTATGATGGCCGTGAATGGCTCCTGTTGTAGCCACAGACCAGTAAACGACCCTATTATAAAAATGCTAAAAGCCTAGTGAATAGAAATTCCTGCTAATGACAGGTGTGAAACTGGGTCACGAGGTGTCATCTTTAGTCCATGGCTTCAAAAGGCTGCTGTAAATCCCGGGCAAAACGTATCTAACGCCTCCACTCTGATTCACCCTCACTGAATCCCGGGCACGAATTTATTGGTTATTCTTTGCTTTAAATAAGTTACATTGTCTGCTTTTTATTATTCTTAAATAAACTGTTTTGTCTGTTAGTTCTATTCTTTTTAACCGTTAATGAGTTAGTTTAAATAAACTTGAATTAAACACTGGTCAGTAGGGGTGGGCGGATCGATCCTAATATCGATAATATCGACACCAACGCTAGTATCGATATTGATCGATACTCCAACTACAATATCGATACTGGGATTGAAGTTTTACCCCTGGCACTTTGCTTCCGTTTTTTCGCTCTTTCTTTCTTTTTTTTTTTTTTAAATTAACCTAACTGATTTGTCTGCAAAATATGCGTAAATGCTGTGTGACGGACCTCTATGCTAAAGCGAGGCGGCCCCGCCCCCTCTCTCCTCTCTTTCGCTTTGACATGTCACATGACTCAGCGACTCGGGTCCAAGAAACAAAAAAAAAAAAAACAAACAAAAAAAAAAAAACAAAAACAAAAAACGCAAGTCGGTAAAAGTAGAGAGAGATGAAAAAAAGAGAAGTAGCGTGTGGCTGTACTTTGAGGCACCATGTGCAGAAAGGCTGTTAAATATAGGGGTAACACTACAAATTAAAGAATCACCCCGAAGAAAAACTTCAGAAACGGGGGAGAAAACCTTGATCCCTTCTGTTTCCCAGCGCTCAATAACAGAGAGAGAGACCACCCAGGTAGATACTAATTGTAAAAGTACAACATAATCATCTTTAACATTAGTTAACATTTGTTTGTAACTGGGCACTTCTATCGATCTACCTACCAACCTGTGTTTATACATATACTTGGTCATACTATATATATGACCCTAACCCTTGATGCAAAAATAGCCATTTAAAAAATTTAAATATCGGTATCGACGATATTTTTCTGGTGTTTACTTGGCATCGGATCGATACCAAAACTTGCGGTATCGCACACCTCTACTGGTCAGTACTTTTTTAGGTGAAAGGTCATCACCAAGTTCCAGGTCGACCGCGGTCTACCGGTAGATCGCGGACCGGTGCCGAGTCGACCGCGATACGTGTTGAAAAAATTTGGAAAAAAAAGTTATGACATTTTTTTTTTTTTTTTTATGACAGAAAGTCAGAGTTGCCAATTTAGCAACTTTGACTCTAAATTTAGTGACCATTCAGCTTCTCAAAAAATGGACTAGCAACAATCTAGCGCCTTTCTTGTGATACAAAGCGCTTGACTAAAACCGTGACTAAAACCCAGAAGTCGATCAGGATGAAACTATCACAGCTTTGTTGATTGGTTTTTGAAGATTCTTATTCTATTCTAAATAATTTATTTTCAAACAATCCCAACGTGATGCCCGCAATTCACCCCAAATTTCTACTCAGCTGCAGATCTGAAGGCTAATAAAGATCTAGGTTGATGACGCCATATGATACGTCATCAACCCGAATGTTGTCTGGATAATCAACTGTAGTTTTTCTAAATAAATTTTCTAATTGACTGTGAATACTGGATTCTAGTATTTGGGACCAATAGTAGTTTTAATACAAGCTGGAAAAATCTGTGGTGGTTTGCAATGTTGCCGCAGGACTGGTAGATCTCAAGACGTTTGCGACTTAAAAAGTAGATCTTGGGACGAGAAAGATTGGTTTTATTTGTGGACTGCACAGTGGCCTCACTGCAAGAAGGTCGGGGTTCTAGTCCAAGAATGGGGGCAAGGCTTGAACCATTGAATCATTGGTCTTTCTTTGTGAAGTTTGCATGTTCTCCCGTGTATATGTGGAATTTCTCCGGTTTCCTCCTTCTCTCCAAAAACATGCATGTTAGGGATTGGCCGCAATGAAATTGCCCAAAGGAATGAGAGTGTGTGTATGGTTGTCTGTGTGTGTGTGCCAGCGCAACTGCACGGTGGTGCAGTGGGTAGCACAGTGGCCTCACAAGAAGGTCATAGGTTCAAGTCCCAGCATGGGGGCAAAGCTTGAAACACTGTTCTTTCTGTGTGGAGGTAGCATGCTCTCCCACTGTACAGTTGGGTTTTCTTCGGGTACTTTGGTTTCCCCCCCGCCCTCCAAAAACATACATGCTAGGTTAACTACCTCTGGCCCAGGATACACTTGAAAAAGAGATTCCCAATCTCAATGAGTCCTGGTTCTCTTGGTTAAATAAATGTTTTAAAAAATAAAAACAAAACAGTCTGACGACCTTTTCAGGATCTATCTTGCCTCTCGCATGTACGGGTAAAGCTATGGCACCCCCGTGATCCTATTTTTTAGGTTTATGTCTTTATATCCTGGATAAATAATTGCCCTGAAAAATTAAAGTTCTTTAAATCCCAGCCAGTATATTCAACTACTTGTTTCTTCTTATACCAGGTTTAAAAAGTTTTAACTTTGGCCTATGTGTCCAGCCAGTCAGTCACCTTCTTAACCCTCTATCCCTGTCGGGGTCACGGTGGGTGCCGGAGCCCATCCCAGCTGATTCAAGGCGAGGGGCAGGGTACACCCCAAACAGGTCGATGGTCCGTCGCAGAGCCACACACATACAACCATACACACACACTCATTGCTACGGATAATTTTTGGTACCGGCCAATCAACCTAACTTGCATGTTTTTAGAGGGTGGGAGGAAACTGGAGTACCTGAAGAAAACCCACGCAGACACGGGGAGAACATGCAAACTCCACACAGAAAGACCAGTGTTCCAAACCTCGTCCCCACCCGGGATTGAACCCACAACCTACCCACTGCACCACCGTGCCACGTGGCCTATTGCTTGTTTTTATATTCCATATTTACTGTAGAAGCAGATAGAAGTCTGCCTTTGATAATTGAGTGTGTTTAGTAAAACATGCCTTGCCTTGATCTTCACTTTACAGGCGACACCGTGATGATCGGCGAGATCGCTTACAAACTGAAAACACCCCAAAATCCAGAACTTGTTCCTGTCAAACACAGTATGTCCTTTTTTTCTCTAAGTTAACATTTGATATATTTATGCATATAAATTTCATAAACACAAAAATACAAAACGGTACGTTAACAGCAAACACTGTGTTGTGTTTTCCAGTTTCAGACGTCATGCCACAGATGGTGGCTCAGCACCTTCGATGGATCATGCAGAAGGACCTTCTGGGTCAAGACGTGTTTCTCATTGGACCCCCAGGACCTTTGAGACGCTCCATAGCTATGCAGTACCTGGTAAGTTCTCACAGATATTTATCTCCAGGTTCCATTCCGTCATCATTTGCTCATCCAGGGCCGGATTGTGGGGGCAACACCCTGGCTGCATCCTCCAGCTCACCTGGAAGGGATCCCGAGTCCTTCCCCGTCCAGCTGTGAGACATACTCTCTCCAGCGGGTCCGGGGTCTGCCTCTTGGTCTCCTCCCGGTGGGACATGCCCAAAACATCTCACCAGCGAGGCGGTCAGGGGGCATCCTGACCAGATGCCTGAACCACCCCATCTGGCTCCTCTCAACCTAGAGGAGGAGCAGCTTGACACCGAGCTCCTCCTCGGATGGCAGAGCTCCTCACCCGATTTCTGAATGAGAGCCCAGCCACCCTGCGGAGGACGCTCATTTTGGCCGCTTGTATCCACGATCTCCTTCTTTTGGTCACCACCCACAGTTGGTCACCATAGGTGAAGGTTGGAACGTAAATCGACTTGTAAATCGAGAGCTTTGCTTTTATTTATTTATTATTTATCTCCAGGTGAAAGAAAAAAATAATCTGAATAATTAGCATTCTTTGTTGTTTTTTTTTTTTTTTTTTCTAAATCTCAAAAAAAAAAAAAAAAATCCCTCCATGATATTGAGCTTCTACGTTGTTTTAGCTCCAAAATCTTCTCTTCATCATGCAGATGTTTTCTGTCATTTGCTCACTTTTTGTGATTTTAAAGTCTCAAAACCTAGAAGCAGTGCAACAGGTCGCTTGACTTCAACCCCTGACCAATCAGTTGGCTGCTCAGAGTCACACAGAGACAAACACTGTATGAGAGAGACATAAATTGGGACAAACGGAGCAAAAAATGAAATGAAAATAAATTGCTGTGATTATTCGTGATTAGCTAATAACAGCTGTTGATATCGCAATATTGATTCGAATAAATGACAATTCCAACCTTTTTCATTCCGTTTTAATATTTGTATCCATGTTATCATGACTATTTTTTCTTCTGGAGTTAATTTTTGTCATTGTTTCTGTAGGAACTGACCAAACGGGAAGTGGAATATGTGGCTCTGTCCAGAGACACGACGGAAACCGACCTGAAGCAGAGGCGAGAGATTCGATCAGGAACGGCGTTCTACATTGACCAGGTCTGTTGTTCAATCATAGCTGTTAAATAAAAAAAATTTCATAGTAGATTTTGACTGAGCATCCATCTCTTTTTGTCCAATATTTTTCCATCATTCAGTAGAAAAACTAGAAAGTATTGCATGATTTCTCAAAGTAGAACTTTCTGATCCATAAAAAAAATTCCATTGAACCCGGATAATTCAACACAAATGTTTGACTTGCGGAAGCAGCTGGTAAAACTTCTGCAGTTATGTAAAAATACCAACAACTAATTATGGAACTAATTATGGATGCACGAAACCTCACGCTAGTGGAAAAAATTAAAATTAGTAAACCGGAGATCACAAATCATTTCAATGGCAGCTGGAAAAGTTTTTCTTTTTTTTCTCATTTTCTGCACATTTATGTTTGAGAAGAGACTCTAACCTTGTTATTATGGAATCAAACAACAAAATTGTGCCCATACCAGCCTGTCAATGCCCGATCCCGTCAGCCCTCTGAAGCTAAGCATGCTTGGCCTGGGCAGTGCTTGGATGGGAGACCGCTGGAACCCAAGGTTCCACAATGGGACGGCCGTTGAGATTAAACTGTCGTTGTGTCCCTGCACAAGATACTTCACCCACGTTGTCTAGTCTGGATGGTGTGTGTGATTGGTTGGTGATGGTCTGAGGGGCCGATGGCAGAAAATGGCAGTTTGCCCCAGGGCAAGCTTACCATCACCTGGTATGGAGTGAATGAACAATGCATATGTGATGCGTCTTTGAAAGTCCTGAAAAGCGGTATAAAAATACGATGCATTATGAGTTTTTAAGTAGTCGCCACCGAGAAAAAATATTATGCAACTTTTTTTATTTTTATTTAGTTCAATTAAAAGTTTTTTGTTTTTTTTTTCGCTGCATGCACACAGATTTCCTACCAAATGCAAAGCTGAACCTCAAGATTTGAATGCATCAAGTGCTTTTATGATTTCCTTGAGTATAAAAACCTCTCTGTGTGTTTTTCATTCTGCTTCTTGCAGTTTTCATATATTTAAATCATACAGTTTGATGGTTATGGTTTCTTTTACCAAGATGAGCAGCAGTGCTGCAGCTCAAAGATTTTCATTACATTTACCTGCATTTGCCAGTAAAATAATTTGGTTGTGATTTATATTTAGTTTAGGTTTAGGAAATTTTAGAGGTTTCATTTATTTCCTCTGCAGCACTGTACAGGTGCTTCAACCTGTACAGTTGAAGTTGGAGTGATTCTGAACGCTATCAATAGTTTTTAAATATGATTCTCATCTTCTTAAAAAGGCTGAGATCCATTGTGTGTGGTTTAAATTGTAAAATTTTTTCTGTGTAATGCAGACCGTTCTGTTCCGTCGTCTTCCGCTAATCCGGGGCCGAGTCACGGGGGCAACAGCCTCAGACGGGAAGCCCAGGCTTTTCTCGCCCCGGCTGCATCCTCCAGCTCACCACGAAGGATCCCGATTCGTTCCCCGGCCAGCTGTGAGACATAGTCCCTCCAGCAGGTCCGGGGTCTACCACTCGGTTTCCTCCCAGTGGGACGTGCCCGAAACACCTCACCAGCGAGGCGGTCGGGGGACATCCTGACCAGATGCCCGAACCACCCCATCTGGCTCCTCTCGACCTGGAGGAGGAGCGGCTCGACACCAACCTCTTCCCGGATGGCAGAGCTCCTCACCTGATCTCTGAGTGAGAGCCCAGCCACCCTATGGAGGAAACTTATTCTGGCCACTTGTATCTGCGATCTCATTCTTTAGGTCACCACCCACAGCTGGTGACCATTGGTGAGGGTGGAAATGAGTTTTGCTTTTCGGCTCAGCTCTCTCTTTACCACGACGGTCCGATTGGTGTGGGGTCACAGCTGTCCTAGTTATTGCGGACCCCACACCAATCCGCCGGTCGATCTCCCGCTCCATGGTTTCCCTACTCGTGAACAAGACCCTGAGATACTTAAACTCCTCCACTTGGGCAATGCAGACCCAAAGTGTAAAAATTCTACCCCTGATTTACAATCAGCTGATTCACAGTCTAAACTTGGCAGAACAGAGTGTTCGGCCCTGGATTTCTGAAAAAGGACCTATTTTTATAAATGAAGATCTGCAGCGTCCATACTTACCTTCATGGTACTTGACAGAAATATAAATTCTTTATTTTTTATTTCTGCTTTCCAACAAACATGACGTCCATGTTTTTTATGTGAACCTGTGACAGCTGCTACCGAGCACGAGTACACAGAATTTGATCATCAAATTATTTGAGAGATTGATAACGTGTCAGTGTGAATTTCAACGCCTCTGTCATTGAGGACGGTTCAGGATGGTGGGAGGTGTGTTTTTGTGTGCTAACTAGAACAACCACGTATTCCTCGGGGTCCTGTGCCGATTTGGAGTCCTATATACAAGCTTAGCGTTTCAGTCCCTTCGCTCTCTTTAACTCTGCTTTTCCCTCGCCAGCTTTTCTCCAGTTTTCCTTCCAGTTTGGCTGAAGGTTGTTGTCACATGGATTTAATTGCATGCTCGTTATAATATTGGCATTTCAAGTCCTCCTCTTTATGTCGCAACCTCTTATGTAAAACTGATTGCCTCAATCCCACGCTGCAAATACTTTATATTACCAAAAGTATTTGCTCGCCCACCTTGACTCAGCTAGGAATTTAAATGCTGTCCCATTTCTAACCCATAAGGTTTAATTTGACGTCAATCCAGCTAAATAACTGGTACTAAGAGTTAAAGCCCATCTCCTGAAAAACAATCATAATTCCTTCTCCACCAAATTTTACTCTTGGCACACTGCAGTATGAAATGTACCCTTCCCCTGGCAACTCTCAAACCCAAAAACATCCATCATTTTCCAGATGGAAAAGCGTGATTTATCACTCCAGACAACACGTCTCATTCCCTTTACAATCCGCTGCATCCTCCGCTTTGCATTGCACTTGGAGATGTATGGCTTGGATGCATCTGCTCAGGCCATGAAAACCATTCCGTGAAGCTCCCTTGTGTAGTGTACTTGGGTTAGTAAAGGTCTCATAAAGTTTGGAGCTCTGTAGCAACTGACTGTGCAGAAAATCGGCAATCTCTTTGCAACATGCACGTCAGCATCTGTCGACTCCTCTCTGCAAGTTTGCACCACTTTGGGGCAGTTTCTGACTGGGTTAATAGGAAATTAGAAAGTGAGAAGATGCCTGATGAATGGAGAAGAAGTGTGCTGGTTCCTATTTTTAAGAACAAGGGAGATGTGCAGAGTTGTGGTAACTACAGAGGAATAAAACTGATCTGTCATACGATGAAGTTATGGGAAAAAGTTGTCGAAGCTAGGCTAAGGTCTGAAGTACGAATTTGTGAGCAGCAGTATGGTTTTATGCCAAAAAAGAGCTACAGATGCAGTATATGCCTTGAGGACGCTGATAGAGAAGTACAGAGAAGGCCAGAGGGATCTGCACTGTGTCTTCGTAGAGCTAGAGAAAGCGTAGGACACGGTACCTAGAGAAGAACTATGGTATAGTATGAGGAAGTCTGGTGTGACGGAGAAGTATGTTAGAGTGGTCCAGGACCTGTATGAGGGCTGTAAGACAGTGGTGAGGTGTGCTGTAGGTGTGACAGAGGAGTTCAGTGTGGGGGTGGGACTGTTGCTTTGGTGATGGACAGGCTGACAGACGAAGTCAGACAGGAATCTCCATGGACAATGATGTTTGCAGATGACGTTGTTATCTGTAGTGAGAGGAGGGTAGAGGTGGAGGAAAAGCTGGAGAGGTGGAGATTTTTACTAGAAAGAAGAGGAATGAAGATTAGTCAGAGTAAAACAGAGTACATGTGTGTGAATGAGAGAGATCCAAATGGAAAAGTGAGGTTACAGGGAGAAGAGATAAACAAGGTGGAAGATTTTAAGTACTTAGGATCAACAGTCCAGAGCAATGGAGAGTGTGGAAAAGAGGTGAAGAAGCGTGTGCAGACAGGCTGGAACGGGTGGAGAAAAGTATCAGGTGTGATGTGTGATAGAAGAATTTCAGCTGTGGTGAGAGCGGCCATGCTGATTGGTCTAGAGACAGTGGCACTGAGAAAAAGACAGGAAACAGAGATGGAGGTAGCAGAGATGAAGATGCTGAGGATCTCTCTGCGAGTGACCAGGATGGACAGGATCAGAGGAACATCACATGTTAGAGGTTTTAAAGTCAGAGAGGCCAGACTGAGATGGTTTGGACATGTACAGAGGAGAGAGAGAGAGTACATCAGAAGAAGGATGCTGGGTTTGGAACCACCAGGAAAGAGGACTAGAGGAAGACCAAAGAGGAGGTTCATGGATACAGTGAAGGAAGACATGAAGATAGTTGGTGTGACTGAAGAGGATGCAGCAGATAGGGTTAGATGGAAGAAACTGACTTGCTGTGGCGACCCATGAAGGGAAATGCCCAAAGAAAAAGAAGACCTATTAAAGGCTGAAATAGAAATGACATCAGTTTGTGATTCAGATTTTTTAGGCCAATGAAGAAGGCTGTCAAAGTGTTCAATGTCTTTGTAAATCTAGTTTTTGTAAATCTCATTTTAAGTTCTTGTTAATACAATTCCCATCCAATCCTGGTGTTTTCGTAGCAGTTTTCACGAACCGGATGGATGTTTTCCTTCCTCCTGCTGGTTTGTCTAAAGGAACACACGGCCCGTTTATACATCCCTGCTTTTCGCAACCCTGCGTCACACACATTTCTAACAATTATTTGATTACAGCGTTTGTGCCCAAAATGGATCAGGAGTTAAATATAGAACATCTGGTCCTCACTCCAGTTTTATGGCTCTGCTTCCCACACAAGCTACCACGCATTTACATGCTAACCTAATTACATGGCCGCTCACTCTGCGGTCCACCCAGACAGCTAAAGTTTCCTGCCTCTTGACGTCAGAACGGGTCCTTTCCAATTCAACTGAAAAGTACACACGCACACTCGCTGTGTAGGCCTACCTGACTGGGGTTTTTTTATTACTGGTACTAAAGCAGTTTGGAGGACATCTTGAACACAATGAACTCAGAAAAAGTTTATTTTTTGTGGACTAAGTTTGAGATTAAGTTAGTCTTTGATCCAGGGTTAGAGGTTATTTGGAAATCACTCTAAAGAAATATATTTGTTGCTACTGAAACTGTCATGTCTTCTTCCTTCTTCTTCATTTGTGAAGTTTTATTAACTCCTGATGTGGTCGATCTGTTTGTTTCCAGTGTGCCGTGAGAGCAGCAACTAAAGGGAGAGTTTTGGTCCTAGAGGGACTGGAAAAGGCAGAGAGAAATGTTCTTCCTGTCCTGAACAACCTGCTGGAGAACAGAGAGATGCAGCTGGAGGACGGACGCTTCCTCATGTCTGCTGAGCGTTACGACAAGCTGCTGCAGGTCAGACCAGCACCCCAACAAACACAACCTGCTGGTTTAAAAAATCCAAACTTCTGAAATTCTTCTAGCATTAAAAAAAGACTCATTTTATCTTCTGGGCGTTTGAGCATCATCATTTGTTGCCTTCAAGCGAACAACTTGCGGTTCTAAGTTTAAAATAAAATATCAACATTAATGCAACCCGTGAGTTTGATATGAACCAGACTTTACAGATTGGCCTGAACCAATCAAGTGGTGTTATATAGCTCATCTGTTTTTCACTCGCTGCACTTGAGAATCCACTCAGTTCCGTCATCTTCCGCTTGTTCCGGGGGCGGGTCGCGGGGGCAACGGCCTCAAACGGGCAGCCCAGGCTTCTCTTTCCCCGGCTGCATCCTCCAGCTCACCCGGAAGGATCCCAAGTCGTTCCCCGGCCAGCTGTGAAACATAGTCTCTCCAGCGGGTCCGGGGTCTGCCTCTTGGTCTCCTCCCGGTGGGATGTGCCCAAAACACCTCGCCCGCGAGGCACTCGGGGGCATCCTGACCAGATGCCCGAACCACCCCATCTGGCTTCTCTCGACCTGGAGGAGGAGCGGCTCAACACTGAGCTCCTCCCGGATGGCAGAGCTCCTCACCTGATCTCCGAGTGAGAGCCCAGCCACCCTGCAGAGGAAGCTCATTTTGGCCGCTGGTACCCGCGATCTCATTCTTTCGGTCACCACCCACAGCTGGTGACCATAGGTGAGGGTAGGAACGTAGATCGACTTGTAAATCGAGAGCTTTGCTTTTCGGCTCAGCTCTCTCTTTACCACGACGGACCGATGCAGCATCCTAGTTATTGCTGATGCCGCACCGATCCGCCTGTCGATCTCCCGCTCCATCCTTCCCCCAATCGTGAACAAGACCCTGAGATACTTAAACTCCTCCACTTGCCTTTTGTCACAGATTCTGTTCATCACCTTTATGGACAGAATATCTAGGCGCAGCCGAGGCGTTGGAGAGATCCGGTTTGGTGACCTCAGGATTGGATTTCTGCTTTTTGAGGATGATGTGGTCCTGTTGGCTTCATCGGACCGTGATCTCCAGCTCTTACTGGAGCAATTTTCTGCCGAGTGTGAAGCGGCCGGGGTGGGAATTAGCGCCTCCAAATCCGAGACCATGGTCCTCGCCCGGAAAAGGGTGGAATGCCCCCTGTGGGTCAGGGACAGGGTCCTGCCCCAAGTGGAGGAGTTTAAGTATCTCCGGGTTACTTGAAAATCCTTTTTTAAAAAAGTTTTAAAACTAATGCCCAGAAAAAACAGCGCACTCAGCGTAGTGATGAAAACTTTGTGCTTAAATATTTTGCAGGAGAACACCAAAGAAGAGTTGGACAACTGGAAGATTGTCAGAGTTAGCGAGGACTTCCGGGTCATTGCTTTGGGGCTTCCTGTACCCAAATACAAGGGCAACCCTCTGGATCCTCCTCTACGCTCCCGCTTTCAGGCCAGAGACATCTACTATCTCCCATTCAAGGTTAGTGTAGAAACCTGGTCGTGATCCCAAACCAATGCTGAAAAGACTAAGTCCTAAGTCTAGGTCCTAAGCTGATCTACACAAGCATAAGTCAACTTAGTCTGCATCCTGCTCCCGACCACACCTCCAGAACTCCATTTATGCATCATACAGGTGAGGTGATTAATATGCAATGGTCTTCAAAGAAGCCGGTGCCGCCTGTCACTACAATAATGAAGAAGCACAATTTGCTTGCTTCGAAGTGGAGGGACGTAAAGCAGTGCTATTTGAAAGCCACAGCTATGGTGGGGTAGAAGCTGTGTTTGTGGCAGGAGGTTATGGTCTGAATGGACTGGAGCCTCCTGCCTGAGGGAAGTAGCTCAAAAAGTCCATCCCCAGGGTGGGAAGGGTCAGCTGCTATCCGACCTGCACGCCCCCGAGTCCTGGAGACGTACAGGTCATGGAGAGATGGAAAGCTGCAGCCAATCACCTTCTTGGCAGAGCGCACAATGCGCTGCAGTCTGTGTTTGTCCCTGGCTGTGGCTCCAGTGTACCACACGGTGATGGAGGAGGTGAGGATGGACTCGATGATGGCTGTGTAAAACTGCACCAACATCTGGGCGGGCAGCTTGGCTTTCTTCAGCTGCCGCAGAAAGTACATCCTCTGCTGGGCCTTTTTGATCAGGGAGCTGATGGACGGCTCCCACTTTAGGTCCTGTGTGATGGTAGTGTCGAGTCTACACTAGTGATGGGGGAGACTGTCGGTGCAAGGGGAGGCACGGGGGCTGTGACTTTCCTGAAGTTTACGATCAGCTCTTGTCGTTCAAATGTAGTGATTCACGATGTGCATAAATTTTTAACTTACTATCTTTTCCATGATGTGGTTCATCTTTCTTATCTTTGGCATCTATGTGTGCTTTCAAATTGTTTCCTCGCTGCTTTAAGTACTTCATTTCAGTGTCCTCAGTGCACTTCAGGTTCTGTCTTCCCATTTTCATACAGCAGCTTCTGAATTAGCCTAGAATTACACTAGAGTCCACAAATCCCACCCCCTTTATAGAGGTAGAAGTTCCATAGAAGTCTGTGTTTTGCACGTATTTCAGTGTAATCGTGTTTTAAAACTGAGACCTTTGTGTCGTATTGTTTTTTTTAGGACCAGTTGGAGATGTTGTATGCAGCAGGCCCAAATGTGGCTGCAGAGAGGTAATTTCTCTCTAAAAAGTCTCCATTTTGGTGTTTGTAGGTTTTTATTTTGTATTCTTTCCTTCAGGGTGTCTCAGTTACTTTCACTTGCGACCACGCTGTGCTCCCAGGAATCATCGAACCTCGGCCTTCCTGACTTTCCCGTGGACAACCTGCTTCCTGCACTTCATGTCCTGGTGGGACTCCAATTATAAAGGCATGGTTTGTATCTGTAGAATAAGCAAAACAAGCCTAAATACGTGGTTTTACTTTATTGCAGAACATGTTCCCCACACTGTCCCCTCAGCAACTGATCCAGAGACTCTACCCTTATAAAAGCATCATGGGAAAGGATGGACACTCTGCAGTGGAGGGCGTGCTGAGTGTAAGAGGAGAAACAGATCTGATTTGGATGTAAGATCTATTATATTTAACATGCGGGAGATTTTTTACAGCGATTTGAGCTTCTCGATGGTCGTCGGCAACCTCCACCCAGCTCCATTGTTAGTGTTTCCACTTCTAAACATCTGGAAGGCCATGCAGATGTCACAGTACGTGTTGGACAGAAAGACGTCACCTTTCAGGTACTAATTCAAGAGACAACGTGCTTTTTATGATTATTATTTTCCACATCGAATATTCAAAAGAACATTAATGTTTGAAGATTCAAAGACTTTTTTTCATGGTCAGATCCCTTATAAACACTTTTCCATTACGTTCCGTCATCTTCCGCTCATCCGGGGCCGGGTCGCCGGGCAACAGACTCAGACAGGAATCCCAGGCTTCTCTCACCCCGGCTGCATCCTCCAGCTCACCCGGATCCTGAGTCGTTCCTCAACCAGCTGTGAGATATAGTCTCTCCAGCGGGTCTGGGGTCTGCCTCTTTGTCTCCTCCCGGTGGGACATGTCCAAAACACCCCATCTGGCTCCTCTCGAGCTGGAGCAGGAGTGGCTCGACACCGAGCTCCTTCCGAATGGCAGAGCACCTCACTCGATTTATGAGTGAGAGCCCAAGCACCCTGTGAAGGAACCTCATTTCGGCCACTTGTATCCGCGATCTCATTCTTTCGGTCACCACCCATAGCTGGTGACCATAGGTGAGGGTAGAAACATAGATCCTGGTTACCATGGTGACGGTAGGAACGTAGATCCTGGTTACCATGGTGAGGGTAGGAACGTAGATTGGCTTGTAAATTGAGAGAACGGCTCAGCTCTTTCTTTACCACGATGGACCGATGCAGCGTCCTGGTTATTGCTGACGCCACACCGATCCGCCTGTCGATCTCCCGCTCCATCCTTCCTCCACTCGAAGTACTTAAACTCCTCCACTCGGGGCAGAACCCTGTCCCTGACCCGCAGGGGACATTCTACCCTATAAACACTTTCAAAGGCACTATTTTTCTTTCTCTGTTAAAGGAAAAAGAAAGAAAGAAAGAAAGAAGTATACTTTATTTATCCCTCAACGGGAAAATTCGTGTGCTGCATTACACCGCAGCAGGCTGCCACGATGGCACCAATGGTAGGAGAAATGGGGGGTTAGGTGTCTTCTCCAAGGACACCTACACATGAGTTCAGTGGATTCGATACCGCAAACATCCGGAGAACTTCCGGTCTTAGGGCGATCATTCTATCACTGAGCTATCGCCTGACAAAACTCAGCGTGAGCAGAGCGCGTTCACTAAAACACTTTTTGCTTACGTTAGTATGTGTAAAAGATCAAATTTCTTAAACACACATGAGTATAATCAATAGAAAACCTCATCAAGTGAGTTTTTGATGTGTGAATTATGTTTAAAAAAAATGTATGATTGTTTTATGTTTGCTTCATATCGTTGTCATACATCAGGTTGCAGCAGGCACTAAGGAACCACGCCCACCAAATACCAGCGCCACCTTTGTTTACACAGCAAGCCACAGCCAGCTGCTAGCGGACATGATGCAGTCTCACATGGTGAAGGACATGTGTCTCATAGGAGCAAAGGTGGCTGATGAATCCTGAACATCCTCACTTATAACACACCATGTTCAGACTAACTAACTCATGGTTTGTGTTTCTAAGGGCTGCGGGAAGTCGGTGATAGCCAAAGAGTTTGCAGAGATGTTGGGCTACAGCATAGAGCCTGTCATGCTCTATCAGGTACAAAACCACACTTAGAATGAGATTATTTAATTGAGACGTCAGCAGGTGATAGTCAAGAGAAAATGACTGAAAAAAATATACCGTATTTTCACGAACAAAAGGTGCACCGTATTAAAAGGCGCAGTCCTAGTTTTGCGTGCTTTGTATTTAACACACACATAAGGTGCACCCGATGATAGGGCGCGGGTTTTAGATACATATCCTCCACTATGTACGTCCGCCTTACAACAACACACACACAAGCAGACAAATGTATGTATTTAAAAATAGATCGGGAGTAAAACTGAGTTTGTTTGTCTTTATTTAAATATTAGTTACAGTCGTCATAAAGTCATTTATTAAATCCATCAAAGTCCTCATCCTCTGTTTCAGAATCTAACAGCTGTGCTAAATCCAACATAGCAGGTTCACTTTCCTCGCTGTCAGAGTCACTTTCTGAACCGTGCGGCTCCTCGAAAATGATGCCGGCTTTGCGAAAGCTCGGACAACAGTGCCAGCAGACACGGTAGCCCAAGCGTCTACAATCCACTGGCAAACTGTGGCGTAACTCGCTGCCTTCCACCATTCATGAAGCTGTGGTCTCTTCTGGTCATCCATCGCTCCCACGCTGCTCGCAGCATAACTTTGAACGGCCGGTTCACACCGATGTCCAGCAGTTGGAGGACCTTTGTGAGACCTCCCGGAATCACGGCAAGCGTAGTGTTCATCTGCTTCACTTGTTTTTTCACGTTGGCGGTGAGATGAGCACGCATAGAGTAAAACAGAGTACATGTGTGTGAATGAGAGGGATCCAAATGGAAAAGTGAGGTTACAGGGAGAAGAGATAAAGAAGGTGGAAGATTTTAAGTATCTAGGATCAACAGTCCAGAGCAATGGAGTGTGTGGAAAAGAGGTGAAGAAGCGTGTGCAGGCAGGCTGGAACGGGTGGAGAAAAGTATCAGGTGTGATGTGTGATAGAAGAGTTTCAGCTAGAATGAAAGGGAAAGTGTACAAAACCGTGGTGAGACCGGCCATGCTGATTGGTCTAGAGACAGTGGCACTGAGGAAAAGACAGGAAACAGAGATGGAGGTAGCAGAGATGAAGATGCTGAGGTTCTCTCTGGGAGTGACCAGGATGGACAGGATTAGAAATGAGTACATCAGGGGAACAGCACATGCGAGAGGTTTTGATAATAAAGTTCGAGAGGCAAGACTGAGATGGTTTGGACATGTACAGAGGAGAGAAAGAGAGTACATCAGAAGAAGGATGCTGGATTTGGAACCACCAGGAAAGAGGACTAGAGGAAGACCAAAGAGGAGGTTCATGGATACAGTGAAGGAAGACATGAAGGTAGTTGGTGTGACCGAAGAGGATGCAGCAGATAGGGTTAGATGGAAGAGGCTGACTTGCTGTGGCGACCCCTGAAGGGAAATGCCGAAAGAAGAAGAAGAGTCAAAAATCAGAAGCGAAGGTGATGCGTGGAAAAAAACATCCGGTCTCCTCAACACACAACATACAAAGGGTGCACTGCACGAAAGGGCGCGCTGCTCATTTTGAAGAAAATCTTAGACTTTCATATGCGCCTTATGATCATGAAAATATGGTATATAAATATCTAAGTGTGTGTATGTACACACCATATTAATGATATATTAAATATGAGAAAGATCCTGAAATGCTTCCAGGTTAATTCAACAAGAAAGTATAAAAACCATAAAAATAGTTTGGGTCTTTTGGATATTTTTTTTTCCAAACATGGACTTCTCAGAACTCCTCAAACGGAGGATTCTGTAACTCCCGCAGCACATGTCACCTCTAACCTTAGCGGGCTAAAAATAGCAGCAGTGCTATGCGTTCATACATAATGATTCAGCCCGCCCACTTCCTGCACAGACACATCTTAAGCCACAACCTTCATGGCAACATAGTCAATTATTTTAATCACGTATGAGCCATAAACCTCTTAGACATGCTGGTGTTGAAAGTCCGTGAAAAAAGACAAATAGTTTCTTTATTTATGTAACCTTGTTTGAGACACCGTCCTGGTAATTTAAGTCCCTAAAGACAACATCCATTTAAGTTATTCTACATAATTTTTATGCTAAATGTTTGTACATTGCTGCTGAAGCGACTTAATCCCAAGGTTTTTAACTATACTCTAAATCCCACACCAAGGACAGCTTGTTTAAACGAATATTTTTTGAACAGAGTAAAGATATTTTTTTTTATTTGAAAGATTAATTTTGAATTTGTAACAAAAAGACCTTCAACAACATGAGTACTTATAATTACAACTAATCCTGAATCAAACGACAATCATTTATTTGACTTACCGTATTTTCCGCACTATAAGGTGCACCTAAAAACCTTAAATTTTCTCTAAAGTCCACGATGCGCCTTTTAACCCGGAGCACCTTATATATGGATTAATATTAAGCTACAACAGGTGTCGCAACTGCAGTAAGCAGCCGCCGATTCCATTTCCCCCGTAGAAGAAGTAGTGCGCGGTGCATGCTGGGATATATGAAAGGACGTCTCATTTCCATTTGTGTGTTTGTGTAAAGACCCGGAAATGGCTCCTACCAAGAGACACTGTTACACCGCAGAGTTTAAACTCAAGGCGATCAGTCACGCAGTAGAACACGGGAATAGAGCCGCAGCGAGAGAGTTTAACATCAGTGAATCAATGGTGAGGAAGTGGAGGAAGCAAGAGGATGCGCTGCGCCAAGTAAACAAGACTAAACAGAGTTTCCGCGGAACAAAGCAAGATGGCCACAGTTAGAAGACAAAGTTGAACAGCCTTTACTGTAGCGCCTTATAATGCGGTGCGCCTTATATATGGAAAAAGTTTTAAAAAATGTCATTTATTGAAGGTGCGCTTTATAATGCGGAAAATACGGTATTCCAAAAAGAGTTTAAAGTTGAAACTTATCTACTCCCTAACTAAGTTGGAAGTTAGATGAGAAATGGATCTTCAGAATCAGAAATACTTTACTGATCCCACACATGGGAAATTTGTGTGTTACAGTAACCAGTTATCAATTCATTTTCTGTGAGTTATTGTAGAGTTTGATTGTGTAGGGAAAGAAAGATTTCCCGGTAACGGGCAGTTTTTAAGCAGAGTCGTCTGAACTTCAAGGAGAAGGAGCTCCGCTGTTTGTCAAGAAGTGGGTAGAGAGGATGGTCATGATTGTCCATGATGGATTAAAGTTTGTTCAGTGACCTCCTCTCCACCACTGCCTGAAGTGAGTCCTGATTGCTGCCAATGACAGAACCAGCCTTTATTAAGTCTGTTGGCGTCACTGGCTGCCATGCTGCTCCCCCAGCAGATGACAGAGAAGAACAAGGAGCTGGCCACCACAGACTGATAGAAGGTCTCCAGCATCTTGCAGCACACATTGAAGGACCTCAGCTTCCTTAGAAAGTAAAGTCAGCTGCAAGTCTTCTTGTACACAGCAGTACTGTTGCTCCTCCAGTTCAGTCTGCTGTCGATGGTCACTCCCAGGTATCTGTACCCCCCTATCCCACCCGCAACCCTCACATCCCTACCCAGAATGCAGAGATCTAGACCTTGGTGCTGGATATCGTGATGATCGTTCTTCTTTTTGTTCGTCCTCCGAGTGATTTTCTTCTTAAATCAGACCTTGTTTCTCATTCAGTGACCATAGTAGATTTTTTTGTGGCTTTGAAAAGGATTTGTGCGGTTTGTTATTGGACAGTGTCCGGAATTTTATGTGTCTGAATTCACAAAACAAAGTGTCGGTATAATCCCTGTAAGCTGCCCGTGAAAGATCCCTATTAATTTTTTTTGTTGTAGATTATCTAATGATTTAGTTTCAGCTAAAAGAACATGTTAAAGAACATGTACAAAACCGTGGTCAGACCAGCCATGCTGTCTGGCACTGAGAAAAAGACAGGAAACAGAGATGAAGATGCTGAGTTCTTTTTAAAGGTTAAAGGTTTTTTGTTCTTTGCTGCCATATTGTTTTGACATGGGGATTAATTAATCAGCCAACCCTAACAGGCTTATTAAGACCATATCTACGTGACTCACTGAAGGTGAAACTGAGCATCAGAATGTGGAGGAAGGAGGTTTGAGGGACTTTGAGAAATGTGGCTGGTTGTTGATTGGTTTAATGCTCACACACAAATGTATCTGGTGTTTCCAAAAAGTGGAGTTCCGTTCCGTCATCTTCCGCTTGTTCCGGGGTCGGGTTGCGGGGGCAACATCCTCAAACGGGCAGCCCAGGCCTCTCTCTCCCCGGCTGCATCCTCTAGCTCACCTGGAAGGATCCTGAGTCGTTCCCCGGCCAGCTGTGAGACATAGTCTCTCCAGCGGGTCCGGGGTCTGCCCCTTGGTCTCCTCCCAGTGGGACGTGCCCGAAACACCTCGCCCGCAAGGCGCTTGGTGGGCATCCTGACCAGATGCCCGAACCACCCCATCTGGCTCCTCTCGACCTGGAGGAGGAGCGGCTCGACACCGAGCTCCTCCCGGATGGCAGAGCTCATCACCCGATCTCTGAGTGAGAGCCCAGCCACCCTGCGGAGGAAGCTCATTTCGGCCGCTTGTACCCTCGATCTCATTCTTTCGGTCACCACCCACAGCTGGTGACCATAGGTGAGGGTAGGAACGTAGATCGACTTGTAAATCGAGAGCTTTGCTTTTCGGCTCAGCTCTCTCTTTACCACGACGGACCGATGCAGCGTCCTACTTATTGCTGACGCCGCACCGATCTGCCTGTCGATTGAAAAGTGGAGTAAAGAAGGCAAAAAATTCATTGAGCTGCATTTAACAGTCTGAATTTAACTGATGTTACTTGGCTGTAACAAGGCCAGTAACCCCCATACAGAGCTGTTAGGAAAGCTGAGGAGTCTCATCAACCAACTGATATTCTAAGAGCTTCTTCTCCGTCATCGATCCTCGGTCACAATCGTGTTGCTCTGCGAGGTGTTTGGCTACTAGATGCACTTAGCACCTTGCTAATCACAGCCTGTAACAAATTGTGTGACGCCGCTCGTCTTCTCCCTCTCACAGCCTGGAACCGTGCCGTGACATGTAGCCATGATATCGGATATGACAGGCTCGCTCTGCAGACAGCCTCCAACAGAAAAGTGACATTAACAGTTATCTGCAGAGCATTGATTGGCCTGAATGGTGGGGCCGCCTCCCAGGACAGAAGCTACTTTCACCATGTGAACATAAACATAGCCTTTAGTTTTTAAATCTGAAAGACATAGAAGAACGGCTTGCACTGACAGCCCAGTAATTCATTGTTAGTACTAGGCAAGCGTTAAGACCCATCTTCTAGATAGGTAGAAACTTTTCTTAATCTTCCGCAGGAGACATTATGGTCTCCAGCAGCAACAGAAATCACACAAGCTGTATATACAAAATAAATAAAAACAACAAATTGTACATACATAATAATAAAATAGGACTCAGTTCCTTCCAGAAACATCTCATCAATTAAATTGCCTGAGGGCTGAAGGAATCAACGACCTCCTAAAGCACTCAGTCCTGCAGCGCAGTGAGACGAACCTGTTACTTCGGGTCGTCTTCTGGGTCGTGACAACATCATGTAGAGCAGACCTGGGCAAATTAAGGCCTGCGGGCCACATCCGGCCCTTTGTACGTCCCGGTCAGGCCCGCGTGAGGCCAATCATAAACACCATAAATTAAACTTTTTTTTTAACTTTCATTTTGAAATTTTATTTTGAAAAGCGTTATGTCGCTACATATGCACGTCGTAGACGTAGCACCTTCACTCACACACGTGTATACGCGAGTTAAGGTGCGTATACACTGCTGTTTGCTGTTCGCCAGGTTATCCCCAAGATGTCGGCACACCCCAAGAAAAGAAAAGTTGATAACAAATGCCGTATTTTCAACAAAACATGGACTTCCAAATATTTCTTTACAGAAATTAAAAAAAATTCTTCTGATTATCAGTACCAGCTATTCAAAATATTTAATTTAAGTATTTTACAATGAAAGAAAGTTGGAGGCCCTCTGAAACAATTCAGGCTTCTAATGCGGCCCCTGATAAAAATTAATTGCCCACCCCTGATGTAGAGGGTGATGAGGGTTATTCAGGATACCCTGCATTAAAGCCCTCATCCTCCCCTCCAAAACAGCTCCCACAGAGTCCACATTTCTCCCCACTACAGATGCACACTTCCTTATCAGTCTGTCCAGCCTATTGCTGTCCCTTGCGGTCAAGCTGCCTCCCCGGCAGACGACCGCAAAGAAAACTGCTGCTGCCACAACAGACTGATAGAAGATGTTCATCATATTACCACACACATCAAAAGTCTTAAGCCTTCTTAAGAAAAGGTCTGCGTCTCAATCTAAAGAAATATTTACTCATCATAGAAACAAAGAAAATGTAATAATCGAGAGGCTATTGGCCAATAGTTTTTGTTCGCCAAACAAAAATGATTGGCTGAGATTTTCAATGCGCCACATGGTTCACTGTTTATTACAGTTTAAGTTTATGCCTCTGTCCAAACCACTGAAGAAATTTTAATGAACCTGACCGGTTACTCAGGTACCAACTATAGCTTAGGTTTAGAATTTTTTTTTAATATACTTTATTAATCCCTCACCAGGAAATTTCTGTGCTGCATTACACCGCAGCAGGCTGCCACCTATGACGGCGCCAATGGTGGGAGAAATGGGGCGTTGGTGTCTTCTCCTAGGACCCTATACGTGAACTCAGTGGGACGCAAACCTGCGAACTTCCGGTTAACTTCCGGTCTGCGGGCGAACGCTCTAACCACTGAGCCACCGTCTCCCTCACGTCCATGTTGTCATATATTACTTCCACTTATAGTCCTATGAATTCTACTTTAAAAATCTGCACTAACTCCACCTACTGAATGTTTTTGGAAATTCATACAATTAGGTTGTATAACAGGGGTCTTGAACTCTGGTCCTCGAGGGCTGTTGTCCTGAAGGTTTTCCATGTGTTCCTGCGTCAACACATCTGATCCAGGTTATTGAGTCAATGTACCAAATTTTATTGGCTGTTGATTTCACTTTATGTGCATCCGCCTTATTGAACCAGGAATACATGAAAAACTTTTAGGACACTGACCCTTGAGGACCAGAGTTCAAGTGTTCAAGTCCCCTGTTTATATAATTACTTTACATAACATAAAAGCAAAAAATTTAAAACCTTTTAAATACTATTTAAAAAGACACTTACACAACTGCTCTAGCGTCAGAGTGTCAGGGTTTTAGGAATGTGGAAGGAGGAGGACCCAATTGCAGGATTTCAAACAAGGTTTATTAACTCAATAAAAAGCAAAGAAGCACAGGGTTAACTCAAGGTTTCAAAAGTCCAAATAATAACAAAGCTCAAACATGGTCAGGCAATCAGAGTGACCTGGCTGGAAGGGATGGTAAGACCCGACAGGGAAGTCTGGGGTGATTCCCCTTAAATAGATGGCAGGGTGCACAGATGTGGGGAATCAGGAATCATCCCCAGGTTACCCTAACCAGGTTGATTGGGAATATCCAGGGCTTCCTCTGGGGGCAGGTGAGGGATCCTGACACAGAGAGGTTAACTTTTTGATATATTTAAATCTCTTTGGGTGTTGAAATAACATAAACTTCTGTTTTTGTTTTTTTTTTTTTTATATAAATGACTCTTAACTCAAACAGGTGGACTTTTTTGTTCTTATTTGTCACTGAAATAACCCACAAAAATAACTTTCTTTCCTCTTCAGCTGTTGTTCCTGCCATTTCACTTTTTTTTTTTTTGCTCTCCTAAGGACATGACTGCTCGGGACCTCCTCCAGCAGAGGTACACCCTACCTAATGGGGACACGGCGTGGAGGCCTTCTCCACTGGTCACTGCTGCCATGGAAGGGAAACTGTTGATCCTCGATGCCATCCATACCGTCAACCTGGGAACCCTGGCTGTGCTCTCAAGGTGCTCATAAAGAACACAAAGCTGACTCTGTACAGAGATGCCAAGTTTTTGGCTTCACAAAGCGATTGAGAGAGGGTGGGGTTGTAGAGGAGGCGGGCCAAAAGAAGGAGGGGGGGAAGTCACGTGCATTGAGGAATGCACCATTTATTGTTTAAATTTTAATTGGGCTTTTTTGCATACTGAAATATTTTATATTAGTTTGCTAAAAATTTAGACGAATGACCTGTAGACAAATATTTATATCTAAAATTCTGAAGTATGGCAGTATGGAAGTCGGCATGGTGTCACATTAGCCAATGGACAACGCCCGCCATATTTGTTTTACAGTTGGCGTAAAACAAACCATTCAAAACATGAGAAAGTAGCTGGAAAATTGTGCGTCTTCCGTGTGTTACCACCTAGCGTTACTGTATCAGTACGAAGAGGAATTACCACCAGGAATACACCCCTGTACTGCTTGCACACGCTTTGTTTTGCGGGTCACGCACATAAGCTGTCACATGGGGACAACCAAAGTTATCTGATGTCCGACTTCTTCCATACGTTCACCAAAAACAATACTGGCAATAGACCATACAGATGGCTAGTAGCGGCTTTCAGAGGCACAGCTGCAGCAACAGGAGATGCCATGTGCTTAGCCTGATTAAACCTAATCATGTTCATGGAATGCACTAGAGTGTTCATCAAGCGGGAATTTTACTAGCCATGGCGGGTGAGCGTGAGATAGGTCCTAATTACGGGTGTCTCCCACCCAATGCGTGAACCTTTGAGTGTCTGTCTGTATGGGAACTAGACAGAGAAAGCCGTATCCACCTGTGTGCCAAATAGGAAGGGCCTACTGAGTCCAAAAAGTATCAGCGGCTTCTATTGAAAAATCAGCAATTTTTACTCAGCCAATGATAGCAGGAAGCCAGACCACGAGTCGGACTGACTAACTACCATTATGGTCTCCAGTAGCAAGGGGATGAGTACCTCCAAAAAGCTCACTCCTGGTTAGCATGGTGGTTGCCATGCAAATACTAACTGGATCAATGTGTAAGAAAGAAAAATTGACTTGATTTGTTTTGGGTGACATCAAACTCATGATGCCTTCTCCTTCCACCTTTATGCTTGAACATCACTCACGCTCACCGTGCACACTGTTCTTACTCACTCCAGTCCACGTTGTTCCTCAGGTTACTCCATGACAGAGAGCTGGATCTCTATGATGGTTCCAGGCTGCTGAGATGGGACAGATACAACACTCTGAAGGAAAAACTGCAGCTCACTGACCAACAGCTGCAGGACAGGTGATCACACACACACATACTTATGCACACGCATGCAAACCAACAAATATGCCTACACACACAAACACAAACACAAACACACACATGAAGAGATAGCTCGAAAACAGTCCCAAGTGCACCAATAAAAGAATCTGATGTGAAGGTTACCAAATTAAACTTGTGTGTTAAAGATTTTTTTTTTAAATGCACATTTTACACAAAAATCCTCTCAACACGCACGCACGCACGCACGCACGCACACACACACACACACATCAACAATAGTCATAATGCACCCAAACACTAAAAACAATTTTTCCTTTTCTAACTGTAGAAATGTAGAAGGTATTGTTGGTTTAAACTTGAACTTTATTTATTGCATATAATGTGTGTGTGTGTGTCTGTGTGTGTGTGTGTGTGTGTGTGTGTGTGTGTGTGTGTGTGTGTGTGTGTGTGTAGTTGTGTGTATTCCTTCAAAAGCCACCTAAGCTGGCAGGAAGGATGTTTGTGGTGAGGCGTCTGGCTTAACGGGATCCGCTTCCTCCTTCTCCACTCTGTGGCTCAGACACTGTGGATTTAGGTGTGTGTGTGTGTGTGTGTGTGTCTAGCCACCAAGATTTTATTAGTTTCTTTTTACAGTGTGTACTATTTCCATTCCTTGTAAGTTTGCAGCTCATCAGTGTGTTACTAAAAATATCCATCAATCCGTTAATAAAAAAAATCTAAGAAAAATAATGAAATATAACAGAAATTGTATTAAGTTTATAGAAAATTACTACTGCTGTCATTTTAACGCGTTAATTTGATTAATTAATTACGCCGTATTTTAACACGTTAAAAAATTAACGCAATTAATTATGACATATTAACGGTAGCGAGCCAATGCTTCCGCATATGCATTTTGGCCTATTGAAGGACCCGTAGTCTTCTCGGCCGTGCTACATCGCCTACGCTGGCAAATTAACAAGGCAGCAGCGGTCCAACACAACAGACATGGACAAGACTCAGGAGGATGAGACAGTCGCAGGGGTGGATCCAAGGGGCGTGGGGGCGCATGTCCCACCCCTTCCACAAAAAAAGGGTTCTTACTACTTTAATTATTATAAACTTTGGGCAAAATATGCAACAAAATGCAGATAAATTACTTATTTATCAAAATGTTCTGGTAGGGGTGGATGCCTCCTCATGGTCCCCTACTAGCCCCTTTAGAAAATTCTGGATTCGCCCCTGAGTCGAGCCACTGAACGGCAAGTTTTTATTCAAAAATAATAAAGACGGGACAATAAATAAAAACATAGTAATTTGTAGTTTTTTCCAAAAAGGAGTTCTCCTACCACCGGAGCAACTCCAGCATGACATACCATCTAAACATAAAACATGCTCAGGCAAGTTTGTCCGTAGCGAGTGTGGCTACCTGGAGCTTGCTCCGCCAAACCAAGCTAGATGAATTTGGCAAGCGAATGAGCAAATCCACAACAGAGAAATTGACAAAGTGGGTTGCTGCTGATTGGAGGCTAATTTCTATCGTTGACAATAAGAACAAACCCTAACGAACCGTGACCCTTGTTTTACTTTTTTTTAATGATGCTCCTGGCCTCATGAGGCACAGTTCACCAATAATAAATTGGATTTAAAATCTTCTCTTCTTACTGTATTCAATTGATTAGTCATACAGTACATTTTTTAATATCCTAGAATTTAAATTCTTTCTCAGACTTTTTGCAAACATGACGTCAAAATGCGATTAATTCGATTAGTTAATGACAAAATCCTGTAATTCGATTAATTTTTTTAATCAACTGACATCACTAATAAATATGCAAACTTTTCCAGGAGTTTTGTTTCATGAGTTTGAATTAAAACTTCAAACATTATGAAATCAATCGACTGCAGGAAAAACGAAGGAAACAAAAGTTTAATTTCGTCTGTTTATAAACTCCTAGAAAGAAAGTGCGTAGGAGTGAAGCTAATAATAGCAGCCTATCGTATCCTCATGCATATTCGCTCGGTGTGGACGCTGATGGTTAGCACCCACTTTCGCCTGCAGAGGATTAAATATATCCTGCGTGGGTGTCTCAGTGGTTTGACAGATATGGACTTTGCTGTCCTCTTGAATCAAATGAATTCACAACCAGCTGTCAGAAGTCATGCTTCTGACCCTGACATAAATTGGGTGGGACACTCACGCACGCACACACCATTCAAGCCTCCATCTCTCATTTACACAGCTGCACAGATGTTCTACAGCGTGCGTGATCTTGTGCATCTCTGTTTGTTTTCAGGTCCATCTTCCCCATTCATCCGTCGTTCAGAGTGCTGGCCCTGGCTGAGCTTCCCGTTGTGGGTGCCACTGCTAGCAGCAAGGGGCAGCAGTGGTTAGGCCCAGAGCTGCTCACCATGTTCCTGTACCACACCATTTCTCCACTGGCCAAAGCAGAGGAGATGGAGCTCATACAAGGGCTGGTGAGAGAAAACATTCAAAGCTTTCCTTTTCCTCAAGGGTCTCAAACTGACACCCATTTCCAGCTCTCTAGACAAAAGTTTACAGGATTTAGGATTCTTTATAGTTGCAGAAATCTTTTGTGCAGATTTACTGCAGTGTTTCCATAGAGACCACCATACCGTGTATTTGAGGCACAGCTTGGTTTTCACGTAACGTTAAAAAAAAAGTTGCTTAATAATTACTTTCTTGAGGTAAATAAAATTCATACACATGCATTTAATTTTTAATTTTACAGAAATGCAGTATAGTAAAATAGTTTTATTGTTGTGATGTGGATGGAGGAGGAGGACCCAAATACAGGACAACAAAACAGGATTTTTTTTTAACCAAAAGTCCAGTAAAGCTGTAAGGCAAAGGGTACAGGACTAACGCAGGATCAAAAACTTCAAATAATGTAACAAAGTTCAAGGCTGTAACTCATGAACAACCAGGAAGACCTGGCGGGAACGGGAGGTGATACTGATGTTAAAGGCCTGACAAAGACTTCTTTCTTTATTGGATGTCATGAGATACCAAGATTATATCACGCTGAACTTCCAACTTTCATTCCCTCAACTCATATCCACCTCCACGATCAATTGCAAACAGGGAACCGAAATCCCCCATGATTTCAAAAATACAAATCGACCATTGCTCTGGTCTATTGACCAGACAAAGAAATCTGGAGTGATTGTCTTTAAATAGGCACCAGGATCCACAGATGTGTGTCATCAGTAGGGATGGGTATCGATGAGGTTTTATCGATACTAGTTCTCTTACCGATACTGCTTAACGAACCGAATCTTTAACGAATCTCTAATCGATATTTTTAGAAACAAGCAAATTAGTATTATGAACATAGAAACTTCAATTGGATGATGGTGAAACTCACACAGAACAATATTTAAATAAACTAGGATACTTCAAAATAAATCTTAACTGGACTGTAATAAATACAAAAAAAAATGTCAAAGTTATAAAAAAAAAAAAAAAATGAATTACTCTATTCATCCCTCACCGGGGAAATTTGTTTGCTGCACTCCTTACACCGCAGCAGGCTGCCCTTCAACGGCGCCAATGGTGGGAGAAGCGGGGGCTAGGTGTCTTCTCCAAGGACCCTAGACGTGCTCTCCGTGGGACGCAAACCCGCGACCTTCCGGTCCGCGGGCGAACGCTCTAACCACGCGGCCACCGTCTCTCAAAGTTAAAAAGAGAAATAAATATTACCGGTTGTTAAGTTTAACAGCTGCAAATGTTTTTTCCGCCAACAATAAAAAATGTGCAATTTTTTTCAAACAGATAAGTTAAAATATTAATTAAAGCAGGACTTTCATTTCACTTTTTTTTTTCTTTCTTTTTTTTTTTTTTTTTTTAAGATAAAACATGGAGTACGTGCGTTTTCAAGCGTGCTTGTGCCGAAATTAATTAGCATACCTGTTGTATCAAAGTCGGAGCTGCTTCAACACGCTCGTCAAACACAGTGTGAATGCCATTGATTTTGGTACCGTATTTGGACAAATTGCTTGTGGTTCTACTTTTACATGAAAATACTTTATTACACTTTAGACAGTGTGTGTTGTCAGCATAGATTTTGGTAAAATAAAAACAAACTCGAAATCACTGCACGTTCTGCCTCACGCCTTCTTTGGCTTCAAAATGGAACTTTGCTTGTGTAGCAGTTGCAGTGCACGTTAGCACCACCGCTTTGTGAGTAAGGGGGCGGAACCGGAATCGATAGTGGATCCTTTTGGACTAGCGCTTATTGGTCCAAGTAAAATGACGGCCGTCGAACCGATTCCGAAAAAACACGGTCCTCGATACCCATCCCTAGTCGTCAGACTAATCATCCTCAGGTGTCCCTAGTCAGGGTGATGAGGGAAGGTCCAGGGTGGCAGGAGAGGGGATCACGACTTTTATTATCATAAAGTAGTTAATACGAGGCTGATTGATGTAGATGTAGAATTTCTGCCAAGTTTAAAAGCATTACGTAAGTTCACTTCATGTTTTATTTATGTTCTTATTTTTAGGCCTCCACCAGCTGAATGTTGGGCAGGCATTGATTAAGCATTTGGGGTGTCCATGCGTCTGTCCATATCACCGAGAAAGCAATATCTCCCAAAGCACTGAAAGGATTTGAATAAAACTGCCCACTGTTACTCAGTACCAATTACAGATGAACTTATTAGGGTATCAGGGCCATCCGGCAAAAGGATACAGAGGCTGAGGTCACAAATTTACAAGGCATACAGTTACATTTTTTAAAATGTAATTTTCTTGTGAAATCCAGCTTCTCACAGACTCTACCTATAGTGACCCTTGCTCATCCCCCTCTCTCTCTTTGGTTGCACTTTTCAGACACCAAATGTTCCAAAGGAAGCAGCAGAGCAGCTTTTGCACCTCACACACAGCCTCCGCCAGACAAACGACCCCACCGTAAGTTTCGTCTGCTTTGTTTCCGTCCACCTGGGCAACATAAAGAGTTTTTATACATCTCCTTTCTGCAGGCACAGTCTCTGGCTTCATCTCTCTCCACCAGACAGCTGCTGAGGATTTTCCGCCGTCTCTCGCAGTACCCCGAGGAGAGCGTGGCCCATGCTGTAAATAAGGCGTGTCTCTCCAGGTGCATACAAACACACACACGCACACTGCTCAACGTTGGACTTGTTTGAAAGTTGAACTTTGAAGCATTCTGCTTTATTAACTCCATCTGAGATCATTTTAAAAGCACTACCTGAGAGCTAATTCCAAACTTGAGGAGGGTTCAAATATTTCTAGTTTTTGCTGCAAAGGCATTGTCTGTCTTTAACCTGGGTGGGTGGGGTCTATCGATCCATCTTGCCCTCTGCTGAACTCGGGAACTGTAGACCAAATCCAGATCTGGCAGCCAGCACCCTATGATCCCCTGTGCAGTCTTCACCACCCGGGCCACGTCCTTTTTATTCTGTGTGGTGCAGCTGCCGTGTCATGCATGAGAGACAGGATGCTCTCTATAGTGACTCATTGAAGCTCAAAGCTGGGAGGAGTTCAGAGTTGAGAGGGGAGTCCAGAGCATGCCAGCTGCCTTAGGAAGGATAGACGTATTTGGGCCTCAACATACGACTTAAAATGACATTTCATCCTACAAATAATGGATGATTAAAGGGCTTGTAGTTTACATTTAACTTTGAGATGTTTATGAACATGTGAAACACATCTTAAATGCTATTTTATAAAGAATAAAGGATTACTCTATTCATCCCTCACAGGGGAAATTTGTGTGCTGCACTCCTTACACCGCAGCAGGCTGCCCACGATGGCGCCAATGGTGGGAGAAACAGGGGTTAGGTGTCTTCTCCAAGGACCCTAGACGTGCTCTCTGGGATGCAAGTTCGCGTCAAGTTTGTGGATGCAAACCCGCGAACTTCCGGTCCGCGGGCGAACGCTCTAACCACTGAGGTGCAGTCTCTCCCAGACTCTCTCTTATCCTTATAAGACTAAAGCTAATTGAGCTTCTTGTCAGCTGAAACAGCGGCTCTTGGCTCATTTCCATCTCTGATCAGAAATTTGAAGGCCAAAGCATCAACGTCTGCTATTAAAAAGAACATGTTGGTTTTCAATACCACCATTATGGATGAACAGAACTTAAAGTACTCATGTGAATGAACTGTTAGGTTCAAATTCAGAAGGAACATTTGAATGATAAATTCAGCAAATAGTCGAATCCCCACTGGATTCTGGATTCAGTCTTTAGACCACACCATTCTCTTCTAGATTGTTAAGTCTAGACCAATAACCAGAGATTTTTATGTTCCAACAAATCTCTAAGATGTTCTGTTGGCTGGTAATAGGGTGAAAACAAGAAACCAATGCATGCTTAAGTTAACAGATTAAAATTTAGAGTGATTGTGACTTGAAGCAACACAGCATGAAGCCATGTACCGTCGACGTTCAAACAGGAGTTGCTGCCGGGACGTCCTGGGGAACTGATAAGTGTGTCAGTTAACTCTGAGATGACTCATGAAGACAGATTTCTATTAAAAACAAACATAAATGATTAGAAATACCTCATCAAATGATGAAGCTATTTGTCCACAGGAAATATGTTCATTAGGTAATAAATGAACAGATTTAGTGTGCAAGTACAGCTGGCAAAAGTCTGTGATGCACGTCTTATTTCCTAATTCGTTCCATTTTTTTATTGCACAGTTTCTAATGTTTTTCTGTCTCTCAATCTTATCTTTTGCCCCAAAAAAGAATTAAATAGATACTGCAATGTTCTTTCTGTTCCGTTATCTTCAGCTCATCTGGGGCCGGGTCGCGGGGGCAACAGCCTCAGATAGGAAGCCCAGGCTTCTCTCTCCCCGGCTGCGTCCTTCAGCTCACCTGGAAGGATCCCAAGTCCTTCCCCGGCCAGCTGTGAGACATAGTCTCTCCAGCGGGTCGGGGGTCTGCCTCTTGATTTTCTCCTGGTGAAATGTGCCCGAAACACATCACAAGCGAGGCGCCCAAACCACCCCATCTGGCTCCTCTCGACCTGGAGGAGGAGCGGCTCTACACCGAGCTCCTCCCGGATGGCAGAACTCCTCACCCGATCTCTGAGTGACCGATGCAGCATCCTAGTTATTGCTGACGCTGCACCGATCCACCTGTCGATCTCCAGCTCCATCCTTCCCCCACTTGTGAACAAGACCCCGAGATACTTAAACTCCTCCACTTGGGGGCAGGTCCCTGTACCTGACCTGCAGCGGGGCATTCTACCCTTTTCCGGGCGAGGACCATGGTCTCGGATTTGGAGGCGCTAACTCCCATTCCGACCGCTTCACACTCGAAGCTTTTATCCATGGGGCCCGGTCAGGCTCAGCCCCAGGTAGAAGGGGCCATAGGGGTTCGGTGAAGGAGGACATGGGTGGCAGCCAACGATGGGGATCCTGGCGGTCAGAACCACGGCTGCATAAGCTTTGTTGCGTTATTCTTAATACACGCAAATGTGCAGCCGCCATGAAGGTGCGCATCTATAAATAAGCTTTTTGAAAAAAAAAAAAAAAGAAAAAAGTCTTCCATGATGTCATTCCTACAATTAATTAATGCAATTAATCGATTAATTGTGCACTTAAATAAGTCATCATTAGAAATTTTTGTATCATTTTTATTGTAGAATAATAAATTCTTAACACAGGACATGTTTTTGACGATAAAGTGTAAACCACAACACATCGATGTGCTCATCCCTAATAGGAAGCATCCTAATCAGTAGCTCAAACCTCCCGATCTGGTTCCTCTCAATATAAAAGACTGACTGCTCTCCTTCGAGCGCTTCCAAATGGCAGAGTTCCTTTCAGCAAGAGCCTGACCACCCTAAGAAGGAAGCTCATTTCAAATGCTTGCATTATCAATTTTCTTTTTTCAGTCACTAAACTGGAGCTAACAAATCAGGGTTGGAAAGCAGATTTATTGATAAATTGAGTGCTTTGCTTTTCAGTTCAGCTCCTTTTTCACAACTGAAAACAATCGAGGAACATTGCTTGGGATTTGGAATTTCTGACTTCTACCCTGCGCATTTGGAAGTTCTGAAAATTCCAATTGCTGAGCAACAAAGTTCTAAAGAAGACAATGCTGATTTTTTTTTTGATGGAATTCTGTCTCCTAGCAATGGGAAAGTTGCTCTTTTGATCCTTATGACATCATAGATTAAAGACATAAGTGCGATCCCTCTTTGATATCTTGTCATTTCCAAAACAAAACTGCAGAAGAGTAAACCTCCGAAAGGATGCTACCTCCATAAAATGGATAGTTTCTCTAAAAGAGCTCGGAAATTCTTTAAAACACAAAACTTGAAGCTGAACTTATGACTAATTCAACCTTTGATCCGATCTTGCTTTGCCAATTTGACCAAATCTCAGGGTTTGAGTCTCATGGCAGGAACGCTGGACGACGACACTGAATTTAAAGTAAAACAACTGATGAACAGATTGGTGGTCAACACCGTCATTTTCCGTTCCGTCATCTTCCGCTTGTTCCGGGGTCGGGTTGCGGGGGCAACAGCCTCAGACGGGAAGCCCAGGCTTCTCTCACCCCAGCTGCATCCTACAGCTCACCCGGAAGGATCCCAAGTCGTTCCCCGGCCAGCTGTGAGACATAGTCTCTCCCGCGGGTCCGGGCTCTGCCCCTTGGTTTCCTCTCGGTGGGACGTGCCCGAAACACCTCGCCCGCGAGGCGCTCGGGGACATCCTGATCAGATGCCCGAACCACCCCATCTGGCTCCTCTCGACCTGGAGGAGGAGCGGCTCGACACCGAGCTCCTCCCGGATGGCAGAACTCCTCACCCGGTCTCTGAGTGAGAGCCCAGCCACCCTGCGGAGGAAGCTCATTTCGTCCACTTGTACCCTTCCTCGGCTGCGATCTCATTCTTTCCATGGTGAGGGTTGGAACGTAGATAGACTTGTAAATCGAGAGCTTTGCTTTTCGGCTCAGCTCTCTCTTTACCCCAACGGACCGATGCAGCGTCCTAGTTATAACACACACACATCGCCATTTTTTTTCACAAAAAAAAATGAAGGACAATGCAAAATGTCCAAAACGATGTTTTGGTTAAATTAAAAATATGTATGCAAAGCAGCCAATAGTTTATTCTTCTTCTTTTGGCATTTCCCTTCAGGGGGCGCCACAGCAAGTCAGTTTCTTCCATCTAACCCTGTCTCCTGCATCTTCTTCGGTCACACCAACTATCTTCATGTCTTCCTTCACTGTATCCATGAACCTCCTCTTTGGTCTTCCTCTAGGCCTATTTCCTGGTGGTTCCAAACCCAGGATTCTTCTTCTGATGTACTCTCTGTCTAACCCACATTTTAGAGTAAAATTGTTGCTGTAAGGTTCAGGTTTCTCTTCCTCAAGACGGCACCGGGCAGAAAACACATAAATATGCCACTATCTATGCCATCAAACTAGTCGGCTTTTAAGGTTGTAAAGTTTTTATAATGCATCTTTAAAGCACGAGAGTGAGTGCATTCAGAGATGGAAACAGACGAGTAACACCATTCAAAGTACTGAGTCTTCCTTTTCATCTCCAGGCGTAAAAACACCATTAGTATTATTTTGAATAGAGCAGTTTCAGAGAGAAGATGAAGCGGAACATTACGGGTCATTAGAGCGGATTTCAGGGAGACAAATGACTTCTTGGCACAGAAAATGTTTTTACCTCATAAACAGCATCAATATAAATAAAATAAATAAATGAATTACTCTATTCATCCCTCACCGGGGAAATTTGTTTGCTGCACTCCTTACACCGCAGCAGGCTGCCCTTCAACGGCGTCAATGGTGGGAGAAGCGGGGGTTAGGTGTCTTCTCCAAGGACCCTAGACGTGCTCTCCGTGGGACGCGAACCCGCGACCTTCCGGTCCGCGGGCGAACGCTCTAACCACGCGGCCACCGTCTCCACCCAAATATCACAACTTTTAAGGACCCTAGGCGTGAACTCAGTGGGATTTAAATCTGCGAACTTCCGGTTAACTTCCTGGCTCAGTGGTAGAGCGTTCGCCCGTGGACCGGAAGTTAACCGGAAGTTTGCGGATTTGCATCCCACTGTGTTGACGTCTAGGGTCCTTGTTGAAGACACCTAGCCCCCTGTTTCTCCCACCATTGGCACCGTCATACGTGGCAGCTTGCTGCGGTGTAATGCATCGCACAAATTTCACGGTGAGGGATCAATAGAGTATATTAAAATATAAAATTTTTTTTTAAAAATCTCAACCAGTGAAAGGACAGTAATGAAACTACTACCGTTAGTCAATACCAACTAAAGATGAACTGAAAGAGTTTGTCATAAAGAGCAGGCAGAGGGAGATGTTATTGTTAAACAGCGTTGTGCCGACTTATTCTTGTTTCTTTGTGTTTCAGGTTCCTGCCCAGCCTGGCCTGTGCCTCTCTGGAAAAAGGCCTTAGTAACTGCTCCATAAAGGAAACACCAGAACTGCCTGAACGCATGCAGGATAATCTCTGTGAGTCCCTAAAACCTGGATAAAACGCATGTCCAGTCTGATTAAATTTAGGAAGGTCCCATCTTATCATTTTTTATCAACTTTTTATTCATTTCAGGTAGATAATGACATCAGTTGGACTGAGAATTGGATAAAAAAGTAACTAATTAATTGCCAATTTGAGAAAACTAATGGCAAATAATCACATCCAACCACAATATTGTAAATTAGTAAGTATATGAGCTGGTAGACATGTGGCGCGAGACACCTCATGAGCGGGATATCGACAGGCGTATCGGTGCAGCGTCAGCAATAACTAGGACGCTGCATCAGTTCGTCGTGGTAAAGAGGGAGCTAAGCCGAAATCAAAGCTCTTGATTTAAAAAGTCGATCTACATTCTCACCCTCACCTTTGGTCACCAGCTGTGGGCGGTCACCGAAAGAATAAGATCGTGGATACAAGCGGACGAAATCAGCTTCTTCCACAGGGTGGCTGTGCTCTCACTCAGAGATCGGGTGAGGAGCTCTGCAATCCGGGAGGAGCTCGGTGACGAGCCGATCCTCCTCCAGGTCGAGAGAAGCCAGATGGGGTGGTTCAGACATCTGGTCAGGATGCCTCACGAGCACCTCCCTGGTGAGGTGTTTCGGCACGTCGCACCAGGGGGAGACCAAGAGGCAGATCACATACCCACTGGACGGACCACCCACAGCTGGCGACCGAAAGAATGAGATCTTCCATACAAGCGCCCGAAATGAGCTTCCTCTGCAGGGAGGCTGGGCTCTCACTCAGAGATCGGGTGAGCACTTCTGCCATCCGGGAGGAGCTCGGTGTCGAGCCGCTCCTCCTCCAGGGTGAGAGAAGCCAGATGGGGTGGTTTGTCCATCTGGTCAGGATGCCCGTCGAGCACCTCGCTGGTGATGTGTTTCGGGCACGTCCTACCAGGAGGAGACCAAGAGACAGACCCCGGAGCCGCTGGAGAGACTATGTCTCACAGCTGGCCGGGGAACGACTGCCCGGGATCCTTCCGGGTGAGCTGAAAGAGTGAGAAATTTGTCAAGTTAGAAAATAATCGAGAAGAAAAAAATAATTTTTTAACAGAAAAAATAGTGTTGAAAAAAATAATATTGAAAGTTTGGTCAAATTAATTGAAGCATCATCAGTGGAGCAGGCTTTACAACTCATTACAACAACTGTAATATGGAAGGGGGGCAGAAATACTCACACAATCAGTCTAAAAACTTTTTTAGTGACAAACACAATACCCACACATTACTATTAGATGCTACATGCGCTGTAAATTTAATTTTGCACGAGATGGGACCTTTAAAGTGATAGGAACCTTTCATTTGCACTAATCAAGAGAGGGAAAGAACTCATTTAAATAGTAATCCAACACAAAGGCATTATTAGGTCATTTAATTTGAAATAAAACTTTGTATGACTCATGGTTATACAAGAAGACCTCCAGCGTGTGTGTGATATTGTACTTTCAGTGTGTGGAGGTCAATTATATGAGCTGCTTGTTGAGAAGCTGCCACTGGGATTATTCTGATACAGTGGATTTAAAGCAGCCGAGAAAGTTTTTAATACATAATCACATTAATCTGATACTATTTATTCAGATGGGATTAAGTTTATAGTCTTTTAGGCATCAAACTAGTGCTTGAAATCCAGCTAACTGTGGATCGGATGTTTGCAGGTGCAGTGAAAGATGGTGTGTTGACTATCGGCAGTGTGTCCGCTCCCATCTACGACCCCGACCTAAAAATGAAGGTTCCAGACGTGCTGTTCTATGACAATCCACAGGTAACCAGGGAATAATAAGACCTTATGTACATAGATCGGGGTGCCCAACCTTTTTGGTCCCAAGATCTACTTTACAAATATCAAACCTCCTGAGATCTACCAGTCCCATGCTACCATCGCAAACCCCAACAGATCGTTTCCAGCCTGCTGTAACTACCCCTACAACACGATTTGTTACATACACACACACTCACAGTGCTTTGTGAGAGGGAGCGGCCACAGCAGCACCGCAGGCTTCTTATTGATTACAGGCTTAACAACGTGATTTCACGTCACAGACTCCAAAAATCTCCAGTAACAGCAGAAAAGATGCTAGATTGACTCTTTTGTGAAAAAAAAAAAAAGAGTCCCTAAATTTTAGCAACTCTAACGGCTGACTTCAGGGCAGATGTCATTGTGAGGCTGATGATAGGCTGGCGCCAACTTTTTTTAACTTTTTTTTTCAATGCCCTGCGATCTACCTATAATGCCTTTGCGACCGACCAGTCGATTGCGATCGACCAGTTGATTGCGATCAACGTAATGGGCACCCCTGACGTTGTACGTAAGTAAGTAAGAAAGTAAAAAAAAAAACTTTATTTGTCCCACAATTGGTCTGTGTAGTCCCTCATTCATCCAGGAGTGATGCATAGTAGAAAAAGTTTCAAAAGAAGTCTTCTGGACAGTTTAATACTTCAACGAGACGTTTCGACTTCCATCCAGAAATCACCTGAATAGGGTGAGAACGTCCAAGAAACGTGAGAAGAGGGAAACAGAAACTGAGAAGAGGAAAAATGGAGTCTCTATTCACTACGTGTCAGGACTGTCCGAGAAGGTACAGAGAATCTTCAGACAACATGACATCCCGGTTTTCTTTAAACCGGTCAACACATTACGGCAGAAACTAGTACATCCTAAAGACAAGATGCCCACAGAAAAACAGAGCAATGTAGTTTATTCGATCCGGTGCAGTGAAGGGAGCTGCAAAGAACACTACATTGGGGAAACGAAGCAACCACTCCACAAAAGACTTTACCAACACAGAAGAGGAGCCTCAAGTGGTCCACAGTCTGCTGTACATCTGCATCTTAAATCCACCAAACACACTTTTGAGGACAGTGAGGTGAAGATTCTAAGTAGAGAGAAAGGATGGTTTGAAAGAGGGGTAAAGGAAGCCATCTTTGTGATGAAAGAGAATCCCTCACTGAATCGGAGTGGATGCGTTAGATACATTCTGCCCGGTATTTACAGCAGCCTTTTGAAGCCATGGACTAAAGATGACACCTCGTGACCCAGATTCACGCCACTCGTTAGCAGGAATTTCTATTCACTAGGCTTTTTAGCATTTTTATAACAGGGTCGTTTACTGGTCTGTGGCTACAAAAGGAGCCATTCACGGCCATCTTAAGTAACACAGGCTCATTGGTCGAGCCCTTCTTACTATTCTTTTTTTTTTTACCTTTTACTCAGGTTAGTATAAATAGATCCAGGTTTCTGTCCATTTCATTCAGCTGGAAAATAATTTCCGGATGGAAGTCGAAACGTCTCGTTCAAGAATTAAACTGTCCAGAAGACTTTTTTGAAACTTTTTCTACTATGTCCCACAATGGGGAAATTACAGTATGCAACAGAATGGGCACAGGAAGAAAAAAAAGGTCACAACAAGTATGCACAAACAAAACAAAAACAAGAGAGGAAAAACAGACTAAGGACAAAAACATGCATTCAAAGTGAGCTACTGCACAATTTTGGTGAGAAATAGCAAAAAGAGGACATGGTTAAAATTGCTCATTGTGGAGTCTCACAGCAGAAGGAAGGAAAGACCTCCTGAATCTCTCCTTCACACAGCGAGGGTGGAGCAGCCTGCCACTCAATCTGCAGAGTGTGGGACTTGTCCAGCATGGATGTCAGTTTCTTCAGGACCCTTCTGTCACCCACCTCCCGCACTGAGTCCAGGGAGCAGCCCAGGACAGAGCTGGACTTCTTGATGATTCTGTCCAGCTTCTTCCTCTCCCTTTCTGTGATGCCACACTGTACAGGATGACTGATGCCACCACAGAGTCATAGTTGATAGAGTCAGAGTAATAGATGTTAAGGTGTGAGAGCTTTTTAAAAGAAGCAGGTGCATGACAGCGCATGTGGTGACTGACAAGGTGCACATATTTTAATGAATCTGTAATGTGTTTCATTTTTTTTTACTTTCTAGTTGTGTCCTTTATTCTTCAAATGCTCAATTTCTCTGCCTTCAGTTCCTTCCAGGTTGTGTCCACAAGTGTTGTCTTACAACTTGTGTTCAGCAGCTTCTGACTTTACTTAGAGTTTCAAACATCGCTCAATTTATACGGAAGATGGCGACCGCATTGATTTTAGCATTAGCAAGCGTCATAAATGGCGCCCCATAGCAGAAACTGTTTTTTTTTTTTTTTAAGCTGTGATGCATTGTTGAAGGTCATTTCTTCCACGTCGTTGTCAGGGTGCAACAGCTTACACCAACAGCTGATGGCCGTTCCTACGTTATTTCCATTTATGCCAAATTTTGTTTGCTTTGTCATTAATGTTCTCCTCTGCGGCGCATAGTGACTAAACCCAGTGATGCCCGGGGAGGAACCAGCGGAAGAGATGACTCTCTGGCATCCTCAGGCTTTACTGGTGACGCCGTACGACCTAGATTTCCTCTATGTGTCCTCATTCTGCCCTTTTTTCTTGTTTAGAGTCAGAATTTTAAAAACCGAAAGAGGATGCCCTACTTTTTCTCTGACCTGTTTTCTGTCTTCAGAAAAAGGAGAAACGAAGCTGATTTATTTTTTATGAACTCAGTGTGGCTTCAGCTGAAGAGGTCTGTGATTCTGAGCTACTTTTCTGTTTGTGTCTCTGCAGCACTTGAGGGTGATGGAGGACATGTTGAAGGACTTCCTGTTAGGAGAGCATCTCTTATTGGTGGGCAACCAGGTGAGTTCGACAGCAGAGCCCTGTTTGTGTGCATTAGAGCTCGATATGATCTGGTTCCCTCGCTGATGCCACGAGGATGCACGTAGCACGACCTCGGGGACCCACAGAATCCACACTCCACAAAGTTAAAGGGAGAAGGGGAGGGAGGGGTTTGGGTGCACGATGCATGCTTGTAAAATGCCATTTGCAGATGGGAGTGCCTGAACACGCCGACGCTTTAGGAGCTGTCAGAGCAGTTTAACGGATGTCTGACAGACTGGCCAAGAGGCCTGTAGGAGTCCCGCAGAACAACACCCCCGTCAAAACAGAGCACCGTCAAAACTGGGGGACATGCTTGTTTCTCGCTTTACAGATGAAACAGACACCTCCTCATTTCTAACTGAAGGGCCAGAAAGTGACAGAAACTCCGGCAGCTTTAAAGAGTCTGATCCTCAGAGCTCAGTGAATTATTAGTTTATTTACAGGGATGCACGGAACATTTTTGATCCAGTACTCAGAGGAGCATCTGGAGCCTCCCAGGATGGTTAAACAAGGAACGTGTGGCAAAAACATGCACATAGTTACAGATAAATTAATACAGTTTTTTAAATAAAAAAGTTATAATAATTATAAATAATAAAGTTTTGCTAAACTTGGGAATGTTTAAAGTTAAAATGGGAATTAGTGCCTCCAAATCCGAGACCATGGTCCTCGCCCGGAAAAGGGTGGAATGCCCCCTGCGGGTCAGGTAAGGGTCCTGTCCCAAGTGGAGGAGTTTAAGTATCTTGGGTCTTGTTCACGAGTGGGAGAAAGATGGAGCGGGAGATCGACAGGCGGATCGGTGCGGCATCAGCAATAACTAGGACGCTGCATCGGTCCGTCGTGGTAAAGAGAGAGCTGAGCCGAAAAACAAAGCTCTCGATTTACAAGTCGATCTACGTTCCCACCCTCACCTATGGTCACCAGCTGTGGGTGGTGACCGAAAGAATGAGATCGCGGTTACAAGCGGCTGAAATGAGCTTCCTCCGTAGGGTGGCTGGGCTCTCACTCAGAGATCGGGTGAGCAGCTCTGCCATCCGGGAGGAGATCGGTGTCGAGCCGCTCCTCGTCCAGGTCGAGAGGAGCCAGATGGGGTGGTTCGGGCATCTGGTCAGGATGCCCCCCGAGCGCCTCGCAGGCGAGGTGTTTCGGGCACGTCCCACTGGGAGGAGACCAAGGGGCAGACCCCGTACCCACTGGAGAGACTATGTCTCACAGCTGGCCGGGGAACGACTTGGGATCCTTCCAGGTGAGCTAGAGGATGCAACCGGGGAGAGAGAAGCCCGGGCTACCCGTTTGAGGCTGTTGCCCCCGCGACCCGACCCCGGAACAAGCGGAAGATGACGGAACGGAAGTTTTGCTAAACTGCTTTTCCCTAATGGGTCGTGGGGGATGCCGGAGCCTATCCTGGTTGATTCAAAGTGAGAAGCAGGGTACACCCCGAACAGGTCGCAAGTTTGTTGCGGAGCCACACACATACACATAGCTATCCATACACACACACACTCACTCCTAGGGGTAATTTCATAGCATCCAATCAACCTAACATGCATGTTTTTGGAGAGTGGGAGGAAACCAGAGTACCCGGAAAAAAAACCCAAGTACACGTGTAAAACATGCAAACTCCACACAGAAAGGCCAGTATTTCAAGGCTCGTCCCACGTTTTTACCTGAATTTAAACATTCAAAGAGAAGCCATTGCAGGGTATATATTATTCACTATTAAATGTCGACTTCTTGATGCTTCCATTGTCTTCCGCTTTTTCAGTGCCGGGTCGCGGGCAACAGCCTCAGACATGAAGCCCAGGCTTCTCTCACCCCAGCTGCATCCTCCAGCTCACCCAGAAGGATCCCGACATAGACATAGACACATAGACAAGTCACGACCAAAATATTCTATTAATAAAAACCAAGCGGCAGGTTCACTCATCCTCATAGGGGTGCAGCAATCAGGCTCATTACTTCTCTTTCTGATTCTAGCAGAACCAAATAAAACCAAACAGTGTCATATGAGAGTTGAAAGCACACAAACAATTAGATTTTTGTTTGTTTGGGGTTTCTGTGGACCCATCAGCTGATTCCAGTGTTTTGTGTGTATCTTTCTACAGGGCGTGGGTAAAAATAAGATAGTGGACAGGTTCCTGCATCTTCTCAACAGGCCCAGGGAATATCTGCAGCTCCACAGGTCAGACTTTTACTCAATGTTTTTACATCCAGTCTCTTCTGTGTTGCTGTGGCTGGCCTTACATTTCACACATAGGCCTTCGGTAGTGACCCATCGTCAGCAATGATCTTATAAAATGATCTTACTATACAGAATTAATAAAGAGAAAAATAGTTTGTGCATCATGGATGAAAAACTCTAAATGTCTTTATTTTTATATGAACAATCCAATGCTTAAAAAAAAGCTACCTCACAAAACTGTCCATGTAGACCTCATAAACTTCAATTATTTCTAATTTAATATTTTACTTACAAAAACTTGTATTATTTGTAGATAAAATCCATCTTTCTCTCTTCTCTGCAAAGGTTAAAACTCCAGCCAGTCCTTCATATTTCTGAAGAAGCCTGTCCCATGCTGCTCGCACTTCTTTACTTTGTTCAACTTCTTTTAAAAAATCTGACATGTAAAAAGATCTTGAAAATCTTTGGTCCCAGGAGCGGTGGCCTAGTGGTAGAATTTCTCCTTTTCGACCGGGAGAACCTGGTTCGATTCTCACTGGGCCCAAGCCGCTCCTGGGGCTACCAGAAGAATGACAAAAGATCGAAGAAAAAAAATAGAGATGAAAATAAATCATCCACTAAAATCTACTTTTTTTGCTCCTTTTAATGTTGTTTTCTTATTTAAAAAAGCTTTTACAGGAATGATATGATATTTCCGTTCACCTAGCGCACTACAGAAACTGTTGGCAAGTTTAGTCAGTATTTTGTAGCTAAATCAGCAGGTCTGAAAACATAACCCAATCCTTTCTAGGAAGCCCAGAGAAACCAGTTCAAAATCTTATTTGCTAAAACAAAAGTTTAATCGCCATCTAATTTGTGTCACGAGATCCAACTGAACGGATTCTGAATGACTTTATTAAAGCTCTGTTCATTTTAGGCTACCTGGCAACAAATGCTGGTTTTAATATAATTAAAACCAGATTTTAAGCTTTTCGCTTTAAAGCAAAAAGACACATTTGGAAGGATCGCAGCGACAAAAAAAAAAAACCTGGAAAAAACCTTGGACTATTTGGAAATATTTTTAGATATACTAACACATAAAATATTATTTAAAATAGATATTTTTAAGCCAGCAAAGAAGGCTTTGAGGGCCTTCTTGGTTTGCTATTAATTCATTCTCATCAGAATCAGAATGCTTTTATTGCCATGTCAATGAGAATATCAGAGACTAGGAACTTGCTTTGATACAGCTGTGCAATATTATAAGATGAAAATAATAAAAAATAAAATAAATAAAAATAATTTTAACAAAACAGAGTGCTCAGAAAGAAAAAGAAAAGTAGTGCCATGTCATAGAAAAAATAAATAAATAAATAAAGATAGTAAAGTGCCAAGAGGAAGGTGACTAAGAGATGTGGGGTTCAGGTTATAAAGTATTAATTAGACTAACGGCAGAACGGAAGAAGCTGTTTTTGTGGCGGGACGTTCTGGTCCGAATGGACCGGAGCCTCCTGCCCGAGGGGAGTCGCTCAAAAAGTCCATGTCCAGGGTGGGAAGGGTCAGCTGCTATCCGACCTGCACGCCCCCGAGTCCTGGAGACGTACAGGTCTTCGAGAGATGGAAGGCTGCAGCCGATCACCTTCTCTTCAGAGCGCACAATGCGCTGCAGTCTATGTTTGTCCCTGGCTGTGGATCCAGCGTACCACACGGTGATGGAGGAGGTGAGGATGGACTCGATGATGGCTGTGTAAAACTGCACCAACATCTGGGCGGGCAGCTTGGCTTTCTTCAACTGCCGCAGAAAGTACATCCTCTGCTGGGCCTTTTTGATCAGGGAGCTGATGGACGGCTCCCACTTTAGGTCCTGTGTGATGGTAGTGCCGAGGAAGCGGAAAGAGTCTACAGTGGTGATGGGGGAGTCTGTCAGTGCAAGGGGGGTAATGGGTGCTATAGCTTTCCTAAAGTCCACGATCATCTCCACTGTGTTCTGAGCGTTGAGCTCCAGGTTGTTGTTGCTGCACCAGGACACTAGCCGGTCTACCTCCATCCTGTAGGCTGACTCATCGCCATCAGAGAGGAGCCCGATGAGAGTGGTGTCGTCCGCAAACTTGATCAGTTTGACAGAGTCATGGCTGGAGGTGCAGCAGTTGGTGTACAGGGAGAAGAGCAGGGGAGAGAGGACACAGCCCTGTGGAGTTCCTGTGTTGATAGTCCGAGAGGTGGAGACATTCTTCCCCAGCCGCACGCACTGCCACACACATGCTTTACTTTCTCCATTGCAACCATTACCATGGAAATGCGTAGATTTATTTTTGTGTAGATATAAACTGATATACGATTGAGTGTCGTTTACGACATAGAATTATTTTGAACAAACTTTCATGGTCGCTGCATTCTTGATTCGCTTTATGTTATGTTACTATACTTTATTAATCCCTCACCGGGAAATTTATGTGCTGCATTACACTGCAGCAGGCTGTCACCTATGACGGCGCCAATAGTGGGAGAAACAGGGGTTAGGTGTCTTTTCCTAGAACCCTAGACGTGCACTCAGTAGGATGCGAACCCGCAAACTTTCTGTTAACTTCCGGTTCGCGGGCGAACGCTCTAACCACTGAGCCACCGTCTCCCCTTTTAGATACCTTTAGATACTTTTAAAGGTCAACTTCAGATTTTTAATTTTGCCAAGCATTTTAATTGAAAAAAATTTGATCAAGTGTGATTATGTGTGGTTATTTTATGTTTCTATAAATTTTATTTTGTATCCCGTATTTTATTTCACACTTGTGTATTTTTTACCTGCGTTCAAATGGGAAGCATCTTCTGACTCCTGCTTGCAAAAGGTGTGCGTTTCTATGTCTCTCTGTAAATCTGTGGTTTAGTTCATATTTTCACTTGATAAGAGTGACAAACTCTTATTTAATTCCAGATTTTTTATTGTCTGATGAAGGGCAAAATTTGTTTTTTATGTGATCAGATTTGTTTCAACTTTTTGTGTCCTTGATTTCCAGCAGAATCTTCCTTTTAATGCAGACGTGCACCACCATCACGTCCTCTCTGCTCCAGCAGCCTTGCCCTTCCTATCTAAGGGTGTCAAAGCTATTTCGGTCACCCGTAAATTAGGCCACTTCTTCACCAGAACAAGGACTTCACATGCTCATATTAAAGAGAAGCAATTTCAAGGAGTCCTTTTTAAACTCAGATTGTCTGCTTCTATAAATACTTTCTCAATCACACCTTGAGTAAAACCAGGCCAGACTTTTTTATCTAAGAATGAGTGGCTTTTTGTGCCGTAAAATCAGCTTTGCTGTTTAAACGTCGGTTAGATCAATCAGTGGCACTTTACTCTAATGAGAAAACGTTTAGTGAATCACAAACGGACGACTGGAGTTTGAGCAATAAGTTAATTCCTGAAAGAACTTGATGAACGTCAAAGTAAATATATGTTAGATATCCGTTCCGTCATCTTCCGCTTGTTCCGGGATCGGGTCGTGGGGGCAACAGCCTCAAGCGGGTAGCCCGGGCCTCTCTCTCCCTGGCTGCATCCTCTAGCTCACCCGGAAGGATCCCAAGTCGTTCCCCGGCCAGCTGTGAGACATAGTCTCTACAGCGGGTCCGGGGTCTGCCCCTTGGTCTCCTCCCAGTGGGACGTGCCCAAAACACCTCGCCCGCGAGGCGCTCGGGGGGCATCCTGACCAGATGCCCGAACCACCCCATCTAGCTCCTCTCGACCTGGAGGAGGAGCGGCTCGACACCGAGCTCCTCCCGGATGGCAGAGCTCCTCACCCGATCTCTGAGTGAGAGCCCAGCCACCCTGCGGAGGAAGCTCATTTCGGCCGCTTGTACGCGCGATCTCATTCTTTCGGTCACCACCCACAGCTGGTGACCATGGTGAGGGTAGGAACGTAGATCAACTTGTAAATCGAGAGCTTTGCTTTTCGGCTCAGCTCTCTCTTTACCACGACGGACCGATGCAGCGTCCTAGTTACTGCTGATGCCGCACCGATCCGCCTGTCGATCTCCCGCTCCATCCTTCCCCCACTCGTGAACAAGACTCCGAGATACTTAAACTCCTCCACTTGGGGCAGGACCCTGTCCCTGACCCGCAGGGGGCATCCCACCCTTTTCCGTCGAGGACCATGGTCTCGGATTTGGAGGCGCTAATTCCCATCCCAGCCGCTTCACACTCGGCAGCAAATCGATCCAGTGAGAGCTGGAGATCACGGTCCGATGAAGCCAACAGGACCACATTATCCGCAAAAAACAGAGATCAGATCTTGAGGTCACCAAACTGGATCTCTCCCAACGCCTCGGCTGTGCCTAGATATTCTGTCCATAAAGGTGATGAACAGAATCGGTGACAAAGGGCAGCCTTGGTGGAGTCCAACTCTAACTGGAAATGTAATGTTAGATATGGCACAGTTAAATATCTTTATTCAGTAATAACATATACAAGCGTTTCACCGCAGCGTGCCTGTATAGCTTTGCGGTGACACACAAACACTGGCGCACTTGCTGAAAGTTTTGTGAAAGTCAAAGTGGAGCTGAGTGTGGCCTGGTTAGCTACTGTAGCAGCTGCTAATATTAGAGAGGGTGCGTGTGGCTTTTGGGAGCTTGTGACTGAAATCCTACAGAGATGTGGCTCAGAAAGTGAAAGAGAAACAGCCAGGAAAGAAACTGGGACAGGTCCTGGGTCACAAGGTACGGAGGGAGGGTTGGGCTTAAAGATGAGGTGTTGAGAGTAAAAAAAAAAAGAGGGTTGTCGACGGCGTTGGTGAAACAAAGTTGTGAAGACAGTTTTTTTTTTTTCTTTTATGATGCTTCTGGGAAACAAACGCATGCCAGGTGGCCCATCTGGGGCCTCTTTTCCTGAAGCGGGCTCACGCCCAAATTCAAGCATATGCCAGCTTCTACGCTAATTTAGCCATTAATGAAGGTGGCGGAGAACGTAGACAATTACATAAGTTTAAGTTATCTCAGGAACCGTGTCGGCCGGGGGCCGGAAGTTAACCAGAAGTTTGCAAATTTGCATACCACTGAGTTCACATCTAGGGTCCTTAGAGAAGACACCTAACCCCCCGTTTCTCCCACCATTGGCGCCGTCATAGGTGGAAGACTGCTGCGGTGTAATGCTGCCCACAAATTTAATGGTCAGGGATGAATAAAGTATATCAAGAAAAAAAAAATCCCAAGATGTGGGAAAAAAACGACACCTGTGGACAAGACCTGAAGTAAACTGAGGACAGTGAAACAAATCAAATCAAATTTTATTTATGGAGCACTTTTCCAACACAAGGTCACACAAAGTGCTGAACAGAACAAATAAAAACGTAAACATCAAAAGTAGAAAAGTCAAAAGTCAAGATAAAAATAAGCATCCAAAAAAAACAATGCCACATGCATAGACATTCACATAGCCCCCCCAAACCCCCGTACCCCACATACGCCCATCCTTTCCCAACCCCCATTAAACCTGAACTGCAAGCTACTGTCTCTTTAGCTAAAATAAAAATAAGCATCTGGCCTGATGCTGAGAGGAAATAATAACTGGGGATCAGTCCACACCAGGAGTCGGCCCGCCCATGACTGCAGTGGCCAAAAACCACACGGTTCGCAACACCCAGGCCAGTCAGACCCCCACAGACTGAGAGCAGGCAGATCTGCTGGAATGGAGGATCCCCATGAGGAAACACTGGGCTGTTTCCTCATGGGGAATAAAGCTTATAATAAAGCTTTTAAAGCAGCAAGGAAACAATTAAAAAGTACACTTAAGAAAAATGAACCACATCATGGAAAAGATGGTCGATTGAGATTCATGTACGTTATGAATCATGACAATAAAATTCGTTCATTCATAAACCATGTGCTTTGTGCATGGTTTTCTACTTAATATTTCACATCCTACACATCCCTGTGCATGACTAGTAATTAACTAGGCGTTAGTTGTTGTTTAATCAGAAAACAACAACTTAACAAGAAGAAAAAAATCAGTTTAATGGCATTCGGACCTTTTAGAAGAAGTTGAACAAAGTAAAGAAGTCTGAGCTGCATGGGACGGGACACGTGTCTACATAGGTAAAAAAAACTTCATCAGAATTATAAAGGACAGGCCAGACTTTATTCATTGCTGAGGAGAGAAACAGATGGATTTTATCTACAAATAATACAAGTTTTCAATAAGTAAGATGTTCTAGTTTTATATTTTATTTTTGAAGCTTGAGTACAAACGTTTTTCATCTGTGATGTTCAAGCTATTTTGTTCCTGTATTAATTTAGTACAACAAGATGGTTTTATAACCATTGATGACATTGTGATCTGTAGTGAGAGGAGGGAAGGGGTGGAGGAAAAGCTGGAGAGGTGGAGGTTTGCACCAGAAAGAAGAGGAATGAAGATTAGTCAGAGTAAAACAGAGTACATGTGTGTGAATGAGAGGGATCCAAATGGAAAAGTGAGGTTACAGGGAGAAGACATAAAGAAGGTGGAAGATTTTAAGTATCTGGGATCAACAGTCCAGAGCAATGGAGAGTGTGGAAAAGAGGTGAAGAAGCAGGCAGGCTGGAACGGGTGGAGGAAAGTATCAGGTGTGATGTGTGATAGAAGAGTTTCAGATAAAATGAAAGGAAAAGTGTACAAAACCGTGGTGAGCGCAGCCATGCTGTTTGGTCTAGAAACAGTAGCACTGAAGAAAAGACAGGAAACAGAGATGGAGGTAGCAGAGATGAAGATGCTGAGGATCTCTCTGCGAGTGACCAGGATGGACAGGATCAGAGGAACAGCACATGTTAGAGGTTTTAAAGTCAGAGAGGCCAGACTGAGATGGTTTGGACATGTGCAGAGGAGAGAGAGAGAGTACATCAGAAGAAGGATGCTGGGTTTGGAACCACCAGGAAAGAGGACTAGAGGAAGACCAAAGAGGAGGTTCATGGATACAGTGAAGGAAGACATGAAGATAGTTGGTGTGACCGAAGAAGATGCAGCAGATAGGGTTAGATGGAAGAAACTGACTTGCTGTGGCAACCCGTGAAGGAAAATGCAGAAAGGAGAAGAAGAAGATGGTTTCATAAAATAAATGTTGGGGGCTCATTCCGCCAGATGGAGCACTACTGAGGGTCTGGGTGTGAAATTCATTTTCTGCTGTTGGTCTGCTCCTGGTTTCTAGCTGGTACTGTATATAGCAAATGACTGCGTAGAAAACACTCATTGAAATGTCAGAATTCAGAGTTTTGTCGAATAGTTTCTAAACCAAACACACATGCTTGTTGCTGTGGTTGTGTTTAGTGAGTGTTTACATATTTTCACTCCTTCAGAGATACGACAGTCCAGACTCTGACCCTGCAGCCATCGGTGCGCGATGGGATCATCACTTATGAAGACTCCCCTCTGGTGAGTTTCTAAAAGTTTCTTTTAAACCGTTTTTAGTTTCTGTGGCGGATTAAAAAACACAGGCAGTCTGTGCTTCTGCAAGACTTTTGTGAACACAACATCTCCTAAAACTATGAAGAAATTTGAATCATCCTACCCACGATTGCTCCGTACTAGCTGCAGATGTACTGACTAGGTTCAGTCTTGCAATCAAAGGTCAAGCTCATAAAGTTTAAGCTTAAAAATTTTATGAACGCTGTATCCCCCAAACCACTGAAGAGATTTTACAAAATAAGTAATTCCATTTCGTCGTCTTTCACTTATCCGGGGCCGGGTCACGGGGGCAACAGCCATAGATGGGAAGCCCAGGCCTCTCTCCCCCTCGCTGCAACCACCATCTCACCTGGAAGGGTACCGGGTCGTTCCCCAGCCAGCTGTGAGCCATAGTCTCTCATGCGCGTCTGGGGTCTGCCTCTTGGTCTCCTCCTGAAACGCCTCACCAGCGAGGTGCTTGGGAGGGCATCCTGACCAGATCCCCGAACTACCCCATCTGGCTTCTCTCGATCTGAAGGAGGAGTGGCTTTTCTCTAAACCCCTCCTTGATGGCAGAACTCCTCACCCGATCTCTGAGTGAGAACTCAGCCACCTTGCAGAGGAAGCTCATTTCACCCGCTTGTATGCGTAATCTTTTGGTTCTTTTGGTCACCACCCACAGCTGATTACCATAGGTGAGGGTAGGAACGTAGATCGACTTGTAAATTGAGAGCTTTGCTTTTCGGCTCAGCTCTCTCTTTACCACGACGGACCGATGCAGCGTTCTAGTTATTGCTGATGCCGCACCGATCCGCCTGTCGATCCCCCGCTCCATCCTTCCCCCACTTGTGAACAAGACCTCGAGATACTTAAACTCCTACACTTGGGGCAGGACCCTGTCCCTGACTTGCAAGGAGCATTACCCGCTTTTCTGGGCAAGGACCATGGTCTTGGAATTGGAGGTGCTGATTTCCATCCAAGCCGCTTAACATTCAGAAGTTTGTTAACTGCAGCAAATTGAATAATTAAATTTATAAATTTAGGGGCAGGTGGATTTGATCTTAGATATCGATCGATACTTTGCATGAACCTATCCCTATTTATTTGGGTATTCATTCTTGCACAGTTCAACACTTTTAGAATCAGTGTTTTTTTTATTTATATACGTAAGTAATAAAACATTGTGATGAATCTACTTTCCGATCTAAATGGATTCTTTAGAAAAGATGTCCAAAATGTGATGTGTCCAATAGTTCCATTGTAAACCATTAGCATGAACGTTTCCAGGTAAAAGCGGTGAAACTTGGTCACATACTTGTGATCGACGAAGCGGACAAAGCTCCCACCAACGTCACCTGCATCCTGAAAACTCTGGTGGAGAGCGGAGAGATGATCCTGGCTGATGGGCGCAGAATCATTTCTGGTAGGATCACACACTCACTATAGAATGAGCGATTTGATGAATTCTAAAACGCAAACACAAACTAAAATATCTTAACTTGTGTGCTTATAAAATTCTAAAGTCAGGGCTTGCAAGTCTTACTTAGATAGGGTTTCTAAACCTATTTCTGCCTATATTAATAATGTGGATGGAGTTTCAAATTATTCTAGAGGCTCTGGAGGATCCTACTTACTTCCTGTGTGCTGCTTAGTAATGTCATTTTAGCAGCTGCATATTTGTCTGGCAGAATCATTCCTCATCATGCTTTTTTCTGCCCAGAATAGGGTGGGCTTAGAACAGGCACGGGCAAACTACGGCCCACGGGCCAGAGGCCCGTTAAACGTTTTATTTCAGTCCGTCGGGACTTGAAAAATCATTTGATTTGGAAAAAATGAAATAAATAAACCTTGTCAGTTTTATTTTCCCTGCAATTCTGATGTTTACTCACTAGATGGCGGACTCTAGATAGATTGGCTTTGTTGAGAAACCAACAACACTGCTCACATTAAAATGTGTGTGTCTCTGTGATCCACACGCTGTCAAAATAAACAGTGTTCACAGATATAGAAAGCCATGGGGACAATACACGCACGTAAACAAGCGTGTTAGATGTTAAAACAAGCAAAATGTTACATCAAGTGCTTAGATTTCAAACCTAGCGCTGCTAGATTTTAAATTTAACGCTCTTGATGTAACATTTAGCGCTTGTTTAAAATCTAGCGCGCCATACAATCGGTCTAATGTAGCGGTTACTTAAGCATGCCATCCATCTGATCCTGTTCCGGCCCCCTTGTCAAATGTTAGAACTCAATGTGGCCCGCGAACCAAAAAGTTTGCCCACCCCTGGCTTGGAATCAGACATAAATCTCTTTAAATGCTTATGTTTCTGTAAAATATAGAATGTTTTTTAAATCCACCTTTTCCGGATTGGTGGAACTATTGATTTGCTTAATTATCTGGAACAGACCTCTGGAGGGTTTTTTGTCTTTAATTGGGCTCAACTGACAAGCTGATTATGCCATAATTTTATTTCAGGAATTCAAAAGCTTTAAGTTACAGTACGATCCAGATAAACCAAGGGAATGATCTTAATGATGCTAAAAATGTTATTTGTATAATACCTTAGAACACGCTGTATGTTCACTCTGTTTTTACTCAAAGATCCGCGTGATGCTGAAGTGAGGACCAACACCATAATGATGCACCCAGACTTCAGGATGATCGTCCTGGCTAACCGACCTGGTTTTCCATTCCTGGGCAATGACTTTTTTGGAGCGTTAGGTGAGTGACTTTGTGGACCTCGGGGATGGGTAGTGTGACATTACGACATCGCTTCCATGTTCAACTTACTGCACCTAACTGTTAACGCTATGGCTGCTGCTAAGAAAATGGTCACGTTTTTCAGAGTTTGTTCGTTCCATTTCGTCATCTTCCGCTCATCCGGGCTGGGTCACGGGGGCAACATCTTCTGATGGGAAGTCTAGGCTTCTCTCACTCCAACTGCGTCCTCCAGCTCACTCAGGAGGATCCCGAATCTTTCCCCGGTCAGCTGTGAAACATAGTCTCTCCAGCGGGTCCGGCATCTGCCTCTTGGTCTCCTTTCGGTGGGACGTGCCCGGAACACCTCACCAGCGAGGTGCTCGGGAGGCATCCTGACAAGATTCCCGAACCACCCCATCTGGCTCCTCTCGACCTGGAGGAGGAGCGGCTCGACACCGAGCTCCTCCCAAATGGCAGAGCTCCTCACCCGATCTCTAAGTGAGAGCCCAGCCACCCTGCAGAGGAAGCTCATTTCGGCCGCTTGTATCTGCGATCTCATTCTTTTGGTTTTTCAGTGTGACATATTAATTTACCTCCTTTCTAAAATCAGTGCAATAGGGTCTGAATTCCTACAACTCAAAAAAAAAAAGTAGTGTATGTTGGCACGCTGGCAGGTGGAAGTCTGAAAGAAAAGATTCAGTCTGCAAGAAAAAATGAAGTTCTTAATACACAAAAACATGACAATCTGCAGATTTCATCTCTTTGTGTACATTAATGGATACATCTTAATGATATGCGTTGATTCCCAGGTGATATCTTTAGCTGCCATGCTGTGGACAACCCGAAGCCTCATGCCGAGCTGGCGATGCTTAAACAGTATGGTCCAGACGTCCCCGATGCCACCCTTCAGAAACTGGTAGCTGCTTTTGGAGAGCTCAGGTCGATGGCTGACCAGGGAACGATCTCTTACCCCTACTCCACTCGAGAGGTGGTCAACATCGTCAAGCATCTTCAGGTAAAAGGATGTCCACAGTAACCTGATAACTTTCTTTACTTTTCACTGTTAGGTCGTCTCTCAGACGAGCTTTCATCAAATATTTATCAAACCCTCAATGCTGGATTGTTTTAATAATGCAGAAGTGTCCTCACAGCTCGGCCAAGTTGAGGGAAGATGGTGTTCCCTTCCTCCTCAGTCTCACACCCCCACATGGATACATTTTTGAAATGTGCTCTGTGTGATTTTCTTTCTGAATGCTGGACACGTTATGCAACACATTGGAAGCAGAACGATGCAGTTTGCTCTCTTAACTAGTTTCAATTTTCAGTTCTTGAAAGTTTAAATATTTACTTGGTTTTGAGAATCATCTTAAAATAGTCAAAATATATTTACTGTAGCCTCATTTATTAAAATTACAGTGTAAATGTTAACTGTAAAGGAAAATACACCATTGATGTTTGGCGATCACAAAGGGGGGTGTATCTGTCCCTTGCAGTCATACATAAGAGGGGATCTTTAAGCTTAATTATTATAAACAATGTGTATATATTCAGATCCATGCTCAGTCACATACATATTTTACAACATAAGAAAGGAAGATAAAGAATTTCATTGAACGGTGTTTGACAGCAAAAAGTGACAAAAACAGTGACTTTTTTGTTAAGTCGTTTGTCGTGTTTTGGGTCATGCTTTGGTCGTGCCTTCATGATCATCTACTTTATCCTACATTTTATTGGAGAAAAAAAATTAACATAGAAAACATTTGTTCCATTCTGTTCCGTCGTCTTCCGCTTATCCGGGGCCGGGTCGTGGGGGCAACAGCCTCAGACTGGAACCCCAGGCTTCTCTCACCCCAGCTGCATCCTCCAGCTCACCCGGAAGGATCCTGAGTCGTTCCCCGGCCAGCTGTGAGGCATAATTTCTCCAGCGGGTGGTGTGCCCGAAACACCTTACCAGCGAGGCGCTCGGGAGGCATCCTGACCAGATTGCCGAACCACCCCATCTGGCTTCTCTTATGATGAGGAGCGGCTTGACACCGAGCTCCTCCCAGATGGCAGAGCTCCTCACCCAATTTCTTAGTGAGAGGCAAACCACCCTGCAGAGGAAGCTCGTTTTGGCCGCTTGTCTCCGTGATCTCATTCTTTCGGTCACCACCCGCAGCTGGTGACCATAGGTGACGGTAGGAGCGTAGATCGACTTGTAAATCGAGAGCTTTGCTTTTTGGCTCAGCTCTTTCTTTACCAGGACAGATCGATGCTGCGTCCTAGTTATTGCTGACGCCGCACCAATCCGCCTGTCGATCTTCAGCTCCATCCTTCCCCCACTCGTGAACAAGACCCTGATATTAATGTCCTCTCTTCAGAACATGGACACAACAAAATCTTTTCCATTTTGTTGTCTCGCTCACTTTTTAATTCTCCTCTTTCCCTCCTCCCAACTTAACATGCAGAAATTTCCAAACGAAGGCCTGGCCAATGTCGTGAGGAACGTCTTTGACTTTGATTCGTACAACAAGGACATTCGAGAGGTTCTAATTGAAGCGCTGCACAAGCACGGAATCCCCATCGGAGCCAAGCCTACCTCTGTAAATCTGGCCAAGGAGTAAGGCACCAAGCAGCACTGGACTTTAGGCCTTACACACACACACACACACACACACACGCAGTATGTCAGACAATACAAACATCCACCTATGGATCAAATTCTATTAAAAACACTAGATTATTTACTGAGGTTTATTAATCCCACTTGATTTAAATCTTCAGTTAAATCTCTGTCATTTGATCCATGTTGGATGCCATTTTTTTCCTCTACATTTTTTAAGTTAATCAGTAACTATGTTTAGATAGAAATAATTAAATTCCCTAATGAGCACTTAGAAGTATTTATTAATCTGTATACAAAATTAATTCCTAAATTTGAACTTTTTTCTATAATGGAGAGTGTATTTTATTTTTTAAACACCTCTGATTGGTCAGCTGCTCTGGTCTGATTGACTCCGCACAGCAACCTTTAGTTTTAAAAAATAACAAGAGTTTTGATTGGATAGAAAATTAGGACACGCCCCTAAGTTGGGCCACTGAGATTTTTAATTGAAAAACACATTTTTAAATCTATTACTGCAAAAATTTTTAAAAAGTGTGTTTTGGAGGAAATTTAAAAAACATTTAGACATTCACTTGGACTTCTTTTGAAATTAAAACCAGTTAGAAATGACTTTTTAGTCCGATAGTTACGCCTAATATCATGTTTTGCTTCGTATAAGGAAGTTCCGTTCCGTCATCTTCCGCTTGTTCCGGGGTCGGGTCGAGGGTAACAGCCTCAAACGGGCAGCCCAGGCCTCTCTCACCCTGGCTGCATCTTCCAGCTCACCTGGAAGGATCCCAAGTCGTTCCCCGGCCAGCTGTGAGACATAGTCTCTCCAGCGTGTCCGGGGTCTGCCTCTTGGTCTCCTCCCGGTGAAATGTGACCGAAACACCTGCCCGCGAGGTGCTCGGGGGGCATCCTGATCAGATGCCGGAACCACCCCATCTGGCTCCTCTCGACCTGGAGGAGGAGCGGCTCGACACCGAGCTCCTCCCGGATGGCAGAGCTCCTCACCCGATCTCTGAGTGAGATATAAGGAAGTTTAAACTATAAATTTTAGAAATGAAGTTATTCATTTTATTTCTAAGGATGAAACCAGAGATCTCGAATACTAACCTGTTGCCTTTATCCTGGAGAATGTTTCCAGATTTACATTTCGAGGCTTCCATGAAGTCTGTTCTCATGAATGAACACATCTGTGATAAAATCTACTTTACCATGCGGCACACTGTCATATTCTCATGTCTTTAATAAAGGAAAATACTTGTTTCCTCTGTCTCCTGTGGTTTTATTCTAAAAGAAATGTTTGTTGTAATAAATGCAGATGAAGAGAACCAAACAGAGCAGAAACAACTATTTTCCTTCATTCAAACCAGCTTTTTTCTGTGAGATCCATTATGTCTAAGTTTATTGTCTCGCAGAGTTTGTTTAAACATCTTGAACAAATTTTTTATCAGACCACTTGCTTCTCACTACACCTTGTTTACGTAAAAAGAGGTATTCTGTTTTATTAGTTCCTATTTTGGACATAGAAAACATGACAGCGTCTCTCTGCCTGCTTGCTCATCCATTCATGGGCATATTTAATAGTTAAAGGAATGTGTGTTCTTCATGGTCACGCTACATTTTTTACTCCATCTGCATTCAATAAGAACACGGCGAATATCCAACGGAGTTGTAAAAACACAGTAAACATCTAGTTTGGTAGAACAACGAAAGGAGGTTCTTTTGTAACTTTGTGGGCGTAAAAGTCGCTGAATGTCCGAATTTGAGTGTTAGAAGTTTTAAGTTTCTGGGGTGGGCAAATTTTTTGGCTCGCGGGCCACATTGGGTTCTAACATTTGACCAAGGGGCCGGAACAGGAGCAGATGGATGGCATGCTTTGGTCAACAAGCGCGCTAGATTTGGAAAGTCATTGGGGCCGCTACACGCTTTTAAGTATCTAGGATCTACAGTCCAGAGCAATGGAGAGTGTGGAAAAGAGGTGAAGAAGTGTGTTCGGGCAGGCTGGAACGGGTGGAGGAAAGTATCAGGTGTGATGTGCGACAGAAGAATTTCAGTTAAAAAGAAAGAGAAAGTGTACAATACCGTGGTGAGAGCGGCCATGCTGATTGGTCTAGAGACAGTAGCACTGAAGAAAAGACAGGAAGCGGAGATGGAGGTAGCAGAGATGAAGATGCTGAGGATCTCTCTGGGAGTGACAAGGATGGACAGGATCAGAGGAACAGCACATGTTAGAGGTTTTGGGGATAAAGTTTGAGAGGCCAGACTGAGATGGTTTGGACATGTACAGAGAAGAGAGAGAGAGTACATCGGAAGAAGGATGCTGGATTTGGAACCACCAGGAAAGAGGGCTAGAGGAAGACCAAAGAGGAGGTTCATGGATACAGTGAAGGAAGACATGAAGATAGTTGGTGTGACCAAAGAGGATACAGCAGATAGGGTTAGATGGAAGAAACTGACTTGCTGTGGCGCCCCCTAAAGGGAAATGCCAAAAGAGGAAGATTGGGGCCGCTACACGCACGTAATCTACCGCGCTAACGTTAAAATCAAGCGTCTTAGCGCTTAAAAAACGTGCAACTGGAGCGCTAGGTTTAAAATATAGGTTTGTAATATCCTGACAATCTATTTTGACAACGTGTGCGTCACGAACACACACACATTTTAACGGGAGCAGTGTTGTTGTTTTCTCAACAAATGCACCATCTAGTGATGAAACATCAGAATTGCAGGGAAAATAAAACATTAACATGGTTTATTTATTTAATATTTTTCAGGCCGGATTAAACCGTTTAACGGGCCGCATGTGGCCCGCGGGCCGTGGTTTGCCTATGCCTGTACTAGATTTACATTGATTGTTGAACCTTATAGTAATTCCAAAGAGCTCAAAGTGCTGGAAACGGTCATTCAAGACATTTAAAAACATTAAACCAGCTACCATCAGTCGCAATTAGAGGTGGAGTGTCTTGCTGAAGGGCAACTCAACTCGGGTTCCTGGGTTTGGGATCAAATCTGCAACCCATAGTTGCAAGCCGGCCACAGAGCAATGGCAGCATAAATACGTTTTTACCCTGACCCACAACCACCAGCTGGAAAACCAAAGAAACACAGGTGAATATTGAAGATCTCAGGTTTCATTCTTAGTTATAAACAATGGAATGCATATTTTTAATTATTTAACCAGAAAAAGTCCTGTTGAGATTAAAAGTCCATTTTATAAGGGAATCCTGGCCAAGAGGCAGCAAAAGTTACAGTTCCTCTATAAGGAAAATATGAATTTATAAAATTTTAAAGCACATTTGTATCATATGTAATCATATAAAGAAGGTGGAAGATTTTAAGTACTTAGGATCAACAGTCCAGAGGAATGGAGAGTGTGGAAAAGAGGTGAAGAAGCGTGGGCAGGCTGGAACGGGTGGAGAAAAGTATCAGGTGTGATGTGTGATAGAAGAGTTTCAGATAAAATGAAAGGGATAGTGCATTCCCCTTCAGGGGTTGTCACAGCAAGTCAGTTTCTTCCATCTAACCCTATCTCCTGCATCCTCTTCAGTCACACCAACTATCTTCATGTCTTCCTTCACTGTATCCATGAACCTCCTCTTTGGTCTTCCTCTAGGCCTCTTTCCTGGTGGTTCCAAACCCAGCATCCTTCTTTCGATGTACTCTCTCTCTCTCTCTCCTCTGCACATGTCCAAACCATCTCAGTCTGGCCTCTCTGACTTTAAAACTTCTAACATGTGGTGTTCCTCTGATCCTGTCCATCCTGGTCACTACCAGAGAGATCCTCAGCATCTTCATCTCTGCTACCTCCATCTCTGTTTCCTGTCTTTTTCTCAGTGCCACTGTCTCTAGACCAATCAGCATGGCCGCTTTCACCACGGTTTTGTACACTTTCCCTTTCAGTTTAGCTGAAAACTCTTCTACTCTGAGAAGTTCTGTTTACATAATGTGACCTTAAGTTTGCGGAGGGAAGCTGGGGGATGAATTTTGAAGGAGACTGAAGGGCAACATATCAGCTTTGTCTTGTTTTTAGGTTGCCTCTCCCAGAGGTCAGACTGACTGGACACTGGACCATAAACCAGGGTGGTAACGCTCGCCGGAAGCTGCTCTGTCCCACTGAGACACGTCCAATAGACATCAAGGTACATGCTCAAGTTAAATAGCGTGCAATAATAAGGTTTGGCATGTTTATTTTAACTTTTATTAGAAAACATTTCTTGATAAACTCTCAGTCTTCATCATAGCATAACTATTCAAAGTGGTTTCACAATCACAAGAAAAACAACAGAATCAAACAGTGAAATAAACATTCTGTTTTTAACTTTTACAACGTTACATTAAGAGGATCTGTTCATTTTGGTTCAAATGCCTCGTGAGAGACTCCATTTTTTTCTAAGATACATGAAGATTTTCTTTTATGCATTTTAGTGGCGGACCTTAAACACCTTCAAAGCCTTTCTCTGCTGAATCACAAACTAGTGTTAGTTATATTTTGGCCTGTAATATTTGACCACGGTGTGCTCGACATGTTCAAAACTCAAAAAAGCCTCAAACTGCCTAAAATAGGACATTCAACCAATGAACAATGATTCAATTCAATTTTCCCATTCAAGTATCAGAAAAAAGGGATCTCGAAGAGCCTCACTCACAGTGAAACAGACAGAAACATGCAATCAGCATAAGTAACAATTAAACTAAGTCAGGGGTGGGCAAACTTTTTGACTCGCGGGCCACATTGAGTTCCAACATTTGACAAGCGGGCCGGGCCAGGATCAGATGGATGGCATGCTTTGGTAACCGCTAGATTAGGCCGATAGAATGGCGCGCTAGATTTTAAACAAGCGCGCTAAATGTTACATCAAGAGAGTTAAATTTAAAATCTAGCGGTTTGAAATTAAAAAAAACGTGCATTTTTTGGCACTAGGTATGAAAATCTAAGCGCTTGATGTAACATTTTGCTTGTTTTAATATTTAACACACTTGTTTACATGCGTGTGTTGGGTCAACTGGCTTGCCATATCTATGCACACTGTTTATTTTGACAGTGTGCGCATCACGGAGACACACACATTTTAATAGGAGCAGTGTTGTTGTTTCTTTGGCGCCATCTAGTGAGGAAACATCAGAATTGAAAGGGGAAAAAAAAACATAAACAAGTTTTTTTTATTTAATTTTTTTTATGTTTGGTGGGCCGGATTAAAACGTTTAATGGGACGCATGTGGCCAGCGGGCCGTAGTTTGCCCATGCTTGAACTAAGCAGAGTTAATATGTTCCTATTCTTGGAGCCTTCTTCTCTGGGAGAAAAACTCCTTTAATTGTGTGTGTGTGTTTATGTGTTTGTGTGTGCAGGGTCCTGCATTCCTCCGTGTGCAGAGCTTTCCCTGCAACAGGCAAGAGAGCCGAGCGTTGAGCTTCAGCGAAGAAAAAGCTCACTGGCAGATTCCCATGAATGAAGTGAACATCATCTGTGATGTCATCAGCTCGGATCGTACGCCCACACACACGCACACACACATAGATCCCAATCCAGCTCCACCGGCTCTGGTCATCATGTCCTCACACATATCATCTTCACACACAAACCAAACAAGTTTTTATCAAATGAATGTATGCTGATCTGACATGCTCTGCTCTGTAGACATGCTGTACGTTGCCATGTGCAACCCGGTGACGCTGTACGCCATGAGGGAGCAGGCTCAGGCCGTTCAGTGCATGGAGCTGTACGACGTCTTCCCCAGAACCATCAGCGGCGTCTGGCAGCCGTTTGTCACTGTCGCTCCTCTGGGGAGCCCTCTGGACGGCCAGGTGGTGCTGCACGAGGAGCAGGTACACACGCTGTAAAAGTGCATTTTGGTGTGCGACAGTTAAGCGCACCCCTGTTTATACATGTATGTAAATAATAGGGACATCTGGCTTCCTGCCGGAAAAATACTCATTGCCTTCGTGGAATAGAGTATTTTGCACGCTGTGCACACACACACGGGTTGCAATCATTTGTGTACAGCCCTGTACAGAACCAAAATTTTTCAGGACAAATCCACATACGATTGTACCCCTAGTGTATATATGTATGTATATTTATAGTACAGACTTCCTGTAGACCTCCCCCATCCTGCGCAAGTCCAAATCCAAACCCTTACTTAACAAAAAAATAGTCTAATGCTTTGTAGGTGGTTTCCTTGAGTCAGACCAGCAGCCAGTTTGTCCAATTTTCTTCTTTGTTTTGGAGAAAGGAGGAAAAATGTATCAAGTACATTCATTTATTCATCTTCTGAAACACTTCTCCCTTTTAAGGGGATGAGGGCTGCTGGTGTCCTGACGAGATCTGCGACCATCGAGATCTGCGACTTTGCGTTAGATCTCAATGATCTAACCATCGAGATCTGAAACCTGTCATACTTCTATTGGAATTAGAATTAGGGTTAGTTTTCGAAACTCCGACTACAGTGCTCTCATCAAGGTGCAAGGACCGTTGACTAAACATCATGCTAAACTCATTTCAAAACAAACCGACAAATCATGTTGTAACTTGTCCGTTTAATAACAATTCTTTCATAAAGAACAGGAGTAAAAACTGTAAGAAAAATACAGCAAAAGAAATACAGCTTTACTACACAGGAATTAAACGGGTGCCACATCAACACAAGAAAACAATAGCCTGGTCCATTACTTTAGCTTAGCTTCGTTAGCTGTTTACTTTAGCTGAACCGTTTTAGCATACGACTATATTCCTCTAATCTAACGAAGATATAACACACCTTTCAAACAATAAACATTGGTAAAACCTCCATTAAACACTCAAAAACAACTTATGACATTGATTCCTCGATTCTAACTAAAAATGAATAGATGAGGCTGCAGATTCTGTGGCTGCCTAGTTGCTTTGTCTGTTGGCGTTAACAAAACACAGGAAGTGACGCAACCGAAACTAACAATGTTCCGTTCTGTTCCGTCGTCTTCCGATTATCCGGGCCGGGGTCGCAGGGGCAACAGGCTCAGACGGGAAGCCCAGGCTTCTCTCACCCGAGCTGCATCCTCCAGCTCACCCGGAAGGATCCCGAGTCATGCCAGTTATGAGGCATAGTCTCTCCAGCGGGTCCACGGTCTGCCTCTTGGTCTCCTCCTGGTGGGACATGCCCAAAACACCTCACCAGCGAGGCACACGGGGGGCATCCTGACCAGATGCTCAAACCACCTTATCTGGCTCCTCTCGACCTGGAGGAGGAGCGGCTCGACACCTCACCAGCGAGGCAGTTGAGGCCGCCGATCTCAATAGAACACCAGATCGTATCTCTGCTTATTACAGGCAAGAATCAGGGTACACTCCGAACAGGTCGCTAATCTGTTGCGTGGCAAATCTACTACAGTTTTGGTTATTTGTCGTCACATCCTGGTGCTCTCACAGCATCAGACCGGGGTAGGTTCCTCAGCAGATGTTCTCATGTGTTAGCTGTGATGGCGCTGGTTGCTATCGGACTTCTCTTACTCCGTAAAACCCGGCCCTGTGTGCACGAGTTGAGAACCGTTCACTTTCTCCCCAAACACAGCTCACACAGCTGGAGGACATCAAGCAAGAGGAGGACTTCTAAAAATAGCGCCACTCTGGATCGTGTTGCTTCAGTGTAAAAATGAAAAGGTCCAGACAACACGAGGTTCATGCTCAGGTCATCGGCTTTCCAAGAAACATCACACACACACTCAGTCTCAGACGCTCCATCAGAGAACATCTAGAGATCCTGTAAACACACTGCGCAACGTGAACTTTCACATGCACAGTGCTATGCTAATGGCATTGGTTCAGAGTGAGAAAATGAAGTTTGTGTTTTTTATGTAACTGATCCTCAGTGTGTTTTTATGGTGTAAAATGTCATAAAAAATGCAGTTTTTCAGACGTGTATTTAAAATACCCCTTTCTTTTGTGATCAAACTGCGTTTTCAGATCAAATAAGTTTTGTTTTCTGCCCTTTCTGCACTAATGTGTCACTTTAAGAATATTTTTTCACTCTTTCGGCTCACTAAAGTATTTCAATGCGTTTCATTTGCAGCACAGCACTCGTTTTAATCACAGGCTCATGTGGGCACTATCACTATGCACCTATGTGTGTGTTTTAACATGAAGATCCCAAGAGGAAAACAGCAGTATGAATCAGATCAGCTCCTTTGTGGCTCCTCAGGAAACTCATTTGTGTGTCACAAAGTCTTTTGTACAGTCAATCTAAACATACACACACACACACACACACACACACACACACACACACACACAGATCCAGAAATACACACACATCCCCACTGAAAATAAATCTGGGTTTGGACTGAATTACTCAAGAGTTCTTTTTTTAATATCTGTAGTGAGATGCAACAACTAGGAGAGGAGTGACCTCTAGTGGTTCTGAGAGAAGAACATTGTACTCATCATCACAAACACCGCCTGCCTAATTTGATTTTTCAAACGTTCCCCGTTCCTCTTTGGAAGTACCTTTCAGAACATCCACATGCTCAGTGTTACTCTATGTCTCGGAGATTGATTTAAATTGAAATATGGTGAGTTTGAAATATGGAAATGAGGTTACTGGGAGAAGAGATAAAGAAGGTGGAAGATTTTAAGTACTTAGGATCAACTGTCCAGAGCAATGGAGAGTGTGGAAAAGAGGTGAAGAAGCGTGTGCAGGCAGGCTGGAACGGGTGGAGGAAAGTATCAGGTGTGATGTGTGATAGAAGAGTTTCAGCTAAAATGAAAGGGAAAGTGTACAAAACCGTGGTGAGAGCGGCCATGCTGTTTGGTCTAGAAACAGTGCCACTGAGGAAAAGACAGGAAACAGAGATGGAGGTAGCAGAGATGAAGATGCTGAGGATCTCTCTGGGAGTGACCAGGATGGACAGGATCACATGTTAGAGGTTTTAAAGTCAGAGAGGCAAGACTGCGATGGTTTGGGCATGTGCAGAGGAGAGAGAGAGAGTACATCAGAAGAAGGATGCTGGGTTTGGAACCACCAGGAAAGAGGACTAGAGGAAGACCAAAGAGGAGGTTCATGGATACAGTGAAGGAAGCCATGAAGATAGTTGGTGTGACTGAAGAGGATGCAGGAGATAGGGTTAGATGGAAGAAACTGACTTGCTGTGGCGCCCCCTGAAGGGAAATGCCGAAAGCAGAAGAAGAGCGTGTGTGTTTCTGTATGCTTGTGTGTGTGTATTGAATTGAATATACTTTATTAATTCCCCGAGGGAATTTTGAGTGCTGCAGTGCAAACACCAGGTGTTTAACACCTTGACGCCCTTTGCCCCTATCCACTGGCGTCCCAGTCCGGTCGCATTGTGTCCAACCTACCAACCCAAAAGCTGGAGTCCAGAATGAGTCACAAAGCCAGGCCGCAGTGAAGAACACCAAACTGACCTCTCTGTATTTCACTGGGTCCGAGTGAGCACCTCCAGTTCCTCAAGCGAGAAATAAGATAACTCAAAAAGTTATGGGTGAATTTTTATTAAATCTTCAAGAATGTGAAGATGAAGAAGTGATTACATTTTGGGGGTGATCGGGGTCACCGTTTGGGTCCAGGAGTGTTTTAAATGTTCTGTTTAAAATAATAATCAATTTTATTTATAACGCACTTTCTATCTCCAGTGGAGATCTCAAAGTGCTACGATGACCAAAAAGAAAACAACAAACAGCTAAATTAAATAAAACCACAAAAAAAAAACACTAAAAACTTTGCTGAAAAGCCTTTTGAAATAAAAATGTCTTTAGTCTTTTCTTAAAAACCTCAATGCTCTGTGGAGCCCTCAAGCTCTCGGGAAGAGCGTTCCAGAGCTGTGGCGCAGCTGCCTGGAAGGCCCTGTCCCTCATAGTGGAGAGTTTGGTCCTTGTTTGGTGCAGGCAGTAGGAGGAGGAGCGCAGGTCTCGGACAGTGGTGTGGAGGGTTAGGAGTTCTTGGAGATAAACAGGTGCAGTGCCGTGTATGCACTGATGGGTGAGGAGACAGACCTTGTACTGAATTTTATATTTAACAGGTAGCGAGTGGAGGGATTCGAAGATGGGAGTGATATGGTCATATTTGCGCCTCATCAGGATCCGGGCAGCGCAGTTCTGGATGCGCTGGAGCTTTTGTAAGCCCCTGCATGGGATCCCTACAAGGAGGGCATTGCAGTAATCCAGCCTGGAGGAGATGAAAGCGTGAATCAACCTCTCAGCATCACATTTGGAAAGACATGGACGTAGCTTGGCTATAAAATCTTAAGTCTTGTCACATGTTGGCATTTTAAGCTGGAGCAGACATGGGAACTCTGGTCTCTATGGAAAACTAAGGATGTGTCAAGTTTTAATTGGTTCTTCAGCTTTTTAGCTAATTCTTAGCTTTTTCTACTTTTATGCTGCAGAAAAAGACCCTTTTCTGCAGACCTTGAAGGAGGTTTGTGCTCTCAGAGTGCGCTTCTCGTCTATATGTGGTCGTTTTGGCCTCTGCAGTCATGGGCAGGCCGACTCTTGGTGTGGATCGATCCCCAGTTATTGTTTCCTCACAGCAGCATCAGGCCAGATGCTGGTTTTATTTACCGTTATTTTTAACTCAGTTAAAGAGACATTTAGAACTCAGACTGTCTGTGCATCCGTGCTTCTGTAACACTTTTGTGAACGCAATATCATCCAAACCAGTGAACAGATTCTAATAAAACTTCCCACTGCTTCTTAGTACTAACTATATATGAACTGAACATTCATTTTTAGTCCAGTTTGTGAAATAGGGCTTATTGTTTGCCTCTTTTATCTGTGTTCCCCACATTAGAGTAACACAGTGCTTCACTTGGACATGGTGACCGGTGCCGTGCGGAGGCTCATGTTAACTCCAGACAGCGATGCAACGTCCCCTAAAGCTACAAACTGGTGGAGTAACAAGGAGCAACAGGTGGGGGACCGTCGGAAGTCTGCACGCTGCGTTTCAGACTTCAAAGAATGACAGAATTTTTTTTTGTGTTTGCAGGCAGGACACAAGATGTGCCGAGACTTTTCTCACAAAAACTGGCTTTTATTCTACAAAGAGGAAGGGTGAGCTTCTAGAAGCTTGTGTTCGTTTCGTCCCCCTTTCAGACCTTGATTATGGTTAAATTCAATTTTATTTGTTTGGCCCAAAATCACAGAATTTCCATCTCGATGAGCTTCACAAGAAAAAGAGGAATGTATTAACACAAATACACAGCAAGAAAAATAACAAACAAATGCTAACTAAACAAGACTAACACATTTATGCCCTTAGACTCTCCTTCACGGTGAGGAAAAACTCCTAAAAAACCCATCAGTTGGGAAAAAATAAGAAACCTCGTGGGGATCCACATGAAAGAGAGATCCCTCTCCCGGGACGAGCAACCAATGTATCAAAGATTATTGTTTAAATATTAGTTTATTCTAGTCTACAGCTAAATATCTAAAGAAGTCAATAGATGTTCTTCATCCTGATGGAGCGGGGATAATGAAGCGCGGAGGTCTCCTCGGTGTGGCCATGCCCAGGACAGGAACTTAGAGTCCTGAATGGGGCTCTCTCCCAGAGAGGAGGGAGAGAGGTGGACAACATGTGAATTGTATTGTACCAACTAGCAGTGTAATACTAAATAGACAGACAATAGAAAACAATGAATGAGAAAGAAAGCCATGGGTTAGGGTAGGGGGTACAGACGCTGGTTAGAGTAGGGGGTAAGCGGGAAAGGGCCAAGGCAGTCTGGCAGAAAATAGTAGATAGAATTAGAGGACAGAACCCCAATGTACCATACTTTGTTGGTTGTTATCTAATACGCTCTTTTAAAGCTACACAGTTCAGTTGCTCTGTATGCCCCTCCCACTCTGCTTCATACCCGCCCGCTTCATACCCCGTCTTCCTCTTCGTACCCCGACTTCCTCTTCGTACCCTGTCTTCCTCTGCAGATGCTGTCTTCCTCTTCGTACCCTGTCTTCCTCTTCGTACCCTGCCTTCCTCTCGTACCCTGTCTTCCTCTTCATACCCTGTCTTCCTCTTCGTGTCCTGTTTTCCTCTTCGTGTCCTGTCTTCTTCTTCATACCCTGTCTTCCTCTTCGTACCCTGTCTTCCTTTTCGTGCCCTGTCTTCCTCTTCGTACCCTGTCTTCCTTTTCGTACCCTGTCTTCCTCTTCGTACCCTGTCTTCCTTTTCGTACCCTGTCTTCCTCTTCGTACCCTGTCTTTCTCTTCATACCCTGTCTTCCTCTTCATACCCTGTCTTCCTCTTCGTAGCCTGTCTTCCTCTCCGTGTCCTGTCTTCCTCTTCGTGTCCTGTCTTCCTCTTCGTACCCTGTCTTCCTCTTCATACCCTGTCTTCCTCTTCGTGTTCTGTCTTCTTCTTCATACCCCGTCTTCCTCTTCATACCCTGTCTTCCTCTTCGTACCCTGTCCTCCTCTCGTATCCTGTCTTCCTCTTCATACCCTGTCTTCCTCTTCATACCCTGTCTTCCTCTTCGTGCCCTGTCTTCCTCTTCGTACCCTGTCTTCCTCTTCGTGTCCTGTCTTCCTCTTCATACCCTGTCTTCCTCTTCATACCCTGTCTTCCTCTTCATACCCTGTCTTCCTCTTCGTGTCCTGTCTTCCTCTTCGTGTCCTGTCTTCCTCTTCGTGTCCTGTCTTCCTCTTCGTGTCCTGTCTTCCTCTTCTTACCCTGTCTTCCTCCTCATACCCTGTCTTCCTCTTCGTACCCTGTCTTCCTCTTCATACCCTGTCTTCCTCTTCGTACCCTGTCTTCCTCTTCGTACCCTGTCTTCCTCTTCGTACCCTGTCTTCCTCTTCATACCCTGTCTTCCTCTTCGTACCCTGTCTTCCTCTTCGTACCCTGTCTTCCTCTTCGTACCCTGTCTTCCTCTTCGTACCCTGTCTTCCTCTTCGTACCCTGTCTTCCTCTTCGTACCCTGTCTTCCTCTTCTTACCCTGTCTTCCTCTTCGTACCCTGTCTTCCTCTTCATACCCTGTCTTCCTCTTCGTACCCTGTCTTCCTCTTCATACCCTGTCTTCCTCTTCGTGTCCTGTCTTCCTCTTCGTACCCTGTCTTCCTCTTCGTACCCTGTCTTCCTCTTCATACCCTGTCTTCCTCTTCGTACCCTGTCTTCCTCTTCGTACCCTGTCTTCCTCTTCGTACCCTGTCTTCCTCTTCGTACCCTGTCTTCCTCTTCGTGTCCTGTCTTCCTCTTCGTACCCTGTCTTCCTCTTCGTGTCCTGTCTTCTTCTTCGTACCCTGTCTTCCTCTTCGTACCCTGTCTTCTTCTTCGTACCCTGTCTTCCTCTTCGTACCCTGTCTTCCTCTTCATACCCTGTCTTCCTCTTCGTGTCCTGTCTTCCTCTTTGTGCCCTGTCTTCCTCTTCGTGTCCTGTCTTCCTCTTCGTATCCTGTCTTCCTCTTCGTACCCGGTCTTCCTCTTCGTGTCCTGTCTTCCTCTTCGTGTCCTGTCTTCCTCTTCGTACCCTGTCTTCCTCTTCGTGTCCTGTCTTCCTCTTCGTACCCTGTCTTCCTCTTCGTACCCTGTCTTCCTCTTCATACCCTGTCTTCCTCTTCGTGTCCTGTCTTCCTCTTTGTGCCCTGTCTTCCTCTTCGTGTCCTGTCTTCCTCTTCGTATCCTGTCTTCCTCTTCGTACCCGGTCTTCCTCTTCGTGTCCTGTCTTCCTCTTCGTGTCCTGTCTTCCTCTTCGTACCCTGTCTTCCTCTTCGTACCCTGTCTTCCTCTTCATACCCTGTCTTCCTCTTCGTGTCCTGTCTTCCTCTTTGTGCCCTGTCTTCCTCTTCGTGTCCTGTCTTCCTCTTCGTGTCCTGTCTTCCTCTTCGTATCCTGTCTTCCTCTTCGTACCCTGTCTTCCTCTTCGTACCCTGTCTTCCTCTTCGTACCCTGTCTTCCTCTTCGTACCCTGTCTTCCTCTTCATACCCTGTCTTCTTCTTCGTGTCCTGTCTTCCTCTTCGTACCCTGTCTTCCTCTTCGTACCCTGTCTTCCTCTTCGTACCCTGTCTTCCTCTTCGTACCCTGTCTTCCTTTTCGTGTCCTGTCTTCCTCTTCGTACCGTCTTCCTCTTCGTACCCTGTCTTACTCTTCGTGTCCTGTCTTCCTCTTCGTACCCTGTCTTCCTCTTCGTACCCTGTCTTCCTCTTCGTACCCTGTCTTCCTCTTCGTACCCTGTCTTCCTCTTCGTACCCTGTCTTCCTCTTCGTACCCTGTCTTCCTCTTCGTACCCTGTCTTCCTCTTCGTGTCCTGTCTTCCTCTTCGTACCCTGTCTTCCTCTTCGTACCCTGTCTTCCTCTTCGTACCCTGTCTTCCTCTTCGTACCCTGTCTTCCTCTTCGTACCCTGTCTTCCTCTTCATACCCTGTCTTCCTCTTCGTATCCTGTCTTCCTCTTCGTACCCTGTCTTCCTCTTCGTACCCTGTCTTCCTCTTCGTACCCTGTCTTCCTCTTCGTACCCTGTCTTCCTCTTCGTACCCTGTCTTCCTCTTCGTGCCCTGTCTTCCTCTTCGTATCCTGTCTTCCCCTTCATACCCTGTCTTCCTATTCGTACCCTGTCTTCCTCTTCGTACCCTGTCTTCCTCTTCGTACCCTGTCTTCCTCTGCAGACGCTGTCTTCCTCTGCAGACGCTGTCTTCTTCTTCGTACCCTGTCTTCCTCTGCAGACGCTGTCTTCCTCTTCATACCCTGTCTTCCTCTTCGTACCCTGTCTTCTTCTTCGTGCCCTGTCTTCCTCTTCGTGTCCTGTCTTCCTTTTCGTATCCTGTCTTCCTCTTCGTACCCTGTCTTCCTCTTCGTACCCTGTCTTCCTCTTCATACCCTGTCTTCCTCTTCGTACCCTGTCTTCTTCTTCGTACCCTGTCTTCCTCTTCGTGTCCTGTCTTCCTTTTCGTATCCTGTCTTCCTCTTCGTACCCTGTCTTCCTCTTCGTACCCTGTCTTCCTCTTCGTACCCTGTCTTCCTCTTCGTGTCCTGTCTTCCTTTTCGTATCCTGTCTTCCTCTTCGTACCCTGTCTTCCTCTTCGTACCCTGTCTTCCTCTTCGTACCCTGTCTTCCTCTTCGTACCCTGTCTTCCTCTCGTACCCTGTCTTCCTCTTCGTACCCTGTCTTCCTCTTCGTACCCTGTCTTCCTCTTCGTACCCTGTCTTCCTCTTTGTGCCCCGTCTTCCTCTCCGTACCCTGTCTTCCTCTTCGTGCCCTGCCTTCCTCTCCGTACCCTGTCTTCCTCTTCGTGTCCCGTCTTCCTCTTCGTGTCCTGTCTTCCTCTTCGTACCCTGTCTTCCTCTTCGTACCCTGTCTTCCTCTTCATACCCTGTCTTCCTCTTCGTACCCTGTCTTACTCTTCGTACCCTGTCTTCCTCTTCGTACCCTGTCTTCCTCTTCGTACCCTGTCTTCCTCTTCTTATCCTGTCTTCCTCTCGTACCCTGTCTTCCTCTTCGTACCCTGTCTTACTCTTCGTACCCTGTCTTCCTCTTCGTACCCTGTCTTCCTCTTCATACCCTGTCTTCCTCTTCGTACCCTGTCTTCCTCTTCGTGTCCTGTCTTCCTCTTCGTACCCTGTCTTCCTCTTCGTACCCTGTCTTACTCTTCGTACCCTGTCTTCCTCTTCGTACCCTGTCTTCCTCTTCATACCCTGTCTTCCTCTTCGTACCCTGTCTTCCTCTTCGTGTCCTGTCTTCCTCTTCTTACCCTGTCTTCCTCTTCATACCCTGTCTTCCTATTCGTACCCTGTCTTCCTCTTCATACCCTGTCTTCCTCTTCATACCCTGTCTTCCTCTTCGTATCCTGTCTTCCTCTTCGTACCCTGTCTTCCTTTTCGTACCCTGTCTTCCTCTTCGTACCCTGTCTTCCTCTTCGTGTCCTGTCTTCCTTTTCGCACCCTGTCTTCCTCTTCGTACCCTGTCTTCCTCTTCGTACCCTGTCTTCCTCTTCGTACCCTGTCTTCCCCTTTGTGCCCCGTCTTCCTCTCGTACCCTGTCTTCCTCTTCGTACCCTGTCTTCCTCTTCATACCCTGTCTTCCTCTCCGTACCCTGTCTTCCTCTTCGTGTCCTGTCTTCCTCTTTGTGCCCCGTCTTCCTCTCGTACCCTGTCTTCCTCTTCGTACCCTGTCTTCCTCTTCATACCCTGTCTTCCTCTTCATACCCTGTCTTCCTCTTCGTGTCCTGTCTTCCTCTTCGTACCCTGTCTTCCTCTTCGTGTCCTGTCTTCCTCTCCGTGTCCTGTCTTCCTCTTCGTACCCTGTCTTCCTCTTCATACCCTGTCTTCCTCTTCATACCCTGTCTTCCTCTTCTTACCCTGTCTTCCTCTTCGTACCCTGTCTTCCTCTTCGTACCCTGTCTTCCTCTTCGTGTCCTGTCCTCCTCTTCGTACCCTGTCTTCCTCTTCGTACCCTGTCTTCCTCTTCGTACCCTGTCTTCCTCTTCGTGTCCTGTCCTCCTCTTCATACTCTGTCTTCCTCTTCGTACCCTGTCTTCCTCTTCGTGTCCTGTCTTCCTCTTCGTACCCTGTCTTCCTCTTCGTGTCCTGTCTTCCTGTTCGTACCCTGTCTTCCTCTTCATACCCTGTCTTCCTCTTCGTACCCTGTCTTCCTCTTCGTGCCCTGTCTTCCTCTTCGTGCCCTGTCTTCCTCTTCGTACCCTGTCTTCCTCTTCGTACCCTGTCTTCCTCTTCGTACCCTGTCTTCCTCTTCGTACCCTGTCTTCCTCTTCGTACCTTGTCTTCCTCTTCGTACCTATTCTTCCTCTTCGTACCCTGTCTTCCTCTTCGTACCCTGTCTTCCTCTTCGTACCCTGTCTTCCTCTTCGTACCTTGTCTTCCTCTTCGTACCCTGTCTTCCTCTTCGTGTCCTGTCTTCCTCTTCGTACCCTGTCTTCCTCTTCGTGTCCTGTCTTCCTCTTCATACCCTGTCTTCCTCTTCATACCCTGTCTTCCTCTTCATACCCTGTCTTCCTCTTCATACCCTGTCTTCCTCTTCATACCCTGTCTTCCTCTTCATACCCTGTCTTCCTCTTCATACCCTGTCTTCCTCTTCGTACCCTGTCTTCCTCTTCGTGTCCTGTCTTCCTCTTCGTGTCCTGTCTTCCTCTTCGTGTCCTGTCTTCCTCTTCATACCCTGTCTTCCTCTTCATACCCTGTCTTCCTCTTCGTACCCTGTCTTCCTCTTCGTACCCTGTCTTCCTCTTCATACCCTGAAGCTTCATACCCTTTTCAGGGTACGAAATACACTGATTCTCTTTTATGAAATAAGACAGTTCATTGTTTAAGATCCAAATAAATAAAATTTTCTGGATTTTTATTTCTACATCTTGTGTTTTGTTGTAATTGAACTATAATTTTCTCTTTGAGATTAAGAAAGTATTTAAGTCCTGACAGAATTAAGCAATTTATTTACCACCTAGAATGGACTCGATGGTTTCTGGTTTCAGGAATCAGCTGGAGGTACTGGACGTGCTAGAGGGCCGGGTTCACTCCATCTCACTCCCAATCAACCTGAAGTCTGTCTTCCTGGTTGCAGAGGATCGCTGGCTGCTGGTGGAGAGCAACACCAACAAGTCAGACGCGGATTCAATTAAATAACCGAGTTTTTGTAAAAATAGGGATAAAATCCTGTGACTTGTTTTGGTTTTCCAGAAAGTTCCTGCTGACGAAGCCGATGCACATGGCAGCAGAGGAGTCTGAAGTCTGCCAGCTTCACACCATCAGTGAGGACGCAGCCAGCTCGGGTCATGGAGTCTCTTCAGGTATGTGAGGAGCATCAAATCCAGACGGCAACTCTTCGTGAATACAAGGCATTCATGAAGACCCACCATGGTCTGTTTTTCGTCTGGGTTTGCACCCGTCAAAGAGGAGGAAACTCCTAAATCTTCTTCTTCTTTCGGCATTTCCCTTCAGGGGTCGCCACAGCAAGTCAGTTTCTTCCATCTAACCCTATCTGCTGCATCTTCTTTGGTCACACCAACTATCTTCATGTCTTCCTTCACTGTATCCATGAACCTCCTCTTTGGTCTTCCTCTAGTCCTCTTTCCTGGTGGTTCCAAACCCAGCATCCTTCTTCTGATGTACTCTCTCTCTCTCCTCTGCACATGTCCAAACCATCTCAGTCTGGCCTCTCGAACTTTATCCCCAAAACCCCTAACATGTGCTGTTCCTCTGATCCTGTTCATCCTGGTCACTCCCAGAGAGATCCTCAGCATCTTCATCTCTGCTTCCTGTCTTTTCCTCAGTGCCACTGTCTCTAGACCAAACAGCATGGCCGGTCTCACCACGGTTTTGTACACTTTCCCTTTCATTCCTAAACTCCTAAATAATTGCTCTTATTCTCTGTTTTTTGTCTTCACGTCCAGCTGAGGCGTCCGTCCCACAGATGCTGTCGAGCGAGCAGCTGCCGAATGAGAACCTCAGCACGGCTTTGGACCAAATGATTGTTTCTCCAAACCGTCTTTTGGCTGATACCAGCTGCTACGCTCAGATTATCGTGGGTTTTCCGGACCTCATGGTGAGATTAGAAACATAGGAATGAGTCACACGACCCATTAAAACCAAACATGTTTATAAAAGTTTGTGTTTCTTTAAATCAGTCTCCTAATGAGGTGTACAGCTTTCGGAGACCCGTTGACCTCTTGGAGATGAAGAGCGGTGAAAGTGGAGCTCACACTTTTTTCAGAGGAAGTCTTCGTAGCAACACGGCCAAACGGGATAACTGCATCAGTCTGCTCTCAGCCAATCAGGTGGTGCGAGCCATCCCACCCAGTAAAGTGCCGATGAAGGAGATCTACCCCAAAGGTGAGCGGTGATACATTTGGGAGTTGTTACGGTGTAAGATGGTTTGTAAAGGTGTGTTCTCGTCGTCGTGCAGACGTCACACCTCCAATGGCGGCGGCGTACCTGGAAGTGACAGACTTGACCTCCAAGAAACTCAAATACATCCCTGTTCCCAGGTAAACAACAAAATTTGACTTATTTTCATTAAAAAAGGAACTATTTTATTCTAATAATTAAATTAAAACAACTGATTTCTACTAAAAAATAAAGGCTAAAAATTTATTCAAACTGCTTTCCCCTCCTGAGCCGCCGAATGGTGGACCAGAATTTTTTTGAAGCTGTTCAGAAGAATGAGTTCGCTGATACAAGCGGCCAAAATGAGCTTCTTCCGCAGGGTGGCTGGGCCCTCACTCAGAGATTGGGTGAGGAGCTCTGCCATCCGGGAGGAGCTCGGTGTCGAGCCGCTCCTCCTCCAGGTTAAGAGAAGCCGATGGGGTGGTTCGGGCATCTGGTCAGGATGCCTCCCGAGCGTCTTGCTAGTGAGGTGTTTTGTGCACATCCCATCTGGGAAGAGACCAAAAGGCAGACCCCGGACCCGCTGGAAAGATACTATGTCTCACAGCTGGCCGGGGGACGACTCGGGATCCTTCCGGGTGAGCTGGAGGATGCAGCTGGTGTGAGAGAAGCCTGAACTTTGCGTCTGAGGCTGTTGCCCCCGCGACCTGGCCCCGGATGAGCGGAAGACGACGGAACGAAGCGGAAATCCATCTCTAAACATGTCGTCCAATCAAAAACTGTTCATAAAGCATTTTTCAAACACAAAGTTACAAAAAAGGGTTTTAAAAACACCCGTAGCAATGAAAATCTGGTCATCAAACATTAATAAAATCAATGTGTTGAATTTAAATGGATGACCTGTTACAGAAACACAGTGGATTCATTTCAGATTCCATTCTGCAGATTTCTTCATCTGATGAGGAATCAAATTAAAGATGAACGATATTTACTAAATATCCATTTACAATCATTTCTTTCTGTTATTGCAATTTAAATATTTGGTACATACTACAGATGTTTTTTTTTCTTGTTTGAAATGTGCTTTATGAAAATTTTGAAATGTGACCACCTAAAAAAACCTAATCAGTTCATCTACAGTTGGTACTGACTAACTGATGGCAGTTCCATTATTCCCTTCAGTGGTTTGGGAGGCGTTAAGTTTACAAAAGTTTTAGAAAACCGACATCAAAACATGGCTTCAAGACGACTCCCTCTAACTCAATTGTGAAGACTAACACTGTATTAATCGTTTCCACTTCTCTGGTTGCCAGGTCGATGACGGTGTCCCCGTACACCAGCTGGTTGTCCAAGGTGTCGGAGAGCGACGTGCTGATCGCTGCTCTCGGCTCTGGAACCGTGGCTACTGTAGACATGGGCGGTTACGTCCGACTCTGGGAGACAGGTCTTGACACCCTGCAGCGGTCACTAATGGAGTGGAGGAACATGATCGGAACAGAGGACGGACGTCCTGTTCAGGTACAGTGGTTCCTCATTATTTTAATGTTAAACACTTACAGTCTATGAAATGAATTCCTGCAGTTAAGGTGATACCTCAGTGGTCGATGTTCGCCTTTCGACCGGGAGAGGCGGATTCGAATCCCACTGAGCTCATGTCTTGGTGTCCTTGGGGAAGACACCTAATCCCCCGTTTCTCTCACCATTGGTGCTGTCCTGGCAGTCTGTTGTGGTGCAATGCAGCACAATGATTTCCCCGTTAAGGGATGGATACAGTACCTCAAAATAAAAAATTAAGAAGAGTCTGTAGTTCATGTCTTCACCACTAAGGAGAGACATTGTTTAGAAAACCAGATGATTTAAACTGGGTTTCTATAGAATTTAACATCCCTGGTTTTTCTGAGAAGCGGAATGTTTTTAGCTGTAAATGTTTTGACCTCGATGCCCCGGAGTGGGCGAGTGTGAATGAAGGAGCTTTCTGCACATGACGAGACGGGTTTGACCTCCAGCTGGGTCAGAACATTCAGACCTCCTGCACTGAGACGGTATTGTTGCCGTGCCCACATGTGCACGCAGACGCTCACATTCTTCAGATAATGTAGCCTTTCACACACAAAATCTGCCGATGCATATCTGACACAGGAAGGAAGAGGAGACCCAGCATGACCCGGAGCGATCAGATCAAGCAGGGAAACATTTTAAATGAAATAGTTTTTGTCTCTTTTAACCAACAACAATAAGTCGACGCCAAGCCACAAAACAATATGTCTCTGCCTGCCCGGTGTCACGAACTTCATCAGTAATGAATGGTTGAGGTTTATGTGGAAGAGAAATCTAATCAATTCATCTACTTAGTAACTGTGGGCAGTTTCATTAAAATTCTTTGGAAAATATGGCGTTCACAATCACCCCGTTCTGTGGGAAGAGGTTGTAAAAATATTTGACACATGAAGATTTGTTGTTATTGTCTGCAGGTCTTTACTGAAATCATTAATAGCAGCTTTCTTACACCTGCACACCTGCAGAGCAAACAGGGCCTCCTTCTGACCTGGATTCCACACTCCTCAGAACACCCTGAGGCGCCTGGAGTCCACAGTAGGTCAAACACGGACAGACCCTGCTTTCTACTAAACAGAAGCTTTACTGTAATTAAACACACCCACCTAAAAGTCTGTCCGTCCCAAACCTCCAGGTCAGGTCTCTATTAGTATGAAGCAGCGCAGAGGGAGGTTTCAGTGTCCCACATGAGGGTTTGAAGTAACCTCACAAAAACAGCTAGGAGAATTACAAAAGTGTGATTCCTCCTCTAGCTGATGAGATTCTTCGTCCATCTTCTTGTACATTATACAGCATCTCCATCTCCCGCCGACATTGGCTGCATCTTCAATTCTTGCAATTTTCCCATTCTTCTTTTTCTCCTTTCGGCATTTCCCTTCAGGGGTCTCCACAGCAAGTCCGTTTCTTCCATCTAACCCTATCTGCTGCATCCTCTTCAGTCACACCAACTATCTTCATGTCTTCCTTCACTGTATCCAGGAACCTCCTCTTTGGTCTTCCTCTAGGCCTCTTTCCTGGTGGTTCCAAACCCAGCATCCTTCTTCCGATGTACTCTCTCTCTCCTCTGTACATGTCCAAACCATCTCAGTCTGGGCTTATTTTATTTGTTCATTGTGAACTAATAATGTCAGGATGTGGAAGGAGTAGGAGGACAAAAATGCAGGACAACAAAAGAGGATTTATTAACCAAAAGTCCAGTAAAGCTGTAAGACAAAGGGCACAGGATTAACGCGGGATAAAAGCTCAAACAAAATAACAGAGTTCAAAGATTAAACTTATTGTCAGGCAGCCAGGAAGACCTGGCAGGAAGGGATGGTGACGATGACGACAACCTGACAAAAGAATTCTTCTTCTTCTGTCGGTTAAAGGTGCAAAGCCAACAAAAGAATTTTGGGGGGTTGCCTTTAAATAGGCAGCAGGATCCACAGGTGTGTGTTATCAGACTAATCACCCTCAGGTGTCCCTAATCAGGGTGATGAGGGAAGGTCCAGGGCTCCCTCTGGTGAAAGCAGAGGGGATCATGACAAATAAAGGTTTTCTTGATTCTTGAACAGCTTAGTGGTTAATGTGGCCATTTTTTAACATCATAAAATTTCAAATCTTTTCTCTGGTACTAAGCTTAGTTGCCTTTTCAGAAATATTTTTGTTCTGAAATTATGGATGATTTTTAAAGGACTTGATTTGCTGCTCAGCCTGGCTCTTCAGTGCTTCAACAGTTCAGTTCTGTTCCGTTGTCTTCTGCTTATCCGGGGCTGGGTCACGGGGGCAACAGCCTCAGACGGGAAGTTCAGGCTTTTCTCACCGCAGCTGTGTCCTCCAGCTCACCCGGAAGGATTCCAAGTCGTTCCCCAGCCAACCATGAGAAATAGTCCCTCCAGCGGGTCCAGGTTCTGCCTCTCGGTCTCCTCCTGGGGAACAGGGCCAAAACACCTCACCATCGAGGCACTCGGGAGACATCCTGACCAGATGCACTAACCCCCCCATCTAGCTCCTCTCGACCTGGAGGAGGAGCCGCTCGACACCGAGCTCCTCCCAGATGGCAGAACTCCTCACCCGATCTATGAGTGAGAGCCCAGCCACCCTGCGGAGGAAGCTCATTTTGGCCGCTTTTATCCATGATCTCATTCTTTTGGTCACCACCCACAGCTGGTGACCATAGATAAGGGTAGGAATGTAGCTTTAACAGTTATTGGTTGTAAACTGTGCTTAACCGCCTGCACGGTGGCCAAAACTGTGACCCAGCAGAACCTGAAGCAATGCAAGAGGCTGCAAAAATGGGGTTAAATATTAAATAAAAGGACCTGATGTACGGTACTGCTTCGGTATTCAAACCAAAATACCTTCCAAAACTTTAATAAAAACACCAGGAAATTGTTTCAACCTTCAAAAGCAACGAAGAAGCAAACCTTCTGTAAATGTTTCCCAATCCTAGTAGAAGATATTTGAAGAAGGTGCTGAACTTTAAGGAGCCAGCGTGTGTCTACACGTATGTGAGTAAAACTGATAAGCTAACCAGGAGGGAGGAAAACTGGCACGGGGCCAAAAGAATAATAAAAAGAAGGAAACACACACACACACACAGTGACATGCAGGTAGAAAAACAGCAGGAGTGTGTCAGCGCTGAAACAACTTGGAGGGAAACCTGCGTGGTGTGTGTGTGTCGCGTGTAAAGACAGATGATGACAGATGTCTCTAAGCCACCTGTGTGTGTGTGTGTGTGTGTGTGAGTGAGTGAGTGAGTGAGTGAGTGAGTGAGTGAGTGTGTGTAATTGTGTCATGTCTGACTTTGACAGACTGAACTTGTAAAACGTCTGTATGATGCTGGAGCACAATAAAAGTCATGAGGAGCCATATTTTTTGGAAATCACCCACATTATATTTAAAGAAGGGGTCGTCTGTTTTTTTTGGGATTATAATTCTTATCTCATGACATGTACAAATAAATATGCAACCTTTTTTTTTTTTTTTTTTTAAGTGTCTTTTTGTGGTCTCAGGGACGGCTTGGACCCAGTTGGATTCAAACCAGGTTCTCCCGGTTGAAAGATGGTAACTCTACCACTAAGCCAACGCCCCCTGGGACCGCAACCTTTTTTAAGTTTAGAAATTCAATATTTACAAATGACAAACTTTACAAATATTTGCAAACTCCACACAAAGAGGTCAGTGATTTTTGCCTCGCCCCACCCTGGACTTGAACCTGTGGCCTTCTTGCTGTGAGACCGCTGTGCTAACCACTGCACCATTGTTTAGCCCATTTTGCTCATTTTCTGTTCCATTCCATCATCCTCCGCTCATCCGGCGCCGGTCTTGGGGGCAACAGCCTCCGACGGGATGCCCAGGCTACTCAGACCCCAGCTACATCCTTCAGCTCACCCAGAAGTATCCCGAGTTGTTCCCCAGCCAGCTGTGAGACACAGTCTCTCCAGCAGGTCCGGGGTCTGCGTCTCGGACTCCTCCCGGTGGGACGTGCCCAAAACACCTCACCAGCGAGGCGCTCGGAGGGGCATCCTGACCAGATCCCCGAACCACCCATCTGGCTCCTCTCGACCTGGAGGAGGAGCGGCTCGACACCGAGCTCCTCCCGGTTGGCAGAGCTCCTCACCTGATCTCTGAGTGAGAGCCCAGCCACCCTGCAGAGGAAGCTCATTTTGGCCGCTTGTATCCGCGATCTCATTCTTTCGGTCACCACCCACAGCTGGTGACCATAGGTGAGGGTTGGAACGTAGATCGACTTGTAAATCGAGAGCTTTGCTTTTCGGCTCAGCTCTCTCTTTACCACAACGGACCGATGCAGCGTCCTAGTTTTAGCTAACGCCACACTGATCCGCCAGCTGGTTTGGTCATTTTCATTCCTATAAATTTAAATTGTTGTCATTTTACATTTTGAGTTACTTTTTTTTCCCTCCATCTTCAGTTAGTCAGTACAAACTTTAGATTAACTGATTTTAATGAAATCCAAAGATCAAGGTCACAAAAATTAAGATCAGAAATTCTCCCAAAGCAGTAAAGAAGGGATTTTAATAATAATAATAATAATGAATTACTCTATTCATCCCTCACCGGGGAAATTTGTTTGCTCCACTCCTTACACCGCAGCAGGCTGCCCTTCAACGGCGCCAATGGTGGGAGAAGCGGGGGTTAGGTGTCTTCTCCAAGGACCCTAGACGTGCTCTCCGTGGGACGCGAACCCGCGACCTTCCGGTCTGCGGGCGAACGCTCTAACCACGCGGCCACCGTCTCCCCTTTAATGAAACTGATTAGGTTTTCTCGGGTTTGGGTTGTAATTGTATCCAAATTATTTTATTACTATTAAATTACTTTCAATCTAAATTAGAACCGACAAAATTGCCGAGTACAATTTTACATATTTAAGAAAATTGTTTTAATGATGATACATGCATGGCTCATGGATGGTGGGAGTAACCGGAGGGTAGGTGTCTTCTCCCAGGACAATCAGGCATGAGGTCATCAGGACTCAAACCAGCAACTCTTTTGTCGCTGACGGCAATCCTACCACTAAGCTATGCCTTTCGTAAAACCGTCCACCGCCCGGGATTCAAACCTGTGTCGCAGGAATGAGAATCTTGCATGATTCAGCAGTCCTGATTAGCCTAGCTGTGAGGATCGTTGGCCCACATTCCCATGCGATACACAAACCTTTGGCATCCCGTAGCTGCAGTGCTTCCATGCATGATGGATTTCTTATTTCCTGAGTAGGAACCTGAAGCGACTGATAAACGGGCACACGTTTTACCATCACTCATCCTCCTCTCTTAAGGCCTAACTTAGAGCGTTAGTCATATTTTACTGGTCCTAACAAGACCAGAAAGAGTCCATCATCGACATAATGACAAAGTTATGTGCTATTCTTTCACCAGATGAAGAGTTTTATCTTTAAATGGTGTTGACATGGGTGGATTATTGAAACAAGCCCGTGCTGAGGGCTTGTGTTTGCCTGCTCTGATAGATGGATTGATATTAAAAATGTAGGTTTGAAAGACAAGCTGGGATTCAGCCAGATGATTGTTGATCTAGTGATTCACGGTCACATTTAGCTACTCGGTGTGTATTTGGAGCCGGATTCCTGCGTATCCCTCCGTTTCCCAGCATGTGTGCGGCCGAGCTCAGGTTCTGTTTCCGTATCTGCCGTTTGAGTCATGCTTGGACACATTTGCATCGGAGTGAAATCAGATATTCACATGGTCAGTGATCCGCAGTGATGCAAGTCACTCACACTTTTGACCCTTTACCTTACCACAGAGTTATGGAAGCAGGGTCTCTCTGCTTACTGAGACCCCAGAACACACACTTCCTGTTGATCCTGACTAATACTGGAGTAATAATGCTAGCTGTTGCTGGACAGATACGAAAGTCTATTTATGTAGCGTTAAACAATTGTTGCTAAGGGGATAGTGTGGTGAAGGTCTTCTCGATCCTCTTTGGTCTCCTTTGTGCCACTGTGGTTTAACCAGCATGAGGATTGATGCTGACCCTGTCCATCCTGATGATACCCCGTGTACCATCTCACAAAGACCACATTATCTCCGCTATTGCTTGACTAAATCGTATTCTTTTAAATTGGCGATACAATTTTAAACGGTCAAGGAAAATTTGATTTTCAATTTATCTGCTGATCAGGATCCTCACCAACCGATCCTCGGGCTCTCTTATTGAGCTTTGCAGTCTCGTATTCAATTTCAGGAGCTTTCTGTTCATGTGCAGTTTGTTGGATGCTCTTAGTCTTTGTTTTTAGAACATCAGCAGCCCCTTGGTCTCCTCCCGTTGGGATGTGCCCAAAACACCTAGTCCGCGAGGCGCTCGGGGGGGTATCTTGACCAGATGCCCGAACCACCCCATCTGGCTCCTCTCGATCTGGAAGAGGAGCGGCTCGACACCGAGCTCCTCCCGGATGGCAGAGCTCCTCACCCGATCTCTGAGTGAGAGCCCAGCCACCCTGCGGAGGAAGCTCATTTCGGCCGCTTGTACCCGCGATCTCATTCTTTCGGTCACCACCCACAGCTGGTGACCATAGGTGAGGGTAGGAACGTAGATCGGGAGGAGACCAAGGGGCAGACCCCGGACCCGCTAGAGAGACTATGTCTCACAGCTGGCCGGGGAAGGACTTGGGATCCTTCCGGGTGAGCTGGAGGATGCAGCCGGGGTGAGAGAGGCCTGGGTTACCTGTTTGAGGGTGTTGCCCCCGCGACCCGACCCCGGAACAAGCGGAAGATGACGGAACGGAACATTAGCTGCACCTTCAAATGTGTGAATATCAAGCGTGTATCGAAACGTCACAGATCGTGTACAGAACCGTTATTAGTCAGATTTATAACAGCAAAGAAAGTACAAGTGAAATGCAAATATTTTGACAAACTAAAGTAACTTTATAATTAAAGTAACTTGGAATTACTTTAATTTAGTAAATTAAATTTACTAATTTAAGAAAGAAATATACTTTATTCATCCCTCAATGGGAAAATTTCTGTGCTGCATTGCACCAAAGCGGGCTGCCACGACAGCACCAATGGTGGGAAAAACAGGGGGTTAGGTGTCTTCTTCTAGGACACCTAGACATGAGCTCAGTGGTAATCGATCCTGCAAACTTCCGGTCCAAGGGCGAACACTCTACCACTGAGCGATCAGTGGTAGAAGCAATCTACCACTCGCTATCACTGAGTGATCACCTTGGCCTCATGGTGATCGCTAGGTGATCGCTCAGTGGTAGCGATCACCACTGAGCTGATTGCTACCACTTAGAGATCAGCTCAGTGGTAGAATAGGTAAAAATAAGTTCAAATTTTTTAAAGTTTTCCTGACCGTTTTTCTTAAGCAGTGAGTCACCCTCACTCACTCACCTCTAGGCATTTTAACAAACAAAAAAAAACGAGCATTTTTTTCAAAAGAATGTTGAAGTTAATGTTAATTATTACAAGCGAAAAGGACAGTTTAAAAAAAATAAAATAACTTGAAACAAAGTTTTACAGAAAAGTACTGCATTTTTTTTAAGCAAAGTATATAAAAATGATGGTTTAATTAAAAGTTTTCACAATTAGTCACAATTTATGAAGTAATATTATTATGAAACGATCCCTCGCTATAACGCGGTTTACTTTTCAAGGTTTCACAACTTTTACAGATTTGCATTGTATTCTGCATTCTGATTGGTTACAAACTCACTCCGCTTCTTCTCTACCTGTGCGTCAATAACGTTGCAGTTTAAGATGTACATGTACTATATGTAAAACTGCTTGAATTTACATTACGTAAGTGTAAATTTTCTCGCAATTTTGATTTTTTGTGAAACCCATGATGTCGACAAAATGCTCAGGAGGAAGGACTAACACTTGGTCATTTAAAAACCATGGTGAGAATCACCCCAAAACTTCAGCAAGTAACTCAAGAATGGGACTCTTTGATGAGCCGTTCATTGCAGTTCTGCAACATAATCGATGGTGGCATGTCGGTGTATAAGAATGTTTTTGCAAAGAAGAAAAAAGAGCGGAAAGCCTGAGATCGACAGACGAATCGGTGCGGCATCAGCAATAACTAGGACGCTGCATCAGTCCGTTGTGGTAAAGAAAGAGCTGAGCCGAAAAGCAAAGCTCTCGATTTAAAGTCGATCTACGTTCCAACCCTCACCATGGTAACCAGCTGTGGGTGGTGACCGAAAGAATGAGATCACGGGCACAAGCGGCCGAAATAAGTTTTCTCCGCAGGGTGGCTGGACTCTCACTCAGAGATCGGGTGAGAAGCTCTGCCATCCGGGAGGAGCTCGGTGTTGAGCCGCTCCTCCTCCAGGTCGAGAGGAGCCAGATGGGGTGGTTCGGGGATCTGGTCAGGATGCCCCTCCGAACGCCTCGCGGGTCAGGTGTTTTGGGCACGTCCCACCGGGAGGAGATGTCTCACAGCTGGCCGGAGAACGACTTGGGATCCTTCCGGCTAAGCTGGAGGATGCAGCCGGGGTGAGAGAGGCCTGGGCTACCCGTTTGAGGCTGTTGCCCCCGCGACCCGACCCCGGAACAAGCGGAAGATGACAGAACGGAACGGAAAAAAGAGCGGCAACAACTGCTTATCACTATGTTCTTCTCCCGAACAAACACACGTGCACCGCGGGCTTATATTCATTCATAATCATTTTTAATTTTCTCCCACCTAATCCAATGACTCGGGTCACGGTGGGTGGTGCCGATCTCCACAATTTGAAGACTTGTTCATATTGATGAGTAAAAAAAATATAAAGGTTTCTACTTCACTGATTTTGCCTATCACGGATTCTTTTTGGACGTAACCACCGTGAAAAACAAGGGTATAATGTATATGTGTTATATACAGATTATTCTTATAGTGGTTTACACACACGTCACTTTATCATGTAAAGATATTTTATACATTTTTAACACAAATTTACACAATTTTCTTCTGCTGTGAAGTTTGAAGTATCTTCTTTCATTATTAATAAACTCCACTTCGTATTATCTTGTCCTACTGATCTCCACCGGTTCACACCAGACTTAATCTGGACTAAATATAGAAGCCTGCTGATGCAGCAGCCTCATGCTGGAGCTCTGAGCTCCTTACTGTGTCAGTTTGAGGTGTGGACAGCTGTTAAGGGAGGGTCCGTCTGGGCTGGACTGCTGTGCTGGAGAGATAAGTTTCTTCAAATACATGAAGGAACCAAGAAAAGTCTCAAAATATAAAAGATAAAAACTTGCAGGGTTAGAACCAGACAGCCAGAGTTCACATGAAACTTCATCTTGTGTAGATTCCCACAGTAGGAATGAAGCTGAACCACAAAGAATACACTGAATGGTCTCTTCTGTCGGCCCCTCCTGCGGATAAGATTCTGGCCGACTGCCTCACCTCAGTGGGACAGTCAGAATGCTGATTTTGGCTCTGATGGAGACCTAGAGCTTAAAGTGTGGGTATTGTGCTTTCACGGGTAAATCCTTCTTATCTTGTGGTGGATAAAAATAAACATGGTACCTTTTGTTTGCTCAGAAAAAAAGTTTGTAAACATATTTATTTTATTCAGTTTCACTTGCATCGGTCCGTCGTGATAAAGAGAGAGCTGAGCTGAAAATTAAAGCTCTCGATTTACAAGTCGATCTACGTTCCCACCCTCGCCTATGGTCACCAGCTGTGGGTGGTGACCGAAAGAATGAGATCGCGGATACAAGCGGCTGAAATGAGCTTCCACCGCAGGGTGGCTGGGCTCTCACTCAGAGATCGGGTAAGGAGCTCTGCCATCCGGGAGGTGCTCGTTGTCGAGCCGCTCCTCCTCCAGGTCGAGAGGGGCCAGATGGGGTGGTTCGGACATCTGGTCAGGATGTCCCTCGAGCGCCTCGTGGGCGAGGTGTTTCGAGCACGTCCCACCGGGAGGAACCCAAGAGGCAGACCCCGGACCCGCTGGAGAGACTATGTCTCACAGCTGGCTGGGGAACGAATCGGTATCCTTCTGGGTGAGCTGGAGGATGCAGCCGGGGTGAGAGAAGCCTGGGCTCCTGTCTGAGGCTGTTGTCCCCGCGAACCGGCCCAGGATGAGCGGAAGATGACGGAACGGAACAGTTTCACTTCCATTTTAGACACTGTGAATTCCCCTTTCCTCTTGCTCCCACCTACCTGGGTGCACAACACAGCGTAAATCTTGTTTGAGACCCGTAAATGCGAACATCAGGAGAGTGTGTGCTCTGCTTCTGCAAAAACCCTTCCTAGAAAAGTGACAGTGACATAGAACAAAATCCCTGGGCAAGAACAACTTGGCTTTTGATTAGTCAATGAGTTGTGGCTCATTTATCAAGCGTGTGAACATCGACCTACCACGCAATTTGAGTGATTTATATAAGAGGCGAGGTACGTGGTCTGATGGAAGTTAATGTACCGTATTTTCCACACTATAAGGCGCACCGCATTATAAGGCGCTACAGTAAAGGCTGGGGTTACGTTATGCGTCCACTAAATGGTGCTGCGCTAAAGGGAATGTAAAAAAAAAAAAACAGTCAGATAGGTCAGTCAAACTTTATTAACAATTACAAAACAGCTTTCTGTTTTAACTCCCAAAATGAATAAACAGCTGTTTTATTATTTTCTAAAGTATTAGTATTTTCGTGACACAGTTTATCTTCCATTGGAGATAAACTTTGTTTAGTCTTGTTTACTTGGCGCAGCGCATCCTCTTGCTTCCTCCACTTCCTCACCATTGAATCATTGATGTTAAACTCTCTCGCTGCGGCTCTATTCCCGTGTTCTACTGCGTGACCGATCGCCTTGAGTTTAAACTCTGTGGTGTCACAGTGTCTCTTGGTAGGAGCCATTTCCGGGTCTTTGCACAAACACACAAATGGAAATAGGTGCGCAATGCATGCCGGTTAGGTTTTGCATTCAAAAACTAACCGCCATGCATTGCGCACCGATCTGCGCCGATCAGAACCGAGTCCGTCTGTGTCATCTCGAACACACCTAATGAGACGCCCTTTCATATATCCCAGCATGCACCGCGCACTACTTCTTCTACAGGGGAAATGGAGTCGGCGGCTGCTTACCGCAGTTGCTACACCTGTTGTAGCTCAATATTAATCCATATATAAGGCGCTCCGGGTTATAAGGCGCATCGTGAGCTTTAGAGAAAATTTAAGGTTTTTAGGTGTGCCTTATAGTGCGAAAAATACGGTAACTCAAAAGCTGCTGCCTGCAACCCCCAGAAACCTTCAAACTGTTGATTTGGAGTAAAACCCCTTTTTAAAATCTAGACGTATCTTGTGTGTGTACCCACTCTGCCCGTCTTCAGCGCTGCCCTGCAGAGAGACACAAGGCTGCTCTGTCTCTCAGATAGAAGCTCCTTTAATCTGTTCTCTCTGTATCACTGTTACAGCATGCTAATGGCTTCCACACTAACTCCATTAGATCAAAACAAAAAGGACGTTGTTCAGAATATTTATGACTCACTTACTGCTTTTAATCTTTTTTAAAGTCTTTTATCAGTGATGTTTTCATCTAATCCGTTCAGAAAAACACCTCTTTTATTTTGAGTGTTTTTTACTTTTCCAGATTACGATCCAGAGAGACAGTGGTTTGGATGTTTCTGCTCCAAAGCATGGCAAGTTTGACCCAAAGAACGCTCCTCATGTCGGGGGAAACCAGTGGGCCGGAGGCACAGGTAACCAGCTTGTTTTTCACTCCCATTTAGACTGAAGTTTGTGATATTTTTCACAGTGATTGCTCTGACCTTTAACCTGTGTGTGTAGGGTATTTGAGGTCATGGTGAGTTCTGTTCAGGTACTAAACCTTCACCTGTCTAACCTCTGCACTGACACAAGTATAAATTTTTCTGATTCATGGCTTCTGCCCGAAGCAAAGAGAAATAATTATAGAGAAGAAACAATCTGTCAGTTCAATGATGAGGAAGTAAAAAACTTCAGGATTGAGTTTCCTGAAGTTTTGGAAAACATTTTCCAACATATTCGTCCCGTTCTGTGGTCTTCCGCTTATCTGGAACCAGCTTGCGGGGACAACAGCCTCAGACGGGAAGCCGAGTCATTCCCCGGTCAGCCATGAGACACAGTCTGTCCAGCAGGTCAAGGGTCTGCCTCTTGGTCTCCTCTTGTTAGGACGTGCCCGAAACACTTCACCAGCGAGGCGTTCAGGAGGCATCCTGACCAGATGCCTGAACCACCCCATCTGGCTTCTCTCGACCTGGAGGAGCAGTTGCTCTCCTCTGAGCTTCTCCCGGATGGCAGAGCTTCTCACCCAATCTCTGAGTGAGAGCCCAGCCACCCTACAAAGGAAGCTCATTTCGTCCGCTTGTATCCACAATCTCATTCTTTCGGTCACCACCCACAGCTGGTGACCATAGGTGAGGGTAGGAACGTAGATCGACTTGTAAATCGAGAGCTTTGCCTTTCAGCTCAGTTCTTTCTTTATCACGAGAGATCAGTGCAGCGTCAAGGTTATTGCGGATGCTGCACCGATCCACCGCCTACCGGTGATTTTCAACATATTTTGTGTTTTTATAAAGTTTAATAAATCCTCTACAGATAATTACTTTGTATAAAGCATGCATAGATAAGTGCTTTGTTTACATTACATTACGTTAACGCATACGAAAAAGTTCAGAATACTCATCTTCCACACATTTCGGCATTTCCCTTCAGGGGTCGCCACATCAACTCAGTTTCTTCCATCTAACCTTATCTGCTGCATCTTCTTCAGTCACACCAACTATCTTCATGTCTTCCTTCACTGTATCCATGAACCTCCTCTTTGGTCTTCCTCTAGTCCTCTTTCCTGGTGGTTTCAAACCCAGCATCCTTCTTCTGATGTACTCTCTCTCTCTCCTCTGCACATGTCCAAACCATCTCAGTCTAAAATCATCAAAGTGTGCCATAATAAAACATGCCTCATATTCCTTTCATTTGTTATTGTTTGTAACAATAACAAGCCAGAGCCAGGGACAAACACAGACTGCAGCGCATTGTGCGCTCTGCAGAGAAGGTGATCGGCTGTAGCCTTCCATCTCTCGAAGACCTGTACGTCTCCAGGACTCGGGGGCATGCAGGTCGGATAGCAGCTGACCCTTCCCACCCTGGACATGGACTTTTTGAGCGACTCCCCTCGGGCAGGAGGCTCCGGTCCATTCAGACCAGAACGTCCCGCCACAAAAACAGCTTCTTCCCTTCTGCCGTTGGACTTATGAACTCGCTTAGTCACTTTATAACCTGGATCCCCACATCTCTTAGTCACTTTATAACCTGGATCCCCACATCTCTTAGTCACTTTATAACCTGGATCCCCACATCTCTTAGTCACTTTATAACCTGGATCCCCACATCTCTTAGTCACTATATAACCTGGATCCCCACATCTCTTAGTCACTTTATAACCTGGATCCCCACATCTCTTAATCACTTTATAACCTGGATCCCCACATCTCTTAGTCACTTTATAACCTGGATCCCCACATCTCTTAATCACTTTATAACCTGGATCCCCACATCTCTTAGTCACCTCCCTCTTGTCACCTTACTATCTTTATTATTTTTTTTGTTATTTTCTATGACATGGCACTACTTTTCTTTTTCTTTCTGAGCAATCTTTGTTTTGTTAAAATTATTTTTATTTATTTTATTTTTTATTATTTTCATCTTATAATATTGCACACCTGTATCAAAGCAAGTTCCTAGTCTCTGATATTCTTCATTGACATGGCAATAAAAGCATTCTGATTCTGATTCTAAAAATTTCTTCCCAATCAAATAAATTTGAAACACCATGAAACTCCTCCACTGGTCCTGCCCCAAGTGGAGGAGTTTAAGTATCTCGGGGTCTTTTTCACAAGTGGGGGAAGGATGGAGCGGGAGATCGACAGGCGAATCTGTGCGGCGTCAGCAATAACTAGGATGCTGCATCGGTCCGTCGTGGTAAAGAGAGAGCAGAGCCGAAAAGCAAAGCTCTCGATTTACAAGTCGATCTACGTTCCAACCCTCACCATGGTAACCAGCTGTGGGTGGTGACCGAAAGAATGAGATTGCGTGTACAAGCAGCCAAAATGAGCTTCCTCCGCAGGGTGGCTGGGCTCTCACTCAGAGATCGGGTGAGAAGCTCTGCCATCCGGGAGGAGCTCGGTGTTCAGCCGCTCCTCCTCCAGGTCGAGAGGGGCCAGATGGGGTGGTTCGGGCATCTGGTCAGGATGCCCCCCGAGCGCTTCGCAGGCGAGGTGTTTTGGGCACGTCCCACCGGGAGGAGACCAAGTTGGAGGATGCAGCCGGGGTGAGAGAGGCCTGGGCTAACCGTTTGAGGCTGTTGCCCCCGCGACCCGACCCCGGAACAAGCGGAAGATGATGGAACGGAACGCCTGACGTTGTTTGTGATCGTAAAAGCTCCATTACTAACGCTCGCTGCACCATAATATATTTACTACTATAGTATCCACCCAAAAAGGGACCAAAAAGAGAATGACAGTGTAAAATTCTAAATCCTATCTTTGCTTTCTGTTTGCCTTCAGGTGGCAGAGACACGGCAGGACTCGGAGGTAAAGGGGGTCCGTATCGGCTGGATGCGGGACATAAGGTCTACCAGGTCTCCCAGGCAGAGAAAGACGCCGTTCCTGAACACGTCCGCAGAGCAGCCCGGGACATGGCCGAGAAGGCGTTTAAAGAACGGTAGGATGTCTGGAATGTGTGCAGAGAAAGTTCACCAACATCCTCCTGAACGTTGAGTTCATTCCCACATGTGTGCGGGTTCTGAACGTTTCGTCCAGCCGCAGACCCTCTCAAACTCTTCAGATGTTTAAAGGAAAATGTTTTTTTCTCCACGTGGAAACTTCCTAGAAGTAGAGTTTGGGACACATTTAATGTGGAGCAGGTGTGTGTGTGTGTGTCTCTGTGTGTATGTGAGACCATCTCAGGTACGGTGCCCCTTTCTGTGCAAACATCGGCAGCCTGTATGGATCCCACTGTGTGTGTGTGTCTGTGAGTGAGAGAGCACATGTATCTATGCGTTTGTGTGTGAATGTGAGTGTATCTAAGTGTGTGTGTGTGTGTGTGTGTGTGTGTGTGTGGGGGCCCGGGTATGTGTGGTGTGTTTTTGTGAGTCTGAGTGTGTTTGGGTTTTTACAGTGGTCTCACAGCAAGAAGGTCAGGGTCCATATCCCGGGTGGGGACGAGGCTTGGAACACTGGCCTTTCTGTGTGGAGTTTGCATTTTCTCCCCGTCTATTCATCCCTCACCGGGGAAATTTGTGTGCCGCACTCCCACACCGTAGCAGGCTGCCCACGACGGTTCCAATGGTGGGAGAAACGGGGGGTTAGGTGTCTTCTCCAAGGACCCTAGACGTGCACTCAGTAGGATGCGAACCCATGAACTTCCGGTTGACTTCCGGTCCGCAGGCGAACGCTCTACCACTGAGCCACAGTTTCCTCCGGGTTCTCCGGGTAACCTCCAAAAACGTGCATGTCAGGTTGACTGGCCACTACAAAATTGCTTCTAGGCATGAGTGTGTGTGTGGATGGTTGTGTGTGACAGACAGGGTACGACCTGTTTGGGGTGTACCCTGCTTCTTGGCTTGAAACAGCCAGGATAGGCTCCAGCACCCCCACAACCCTATCAGGGAGAAGCGGTTCAAAAAATGAATGAATGAACAAAATCAATCTGGGAATTACTTGGACTTTACTTGGACTTCGTGAGTCCATGTGCGCGGATCCGACTTTATCACCACTATAAGTTCGGAAAGTTTCTTTTTTTATAACCTGGATCCCCACATCTCTTAATCACTTTATAACCTGGATCCCCACATCTCTTAGTCACCTCCCTCTTGTCACCTTACTATCTTTATTATTTTTTTTGTTTTTTTTTTATGACATGGCACTACTTTTCTTTTTCTTTCTGAGCACTCTTTGTTTTGTTAAAATTATTTTTATTTATTTTATTTTTTATTATTTTCATCTTATAATATTGCACACCTGTATCAAAGCAAGTTCCTAGTCTCTGATATTCTTCATTGACATGGCAATAAAAGCATTCTGATTCTGATTCTAAAAATTTCTTCCCAATCAAATAAATTTGAAACACCATGAAACTCCTCCACTGGTCCTGCCCCAAGTGGAGGAGTTTAAGTATCTCGACAAATCAATGTGTCGATCATAGAGTTGCCCCAGGGACCCGCTTTCACTCTCTTGCTTGTGGAAGACTCGTTACTCCGCCTCCATCATTGAACTGACTTCCTAACATGTGGTCTCATGTTGCAGCAGACATTATGTTATGCATGTGGGAACAAAGCCTTGTTATAGGGTCTGGTCCTCACTTTGAGAACAACGATGAGACATCAGGGTCCGTGAGGGTTTATACCTAACAAGCAGATCAAATAAATTTGAGGACAAAAGACCATAAAAAATATGTATAACGTATTTTCCACACTATAAATCACTACAGTAAAGGCTGTTCAACTTTGTCCTCTAACTGTGGTCATCTCGCTTTGTTCCCACGGAAACTCTGTTTAGTCTTACTTACTTGGCGCAGCGCATCCTCTTGCTTCCTCCACTTCCTCATCATTGATTCATTGATGTTAAACTCTCGCGCTGCGGCTCTATTCCCGTGTTCCACTGCGTGACCGATCTCCTTGAGTTTAAACTCTGCGGTGTAACAGTGTCTCTTGGTAGGAGCCATTTCCGGGTCTTTACACAAACACACAAACGGAAATGAGACGCCAGCATGCACCGCGCACTACTTCTTCTACGGGGGAAATGGAGTCGGCGGCTGCTTACCACAGTTACGACACCTGTTGTAGCGCAATATTAATTCATAAATAACGCGCTCCGGGTTAAAAGGCGCATCGTGGACTTTAGAGAAAATTGAAGGTTTTTAGGTGCGCCTTATGGTGCGGAAAATACGGTATATTAAAAAGTCTTAAAATCTATTTTGAAAATGTGTTCCAGTGTCAGTGTGTGTGTGTGTGTGTTTGTAAATGTGTGTGCGTCAGTGTGTACGTGTGTCTTTCTACCTCAGGGTTTAGAGGTCATCCCTTTCAGCAGCTATGAAGGCCGTCCCTGTTCTCTCTCTGCCTCTCCTCTCTACATTCACCCCATCCCTCACTCTCCTCTCACACTGGCTGCTTTCACACTCTTTTTGGCCCCTCAGCTTCTTCTGTCTGTTCCCCCTCACTCAGCTCTTCAAACCCCCACCAGGCCTGCAGGGACTCCGTCGTTCTCTAACTCAGCAGGTGAATACATGACCTGCAGAGGGAAAGCTTCCACAGGATATTTTAAATCTGTGTAATCCTTGATTATCTTTAAACTTGGAGAGTGAAACGTGTCTGATCCGGCAGGTTACAAATAAAACTCTTCCTGTTTCATGTTCTCACTCCTGTGAGGCAGGCAGCTTTGGTTTGCTTGTTCTGGTGCTGGTGTGGGTCGTTGATGTCGACCGCACCAGTCTACCATAACCTCACTTTAAAAATAAAATAGATTCTTTCTCAATGTTTGTCATTCACTCTGCGACTCTCCCATGTTTGAGTCAAGGTTCAGGAATTTAAAGGAAGTTGCTGAAGCGGCTGGCCAGAGTGTTTGCTCACCACATCATTCACACACACACACACACATGGACGCAGGAATGTGTGGAGGAAGCCGCTCTGGTACATACTGTTTAGTTGGATGTGGTGTGAATGCAGAGCGACAAAGAATCAGTGTGTGTGTGTAGGTCAGAAATAGCTGCCCTGTGTTGTGACCAGAAGAATTACAGTAACTTTACATGAATAGAAACAGAAAGCACTGCAGCTGAGCTTCTTTTCTGTTTTTCACTTGACGCATATTTAAAATTGACTTAAAAAATGCTCCTTAAAGCAGTTTAAGTTTTAAAATCATCTGGTTTATTCTTTGATTTAGAAAGTTAAGATGAGGTCGGCGTTCAGAGAAAAAACATTTCCAAAAAGTTATCATTTTTTGCTTCATGTGTCCTAACTACATAAATAGTTTACAGGGGCGGATCAAGAATTTTCTATAGGGGGGTCGTGAGGTCATAGATAAAACGAGCACCTGTGGTACTCACCAGTGTAGGGGGTCTCTGGTCATTTCCCCCAGAATCTTTTAAAAAATAAGTCATTTTTCTCCATTTTGGTGCATATTTTGCCCAAAGTTGATAATAATTAAAGTAGTAAGAATACGCTTTTTAATGCATACAAATAGCGGGCAGTGAAAAGTCACCGAAATGACATTTGGAAGCTCAGAAGGTTCCCAACAGCATTCTGCGGGATGCTTTGTACTCTACTTGTCTATGATGACCTCATAGTCCAGAGGGATATAGTTGTGGACATACAACAAAAAAAGTCCATTGAGACGGTTCTTGCCCATGGTGGAACGCAGCACTGTTTTGACCAACTTCATGGCAGAGTTAGCCCTCACTTTAGCCCGCACTTGGGACAGGAATTGGCAACAGTAGGTAGTGGATACGATGGATATACACGTATATGGGTTGCTATCAGGTAGCAGACATGCATTCCCTGGCCCTTTGTAGAGCCATGCATTCAAGAGATGGCTCGACTAGTCCGCTTTCCTTTCTTCATCTTCTTTTTTTTTGTGGAAGAAAAAAATGCCACCGCCCTGGATCCGCCCCCTGGTTTATGTTTATGGAAATTGAGTTGTATCGCTTTAAAATGCATCAGTTAAAGTTTTTAATTTCTTTTCAGTGTTTAAAATATAAAAGTTTGACACTTAGAACTTGTTTCAAGTTTAAATGTTAACTTGTGAACCTGAACTGGTTCAATCAATTCACAAAAACTGAACATGAGCAGAGTCACACAGTCTATTCACAATCCTGAACGAAAACCACAGAAAAAAGATTCAACTTCAACCTTTAAAGCGTGTTTGAACCTGAGATTGTCAAAAGTGTTTTTCTGAAGGCTTCTCGATTCGTCTTACAGACGTTTTTCTTTTCAGCGTTGTCTGATAAATAGATTTCAGAACTCGTTCATCACCATCAGGTGTCTTTATCTAATTTATGTGTTTTCACTGAACTTTTGGTTAAAGATTCAGTCACAGTTTTTTTATGATGCTTGTCGTAGATGAACGCTGTGTTCCTGAACAAGTTTTCTTTAAATGAACAAGGTTTGCAAAATTTCTGCAGAGTACGTTTAAGTACCCCGTGACGCCATGAGAGAATAAGCGGTCAGAAGACGAAACAAAAATGAAACATTTAAGTTCTCTGTAGAATAAAATGTAACAATAAGAATTATAATCAAAGCAGTGAAATCATATTTAGAAACTAGAAGAAAGAAAAAGAATTTTAAACAAGTTAAAAAACTGGGTTTATTAATAAGACTTTTTTTTTAATTCACTCTATTCATCCCTCATCGGGGAAACTTGTGTGCTGCACTCCTACACCGCAGCAGGCTGCCATGACAGCGCCAATGGTGGGAGAAACGTGGGGTTAGGTGTCTTCTACAAGGACCCTAGACATGCACTCAGTGGGATGCGAATCCCCGGTTGACTTCCAGTCTGCAGGCGAACGCTCTACCACTGAGCTCCTTTCAGTATTTCCTAAAAAACTTTAAAAGACTTCTCTGTTAACAAAGAAAATATTTCACAAATTGGTGCCAATTTTATTTAAGCCATTCATTCATTTTCTGGTTGAATGAGGAGGAGGAGGAGATGCAGGAGGTTCATGGATACAGTGAAGGAAGACATGAAGATAGTTGGCGTGACTGAAGAAGATGCAGCAGATAGGGTTAGATGGAAGAAACTGACTTGCTGTGGCGCCCCCTGAAGGGAAATGCCGAAAGGAGAAGAAGATTCATTTTCTGAACCTTTCATCCGGAGCCTATCTCAACTGATTCAAGGCGAGAGGCAGGGTACACCCCGAACAGATCACCAGACTGCCGTGGGGCCACACAACCACCCACACACAACTAGGGGCAATTTCAAAGCCACCAAAATACCTAACATGCATGTTTTTGGAGGGTGGGAGGAAGCCGGCATACCCGGAGAAAACCTACGAATACACGGAGAGAACATGCAAACTCCACATAGAAAGAGCAGCGTTCCATGTGGATTCGAGTTCCCACCCGGAACTCGAATCCCCGACCTTCTTGCTGTGAGGTCACTGTGCTACCCACTGCACCACCTTGCCGCCCAAAGGCCATTCAGTGAGTCAGTCATGTTGTTATGTCCCTTTTGGGATTACAGGGGGTGCCGGAGCCCATCCCGGCTAATTTAAGGTGAAGGGCAGGGTACACCCCGAACAGTTCGCCAGTCTTTCACGGGGCCTCACACATACAACCATCCACACACACACTCATTCCTAGGGTCAATTTGGCACCGGCCAATCAACCTAGTATGCATGTCTTTGGAGGGTGGGAGGAAGCTGGAGTACCCGGAGGAAACCCACGCAAACACAGGGAGAACATGCAAACTCCACATAGAAAGACCAGTATTCCAAACCTCGTTCCCACCCGGGACTCGAATCCCTGACCTTCTTGCTGCGAGGCACTGTGCTACCCACTGCACCACTTTGCCGCCCATAGGCCATTCATATCTTTTCCTTTCATGGATTTTTAACATCTGTTACTTCCAAACGTCTGTTTTTACGTTACAGCGTTTAACCAATTACATATCAGCTAGCATTGACCTGTTGGATGCAGTCACACATGTCCGTAATCCCCTAATAACACTCGGATAAAAAACAGGGTGTCATCTGCGTAATGGTAGATCTGAAACAATTCACCTGTGTTTTTCACTGAATGATATGGAGAAAGTCAAGATTGAACATCAAAGCTCTCTAAATGGACTTTTGGCCATCTGAAAAAAAGTTCATCCAGACATTTGGGGTGTGTGTGTGTGCCTGCATGCATCATCTTGTTTGATTGCATGGCCAATGCCATTGCAGCCTACACATCTCACGCTACACAATCCCTCACACACACATTTGTTGCAACCGGTGACACATTAAGCTGGGGGCCCTCCATCATTCTTTAAGCTCTGCGTGCACTTTCAAGTCTCAGCTCGGAATCTCTGAGGCGGTCTCGCTCCAGTTCTCACTAAAAGTTTCAAAGAACTGGCAAAGAGTTCACCCTCACTGTTTCTCCTTTTTTCACACACACATGGAAAACATAGAACCCTCACCCGTACTTGTGCAAGATTCTGCGGCTTGGTGTAAGAAATACTTTAGTACCTGCACAGTGAGATTACACAAATAAGCTGGTGCACACACCACCTGTCTTATCATGTCCACAAGTGTGTTTTTGAGGCGAACACACACACAAACAAAGTGAAATGAGTGGGTGAGAAAAGTATGTTGACCCTGAAGCCATGCACTTTCAGTGTCATGTAGGTCGCGTTCCTTTAACCTGTCTGGATCGACTCTGTAACCTCTGATTCATGCCTGAGCTGCCCCACAACGTTCATATCATTCTATTCTTCTGCATAAATGAGATGTTTGAAGCATTTCTGCAGGAGAATAGTGCGAAGGGATAAAAACCATGTCTTAACCCACAGTCTGAGAAAAGCAGGTTTTACAGCCAGGCTCTGAATTATGGATTTCTAAAACCAGGCTTGGATGCAAAGAACGTTCTGAAATTTAGAAGTTTAAAGTAATCACAAACCCAGTTGTGTTTTATTTTCAATGTAAAGTAATCCTAACTCGATCAGGGCTCAACAACTCACACCCTTTCAGTCCTACTTTTCTGCTCTGCAGCTTGAGAAAAAAAAATTACGGGTAAAATATTTCATTGGATAATCTTTAAAAATCCAAAGAACTTTTTAACAAAGTGTATTAAATAAAATAAAGAGTCATAGCATTAAAATCTGTGGTTAAAAATAAACGCTAGAGGTTTTTATGCCACTGCATTTGGAGTATGTAGAGTATGCTCCAAAATTAAACTGCCCACAGTTACTCAGTACTACCTATAGATGATCTCAAAGAATCACCTCTTATATTTTTCTAACATCAGTAACAAGTGAACTAAAGTTTTTTTAACTTGGAATTCTACTAGAAAAATTGACACTAACGGCACCTAAATGACCTTTCCGTTCCGTAGTCTTGTGCTTATCCAGGACCGGTTTGCAGAGGCAACAGCCTCAGATCCGAAACCCAAGCTTTCCTCATCCCAACTGCATCCTCCAGCTCAACCGGGAGGATCCTAAGATGTTCCCTGTCCACCTCGTCTCTCCAGGAGGAGATTAAGGATAATCTCTCCAGCGGTTCTGGGGTCTACTCCTGGGTCTACCTCTGGGTCTCCGCCTGGTGGGGCGTGCTTAAAACACCTCACTAGCGAAGTGTTTGGGAGGTATCCTAACCAGATGCCCAGACCTCTCCATCTGGCTTATGTTGACCCAGCTTACTTTACTCTCAACCCAGAGGAGAATTATTTTCTCCAGCACGCTCATAAATAGATTTTTCGTTCTGTTCCATCATTTTCCGCTTGTTCCTGGGTCGGGTCGCGGGGGCAACAGCCTCAAACGGGCAGCCCAAGCCTTCTCTCACCCTGGCCGCATTCTCCAGCTCACCCGGAAGGATCCCAAGTCGTTCCACGGCCAGCTGTGAGTCATAGGTGAGAGTTGGAACGTAGATCGACTTGTAAATCGAGAGCTTTGCTTTTCGGCTCAGCTCTCTCTTTACCACGACGAACCAATGCAGCATCCTAGTTATTGCTGATGCCGCACCGATCCGCCTGTCGATCTCCCGCTCGATCCTTCCCCCACTCGTGAACAAGACCCCGAGATACTTGAACTCCTCCACTTGGGGCAGGACCCTGTCCCTGACCTGCAGGGACAGTAAAGTAAATAGATTTACTTTTTTGAATTTACTGATAAATTTACTGTAATTGATACAATATGAAAAAATTTGGTCACAGTTGTCCTTGAAGAGGACTGGGAGTTTCACTGCAGTAGTTCTGGATGTGACCGTTTTTACCCCTTTGATCTTTAACATGTTTTTCTACATGAGTTTGCTTGTGTTTATTCCGGTGTGGCACGTCTCAGATCTAAAGTTAAACACAACTTCCTCTCAGGGGACAAACTTTAAGCTGTGACAAGATGAAAGGATGCCATGCATCTGTGGATTGTTAATGAGTCCGACATGAAACGACAGGACCAAAAAAATCAGCTAGACTCACTGGACACTTAATTAGGTACAACCAGTGGTGGAACGTAATGAAGTAAATGTACTTCGTTACTGTACTTACGTAAAAAAATTGTGTATCTGTACTTTACTTAAGTAAAATTTAAAACCGGTACTTTTACTTTTAATTCACTACACTTTTAGAGCAAATATCTGTACTTTTACTTCGCTATTTTTTAAAAGTGTGTTTTACATTTTTCGTTACATTTTCATTCAGGAATTTAAAAAATATACAGTTTTTTTTTAGCGCATCTTGAAGCCGCATCGCTACAATCAAAAGAAGCAGTTGATCGGGAGAAGAAGTCATGAATCGAGGACCAATCAGAGTCGAGAGTGAACATTTTCCGCATTCATTCAGCACCAAGAGCAGGGGCGGTTCTAGGATTTTCTGAAGATGGGGTGGGGAGCGGGGACGTGAGGTCATTGACAAAGCCAGTATAGGGTGACTGGGGGCGTCCAGCCCCCTTCCTCCCCCCCAGAACATTTTAAAAAATAATTGTCATTTTCATGCATTTTGGTGGACCATTTGCTGGCCCTGCTAGGGGACAGCTTGACTTGTCCCCTTTCCTTTCTTCTTTTTTTTGCAGCCCAAAAGAGGCGGGAGAGGGGGTGGGAGGGTTCACGCCCCTGCAGAGTTTTTTTTGCCTAATTATCTGTACTGTTACTTAAGTAAAAAAAGTGAGTACTCCATCCACCACTGGGTACAACTAAGCGCTCTGGTCCGATCAGCTGTACCTTTCTTAGACTATGTTCTGGTATCCCTGGATCTGTTATGGTTGTGTCACAATAGCACATCACAGTTGTTGACAAAAAAGAAGTTCAAAGAGAGTAAAACTACTGTCTGAAAACAATCACTTTGAAAAGTCACCACGAACCAGAGACGTGTTACTAAGTCCTGCTGTTGTTCATCTTGTGGTTTTCTCCTGACTAAAGTAGGCGGCAGCGTTCTGCTCGTATCAGGCCTCCCTTTCATGGGAATGTGGTGATAATGATGAAGAAAGATACAAGTGTTGCTTAGCCAGCAAATAAAAAGTCACAGCTCCCACATCGCACGAGAAAACCACCTGATCCTTTATCTCCTCCTGATTGGGAAACAGATCAGCACTTTGAAATGAGATCATACTGTGATAAATGATATTTTTATATAAAACAAGATGAGCAAATACTGGTCATCAACCAGTCAGGTGAAAACCTCAGAATAACTAAATACCTAACTTGTGAGTTGTTACTGGTGGAGACTAAACATCATCAAATTATTGCCAAGTACTCACATAATCCCAGATGACGTGGCAGCATCCCTGTTTGTTTTGGTTTAATTTGGTTGTCTAATTTACAGTCTGAAGTTTTATTGAAATCCTTTTTGTCATTTGGGAAATATTGCGTTTATAAAAGTGTTACAGAAGCACTGACGGCCCGACGGCTTAATGCTTCTCTTCATTCTGTGTGTGAAGGCATAAAAAAAAATTACGTATTTTGAAAAGAAAGCCAGGAAAGGGTGGAATGCCCCCTGCGGGTCAGGGACAGGGTCCTGCCCCAAGTGGAGGAGTTTAAGTATCTCGGGGTCTTATTCACGAGTGGGGGAAAGATTGAGCGGGAGATCGACAGGCGGATTGGTGCGGCATCAGCAATAACTATGACGCTGCATCAGTCCGTCGTGGTTAAGAGAGAGCTGAGCCGAAAAGAAAAGCTCTTGATTTACAAGTCGATCTACGTTCCCACCCTCACCCATGGTAACCAGCTGTGGGTGGTGACCGAAAGAATGAGATCGCAAATACAAGCGGCCGAAATGAGCTTCCTCCGCAGGGTAGCTGGGCTCTCACTCAGAGATCGAGTGAGGAGCTCTGCCATCCGGGAGGAGCTCGGTGTTGAGCCGCTCCTCCTCCAGGTCGAGAGGAGCCAGATGGGGTGGTTCGGGCATCTGGTCAAGATGCCCCCCGAGTGCCTCGCGGGCGAGGTGTTTCGGGCACGTCTCTTCGGGAGGAGACCAAGGGGCAGACCCCGGACCCGCTGGAGAGACTATGTCTCACAGCTGGCCGGGGAACGACTTGGGATCCTTCCAGGTGAGCTAGAGGATGCAGCCGGGAGGAGAGAGAGGCCTGGGCTGCCCGCTTGAGGCTGTTGCCCCCGTGACCCCACCCCGGAACAAGCGGAAGATGATGGAACGGAACGGAAGAAAGCCAAAAAAAGTTTGAAATTTATGTTAATGTTCATATTTCAGGAGATTTTTTTTCAGTTTTCTTCTGCTTCAGGCTAAAAAGTACTCGGGGCGAATCCAGAGATGGGCGTGAGGGGCCACAAAAAACAAAACAAAACAAAAGAAGTAAGGAAATGGGAGTAGTCAAGGTATCCCCTTGCAGGGTCAGTGAATAGGCCACCAAAATGCAGAAAAATTATTTTTGAAAATGTTCTGGGGTGGGAATGCCTCCAGCCCCCCAATACTTGCTCTGTCAATAACCCCTACCAGCCCCCCCGCACCCTTTAGAATTCCTGGATCCGCCCCTGAGAACTCTCCATTTCTACCGCTCATAAAATTCTATCAAAATATTCAATTTTCTAGTTGGTCTGAAACGGATATGACTGTTTAGCAGGATCACCACTTGGTAACAGGTCCAAACCTGAGTTCATCTACAAGTAAACCTTCATGTGAACCACTCCGTACTAATGTTGGAGCCAATCTCACCTTGTAAGGAGAAGCAGGGTACACCCTGGATAGGTCACAGACAGGTCTGTGTTTCAACCCTCATCATATCTGGGTCTCAAACCAATAGCCTTAGGAAGGGTTGTCTAATGATTAATATTTGCAGTAAACCCAGAGAATCCCAGCTGCTGTAAACCCAGAGAATCCCAGCTGCTGAAACTGATCCTGACATTGTGTGTATACGTGTGTGTGTTGTAGGCTGAAGGAGATCGACATGAGCGAATACGATGCGTCCACATACCAGCGTTTCTCCAGCGCTGTTCAGAGACAAGTTCAGTCGCTCCGCATCATCCTGGATAACTTACAGGTCAGTGTCTCCTCCTCTCTTCAGACCCGGGATGTTTACCTCTCTAAGTTCTCTAGCTATCCTGATCCATCTCACCAAACTTTTATCTCTTCGTGACGAACAACTTAATTTGGTTTTATTTCTATTTGTCAAAATCAGCACAACGTTGTCATGGTGATCATAACGCACAATTAAAGAGGCGTTTTTGTAAAAATAAGCCTGTAGAATAAACATTCCATGGTTGTATTCTGTCGTAGATTAGTGGTTATAAAATTTGCAGGTTGTTTGATAAGTTTAATTACTTTAAAAAAGATTTAAAGGCGACACTAATTACATCCATAAAAATGTTTTAAATGTCAAGATAATTATGTTCAATTAGGACTCCGTTCCGTCGTCTTCCGCTCATCCGGGGCCGGGTTGCTGGAGCAACAGCCTCAGACGGGAAGCCCAGGCTTCTCTCACCCCGGCTGCATCCTGCAGCTCACCCGGAAGGATCCCTAGTCGTTCCCCGGCCAGCTGTGAGCAGAGGTGTCAAAAGTACCAACATTTTCTACTCAAGTAGAAGTATAAATACCGAGTTAAAAAACTACTTTAGTAAAAGTAGAAGTATCAACTCAAGTTTTCTTCTTAAGTAAAAGTAAAAAGTAACCTATTTTAAAACTACTTCAAGTAAAAAAAGTAAAAGTAATTTTCAGAAAAAAAGGAATATTGTTAACAAAAGCGTATGAACATATTTTTTAACTATTATCACATGCTTTAAGGAGCAGAAAATATGATAATAAATGAAAGTGTTTTGGTGTTAAACTTTATGAATCAGAAACATTTATTTCTTAATAATCTTTATTGGAAATCGATTAATTAACACAATCAAATGTATTAACATAATCAGGGCATTATGTAACGTCCCTTCAGCTACCAAGCTTCACTCTGCATCACCTAATTTAACCAACTTCAAGACACAAACACACTCAATGTAAAAAAATAAATAAATAAATGAAAAAAAATGACCAAAAGGCTTTTTTAAGCCTTGAAGGCAGCTAGTTTTCAAAGTTCTTTGAGGGAATACTGAATAGTCTTTGGGAGTGCCACATACAGCCTGCGTGACACCTGGAACCAGCGTTGCCAGGTGGGAGGTGCTGGATTATCGTACTAATGACGTAAAATTATCGTATTTTACAAAAAATATCTAACACCCAGTAAAACCACGCCCATTGACAAAATAACACCCTTTACATGCACTCGTAAGGCAGTGGGAGTGAAGGAAACACACAGGAGGCAAAATCCTTGGATTCTTTTTCTAAAATTTTAAGAACTGTAAAAATGAAAAAATAACCAGGGAAATAAGATTTTAAGAAACCAGTAGGGGCGGGACCTAGGAGACGGTATATATATATTTACATATCTACATATATATGTACATATCTACATATATATGTGTACATATAAGGTTTTTTTTTAATGTTAACCCAAACATCTTCATGATACAAAATCTAAGCGATGTGTAGTTTTAATCTCCTCAGTCAGTCTTTATAAACTAATCAATAACATTTTGGATGCTTTTAAGCACAAATACTTAATCCTCTACTATTTATGGATTAATCAGTTCAATTAGGTTTGTTTCTAAAGATAAAATAGTGCGTCACAGATCAAAGTTATTTTTATAAAAATACCATCTACAACATTTTCAGCAAAGACGTTTACAATAACCGCAGACTGAAAATAATAATTAAAAAAAAAATTTCTTTGCTGTTGTTTTTTTAAAAAAATGATAATTCAATCAAAGTTCAGTGTTGCAGCATCAGAAACACTTTGATTTCCGAGCCCGAGTCTCAAACACGGAAATTGACGTCCCTGCTCTTTAAAAGTTTGTGGGCGGAGCTACTCGCCCCAAAGTAATGATTGACTGGACCTTTCAGCCAATCATTCATCTGTTCCTTTGTTTGATGCATTCAGGGTTCATAAAAAAAAAAAAAAAACTCCGACAAACAGTCGCGGCATTTTAACGGTGACAAAATGGAGAAAGTAGCGACTACTTTTTATAAAATGAACGAAGTAAAAGTACAGATAATTGCATAAAAAAGTAGTGAGTAAAAGTAAAAAGTAGACAAAAAAATAATTACTTCGTTAAAGTAAAGATAACGAGATTTTCTACTTGAGTAAGGTAACGAAGTAGTCTTACTTCGCTACTTGACACCTCTGGCTGTGAGACATAGTCTCTCCAGCGGGTCCGGGGTCTGCCTCCTGGTCTCCTTCAGGTAGGGCGTGCCCGAAACACTCCACCAGCAAGTCGTTCACTGGCTGAACCACCCCATCTGGCTCCTCTCGAACCTGGAGGAGGAGCAGCTTGACACCAAGCTCCTCCCGGATGGCAGAGCTCCTCACCTGATCTCTGGAGAGCCCAGTCACCCTACGGAGGAAGCTCATTTCGGCCACTTGTATCCATGATCTCATTCTTTCGGTCACCACCAACAGCTGGTTACCCTGGTGAGGGTGGGAATGTAGATCGACTAGTAAATTGAAAGCTTTGCTTTTCGGCTTTGTTCTTTCTTTACCACGACGGATCAATGCAGCGTTCCAGTTATTCCTGACGCTGAACCGATCTGCCTGTCGATCTCCATCCTTCCCCCACTCAAGAACAATTAGGACTGATGAATAAAAATCTATGTTATTTCACCAATAATTGAGGTTTAAATTATTAATAAAATAATTAGGATATTTCATTGTGCGACCCTGATCGTGTCTGACCAGAGAAAGAACCTAAACCTGCAGGTTTCTGGTCCTGTTTGGTCTGTAGTTTGACTCTCCTGCTGTAACACAATGTGACGTCTGAAATTCCAGCAGTTCCTAAATGCAGGTCAGGCTTTTCTCTAGAAAGAAAACACTGGAGATGAAATGAGTTATTGCTGTCGTCCAAACAATAGAGGCCATAACATCATCGTATGACGCACGTTATGTCTGGTCTGAGAGAAGGGACACTATCCTCCGATTGGTCAACGTCATGGTGCGGAGAGACGAAAAATTCAAGGATGTGAGATTGTCTTTGTCATTGTTTTGGTTCCCACTTTCCTCCTTTTGTTTGCGAGTCGGAGGGTGCATGTGTGTGCGTGTGTGATGAGAGGAAAATCTTAGCGGCTGATTACAGAGCAGCAGGTCGGAGGCTCGCTCTATTATTGTGTGGTCCAGGTGTGAAGTTTTGTGTGTGTGTTTTTCATCCAGGTGTTAGCGGGTTTAGCTTTGAACATGAATGCAGCTTATTGTTTATGTTTTTTTCTTGTTGCCCAGCGTCGTTCTCTCTGTGAGGATGATGGAGATTCTCCTGATGCCAGCAGGCGTGACACCGTGGAGTCATGTTTTTTTGTTTTGACCATAACTGAGGAGTGATTTAAAGCCCCCACATCCTCCCTTCCTCACACACAAACACAATTAATCCTCGTCATTGCTGGAAAACCTCCAATAAACCCAGAGCATTGTTTCCATCCGCCTGAGGGAAATCCCTCAACAATGAAGCAGCTCTCCAGATTTTGTGAAGCACCTTACAAGTGGAAATCCCTGAAAACATGTAATAATATGTGTTATGAGATCTAAAACACATACTTCTGATGACTCAAGATTGTTTCGAGGTGTTCTAACTTGTTAGATCTTCTGAGGAAACAATGTGACACATAAACTCAGAGATTAGACCTCAGAATGTGGAGAAGAGGTTAAGGCCAGACGTGTCCAACTTTTTTTGTCCCAAGATCTGCTTTTCAAATATAAAACCTTCTGAGATCTACCAGTCCGGCGCTACAATCGCAGACCTCTGGAGATCATTTCCAACCAGCCTCTCTCTCTCTCTCTCAAACACACACACCGACAAATTCCTCTCGCTCGCTCCCTTTTCTCTCTCCGGCACGAACACTCACAAACTTTTTCCTTACCCACGCAGCTCTTTGGGAGGGTTTAGCGACCACAACAGCAACAGGCTTCCACCTCTGTGAAGCTGACCCCTCCGTTCCGTCATCTTCCGCTTGTTCCGGGGTCGGGTCGCGTGGGCAACAGCCTCAAGCGGGCAGCCCGGGCTTCTCTCTCCCTGGCTGCATCCTCCAGCTCACCCGGAAGGATCCCAAGTCGTTCCCCGGCCAGCTGTGAGACATAGTCTCTCCAGCGGGTCCGGGGTCTGCCCCTTAATCTCCTCCCGGTGGGATGTGCCCAAAACACCTCACCCGCAAGGCGCTCGGGGGGCATCCTGACCAGATGCCCGAACCACCCCATCTGGCTCCTCTCGACCTGGAGGAGGAGCGGCTCGACATCGAGCTCCTCCTGAATGGCAGAGCTCCTTACCCGATCTCTGAGTGAGAGCCCAGCCACCCTGCGGAGAAGCTGACCCCTCTTAAAGCGAAAATATAAACCAAAATAAGCAAAAATTATATAATTTGTGCTATTTTACAACTCTTTTATGGGTCAATCTGAGGTCATTCAGTCCCTCATTTTGCTTAAAAATAAAACTTTCTACTGAACAAAAAAAACCACAAACAATTGACACTATTTTAGGAGTTTTTTTGCATATTTTAGGTAGAACGAGAGACTGGATGATGTCATCGTCCAAAACATATTTTTTAAAATAAAAAAGAAAAACTAAAATAGCACAAACAAAATGATCACAGCACAAAAGAACACAAATTTAGCACAAACGATTGACACCATTTTTGGGAGTTTTTTCGCATTTTTAAGCAAAATGAAAGTCTGGATGACGTCAGATTGACGTATTAAAGAATTGTAAATATCTAAAAACTAAAATACCACAAACTAAATGAGTTACAGTACAAAAGAGCACAAATGAATATGTATTTGTTGTTTATATTTTTGCTTGAAGAGGGGCCAGCTTCACGGAGGTGACTCTTCCCTGCCTGCACTTCCTCAGCTTAAAGCTTGAGTTTAGGGTTTAAAGCCTGTTTCTTTTGAAGCGTTCGTTAACAGCAGGTTAGAAATAATCATCAGAGAGAAAGAGAGCCTCACATCACCCTGCTCTCCTTCTAAGGAAACCCTGCTCATGTACTGTAAAGATGTCTGACAAAAGAAGGAACCTAATCTGCCCCGCCCCACCCGTATGACGTGTGCGTCACACAAAAGAACAAATATCACATGAGACTTTGTGACTTTACATCCGTGACACACACACACACACACACACACACACACACATACACACATCCTACTGTACTGCACACAAACAACTCGACAAAAAATTCTAAAGTATGTCTGTGAGATGGATCCGTTTCACGTTGAGATATAATAATAAAACGACTTCACAGAGATATATTTTCTGGAGTTTCTGGTTCAAAAACAAGAAATCAGAGTCGATCTGTGAAGCATTGGAGTAAAAACCTGAGAGCACCCTCTGGATATGTCATGGCATCATTAGGGCGGCACAACTTTCACCAAATAGAAAACCACCATTTTTTGGGAGGATATCACGATATCGATATGTCTTTTATTTAGAAACGCTGGCAATAATTAAAAATAAAACCCACAAAAACTATAAATGAATTTATCTACTTTTAATAGGAGAAAGATTTAACAACTTGGAGATTTCTTAAGTTCATCTATGGTTGGTACTGAAAATAGTAAGCCTTTTTTTTTAAAAAATCTATTCTGTAGTTTGGTAGATATTGTGGTGTACATGAACTTTTTTGACCTTGACCTTGACCTTTGGTTGAGCCTGGAAACCTAATCAGTTCATATATAGTTGGTTTTAATAGTGGGATTCATTAAAATTCCATCAGGTGTTTTTAAGATATTACGTACTCTGAAGTCTTTTGAAAGCGCAAACAGCCTGAGTACCTTCGAAGACACTTAGACAAACGTTCTGGGAAGGTTATCTGAGGGTTCTGTAAGGGTTACCTGAAGGTTGCAGATGTTAATTTAGAAGAACGTTCCGGGAAGGTTATCTGAGGGTTCTGTAAAGGTTAGTTTTGTCTGAGGTTCGCTGAAGGTTCTGTGGAGGTTTGTGAGATGGTTCTATGAAGGTTTTGTGATGGTTGCCTGAAGGTTAGTTTTCTAGATTTTTCTTTTTATTCTTAAATTGTTTCTCTTATTTTGTGTTTCAGGCCAAAGGGAAGGAGCGTCAGTGGCTGAAGAACCAGTCACTAGGGGAACTGGACGACACTAAAATCATTGATGGGCTGACTGGAGAAAAATCCATTTATAAACGCAGAGGAGAGCTGGACCCTGAGGTAAACGTGTTTTTACTGAAAATTCATTTTTATTTTTTTGTTCTGTCATCTTCCACTTATTCGTGGCTGAGTTGCGCGGGCAACAGTCTCAGATGGGAAGCCCAGGCTTCTCTCAACCCGGCTGCATCCTCCAGCTCACCTGGAAGGATCCCGAGTCGTTCCCCGACCAGCTGTGAGACATAGTCTCTCCAGCAGGTCCGGGGTCTGCCACTAGGTCTCCTCCAGGTGGGACGTGCCCGAAACACCTCACCAGTGAGGCGCTCGGGGGGGGGCATACTGACCAGATGCCCAAACCACCCCATCTGGCTCCTAATTTTTATTGAATGATTACTTGTGTATTTACATATATTGTAAATTTATCAACGAAAGCCAAGGGTGGGTGAGCTAGAGTGTGTGTAGGTGTGTCTGCATCAAAGTGTGTCTGTGTTTGTGTGCTTTCATGTGTATGTGTGTAATTATGTCTGTTTGTGTGTCAGTCTGCACACACACACACATCATAATTCCGTTCTCTCTCCAGCTGCACGGACTGACTCTAAACCAGAATAATTACCCTGTATTTTTAAATCTCAACCCTGCGTTAAATTCTATTTAAAACCAGCTCCTCCAAAAACAACAGAACATGATCCAAAGTGTGTGTTTCACCTGTTTGCTTTGCAGCTCGGGAGCCCGCAGCAGAAGCCCAAACGTTTGAGGATCCTGGCAGACGTGTCTGGCAGCATGTACCGCTTCAACGGCGTGGACGGACGGCTGGAGCGCTCCATGGAGGCTGTGTGTATGGTCATGGAGGCTCTGGAGAATTATGAACACAAATTCAAGGTGAGAAAATAATTCATCTGGACTTTAATTTTAATTTACTCACATTATGAAACTTTATAAATACATCTCTGAGAGATGTTCCGGCCAAATAAACTTCAGCGTTTTAGAATATTGCACCTGCCTACATGCATACTGGTAACCATAGCAACAGAAGCTTAAATCAGTGTAAGTTTTTGGAGTGTGAAGTTTGCATGTGTGAAATTACATTTGTTAAAATAATCATTTATTTGCCAAATTAAAGGCAATTGAATTTAATTAGATGCATGGCTTCATACTGCAGCTGTGATGCGTTCGAGGACAGTTCGGGCTTTATGAGAAATTCATTTAAATTTTTAAGCTTCATCATTTTACGTATGTTGCTTTTGTCCAGCACTTTAGGAAAAGCAGTTTGCTTTAAAAGTTATGTCAATTTTGATCAAAATTATTTGACTAAATAGCGTCAAAGTCATGGTTAATTTTCCTAAACGAAGATGGAAAGAGGCCCGTGCCTCTAAGGAGCCACGGTTTACCGACCACTGCTCTAGACAATAAATATTCTGTCATAATTTATGACTAAAAATATTAAAACTCATGTTGTCCATGCAGTTTTTATTTGCACAAACATGCAGCTGACTCTATACAAAATTAAAAAGAAAAAAATTGCACTGAAACTTTCTGAAAAGCTTTAGTTTACCATCAGAGTTTGTAAACGTGTGAATTAGAAATAAACGCAACGACAATGAGAATGTTTGCAAATCTTTGCTCTTAAGCTTTTTTGCTAAACATTTACTGTATTGTTTAGAAATTATTCTTGGTCTTTTTTTATTTTGTAATGTTCACATTGTTAGTTTCTGTTGCGTCACTTCCTTAGTTTTGTTAGCAGCCGAAGAGGCAATAAGGCAGCCAAAGAATCTGCAGCTTAAATCTTACAGTTGGAATTGAGGGATCAGTGTTTTTTACTGCTGTTTATTCGGAAAGAATCGTTATTAAACGGTCAAATTACCACACAATTTGTCACTTTATTTTGAAAGGTGTTTAGCGTGGTGTTTAGATGATAGCACTACATTTATACTTTCAGATTTCAGGTGGAACTTCTTGTTTTGTTCCTTAAATAAAATCTGTAACATTCTGATTAAGAATCACGTGAAACTCACTATTCTAAGTTATTCCATTTTTGAGTTCTCGCCTAAAACACAGAGTTTTATTACTGTTTCATATCAAATATTTGTTTAAAAAGACATTAAAATTCTGCATGAGCAGGGTTAATTCTCTCCTGGTGGTCACGGGCCGTGTTCACAGGGTCACAGATCTAATCCAGGTCTCTAGTTTGTGTCTTTCTTTTTGCAACAAACTCATGTTTCTGCAAAGAATGAGTCGACATGTCTCATTTAAAAGAAGTCATTCGTCAAAGTCCTGGAAGGGTAGTTGCTGAAAGGATGGAGGACACGAGGGAGGCCAGAGGAGACAGAGAGACGGAGCGCAGGCAGAAAAAGTGGATGGGAGTCAGACTTCTTGGCCCCTTAGTGACACTCAACCCGAGCGGGCAGCGATCGGATATCACGCAGCAGCTTCACCATGCCTCATCGCATGTCAGTCAAACTGCTCTTTCTGCACAACAGTTCTTACATAAAAAACATTTGATAACCCAAAGACCCCTGATGTGAGCCCTCCACACCCGCTGTGCCAATGCTTCCTACCTCCACCGCTCGGATTTCTGCTGGAAACTCCGTGTGGAACCAGAGGTGGCATGCAGCAGCGTTAACCTGAAAAACATCTCATACATCCTTCCCTCATTGGACGTCCCGCTAGAAATTGAGCTACCAACTCATGTGTAGAGCTTTGGGATGCACTGGGATTCCTGCAGTGGGATTTAAATAGCTTTTATGTTTTGGATTTCATGTGAGATGTGGCCATTGGCATGCCTTTACCCACCAGAGGTGCCCTGGAGATGTGATACCTGGGCTCTGGAATAGCTAGCAGTGATAGATGGTACCACAGGAGGAATGGACACCTCTCCAGAGGTTAGAGAGAGGATACCCCAACATAGGTTACAACCCGACCCTACTACCGGAAGGTGGTACCAGCCTACGTCCTGAAGAAGCGTTGCAGCAGGTCACAACCACTGACTGTAAGAGGGGTAAATCTAGTGAGCGTGACGTTGCATATTATGTTCAACCAAATGAAGCCAGTTTAGTTGCCGTTTTTGTTAGGGTTTTTAGGGATGTGGAAGGAGGAGGGACCCAATTGCAGGACACCAAACAAGGTTTATTAACCTTGTTAACCAATTAACCAAGGTTTATTAACTTAATAATTAAATAACAAAGTTCAAACATGGTCAGGCAACCAGGGTGACCTGGCTGGAAGGGATGGTAAGACCAGACAAGGAAGTCCAGGGTGATTCCCCTTAAATAGATGGCAGGGTGCACAGATGTGTGGAATCAGAATCATTGACAGATGACCCTAATCAGGTTGATTAGGAATATCCAGGGCTCCATCTGGCGGCAGGTGAGGGATCTTGACAGTACCACCCGCGCCCCTCAAAGACCAGCTCCAAGTGGCCAAGGATCTTGTGGCATGGCAAGACTCCTAGGCAGCTGATTTTGCTGCAGGAACACTTGAGACAAACTCAGTCCACATCCTTCTGGGAAGGGGGCTATGCAGCGATTCAAACTCGCTCGGGATACAGGAACTATTTCACAGGCTTCAAACTTTCACTCTGCTGGGTCCATTTATGGTCGGGTCTTTCTGTCAGGGTTTTAGGAATGTGGAAAGGACGAGGACTCAATTGCAGGACATAAAACAAGGTTTATTAACTCAATTCAAGAAAGTCTGTAAAGCAAGAAGCACAGGGTTAACTCAAGGGTTCAAAAATCCAAATAATAACAAAGTTCAAACCAGGGTGACCTGGCTGGAAGGGATAGTAAGACCTAACGGGAAGTCCGGGGTGATTCCCCTTAAATAGATGGCAGAGTGCATAGATGTGGGGAATGAAGAATCATCCTCAGGTGACCATAAACAGTTTGATTAGGAATATCCAGGGCTCCCTCTGGCGGCGGGTGAGGAAATCCTGACAATTTTCTGCCAGTTTGGACGAACGGAGTTGAATTTTTGGAACCAGAAACATGAGGTCATTGGTCCGATTGCTTGGTTAACCTCGGCCACTGGAGACCCAGACTTAAGAACGATGGAAAATGCATTTGAAGTAAAGAGTTAGAAGGTTTACGTGACGATAAAAGTCTATTGGCACTGAGACTTTTTCGAGCCAGAAGCTACTTCCCATTTTCCATGCGGTCAGACGCTAGCGTGTACTAGTTCCTTCATACAACCATTAGTCACATAACGCTAGGGTACTTAAACATGTCACATTTCAAACTGTTGATGTCCCCTCTGTTTTACTAACGGTTTCTTCTCTGCACAGTACGACATCGTGGGACATTCTGGAGACTCTCATGACATCGAGCTGGTCACCGTGGAGAAAGTCCCCAAAAACAACAAGCAGAGACTCAAAGTCCTCAAGGTGATTTCACTGATCTGTAAAGTTTGATACAGCAGCACAGGAGAACTGTCCAAACTGCACAGGACAGAATGTCGATGCACACAATACCGCCTCTAAGTGATTGATCTATTATTGGTTGCTGCAATTATCAGTGTGGAAAAGAGGTGAAGAAGTGTGTAAAGGCAGGCTAGAACAGGTGGAGAAAAGTATCAGGTGTGATGTGTGACAGAAGAGTTTCAGCTAGAATGAAAGGAAAAGTGTACAAAACCGTGGTGAGAGCGGCCATGCTGATTGGTCTAGAGACAGTGGCACTGAGGAAAAGACAGGAAACAGAGATGGAGGTAGCAGAGATGAAGATGCTGAGGATCTCTCTGGGAGTGACCAGGATGGACAGGATCAGAGGAACAGCACATGTTAGAGGTTTTGGAGATAAAGTCAGAGAGACCAGACTGAAACCATCTCAGTCTGGCCTCTCTGAGGAATGAAGATTAGTCAGAGTAAGACAGAGTACATGTGTGTGAATGAGAGGGACTCAAATGGAAAAGTGAGGTTACAGGGAGAAGAGATAAAGAAGGTGGAAGATTTTAAGTACTTAGGATCAACAGTCCAGAGTAATGGAGAGTGTGGAAAAGAGGTGAAGAAGCGTGTTCAGGCAGGCTGGAACGGGTGGAGAAAAGTATCAGGTGTGATGTGTGATAGAAGAGTTTCAGCTAGAATGAAAGGGAAAGTGTACAAAACCGTGGTGAGAGCGGCCATGCTGATTGGTCTAGAGACAGTAGCACTGAGGAAAAGACAGGAAACAGAGATGGAGGTAGCAGAGATGAAGATGCCGAGGATCTCTCTGGGAGTGACCAGGATGGACAGTATCAGAGGAACAGCACATGTTAGAGGTTTTAAAGTCAGAGAGGTCAAACTGAGATGGTTTGGACATGTACAGAGGAGAGAGAGAGAATACATTTGAAGAAGGGTGCTGGGTTTGGAACCACCAGGAAAGAGGACTAGAGGAAGACCAAAGAGGAGGTTCATAGATACAGTGAAGGAAGACATGAAGATAGTTGATGTGACTGAAGAGGTTGCAGCAGATAGGGTTAGATGGAAGAAACTGACTTGCTGTGGCGCCCCCTAAAGGGAAATGATGAAAAAAGAAGTGCTGTTTTAATCAGTGAAGTCGCTGCCGTGTTAAAAGGCACTAAATCACTCTGTACATGCTGTAAATATCTCATTTTTTTAACATGCATGGTTCGTACATTTTTTTTAAAAAATAGATCAGATGCAGTTCATAGACAGGTGCGCTCAGTAGTCTAGAAAATACACTAATCGAGTTGCCAACAAGAACACGGTCGACTATTGACACTATTATTCCTCTAAGTTCTTCAAAGCAAATCATTTTGAAGCTAATTTGGAGTTCTAAGTTTTCTTTTGGCAGCATGTAAAAGGGCTGTTTGTGTGACGCCATCAGAAATCTGCAGCTTTTCATGCTCACGGTTTTATCCTCCCTTCCTGCAGACCATGCACGCCCACTCTCAGTTCTGCATGAGTGGAGATTTCACTCTGGAGGCCACTGAAGCCAGCATCAAAGAGCTTTCACGGGAGGAGGCGGACGAACACTTCGTGGTGGTTCTGAGCGACGCTAACCTAGAACGCTACGGCATTCGGCCTGAGCGCTTCGCCCAGGCTCTGACTTCTGACCCTCAGGTCAACGCCTTCGCCATCTTCATCGGTTCCCTGGGCGATCAAGCTGAAAGGTGAGCAGGTAGAGATGAAGAAGACGAAAGACAGAGTAAACATAGAGTGTGTCAGGAGGAGGAGGACCCAAATGCAGGACAACAAACAGAATTTATTATCCAAAAGTCCAGTAAAGCTGTAAGGCAGCGGGTACAGGATTAACTCAGGATCAAAAATTCAAATAATATATTAGAGTTCAAAGATTAAACTTAAGGTCAGGCAGCCGGGACAACCTGGCTGTAAGAGAGACCTCCTCAAGGAATTTGTAGGGATTGCCTTTTAAATAGGCAGTAGGATCCACAGGTGTGTGTTATCAGACCAATCATCCTCAGGTGTCCCTAATCAGGTTGTTGAGGGAAAGTCCAGGGCTGCCTCTTGTGGCAGATGAGGGGATAAACTGAGACAAATAATGTTCCAGCAAAATAATTAGAACAATAATTTATGAATAAGAGAAATGTTTATTCATTTAAAGACATTAAAAAAACCCATAACGAACTTGTTTAAAATCTGATTTTAAAAGGTTATTTTATCTTTATTGAAAAAACAAATCTTCTCGTTATACTTTGTAAATTGTCTCTTTTTTATTGACTTTTTTCTGACCCACATAAAAATTAGAATCTAATACGTCTTTACAGTAAACATTTATTTCGGGATAAAAAAGAGTGAAAAAAACAAAGAAAAGTTTCCAGTTCTAATGAATTGTTTAATAAGTTGAGGATAAAGTTTAAAACTTTCAATAACTTGTCATATTAAAGTTTTTTTTTTTTCTTTTTTTTAGGATGTTGAAAATGAAGGAAATTAATAGAAATGAATCATGAACGAGTTATTTTGCCAACATGTTTATTTATATTGATTTAAAATTGATTTAAGTTCCTTCTGAGGATTACGTAGATGGAGGCTTTTGATTGGTCAGTTTTGGCCGCTTGAGTATTTTGATAAATAGTATCAGCATAAACTAGTGAAACTAGTTTTTTTTTTTTTTTTTACCCATTTTTTTTTCTTCCCTGACGTCAAATGTTAAACAGTTACAGGAGCGGAATGGACGTCTTACGGTTGTAATCAATTTTTTTTTTTTTTTTTTCAAGATGGCGCCGTCCAACATGGCTGCCTCGGTACTTCTGTGCAACCTTTTTTCTCTGTTTTTGTTGGTAAATGGTGTATCAGCGTGCTCTTACACTCGTGAAGAGCTCTTAAATCTCAGGACTATGACCCCCACGGACCTACTACCAGTTTTTTTAGCGGTTGCGGCAGATTTAGTCCAAATATTGGCTAAAAAAGTGAAAGGCCGGAAGAGAGGAAAGCGTGCGGGAGTCCTCCTTCGTCTCCGCAGACGTGGCTCGCGTACGCCTTTGCCGAGCCTTTTTCTCTCCAATGTCCGCTCACTTACCAACAAGATGGACGAGCTAGCGCTGCTAATGCGACAAAACAGGGACTTCTCTTCCTCTTGTGTTCTATGCTTCACGGAGACATGGCTCAACGAGCAGATCCCGGACTGCGCGCTTCAGCTGGAGGGATTTCAGCTCTTCCGCGCTGACAGACAGAGGGATTTCTCCGGTGGAAAAACAAAAGGTGGAGGGCTCTGTTTCTACATCAACCACTCCTGGTGTTCGGATGTGTCTGTGATCTCCCAGCTTTGCTCTCCGGTTCTGGAATACTTCTTTATAAACTGTAGACCATTTTATTCTCCACGGGAGTTTGCTTCATTCATTCTGGCTGCTGTTTACATTCCGCCATGCGCAAACGTGCACGAGGCCCAACGCGCGCTCGCGGACTAAATTCTGTGTGTGGAGCAAAACTTCCCGGACTCTCTAGTTATTATCCTTGGGGATTTTAACAAGGGAAATCTGAGCCAGGAACTCCCAAAGTACAGACAGTTTGTAAACTGCCCAACCAGGGAAAAGAACACATTGGATCACTGCTACACTACAGCCAGTAAAGCCTACAAGGCTGTTTCTCGAGCTGCTCTGGGCTTCTCTGATCACGACATGGTTCACCTCATCCCGGCATACAGACAGAAGTTGAAGCTTTCTAAACCTGCAGTGAGGACTTCCAAGAAGTGGACCAGCGAAGCTGTGGACGAGCTTCGTGTGTGTCTGGACACAACAGACTGGGGTGTGTTTAGAGCTGCCACAGATAGTCTGGATGACTACACAGACACAGTGACGTCATACATACGTTTCTGTGAGGACAGCATCATTCCATCAAAAACCAGGGTAAGATTTAACAACGACAAACCCTGGTTCACACCCAGACTAAGACAGATCAGGAGGGAAAAGGAAGCAGCTCACAGAGCCAATGACAGAGAGAGCTACAAAGGCGCTAAGTACCGGTTCTCAAGAGAGGTACAGCAGGCGATATCCAGGTACAATAAACGTCTGAAGGAGCAATTCTCTGTCAATGACACCGCCTCTGTCTGGAGATCACTTCGGCAAATTACCAACTATAAGCCGAAAGCCCCACATGCTGCTGATGACTTACAACTGGCAGAGAAACTCAACACCTTCTATGCCAGGTTTGATGTCTCACTCTCTTCCCCCCTCACTGATCAACAACCTTCAGACACTTTGAAGCCACTCCCATCCCCCACCCAATTAACAACAGAGGTCACTCCAGCTGACCAGCCCTCCCCCTCCACTGCTTTCTTGGTGACAAAACAGGATGTGCTCAAGCTCTTCCGCAAGCAAAACCCTCGGAAAGCTTCGGGCCCAGATGGTGTCTCCCCGGCCACCCTGAAACACTGTGCTGAGGAACTGTCTCCAGTTTTCACAGACATTTTCAACACCTCGCTGAAGACATGCCACGTTCCAGCCTGCTTCAAGCGGTCCACCATCGTTCCTGTCCCCAAGAAGCCCCGTATCACTGGACTTAATGACTACAGGCCTGTGGCACTTACGTCTGTAGTCATGAAGTCATTCGAACGCCTGGTCCTCCCTCATCTCAAGCACTTCACCTCTCCCTCTCTGGACCCTCTGCAGTTTGCCTACAGAGCCAACAGGTCTGTAGACGACGCTATCAACCTGGCCCTCCACTTCACCCTGCAGCACCTGGACTCCCCGGGAACCTATGCCAGGATCCTGTTTGTGGACTTCAGCTCTGCATTCAACACCATTCTCCCTACCCTGCTTCAGGACAAGCTCTCTCAGCTCAACGTGCCTGACTCCACCTGCAGGTGGATTACTGACTTCCTAACAGACCGGAGGCAGTGCGTGCGGCTGGGGAAGAATGTCTCCACCTCTCGGACTATCAACACAGGATCTCCACAGGGCTGTGTCCTCTCTCCCCTGCTCTTCTCCCTGTACACCAACTCCTGCACTTCCAGCCATGACTCTGTCAAACTGATCAAGTTTGCAGATGACACCACACTCATTGGGCTCATCTCTGATGGCGATGAGTCGGCCTACAGGATGGAGGTAGACCGGCTGGTGTCCTGGTGCAGCAACAACAGCCTGGAGCTCAACGCTCAGAAGACAGTGGAGATGATCGTGGACTTTAGGAAAGTCACAGCTCCCATTACCCCCCTTGCACTGACAGACTTCTCCATCACCACTGTAGACTCTTTCCGCTTCCTCGGCACTACCATCACACAGGACCTAAAGTGGGAGCCATCCATCAGCTCCCTGATCAAAAAGGCCCAGCAGAGGATGTACTTTCTGCGGCAGTTGAAGAAAGCCAAGCTGCCCGCCCAGATGTTGGTGCAGTTTTACAGAGCCATCATCGAGTCTGTCCTCACCTCCTCCATCACCGTGTGGTACGCTGTAGCCACAGCCAGGAACAAACACAGACTGCAGCGCATTGTGCGCTCCGCAGAGAAGGTGATCGGCTGCAGCCTTCCATCTCTCGAAGACCTGTACGTCTCCAGGACTCGGGGGCGTGCAGGTCGGATAGTAGCTGACCCTTCCCACCCTGGACATGGACTTTTTGAGCGACTCCCCTCGGGCAGGAGGCTCCGGTCCATTCGGACCAGAACGTCCCGCCACAAAAACAGCTTCTTCCCTTCTGCCGTTGGACTAATGAACTCTTTATAACCTGGATCCCCACATCTCTTAGTCACCTCCCTCTTGTCACTTCACTATCTTTATTATTTTCTATTATTTTCTATGACATTGCACTACTTTTCTTTTTCTTCTGAGCACTCTTAGTTTTGTAAAAATTATTATTATTTTTATTTATTTTATTTTTATTATTTTTATTTTATATGTTTGCACACCAGTACCAGAACAAGTTCCTAGTCTCTGATGTTTTTCACTGACATGGCAATAAAAGCATTCTGATTCTGAATATGTGGTTTGAAGTTAATACTCATTAAGGATCCATCACTAACCTGAATTTAAAGATCAGGAGAATTGTATAAACTGAGTTCTATAAAGTTCCGTTTTGTCGTCTTCCGCTTACCTGGGGCCGGGTCGCGGTGGCAACAGCCTTAGACGTGAAGCCCAGGCCTCTCACACCCAACTGAATCCTCCAGCTCACCCTGAAGCATCCCAAGGTGTTCCCGGTGCAGCTTTGAGACATAGTCTCTCAAGCAGTTCTGGGGGTCGACTTCTGAGTCTCCTCACCTTGGGACGTACCTAAACATCTAATCAGAGAGGCATCTGAACCACCCCATCTGGCTTCTCGCGACCAGGAGGCGCAACGACTCTACACCGAGCTCCTCCCGGATGGCAGAACTCCTCCCTCTATCTCTCAGCTGCAGGTTCTGTTACCGTGACAACAAATAGTTTGTCTATGTTTTCCTATAATAGAAAAAAAGAAAACTTCACAGTTTCAATGGTAAATAAAATATAAATGTAATTTTTTTTCTCTCTTAAATTACCATGGTGTAAGCAAGGTAACGAACGCCCTTCTGAAATGAATAGACGTAACCATGGCAACCGTACTCGCGTAGCAGTTCTGTGTACCTCTGATCTGAACTACCAGTCTGTGTTTTCTCCTCCCTGCAGACTCCAGAAGACCCTTCCTGCTGGAAGATCTTTTGTTGCCATGGACACCAAGGAGATCCCCCAAATCCTGCAGCAGATCTTCACCTCCACCATGCTCTCCAGTGCCTGACGCACTTCACCCATTCATCCAACAACAACAACACCTCACAACGTGTCCTTCATTCAATCTCTTCATCAGGTCTGGGTCTCACCACAGGGGGTCAGATGTTGTACAGCAGCGGGACAGAATGATTAAACCTTGTCCTGTGATCTGTGTGACTGTCCCCATCAAACACACCTGTTCCTCTGAGCTGTGTGTTTGGCCCACTCGGCTTTGACGCACTTTCTCACGTCGGTTCTATTCTGGTCGGCGAGCATCTCGAAGAGTTTGAACTTGATATTGTTCAAGTTAATTTGGATTTTCTCCTGATTTATCAGCTGTCGTGTGAAAACAAAAATAAACCAATGAGATGCTGACAGGAAGTGAAGAAGCTGACGGACACACGGAGGTCCAGAACGGAATGCTGGAACAGGGGAGGAAGGTTTTCCCACCTGACCACACACACTCTGTAAAGCAACCACTGTTGTGTGTGTGTGTGTTGTGAGGCATCCGTCCTCCCTGGCTGGTGAACGTTGTGTTGCTCCGTGTTCTCCCAGACCAACAAGCCTTGATTTTGTTTTTTTTCTCAAACACACTCTGTGAAGATAAATCGTAGAAAGACGTGTTGTGATTCCTAGATAAGACGCGTGTGTTTAAACATCATAAACAGGGGTGAATCCAGGGGGCGAAGTGGGGACGCATGCCCCGCCCTTTTTGGTCCACAAAAAAAAAAGAAGAAGAAGAAATAAAAGGGGACTAGTCAAGCTATCCCCTTCCAGGGCCAATCAATGGGGCCCAAAACGCAGGAAAATTACTGTTATTTTTAAAAATGTTCCGAGGGGGAGAAATCCTCCCAGCCCCCTCTAAGTGGCTTTGTCAATGACCTCCCCTGATAATCTGCATCCCAGCCTCGGCATGTTGATGATCAATGAAAAACTAACACTCTTTAATGAATCTTCTTTGGTTTTAATGGATTGTTTTTGTCCGTTTAAAAGAGGAAATGTTTTAGCAGATAATTTGACAAATATTTAACGTGCACTTTAGAACATCTTTTGATTAAAATGTCGTTATTTAACTGTTAATAAATATCAATGGTAGAAAAAACTGTAAAGAAATGTACATTTTAATAAATTTATTTGGCTCTTTTCAGTTATTTACATTTACTGACAATTTTTTTTTTTTTACCACATCAAGAAGGTTTAAAATGACCTCGTTTGTCAGTGTGTCCATTACCATAGTAACGAGATTCAGAGTAGCTCTCTCATGCAGTTCCTCCTCCAATCTAAAACTCCTCCGTCACACCTACAGCACACTTCATCACTGACTTCTTCATTTTCGACATAAGCTTCATAAATCTCATCTGCAACAAATCTCTGGAAAAAAAACATCTTGAAATTCATCTTGCCCCAAACACGCCACTACAACTCCAAATAGGGTTCATGCTAACGACATGATGCATGTTCAGAGGTCCTCAAATGACCCGATGACGAGGTTTCGTCTTCCACAAGACAGAAACTTTCTCTCGATCAACAGTGTCCCTTTGACCTCTTCTGTCCTTCTACCAACATCCTCAAATTCTCACCGCCTGTGGCGCAGTGGACTCAGCAAGACGGTCAGGGTTTGAGTCCCAGAGTGGGGGCGAGGCTTGGAACACTGGTATTGCTGTGTGGAGTTTACATTTTCTCCCCATGTTTTCAAAAACACTCATAATTAGGTTGATTGGCCGCTAAAAAAAATTCTCAAAGAACAAAAAATATACAAAAATACATTCAAATCAGTTTTAAGATAAACAATAGCTCATCAGTGAATTCCTGAACTCAGAGCCTCCTTCTCAGTGAGGAAAAGCTCCTCACTTCGGGGGGAGGCGATAGCTCATTGGTAGAATGTTCGACCTTGGACCGGACTGTCCATGGGGAAGACACTAACCCCCCGTCTCTCCCACCATTGGCGCCGTCATGGCAGCCTGCTGCAGTGTAATGCAAAACAGAAATTTCCTAAGTAAGGGAATTAAAAAAAAAAAAACAGCAGTGAAAGAAGAAGAAACCTCATGGGGATCCAGATGACAGAAGGATCCCTCCCCCTGAACGAGCAGACTGTTAATTAAATATGATCTTATTCTACTCTACAGCTTTATATCTGAAGAAATCAGTAGATGTTCTTCATCCTGATGGAAACGGGATGGTAGACCAAACACAGAGACCTCCTCCGTCTGACCACGCCCAGGACAGGTACACAGAGACCTCCTCGGTCTGGCCACGCCCAGGACAGGAACACAGAGACCTCCTCGGTCTGGCCACGCCCAGGACAGGAACACAGAGACCTTCTCGGTCTGGCCACACCCAGGACAGGAACACAGAGACCTCCTCAGTCTGGCCACGCCCAGGACAGGAACACAGAGACCTCCTCAGTCTGGCCACGCCCAGGACAGGAACACAGAGACCTCCTCGGTCTGGCCACGCCCAGGACAGGAACACAGAGACCTCCTCGGTCTGGCCACGCCCAGGACAGGAACACAGAGACTGCCTCGGTCTGGCCACGCCCAGGACCACAGAGACCTCCTCGGTCTGACCACACCCAAGATAGGAACACAGAGGATCCATCAGGAATCTGAAACAAGGAGGAGGAAGAGAGAGGTGGACAACATGTGGATCAAACTGAAAACTTGATCTAAAAAGTATTATTTTGCTCAAAAGAGCTGAACTTTGAAGAAAGTTTGGAGCTTCTGTTATTGATTGAAAATGACAAAAATCTTCGTCACAGTTCACGGTTGTTTATATCACAAAATCTCATGACGTCTGACCCATACTTAAAAAAAAAATCCATCTCTTTGGAAGTTCATAGAGAGTTTCAAACTCTGTTTTTGTCATCCTTTTAAAATCTGTGATGGTGTGGAGCTGAGGCCAAAAATATACCCTTGACACAACAGACAGGCTCAGATGAAGAAATCACAAGCAGATTTATTAGATTGATAAAAAGTCCAAATAAAGAAGAATTTGTGTAGTCCCTCATTCATCCAGGAGTTCCCCATAGTTGAAAAAGTTTCTAAAAAAGTCTTCTGGACAGTTTAATTTTTGAACGAGACGTTTCGACTTCCATCCGGAAATTATTTTCCATCTGAATGAAATGGACAGAAAACTGGATCTATTTATACTAACCTAAGTAAAAGGTAAAAAAATAGTAAGAAGGGCTCGACCAATGAGCCTGTGTTACCTATGATGGCCGTGAATGGCTCCTATTGTAGCCACAGACCAGTAAACGAACCCTATTATAAAAATGCTAAAAGCCTAGTGAATAGAAATACCTGCTAACGAGAGGCGTGAAACTCGGTCACGAGGTGTCATCTTTAGTCCATGGCTTCAAAAGGCTGCTGTAAATACCGGGCAAAATGTATCTAACGCCTCCACTCCGATTCAGAGAGGGACTCTTTTTCATCACAAAGATGGCTTCCTTCACCCCTCTTTCAAACCATCCTTTCTCTCTACTTAGAATCTTCACCTCACTGTCCTCAAAAGTGTGTTTGGTAGATCCAGTTTTCTGTCCATTTCATTCAGATTGAAAATGATTTCCGGATGGAAGTCGAAACGTCTCGTTCAAGAATTAAACTCTCCAGAAGACTTTTTTGAAACTTTTTCTACTACAAATAAAGAAGACAAAAACAGATAAACTAGGCAGGTTCTGATGTAGGAGCTGGAGCCAAAAACTGGATAACAGGTCAAGCATGGTAAACAACGATCTGGTGAAGAGTGTGTCAAAAACTGATCCATTTATGCTCCAGCAGATGAGTTTCAGGTGTGACTAGTGCACACACGCAGACAAGAGGGAGAGGGGAAACAGGACACAGACTACTCTCCTGACAAAATCAGATGGTAATGCTTTCATAGAAATAAAGAATCAGAGGTTTGTTGATAAAAAAGTAACTCTTCTTCCATTTTTCTTTTTTTTTAAGTCCTGCTTTGCGTCCTGTTTTCTTTCAGACTGTTTAGGACCTGCAGACACTTTTATCACACACATCTGCTCTCCTGTACGATTACCAAAGACAAGATGAAGATAAGATGTCTGGACCAACTTACAGAGCGTTTTGTCCGTTAGTCAGAGGAACGACTGTTCAGACTTAAATACTTAAATCTGGTTTGAGTCAGACTCACCAACAATCCATCAGCTGATTCATCATGTACAAACGGATGTGGTTTTTAAGGCTGAGGGCAGGATCGAGAAAGGGGACAGAAAAAGAAACATACAGTCAGTAGATGGAAGCAGCGTGCATGGAGCGACTGAAACGTTACTGTTTTTAGAGGAATGACACCTGGAGGAAAAGGCCATGATTAAAAACTGATGATGGAACTTTAAAAAAAGAAGAGTCATGATCCCTCCTCTCTTCTGGACACATGTCTTCCCTCCGTATCTGAACCTCTGCCAGAATTCAGCACACCTGGTCCTAATTGCCCCTCCTTGACGTCTCCACCTGTGTCTTGTTTCCCGTTTCGTCATCTTCCGCTTATCCGGGGCCGGGTCTCGGGGGGCAACAGCCTCAGACGGGAAGCCCAGGCTTCTCTCTCCCCGGCTGCATCCTCCAGCTCACCCGGAAGGATCCCGAGTCGTTCCCCGGCCAGCTGTGAGACATAGTCTCTCCAGCGGGTCCGGGGTCTGCCCTTAGTCTCCTCTCGGTGGGACGTGCCTGAAACACCTCACCACAAGGTCCTCGGGGGACATCCTGACCAAATGCCCGAACCACCTCATCTGGCTCCTCTCGACCTGGAGGAGGAGCGGCTCGACGCAAAGCTCCTGTCGGATGGCAGAGCTCCTCACCCGATCTCTGAGTGAGAGCCCAGCCACCCTGCGGAGGAAGCTCATTTCGGCCGCTTGTATCCGCAATCTCATTCTTTCGGTCACCACCCACAGCTGGTGGGTGAGTCTTGTCTTTCCACTGGTTATTTCACCAGTGGTGTCGATGTCTCCAGTGACAGATCATCTGCAGTGCTGCTCTCCTGCTGCAGCCATGACGGTGTCCCCGCCACGTTGTCCTCCAGACTGCACACGCCTACCCCTCTTCCCTAAACCCTGATTAACTGCAATAAACTGGTTAAAACTGGCCTCACATCTGGGTCCTACATCTCCACCTTCACCAACCTCACGACAAAGAGAGTCTGTATGAATCCTTAAATTTTCTGCTTAACAATTGATTTTCCGATATTTTAACTCATTTGATATAAATTTGTCAATATTTATTATGGGATTAGCTGATTATGGAATTTTCACTCGCTAAAATTGGACATGACAGCGAGGAAGTGATTCCTTAAGTTCATCTATACTCGGTACTGAGTAATTGCAGGCAGTTTTGATAAAATCTCAGCAGTGGTTTGTGAGTTATCACGTTTCCAAAAGTGTCATAGAAACACAGACGGACCCATAGTTCAAGTGTTTAATACTTCTTTTACTTTTTCGAAAGGAGGCATTAAAAAAAAATAGAAGTAAAACTAACATAAAAAATAGGACAGCCATGTTTTGGCAGATCTTCTGCATTCTGGACACACAAACCGAGCGAGCACCTGACACCTGTTCCTGCCAACCTCTAATTGAGTTGTACATGTTGACGGAGTCTTATGATCCAACTGCTGACAGATCCAGAGACAGATAGTCAAGGCACCTGACACACAGACATGTTGATACGCAGATGGAGGGCCAGCCGGTCGGAGCAGTGATGAAAAACCGAGCCCTTTAAAGAGGGGATTACAGCACCTCATTTCACCACTTTGTGTGGCTTTACAACCAATTACATATATCTGCTCACAGATTCCAAACAGACGTGTTCAACATGGCTGAAAGTCAGACCAGGTAACCCCACGATTCAAATCAGAAATATCAACTAAACATGAAGCAAGAAGGAAAGTAAGACCTGGAGGAACTGTCATCTACCAGGCAGGTGGTATGAGAGGAGCGCCCAGAGCCAACTAGGTTGAAGTCAAAGGAGGGTCCCGTCTAATCCTGGAACATGTAACAGCTGATCTCTGGTAGAGACGGAGCCAAAACCTGTGTGTGATCTACTTCTCCAGAATCATCTTTGAGACGAAGCGTGTAAACATCCAAACTATCGTTCCCGGCTTCTTAAAGAGGAGCCACAGCATTCTGCACCTCTAATGACCACTAGTGACTACTTCCTGTCTTCTATGATAGACTTACAACTCTGTTAGAGGAGGAGGGTGGGGTGGCTCTTCATGGGACGTCTCCAAGTGGAGTCAAAACAAGAGGTTCTCAGTACATGTGTGTGAATGAGAGGGATTCAAATGGAAAAGTGAGGTTACAGGGAGAAGAGATAAAGAAGGTGGAAGATTTTAAGTATCTAGCATCAACAGTCCAGAGCAATGGAGAGTGTGGAAAAGAGGTGAAGAGGCGTGTTCAGGCAGGATGGAACGGGTGGAGAAAAGTATCATGTGTGATAGAAGAGTTTCAGATAAAAGGAAAGGGAAAGTGTACAAAACCGTGGTGAGACCGGCCATGCTGATTGGTCTAGAAACAGTGTCACTGAGGAAAAGACAAGAAGCAGAGATGTTTGTAGCAGAGATGAAGATGCTGAGGATCTCTCTGGGAGTGACCAGGATGGACAGGATCAGAGGAACAGCACATGTTAGAGGTTTTAAAGTCAGAGAGGCCAGACTGAGATGGTTTGGACATGTACAGAGGAGAGAGAGAGAGTACATCAGAAGAAGGATGCTGGGTTTGGAACCACCAGGAAAGAGGACTAGAGGAAGACCAAAGAGGAGGTTCATGGATACAGTGAAGGAAGACATGAAGATAGTTGGTGTGACCAAAGAAGATGCAGCAGATAGGGTTAGATGGAAGAAACTGACTTGCTGTGGCGACCCCTGAAGGGAAATGCCGAAAGAAGAAGAAGATTTAGGAGTTTCCTCCTCTTTGACGGGTGCAAACCCAGACGAAAAACAGACCATGGTGGGTCTTCATGAATGCCTTGTATTCACGAAGAGTTGCCGTCTGGATTTGACGCTCCTCACATACCTGAAGAGACTCCATGACCCGAGCTGGCTGCGTCCTCACTGATGGTGTGAAGCTGGCAGACTTCAGACTCCTCTGCTGCCATGTGCATCGGCTTCGTCAGCAGGAACTTTCTGGAAAACCAAAACAAGTCACAGGATTTCATCCCTATTTTTACAAAAACTCGGTTATTTAATTGAATCCGCGTCTGACTTGTTGGTGTTGCTCTCCACCAGCAGCCAGCGATCCTCTGCAACCAGGAAGACAGACTTCAGGTTGATTGGGAGTGAGATGGAGTGAACCCAGCCCTCCAGCACGTCCAGGACCTCCAGCTGATTCCTGAAACCAGAAACCATCGAGTCCATTCTAGGTGGTAAATAAATTGCTTAGTTCTGTCTGGACTTAAATACTTTCTTAATCTCAAAGAGAAGATTATAGTTCCATTACAACAAAACACAAGATGTAGAAATAAAAATCCAGAAAATTTGATTTATTTGGATCTTAAACAATGAACTGTCTTATTTCATAAAAGAGAATCAGGGTATTTTGTACCCTGAAAAGGGTATGAAGCTTCAGGGTATGAAGAGGAAGACAGGGTACGAAGAGGAAGACAGGGTATGAAGAGGAAGACAGGGTACGAAGAGGAAGACAGGGTATGAAGAGGAAGACAGGGTATGAAGAGGAAGACAGGACACGAAGAGGAAGACAGGACACGAAGAGGAAGACAGGGTATGAAGAGGAAGACAGGGTATGAAGAGGAAGACAGGACACGAAGAAGAAGACAGGACACGAAGAGGAAGACAGGACACGAAGAGGAAGACAGGACACGGAGAGGAAGACAGGGTACGAAGAGGAAGACAGGGTATGAAGAGGAAGACAGGGTATGAAGAGGAAGACAGGGTACGAAGAGGAAGACAGGGTACGAAGAGGAAGACAGGACACGAAGAGGAAGACAGGACACGAAGAGGAAGACAGGGTACGAAGAGGAAGACAGGACACGAAGAGGAAGACAGGGTATGAAGAGGAAGACAGGGTACGAAGAGGAAGACAGGACACGAAGAGGAAGACAGGACACGAAGAGGAAGACAGGACACGAAGAGGAAGACAGGGTACGAAGAGGAAGACAGGACACGAAGAGGAAGACAGGACACGAAGAGGAAGACAGGACACGAAGAGGAAGACAGGGTACGAAGAGGAAGACAGGGTACGAGAGGAAGACAGGACACGAAGAGGAAGACAGGACACGAAGAGGAAGACAGGACACGAAGAGGAAGACAGGGTACGAGAGGAAGACAGGGTACGAAGAGGAAGACAGGGTACGAGAGGAAGACAGGGTACGAGAGGAAGACAGGGTACGAAGAGGAAGACAGGACACGAACAGGAAGACAGGGTATGAGAGGAAGACAGGGTACGGAGAGGAAGACAGGGCACGAAGAGGAAGACAGGGTACGAGAGGAAGACAGGGTACGAAGAGGAAGACAGGGCACGAAGAGGAAGACAGGGTACGAGAGGAAGACAGGGTACGAAGAGGAAGACAGGGCACGAAGAGGAAGACAGGACACGAACAGGAAGACAGGGTACGAAGAGGAAGACAGGGTACGAAGAGGAAGACAGGGTATGAGAGGAAGACAGGGTACGAAGAGGAAGACAGGGCACGAAGAGGAAGACAGGACACGAACAGGAAGACAGGGTACGAAGAGGAAGACAGGACACAAAGAGGAAGACAGGGTACGGAGAGGAAGACAGGGGACGAAGAGGAAGACAGGGCACGAAGAGGAAGACAGGGTACGAAGAGGAAGACAGGGTATGAGAGGAAGACAGGACACGAAGAGGAAGACAGGGTATGAGAGGAAGACAGGGTACGAAGAGGAAGACAGGGTACGAAGAGGAAGACAGGGTACGAAGAGGAAGACAGGACACGAAGAGGAAGACAGGGTACGAAGAGGAAGACAGGACACGAAGAGGAAGACAGGGTACGAAGAGGAAGACAGGGTACGAAGAGGAAGACAGGGTACGAAGAGGAAGACAGGGCACGAAGAGGAAGACAGGGTACGAAGAGGAAGACAGGGCACGAAGAGGAAGACAGGACACGAAGAGGAAGACAGGGTACGAAGAGGAAGACAGGGTACGAAGAGGAAGACAGGGCACGAAGAGGAAGACAGGACACGAAGAGGAAGACAGGGCACGAAGAGGAAGACAGGGCACGAAGAGGAAGACAGGACACGAAGAGGAAGACAGGGTACGAAGAGGAAGACAGGGTACGGAGAGGAAGACAGGGTACGAAGAGGAAGACAGGGTATGAAGAGGAAGACAGGGTACGAAGAGGAAGACAGGGTATGAAGAGGAAGACAGGGTACGAGAGGAAGACAGGGCACGAAGAGGAAGACAGGACACGAAGAGGAAGACAGGGTATGAGAGGAAGACAGGGTATGAAGAGGAAGACAGGGTACGAAGAGGAAGACAGGGTATGAAGAGGAAGACAGGGTACGGAGAGGAAGACAGGGTATGAAGAGGAAGACAGGGTACGAGAGGAAGACAGGGCACGAAGAGGAAGACAGGACACGAAGAGGAAGACAGGGTATGAGAGGAAGACAGGGTACGAGAGGAAGACAGGGCACGAAGAGGAAGACAGGGTACGAGAGGAAGACAGGGTATGAGAGGAAGACAGGGTACGAGAGGAAGACAGGGTACGAGAGGAAGACAGGGCACGAAGAGGAAGACAGGGTATGAGAGGAAGACAGGACACGAAGAGGAAGACAGGGTACGAGAGGAAGACAGGGTACGAAGAGGAAGACAGGGTACGAGAGGAAGACAGGGTACGGAGAGGAAGACAGGGTATGAGAGGAAGACAGGGTACGGAGAGGAAGACAGGGTATGAAGAGGAAGACAGGGTACGAGAGGAAGACAGGGTACGGAGAGGAAGACAGGGTATGAGAGGAAGACAGGGTACGAAGAGGAAGACAGGACACGAAGAGGAAGACAGGGTACGAAGAGGAAGACAGGGTACGAAGAGGAAGACAGGGCACGAAGAGGAAGACAGGACACGAAGAGGAAGACAGGGTACGAAGAGGAAGACAGGGTACGAAGAGGAAGACAGGGTACGAAGAGGAAGACAGGGTATGAGAGGAAGACAGGGTACGGAGAGGAAGACAGGGTACGAAGAGGAAGACAGGGTATGAGAGGAAGACAGGGTACGAGAGGAAGACAGGGCACGAAGAGGAAGACAGGGTACGAGAGGAAGACAGGGTATGAGAGGAAGACAGGGTACGGAGAGGAAGACAGGGTATGAAGAGGAAGACAGGGTACGAGAGGAAGACAGGGTACGAGAGGAAGACAGGGTACGAGAGGAAGACAGGACACGAAGAGGAAGACAGGGTTCGAGAGGAAGACAGGGTACGGAGAGGAAGACAGGGTATGAGAGGAAGACAGGGTACGGAGAGGAAGACAGGTTATGAGAGGAAGACAGGGTATGAAGAGGAAGACAGGGTACGGAGAGGAAGACAGGGTACGAGAGGAAGACAGGGTACGGAGAGGAAGACAGGGTATGAGAGGAAGACAGGGTATGAAGAGGAAGACAGGGTACGGAGAGGAAGACAGGGTACGAGAGGAAGACAGGGTACGAGAGGAAGACAGGGTATGAGAGGAAGACAGGGTACGAGAGGAAGACAGGGTACGGAGAGGAAGACAGGATACGAAGAGGAAGACAGGGTATGAAGAGGAAGACAGGGTATGAGAGGAAGACAGGACACGAAGAGGAAGACAGGGTATGAGAGGAAGACAGGACACGAAGAGGAAGACAGGGTATGAAGAGGAAGACAGGGTACGAAGAGGAAGACAGGGTACGGAGAGGAAGACAGGATACGAAGAGGAAGACAGGGTATGAAGAGGAAGACAGGGTACGAAGAGGAAGACAGGACACGAAGAGGAAGACAGGGTATGAGAGGAAGACAGGACACGAAGAGGAAGACAGGACACGAAGAGGAAGACAGGGTATGAAGAGGAAGACAGGGTATGAAGAGGAAGACAGGGTACGAAGAGGAAGACAGGGTATGAAGAGGAAATAAATAGGTTTAGTGGCTGATATACTGGACTCCATAAGTAATTTCGTAGATGGACTTTTCAAAATGGGCGGCACTGTGTTTTGGGCACGTTCCACCGGGAGGAGACCAAGGGGCAGACTCCGGACCCGCTGGAGAGACTATGTCTCACAGCTGGCCGGGGAACGACTTGGGATCCTTTCAGATGAGCTAGTGGATGCAGCCGGGGCCGGGAGGGGGGGGGGGGGGCAGGGGGGGGGGGGCTGGGCTTGAATAGTCATCGAGGGGCAGACGGAGCCCTACTAAAGGTCTAGGTGTGACACACGCGGTCCACCACTGCAGCACGTGGATTAAGGAGGATGTCGGGGTCTCAGGACGTTACGTATCTACATATCAGCTGTGCTCCCAGTAATCAGCAACAGGAAGACATCATTCCACAGTCTCATCATATCAGGAACAAAGATCTTCTGAAGAGGAAGTCCGAGCGGTCCAGGAAGAAAAATATCCCACTCCCAAAAATAAGACCAAACTCGACCTGACTGTTTGGACCTTCTTCATTCAGCAGTTTGATGACTGTTATTATTCTTTAATGAGGCTTGTTTAGACTCTCTGCAGCCATGGCGACACGTGCTGTTACCACACCGTCTGATTGGTCCACACTACTCATCTAAACCCTTCTATCCGTGACTCCCTCTTCCAAATAAAAGAATAAAAAATGGTTTGTATTAATTCCCCTTTTTGAATATTTAAATATTCTCGAACAAATGATTCTGTTTCTACTATTTTAAATTAAACTCCGGTAGCATGAACTAGCCAATAAAATGTGGGGTTTTTTGAGACCAAGCAGTAAATACTATGAAAAAAAGGGGTCTGTTTCTGCTTTCTTCCTCCACGTTAGTACAGAATCTATCAGGCAGCCTAAGCTGTGAACTGATGTGGCATGGTGGTGGGTTTAGGACAGGGGTGGGCAAACTTTTTGGTTCGCGGGCCACATCGAGTTCTAACACTTGAAAAAAGGGCCGGAACAGGAGCAGATGGATGGCGTGTTTTGGTAACCTCATCTCTTTGGAGAAAAAATACACATCTTGGGATCTGGAGAAAACATGAGCTTTAAATTCCAATAAAAATGAAGAAAAACATTACAACAAAATATAAGTACTTAGAATCAACATTCCAGAGCAATGGAGAGTGTGGAAAAGAGGTGAAGAAGCGTGTGCAGGCAGGCTGGAACGGGTGGAGAAAAGTATCAGGTGTGATGTGTGATAGAAGAGTTTCAGATAAAATGAAAGGAAAAGTGTACAAAACCATGGTGAGACCGGCCATGCTGATTGGTCTATGGCAGATTTGGTCTGTGGCAGATTTGAGCCATGTGGGCCACGAATGTAGGACATATCAGCCTGGTATTCTGAATGGTATTCTGCTCCAGGAGCTTCAGGTTCATCTCCACAACCTGGTGCTTGACTTAAACACAGGCAGGAAGACCATCCCTGCCTTCCTTCGTGGCATCAGTCACAACCTTCGTGGAGGACAATCAAATTTGTAAAATATTGTGATATTTTATGTAAAAAATTGTGATATTTTAAGTAAAAATTGTGATCTTTTAAAAAATTGTGATATTTTATGTTTATGTAGAAAATTGTATTATTTTATGTAAATATTTTATTGTAAATAAACAGTTGCACTACAGAAAATAATTGCTTTTAGTCATTTTTATCCCATGGCTCAAATAGCCGAGTCACCGTGGCTCAAATATCCTTGGTTGCAGTTTTTTGGCTAAAATGTCCGTGGCTGAAAAGACCGTTCACCGTTAGAGGTTTTGGGGATAAAGTTCGAGAGGCAAGACTGAGATGGTTTGGACATGTGCAGAGGAGAGAGAGAGAGTACATCAGAAGAAGGATGCTGGGTTTAGAACCACCAGGAAAAAGGACTAGAGGAAGACCGAAGAGGAGGTTCATGGATACAGTGAAGGAAGACATGAAGATAGTTGGTGTGACCGAAGAAGATGCAGCAGATAGGGTTAGATGGAAGAAATTGTCTTGCTGTGGCGCCCCCTGAAGGGAAATGCCGAAAGAAGAAGAAGACAAGGACGAAACAGGAAGCAGTCTCTGGGTGCGTTATATTTGAGTAGGGAACAGAGAAGGATCGGAACCAGTACACGCACGTACCTAATCACGCCAGATGTTACAACAAGCACATTAAATTTTAAATCAAGCGTGGTAGCGCTTAAAAAAACCATGCATCTAGCGTGCTAGGTTTAAAATATAGGTTTGAAATCTAACGTGCTTGTTGACTTGTGTGTGTATTGGCCCCGATGGCTTTCCATATCTGCGCGCACATTTTAATCGAAGCAGTGTTGTTGTTTTCTCAAGAAGCCAATATATCTAGATTGTGCCATCTAGTGAGAAAACATTAGAATTAAAATAAATAAACAAATAAATTATTCCAGTCATCCCTCACCGGGGAAATTTGTGTGCTGCACTCCTTACACCGCAGCAGGCTGCCCTTCAACGGCGCCAATGGTTGGAGAAGCAGGTTGGGTGTCTTCTCCAAGGACCCTAGACGTGCTCTCTGTGGGACGCACACCCGCGAACCTCCGGTCCGCGCGAACGCTCGAACCACTGAGCTGCCGTCTCCTCCGTATTGCAGGAGAAATAAAACATTAACAAGTTTTTTTTTTCATTTTTTTTAAGTTCGGCGGCCGGAATAAAACATTTTGACGGTCCGCATGTGGCCCACGGGCCGTAGTTTGCCCACACCTGGTTTAGGAGAACTTTGTGAATCTGAGTGTTTGGTGGACAGAAATCCATGGATTACCAATGCCTTGCTAGGATGCAATATGGATCAATTTTTCAGGTCCTGTCATGAACTAGTCTTGTTTTTAAATTTAAGGATCTATAAAGTAGCTTTAGCCTTAACCATGGAGTCATAAGTGAAGCAACTTTTTCATGCAATTCATGAACAAACCCAGTAAAGTCAACATGTGGTAAAGTTACGGTGACCGTTTGAGGGCGCGGCCAAAGCAAACATCCACCTGTGGACTCAGTTAGGAGGGACCTCATGTTGAAAATCAACACCTATCTTTAGCAATGGTTTAAATAAACATGGAGCAGATTTGAGCTTGAATTAGAGGTGAACCGGATCCGGTAACCATACTATCTAGATTCCCACTAACGAGGGGCCGGACTGTTATACATTCCTGTTAATGTGTGAGGTTTTTATGACTGCACTTTGATTTTAGACTCACTGTAAATGGCACACTGTTTCTACCCACATGCACGTATGTGCACGTACATTTTTATGTAAATGCAAGTTAAAATTTAAACAAATCTCTATGGAAATTTGTTCAGTGTTTGGTTGTTAAGTAACTGAATAGTGACCCATTCAGCTGATCGGGGTTACGTCATACAGAGGATGTGGTTTTGGAAGAAGCTGCTTTTTTCAGCTCAGAGTAGATATGATATTTCTGTTGTCCTTGACGACCGGTAAACAGTTTCTATGTAACAAAAACTTTTATAGGATATTTTAAAAGTTTCTGTCTCATTTTGATCTAATCTTTTAAACTGTTATTCAGAAAGTATCTCATAAATCCTGCAGAGTCATGCTTGACAGTTCCAGAATGTCACTAATGGACGTGCATTTTTGTAGCAGAAGCTTGATTTTCTGCACATGTGTGAGTGAATGTGTTAGTTTTACAGCAGCAGTGATTTATGAGTCATGTCCAGAGACTTCCTCTCTAACAGGGATTGTCCAGTGTTGTACGGAGAGGACGTGCTGTGCAAGCAGGACAGAAGCAGACCTTCCTGTGGCCTTTTCTGGACTCTAAATTATTTTTACAATGTTTCTTTTTTCTATGAAATGACTCAGAATGAGTCAAGACAGTTTCTTTTTAACTGGAAAATAGAGTTTATTGGACAATTTCTGACCTCGAAAGTTTAAGATCTGAGCGTTAGAAAAAGAGAATGTAATGATTTGAACACTGTTGTCATAGAAACCATCTGCTGATATTTTTATTGGTTAGCTGATTAAATCCGTCGATATCGCACTCTTAAGAAATCACCAATCTGCAAAAATGCTGCCAATTGGGGGCCATGGATTTCTGTTTGAAGCCGAAATGCAGTGTGCAAAATGTAACAAGAACAAAAGTAGTCGAATACTCGTGTGGACATCATCTGGTTCAACTCCCTCCAAATACAGATTTGGCTGAACTGTTACATTCTTCTTATGATACCATAACCCTACACATTTTAAACCCACCTTCTGCCATAATCTACCCTGTAATCCCAGTCCCATCTCGTACGAAGGTCTGGTACAGAGGTGGTAAACCCACAATGCCCTTTCCATAAATGAACAAACACTGATGAAACTTTTCTGAATTTATTTGACTGTTACTGTGATCATGTTTCCATGTTTTGGAGTTTCTGACCCCCTCCATACACAGATGGTCGTTTCTTTCCACTTGCCAGCTCACACTATCCTGTGAAGCTTTTTTCAGATTTGCTGACTCGGCACCGTCTTCGAGTCATAAGTTTGGGCCTGTTGCCATGCCGATGCATCACGATCGAAAGGGACTTTCCAGTATTTGTTTTTTGTTTGTAAAACTTTCTGCACTACGTGTGTGTGTGTGTTGCTCTGACAGTGTTTTGGACTCAGCTCTGATTTGTTTTGCAGAATCCTCTCTTCTCGTTTTCTCCCACTTCCTTTTCTCACACCAGCATGTCAAACTCGGTCTGGTCAGACAAACTCCTAATCCATTCCCATTTCCAGCTTCCGCTTTGCTGCATCCTAGTGCGTGTCAGACGTGAGATGATCCTGCTTCATTAAACTGTTAGTCTCGCTGTTAGTCTCCCATTCAGCAGAGCCGTCAGACGCCAGCCGTCTGATGGTCGTTAGTCGTCTTTATGCGTCACGCTCTTGTCTCCCCACAGGACTTAACCAGGGTGGAGCTGGGATGTCCACAGACAATCCCTAAAGCAGCTTTATTCCCAATAACAGGCATCTGAAAACATCGTCTGAGGCTGAAGATGACCATAATGAAGATAAATTATACAGAAAAAGAACCACGAACAAAGGATTTTCTACTTTCTTTTATCTGAACAAAGCATGATTTATTTGACCCTGCGGCACGGCATCCGGACCCCATCCGGACCCTGTACGACGTCTTTCTGACCAGAGTTCAGAAACACTCTGGAACAATAAGTTAAGACATTTTCCCCCCACTTCTCTTCCAAAAATAATTCCACAAAACCCCTGGCGTGTAGTTTTTTATGCCCTTAGCCAGAGCATGTTGAGGAGCCAATAAGCACTCAAGCTGTTCGTCCATCGGTGATTCGGTTGCATACCCCAAACTTCTGAAGGGATTTCAATCAAACTGCCCACAGTTACTCAATACCCACTATTGATGTGAAGGTCCACACTGCTTTAACCCGGGTATCACCGGACCCATATCATTCATTGAGAATACAGTTTGTACCATCAGGACACTCAGAGGCACATCGTTGGACGCCTCGGCGTTGACATATTTTTGTTTGTACCTTAAAAATAATTGGTTGTAATCGTTTCGATAAGCGAGCAGATTAAAACGTCTGACCCAGTTTTTTTTTTTTACTTCTTCATGAGAGCAAATTTGTACAAGTAGCGTGTTTTCCAAAAGTTAGGAGTATAAGTAGAGTGTAATCAGTCTGGCCGCATGGATTCAGATCTTAAAAAGATCTTATTAGCTCAACGGTCAGGAAATGCCTGCGTGAACAAGCCCAGTTTCCTTTTCTGGCAACTGACACAATCATCTGTTTGTTGACTCGGTGACGGTTCAGACTGATCTCACTGTGGGTTTGCAAACGTCTCTCCAATTTAGAAAGCTAGAAAAAGCTCTCTATGAGCATCCGTCTGGAAAAAAGATGAAAGATACAGTCAAATCCGTTCACTGATACGTCAGACTATGTCTATCAGTCTGTGGAAACAGTCTGACCTCTCATTGGGGTTCTACTGCTTCATGGCGGGCGGTAAACGTAAAGCAAATCACTGCTTTCTTGATAAAACCGGACATATCGTCATTAAAGTCAATGGTCCCAGAGTTGCAGCCGCCTGTGAATCGCATGGTGTTTGTCCTGGTACATTTGCATCCACGGCATGGGCAAGGGGGCACACACCGACTGGACAAGGAGGTATAGTGGGGGTAGCACAACGACAACATCAAACATGAACTGTCCTCTTTCGTACGTCCCGGAATTTCGACACACATTTTGCCAGTTTAAAAATACATAGTTCAAAGAAATATGACCATTTTTCTTCATCAGACATTAAAATCCAAATCAAAGAATATTTCACAGCAAATCATAATTAAAGGAACAATAAAAGGAAGACCCATTATTTAAAGCACATGGTGTTCATCTGGAACGGATCTTACTTTTTTTACAAGAGCAAAAAAACAGAGTCCCACATCTGAGTATTATGGTATGGTTGGTAATAAATCTAGATATTTTTTAAAAAGACCCAAACAAGATGTGATATAAATGTTTGTTTGTTTTTTTTTTTCCCGCCTTCTTGTTTCAATCTGTTCAAACTGATCCATGGCAGGGTTCGAGGAATCCATTACATGCAGCGTCTCGTTGAGTTCTCCACTTTCAAGTGGGGACAGGACCAAGCAGATCTCTATCTTCACGAGGCAGATGATGTAATTTAGCATGAGCAAACAGGAATTTGAAATATCAATGATCTCGAACCTTTTCCGGGTCTCATTTATATTTGATCTTGAACTACAAACTGACCAAAACAATCTTCTGCTTAAACACAAGATAAATCCTGCAGTCGAGGAAGAAAAAAACGGCTCAGTTCATTTCCGGGAATGACGAAATGTCGCCTCACTAAAAGTTCGCAGTAGATTGAACTCTGGACCCACATCAAGAAAATGCTGCTTTACAGAAAACTTTAGTTAAAACTTACGGCTACACTTGCCTTCCCACACAAAAGTTAAAAATGCCATAAAGCCAGACAAGCTCCATTTTTCTCCCTAATGGCAGTGTTCGTCCTCCATCGGCTCACTGCTTCCTCATCACGTCTTCGTACTTTAAAGAGGGAACGGACACAATCCTCCAGGGTGAGCAGAACTTCGTCATGAACTTAGATACAAACAACTCGGAGGAAACGGAGAGGATTGCAAATTCACTTTTAAAACAAGTTCTTTAACGGTGTTGCAAAAGAAGGACAAGAATGTCTGGACTACACGTGTCGTTTTTTGGTCAATCAGAAATATTTCAAGCAGTCACTTTTTACACTCTTCTATTCCAAAAAAAACCCTTTCATTCACACGTTTGAGGTCCTGGCTTTAAAAAAGTGCAGTCGATCGAAAGTTAAATCTCTCTACTTAAAAACGTCCATTTAAAGAGCCCATGTCATCTAAATGGTTCCATCCAGACAGGGTCAGGGGTTCAGAATGTCAGGTGAGAACAAATAACTTCTCCACCTGTGGATCCTCTGGTCACTTAGTTTTAATGACAGGGTGTTTCTTTTAGCCCGAAGCTAAACTCTGACCTCTTCAACCGGCCCGCGTCAGAGGTCTAACAGAGAGACAGATGAGGATTTAAATAGAGACGTTTAAACATGAGTTTAGAGGAAATCCCCAAAGTGAAAGGAAAGAGTTCAAAAGAGAAACTGAGATAGAATGGAGAGGAGGAGCAGTAAGAGGAGGAGGAACAGTAAGAGGAGGAGGAGCAGTTAGAGGAGGAGGAGCAGTAAGAGGAGGAGGAACAGTAAGAGGAGGAGGAGCAGTTAGAGGAGGAGGAGCAGTAAGAGGAGGAGGAGCAGTAAGAGGAGGAGGAGCTGCAAGAAGAGGAGGAGCAATAAGAGGAGGAGGAGCTTTAACTTTGAAGATGAAGAAGGAGCTTCCATCTTGAAGATGAAGGAGGAGCTTCCATTTTGAAGAAGCAGAGATAAAACAGAAAGACAGCAGTTGAAAACAGGACGATGGAACAGAGAAAACCTACTGACTGATTTAAATGATTCACTTTGGCTTCATAGTTTTATCTAATCCAGCAGGCACTGCCCAGTGTCGCCACCTAAGTTTATATAAACCAAGCAAATTGGTCAGGTATTGACTATCAGCTTAGGTGTGATAGGTTTATCATACGTGTACGTTAAAGACATGGTTAATCTTAAAAGTTGGACCTTATGTGTGGGGACATGGGGAACGTTTTATCCAGTCAGTAGAAGTTATGCTGAGAAGCAAACAAAACAGCCATTCGTCATTTTAGTTGTACTTTTCCCTAAGATTATGAATTTACAGAGTGTTTTGTAAAGTTTGTTTTCATGTTCAGGTGCCTTTCTTAAGTCTCGTTTCTTACATAAAAAAAGTATCCTCTCACCATGGAGCAAGTGTACGAAGTCAGACTGTTTCCACAAAGTTTCCACAGGCTGAGAATCACTAGATTAAACCAAGAAAACAGTCCTTAAATATTCTGAGAAAGCACATGATCTGTATTAGTTGCTGTAATGCTGCTAATTCTTAACTTTTCAAAATTTCTGGTTGAATGATTTGACTGGAGTAGAAATAATTTACTTATAAAATCAAACAAGAAGATGAATCAAATAAAAAAGCTGTGTTTTGGGAAAGTGATTTAATCAAGTAAATAAAGAAGACTGTTAAATAAGAAACACAATATAAACAACCATGTACGATCTCACTTAAACAATGGGTTAAATATTGGGAAGATTAAAATGTGAAAGTTCGCTAATTTTAAAAGAGAGAAAGAGGTTTGTCATTTTCATCATGAAGTACACAAAAATCATGACAGAATGTAATATATAAAATCCTTGATCTCACATTGTATCATTTTTAAATAGATGGCCAATAAGTGTCAGCCAGCTTCAGGTAATTTTGATAGAATCAAGCCTTGGTTGGCAATGACAGAGGTCAAACGTTGTCTGTAGTTTTTGAAAAGAGAATATTTATTTATGTTGAAAGATCTCTAGTCGTTGCTTGGCCACATGAAGTTTAAACTCATGTGGATTAAGATTTTGCAAAGCCACTCCTTTGATTAATATTTGGTCTGTAGATCGCTTCAATCTTCAATTCTCTGACATAAAGAAAGAGGTTTTTACCCTAAATGTCGTAATAAATGGCCACATTGATGCATCAAAAATATGAAAAAGTATTTCCAGGCATTGCAATCAGTGCTGGTCTATTTAAATTTGAATTAAAATAAGTTGTTTATCACTTGGATTTTTTAACAGTTCAGTGTTAAAGTGTAAACTTTCAGTTTTATAAAGTATAGTTAATCTTGCCATTGATACAAATCACTCTTTATTGGGAGTAGTGACAGGTTGTGTTTTATAAAAATTAATATTAACAAACCATGATGTTTCCACCCCCATGCTTCACAGTGGGTGTTGTTGGGATGTAACTCAGCATTTTTCTTCCTCAACACATGGTAAGTGGAGTTTAAACCAGTTTCATTTTGGTCTCATCTGACCACATAGCATCCTGCCAATCCTCCTCTGGATCAACAAGATGGACTTATATAATTTTTGGTCAGTAGAGGAACCTTTTGGTCAATGCAGGATGTAGTTCGTTACTTTGTGTGATGTTTGTGAGTTGGTCTCAGCAGTTCTTAAATCAATGATCATTTCCTGCTCTTTAGTTCTTGGCTGATTCCTTATTGTTCTTTCCGATCATTCGAACCTCACAAGGTGAAATGGAGCCCCTCTCAGAGGGAGATTGTCAGTGTTAATAATGTCTCCATTATGTTGAGTTGAATTATTCTCACAAAGTTTCTTACCAATTGCAGTTTGACTCAGCTTTGTATAACTGTGCCTTTTTATTCCTGGCGTCTACGACACTCTGTTGTAGGTCATTGTAAAGACCAGGTCACCTAAGTGTGTCAGTTTAAACGTGCGTGCTGGTGTCTGTTAGGCATCTAATCCCGTCAAACCAATGACATTCATATTGTCAAAAACGTGAAGGATGGAATAAATTTTTTAAAGAGTATTTGACTGGTCTTCCAGGGAGAGAAGAGTAGTTTGATTTCTAGATGCCCACATACTCATGGGACTCGCTGTAGATCCATGTCTAATGTATTTAAATATTTCTAAATGAACATTTTTACTTTTCAGTCAACAGCAGCTGGATTTAATGTTAAATAATCAACTTTTATTTCAAAGAAAACAGAATTGATTTTAGATAAAAAGTACTGGCTCACATTTTAAACGTCCAGCTGAAACTATTAACTGTCCTAACAATTTCATGAATTCTAGCACACGGACTCAGAAATGATTCATACCTGAATCCTTACTGTAACATTTGAACATGGCTTTTATACAAAAAGAGGAGTCAAAATAATTTTAAACTCTCTGTGAAAGAAAGATCTTCATCCTGGAAAAAAACAAAACTCAGATGTGACTTTACTCATATGATGGCTCACTCAAGTTTAGACTGTAACTAAACTGGCTTTGTGTGTTATTGTCTGGATATCCAGTTTAGCCGGACGTAGGCAACAAATACTGTGCCCCTAACATGTTTCAGTGTTCCAAACTTGAGTTGAACTTGTGAGTGGAAACTTTTTTTTTTTTTACTGACTTTGTGCTTTGATTGGTACATCTTTAATTTTCGTACATGTCTGTAGGACCACGAAACAATTCATGGCCGTCTTCTTACTTTTAAACGGCTTTGTCTGCTTGCCTGGATATCCTGTTTAGCCCGGATGTAGGCAGCAAATTCTGTGCCCCTAACATGTTTCGATTTCTCAAGCTCAAATTGTGAGTGGTACCTTTTGTTTCCTGGCTTTGTGCTATGATCTGTGATCCTGAGAGAGTTCTAAGTTAACTGAGCAGATCATCACTGTTGTCTTACTTTAAAAAACAATTTTACTCATACAGAACTGTCAAAATTTTTTCCCTTTCTGAAAAGAAATATGTCAAATGTGGATGTACCCATCTGTCCCCTCACTGCAGTTTAGACTCTAACAAAACAGACTTTGTATGTTTTTGTCTGGATTCACAAAAATCCAGTTTTTGGCAATGACAGAGCCCGGATGTAAGAAACAAATAATGCGCCATGTTTAAATTTCGTAACTTAAGCTCAGATTGTGAGAAGTAGAACCTTAAAAACTTCTGAGCAAGTTAGATGCACGTCCGCAAACAGACTAGCAAGTTTTTAAAAATACTTTTAAAGTTTTTATTGACATATTGAGATAATAGACAGTGGTTTGGGTATGAAAGCAATTTCACTGCCCTTTAGTGCTTGTAAAAGAAGTTTGTAATAGTCCACAAATATATCTGGTACGACCTGATATACTTGATCAGGTACAACGCCAAACTGCATGGGGTTTTAAAAAAACAGTTCTCAATCAGTTATGATTATTTGTAACTTGTTTGCGTAATGATGTAGAGAATGCATAGATTGAAAAGAGAAAAGGGAATGATGAAGGTAACTATTCTCTTAAAGTTGGTGTGAAAGATTCATGTTCACAAATAGATATGTACTTAAGATCAAAAAATAACTATTTGTTTATTTATTGAGACATTAAAAACCTCTACCAATTATTGTGCTTTGGTGGTAACTCCCACATTTCCTCGTGTATTTTTATTGGTTGAAGACAGAAGAAACAAGAAGATGAAGGAGGAGCTTTAACTTCAAATATAAAAGAGGAGCTTTAACTTTGTAGAAGCAGAGATCAAATAGAAAGAGAGGAGTGAAAACAGGAGGAAGAAACAGAGAAAACCTACTGACTGATTTAAATGATTCACTTTGGCTTCATAGTTTTATCTAATCCAGCAGGCACTGCCCAGTGTCGCCACCTAAGTTTATATAAACCAAGCAAATTGGTCAGGTATTGACTATCAGCTTAGGTGTGATAGGTTTATCATATGTAAACATTAAAGACTTGGTTAATCTTTAAAGTTTGATCTTAGGTGTGGGGACATTGGGAAATGTTTTATCCAGTCAGTAGAAGTTATGCTGAGAAGCAAACAAAACAACCATTCGTCATTTTAGTTGTACTTTTGTTGAAAAAAGATCATCTAAGCTAATTCTGTGACATGTGTTGTAAAACTTTGAATAATAGATTTAGAGGAAAAAGAGTTTTCAGATTGTGTAGGCAAGGGTTCCCTAAGATTAAGAATTTACAGAGTGTTTGTAAAGTTTGTTTTCATGTTGTTTTCCAGACAATGCTAAATGTTCAGGTGCCTTTCTTAAGTCTCATTTCTTACATTAAAAAAGTATCCTCTCACCATGGAGCAAGTGTACAAAGTCAGACTGTTTCCATGAAGTTTCAACAGGCTGAGAATCACAAGATTAAACCAAGAAAACAGTCCTTAAATATTCTGAGAAAGCACATGATCTGTATTAGTTGCTGTAATGCTGCAAATTCTTAACTTTTTTATTTCTGAAAGAATGATTTGACTGGACTATAAATAATTTACTTATAAAATGAAACAAGAAGATGAATCAAATAAAAAAGCTGTGTTTGGGAAAATGATTTGATCAAGTAAATAAAGAAGGTTGTTAAAAAAGAAACACAATATACACAACCATGTACGATCTCACTTAAACAATGGGTTAAATATTGGGAAGCTTAAAATGTGAAAGTTCGCTAATTTTAAAAGAGAGCAAGATGTTTGTCATTTTCATCATGAAGTACACAAAAACCATGAGAGACAGAATGTAATATAAAAAATCCTTGATCTCACATTGTATCATTTTTAAATGGATGGCCAATAAGTGTCAGCCAGCTTAAGGTAATTTTGATAGAATCGAGCCTTGGTTGGCAACGACAGAGGGGAAACGTTGTCTGTAGTTTTTGAAAAGAAACAATTTATTTATGCTGAAAGATCTCTAGTTGTTGCTTGGCCACATGAAGTTTAAACTCCCTCCACAGGTTTTCAATTGGATTGAGGTTTAGCAAAACCACTCCTTTGATTAACTCGTGATCTTTTGATTGCTTCAATCTTCAATTCTCTGACATAAAGAATGAGGTTTTTATCCTAAATGTCATAAGAAATGTCCACATTGATACATTAAAATATGAAAAAGTATTTCCAGGCATTGCAATCAGTGCTGGTCTATTTAAATTTGAATTAAAATAAGTTGTTGATCACTTGGATTTTTTAACAGGTCAATTTTAAAGCAGAAACTTGAAGTTTTATAAAGATTATTTAATCTTGCCATTGATACAGATCACTCTTCATTGGGTGTTGTGACAGGTGTTGTTTTATAAATATAATATTAATAAACCATGATGTTTCCACCCCCATGCTTCACAGTAGGTGTTGTTGGGATGTAACTCGGCATTTTTCTTCCTCAACACATGACGAGTGGAGTTTAAACCAAACAGTTTCATTTTGGTCTCATCTGACCACATAGAATCCTCCCAATCCTCCTCTGGATCAACGAGATGGACTTGTATTATTTTTGGTCAGTAGAGGAACCTTTTGGTCAATGCAGGATGTAGTTTGTTACTTTCTGTGATGTTTGTGAGGTGGTGTCAGCCGTTTTTTAAATCAATGATCATTTCCTGCTGTGTGGTACTTGGCTGATTCCTTATTGTTCCCAGGTTCATTTGAACCTCACAAGATGAAATGGAGCCCCACTCAGAGGGAGATTGTCAGTGTTAATAATGTTTACAATAGTTGAGTTGTACTATTCTCAGCTTTGTATAATTGTTCCGTTTTATTCCTGGCGTCTAGGACACTCTGGTTTGGTTCATTGTCAGCTGGACCTGGTCACCTGGTGTGTCAGTTTAAACATTTGTGCAGGTGCCTTTTGGGCAGCTAAGCAGTTCAAACCGGAGATGGGGAAATGTCATATCCAGTCAGCAGAAGTTATGCTGAGAAGAAAACAATATGTCCATTCATCATTTTTGTTTTTCTGTTGCTGAAGAAAGGAGACCAAGTATGCTATGTTTCAATTTAACAATTTGAGCTGAACTTGTGAGTGGAACCGTTTTTTTCTGGCTTTGTGCTTTGATTGGTGCATCTTTAATCCTCCGACATGTCTGTAGGACCACGAACTCACAAAACAATGCATAGCTGTCTTCTTACTTTTAGGTGGCCTTGTCTGAATATTCAGTTTTTAGCCCGGTAGGCAACAAATGCTGTTCCTGTAACATGTTTTAAGTTCTCAACTTGAGCTCAAATTGTGAGTAGAACCTTTCTTCCTGGCTTTGTGCTATGATCTGTGATTCTGAGAGAGTTCTAAGTTAACGGAGCACATCATCACTGTTGTCTTACTTAAAAAACTATTCTATACAAAATGAACCTTCAAATTTTTTTTACCTGTCTCTGAAAAGAAATATGTCAAATGTGGATGTACCCATCAGTCCCCTCACTGCAGTTTAGACTCTAACAAAACAGACTTTGTATGTTTTTGTCTGGGTTCACCAAAATCCAGTTACAGTCCGGAAGTAGGAAACAAATAATGCGCCATGTTTAAATTTTGTTAACTTGAGCTCAGATTGTGAGAAGTAGAAACTTAAAAACTTCTGAGCAAGTTAGATGCACGTCCGCAAACAGACTAGAAAGTTTTTTAAAATTCTTTTAAAGTTTTTATTGACATATTGAGATAAAATACAGTGGTTTGGGTATGAAAGCAGTTTCACTGCCCTTTAGTGCTTGTAAAAGAGCTTTGTACTCCTCCACAGGTTTTCAATTGGTTTGAGGTTTTAAGAGTGGCCAGGCTACTCCAAAATCTTGATATGCATTTTACGGAGCCACTCATTTGTTTACATGGCTGTGGACCTTTAATTGTTTTATCTTAAATCCTCTGACAGAGTGAAAGAAGTTTTTACCATTAATTAAAAATCCCAACAAGTATATCCAGGCACCGCAATCAGCACTGGTCCATATCTATTTGAATTAAAGGAAGCTCATGATCTGCTACATGGAAAGTTTATCGCATCGTTTACCAGTTCAATGTTATAGTGTGAACTGACCAAAAAGATGAATCATTCTTTATTAAACTTTTCAGTTTAATTGCCATTAAAACAGATATACCGTAAATACAGATTTAGATACATTGATACAGATCACTCTTTCTTGGATGCTGTGACAGGTGTTGTTTTATAAATTTGATATTAATAAACCATGATGCTTCCACCCCCATGCTTCAGAGTAGGTGTTGTTGGGATGCAACTCAGCATCTTTCTTCCTCAACAAATGGCGAGTGGAGTTTAAACCAAACAGTTTCATTTTGGTCTCATCTGACCACATAGCATCCTGCCAATCCTCCTCTGGATCAACCAGATGGACTTATATAATTTTTGGTCAGTAGAGGAACCTTTTGGTCAATGCAGGATGTTGTTCGTTACTTTCTGTGATGTTTGTGAGGTGGTGTCAGCCGTTTTTTAAATCAATAATCATTTCCCGCTGTTTGGTACTTGGCTGATTCCTTATTGTTCCCAGGTTCATTTGAACCTCACAAGATGAAATGGAGCCCCACTCAGAGGGAGATTGTCAGTGTTAATAATTTTTACAATAGTTGAGTTGTACTATTCTCAGCTTTGTATAATTGTTCCGTTTTATTCCTGGCGTCTAGGACACTCTGGTTTGGGTCATTGTCAGCTGGACCTGGTCACCTGGTGTGTCAGTTTAAACGTTTGTGCAGGTGCCTCTTGGGCAGCTAAGCTGTTCAAACCGGAGATGGGGAAATGTAGAAGTTATGCTGACAAGCAAACAATATGTCCATTTGTCATTTTTGTTTTCATGTTGCTGAAGAAAGGAGATAAAGTATGCTATGCTTTTAACAAATTTAACAATTCAAATTTAACAATTTGAGCTGTACTTGTGAGTGGAAACTTTTTTTTTTCTGGTTTTGTGCTTTGATTGGTACATCTTTAATCGACCGACATGTCCGTAGGACTGGGAACTCACGAACTAATGCATAGCTGTCTTCTTACTTTTAAATGGCCTTGTCTGAATATCCAGTTTTTAGCCTGGTAGGCAACAAATACTGTGCCCGTAACATGTTTTAATTTCTCAACTTGAGCTCAAATTGTGAGTAGAACCTTTCTTCCTGGCTTTGTGCCGTCAAAACTATTTTACCTCTCTGTGAAAAAAAATATGTCAAATGTGAATGTACACATCTGTCCACTCACTGCAGGTTAGACCGTAACAAAACTGGCTTTTGACTTTGCTTGTGTTTTTCTGGGTTCAACAAAATCCAGTTTCCCAGATGTAGGCAGCAAACCATGTGTCCTTAACATCTTTAACTTTCTCAAATTGTGAGTAGAAGAACTTTCGAGCAAGTTGGATGCACGTCTGAAAAGACTCGCAATTTTTCAAAAACACTGGATATTTTTGCTGACATTGAGATTATAGACGAGGAGTGGTATGAAAGCAGTTTCACTGCCCTTAAGTGCTTAAAAAAAGAGTTTTTAATAGTCCACAGGTATATTTTGGCACGCCGTGATACACTTGATCCGTTATAATGCCGAAATGTAGAAGTTCTCAATCAATTAATTTAGATAATTTATTTCTATCATAATGTAGTCAATGCATGGATCGAAATGGGAATGATGACGCAAACTATTCTCTGAAAGGTGGTGTGGAAGATTCATGTTTACAGATAGACAAAAAAAAAACTGTTTTTGGGTCGTTGAAAACCTCAACCAATTCTTTGGTGGTAGCGTCCGCATTTCCTCGTATATTTGAATTGGTTGAAGACAGAAGAAGCCAAAAATCGCCAAGACACGCTTTGTCGGTGCAGATGCGAATGCTTCATGGCTTTTGAGATGCCACGTCACGTCTTGCAGATATTAACGAAGATTGAGATGTGTTCTAGAAGACCTTCTATTTCACACTGATCAACTATTTTTTCCAGTGCATTGCAAAAGTATATTTTAGCTGCTCCATTCTGTTCACATGTAAAAATCTTAACACCAGTAGGTTTGGGTGTCTAGTTCGTAGGAAACAAAATGATGTTAAACATCAATTCCATATATTATCCTAATTAACTTGAGCTATGAGTTTCATAAGTGCAGGGATGGGGAAAAAAGTGGGAGTTTGGTGAAGAGGTGTGGTATATTTGAGGGGTTGAATTGATGCTTTGCAGGGTGGGTCGCCTGCGGAGAAGGCCTCCTTCGTACCGGCTGTGATTAGGTAACTATCAGCAGGGTTATTAAGAACCTCAGAGTGACCAGAGCCAATTTGATGGAGCTGCTGAGCTTGTGGTTTCTACAACAATGGACAACGCCTTACTTAGTGATGGACGAGAAGCTCTGTAGTAGATCAGCATCCACCTGAGCATGGCGTTCGGTGCCGACAGAGAGGCCTCATTTTAAGATAGATTTGTTGAAAATATCTCTACAGAACAACAATCAAAAATTCATGACTGCTCTTATCGATATGTTCACGGATCATGCACCCATGCAGATTGATAGAATAGCTAAAGATCCTCCTAGAAGGTCTTTTCAGAGGACGACTAATCAGATACACAACTTAAGGAAAGAATATATCACTCTATCGTTTTTATGTTGGTTGTGATGCTTTGAAAAGAAATTTGAAAACAGATTGCAGTTAGTAAACAAGTGAAAATAATCCAGTGAATAGAAGTAGGGAAGAATTATTGATTTTGAGAGCTGAGTAAACACTCTGTTTCTAGAGGTGCTACTAGCCTTCACCGACTAAAACACGAGCAGGGGGGACAAGGCTGGTAAACTGCCAGCAACATGAATTCAAAACACCAATCACATGTATTGTATTAGACGGGGTACACTCTGGTAGACCCTAAAGAAATTAATGCCACATTCAGGGATTGTTATGAGGAATTCTGCTGACAACACGGGAAAACTTTTTTTTAGAAAAATTAAAAATTCCTAGTACGGTTTTTCAAATGACAATAAAACAGATTGTAATTTATAAATTACCAAGGAAGAGTTGTTGGTTGGGGGGGGGGGGGGGGGCAGAGCTCGTCCTGGCCAATGAGATGGGCTATTGATCACTTGATGGTAAAAGGGCGGGTCCAGACGGACTTCATATTGGTCTTTACAAGAAATTTAAAGATAAATTACTGAGGCCTCTTTTGAACATGTCAATCCATACTCTAATGGTACTTTTGAGAATCGGTGAAGTCTAAAGAGAATTTCGTTTTGTTTGTGGAATTTTTTCAGTCAAATCACCTTCCTCCTTTGGATTACCCCAAAGCCTGTAAAAACCCTGAACAAGAGTGAGAATCTAAGACCGATTAGCAGGTCTTAGAAAAATTTAGATGCTGAAATTATTTTATGAAATGAGTTAGGTTTATTTGGAAATTGTTTGGTTGAAATGATAACTAACAGAAACGTTTCGAAACCAATAGTAATCAATCCGTGCAGACAGGGTCGCCTGCTGTCGCCTCTATTACTTACTTTAGTGGTTAAAACCGTTTGCTGTTGCAATTTGCTCCCAACCATAACTTACTGGAATCTGTGTTAGACCATATGAACATATAATCTTCTTATTTGCAGACGATGTGATTTGATTTTTATCAAATTGAAATTCATCAATACCAAGTGTTCTTGAAGTAATTTGGTCATTCACAGACATTTAAGGACAGAAAGTAAATAAACCAGAAATTCATGACTTGCAGATTTGTGGATGCAGAAGTTATGCTGAGAAGCAAACACAATGTCCATTCGTTATTTTTGTTTTTCTGTTGCTGAAAAAAGAAGATCAAGTATGCTATGTTTCAATACAACAATTTGAGCTGAAATTGTGAGTGAAACCTTTATTTTTCTGGCTTTGTGCTTTTATTGGTACATCTTTAATTCACCAACAGGGCTTTAAGCACACGAACTAACGAAACAATGCATAGCTGTGTTCTTACTTTTAAACGGCCTTGTCTGCTTGCCTGGATATCCAGTTTAGCCCGGATGTAGGCAGCAAATTCTGTGCCTGTAACATGTTTCGATTTCTCAAGCTCAAATTGTGATGGTACCTTTTGTTTCCTGGCTTTGTGCTATGATCTCTGATTCTGAGAGAGTTCTAAGGTAACGGAGCACATCATCACTGTTGTCTTACTTTAAAAACGATTCTATACAAAATGTACTGTCCAATTTTTTTTACCTCTCTCTAAAAAAAAATATGTCAAACATGGATGTACCCATCTGTCCCCTCACTGCAGTTTAGACTCTAACAAAACAGACTTTGTCTGTTTTTGTCTGGATTCACCAAAATCAAGTTACAGCCCGGATGTAAGAAACAAATAATGCGCCATGTTACAATTTCTCAACTTAAGCTCAGATTGTGAGAAGTAGAACCTTAAAAACTACTGAGCAAGTTAGATGCACGTCTGCAAACAGACTAGCAAGTTTTTTAAAATTCTTTTAAAGTTTTTATTGACATATTGAGATAATATACTGTGGTTTGGGTATGAAAGCAGTTTCACTGCCTTTAGTGCTTGTAAAAGAAGTTTGTAATAGTCCACGAGTATATCTGGTACGACCTGATATACTTGATCAGGTACAACGCCGAACTGCATGGGGTTTTAAAAAAACAGTTCTCAATCAGTTATGATTATTTGTTTTTAACTTGTTTGCGTAATGATGTAGAGAATGCATAGATAGAAAAGGGAATGATGAAGGTAACTATTCTCTTAAAGGTGGTGAGGAAGATTCATGTTTACAAATAGATATGTACTTATGACCCAAAAAAACTATTTGTTTATTTATTGAGACATTAAACACCTCAACCAATTATTGTGCTTTGGTGGTAACTCCCACATTTCCTCGTGTATTTGTATTGGTTGAAGACAGAAGAAGCAAGAAGATGAAGGAGGAGCTTCCACTTCGAATATAAAAGAGGAGCTTTAACTTTGAAGAAGCAGAGATCAAATAGAAAGAGAGGAATGAAAGCAGGAGGAAGAAACAGTGAAAACCTACTCACTGATTTAAATGATTCACTTTGGCTTCATAGTTTTATCTAATCCAGCAGGCACTGCCCAGTGTCACCACCCAATTTTATATTAATGAAGCAAATTGGTCAGGTATTGACTATCAGCTTAGGTGTGATAGGTTTGTCATATGTGTACGTTAAAGACATGGTTAATCTTAAAAGTTGTACCTTAGGTGTGGGGACATTGGGAAATGTTTTATCCAGTCAGTAGAAGTTATGCTGAGAATCAAACGAAACAGCCATTTGTCATTTTAGTTGTATGTTAGCTGAAAAAAGGAGATCATCTAAGCTATACTGTTTGTGTAGGCGAGGGTTCCCTAAGATTAAGAATTTACAGACAGTGTTTGTAAAGTTTGTTTTCATGTTGTTTTCTAGACAATTCTAAATGTTCAGGTGCCTTTCTTAAGTCTCATTTCTTACATTAAAAAAGTATCCTCTCACCATGGAGCAAGTGTACAAAGTCAGACTGTTTCCATGAAGTTTCAACAGGCTGAGAATCACTAGATTAAACCAAGAAAACAGTCCTTAAATATTCTGAGAAAGCACATGATCTGTATTAGTTGCTGTAATGCTGCAAATTCTTAACTTTTTTATTTCTGAAAGAATGATTTGACTGGACTATAAATAATTTACTTATAAAATGAAACAAGAAGATGAATCAAATAAAAAAGCTGTGTTTGGGAAAATGATTTAATCAAGTAAATAAAGAAGGTTGTTAAAAAAGAGACACAATATACACAACCATGTATGATCTCACTTAAACAATGGGTTAAATATTGGGAAGCTTAAAATGTGAAAGTTCGCTCATTTTAAAAGAGAGCAAGATGTTTGTTATTTTCATCATGAAGTACACAAAAACCATGAGAGACAGAATGTAATATAAAAAATCCTTGATCTCACATTGTATCATTTTTAAATGGATGGCCAATAAGTGTCAGCATTGCAATCAGTGCTGGTCTATTTCAATTTGAATTAAAATAAGTTGTTGATCTTTTGTATTTATTTAACAGTTCAATGTTAAAGCGTAAACTTTCACTTTAATAAAAATTTATTAATCTTACCATTGATACAGATCACTCTTCATTGGGTGTTATGACAGGTGTTGTTTTATAAATTTAATATTAACAAACAAATATTAATATTAAACTCTCTGTGAAAGAAATATCTTCTTCCTGGAACAAAACAAAACCCAGATGTGAATTTAAGACTGTAACGAAACTGGCTTTGTCTGTTATTGTCTGGATATCCAGTTTAGCCGGACGTAGGCAACAAATTCTGTGCCCGTAACATGTTTTGATTTCTCAAGCTAAAATTGTGAGTGGTACCTTTTGTTTCCTGGCTTTGTGCTATGATCTGTGATTCTGAGAGAGTTCTGAGCTAACTGAGCAGATCATCACTGTTGTCTTACTTAAAAAACGATTTTATACAAAAAGAACCGTCAAAATTTTTTCCCTTTCTGGCTGTAGACCTTTGATTGTTTCATCTTAAATTCTCTTTGATTGTTTCATCTTAAATTCTCTGACAGAGTGAAAGAAGTTTTTACCATTAATTAAAAATCCCAACGACTATATCCAGGCACCGCAATCAGCACTGGTTCATGTGAATTCGAATTAAAGGTAACATGTCTAACATGTCTTTAATAAACTTCTCAGTTTAATTACCATTGATGCTGATATACTGTAAATACAGATTTAGATACATTGATACAGATCACTCTTTCTTGGATGTTGTAACAGGTCGTGTTTTATAAATGTAATATTATTAAACCATGATGTTTCCACCCCCATGCTTCACAGTAGGTGTTGTTGGGATGTAACTCGGCATTTTTCTTCCTCAACACATGGCGAGTGGCGATAAAATCAAACTGTTTCATTTTGGTCTCATCTGACCACATAGCATCCTGCCAATCCTCCTCTGGATCAACCAGATGGACTTGTATGATTTTTGGTCAGTAGAGGAACCTTTTGGTCAATGCAGGATGTAGTTTGTTACTTTGTGTGATGTGTGTGAGGTGGTCTCAGCCGTTTTTTAAATCAATAACCATTTCCTGCTGTGTGATACTTGGCTGATTCCTTATTGTACCCAGGATCATTTGAACCTCACAAGGTGAAATTTTACATGAAGCCCCACTCAGAGGGAGATTGTCAGTGTTAATAATGTTTACAATAGTTGAGTTGTACTCTTCTCAGCTTTGTATAATAGTTCCGTTTTATTCCTGGCGTCTAGGACACTCTGGTATGGGTCATTGTCAGCTGGACCAGGTCACCTCGTGTGTCAGTTTAAACATTTGTGCAGGTGCCTCTTGGGCATCTAAGCAGTTCAAACCGGAGATGGGGGAATGTCCTATCCAGTCAGCAGAAGTTATGCTGAGAAGCAAACAAAATGTCCATTCATCATTTTTGTTTTTCTGTTGCTGAAAAAAGGAGACCAAGTATGCTATGTTTCAGTTTAAGAATTTGAGCTGTACTTCTGTACTGAATCTTTTTTTTCTGGTTTTGTGCTTTGATTGGTACATCTTTAATCCTCCGACATGTCTGTAGGACCGGGAACCCAAGAACTAATGCATAGCTGTCTTCTTACTTTTAGTCTTATTTAGTCTTATATTCAGCCTTGTCTGAATATCCAGTTTTTAGCCCGGTAGGCAACAAATGCTGTTCCTGTAACATGTTTTAATTTCTCAACTTGAGCTCAAATTGTGAGTAGAACCTTTCTTCCTGGCTTTGTGCCGTCAAAATTATTTTACCTCTCTGTGAAAAAAAATATGTCAAATGTGAATGTACACATCTGTCCACTCACTGCAGGTTAGACCGTAACAAAACTGGCTTTTGACTTTGCTTGTTTTTCTCTGGATTCAACAAAATCCAGTTTCCCAGATGTAGGCAGCAAACTATGTGTCCTTAACATCTTTAACTTTCTCAAATTGTGAGTAGAAGAACTTTCGAGCAAGTTAGATGCACGTCTGCAAAGACTCGCAATTTTTCAAAAACACTGGATATTTTTGCTGACATTGAGATTATAGACGAGGTGTGGAATGAAAGCAGTTTCACTGCCCTTAAGTGCTTAAAAAGAGAGTTTTTAATTGTCCACAGGTATATTTTGGCACGCCCTGATAGACTTGATCCGTCATAACGCTGAACTGCATGAAGTTCTAAATCAATTAATTTAGATAATTTATTTCTATCATAATGTAGTCAATGCATGGATCGAAATGGGAATGATGACGCAAACTATTCTCTGAAAGGTGGTGTGGAAGATTCATGTTTACGGATAGACGTAGTTATGACTAAAAAAACTGTTTTTGGGTCGTTGAAAACCTCAACCAATTCTTTGTTGGTAGCTTCCGCATTTCCTCGTAGATTTGAATTGGTTGAAGACAGAAGAAGCCAAAAATCGTCAAGACACGCTTTGTCGGCGCAGATGAGAATGCTTCCTGGCTTTTGAAATGCCACGTCACGTCTTGCAGATATTAACGAAGATTGAGATGTGTTCTAGAAGACCTTCTATTTAACACTGATCAACTATTTTGTCCAGTGCATCGCAAAAGTATATTTTAGCTGCTCCATTCTGTTCACATGTAAAAATCTTAACACCAGTAGGTTTGGGTGTCTAGTTCGTAGGAAACAAAATGATGTTAAACATCAATTCCATATATTATCCTAATTAACTTGAGCTATGTGTTTCATAAGTGCAGGGATGGGGAAAAAAGTGGGAGTTTGGTGAAGAGGTATGGTATATTTTTGGGGTTGAATTGATGCTTTGCAGGGTGGGTCGCCTGCGGAGAAGGCCTCCTTCATACCGGCTGTGATTAGGTAACTATCAGCGGTATTATTAAGAACCTCAGAGTGACCAGAGCCAATTTGATGGAGCTGCTGAGCTTGTGGTTTCTACAACAATGGACAACGCCTTACCTCGTGATGGACGAGAAGCTCTATGGTAGATCAACATCCCCCTGAGCATGGCGTTCGGTGCCGACAGAGATGCCTTATTTTAAGATAGATTTGTTGAAAATATCTCTATAGAACAACAATCAAAAATTCATGACTGCTCTTATTGATATGTTCACGGATCATGAACCTATGCAGATTGATAGAATAGCTAAAGATCCTCCTAGATGGTCTTTTCAGAGGACGACTAATCAGCTACACAACTTAAAGAAAGAATATATCACTCTATCATTTTTATGTTGGTTGTTCTGTTTTGAAAAGAAATTTGGAACGTTCACTTTCGGCCTCTTCATTGAAAACAGATTGCAGTTTGTAAACAAGTGAAAATGATCCAGTGAATAGAACTAGTGAAGAATTATTGATTTTGAGAGCTGAGTAAACACTCTGTTTCTAGAAGAGAATTTCAATTTGTTTATGGAATTTTTTCTCCTTATTTGCAGATGATGTGATTTGATTTTTATCAAATTGAAATTCATCAATACCAAGTGTTCTTGAAGTAATTTGGTCATTCACAGACATTTAAGGACAGAAAGTAAATAAACCAGAAATTCATGACTTGTAGATTTGTGGATGCCATTATCCGATTATCTCTGATTTAGAGAATCAATACATTAAAAATGAACATATTGCCAAAACTACTTTAACAGTTTCAGAAGATCCGCCTACCACACCGCCTCCTGGATTTTTCTCACAACTTAAGAAGTTGTTGATATATTTATCTTGAGTCTTGAAAATGAGCAAATCAAGACTCAGTTTGTTCTTTCTTATCCTACAAACAAGGAAGCTTAAAAATGGCCCAGATTTTCAGATGTTTTCTGGGATTCACAGCTTCGGTTTATGATGTTTTATTATTTTTGATCATTCCCTGCATTGAGTAGACATGGGAAGTTCAGGTTTAAATCTACCTCTTCCAGTCTACTCAAACATATGCTGAAAGTTATTGAGACAAATTATGTGGTTGTATAAAACATTTTCAAGCACCATAGTCGTATATTTTCATTTAGTCCATAATGAGGTTATTTCTATTTCCTCTAAAATGACTTTTGAGCTGGTGATATTTAAAGAAACGTTTCTTGTCTGAGTCCTATTTTGTTTGTAGTTCCTGAACTGGAATGAGTATGAATCCTGGACTGTGCTTTACAGTCCAATAGTCTGTATAATGTGTTCTAACATATCTTACATTTGAAGAATGATCTGACCTTCGTGCGCAGACATTACAAGACAAAATTTGTGACAGTTGTGTTTGTTATTGAAACAATCATCTTTAGCCAAAAAAAAGAAATCTCAAATGTGCATTTACCCATCTGATCACTGACTTCAACAAAACTGGATTTTGGTTTTGTATGTTTTTGCTTGGATTCATTAAAATCCAGTTACAGCCCAGACGTAGGCAACAAATTCTGTGCTTTGTAACTTGTTTAAATTTTCAAACTTGAGCTCAAATTGTGAGTCAAACCTTTACAACTTCTGAGCGAGTTAGACGCACGTCTGCAGTCAGACTCATTATTTTTAAGTGTTTTCTGTAGGTTTCTTATGTGTTTTAGGAAATAAAAAGCTTGAGTTCTTTAAATGTACAAAGAAGTTTTGTGCAGCTGAAGCTCCATCATTATCACATTGATTTGGTTGAAATCAGTCCTCCGTTCTGGACGTGAGCAGAGTTTCTGGGGTTTCTGTGACATGTTTTCTTGATTACTGCTTCTTCTAATCTCCATGTGATCTGCTTGTGTTTCCAGATCAGAAACCTTTTTTTTTATTTTAAGATTAATGTTGTAGATTTACGCAGTTTAAGAAAGATTCAGGCAGACGTTGTTGTCCCGACATGTCAGGCTGTTTTGGCAATGGGATGTAGCATTTTCGAGCATTGCAGGGTGGTTCGCTTGGTAAGAAGGCTGCCCATTTGCCACATCAGGTTGCCATCTGTACCATTAAGAACCTCAGAGGTCGGTTTGATGGAGCTCCCGAGCCCCAAGATGGGTAAATCGGGTGAGGGAAACTGAACTTTTGGTGGGCATGGGGTTGTGGGCACTGGAATTGGGTGTGGAAGATTTGGAGGTGGAGAGGTAGGATCGTTTTCATTTCGTTTCATCATCAGGTTGCTATCTGCACTATTAAGAACCTCAGAGCTTGAATCTAGAGCCAGTTTGATGGAGCTGCTTTTGGACATCTCAATCCATATTCTAATCATCCTTTTGAGAATCGGTGAAGTCTAAAGAGACTCTCGACATGTCTCGACATGTTTATGGAAGTTTTTCAGTCAAATCACCTTCCTCCTTTGGATTACTTTTTTACCAAAGCCTGTAAAAAACCCAGAACAAGTGTGAGAATCTAAGACCGATTAGCAGGTCTTAGAAAAATTTGGATGCTGAAATTATTTTATGAAATGAGTTTTACAAATTGTTTGGTTGAAATGATAACTAACAGAAACGTTTCTAAACCCATAGTAATCAATCAGTGGTTAAAACCGTTTGCTGTTGCAATTTGTTCCCAACCAGAACTTACTGGAATCTGTGTTAGACCATACGAACATAGAATCTCCTTATTTGCAGACGATGTGATTTGATTTTTATCAAATTGAAATTCATCAATACCAAGTGTTCTTGAAGTAATTTGGTCATTCACAGACATTTAAGGACATAAAGTAAATAAACCAGAAATTCATGACTTGTAGATTTGTGGATGCAGAAGTTATGCTGAGAAGCAAACAAAATGTCCATTCGTTATTTTTGTTTTTCTGTTGCTGAAAAAAGAAGATCAACTATGCTATGTTTCAATACAACAATTTGAGCTGAACTTGTGAGTGGAACCTTTTTTTTACTGGCGTTGTGCTTTGATTGGTACGTCTTTAATTCACCGACAGGGCTTTAAGCACACGAACTAACGAAACAATGCATAGCTGTGTTCTTACTTTTAAATGACCTTGTCTTGAATATCCAGTTTAGCCCAGATGTAGGCAACAAATTCTGTGCCCCTAACATGTTTCGATTTCTCAAGCTCAAATTGTGAGTGGTACCTTTTGTTTCCTGGCTTTGTGCTATGATCTGTGATCCTGAGAGAGTTCTAAGTTAACTGAGCAGATGATAACTGTCGTCTTACTTTAAAAACGATTCTATACAAAATGTACTGTCCAATTTTTTTTACCTTTCTCTGAAAAGAAATATGTCAAACATGGATGTACCCATCTGTCCCCTCACTGCAGTTTAGACTCTAACAAAACAGACTTTGTATGTTCTTTTTCTGGATTCACCAAAATCCAGTTACAGCCCGGATGTAAGAAACAAATAATGCGCCATGTTTAAATTTCGTAACTTGAGCTCAGATTGTGAGAAGTAGAACCTTAAAAACGTCTGAGCAAGTTAGATGCACGTCCGCAAACAGACTAGCAAGTTTTTTAAAATTCTTTTAAAGTTTTTATTGACATATTGAGATAATAGACAGTGGTTTGGGTATGAAAGCAGTTTCACTGCCCTTTAGTGCTTGTAAAAGAACTTTGTAATAGTCCACGAGTATATCGGGTACGACCTGATATACTTGATCAGGTACAACGCCAAACTGCATGGGGTTTTAAAAAAACAGTTCTCAATCAGTTATGATTATTTGTAACTTGTATGCATAATGATGTAAAGAATGCATAGATTGAAAAGAGAAAAGGGAATGATGAAGGTAACTATTCTCTTAAAGGTGGTGAGGAAGATTCATGTTCACAAATAGATATGTACTTATGATCAAAAAATAACTATTTGTTTATTTAGTGAGACATTAAAAACCTCAACCAATTATTGTGCTTCGGTGGTAACTCCCGCATTTCCTCGTGTATTTTTATTGGTTGAAGACAGAAGAAACAAGAAGATGAAGGAGGAGCTTCCACTTTTTTATCCAGTCAGTAGAAGTTATGCTGAGAAGCAAACAAAACAGCCATTTGTCATTTTAGTTGTATGTTAGCTGAAAAAAGGGGATCATCTAAGCTATACTGTTTGTGTAGGCAAGGGTTCCCTAAGATTAAGAATTTATAGACAGTGTTTGTAAAGTTTGTTTTCATGTTGTTTTCCAGACAATGCTAAATGTTCATTTGCCTTTCTTAAGTCTCGTTTCTTACATAAAAAAAGTATCCTCTCACCATGGAGCAAGTGTACGAAGTCAGACTGTTTCCACAAAGTTTCCACAGGCTGAGAATCACTAGATTAAACCAAGAAAACAGTCCTTAAATATTCTGAGAAAGCACATGATCTGTGTTAGTTGCTGTAATGCTGCAAATTCTTAACTTTTTTAAATTTCTGGTTGAATGATTTGACTGGAGTAGAAATAATTTACTTATAAAATCAAACAAGAAGATGAATCAAATAAAAAAGCTGTGTTTGGGAAAATGATTTAATCAAGTAAATAAAGAAGGTTGTTAAAAAAGAGACACAATATACACAACCATGTATGATCTCACTTAAACAATGGGTTAAATATTGGGAAGCTTAAAAATGTGAAAGTTTGCTCATTTAAAAAGAGAGAAAGAGGTTTGTCATTTTCATCATAAAGTACACAAAAACCATGAGAGACAGAATGTAATATAAAAAATCCTGGACCTCACATTGTATAATTTTTAAATGGATGACCAATAAGTGTCAGCCAGCTTAAGGTAATTTTGATAGTTTGGAATCGAGCCTTGGTTGGCAACGACAGAGGGGAAACGTTTTCTGTAGTTTTTGAAAAGAGACAGTTTATTTATGTTGAAAGATCTCGTCATTGCTTGGCCACATAAAGTTTAAACTCCCTCCACAGGTTTTCAATTGGATTGAGATTTAACAAAGCCACTCCTTTGATTAACTTGTGGTCTTTAGACTGCTTCAATCTTCAATTCTCTGACATAAAGAATGAGGTTTTTATCCTAAATGTTGTAATAAATGGCCACATTGATACATCAAAAATATGAAAAAGTATTTCCAAGCATTGCAGTCAGTGCTGGTATATTTAAATTTGAATTAAAATAAGTTGTTTTGATCACTTGGATTTATTTAACAGTTCAATTTTAAAGCAGAAACTTGAAGTTTTATAAAGATTAATTAATCTTGCCATTGATACAGATCACTCTTCATTGGGTGTTATGACAGGTGTTGTTTTATAAATCTAATATTAATAAACCATGATGTTTCCACCCCCATGCTTCACAGTAGGTGAAGGTGTCAAAATAATTTTAAACTCTCTGTGAAAGAAATATCTTCATCCTGGAAAAAAACAAAACTCAGATGTGACTTTACTCATATGATGGCTCACTCAAGTTTAGACTGTAACTAAACTGGCTTTGTGTGTTATTGTCTGGATATCCAGTTTAGCCGGATGTAGTCAGCAAATTCTGTGCCCCTAACATGTTTCAGTGTACCAAACTTGAGTTGAACTTGTGAGTGGAAACTTTTTTTTTTTTACCGAATTTGTGCTTTGTTTGGTACATCCTTAATTCTCCAAAAGGGCTCTAAGCATACGAACTAATGAAACAATGCATAGCTGTGTTCTTACTTTTAAATGGCCTTGTCTGCTTGTCTGGATATCCAGTTTAGCCCGGATGTAGGCAGCAAATTCTGTGCCCGTAACATGTTTTGATTTCTCAAGCTAAAATTGTGAGTGGTACCTTTTATTTCCTGGCTTTGTGCTATGATCTTTGATTCTGAGAGAGTTCTAAGCTAACGGAGCACATCATCACTGTTGTCTTACTTTAAAAACGATTTTATACAAAAAGAACCGTCAAAATTTTTTCCCTTTCTGGCTGTAGACCTTTGATTGTTTCATCCTCGATTCTCTGACAGAGTGAAAGAAGTTTTTACCATTAATTAAAAATCCCAACGACTATATCCAGGCACCGCAATCAGCACAGGTTCATATGAATTCGAATTAAAGGTAACATGTCTAACATGTCTTTATTAAACTTCTCAGTTTAATTACCATTGATGCTGATATACTGTAAATACAGATTTAGATATATTGATACAGATCACTCTTTCTTGGATGAAGTGACAGGTTCTGTTTAAATAAATGTAATATTAATAAACCATGATGTTTCCACCCCCATGCTTCACAGTAGGTGTTGTTGGGATGCAACTCAGCATCTTTCTTCGTCAACACATGGCGAGTGGAGTTTAAACCAAACTGTTTCATTTTGGTCTCATCTGACCACATAGCATCCTGCCAATCCTCCTCTGGATCATCCAGATGGACTTATATGAGTTTTGGTCAGTAGAGGAACCTTTTGGTCAATGCAGGATGTAGTTCGTTACTTTGTGTGATGTTTGTGAGGTGGTGTCAGCCGTTTTTTAAATCAATAATCATTTCCCGCTGTTTGGTACTTGGCTGATTCCTTATTGTTCCCAGGTTCATTTGAACCTCTCAAGGTGAAATTTTACATGAAGCCCCACTCAGAGGGAGATTGTCAGTGTTAATAATGTTTACAATAGTTGACTTGTACTATTCTCAGCTTTGTATAATTGTGCCGTTTTATTCCTGGCGTCTAGGACACTCTGGTTTGGGTCATTGTCAGCTGGACCAGGTCACCTGGTGTGTCAGTTTAAACGTTTGTGCAGGTGCCTCTTGGGCAGCTAAGCTGTTCAAACCGAAGATGGGGAAATGTCCTATCCAGTCAGCAGAAGTTAATATTGAAAAGAAAACAAAACGTCCATTCATCATTTTTGTGAAAAAAGGAGATCAAGTATGCTATGTTTCAATTTAACAATTTGAGCTGAACTTGTGAGTGGAACCTTTTTTTTCTGGCTTTGTGCTTTGATTGGTACATCTTTAATTCACCGACAGGGCTTTAAGCACACGAACTAACGAAACAATGCATAGCTGTCTGCTTACTTTTAAATGGCCTTGTCCGAACATCCAGTTTTTAGCCCGGTAGGCAACAAATGCTGTTCCTGTAAAATGTTTTAATTTCTCAAGCTCAAATTGTGAGTGGTACCATTTTTTTCCTGGCTTTGTGCTATGATCTGTGATTCTGAGAGAGTTCTAAGTTAACGGAGCACATCATCACTGTTGTCTTACTTTAAAAACGATTCTATACAAAATGTACTGTTTAATTTTTTTTTACCTCTTTGTGAAAAGAAATATGTCAAACATGGATGTACCCATCTGTCCCCTCACTGCAGTTTAGCCTAACAAAACAGACTTTGTATGTTTTTGTCTGGATTCACAAAAATCCAGTCACAGCCCGGATGTAAGAAACAAATAATCTGCCATGTTTAAGTTTCTTAACTTACGCTCAGATTGTGAGAAGTAGAAACTTAAAAACTTCTGAGCAAGTTAGATGCACGTCCGCAAACAGACTAGCAAGTTTTTTAAAATTCTTTTAAAGTTTTTATTGACATATTGAGATAATAGACAGTGGTTTGGGTATGAAAGCAGTTTCACTGCCCTTTAGTGCTTGTAAAAGAGCTTTGTACTCCTCCACAGGTTTTCAATTGGTTTGAGGTTTTAAGAGTGGCCAGGCTACTCCAAAATCTTGATATGCATTTTACGGAGCCACTCATTTGTTTACATGGCTGTGGACCTTTAATTGTTTTATCTTAAATTCTCTGACAGAGTGAAAGAAGTTTTTGCCATTAATTGAAAATCCCAACGAGTATATCCAGGCACCGCAATCAGCACTGGTCCATATCTATTTGAATTAAAGGAAGCTCATGATCTGCTACATGGAAAGTTTATCGCATCGTTTACCAGTTCAATGTTCTAGTGTGAACTGACCAAAAAGAGGAATCATTCTTTATTAAACTTTTCAGTTTAATTAGCATTAACGCTGATATACTGTAAATACAGATTTAGATACATTGATACAGATCACTCTTCATTGGGTGTTGTGACAGGTGTTGTTTTATAAATTTGATATTAATAAACCATGATGCTTCCACCCCCATGCTTCACAGTAGGTGTTGTTAGGATGCAACTCAGCATCTTTCTTCCTCAACAAATGGCGAGTGGAGTTTAAACCAAACAGTTTCATTTTGGTCTCATCTGACCACATAGCATCCTGCCAATCCTCCTCTGGATCATCCAGATGGACTTATATGATTTTTGGTCAGTAGAGGAACCTTTTGGTCAATGCAGGATGTAGTTCGTTACTTTGTGTGATGTTTGTGAGGTGGTGTCAGCCGTTTTTTAAATCAATAATCATTTCCCGCTGTTTGGTACTTGGCTGATTCCTTATTGTTCCCAGGTTCATTTGAACCTCACAAGATGAAATGGAGCCCCACTCAGAGGGAGATTGTCAGTGTTAATAATGTTTACAATAGTTGAGTTGTACTATTCTCAGCTTTGTATAATTGTTCCATTTTATTCCTGGCGTCTAGGACACTCTGGTTTGGGTCATTGTCACCTGGACCAGGTCACCTGGTGTGTCAGTTTAAACGTTTGTGCAGGTGCCTCTTGGGCAGCTAAGCAGTTCAAACCGGAGATGGGGAAATGTCTTATCCAGTCAGCAGAAGTTATGCTGAAAAGAAAACAAAACGTCCATTCATCATTTTTGTTTTCATGTTGCTGAAAAAAGGAGACCAAGTATGCTATGTTTCAATTTAACAATTTGAGCTGAAATTGTGAGTGGAACCTTTTTTTTCTGGTTTTGTGCTTTGATTGGTACATCTTTAATCGACCGACATGTCTGTAGGACCACGAACTCACAACCTTTCTTCGTGGCTTTGTGCTATGATCTATACATGTATGATTTTGAGTGAGTTCTAAGCTCACGAAACAGATCATGATGGTTGTCTTAGTTAAAAACGACTTTAAACATGAAGAACCGTCGGAATTATTTCACCTCTTTGTGAAAAGAAATATATCAGATGTGAATGTACACATCTGTCCACTCACTGCAGGTTAGACTGTAACAAAACTGGCTTTTTACTTTGCATGTTTTTGTCTGGATTCAAAAAATTCCAGTTTCCCAGATGTAGGCAGCAAACTATGTGTCCTTAACATCTTTAACTTTCTCAAATTGTGAGTAGAAGAACTTTCAAGCAAGTTAGATGCACGTCCTCAAAGACTCGCAATTTTTCAAAAACACTTTAGATATTTTTGCTGACATTGAGATTATAGACGAGGTGTGGTATGAAAGCAGTTTCACTGCCCTTAAGTGCTTAAAAAGAGTTTTTAATAGTCCAACCCTGATCAACTATTTTTTCCAGTGCATTGCAAAAGTATATTTTAGCTGCTCCATTCTGTTCGCATGTAAAAATCTTAACACCAGTAGGTTTGGGTGTCTAGTTCGTAGAAAGCAAAATTATGTTGGACATCAATTCCATACACTATCCTAATTAACTTGAGCTATGTGTTTCATAAGTGCAGGAATGGGGAAAAAAGTGGGAGTTTGGTGAAGAGGTGTGGTATATTTGAGGGGTTGAATTGATGCTTTGCAGGGTGGGTCACCTGGGGAGAAGGCCTCCTTCGTACCGGCTGTGATTAGGTAACTATCAGCGGGGTTTTTAAGAACCTCAGAGTGACCAGAGCCAATTTGATGGAGCTGCTGAGCTTGTGGTTTCTACAACAATGGACAACGCCTTACTTAGTGATGAACGAGAAGCTCTATCGTAGATCAGCATCCCCCTGAGCATGGCGTTCGGTGCCGACAGAGAGGCCTTATTTTAAGATTGATTTGTTGAAAATATCTTTACAGAACAACAATCAAAAATTCATGACTGCTCTTATCGATATGTTCACGGATCATGCACCCATGCAGATTGATAGAATAGCTAAAGATCCTCCTAGATGGTCTTTTCAGAGGACGTCTAATCAGCTACACAACTTAAGGAAAGAATATATCACTCTATCGTTTTTATGTTGGTTGTTCTGTTTTGAAAAGAAATTTGGAACGTTCACTTTCTGCCTCTTCATTGAAAACAGATTGCAGTTAGTAAACAAGTGAAAATAATCCAGTGAAAAGAACTAGTGAAGAATTATTGATTTTGAGAGCTGAGTAAACACTGTTCCTAGAGGTTTCTAGAAGAGACTTTCGGTTTGTTTATGGAATTTTTTCTCCTTATTTGCAGATGATGTGATTTGATTTTTATCAAATATAAATTCATCAATACCAAGTGTTCTTGAAGTAATTTGGTCATTCACAGACATTTAAGGACAGAAAGTAAATAAACCAGAAATTCATGACTTGTAGATTTGTGGATGCCGTTACCGATTATCTCTGATTTGGAGAATCAATACATTAAAAATGAACATATTGCCAAAACTACTTTAACAGTTTCAGAAGATTTTCAGGTTAAAATGTGATAAAGAAGTTTTGTGCAGCTGAAGCTCCATCATTATCACATTGATTTGGTTGAAATCAGTCCTCCGTTCTGGACGTGAGCAGAGTTTCTAGGGTTTCTGTGACATGTTTTCTAGGTTACTGCTTCTTCTAATCTCCATGTGATCTGCTTGTGTTTCCAGATCAGAAACCTTTTTTTTATTTTAAGATTAATGTTGTAGATTTACGCAGTTTAAGAAAGATTCAGGCAGACAGACGTTGTTGTCTCGACATGTCAGGCTGTTTTGGCAATGGGATGTAGCATTTTCGAGCTTTGCAGGGTGGTTCGCTTGGTAAGAAGGCTGCCCATTTGCCACATCAGGTTGCCATCTGTACCATTAAGAACCTCAGAGGTCGAATGCAGAGACAGTTTGATGGAGCTGCCAAGCCCCAAGATGGATAAATAGGGTGAGGGAAACTGAACTTTTGGTGGGCATGGGGTTGTGGGCACTGGAATTGGGTTTGGGAGATTTGGAGGTGGAGAGGTAGGATCATTTTCGTTTCATCATCAGGTTGCTATCTGCACTATTAAGAACCTCAGAGGTTGAATCTAGAGCCAGTTTGATGGAGCTGCTTTTGGACATCTCAATCCATATTCTAATCATCCTTTTAAGAATCGGTGAAGTCTAAAGAGACTTTCGACATGTTTATGAAAGTTTTTCAGTCAAATCACCTTCCTCCTTTGGATTACTCTTTTACCAAAAGCCTGTAAAAACCCCAGAACAAGTGTGAGAATCTAAGACCAATTAGCAGGTCTTAGAAAAGTTTAGATGCTGAAATTATTTTATGAAATGAGTTTTAGAAATTGTTTGGTTGAAAGGATAACTAACAGACAGGGTCGCCTGCTGTCGCCTCTATTATTTACTTAAGCATTAGAACCGTTTGCTATTACATTATGCTCCAACCAGAGCTTACTGGAATCTGTGTTAGACCATACGAACATAGAATCTCCTTATTTGCAGACGATGTGATTTGATTTTTATCAAATTGAAATTCATCAATACCAAGTGTTCTTGAAGTAATTTGGTCATTCACAGACATTTAAGGACAGAAAGTAAATAAACCAGAAATTCATGACTTGTAGATTTATGGATGCCAGTACTGATATCTCTAATTTGATATCAGTACATAACAAAATCAATACATTAAAAATGAACATATTGCCAAAACTACTTTAGCAGTTTCAGAAGATCCGTCTACCACACCGCCTCTTGGATTTTTCTCACAACTTAAGAAGTTGTTGATATATTTATCTTGAGTCTTGAAAATGAGCAAATCAAGACTCAGTTTGTCCTTTCTTATCCTACAAACGAGGAAGCTTAAAAATGCCCAAATTTTCAGATTATTTCTGGGATTCACGGCTTCGGTTTATGATGTTTTATTATTTTTGATCATTCCCTGCATTGAGTAGACATGGGAAGTTCAGGTTTGAATCTACCTCTTCCAGTCTACTCAAACATATGCTGAAAGTTATTGAGACAAACTATGTGGTTGTATAAAACTTTTCAAGCACCATAGTCGTATATTTTCATTTGGTCCATAATGATGTTATTTCTATTTCCTTTAAAATGACTTTTGAGCTGGTGATATTTAAAGAAACGTTTCTTGTCTGAGTCATATTTTGTTTGTAGTTCCTGAACTGGAATGAGTAGGAATCCTGGACTGTGCTTTACAGTCCAATAGTCTGTATAATGTGTTCTAACATATCTTACATTTGAAGAATGATCTGACCTTCGTGAGCAGACATTACAAGACAGAATTCAACAGTTGTATAAAATTATGTTGCAAACTTGGAAAACAATTGGTAAGAAACTCCATAAGAGCCACAATTCTACCACAAAGCAGCGAGTTTTTAAAATTTGTGTGATGGATAACAAGCAACAGCAGCCGAATTCATATAAAATAATCTACTGTCATTTCAAATAAAATAGAATTTATGTAAACATGTGGTAAAATAATAAGTGATGGCTCACTTTTTAAACTTCCAGCCACAATAATTAGTTTTCTAACATATTGTAACGATTACGTTCTAACAATTTTGTGAGATCTAGCACACGAACTCACGACACAATACATAACTGCCTACCTTCTTTCTTAACATATAAACATGGCTTTATACAAACAGAACAGCCAAAAAAAATTAAACTTTCCATGAAACAATCATCTTCAGCCAAAAATAAAGAAATCTCAAATGTAGATTTACCCATCTGATCACTGACTTCAACAAAACTGGATTTTGGTTTTGTATGTTTTTGCTGGATTCATTAAAATCCAGTTACAACCCAGACATAGGCAACAAATTCTGTGCTTGTAACATGTTTAAATTTATAAACTTGAGCTCAAATTGTGAGTCAAACCTTTACAACTTCTGAGCGAGTTAAACGCACGTCTGCAGTCAGACTCATTATTTTTAAGTGTTTTCTGTAGGTTTCTTATGTGTTTTTGTAAATAAAAAGCTTGGGTTCTTTAAATGTACAAAGAAGTTTTGTGCAGCTGAAGCTCCATCATTATCACGTTGATTTGGTTGGAATCAGTCCTCTGTTCTGGACGTGAGCAGAGTTTCTGGGGTTTCAGTGACACGTTTTCTAGGTTACTGCTTCTTCTAATCACCATGTGATCTGCTTGTGTTTCCAGATCAGATCATTTTATTTTAAGATTATTGTTTTAGATTTACGCAGTTTAAGAAAGATTCAGGCAGACATTGTCGGGCTGTTTTGGCAAGGGGATGTAGCATTTTCGAGCTTTGCAGGGTGGTTCGCTTGGTAAGAAGGCTGCCCATTTGCCACATCAGGTTGCCATCTGTACCATTAAGAACCTCAAGGGTCGAATGCAGAGCCAGTTTGATGGAGCTGCCAAGCCCCAAGATGGGTAAATCGGGTGAGGGAAACTGAACTTTTGGTGGGCATGGGGTTGTGGGCACTGGAATTGGGTTTGGGAGATTTGGAGGTGGAGAGGTAGGATCATTTTCGTTTCATCATCAGGTTGCTATCTGCACTATTAAGAACCTCAGAGGTTGAATCTAGAGCCAGTTTGATGGAGCTGCTTTTGGACATCTCAATCCATATTCTAATCATCCTTTTGAGAATCGGTGACGTTCAAAGGTCCACTATTATGCAAAACTGACTTTTATGAGGTTTTAACCTTTTATTTTACTTAGTACTACCCCAAACAATCCCCCAAAGTGTGTTTTATTGTGATTCATGCTATTTTGAGATATTTAAAGTCAAAGTAAGGGGCGTGTTCTCCAAACCTCTAACGACTGGTGTAACATAGTGACGTACATCTGTTTTTTGTTCAGCCCCCTGCAGCTCAAACACCCTCCCCCACTTCCTCCTCCGAACCGCTTTGTTTACTCAATACGTCTCACACCTCGCCCCTCCCGCTCCACGCTGTGCTGGGTGGGTGGGGAAATCACAATGAATGACAACCAATCGCAACCAACGGGGCGGGTCCCGGGAAAAAAAAAATAAAAAAAGACTGAAACAAGCTGTTTTGACTTCCGGGTCTGAAACTGCGCTCCTAAACAGGGTAGTATTTAAAAACTATTGTGTTGAGATTGTGGCGGAATGTAAAATTATGCATATCAGATACATAGCACAGGATAAAATAAGGGGAAAAAAAGCATAATAGGGGACCTTTAAAGAGACTTTCGACATGTTTATGAAAGTTTTTCAGTCAAATCACCTTCCTCCTTTCGATTACTCTTTTACCAAAAGCCTGAAAAAAAACTCCAAACAAGTGTGAGAATCTAAGACCAATTAGCAGGTCTTAGAAAAGTTTATTTTATGAAATGAGTTTTACAAATTGTTTGGTTGAAATGATAACTAACAAAAACGTTTAGAAACCAATCAATTCGTGTAGACAGGGTTGCCTGCTGTCACCTCTATTATTTACTTAATCATCAGAACCGTTTGCTGTTACATTATGCTCCAACCAGAGCTTACTGGAATCTGTGTTAGACCATACGAACATAGAATCTCCTTATTTGCAGACGATGTGATTTGATTTTTATCAAATTGAAATTCATCAATACCAAGTGTTCTTGAAGTAATTTGGTCATTCACAGACATTTAAGGACATAAAGTAAATAAACCAGAAATTTATGACTTGTAGATTTATCGATGCCGTTACCGATATCTCTGATTTGGAGAATCAATACATTAAAAATGAACATATTGTTAAAACTACATCTGCCTTCCACACCGCCTCCTGGATTTTTCTCACAACTTGAGAAGTTTTCGATATATTTATCTTGAGGCTTCAAAATGAGCAAATCAAGACTCAGTTTGTCCTTTCTTACCCTACAAACGAGGAAGCTTAAAAATGCGTAAATTTTCAGGTTGGTCAGGTTGATGCTTTGCAGTGTGGCTCGCACAGATGCCGTATCAGGTTGCTATCTGTTACCATTAAGAACCTCTGAGGTCGGTTTGATGGAGCTGCTGAGCCCCCAGATGGGTAAATAGGGTGAGGGGAACTGAACTTTTGGTGGGTATGGGGTTGTGGGCACTGGGATCAGGTGTGGAAGATTGGGAGATGGAGCGGTATGATCGTTTTCATTTGGTGCCACAGTGGAGGCTGGGAGGAGTGAGGGTGGAGACGGAGGGATGGGGATGTGAATGTGGTGGGAGCATTCAGGAGAATTGTTGGGGAGAATTAAGAGGACTACACATTGGTGTTAACGGATCAAGGGATCCGGTTTCGGGGAGGCCGGGTGTGGTGGTGGTGGTGGACGGGTCTCGGGAGGAGGTTGGGATTTGCACGTCTGTGTATTTTTTTGGTGGAGTTACACGCAGTGTGGATTGCTGTGGTGTCAGCGAAGCAACATGGTGGTGGTAAACCGCTTACATGCACAGACCACTCATCGGTGGTTCAGGCTTTTAAGCTGGGGAGGGTGAGGTGTCATCAGGATTTGTTTTAGGGTGTTTTGAATATGGTGTCAGGTGATGATGGGGAGTTCGTGTTTATGTGGGTTCTGGGTCATTCTGGGATTGGGGGAATGAGCGGGTGGATGTGGTGGCGAAGAGGGCGGCGGATCGGGTGGTTCCGTTCCGTCATCCTCCGCTTGTTCCGGGGTTGGGCAGCCCAGGCTTCTCTCACCCCGGCTGGATCGGGTGGGGTCACCTCTTTTATTGTCTTTACCAATAGAACCGTTTGCAATTTGTTCCCAACCAGAACTTACTGGAATCAGTGTTGGTCCATATGAAGATGGGATCTCCTTATTTGCAGTTGATGTGACCTTATTCTGATCAAATTTAAAACGTCAATACCAAGTGTTCCTGAAGTAATAAAATAAATAAAACAAAATCTTTCATTTTAATGTCACCCAGAGTGGTAACTCACTGAATGATGAAACAGTTTGACAAAAACAAAGAGTCAGTATTTAGTTTTTGAGCTTTCGATATTTAAAGAAATGTTTCTTGTTGAAGTCATTTTGTTTGCAGATCCTGAAATGGAATAAGTACATCGAATCCTGGTAAATGTTGTTACAAATCCTGACCTCCGTTCAGGTCTGTTTCAGACAAAATGTGGTTAAAGAGCCAGTTTGATGGAGGACATCCCTGATACTTCCTTCTGAATTAGTATTCTTTTTTCTGTGTGAATTCTGCATATGCTCTTTCCCTCTCTTTCCGTATCCAGTCTTTATCTCCTCCCGTGTAAAATATTTGCAGACACATGGGGGAATGCCATCGTTAGGAGTTTTCTATATCCATCATCTGAGTCAATGACTCATTAACTGGAACTACAGCTAATAAACCCTGACTCAGAGTCCATCTGCTTCAAACATGTCCAGTACGAGACCCAAATATGATCCAGTTCATGCCTCGCTTCTGATCTGGATAGCAGCTGATGATGTTAAGAGATTCCAGAAAGATGCATCAATGTCTGGAATAATATATTTTACATACATTTGGGTCCAATTAATGGATTTCTGTCTAAACCCAATCTGACATATAGAGGTTTAGTACAAACGCCAGCTTGTGAAATCCCTGCACAGTCCTGGTAACTTGGTTCCAACACAGAGGAAAAAAGCAGAAACAAACCTTTTTATTTTGGTCGGAATGTGTTATATGGACACATAAATCCGTTTTGTTGCTGTGTGGCATAGTTTGAATATTAGAAGACGTGTCATATACGGTCAATTTGAGTTTGCATATTTGTTAATGCTAACAACGTTATCGTCATCTATTACAACTTACTGATAAGAAGAAAAAGTTTTCTATGAGTTATAACTGGATAAATAGCCTGCAAAACAAGCCGAAAGAATCCAGTAAATATGTGTTGTTTTTTTAGTTATCTTGAACAGGCTGCCCCGAAAGCAAAAAAAATGATGCATGCAATTAAACACAAACATTAGAATTTGCATTAAGGTTTCACATCAGCTATCACGCCACGTTAGATTGCTGTTCTCCGTTCAGGTCTAAAGTGTTTTTTAATCTCATGACTGAACAAAAATATAATCTTGTCACAATAAATCGTTCCTGATTTGTTCATTTGTTGGTATAAAAGTTCCAAGCCTGGTCCAATTCGGTGGTCAGAAAGTCTTTAAAGGTGAGCTTTTTAAAAGCACAGCAACGTTTGCAGACAGATTTGAGTCCGTAAAGCTCCGAGGAACGTTAAAGAAGTGATAGATACAAGCAGCTGTGAACGCTGGCTGGGAACTACGTCCCAGTGAAATCATCACGTCTTCAGCCAACATTTCTCTTTTTATAACCCCCTCTTCCCTCCTCTGTGATACAGTAGAAACATCTCAGCCCTGCCAGGAACTCAGACGAACCTCTAAATCTGTTCAGATTTTATGAAAAAGTTCAAGTGAAAAATTCAAATGATCTTTATTAGAGGTTGTTGGATTTTAAAAGGGTTCGTTTTTAACATTTTTTAGGCTGAGTTGGTGTGAAATCAATGAAATATTTGTCACCTAAAGAATCTTTAAGTTTCAAAAAAGCCGTGATGAATATATTTTGTTTCCATATTAGTTTGAAATACCAGGAAAGCACACCCTCACACACCAAAGAGTTGTTTTAACACACTTTTTTTACATGTTCTGTCCACGTTTCACAGTTTACCTTTTCTCCATCTCACACTGTGGCTTAGGAACCAAACTGCTCAGACAGTCCCATCCAACATTTCCTCTTAAAGTTATGAGTCTATTGCAAAGTATCTGCAGCTGCTGCTGAGATTCTCATTTGCAGCTCTGATCACACACATACGCATACCGATTCCCCAGCAGCAAGGGTGTGTGTGCATATGTAATTATGGGAGAGTGTGTATTTGTGAATCTGTGGACATGTGAACGTATGTTCGTGCACCCGAAAGTTTAAAACAGCGACAGTTTACAAGAGTAGTTGAGTTCCATCTTCTGTCCAATCGCACTTTGCTCTGACTTTTGCCCTAATTCCTCACACCTGGTCCATTTAGCCTTTCCAATGTTTGCGCCTGTGTCTCGTTGTCTCCCTTGTTACTTAAACCCTGCTGCATTTCACTCTTCTGTGATATTCCAAGATCGGTACTTGAAGAGCGCCTTCTCTCTGTGCAATCTATGGTTGCTTTATATTTTTGAAACTACAGGGTTGGGTTTCGGTTCCCTTGCTCGCAGTGATCTTTGAGGGGACGGATGTTAACTGTCTTAATGAGCCTCACACTGTAAACAAAAATAAGATTGATTATAATTAAAAACTATTGTAATTGAATCATTTGATACTTTTTATCAATCATTATGAACATTTAGGGAATATAGACAGTTCAGGATGTATCCTGCGTCTAGCCTTAAATCAGCCGAGGCAGGGTCCAGTACCCCTCGATACCTCGATAACATCAATACACCATTACATCATACATATAGTTTCAGAGGATGAGCTTTTTAGAAGATTTATCCAGCATACAAGAGAAACTTTGCCCTCTTTTATGTGAGATTTAATCAGAATGCAATTTTTCTGCTTTAAAACACAACCTAAATTTTCTTTAAATGTCTTTAAAAACATAGAAAATTCAATCCACTATCTGGGGTAGTTTTTGGGAGGGATGGACAGGACCATGCAACATAAAAACAGAATAGTGCATTGCTGCTATGGTTACACTTTTGAAGGAAAGCCCCGCATGTCTCTAAATAAAATGACGCTATTTCTACTGATAAACAGAAATAAATAAGCTTTAATCCATTTTTTACACAAACATCATGAGATCAACCAAAACAATCTTTGGGAGCTACCGGTAGATCCCGATCACCACACTAGGTGAAATACTTTCTCTCATAGTACACTAATGTGCCGCGGACCAGTGGTTGAAAAACGCTGGTATATGTGATACCTGTCTGCGTCAACCCTACTTCCTATGTTTGCCGTCTTTCAGCGTCCCACAAGTTCTTCTATTTCTTTACGTGTTTCGTAGTGAGGTTTCCTAGTGAAGCCGACTCAAGTTACTGTCTTTAAGTAGAGCAGTCTGCTCCCCTCGAAGTAAACATGTGGCTTTACCTCCATCTTTGGTGAAAAATAATTGGCTGTCCAAATTTTTTTGGAACGCTTGCATTCAGTATCTACCTTTCTTTTTTGACCTGAACATTTGTGATGGCTGAAGTTGTTTCGTTGCGTGTAACGTGGAGCTAATCATCTTTGTATACATATGCTTCATTATATCTGTGACTATCAATAACCTCCAAATAAGACCACTGCCGTTTTAAACACATGTTAAGTTTGTCATTTCCAATTAACCACATGTGCGGAGCAGGAAAGCTGATCCCGAGTTTTCATTCTGGCTCTCTATGATGTGGACACATACATCTGTGTTGGCCCAGCCTATTCAAAGAGGTACCACTTGAGTCGTCCTCTCTGGCTTCTTTAAAGGGAATCTCCATGTAAAGAGCAACATGTGGCCTTTCCACATCACACGTCCGTTTCTTTCTCCCCTCTTTAGAAGTACCAGGTCCCACCCTGACACACTCACTGTATTTTCTTACCTCTTTACATGCTTCACCAGCTGTTTGCACTGTGCATGCTTTCCCACTCATTGGCTATGCCCTCTCAAGGCCAGCTCTTGTACAAAACTGACCCATGCCGCCAGAAAGATGCCCACAGCTGCCAAGAGCGGAGGTTGTTTCAAAAGAAAGAACACTACACTCCCTCTCTACTCTCTGGGGATCATGTGTTATATCAACATGGCTCCAAAGATAAGGACCAGCAGACCTGCGAAAGCTATGCCCATGGTGCAGGGCATCACTGATAGGTGGGCTCTCAGTGGGAACGGGACGCTGCACTGAAAACAGTTTGGAAATGTTTGTTTCTGTGCCAGCTTTCTACCATCAGATGAACACACACTGGCATGGGGAGATGGAGTTGACAGTAAATCTGTAGGATTAAAGTTTGTGGTGGTTTGAGGAAATTGAATTAGAGGCTATGATTCCATTAGACACGTCTCCACTGAGCTTGAAACAGAGTGTGTTGGACCGTTTGGTGGAACTGCTGGCTTGTTTTAAAGATAGTTTTCATCAAAAGCGAGCGACCAAATAATATCTGAATAGTTGAAGGGGAAACTTGCAAATGACTCAAACATGCATGAACAAAATAATCTACATCAGGTATGTTTTTTTTTAAACAACAGTGAAATATGCGTAACTACGTGCAGTTCAAGATCAAGCAGGGAGCACCAGGAAAGCAAAGGCACAGACCATAAAGTCATTTCAGTCAGTTGACCAACTCCCTGTGGGCATCACAAAGCTTGCCCTCAACGCAGCACAGTTCTTGGCCATCACCTGGCCCTAATCCCAGTAGGAGGCATCTTCTTCACACCTCCCACTGCGTGTACGTCTCTGTCACTTGTTAGAAAAGCATAAACTGACTGATATTTGCTGCATCCATGTCTTCTTCATCCACCAGAATATTTTTCAGGCTTTCATTTAATGTGTCCAGCCCAAGACCCTCGTTGATGGAGTGGGAAGGAGAACTGGAAGGTGGCAGTGTCCACCTAGTCATGTTTAAAATGTCCAAGTTACAAATATAATGACCTTCATTTATTGCTGCAGGCAAATAGTAAAGCTTGTTTTGCTATTTGCTAGGATGAAGAACACGCTGTTCGGTCTAGCTGTGTGGCGGCATTTTCTGCTGTCAATGAGGATCATCCCAGCTTCACCTTAATGCTTGGGCACTCCATGACAACTGGTTCTGTCTGTGAACTCCACACTATGTCTCCGACCTGAAGTTCTCATTGAAGGTCTCGTCCGTAATGATGCGGGATGTTACATCAGTGTCGAGCATCAGGGCTTTCTTCTTGACGCCTCCTAATGTGGGTGCACGTCTTTGCCACTTGTTAGAAAGAAGCCAGCTGACCAGCTAATGTTTGCCGCATCCAGGTCCTCTTCGTCCAGACCTGTGAAACTAACGTTCACCAGAATATTTTTCAGGTTTTCAATTAATGTGTCCAGCACCAGACCATTGGCGATGGAGCGGTATTGAGAACTGAAAGGTGGCAGTCTCTTGTTCACCTTGTGCTCTGCCCCGATCTTCTCCTTTAAAAGCAACCAGGGACTTCAGTGTCTTTGCCACAGGTGGAGCAAACATATCACATATTGAGAGCGCAGGTCGTCCTTCAAAATAAAACAACAATTTAGAGCAAATCTCAACACCCCATTTGCTCAAAGATTATTAACTTCCTTCATGAAAACACACAAAAAACCCCCACTTTTAACAAGGGTTTTACAGCCTCAATTAACCTCCAAAAAAAATGACAAAACTTTACCAGTTTATATAGAGACAGGTTTTTAATCACATCTGTTAACATCTATATGAAAACATTTTTCTTTCATTCACACTGTGTTTGGTAGGGAAGGAAGAGGAATGGAAGTGTTGGAGAACAAAATCCATGACTAAGAACAATCTGGCATTTGAAAATGACTTGAATACTGGATGTTAGAAATGATTCAAGCATGCATAAAAAAACCTCTTCACATACATTTTTGATGTAATGGAGAACAAAATCTCTGGCCAAGAACAACCTGATGCCTGAATAGTATTTGAATGCCACTTAATATATGTTTATGATGTGATAATAATGTTCAAACTTGTTAGAAACGTCTAGATTGTTGATTTTTGCACAAAACCAGTTCTTCATAGTCAGGAACTTGGTTGGACTTAGAGACCAGAGTAAGATGACATACTGCACACAGCTGGAGCGTTGCATTTTAAACGTAGCATAGCTGTACTCCGTCTGCACCTGCTGGACTCTCTCTATGTCCAGTGGTAGTAGGAGACATTTGACCTCTGGTGGTCAGCAGACACAGGGGTGCCTCTCACTTCTGACCACTTTAGCTTCAGCTGCCAACAGACGGGGACACACCCTCTCGTCTCCTTCCTCCTCTGGAAATAGAACCTGGGGCTAGAAAGTGGGATCAATTCTGTTTTGCTGTGTGAAACATTAAAAAGATTCATGATAAAAGATAATAATAATAATGCATTGAACGCTTTTCTAGACACTCAAAGACGATGGTTTCGTTTCTTTAATACTGCATCAGCCGTTTCATTCTATAAAAGATGATAAACAAAGTTCTTCTCTCACGACCACTATGTGTCTCATGTATTTTTGAGGCTTATCTCTTTATTTCTTTATGCAGGAGATAAGATTACCATATTTTCCGCATTATAAGGCGCTACAGTAAAGGCTGTTCAACTTTGTCCTCTAACTGGAGTCGGCGGCTGCTTACCGCAGTTGCGACACCTGTTGTAGCTCAATATTAATCCATATATAAGGCGCTCCGGGTTAAACGACGCATCGTGGACTTTAGAGAAAATTTAAGGGTTTTAGGTGCGCCTTATAGTGCGGAAAATACGGTAGTCTGTTTTCTTGCTTCGTTCACGGTACCAATTTCTATTTTCTTCCAGAAAATAGTGCAGGTCAGGCACTCTAGGACGAGTGGCAGATCCGATCAGTTCGTCTACATCAGTGCTTCTCAACTATTTCCTGTTACGCCCCCCCTAGGAAGAAGACAATACCCCTCTCTCGCCCCCCTACTCTGCACCGTGACTATAATTAGTATAATTTGTCTATGAAATTGTTTTAAGTACACCTCTGCATAACATTGTATCCTCATTAACATTAAAGGAAACATTTGTTGTACCTACAAAGCGGGATGATTGTTGCCAATATTTGACACGTTTTCACTGAAAAAACTTGAGCGGCTAATCAGCAAGACTGGGGTGTAATGTCTTTAAGTGACGCCTTAATTTTTTTGGCTTCACGCTGTCCGCTGCAAACATTTTTAGACACAGTAAATGCTCCGGTCTTTCCTCGTCTCCCACCATAGTCGCAGTGAAGCCAAGCGCCATATATGCTTCGTCATAATTCCTTGTCTTAGCTTTCGGGAGACTTTCGTTTGACTCATTATCTCCGTCTCTCTCCGCCTTTGTTTTTATTGCTGTTAAATATTTTTTCATGGTGTCTGTTGAGGGTTTGTTTACTCCACTGCCTAGACCTTGCTCTGTGCTGTGTTCGAGAATATTTGGTGCAAAAAACTCACACCATAGAGTTAATACTCCCTGTGCACACTCTGACAATGAGAGTGCCAACTACTGTAGTGGATGTGCAATTACACTTTATTCTAGTACGGCAAAAAAGAAAAAACCCAACAAGTTCCAAAGGGTCAACCCCCCCGGCATTGCACCGAAGCACTGGTCTACATCAAGGATGTCCGGTTTCAGGACCTCATTTACTAAGAATTGTGTAGATCTTTGGCTCTAACTAGGATCTACAGTCCAGAGCATGGAGAGTGTGGAAAAGAGGAGAAGAAGCGTGTTCAGGCAGGCTGGAACGGGTGGAGAAAAGTATCAGAAGAGTTTCAGCTAGAATGAAAGGAAAAGTGTACAAAACCATGGCAAGACCGGCCATGCTGTTTGGTCTAGAAACAGTAGCACTGAAGAAAAGACAGGAAGCAGAGATGGAGGTAGCAGAGATGAAGATGCTGAGGATCTCTCTGGGAGTGACCAGGATGGACAGGATTAGAGGAACAGCACATGTTAGAGGTTTTAAAGTCAGAGAGACCAGACTGAGATGGTTTGGACATGTGCAGAGAAGAAGGATGCTGGGTTTGGAACCACCAGGAAAGAGGACTAGAGGAAGACCAAAGAGGAGGTTCATGGATGCAGTGAAGGAAGACATGAAGATAGTTGGCGTGACTGAAGAAGATGCAGGAGATAGGGTTAGATGGAAGAAACTGACTTGCTGTGGCGCCCCCTGAAGGGAAATGCCGGAAGAAGAAGTGTAGATCTTTGGCTGCGGAAGCTTGAGTTTGACTGGATTTTAGCACTAACTCGCTTTATGAACGAGGAACCTAATTCTTCGGGAAAGTTTGATGTGTGACCTTCAGGAAGATGTCTAGGAGCTTCCATGGATTGGATTTATTTTGGGAGGGTGAATGGAGGCTTCACACTGATAGAAAAGAGGGATTACATCATACACTAAAGTATTGCATCATCTTCTCGCTACATGTGCTTCTACGTTGCTGATTCATTGGGTGGACTTTAAATATGCCACACATTGTTAATTTTAGTTTGTCATGACTTCATTTTAGACGTGGTCAGGGCCGGATCTGGAGCTAGTCACCATGGCGACGTAAACACAGCCTAGATAAACCAAAGATTAGAATCCTGAACAAAGCAACAAGCAAGACGAGGCAGTGTTTCATTGTTTATTATTTCTGGCAGGTATCGGCTGTATAAATACACATCGTTCCAGTTTTTAGAGAAGTTCACATTAAATCTTCTTTTCTCCAGTCAGCGGGTCATTCCACCGCACCTGACTGTCCAACAAATACTATTTACATATAATACAAAAATATATCTCACCAAAAAGAGTGACACATTTACAATAAGAAGCTCTATAAAATTATAAAAATCCTTTTTTTTTAAATACTCTGCCAGCTTATATTCTGGAAGAGGGAGGCTGGGTTCCAGTGATCTTCATTGACAACGTTGCAGATCCTGTCGTCGGGGTAACGGCCTGTCTGGCGACGCTGATGTAGGATAAAGGAGCATCCAGCTGCATCCCGTTGGGCGTGTGTGTGTGTGAGAAAGGGGTAGTTCCAGACATCTAATCCCTCCTGCTGTGATGGCTACTCTCCAGTTTGACCCGGCTCCTTCTGTCACATGCCTGGGAACACAGAGACAGAAAGACGGGTTAGATTAAGTGTCTCATTTATAAAGACGAGCATGAATATTAAATTGAGAAGGCATTTTCGCTCAGCTTATGCACTTTTCTTACTGGACACAAACATGAATTTATTGAAAAAATAATAATAATAATTCATAATTCCCTTTTCACATCTGCAACAAATCTGTGGCCGAAGACAACTTGATCTCCAACCCCCCTTAAGAATGTCTCAGGCCCTGTCCACTACTAACTGGGTATTTTTGAAAACGCATATATTTTATATATATATTACATATACTATATATTTGGGTGGAGACGTCAGCTCAGTGGTTAGAGCATTCGCGCGCAGACCGGAAGTTCGCGCGTTCGCGTCTCACAGAGAGCATGTCTAGGGTCCTTGGAGAAGACACCTAACCCCCGCTTTTCCCACTATTGGTGCCGTCGAAGGGCAGCCTGCTGCGGTGTAAGGAGTGCAGCACACAAATTTCCCCGGTGAGGGACCAATAGAGTAATTTATTTTTTTTATTTTTATCCGTTTTGACCGTCCACACAAAAACTGAGTTTTATTTTTCACTCAAAACCGGCGTTTTTGAAAACTCTGGCCAAAGCGGAGATTTTGGAAAACTCTTTTCGTGTTTGCATGTGGACGTGCAAAAACGGAAATTTGCGTTTTTATTCGTCACTACCTGCGACAAGTAATGCACATACAGTACGTCATTCGTCTGCGTCCTTGTTTGGATCGTCTATATTTTCCTTTGTTTTATTAACTTTATAGTCGATGACGACTTTTAAAAGTAATTCCACCTTCTTGTCGGTCCACACAAATGAGATGCCGGCACCATGTTTCAGGTTTTGCGGAAATAATGAGAGAGGTGCTCTGATTGGATAGCTCAAAACTTACGTTTACATCAATACCGCCCACTACTGGTCTGGCATGCTCATAATCGCACTCAGAAGCGTATTTATACGGCTCCGTGTGGACGCGGATATTTTGAAAACGGTGGACAGCAGAGCTTTCAAAAATACCCAACTACGTATGGACGGGTTCGACAACTCCAAATATGAATTATGCAAATGACACGATGCATATGCAATGGTCTTTAAACGAGTCAGTGCTGCCTGGAAGTATAATTTCACCAAAACAAAGATGGAAACATTTCTCTCTCAACTTGAGGATCACAAAATGAGGCTCTTTGTAAGCTACAGCTATGGAGAGGTCTCCCACAAGAGAAAGGCACCGATATACGAGGAGGTCACCACAGTTACTTTTACTGACAGTGATCGATTAAAAAAATTATATAGTCCGAGCTTAAATTGTGACAAAAAATAGCCACACTGGGAATCGAGATCAGCCACAGGCGCAGAGTGTGACATGAAGCGTAGAATCAGGTGCATGAACAGCACATGGTTTCAAAATGAGTTCAAATTATTGACAATATGCAAAAATAAAGTTAATTAATCTTTTCCTTGATGTGGTCCATTTTTCCTATGTGTGCTTTCTAATTACTAACTCAATTTCAAATGCTTCATTAATTACCACTTTTGCCTAAAGTTTTGTCCACAAATGTTGTCTTTTCCCCACAAAATACGAGATTCAGTCTTTGCTTTTAATTACACAAAAACTCCACATATTTTGCCATCTTTACAGATCGCTCAATTTGCAGTACACACAAATTTTACTGTAAACAAGCTTTGCAAATGAGGCCTCTAGACCGCCAGCTCCTGGGTTGCTGGTTCTATTCTCAGCACGACAGACATTTGGCTTTGCAGGCTGGCCATCGTAAACAGTGGTGGCCCCAATAAACACGCCATTCTGGGAGGGCTAACGGAGGAGCTGGCCGTCTGCCCGGCTAGTCGATTGGACGTTCAGATCCACTGAGACGCCAGCCAACATTTGGGGTCTGAAAGCACGAGGCAGAGCCAAGCACATGGAGTCTGTTGCTCAGCCTTTGCTGCCTTGCTCCATACCTGACATTTACAGCTGGAATTTCAGCTCTGCTTTACACACATTCCTCACGCTGCAGTGTGCATGTTCCAACACACACAGCTGCACGCTGCACCAGCCTTTCACACAGCAAGCCGTCACACACAATGAAGGAGCAGGGTTTTCCCTCCAGCTGAGTGATGGATGAAAACTTTGCCTTCCTCCTGTGTAACCCGAGCAGCCAGGAGGTCTAACAGCTCTTCATGCCTCTGACACATGATTGTTTCTTGAAAAGCAGGACCAACTCTTGCGTGGCTTTATGAGGGGTTGTTAGCGTAACGGCTACCGGGAACAGCTCCTGTGCTAATCCCTGGGAACGGGTGGCGCCAGCACCCCGGCTAATTCATCAACGAGTCCTGACAGCCAGCTCACATTAACACTTACTCTCTAATGTCCTGTCCAGATCGGCGATGAAGTCCTCCAACTCTTTGGTATCGCCCAGCTTTGCTGCAGAACAGAGAGAATAAACAGAAATTTAAAAATGTGACAACACTGACATTATTAGAACCAAATTAAGATGGTTTACGTTCATTCTAATATTCTAAGATTGATTCCCATAACTGTTTACAGTGCGGCACCACTCATTTTTTAAATTTTCTTTCTTTCTTTACGTGTCTTTTCTGTGGTCCCAGGGACAGCTTGGGCCCAGCGGGAATCAAACCAAGTTCTCCTGGTTGAAAGACAGAATCTCTACCAGCCAGGAGATTAGGTGCAGGTGATCCAATCAGCCAGAATTGGGGAATTGGATCCTAGTGGAATCTCTACCACTAGGCCAACGTTACAAGAAATGCAGCATATTGGCTTTAAAGCTAAAGTTTCTCTATCTTTTTAACGAGGCAGTTTGTTTCAGGAGACGTTTTATTGCATCATACCAGCTTTTTGTTGTCGCTTGCAAATAAAAACGAGATCATCTCCAACATATTTTGCTCCAAAGCAGCCATAAAGATAACGGTCATAATCAGAAACAGCCTCCTTTCCGGGTTTCAATGCATTAAAACCAACATAGTGGGGGCCAAACTATGGTTCACGGGCCGTCTGCGGCCGGTTAAAACTTTTAATCTGGCCCAACAAACTTAAATAATGAATGGAAATAACCTCAAATGTTTTCTGTCGTAACAGAATTCCCTAACAAATGGCGCAGTGTCGACTTAGAATTTCAAACTTATGTGTAGTGTTATTTTCTTACTGACATAATTTTTTTATAGCAGATGGGCTTCACTCAGACAGCGAGACGTGCTTGATGTTTTTAAGAATAGAAAAGTTAAACTTGAATTATTAAATTCTATTTTTACAAAATTTTCTCCTTTCTAGTTTCTACATTTACACTCTCTTTTTTCACATCTCCCAAACATCACAGGGTTTTGAATGAAACTGCCCACAGTTACTCAATAGTAACCATCAATAAACTGTTAAGGTTTTCAAACTTGTGTGATGAATCAACAAGGTGACAAAGGTAATGTCACAAATTCTTGTGTTGCAATATCTACCAAACTTAAAGAACATTTAATTAAGGCTACAAGTAACTTGTAACTGGTTTATCAGTACACACTATGCATTTGCGTTAAGTTCAACTTATAAAATAATTTAGAGAATGTGGTTTCTAAACCAAAAGCCGATCAAATCTGCAGTAGGATACGTTGAAAATCAAACAATTACCTTAAAGCTTTTACTTCTCATTTTCTGATTAATTGTTACTAAGACTAATTATTTTTTAGGAAGTGTGAAGCTTACGTTTGGGTGACATGAGAGGAGGTGAGGAAGTGGCGGGGGACAGCGTGGTGGGGGAGTTCAGCCTCTCGTCGCTGAAGCTAAAACTGTTTCTGTTCAGAGACTCTGCACCTGTGGAAACAGGAGAACAACAGGTTAGCATGGGGGTGGGAAAAACTGTGGTTTGAGGACCACATGCAGCCAGTCAAGTCTTTTAATGTGACCCAACAAAATTACTTTTGACCTGTAATGTCATCATAAAAGCAAATGGGCTTCATCCAGACAGAAAAATTAGGCTGATGAGTAGAAGAAAATTTTTTAATTTTATCAGGTGTTCTGAACACGTCCCACCACGAGGAGGCCCAAAGGCAGACCCTGGACCTGCTGGAGAGACGATGTCTCACAGCTGGAGAGACTATGTCTCACAGCTGGATAGGGAACACCTCTGGATCATTCCGGGTGAGCTGGAGGAAGCAGCCAGGGTGAAAGAAGCCCGGGTTTACACCTGAGGCTGTTCCCCCCGCAACCCATCGGTATGGCTTTATGTAGAAATTAACATTCAAATATATTTAAAAAAAGATAAAATTTAGCATGAAACAGTCCTTTTAAAGCTGCGACAGACTGGTGACCTGTTTGGGGTGTACCCTCCCACTCGCCTCGAATCAGCCGGGATGGTCTTCGGTAGACGGTTAAGAAGATTACTGACAGTCTTTTTAAAGCCTGTTTTTTTTCATGTCTCATGTAATCATTTATTATTTTGTTTGTATCTGCTGTGGGTTGGGTGTTTTGGTCCCATGGCGGGATTCTTTGTGAGCCATAAGTCAGGAACGTACCCCAGTCCTGGTTTTAGGATGTGTGTCAGTGCATTCTCCTCTAATGATAGTGTTTGTCTGCACGTGGTGAGCAAACACTGTCAGTCAGAACACAAACTCTGAATGTTGGTCTGGTTAGTGATGTGTTGTCACTAACCCACACACATACACACACACACACACACACACACACACACAGAGGCATGTGTTCACACAGATGTGACACATATACACTCAAACACATTCAGACAAACAAAAACACAGACAGAAACACACATGATACCCATGCATGCACATCCACCAATAGTGTAAGAGATTGAACTTGTTGTTTACAAATGACTTCTCCCAAAAAGTAACTTAGTTAGTAACTCAGTTACGATATTAAAAAAATAAGTACTATATTTTCGGACTATAAGTCGCACCTGAGTATAAGTCGCACCAGCCAAAACTGCATAAAAATAAAGAAAACATATTGCATTACTTTAAAAACATACAGTTTTTTTTTTTTTAATTCTATTCACTAAATCAATGTTTGTTTATATATGTATGTATGTATATATATATATATATATATATACTGTATATATATATATATATATCGATCCGGAGTATAAGTCGCACCCCGACCAAACTTTGAAAAAAAAACCTGTGACTTATAGTTAAAAAAAAATACAGAAGTTAATTTTTACAATTGATTAATTTATAATTAGTTACGACATTTGATCCTTTCGACCGTTCATATTGTTTCGCATTATAACGTAATATCTATAGTCACCAGCTGTGGGTGGTGACCGATGGAATGAGATGACGGATACAAGCGGCCGAAATGAGCTTCCTCCGCAGGGTGGCTGGGCTCTCACTCAAAGATCGGGTGAGGAGTTCTGCCATCCGGGAGGAACTCGGTGTCGAGCCGCTCCTCCTCCAGGTCGAGAGAAGCCAAATGGGGTGGTTCGGGCATCTGGTTAGGATGCCCCCAAGCGTCTCGCTGGTGAGGTATTTTATGATACGTCCCACCGGGAGGAGACCAAGAGGCAGAGCCCAAACCTGCTGGAGAGACTATGTCTCACAGCTGGCTGGGGAACGACTCTGGATCCTTCCAGGTGAGCTGGGGTGAGATGAAGCCTGGGCTTCCCGTCTGAGGCTGTTGCCCCCGCAACCCGGCACCAGATGAGCGGAAGATGACGGAAGCAAAAAAAATCTCATTCTTTCATCTGAAAGAACAACGCAGCTGCTTTATTTTAAGAAATCAAAGTAACACCACTTTGTATTTTTAGTAATAACATTGTAACTAAACGAAAAGTAACTAATTAGATTACTCTGTTTCTCAGAAAGTGATTCCGTTATACTGCTATACATACATGTGGACACACACACACACACACACACCGTAATGTGAATGTTTGACCCGAACCCTCCGTCTTCCTCTCATTTTCCTCCCCATCACTCATCGTCTCCTCCTCCATCTCTCCGTCTCATCCTCTAAACACACAAACACTCCAGGCCTCCTCATCCATCAATCTGAGACAATAGCTCGTCCCTGTGTGGGACGCGTCTCCCTCTCCATGACGAGAACGCAAGAATCTGCAAAGCACTCAGATGATCAAACCCCCTTCACCAGATCGTTAGGGGTGTAACAGTGACGACTCCCCTCCTCCCGGGAGGACCACTGGAACTTTAGTTGTTATGCAACTAGCTACTGAGTGCTTCCACAGATGAACTACCGTCTCACTCATATGGAAAACATCTCTGCATGTGTGTAGAGATCATTTCCCAGCATGTGGGACGTCTCACCGGCCTGCTTGGGGCCAAGGCGTGGGCTCCACGAAGGACCACACCTAATGAAGTTTCAGAGCTGTGGACGTGGCTAATGCAAGCATGCAGACGCTCAGTATCTGAATGAGGATGTCCACTACACATACATAGCAGGTCTACAGACAGAACTGAATTGTGGCTGTGGTCTCACAGCAAGAAGGTTAGAGGTTTGAGTCCTGAGTGCTAGAACCAACGAGTGACCAGTGTTGGAGGGAACCTACACACACCCTGGCAAAGTGCCAGATCCAGATTAAATGTTGATTACAGCTTGTCTCAAAGCCACATTGTTTGTTTCCACGCTTAGAAACAGAGAACAGCAGCGTGATGATTGGAGGTGACTCCCTCGGCAGGTGCGGAGCGGGACCCGGACACACAGACAAAAACCAGGACTAAAAAAAAACAAGAGGCTCAACCTCAGTCAGTCAGTCACCTTCTTAACCATCTATCCCTTACGGGGTTTCCGGAGCCCATCCTGGCTGATTCAAGGTGAGGGGCAGGGTACACCCCAAACAAGTCACCAGTCTGCTGCGGGGCCACACATACAGCCATATACACAGTCCTAGGGGCATTTTTGGCACCGGCCAATCAACCTAACATGCATGTTTTTGGAGGGTGGGAGGAAACCGGAGTACCTGGAGAAAACCTACGCAGACGTGGGGAGAACATGCAAACTCCACACAGAAAGGACAGTGTTCCAAGCCTCCTACACATCCGGGACTTGAACCCACAAACTTGTTACTATGAGGCCACTGTGCTACCCACTGTGCCACTTCAAGAGCAACAGACTGGCGACCTGTTCAGGGTGTACCCTGCCTCTCTTTAAATCAGCCAGGGAAGGCTCCCGCACCCCCTGGTGCGCTGTTAAGGATGGACGTACAAAAGTGATGCCAAGGAATCAAACAACTTGCTATTAATGGTAGAAAGATATGACGCATTGGAGATGATTATTTAAGTTAATCTATAGTTGGTACTGACTAAGTGTGGGTAGTTGAATTAAAATCCTTTCAGTTTGAGAGGAATCCGTTCTGAAAGCAGTGCCAACTTACTTTCCGAGTCGCTGATCCCACTGTCACTGACACTGGCACTGCTCCTCCTCTTCATGCTCTTCAGGTGTTCGTCATACCTGAAGTGTCTCTTGTCCACAGGAGACCGGAAGTCCTCCATCACAGCATCAAACTCACACAGCACGTCGCTCAGGTCCTCCTCGTGAGTAAAACCCGCTGTAAAGAAAGTGAAGAGGAACACTGATGAGGATGAAGAACAGGGTCAGACTTCACCCCTGACACTGCTGTACCTTCTGCATTGAGCTTTGGAGACTTCATGATCTGTTTTGTTGGACTGATCCAGATGTGTCTCAGAGTTCAGGAGCTGCTTGTTGTGTAGAACTGATCTGTTTCTCAGAGTGCAGAGCTGCTGCGATCTTGCGACTTATATAGCGGTCAGACCCCAAAGGGGCGTGTCCCTGCGTGTTTCTCAACACGACACATCAGAGAGGAGTTTCTCTGCTAAAAATACATTTTGAAATATGTAACAATAACCAGATTATTTACAGATGACTACATCTTTAAAGAGGAGGGTGAGGGGGGTTGTTCTGGGAAATAATTTTTCTTTCTCAGCAGATTTAAATAAATATGATACTTTTTGTTTGCTGAAAAATATCATATTTGTGCCTAAAAAACAAATTATTAGTTTGTATTTTTTCAGTTTAACTTTAATTTTGGACACTTGCTCTCACTTCTTCTTATTTTGAGTTTGTGCACGACACAGTGTAAAGCTCTTTGTGGCATTTTTTGCTTATATTCTGACTTTTTCCCCCCATATTTTTAACTTTATTTTGAAATGAGACAATTTTTTTTCTTATTTTTAATTAGATCATGTTAAAGAACTTTTGTTTGGTTTTTTCCCCTCAATATTCTTTTTGAAGACAAGCTACATCTTTTTAATGTCTTTCTATCTGATTATTGGTTATCAAAAGAAACACATTGACATGTTTCACTATCTTGCACACTGAGTTTCAGCTGCATGTCATTTTGGTTCAAATAGAAGTAAAAGTTTTTAAACATATTTTCACACATTTTTCATCTTTTGAAAAATGCATGTCATTTTTGGGGAAATTAAAATGAACTCCAATGTGAATTTTATCAGATGAATTAATAATTATAATCATGTCTCAACAGATCCTCTCAGAAGGAGACTTGTGATCTCCAAAAAAAAAAGGAAGTTTTCAGTCATTTTTCAAAAAAATCTGACAAAAATCACAATTATTGATGTCTAATAAAAAGTTATCCAAAACTTTGTAATTACAATTTTATGTTCATTTTGACCACAAATTAATAGATTTAAAGACACTGAGTCATGAGGTAGAATTCTATAAACTCGTATATATGTATATATATTATTAAATGAAAAGGTTATCCTAAAAAAGACTATTTTCTATATGTTTATAATCATTTAGGACCCTAAATTTTCTTATTAGATTTTTTAAACCTGGATGAAGTAAAGTAAGCAAACAGCGGCCTCTGCTGGTAAAAAGCTTATATTACAGATTTTATACCATTTTAATTTATTACTTATTTTATTTTTAGTAGGATTCAGAAGTGTTTGCATGAGTTTTCTTTTATTTTCTAACCCAAAGTTTGGAGTTTATCAGGAAGTTTTTCATGCCAGTATTTATCTTCCTACCATTAGTGTTAAACTAGTGGTGAATGTGTAACTAGAACATCTGTCTGCAGCTGTATTGTAATGTAATTGTAATATATGTCTTTTTTTATGTAACGCATTGCTGACAACAATTGGTCTCTATTTATATCTTGTAAAACTTTATTTAGATAAAAGCATGTATTATTTATGTCATAGAATTGTGCAGATGTGTACAGTTTGAATTTTTATGAATGAAAATCATTCATATGAATCAGTCGCCAAATTCAGGGCAAAGGTCCTCACCTGGACAAGCATAGAGGGGCCCATATGGGTCAGGGAATTGGTCCTGCTCCAGGTAAAGGAGTTTAAGTATCTCTGGGTTTTGTTCCCGAGTGGGGGAAAGATGGAGTGGGAGATCGACAGACGGATCGGTGCGGTGTCAGCAATAATCAGGACGCTGACTCGGTCAAGTCGTGGTAAAGAAAGAGCTGAGCCAAAAAGCAAAGCTCTTGGTTTACCAGCTGATCTATGTTCCTACCCTCGCCATGGTCACCAGCTGTGGGTGGTCACCAAAACTATAAGATCCCGAACACCAGTGGCTGAAATGAGCCTCCTCTGCAGGGTGGCTGGGGTCTCACTCAGAGATCAAGTGAGGAGTTCAGCCATCTGAGAGGAGCTTGGACTAGAGCCATTGCTCCTCTGGATTGGGAGGAGCCAGATGGGGTGGTTTGGGCATCTGGTTAGGATGTCTCACTCAATGGGTTAGTGTTTTGGGGAGGTCTCTCAAGAGGAGACCCAGAGGCAGACCCCGGACTAGCTGGAGAGACCATGTCTCACAGCTGGATAGAAACGACTCGGGATCCTTCCGGGTGAGCTGAAGGATGGAGTCGGGATGAGAGAAGCCTGGGCTTCCCGTCGGAGGCTGTTGCCCCTGCGACCCGACCCCGGATAAGTGGAAAAACATGTTGCATACTTAATAAGCTTAAAAAAGTATAACTTTGTTATATTTTGAAGCAGTAATGGTGTCAAACTAACGACTCCCCACACTCAGAATGGCAGCTTATTTATTCAGTTTTTGTTTATAAACAACAGGAAACATAAAAAAAAGTCACAAAAAGATGAAAATTATCTTTATTAAAAATAAATTACACAATCTTTACTTACATATTTACACAAAAATCAGTCAAGTGCATGTAATATTTTAAACTATAAGTCATACGTAGGATTCATCGTTTAGTCTTAGAGCTCATTAAATATTCAGTCAGGTTTTCACAGCATTTTAGAGAAAAAGTGAGAAAAAAAGCAAGTGTTTTATTAAATTCCATAAAAATACAAACTGCTATGATGTGTTTTTTTTTTCTTTCAGTTTATTAGTGTGTGTGTGGTTGTTATTTTAAAAGTGTGCATGGTATGTGTGTGTCTATGTGTGAAATATTTGTGTGTCAGAGTGTGTGTAATTTTTTTTTCTCTTATCTCCAGGGACGCCTTGGGCCTAGTGGGAAACAAACCAGTTTCTCCCGGTCGAAAGACGGTATCTCTACCACTAGGCCAACGCCCTTGGGACCTGAAAGTGTGTAAATTTATGTGTGTTATTTTGAAAGTGTGCATGGTGTATAGGATGAGTGTGTAAATGTTAAACATATGTTGATTGCCCTCCAAGCTGAGTGTGTGTTTATTCCTCCATCACTCGAAATCACAGCCCAGCAGCTCCACCCTCATGGTGATGGAGCTCATCCATGAGTGAGGGATGATCCTGATGAAGCGGGAGAAGATCGGAGGATAGATGTAGTTTCTCACGTGATCGCTGTTGTTTGTGTTTCCAATAAAAACCTGCGAATTATGGGTGAGAAAAAAAACAAACAACAAAAACAATTAAAAACTTTATTTTGTGTTGTTAAAAGTCTATATTTTTTGTGGAATAATTTTTTTCTCGTTACCTTCACAGGTTGGTCCTCATCGTCCGTGTAGCGGATCCACTGGATCCCGTTATGACTGTACTGCAGACTGTAGGAGATGACGTACATCTCCGTCCCCATGGCCTTGGCTCCCTGCGTCACGATGCCTGTGATCTTTTTGATTTTGGGGAGTTCGATCTGAAGCCATTGGTTCATGTCGTTGTACTGAAAGAACAGAGAGTGGATAAACTTGACCCTGACATCCCAAACCAACCAGGTTCCATCCTTTTCAGTTGTTCTGACTTAGTGTTCTTGCATGTATGTGCTGTCTATTTGGAAAAACCTGGTCATTAATTGGAGATCTGTACATGGTAAGCACTGCCTAGGAACGAATTTGGGTGCAGGCAGTCAATCTATGGTACTTTTAGTGGACGAGGAACTTTTGCTGCGTTCAGGCTGTGACATGCAAACCCTCTACAGCTCAAGAGCCCACGATGTACTGACCCCACAAGCTTTTTTTCCCCCCAAATCCACTAACTAAGAGACAGCACGTGATTTAACCACTCATTGGCATTGTTTTGAAGAATCACACGTCTACAGTTCTGGCCAATCATAAAACTTGCCACAAAAAAGGGCAATCCTCCTATTTTAGGTGTAAAGAAAATCCAGAAAAAACATGCGATCCATCGCTAGAAGCGACTCAATAATTTGTCAAAGGCGGACCAGATAGAATGACTCCTACACTGTAACGTAAGGCTTTGATATACTAGACTTGTAAACAGTTATTGTGGTGGAGAATATGAAGGTACTGCTTATATGAACCTTTTTTGTAATCAGGGGCGGATCCATGGGGGGTGTGGAGGGCACACGCGCCCCCCTTTTAGTCCACAAAAAAAAAAGAAGAAGAAAGAAAAGGGGACTAGTCAAGATATCCCGTTGCAGGGCCAGCAAATGGGCCACCAAAATACAGGAAAATGACTCTTTCCGTTCCATCGTCTTACGCTCAACCCGGGCCGGGTTGCGGGGCAACAGCCTCAGACAGGAAGCCCAGGCTTCTCTCACCCCGGCTGCATCCTCCAGCTCACCCGGAAGGATCCCGAGTCGTTCCCCAGCCAGCTGTGAGACATAGTCTCTCCAGCAGGTCCGGGGTCTGCCTCTTGGTCTCCTCCCGGTGGGAGTGCCCGAACCACCCCATTTGGCTCCTTTCTCGTGTGTGGGTTTTTTTTTTTTTTTTTTTTGTGACACAAAATCTTCTGAAGTCTCCATAAAAACTTAGTACTAAACTCAGTACCAGTGTTCCTACCTTGGCCCTCCATGCATTGATGGTACCCTGCAGGTTGAGGCGAGCCAGTGAGGGTTTCCAGGTTCCACCGTACCAGCTGGAGCCCATGGAGCTAGCGGTGATCTGGTGGTCCATTATCTGTCTGTTTTCCATGCCTAGAGGAACCGAGCACCCTGACACATCAAAAAAAAAAAGATAAGAAGAGAGAAAAAGTTACAATAAAAAGATTATTCCATGGACATGCCTTGTATACAAATGTTTTTAGACACAGATATGACGAACAGTCCAGTTCATGAGGGTAGGAACATAGATCCTGGTTACCATGGTGAGGGTAGGAACATAGATCCTGGTTACCATGGTGAGGGTAGGAACGTAGATCCTGGTTACCATGGTGAGGGTAGGAACGTAGATCCTGGTTACCATGGTGAGGGTTGGAACGTAGATCCTGGTTACCATGGTGAGGGTAGGAACGTAGATCCTGGTTACCATGGTGAGGGTAGGAACATAGATCCTGGTTACCATGGTGAGGGTAGGAACGTAGATCCTGGTTACCATGGTGAGGGTAGGAACGTAGATCCTGGTTACCATAGTGAGGGTAGGAACATAGATACTGGTTACCATGCTGAGGGTAGGAATGTAGATCCTTGTTACCATGGTGAGGGTAGGAATGTAGATCCTGGTTACCATGGTGAGGGTAGGAAGATAGATCCTGGTTACCATGGTGAGGGTAGGAACGTAGATGCCCAGATGTAGATCCCAATGATGCCCAGATGTAGATCCCAATGCCCTCCCAATGGCCTCCCAGACTACCTCAGGGCCCCACAGACGGAGGATGCCTTTAAGAAAGGACTAAAAACCCACCTTTTTACAAGAGCTTATCATTTTTAAATTTTTTTTGCATTGTATGTTTGTTTTTATTGTGCTGTACTGTTTTAATTGTTTTAAGTTTTAATGTTTTAACCTTGTAGCACTCTGGGGCTTGATTTCAGGTGTAGAGTGCATTACAAATAAAATGTATTATTTTTATTATTATCCTGGTTACCACGGTGAGGGTAGGAACGTAGATCCTGGTTACCATGGTGAGGGTGGGAACGTAGATTCTGGTTACCATGGTGAGGGTAGGAACGTATATCCTGGTTACTATGGTGAGGGTAGGAACATAGATCCTGGTTACCATGGTGAGGGTAGGAACATAGATCCTGGTTACCATGGTGAGGGTAGAAACATGAAGCTTTGTTTTTTCGCTCAGCTCTTTATTCGCCACGATGAATCGATACAGCATCCGAATTATTGCAGACACTGCACCGATCTGTCTGTCGATCTCCCGCTCCATCTTTCCTCCACTGTGAACAAGATCCTGAGATATTTGAGCTTCTCCAGGCATTTCTCGTCAGTATTCATTTAATTTTGACCAAATTTTTCCCGTAATCTTTTCATATCCAGTAATCTCTGCTTACCGTCCAGCTGACACCCGTACAGCTCCATCCGGACGGTTGCTGCAGTGTACCAGCTGACAGGGTGGAGCCGAATGAAACGTCCAATCACAGGAGGAAAGAAAGTATTAAACTTGGTCTCATAGGCTTCTTTGTTTCCAGGAAACACCTGAAAGCGATCAAATACACACAGATTTTTAAAGGAAATGGTCAGAAACTAATCCACCCCATAGTACAGATGATTAACTAGCCCCCACCTTCCAGAAGTCACTGCTGTCCCCTTTGTAGTGGATCCATTTCCGACGGTCGTTACTATAAGAAATGGAGTACTCTTTAATAAACTGTGACTGGAACATCTGTTTGGCCCCTTGAATGGCCAACTGGCTGATCACAACTGGACGCTGAAAGTCCACCTGCACCGAAAAAATCCACACACAGTCAGGACATAACGTACAATGACTGGACTGATCAGAGGGAAACATCTGCAGCATCACACCTGGATCCAGCTGTGTTCCTTCTCTGTGCTCCATGCATTGTATTTGCCCTGGTTGTTCAGCCTGGCAAGATGCGGCTCCCAGTAACCTTTTAAAAAGAGACAGAAACCGTTGATTATTTTAGTAAAAACTACTTCTGATGGTAAAAGATGAGGTGGAAGGCATACTTCTGGTGTTGATTGCAGTGAGGCGGTCATTGGTCACACTTCCAGACTCCAGACCCAGTGGACGGTAACACTCTGATGATAATAATAAATCTTATTTCAAATTAGAAGCATCGGCAACTGTAGGCTCATGGAAATGTTAGCTTTTCCGTTCCGTTCCGTCATCTTCCGCTTGTGCCGGGGTCAGGTCGCGGGGGCAACAGCCTCAAACGGGTTGCCCAGGCCTCTCTCACCCCGGCTGCATCCTCTAGCTCACCTGGAAGGATCCCAAGTCGTTCCGCGGCCAGCTGTGAGACATAGTCTCTCCAGCGGGTCCTGGGTCTGCCCCTTGGTCTGCTCCCGGTGGGATGTGCCCAAAGCACCTCGCCTGCGAGGCGCTCGGGGGGCATCCTGACCAGATGCCCGAACCACCGCATCTGGCTCCTCTCGACCTGGAGGAGCGGCTCGACACCGAGCTCCTCCCGGATGGCAGAGCTCCTCACCCGATCTCTGAGTGAGAGCCCAGCCACCCTGCGGAGGAAGCTCATTTCGGCCGCTTGTACCCGCGATCTCATTCTTTCGGTCACCACCCACAGCTGGTGATCATAGGTGAGGGTTGGAACGTAGATCGACTTGTAAATCGAGAGCTTTGCTTTTCGGCTCAGCTCTCTCTTTACCACGAAAAGCAAAGCTCTCGATTTACAAGTCGACATTAGTATATCCCAATATTAGATTACAATATTAAAAATTAAATTTTAATTAATTTATTTTTAATTTAATTAAAAATTAAAAGAACAATATTAGATTACAAGTCGAATATTAGCTTTTTAAAAGAATAATCTGTGAGAAATGTTTTTACCATCATCTATCACCAAAAAGAGGGTTTGCATTCCCCTTTTCTGGTTTAGGCCAACCTCTGTTTCCAGCTGCCACAGGCCAGGTTTGGATGGATACATTTCCAGAGTAGCAAAATCTCCTGCACAGTCGAACAAAAACGGCTCTGTTAATGATGATGAACAAAGCCAGATTATAGGAGAAGGTCCGGTTCCTCACCCGGCAGAAGAGGGAACACCGCCTGTCTGTAGCTTTTACTCCTCTTGTGAATGAATGTCTGTCCGTGGAAGTGGACACTGTGAACTTCTGAAGGAGAACCCAAACTGATCAGGTGCCAGCGTACAAGCTGGTTGCTGTACATCCTCAGCCCCTTCAGGTTGAATATGATCCCATTAATGGCTGCAAAAAAGATAAAAAAAATTCCGTCATGATCCTCAGTTTTGGTCATTTCTCTTTCCACCTTGTTCTGCGTTTTGCCCTAATTCCTCACATCTTATCAAACCAAATAGATTCTAAATCCCTGAAGGGCTTTTAATTAAACTGCCCTCAGTTACTACGTACCAACTATAGATGAACTGATCATGAACTGATTTAGGGTCATGCTTAAAGCTTAAAGTCACAAAGGTTGATGTAAAAAAACATTAATTTTTAATAAAGTTTATAAAGTAGGGCAGGCGAAGACATATCATGCAACACTCGGCGTTGAGTTTGTTTTTGTTTATAAATCAGAGGACTGTTTATTTTCCTTCCCCACCACCGTCCTGGTAGGCAAGGTGTGCGTAAAACATTTTTGAAGCACTGCCCAGCCTCCCCCCACTCGGTTTAACCTATCTCTGCCTGCATGTCTTCACTCTTCATGGACTCTGTCACCAGTGTGTACTGTGTTATTGGGCAAAGCCATTTGGGGGATGTTTGGGTTTTGTTTTTGTCGCCCTCTTGTGTTTTTCTCCTACCTCTGCCACCCAGGCTCCAAAACTTTTTCACCTGTTGGCAGTTAAAGATGATTGTTAGTTGGGTGATTAACAAGGTCTGGTGCCAAGCTGAGAGAGGACCCATCTGAGGCACTCCCGAAAGAAGCTTTTCAGTTGTTAAGATTGATTGTAATTAAATAGTTTATTCTTTCAAAGAGCCTACTCTTCCTCATTCTTCAATTGTATTCCACTCCCGGGGATTAATCATAACATCCATCTACGTATCGGCCTAACCCTAGACCATCTTCTTCTTCTCCTATCGGCATTTCCCTTCAGGGGTCGCCACAGCAAGTCAGTTTCTTCCATCTAACCCTATCTCCTGCATCCTCTTCGGTCACGTCAACTATCTTCATGTCTTCCTTCACTGTTTCCATGAACCTCCTCTTTGGTCTTCCTCTAGTCCTCTTTCCTGGAGGTTCCAAATCCAGCATCCTTCTTCTGATGTACTCTCTCTCTCTCCTCTGCACATGTTCAAACCATCTCAGTCTGGCCTCTCTGACTTTAAAACCTCTAACATGTGCTGTTCCTCTGATCCTGTCCATCCTGGTCACTCCCAGAGAGATCCTCAGCATCTTCATCTCTGCTACCTCCATCTCTGCTTCCTGTCTTTTCTTCAGTGCCACTGTCTCTAGACCAATCAGCATGGCCGCTCTCACCACGGTTTTGTACACTTTTCCTTTCATTTTATCTGAAACTCTTCTGTCACACATCGCACCTGATACTTTTCTCCACCCGTTCTAGCCTGCCTGCACACGCTTCTTAACTAGACCACCCTAGACCATACGAGTCGTAACAAACTGTTTGTTTATCTATATCTTGAGTCAGTTTGCACTGGAACCAAAATTTCCTTTCTAAGATTAACAAATTATTTTCAATTAAATTCAGACAAGTTAAAATAGTGAAATTAAACGTTACAGTGGAATTTGAGGTTGTCCTTCTGGCTGGAAATAAGAGCTCTCCTCCTGCTCTTCCTCAGAATTGCATCATGGTTTTTTTCGTAGTACCAGCTCTGCGACTCATCAAAGGTCATGAAAAGCAGTGTGAACTCCCTCGAGTTCAATGAAGTGCTGTTGAGGGTCCCCTTACGACACACCAGTAACGGTCCAATCAAACCAGAGTTTATGTCCTTTTCCTGAAAGACAAAGAAAATTCAGCAGTTCATATAAAATTTTTGCAAACCAAATTATAATTTTTTCACATAATCTGCCCTTTTATTGCACGAGAATGGATTTTCTCATCAGTTTACTTACAGGGTTGACACCCGAGTAGTACGCCCAGGTCCGACAGTCTGACTCTCCAGGTAATGGCCCAACCTTTCGGCTGACTTTCCATGAGTATGTGTAAGTGGAGTTGGGCTGAACCTCATCATCATATTTATACCAGTACTTAGATTCATCCTCATAGGACAGACCCTCAAATTGCTTTGAATAAGAAACTCCATTGGGATGGATGGAGTACGGACGACTGGCTTTGTTCATGAAGACCACCTAGGGAGCAAAAAAAAAAGACCCAATCAGTGGGTTGGGATTGTAGGTTGGAGATGAGCAGCAAGCTGTAACCCAGTAACTCTTAGCGCACATTAGACACGTAATACCATCTCGGTCTTTTCCAGCTTCTTCTGGAACACGCGCTGGCATTTGGTTGGACCATAATGAACCTGTTGCTAAGTATGTCTGACTCGAATAAAAAAAAAATAGCCACACGAAAAAAAATCTTTTTCTGTATCGTTAGCATATGTAGTACCAACTAGGGATTAACCAGTCGGGGCCTGAAATGTCAAGGTCGCAAATACCAAGGGTACACAATTTTAAAATCCCTAACTGCTTCAATCTAGCAAGACCCCTACCATTCAGTATTAATAAAGTTTATGGCATGGGTCAGACAGATTCTTACCAGAATAGTTTGTCCTACTTCGGCCTTAATGACAGGTCCCAGGATTCCCAGATGTTCATCCAACTCCCCACGAATGTCAGGTGTACTGAAGCTACCATCCAGGTAACTGCGGAAAACTACCTTGGTGAATTTCGTTTCTCGCCCATCAGAAGATTTTTCTTGCCTCCTGCAGAAATAAATCAAATCTCACATCACTTTTTTTTTAAAACCAGACAGAATCTCTTATTTATTTAGATCTGGGACTTTATTTATGAAGCGTGCTAATTCTGAAATTTGATGTATGCCAACTTAGACGCAAATTGAGTAGTTTATGAAGGACGTGGAGTGTTTGGATATTTGTGTAACTTTAAGGCAAAAAACATCCCAAGACTGCCGTACGTGCGTAAAAACCAAAGACGTGTGAAAAGACAAAACTTATGGACAGAACCCGAAGTAAACTGGGCGCAATTATGAAAGATTTGAAGCATTAGGGAAACAATCAGAAAACGCAAATATGTCCCTCTCATAAGAAAAATGGCCGACATCACAGAAAAGATGTTCAATAAAGATTGATGCACATTGTTAATCATCCCATTTGAACTCATTTTGAAACCATACACTATCGTGCACTCGCTTCAACACGATATTTCCTATACCACATGTAAAGATAATTGATCATTTCCGTTCCGTCGTCTTCCGCTTATCTGGGGCCAGGTCGCAGGGGCAACAGCTTTAGACAAGAAGTCCAGACCTCTCTCACCCCGGCTGCATCCTCCAGCTCACCCGGAAGGATCCCGAGTCGTTCCCCAGCCAGCTGTGAGGCATAGTCTCTCCAGCAGGTCCGGGGTCTGCCTCTTGGTCTCCTCCCGGTGGGATGTGCTTGAAACACCTCACCTCACCGGCGGAGCGCACCTCACCAGCAGGGTGCTTGGGAGACATCCTGACCAGATGCCTGAATGGCTTCTCTGGAGGAGGAGCGAATTGACACCGAGCTCCTCCCAGATATCGGAAATCCTCACCTGATCTCTGAGTGAGAGCCCAGACACCCTGCGGAGGAAGCTTATTTTGGCCGCTTGTATCCGGGATCGCATTCTTTTGGTCCCTTGGTGATCATGATGAGGGTAGGAACGTAGATTGACTTGTAAATCGAGAGCTTTGCTTTTCGGCTCAGCTCTCTCTTCACCACGACGAACCGATGCAGCGTCCTAGTTATTGCTGATGCCGCACTGATCCGTCTGTCGATCTCCCGCTCCATCCTTCCCCCACTCGTGAACAAGACCCCGAGATACTTAAACTCCTCCACTCTGGGGCAGAACCTTGTCCTTGACCTGCAGCGGGCATTCCACCCTTTCCCGGGCGAGGACCATGGCCTAGAATTTGGAGGCGCCAATCCCCATCCCAGCCCCTTCACACTCGGCAGCAAATCGATCCAGTGATTTTTACCAAGACATCAAGACACCGCATCAGTGGCTGACCTGGATTTCTGATGCTCTGTTACTTTATTTTACACTACTTTCAAGGTTGGACCATTTCTCTTTTTTTTCACTGACAGATAAGTGTATTACGCATGGAATAGCGGGACATGGTGACCCACTCCCACTCTCTTTTGCTTGTGGGAGACATCTACTCGCCACTGTTCATGAGAATTTTCAGAGGCCACTGGCTCAATTGAGACGTATTGCATATCCAGTATTTTCACAACCAAAAGGCGCACCGTTTTAAAAGGCGCAATCTCATTTTCGTGTGCTCTGTATTTAACACACACACAAGGCGCACCTGATGATAGGATGTGGGTTTTATATACAGTACATGTCCTCTACTACGTACGTCCGCCTTACAACAACACACACACACAAGCAGACAAGTGTGTGTATTTAAAAATAGATCGAGAGTAAAACTGAGTTTGTTTGTCTTTATTTAAATATTATTTACAGTCGTCATAAAGCCATTTATTAAATCCATCCAAGTCCTCATCCTCTGTTTCAGAATCTAACAGCTGCTCTAAATCCAACCTCGCAGGTTCACTTTCCTCTCTGTCAGAGTCACTTTCTGTACCGTGCGGCTCCTCAGAAATTATGCCAGACAACAGTGCCAGCAGACATGTTAGCACAAACATCTACAATCCACCAACAAACTGTGGCGTAACTCGCCCAGCGATGCCTTCCACTCTCCTCCTCCGGTCATCCCACGATCCCATGCCGCTCACAAACTCACTTTAAACGGCCGGTTCATGCCGATGGAGTTTTTTTTTTGTCAGACCTCCCAAAATCAGAGCAAGCGTAGCGTTCATCTGCTTCACTTGTTTTCTCACAAGACACATATGGCGCACTGCACGATAGGGCGCGCAACTCATTTTGAAGAAAATGAAAGACTTTTATATGCACCTTATGGTCGTGAAAATACGGTAATCCATATTTGGAGTTGCAGGAACAGCCCAGGGCGGGATGGATTTTGAGTTGGCTTACATCTGCTGTTTGTCGCAGATGTGATTTATGAAGCTTACGTCATGTAAGAAGAGTTCCGGTGGTTTTGATAAATCTAGTTTGCTTGGCACAAGCATTGCCGTAAAGCTGAACAGACTTTTTTGCTCAGCGTTACGTAGTTCTAGGAAACTGATGCTCTTGGACTTACCTTTGTCCGTAGCCAGCGTAGTCCCATTCAACCTCCTCTGCAGCAATAAAGTAGGTTCTGACATTCGAGCCCGATGTTGGTAACTGGTATTTAGTGACATCATCCAACGCTAAATTCTTAACATCTTCATGACTAGCATAAGGGTCTTTGTACATCACGTACTCATAGTCGTTATCAGCCCCATTGTCTTTGAAGTCTAGAGTATCTGGCTCATTTCCAGGAACATACAGCTGGTAGTCACTGAAATCCGGACGTGGAATTCCAATAATCACAGATGCATCAGTTAGACTCTCCTCATCAGAGTATGCCCGTGGTGAAAGGGGCCGTGCACCACGAGGGGTCATGACTGGATTAAATCCACGCGGGGAGAGTGGTAGACCAGTCCTGGCCTGAGGTTTGTATTCCTTCCTCCTCTTTGTTTTCATACCTTGACCTTTAGATGGTCTTTGCCGGAGATTTATCTTCTTGGTTCTTTTTGGAGGTGGAGTTGTTAGAGGGGTTTCATCCTCAAAGTATTTCTTGACGTGGTCAGGAATTCCTTCAGACACCGTCTCATGGGTTCCATCATACGTCCAGTTATAACCTGGTTCTTTGATGGATGATGTTTTGATGGCTTTATCTTGGTTCCCACTGAGATAAATGAAGACCTCTTCAATGCTGTCCACGACATCTATCACCTCTGAACTGTTTTGTTTCATTGTGTCACCAGAAAGGGAATGGTTGGGAATCTCCACAAAAGATGTGTTGTCCAACTTGCCCTGAACCACCGTGACATTCTTATCTCTCTCTGACCAACTTCCATCTAATGGATCTGGTCTGTCGGCATCCACAGTCCCATTTGTGTGTCTAGATTTGAGGAAGACGTGTGTGGAGTTTATTAAACTAGAACTGTCTGAAAATGTGTCATTTTCAAAGGATTGATCCACATCTCCAAAGAGGGCTTTACTGCTGTTTTCTCCCAATGTCCCAGGAGAAATCTCAGTGATTGTGAGATTGTGTGTGTCTGTTTGGGTGGCGTTAACCTCATCAGCTTCTGGAATAGATAGGGATTGGTTCATAAAAAATCCCGAAATGTCTAGGGTGGCGTTAGATAGACTGCTATTTGAGTCGTCGTCCAGAGGTTTGAATTGAGACACGTTGTAAAAGAACACATCTCCTCTGGTGAGCTGTTCTTCGGAGTCTGCAGAAATGCCTAGGTCCATGGAAATGTAGCCATCAGTAGGTAGGCTCGTATTGTCTGTTATATTTTCTGTGGTTAAACTTGAATTTCCTGTTACTGTAAGATTGGTTGTTTCTTCTAAAAATACCGTCACATTTACAGCTTCTGTTAGATTGGTGATGCCTGGAGATGCCTGGGTCAGATTTCTGATGTCCGCAGACATATTCCAGGCCAAGAACGACGCAGTAGAATTCAAACTGGTCGTGTTTAGTGAGTCAGATACATTACTAGAATCTGTAAAATTAATCCCATCTAGCATTTCCCAATTTGGATTCCCAAATCCATTTAAGACATCTGGTTTTTGGGAAGGTTCTTCATCATTTTTCATCTCCAAGCTCCTGTTCACATCGCCATCTTGCACATCGATTGCATCGTAATCGAGAAAAGAGAGATCCACTTTCTCTATGTCTGAAGTAACAGACTGGTTTTTCAGAGATCTGAGACCCAGTTCCTCTGCATACATATCTGTGTCAATATCTACTTCTGTTATGGTGTTTTTAGGTGCTGCTGTTGGTTCTTCCTTTGATTTTTCATCCAATGGCAAAGGTTGCCATAATGTGAATTCATTGTTTGGTTGACTTGGTTCGGTCTCTCCAATGTCATATTCTAAATCACGATAGCATTCAACGTCTTTAAATTTAATCCGCATTCCTTTTGTTGTCTCATGTGTATTCAAGGAGGCTAAAAGCCAAATACCTGGTATTAAAAAAGAAATTGAACAATTGATTAGACGGAAAAAAGAAAATGTACACTCGATTAATTTGGATCCCAAATGTTGCCTCACCAATATTGTCCATGTTCATGTTAATGGTCTCTCCGGTCATTGGATAGAGGCTAAGGAAATCTTCCTCTCTGTTGTTTAGCTCAAATGGATGACCGTAAAATGTTGCAGTCTGGATGTAGTCTTGGGCTCCTATGCTGGACACGTGCCATGTCGCTACTTCACCATTGCAGAATCCCAAATGTGGTCCACTCTCAAAGGAATAGCCATTAATTGCTGCAAAGACATGAACATGAGTATTGTTTGACCAAAAATGAATGCAGATTATTAAATAATTATTATAGTTTTAATAAATTCCTGGGTAATTTGTGTTATGTGCCATGACCTCTCATGTATTAGAAATATTTGTTCTGAGGGACAATTTGTCTCTTTTCAAAACTTTACTTTAATATCAAGGTCAAATTTTACCAGAAAAACATCAAGATTGAAGCAGATTGAGTACTATTAAAAAAAATTCCGTTCCATTCCATCATCTTCCGCTTGTTCCGGGGTCTGATCGCGGGCGCAACAGCCTCAAACAGGTAGCCCAGGCCTCTCTCTCCCCGGCTGCATCCTCCAGCTCACCCGGAAGGATCCCAAGTCGTTCCCCGGCCAGCTGTGCGACATAGTCTCTCCAGTGGGTCCGGGGTCTGCCCCTTGGTCTCCTCCCGGTGGGATGTGCCCAAAACACCTCGCCTGCGAGGCGCTCGGGGGGCATCCTGACCAGATGCCCGAACCACCCCATTTGGCTCCTCTCAACCTGGAGGAGCAGCAGCTCGACATCGAGCTCCTCCCAGATGGCAGAGCTCCACACCCGATCTCTGAGTGAGAGCCCAGCCACCCTGCGGAGGAAACTCATTTCGGCCGCTTGTATCTGCGATCTCATTCTTTCGGTCAATGATCCTATTGAAAACATGAGGAGGAGAAATTCAAAATCCACTACCAGTGAATAACATAATGGTACGTGGAAAATTGGTGGTGTATTTCTTTTCCATAAATCTTGAAAATTATGGAAAAAGGTTTCAGCTATACTTAGTTTGTTATCCAATTAAGTTATCACTTAGTTTGATCAGAAAAATTGCCCTTTTAATCTCCTCAGAGTGACCTAATAAAACGGCTCAACACCCTGAAAAGAATAATTAACCACTGCATCGTCCTCTGATCGAAGGCAGACAGATTAAAATAAAATCAATCAGTGTCACGACACCTCGTTTGGAGCTTTTAGAATCTTAGTTTGATAACAAACTAAGTTATCACTGAGTGACAACTTAGTCATCACTAACTAACTAACTTAGTAAACAATAACTAAGTAAAGATAGAAGTGAACTTACTATGCATGACATTAGACTTATAAAATTCTGGGTCTGCTTTGTCGACTTTAGATCGGTCACAGCGCAGTCGAATGTTATCATCCAGGTACCAGCTTTTATTTTCATCAAAGACAGCAAAGACAGCATGCTGCTCTTTATCTGCTCTCAGCTGTGGAAAAAAAAATTATACTTCAATGTGAAGTTAGAGAAAAAATTACTTAAAAACTGTATTCTCAATTTTATCAAGTGTAAGATCAACAGTGCAGAGCAATGGAGAGTGTGGAAAAGAGGGGAAGAAACGTGGGCAGGCAGGCTGGAACGGATGGAAAAAAGTATCAGGTGTGATGTGTGATAGAAGAGTTTCGGCTAAAATGAAAGAGAAAGTGTACAAAACCGTGGTGAGAGCGGCTATGCTGATTCGTCTAGAGACAGTGGCACTGAAGAAAACACAGGAAGCAGAGATGGAGGTAGCAGAGATGAAGATGCTGAGGATCTCTCTGGGAGTGACCAAGATGGACAGGATCAGAGGAACAGCACATGTTAGAGGTTTTGGAGATAAAGTCAGAGAGGCCAGAATGAGATGGTTTGGACATGTACAGAAGAGAGAGAGAGAGTACATCAGAAGAAGGATGCTGGGTTTGGAACCATCAGGAAAGAGGACTAGAGGAAGACCAAAGAGGAGGTTCATGGATACAGTGAAGGAAGACATGAAGATAGTTGGTGTGACCGAAGAAGATGCAGCAGATAGGGTTAGATGAAAGAAACTGACTTGCTGTGGTGCCCCCTGAAGGGAAACGCCGAAAGAAGAAGAAGAAGAAAGTGTAAGAAAGCGTTCATTTTAATGCCAAATAAAATTTGGAATTATAAAAATTGGAAGAATTCATGGACACAGAAACAAAACATTGTTAGGACGGCTGCTTTAAAATGCGAATGTTCTTTTGGTGTCATTGCCATGTAAATTTGTTTACTGTTCAATTTGTAACTTTTCCAATTAAGTAATTTAAATCAAGAATTTTAAATGAATCAAATTAAGAACGTACCTGTACGTTCCTGAAGTCAAGAGACTGACTCTTGCAGATGAGGATGGGTCCTATAAGTCCTGAGGCGATGTCCCGTGGCGTGTCCACAGCACTGTGGTACATACGTGTTAAACATTGAGGATCGTCAGCCAAAGGTTCATCTTCTTCTCTGACTTTCCAAACATAAGTGTGAGTTTCACCAGGCTGAACACCATGGGACTGGTTTCCTGGTGAATACATTGAAAACATTTAACCGTATTAGTAGAGGAGTAGATGTTCTTGATGGATTTGCTTTGGAGTTTTAAACTTCCACACCTCCTTCAGGGTAGTTGACTCCTTCCTCTGACTTCTCTATTGTCAGTCCGTGAGGGTAGATACTGTAAGGTTGTGAGGCCATGTTTTTAAAAACAATCTAGAAAAGGAAAGATTGTGCATGAAAACAATCAGTAATCAAACACAACATCTAAAGAACAATTTGTGTTGGTTTTGTCTCTAAAGTTTTGAAATATTGAGGCCGACGTCGCTTAGAGCAGGGGTGTCCAAATCCGGTCTTCGAGGGACGGTGTCCCGAAGGTTTTCCATAGGTTCTTCCATTTACACACTTGATCCAGTTAATTGAGTCATTGTGCCAAATTCTATTGGCTGTTGATTTCACTTTCTAAGCATCAGCTGTATTGAACCAGGAACACATGGAAAACCTTTGGGACACCGGCCCTTGAGGACCGACTTTGGACACCCCTGACTTAGAGCCTTCGGTCAATTTTATTTCACTCCAGTACAAGGTCAGGGATCGCACGTCTAAGATTTCAATTGAGGTTCACTCAAAAAGGTCAGCCAATGGTCAAATAAATGACATCAAAATTCAGAATGCAGCATCCAGGTGTGTTCGTAGCTTGGTAGCTAAACATGGAGGACAACCAAGCGACGTGTGTGGACTGTGTGTCCTGGTTGCCTCCCCCACCACCAGAGGGAGCCCGGATCCTTCCCTCATCTGCCTGATTCGAGACACCTGAAGGTGTTTGTGCAGCTGCCTTTAAAAAGGCAGTCTGCCTTCCCTTCAGTGTCGGGTCACCTTCATCCCTTCCAGCCAGATCTTCCTGGCTGCCTGATCAAGACATGCTGGTTGAATTTTAAACATAAAACAATCCTCCTGATCAATGTATTTTTTTCTGTTACAGCTTTACTGGACTCCTTTTCTAAATAAATCACGTCTTGTTGTTCCGCATTTGGGTCCTCCTTCCTACTACACCCTCGTCTTGACAGAATGACCTGACCATGAACGGACCCAGTGGACAGAAATCTCAAAGCCCCTGCGCGGGATCGCTGCAAAGCCTCTGCCAATTCGGGATGCTGCATTTTGAGCCCTGCCCAGTCAGAATGCTCCATGTCAAGCCACGCCATGTCAAGCCACGCCATGTCAAGCCACGCCATGTCAAGCCACATAATCCTCGACCACCGGGAGGTGGACATTGAGGGGGACGTATTGTCATGGTTCCCTCGCCCACCACCAGAGGGAGCCCGGGGCCTTCCCTCATCTGCCTGATTTGACACACCTGAAGGTGTTTCTACAGCTGCCTTTGAAAGGCAGTCTACCTTCCCTTCAGTATCGGGTTATCTTCATGCCTGACCAAGACATGCAGGTTTGAACTTTGAGCTTTACTGGACTTCCTTTCAAAATAAATCACGTCTTGTTGTCCTGCATTTGGGTCCTTCTTCCTTCCATATCATCGTCTTGACACTGTTTTCCAAATTCACAAAAATGAAAATTGAAATCCAAAACAAAGACATTGTTTTTATATTTGAGGAAACCTAGTTGCCGTGCAGCCAGGGAGCTTTGGGTAACATATAATTTTCTTAAGTTTTCAGCCAGCCATGTTAGCGATTGCTTAAAGCAACAACTTTGCAGCCGAAGATCTGACCGCCAGGGCCCCCGTGGTTGGCTGCCACCCATCTCCTCCTTCACCTGACCGCTATGGCCCCTCCTGCAGGTGGTAAGTCCACTGGAAGGGGGACCTATGCTCCCTGTTCGGGCCGAGTCCGGCCGGGCCCCATGGGTAAAAGCACAGCCACCAGGCGCTCGCTCTCATGCCCCAGCCTTGGGCCTGGCTCCAAGGATGAGATCACAGACACAAGCAGTTGAAATGAGGTTCGTCTTCAGGGTGGCTGGGCTCTCACTCAGAGATTGGGTGAGGAGCTCGGTTTTGAGCCACTCCTCCTCCAGGTCGAGAGGAGTCAGATGGGGTGGCTGGTGTATCTGGTCAGAATGCCCCACGAGCGCCTCGCTGGTGAGATGTTTCGGGCACATCCCCGCCGAGGGAAGACCAAGAGGCAGACCCCAGACCCACTGGAGAGACTATGTCTCATAGTTGGCTGGGGAACAATTTGGGATGCTTCCGGGTGAGCTGAAGGATGCAGCCGGGGAGAAAGAAGCCTGGGTTTGCTGCCTGAGGCTGTTGTCCCCGCAACACGGCCCCGGATAAGCGTAAGATGACGGAACGGAATGGAATTTGGACAGAATTATAAAGACAAATATTGTTGCTTAAAGAAACAACAGTTTTATGAGGTCTCACCTTGATGACATCTCTGACTTGTGCTCTGATCACCGGGCCTAAAATCCCCCGCTCGTTTTTCCTTTGCTTGTTCTCCATTTTCTCAGTGAACGACTCGTTTTGGTACTGAGTGAACACGGCCTTCTTGTACTTTCCTCCAATACGTGTTGATGATTGTCTCAAGTACTGCTGCTTGAAAAGCCTATTAGAAAAAAAAATTATTTAAGGTTTTCATGGGTCTTTGTTTGACCATATGAATATAAAATTTGTTTTTTACTCGTCCATGTGCTTCTGTTGGTTGGGGAAGTAATCCCAGACAAGTTCCTCAGCAGCGATATAGTACGTCCACTCTTTGCTGTGTTTTTTCTGTGTGATTGTCATCTTTCGAATGGGTTTCTCAAAGCCGTCGCACTCCTTCACGTTCATAAAACCATACAAGCCAACTGCCGGGAAAATAAAACAAGATAATAAATCAATCATAAAATCACAAGAGAAGCACGTCTCGTAGTGAAGTAAATGTTTAATGGTTTGCTTAACAAAAATAAAAAAATAAAGTTTAAAAACATATATGTTAAAACTCTAATGAACTGAGAAGATTACTTTTAGAAAAAGGCAAGTAATTTTAAAAAGCAAATGAGGCAGCAAAACCATCATTTTTAAAAATATTCAGGAATAATTTTTCTTAAAACTAAAAGTTATTCACATAAAATAGGAGTAGAAAATTTGGGTTAATGCACATTTTTCTGTTTTTGATAGATTTACTATTTTGTAACTTTTTTGTCTCTTAACTTGTCCCAATAGGATTAACTGTAAATTTGGTCTCAAACCGACCCGATTCAATTGGGAATCATGTGGATCTATACAGATTTTTTATTGTTTCTTATTGTTTTTTTTTTTTTTTTATATTTCAATTTGAGTGATTCCCGCCCTCCCATTGGATTGCATGTGATTCGGACATTTTGAATCAAAAGGTTTGTGCTCTTTAAATCACGTCAACTCAGTCATACTTTAAACTAGAAACAAAATTTTTGTTTAAAAACAGTCATTAGGAATCAGTCTTATCAAATTTGATACTTTTGGAGATATGACCGACTAAAGAACAGTAAAAAATGAAAAAACTACAACAAGCTACATTAAGCTGTATTAAGCTACATTAAACTGTATTAAGCTACACTTATCTGTATTAACTGCTTAATAAGCTCCATACACAAAATTTCCAAGTGATTCTGATTCAGCTACAGTAAACTACCATAAGCTACATGAAGCTACATTAGGCTATGTTAAGCTTTCAAGCTGCCTAAAGCTTTTCAGCCATCTTTAGTTTTCTAATTATGTCCAGCTTTTTTAACTCATTGTTTTTGGCATTTTGTCATTACAGTTTATGGTAGAAAAAGTTTTAAAAAAGTCTTCTGGACAGTTTAATTCTTGAACGAGATGTTTCGACTTCCATCCAGATTGAAAATGATTTCCGGATGGAAGTCGAAACATCTCGTTGACCTTCGAGACCTCCTAAACATGGAGGTCAAAGAAGCGACGTATGTGGACTGTGTGTCATGGTTGCCTCTCCCACCACCAGAGGGGGACCGCGGCCTTCCCTCATCTGCCTGATTTGAGACACCTGAAGGTGTTTGTGCAGATGCCTTTAAAAAGGCAGTCTGCTTTCCCTCCAGTGTCAAGTCATCTTCATTCCTTCCAATTTTCAATCTGAATTAGATTGAAAATGATTTCCGGATGGAAGTCGAAACATCTCGTTCAAGAATTAAACTGTCCAGAAGACTTTTTTAAAACTTTTTCTACTATGGATCACTCCTGGATGAATGAGGGACTACACGGATTCATTACAGTTTATCCTTTCAGCAGTAGTAGAAATTCACTGAATTTCTCCTCAGTCAAAAGAGGAAATGTGTCACCTCCTTTGACACATTTCTACTGTGACAATTGAAACTAAGTTCAAACTGTGTGTTGAAATAATCTCACACACAGACAAGTCAGACCGGCTTGAGAGGACGACCCACCTTCCATGTGCTTGACAGTGTGTGAGGAGAGCATCCACCGGCCAGGATTCAGAGGTGTCATACTTGCAGTGGTTGTGGATCCACTGATCAGACCCACTGATGACACTTTGTGACCAAACTGAGTCAAAACCTGTCCGTTCATGTGAACCGAGAACAACTCTGGTTCTGAGGCCATCCCGACCAGATGCAGGCTGGCGTCAGTGTAAGCACACATGTTCAGATCTGGAAGGAAAGTTAGAGTTAGTTTGTGTATTTTGAACGGATCGTTTCATGTTCCAGTCCAAATTTAGACATCCGTACCGTTCCAGGAATCATACACTTATTATTATACTTTTCGTTTGTGTTTACAGGGCCAAGCATAAGGTTCTATTTATTTAATCAAGGAAATTATAGTTTCGGCCATATGACCACATCTCCAAACCAAAAGATTTTCCTAGTTGACTTGATACACGGTTACGAGGGTGACTGACTGACTTGATTCAATATGACAATGACTTTTGGTTTTATAATTTCTAAGTTTTACTTTTGGGATTTGGGTCTGTCGTGGTAAAGAGAGAGCTGAGCCGAAAAGCAAAACTCTCGATTTACAAGTCGATCTACTTTCCTACCCTCACCTATGGTAACCAGCTGTGGGTGGTGAACGAAAGAATGAGATTGCGGGTACAAGCGGCCGAAATGAGCTTCCTCCGCAGGGTGGCTGGGCTCTCACTCAGAGATCGGGTGAAGAGCTCTGTCCTCCGGGAGGAGCTCGGTGTCGAGCCGCTCTTCCTCCAGGTCGAGAGGAGCCAGATGAGGTGGTTTGGGCATCTGGTCACAATGCCCCCCCGAGCACTTCGCGGGCGAGGTGTTTTGGAGACTATGTCTCACAGCTGTCCAGGGAACGACTTGGTATCCTTCCGGGTGAGCTGGAGAATGCAGCCGGGGTGAGAGAGGCCTGGGCTGTCCGTTTGAGGCTGTTGCCCCACGATCTGACCCCGGAACAAGCAGAAGATTACGGAACGGAACTTTTGGGATAAAGATAAAATACAAAAAATGAAAACAAATAAATTTTTCTGATTTTTTTGTTCCAATCTATTGTTTTCTTTTTGTTTTTTCTATTTTGTATATCGTAAATATTCATATAATTTTGATGGTGGTCATTGTTGGATTGTCATTTGATGCAATATAAAGCTGTATTTTCTTCTGTTTAAACTGTAATGAAAATTGTATATTACACAAACATTATTAGTTAATCATTAAAATCTGGACCTTTTAGTTTCTTATAATAGTGTAACAATGATTCTGTGTTCTGCTGTGTTTCTCTGTAATCTGGAACGCCAGGTGTCTTAGGGAGTGTGAAGAAACAGACTAGCACTGTCCTCATCATGCGTTTCTAATCTGACTCCAAGACTGAGATGACTCTGAACTTCAGTTGAACCATCAAGGAGGGGGCTTAAAACCTCAAGACAGCAATGCATTAAATGTCGTAGAGTCAGAAACTTAGGGAGAGATCTCTCAAGCTCTTCTCGTGTGCACATGTAATCTATATAATAAACTCGGTAAGAAAGCAGTTGACTTTTTCTTCCACTGAGGCTGTTTTCCACCACAAAACCAATAAAAAGAAATAAAAAAACAAAAACAAAAAAAAAAACAATCATTTAAGGTGGTTTGTGATCTTAAAATTTGAGGTATTTTTAATAGAAATTGTCATGTGGTTTTCATTTGAATGTTTCCTGTAAAAAAAAAAAAATCTATGGGCATGATCTACCCAATCTAATGTTCTCTTATCAGGTGGTTCTTTGTGAATTGAATTTTAATTTCTAACCTGGCAGAGATCCTTTAGTGTATCCATTGATGGTGTATTTTACATGGTCGTCTGGTTTGACGCCCTGCGGACTGAAGATGCTCTCGTTTTCATCAAAAACTCCAAACAGGAACACAAACTCCTGGTGAAAGTTAATCTGCTTTCCCGACTCATCCAGGCTGCCTGGAAACAGACACAAGAGGAAACTAGAAAAACATTCAAAGAACACAGACCTCCGCCAAGATCTGAGGAGAAACCCCCCCCACCCAGTTTGTCCTGCCGGCCAATGTGTTCAGATTACCAACCTGTAGAGATCTCCAGTCTAAGGGCCACATAGAGGGATCAACAACCGGTCACGTTCACACTCACACCTTTTGATCTATATGAACTAACTAATTAGTCCATTTTGAAAATAATCAGTGGTGGAAAAAATGCTCATTTCGGCCGCTTGTATCCGCGATCTCATTTTTTTGGTCACCACCCACAACTGGTGACCATAGATGAGGGTAGGAACGTAGATCCTGGTTACCATGGTGAGGGTGGGAACGTAGATCGACTTGTAAATGGAGAGCTTTGCTTTTCGGCTCAGCTCTCTCTTTACCACGACGGACCAATGCAGCGTCCTCCGCAGGGTGGCTGGGCTCTCACTCAGAGATTGGGTGAGGAGCTCTGTCATCCAGGAGGAGCTCGGTGTCGAGCTGCTCATCCTCCAGGTCGAGAGGAGATAGATGGGGTGGTTTGGGCATGTGGTCAGGCTGCCCCTCGAGCGCCTCGCTGGTGAGGTGTTTCGGGCACGTCCCACCAGGACGAGACCAAGAGGCAGACCCCGGACCCGCTGGAGTGACTATGTCTCACAGCTGGCCGGGGAACGACTCAGGATCCTTCCGGGTGAGCTGGAGGATGCAGCTGGGTGAGAGAAGCCTCGGCTTCCCGTTGCCCCGCAACCTGGCCCCGGATAAGCAGAAGATGACAGAACAGAAAAAAAGGCGCAAAGAGAAAATAAAAACAGTGACCCAAACAGAGACCCAGATCACCCCCAAAATGTAATCACCTCTTCATCTTCTAGGCGAGAGGCAGGATACATCTCGAACAGGTTGCCAGTCTGTCGCGGGGCCATGCACTCACAACCATCGACACACAGACTCATTCCAAAAGGTAATCTTATAGCGGCTAATCAACCTAACATGCATGTTTTTGGAGAGTGGGAGGAAACCGGAGAAAACCCACACATACACGGGGAGAACATGCAAACTCCACACAGAAAGGCCTGTGTTCCAAGCCTCTTCCCACCCAGGACTCAAACCCCCAACCTTCTTGCTGTGAGGCCACCATGCCGCCTCATCCAGAACTTTTTGAGTTCATTTGTTCACACACACATACGCACACCCACACCCCTCATCACACAACCTCCTTTGACACATTTGGCATCTTACCAGGTTTGCAGATGAGCAAGGCACCAATAAGCCCAGAGTTGAAGTCCTGCACCACATTTATGTGTGATGTGTAAGTGTAGGTGAGACAGGTGGGGTCGTCTGGCTGTGGAGAAACCCCCGGTGTCACCTCCCAGTAGTAGACATGTTCACCATTTGGCTGCACGATGTCGTCTTCCTTTTCTTTCAGAGACGTGTTGTCAAAGTAGTTAGCTCCTTTGGAGAAGAAGACAAAAGAAATACTTTATTCAAGAAATCAAGAAAACCTTTATTTGTCCCACAAAGGGGACATTGCAGTGTGCAACAGAATAGCCACAGGAAGAAAAAAAGGGGTCATGACAAGTATGCACAAACAAAACAAAAACAAAAAAGAAAAAATAGACTAAAGACAAAAACATGCATTCAAAGTGAGCGAGCTACCACACAGTTCTGGTCAGAAATAGCAAAAAAAGCACATGGTTAAAATTGCTCATTGTGGAGTTTCACAGCAGAAGGAAGGAAAGACCTCCTGAATCTCTCCTTCACACAACGAGGGTGGAGCAGCCTGACACGGGAGCTGTTCTGCAGGGAGTGGGACTTGATGTGCAGCATGGATGTCAGTCTCTTCAGGACCCTTCTGTCCCCCACCTCCCGCACTGAGTCCAGGGAGCAGCCCAGGACAGAGCTGGACTTCTTGATGACCCTGTCCAGCTTCTTCCTCTCCCTTTCTCCCACACCGTACAGGATGACTGATGCCACCACAGAGTCGTAGAAGGTCTTCAGGAGTGCCCCATTCACTCCAAAGGACTGCAGTCTCCTCTGGAGGTAGAGCCTGCTCTGACCCTTCCTGCTCTAACCCATCCTTCAACAGGGAAATTTCTGTGCTGCATTACACCGCAGCAGGCTGCCACAACGGCACCAATGGTGGGAAAAACGGTGGTGGTGTTTTCCCCAAGGACATGAGGTCAGTGTGATTCGATCCCGCAAACTTCCAGTCCAAGGGCGAATGTTCTACCACTGAGCTATCGCCTCCCCCCTTTAAAAGATCAAATGAGTTCAGGGCAAGAAAAAAGTGGATAAAGACTTTCTGGGTTACAGATTTATTAAAACAGGATGTTCTTTTTCTCGTTTCAGTCAGTCCCTTCAGGGAGTCAGTTTCTTCCCTTTAACTCTGTTCCCGACATTTATTAAAACAGGATGGTCAGATTAATTATAGGGGAGTTAATTAAAATTCCTCAGATTTAATAAAAACATTGAACTTTATTATTCCATGGCAGGGGTTTTCAGACTCCGAGCTATTTATTCAAGAGCCGAGTTTTAATGATTTACCGACAACAAAACATGTCAAATAATGTCGTATGTACATTATAGGTACCCAAAGTTATTTCATTCGCGTATTTTCATGCTTCCGCCCACAGAATGTAGGGGACACATTATGCAGTCTATGCTGTCTGTGCTTCCATAACACTTTTACCACTGAAGGGGTTTAACAAAACTGCTCGTAATTGCTCAGTACTGACCATAGATGAACTGATTAGGTTTTCAGGGTCACCTAGTAGGCCAGGCAGAAGAATATTTTTTGATGTGCTGGTATTCTTGTTTTAAATCAAAGTTGATAGTTTTCTGTCTAAAGTTTTGTTTTTTGATCAAATGAGCCTGTACCTTTAAGAAGATTTACCCAGAATGCAATATTAAAATTTTTCACACTTTAAATTTATTTTGAAACAAACTACCTAAATGTAATTTTACTAAAATCAAAAAAAAATTAGACCTTTTTTGGTCTAATCAGAGATGGATCCAAGGATGCTCCTCCTCCCCTTTTGGTCCATAAAAAAAAAAAAAAAAAAAAGCGTTCTTACTACTTTAATTATCATAAACTTTGGGCAAAAAATGCACCAAAACGCAGAAAAATTACTTATTTTTTAAATGTTCTGGGGTGTGCCTCCAGACCCTGCTATACTGGCAAGCACCATAAGTGCTCATTTTGTCTATAACCTCATGTCCCCCCTTTAGAAAATCCTAGATTCGCCCCTGCTAATGATATTAAAAGTCTTCTTAAATCAAACACGAATTAACCAGTCTATAGCGATGTACATAATGGGTACCCTGCTCTATTGAGTCCAGATAAAGTAGTTCTTCCATCTAAAGAAGTCCCTTCTTTCCTGTAAAGTATTCCTGTGTGAGCACACGGCTCGGCAGTGATTTCCACAGGGCATCCTGTTGGACTTCAGAACCGTCTGCTTTGATAATCTCATCCTAGTTAATATTTTAGAACAAGACAAACAACCCTGTTTGCTGTACTGAGTGTTGTTGTGTAATTCCTGTGATGTTGGACCTGCAGTGACACTGTGACTGTGGAGTTTTATCTGCAGGCAGGAATCATCTACTCTCACCTTCTGACTGTTTCCCGTAGGCCACACCGTGTGGGTGGATGCTGTACGCTCCGGAGGCCATGTTACGGAAAGTGACCACGATCGTTTCACCCTCCTCAGCCCGAAGCGTTGGTCCAAGCAGACCTGCAGACAAACACAGACCACTGCTTAGTTTTCAGACTTATTTCTTTAATCATGGCGACCAACTGGAAGAAACTTAGACCGAGGCAAATTCCTTTTAGTTTCTGAAAGTTAAAATGACTTCACATCCAGTGTCTGTCTTATTCTCAATTGCAAAACTCGCTGATTTATTTGAGGTTTTGAGGTCACAGTTCAGTTCATTTGTGACACAGTTTTAGAAAGAAATGCAAAACATGTTTGCTATGTGTGTATGTTTTTAGCCCACTGCCCGCAATACCTTGGATTGCTCTTATTAGGGTTAATTTATTTTGTTTATTCTTTTTTTTTTAACGCTTTCCTCACTTGTCTACTTATCATTTCTTAATATTCATATTGGTGCAGTCTCAGTGGGCATTGGCCTAGTGGTAGAGATACCATCTTTCACCCGGGAGAACCTGGTTCAATTCCCGCTGGGCTAAGCTGTTCTTGGGACCACAGAAAAGACATGAAAACAAAGAAAGGAAATAAAAACACTGGGATTGTTAAAGTATATTCTGATTCTAAATATTCATATTGGTGCTTCCAGAGGCGGATCCAGGATTTTCTAAAAGGGGGATGTGTAAGGTTATAGACAAAACGAGCACATGTGGTGCTCGCCAGTATCGTGGGCTCTAAGGGCGTTCACCCCGAGAACATTGTGAAAAAGAAGAGTCTTTTTCCTGCATTTTGGTGCATATTTTGCCCAAAGTTTATTATACTTAAAGTAGTAAGAACACTTCTTTTTTGTGGACCTAAAGGGGAAGGGGCATGCAGCCAGCATTGCCCCCCTGGATCCGTCCTTCTGTAATCACAGCTGCAACAACTAAAATTCCCAGGTGTTGGATCAATAAGGTAATTCTAACTATTACAGTGTTAGATTCTATGCAATCAATACTGTTCTAGCTTTGGCACTCGTAGCTTCGTACAGTTTTCTTTTCTGGTGCCAACCTGTGATATTTTTAAATCTCTATATGCACCACTGGACGTCCGCCCACATCCTGGCTTTTGTTTGTAACATCTTGTTTGAGGTCAGTAGAATGTATCAAGTTGACAAAACTAAATCATTTCCTTTTATGTTTTTTTTATTTTGGTGCATTTGGATCAATGCTATACTCTGTTGAAAGAAGGAACTGAGCATGAGCAGAGCACCTGCACGGCGTATGCTGTTATGTGGGTGTGGCAAAGAACAAAAATCCATAGCCAAGAAGAGAAGCGCATTTGAAAAGTACTTGAATACTGAATGGGAAAGCTTGCAAAAGACTCAGACATGATGACCAGGTTGGCACCACCTCGTCAACTGCAGCCTTAGTCAGACGTCCGTCCAATCAGTGAATAGATATGAAACTGTGACATGAATACAAGTGTTTATATGGACGCTGTTTGTAGTTCTTCTTCTTATTTCGGCATTGTTGTGTATCCGAGAAAAGGAGGTCAACCACACTGTGCGGTCTGTGTTGCAACGATTGTTTGTGACATCCAGTGTTTCTCCACAAAAATTTTGATTTCACCTCATAAATATAAAAAATGAATTAAATACTTAAATTTGAGCCATGTTTCTAACTGTATTTTTAAAAACATTTGCATTTTTACTGACATTTCACTTTTAACTTCAGTGACCAAAATGTTGAATAATTAGTCACCATGCCAAAAATGTAATAACAGCATTGACATTCCAGAAAAGTTAAAAAAAATTAAATTTGAGAAGATAAATGATCCTAAAGGAAAACTTCACGGACAGAACTGCTAACTTGCAGCACATGTTAATCCTGGCCTCCCAGATGAAGTCGTCCCAGCTTACGTATTTTTGTTTTTAACTTAATAATTTGTGAGCTCTCGCAAAAGTATTTAGATACTTTTTAAACACCAGATTGTTCTTGGCTGAGGATTTTGTTCTGCACGATGTTTACGTTCTTATAAGAGAAGTAAGCGTTCTACTAAGCACGCAGTGTACAAGGTCATGACTGCGACTAGAAAGGAAATTTATGTTGTATAGTGTGTGGGACTAAGCAATGAGTGAGAGGAAGAGGCCGGGAATTTAGTGTCAAATATATAAAAATTTAAGCTGACCGGATTGGCCCATCATTGTAAAGAGAGAGCTGAGCCGAAAAGCAAAGTTCTCGATTTACAAGTCGATCTATGTTCCCATCCTCACCATGGTCACCAGCTGTGGGTGGTGACCGAAAGAATGATATTGCAGATACAAGCTGCCGAAATGAGCTTTCCCACAGGGTGGCTGGGCTCGCTCTCAGAGATCGGGTGAGGAGCTCTGCCATCCGGGAGGAACTCGGTATTGAGCCGCTCCTCCTCCAAGTCGAGAGAAGCCAGATGGGGTGTTTGGGCATCTGGTCAGGATGCCCCCCGAGCACCTCGCTGGTGAGGTGTCTTGGGCACGTCCCACTTGGAGAAGACCAAGAGGCTGACTATTTCTCTCCAGCTATGTCTCTCCAGCCGGTCGGGGAACGACTCTGGATCCTTCCGGGTGAGCTGGAGGATGCAGCTGTGGTGAGAGAAGCCTGGGCTTCCCGTCTGAGGCTGTTGCCCCCGCGACCCAGCCCCGGATGAGCGGAAGACGATGGAACGAAACGGAGCGTAATATTATTGCTTATTTTTCATAACAATATTTTTTTTACTTTGTTTTTCTTTTTTCCACCTTTTTCATTTATTAAAAAATGAATCTGTATTATCTAAAAAGTCTCAAACGTCTGCATTGACCATGGCGTACAGTCCTGATCGAACTTTCCACTTGTTTTTTTCAGGGTCGTTATTTGCATTTATATAAAATTTTAATAAATTACAGACAGAAAACAAACACATAAAATAGGTTTTGTCACTTAACGTAATATCTGTGTTTAAATTTTGACTGCTATAAATAAAACTAACATTTCAGACCATTATTTCAAGTACGTTTGGAACTTTTTATGTTTAAACTGAAAATTTATAATCTCTATTTTTATAACTACAGTGATAACTTCATCTATTTGTTATCTGGACTACTCTAGATCTGCTGGCGTGGCTTGAATTAGGATAAAAACAATGATTACAAGACAAAACATTCAAGTACAAGGCAATTCATCAAAGATAAAAATACCAAACACGTGCAATGCCCCCCCCCCAAAAAAAGGAAATACCTCAATGTAGAAAATAGATTACGTGTGTATTTTTCCACACACATCTATAAAATTTAAATAAATAGATGCCAACGATGTAGTTACATATCGAGTTCCCAAAAATAACTTATCAAAATCAAACGTCATACTGAAACCACTAAAACTCTACAATCATGAGGTTTATTTTAAATATTAAAAAAACTACATTAAAAGCCATTGGTCCTAAGTTTCGATAATACCCAGAAACTGGTGAAATGGGAGACGGTGGCCCAGTGGTTACAGCGTTCGCCCGCGAACCAGAAGTCAACCGAAAGTTCGCGGGTTGGCATCCCACTGAGTGCACGTCTAGGGTCCTTGAAGAAGACACCTAACCTGTTTCTCCCATCATTGGCGCCTTCACAGGTGGCAGCCTGCTGCGGTGAAATGCAGCACATAAATTTCCCGGTGAGGGATTAATAAAGTATATTGAAAAAAAAAATCTAATAAACAATACCAGGCATAATAAGTTTCTGTTGAAAGTTTTTTTTTCTTCAAATTGAGGTCTATCTTTAATCAACTTTTCAGAGGTTTTCAGTAGTTTTTAATTTCATTCCAACATCAAAAACATTCCTCAGGTTATTTTATATTTTGTTTACACAGACTATGTTTCACAGCTGGCCAGGGGACGACTTGGGATCCTTCCAGGTGAGCTGGAGGATGCAGCCGGGGTGAGAGAGGCCTGGGCTACCCGTTTTAGGCTGTTGCCCCCGCGACCCGACCCCGGAACAAGCGGAAGATGACGGAATGGATGCTGTATTCAAATACCATTCAAACATCCTCTTGACTTTGGTCATGGATTTTGTTCTCTGCCGCACCCACATTCTGATGTAGTATATTTGTAGCCTATTATGTAAGACGTTTTCTTTCACTTTGTGAAAAACAGTCTGACCTTGCAGCGTTGGGGTTCGCTTGATCCACAGTGAGCGGGTACTTTTTTATATTACCAATTGTTTCTTTCTGGTTGGGACTGTTTGGGACGCATGTAATGCACCCAAACAGTGTGATCAGGAATACATGTTGTAAAAACAAACTTTTCCATCCACGTCTTTCCTCTGAATAAACTTTTTAAACACTGTCTTAAAATTCTCAACCTGGGGAATTGTTGCATCACAGACACCGCAGCATGGTTGATCTCCTTTTTCAGCGACATAACTACAAACATGGCCCATACAGAGACCTGTGTTCATGTCACAGTTTCATTTCTATTCACTGATTGGCCGGACGTCTGACCATGCACAGTTAAGCTAATGCCTGCAATTCTTGACCTAGTAACTTGGGTGAAATGGTATCGAATGAAAGCACGAGGTGCTGCCAACCTGACCAGCATGTTTGAGTCATTTGCAAGCGTTTCCATTTAGTATTCAAATACTTTTCAAATGCACTACTCTTCTTGGCTACGGATTTTTGTTCTTTGCCACGCCCACTTATCAACATAAGCAGTAAGTGCAGGTGCTCTGCTCATGCTCAGTCCCTTACTTCAATAGAGTGTCCCTTTGATCGAAATGCACCAAAATAAAGAAATATACCGTAATTTCACGGCTATAAGGCGCATATAAAAGTCTTAGATTTTCTTCAAAATGAGCGGTGCGCCTTTTCGTGCGGTGCGCCTTGTGTGTGAGAAAAGGTGGACCTAAAAGAAAACGCGGTGCCCGCGAGGCGGACCTGAAAGAAAACACATGAGAACGTTAAAGAGTGAAGTGTGAGCGGCGTGGGAGCGATGGATGACCGAAGGAGACCACAGCTTCACGAAGGGTGGAAGGCAGCGCCGGGCGAGTTACGCTACAGTTTGCCAATGGATTGTAGATGCTTGGACTAACGTGTCTGCTGGTACTGTTATCCGAGCTTTCCAAAAGCTGGTATCCTTTCTGAGGAGCCGCACAGTACAGACAGTGACTTTGACAGCGAGGAACGAAGTGGACCTGCTCTGTTGGATTTTGCGCAGCTGTTCGATTCCAAAACAGAGGATGAGGACTTTGACGGATTTGAATAAAGACTATTACCGGTAATGTGCTTGTTTAGTATTGTTACTACGTAAATAAAGCACAACCAAACTCAGTTTTGCTCCCGATCTATTTTTTAATACGCACATTTGCATGCTTGCGTGTATGTTGTTGTAAGGCGGTGTGTGACTGAGACTGCGCCTTTCCGTACGGTGCGCCTAATGGTCATGAAATTACGGTAAAAGGAAATGAGCTAGTTTTGTCAACTTGATGCATTCTAATGGCCTCAAACAAGATTTATGCTGGGTCATGAATGCACAGATGGGGTGGGACACAGGGAAGAGTGAGAGGAGGGAGGAATTCATTGTGTTAACAAATAAATAGGATGATAATTATTAGCCTACAAAAGCACATTAATCCATTTTTGGGGAACATTTCCTAACGTGGTACTTTAAAATTCTTCTTGACCGTGTATAGATTTTTACCCACATCACGCTGACATGTTTGTAGAGAACCCACCTTCTTACACACTGAACATTTATATGTCTGGGAAATGACAAGACTGGGTGTGTGTATTTTTTTCATAATTACAACCAGGCAGACAGTGTGTTCATATATGTGATGGAATATTTACCCAACCAGGAAGGATGAGTCTTTGCCTGTCTGAAGTCTTTGTCATATTCACGGAAAACCACTTTCTTGTAGGTGTGACCAAACCTGAGCAGTGTCGGAAAAATACAAAGCATATAATCAGCAAGCAGAGAAAATCAGACAGAACCGGTAATCTCTGCTCTGCTACTGTGTGTGTGTGTGTGTGTGTGTGTGTGTGTGTGTGTGAAGGAGTGTGTGTCACAGTGACAGTGATAACACTGTAGATGAAGAACAGGCAAACAAACAAGGACAAATTGGACTTGTGTTAGTACAAAGTTGTTAAAGAACGGAGACAAACTCAGGGGGTTTAAACGAAAAGAGCCACAACAGAAAAAATAATTACACATAAGAATTAAACGTCAAAATTTCTTGTTGCTCTTTAAATTTTTTCTGGAAATCTCTTACCTGTTTGTGTCATTTCCAGAGTAGTTCCATTTAATCTCCACAGCTGCAATGTAGTAGTGCCTCTCTTTGGGTTGCATCCCGTCAGTGTTGGCACATCTCACCATAAGAAGAACTAAGGTGGGCAGGAGATGGTGGGCTCCAGCCCAGAAAAACAACCTCATATCTGGGATCAGTGGTCCAGGTGAGAGCGATGTGCACTCAGAGTGTGTTAGCTGGGATCTGACAGGGAGACTCACTCTGGCTTTTATCTGTCACTCACACGTGCACGCTCACACACTCCATCCCAGGGCAATGAACTGTACACACACTCTTCCTCTCTAATTAAAACCAAATGAGTCGTTCCACACAGTGTCCGTCCCAGCTCTGCTTGAAAAACACATTGGAAATTTCTCTGACCTCAGAATGTTCCAGAAACGTCATTCTGCAAAACCACATCATGACACACCAATCTTCTTTTTTTTTTACTGTGAAATAATGGATCATTTTTCTGTTGAAATTTATTGAACTCCAAACATATTTTGCAGCTCAATGACTTTTATGCCTCTGCCAACACGATGTAGAGGAAGCAGGAAGCAGTTGTACAATCCATGTATCTATCCATTTGTACTTCTGTAACACTTTTGTGAATTCCCAAAGCACTGAAGGAATTTATATTAATTGACCCAGTACCAACTATAGATGAACAGATAAGGATTTCATGGTCATGCCACCAAAACTTAAGGTTAGATTCTTGTGAAAGCAATATCTCCCAAACCAGTGAAAGGGTTTTATGTAATTTCCCAAAGCAAGTCAGTACCAACTATAGATGAACTGATAAAGTTTGTGATGTAGGGCAGGCGAACGCTTATTGCCTCGACTTTGATCAATTTATTTATTTTTTAGTTTGTCCTTTTTTCACCCACATAGTCCCAGGGAAAGTTTTGGCCCAGTGGGATTCGAACCAGGTTTTTCTGGTCGAAAGACGGTAACTCTACCACTAGGCCAACGCCCCTGTGACAGACCAATTTTTGTAAAACTTGTTGTTTTTTTGACTAACATGTATGTTCTAAAAACATACATGTTATGTATCGGCCTGCCCGTTACCGCAGTGGCCACCCTGATCCTGGAGGCCCTGGCACCCACAAAAGCCACATGGCTGAAGTGAGGAACCTGCACTACCCAGGCCAATCAGACCCCCACAGGAGGGGCCCCACAGACTGAGCAGATAAGGCTCCTGGGATGGAGGACCCCCATGACATAGATCACTGGCCTTTCTGTGTGGAGTTTGCATGTTCTCCATGTGTATGCGTGGGTTTCTTCCCAGCCTCCAAAAACATGCATGTTAGGTTGATTAACCATTGTGACATTGCCTCTAAGAATGAGTGTGTGTGAATGGTTGACTGTCTGTGTGTGTTTTTCCTTGCAACAGACTGGCGACCTGTACGGGTGTACCCCGCCTGTAGTCAGCCAGGATAGGGTAAGCAGATCAGAAGATGAATACATGAATGTAGGAATGATTCTGTCAACATTTTTTTTCTTTTAAATTCTCTACATTTTTCTAAAGTCAGATCCAACTTTCATCATAAGTTTTCTTTGTTCATAAGTTTTCTTTGTTCGTGTTTCAATTTTTTTCGTGTTTCAATTTTTTTCTATTTATTTCCAATGGATTATTTTTTTAAAAAAAAGGATATGTTTTTTTTTTTTTTTTTTTTTTTTTACAGTTTTGCTATTATTTGAAAATAAAATAATATTTTTAAATGAATGTCTAAAATAAAACCGATCAGTCGTTACGTAACAGTTTACGTGATGACGTCATCCCACATGTACGTCTCAGACAGGAAGTGATTGTTCAAACAGCTGTTGATAAAAGAAAATAAGAACAATTAGAGGTAAGTTATTTAAAAATTTATAGTTTGTATATATTTGACAACTTTTAGAAAACACATAAATGTGAGTAAATAAAAAATAATAATAATAAGAGCTACGTTTCCATGGAAATAACGTTTTAACGTGTGGAATGCAGATTTTTCTCTTTCTGTTTTCAATCTAATAACAAAAAAGGTAAATGTCTTCTTTTAATAAATATACAATGTGTGAAAAATGAACGTTTGATGTTTCAGAAAATTATAAAAACTAAGAAATCATCCTAACAAAAAATATTGTTTTTAAACAGAGAACATGCTCTTTGACCAGCTGTTATAGATTAACTTTATTAACCTTTAAATTAGCTTCTGTGTTTTAATCCTAACTTTAATTTATTCTGTGAAAAAATTATATTTAGATATAAATACAGTAATAGAAGAGAAATGAACAAAATAGTGACATTTCATTTGTGTTTCTGCTATTTTTGTACAAATTGTTTGTCAAAAGTAAGATTTATAGTAGAATTAAAAACCTTAGATCAACCTCAAAAATCAGAGACAGTCTTTTACAAGATTTTAGTTAAAAAATTTCTTAAAATAATCTTTGATTCAAACAAAACATGTAAAACAAAAATGTATATGAATTATTTTAACATCATTACAAATCAAAATTATGGTGAAACTAGAATAATTTGACTAAATTTAACAACTTTAAAGGTGGTCAAAAAATGAACTCTTAGTGTCATCTCCCATTTGTTCCGTTTCGTCGTCTTCGCTCATCCGGGGCCGGGTCGCGGGGGCAACAGCCTCAGACGGGAAACCCGGGCTTCTCTCTCCCCAGCTGTATCCTCCAGTTCACCCAGGAGGATCCCAAGTCGTTCCCCGGCCAGCTGTGAGACATAGTCTCTCCAGCGGGTCCGGGGTCTGCCTCTTGGTCATCTTCCGGTAGGACGTGCCCGAAACACCTCACCAGCGAGGCGCTTGGGGGGCATCCTGACCAGATGCCAGAACCACTCCATCTGGCTCCTCTCGACCTGGTGGAGGAGCAGCTCGACACCGAGCTCGTACTGGATGGCAGAATTCCTCACCCGATCTCTGAGTGAGAGCCCAGCTACCCTGCGGAGGAAGCTCATTTCGGCCGCTTGTACCCGCGATCTCATTCTTTCGGTCCCCATCCACAGCTGGTGACCATAGGTGAGGGTGGGAACGTACATCCTGGTTACCATGGTGAGGGCAAGAACGTAGATCCTGGTTACCATGGTGAGGGTAGGAACGTAGATCCTGGTTACCATGGTGAGGGCAGGAACGTAGATCCTGGTTACCATGGTGAGGGTAGGAACGTAGATCCTGGTTACGACGATGAGGGTTGGAACATAGATCCTGGTTACCATGGTGAGGGTTGGAGCGTAGATCCTGGTTACCATGGTGAGGGTAGGAATGTAGATCCTGGTTACCATGGTGAGGGTAGGAACGTAGATCCTGGTTACCATGGTGAGGGTAGGAACGTAGATCCTGGTTACCATGATGAACGTAGATCCTGGTTACCACGGTGAGGGTGGGAACGTAGATCCTGGTTACCATGGTGAGGGTTAGAACGTAGATCATGGTTACCATGATGAGGGTAGGAACGTAGATCCTGGTTACCATGGTGAGGGTTGGAACGTAGATCCTGGTTACCATGGTGAGGGTAGGAACGTAGATCCTGGTTACCACGATGAGGGTTGAAACGTAGATCCTGGTTACCATGGTGAGGGCAGGAACGTAGATCCTGGTTACCATGGTGAGGGTAGGAACGTAGATCCTGGTTACCACGATGAGGGTTGGAACGTAGATCCTGGTTACCATGGTGAGGGTAGGAACGTAGATCCTGGTTACAATGGTGAGGGTAGGAACGTAGATCCTGGTTACCATGATGAGGGTAGGAACGTAGATCCTGGTTACCATGATGAGGGTAGGAACGTAGATCCTGGTTACCACGGTGAGGGTGGGAAAGTAGATCCCGGTTACCATGAGGAGGGTTAGAACGTAGATCATGGTTACCATGGTGAGGGTAGGAACGTAGATCCTGGTTACCACGGTGAGGGTGGGAACGTAGATCCTGGTTACCATGGTGAGGGTAGGAACGTAGATCCTGGTTACCATGGTGAGGGTAGGAACGTAGATCCTGATTACCATGGTGAGGGTAGGAACGTAGATCCTGGTTACCATGGTGAGGGTAGGAACGTAGATCCTGGTTACCATGGTGAGGGTAGGAACGTAGATCCTGGTTACCATGGTGAGGGTAGGAACGTAGATCCTGGTTACCATGGTGAGGGTAGGAAGGTAGATCCTGGTTACCATGGTGAGGGTAGGAACGTAGATCCTGGTTACCATGGTGAGGGTAGGAACGTAGATCTAGTAGTAAATCGAGAGCTTTGCTTTTTGGCTCAACTATTTCTTTACCACGACGGACTGATGCAGCATCTTAGTTATTGCTGACGCTGCACCGATCCGCCTGTCGATCTCTGCTCCATTCTTCTCCACTCCTGAACAAGAACCAGAGATACTTAAACTCCTCCACTGGGGCAAGACCCTGTCCCTGATCTGTAGGGGGCATTCCACCCTTTTCCGGGTGAGGACCATGCATAGTCTCAAATTTGGAGGCGCTAATTCCCATCCCATCTCCCATTTGTTTCTATTAAAAAATCATCACAACCACTGTCTTGCGTCCGATTTAAGATTCATGATTCTAAATAGACACAAAGAAGCAAAGTGAAATTTTTAGACTCTGGCTGAAAGTAGAAAAAAAGATACAAAAAAAAAACCCACTGTGCAGTGAGACAACATGTGAGGTGTTAGACAATTATTTACAGAAGAAGGTAGAAGATTTTAAGTACTTAGGATCAACAGCCCAGAGCAATGGAGAGTGTGGAAAAGAGGTGAAGAAGCGTGTTAAAGCAGGCTGGAACAGGTGGAGAAAAGTATCAGGTGTGATGTGTGATAGAAGAGTTTCAGATAAAATGAAAGTGTAGAAAACCGTGGTGAGAGCGGTCATGCTGTTTGGTCTAGAAACAGTGGCACTGAAGAAAAGACAGGAAACAGAGATGTTTGTAGCAGAGATGAAGATGCTGAGGATCTGTCTGGGAGTGACCAGGATGGACAGGATTAGAGGAACAGCACATGTTAGAGGTTTTAAAGTCAGAGAGGTCAGACTGAGATGGTTTGGACATGTTTGGAGAGAGAGAGTACATCAGAAGAAGGATGCTGGGTTTGGAACCACCAGGAAAGAGGACTAGAGGAAGACCAAAGAGGAGGTTCATGGATACAGTGAAGGAAGACATGAAGATAGTTGGTGTGACTGAAGAGGATGCAGGAGATAGGGTTAGATGGAAGAAATCAAACTCCGATGAGGATGTTTAGATGTATCATGAGGACTCTTCATTAAAAGAATGAAAACACTTCTAGTTTTGCATTAAAAAATATATTTGAAGGGCTTAAATTTTGACTGTGTCATCTCTATCTCAATAGTTTGGTCAATTTTATGCCAAAAAAAAACTAATCTTATTTATTTAATCCAGCAGGTACGTGGCCAGCAGCAGCCATGGAGTGCTGCCACTCCCGTCTCAGGCTCTTTTCCCGCTCTTCAGCCTACACCTTAGCGCTTGGAATGGGCTTTGTCACATTAGGGACCACTCGCATCCTGCTGCTCAAGTTCTCAGTCAACAAAGGTGAGTCCAAGCCTGGGAAATGTCAAGCTTTATTTTTTCCTCAAGATCTCAGATCTGATTGGTTAAAACAACTATGTGACATGTGGTAACTTTGTTACTGCTGTTACCCTTTTTTTTTCCTAGCTAAAAATTGAGGCTGGTTTATTAACGTGTTAATACTCTGTGTTAATTTATTAATTTTATTCCTGTTAATTTCAAATAAGAAGATAATTAATTTTATGAAAACAACAAAAATATCAACACACAGGAGCCGAGCTGGGGGGCAACAAGTATGCCCACTCCAGCCCGGCGCCTAAGGGCAACTCCAAGATGCCTGGTTCCAGAGCCCAAGCTGTGCGTCGAGACGAGTCCGACTATATCTAGCCAGAACTGCTCGACCTTGCGCACCAGCTCGGGCTCCTTCCCCGGCAGAGAAGTGACATACCACGTCCCTAGAGCTAGCTTATGGAGTCGAGGATCTGACCGCCAGGGCCTCTGTCGCTGGCTGCCACCCATCTCCTCCTTCACCCGACCCTTTTGGCCCCGCCTGCAGGTGGTGAGTCCACTGGAAGGGCAGCTCATGTCCCCTGTTCGGACTGAGCCCGGCCGGGCCCCATTGGTAAAGCCTGGTCACCAGCGCTCGCTCTCATGTCCCACCCTCGGGCCTGGCTCCTTCTTGGAGCAAGGTTCCTGCCATCCGGGAGGAGCTCGGTGTCGGGCCGCTCCTCCTCCAGGTCGAGAGAAGCCAGTTGGGTGGTTCCCGAGTGCCTCGCTGGTGAGGTGTTTCGGGCATGTCCCACCTGGAGGACACCAAGAGGCAGACCCTGGACCTGCTGGAGAGACTATGTCTCACAGCTGGCTGGGGAACGTCTCGGGATCCTTCCGGGTGTGCTGCAGGATGCAGCTTGGGTGAGAGAAGCTTGTGCTTCTCGTCTGAGGCTGTTGCCCCCGCAACCCGGCCCTGGAGAAGCGGACGACAACGGAACAAAAATATCAACGTTATACAAACAGAGGCAGCCTGTAATGTTGAAATAAAGATCTACAATAAAAAATATTTCAGACTTGAAAACATATTTCACAGTGAATTGTTCCGTGTTGTTTTTTTGTGCTTTCATTGATCAGAGAAAATACTAACGCCTGGCTACGCTGACGTCTCACTCGTACCTTTCCTGCTGCCCTGGCAGCCGTTAAAAAATCTATGCCACATCATTGCATAAGCCGCAGGATTGAAAGTGCGTGAAAAAATTGCTGCTTACTGACTGGAAATTACAGTAAATTTGATCAGATTTGCAATTAATTAGTTACATTTTTAATTGATTCCCATCTTTACTGAAAACAAATGGCCTGGTCTCCATCAGCAGAGTCATGTCTCTCTTCTTCTGTGCTGCAGCCTGAGGCCAATCCACATGTGAAAATTTGGTTCTAAAAATTTAATCAATTTTCTGCTCACAGTAAGTTTCACATATGTTCCAGTTTTGACTGATTTTTGTTTAATTTTTTTTAGAAAACAAGTATGACTTCCTTCCTGCATCCGTCAACCTGCTGGCTGAGGCACTCAAACTGCTCTTCTGTCTGGTTATGTCGATCAGAGTCATTGTTCAAGGTACGTGGATTCCACTAGTGGTCTAGGTCTTTAGTTTAAACTAGGGTGAAAATAACCCTGTTGTTTGTCTGAACTATGATTGGAGTCATGCTTTTAGAGGCAGTGGCATTGTCTTTGGTGCACGCTGTTTAAAATGTTTTTACCTTTTCGTTATGAAATATGTGAAGGTCATTTTTATGTGGTTCTAAACCAAACACAGAAAGTTGCTTTCCACCCGTCATCATTTGCCCCGTAGCACAAGTTATCCAAGTTAATAACTGGTCATTCAGACGTACCGATTAAATACCATAGAAGCTGTTGTTTCCATATGTGGACGTTTAATTTATTTGATTAACAGATTTTATTTAGCCAATATTAGCTGGAAGTCAGACTGTGAGTCAGACTGATTGACTGCAGTTAGGTTCCCCAGTAACATGGATGTTCCGTTCTGTCGTCTTCCGCGGGGCCAACAGCCTCAGACACCACCCCATCTGGCTCCTCTCGGCCTGGACGAGGAGCGGCTCGACACCGAGCTTTTCCGAAATGGCTGAACTCCTCACTCGATCTCTAAGTGAGAGCCCAGCCACCCTGCGGAGGAAGCTTATTTCGGCCATGGATCTCCAAAAAGCTAGTTCCTGGTTGACAAGGTCATTGCCATGCGAACGCAGACCGGACCAATGACTGGATATTTTCTGTTAAAAAAAAAATCAACATGGGACAACATAGGTTACTGGTGTACGTCACACTCATGAGGTCCAACCCTTCTACAGCCAAGGGGCATTCACAATCCCACCAGTTTCATGTGTCCGGATAAAGAAAGTTTGACTATTTGTCAGTATTGTGCAGCCATAGTCTCTAGTCTTGACTTCACTAAACTTCTGTCACTAACTCACTGAACTCATGGAGTTTGAACAGAGGTTAAAATAAAACTGATTTTAGAGGGATCCGTTCAGGGCTTTTTTATCACCCACACAGAAGTTATTCTAAATCTATTCACCTGGTCAAGTTTGATCTTATTCCTGATTCATTCTGCATCTCTGACGACAAACACTCTCCTGGAAGTGTTCTGTGTCTTTCTGAGGAAAAAAAACAAACAGATGTCGGGTTATGACTCGCTTTCCAGCAAACGGGTGTTCTAATATTACCAAAGAAACACGAGTGACTGCATCACTAAGAACCATTCTACATGTGTAACTGCAGGTTTAACGGACCCCAGCAGGACCCCCGGTGTTACAACATGCAGGAATACCTATGAATTGACCTAAAATATTAGACATTAGTGACCATCTTAAAATAAACAGCTTTAAAATGATGGAAAGCTTGCGCTCATGCTCTTCCTCTGCTTTGCCTTCCTTGTGTTTTCTTCACATAAGCAGACTAAACGTCACACGGGTGGGTGTGAAAGACGCATGAAGCCCCAACCCATCCAGTAAATCTGTTTCTAAACATCAGCAGCTCTTCTTCAAGAAAACAACCACAGTTTGCAGGACTTCATTTTTTTTTTTTTATGTCTAAAGCCAAATCTTTGGGTTTAAAGTCTACATTTCAATCAGTAATGAATCTACTTTAGAAAGTCAAGAAATATTCCAAAAGTGAGAGAGCAGAATGGATTATGATTCTGTTTGAAAACTTTTTATTTTTTACTGTCACGCGAAGCAGCAATGCAGGTTTGATTTACAAGTAGCCTCCCATTATGAACGACCAAGTTGTATGAACAAATAAAAAAAAATGTCCTGTTAATCTAAAATTTGTCTTTTTCCAAACCGTTTTAATTAATATTGGCTTTAGTCATTAAAAAACCCTAATATACAATTCTTTAATAACCGTCCCAAACCATCTCTGTCGGGCTTTAAATCTCAAGGCTGCTGCGATCAAACTACAGTCACCAAAACATCATATTTAAATATTTGTTTTGAACATGAGCAGGTTATATTTCAGTGTTTACTCTGCACATCCTGTCTTGTACACTTCTTCTTTTGGCATTTCCCTTTGGGGGCGCCACAGCAAGTCAGTTTCTTCCATCCTACCCTCTTCGGTCACGCACCTTGTCTTGTGCATCATTTTATATTCTCGGTCTTTAATTGAATCCCAAACAAAATTTTCCAGTTAGGGATTTATTTGCTTGTATCTTACGGAGATCAGACATGGATAACATTAAAAGCTAGTTGGAATAAACACTCCCAGTCCCAGCTTTGTTTCTGAACCATATCTGCAGGTAAAATAGATACAAATTAAAAACATTTTGCGAATGAATCTGCCAGTGTATCAAGTCATCTATCCTTGTCTCTTTCTCGTTACTAACCAAAACTCCACTGGAGGACAGGCTTGAGCCGGACACAAAACCATATTTACATTGTTTTCAATCAGCTTTTCGGGGTCAGGTTGGAGGTTCGCAGCCTTAACAGGAGGTCCCTACTTCTCTCTGCACAGCCGGTCCTTTCAGCAGTTCATTCCAAGCAGTTTTTCTCCTATTTGGATAAAACCAGAGAATTTTATTTTTCTCTGTTTTTCCCACAGTCACCTTCTTAACCGTCTATCCTTATGGGGTCATGGGGGCTGCCAGAGCCCATCCCAGCTGATTCAAGGCAAGGGGCAGGGTACACCCCGAACAAGTCGCCAGTCTGTTGTGGGGCCACACACATACAACCATCCACACACACATTGATTCCGAGGGGCAATCTGGCACCGGCCAATCAACCTAGCATGCATGTTTTTGGAGGGTGGGAGGAAACCGGAGTACCGGAGAAAACCCATGCAGACACGGGGAGAACATGCAAACTCCACACAGAAAGGCCATTGATCCAAGCCTTGTCCTCACCTGGGACTTGAACCCATGACTTTCTTGCTGTGAAGGCCACTGTGATACCCACTGCACCACCGTGCGCTTTTCCCACAGTTTGAATTAAATCACAATTTTTTTCAAATCTGGTAACCTGTTCAGGGTGGCATCCCGGCATCGGACTCCCAGTCAGGGATGGATCGTTCCTGACAGAAAAATGATTGTCCCCAGGTTTTAAGACTGCCCTCTGATGGAGATATCTGGTATTACGTTGTGAAAAGTCAGTCACAAAATATAAATTTTCCATTAGAGGTGTCCAACTTTTTTTGACCCAAGATTTACTTTTCAAATATCAAAGCTCCTGAGATCTACCAGTCCATCGCAAACCCTCCACAGATGGTTTCCTGCTTCCAGTAAAACTACCCTCAACATGTTTTGTTGTTGTCATAGACACAACCTTTCTCAGACACACACCAACAAATTCCTCTCTTGCTCTCTTTTTCTCTAACACAGCGTTTTACAACCAGTGCTCTGTGGCACACTATAGTACTGTGAAAGATCATCAGGTGTTTTGTGGGAAATGGTCCTTATTTCCCTCATACGGTGATCGAAGTAGCTCCCAAAGATTGTTTGGTTGATCTCATGGTGTTTGTGTAAAAAAAAATGGATTAAAGTGTATTTAATTATGTTTATCAGTAAGAAATTTTGTATTTATATTTAGAAACAGGCAGGACTGTCCTGTAACCATAGCAACCCACTATTCTCTGCTTTTTGTTGTGTGCTGCTCTCCGTCCCTCCCAAAAACTATGCCAGCTAGTTGATCATATTTTCTACATGTTTTTGAGACATTTGTAGAAAATTTAGGTTGGGTTTTGAAGCAGAAAAATTGTGGATTCGAGTTAGCTTATGCAACTGAGGATCTGACCGCCAGGGTCCCCACCGTTGGCTGCCACCCATCTCCTTCTTCACCCGACCCATATGGCCCCTCCTGCAGGTGGTGAGTCCACAGGAAGGGCAATTGATGATTTCCAAGTCTATCTATGTTCGTACCCTCACCATGGTAATACAAGCGACCGAAATGAGCATCCTCCGCAGGGTGGCGGGGCTCTCACTCAGAAATCGGGTGAGCAGCTCTGCCATCCGGGAGGAGCTCAGTGTCAAGCCGCTCCTCCTCCAGGTCGAGAGGAGCCAGATGGGGTGGTAACGGGCGAGGTGTTTTGGGCTCGTCCCACCAGGAGGAGATCAAGAGGCAGATCCCGCACCCCATGGAGAGACTATGTCTCACACCTAGCCAGGGAACGACTTGGGATCCTTCCGGGTGAGCTGAAGGATGCAGCTGGGGTGAGAGAAGCCTGGGCTTCCCTTTTGAGGCTGTTTCCCCCGCGACCCCGCGGCCCCGGAACAAGTGGAAGATGACGAATAGGAAATTGTGGATTTTGATTAAATCTCACATTTTCTGCAAGACATTTATATACATTTAATATGGTTGGTGGTGCCTCAAAAAAAAAATTTGATGGAAAAATGTACCTTGGCATGGAAAAGGTTGAAAACTACTGATCTAACACACACGCATGCATGCAGACACAGACCGGCGACCTACCTCGGTATAATTAAATTATTCCTCAGGGAGAGGTGAGGAGCTCTTAAAGTGATAGGAGCTTAAATCGGGCCTTTTTCATCAGTAAGTTTTGGGATCACTCTGAGAAATAAGTGATATTTCATAACTGTGAAGAGTTACATGGCATAACATAGGTCCCTGAAAGAGAAGATAAAACCCTGTCTTTGTTCATCCTCAGAGGGCCGCTCATGCAGAGAGCTGGGATGCGGCTCCAGCTCATCATTCCTCATCTCCTTGAAGTGGGCCGTTCCTGCATTCCTCTACTTCCTGGACAACCTCATCATCTTCTACGTGATGACCTACCTGCAGCCCGTAAGTAAAATAAAACAGAACTGATGCATGAGGCCCTGTCTGTGCATATTTTTGTAGTGTTTCTAGTGTTGGGTTCCCTCCTGTTTGCAGGCCATGGCTGTGCTGTTTTCTAACTTTGTCATCCTGACCACAGCTGTCCTTTTCCGAGTGGTCCTGAAGTAAGTCCTCCTTTTCTCTGATCTTGTGGAAATAAAAGCAAAACCACTGTTGTCCTGTATTTTTTGTCTTTTTTTTTTTCCTCTTGGGCTACAAATAAAATGAGCATTTTATGAAGCTGATGTAATGTTTCTTATAATTTCCTGCAGGAGGCGCCTCTCCTGGGTTCAGTGGGCAGCGCTGTTCATCCTCTTCCTGGCCATTGTTTCCTTGACGACCGGATCTGGAAACAGCCAGAAGTCTGTGGCGTTTCCCGGCCTCCACTCGCACCCACTGACCACATCCTCTAACTCCTGCACCCTCTACACGCAGCATCTGGAGCAGATGAAAAACAGCAGGTGAAGCAGAGAAATTTAGTACAAAACGCCCAGTGGAAGGGTGTGAGGTCGGTCACCCCAAACAGCGGTGTGTACCTTCAAAAAGCTTGCTACTGGTTGGCAAGGTGGTTGCCATATGAACGCATTCAGGAACAATGATGGGGGAGGGAGGGTGTCACAATTCTTAGGGCCACACGGTCTACAGTCAAAGGTCACACCCCTATTTTTTTTGGTTGAGAAACATGGTTCTAGGTTTAGATTAGATTAGATTTGAATTACTTTATTGATCCCACACTTGGGAAATTTGTGTGTTACAGCATCAAACAAGAAAGAAATAGACAGTATGTATACAAGAAGGAAAATGAAAAATATTAAAATAATAAAATAGAAGGACTAATGTGACAAAACATTGAGGTCAATACAGACTGAAAGTGCAAAGGGGTAAAAAAAGTGTCATAAGAAGCATAAAGTGACAAACAGTGATGAATTACATGAGCATGAACCAGTTATTTGCTATTCTGTTAGTTATTATAAAGTGTTATTGTGTTGGGAATAAAAGATTTCCAGTACGGGGGGTTTTTGAGCGGAGCTGTCTGAGCCTCTTGGAGAAGGAGCTCTGCTGTTTGTCCAGAAGTGGGTAGAGAGAATGGTCAGGGTTGTCCATGATGGATAAAAGTTTATTCAGTGACCTCCTCTCCATCACTGCTTCGAGGGGGTCCTGTTGGCAGCCAATGACAGAGCCAGCCTTTCTTATCAGTTTATTCAGTCTGTTGGCGTCACTGGCTGCGATGCTGCTCCCCCAGCAGATGACGGAGAAGAACAAGGAGCTGGCCACCACAGACTGATAGAAGATCTCCAGGATCTTGCTACACACATTGAAGGACCTCAGTTTCCTTAGGAAGTAAAGTCGGCTGCAGGTCTTCTTGTACACAGCAGTACTGTTGCTCCTCCAGTTCAGTCTGCTGTCGATGGTCACTCCCAGGTATTTGTACTCCTCCACAACCTCCACATCTCTACCCAGAATGCAGAGGGGCCGCAAGGCAGTTGTCTTCTTTCGGAAGTCTGTCACAATCTCCCTGGTCTTGTCTACATTGAGCAGTAGGTGATTCTCTCCCGCCCACTCCACAAATCTGTCCACCACTCTCCTATACTCCTCCTGCCCACCACTTATACACCCTACAACTGCAGAGTCATCAGAGAATTTCTGTAGGTGGCATGATTCCGAGTTGTGCTGGAAGTCTGAGGTGTACAATGTGAAGAGGAATGGAGAGAGCACAGTGCCCTGTGGGGCTCCTACACCACTCAGAACCACATCAGACAGAACACTGGCCAGCCGGACGAACGTCCCTTCTCACTTGTGAATATCATCAGTGAGAGTTGGAGATCAAACCTGATAGAAACTGTTCAGTCATCTTAGATCATTTGGATCAGAGTGTGAACGATGATCAGATTATAAGAAGCTGTAAACATAATCAATGTGTGCTTCTCTGCAGTGCTTCTGAATCCTGGACATCCTCACTGCCCGGTCAGGCCTGGAGAGACAAGGCTGTGGAAACGCTTCGCTTGTTGGGTGTGGGTCACATCCTGCTTCTCCTCCAGTGCTTCATTTCTGCCATGGCCAACATCTACAATGAGAAGATCCTCAAAGAAGGAGACCAGCTGACGGAGAGCATTTTCATCCAGAACAGTAAACTGTGAGGAAAACTGAAAGGAATTTAACTTTGGATGTGAACTCATCTGTGGCTGCTTGTTGCAGGTATGGCTTCGGCGTGGTGTTTAATGCTTTGACCCTCGGGCTCGGCAGTGAAGCACGGGGTCTTACCGTCCACTGTGGCCTCCTGCACGGACACAACATCTACTCCCTGGGTCTGGTTGTTGTTACTGGTTAGTAAAGAGATTAATTTGGAGGCAGTATACGGATTAAATTTGTGTGTGCAGGTACGACAACCATCCCAAACTAATAATGTTCTTTTGCGTTTCCTTTAAAGCTGCTCTGGGTTTATCTGTGGCCTTCATCTTAAAGTTTAGAGACAACATGTTCCATGTCCTGACGGGTCAAATCACCACAGTACTGGTCACCGGACTCTCTTTTTTCCTCTTTAACTTCCATCCGTCGCTGGACTTCTTCCTGCAGGCCTCCACGGTCCTGCTGGCCATCTTCATCTACAACGCCAGCAGGCCGAAGGACCTGGAGTACAGTCTGCAGAAGGCAAAGCTGAGGGTCATCAACGGAGAAGTGTTCGAGAGGTCCAGAGGGGTGAGGAGCAGAACACACACACACACACACATATTATAAAAACATATTAGGAGGATGGTTCATTCTGGAAAGTCCATTCATTTCAAATAGAGTATGGTATTATTCCACTTATATCAGTGTCATTTCAGATGACACTGATATAAATGTGATATATAACAATGAAAAGCTGGAGAGGTGGAGGTTTGCACTAGAAAGAAGAGGAATGAAGATTAGTCAGAGTAAAACAGAGTACATATGTGTAAATGAGAGGGATCCAAATGGAAAAGTGAGGTTACAGGAAGAAGAGATGAAGAAGGTGGAAGATTTTAAGTATCTAGGATCAACAGTCCAGAACAATGGAGAGTGTGGAAAAGAGGTGAAGAAGCATGTGCAGGCAGGCTGGAACGGGTGGAGAAAAGTATCAGGTGTGATGTGTGACAGAAGAGTTTCAGCTAAAATGAAAGGAAAAGTGTACAAAACCATGGTGAGAGCGGCCATGCTGATTGGTCTAGAGACAGTGGCACTGAGAAAAAGACAGGAGACAGAGATGGAGGTAGCAGAGATGAAGATGCTGAGGATCTCTCTGAATCAGAGGAACAGCACATCTTAGAGGTTTTGGAGATAAAGTCAGAGAGGCCAGACTGAGATGGTTTAGACATGTGCAGAGGAGAGAGAGAGCGTAATAATAATAATGCATTGAACTTATATAGCGCTTTTCTAGACACTCAAAGACGCTTTACATTTACATAGATATGCATTATTCATTCACTCCATACAATCATTCACACACACACAACAGTCATTCCTGATGATGGGAGCTACCATGCAAGGCGCAGACCACTATCATCAGAAGCAACTGGGGGTTCGGTGTCTTGCTCAAGGACACCTCGGCATGGACTCTGGGCGGGGGATCGAGTGACCGAAGAGGATGCAGGAGATAGGGTTAGATGGAGGAAGCTGACTTGATGTGGCGACGCCTGAAGGGAAATGCTGAAGAAATCAAACAGACGCATGTTTATTCACAAGAAATACTCAAAAAAAAAACACCCACCAACATTAAATGGTGGGTGGGCGGCATGGTGGCGCAAGTGGGTAGCACAGTGGCCTCACAGCAAGAAGGTCATGGGTTCGAGTCCTAGGTGGGAATGGGGCTTGGAACACTAACCTTTCTGTGTGATGTTTGCATGTTCTCCGGATAATCCGGTTTCCTCCCACACTCCAAAAACATGCTACATTAATTGGCCACAACATGATTGCCCCTAGGAATGAGTATGTGCATGTGTGGTTGTCTGTGTGTGGCCCCGTGAAATACTGGTGATCTGTTCGATCTGCCTAGAATCAGCCGGGATGGGCTCCGGCACCCCTCGGAACCTCAAAAGGGATAGAAAGTGAAAGTAGATAGAAAGTTAAGAAAGTGACTGACTAATTGGTGGGTGATTTTGTGACTTCTCAACCACTCTTGTTTGATGCTTGGCAATGAAAGGTTGTGGATTTTACTCCACGTATTCTAGCTCCAAACTTATGTTTACAACCTGCTTTTAATTGCAAACACTGGAGGGTAATAGAGGTATGTGCATGTACATGTAGTGAAGTGCAAAAATGGATTTGAATGAAAATGAAAAAGGATGCATTTGCTGCAAAAAAAATCTTGAAACTTGCAAGTTTCAATGTAAATGGTCAAATACAAGACCATAGCAAAAAGTAAATAAAGTTGCCAAAAGCTTTTTAATTGTATTAATTTCAGCGGAAAAACTACACGTGTGTAGATATTGTTTCTTTTTTACTCCTGCAACCCCACTGCTCAAAGGAATGATACAGAAAATTATTTCTGCCGTTTTCCATCAAACTCTTCTACTCTAGTCTGTAACTACCTGTCTGGAGGTAATTACAAATCATTAAAGTATTTTCAATTCAATTTGCAACATTTATTACTGTTAACGAAGGGAAAATGGATCAGTTGCAAATTGTCTCAAACGATTCAAAGTTTCAAAGTTCTAGAAAAAAAACACTGACCTCTAGTGGATAAACTTAATTATTAAGGAACAAAAAACAAATGTTACAAAAAACATATGGTCTACTTAAAGATTTTAAAAAATAAAAATAAATACAACAATCTATAAATCAGGTTTTTATTAAAAAATACAAGTGTGTGCTACATGCTGGATGTGAAACCCGTTCTGACGTCTTCTTTGTCTTTCTGTTGCAGGATGGCGAGGAGGTGGAGCTCCTCACAAAGACAAACACTGACACTGAGTCTGAGGAAGACTCCATGTAGAAAGAAAGGGAAGAAAACACTGCTGCTGTTGCCATTGTGAGAAAATGACTGTGTGTGTGTGTGTGTGTGTGTGTGTGTGTGTGTGTTCGAAGCCATTTCTGGCCTTTAAGAGCTCCTTCTGATGTTTCCAGATGTTTCTGCTGCTGCTCAGCCGGGATTCTCTCCAACCTTTAAAGTGTTGTGAAGTAAAAAGTGTCAAACTTTGCATTTAAAAAAAATGAAAGCACAAAAATATGATCGCAAATAAAATAAGGAATGTTTACACATGAGGAATGTTTATGTAGGAACGAGATCCGATGAGCAACCGAGCTCACGTTCAGCACCGAAAAAGCATTTAGAGGAGGAGATCACAGCCAGATTCAGACGTTAGGTAAATTATTTTCTGATGCTGTTTGTGAAGATTTGTTGTCGTTGCGCCAACATTTGAACGAAGATTCTAGTTTCAGTCCAACCTGAGTCGAGACGCCCAGATGTTTACACATAGAGTCAAAAGAGTGAGGACATCCAGCTATTTGTAATGCTTTCATTCATAGAAATACAAAAAGTTAGGGAGGATATTTGGTGTTTTGAAGAAAAAAAAATTACTCACTTTCACCACTAGTCAGCGATGGAGTTGACAAGTGGAAAAAACCACCAGGTATCAGACGCTGAAGAAAAACATTACAGTTGTAGACACATAGGAGTATGCAGGGAGGCAGGGAGACGGCTGTCCAGCCAATGAGGAGGCGAGTCAGGAGACGGAGCGTTATGAGGACTGTTTGATAAAAAACCATATGAACCATTAAGTTTACTCAAGAAAACGATTATGACACAAAAATGTTTCTTTCTTGCACTTTAAAAATTAAAATGAGGGAATTTTGGGTACATCCAAACCTTCTGAGACCCGGGGCCTCATTTACTCAGAATTGTGTCGATCTTGGGATGATTCAGTATTTTTACTTAACGACTTTACTAATGCCACACAAAATTGGAATTCATCAAAACCACCCGCGACAAATCAGGCATGAGCCAAAATAAAATTCATCCTGCCCTAACCACGCCTCTTGATCTTCATAGAGATCATACAAATGCAGTGGCATTCAATGCAGATGTTTCTATCGTACAGCTGTGGTGACATCGCCCACAAGCGGAAGAGAATAGGAAGTGGTCGCCTTGACAACTCTGATGGACACACTCTAATCTGTCAGTGAAATAGTGTAGGATGTGAAATATTGTTAAAGGAGACGCACAATAGTGCACCGTTTCAAAATGAGTTGATTTGACAGCGTGCATTTATTAGTATTCTCTTCCATGATTTGGTCCATTTTTCTTATGACAGGTATTAATGTGAATGAGTTTTTTTTTTCTTTCGCTGCTTCAAATGCTTCATTTCACTGTCCTCAGTTCACTTCCAGTTCTGTCCACAGGGGGCATCTTTACCCTGTGTTTTACTATTTGCCACTCACAGCTGCCAACTTGCTTCAAAGTTACGCAAAAAGTCCGCTCACTCTTCATAAAAGTTGAAGTAAGCCTACGCTCAGATTTGGGCTAAAATTGGACGTAAACACATCTGTAACTTCTGTTGTTTTTCTTTGTTAAAATATTCAAATTTTTATTTTCATACGTATTAAAATGATTATTTTTATTTAAAATTTAATTTGTTTTGTTTGAAACAAGTAAGAAATAGTGAATTTTAAAGGTCGATGTTGCTTCACTCGTAGGAGGTTACACCCGATCATTCCTTTTGTCTGAAACTAAATAAATCTGTTTACGTTTTTTTAAGGGCCTCAGTAAAGCTGATTTAAATTTTTTTTTTTTTAAGTCAAGTTATTTTTATAAAAATGTGCCATTATTTTAATTCATTGCTACATATTTAATTCCTCATTAAAAAAAAAAGCCTGCAGGTTTTTTTTTATGACGTGGATCAAACTTTAAAGTAAAAGCCTTAAAAAAATAAAGCAGCTAAACGTTCGTTGCCTGACTGATTTTTATTTTCTGTGAATTTTTTTGACAATAATTTGTCCTCCATTTGAAACCCATTCATCCAGATTGTAAATAATCCAGTTGTTACAACATAATCTGTTAATTAAAATATCTGCTTGTAGACTCCTATCGGGCCTCTGATTAACTGGACTGTTGGAGTTTGCGTTCTGGTGTTTCCCTGATGGGTGACCTTGGGATGGACCACCACAGCCGGTGTTCTGACAAGATCCGCGACCTGAGATTTGCCACTTTACACACTGCGCATGCCTAGAGCGCGTCATTCCCCTCCCTTCCAGATGACCTAAACATCGAGATCTGCGACCTACTGTTTTTCACACCTGCACTGAATTTTTCTTCTATAGTTTTAAAACGTTTAAAGTGTTTTTTATTTGTTAAATGTGTTTTTACTTAAGGTTCTGCAACCGGTTGTTCACTTTCGGTTGTTCACGTCAGGTCAGGTTCTGACGAGATCTGCAGCCTCGACAAAACCACTAGAAATGAACAACTGGACGTAGAACCTAAAGTTAATACACATTCAACGAATAAAAAACACTAAACGTTTTAAAATAATAGATTTTTAGTAAAAAAATGCAGAGCAGGTGCAAAAAAAACGTTAATTCCAATAGAAGTTTGTGCCACGTCAGGTCGCAGATCTCGATGTTTCGATCCTCTGGAAGGGAGGGGGGATGACGCACTCTGGGCATGTGCAGGGGCGCAAAGTCGCAGATCTCGACGGTCGCAGATCTCGTCAGGACGTAAACGGTATTTACTGTTCCTGACGTAGCTCTGGATTTTATGGATCTATCGAACTGTGAAATATAATTAACATTTGTTTGGAAAACGTTACCATCTGAATGAATTCTGTTTTTAATCAGATGAACTTCTGATTATCTGGTTGTAAATAAAAAGTTGTAAATAATTCATTTGTTTGACATTCTTTTCTGAACGGTCACTAAAATGTATAAAAAAAACCCAGTTTTTATCGAAAGAAATGAGTGAATGATGATGGTCTTCAGGGGCGGATGCAGGATTTTTTAAAGGGGGGGGGCGTGGATGAGGTCATTGACATGGTCATTGGTATAGAGGAGTCTGGGGGCATTTGCCCCCCAGAACATTTTGAAAATTAGGAGTCATTTCCCTGCATTTTGGTGCCCATTCGTTGGTCCTGTAAGAGGATAGCTTGACTAGTCCCCTTTACTTTCTTCTTGTTTTTTTTTTTTGTTTGTTTTTTTTTTTGTGGGCCAAAAGGGGCGGGGCAATGGGCGCCCACACTGCTCCCCAATCCTCCTTCTGATCCACCCCTGATCTTGTTATTTGGGAATTTGCTACAAAAACACAAAAGCAATCATATACTTGTTAAATGAAGCTTCTTTGATTTATAATGACTCTGATCCTGAACTCAGTTTGTGCTGCTTTAACTCCACTTTGAAAAAACACCAGACAAAATTACTTTTATTTTCGGTTCCGTTCCGTCATCTTCCGCGTGTTCCGGGGTCGGGTCGCGGGGCAACAGCATCAAACGGGCAGCCCAGGCCTCTCTCACCCCGGCTGCATCCTCCAGCTCACCCGGAAGGATCCCAAGTCGTTCCCCAGCCAGCTGTGAGACATAGTCTCTCCAGCGGGTCCGGGGTCTGCCCCTTGGTGTCCTCTCGGTGGGACGTGCCCGAAACACCTCGCCCACAAGGCGCTCGGGGGGCATCCTGACCAGATGCCCGAACCACCCCATCTGGCTCCTCTCAACCTGGAGGACTTTTGATTAATTAATCTAATTGATTTAGTATTTTTCTGCCTTTCTTTTTCAGATGGCCTTGTTTTAAGAAGATTGTTTACCAAATGAAGTGTGTAATAAAGTTTATCTTAATCAAATCAAATGGAGATTAAAAAGTAACTGAGATGTAAACTGATCTGTGATTGGTGGGATGAACTCCATGTGCATGAAAAAACATTTGAAGCTTAATCTTAGGATTTAAAAAAAAAAAGTTTGGGAAATTAACAGAACAAAAAAAAAGGTTTTATTTTAATGTTCTTTCAACATCAAACCACCAGGTGGTGCTGTGGTTTCATGTGGACATTTTCATTTGTTGTTTATGTACAAATAAACTTTGTGAAGCAAAGAAAACTTCACGATTAAAGTCATTTAAAAAGAAGAAAATGGATTTTAATTGCACTTAAGAAAAGACAGACGTCCAATAAATACGTCTTTATTTCAGCCTGGTATCTACAGAAGGTCTGTGCTGGAGAAAAGATGGCCTGTGATACATACAAACATTAAAATAAAAGGCTGGTCCTGCATGCAGGCTGAGCTGCTGGCAGGAGGATGAAAAACAGAAGCAGTTCTTCCACTAAGTGCCGCCAAACATCCAAAAAGCTTCCTCCAACGAGAGGTGGAGGAGCCGTGGGAAAGGTCACAGAGCTGGAGGCACGCCGAGGCTAGTAACCTTGGTGATAACCGTCCTGATAACCGTGTTCATATCCGTGCTGATGGTAGCCGTAGCCACCGTACTCGTCCTCAGGGCATCGCATGCCCAGCGACTGCTGGATGGCCATCTCCTGCCTGCGAAGCTGCATGGAGTCCACCAGGTCGTAGATGATGGCCATGGACCACATGGGGGACGGGTACCAGGACTTCACGTTGCCGTCCTTCCCTACCAGAAGCATGGAGAAGTATTCTGGACTGACCTGAAAGTAGTTTCTCATGTCCTTCACCAGCGTGGCTGAGAGGCCTTCACGCTCCACTGTAGCGCTTCCTGGATGAAAAAAAAAAAAAAATTTAGAGGCTTCATTTACTAAGATTTCTGTCGATCTTTGGCAGAGCAGGTGCTTTCGTTCAGCTCAAGGACTTTGCTTACGCCACAAAAAATGCATCTCAACCTTCAGGATTATCCTCAAACAAACCTGAGACTAATAAATCACACTGGTTTCAAATTGCTTGAAATTTGAAGCAAAAACTGCTTTTTGTGGATGATGTGGTTCTGTTGGCTTCATCGAACCGTGATCTCAAGCTCTCACTGGATCGATTTGCTGCCGAGTGTGAAGCGGCCAGGATGGGAATTAGCGCCTCCAAATCTGAGACGATGGTCCTCGCCCGGAAAAGGGTGGAGTGCCCCTCTGTAGGTCAGGGACAGGGTTCTTCCCCAAGTGGAGGAGTTTAAGTTTCTCGGGGTCTTGTTCATGAGTGGGGGAAGGATGGAGCGGGAGATCGACAGGCGGATCGGTGCGGCATCAGCAATAACTAGGACGCTGCATCGGTCCGTCGTGGTAAAGAGAGAGCTGAGCTGAAAAGCAAAGCTCTCGATTTACAAGTCGATCTACGTTCCTACCCTCACCTATGGTCACCAGCTGTGGGTGGTGACCGGAAGAATGAGATCGCGGGTACAAGCGGCCGAAATGAGCTTCCTCCGCAGGGTGGCTGGGCTCTCACTCAGAGATCGGGTGAGGAACTCTGCCATCCAGGAGGAGCTCGGTGTCGAGCCGCTCCTCCTCCAGGTCGAGAGGAGCCAGATGGGGTGGTTCGGGCATCTGGTCAGGATGCCCCCGAGCGCCTCGCAGGCCAGGTGTTTCGGGCACGTCCCACCGGGAGGAGACCAAGGGGCAGACCCCGGACCCGCTGGAGAGACTATGTCTCACGGCTGGCTGGGGAACCGGGGAACAACTTGGGATGACGGAACGGAATGGTTTCAAATTACTGACATTGGTTGATTTGTTCTCCATCCCGCCCTAGCAATGCCTTCAGAGCTCCAGATGTCCCGTTCTGTCATCTTCTGCTTGTTCCGGGGTCGGGTTGCGGGGGCAACAGCCTCAAACGGATAGCTCAGGCCTCTCTCTCCCCGGCTGCATCCTCCAGCTCACCCAGAAGGATCCCAAGTCGTTCCCCGGCCAGCTAAGAGACATAGTCTCTCCAGCGGGTCCGGGTTCTGCCCCTTGGTCTCCTACTGGTGGGACATGCCCAAAACACCTCGCCAGCGAGGCGCTCGGGGGGCATCCTGACCAGATGCACGAACAACCCCATCTGGCTCCTCTCGACCTGGAGGAGGAGCGGCTCCACACCAAGCTCCTCCCGGATGGCAGAACTCCTCACCCGATCTCTGAGTGAGAGCCCAGCCACCCTGCAGAGGAAGCTCATTTCGGCCAAAACGAGCTCCAGATTTGGACCCGATGCATATGCAATGATCTTCAAACAAGCCGGTAACAAACAATACTATCCATGAACAAAGGTGAGTTATAACGATTGGGTAGCCATGGTGACGTCACCCAGACGACTATCTGGTTGACACACACTGATCTGTCAGTGACATAGAAGAAATGGTACAAAACGGTTACAAAAAAACTAGTGACGCACTAGGAATCAACGTAGACCTCTGACGGCGGTCCAAGTTGATCTCTCACACACACTTCCATCCTCATGTTTTTCTCACCATTGATGGGGTACAGCTCCAGGACTCCGCCCATGTCTAATAACTCTGTACCAACCAGCTTCAGGATGGCGATGTGTCTCAGACCTGCAACAGGAAACAAACATGTTAGAGACAGAAACATAGCTTCCTTCCTAAGGGGAAGACTGTGGAGGTGGTCCAGGATGTCCGACCAAGAATCTGTTTCTTCTCAAGCAAGAAAACCACAGTAAATTGAGAAAAACGCTTGATTCACTCTGTGAGTTAAACACAGTAAATTACAGGATCAAACCTCTCAGAGTTTCAGTGGAGTTGGTTTTATCTGGAGCAGGGAGGAGAGGAAATCCTACCAGTCTGCCAAGAATAACACACGAAGGGAAAAATGTCCATTTTACAGGCTGATCTTTATCCTGTGATAGGACGAGGTAGAAAACACATGTCGGTGGTCCCTGGCAACACTCTGACAAGTGGTCTGGGCTCCATGTTGGAGAGCCACGAACATTAGTTTGAGGTGGTTGGATAAAAGTCTTTTGGTGAAGTTGAGTTTCTCATCTCTAAAAAAAACTTTATTTTACTTCGTGTCTTGGTTAAAAACAAGCTTTGCTCATTTTTTCCAAATCTTAATTATATTCATTGTCGTAACGCAAAACAGTGTGTTTTCAAATTAAAAAAGGAACAAAGCAATGTTACGTTTTATTATTTCATTGTAAAACAACAAGTTTTTTGTGAAAGGTTCCACAAGTTGTCCTTGAAAAGTTCAAATAGAGCCAACAGTAAAAATCAGAAAATAGCTTGAATAAAATCTATGATGTCTGATCGAAAAGTTTCAGCTAAAATCAAAAGAAATAGTGTATAGAACCGTGGTGAGAGCAGCCATGCTGATTGGCCTACAGGAGAAAGATAAAGAAGAAGGTACAAGATTTTAAGTACTTAGGATCAACAGTCCAGAGCAATGGAGAGTGTGGAAAAGAGGTGAAGAAGCGTGTTCAGGCAGGATGGAACAGGTGGAGAAAAGTATCAGGTGTGATGTGTGATAGAAGAGTTTCAGATAAAATGAAAGGAAAAGTGTACAAAACCGTGGTGAGAGCGGCCATGCTGATTGGTCTAGAGACAGTGTGGTGAGAGCGGCCATGCTTATTGGTCTAGAGACAGTGTGGTGAGAGCGGCCATGCTGATTGGTCTAGAGACAGTGTGGTGAGAGCGGCCATGCTGATTGGTCTAGAGACAGTGTGGTGAGAGCGGCCATGCTGATTGGTCTAGAGACAGTAGCACTGAAGAAAAGACAGGAAACAGAGATGGAGGCAGCAGAGATGAAGATGCTGAGGATCTCTCTGGGAGTGACCAGGATGGACAGGATCAGAGGAACAGCACATGTTAGAGATTTTAAAGTCAGAGAGGCCAGACTGAGATGGTTTGGACATGTGCAGAGGAGAGAGAGAGAGTACATCAGAAGAAGGATGCTGGGTTTGGAACCACCAGGAAAGAGGCCTAGAGGAAGACCAAAGAGGAGGTTCATGGATACAGTGAAGGAAGACATGAAGATAGTTGGTGTGACTGAAGAAGATGCAGCAGAAAGGGTTAGATGGAAGAAACTGACTTGCTGTGGCGCCCCCTGAAGGGAAATGCCGAAAGAAGAAGAAGAAGCTTGAATAAACGAGGTTACTGGCTAAAATTTTAAGAAGTCCAGATCAATGATGAGCAACCACATTTTCCAGGTCTGCAATATATTTTTTTAAATCTAATTCTAATTTTATAGAAGTAGAGGTTCTCAAATAGAAACTGCTCACCAATTGTTTGAACATTGGTGAACCTTCGGCTTGATTTGAATTGATGAAGACTGCTTGAATGCTGACCAGCTGGGTTTGGGAAAAAAATGGTTGCAGTTCCAGTCATTTACTCCGAGTGGATGCCTTTTCATGTGAGTTAGCACGATGACGTTCTGCCATCGAGCTACCTGATCTCAGCTGAATAGTAGCAACCATCTTAATTTTATCCACCTGTCTATATTCGTTTTAATTTTTAACCAGGAAGCCAGATCGTTCCCAACCAGACTTTAGCGATAAGGGAGGTTTTTTAAGCTCCAGTTGGTCACTAGCAGGGTCCACATCATAGTTTGGGAATGAGCATTGTGTTGTGATGTGGAAGGAGGACCCAAACGCAGGACAAAACCAAGATTTTTTAACAGAAGTCGCGTAAGTCCGTAAGGCAAAGCGCACAGGATTATCTCTGGATAAAAAAGTTCAGATAAACCAATCAGAGTTCCAGGATGTAACTCATCGTCAAGGAGGAGGGTGAAGACGACAATGACCCGACGTGGAAGTCTGGGGTGATTGCCCTCAACATTAGAAGGTGTCTACCCCAGAAAGAGTCATCTGACACCTCTATCTGACCTGCACACTGAGGAGCAGAGTCATCTTTGCGATTCAATTAGAGTCTCCTAGTCCTAGTCTCCAAGTGTTTAGTGCCTTCCAAACGACTCATACGAGTCTTGTTTTAATAACTCAAGCAGAAGGCCTAGGATCTCAAGACACCTCGACGGGCTTTCAGGTAGTAGTGGTCAATTGACCCCTTTGTGAGGGTTCTAGCATTAAATAGGCAGCAGAGTCAACAGGTGTGTGGCATCAAAAATCAATCTCAGGTGTCCCTAATCAGGGTGATGAGGAAGGTCCAGGGCTCCCTCTGGCGGTAGGCGAGGGGATCATGACACATTGTTTGAAATCAACGTGGAAACTCTTCTCTGATTGGTTTGTGGTTAAAAATAAGTGAGAATGTTAAATTAATGGATATAATGAACATTTCAATTTTATTGGTAACTGTGTCGTTATTGTTCATTGAGAATGTTAGAGTTTATTAATTGGCATTTGGTTAGATTTTTTTTTTAGGTTTAAATTTTGAGTTTTAATTTAATTTAGAATTTTCTTCAAAACCAGAAATTAAAAATCATCTCTAAATATATTAAAAACTTCCATTTTTTATTTTATTTATTCTGAGAAAACTACAAGCATGCTTAAATTTACACAATTTTTAAGGAGTAGAGAGCTGAGCGAGGGATTCCAAATGATAACAGAGTGATCTGGTTTTCTTGCAGGGTTACGTTATCCACGAGACGTTTAAAGTTTACATTTATCCTCCACAAATCTGCCAAATATGTCAGTTTATTGGAATTTACTACATTCCGATAAATCCGTCTTCGCAGTAAAACGTTACAGTAACCATGAAGATGCCGAGCACTGGGTGGGCTGAAAAGACCATCACCAGAAGGAAAAACAGACCAAGAAGTTTGTGCCAGATCTGTCATCTGGGATTCCTCTGTGCATTAATACGAGCAGATGAATTCTGAGGATTCGTGCTTATTAAATACAAGCGATTTGTGAACAGTTCAACTGGGACTTCAAGTCTAAACTTAAAAATTCTTGCATGTCTCCAGAGGAGAAGTAACAAGAGATGGTGGAAAAAGGAGGAAGAAAAATACTGAAAACAGTCGGAATCATATGCATTTATTTTCTAAATCTCCATATCAGGGTCTTCAAAGTAAGGGGTCCCTATTCCAAGACATACGTAGGTGCCATGACTACGTAATGCAGCTGTCCAGATCCTCTCACCTGGCGCCAGAGGAAGCCCTGGAAGTTCCTTATCAACCTGATTAGGGTCACATGAGGATGATTCCTGATTCCACACATCTGTGTACTCTGCCATCTATTTAAGGGCAATCAACCCAGACTTCCATGTTGGGTCATACTATCCATTCCAGCCAGGTCACCCTGGTTACCTGACCATGTTTGAACTTTTGAAATCCTGAGTTAATCCTGTGCTTCTTGCTTTACAGACTTTCCTGAGTTGCGTTAATAAACCTTGTTTGTTGTCCATTTGGATCCTCCTCCTCCCACATCCCCAAAACCCTGACAGCTGTAGCACCACTGGTAGCCAAAAATACAAGAAGACCATTTCATCTGTAACCAGTTGTTCCTTTGGGGAACTTGTCGGGTTTTTTTTAGGCTCCCCAACAATTCACTAAGAGGCTTTTAATGAAGCTGCCTACAATTACTCAATGCCAACTATGGATGAACAGTGTGAGATAGGGCAGCCAGAAGCTTATTGGTTGGTGGCTTTACCATACCATCCTATATTGGTCCCTCGATGGGAAGATTACTTTGGTGCGTTGCACAGCGAAAATGGAAAATGGACTCTACTTTTACGGCGTTTTTCTACCTGCATTGGTACCAAAAGTGCTTTTACAGTCACCAGCTGTGGGTGGTGACCGAAACACGTCCCACCGGAAGGAGACCAAGGATCAGACCCCGGACCCGCTGGAGAGACTATATCTCACAGCAGGCCGGGGAACGACTTGGGATCCTTCCAGGTGAGCTGCTGGAGGATGCAGCCGGGGAGAGAGAGGCCTGGGCTACCCGTTTGATGCTGTTGCCCCGCGACCCGACCCCGGAACAAGTGGAAGATGACGGAACGAAACAGAACTCTAGCTCACATTCACCCATTCACACACATTCATACCTGATGCTGGAAGCTGCCATGCAAGAAGCGTACCACTATCATCAGGAGCAATTGGGGGTTCAGTGTCTTGCCCAAGGACACTTCGGCATGAACTCTGGGCAGGGATCAAACCGGTAACCCTTCAGTTACAGGACGGTCGCCCTACCTACTGAGCCATCAGTCCCCACCCTTCCACCGCAGCAGGCACCGCCAATGGTCAGAGTAACTAGGAGGCCCATGGGAATCGAACCAGTGTCTTGATGAGATCTGCGACCATCGAAATCTGCAACTTTGCGCCTCTGCGCATGCCCATAACGCGTTATCCTCCTCCCTTCCAGATGATCTAACCATCAAGATCTGCGACCTGACGTGGCGTTAACTTCTATTGGAATTAGCGTTTTTTTTCGCACTTGCTCTAATATATCATTTTAAAACGTACAAGTAAGTGTTTTTTAATTTGTTCCGTTCCATCATCTTCCGCTTGTTCCAGGGTCGGGTCGCGGGGGCAACATCCTCAAACGGGCAGCCCAGGCCTCTCTCCCCGGCTGCATCCTCTAGCTCACCTGGAAGGATCCCGAGTCTTTCCCCGGCCAGCTGTGAGACATAGTCTCTCCAGCAGGTCCGGGGTCTGCCCCTTGGTCTCCTCCCGGTGGGACGTGCCCGAAATACCTCGCCTGCGAGGCGCTCGGATGGCATCCTGACCAGATGCCCGAACCACCCCATCTGGCTCCTCTCGACCTGGAGGAGGAGCGGCTCGACACCGAGCTCCTCCTGGATGGCAGAGATCGCTCACCCGATCTCTGAGTGAGAGCCCAGCCACCCTGCGGAGGAAGCTCATTTCGGCCGCTCATACCCGCGATCTCATTCTTTCGGTCACCACCCACAGCTGGTTACCATGGTGAGGGTAGGAACGTAGATCGACTTGTAAATCGAGAGCTTTGCTTTTCGGCTCAGCTCTCTCTTTACCACGACGGACCGATGCAGCGTCCTAGTTGTTGCTGACGCCGCACCGATCCGCCTGTCGATCTTCCGCTCCATCTTTCCCCCACTCGTGAACAAGACCCCAAGATACTTAAACTCCTCCACTTGGGGCAGGACCCTGTCCCTGACCCGTAGGGGGCATTCCACCCTTTTCCGTCGAGGACCATGGTCTCGAATTTGGAGGCGCTAATTCCCATCCCGGCCGCTTCACACTTGGCAGCAAATCTTTTAATTTGTTTAATGTGTATTATTTTTAGATTCTGTGACCGATTGTTCATTTCCGGTTCACTTCTGGTTCACTTCCGGTTAACTTTCGGTTGTTTGGTCGCAGATCTCGTCAGAACACCGGCTTCTCCCAATCCAAGGCCAGACTCTCTACCACTGAGCCAAAGCCTTCTTGTTGTCGACTAATTCTTGATGAATTTCTCCATATAAATGACATTTTAAGCAATAAATTTAAAACCTTAAATTTAAAAAACATGTTACTATTTTTGGGTTACCCTAAGAGTAGATGAACCTCATCAAATTTCTGCTGTAGCCTCTAATAAACGACTGGGCAGCATGATGTGAGGACCGCTGTGTTCCCTAATGTTGGGAAGAACTGAGGGTGGTTTTAGGTGACTCACCCAGATTACAGGCCTGGCTGGACAGGGCATAGAGCTGCTGCTGGTAGGACCACTCTTCATCGCTGGGGGCGGAGATGATGAACAGACGCCGTCTCCATCGGAACCTGTAATCAGAGAAAATCTTAGCCTGTATTTAAATGCCACTTTGGAGCAGCAGTGAAAGCTTAGTGGGAGACAGCCAGCGTTTCCTTGTACTTTACATATTTCCATACAATTACTGCCAGGAGGTGACAACCCTAAATTATAGTCCAAAAAACTTCCAGATCGCTGCTCGCTTGGATCACTTTGTGGTCTCCATGGAAACTGAGAAACGGCCTTGTCTGGTTTAGCAATCTTGTGAAACGTTGTTCATCATTCATTGTGACAGTGCGTAATTCCTAATCACACACAAACAGCCCGTCTGCCAAACGCTGCTCTTAATCTTTAATTCTGATCCAGATGAAAAAACAAGAGACAAAAGATGTTTGATCACCAGGGAAACGTGAATCAGCCACTTTTAATCCGAACAATGATCATTTTTGAGTGCGTTACGATGTGACACAATGTGATAGGCTGGTAACCTCTCCATGTCTCTGTTTGATCATTAAAACCCTACCCTCTCTTGGTCTTCTTGATCATTTTAAATTGAATGTTGGATTAAGCATAAAAAGTCAGAATATCGATCAGTAAATGATGATCTGAGTCTAAAACATAAAAGAAAAACACAAGAGAGCCACGTCGTGCAGTGAGAGTCATCTTCTTTGACTTGACTTTTTTTTTAACACCATCCGGCCATCATTTCTCAGAGGTAAGCTCAGAGTTAGTCATGCTGCGGTCACCTAGAACCTCAGCTCAATTTAATTTCACTCATCACTAGGTCATTTTTGTTTTTTAAGCAGCCATCTGAGTTTTAGTTTTGTCTTTCCGTTCCGTCATCTTCCGCTTGTTCCGGGGTCGGGTCACGGGGGCAACAGCCTCAAGCGGGCAGTCCAGGCCTCTCTCTCCCCGGCTGCATCCTCTAGCTCACCTGGAAGGATCCCAAGTCGTTCCCCGGCCAGCTGTGGGACATAGTCTCTCCAGCAGGTCCGGGGTCTGCCCCTTGGTCTCCTCCCGGTGGGACGTGCCCAAAACACCTCGCCCGCGAGGCGCTCAGGGGGCATCTTGACCAGATGCCCGAACCACCCCATCTGGCTCCTCTCTAACTTGGGGGAGGAGCGGCTCGACACCGAGCTCCTCCCGGATGGCAGAGCTCCTCACCCGATCTCTGAGTGAGAGCCCAGCCACCCTGCGGAGGAAGCTCATTTCGGCCGCGATCTCATTCTTTCGGTCACCACCCACAGCTGGTGACCATAGGTGAGGGAAGGAACGTAGATCGACTTGTAAATCGAGAGCTTTGCTTTAGTTCTTTTTATTACTGAAAAAAAAAACTTAAATCAATTTGAAATACTTGGTCTAACTCTGACCCACCAGAACATCCAGGGACTTGATATTGAAAGAATGGATGTTCACATGAACAACAAACTGGACCGGTCCAATAACAGTGGTGTCCTGTACAAGAAGGAGCAGTCCTGATTAGACTGAGGTATTTAGGTGTGAGTAGGACACTACTAAAGAAGTTAATCCACCTTGTAGCCACATGTAGCCAGTCAGCCACATTGGTGGCCGGACTGAGCCACCAAACAAAATTTGATAGCTTCTTTGCAACAACAATAACGCTTCTTGAATCTGTTTATTTTCTCTCACCTGGACAGGAAGTTCTCCAGGGATCTGGGCTTGTCTTCTTTTTTACAGACGACTCCATCTCTCTTCTGCTGCTCCATTTCACGGATGCGAGAAGAGAAGGTATCAATGTAGTCAAACACGGCCTTCATGGCGATGGGAACCTCGTAAGATTGCTAAAAACAGAAACCAGACCAAGACAGTTGTAGGATTGTTGGGCAATATTTTCATTTCATCTTCTGTGTTGCTTATTCCTGATAGGGTCACGGGAGGAGCCGGAACCTATTCCGGCTGATTCAGGGGGTGAGAGGACAGGTACACCCTAAAGCAAGCTGCCATGACGGCACCAATGGTGGGAGAAATGGGGGGTTAGGTGTCTTCTCCAAGGACCCTTGATGTGAACTCAGAGGGAATCAAACCCGCAAACTTGACTTCCAGTCCACGGATGAACGCTCTACCACTGAGCCACCATCTCCCCCCATTAATTGTGTAATGTCATGATTTATTTTGTTTTGGTCAGACAGGAATCCCCATGGACAATGATGTTTGCAGATGACATTGTGATCTGTAGTGAGAGGAGGGAAGAGGTGGAGGAAAAGCTGGAGAGGTGGAGGTTTGCACTAGAAAGAAGAGGAATGAAGATTAGTCAGAGTAAGACAGAGTACGTGTGTGTGAATGAGAGGGATCCAAATGGAAAAGTGAGGTTACAGGGAGAAGAGAGAAAGAAGGTGGAAGATTTTAAGTATCTAGGATCAACAGTCCAGAGCAATGGAGAGTGTGGAAAAGAGGTGAAGAAGCATGTGCAGGCAGGCTGGAACAGGTGGAGGAAAGTATCAGGTGTGATGTGTGACAGAAGAGTTTCAGATAAAATCAAAGGAAAAGTGTACAAAACCGTGGTGAGAACGGCCATGCTGATTGGTCTAGAGACAGTGTCACTGAGGAAAAGACAGGAAACAGAGATGGAGGTAGCAGAGATGAAGATGCTGAGGATCTCTCTGGGAGTGACCAGGATGGACAGGATTAGAAATGAGTACATCAGAGGAACAGCACATGTTAGAGGTTTTGGGGATAAAGTTCGAGAGGCAAGACTGAGATGGTTTGGGCATGTACAGAGAAGAGAGAGCGAGTACATAGGAAGAAGGATGCTGGGTTTGGAACCACCAGGAAAGAGGACTAGAGGAAGACCAAAGAGGAGGTTCATGGATACAGTGAAGGAAGACATGAAGATAGTTGGTGTGACCGAAGAAGATGCAGGAGATAGGGTTAGATGGAAGAAACTGACTTGCTGTGGCGCCCCCTGAAGGGAAATGGAGAAAGAAGAAGAAGAAGATCATGATTTATTTTGTTGGAATGAAAGTGATCCATTTCATGCTATGTATTTTTTATACATCCTCCAGCACGAAGTGTTATTTTGCAACATATTTAACAGAAATATGAAACTGCAGAGTGAGTCAATGTCCTACTGGAAGAAAAACAGTTTCTGCAGCTCTGGGATGTAAAAAAAAGAATTCCTGCAAACAGTGAAGTTTATTTAAAAGGAAGTTTGCAGCGTGTTCGTGAATGTGGTTTGACCCGCGCCACATCCAGAAGATTACGAGTCAAAACATAACATGGTCTGGATTTACTGTAACTTGAAAAACAGCGTTGGAAATGGAACTAAATCTCACACCCTCTCCGTCTTTAAGTTGCGACACAGCTAATTTTCTTTCACATCTTTCTTTCCATTTCACTTTTTAGCATTTTCTGTCTCCCACACACTCCTCATACACAAACACTGCCCTGCTTCTGTCAGCAGAGGATGTGAACACAGGCGTCTTTGATTAATCTGTCCAAAAACAGCCCTGAGATTTACTCTGGCTCCTTCTCTCACACACACACATACTGCTGCGTAACGCTGTGTGAATTAAAGCTGTGTTTTCGTGAAGCCGCTGTGTTGGCAGCACCAAAATAGATTCAAAGAGAACTTATGATGATCAAGAAACAACCAAGAGTGGCCACATGAAACCAAAAGAAAATCTTATGTGTTTTTTGTGGAATAAAAACCAGATTTTTACGTATAAACTAGAAATAAGTTGACGCCAAAGAGTCGAACATTTCGCTCTTGCTGGCCTCGTACAAACTGTGGGCGTTTTAAATCCCTTCAGTGGTTTAGAAATATCTTCATTACAGAGACACAAGAATAAACAGCCGGAGAGCTTGACGTCGAGGCCTAAAAAGACGTTTTGGTCTCATTAATGTCACGTTAAGTTCTGGGTTGTTCAGCTCTTTCATGTTTCCATGACCAACCAAATGAGGTTTAATTCAAACGGAAACAACTGTGAGGCCCTTAAATGGAAAAAAAAAAAAAACGCTTCTTCTCCTTTCATCATTTCCCTTCAGGGGGCGCCACAGCAAGTCAGTTTCTTCCATCTAACCCTATCTGCTGCATCTTCTTCGGTCACACCAACTATCTTCATGTCTTCCTTCACTGTATCCATGAACCTCCTCTTTGGTCTTCCTCTAGTCCTCTTTCCTGGTGGTTCTAAATGCAGCATCCTTCTTCTGATGTACTCTCTCTCTCTCCTCTGCACATGTCCAAACCATCTCAGTCTGGCCTCTCTGACTTTAAAACCTCTAACATGTGCTGTTCCTCTGATCCTGTCCATCCTGGTCACTCCCAGAGAGATCCTCAGCATCTTCATCTCTGCTACCTCCATCTATGTTTCCTGTCTTTTCCTCAGTGCCACTGTCTCTAGACCAATCAGCATGGCCGCTCTCACCACGGTTTTGCGCACTTTTTCTTTAATTTTAGCTGAAACGCTTCTGTCACACATCACACCTGATACTTTCCTCCACCCGTTCCAGCCTGCCTGCTTCTTCACCTCTTTTCCACACTCTCCATTGCTCTGGACTGTTGATCCTACATACTTAAAATCTTCCACCTTCTTTATCTCTTCTCCCTGTAACCTCACTTTTCCATTTAGATCCCTCTCATTCACACACATGTACTCTGTTTTACTCTGACTAATCTTCATTCTTCTTCTTTCTGGTGCAAACCTCCACCTCTCCAGCTTTTCCTCCACCTCTTCTCTCCTCTTCCCAAGTTGTAGCGTTTTAAAAAAAAAAAAAAAACGCAGAGAGGAAGTTTTTAGTAAATAATCTTGTTTTTGCAAACGAGCTGTCTATTCAGCGGCAGATGGAAGTATCTTAAATTTTAAAATGTAATTTGTTTATTTTGTAGAAGTGGTGCTCAATGATACGCATTATCTTAACTAAGCATCATTTTCATGATGTGGTCCAGTTGTCTTTCGACAAATTTATGTTGTTTCCTAATTGTTTCCTCGCTGCTCCAAAAGCTTCATTTCACTGTCCTCCGTTCACTTCAGGTTCTGTCCACAAGGGCCATCATTTCCCCATGTTTTTCAATTCACATTGTGTATAGCAGGATCTCTCTGGGAGTGAACAGGATGAACAGGATCAGGGGAACAGCACATGTTAGAGGTTTTGGGGATAAAGTCCGAGAGGCCAGACTGAGATGGTTTGCATATGTGCAGAGGAGAGAGAGAGAGTACATCAGAAGAAGGATGCTGGGTTTGGAACCACCAGGAAAGAGGACTAGAGGAAGGCTGAAGAGGAGGTTCATGGATACAGTGAAGGAAGACATGAAGATAGTTGGTCTGACTGAAGAGGATTCAGCAGATAGGGTTAGATGGAAGAAACTGACTTGCTGTGGCGCCCCCTGAAGGGAAATGAAGAAAGAAGAAGATAGTGTATGGCAGCTCCTGTCATGGTTTCCTCGACTTCCACCAGGGGGAGCCTGAGAGCTTCCCTCATCTCCCTGATTCGGGACACCTGATGGTGATTGACCTGCTGCCTATTTACAGGCAGTCTGACTTTCCTTCATTGTCAGGTCATTATCCTTTCCAGCCAGGTCTTTCTGGCTGCCTGACCAATAGATCATTTTGGACATTAACCATGAGACATTTCTCTGAACCATGTGTTTTCTTTTACAGCTTTAATGGACTCTATACTAAACAAATAATGTTTGTCGTCCTGTACTTGGGTCCTCCTCCGCATTCTGCACCCATATCATGACGGAATGACCCGATCCCAAAGAAATGGCAGACTGCCTTTGAATAGGTGACAGGCCAGTCACCATCAGGTGTCCCGAATCAGGGAGATGAGGGAAGATCATGAGCTTCCTCTGGTGGTAGGTGGGGGAAACCACGACAGCTCCTGACTTTGCTCAGTTATACAAAAGTTCATTCACTTCGCCATCTTTCTAGATCGCTCAATTTGCTTTGAAGTGTAGCCCGCTATCTGCTCATAGTTAATTATAGTTTTAAAAATAAACAATTCCAAGATTATGTGTTTATAATAATGATAATTTATTTGCAGTTTCCCCATTGTGGGAGTAATGAAGGTTTTCTTGATTACTCTATAAAAGTGGTCAAGAAGTCAAAAATAAATAAAAAAAATAAGCACTCAAAGTGTCACTAGGACCTGGTAAATCAGGACAAATCAACCAATTTTTCTTCTTATTCTGGTAGTGAACTTAAAACAAGCATTTACAGTAAAATTAAAGCAATAGATGGTTTTATTTCTCTTTCTTTCGACATAAATGGTTGTGTTCAACTGATGAAAGGCAGAAGAGTAAAAGTCATACCTTAACTCTCATGTCGGTGTCGGTGAGCACCATGTAGAACTCATCAAAGGTCATTCCAAACTCCTTCCTCAGCTCTGTGATCAGCTCTTGGTTTACCAAGTCCTCCTGACGGAGACCTTTCATTGGTTTGTCATTCTCTGCAGAAACAAAATTGCTTTCATCAAATCCAAAAAAACTTAAGTTGTGTCCCGAAACTCTTAAATAAACCTATCAAACTAATATGTTTGCTGGTTATTAACTATCAATGTTTCAATGTTCTTGTGTTTGGTAAACCACCGTGCTCCTGTAGCATGGTTACATATAAATGAGAGAAAGCAAATTTGACGATTCCTGTCAGAACATACCCGGCATCACAATGGCGCATGCAGACAGAGACGTGGAAAAGTGTAGTAAAGCTAAAGATGGTGGACTGGTGGTGTTTGAGAACAACAAATGTTGTTCCGAGCACATCACAGTGAAGGATGGGAGTTGCTGTCAAGATTTGGAGCTTTTCGTGGTCAGTATAAGACTGCTATGTGCCACGGGAGTTTTCCCACTTCATACTCATGATAACCAACATTTTGTCCTGTGGAGAGCCAACAGTCATGTGTAATGTCCAGCGACCGTCTGTTTCCGCACCGTTCCACCAAGCAACAATTCCAGCTCTGCTCCACCAAGTGGCTGTTCCTGCTCCATCCACCCAGCTCAATAGTACCCCTAGTGCCGGTGGATTTTCAGATGCTGAGTGGAGCTCATGGAGCTCACCGCGCTACTTGGACTCTACAACCAGACACTCAGATTTCCCAAGAAGGTGATAAATAAAATATGATGTGTCATCTCTCCATAACCTCACCCTGACTCTAAACCAAACATTTCATTCATTCATCTTCTGAACCGCTTATTTGTAATTAAAATTGAGAAAACGACATCATGAGTCTGTATTTCTGAGTGTGTTTATGTGTGTGTGTGTGTGTGTGTGTGTGTGTGTGTGCGTGGCATTAGAATACAGCTGTGTAAACAAATTCAAATCTGTCAAACATGAGTAATACACACACTGGAGCATTCATGTCTACAGTAGATGGAAGAACTGAGTCCCACCATGGATCAGAGGTAGGCAGTTGACGTTGGAGGACTAGAGAGTATTTCTAGTGTTCCATGTGGATTAAACCTCACAGTGAAGTGGCACGGTCATAACGAACGATATACAGTCACCGATACACAAAACAACCATAAAACGTCCGAAAGTGAAGCCAAACTCAACTCAAAACATCAGCAGATCTGTTTCATTCCGGCTGGCTGGCTGGATTTTTTTAATGAGCAGAAGCAGGACGTTATGTGAGCTTTACTGAGATGGTCCAACTACCTTCGTAATCATCTCCACTCTCACAGGACCATGTTTGGACTAGGCACATTAGTAAAGCTGGTCCAGAAACTGAGCCCAGCCAGTGGCTCACTTCTTGGAAAAAAATTGGATCTGAGAAACACGTGAAGAAGTCTGTGAAGAGCTCAGAGCCTCATTTATAAGATCCCGTGTAGAGCTTGAGCCATGCATGGGTTTTCACTCAGCGTCACACTTGCTTATGTCATGCAAATTTGAGATTTATAAAAACCTTTTACACAACCTAAGATTTCTTTATCACACCTGCAACAAATCTGAGGCACAAGCCAACTTGGTCTCCATCCCATCCCAGTCACGCTACAAGAATCCCAAATATCGATCATCCAAATAACATGCTGGATATGTAATTGTGTTCAAATGATCTTGTGATGCCAGTCATTACAAGATCCCCCTGCTTCTCCCACCATTGGCGCCGTCGAAGGGCAGCCTGCTGCGGTGTAAGGAGTGCAGCACACAAATTTCCCCGGTGAGGGATGAATAGAGTAATTCATTTATTTATATTTATTTATTTATTACTGTCACAATACCCTCCCCTGCCACCAGAAGGAGCCCTAGACCTTCCCTCCTTAACCTGATTAGGGACACACGAGGGTGATTGGTCTGATAACACACACCTGTTGATATGTAATTGTGTTCAAATGATCTTGTGATGCCTGTTATTACTGTCACTAAACCATCCCCTGCCACCAGAAGGAGCCCTAGACCTTCCCTCATTACCCTGATTAGGGACATCTGAGGGTGATTGATCTGATAACACACACCTGTGGACCCTGCTGCCTATTTAAAGACAATCCCCCAGAATTCTTTGTCAGGTCGTCGTCATCCTTCCCAGCCAGGTCCTCCTGGCTCCCTGACCAAGTTGCATTTTATTAACCCTGTTATATTTTTGGACTTAAAGACATTCCTTTGGATTAATCCTATGCTTTTGATTTACAGCCTTGCTTGAATTCTGTTAAATAAATCCTGTTTATGTCCTGCATTTGGGTTCTCTTCCTTCCACAACCTGACAATTACTCACTCAAAGACAGAGTCATTTCACCAAAGAAGTGGTTAAGAAGCTGAGCTGCATTCAAGTAGTATTTTAGAACAGATCATCTACATCTACCACGACGTAGATCATGTTTGTAGGATGTTCATTTTAGCAGGGTTGGGTTGGGTAGTGGTCTACTGGTCCTTTGGAATGGTCCTTCAAAGGGTCAAATATACATTATTACCACCCTTACATCCCAAATCAATACCACATACTTACAAATGTGAAGTTGCTAAAACACAATAACACACATGGGACCACCTACCTATTTGATAGTGGTCAATTTTCATGGTGGAGTTGGTCAGGGAGCCAAAGATGGTGATGATGGAGACTTTCCTGATGGCCATCTCACACACTGACTCCAGATACTCGTCCCTCTGCTGAACGTACATTCTGTTCTCCTCACCGGGGGATGTTATGAGCTGCAGAGAGGGCATGCACAGGTTAGAGGGTCACGTAGGTACTGTACTGCTCATGCTCACATTAATCTGAAACATGGAGTTTATTTTCTCTGCCGATCCACAGCAGAGACACACAGTCTACTAGCACATGGTTGTGTAGGATGTCCACATGAAGCTGGATGGAATGATCTGACGCTCTGGTGTGATTTTAGGAAAAAGCGTAACAGCTTTCAGAGACTTACTGCTTATGTCAGCTAAGTTACTTCTTCCGATTGTTTCGGTTTCCTGCAGCTTTGTTTTAAAAAATAAACACACTCTCCAGCTTGACGATTCATTAAGACCAAAACCTCAGAGTCCGGTCACAAGAGGAAGTCAGGATGTTTGACCAAATGTTTCCTGCTGTGTTCAGATGAGTTCTACAGATGCTTCTTATGTTATCTCCTCATTAACCCGAACACTGTTTACGCTGAACGAGTAATACATGATTAATTAATCCCATAATGTAGATTCCATTCAAGCTGCTACTGAAGTTTTTCAATTTTTATTTCCGAAGCCATCTTGTCACTTTAAGATGGACGTAGGGTACACGTGTCGACCTTTTTTTGAGTCCCTAAACAATCAAGAGTCTAATTATTGACGTGTTTTTAGTTTTCACATGAACTGTGTTCAGTTTTATTTTGTACCAGTAAAAGCAGCGGTAACGATGGACATGAAGGACATGTATGAGGACTGTAAGACAGTGGTGAGGTGTGCTGTAGGCGAGACAGAGGAGTTCAGTGTGGGGGTGGGACTGCACCAAGGATCTGCTCTGAGCCCTGTTTGCTGTGGTGATGGACAGGCTGACAGACGAGGTCAGACAGGAATCCCCATGAACAATGATGTTTGCAGATGACATTATGATCTGTAGTGAGAGGAGGGAAGAGGTGGAGGAAAAGCTGGAGAGGTGGAAAGGAGAGGAATGAAGATTAGTCAGAGTAAAACAGAGTACATGTGTGTGAATGAGAGGGATCCAAATGGAAAAGTGAGGTTACAGGGAGAAGAGATAAAGAAGGTGGAAGATTTTAAGTACTTAAGATCAACAGTCCAGAGCAATGGAGAGTGTGGAAAAGAGGTGAAGAAGTGTGTGCAGGCAGACTGGAACAGGTGGAGAAAAGTATCAGGTGTGATGTGTGATAGAAGAGTTTTTGCTAAAATGACAGGAAAAATGTACAAAACCGTGGTGAGAGCCGCCATGCTGTTTGGTCTAGAGACAGTGGCACTGAGGAAAAGACAGGAAGCAGAGATGGAGGTAGCAGAGATGAAGATGCTGAGGATCTCTCTGGGAGTGACCAGGATGGACAGGATCAGAGGAACAGCACATGTTAGAGGTTTTAAAGTCAGAGAGGCCAAACTGAGATGGTTTGGACATGTGCAGAGGAGAGAGAGAGAGTACATCAGAAGAAGGATGCTGGGTTTGGAACCACCAGGAAAGAGGACTAGAGGAAGACCAAAGAGGAGGTTCATGGATACAGTGAAGGAAGACATGAAGATAGTTGGTGTGACTGAAGAGGATGCAGCAGATAAGGTTAGATGGAAGAAACTGACTTGCTGTGGCGCCCCCCGGAGGGAAATGCGGAATGAAGAAGATGAAAAGCAGCGGTAATGATTCTGACCACTGATGATGTGGGAACCTGCTTCTGAGTTTTCACTCATCCAGTGTTTTGTTTATTAGAATAAAATACTGGTGGTGGGCTGCGTGGTGGCACGTGGTTTGCACTGTGGCCTCATAGCAAGAAGGTCATGGGTCCGACTGGCTGGGTGGGACGAGGCTTGGAACACTAGCCTGTCTGAGTGTAGTTTGCATGGTCTCTACGTGTATATGTGGGTTTCCTCCCACCCTCCAAAAACATGAATGATAGGTCAATTGACGGTTGGGAAAATTGACCCCATGAATTAGTGTGTAGATTGTTGTCTCTGCGTGTGGCCCCAAGACACTCTGGCGACCTGTTCGGGGTAGACCCTGCCTCTCGCCTTAAATTAGCCGGGATAGGCTCCGGCACCCTCATCACGCTGTTACGAATAAGCGTTTAGACAAAACTAAATAAACTCTAGTAAAATAAATAAACAATTGGAATGGTGTATAGTTGATTACTGGTATAACACCGTTCCGTTCCGTCATCTTCCGCTTATCCGGGGCCGGGTCGCAGGGGCAATAGCCTCAGACCGAAAGCCCATGCTTCTCTCACTCCAGCTGCATCCTCCAGCTCATCCGTAAAGATCCCGGGTCGTTCCCCGGCCAGCTGTGAGACATAGTCCCTCCAGCAAGTCCGGGGTCTGTCCCTTGGTCTCCTCTCGGTGGGACATGCCGGAAAACACCTCACCAGCGAGGTGCTCGGGGGGCATCCTGACCAGATTCCCGAACCACCCTATCTGGCTTCTCTCAACCTGGAGGAGGAGCAGCTTGACACCGAGCTCCTCTCGGATGGCAGAGCTCCTCACCTGATTTCTGACTGAGAGCCCAGCCACCCTGCAGAGGAAGCTCATTTCAGCTGCTTGTATCCGTGATCTCATTCTTTCGGTGACCACCCACAGCTTGGTGACCATAGATGTGGTATAATACCCCAAATAATCACTGACTGATTACTGAACACCTCTTTTATGCTGCTTTTGGTTTTATGTTTCTATTTGTCTCCAATTAGTGCCGCCTGACGGCACAAATCCCATAATAATCCCAGCGCATGACGCGTAACCCACCAAAATGTCTACCAAACCTTCCCTGGCCGTGGCAAAAAAAAAACTTTGTGCTTGCTGAGGACTGGTGCTGTATTTCTTTCTGGTAAAATAAACTCTTGGTGAGGTGTGAGGATGACATCATGCTCTCACCAGCAGTCGTCTCCTGTTTTCAAAGTAATCCAGGAACGATGCCAGAGACCCCTTCGGAGGTGGCGTAGGTTTTTTAGTGGGCTTCAAGTAGCTTTCTTTTTCCTGATACTTTGATAGTTTCTTTCCATTTTTCTTTGCACCAGGTTTCACTAATCTCTCTCTCTTCTTCTTCTTCTTGTCCAGCTTGTCATGCTTGTTCTTGACCTTGGAGGAGGCGGAGTCTGGGAAGGTTTCTGTCTCGGGGTGGCTTATGGTTGGCTTGCTGGGCTCGTACTTTTCATTGTAGGTGTTCACCTGTACACACGGGTATTCCAGTTAATACACAGTTAAATGTTACAAACATAAAATACTTCACAGTGTTCATGCCTGCCACAAAAATTATGCAACCCCTCTTCTAATTGGCTCCCCCCAAAAAACGATGCAGAGGGATCAACATTCGGATTATTTTCCACAAATATTGCAACTCCATTTTGCTTTTCGTCAATGATTATGCCAAAATATTTGCATGCATTTAAAATTTAATCTGCTTTAAGTCCCAATACTTTGTGACATGTTTAGATGTTTAATTTATTTGGGGAAAAAAACCTTTTGTTTGGTGTAAAACGTCCACAAAATCAATAAAGAGAGAAAGAAAGTGTTACATGAGGTGCTACTGTAAGTATCGGCTAGAAGCTGACTGGTTCAAATCCCAGCCATGGCCATTGTCTTTTGATGGGAATTTACTTATTTTCTGAATGTCTTGGTGCATTTGTTTTCCCCAAATTCTCTCCTCTAAACCTCCAAAAACATGAACATTGGCTTATTTGATTCTTATAAATTCCACTGTGTTGTGTTTCTGACTTAACAAATGCAGAGAAGCCAAATTTTTGGCTTCACAAAAAGGGAGATTTTGAGGCGGAGCCAAAAGGAGGAGGGGCTATGACATCACATCTGCCAATGGACAACACCCGCCATGACAGTTGGTGTAAAACAGTCAAAACGTGAGGAAGCAGCTGGAAAATTGTGCTTCTTATATGTGTTACCACCTAGCGTTATGTATCAGTATGAAGAGGAATTACGATCAGGAATACACCGCTGTACTGCTTGTTCACGCTTTGTCTTGCGGCTCAAGCACATAAGCTGTCACATGACCAAAGTTCCCGGATGTCCGACTTCATCCATACGTTCACTAAAAACAAAACTGACAATAGACCATCCAGATCGCTACTAGCGGCTTTCAGATGCACATCAGCAGCAACAGGAGATGCCATGTGCTTAGCCTCATTATACCTAATCATGTTCATGGAATGCACTAGAGTGTTCATCATACGGGAGTTTTATTATTATTAATGGCGGGTGAGCATAAAATAGGTCCTAATTACGCCGTCCAAACCCGCCCAATGAGAGTTGGCATGTCTAGAAATGTAATTGGTCATGTTACAATTTGTCACTCATAAAAATAACTGGATTTATTTAAACTTGAATTAGTTACAAACTCACGTGGAAGTAATTCTAAAACCCTTAAAAATATTTGGCAATAAAAATTTACTTGCTAATGATGTTTTAATTTTTGAAAATCTACAAACCGCGATTGACCACGGTTCCATTGACTCCCATGTTTGAAAAGGCAGTTTAGAAAATAGATGGAGGAATACAATCACATTTTCATCTACAAAATCAGATGAAATGTAAAACTCATTAATTCACCTCATCTCCTCCGTTCTTCTTCTTGGAGGGTTTAATTTTGGGAGGTTTTGGTACAGTGGGAACTGGTCTCTGGCTGTGAGGGTCTCTGGTGTCCTTGTCAATTCGGTTGTCTCCAGGCGGAGTGGTTTTAGCTGGGTACCTGTCACCACGGTTGTAATGGTAGGGGTTAGCGGTGGTTCTCAGGGCTGGAAGCCACAGTGATGTTGTAGGGGGCCGGGTTGGTCTTTGAGTGGTGGTGGTGGTTGTGGATCTTTTCGTTGTGGTGGTCGTTCTCTTGGTGGTAGTTGTTGGTTTGGTGGTTGTTGTAGCTTTGGTTGTTGTTGTTGTGGTTGTGGGTCGGGTTGTAGTTGTGGGTCGGGTTGTGGGTTGGGTTGTAGTTGTGGGTCGGGTGGTTGTAGTCATTGTGGTTTGTTGCGTGGTGGTGGTTGTAGTGGAGGACTGGATCGGCTTCCTGTTGATGAGTGTTGGTCTTCTCTCTACAGGTTCAGGAAAAACAAGAATTCAACACCAAAGCATCAAAGCATCGGTTCGTCGTGGTAAAGAGAGACCTGAGCCGAAAAGCAAAGCTCTCGATTTACAAGTCGATCTACGTTCTTACCCTCACCTATGGTCACCAGCTGTGGGTGGTGACCGAAAGAATGAGATCACGGATACAAGCGGCCGAAATGAGCTTCCTCCGCAGGGTGGCTGGGCTCTCACTCAGAGATCAGGTGAGGAGCTCTGCCACCCGGGAGGAGCTCAATGTCGAGCCGCTCCTCCCCCAGGTCGAGAGGAGCCAGATGGGGTATTTCGGCATCTGGTCGGGATGTCCCCCGAGCGCCTCGCAGGCGAGGTGTTTTGGGCATGTCCCACCGGGAGGAGACCAAGGGGAAGACCCTGGACCCGCTGGAGAGACTATGTCTCACAGCTGGCCGGGGAACGACTTGGGATCCTTCCAGGTGAGCTGGAGGATGCAGCCGGGGAGAGAGAGGCCTGGGCTGCCCGTTTGAGGCTGTTGCCCCTGCGACCCGACCCCGAAACAAGCGGAAGATGACGGAACGGAGCATCGAAGAATATGGATCTGCCTTCCTTGTGTCAAAAATTAGTTTAAGAAATAAATGTGTCTGTCATGGTTCCCTCGCCCAACACTGGAGGGAACCTGGGGCCTTCGCTCATTTGCCTGATTTTAGACACCTGAAGGTCTTTGTACTGCTGCCTTGAAATAGACAGTCTGCCTTCCCTTCCAGTCCAGCCAGGTCTTCCTGGCTGCCTGACCATAAAATACATTCAGAACACTGACCACTTGTCATGCCACTAAACCATATGTTTTCCTTCACAGCGTTACTGGACTGCCTTACTCAAACGATGTTTCTTGTCCTGCAATTGGGTCCTCTTCCTTCAATTCAATTTTTAAAGTAATAATAATTATAAAATGATAAATATTTTTAAACCTAGAATAAAAAAGCAAACACCAAGTAAAATGATCTAATTCATCAATAGCCTAATTTTTTTCTCGTTTTGCGCTGCTGCTTCGAAAATGCCCTCGTTATAGTCTATATTCCAGTATGTTAACCTAAACTTTCAAGACTTATCTAGGAAACATGGCATACTTTATTCAGACTCTCTTCATGGTGACTATTCAATATTATCTCACTCAATCTTTCCAAAATGTTTCTGTAATGGCGTCAGAGTCCTCCTTGTCTCTCTCCACAAATATAAACATACATACTTATGTGTGGCCATAGCAATGTGTTTGTTGTCATAGCTACATAGCAACAACTTCCTATGCACGCCCCCTCCCAGCTGCTGCGGGGTGCAGCAGGTTAGAGGAGATAAAATGCTTAGAAATTATGAAATGTTCATTTTTAGAACACAAAAAAATACATGATAAAATTAAAAAAAAAAAACATGTTAATATTAAAGGTCAGAAAAAGTCAGCCTCCTAGGTTGAGTTTTATTTATTCTAATTAGCATATTAAAGTGATTTGCAGTCAAAATGACGGCTGCGGCGGTCCTAGTGTTAAGTTCATCATTGGTTGGTACCAAGTAACTAACTGTGAGTGGTTTCAACGAAATTTCTTCAAATATAGTGTTCACAAGCATTTGTGAGCTCAACCTTGGGGATCTTAAACTGTGGTTTTATGAGACTGAAAAGCTAATCAGTTCATCTATAGTTGGTACTGAGTAACTGTGGGCAGTTTTATTAGAATCCATTCTCAGACCAGAGGCATAGCAATAGTTTGGACTCGTCACATAAACATTGATGGAGTCAGCTTCACTTCTTGGTTTAAAAATGAACTTTTGTACATCTGTAACATTAAAATAAGCTAAATATTTTATTTCTGTTTACGTCAGAAAAAAGAAAGCAAAGCAGAATATCGTTTACATCCTGGAGGAACACCAGATGGTCCACAGACCATAAAAACATCACTGAAACATCTAGAAGAAGAAACAGAGCTGAGTCTTCCTCTAATGGAAGAAGAACAGAACAACATCTGCACCCAGATGTCGCTTATCTTCCAAATGTTTAAAGTCCAAGCAGCATCTGTTGCAGATGTGTTTAGATGAATGTTTTCTAATGTGAAACAGAGAAGAAGAGGAGGTCCTTCATCCCGAGAACCTTAAATAAAGTTTATTTCATTGGTTCCTCCATCAGATTGATTTGGCTTTTTAAATATAATCGTTCATTTATCTATAAATACAAATCTGAGCAAATTTTTGGGAGTTGGTTGACAAATAAATGGAAGAGTTTAGAGCAGGGGTGGGTAAACTTTTTTGTTCGAGGGCCACATGGAGTTCTAAGATTTGAAAAGTGGGCCAGAACCGCTAGATTGGACCAATGGGGCGCTAGATTTAAAACAAGCGCGCTAAAGGTTACATCAAGAGCGTTAAGATTCGAATGTAGCAGTGCTAGGTTTGAAATCTAAGCGCTTGATGTAACATTTTGCTTATACAACATCTAACACGCTTGGTTACGTGCATGTATTGGACCCAATGGCTTTCCATCTCATGCAGTGCACCATCTAGTGAGGAAACATCAGAATTGCGAGGGAAATAAAACACTAACAAGGTTTTTTTCTCAAGCCCCGATGGGCTGAATTAAAATGTTTGCCCATACCTGGTTTAGAGCCTAAATAGTCGAAGCGAAACATCTAAAAACAATGATTAGTAGAACATGATAATAATGTTATTAAAATAACGTCAAGAATGAAGAACCGTTCATTGTTTCTTTGGCCAAATAACTGAAGTAAACTCTGACTGCTCATACTGAAGGTTTGGAACTCCAAGAGTAGCTTTGAACCTGTGAAGCGAAATCTGAAGAACCTGCTAAACCTAAGTGCTAAATATTGGTAATATTGAATTTTTTCCCAAGCAACCACGATGCACATAAAATATCTTTCAACTGTGACACTTAATCAACTACAACAAATTCACTAGTTTGAGGGGGAGTTTTCTTAAAGGGGGTCTGAAAGATCTTCATAAATTCACATGTTTTTTAATCACAGAGAACAAAACCTTTGGTCCACGGCCCGTCACTTACTGTATACTACGGTAATTCCCTGGATTTAGTGACAAGTATTTTTATTGGTTGAAGACCCAAAGCAAGAAGAAGCAGGAACAGACTAAGATTAAACTGGCAATGATGCAAAAATAGGAGTTTGGATCTTTGAAGGTTTATCTGATGTTTGAAGGTTGATTCTGTCTGAAGTTTCAGATGAAACCTTACCTGTGTAGGTCCCTTCCTCCACTTGTCCCTCCACACCTGCGGCTTTACATTTCTGCACAAAACCCTTCTGGCGCATCTTCTCCAGCTTCCTCATGGGGGACTGGTCGATCACCTCATACATGGCCTCCATTCTGACAGGGTAAGGGTACTTTTCCTCCACCTGCAGGGTCTTCTTCAGCAGCACCATCCCAAACTTCCCTGTATGTGAAAACAACATGAGTTATACAGACAGGTAAGGCTCTGCTGCACCTGCATGCTCCATAGATCCCAAGAAGAACAATGAGAAAACCTGCCCTCAAAATGACACATTAACAGGGGAAAAAAGCCCTTTTTAAATCTAGAAATGCTATTTTATCACCATCAACATGTAGAAATTGGAGTTTAAAAGACTCGTAACCTGTTACAATTGTTTAAGAGATCAACTGAAATCCAAACCTTTTACTTGACAGAAAATGTCTTCTTTGTGAAGCCCTAAACTTCTTCTTCTCCTTTCGGCATTTCCCTTCAGGGGTCGCCACATCAAGTCAGTTTCTTCCATCTAACCCTATCTGCTGCATCCTCTTCGGTCACACCAACTATCTTCATGTCTTCCTTCACTGTATCCATGAACCTCCTCTTTGGTCTTCCTCTAGCCCTCTTTCCTGGTGGTTCCAAATCCAGCATCCTTCTTCTGATGTACTCGCTCTCTCTCCTCTGTACATGTCCAAACCATCTCAGTCTGGCCTCTCGGACTTTATCTCCAAAACCTCTAACATGTGCTGTTCCTCTGATATACTCATTTCTGATCCTATCCATCCTGGTCACTCCCAGAGAGATCCTCAGCATCTTCATCTCTGCTACCTCCATCTCTGCTTCCTGTCTTTTCCTCAGTGGCACTGTCTCTAGACCAATCAGCATGGCCGGTCTCACCACGGTTTTGTACACTTTTCCTTTCATTTTAGCTGAAACTCTTCTGTCACACATCACATCTGATACTTTCCTCCACCCGTTCCAGCCTGCTTGAACACGCTTCTTCACCTCTTTTCCACACTCTCCATTGCTCTGGACTGTTGATCCTAGATACTTAAAATCTTCCACCTTCTTTATCTCTTCTCCCTGGAACCTCACTTTTCCATTTGGATCCCTCTCATTCACACATGTGAAGCCCTAAACTATTTTTTAAAAAATAGCAGCAATCATGCTGCTTATTGGCTTTTAGCAGCATTTTGGTGCTAAAACAGAAAAAAACCCAAAAACATGCAGAATAATGTCCCGAACAAACACAGAGCACCAGTATGTCTGCTGGTAAGTAAATGTTACAAAGGCAATTAAAATTAAAGATTAATCTGGTTTACTCCAATATGAAATGTAATGTTAAAGTATCAGATCAGGACTTGGTTTTAGCAGAAATTGAAACTCAGATAAAAAATGATTTGTTATACCAGTGCAGGAAATGCATAGCCTGCATTTAATTTGGTTGGTGTCCCACAGGGGTCTAAACTAGGACCTTTTGTGATGTTGACGACACGTCATGTGTTGTGTGTATAATGTTTGTTTCTTTGGAAAAAAGAGACTGAACAATTGTTTGGGTTTACTAGTACTGTAGAAACATGGGGAGAGGAGGTGTCGGTCTGAATAAGTTCCTCAAACTTCTACTCACTCCTTTTTAATCGTAAACACAAACACATAATATTTACTTTAATTTTTACTTATTGTTACCTGAACTCGTGTTTTATGAAACGATGAAACCCGCTTTAATTTCGTAAAGAACACATGTGAAGGTTTGTATGTATAAAAATACGTTTTCTATTTTAGTTTTATTTACACGTTCAGAATAAAAATAAAAGGACTCAGACTTGAGGGCAGAAAACTTTCTCTGGATAGGACTACCTTAAAGTCATCGTCTGATCTCGGGGTGGGTTTGACCCCATCTAAAAATAGAGTTTAAAGTATTTTTTGTTACTTTAAAGGAACAAATGTTTTTCTTCTAAATTAATTAACCATATATCTGTAAACACGTCTGGTTTTCAGCAGTCAATAAATAGAAGTCTCTGATTTCAGACTAAAAAAGGATGTAAAACATAAGGCAAAAAAAAAGTGTTGTTCTGATTTGTCGAACAGAAAAATGACAAACACTTATGTTTCCATATTTGATATTTGATCAATACTAATTAATATGAATTCATTTAAACTGAAATGTTATACTTAAATATGCCAAAGTAGATATTATTCACAGGTTTTACATTTTACTGTCTGCTGTAAAACAATCAGGGAATGTTGGTGGTAGATGGTTATTGTTATTCTCAGGAATGAACAGGAAGGGCTTGGATTTTAATTTACACCTGTTTTGTCTTGATTTAGTAGCGTGTATTTATTCAGGCCTTGGTAGGTATCGTTTTCTGAGAATTGGTAACCATTACTTCAACTGTGATGCTTAAAATCACTTAACATGGTAATGTTCCTTCTCACTTTGAATCAGCCGGGATAGGCTCCAGCACCCTCCGCATCCCTGTTGGGAATGGACAGTTCAGGAGACGAAATGATAATGTTCTAATTCATATCACACGGATAGATGTAATACCAAGTGAAAGTATGGCATTACCCGGTTTAAATATGAAGACTTACTAACAGTGTTACTTTTTGAGGAACAGAGTAATCTAATAAGTTATTTCTCCAATAGTTACAGCGCTATCCCAGCTAACAATGTAACGTTCCCAGAACGTTCTTGGAAGGTTTTACAAAGGTTAGCAGAACGTTGCTTAAAGTTTGTTTTTGGGTCACTAAAGGTTCAAATGGAAAGTTTTATGACGGTTAGAAAACGTTATTTTTTGGTTTTCAGAAAGTTCCTCTAACTTTAATTTTAACCACAACATTTAACATCTAACGTTTAGAGAACGTCTGTTTTTGGTACAAACAAACCTTTTAGAGAACTCCAGGCAGACATTGCCTTGTGGTTCTCTGTTTGCTGGGATTATGTTACTAATTATATAAAACAGGGGTGTCAAACTCTGGTCCTCGAGGGCCGGTGTCCTGAAGGTTTTCATTGTGTTTCTGCTTCAAAACAGCTGATGCACATGAAGTGAAATCAACAAACAATAAAATTTGACACATTGACTCAAAAACCTGGATCATGTTTGTAAATGCAAGAAAAGAAAGGAAAATCTTCAGGACACCAGTCCTCGAAGACCGGACTTTGACACCTGTGATACAAAGTGTTGTTATGATGTGTTTAAATAATGCAACATAAAGACACATTGATCTCCCATGCTACAGACTTACCAACAGCAGTTTAGAAAAGTTTCTCCTTCTCCATTACAACTACTGCTAGATTTACTCATGTTTTTTTTTGTTGTTTTTTTCACTTGTAAAGCTGTTCTTAGTAAGTTTTTCAAAGTTTCCCATTTGTGCAACAAGATACAGAGACCTCGAGGTGCCATTCAATAAAAAATAACTCTTTAAGCATACTGCATAACTGGCGCTGCAACAGACTGGCAACCTGTTTGGGATGTACCCTGCCTTTCACTTGTAAACAGTCTGAGCCCCGCCTGGGATAAAGTGGACCCGAAGAGACCTGACTGACTTTAAAACATGACACATATGTAGGTCCAGAGTGGTCAAATTAGGCAGGTTGAGATTTAAAAGAATATTTGATGTATTTTTTTATATGAAGGCTGTAAAAGACAACTTTGAAAGGCAACAGATACTGTCTGTAGATTTAAAACCTTCTGAAATATTTGACATGTAAATTATTTTTACATGTGAAGCAAAGCTCTCGATTTACAAGTCGGTCTACGTTCCAACCCTCTCCTATGGTCACCAGCTGTGGGTGGTGACCGAAAGAATGAGATCACGGATACAAGCAGCCAAAATGAGCATCTTCCGCAGGGTGGCTGGGCTCTCACCCAGAAATCGGGTGAGGAGCTCTGCCATCCGGGAGAAACTCGGTGTTGAGCCACTCCTCCTCCAGGTTGAGAAGAGTCAGATGGGGTGGTCGGGCATCTGGTCAGGATGCCCCCCCGAGCGCCTCGCTGGTGAGGTGTTTTGGGCACGTCCCACTGGGAGGAGACCAAGAGGCAGACCCCGGACCCGCTGGAGAGACTATGTCTCACATCTGGCTGGGGATCGATTTGGGATCCTTCCGGGTGAGCTGGAGGATGCAGCCGGGGTGAGAGAAGCCTGGGCTTCCCGTCTTAGGGTGTTGCCCCGCGACCCGGCCACGGATAAGCGGAACACGAAACGGAATTTTTTTCTCACATATCTTCAAAATTTAGGACTGCAGTGACTTTAAATTTCAATTAGTTACTTTTACAAAAATGTAACTAAGTTACTTTTGAGAAAAACAAATTGTAATTTTTTTAGAGTCTGATCCACAAAACTGATGATGACTATTTTATTAATCTGGTTTTAAATATTCTGTCAGTTTTAAGTGGTTTTAGACAGATGTAGTGTAATGAAGGGTCTCAGATGTCCCTGCTGGCCTGAAGACCCCCACCATATCTCCTTCAATCACCTTTCTCCAGCTTTAAGAAGCTCATGAGTCTGGGGATGAGGGCGGTGTCCAGCTGTTCCTCCACCACTTTCCCCTCTGTGGTGATCCTCCTCACCTTGCCCCCCATCTCACCCTCCTGGTGGAACATGATGATCTGCTGTACGTGCCTCTCTGCCAGCTCACAGTAAACATCTGGTTTCAGCAGTGACATCATTAACCTGTAGTAACCATCTGATTCATGTGGAGCAGAGATGATCAGGACCCTGTTCTTTCCTGCAAAGCTGGCCAGCAGGTTGGGTGACCCTGCACTATTTGGCATCCTGGTGATCCTCGCTCTGGCTCCTGGAGTCCCCTCATCCTGTTGGACATCAGGGCGGCGGGGCAACCCGATCTGACCCGCTCCACCTCTCCGGACAGGACCCCCTGTTTTATGGACTGTCTCTGTCCTCATGGGGTTCTCCCCGGTCAGACCGGGACTGTGCACGGCCAAAGCAGAACCAAACCCAGGACGTGCGTGTCCAATAAAGCGTTCTTTCTCCTGTGCGTTAGAACGCATGCGTCCTGTGCGCGCACGCCGGTGCAAAGAGACCCTCTTCATGTGAGTCTGCTTATCAGCATGAGTCCCAGTTAGAAAGTAAATCACAGCAAAACTCAACACAAACAACCTCATTGTGAAGAAAAAAAAGGAAAAGTTTCAATCCAGATTAAATTAGTCCCAAATATTCCTTCATGTTTTCTGGAGAAAAATCTCAGATTTAAAACTTTAGACCCACTTTGACCATCCTGAGTCTGATCTGATCCACTGTGGGGGAACTCCTCAAAAAAATACAGGAAACTTTCACATCCAGAGGAAAAAAAACACCCCAAAATAAGCCTGTATGTTTGGGGATCCTTCAGAAAGTCTGAGAAAAGAAGGAAGAATTCTCTCTGAGAAAAAAACTCCTCACAGGTTCCTGCTCTGCTGATGTGAGCTTTGGAGTTTGTCCCAGAAATGTTAATTCAAACCTCATCCTGCTGGTGGCGCAGTGTGAGGACCTGCCCCTTACACACGCACACACACACACACACACACACACACACACACACACACACACACACACACACACACACACACACACACACACACACACACACACACACACACACACATATACACACACATATGTATACAAGTCCTTTTACAGTAAAAAAAAAAGTCTGCAGAAACATTAAAGTTTGATCTTTTAATGAAAATAAATCAGATTTGTTAAAAAATTCTGATCTCCTTTAAACTCTCGCCTCCAGTTTTGGCTCCAGATGTTTGGATTAAAAGGAAATGTTTTGCTGAAGCAGCCAAACTTCAGCAGAAACAGGACAAAATGACGTGATGTGTATCTTATAACGTTTTTCCATTTCCTCCAAACTTTCCCAGTTTGGTTTGTAATTACAGCTTTAGTAAAGTATAGAAGGTACTGAGTCTGCATCAAAACATCTGTATTCATCTGTCTTCATTATTTGGCTGAAAGTCAGGAGTATGATTAGAAACATCTGGATCAAACAGATTGGCCACTTGCTATAAAAACTATAAAAAGAAGTTTAAAAGTGTGTGAATCAGCACACACACCCAGTCTGAGATTTTCTGTTTGTTCTCCCACCAAACCACCACGTCAGATGTTTATTTACACCATCCTGTGAAGATGGAAGGAGATTCCAGCTTCGTGTCAGAAGGACCGACATGGGATCAGTCTGTTAGAGAAACCACAACAAAGACCTGGACGAAAAAAAAACAAGACGATAAATAATAAATCCATGGAGAACATTTTTTATTGAAACTTAACGAGCACAAGAAACCAAACCAATTATTTTAACACGTTATTAAAAAATATCAATAAAATTCTAAATTCATCTGATTTAAATCCAGTGAGAAACCATAAAACATAATTCTAGTATTTAAATGTCAGGAGAGTAGTCTGTTTCCCCTCTGTGTCCTGTTTCCCCCCCTCCCTTTTGTCTGTGTGTGTGCAACTAGTCACACCTGAAACCCATCTACTCATCTGCTGGAGCTCAAACGGATCAGTTTTTCACACACTCTTCACCAGATTGTTGTATACCATGCTTGACCTGTTATCCAGTTTTTGGCTCCAGCTCCTACATCAGAACAAGCCTAATTAATCTGTTTTTGTCTTCTTTATTTGGATTTTTTTTTAAATCAATCTAATAAATCTGCTTGTGATTTCTTCATCTGAGCCTGTCTGTTGTGCCAAGGAAATATTTTTGGCCTTAGCTCCACATTATGACAGTAAAGCAGAGTACCAGGGGCACATAGGGAGAAAACCTCCTTCCCTTTGTCGTTGACTTTATTCTTCTTCGTTCGGCATTTCCCTTCAGGGGTCGCCACAGCAAGTCAGTTTCTTCCATCTAACCCAATCTCCTGCATCCTCTTTGTTCACACCAACTATCTTCATGTCTTCCTTCACTGTATCCATGAACCTCCTCTTTGGTCTTACTCTAGTCCTCTTTCCTGGTGGTTCCAAACCCAGCATCCTTCTTCTGATGTACTCTCTCTCTCTCCTCTGCACATGTCCAAAACATCTCAATCTTGCCTCTCGAACTTTATCCCCAAAACCTCTAACATGTGCTGTTTCTCTGATCCTGTCCATCCTGGTCACTCCCAGAGAGATCCTCAGCATCTTCATCTCTGCTACCTCCATCTCTGTTTCCTGTCTTTTCCTCAGTGACACTGTCTCTAGACCAATGAGCATGGCCGTTCTCACCACAGTTTTGTACACTTTTCCTTTCATTTTATCTGAAACTCTTCTATCACACATCACACCTGATACTTTCCTCCACCCGTTCCAGCCTGCCTGCACACACTTCTTCACCTCTTTTCCACACTCTCCATTGCTCTGGACGGTTGATCGTATGTACTTAAAATCTTCCACCTTCTTTATCTCTTCTCCCTGTAACCTCACTTTTCCATTTGGATCCCTCTCATTCACACACATGTACTCTGTTTTACTCTGACTAATCTTCATTCCTCTTCTTTCTAGTGCAAACCTCCACCTCTCCCGCTTTTCCTCCACCTCTTCACTCCTCTCACTACAGATCACAATGTCATCTAATAAAGTCAATTGTCATTGACTTTAATAAAAGTCTATATGTGTTGAAACAGAAAAGAAATTATGTAGCCAGTTTTACTCCTCGGAGACAGGACAATGGTGAGAACAGCCACCAGTTTCACCGCCAAACTTTGACCTGCTACGAAGGCTACCTGAGACCTAACAGATCATATAGACTTTCATCAGAATGATAATGTAAAAATAAAATCATATGCTGGGAGAATTGTTGGCAAAGTCTAGTGTGTTTATGTCTATGGTTGCTCAGGTTGGAACCACAGCAGTGGGGGAGGGGCGTGAAGTATCTTTTTTAAAGCGAGCAGCACAAAAAAAGGCGTGTTTTTTTCAATAGTTGGCACAAATATTACAGAAAATAATAAGATCACATCAATATGAGAAATTAGGGCCATAAGACATGATGTTACAACGATTAACAAACATGTTTTAACATGTAAAACCATAATATTTTCCCTTTAGCGCGTGTGGATGTTCTTCTTACGTGTCTGTAAAAACAATTTGCGAGTCCAAAAAAAGGTCAACACATAAATAACCTCAAACGATGTCTGTTATTTATATTATTAATTTTTGGTGCATGTATAGAACATGCCAGCAGTTATGTGTTATTTACACAAAGCTATGTATTTGTCCTTTGAGGCCTAATTAAATGCCTTAATCACAGCCTTAATTAATGCATAATTAAAGCATCAACAAAAAACAAGCCTGATCATAAAGTATACACCTACAGAAATTCAGATCCAAGCTCAGTCACACTCTTATTATACCACAAGGTTCAATATAAGAAGAATTTTAAGGAACATTGTTTGGCGTTTGCAGTCTGATCACGTTTTTGTTGCAAGTATTGCAAAGTGACTCACTGTTGATCTGGTTTTTACGAACCCACAAATCTGTATGAAAAAACACCAAGATGATTTTAAAAAGGTTTATTCAATCAAAAAACTTATGTCAAGTATATTTTATCTGTTATTGTCTGCAATGCAAAGAGACAGAGAGATGAGCCGTGGTCAGTCCTGGGTCTTAATTTTGGATAATCATATCAAAATCCTTTGTTGATTAAAATAATTTTATGTCATGAGGTGGTGATGGTGGAGATGTAGAATCCCGAAGCGTAGCCAGTTTTAACAAGTTTATTGAAATTAATCAGGGGTTAGGGAATTGGGGTAGGCAAGTCCATCCTGGGAAGTCATATATATCCTGGGCAGGCTTTGGCAGGATCAGACAGAGAAACCATCAGAGGGGGAAACATGAGGCTGAGAAACCAGATGTGGAGGGACACCATCATGGCTGCTGGAAGAGAGCAGAACAGCAGATGATCTGACACAAAGTGATGAACACCAGGGCTTAAATGTCCAGGGGGAAGGCGAGACACAGGTGGAGACATCAGGGAGAGGCATCTGGAACTAGGTGTGCTGAATCAGCGCATAGGGCAGGATTAGGAGGGAGGAATTGCTTCGGAAGGAAGGAGGACCATTTCAAAAATTTCACTGTTCTTTCAATTTAAGTTAAATTTTTTATTTAAATTATTTGCATTATTTTTTATAATTTTGTGTGCAGCCCATACATAACGTGCACGATGCAAAACGAATCATGAAGTCCAGATTGTCTTGCTTTCTGTCCAACTAGAAACACAAACTGTTCCCTACGCCTTTCATGGGGCGTAAAATCCACGTTAGTGTCCCAAAACGTTAGAAAGGCAAGATTCCCAATTAGCCTTTGATAGGCATTGGGAACATTGCAGGCGTAGGAGCGTTGTCTTTGTATCCCTACCAGGTTTTCAGGGGTGCTGGAGCCTATCCCGGATGATTTCAGGTGAGAGGCAGGATACACCCAAAACAGGTTGCCAATCTGTTGCAGGGCCATACTCTCACAACCATCCACACACACTCATTTTTAGGGGCAATTTTATAGCAGCCGATCAACCTAACATACATGTTTTTGGAGGGTGGGAGAAAACCGGAGAACCCATAGAAATCCCATGCATACACGGGGAGAACATGCAAACTCCACACAGAAAGGCTAGTGTTTCAAGCCTCTCACTGCAAGACTGGAACACTGACCTTCTTGCTGTGAGGCCACTGTGCTAACCCCGGTGCCACCGAGCAGCCCTACTAAATGTCGTATTTTGGGAATATGTTTCCTCTTTTGCACCTTTCGCCCATCGTAGCCTCGGGTTTGAGTTTTGTTTATCTTACACTAGCTCCTGGGTAGCAGCACTGCTGGTCACGCTGATCAGGATGAGCAATCATCATGGGACTGCAGAGTTCCTCCTGATGCTGCCGGGGAGGAACAGCTGCAGGACAGAAGTAGCTCACTAAGGAACTCTAGCAGATATGAGTCAAAATCAGGAGGCTGGTTCACGTCCTGAAGCTAAACGAACACAGTTAGATGTGGATGTGTGTTTTCTGCATCACATGAATCATCCAACATCTTTACCGCACATCTGCTGAAGTCTGCATAAATGTAGTTATAGCCTGTGTGAAGCCTCTGCAGTCATGCCATGTGGCCTGAACCAAGTCCAGATGGCTTTTCATTACAATCTTTTATTTTATTGAGACAAACTGCGAAGAATTCACGTTCAAAATAAACGAGGGCAACTCACAGCAGAGCTTTATGATGTGTTTAAATTTCCACGGTGCGAGGTTTCGCTTACAGAGGTCAGTGGTTATGTCTGTTTTTTTTAAGCTGGTCAGTGGATAATACATTCATAAGGTGTAATAAGTCCCAGACCAGGGGTGGGTAAACTTCTTGGTTCACGGGCCACATTGAGTTTTAATATTTGACGAAGGGGGTCGGAACAGGAGCAGATGGATGGCATACTTTGGTAACCGCTAGATTAGACCGATAGAATGGTGCTAGATTTTAAACAAGCGCTAAATGTTACATCAAGAGCGTTAAATTTCAAATCTAAATTTAGCATTTAGTGGCGCTAGGTTTGAAATCTAAGCGCTTCATGTAACACTTTGCTTGTTTTAACATCTAACACGCTTGTTTACGTGCGTATTTTGGGCCTGATGGCTTTCAATATCTGTGCACACTGTTTATATTGACAGCGTGCACATCACGGAGACACACACATTTTAATGGGAGCAGTGTTGTTGTTGTTTTTTCAACAAAGCCAATAAATCTAGAGTACGCCATCTAGTGACAAAACATCAGAATAACAGAAAAATAAAACATTAATATGGTAGTTTATTTATTCAATTTTTCAAGTCCCAACGGGCTGGGTTAAAACGGTTAACGGGCCATATCTGGGCCGCAGGCCATAGTTTGCCCATGCCTGTCCCAGACCTTACTTGAAAAGGATGAAATCTGAAAAAGGTTTGAGATCTCATTCCTAAAATTTACTGACACAAAAGTCCGTCCATTCGCCAACTTCCACGCAAATAGAGCAATCTAGAAAGTGAAGTGCGTTGCGTGTTAGGTAAACATTGGTAAAATTTGTGGGGAAAAGCCAATAGATCCTGAAGTGAACAATCAGTCAGTCATCTTCTTATCCGTCTATCCCTTTCAGGATTGCGGGGGGTGCCGGAGCCCATCCCAGCCAATTTAAGGCGAGGGCAGAGTATACCTCGAACAGGTCGCCAGTCTGTCGTGGGGCTTCACACATATAACAGAGGAGAGTGAAATGAATCATTTGAAGCAGCGAGCAAGCAATCAGAAAGCACACACACACAAAAAAAAAACTGTCAGTGTAGGACTGTATATAAGAAAATTGGAGCACATCATGGAAAAGATTCCTCATTTGTGGCTACTTTTGTTTTTGTTCATATCAATTCTTCCTTAGAGAGAAAGAGGGCTCAGTGGTTAGGGCGACTGCCCTGTAATCGGAGGATTGCCAGTTCGATCCCTTGCCAGGTGTTCATGCTGGGGTGTCCTTGAGCAAGACACCGAACCCCCAATTGCTCCTGATGGTGGTTTGCAGCTTGTATGGCAGCATGCCCATCAGGTATGAATGTGTGTGAATGGGTGAACGTGAGCTACCCTGTAAAATGCTTTGAGTGCCAACGCAGGTGGAAAAGCACCAAATAAGTAGAGTCCATTTACCATTTATTTAAGGGTTTCTTTTTTATTTTAGGGACACATTGGTGTGCGCCACTTACAAAGTGACCAATTCCCACACGCTTGTGGGAGACGCCATCATGACTGCTCAATGGCAACACCTGGTCATTTTGCATGAGAAAAGAAAGAGTGTGGATCTCTGCCATTTGTAGACATTCTGCACCTACTGTACTTAAGATGTTCCACCAGAGGCCTGGCACACTGGAAGGAGACCCAATGGCAGTCCCTGGGCCTGCTTAGGGACTCACAGCTCACCAGAGAACGTCTCAGGATTTTCCCAAATGTGTTAGAAGTTGTGGCTGGGGTGAGGGAAGTCTGGGCTGTTTATGCTACAGTCAGGATTACTATTGCAACAACATGTAATCAGCAGGGTAAATCTAACATGTCTCATGATGGTTTAACAGCAGCTTGTGTTTTCTTGAATCTATTTGTGGGTAAACGATGCAACGCTTGGGGGATACTACATCACAATGCAAGGAAGAGCCCGCGTCGTTTGACCATGGACAAGTGGAAAATAACAGACCAGTCAAACAAGCAAAAAATTTGGACAAGCGCAAACCTCCACCAAGGTCTCCGGAAAAAGGCGATGGCCTTTTCCTGTCTGCCAATGGGTACAGAAAACTTACATATATGCAACATAAAATTTATAAAAAAAAATCTAATTTTTGTTTCTTAAGAAGTGGAAAAAACTAAAGTTTTCTTAAAAGCTAAAAAAAAAATCTTAAAAAACAAAAGATAGTTAAAATTCTAAAGTTAGCTTTTTTTGTTTTTTTTTTTAAGCAAAAGGCCTTCAACCAATAACTGTCAGGATTCCCTCACCAGCCGCCAGAGGGAGTCCTGGATGTTCCTAATCAACCTGATTAGGATCACCTGAGGATGATTCCTGATTCCACACATCTTGCACCCCTGCCATCTATTCAAGGGCAATCACCCTGGACTTCCCGGTCGGTACCATCCCTTACAGGCAGGTCACCCTGGTTGCCTGACCATGTTTGAACTTTGTTATTAGTTGAACTTTTGAAATCCTGAGTTAATCCTGTGCTCTTTGCTTTACAGATTTACTCAAATTGTGTTAATAAACCTTGTTTGATGTTCATGCAATTGGGTCCTCCTTCTTCCACATCCCTAAAACGCTGAAAAATAGCAGTAACCCTTTAAACCAGCCAATCTGTGCAAATGAACAAATCAACAGAACCAATAGGAACTAGTCATATTGTAATGTTTCCATAGAAACGAGAGTTCAAATGTCCTCTGCTCCGCCTCTTAAAGTGCCAGCGTGTGACAAGACTATGAACTTTAAACAAAACCTCTAAAACCCTTCTAGCTCCAAATTGTTCCGTTCGTTCCGTTCCATCACCTTCCGCTTGTTCCAGGGTCAGGTCGCGGGGGCAACAGCCTCAAACGGGCAGCCCAGTCCTCTCTCTCCTCCCAGCTGCATCCTCTAACTCACCCGGAAGGATCCCAAGTCGTTCCCTGGCCAGCTGTGAGACAGTCTCTCCAGCCGGTCCGGGGGCTGCCGCTTGGTCTCCTCCCGGTGAGACGTGCCCAAAACACCTCGCCCGCGAGGCGCTCGGGGGGCATCCTGACCAGATGCTTGAACCACCCCATCTGGCTCCTCTCGACCTGGAGGAGTAGCGGCTCGACACCGAGCTCCTCCCGGATGGCAGAGCTCCTCACCCCATCTCTGAGTGAGAGCCCAGCCACCCTGCGGAAGAAGCTCATTTCAGCCGCTTGTACCCACGATCTCATTCTTTCGGCCACCACCCACAGCTGGTGACCATAGGTGAGGGTAGGAACGTAGATCGACTTGTAAATCGAGAGCTTTGCTTTTCAGCTCAGCTCTCTCTTTACCAATGGACCGATGCAGTGTCCTACTTATTGCTGATGCAGCACCGATCCGCTTGGCGATCTCCCGCTCCATCCTTCCTCCACTCGTGAACAAGACCTCGAGATACTTAAACTCTTCCACTTGGGGCAAGACCCTGTGTCTGATCCGCAGGGGGCATTCAGGGGGCATTCCACCCTTTTCCGGGCGAGGACCATGCTCCAAATTGTAACCCGGATTAACTCTGAATTTGAATCAGAAATTCAATTTCTTCATCTTCTCATTGTGGATACATCCTAAACTTTTTTTTTCCACCCAGAACTATGTGAGTTATCTTGGTCACAAACACACACACACACATACACTCCCCATCACACCACAGCCCATGGCAGATGTAATAAAGGAAAAGTTTTGAAAGACCTCTCCAAAGGCTCAAAAACTTACTTATAGCCGAGTGAAAGCAGCCACATGTTCCTGAAAACTGAGCGGCCACTCTGGACCGTCGCAAAGATCAGTTTCGGGCATAAAAGTCAGCGGGCCGTTGTCAACGTATCTTTAAACAGAACATTGATAGTTTCATGAGCTGCTTCAAACACAGCTGTGTTGTACCTTTAATACAAAAAAGATTCCTGAAAACAAAAAAAAACTCTGAAGGAAACTTTCTTTCTGCAAACATTTAATTTTTCCACACCGCCCTGCTCCTGTTAAACTCTAGTTTCTCATCCCACACAAAGTCTGCAGCCATCTGCGTCTCACATGCTCAGTTCAAAGGTTTTCCCAGCGAATCTAAAACTCCTCTGACATCCCACCATCTCCCGTAGATTTAGAGCTCAGAAGATCTCCTGTGGCTCATAAAACAGTGGGAGGAGTGTGGGTGAGTCGCAGTCTGCTACATGTGCAGGTTTAAGATGCACATGTGGCCACACCCTAACATTTACACCAATGTCTCAACTAAAAACGATCTCCTATCAGACCTATCCCAGCGGGCACCTACGTACTGGAAATATTCACACTCCACAGTGACTCAGAACTGCCTTCATAAACACAATGACCTCTGGCCTCTGTGTTTCCCTTTGCATTAGGAGGTCAAAGGGAGGGAAGCCAGTCAGAAGTGCACGCAACGACACAACCACACTTTCTCTATTTAGATTCATTTGTAAGTTTAAAAAGGGGATTTTATACAGAATCTACTTTTTGGAGGTTTTACTGCACGTGCTCTGCTCACGCTCAATCCCCACAGAGAGTGGCATTTTTATGTAAATGAAATTAAAAAGATTATAAAAGAAGTTGGGCTTGCTTTGCTAACTTGCTGTGCGGTACACTTTATTTACTGCCTCAAAGATTTATGCTGTGTTGTGCATAAGCCCGAAGGGGCGGGGCTAAGCAAGGAGCCAGTGGAAGAGGGAATTTATCATTTTAATAACAGAAGTAAAACTGTCTCTCCAGCAGGTCTGGGGTCTGCCCCTGGGTCTCCTCCCAGTGTGACGTGCCCAAAACACCTCGCCTGCGAGGCGCTCGGGGGGCATCCTGACCAGATGCCCGAACCACCCCATCTGGCTCCTCTCGATCTGGAGGAGGAGCGGCTCAGCACCGAGCTCCTCCCGAATGGCAGAGCTCCTCACCCGATCTCTGAGTGAGAGCCCAGCCACCCTGCGGTGGAAGCTCATTTCGACCGCTTGTACCCGCCATCTCATTCTTTCGGTCACCACCCACAGCTGGTGACCATAGGTGAGGGTAGAAACGTAGAGCGGAAAATGACAGAACGGAACGGAAAGTAAAACTGTTAGTCAGTCACCTTCTTAACCGTCAATCCCCTAGGGTTGTCGGAGCACATCCTGGCTGATTTGAGATGAGGGGCAGTAAACCCAGAACAGGTCGAAAGTCTGCTGCGGGGCCACACACATACAACCATCCACACACACACACTCATTCCTATGGCAATCATGTAGCGGCTAATCAACCTAACATGCATGTTTTTGGAGGGAACTGGAGTACCCGGAGGAAACCCACACATACCCATGCACAGGGAGAACATGCAAACTCCACACAGAAAGGTCAGTGTTCCACGCCTCGTCCTCACCCGGGACTCGAACCTTCTTACTGTGAGGTCACTGTGCTAACCACTGCACCACCGTGCCGCCGAAATGAAACTGAGGAAATGTATCTTTTAATGCATTTTTTGGCAAATGTTGTCTTTTTAAAAAAACAAAAAGTACCAATTTGATCATCATCAGTGTGAGATATGAATTTTTACCCCACAAAAGCCCAACACACTCTTGTTAAAGACTGCAAAAAACAAGACATCGAAAAGAAAAGGAGTGAACGTTCATACATTAAGATGGTCAGAATTAGCTTTACGAGGAGAAAAAGCAGCTGGTCAGGATGTAAAAATGTCTGTTTCTGTTTAACAAAGACAACCCTGCATTTCTCATATGGCATCATTTAGTGGAGCCCAGCGGGACGGAAACATGAAAACTGTGACGAAGCAGCATGAAGCGCCGATGCCACTCCGAAAGGAAAGGTATTTCCCTCATCCCTGCTTCCTGCTGGGACTTTGTCTGCTAAAGGATTGTTCCTTTCTGGGTCATGTCCTCTGTTCTCCTGGGTTCTCCTGCAGACTGTGCATGTGTTTGTGTGTGCACGGCTGGGCGGATATGTCATTATGTGACTGGAAGAGATTTAAATCTCCTCCAAAGGCACACCCACCCAGCTCTGCTCTGTAGATCTTGTGCAAACAGAAGAAAATGAGGAGTGAAGGTTGCCGTAATTCCTGAGCTTTAGGGGAAAAATAAAACTTTGAAGGGGCAACATAAAAGATGAATTGCTTCACTTTAGAGAACAAACCCAAAAAAAAAATCAGATGAGTTAGTTCTCTTCAAGAGGAATTCTTGTGTTATTTGGTTCTAATGAACCGGTTTTCACCCAAATACCACAGGCCATGAAGCCTGTGAATCTCCTCTGAATCTCCTCTTCTTCTTTCAGCATTTCCCTTCAGAGGTCCCCACAGCAAGTCAGTTTCTTCCATCTAACCCTGTCTGCTGCATCCTGTTCAGTTACACCAACTATCTTCATGTCTTCCTTCACTGTATCCATGAACCTCCTCTTTGGTCTTCCTCTAGTCCTCTTTCCTGGTGGTTCCAAACCCAGCATCCTTCTTCTGATGTACTCTCTCTCTCTCCTCTGCACATGTCCAAACCATCTCAGTCTGGCCTCTCTGACTTTAAAACCTCTAACATGTGCGGTTCTTCTGATCCTGTCCATCCTGGTCCCTCCCAGAGAGATCCTCAGCATCTTCATCTCTGCTACAAACATCTCTGTTTCTTGTCTTTTTCTCAGTGCTACTGTCTCTACACCAATCAGCATGGCCGCTCTCACCACGGTTTTGTTCACTTTTTCTTTCATTTTATCTGAAACTCTTCTATCACACATCACACCTGATACTTTTCTCCACCCGTTCCAGCCTGCCTGCACACGCTTCTTCACCTCTTTTCCACACTCTCCATTGATCTGGACTGTTGAACCTAAGTACTTAAAATCTTCCATCTTCGATCATAATTTTTTTAAACTCATGTTTATTTTTATTTGGTTCCAGAATTAAATACTCAAGTAATTTCTCTCACTTTGTCACTCTTTACTTCATCTTTGAGGATTCAGTGTTCACCAACTCATCAATAGGAAGACGTCTGGGATAGATCATAAACATGGTGTCATCTTTGAATCATCTGTGAGGGGCTCACCATGACAGCAGCCTATGTAGGGAACTTGAGACTTCTCTTACCCTGGCCACATCATCCAGCCCATCGGGGGGATCCAAAGATGTACTCAGACCCTCTGTGAAGCTCAGAGTCTACTAGTGCTAGTCAATCAAAACCGTAGCTCAGTGCATTTGACCACCAAATCGCCATTTGACTAGTGAGTGCTCCCAATGGTTCATTTAGTCACCCCTGGCTAGCTTTGAAGTGGTGCGCATAGTTCAGTTGGACTTGAGAGTGGGTCATATGTGTTGGGAATTGAAAATATTTCATTAATCCCTAAAAAGCAATTTTGGTACCAGTACAACTTGATGAGAACAGAACCTAAGACGTTTGAGAGTGTGCAGGTTATTTTTTTGTCTGTCTTGGTAAAGTTCAGCAGTTTAGCAGTACGTGTGCATCAGGACCTGTGACATTCTGCTTGGGATTCTCCAAACTCATTTTTTTTTTTGCCATAAAAGTGTGTTAGAATGTTAGAGAGCTGTGACATCACAAACCAAACAAGTTAAAGTTGTTACCCATGAAATAACCAGAGTCTCCAATGTGTTCAATCAGAGAGTCACTATTCCTGTTTGTTCCAATATTGTTGCACAACAATGATGTAATTGTGCTCTCGCACGAATGGTGAAACCCTACGTACTGTATGGGAGTCCAGGCTAGAGGAAGACGGAGGAGTGAGCAATAATATTCTGATCCAGGTCATTGTAACAATACCTAGAGAGAGCCCACCTGTAGTCTCTCCATCAGGTCTTGAGACGATCTGGATTTGATGTACCTGTGTCTTCTGACCTGCGAGGCATCCAAAAGGATCTAAAACTGGTTCCCAAAACCACCAGATCTGGCTTTGCCTCCAATTTTGGTCGTACAGAGCTTTTAAGCTTAGAGTTTGTCCTGTTTAATCAAACACATTTTAATTTGTGTGTATTTTGCTCCCAGCAGAACTTGCACGCTAGAATACTCACATCATAAAACGAGCTATTCAGCTTTAACTTTTTGACTATAAATCTATCACCGATCCAAATTAAATTCCAGACACTGAAACTAGTCCCTAGAGCTAGCTTATGCAGCCACCCATCTCCTCTTTCACCCAACCCTATGGCCCCTCCTGGAGACTGTTTTGGGCACATCCCACCGGGAGGAGACCGAGAGGCAGACCCTGGTACCGCTGAAGAGACTATGTCTTACAGCTGGCCGGGGAATGACTCGGGATCCTTCCTTATGAGCTGGAGGATGCAGTCGGGGTGAGAGAAGCCTGGGTTTCCCGTCTGAGGCTGTTGCCCCTGCAACCTGGGCCCGGATGAGTAGAAGACGAAAAAACAAAACAGGGACAAGTGTCTGAATAACCTCTTCAATACATGGCGTGCCTGCTCCGCCGTTGTTCTCTTTATAGTCAATATTACAAAGGTGTTGGGCTCTGTGTCACAAGCTCTAAACATTTCCGAGGGTGTGGGGGAGGGGTGTGTGTGTTAAATTATTTTATTATAGACAGACAAATTCTTACAGCTACAAATATTTTAGACAGTATATTGTAAACATCAAAGTTTCTTTTATTGGTACTCGTTGGTAAATTCGTTTGCAGATGGATAACATGACACACTCAACTCGTTTACTCATACATAGTCATCAGCAGCGTGCTCTTCTATGCTAAGGTGTGTTGGGGAGGCAGCATCAAGAAGAGGGACGAGACACGGTTGGACAAATTGGTGAGGAAGGCCGGATCATTGGTTGGCGTTGAGCTGGATTCACTGACAAATGTAGCTGAGAAGAGGATCTTCAGCAAGATACTGTCCATCAGGGACAATGTCCACCACCCACCCTCTGCACTAGACCATCACCAGGTAGAGGAGCTCCTTCAGTGACAGGCTGCTTTCCCTGTCCTGTTCCACTGACAGTCTTAGGAAGTCGTTTATGGCCACCCCCTTTTTCCTGGCAGGTAGTCAGGCTTTTCAACTCCTCTGAGCTGGACATGAGCCTATGGATGGCCAGCTCGAGCGGCCCTACGCGAGTAGTGTTGAGCTGAATGAAAAAAAAGTCTTGTGAGTTATGCTACAAGCAGGGCAAGCAAACCTTGCAAATCACGAGCCGAGTTGCTCGTTGGAGATTTGAACAGGGCGAGTCTTCTCCAAAGCAGGAGAGGCTCTTTGCGGGGTCGAAAGATTCGAATCTTTGGGTCTATTTGAGGAAATTGGTTTGAAATTGCTCGATGATTCATGGGGCTTCGGATTTACCATCCCTACTTGAGCCATTACAGAACATCATGACTTCTGCTTGAGAGACTTTACACTTTGCACTGGACTCCATGATCAGTATTGCTGCCTACCAATGATGCTGATGGATACCTGAACTTCCCCGCGGGGATCAATAAAGTATCTATCTAATCTAGGTGTGGATATCATTTTTTTAAAAAAACCCATCACTTTCAGTATGGCCATCCTTCTTCTTTAACATATTGAAAGAACCTTGGATTGAACCTCAACAGCTTCCTCTCTGCTACCTCAATCTGTCATGAAGCGGTGTGCAGGTGGAAAGAGGAGGACCCAATTACAGACAGAAAACATGGTTTATTTGAATTTGACCGTCCATTAATTACTGTGAAAAGAAAAACAAAGTTTCAGTGGGATGGCAAAAGGTCATTGTCAGAATGTGTTCATGGTCAGGCAACCAGGGAGACCAGGCTGGAAGGGATGGTATGACCTGGCATGGAAGTCCGGGGTGATTGCCCCGAAATAGATGGCAGAGTCCACAGATGTGTGGCATCAGAAATCAATCTCAGGTGTCCCTAATCAGGGTGATGAGGAACATCCAGGGATTATGCTTGGCCACTTTAAAATATTGCTGATTATTGCGACTTGTTCTTTTAAAATATCAGGCCAATGGTTTTTGGTTATGAAGTAAAAAAGATATTGTAATGACCTGAGATTTAAGAGTTTAATTAGCAACAAAAATGCAAAAATCTGTTGTATTTACATGTTATTTTTTCAGTAATAGTTGACTCTTGAATCTTGAAAACAAAATCAAACGAACAATTTGGGTTTTAACAGATAATTGAATTGAATTGAACAGATAATAGTTGACTATCTAAAAAAAGGAATGAAATCAAAGAGAAAATGTGGGAAACTGATGACCTCCTGTGAGTGATTCAACTTCCCAAAAAGCCCGCTGAGGTCAGGACTCTTCATCGGGCTACTGGGAAACATTTCACATGAACAGACAGACCTCTGATGTGCAAGGACAGACGATGAGTCAAACCCCACATGACGCTGACCAGACCACGGCTATCTTACTAACGGGTCTAACATATGGAGCCTTCCGGTCACAGCACATCTATTTCAAGAAGATTTATTTTTGATTAATAGCCTTTACGAGGGCCACAAAACAGATACCAGAAGGAATATGTTCATGAAAAAGGTTGTGTCAGACATCTTGTTTTTCTGAAACTGATTACTTCTACTAACTTTCTGAACATTTCCGTGTTTCTGACCTTATTTAGTGACTCACTGAAGTCCTGCTGCTACTGTTACTCAATTACATCATTTTAACAAGAAAACCAAATACGACAGCTTGGTTTTTCCAGTTTAATGCTTTAGTGCACAGAATGTGTGGAAAGTATCAAAGCACTCATTTTGTCTGTGCATCTGTAACATTTTAGTAAACGTGATATCTCTCAAACCACTGAAAGGATTCTAATAAAACTGCATACAGTTACTCAGTACCAATCTAAGATGAACTGATTAGGTTTTCAAGGTCACAATTGAATTATAAAATGTTGTTTATTAGATTTTGCCCATTTTTAATTATAAGATATTTCAAAACAATCTGTTTCTTTCAAGACTTTTCCAAAAGTCTGTTTTTGTAGTAGAAAAAGTTTTAAAAAGTCTTCTGGACAGTTTAATTCTTGATCGAGATGTTTCGACTTCCATGGAAGTCCATGGATCACTCCTGGATGAATGAGGGACCACACGGACAAGTCTGTTTTTGCTTAAAAGAGTTTGAAGAATCACATTTTAGCCAGCATTTGTTGCCAGGGAGGCAAAAAATTTGCTCACGCCTTTCGAATCTTTTTTTATCCAAACAAAGAGAACAAATATTACAATTATTTTTCAACCAATCAAATTTTGAGCCTGTATCCGTAGAATAAAAATTCCTTCATCTTCAAAAAGACAATTTAAGTCACCTGCATTTTCAGATTTGATGGTTGGACCGTCACAATAGAAAGCTAGTTTATCTGTTTGCACGGAGGAGCACGGAAGTATTGTTTTGTTGCTTTAAAACTTTTTTAATCAGCAAATCGTAATAGATTCAGTGGCTGTTTAACTTTCATGCTCCTTTTTGAGATGAACTTTTTAAAAGAAGTTCAACAAAGTAAAGAACTGTGAACAGCACGAGACTTTGACCGAGTTTGACCAAACATCACATAATATGGTGAATTTCAAACAACGTCAGAACAATGGGGACTTTGCAAGTGAACGCACATTAAAGTTTGAATTTCTATGGCAAAATGAAAAGTGAGATCTAGCTTCACTTTTAATTTTCCCTCAGAGATCGGGTTAAGCATTCTGCCGTCCAGGAGGAGCTCGGTGCGTGCCGCTCCTCCTCCAGGTCAAGAGAAGCCAGATAGGGTGGTTCCGGCATATGGTCGGGATGCCACCCGAGGGCCTTGCTAGGGAGGTGTTTCAGACACGTCCTACCGGGAGGAGACCAAGAGGCAGACCCAGACCCACTGGAGACACTATGTCTCACAGCTTGCTGGGGAATGACTTGGGATCCTTCCGGTTGAGATGGAGGATGTGGCTGGGGTGAGAGAAGCCTGGGCTTCCCGTCATGGGCTGTTGCCTCCGTTGCCCCGGATAAGTGGAAGATGACGGAACGGAAAATAAAAAGTGGAGTTTTGAAAAAGTCTGCAAATCTAAGATGAAACGAGAAAAAAAGATGCCTTGGTAATCTTCAAATTGTGTTATTGGTAATGTCCGAGCAACCGTAGAGAGACTACTGTTGAGATGATGATGACAGTATGTCGATTCTGGTGGAGTTCAGGCTCCATCTCCAGTGGGACAAACAGCATTCCTACATCCCATTACTGTTAACACAAGGAAAAGAATGCTAGCGGATTCATCTGGTGCGAGAAAGCAACGCACGGAGACCCAAATCAGTTCCACCTGAAGTTCACATGTTGTTATGTTAATGGACTCGAAGCCGAGCCTGGGAATTTGGGACCTTAACATGTGGGTTTCTTCAGAAAAATATTGGCTTTGTCAGTTAAACTTTTAGAAAAGTGAAACATGAAGGAAACACCCTGTAAGAAACAAAAGAAAAGAGACCCTGGAGTAGGATTAGATGTGTGCTGATCAGCAGTGGGAGCTGTTTCTGCTGGCTTTGTTAGACACACACACTTCAACAGTTTTAATCTTATCACTGATCAGGTGGGAGGAAAAAAAGCTGACGTCTAATGGAACACAGATGGGAACTGTGTTCCAACTCGGGGAGCGCAATCCTTCACCGAGGTCTGAAGATTAAGACCACCCCTTGTTCCTGCAGCCAATGGGTGCAGATTAACAATCTGAACAGGTCTTCAGTCTGTCTGAGGGCCACGTAGAGGAACCGACAACCAGTCTTGTGCACACTCACACCTATTGTCCATTCGGGTGGACTCAGTAACAATCTTCAGTCTGTTGCAGGTCCGCCCACAGCTGCACAACCAATCACATGTTCTCTCATATCAATTGACAATTTGGACAATTTTGGAGTTAGAATTTGCAGAAAGAGGATTTTATGATGGGCACACGTGACTAAATATTGTGCAGGTTGAACTATACTGTTGTACTAATGTGAATAGTACTACTGTGTGGGCAAGGATGGCTGAGTGAGTAGGACGACCACCCTGTTACCAGAGGGTTACTGGTTAGATCCCCCACTCAGGAGTTCATGCCTGTCAAGACGTGGATGCAGGTGGAAGAAGAAGAACCCAATTGCAGATAATAAACTTAATTTATTGAGTGAACAAACTTTTGTCCATCATGGACAATCCTGACCATCCTCTCTACCCACTCCTGGACGAACAGCGGAGCTCCTTCTCCAAGAGGCTCCGACAGCTCCGCTCGAGAACATCTCGTTATCGGAGGTCTTTCTTTCCGTACGTGATCGGGCTCTACAACGACTCACTTAGCAGATAGGAAGTTGTTGCTGTGACACACAAATTTTCCATGTGTGGGATCATTAAAGTAGATTCTGATTCTGATTCTGAACAGTATTGCTGTAAAGATAAACACATGGATCAGTAAAAATGATCCATGAAGTTATTGTTCAAAATGTATTTCATGGTCAGGCAGCAAGGAAGACCTGGCTGGAATGGAAGGTATGACCCGACACCTGAAGGGAAGGCAGACTGCCTATTTAAAGGCAGCTGCACAAAGATCTTCAGGTGTCTAAAATCAGGCAAATGAGGGAAGGCCTTGGGTTCCCTCTGGTGGTGGGCGAGGGAACCATGACAGTACCTCACCCTCAATGGCCATCTTCAGGTGGTCAAGGATCTTGTGGTGTGGCTTGACTGGGCGCGCGACCTGGTCAGGGGCTTTTGCAGTGATCCTGAATGGGCTTCAGACCTCTGTCTGCTGAGTCCATTCATGGTCGGGTCATTCTGTCAAGATGTGGATGCAGGTGGAAGGAGGAGGACCCAGTTCCAAACAAGAAACATGATTTATTGAATAAAGGAGTCCAGTATTGCTGTAAAGAAAAACACATGAATCAGTGGAAATGTCATGAAGTTATTGTTCAAAACGTATTTCATGGTCAGGCAGCCAGGAAAACCTGGCTGGGATAGAAGGTATGACCTGACACCTGAAGGGAAGATAGGCTGCCTTTTAAAGGGCAGCTGCACGAATCTTCAGGTGTCTAAAATCACCATCTCCACCACCCACCCACCTCTGGATGTGGGCGAGGGAACCATGACAACGCGGAGTTGTCCTTGAGCAAGACACCAAACCCCCAATTGCTCCTGATGGTGGTTTGCACCTTGCATGGCGGCTTCCACCATCAGGTAGGAATGGATGAATGTGAACTACACTGTAAAGCCCTTTGAGTACCAACGCAGGTGGAAAAGCACCATGTAAGTAGAGTCCAAGCAGAGCTAGTATGTCACGTTGAATAATTTGAATAATTGAATTTTTTTTTACCTGTCCTGTCCGGCGTTGTGCAAGCAGAATGATGATCTGTATATCAAGTATTGCTGGACAGTTTTGCTCTGCTAGCAATACCGTGCCAGGGTCGGAAAAAGAGCCTGGTAAGCTCTTTTTGTTTATTTGAAATTTTTTTTAATCTAAATTTTACTCACTCTATGCATCTCTCACCAGGTAAATTTGCGTGCTGCACTCCTACACCACAGCAGGCTGCCAACACGGCACCAATGGTGGGAGAAACGGGGGGTTAGGTGTCTTCCCCAAGAACCCTAGACATGCACTCTGTGGGATGCGAACTCGCAAACTTCCAGTTGACTCCCAGTCCGCAGGCGAATGCTCTAACCACTGAGCCACCGTCTTGTGGTTGTAAATGCTTTACAACCAAAGTGTCTTTTTGCTGCACATGACGGGGAATACTGAGGAGAGGAGTTGGATAGGTTTAGGATACAGAAGAAGAAGAAAGGGGATAAAGTGAAGAGAAAATTTGTAGTTCAATATTCAGCATCACGACCAACCTGCAGGAGAAAAAAAAAGTACAAAAAAAAGTTTAAGCCAGTGATAAAACTGACACACACAACAAAACCTTCTATAGCAAATGATGTACAACACAAACACATGTTACTAGAGCTACAAAAATATTGGTTGGGAGCAAGGAACATAGCGGACAGTAAACAGTGTGGCACAGTGTGCGAGTGTGAGTGAAAGTACATGCATGCTGCCGATGTGAACCATGTGCTCATTAGGACCAATAGATCCTCACCCCCGGACCCCAAAAGACTAGAATGAGGGAGGCAGAGACACATGCAACTTGGGCCCACGCTCATACAGATCCTAGGACCCCATGGCCGAGGCGAAGAGAATAAATTTCAGTGAGGCAAAAAAAATTTTACCGATTTTTTTTTCCCACGGAAAACTCTTCCAACTCTTTCCTACTTCCATTGTTTTTGATTTTGATCATCAACATTTTAGTCAGACCACAGACTTAAATCTCGGGTATGAATTGTTTATTTGACCCGGTGAAACATTTGAATTATTTTGTTGAAACTCTGAAGCTTTGTTTTTGCAGGTTATGTGGAGTTATTGTCCTTCTTCCACCCTGGTTTTAAATCACTTACAGACCGATGAGAGAATGATTCCATCGTTCACTCCACTTGGACCTGAGAACATCTGACAGCATGATGCTGCCAACACCGTGTTTCACTGTAGGGATGGTGTTGTTACCGTGACGTGTTTTGGCTTTAAGCATGACAGCTGGAGAAGGTGTTATCTGAGTGCAGCACCTTCCTCCAGATGTTTTGTACATTTCACTTTGAAAAACCCAGAATGTAACTCATTTATAACTGGAAGTGAAACAAAACCTTTGGTGCTCATTGTTTTTTTGAAAATAAATAACCTTTGTTTTTGGGTCATTTTTAATCTAAATTCCGGCTGCACGGTGGCGCAGTGATAGCAGACAGTGGCTGCACAGCAAGAAGGTCATGGGTTCAAGTCCCTGGTTGGGGGCGAGGCTTGGAACACTGGGCTTTCTGTGTGGAGTTTGCATACTCTCCTTATGTATGCATGGGTTTTCGCTGGATACTCCGGTTTTTTCCCACCCTTCAAAAACATGCATGTTATGTTGATTGGCCGCTACATGATCGCCCCTAGGAAGGAGTATGTGTATGGTTGTATGTGTGTGGCCCTGTGACAGACTGGCAACCTGTTTGGGGTGTACCTTGCGCCTCAAATCGAATCAGTTGGAATTGGCTCCGGCATCCCCTGTAACCCTAAAAAGGATAGACGGTAAGAAGGTGACCGGCTGACTGACTAATCTAAATAAATAAATAACTCTAGTCATCCCTCACCGATGAAATTTGTGTGCTGCACTCCTTACACCGCAGCAGGATGCCCTTCTACAGCACCAATGGTGGGAGAAGCAGGGGTTAGGTGTCTTCTCCAAGGACCCTAGACATGCTCTCTGTGGGACGAGAACCCACAACCTTCCAGTCCGCGCGCGAACGCTCTAACCACTGAGCTGCCGTCTCCTCCCTAAATACCAATATATTCTCATTTTTCAGGATCCATAATGTGAGTATGTCTTTTTTTTTTTGACTTTCACTATTTTAGAGCATGCATTTCTTCCCTTCCCCCCTCTTGCTTAGTCTGGAAAACACATGATGGGATGTTAGTTTATTGCACGGCATGCAGAGACCAAATGACTGCCTATGGAGATGATCTGGTGGCCTTCGCTGCTGTTTGTTATACATCCGAGCACACGTTTAAGAAATCAACCGAGTATTAAAACAGATAAATGTGCAGAAAACAACCAGTTGGAAATGTGTCCAAAGGGCAAAGTTGTTTCTTAAAGAAAAAAAAACCACATGATCAGAGTTCAAGATGAGGCTCTAAAAGGTCAAATCCTTCATCTTAAAGTTGGTGCCCTAAAGCAGCTGGATGAGTAATCTTTTAGACATTTTCTATCTGTTCTTTGAGTTTTAGACAACCAACCATAAACATCTCTGTTTGAAGAAAAGATTTCTTTTTTTCTGACTGGCTTGTAAAAACAAGTTTGGGTCATGGTCAGGGGAAAACCACTCTAGGATAGATGAACGATGGAAGACGTGGGTCAGATGAGCTGCGGTCTGTTAAACACAGCAGAGAATAAACTGAGATGCAGAGAAGTTCTGAACTGGAAGCATCTGGATTCAGAGTCTGGCTGGCACCCAGAGAATTTCTGGGAGTGCGTCTGGCAGAATAAGATACAAACAAATGATACAGTTGACTAAACATCTGGCATGAAGATAGGAGCTTAGTGTAAGTCTAACGTCACAACAAATTTATACACCAGTCATATTTTGTTGTGGTGAAGTGGTCAGATCTACAGGAAGTTGGATAAAACCTCAAACTGTGGGGTTTTTTTGCGCCTTGGTTCTCCTGGAAGACACTGCCCTTCATCTCATGACCAAAAACTGTTTATATGAACCAGACAAAGCAAGTTGCTTATCTCCGAGCCAAATAGGAAGTACATGCAGGCTTCAGAAAGTCTGAGCGTCTCTAGACTTCTGGTAATAAATATGCAGCTGTTGCTCAGGTTCTTCTACATTAAGGCTGACTGGTCTCTTCACTAATGACATTAAAACCATAAAAACTTTACATTTTAATGTTTAGAATCAAACGGTGAAGTTAGCTTAATTCAATTCAATTTTATTTACTGTATAGCCCAAAATCACAGAATTTCTGTCTCAATTGGCTTCATATTGTAGATTCAGAAAGAAGAAAAACTAGAAAAAAGAGGAATGTATTAACACAAACACACAGCAAGAAAACTAACTAACAAATGCTAACTGGACAATATTAGCACATTTCTGCCCTTAGACTCTCCTGCACGGTGAGGAAAAACTCCTAAAAAACTATCAGTGGGGTAAAAATAAGAAACCTCGTGGGGATCCACACAAAAGAGAGAGTCCTCCCCCACGACGAGCAACCAGTGTGTCAAAGATTATTGTTTAAATATTAGCTTATTCTACTCTACAGCTAAATATCTAAAGAAGTCAAATGATGTTCTTCATCCTGATGGAAACACGGGGGACTCCTCAGCCTGGAGATGTCCAGTACGGGGATGATGAAGCGCGGAGGTCTCCTCGGTCTGGCCATGCCCAGGACAGGAACGCAGAGTATCCATCAGGATATCTGAAACAGAGCTCTCTCCCAAAGAGGAGGAGAGAAAGAGGTGGACAGCATGTGAACTGTATTGTACCAACTAGGAGTGTAAATCTAAATGAACAGACAATGGTGAACAATGAATGAGATAGAGAGCCAGGGGTCAGGGAGGGGGGAAGGGGATACAGACCCTGATTAGGGTAGGGGTAAGGGGGAATGAGGGATACAGACCCTGGTTAGATTAAGGGGTGGGGGTACAGGCCCTGGTTAGAGTAGGGGGTAACGGGGAAAGGGCCAAGGCATTCTTGCAGAGATTAGTAGATAGAATTAGAGGACAGAACTCCAATGTACCATACTTTCCCCAGCTTCTACTATCTAGCAGCCAACTAATATATCAGCTAAATGTCTCTGTTTCTAGTTGACCTGTTGATAAGCTTGTTCAAACAGGAATGCTTTAAGCCTCCCTTTAAATGTAGGAACACTGTCTGCCTCTCTCACTTGAGCTGGGAGCTTATTCCATAAAACTCGAGCAGCTTAAACTGGAGAAATTTTGAAATTGTAAAGAGGTCACAACACCATAAAACCATTTTACAGCTTTGATAATATCACGGTGAGGGTGCAGAAGGAGGAGGAGGACCCAGGTGCAGAACAACAAACAGTATTTACTAGGTAAGGAGTCCGGTAAAGCTGTGAAGCAAGGCACATGATTAGAAGAAGGAATGTCTCTTGGTTAATGTTCAAAATGATTTCTTGGTCAGGCAGCCTGGAAGACGTGGCGGAACGGGATGATGACCTGACAATGAAGGAAAGGCAGACTCCCTTTGAATAGGCAGCAGGTCAATCATCATCAGGTGTCCCGAATCAGGGAGATGAGGAAAGGTCCACAGGCTCCATCTGGTGGTAGGCAAAGGAGCCATGACCGTTAACTTCGCTTATATGATATAATCAATTGCGGCAAAATTTCTGAGCTTAGGCTGCACTCACACTAGTGAGTGGTTGGCATGAAGTGAGCCCGAGTAAGATTGTTCCCACTTCCACTCCTCCTCTTGCCCACATTCACACAGGGATTCACTAGTCGTGCGCCAGAGAATGCTTGTGTCAGTACCCTGTGATGGTTTCAGGATAAACAGGAAGGCACTTTTACTAAACATAATGAAGTCTAGCACTCTGGTTACTGAGCTCTAGTTCTTTGGTTCGCAGTCCTCTCACTGCCTGTTGGGAAAAAAAAAAGACTTGTTTTGGCGCATCGTAGAAACATGAGGTCACATGTTCTTTTCCATACTCCAGCACGGTTCACACTCATGCAAACCGGCCGGAGTCAAACTGAACCGTGTCATGGCAGACCTCTTTAAACTACCCAAGGATGGATAAACAAACTAGTTCTGAGAACTCAAACTATTCTAAAAAACAATGATTAAATATTTCTTTTCACAGTGATTTGTTCCAAATTGAAATGTAAACATGCCAAACTTTCCAGAAAGCTTCTTTTCTACCCAGTTACCCAATTCTCCAACAATAATATTGAAGAACAGAGCAGCAGAAATGCTTGTATTTCATTGTGAAGCCCCCTAATGTTCTCCATCAGCCCGAGAAGTGAACATTGTACAGTGTGAGTCTTTACTGTTTAAACAGCACATTCCACAGTCAGGCTTTAGAAAAACATTCCCTTCATGCACAGCCACTGATACAGATGACTCCAAGTGCTCCATTAGCTGAAGATCCAGATCCACAGAGCTTCTCAAACACATTAAACAGACACTGAGAAGAGAAACAGCTCGTTCAATGAGGCAGTTACTGTACATGCTCGTTTAACATGAACAGTTTCCACAGTGTTTACTGACTGGACTGCTTTCTGTTTTTAAGAAATGTGTCTTAATTTTTAACACGCCAAACATCCTGGGACGTTTCCTTAATGTTTATTATATGCAAATCTATTTTGTATATTTGATTCAAATTGCATAAGTTTTTTTTGTTAGTTTTTTTTTTTTTTTTATGGTTATGTCAGTCATTTAAGGTTAATTTTGTTTGGTTTTATTTTATTTATTTTTTTTTTTAATTTTTTATGCCTGTCCTGTCTGGCATTATGACAAGCAGAATGATGATCTGTATGTCAAGTATTGCTGGACAAATTTGCTCTGCCACGGTCAGCACCATGTGCCAACCCTGGCAAGCCCTGTTTAATTTGTTTTTTTAAATATGCTTTTACATTCAAAATGTCAGTGCTTTCTGTGGTTCCTTTTGCTGGATCTGACAGGGATTACTGAGGAGAAGGTAGAAGACTGTGGGGGCAGTGAAAAAGAAGAGGAATAGGGTTCAGAAGAAGAAGAGAGGGGGACAAAGTGTAATAATCTGAAGTTACAGTATGCAGCATCACGACCAACCTGCTGGATTATCTGAGGGGAAAAAAGTACAAACAAGAGATTAAACCAGAGATAAAGCTGACACACACAACAAAATCTTCTATAACAAATGATGTAGAACACAAACATGTTACTAAAGCTATAATAATATTGTTTGGGAGGAAGGAACATAGTGGACAGTAAACAGTGTGGTACAGTGTGCGAGTGTGAGTAAAGTACTTGCATGCTGCCGATGTGGACCATGTGCCTATGAGGGCTTACAGATCCTCTCCAATCCCAAAAGACCAGACCTTTTCAGGTTCATTTTGAAAGTGTCAGACCGTGTATTTCACACCGAGACCTTTAACTGTGCTCCATATACATCAATCAGCAGAGGTCCGTTACATTTACTTGAGTAACTTTTTGAATAAAATGTACTTCTATGAGTATTTTTGATAGTTTGTAACTTTGACTTGAGTAAATTTATAAGTAAATAACTGTCCTGCTCTCCTTGTGTGATTCTAACACAATTTAGCAGTAGGCCTAACTCCAATTAAAAGTCAGGATGTACCTTCTTTAGCTCTACTTTATTCTGATGTGCCACATAAAGTCTCCTGGCGCATCAGAATAATCTCATTGGTTGGTAAAGTTTCATTGCTGTTATGCAGCTGGAACCAGTAGAAAAGATCCTGAACCGCCACTTATTTTAGTCTACCTGGCAACATATGTTGGCTGAAATGTAATTGGTCAAATGCTTTACTGTGAAAAGCAGTGCGGTTATCAAAGTAGCCATGAAAGGAAACCAGTAGATTGTTTTGAAAAATTTTATGAACATTAATGACTGAAATACAATTTCTAAAATGTAGGATTTGATCATTTTTTTTATGCCGGTAGAGAAAGTTTTGGAAGTGCTCAGCATTTGCCTCTGTATTTTGAAATGTTCAGCCTGTGCCTGATTTCATAGCAACACTGACCAGAGGACTATCCATTGCTCTGGATCAAAAGTCCAGAGCAATGGAGAGTGTGGGAAAGAGGCGAAGAAGCGTGTGCAGGCAGGCTGGAACGGGTGGAGAAACGTATCAGGTGTGATGTGTGATAGAAGAGTTTCAGATAAAATGAAAGGGAAAGTGTACAAAACCGTGGTGAGAGCGGCCATGCTGATTGGTCTAGAGACAGTGGCACTGAAAAAAAGACAGGAAACAGAGATGGAGGTAGCAGAGATGAAGATGCTGAGGATCTCTCTGGGAGTGACCAGGATGGACAGGATCAGAGGAACAGCACATGTTAGAGGTTTTAAAGTCAGAGAGGCCAGACTGAGATGGTTTGGACATGTACAGAGGAGAGAGAGAGTACATCAGAAGAAGGATGCTGGGTTTGGAACCACCAGGAAAGAGGACTAGAGGAAGACCAAAGAGAAGGTTCATGGATACAGTGAAGGAAGACATGAAGATAGTTGGTGTGACTGAAGAGGATGCAGCAGATAGGGTTAGATGGAAGAAACTGACTTGCTGTGGCTCCCCCTGAAGGGAAATACTGAAAGAAGAAGTCTGAGCAGAGGACATAGCAGACAGAAAACAGTATGACAGTTTGGGAAAAAGGCATCTTGGGTGGGCTTTCCCCCACCCGTTAAATGTTTGCATATTGAGCTGATTGGTCACTGTGAAATTGGTTCTGTCAGCATTATTGTGTTTTTGTGACCCAACGACAAACTGAACCCAGACGAGTGTGTACCCCATCTTTTGTCTGACATCTGGACAAAATTCTTTAATCACTAGAACCCAGTGCTGGGCTAAATGAGCTGGAATGTTGGCCAGTGGATGCTAAATCTTCCAAACCCAGAGTTCTGAGTGCTTGATGACAGATTAATGTAAAGGCATAAAAATAAATCAAGGCGATGTTTTTTGGTCGCATCAGCCGTTGATGAATGACTCCTCTTCAGCATGCCAGAAAGTCTTTCAAAAACAATGGTATAAAGGAAACATGTGCAACTTCTTTCCACATTAATCCTTACTTTATTACTGATTAATGTCACATTTGATCAATTTTGAAGATTTGAAAGAAAGAAAAACAATGTTTAACTTTTGAAGCAACAACAATGTCTCAAGAGAAACCGCCTTGTTCTGACTAGCTAATGCTAATTTGAAAAAGTTGATGTAAAAATGAACAAACTGCCTGGTGAAACGTGTCCTGAGGGAGTGTTGGGAAATTTGTTGTTGAGGTTTGCTTTTGAAGGGATCGAGGATTAAACTTGTAAAACTTCCGTCCGGAAAAGACAGCAAAAAAATGAAGAAAAAAAAATTGTTGTGAAATATTGGACGTGTTGAGTTTTGTTCTCCAACATCTTAGATCGATTGATTTTTGTGAATTTTCCCAGGATGGAAAGTCTTTTTGTCAAGTATTCTGGTCATTTTTTCATTTTGTTTTTTTCCTTTAATGCTTTTGACGTTTTGATAGTGTGTAATGTAAAAAAAAAAACACAACAAAAAAAACATTGCTTTTCTTTGTCTTTGCTTTGATTTGATTCACTGGTTTGAGATCATTTTGGCAACAATGGCCGTCATCCATGCTGAGATAAAAGAGTGAAATAGGGATTCATTGTAGAGATAAGAGAAGCAAAAAAGGGACATTTGGATTAAAAATATAGTTCGTTCCGTTCCGTCATCTTCCGCTTGTTCCGGTGTCGGGTCGCGGGGCAACAGCCTTAAGCGGGTAGCCCAGGCCTCTCTCTCCCTGGCTGCATCCTCTAGCTCACCTGGAAGGATCCCAAGTCGTTCCCCGGCCAGGTGTGAGACATAGTCTCTCCAGCGGGTCCGGGGTCTGCCCCTTGGTCTCCTCCCGGTGGGACGTGCCCGAAACACCTCACATAGTGATTTTATTTCTTTTTATAAATCTGAGATCTTATACTATAAAACAATACTGAGATTTTAAAAGTGAGCTGGCATATTTGGGTCAACACTGGATCCTCTAATAGGCTGATTGGAATCAAGATGTCTGTGATTCATTGTTTTCCTTTAATACAATTAACTGTTCTAGGCTTTTCAACAGTTAAAACAAAGTGAACAATAAATCACAATGGATCCAAAACTCCATTTATTTACCCAATTAAAGCCTAAAGTAGAAACAAATGCTTGTAAAACTCAATGAAAAGCCCAACTCATACCATTGTCATGAAAACTTAAGATTAAGCCTGTTGGTGAAACATAAACTCTTTTAGAAAGTTTGGGAGCTTTTTGTTCTGGTGTCGGACCAAGATGTTTCCCAGAGATAAAGAAAAATTGAAAGTGAAGTTTGAAAAATCCAGGAAATTATTATGATTTATTCAGCTTTGCAAATGGACTTTTAAAACCATGAACAACCCCGATAGGTTCATGGTGAAAGATTTTAATGAGTCCAGTTTTAGTCACTGACTTATTTTCTATCTCTTGTTCTTGTTCTTGTTGTTGTTCTTGTTATTCTCATCAGATTGATGTTCTTCAGAACGATGTACTGAAAGAGCGACGCAAACACTTCAGTGTTAAACATAAAAGTCTGATTAAATGTGAAAATGAGTCCTTGTTGAGTCCATTGTTGACTCCTTGAGTCCATTTCTTGTTAAGGCTTTTTTTGGCTTTTGGATTCCACTGAATACCCAAGTGGAAATTGGAATCCTAATTTGAGACATGTGCTCCGTCAATGAGACGCTTACCATTCTTCTAAAAGAGCGGCTCCACCACAGGAATTTACTAACAAGCCTTCAAAAAACAGCATAAGGAAGAGAAAACGAACCGTTACTCAATTCTATTGAGTAATAGTCTGTAAGTAATAGATAATTAGTAATAGATAATTGCTATTATCAATTGCTGCATATTTACAGGAATTTCAAATATTCCACCTCATGTTGGAACCAACAAATTGATTTGTACAAAAACCACATTAATTTTGACAAAACAAATTGAAAAGAAATCTTAACAAAAGAAAAACAATTTTCAAAATCGATGGAGACTTCTCTTTGTTAGATGTGAAATTCAAAGTTAAGAACAAAGCTTTGAGGACTCTGCAGAAAAAACACATCTTCCAAAATGCGTTTTTGCTAAGCTTTCAAGTGTCTCATACTTTAAACACTTTGTCCTGTCTTTGACGCTGAAACAACAGCCTCATTGTGAAGCAGCCAGGCAGACAGTCTGTGCTCCACTAGTGTTGACATTTCACAGAGACAACAGCAGTGTAACTGCTAAAGCCATGAATCCAGGCAGCACAAAGTCTCTTCAATGCAGACTTTCTCACACCATTACACAAATGACCGTGTGAAGCAAGTTCCCTTTGATATAATCTGGGACCAAAGATGACCTGATGGGGAATGAAAACATCCATTCATCCATTTTCACAATTGCTCAATCCTAGGTTTGGTTGTCTGATACTAGTCCATCATGGCTGGTGTGAGTTAAAAGGCAGGATACACCATAGAAAAGTTCTCAGCCTGTTGCTGACTCACACAGAAAAACAGACAAGTACCACTTTCCAGATCTTCAAGCTTATTTCCTTTACCGTACTGTATCAAAGTCTTTTAGTCATCCCGGGTCGAATTGCAAAGGCAGAAGCCTCACTAAGGAAGCTCAGACTTCCCTCGCCCCGTTCACATCCTCCAGCTCAACCGGGAGGATCCTTGGCTGACTGCAAAACCCAATACCGACAGCTGGTCCTGGGTCTGACTCTGTGTCTTGCCCAAGAACACCTCACCGGCACAGGAAGCATCCGAACAAGACGCCCGAACAACTCTATCTGGCTTTTCTCAATCCGAAGGGATGACGGCTCTACTTTGAGCTCCTCCTGGATGGCAGAGCTCCTCACCTTACCTTTAAACCTCCAACTATCTGTTTTGTGGGTCTGGAGATGGTGTACAACCATGTACCTCAAACACTCTAGTAGGGGTGCTCCGAAGGTATGGAGGAAAACAGCCCTTGGAACGGCTGTTCGGTCTTTGTATGACTGGTAGCTGAGTGATTATCATTAATCCCCTAATCGACACTTGGGGTTCTGTTAGAAAAGAAGACTTTCCCTGGTCTGTCTTGAGGAATAACAGAACCGGGCAGAACATGACAGAGAGCAGGAACTGGGTGCCCAATGTTCACCATCTTCTTGGCTTGGCTGGTGCTCCATTGTGCTTATTTTGAGAGCCTCCTGAAAACGGCCAGCCAATCGGCATATGGAGATGACTATGATGTTAAAGACAAAATCGTCCATCTGGTTTCGCTTGTAGCTTGGTAGCTATTAGCATGGAGATTGACCAAGCTGGCAAATTTAAAGAAATTTTAAAGCCAGGACAAAGACAACATTTGCAGAGTTTTTTCAGGGGAAAGACATGGTTGCCCTGCTGTAGACGGGACTTTAGTAGATTAATTTTTCAGCAAATCTCATTGGTAGATTATGCATGTCACATCCACTTCCGACCAGAAAGCAGCAATTGGTTAAAACAAACAAACAAAAAAAAACATGGAGCGAACCAACTCCAATAGCCGGAGGTCAGAGAGCTTCCACAAAGTGAACGAAATAGTTTGAAGTATCATCTTGTAGGCAAGAAAGAGCAACAAACTAGGTAGGTATTCCAGTAAGCGCAAACCCAGTATTTATCCATCACACTTTGACATTACTACGTATCTGTAATGGTAGAATCTAACTCATTGCCCAACATCATTTCATTTCACATGTTCAGGTTGTGGCACTCATGGTACCTGTCATGATCCCCTCACTTGTCACCAGAGGGAGCCCTGGAACTTCCCTCATCACCCTGATTGAGACATCTGAGGGTGATTATTCTAATGCCACCCACCTGTGGACCCTGCTACCTGTTTAAGGGCAACCACTCCAGACATTCTCGTCCGGTCATACCATACCTTCCAGCCAGCTCTCCCTGGTTGCCTGACCGTGAAACACATTCCTGAACAATAACCACATGCGATGTCACTAAAACTGTGTTTTCCTTCCACGGCATTACTGGACTGCCATTCTCAAAGAAATCATGTTTTCAGCCCCTACTGGGCCCTCCTCCGTCCACCTGCACATGACATTACCATGAAAGGAACCAACCAACGGCTAAGGCGCTGCCCAGGGCGGCTGCTTGTTGCAGTGCTCCCTGTTACTTAAGCGTTTAATCACCAACTTTTGCTGAGTCTCTGTCCCTTCTTCTGCTATGTTTTGCCGCTTTCTGAAGATTTCATTTTGAGCGTACTTTGGACGTCATTTTGAACTTTGTTTGTGTCGGATAGATGATAATTCAGAAATCATCCGGCTAGCTCCCAACGGCTAGCTGGTTATGGAGTCATTCTGCCATTGACATGCATGTTGACGTGCACGACCAGCTGCTGGCTCTCGGAGGCACTTTCGTGTGTGGCTGGAGGAGTTGGTTCGGCCCCGGGAGAGCTGAGGCGAAGGAGTCGATCTGGAGAAGTTGCGGAGATGGAGACTGTCTCAAGGAAGTCCTTTGGGCCCTGTGTTTTTGCGATTTCCATGGAAATGGCCGGTTGCTTGCTTAAAAAACTGGAGGCTCTCACTCGGACCCAGTGAAATACAGAGAGGCCAGTTTGGTGTTCTTCACTGCGGCCAGGCTTTGTGACCCATTCCGGACTCCAGCTTTTGGGTTGCCAGGTTGGACACAGTGCAACCGGACTGGGACACCGGTGGATAGGAGCGAGGGGGCATCAACGTGTTAAACACCTGGTGTTTGCTCTGCAGCACTCAAATTTCCCTTCGGGGATCAATAAAGTACATTCAATTCAATTTAATGGTGATCAGTAGAATAAAACATTTGGCCTTTATATAGAAGATCTATCAAACTTCCTGCACCTACACAACAAATTTTTTCAAGTCCCCAACTTCAAACCTTATTCTCCCAAGGACCACTTAGACCTAAACTGAAATATGCCATATATAACAGGCAATCAGCTGTTTTTAGTCTCAATTTAAAGTAAAGAAACATTGATACATGCTGTTGGACCAACGTGAGAAACTTAATAAAGGTTTATGAAGTTACGAGTTGGTCTATTTAACAAAACCAGAACAAGGACTCAGGGACCAGAAACTCATGTCTTTGATCATACAAAGAAATATTTAGTGAACATGTTTGGGTGTACAAGAAAATAGATGAAAGTGGCTGGTTTTAAATCAGGTCCAGAAGTGGTCTGCTTTGCTTTAAGTCTTCTTCCAGGAACATTTGTGGCATGTACAGTCACACACTAGCTTTACACGAGAGCTATTCAGGAATATGGCTAGGAATGGTGGAGGCGCAGACTAAAGATGTTAGAGGAGGATGTTTCCGTGTTTCCAGCTTTCTGCAGCTAAAAAAAAAAAAAAAAGAACACATTGTCCCAGCTGTATGCCAAAACCCCAAACATTCCAAAAGAAAAAACGTTGAAAAAGAAAGTGTTTAATCTGATTTATTAACTTCCATCAATGTTTTTGAAGTTCCTTTGAAGTTTAGCCGAGTCAACAAACTGCACCTGTTGGTAATTGAATCTTTTCTTTGAATAAATTCTCTAATTGACTGTCTTTGTTCTTAATCTTGGGAATTGCTGCCGACATGATAACCTCCACGCTCAGCCTCCATTGTTAACAAACATACTACAAATATGGCTCGGACAGGCGCTTGTGTTTGACGTTAAGGTTATTATCTCTGTTTGCGGATTGGCCAAACGTCTTTAGATCACTGCAATCGTAAATTATTCCCCGCAACCGTAGATGTAATTGCTGGAGCAAAACGAAGTTGGGTGGAGGCATTACGTGGCGCCCCACTGGCTAAGTTTGACCTGCATGCTGTGTGATTAGCACTTCACAACAAGAAGGTTGGTAGATTGAGCACCGACTTGAGAGACTGGCCTTTCTATGTAGAGTCACATGTTCTCCCCGTGTGTTCTCTGTTACAATTCCACGGCGGGGGTGTCAAACTCAAGTCCTGGAAGTTTGATGTCCCGAAGGATTTCATTCTTTCCATTTAGAATAGGCTTCAGTACTGCCAGTGTTTCCTTGTTTTTCTCACCAGTACACAATTGTGTGTTTTTTTTTATTACTACTAAAAGCAAAGCTCTCGATTTACAAGTCGATCTACTTTCCCACCCTCACCTATGGTCACCAGCGGTGGGTGGTGACCGAAAGAATTAAATCGCGGTTACAAGCGGCCGAAATGAGCTTCCTCCACAGGGTGGCTGGGCTCTCACTCAGCAACCGGTTGAGGAGCTCTGCCATCCAGGTGGAGCTCCAGGTCAAGAGAAGTCAGATGGTGTGGTTCTGGTCAAGATTCCCCCCGAGCGCCTCGCTGGTGAGGTGTTTTGGGCACGTCTCACTAGGATGAGACCAAGAGGCAGACCCCGGAGCCGCTGGAGAGACTATGTCTCACAGCTGGCTGGGGAACGACTTGGGATGCTTCCGGGTGGGCTGGAGGATGCAGCTGGGATGAGAGAAGCCTGGGCTTCCCATCTGAGGCTGTTGCCCCCGCGGCCCGGCCGCGGATAAGCGGAAGGCGACAGAATGGAATTACTACTTGGTGTGACCTTTTTTCACGTTATTTAAAAAAAGATCCCCCAAAGAAGTTGATTTCTTTATCATAATCTGTAACTCAGAATTGGTATCTCTTTTGTTTTGATGGTATCATCCAGTGCTGATGTCAGTCTAATTCAGAGCCATGGGATGATGATCCCTTCTCCTGATTTTTTCTGCATTTCCTTCACTTTCCATAAAAGTAGAAATGCCACCATCCATCCCTTCCCTCTGCTTTGCTGCCTTACCTCTGTTGGCTCGTTTAAAGCTCTTTATTTCCCCTCACTGGAACTAACAGTGATGTCAACTTTAAGGTCTTGTTTTTACCATCATGGTTTTTTTATTATTATTATTGATTTAACTTTTTTGGTGTTCTAAAGATTTCTATCAGAACATCCTGTCTTCGCTGGGAGTGTTTAGAAAGCAAACATTCTAGAAGAGTTTTTGAGCAAACTGTTGTTGGTTTTCTGGTGCCATTACCACCACAACTAATTCGGTGTCCTCAAGTTTTCATCCATCGAACTACCAAATGTCTTCTATTAAGGGACTCATGGGGATAAAGAGTAATAGCAGAGAGGAGAAACCAACCCAAACCCCCAGCAGGCACAACACCACCATGCACCACGGTGCTTTCATCACTTAGAACACTTTTAGTTTTGACCCACAGTTTGGTATCTTAGTTTACAACTGTTTGCGTGCCCACACATTGGTCAGGCAAGTCACAGACTCCTCACTTTTAGACTTTACAAACAGACATTTTAATATTTGTTTTTCTTTTTAAGTAAAACTTTAGGAGCACATGACACTCTAGAGTCTAAGGGTCAAAACTTTTGGTCCAGAAAAAAAAGCATGAAGAACCAACCAATACAACCTGTAAGACACACAAACCTTTAGTTATTACTTAGATTTGTTGTGATGTGGAAGGAGGAGGACCCAAAGGCAGGACAAAAACAGGATTTATCAACAGAAGTCAGGTGAGTCTGTAAGGCAAAGGGCACAGGATTAACTCAGGATAAAAAGTTCTGATAACATAACAGAGTTCCAGGATGTAACTCATCGTCAGGGACGATGGTGAAGATGACAATGACCCGAAGTGGAAGTCTGGGGTGATTGCCTTTAAATGGGCAGCAGGGTCCACAGGTGTGTGGCATCAGAAATCAATCTCAGGTGTCCCTAATCAGGGTGATGAGGAAGGTCCAAGGCTCCCTCTGGCGGCAGGCAAGGGGATCACAACAAGTTTTGTTAAGTCCGAGTCATTTCGCTTTGAAACACAAAGATCCAAAAACACTGTTGGTGTATTTCCAATAGTATAAATGTATTTGCATAACCTTCAATCCTGACTTTGAAAGCTGCTCTGCTGAAGTTCTAGCCAGTCAGAGTTATATTTGAAAATATTTGCCTTATTTCTAAAACACCTTAAAGTAAAAAATATTGTTAAGACATAAAATCTCTAACAGTTATTCTTAAGTGTCTATAAAAAAGAATAGATCTTACTAATGAGGCTAATTAGTAGATAGATGGATAAAAAAAATCTGGGTTGTGACCATACCATGCAGAGGGTGGCAGGGATTTTTCAGGATGCCTTGCATTAGAGCCCTCATCCTCCTCTCCAAAACAACTCCCACAGAATCCACGTTTCTCTCCACCACAGCTGTACATTTTCCTATCAGTCTGTCCAGCCGATTATTGTCCATTGTGGTCAAGCTGCCTCCCCAACAGACGACTGCAAAGAAAACTGCTCTTGCCACGACAGACTGGTAACTTGAAGGTCGCAATTGGCCGGCAGACCGCTAGTTGGAGATGCCCACTTTAAATTTCTCAAGATTTTCAGGCATCTTTGAATAAAGTTTGAATATTTTTTTGCTGCATCAGCTACCCCGGTTTTTCAGTAATCAAACTATAGTCATTCTAACTCAGCGTTTGTCTGGCTTACTCTTCACTGTTCATTCCATCACAGAAACATTTTGAACAAAGCAACCAATTTTTTTTCCCCCCAGAGGTTCTATTTTGTGTGACATTTCGCCGAGGGTCCACAGGTAATGGGAGCAACAGGTTTCCTTCCTTTGCTGTAAGCTGACATCCTGAAACTAGTAAAGTCCTGACCTGTTCCTGGATGCTGATACTTGAACTCAAGCTGACATCCCACTGAGCCATTTCAGTCACTTCCTTTCCTGTTTTCCTCTGAGGTCACCCGTTGCAGATCTTCAATCAGACTAGTAGATTTAAATTTAAAGACCATGTAGAGGAGGTCTTCTTAGGTTGGAATGGGAATCAGGAAGTTGGAGTGGTTGACAATCTGTGGGCCAATAGTTTTTCTTCACCATATAAGATGAAATTTTTAATGTCTCAAACAATCTGCTGCTTATTAATAGATAATCATGAATATTTTTAATTATCAGTGCATACATTAACAATCACTAGTGAACCAGTGAAAGCGGGTTTAAGTAGTATTCCAAAAACTGATTTGATCAAAACTTCTACAGCGCCACAATAGAGAGAATCATGTCTTCGTGGTACGGCAGCTGCACCACACAGGATAAAAAAGGACTTGGTCCGGTTGGTAAAGACTGCACAGAGGATCGTTTGGGTGGCGGCTGCCAGATCTGGATTCGGTCTACAGCTCCCGAGTTCAGCAGAAGGCCAGACGAATAGCGATGGACCCCATCCACCCAGGTTAGGGACTGTTTGTACCTCTCCAATCAGGGAAACGAAACAGGACCATAAAAACCACCACTTCACGTCTCTGTTTTTGTGTCTTTTTATACTGTTTTTGTTATTTTTACTTTTATTTCTACTTCTTATTCTTATGTATATGTTTTTTAGCCTGACGTCTGTCTAAATTTCACTATGAGAACAGTGACAATAAAGAATCTTGAAATCTTCTATCTCACTATTCAGCAGGTGATGTGACTTAGCTCGGACTGATGCAGCTCCGACTGTGAACGCAGACACTTCTTTTTTTAAACATTGGAGAGTGTATAATGGAAGGCTTTCATGTTTCCTCATCCGAACCTGTGCCCGGTAGTTTGTTTTCTTTAAATAGTGCAGTAAACACAGCTCCCACACACACCTGAACTTTGACAGAAATGTCAGAGTTCCAGCTCCGGTGAAGACAGGGAGCAGCGGGTTTCTGAAGATTGTTTTCTTTGCTCAGACACAATCACCACAGGAATGCACCGCTGGGATGGAAAGGTCAGATTGGGCTGGAAATAAAAGTGTAAAGAACCACAGGAGAAAAAAAATGTAGCTCACTTCTATCCTAGAGGTGCACATAGAAAACAGATTTATTCATCATAAAGTAAAACACACACACGTCTGCTGTACATACCGTTCTATTTTATCCGCTTAAATCTAACACAGTCATCGTCTTCTGGAAAGTGTATTTGATGATCAAGACGTTTCGGTTTACATCCTGGAAGTCATTTTAATATGAATCAGTCCAGAGGACATGTTGAAGCTTTTTCTATGATGGATCACTTCTGGACGAATGAGGGATGACATGGACTTCTAACACACTCACAGAAACTCTAGATTAATCCTAACATTAACTTTAGATCTTGATAAGTGTGGAAGATGAGAGTGTGGAAAAGAGGTGAAGAAGCGTGTTCAGGCAGGCTGGAACGGGGGGATAAAAGTATTAGGTGTGATGTGTGATAGAAGAGTTTCAGCTAAAATGAAAGGGAAAGTGTACAAAACTGTGGTGAGAGCGGCCATGCTGATTGGTCTAGAAACAGTAGCACTGAAGAAAAGACAGGAAACAGAGATGTTTGTAGCAGAGATGAAGATGCTGAGGATCTCTCTGGGAGTGACCAGGATGTACAGGATCAGAGGAACAGCACATGTTAGAGGTTTTAAAGTCAGAGAGGTCAGACTGAGATGGTTTGGACATGTACAGAGGAGAGAGAGAGGGTACATCAGAAGAAGGATGCTGGATTTGGAACCACCAGGAAAGAGGACTAGAGGAAGACCAAAGAGGAGGTTCATGGATACAGTGAAGGAAGACATGAAGATAGTTGGTGTGACCGAAGAGGATGCAGCAGATAGGGTTAGATGGAAGAAACTGACTTGCTGTGGCGCCCCCTGAAGGGAAATGATGGAAGAAGAAGAAGAACTTTTCATCTTGATTAGCTCAGTGGTAGAGCGCTTGCCCTTGGACCAGAGGTCAACCGGATGTTCACAGGTTCGTTTCCTGCTGAGTTCATGTCTAGGGCAGGGTGGGCAAACTTTTCAACTCGCGGGCCCCATTGAGTTCTAACATTTGACAAGCGGGCTGGACCCGGGGAGGGTGAGTGGGAGAAGGTGGGGAGACGGGGGTCGATAAAAAAAAAAACATTGTTCTTACTACTTTAATTATTGTAAACTTCAGTTACAATGTGCACCAAAATGCAGAAAAATTACTTATTTTTCAGAAAGATTCTGAAGGGAGGAGCGGGGATGCCCCCAGATCCTTCTATAGCCTACTGGCGATCACCATAGGTGCAGGTTTTGTGCCCTCCCGCCCCAATTAGAAAATCCTGTTTTTGCCCCTGGGAAGGATCAGATGGATGGCATGCTTTGGAAACTACTAGATTAAACCAATAAAATGACGTGCTAGATTTTAAACATGCGCTAAATGTTACATCAAGAGCGTTAAATTTAAAATCTAGCGACGTTAGGTCTGAAATCTAGTGCGATAGCGCTTAAAAACGTGCATTTAGCGGCGCTAGGTTTGAAATCTAAGCACTTGATGTAACATTTTGCTTGTTTTAACATCTAACACGCTTGTTTACGTGCGTGTATTGGCTCTCTCTGATGGTGATGAGTCGGCCTACAGGATGGAGGTAGACCGGCTAGTGTCCTGGTGCAGCAACAACAACCTGGAGCTCAACGCTCAGAAGACAGTGGAGATGATCGTGGACTTTAGGAAAGCTATATTACCTCCCTTGCACTGACAGACTCCCCCATCACCACTGTAGACTCTTTCCGCTTCCTCGGCACTACCATCACACAGGACCTAAAGTGGGAGCCATCCATCAGCTCCCTGATCAAAAAGGCCCAGCAGAGGATGTACTTTCTGCGGCAGTTGAAGAAAGCCAAGCTGCCCGCCCAGATGTTGGTGCAGTTTTACAGAGCCATCATCGAGTCTGTCCTCACCTCCTCCATCACCGTGTGGTACGCTGGAGCCACAGCCAGGGACAAACACAGACTGCAGCGCATTGTGCGCTCTGCAGAGAAGGTGATCGGCTGCAACCTTCCATCTCTCGAAGACCTGTAAGTCTCCAGGACTCGGGGGCGTGCAGGTCGGATAGTAGCTGACCGTTCCCACCCTGGACATGGACTTTTTGAGCGACTCCCCTCGGGCAGGAGGCTCCGGTCCATTCGGACCAGAACGTCCCGCCACAAAAACAGCTTCTTCCCTTCTGCCGTTAGTCTAATTAATACTTTATAACCTGAACCCCACATCTCTTAGTCACCTCCCTCTTGTCACTTCACTATCTTTATTATTTTTTATTATTTTCCATGACATGGCACTACTTTTCTTTTTCTTTCTGAGCACTCTGTTTTGTTAAAATTATTTTTATTTATTTTATTTTTTATTATTTTCATCTTATAATATTGCACAGCTGTATCAAAGCAAGTTCCTAGTCTCTGATATTCTCATTGACATGGCAATAAAAGCATTCTGATTCTGATTCTGATGGCTTTCCATATCTGTGTGCACTATTAATTTTGAAAGTGTACGCATCACGGAGACACACACATTTTAATGGGAGCAGTGTTGTTATACTTTTGGCACCATCTAGTGACGAACATCAAGAAAATCAAGAAAAATAAAACTAACATGGTTTATTTATTTTTTTCTGGCTGGATTAAAACATTTAACGGGCCGCATGTGGACCGCATGTGGACCGCATGTGGACCGCGGGCCGTAGTTTGCCCACGCCTGGTCTAGGGTCTTTGGAGAAGACGCCTAACCCTCCCGGTTTCTCCCACCATTGACGCTGTTGTGGCAGCCTGCTGTGGTGTAATGCAGCCCACAAAATTGAGGGATCAATAAAGTATACATTATTATTATTATTATTATGAATATTAAGGTGCTTTACATGTGGAACACTGCCATCTATAAGCCACCAGCATCATGCACATCGTTCTGATTGCCCTCCACTTCAGAACCTCTGACATTCCTGCACTTTGTTTCACTTTGTCCCAGAATGGGTGAAAAAGTCTCCCTTTGACCATTTTTATGTCCCATGAACAGACTGCTCTCTATCGGTGAGTCTGAGAAAGAACCTCCACATGATGATGAAGACACACTTACACTAGAGGGTGCTGTTAGATTTTAAAACATCTCCATCCAGCTGTCGGAGCACAGCTGGAGGTTCGAACATGACAGAGAACTTGCATTTAATCCATGAATGTTTCTGTGTTTATCTGTCTTTATTCGTTTATAGAAAATTAATATCAAGTAATCAGAAAAACATGGTAATCTTATAAAATTCAGTTTGAAACATTTATTACAAAGTCATTATTGTTCAATAAAAAAAGGGAGAAGTTGGGTTTTAATTTATTTTTTTTAAAATTTCTGATTATGTTTTTATTCTGATTATGTGGTTTTTTGGTTTTATTGTAAGAAAACCTGTTGTTAGGCTGGGTTAAATGTGTGGGTGGATGTAAACGAACCGGTTATTAGTCGTTTACTTTCATTCACTCCCTATTTTTTCTACAAATGTAGCTTTAAAACATCAACAGATTTTTAGGTGATACATTGAAAACAAATGCACGTTTAAAATCCCAATAATTTTCTTGTTATTGTGTGTTTTCTGCAACATAAAACGTGATGATTTGCTGGCTGCGTTCAGGTTCCTGGGTGGTCTCTGTGCTGGACTGTGATCTGCTGGCCTTCAGCGATCCACAAGCAGTTCAGGAGCATTAAAACGGATTTAGTCTTTGTCTTATCTGGAGCTGTTTCAAGGCTGTTTTGACAGGATAAAACATGATATTTTACAGCTCTGCATTTTTCCCTGATCCCTTGCTGATGTGCTGTGGCTGAAAAGAATCCTGTTGCTGAAAGAAAACCACTATTTTGTCTTTTAAAAATCTACACGTCTTTCCAAAAGTCGTCCGCTGAGGATTTACAGTATTTGTTTCTGCTCCATTCGCACCCCTGCATTCCCCGGCCACCCCTCCGTTCTTCCTGAGGGGCTTGCGGTGAACTTTGACCTGCACAAAGAGCTTGTTAAATGCCTGCGTAATCCCTGCGTCTGTGTTTGCGAGTGTGTTTTCATTCACTGTTTTCTCCCGGTTTGTGTGAGCATGCCTGTAATCCTGAGGTCAGTCACGCAGGAGACATCTTGCCTCAGTCCATCAGGTCAACATGATTGATAACATGACATAAACCTTTAACTCACTCATCAACAAGCCCCCCGGCAGTCAGATCAATATTTCCAGCAGCCTGTGTTTTCCCCCTGGAGGGTTCACAGGGAAAGAGAAAAATTATGAAAATCCTGCTCGCAGTCCAAACAGCTAATGATGCCAACTGTGACGGCCTCTTTGAATGAAGACAGATGATCCAAAGTAGTTTGACAGTGAGTCACTGACAGCCTGTTTCTTCTCAATCCTGGTTTTCACCTCAGCATGGAATTCAAAGGAATGCACTTTGGTTCTCATGGCTAACAACTCAGGATAGGACTCAACTCGCCCCCCTTTCACATGCACACACACAGACGAGCGTGCATGTGTGGACACTGGCGAGCAAGTTAAAACTCTTCGTTAGAAAGATAGAATTACTTTTGCACTGCGATGTTAATGCTTCAAAAATCTAAATGGATTACTTTAACCAATCAAATATGGATTATTTCACACGTTTCATTGGTCTTATTTAGGATAATTTATACCTCTGAAAGATGAACATAGTCCTATCCCGAGAAACTCAAAAGACTTGGTAAATTCAAGCAATTATTAAATACAGAATCTTCTTCTTTTGGAATTTCCCTTCAGGGGGCGCCACAACAAGTCAGTTTGTTCCATCTAACCCTATCTGCTGCATCCTCTTTGGTCACACCAACTATCTTCATGTCTTCCTTCACTGTATCCATGAACCTCCTCTTTGGTCTTCCTCTAGTCCTCTTTCCTGGTGGATCCAAACCCAGCATCCTTCTTCTGATGTACTCTCTCTCTCTCTCCTCTGCACATGTCCAAACCATCTCAGTCTGGCCTCTCTGACTTTAAAACCTCTAACATGTGCTGTTCCTCTGATCCTGTCCATCCTGGTCACTCCCAGAGAGATCCTCAGCATCTTCATCTCTGCTACCTCCATCTCTGTTTCCTGTCTTTTCCTCAGTGACACTGTCTCTAGACCAATCAGCATGGCCGGTCTCACCACGGTTTTGTACACTTTCCCTTTCATTATAATTATTGAACACAGAATATCTGAAAAACAATGACTCTGTATATCTTGGTGCGGTATTCACAGCAGATGGATGTGCTCAGAAAGATGAGCTGATAGATTGGTTGACCCCGGGGTCTGACTTGGTGGTAGTGCCAAGGGGGGCATTGTGAGGAAAAACTCCAAAAAAAAAAAAAAAAAAAAAGAGGAAAAAAAAAATCAGAAGAAACCTTATGGAGATCCAAAGGAAGGAGGGATCCGACCTCAGGACAAACAGCAAGTGAACCTGGGACAAAATGACAGCTACCGAATGCCAGACTGGAGAGGGACGATGAGGTTGAAATGAAGACGAAGCAGTAAACAAAAGGTTGTCGAGAGGAGGCAGGTGTCCTACATCATCTTCTGTACGGGCAAAAGACGACGAAAACCGGAACGCAGAGAAATGAGCTAATGAAGTACCAGCCGGGATGATTGGAGAAGGACTACCAAAGTGCTTCTGGAGACAGCTGGAGAGAAGGTGACAGGTATTTAAAAGTATTGCTGATACTTTAATTGTGTCCGACGGCGGTGCTGGTGGGTCGGATAGGTGATCCTAATTAATCAACTGACTGGAAAAAGAGGGGAACAGGATGAAGCAGTGATCATGAGAGGACAGAAGAGACACAGTGACACATTTACAGACCTGTCTCGCAAACCAGTGACTACAGATAAACATTTTCACAGATTAAAACTCTCGGTAAAAGCACGTAACGCCATTTAAAATGTTTTGTTTTGAACTGCTTTCAGCTGTCGTTTAACAGTCTGTTGCAACGTTAATCAATGCAGTTAATTTAAATATGCATGGAACAGAATTTGTTACAAAATAAATTACGATAAAATGTTCTCCCTCTGAAAAATGGAATGTAGACACTCACTGTGACTCATTGCAGATTTAGAATATCTCTGGGTGAGAGTCATGGTTTGGGGGTTTGAATAAAGCAGAAATATGTACTGGAACAACTAAAATGAGCATGTTTGTGCAGGCAGCGCACATTTGGCAAAGCCATCAGGGTATGGCTTTCAGTTTAAGATGTTTCTGATCCTGATGGCACAGATAACAGCACTGGCACACATCGCATTGTTTCTGTTTTTTATTAGATCATTACAAGCTCACGCAAGATCCAGTCAGGAAGTTTACATCACGCCGTGTTGACTTTTAGTTATTATTTTTCATGCATATGAGGGTTTTCTGCCGACACTCAGCCCACATTGATTCTGAATGTTTTCTTACTTTTATTAAAACATGAAGGAAAGGGAAAAAATGCTCAATAAATTCAGTTTTCATTCAAAGTGTCTAAAAATAAAAGGAATGAAACTACTTTGATATCGTTCTTTTAAAATCTTTCTTTCTTTCTCATTAAACTGCAAAAAAAAAAAAATTGTGAGGAGTTCATATTAGTTAGAAAATTAGGGGATTGAATTATACTCTTTTTATTTAAGTTGATGAGACGAAATAGAGAGATGTGGTTGAACCGGAATCCCTATCGATTCTAATGTTTGCAGATAACATTGTAATATGAGTTTGGAGAGGATGGGACAGGTAATGGAGATTTACCCTGGAATAAGGTTACAGGAAGAAGCGATAAAGAAGGTGGAAGATTTTAAGCAGCTAGGATCAACAGTCCAGAGCAATAGAGAGTGTGGAAAAGAGGTGAAGAAGCGTGTGCAGGCAGGCTGGAACGGGTGGAGAAAAGTATCAGGTGTGATGTTTGACAAAAGAGTTTCAGCTAAAATTAAAGGAAAAGTGTACGAAACCGTGGTGAGAGCGGCCATGCTGATTGGTCTATAGACAGTAGCACTGAAGAAAAGACAGGAAGCAGAGATGGAGGTAACAGAGATGAAGATGCTGAGGATCTCTCTGGGAGTGACCAGGATAGACAGTATCAGAGGAACAGCACATGTTAGAGGTTTTAAAGTCAGAGAGGCCAGACTGAGATGGTTTGGACATGTGCAGAGGAGAGAGAGAGAGTACATCAGAAGAAGGATGCTGGGTTTGGAACCACCAGGAAAGAGGCCTAGAGGAAGACCAAAGAGGAGGTTCATCGATACAGAGAAGGAAGACATGAAGATAGTTGGTGTGACCAAAGAGGATGCAGGAGATAGGGTTAGATGGAAGAAACTGACTTGATGTGGCGACCCTTGAAGGGAAATGTTGAAAGAATAAGAAGAATTCGCTCCATACCAGGTCATGGTAAGCTACTGTTGTAGGCACAGCTGACCAGATCCAGACTGACCATCACCAACCAATCACACACACCATCCAGACTATGCAACAAGGGGCAAGTGTCTTGCCCAGGGACACAGCAACAATTTGATCTCAACGGTCGTCCCACTGTGGCACCTGGCGTTCCAGCGGTCTCCCATCCAAGTACTGCCCAGACCCAGCCTCCTTAGCTTCCGAGGTCTGACGGGATCAGGCATTGGCAGAACGGCATGGTCACACTCTATGGTTATGTTCACTGTTTTAAGATCTGATGGTCAAAATGAACATGGTTTATCTATTGAGTGGGCAGTCGTGCGGGTATTCAACAGTGACCGTGCCACTCAGAAGTCAGAAGTCTTTGGTTTTAAGAAATAAACCACACTTAAGTGACATTTCAGTTCTGATTAAACTGAAATTCCTCCAAGAAAAGATCTTGACTTTATTTTTACCGTCTTTGGTTTACTGTGAAAGTGAGGTTGAATGATCAGGACTTCCTCTTTCATGTGTTTCGTTGCTGTCATCAGCTTTCTGTGAACTTGGGCTCTGTGTTGATAGGAGTGGGTGGTCCATTTTGACAAGATTCTCATGGTTCTCGTAGGATTTAACGACCTGACAGACAGAAACTGACAACTTCTAGTTAGTTTACAACAAGATCGTGTGTTTTGTATTTAGCTGAGAGCCACATACCAACGTGTGTGTTGATACATTCTCATCTAACATGCCTCTGAGCTCTGTTTTTTCCCTTCAGAATTAATCCTTTATGAAGTAGCCCTTGTGAAACGTGCCAGGTACAAACATTAGCACCATCGTGGGATTCTTTAAAAAGTTATTTTATACGTTACATTTGTAAAAACTATCTAAATGATCTTTTTTTACAAACTTTATTGATCCCTCACCAGGGAAATTTGTTTGCTGCATTACACCGCAGCAAACTGCCACAATGGCGCCAATGGAGGGAGAAATGGGGGTTTGGGTGTCTTCTCCAAGGACCCTAGAGATGAACTCAGTGGGAATCGAACCTGCGAACTTCCGGTCTGAGGGCGAACGCTCTACCAATGAGACACCGTCTCCCCCCAAAATTATTGTACAATGTTCAAAACAAAATCCAAGTTCTTCATTCCTTTTTGAACAAGTTTTTGCGGATTTTAGTAAAATTGACCGTACTAACTATAGATGAACTAATTTGGTTTTCAGCATTATGCGACCAAAACTCAAAGTCACAAAGGCCAAGGTCACATATTTATGTGAAAGGGATGTCTCCAAAACCACTGAAAGGATAATAATGAAACTACCCACAGTTACTCAGTACCTGTTATTGATTAACTGAGTAGGTTTTGAGGCTCACAGAACCAAATCTTATGTTCTCAAAGGTTGAGGTCACAAATAGAGAGCAGATGCTTGATTTTTTTTTTCATACATTTATGAACCTTTTTTTGTATATTGACAATTTTTATGAAAATCCTTTTTGTTAAAAGAAGCTGAAAATAAGGGATTATATTCTTTTTTCTAAATAATAATGAACTTAAAAACCAAATGTTTGTGCCCATGTCGTCATTTGCAGTAACTTTTTTTGTTGCGATGAAGAATTTATGCTTAAAGCTTCTTGTTTCGTAAAAAGCTTCATGAAGACAGCAGGTATTCATTCATTTGTTGTGACGTACAATATGTGGGCATCTGAAAAACTAATACAATCTTTCCAAAAATATTCATCCAGTTTTTTATCTCTCCACCAGCTTTCTGTAATGTTTAGGGTTGATTTAAAAATTGAAGTCCGGTCTAAATTAATGTGGAAGTAAAGTTTAAGCAGAATCAAGATTACTGCTTCTGTTCATCTGGATTGTTTTATATCTCAAGGTTTTTGGAATCCTGAAATCAGATTTTTGCTGGAAATGGTTGATCAGTTGAGCCCAATAATAATAATAATAATAATAATAATACTTTTTATTTATAACATGCCTCACATTTTAAGAAAAAATTCCAAAGCATTTCATAAAAACTAGAAAAGATAAAAGCAATAAAACCAATTTAAAAACCAAAATCTACATTCAGAGAACAAAGAACCATTCCGTTCCGTTCCGTTCCGTCATCTTCCGCTTGTTCTGGGGTCAGGTCGCAGGGCCAACAGCCTCAAACGGGCAGCCCAGGCTTCTCTCTCCCCGGCTGCATCCTCCAGCTCACCTGGAAGGATCCCAGGTCGTTTCCCGGCCAGCTGTGAGACATAGTCTCTCCAGCGGGTCCGGGGTCTGCCTCCTTGTGTCCTCCCAGTGGGACGTGCCTGTGAGGCGCTCGGGGAGCATCCTGACCAGATGCCCAGACCACCCCATCTGGCTCCTCTCGACCTGGAGGAGGAGCGGCTCGACACCGGGTTCCTCCCGGATAAAATCAAAAATTAAAATCCTCATTAAAAATGAACATCTTTAGATTTTTTTAATGCGTCCACACTTTGTGGCCCTGAGGAGTTCTGGGAGCTCATTCAGGAGTCGTGGGGCAACGGCTTGGAAGGCTCTGTCCCCCATTGTGGTCAGCCTGGTCCTGGGCTGGTGAAGGCAGTGGGTAGAGTTTGAGCGAAGGTGTCTTAAGTTGGTATGTGGGGAGAGGAGCTCAGAGAGGTAAGTGGGCACTATTAAAGAAAACACGTCTGAAGGTTGTACCACATTTTTAAAGAGATCAATATTTCCATCAATCTGGGAAATAAAAATGAGCTCTGCTGCTGGAAAACAGAAAATTCATGGTCAAAATTATTTAGTTTTTCTCTGAAACATTAGTGTCTAAAGATCTTTGTGTCTGATTCAGAGTCAACCCTGTACCGTGCAGATAAAGACATGATGAGGAAGGATTCTACTGGACAAATATGCAGCTATGCTAAAATGACATTACAAAGCAGCAAACAGGAAGTGAGGAGGATCCTCCAGAGTAACAGAAAAATATCATCTGCAGAATCATTTAGAATGCAGTGTAAATTTAAAACTCAGGGGGCGATAGCTAAGTGGTAGAATGTTCGCCCTTGAACCGGAAGTTCACCGGAAGTTCGCAGGATCGAATCCCGCTGAGCTTATGTCTAGGTGTCCTTGGGAAGACACCCAACCCCCTGTTTCTCCCACCATTGGCCCTGTCCTGGCAGCCTGCTGCGGTTTAATGCACCCGTTGAGGGATGAATAAAGTATACATTTCCTTTCAAGCTGTTGCCCCAAAACTCTGGAAAAGTCAGCTCTTTTGTCTTCATGAGGCGACACTGTGGACCCTCTTTGGGTTTTATTTTTCGCTATTTTTTTTTTACTTGCTTCCATCGTTTATTCTCAGTTAACACTTTTAATTGGCTACACTTGTAAAGAACTTTTTCATTTTTTATTTTCCGTTCCGTTATCTTCTGCTCATCCAGGGCCGGGTCGCGGGAGCAGACGGGAAGCCACGGCTTCTCTCACCCCGGCTGCATCCTTCAGCTCACCTGGAAGGATCCCTAGTCGTTCCCCGCCAACTGTGAGACAGTTTCTCCAGCGGGTCCGGCGTCTGCCTCTTGGTCTCCTACCGGTGGGACGTGCCCAAAAAACCTCACCCGCGAGACACTCGGGGGGGTATCTTGACCAGATGCCCAAACCACCCCACCTGGCTCCTCTCGACTTGAAAAAGGAGTGGCTTGACACCGAGCTCCTCCCAAATGGCAGAGCTCCTCACCCACCCTCTGAGTGAGAGCCCAGCCACCCTGCAGAGGAAACTCATTTCGGCCGCTTGTATCCGCAATCTCATTATTTCAGTAACCACCCACAGCTGGTTACCATGGTGAGGGTGGGAATGTAGATCAACTTGTAAATCGAGAGCTTTGTTTTTCGGCTCAGCTCTCTCTTTACCACGACGGACCGATGCAGGATTTACGCTTTAAAAATTAAAGTCTTTTTAACTAAAAATTGCAGATTTTTTTGTTTTAAATCCACTTTAGTGACAAATAAACAACACCTCTGAAAAGTTAGAGGAAGACCTTTAGAGACCCCTGTTTAAAGTGATGGTGCTGACCCTCCAGGGACCGAGGATGAACAGATCAAACATGGACGAGTGTGAGATGGAAGTCTTCATGAACTGCTAGCAAACTTTCCGAGCCAAAGGTCAAGCTACTGATTTGCCCCGCTCCCCGCCCCGTTCATCCTGCATGGCCACGCTTCTGAACATATCATGACCTGACAGCACTATTCTCTACCACTATCTGGGGTAAACACACAGGATGCACGGGGGACGACCCCCAACCCCCACTACCTCAAAGTATTCTCCGAGGCCACTCTCCCTCTTGAATGCTTTTCCTCCTCTCTAAAAAAGATGGGAACAAATCTTTTAATCTTTCTATCTTGCATGGTCTTAATCCCCACCAGCACCACATTTAGGCTTTCTATGCTTCTGTCTTCTCCATTCGCTCTGTTTGCTCCCTCCCCGAGCCCCCTTTTAGCCCTCTAACTGATGGAATCCCAGCCCCATCCACCTAAGTGTCACTGAAGAATGTTCCATCATTTGGAGGGGAGGGGGCAACGCTGCGCTAATATATAACCAATTACACCGGTCACATTTCCTGTGTCTCCTTTGAGCTCCCTACAGGCTCAAAGTGCCAATCAGGCCTGGAATGCCAGAACATGGCTCTTATTTGCCAGGGGTCAGCGCACCAGTAACCTCACATTCTAAAGGACCATTGTTCCCAGAGAGGAACACACACACACATCCAGGGGGAAAGACACACACATGCAAGAACACACAAACCATGGCCCCTGGAGGCCCCACATCAAGGGCCCGCTCTGTTTAAACAGCCCGCACAGCCACCCGCCATGAGGAGAGGTAAACTCGGTGTGTGTGTGTGTGTGTGTGTGTGTGTGTGTATCTGTTATTGAATATGAATGTGTGTTCATCTTTGTCAATGTGCACGTCTGTGTGTATTTGCGTGCACGTATGTACGTGTAAAACTATTTGTGTGTTTAAATGCTACAGAAACGTCGGCATCAGTTAGCCCGGTCTGCAGAAATTAATACGAAGCTCTGTTTGTTTCGTTGCTTTGAAAAGAAACATAATTTTTTTCAGTGCTTTAATCTCTCTTCTGTCTCGAAGTGACTGAGACGTCTGGCTCAAACTCTTTCATGCATTCAGTCTTTCAGCAAGAGTTTTTCTACCTTGTCTTCTAAAAAAGTCCATAAATCCATCCAGTAAAGCTAATTTTTAAAGTCTGTTCGTCTTGATTGCTGAGTCATTTTTTAAATATTCCCACTGAGAATGAGATTATCTCTTCGTAATAATAACGTATACTTTATTGATCCCTTGTTAGGACTCGTATGGTCTAGTTAGGCCGACACGTAGACGGATGTTATAATTAATCCCCGAGAGGGAAACAACAATTGAAGAAAAAGAAAGAGTAGGGTGTTTGAAAAAAAAAAACTATTTATTGACAATCAATCTTTAACCGTATCTCAATAACTGAAAAGCTTCTTTAGGAAGCGCTGCAGACAGGTCCTCTATCAGCTTGGCACCAGTCCGTTTTATTCAGCCAACTAGCAATCATATGTAACTACCAACAGGTGGGGAAAGTTTGGAGCCTGGGTGGCATAGGTTATGGAAAAACGCAAGGGGGCGACAAAAACAAACCCCAAGCATCCCCAAAATGGTTTGCCCTTAACATCCCTCAACAGGAAAATTTGTGCGCTGTATTACACTGCAACAGGCTGCCACGATGGCGCAAGAAACAGGGGGTTAGGTGTCTCCTCCAAAAACCCTAAACGTGAACTCAGTGGAAATCAAACCCGCAAACATCTGGTCTGAGGGCGAATGCTCTACTATTGAGCCACCACCTTCTCTTTGGAGCTAATCTTCAGTTTCATCACCCTGTTTGTTTTTGTTTTATCAGTCGGGTAGAAATGATGGTCGTGGGGGCCGAAGTCTCAAACGGGGAGCTCAGGCTTCTCTCACCCCAACTGCATCCTCCAGCTCAACTGGAAGGATCCCGAGTCGTTCCCCGGCCAGCTGTGAGACATAGTCTCTCCAGCAGGTCCGGGGTCTGCCTCTTGGTCTCCTCCCGGTGGAACGTGCCCGAAACACCTCACCAGCGAGGCGCTCGGGGTGCACCTCGCTGGAGTGATGGTTTCATTCATAAAATAAATCTTATTAGATTGAATCAACATGAAGAAAGCTTACCCTTCATATTTCTGATGAAGGTTCCTTTATTCTCCCATGTCGCTCGCACTTCTTTACTTTGTTCAACTCATTTTGAAAAGTTTGTCCTGAAACTGACCTCAGAAGTAAATCATCTATAAAATGTATTTGTTTTCCTCCATCAGTCGTTTGCTAATGAAAAAAAGGTTTTGCAACACTGACACAATGTTTCTATTGATGTATCCCGCCGCTGATGCTGCTTGACAGTCCAATCAGCAAGTCCGAAAACTGGGGGTGTACCTTAAAGTCTTTGAGAAGCCTTCCAGAAGATCCAGGAAGACAAGCTCAAAATTTGATTACCGCAAGCAAAAGTTTCAAAAGTTTCTTTGTTGTTTACTTTGAACAGCGAGAGCCAGAAGAACATACTCTGAAGACTTGAAGGGAAGTTCTGAGGGTTTCCATCGTCTTCCAAATTGCTTATCCCAGTCGGAGTCGTGGGGGGTTGATGATGGCAGTCCTAGCAGATTACAGGGGAAAGACGAGGTACACCCTGAAAAGGTCACAAGTCCGTTCGAACTGGTTGAAATTTGATTCACAAAAAGCTTAATGTGAAAACGCATATTTGGAAGCAGCACAGTGATTGGAGATCCCATGATAGGGGACCTGTATGCTGGAGTGGGGTCCAGGCTGGGGATCTTCTTTGTTTTTATTATTATTTTTAATATACTTTATTAATCCCTCACCAGGAAATTTGTGCACTGCATCACACCACAGCAGCCTGCCACTTATGACAGCGCCAGTGGTGAGAGAAACAGGGGTTACGCGTCTTCTCCAAGGACCCTAGACGTGAACTCAGTGAAATGTGAACCTGCAAACTTCCGGTTAACATCCGGACCACTGAGCCACCGGCTCCCTGGACTCGGATCCTGGAGCCGGTGATATGGTAGCTGAGTTTGGGCCTTAGGCCTTAGGACTGTCTCGCTAGGACGTATTGCAGTCCACATATTCCCCAGTGCAGGAAGAAACGTCACGTAGGGAAGGTGGTGAGGCAAGAGAGAGAGGGTGAGGGGCGTACTAGAGTTGGCAGGGGTTCATTTGGAGTTGATTGGGAATTATGGGATTAGAAAGGGTGACAGATTTCTAAATATTAATGACTGAGATATAATTGACATCAGTTTGTGAGTCAGATTTTTTTAGACCAGAGGAGAACACTATGAATGTGTTTAGAGTCAGTCACTGCTGCGACACTAGAGTTGTGTTCTTGGTACTTAAATTACGCGTTTTCTTGAAAACATCGTCACCAACCAGGTCTCCCGTAGGACTTGATCTCATCATAAAAAGCTGAGAGGCTTTTTGTCATGTCTGAAAACACCTGGAGTGTTATTAGACTAGATTTGATATTCTAGGGATACCAACTAGTTTCCAGCAAATGGAACCATTCAGTAGAACTAAAAGCGCATTGACGTTTTTGTGAATTCTGGGCAATCGTTAAAACCCACCTTCATCTTTTTGTGATCCTCCAGGTTTGTATCTCTGACCAATAGAAACATTTACTCGTCATCAAAACCAAGAAGTTGGAGTGATTGAAAAGACTGTTGGGCAATTGTTTTTTTTTTGTTAACCATCAGGAAGAAGCTTGGAGTTGAACTGCTGCTCCTCTAGGTCGAGAGAAGCCAGATGGGGTGGTTCGGGCATGTGTCCGTGTTGGGAGGGAATGTTTGTCTTTGTGGATCTCCATGAGGTTCTTCTGTTTTTCTTACTGTTTTTTTGGAGTGTTTCCTCACTGAGAAAGACAATTATCGGTAGGAATGTCCAGACTCATTTTAGAACAGTTTAATTAATTAGCAATAAACACAAACAATCATTTTTCTTAAATACAGTAACCATTTCTGAAGACAAAAAAAGGCATTGTTGTTCCACTCTGTTCCGTTGTCTCCCGCTTATTCGGGGTTTGGGTCGCAGTGGTAACAGCCTCAGAACCGAGGCGTTTCTCACCCCAGCTGCTTCCTCCAGCTCACCCTAAAGGATCCCAAGTCGTTCCCCAGCCAGCTGTGAGACATAGTCTCTCCAGTGGGTCAGAGGTCTGCCTCCTGGTGTTCTCCCGGTGGGACGTGCCCGAAACATCTCACCAGCGAGTGAGATGCATCCTGACCAGATGCCCGAACCAGCCCATTTGGCTCCTCTCGACCTGGAGGAGGAGCGGCTCGACACCGAGCTCCTCCCGGATGGCAGAGCTCCTCACCTGATATTTGTGTGAGAGCCTAGCCACCCTGTGGAAGAAGTTCATTTTAGCCACTTGTATCCGCGATCTCGTTCTTTCGGTCACCACCCACGGCTGGTTACCATGGTGAGGGTTAGAACGTAGAATGCATTGTTTTGTATTTTTTTATTTTGTTCAATTAGCAGTATGAAGCTCATTGAGAAAACTGTGTTTTTGCTACTGTGTCATCACATGTGTGAACATCTGACTCCGTGTGGTTGGGTTCTCCATGTTTCCAGCAGGTCCAGTGAGTTGTCCACAGTTTTCTCTTAACTGTTGCCCCCTGACCTTCTGGCTTTTGGATGAACAGGTGACTCTTGAAGATGGACAGAAGTTTGTTTTTTCAGCCGTACTTTAGATTCTGTATCAGTTCTGAGCTGCTGATAAACTGGTGTAACACACTCCTGCTGCACCAGAGTCAGCTTCCATGGCAACGGAAACGGACAAAAAAAATGAACAGTGATAAACAGATGATGTTATTTAAGTCAAATGAATCTGTTTTTGTTGGTTTTTGTGAAGAGCGGAACTGTGAGGAGACTGAAAAGTTAAGAACAAGGTCAGAAACAGACGACCATGAACCCAAAATACAAAAAAACACAGTCAATTATGGAGAAAAAAAAAATCACTTTTTTTTTAGCTTTTACATTGTTTTAAATGTAAACAAACTTGTAATTAATCTTTAAAAAATTTTCTGAATATTAGGGGCTCACACACACACACACACACACACACACACAAACATATATACACACAAACAGATAAATACACACTCCTACTCATAACTCTCAAACATGTGGACACACAAAGACATCTGATCCCACACACACATCCATACCCATAAATGCACACATACACACATCGACACACACACATACAGTCACCCAGACACAAGTGGACACAGGTGGACACAAAGACACATCTAAACACACACTCAACCATACACAGACACACACATACACATGCACACAAGAACTTTTTCTCTCACACACGAACATACGCATTCATGTATGTATGCACACATGTTAACACACTCTCTCACACAATTTTTCACACAGACAGATGTGAACACACGCACACACACACACACACACACACACACACACACATACACACACACATACACACACACATACACATATACAGATAAGCCCAGGTACACAGATATACACCTCACCCCCAAACACAGACACGCACTCACCTGCGCACACACAGGTATTTGGTCCTGTTCAGAGAAACCTGACCTACCTGATGGATCGAAACTACTCCTACGCTGCTCCATTAACCCCTAAATGTTCAGCGTGGGAAACAATGCTGCGGCATTACAGACTAATTCCTGCTCAAATACCTGCTATGGATGGATGGTGGGACGGACAAACCGATAAACGCTGACATGACCTTGAAAAGGGAAGGAAGAGAAAGACGTGGAGGTTCCATATTAGGAAGAAAAGGTGTGAGAAACTTGTCAATGCTTCTCATTCGTCCCCCCCTCCTCTTTTTCTTCCTTTCGTTCGCCTAGAAGAGATATGCGAGGCCAAAGGGCAGACAGCTTTTTCAGACAAACATGATTGCAGCCTTGTTGCGAAAGGCCTTTCATTTAGAAATCTCTGACTTCTGCAGGAGAAGAAAAGTGAAGCTTTGCCTTCGCTGCTTTTCTCTGCGGCACAAAAACATCGGCACAGAGAGAGAGAGACCTTGTGCTTCTGAAAAAGGCATTTCGACACATTTGTGTTTTTCAAGGTCCTGCTTTGAAAGACCGAGTTTATAAATGTAAAAAAATCACAACCCAGATGAAGCCGGAGGGATTTTTTTTCTCTAAAAATTACAAACTATAAATCTCATTTACATTCAAACACTAATCAAACATTTATTTCTGTTCAAACGAAAAGCAGCTAGATTAGTTTGTGAAGGAAACGATCTTCTAACACAGGCACAGGCAAACTACAGCCCGGGGGCTACATGCGGCCCGTTAAACATTTTAATCCGGCCCGAAAAACCTAAATAAAAAAAAAAACATGTTAATGTTTTATTTTACCTGCAATTCTGATGTTTTCTCACTAGATGGCGGACTCTAGATTTATTGGCTTTGTTGAGAAAACAACAACACTGGTTCCATTAAAATGAGTGTGTCTCTGTGATGCGCACGCTGTCAAAATAAACAGTGTGCTCAGATATGGAAAGCCATCGGGCCCAATACACGCACGTAAAAAAAAAACCCAAAAAACGAATTACTCTGTTCATCCCTCACTGGGAAAATTTGTGTGCTGCACTCCTTACACCGCAGCAGGCTGCCCTTCAACAGCCCCAATGGTGGGAGAAGCGGGGGTTAGGTGTCTTCTCCAAGGACCCTAGACGTGCTCTCCGTGGGACGCGAACCCGCGTACTTCCGGTCCACGCGTGAACGCTCTAACCACTGAGCTGCCGTCTCCTCCCACATCGTGGGCCACATTGAGTTCTAACATTTGACAAAGGGGCTAGAACAGGAGCAGATGAATGGCATGCTTTGGTAACAACTAGATTAGACCGATAGAATGACGCTAGATTTTAAACAGGCGTGTTAGACGTTAAAACAAGCAAAATGTTACATCAAGCGCTCAGACTTCAAACCTAGTGCCGCTAAATGCATGTTTTTAAGCTCTATCGCGCTAGATTTCAGACCTAGCGCCACTAGATTTGAAATTTAACGCTCTTGATGTAACATTTAGCGCGCTTGTTAAAAATCTACTGCACCATTCTATTGGTCTAAACTAGTAGTCACCAAAGCATGCCATCTATCTGCTCCTGTTCCGGCCCCTTTGTCGAATGTTAGAACTTAATGTGGCCCACAAACCAAAAAGTCTGCCCCCCCCCCCGTCCTAACACTTGAAGGTGATTCCAATAGTGTTCCATCGATGGTCCTCAATAACTGTTTCATGTGTAGGAAACCACTGAATCGTTACAGAAATAAAAATAACGAGCATAATAACTAAAAAATATGGATACATGTTATTTCACGCTCCATTCGGAGTTCTTTACTTTGCTCAACTTTATTTGAAATGTCCATCCTAAAAACTAATTTTGAAAGTAAATCAGCCATCAAATCTATTAGTTTTGCTCCGTCAGTTGTTGAACATAAAGTTTTTCAAAGGACAAAAAAAATGAAATGAAATTCCATCTATGCATCCCAACATTAACACTGTTTGCTAGTTTAGCAGCTTTGCTCTTAAACTGTCCAATCAGCAGGTCTGAAAATAGTAGTGAAGAAGGCCATGAGAAACCACAGTAACTCAAAATTTGATTGGCTGAATCAAACGTCTCATTGTTGTTAACTTTGTGCAGAGAGACCCAGCAAAGCGGATTCTTAAGCTCTGCTGATTTTAATCTACCTGGCAGCAAATGCTGGCTGAAATGTGAAAACATTCGTTTGGAAGCAGCGCAGCCGAAAAAAAGCATTCACTCATAAATGTTTATGGTCAAAATTTATTTAAGAGCAGTTTGTGATTCAGATACTTTTCAGCAGATAAATCTTTGAAGGTGTTAATATTTTGCTTCTGAGTCCTAAAAGAATCTCAGCTTCTTCATCACATTGCTGAGTCATGCTCCAGCCTCCACGAGGCTGCTGGTATTTTGGCGGTAAGCGTTTGGAGATTATGTAGCTCAGGTCAATACCATGTCCATGTCACCTGTGGACCCTGAGGTTGTGTCACATGGCTGGTGAAAGTCCTCTTTGATGTCGGCTTTCAATAAAACATTTTCTGTGTGGATCTTAAATGGAGACGTGGTGCAAACGAGCAAACAAAAATTTCCTCTTATGTCACGTAATGTGTTTTGCATGGACTTCTGTCTGGTTCGACCCGGGGTCAGCGGTACAGACTAAAAAAAAAAATCAACTGAATGTGACAATCAACTGGGGTGACAAACAAGAGGTTTGAGGGTCAAACTTACACCGTCAGAATCGATAAATTAGAGTTGGTAAATTAAAACAATAGAGAAAAGTAAATATGATCTGATTAATTACTCATTTATTCACATTTTAATGGTGTAGACCAGAAATGGGAAAACTATGGCCCGCGGGCCACATGCGGCCCATTAAAACGTTTTAATCCGGCCCGCCAAACTTTAAAAAATTAAATAAATAAACCTTGTTAATGTTTTGTTTCTCCTGCAATTCTGATGTTTCCTCACTAGATGGCGGACTCTAGATAAAATTGGCTTTGTTGAGAAAACAACAACACTGCTCACATTAAAATGTGTGTGTCTCCATGATGTGCACGCTGTCAAAATAAACAGTGTGCACAGACATGGAAAGCCGACGGGGTCACTACACGCACGTAAACAAGCGTGTTAGATGTTAAAACAAACAAAATTTTACATCAAGCGCTTAGATTTCAAACCCAGCGCTGCTAAATTTGAAAGTTAACACTCTTAATGTAACATTTAGAGCTTGTTTAAAAACTAGCGCCATTTTATCAGTCTAATCTAGTGGTTACCAAAGCAGGCCATCCATCTGCTCCTGTTCCGGCCCCTTTGTCAAATGTTAGAACTCATTTTGGCCCGCGAACCATAAGTTTGCCCACCCCTGGTGTGGACCGTGGTTAGAGTGAATGTTTCTTTTGGTAACCATGCTAACTATGTTTGGCTGCCGAGGTTTGGTCCACTTCCCCTGCAGGTGGATCAATGCTGATGAGCTTGTGGTGAACCTGATGGTGCACGGTGCACTTCTGCCCTGTCATTAACTTGCAGGAGTTGTGTAACAGAGACTGTACGACACAGATAAAGGACAGAACGTTTGGTAACGTGAAACTTCCAGCTGAACGTGTCTCTTTTCCCTTTTAGGGATTTCCCGGATTTCCAGATCTGTTTCCAAACCAGGTCAGAGCTTTTCAGCTGTCAGATCAGCCGTGTTGTCGTGCTGATTGGGAGAAACAGAATCCTTTTCTTTTCTCATCCAGTGTCTGTGGATTTCTCTGGGAAACCCCTGAAATAGAATTGAAGATGATTTTCAGGAAGTCGGTGATAGATTTCAGCCTGTCTGGTGTAACGGTCTGCTCCGTGTGCCTGTGAGGCATTGGTGTCATTAAAACAGTTTAAGTTGGAGCGAGAGCTTCAGTTAGAAGATAATGATAGTTTTCTTTCTTCGATCAGATGTGATATATTTTATCCTCCGTCTGACGTTCATGGCGTCTCACACAAGAGACAGGGAAAGCACACAAAGTTCATTTCACATTTGTGTCCAGCATTTACAGTATATGTTTCGAGTATTTAGAATGAATCATTAATAAATGTGTGTGTGTGTGTGTGTGTCAAAGGCCCGAGCCTTTGGGAGGAGTTCGACAAGACCATTGAGAGCAACTTTCGGTCGGCTGTAGCGAATTTTTGGTCTACCATCCAGCGCCTCAAGAAGGGATAGAGTGCACCAACAACACTGTTTACAGTGGGATAGGGAGTTGCTGACCTCAGCTTGGGATGTTATGTGTCATGATCCCCTCACCTGCCTCCAGAGGGAGCATTGGACCTTCCTCATCACCCTTGATTGGGGACACCTGAGATTGATTTCTGATACCACACACCTGTGGACACTGCTACCTATTTAAGGGCAATCACCCCAGACTTCCACGTCGGGTCATCGTCGTCTTCACCATCCTCTCATCCCCACCGTCCTGAGTGATTCTCCTGGGCCAGCTGGAGGATGTGGCCAGGGTGAGGGAAGCCTGGGCTTCCTGGCTAAGGCTGTTGCCCCTACAACCCAGTGCTGGATGAAGCAGTAGACAACAGAACAGGAAAAAATGTGTCAGAGTTTTTTTTTTTACTGTTTTTATGGAGTATAAATGGAGGGAAGCTGTCGCCATGGTATCCAATGCTGGCAAAAAAAATTCTCAGCATGCCGTCAGCTGTCCGCCCATTTGTTGGAGCATTTGTTCCTGAAAAAAATCAAACTTTCTGGAGATGGATGAGTGGTTAGCAGGATGCTGTGAAAGATGACGGGATTTTTGGATTGATTAATTGATAGATGGAAGATTTGAACAATGAAAGGTTTGACTAGAGAGTGATGGATAAATGTACGGATGTGTAAACGGATGATACAGAGGACTGATGGATGAACTCGTTGATGGATAGATGGATGAATGAATGAACGGATGAATGAATAGTTAGAAAATGGATGAATGAATGGAATAGATGAGTGAATTCTGGATGGATAACCGGCCATGATAACCATGCACTGTATATCCCAAAAAAATCACATTTTCAGTCGGTGTACCAATATTTTCAAAAAATTTTGACAAAATTTTACAATTTTACAAGTTGATCTACGTTCCTACCCTCACCTATGGTCACCAGCTGTGGGTGGTGACCGAAAGAATGAGATCATGGATACAAGCGGCCAAAATGAGCTTCCTCCACAGGGTGGCTGGGCTCTCCATCAGAGATCGGGTGAGGAGTTCTGCCATTCGGGAGGAGCTCAGTGTCGAGCCACTCCTCCTCCAGGTCAAGAGGAGCCAGATGGAGTAGTGATGCCCCCCGAGCACCTCGCTGGTGAGGTGTTTCGGGCACGTCCCACAGGGAGGAGACCAAGAGGCAGACCCCCGACCTGATGGAGAGACTACGTCTCACAGCTGGACAGGGAACGACTCAAGTTCCTTCTGGGTGAGCTGGAGGATGCAGCTGGAGTGAGAGAAGCCTGGGCTTCCCGTCTGAGGCTGTTGCCCCTGTGACGCGGCCCCGGATGAGCAGTAGACGACGAAATGGAATTCTGAAAAAAACTGTAATTGCTTGTTTTTTTCCGACTATATTTTGAGGCAACATTTCACATCTTTTATTTTTAGGTTTAGTTTTTGTGAATCATTTCATTTGAAGCAGTTAAATGTCTATTAAAACAAAAAAAAGTCAGAGTGAGACATCTGTGTTTTTGAGGATTATTTATTGTTTTCTTCAGAGTGGGTGCTCTCTCCCAAATATTCAACTTTTTTTAAAAACTGACTAAACCTAAAAGATTTGTTGAGGTTTTCGGAGCTCAAACATTTCAGATCTTGATCTTTAGTTGCACGACCATAAAAACCTAAATCAGCTAATCTATAGTTGGTACTGAGTAGATGAAGGTCAATTCAATAAAAACCCTTCACGGTTTGAAAGATATTGTGTTCACAAGACTTTATGACCTCAAAACTTTGTGATCTTGATCTTTGGTCGCATGACCCTAAAAAAACAAATCAGTTTATCTATAGTCGGTAGTGAGTAACTGTGAACCGTTTCACTAAAATCCCTTCCCTGGTTTTGAAGTTGTCATGGTAATAAGTCTGGTGGATCCACAGCCCGTGGAGGGCTTATTCGACCTTCCACATTCTGAGTTCAGAGACATAAAACAGTAACGATGTTTAATGCATCTGATGAGCAACCCTGAGTTACTTCATTTTCATGTGAAATTACTGCAGCATGCATGTCTGCTTCCACCTGGTCGCTGCTTAGAACCGTTCCCACCCTCTCTGCTTCACTTTGATCGACAGCCGACAGGAAGCCCAAAGTTGGAGCACTTCAAAGGTACTTCAGGAAGAAATAAAGCTGCAGCTTTTATTGTGTTTTTTATCAATAATAAAACTTCCCTGTGAGCATATTTAATTGTCTCCCTGACATTTACCACAAAGCTGAGGCTTTAATCATGCAAAGTGCTGCATGAGTTGTTAAAAATGTAAAGTGGGAACTAACCTTTAATGACTTCCAATCATTTTTACTCTTTCTGGATTTTTTTTTATGACTAACAGGAAGGTGCAAAAAAAAAACAGGTAGAAAAAAAACTCCCAAACAAACATAACAGTAAAAATATCGTTTAAAATGTTCCCAGAAATATATTTAATTGAGGATATTTTGTAAAATCAAGCATTTCGTTATTGTCTGTCGTGGTAAAGAGAGAACTGAGCCGAAAAGCAAAGCTCTCGATTTACAAGTCGATCTACGTTCCTACCCTCACCATGGTAACCAGCTGTGGGTGGTGACCGAAAGAATGAGATTGCGGGTACAAGCGGCCGAAATGAGCTTCCTCCGCAGGGTGGCTGGGCTCTCACTCAGAGATCGGGTGAGCAGCTCTGCCATCCAGGATGAGCTCGATGTCGAGCCGCTCCTCCTCCAGGTCGAGAGGAGCCAGATGGGGTGGTTCGGGCATCTGGTCAGGATGTCCCCCGAGCTCCTTGTGGGCAATGTGTTTCGGGCACGTCCCACCGGGAGGAGACCAAGGGGCAGACCCCGGACCCGCCGGAGAGACTACTATGTCTCACAGCTGGCCGGGAACGACTTGGGATCCTTCCAGGTGAGCTAGAGGATGCAGCCAGGGGAGAGAGAAGCCTGGGCTGCCCATTTGAGGCTGTTGCCCCTGCGACCCGACCAAGCGGAAGATGACGGAACGGAAAGCATTTCGTTCATATTTGAACATTATTACCACATTTATGCAGGTTTGAGTTTCTTCAGCTACCGCAGAAAGTACATCCTCTGCTGGGCCTTTTTGATCAGGGAGCTGATGGACGGCTCCCACTTTGGGTTCTGTGTGATGGTAGTGCCGAGGAAGTGGAAAGAGTCTACAGTGGTGATGGGGGAGTCTGTCAGTACAAGTGGGGGCACATGGGCAGTGACTTTCCTGGAGTCCACGATCATCTCCACTGTCTTCTGAGCAAGATTTACAGTACTGTGAATGTCCCGGCCTGGGGGCGGGGCAAAAGTTGGAGCAAGAGGAGGGGCGGAGCTTAGAATTCAAAGTGTCAAAAACAGGTTAAACTGAATAAATGAACATATAAGCTGTTTGTAGTAAATATTGTTTTCCTGAGCTAATAAAAGGTGCCATGTTTACCATCTTTAAATAGAAATTTAACAGGCAGCGAGTCTGAGCGCCGTCATTCCCAACCTGTTTTCTATCAGGACCTTTAGTTTCTGTCACAATGACCCCTGTCCGTCATATTTAAATTTCAACAACAGTGTGTCACTGCGTTCCACCGGTTGGGAAACACTGTTTGAAAAATCAATAGGTTGTTTGGTGAAACTTGTTTTTTTTTTTTCATCTCACTGCAAAAACGAGATCGCAAGTAAAAAAAACAAAGACTAAATTACCTTAAAAATAATCAAAATTATGTGTAATTGAGCTAAAATGAATTTGTTCTCTAGACATGGTCATAAATAATAAACCGGTCACGCCCACTACAAATATGGCCCCGACAGTCACTTGTGTTCACAGCACGGTGTCATATCTGTTCTCTGATTGGATAGGACGTATTTTTGATCGATGAAATTGTAAGTCAATGCCTGCAATCCCTGACCTAGTTATTGGAGTGAAATGAAATTGAGCAGAGGCAGGAGGTGGTGCCAGCATTGCTAGTTGTCTTAGCTCGTCATGGCTTGCCAAAGCTCGAGGAGGGAAAACTAGATTCTAGACGTCTTTTAGGGTTTACCCTAAAACCTACAAACTAGCATCCAGGGGAACACCTCTGCACCACCCTGCTTTTTTGTTCCTGTGATTAACATTCAGCGTGGAGGTGAGCAGGCATTGTGAGTTTGAAGGGTCTAATTAGATTTTTTTCATTTTTCACTGAGAGGTTGGCACTCTGGGTTTTACAGTACATGTTTGAATTTTCAGCAGGCATTTGCTCGGTCTATGCAAGCGAGGCAGTCGCTGTGAGAGACGTTCATGTAGAGACACGCTGTTCCCATCGGCCAGCTGTGCAGGTCAGATATCTGAACATTTGGAGATGAGAAACACTTTAATACATGGTGGAAAAAAAACAGCTCGGAAATGACTGGGGTCCGTGAGTGTTGGTGGCACAGTCATGCCAATCAGGTGTTGAGGAAGGAGGTGTGGGGGTGTGCATCAAACACAGAGGTACAGTCTGTGGGCACAGAGAGCCAGATGGCAAAAAGAAGACATTTATGAACAGTCTGAAGCATCTGGACGTTTTTTAACTAACACAAGAAATGTTGTTAGCAAACTTTTGTGAATGTTTTGTTCCGTGGTCTTCTGCTTATCCGGGGCCGGGTCACGGGGGCACCAACCTCAGACGGGAAACCCAGGCTTCTCTTACCCCAACTGCATCCTCCAGCTCACTCAGAAGAATCCCGAGTCGTTCCCCGGCCAGCGGGTCCAGGGGTCTGCCTCTTAGTCTCTCCCGGTGGGACATGCCCAAAGCACCTCACCAGCGAGGGGGCATCCCAACCAGATGCCCGAATCACCCCTTCTGACTCCTCTCGACCTGGAGGAGGAGCGGCTCGACACCGAGCTCCTCTCGGCCGCTTGTATCTGCGATCTCATTCTTTCGGTCACCACCCACAGCTGGTGACCATAGGTCAGGGTAGGAACGTAGATCGACTTGTAAATCGCGACCTTTGCTTTTCGGCTCAGCTTTCTGTTTACCACGACAAACCGATGCAGCGTCCTAGTTATTGCTGATGCCGCACCGATCCGCCTGTCGATTTCCCATTCCATCCTTCCCCCACTCGTGAACAAGACCCCGAGATACCGGGGCACTTGGGGCAGGACGCTGTCCCTGACCCGCATGGGGCACTCCACCCTTTTCCGGGCGAGGACCATGGTCTCGGATTTGGAGGCGCTAATTCCCATCCTGGCCGCTTCACCCTCGGCAGCAAATCGATCCAGTGAGAGGATTTGTTTTGACTCATTCCTCGTGACAATTTCATAGCAGCCAATCAACCTAACATGCATGTTTTTGGGAGGAGCAGAGGAAACCGGAGTATGTGGAGGAATATGCAAACTGCACACAGAAAGGCCAATGTTTCAAGCTTTCTGCCCGCCCCCGTCGTTCTTTCTGTGAGCGAACTGTGCAGCTCTTTAAAGAATATACTCTATTAGAAAAATCCTGCTCCAGATACTAGTTAAATAAAGTGTCTAACTTATTGTCTTTATATGATTCTAAAAGGACTGTTCTGTCCCATTCTTCCTTCTTTGTCCACGGCCGAGGAGGCTCCGTTTGTTATAGAATAGATTTCTAACGTCCTCCTCCATGATGGATCATCATGACACATGACAGTGACTCACAACATGTGTCCCTGTTTTTGTTCTTTAAAACCAAGAAAGATGCACAAAACTGACCTTCTTTTCTCACTTTGAAAACACCAGTTGTTCACTGGGTTATACACACGTAGTTTCCCATGTGTGTGCTTGTATATGTGTGTGTGTAGATCGATGTGTAAGCCTGTATGCATGCATAGGTGTGTATATGTATATGGGTGTGTGTATTCAATACACACAAAATACACTGTATTGGCACGAGTATGTTTGTGTTTATATGTGAGTCTTCTACTTCTACTTCTTTCTGCATATTCCTTCAGGGGGCGCCTCAGTAGGTTCGCTACTTCCATCTAACCCTGTTTCCTGCATCCTGTATCCTCTTAGGTTGCAGGAATCAGGATCATGGATCCGTCACTGTATCCATGAACCTCCTCTTTGGTCTTCCTCTAGTCCTCTTTCCTGGTGGTTCCAAACCCAGCATCCTTCTTCTGATGTACTCTCTCTCTCTCCTCTGCACATGTCCAAACCATCTCAGTCTGGCCTCTCTGACTTTAAAACCTCTAACATGTGCTGTTCCTCTGATCCTGTCCATCCTGGTCACTCCCAGAGAGATCCTCAGCATCTTCATCTCTGCTACCTCCATCTCTGTTTCCTGTCTTTTCTTCACTGCCACTGTCTCTAGACCAAACAGCATGGCCGCTCTCACCACGGTTTTCTACACTTAGCAAGAAAACTATTAAATTAAAATGACACAAACAGAGGCAGCAACTTGTCCCGTCTTACAGGGACTCAAATGCACCATCAGAGTGTAGAATACTTACTTTTATTGTTATGGGTACATTAATAAACCCTAAAGAGCCAGCACGGGGTTCAGTAACTGTGTCTCTTTCAACTTTACACTGAGACGGCGGACCGGATTAAAACGTTTAATGAACCGCATATGTCCCACGGGCCATAGTTTGCCCATGTCTGGTCTAGATGGAAGGAACTGTTTGCTGTGGAGTTGCTGCTGAAAGAAGGAGAAGAAGAAGTCGTGATCATCAAATTCATTGCTGTGTGGTTTGATTAAATCAATACATTAACACATTGTATTTATAGCTTTGATTTTCCCAGCCCTAGTAAATATACATCTCTATGTGTGTGTGTGTGTGTGTGTGTGTGTATATGTCAGTCTGTGTGTTTGAATGTGTGTGTTTCTATATGTTTTTGGGTGTTTTTATGTGTGTCTATGTGTGGTGAGACTGGCCGTGCTTTTTGGTCTAGAGACAGTGTCACTGAGAAAAAGACAGGAAACAGAGATGGAGGTAGCAGAGATGAAGAGGCTGAGGATCTCTCTTGGAGTGACCAGGATGGACAGGATCAGAGGAACAGCACATGTTAGAGGTTTTGGAGATAAAGTCAGAGAGGCCAGACCGAGATGGTTTGGACATGTGCAGAGGAGAGAGAGAGAGTACATCAGAAGAAGGATGCTGGGTTTGGAAGCACCAGGAAAGAGGACTAGAGGAAGGCCAAAGAGGAGGTTCATGGATACAGTGAAGGAAGACATGAAGATAGTTGGTGTGACTGAAGAGGATGCAGCAGATAGGGTTGGATGGAAGAACCTGATTTGCTGTGGCGACCCCTGAAGGGAAATGCATAAAGTAGAAGAATGTGTATCTGCGGGAATGCATTTTGGGAATGTATGTGTGTGTGTGTGTGTGTGTGTGTGTGTGTGTGGACCGGGGGTTGTTTCTGTATGTGTTTTTGCATGCACGTGCCATGCGTGCGCATTTGTGTGTAAACGTAGCCTGTCCTCTGCCATCTCTCAGGCCGGTTCAAATTCATATCGTGGTTTGAAAATATGAGGAACTTTGTGGTAAAAACGATCTGACTCATTTGCCATGTGGACAGAACAGATATGAAATGTTCAGCCAAATGTTAGGTTTTTTTTAGACCTTTGATGCTTAAATCCTCGTATCAACGTGCCGAAAGCAACAAAAATACCAGATAATGCCTGAAAGCTAATAACGTGCAGCTCGGACGAGTGATGAAAACAATTTCCTCGTATCAGCGAGGGAAATAACAACATAGAAGAAAAAGATTTAAGGCAGACAGATATTAACTGCAGCTGCCCTCTGATGTGGCTCAGTAGCTACGCCTTACAGTTAAATATTGGCCTACGTTACACGGCCGACATGTGAAGGGATCTTTGGTTTCCATAACTACATGCAAGCTTTTCACAGTAAAGAAAATTCTGAATATGAAAAGCTGTCCTTACACCTATTGAATGAAGCAGATTCCATCCTTTGTCATTAATTCATTCTCTTTCTATGCTTCTACAAATCATGGGCACGAGGGGGTTGGAGTCAATGCCAACTACCATCCAGATAACAACAAACCAACCAGCACAGATGATTGAGGGAGTTTAGTGAACCGAATGTGCATATTTACTGCAATTTCACGACCATTAGGCGCACCGTACGAAAAGGCGCAGTCACACACCGCCTTACAACAACACACACGCAAGCATGCAAATGTGCGTATTAAAAAATAGATCGGGAGCAAAACTGAGTTTGGTTGTACTTTATTTACGTAGTAACGATACTAAACAAGCACATTACCGGTAATAGTCTTTATTCAAATCCGTCAAAGTCCTCATCCTCTGTTTCTGAATCGAACAGCTGCGCAAAATCCAACAGAGCAGGTCCACTTCGCTCCTCGCTGTCAGAGTCACTGTCTGTACTGTGCGGCTCCTCAGAAAGGATACCAGCTTTTGCGAAAGCTCGGATAACAGTACCAGCAGACACGTTAGTCCAAGCATCTACAATCCATTGACTGGTTTGTGCTGAAATTTCTCGCGGCGGCTCGATTCCCATGTTCCTCCGCGTAGCTGATTGCCTTCAGCTTAAACTGAGCGTCATAAGCGTGTCTCTTTGCCATTTTCAGGGTTAAAACAGCAATGTTGTGCATACAGCACATACCTTTTTTATACACAATCCACGCCCACACTTCATTCTTTAACGTTCTCATGCCTTTTCTTTCAGGTCCGCCTCACGGGCACCGCTTCTTCTTTTAGGCCCGCCTTTTCTCACACACAAGGCGCACCGCACGAAAGGGCGCACCGCTCATTTTGAAGAAAGTCTAAGACGTTTATATGCACCTTATAGTCGTGAAATTATAAATAAATAAATGAATTACTCTATTCATCCCTCACCGGGGAAATTTGTTTGCTGCACTCCTTACACCGCAGCAGGCTGCCCTTCAACGGCACCAATGGTGGGAGAAGCGGGGGTTAGGTGTCTTCTCCAAGGACACTAGACGTGCTCTCCGTGGGACGCGAACCCGCGACCTTCCGGTCCACGGGCAAACGCTCTAACCACGCGGCCACCGTCTCCACCCAATTACGGTATTAGCAGTGGGTAGAACCATAGAACCCCAACAAAAATATGATGTGAACCTGGAAACCTCATGCAGAAAGATCATTGTTCCAAGAAAAAAATGTAACTTAATTATTGTAGGTAGAATGGACTCCAAGCAAATGAAACAAATTCAGTTGCCATTTTCTGCCTTGTGAACATCACCATCTTGAAATTTTGGAGCTAAAACCATGCAGTTCTTGGTTCAGCCTGGGACTCCCCAACAAGTTGTCCAGAAGGTATCCAAACCAGATTTTCAAACTGCCTCATTTGACTTCTCTTGACTTGGAGGAACAACAGATCTACTGCAAGCTCTTCCAAGATGGCAGAGCTCCTCATTTTATCTCAGACAAGAGGCTGGCCACCCTGCAGAAGAAGCTCTTTTTGACCACTTTTATCACGGGTCTTTTTTTGGTCGGCAGCTTTGGGTCGTCTGGGTACGAACGGACTAATGGAGCATCCCGATTGCACCGATCCACTTACCAATCTCCTTCTCCATCCTTTCTACACTCATGAACAAGAACTTAGGATACCAAAACTCCTCCACTTAGAGCAGGGCACTCCAACTTAATTTGGTACAAGCGTGCAGGGGCCTCCGAGTCTATCCTAGCTGGTTATGGGCAAGAGATTGGGAAAATAATCCATTCCATGATTAAACAAATGGATCATTTTCTGTCTTTGTTCATCAAAAAAGGAGTTTGTCAATCTCTGTTTTCTGTATATTTCTGTGGTATTTTACACCAATGTTGTGATCCCCCCGCCTGCCACTAGAGGGAGCCATAGACCCTCCTTATCACCCTGTATAGAGACACCTGAGGATGATTAGTCGGATGACACAAACCTGTAGGTGTTTACAACCACATGACAAAACCCCGGAAGTCGGCCGTTAGAGAAGCATCCATAGGTAGGAATCTATCAACAACAAAGTATTTTTATTTATTTTTCAATTAGTTTTTAATGTCATCAACGTCATACGGTAGAAAAATCGGCATGTTTTGGAGCGAAAGAAAAGAGACAATATTTTTTTTAAAAAGTAATTTTATTGGTTTTCACGTGGCGTCATCAACCTGGAAATGGATGTAAACAAATGTTCCAATAATTCTATTGGAATTAGCGCTTTTTCGCACCTGCTCTGTTTTTTTCGACTAAAAATCTATGATTTTAAAACATACAAGTGTTTTTTATTCGTTTAATGTGTATTATTTTTAGGTTCTGCAACCAGTTGTTGACTTCCAGTTCACCTCTGGCTGACAAGGCCGCAGATCTCGTCAGAACACCGGCACCCTAAATGTCAATTCTCTTGTTTTCAAATAAGTAAATTGTCAACTACTGTTGTGTTCTGGGTTGTCACAATCAGTCCAATCGAGATTGGGAGCTGCATCCCTATCGCGTGCCAGCTATGACAAAAAATCTGTGCGAAAATGGTTTGAATTGTCCGAGAAACAAAGACGTCTTTAGATTGCAGGGTTGGGTCAAAATTTGACTGGGAAAAATTGGACAACATCTGTATTTGCTCTTCACACTTCATCAGTAATAAGTTACCCGTTTTTCTGTTCTTAGGATTAACAGTTTACATTATTCACACTTTTATAGAAAAAATCTACTTGTTTCTCAGATTGAAACAACCTTCTATCATCAGCATAACACTTATACCATTTGATACATTTTTAACATGATCCTTATCTTTGTTTCCAGGAAAAACGTCTGAAACCTTAGCCGTTTTACCTAAGGTTTTAGGTTATCACTGTCAAGGTTATGACAGTGATAACCTTGACTGGGATTGTAATTTTTCTCAATATCTTCTCTTTTTTTTTTCGCTCCAAGACCAGACGTTTTTTCTGACATCACGCGCAAAAGACGTTCAAACGTAGTCGCACCACTTAATCGGACCAAAATATGAAAAAAAAAAAATACAGCCTTTTCTGTACTTCTTTCTTTATCTGTTCTTGAACGATGCCTCCAAAATGGAGGACTTACGGGTTGGTGATGTCACGAGCAAGCACTCTCAGGGGCGGATGCAGGGTAGGACAGGGATGCCTGCTCCCTTGCCCATTTTGGTCCACATAAAAAAAAAAAGAAGAAGAAAGAGAAGGGGACTAGTCAAGCTATCCCCTTGCAGGGCCAGCGAATAGGCCACCAAAATGCAGGAAAATGACTTATTTTTAACCCCCCTCCTTTAGAAAATCCTGGATCCGCCCCTGACTCTATCCCTCATGATTACAGTTGGTGATATCGGGCAGGCGGAGGTTTATTGTTGGAGAACTTTGCTTCGACTTTTTCTTGTTGTAAACCACCATCCACTTTTCAGACACATTTATCTTCTACTTTTCTATCGGTTTAGTGTAAAAAAAGTGGTATTTTTTAATATTTTCCAATGAAATTTATCCACTGAGTCGATCAAAAAGTTTCCATATTATTCATATATTTATGTTATAATAATTATCTACTGAGATTTGATAACGACTGGTTTAAAAGAGAAAAGAGTAGGATGTGGGTGACGTGCTTATACGGCCCTTCAGGTTTCACACCGTTAAGTGGACGTCAACATAAGACTATCTGTACTTTGTGTTAGTGTATAATTACTGTACGTCTGAATCAACTTTAATATGCCCTGCCACATCAGGTACGGTACTCCCACCGACTTAATTGAACCCACCTACGGCGCGATGGTTAAAGCCGGTGATTTTTGTGATGGATAACATCAACTTCTCAGACTTTTTGCCTCTGTATCTTTCCATCTATCCTTCTCGCTCTAGCTTACCGTGCGTGGCTTAAATTACAAAGCTTTCACTCAGAAGTGACTCATGTTGAGAAAATGTCCTCCTTTTCTCTGGCTTGCTTTTTTTCCCATCTGTCTTACTTAATTTCAGTCACACTCCCTGTCAGTTTATCTCAATCTATTCTTTTCTTCTCAGGTCATGGCATTAAATACCCTGAGCTTTATGAAAAGGTGTCGTAATCTCCACAATCCCACCGTGTGCTCCAACAGATCTTATCTTTTTGTAAAAACCATCAACCAAAAACAAGGTTACTCTCTATGGTGTTGAGAGACACTGCAGGGTGGAAGAATAAAATGGAGCGAAGGGAGATGGATGGACGTGAGATGAGCAGCTGAATAGAGAATAAAGTACAATTAGTCATCGATTTCAAAGACTGCATATAATAAAACATTTCCCCCTTAGGTAAACCTGCTGAATGCAAACACGAATTAGCTGCCCACGCTTAGTGAATAACGCTAAAAGAATGCACGCCGGCCCACTCATGGAGCCCCACATCCACTCTCCCCCTCTCACTCATTCTTTCAGCCGACACATCTTATAATGGCTTTCACCTCCACCACTCCAACAAGCGCTTTGCCAGAAAAAAAAAAAAACTTTGAAAGTAAATTTGAAGCATTGTTTAAAAAAAAAAAGTCCACGGCTGGAAAGTGACAGTTTTTCGAGCCGTGTTTTACAGCAGCTTGATTCATCAGCAAACCAACAAGCACAATGGTGAGGGCGTGGTGAAAAGACTGCCTTTCAAACCACTGAAAGCATCAGATTCACGCTGGTACGGCGAGGAGGTGAAGATCAAGCCCCACATCCACTCGTACCGCCAGAGAAGACCAGGATGCAGAAATAAATGTCACACATGACTGATGCATATGAGCGAGGTGAGGCTTTGGGTGATAATGAGAGAGGTGAGGATGAGCTTATGAACGTGTTGAACAGGAACCAGAATGGCTGCAGAGACAAATGGCAGTAATACATGGGACTAAGTGACAAGTTTGAGCAATGATGGGCACAGGTAGATACACAGGTGGTGCTACAGCACCTGGACGGTGCCCTCTGAATTGGTAACCTGCCCTTCTGCCTTTTAAAAGTTCATTTTTGAACATAGTTAAGTGGTTTATTTTGAAAATAATATTTCAACATGCAGAGAAACTCAAATGTAATCGAACGTCAAACATAAATTTTTTTCAATACGTGAAAAAAACCAAAGATGCCATTTTCGATACCGTTCTCCCCTTTTCTTGCACTTTTTCCTTCCTCATTGTTCTGCCCTTTGCCCTAATTTTTGCACACCTGGTCTCAATTGCCCCGCTCTAATGTTCACACCTATGTCTCGTCTTCTTGTTTTATAAACCCGTTCCGTTCTGACATCTTCCGCTTGTTCCGGGGCCGGGTCGCAGGGGGAGCAGACTCAGGCGGGAAGCCAAGGCTTCTCTCACCCTGGCTGCATCCTCCAGTTCACCCGGGAGGATCCCAAGTCGTTCCCCGGCCAGCTGTGAGACATAGTCCCTCCAGCGGGTCCGGGGTCTGCCCTTGGTCTCCTCCCGGTGGGACGTGCCCGAAACACCTCGCCCGAGAGTCGCTTGGGGGGCATCCTGACCAGATGCCCGAAACACCCCATCTGGCTTCTCTCGATCTGGAGGAGGAGCGGCTCGACACCAAGCTCCTCCCAGATGGCAGAGCTCCTCACTCGACCTCTGAGTGAGAGCTCAGCCACTCTGCGGAGGAAGCTCATTTCCGCCGCTTGCATCCGCAATCTCATTCTTTCGGTCACCACCCACAGCTGGTTATCATGGTGAGGGTAGGAACGTAGATTGACTTGTAAATCGAGAGCTTTGCTTTTCGGCTCAGCTCTCTCTTTACCACGACGGACCGATGCAGCGTCCTAGTTATTGCTGACGTCGCACCGATTCGCCTGTCGATCTCCCGCTCCATCCTTTCCCCACTCGTGAACAAGACCCCGAGATACTTAAACTCCTCCACTTGGGGCAGGATGCTGTCCCTGACCCGTAGGGGGCATTCCACCCTTTTCCGTGCGAGGACGATGGTCTCAGATTTGGAGGCGCTCCCATCCCGGCACCTTCATACTCAGCAGCAAATCGATCCAGTGAGAGCTGGAGATCACGATCCGATAAAGCCAACAGAACCACATCATCCACAAAAAGCAGAGATCCGATCCTGAGGTCACCAAACCGGATCCCTCCAACGCCTCGGCTGCGCCTAGATATTCTGTTCATAAAGATGATGAACAGAATCGGTGACAAAGGGCAGCCTTGGCGGAGTCCAACTCTCACTGGAAATGGAATCGACATACTGCCGGCTATACGGACCAAGCTCTGGGTCCGGTCATACAGAGACCGGACAGCCTGTACCAAGGCCTCCGAGACTCCGTACTCCCGGAGCACCCCCACAGGAGTCCCCTAGGGACACGATCGAATGCCTTCTCCAGATCCACAAAACACATGTAGACTGGTTGGGCAAACTCCCATGACCCCTCCAGGATCCTGAAGAGGGGATAGAGCTCGTCGGTAGTTCTGCATTCGGGGTGGAAACCACACTGCTCCTCTTCAATCCGAGACTCGACAATCCGACGGACTCTCCTCTCCAGTACTCCCTAATAGACCTTCCCAGGGAGGCTGTAGTTAGAGCACACCCTCCGGTCCCTGGTGCAGCTAATCTGTAAACATGATGTCTTGTTCCTGTCTGTTTCCATATATCTGTTTCTCCCATGCCTGCCCAGGTTAGGTACCACCTGCACGTCCCTGCCCCTCTTCAAATCCTCCTTTCATCCTTAAGGAACTGGTTAATCTCCATCATGGCAGCAGATGGTAATTGACTATATCGTTGAGATTTGGTGGTGCAGTGGTTAACACTGTGGCCCCACAGCATGAAGGTTGGGGTTTCGAATCCCGGGTGTGGGACGAGGTTTGAAACACAGGTCTTCCCGTGTGGAGTTTGCATGTTCTCCCCATGAATATGTAGGTTTTTCTCTGGCTACCCTCCAAAACTGTGTGTGGTAGGTTGAGGATCCCCATGAAAACTAGATGTCTCTGTCATGAGAGGAGTCTGTTCCCCCTCTGTATCCTGTTTCCCCCCTCCCTCTTGTCTGAGTGAGTGCAACAAGTCACACCTGAAACTCATCTACTCATCTGCTGCAGCATAAATGGATCAGTTTTTGACACACTCTTCGCCAGATCATTTGCTTACCATCCTAAACCTGTTATCCAGTTTTTGGCTCCAGCTCCTACGTCAGAACCTGCCTAGTTAATCTGTTTTTGTCTTTTTTATTTGGACTTTTATCAATCTAGTAAACCTGCTTTTGATTTCTTCATCTGAGCCTGTCTGTTGTGTCAAGGGTATATTTTTGGCTTTAGCTCCACATTATGACAGTCTCATCTCAAAGGGCTTATCCTCCTAATAAAATAAATAAATAAATAAAATTGTTCAACATGTCTGAAAAAAAAAAGTGTCTTTTTCTGTTTTATTTTGGATGTTTATCTCTACATGCTGTCATGACTTTGCATGATAGCTTAATTAACCTCTACCTTTTACAATAATTGAACTAATCTACATGCACATACAGGGTAGGTGCTCTTTTATTCCACTGAACACCAGCCCTCAAAATATCTGTGCGCACCACTGGGTTTGAGGATAGGGTCTTGTCATGTCTGGCTGTCAGAGTAGAAAAACTCACTATGTTACCAAAAGACACAAACAGGAAGCAGGAAACCCGCAGAGCGTGTGTTCATTCACCTGAATCAGTACTCGCTGTTACCGCAGCAACAAGCAACATTTCAAGGGCTCTTGTGCTGTAAAGCCTGATTTCTTTATCAAATATGCGTCCCCCCCCATTCCTTCTTTTTATCTTTTTCTAACGCAGGCTGGGTAATGTTCAATCACAGTCACTCATACAGGCATTGTAGTCCGTGTAGAAGCTGACAATCAGCAAACAGTGGCAGTACTCCGGGGGTGGTGGCGGCGAGAAGACAGAACAAAAGAGCAAGAATTTTTTAAAAATGGCAGAATTTTCCACAAACCACATGGGCGTTTTTTTTTTTTTTCTTCCTTACAGTGTGTCAAAAACATCAAAACTCTTTGACAGAGGTTAAATGAACGAGGACTTTTTGTCATTTTTTCAGTGTGTGTGGGCAAAGGAAACAAAAAAAAATCTCAGAGAGGAAGAAACTGAAAAATAAGAAGTAAAAGCAAAGTCTGGTGAGGTGAAACATTTCAGCCCAATATGAGTCAAAAGAAAACCTGAACTGTCTCCCTTTTTCAGTGAGAAACAGAGGGAATTCACAACGAGCAGGGGAAACACGGTGACATCAGACGTGACCTTAAACACTCATACATGCATAACATTATCATTTGATATGGCAGAGAAAACCCCAATTTAATTGACTGCATTTTGACTTTTTCACATGCAAGGTGGCGTCGAGAGAGCTACTGGAAACACTCGGTCGTGTGAAACTGCCCACTCTTTCCTTTCCTGCAATATTACTTTCAAATATTCCCCTTCCTTCCTCTGAAGTGAAAAAAGTTTCAGATGTTCTCAGCTGCTGAAACCATTGACTGTAGAAGTAGTGAATTTAGTGAGCGTGACATCACCCGTTACGTTTGGATCCACCGAAAGGAAGCCATTACAGTCGCCATCTTGAATTTTGGGGGAGGCGATAGCTCATTGGTAGGATGTTCGGAAGTTTGCCAGAAGTTCGCCGGGTCGAATCCCACTGAGCTTATGTCTAGGTGTCCTTTGGGAAGACACCTAACCCCCCGTTTCTCCCACCATTGGCACCGTCCTGGCAGCCTGCTGCGGTGGAATGCAGCACCCAAAATTTTCTGATGAGGAATAAATTAAGTATGTAACAAAAAAAATGGCGGAATTAAGCAATCATTAGTCCAGTTTGCGCTGACATGGCAACCACATTGACAACTGGAGCGAGCCTTTTTTGGCGACAACCTGTTGCCCCTGTTACCATGGCACACATGAAACGGAGATCAGGTCAGAAAAAGAGTGAGCCCCAAAGTGTGCAGGTTTTACAGGGGGTTCTCTGGTGGCAGTCGATGAGGCAATCAGCAGGCGGCCAATGACAAATAGAGAGGGCTTGGGTTCCATGGAGCATATTACCCTCAGGAGAGAAACAAGCTATGGTTAAACATAACATTAATAATTTTTAATAATCGCCCAAAAAGAAAACTGTAAACAAACAAATTCTACGTATAAACAGTGAAATTATTGACTAAAAACCTTAAAACACAACCAAGAATTCATGAGGAGGATGACGGAGATGTAGAACCTAGAGCAGGCATGGGCAAACTATGGCCCGCGGGCCGCATGTGGTCCATTAAATGTTTAAATCCGTCCCACCAAACTAGAAAAAATTAAATAAATAAACCATGGTTTTGGTGCATATTTTAACCAAAGTTTTTAATAATTAAAGTAGTAAGAACACTTTTTTTTGTGGACCTTGAAAAAAGCTCAAAAAAACTCAATTCAGGAAAGTCTGTAAAGCAAGAAGCACAGGATTAAATAAATGAATTACTCTATTCATCCCTCACCGGGGAAATTTGTTTGCTGCACTCCTTACACCGCAGCAGGCTGCCCTTCAACGGCGCCAATGGTGGGCGAAGCGGGGGTTAGGTGTCTTCTCCAAGGACCCTAGACGTGCTCTCCGTGGGACGCAAACCCGCGACCTTCCGGTCCACGGGCGAACGCTCTAACCACGCGGCCACCGTCTCCACCCAATTACTCAGGATGTCAAAAATTAAAATAACAACAAAGTTCAAAACATGGTCAGGCAACCAGGGTGATCTGGCTGGAAGGGATAGTAAGACCCGACAGGGAAGTCTGGGGTAATTGCCCTTAAATAGATGGCAGGGTCCACAGATGTGTGGAATCAGGAATCATCTTCAGGTGACCCTAATTAGGGTGAATGAGGGACATCCAGGGATCCCTCTGGCAGCAGGTGAGGAGATCCTGACAAATGGCAGGACAAGGAGGAAGGAAAGAAGACCAGAAGGGGGAAGGATTATGATATGGGACTTCGGTTGTGAAAGTACTGATGTTTTTTGGAGCCGGAAATTCCAAAAAGCTTCAGTGCTGCTTGGTGCTTTGGCACCCAATCAAAAGCAACTAGTAATGTATTTATAACAACAGGTATTATAAACATAGGTATAACAAGCATGTAGAAACCCATTTACAGTCCATGGCGAAAACCCTGAACTCTCTTTCCGTTTCTCTCAAACTTAGCTTCTCCGCATTAGTCACCTCTTCACCTCTCACCGTCTGTCACGGCTGACACGGTGTGCCTGTCGGAGTGTCCTTTTCACTGTCGTCTTGTCTGAGGCCTCAATACATTTCAACCTCCTCCACATCTTAATGTGTATGACTCAGGGTCTTAAGAAGAGTTTCTACAGCGCTAAGTGTTGGGGAGGACTGTGTTTGTCTGCATTCAGAAGCTTTTTTTGAGCATGTGCATGCCCGTTAATGCCAATAGGTGCCATTATCTTCCAAGTGCTTCATTAGAATTAAATGTCAGAGTGATTATCTGTGTCTCTGACTCACCTCTTAGCCAGGTGCTTTCTCTCTGCTTCCACATGCAACCTGGGAAGCAGCAAATCCAACGCATGCAAGCGCTTACACAAGCCCAACGCGCTCCTGACACACGGTGAAAGAATGGGACGTACCCTTTGGACTGAGAGCTCACATACCACAAATGAACTGGAGATGTCATCACCCCGTACTGCAGAAGACAAACAGAGTTTTTCTTCAAGTCCAGACTCATTGCATTTTATGGTTTTAACCCTTTCTGAGTAATCTCTGCATTTTTGTTTGCTGTCCTCAAATTTCCTCTGCAATTCCTCATTCCTGAAGTGTGGGTCATAAATCAGAGCGTTTGATGTGCGCCGTTCTGTCTGAGGTGATACCTGAAGGTTTTACCTGCTCAAACATGAAGGCGGATGCAGGAGCAGGAGTCATTACACCTCACAAAGCTGTCTTCAAACAACTCCTGGGACTTGTTCCCTGTGCACAGAGCTTTCATCACTGTGTTGCATGTGGTTGCACTCAAAAGAAATTAACCTGCTAATTGCATAATTAATGGAGAGCCGGAGAGAAGCTTTACTTACTTTCAAAAATCCTCCATCTTCTTCAAGTGGCCATGTTTCTCGTCAGGTTTGGAAAGGTAGAAAACCTTTCTTTTCAAGCACTTTGATATTTTTAATGTAGTTATGAAACAGTCTGAGTCACAGGAAATTGTCTGGGATCCCAGCCCTCCGACTGGCTGCTCCTTTTGACTGACATTTTTCTAGCTTTTACTTTCACACTGTTTTCAGAAGCTCGACACCGACGGGAAACCGCCTGTGTGCTGCGTTATGTTCACTCTGAGAGTTTTACACAGAAAAGTACAAAAAAAAAACACCATTAGTTTTATTCTTCTTTGTACTTTTGACATGAAGGAACTTAGAAGTCTGAGTCGTTTAAAATAACTCCTCTAATGCATCGGATTGGAGAGAGATAATGGTGCACATGAAGCGCTTCTCTGCACCAACATGGTCGGGTGGTTCATCAGACCGTGGTTCATCGGACCGTGATCTCCAGCTCTCACCGATTTGCTGCTGAGTGTGAAGCGGTCAGGAGGGGAATCAGCGCCTCCAAATCCGAGACCATGGTCCTCGCCCAGAAGAGGGGGAATGGCCCCTGCAGGTCAGGGACAGGGTCCTGCCCCACTCTGGGTCTTGTTCAAGAGTGGGAGAAGGATGAAGCAGGAGATCGACGGGCATGGCGTCCGCTATAATCAGGACGCTACATCGATCTGTTGAGGTAAAGAAAGAGCTCAGCCGAAAAGCAAAGCTCCTGATTTACAAGTCGATCTACGTTCTCACCCTCACCATGGTAACCAGGATCTTTTGTTCCTACCCTCACCATGGTAACCAGGATCTACGTTCCTACCCTCACCATGGTAACCAGGATCTACGTTTCTACCCTCACCATGGTAACCAGGATCTATGTTCCTACCCTCACCATGGTAACCAGGATCTACGTTTCTACCCTCACCATGGTAACCAGGATCTACGTTCCTACCCTCACCATGGTAACCAGAATCTACATTCCTACCCTCACCATGGTAACCAGGATCTACGTTCCTACCCTCACCATGGTAACCAGGATCTATGTTCCTACCCTCACCATGGTAACCAGGATCTACGTTCCTACCCTCACCATGGTAACCAGGATCTACGTTCCTACCCTCACCATGGTAACCAGGATCTATGTTTCTACCCTCACCATGGTAACCAGGATCTATGTTCCTACCCTCACCATGGTAACCAGGATCTACGTTCCAACCCTCACCATGGAAACCAGCTGTGGGTGGTGACCAAAAGAATGACATTGCAGAAACAAGCGGCAGAAATGAGCAGGGTGGCTTCCTTCCCGTCTGAGGCTGTTGCCCCCGCGACTCGACCCCGTATAAGTGAAAGACGACGGAACGGAAAAACTTCCAGTTTTTAGAACCACAGCTATCATGCTACTTGTTTGCTTTTATCAGCGTTTTGGTCTTTGTTAGGACAGTTTTTATGAGGGTGCAATTTAAAAAGTAATTAGTTTTTGGTTGGTATTGTGAAAATAAAACGTATGTTGAATTAAACACTGACTTGTGGTCCTGGTGAAATAAATGATAGACTGGTGTATTTCTGATCGCAGGTAGAACATGTCAGACAATAAGCGACTGTTTTGTGTGAGTGTATTTATGACAGCTAATCCAAGGTTTCTGGTTCTTTAACATGAAACATTTAAATATGCATCAAGATCCAACTCACCTCCTGTTGGTTCCAGTGTTATATTATTATTATAATAACTTGAATGAGCTAATTTCACTATTTGCTAATAATACAAAGAACAAGAAGATAGTTGGTGTGACTGAAGTGGATGCAGGAGACAGGATTAAATGGATGAAATTGACTTGCTAGCGATACCTGAAGAGAAATGCCAAAAAAAGAAAATGTGTTACAATACAAACAAGAGTTTCAGCTACAATGAAAGAGAAAGTGTACAAAACCGTGGTGAGAGCGGCCATGCTGATTGGTCTAGAGACAGTGCCACTGAGGAAAAGACAAGAAGCAGAGATGGAGGTAGCAGAGATGAAGATGCTGAGGATCTCTCTAGGAGTGACCAGGATGGACAGGATTAGAAATGAGTACATCAGGGGAACAGCTCATGTTAGAGGTTTTGGGGATAAAGTTCGAGAGGCAAGACTGAGATGGTTTGGGCACGTACAGAGGAGAGAGAGAGAGTACATCGGAAGAAGGATGCTGGATTTGGAACCACCAGGAAAGAGGACTAGAGGAAGACCAAAGAGGAGGTTCATGGATACAGTGAAGGAAGACATGAAGGTAGTTGGTGTGACTGAAGAAGATGCAGGAGATAGGATTACATGGAAGAAACTGACTTGCTGTGGCGGCCTCTGAAGGGAAATGCCGAAAGGAGAAGAAGTTACAATACAAACAAGAGGATCCAATATTTGTTTGTTTTTTACTAATTACAATTACCAACCATTTCTAATAATTTTATGCACACATTTGCCAGAGGTGTAAAATAAAAATCAAAACAAAAACACTTTACACTTTAACAATTGGCGGCACGGTGGCGCAGTGGTTAGCACACTGGCCTCACAGCAAGAAGGTCGTGGGTTCGAGTCCCGGGTGGGGACGAGGCTTGGAACACTGTCCTTTCTGTGTGGAGTTTGCATGTTCTCCCTGTGTTTGCGTGGGTTTCCTCTGGGTACTCCGGCTTCCCCCCACTCTCCAAAAACATGCATGCTAGGTTGATTGGTCGGTGCCAAATTGCCCCTAGAAATGAGTGTGTGTGTGGCCCCGCAACAGACTGGCGACCTATTCAGGGTGTACCCTGCCCTTCGCCTTAAATTAGCCGGGATGGGCTCCGGCATCCCCCGCAACCCCGAAAGGGCTGGATGGATAAGAAGATGACTGACTGACTGACTTTAACAATTAAAAAGCAAACAACACAAAACAACTTGTGTAAATGTTGAAAAAACATTGTGAGATTTGTTGCTATGATTTCGGTCAATTTTTTCGGGACACTGACATATCCGTAAAGCTAATCTGAAAGAATTTGTAACCTGAGAAATTTAGACTTAAAGAGATTCCAGGATTCTTTTTTATATATTTTGTCTATTTACCTAAAAAATGACACTCTTGTTGAGGGGAGGGACTGAGCATGAGCTGAGCATGTAAATACAGCAAAAAGGAGAGTAATGGAGAAAAAACAAAGGCCATTTGAATCTTATCCAAATACTGTTTCGGAGAGGTAGCAAATCAGATATGTATGTTATCCAATATAAAATTATCATGTCTGTTCAGGACATGAATCCATTTTAAAGGTAAAATCGTCGGTGTTTGATGTCTGAAGCTCGGCAGATGACGTCTCCGTAGGAGCTGAGCGTAAACCTGCTGTGAGATCTTTAATCTGGCTTTTCCTCCCTGCTTTCATGATGGATTCTGTTTGCACCTCCAAATGTCTTTCCTTGCTTGATGAAAGAGTTTAATGAGCATGCTAAATGTGCTCCAGATTTCATTGAAAAGAAAAGCAGATGTTCCCACCAATGAGAGGGTTTATCGTGAGAAATTGACTTTGGAAGTGTCCCATCATGACTCAGAACAGATGAACTGGTCTGGTTGCTCTTCATCTCCAGTACACTTTCTGCTTGAATAAATGTTTTTTCTGCCCACAAAGAAGCTTTTTAGGAACTCTGAGATAAAATAGTTCAACAGTCAACAAGTATAAAGTCTATTGGTAAACCTGGCCACCCAGCGGGGGAAACTCATTTGAAGCACAATCTGTTTCTTTAGGTTACCACCCACAGCTGCTGGACATGGGTGAGGTTAGGAACGCAAATCCACTGGAAAATCCAAAATTTTTGGGACCTCATTTACCAAGAATGACATGGCTCATTAGCTGAGCAAGTGTTTTTGCTCAGCACCCCGACAATGCTTACACCACACAAACTTAAGATTTATCGAAACCACCGTAATTCTCTTTCATAAATCACAGCAGCAGCTTAGAGTTACGCAAAAGTTCACACACTCTACCACCTTTACAGATCACCCAACTTGTGTAGAAGTTGGCGTATGCACAGATTTGGGCGTAGCTGTGATTCATAAATGAAGCCTGGATTCTCCAGATGGTGGTTGTGTGAGAAGACGAGGACTTGATCAGAAGTGTTTAATTGAAGTGCTTCATTAGTGTTTAAAATAATTTAAGATGTTTAAATTTAGAGGAAAAATACACCGTTCAAATTCATCACCGAGTTCGTTTCACAGTTATACCCCAAAAACTACATTAGTTTTCACTTCTGCATGTTCAAAAAAGGTACAACCATCCTCAATTATAATGATCAACCACTCGATTTACAAGTCGATCTACATTCCAAACCTCATCCATGGTCACCAGCTGTGGGTGGTGAGCGAAAGAACGAGATCGTGGATACATGCGACCGAAATGAGCTTCCTCCGCAGGGTGGCTGGGCTCTCACACAGAGATCGGGTGAGGACTTCTGTCATTCGACAGGAGCTCATTGTTGAGCTCCTCCTCCTCCAGGTCGAGAGAATCCAGATGGGCTAGTTCAGGCATCTGATCTGGATGCCCCTCAAGCACCTCGCTGGTGAGGTGTTTCGGGCACGTCCCACCGGGAGGAGACCAAGAGGCAGACCCCAGACTCGGTGGAGAGACTATGTCTCACAGCTGGCTGGAGAACGACTCAGGATCCTTCCAGGTGAGCTGGAGGATGCTCGGGGGAGAGAAGCCTGGGCTTTCCATCTGAGGCTGTTGCCCCGTGACCCTGCCCCGGACAAGAGGAAGACAATGGAATGGAATATTTAAATTTGCATTAGTTAGGAATTATTAGCTTAGTATTTAATTGTAAACAGTTGTTCTGAATGTCATAACATTTCTTAAAAAAAAAAAAAAAAAAGTACTTTTTATCGGGTTCAAAGTGCAATATTTGCTAAGAGAAAATGTTTATTCCCTCTTCCTCTCGCTCCTCGTTTAGTCCCGACTTATTCTGTTTGAGGCCAAATCCAGTTTTCTTTAATTCTCTTATTTTGGCGGATTCACATAGAAATGGTACGGCCTTTTGAAGGGACGGACTGAGTGTAAGTAGAAGAACTGAAAGACCGTGTGGATGTCGGAGAAAAAAATCTGTGGCCAAAAACAACATGGCATTTAAAGAGCACATCAATTCTGGACGGTTGATCTTTCAAATTTCACAAACATGTATGAATGAAATAAAAAAAAACACTTCAGGGATGTTTTTTATAAGAAAAAAATGTTTAAATATCCTCGAAACCTCCAGAAAAATGTTTAGCATTAAACAGCACTTTTAAGATGAATTAATGTACTTTTTTTGTTTTACTTTTTAACGCTTCACTTTGCATTAAGCTGTAGCTCTTGAAGATGAGCTGCCATCTGTCATGAAGTGGATAGATTCCAGTTTTTTTCTGACCACATGCTGACGTGTCCTTGAGCAAATGAACATCATGTTGCTTCCCACTACGTCCGTATATGTGTGTATGTGGGCTGATTGGTGGTTTGGTGATTTGCCGTCTACCCTCACAGTTAGAAAGTTGTGAGGTTTGAATCCCGATCAGGACATTGGCTTTCCCGTGAGGAGCTTGCAGGAACAGAATTCGCTGAATATCCCGATTTCTTCTCACCTCTGAAAATATCCACAGAAGACCCGCTGGTTTAGAGCGCTCATGTGACAGACTGGTTACCGATCAGTGTCCCCCTCGTCTGACTTGCTAAACTCCCTGAGACACACTCGTTCATCTTCTGTGACCCAATAATGGACAGTCTTAAATTAAAATTAAATTAAATGAATTTGTGGTAAAGAGAGAGCTGAGCCAAAAAGCAAAGCTGTCGATTTACAAGTCGATCTACGTTCCTACCCTCACCATGGTAACCAGGATCTACGTTCCTACCCTCACCATAGTAACCAGGATCTACGTTCCTACCCTCACCATGGTATCCAGGATCTATGTTCCTACCCTCACCATGGTAACCAGGATCTATGTTCCTACCCTCACCATGGTAACCAGGATCTACGTTCCTACCCTCACCATGGTAACCAGGATCTACGTTCCTACCCTCACCATGGTAACCAGGACCTACTGTGCGTTCCTACCCTCACCATGGTAACCAGGATCTACGTTCCTACCCTCACCATAGTAACCAGGATCTACATTCCTACCCTCACCATGGTAACCAGGATCTACATTCCTACCCTCACCATGGTAACCAGGATCTACGTTCCTACCCTCACCTATGGTCACCAGCTGTGGGTGGTGACCGAAAGAATGAGATCGCAGATACAAGCGGCCGAAATGAGCTTCTTCTGCAGGGTGGCTGGGCTCTCACTCAGAGATCAGGTGAGGAGCTCTGCCATCCGGGAGGAGCTCGGTGTCGAGCCACTGCTTCTCCAGGTCGAGAGGAGCCAGATAGGGTGGTTCGGGTATCTGGTCAGGATGCCCACGAGCACCTCGCTGGTGAGGTGTTTTGGGCACGTCCCACCGGGAAGAGACCAAGAGGCAGACCCCGGACCTGCTGGAGAGACTATGTCTAACAGCTGGCTGGGGAATGACTTGGGATCCTTCCGGGTGAGCTGCAGGATGCAGCCGGGGTGAGAGAAGCCTGGGCTTCCCGTCTGAGGCTGTTGCCCCTGCGACCCGACCCCGGATGAGCGGAAGACAACGGAACAAACGGAATTTAATCCTTGGGATTTCTCAATGCCTGCTCAGTTTGTGGGGTTCTTGCACTTTAGCGATGTATTGTGGCGGAGGTGGGTTCCATGGCCCCTGGGTTTTGGGAAGCCCTCTGGGCTTTTAATCTCCACGTCCAGGGCGAAGGATCAATCCGCAGTATATTGTTTTCTCATAAAGCGTCAGGCCAGATGATTGTTTTGTGTACCTCACAAACATTTTCTAATTTGTTGGTAGCTGACCTAGTTGCTGAAGTGAAATAAAATCAAGCTGTTTGAAATTTTATGGGATATAAATTATGAAATGAGAAAAAAAGCACATATATGTGCGCAAATGCAAACATGCATCTGTACTGTACGTACTGTACATGCACCACAGTTAAAGGTTAAAGCTGTATGGTGTGAACGTAGCAATGAAAGCTTTAGAAAAGCTTTTCTGAATGCCAGCCAGATTATAGCGACAGAGACATCCACACCGCCTGCCCCATGTGGAGAAATGAAAAGTCAATGATGTGTTGTATAATAATGAAAGCACATTTCTGCCTCATTTATGCTGCCAAAACTCCAAGGATCTCACAGCATCACAGCCTCCACGCCTAATGCTTCCGATCTGGGCTGCACTGTCAACACCTAACACAATCATGTTTCACAGGACATTCATGGAGAATAGAGTTATTTTCACCCCAAACCAACTTGACACGTTAAATCTGGGGGGAATATGAAGGGTTTTAATCTACGGCACTGCTTTAAAACATTATATTACCCCTCGGCAGCTGGTGTACCCCTCAACACCTGTTTCATGAAAAAAAGTTCATTTATTTTTTTAAAAAGACAGAACAAAGGTTCTGCCCCAAGTGGAGGAGTATCTCGGGGTCTTGTTCACGAGTGGGGGAAGTACGGATAGGGGGATGGACAGGCGGATCGGTGCAGCGTCAGCAATAACTAGGACGCTGCATCGGTCCGTCGTGGTAAAGAGAGAGCTGAGCCGAAAAGCAAAGCTCTCGATTTACAAGTCAATCTACGTTCCAACCCTCACCTATGGTCACCAGCTGTGGGTGGTGACCGAAAGAATGAGATTGCGGGTACAAGCGGCCGAAATGAGCTTCCTCCGCAGGGTGGCTGGGCTCTCACTCAGAGATCGGGTGAGGAGCTCTGCCATCCGGGAAAAGCTCGGTGTCGAGCCGCTCCTCCTCCAGGTCGAGAGGAACCAGATGGGGTGGTTCGCGAGCGGGGTGTTCCGGGCACGTCCCTCCAAGACGAAACCAAGAGTCAGAACCCAGACTCTCTGGAAAGCTGTCTGTAAAGGTTTGTCGTGGATGGACAGTTGCACTGCGGAGAATGGTTGCTTTTGGTCTTATGTCTCACAGCTGGCCGGGGAACGACTTGGGATCCTTCCAGGTGAGCTGGAGGATGCAGCCGGGGAGAGAGAGGCCTGGGCTGCCCGTTTGAGGCTGTTGCCACTGCGACTCGACTCCGGGACAAGTGGAAGAAGACGGAACGGAACGAACAGAACAAATGCAGAAAATTTTAATGTCTAATGTTGTTTTAATCTCATTTTTCAGTCACGTGTGCTTCTCCCTCATGGATACCTCTTCAGTTTTCATCCTCCTGCTCTGAGCTGCTTTCCATTCAGAATGTTTCTTGTCATTCGGTGAGATTTCATCTCCATTCATATGAGTCCTACATTTACTCCTGGGATTTGTTTCTTATTGGTTGTTGAAATGTTACACAGACTGGTGGCTTTGTTTTTTCTGCTTCCTGTAGAGCAGTGTTACCTCCTCACCATTTGCTGTGGAATAGAACAGAATCAGAAGGAATTCAAAGGGTCCGCGAGCAAAGGAAGAACAGTACTTGAGTGGAGGGATTGAGCGTGAGCAGAGTTAGATTGTGGGCGTGGCTGAGAACAATATACATAATGAATAACAACCGGCTGTTTAAATAGTATCCAAATGTTGAAAGAGAAAGCTTGCGAATTACACAAGTCTGAATAGCCTACTTGCTACACATAGCATTAAGGTTGCTGAATTTTTTTTCCCCAACACATCTGGTAGTCGACTTGGACCCAGTCCGCGAGCTACTGGTAGACCACGATCGACTGGTTGGGCACAGCTACCTTACACGCATGACTATTTAAATCTAGTTATCACAATAACTTGAAGAGAAGTGTTGGTGCATTGGTGGAATGTCCGTGCTTGGACGGAGAAGCTGGTTCGATTCCCACTGGGCCATGCCTAAGTCTACCTGGCGCAGATACCTAAACCCCCAATTTCCCCATTGAGGGATAAATATGGTACGGTTAAAAAAAGAAAAGGCATATTGTTTATGATTTCTTGCTCTTGTTTCTAACGCAACATTCCTTCTAAAAGGTGGAAAAAATGGCTTGACTTTAAAAAGCAACAATGTGGGGTTCGTATGGAACTAACTGTTTTTTTTTTAGTCCAAAGAATCACGTATTGGTCATCTTTGGTCCCCGACGGGGCCAGAATGGCCTTTGTGAATCGGGGGCTTAATGCACTGACCGACTGTAGATGTTTGCAGAAAATGTCATCCTCAAGTGTTTTATTTACGGAAAGATACATGTGGGCAGAAAAAAAATAAGGTACAGAAGGCTAGAAAATATTTGTTTTTATGATCAGTCACACCCTGATTTTATGACACGAAGGGATGGACGAGGCAAAAAAGAATCATTTTACTGGACGATGTCATGCGTTTGCGGCCTAATTCCTTCTTGGCAACAGGTCACTTTTTGGCCAGAACCAGTCTTTCAGATGCTAATATCAAAAGGTAAAAAATGATGTGGGTAAAAAAAAAAAAAAAACGTGATGGTTGAGTGTTTAAAAGAATGGATGTCGAGCATCAGGAAAAGATAAAGATGTGGTCAAATACTTTTCTTACACCCAAATTTCTAAAAGTCCACTTTTACAATGATGCAGCTGTCCGTCAATGGCACAGTGGGTAACACAGTGACCTCACAGCAAGAAGGTTGTGGGATCAAGTCCCGGGTGGGGACGAAGCTTGGAACACTGTCCTTTCTGTGTGGAGTTTGCATGTTCTCCCCGTGTCTGTGTGGGTTTCCCAGGGTACTCCGGTTTCCTCCCACCCTCCAAAAACATGCATGCTAGGTTGATTGGCCGGTGCCAAATTGCCCCTAGAAATGAATGTGTGTGTGTGCATGGTTGTGTGCATGTGGCCCCGCGACGGAATGGCGACCTGTTCGGGATGTACCCTGCCCCTCACCTGGAATCAGCTGGGATTGGTTCTGGCACCCACCGCAACCCTGCAAGGTATAGACGGATAAGAAGGTGACTGACTGACTGCGGCTGTCTGTATGCTTGTTCATTCTTCTGTCACACATTTGGGAACCCAATATTTACCAAACTACAAAACAGATTTTAATAAAACTGCCCATAGTTACTCAGTACCAACTATAGATGAACAAAGGTCACAAATCCTCTATAAAATGTTAAATTGTGTCATAGGGCAGGTGGAGGCGTCTGTTTCACGTCTTGTCGTCTACTTATTTATGTTTATTTATTTCCTCTCAGATTGTTTCTAACAGCTTCGTGATAAAATGAACTTCTCTCATGTTCATTTTTTATGAGCAACAATAGGCTGGTTTACTTTAAAAACTCGATTCCTGCAACTGCTTTGGTTGTGAGCAACGCTCTTACCGCCATATTTCTCTCCTCAGTGGTGGCCTGAAGTGGGCACATTCTGATTTCTAAGACACAGTTGGACTCTGCTGCCTCTGAGCTTTGCTGCAAGTGTGATGAAGCATGTAAAAGAAAGAGAACATTGAAGCCCACAAGACACTTGAGACACAGATTTATTTTTTTAAAGCACCACAGATCATGGCGAGCTTTGGTACCATGTGACTGTGTAGGTGGCAGGGTCGTCCAACACGCTGCTGGCAGGCAGCAGAGATATATTAACAGGGGGTGCAGCATGTCCTCAATTATTCGGACAGTTTGCTGTAAGGTGACCAGCCAGAGGTGGTGATAGATCATTTCACCTGCCTCTTTCACCCTACGCTCCACACCTACACGTTTCATTCCACAGGAACGAATCAAGCACACACAGGAGAGAGTGAGACGCTCCGTGTCTTGGAACAGAGATGGTCCACAGATGATAGAAACAGCCTCACAGGATGGCGTTACAAAATTTAGGGCAAGAAGGTGAGACTAACAAAATTTTTTGATGCAATTAATTTTTCAGACCAAATAAACAATTCAAAAGGAGTAAGATGAAGAAATTATTCCCATTGGTCGATCAGGCTCTCAATGAGACACAATTAACCATTTTTTATTTGGCTTTTATTTTTACTAAAAATCAAATCCACTGAAACCTCGACTGATTGGTTGACGTGCCATCGACAAACGCTTAAGTGTTTTTTTTTTACTGTATCTTATGTGGAGGAGGAGTTATGGTGGAGGCGATAGCTCAATAGTAGAATGTTCACCCTTGAACCAGAAGTTCGCCCAGTCGAATCCCACGTCATGTCTGGGTGTCCTTGGAGAAGACACCTAACCCTTGTTTCTCCCACCATTGGCGCCATCCTGGCAGCCTGCTGTGGTATAATGCATAACCGAAATTTTTCCGTTGAGGGATGAATTCCGTTCCATTCCGCCGTCTTCCGCTTATCCGGGGCTGCGCAGCGGGGGCAACAGCCTCAGACGGGAAGCCCAGGCTTCTCTCATCCCAGTTGCATCCTCCAGCTCCCTCGGAAGGATCCCAAGTTGTTCCCCAGCCAGCTGTGAGACACAGTCTCTCCAGCGAGACCGGGGTCTACCTCTTGGTCTCCTCCTGGTGAGACGTGCCCAAAACACCTCACCAGCGAGGCGCTTGGGCGAACCACCCCATTTGGCTTCTCTCGACCTGGAGGAGGAGTGGCTCAACACCGAGCTCCTCCCGGATGCCAGAACTCCTCACCCAATCTTTGAGTGAGAGCCACCCTGCGGAGGAAGCTCATTTCGGCCGCTTGTATCCGCAATCTCGTTCTTTCAGTCAAGACCAAGAGGCAGACTCCCGACCCTCTGGGGAGACTGTGTCTCACAGCTGGCTGGGGAACGACTCGGGATCCTTTCGGGTGAACTGCAGGATGCAGCTGGGGTGAGAGAAGCCTGGGCTTCCCGTCTGAGGCTGTTGCCCCCAAGACCTGGCCCCGGATGAGCGGAAGATGACGGAATGAAAATTAGTCCGTGTGAATTGTCACTTTTGTTTTACCCTTTGGCTGCCGGCTGGTCACTTGATCCACCAGCAGTAGGAAGCCATCTATAAATCCATCACACCTGGACGCTGTAGCTTTCCTTCATTTTCTATTTGCCTGTAATGTTGACCATCACCATCGAGCACATGGTGGAATGGTTTGGAGTACGGGTGCAACAGATCATCACCGATTTGTGATCCTTTCAACAAGCATGAACCGCTTGTCACCATGGCATTTATTAAACGGCTCCTTGCTTGTGCCTCTTGGTGCTGAGAGAGCCTGTTCCAGCGGTTTCCCTCATGCACCTAGCTGGGCGGGTTGGCGGCCCCCTTGGCTCAGCCTAGGATCTGAATGTATGCGGGTTGTCTCTGCCTCCCTCATTCCAGTCTTTTGGGGCGGGTGAGGATCTGTTGGTTCTAATAAGCACATGGTTCACATCGGCAGCATGCATGTACTTTCACTCACACTCGCACTCTGTATCACACTGTTTACTGTCCGCTATGTTCCTTGCTCCCAACCAAAATTATTGTAGCTCTAGCAACACGTGTTTGTGTTCTACATCATTTGCTATAGAAGGTTTTGTTGTGTGTGTCAGTTTTATCTCTGGTTTAAACTCTTGTTTGTACTTTTTTTCCCCCTCAGATAATCCAGCAGGTTGGTCGTGATGCAGAATACTGCAACTTCAGATTTTGTCCTTACTTTATCCCCCTTTCTTCTTCTTCTGTACCCTATTCCTCTTCTTTTTCAACCCACTTCTCCTCCGCTCAGTAGTCCCTGTCTGGTCCAGCAAAAAGAAACACAGAAAGCACGGATAGTTCGGTTGTAAAGCATTTAAAATAAACAAATAAAGCTTGTCTCCTGAGGCCGTGAGACAGGCCTCTACTGTGACAATGTTTAAATCTAGGCTGAAAACAGTTCTGTTTAACTGTGCTTTTTATTAATTGCTAGATTTTTAATCTGTTTTAATGATTTTATTTATTTAATTTTTTAAACTTTTTGATTCTATGTTTTATGATTTTAATGCATTCTTTTTCTTTTCTTTCTTGTGAAGCACTTTGAATTACATTTTGTATGAATTGTGCTACACAAATAAACTTGCCTTGCCTTGCCTTGTCAGGGTCGGGACATGGTGGTGACCCTGGTAGAACAAATCTGTCCAGGAATACTCAACATACAGATCATCATTCTGCTTGTCACAACGCCGGATAGGACAGGTCAAAAAAAAAAAAACAGCTTCTTGCTGCTCAATCTGACAGGTTTTGATGTTTTTATTGGTGTTAAAACCTAAATTCAGAGCTTCACCTGCAGGATTACCAAAATTTATACGATATAAAAATAACTAACCTGATCAGATTTTTAATATCTCTGTTTGATGCTCAACATTCAACCTTTTAAAACCTGAACCGTCGTGTTTTTCTGACCACAGTGCATCGTTTCATCAGCACTTACAGAAAAATTTCTCCTAAAAACAATCTTGACACATTTTTTTTTTTAAATGTAGTTGTTTTAATTGATTTTCTTGGAATTTTTTTTTGCAGGTTTAAAAGCTGAAAACAGACACATTTACAGCCTCATGGTTTGTTGGAGGCATTTTATTCTGTTTAAATAAATACATTTCTATTCTAGTGCAACTAATTGCTATGATTATTTATCTTTTCAGTGTGAAACTCATTAATAAATGGCTACTTGTTGATTCGTTAGCGTTTGGCTCAAAGTGGAAGATTCACGGATGGTATTTTGCTTCCAAGGCCGGTGGCATCGTGGCCCTGCTAGGTGTGATTGCTGCTCTGCTCAAAGAAAAGATGGAAAATAAAACAAAAGAAGCACAAATACATGCTACTGGAGGCTCTGTCAAAAAGCTACTGCACACTCCTACACAGCACCGCCCACACACACACACACACATCCTGGCAGCACACACAGCAAAACACAATGACCCAGAGGCTTCTTTTGAAAATCTCAGATGATTTTTTTTTCTTCTTTAACCTTCTCTTCAGTGGAAGCATATGTGGAACGGGAAGAGAAGGAGAGCAGCAGAGGTGCAGGTTATCTTCATATTTATTCATCAGGGTTCATCTGTCTCCCTGCAGACGGAGCTGTGTGAGAACATCGGATGGTGGGCAGGATCTGTTTGCTATTCTCAGCTGCTCAGAGCCGGAGGTACTGAGATTCCAAAGGCTACTTGCAGGTCCGTGGTGCGATAACCCTCTCTTCAGAACCGGAAAAATCAATCTAAAAGATGTGGAACTGGAAGGAAAAAGAAAATGAACCAAAGTCGATTTTCTCCTTTTGCATTAAAGAAGTGGTTTTATGCAAAAATCAACATTTTGACCATTATTTCCAAATAAAATCTTATCTGAAGTGGTTCTCTTTTTCTGTCATGCATGTTTCAGGAATTTGTGATCCCTCACATCTTGTATTTGGATATTAATCAAACACCAGGTTGTTTTTGCCAAGCATTTTGTTCCTCATCATGCCAAAATGACATTGAAACACAGCTGAGTGTTTTTCTGTTTTATTCATGCAGGTCTGAGACATACACCTACACTACTGTCCATGGATTCAGACCATGTCCACACGTAGTAGGGTATTTTTGAAAACGTATATCCGCTGTCCTCCGTTTTAGGAAAATGCTCGCGTCCAAACGTAACTGTTTTCAAAATATCCGCGTCCACACGGAGCCGTATGTACAGTATATATGCTTCTGAGTGTTGTTATAAGCATGCCAGACCAGTAGTAGGCAGTATTTATCTAAACGTATGCTCTGAGCTAGGAAAGTTTATGTGAGGAATAACTGCCGATTGCAACGCATTTCTCTTCCTTTGCTCCTGAACAAGACGCAAGAGCAGTTGAGAGTGGACAAAAAGGAAAGAAAAGAGGGTCTGCAACAGGGTCCGTGGATCCATGCTGCCCACTGTCTGCTTTTGTAAACACGGACGCACACGAATGACGTATGTGCATTACTTGTCGCAAGTAGTGATGCATAAAAACGCACATCTCCGTTTTTGCACGTAAAACGAAGTTTTCCAAAATCTCCACTTTGGCCGGAGAAACACCCCTCCGTTTTTATGTGAACGGCAGACTAAAACTGACAAAAATAAATGCGTTTCCAAAAATACGAGCTATGTGTGGACGGGGCCTCAGATACTATTCTAATGCCAACTTATTCTTGGCCACAGATTTTGTTCTCCGCCACACCCACAATTCTAGCATAAGCAGTAAACGTTTTAATCCATGCTCTCCACTCATGCTCAGTCCCTCCCGTCAACAGGAAAGTGCCATTTCTGAGCGTGTTTAGAATCCCGGCGTTTAAATAGGAAGTGTTTTTGCAGCAGAAGTGTCCCTAATCCAGTCATCCTTGGTCCCACCCTCAAGGGGTGGCTTCTAGGGCAGTGGTGTAAAAACCCGGTCCAGAATGTAATTAAATTTGTCCCAAAAATCAAATACTTAATCATCATTGCAGCTGTCCTGTTTGTGTTTAAACCTATTGCTCATGATGCGCTAATACTACAAATCCCAGAATGCTCTGCCTAACATTAACATCCTTCTTCATGGCAAACTGTTACTGGCACTTTGGATGTGTGCAGTGTTGTGTTGGTCTGTTTCGTATCGAGCTTAACTTGTTCTACAGCTACGTTTAAAGCAAAAGTTTTTGAATAGGGTCAAAGAAGAAATATAGTTTATTCATCACTGAGCGGGGAAATTTGTGTGCTGCATGTGCATGACGGCACCAATGGTGGGAGAAACAGGGGTTAGGTGTCTTCCCCAAGGACACCTATACATGAGCCCAGTGGGATTCGATCCCACAAACTTCCGGAGAACTTCCAGTCCAAGAACAAACGTTCTTCCACTGGCGATATGTGAGCTATCGCCCCAGACATATTGTCAATATATCTGATAAACGTCATTGTTCATACAGTATAAATATGATTGTAACGTTCGTTCACAAATTTGAATCAAAATAATATTTTGTTTCACGATGTTTTTTGAGTCCAATGATCATTTTTTGTAAATACATCAAACTAAGCGAACAGAAGAATACGTGTTAGCTTTGCTGACTTGTTTAGCTTTACGCTTTATGTGCGGCCTATGCCAAGATTTATGATGTGACACATGTGCCAAGTAAAGAAGGAGCAAGAGGAGGGGGAATTCACAATGTCTGAAACAAAAATTAAACTAAAAAATTATACTAAAAACCTTCTTTGTTTTGAAAAAGATGGTATTTCTGAGCTCTTTAAATGAGCGTGTTAATCTCAAAATGCTACAAGATAATAATTATTACGTCACAAAAGCAGGATGTCCCTTTTCAAGGAAGGCAATTGCTCAGTGGTAGAACGTTCATCTTTGGACTGGAAGTTTCCGGAAGTTTGCGGGATTGAATCTCACTGAGTTCATGTCTAGATGTCCTTGGGGAAGACACCTGACCCCCCGTTTCTCAGAGGAGACTCTGATTCTCTGAGATGTTAAAAAGTGCTGCCCCCGGGCGGCTGCCCAAGGCGGTGTCACCTGTTTGGTTTTTTTGGCGTCTGGTCGTCTATTTTTGCATTTTTTCCTCTCGGTTTTTGTTCATCTTTTGTCTGTGTTTGGTCTCGTTCTGGAAGTGTGACTTTGTGCACTCTTAGGACGTCTTTATGGACTGCACTGTTTTGCTTCATACAGCTGTTTTTGGGCTATCCGTTTTTTGGTTTCAACGGCTATCTTTCCGTTTTGTTGGTCATGGAGTCGTTTCGCTTTGTTAGCGTGGACTCAATCAGCAGCTAGCTCTCGAAACAAGATCCACCGTGACTGGAGGAGTCTAAGCAGTCCCGACAGAACTGAGAAGGAGACGATCAGAAAGGAGGCGCTTTGAGCCCAGTGTCCCTGCGGTTGTCATGGGTAACATCCGGTCGCTCACTGGCAAGATGGAGGAACTGGGGACGCTCGTTCTGACCCAGCAGGAATGTGGAGGGGCCACTTGGTGTGCTTCATTGATGCCTGACTTTGTGGACTCATTATGGGCTGTTTTTTAACTGTTCAGATGCCAGCTTTTACACCATGTAAGCGGACCGAGAAGGCATCGAGGTGTTAGCACCGCAGCATCAAATTTACCTTCAGGGATTAATAAAGTATTTTCAATTTAATTAATTTCTCCCAGCATCGGTGCCGTGATGGCAGCCTGCTGCGGTGTAATGCAGCACAAAAATTTCCCTGTAGAGGATAAATAAAGTATATCTATTTTTTTCAAGGAAGCATAATTAACCCTGTGGGTGTTCATCCTGAAATATTTAGAAATATTCACTTTAAACTCTGATGTCTTGTTGGTGAAACTCTTTTAGATATTTGTGGGTTTGAACATATGTTCCTCATAAATGTGGGTTCATCCCCAAAACCACAAATGTTTATGCTGACTCCATTTCTATATATATGCAAACATGTTGGGAATGTGTGTGTGTGTGTGTGTGTGTGTGTGTGTGTGTGTGTGTGTGTGTGTGTGTGTGTGTGTGTGTGTGTGTGTGTGTGTGTGTGTGTGTGTGTGTGTGTGTGTGTGTGGGATTGTGAAGCAGAGGCTGAGTGGATGGATGGAACATGCGCGTTAGTCGTGACTGTTGAGGCATCTGTAGGAGGATCTGACTACCACTCTGCTCCCTTATATAACACACTGGAACCCATCGAGCTGATTAGCGGGCCACGGGTCAGCTCTCCACACCTCTGCAATCATCTCAGAATGTTTCTGTGAATTTGGGGAATTTAGAAACATTTAGCTCGCATGTGGGCGTGGTTCATGGACGAAAAGCATGGAAAATAAAATTAAAAATAATGTTTTTTTTGTTTGTTTGATTTTGACATTTAACATGCAATCAGTAATTAAAGAATAAATTTACATAAATACTGTATATATTTGACACATTTTCTCACTAAGACTCAGCTGTAGGTTTTACTAGAAATTTTTTTTTCTGCAATTGTAATTTTCACAGTCCATTTTATTGGGTTAATGTAAGTCTCGGTGGTCCAGCTTTGGTCCTTCAGGGCAACATTTCTTGCAGGTTCTCAATATGTTTACACCAGATTCAATTTACTGGTTAATTGGCAGGGGTGGAATGTAACAAAGTAAATGTACTTCGTTACTGTACTTAAGTAGAAAATGGTGTATCTGTGCTTTACTTAAGTCAAATTTGAGAACTGTACTTTTTACTTTTACTTCATTATATTTTGGAGCAAATATCTGTACTTTTATTTACGCTACTTTTTAAAAGTGTGTTTTGCATTCTTCGTCACATTTTTGGTCAGGAATTTGAAAAATATACAGGTGTTTTTAGGCGCATCTTGAAGCCACATCGCCAAAATCAACCTGTAGAAGGAGCAGTTGGTTGCCTGCAGTCTCCAAGAGGGAAAAGAAGTAATGAATCGAGGACCAATTAGAATCGAAAGTAAACATTTTCTGCAGTCATTCACCGCCAAAAAACTAACATCAAATGTACTGTGGCACAAATTAAAAAAGAGTCAGAAGATTGTTGTTTGTTGTGTTTACTTTTAAATAAAAAGTTGAGCCATCATCATACAAAGTATTTATTTGTGGCCCTACAGCACAAAAAATAACATGTAAATTATGGTCAAATACTTTTACTTTTTACTTAAAAGTAAAATTAACACCAATTACTTTTGTACTTTTACTTAAGTTTTGTTTTTCCCCAATTATCTGTACTTTTACTTAAGTACAAAAAGTGAGTATTTCATCTACCCCTGGTAATTGAACAAAAGTTCATTTGTTTTTCAGTAAATTTAAATAGATAGATTTACTTTATTGATCCCACACTTGGGAAATTTATGCGTTACAGCAGCAACAAGAAAGAAATAGACAGTATATATACAAGAAGATAAATAAAAAAATAATAAAATATTAAAATAATAAAATAGAGGGAATAATGTGACAAAACATTGAGGTCAATACAGACTGTAAGTGCAAAGGGGGTAAAAAAAAAAAAAAAAAGCACAACACAAGAAGCATGAAGTGACAAACAGTGATAAATTACATGAGCATGAACCAGTTATTTGCTATTCTGTGAGTTATTAAAAAGTGTTATTGTGTGTCAAGTGTGTCAAATGTGTGTCAAAGCAGAAATATTTTGCATTTCTCCTATGAAAATTTTTCAGAACAGATGTACTTTGGGACTGATTTTAGGACTGACTTTGGACATCCTGATGACCGGTCACACTATCGTCTACAGAGGAAACCTTCCTTTCCGCTGGTTGTGGACCGTAATTGTCAAACCAAGGCATTCAGTAGTGCTCCACCATCTGCATTATAAATTTAATGGTAAAACTGTTTTACTATACTGAGATAATGTAGAAGAACTAACTCATGCATCATAGATGAAAAATCCCCACAACAAAAGTCTTTACTCAATAAACAATCCAGTGGTGAAAAAAGTTTTTTGTCTATGATGCACAAAACTATCCATAAAGATGTCATAAACAATAACACATGAGAATATAACATCATTTTATTTCGCTAAAACTTGGATTATTTGCAGATAAAATTAAACTTTCTCTCTCCCCTGACCCCACCTCAGGTGCAAAAAGTCCAGCCCGTCTTGTCAAATTTCTTTTAGTTTGTTCAATTTCTTCTTGAGAAAGACCGTCAAATCGAGTTGTTACCCGCTCCAGTTGTTGTTTTTGATTTTAAAAAATGGTTTTATTGTCATTTACATCGCCGCCCACATTGTTTGTTAGCTTAGTCGATTAGTTGTTGATTGTCGCTGTCCAATCAGCTATGGAATCCCAGCTTTACGCCCGAGTGTTCGTGATCTTCCTGGTCCAAAAACATAAGCTCAAAATCTGAATGTTTGAAGGAAAATATCATTCATTTAGTGTAGCGAGAACCAATAGGACGGATTCTGAAATTTTCACGAGATCTGTGCTGATTTTAGTCCACCTGGCAACAACTGCTGGCTGAAATGTGATTGGTCAGATTCTTTAAAGCAGCCCAGCCATCAGGAAAGTAAACAGAGAACCCGTTTGGAAATATTTTATAAACATCAATAGTTGAAGTTTTAATTAACACCAGTTTGTGATTGAGATTTTTTAGGCCAACAGAGAAGACTATGAAGGGGTTCAGAATGTTCTAAAGCTGCTCCGTTGGACAAATAATTACAAGGAAGGATGTCGTGCTTATTGGACTTCCTGGGGTCTTTCTACTTTCTCTAACCAGTCTTACCTTTCACCTCATGACCAATTGGTTCAGACGATGACCGCTGAGATGGTTGGGTGTGAGGGCGGAGCGGGTATTCCAAGGAATCAAAGAGATGCTTGGTAGGCTACTTCATGAAGGAGAGGGTGTTCTGTATGGACCCAAATCCACAGCTCCGCTGACCAATTCAATTTTTTGATGATTGAAAAGTTCAGCCTTTGATATTTTACTTCCAAATTTCAACAAGTCCATTTTTATTATCACGCAGCTGTCTGTATGTTTGTTCATGCTTCTGTCACACATTTGTGAATCAAATATTTCCCAAACTACTGAAGAGATTTTAATAAAACTCCCCATAGTTACTCAGTACCAACTATAGAGGAACAAAGGTCACAATTTGTTTTTTAAAAATATACTTTAGTAATCTCTCACCTGGAAATTTATGTGCTGCATTTTGCCGCAGCAGGCTGCCACCTATGACGGCGCAAATGGTGGGAGAAAAGGGGAGTTAGGTGTCTTTTCCAAGGACCCTAGACGTGCTGTTAGTGGAATGCAAACCCACAAACTTCCGGTTGACTTCCAGTTTGTGGGCAAATGCTCTAACCACTGAGCCACTGTCTACCCAAATCCTCTATAAACTGTTGAATTGTGATACAGGGCAGGTGGAGGCATCCATTTCAACATCTTGTCGTCTACTTATTTATGTTTATTCATTTACTCTCAGATTGTTTCTAACAGCTTCGTAATAAAATGAACTTCTCTGTAATGACGGACATTACATGTAAGTAAAGTAGGATCGGTGCAGCGTCAACAATAACTAAGATGCTGCATCGGTCCGTCGTGGTAAAGTAAGAGCTGAGCCGAAAAGCAAAGCTCTCGATTTACAAGTCGATCTACGTTCCTACCCTCACCATGGTAACCAGGATCTACGTTCCTATCCTCACCATGGTAACAAGGATCTACGTTCCTACCCTCACCATGGTAACCAGGATCTACATTCCTACCCTCACCATGGTAACCAGGATCTACGTTCCTACCCTCACCATGGTAACCAGGATCTACATTCCTACCCTCACCATGGTAACCAGGATCTACGTTCCTACCTTCACCATGGTAACCAGGATCTACGTTCCTACCCTCACCATGGTAACCAGGATCTACAGTACGTTCCTACCCTCACCATGGTAACCAGGATCTACATTCCTACCCTCACTATGATAACCAGGATCTACATTCCTACCCTCACCATGGTAACCAGATTCTACGTTCCTACCCTCACCATGGAAACCAGAATCTACGTTCCTACTCTCACCATGGTAACCAGGATCTACGTTCTTACCCTCTCCATGGTAACCAGGATCTACATTCCTACCCTCACCATGGTAACTAGGATCTACGTTCCTACCGTCACCATGGTAACCAGGATCTACAGTACGTTCCTACCCTCACCATGGTAACCTGGATCTACGTTCCTACCCTCACCATGGTAACCAGGATCTACATTCCTACCCTCACTATAGTAACCAGGATCTACGTTCCTACCCTCACCATGGTAACCAGGATCTACGTTCCTACTCTCACCATGGTAACTAGGATCTACGTTCTTACCCTCACCATGGTAACCAGGATCTGTGTTCCTACCCACACCATGGTAACCAGGATCTACGTTCCTACCCTCACCATGGTAACCAGGATCTACGTTCCTACCCTCACCATGGTAACCAGGATCTACGTTCCTACCCTCACCATGGTAACTAGGATCTACGTTCCTACCGTCACCATGGTAACCAGGATCTACAGTACGTTCCTACCCTCACCATGGTAACCAGGATCTACGTTCCTACCCTCACCATGGTAACCAGGATCTATGTTCCTACCCTCACCATGGCAACCAGGATCTATGTTCCTACCCTCACCATGGTAACCAGGATCTACCTTCCTACCCTCACCATGGTAACCAGGATCTACGTTCCTACCCTCACCACGGTAACCAGGATCTACGTTACTACCCTCACCACGGCAACCAGGATCTACGTTCCTACCCTCACCATGGTAACCAGGATCTACGTTCCTACTCTCACCATGGTAACCAGGATCTACGTTCTTACCCTCACCATGGTAACCAGGATCTGTGTTCCTACCCACACCATGGTAACCAGGATCTACGTTCCTACCCTCACCATGGTAACCAGGATCTACGTTCCTACCCTCACCATGGTAACTAGGATCTACGTTCCTACCGTCACCATGGTAACCAGGATCTACAGTACGTTCCTACCCTCACCATGGTAACCAGGATCTACGTTCCTACCCTCACCATGGTAACCAGGATCTATGTTCCTACCCTCACCATGGCAACCAGGATCTATGTTCCTACCCTCACCATGGTAACCAGGATCTACCTTCCTACCCTCACCATGGTAACCAGGATCTACGTTCCTACCCTCACCACGGTAACCAGGATCTACGTTACTACCCTCACCACGGCAACCAGGATCTACGTTCCTACCCTCACCATGGTAACCAGGATCTACGTTCCTACCCTCTCCATGGTAACCAGGATCTACGTTCCTACCCTCACCATGTTAACCTTGATCTACGTTCCTACTCTCACTATGGTAACCAGGATCTACGTTCCTACCTTCACCATGGTAACCACTACCTTCACCATGGTAACCAGGATCTACGTTCCTACCCTCACCATGGTAACCAGGATCTACATTCCTACCCTCACCATGGAAACCAGGATCTACGTTCCTACCCTCACCATGGTAACCAGGATCTACGTTCCTACCCTCACCATGGTAACCAGGATCTACATTCCTACCCTCACCATGGAAACCAGGATCTACGTTCCTACCCTCACCATGGTAACCAGGATCTACGTTCCTACCCTCACCATGGTAACCAGCTGTGAGCAAAAGAATGAGATTGCAGATACAAGCAGCGGGAATGAGCTTTCTCCGCAGGGTGGCTGGGCTCTCACTCAGAGATTGGATGAGGAGTTCTTCCATCTGGGAGGAGTTCGATGTCTAGCCGCTCCTCCTCCAGGTCGAGAGAAGCCAGATGGGGTCATTCGGGCATCTGGTCAGGATGCCCCCAGAGCGTCTCGCTGGTGAGGTGTTTTTTGGCACATCCCACCAGGAGGAGACCGAGAGGCAGATCCCAGACCTGCTGGAGAGACTATGTCTCACATCTGGCTGGGGAACGACTCTGGATCGTTTTGGGTGAGCTGGAGGATGCAGCTGTGGTGAGAGAAGCCTGGGCTTCCTGTCTGAGGGTGTTGCCCCGCTAACCGGCCCCGGATAAGTGATTCAGAAACTTTCATTGGGGAAACTGTGAAATATAGCTTTAAAAAATGTCACTGTTTTTTTTTTTTTTTTTTTTTTTTATAAAGAAAGCATGCAAATAGATTTTAAGAGTAAAAAAGTCTGATTTTTCACCTTTTAAGATAGTTTATTGTGTTTTTAGTTGTTTAAAGTTTTACTTTAAGTCTACGGACACTTTTAATGTCGGATAGTGAGATGGATGGATATGATGGAGTTTTATTATAATCCAGATTTCTCTCTCTCTCTCTGAATCTGTCTGTCTTGCTATGTATCCTTCTTCTTTCACACCCTTTTTCACAGTGACTGTGTGTCCAGATGGAGTGTGCGCCATGCTCTCAGATGGCCTTCTGTCTAATCATTCTTCATACCTCTAGCTTTCATGCATCCACAGAAACACTTGCTATTTTTCTAACGTTTGACCACTCGGATCCATGCAAACGCAGGACACACGACTTTTTCATCAAACATCATTTCATTAAACATTAATGCCTTAAAGTTGCTAAGTACATGTTTGTGTTCTTAATACTCATGTTCCACAAACTGGAAAGTGTTGTTTTTTGTGAGATTAAATATTTCAGATTAATCTAGGGATGAGGAGATACAGGTGGTGGCAACATGCTGCGGCATTTAACCAGTATTGTTGATGTTGAGAAACCTCACATGATGAGACCATCTGCAGCAGTCTGGACTGTTGAGTCAAGGCATGTTGGGTCCATTGTTCCGTGTTGTTGATTCCAAATCACTATCGAACCATCTGCTACACCAAATGTAGCTAATTTTTTATGTTTGACTACCTAGTTTGGTTAACGAGAAGCCAATCATCCACCGTATATTCTAAACGATGTTCTGAAACGCTCTGATGGCCGTCAATGTGTTGCTTATGTAATTAATTTGTTTAATTTTTACTCACTCTCTTCATCCCTCACCGGGTAAACTTGTGTGCTGCACTCCTACACCGCAGCAGGCTGCCCACATCTGTGCTAATGGTAAGAGAAACAGGGGGTTAGGTGTCTTCTCCAAAGACCCTAGATGTGCACTCACTAGGAGGCAAACCCGTGAACCTCTGGTCCGCGGGTGAACGCTCTAACCACTGAGCTGCCGTCTCAAATAATTAATTAACTATTTATGTTTTGCGTAAATAAACTTTTACACCACTCAATTTTTAAAGTAACAATAATAATAAAATGTAAAATATTTTTAAAACCTAGAATAAAAAAGCAAACACCAAAGTAAAATGATCTAATTCGTCAATAGCCTACTTTTTTCCGAATTTTGTGCTGCTGTTTCAAAAATGTCCTCGTTATAAATCGGCTATAGACTATATTCCAATATGTTAACCTGAACTTTCAAGACTTATCTAAAAAACATGGCAGACTTTATTCAGACCCTCTTCATGGTGTCTCTTCAACATTATCTCACTCAACCTTTCTAAAATGTTTCTGTAATGGCGTCAGAGTCCTCCTTGTCTCTCTCCACAAATAAAAAAACACACAGACAAAGCAACAACTTCCATAGCAACGCGCTTCCTCCCAGCTGCTGTGAGACAGCGATGTTAGAGCTCTTCTTTGTTGACGTCTGCATCAGTAAAGTGTCTTTTTTAAAATTTGATTTTTTTTTTAAAACCGTAATGTGGTTCATACTGACACAATTATCAAGCAATGATGGACCCCGGGTTGCGTCCTGAGCAAAGACACAAAAAGACAATCAAACACGGGATATGAAACATCACGACAATTACGACCAAATATCTGAGTGTTCTAAAACGTGGTGGTACCTGGACGACGTGCATCAGTTGGCTCACTAAAGCACGGTTACACAAAGTACCCTAATTTTATCCACTGAGCAGCTGCCCCTCAAAATGTCCATGGACGCCACTGAATCCCGAAATTCACATGAAATCCTCTTTAAAACATCAAACAGCATAGTCTGTTAGTCTGCAGGATTCTACATAGATAATGCCGGTACAGTTACAGTTTCTATTTCTAGCTTCTGCTGCATGAAACCTTTGCCTGACATCAGTTGTGTTGTTGTAGTTGCTGTTTCAAGACAGGCTCCTCACCGTCAAGCTGACAGGAACTTGCTGTTGAGGTGTGCTTGGAGGGTTGGTGGAAGCGTTCTGTGAGTCTCTGCCTTCATAAAGAAGATTTGAACCTTTTCCATTCAGTTCACTACTGACATAAAAACCTTGATTTTACTTTAAGAGTCAGTCAGTTAATTAAAGAGCAAAATGAGAAAAATTGTTTCCTTTTTTAGTTCAATGTTGGCTTTGAGAAAATCTGGTGCTTTGATATGAAATTCACATTTTGTCAGTCAGTCAGTCATCTTCTTGTCCGTCTATCCCTTTTTGGGGTTGCGGAGGTTGCAGGAGCCCATCCTGAACAATTCAAGGTGAGGGGCAGGGTACACCCCGAACAGGTCGCCAGTCTGTCGCGGGGCCACACACATACAACCATCCACACACACATTCATTCCTATGGGAAATTTGGCACCGGCCAATCAACCTAGCATGCATGTTTTTTGGAGGGTGGGAGGAAACCGGAGTACCCGGAGGAAACCCACGCGGACACAGGGAGAACATGCAAACTCCACACAGAAAGGACAGTGTTCCAAGCCTCGTTCTCACCCGGGACTTCTTGCTGTGAGGCCACTATGCTATCCACTGTGCCACCGTGCCGCCCTCCACATTTTGTAATACTTTTTTTTTTTCCCAGCACATTGATTTGGACAAATTTGTCAATAAATTTAAAAGCAATTTGGTGACATCATGACTTAGTTTAATCAATACAATTAAGTAAAAAAATTTGCTAATTAATGTAGATATAGATGTCATTTTAAATTAACTGTAAGAACATTTTCAAGACTTCTGAAGGATCAAACCAAGTCAGAGTTAAAACGTAAAAACAAGAGGTCTGACTGTGGAACCCTGAGGCACTCCACACATATGAATTGCTGTTGGGGACTTGATAGTCCAAATCTGGGAGTCGAACTCATCTCAGTTATGTAATAATGCACCCTAAATACTCACCAAGGTCTCCAAGAACGACAGAGGAGTCAATGTTTAAGGTACATATGGCAATGGTACCAAAACTACCGTGTGACCAAATGTAACTATCACCTAAATAGAACAAAAATGTCATGTGAAGGTAGTATACCGTACCACCTGTTGGTCTCTATTTTATTTACTTTTTAAAATGCTTTTCAAAGAAACATGTCTGTTTTTGGTGGTAAATTTCATCAAATAAATTTGTCCAAAAATGCGACTTGTAATCCAGTGCGCCCTATATATTGTTTTCCCCTTCTTTTTGTGCATTTTTTGGCTGGTGCGACTTATACTCAGGTGTGACTTATAGTCTGAAAAATATGGTAGTAACATAAACCTACCCTTGCACTGTGCCTTAAAAACTGACGGAAATGACTGATGCACATTTGAAGAAACTGTGTGAACGCCAAATGCTGTTTTGACTGAAAATTGTTCAACTTAAAATTACTGAAAAAGACAGAAAGCAATCTCAACATTGACAGAAAAACTTCCGTGTCATTCTGACGATAAAAACCAACCATTCACGAAGTATCTTTTCCAGAGATGCCGGTTTTTTTGGCTTCACAAAATGAGAATTTTTTATTTTATTTTGGTATGGGGGAAGAATTTGAGGTGTCGGGGCAAAAATGAGGAGGAGCTACGGGGGCATCCGAGAGGAGGGATGGGCGAGCATTGAGGAATGCACCATTCAATGTTTAAATTTTAATCGCGCTTTTTTGCGTACTGAAATTTTTTGTATTAGTTTGCTAAAAATTTAAACAAATGGCACCGAAAACTAACAATATCTAAAATTCTGAATTTTATTCACAATACAAGTATGGCAGTATGGAAGTCTGCTTGAGACCACATCCGCAAATGGACAACACCCGCTATGACAGTTGGTGTAAAACAAACCGTTCAAAACACGAGAAAGCAGCTGGTAAATTGTGCGTCTTCCATGTGTTACCATCTAGCGTTATGTATCAGTATGAAGAGGAAATACCACCAGGAATACACCCCTGTACTGCTTGGTCACGCTTTGTTTTGAGGCTCATGCACATAAGCTGTCACATGACCAAAGTTCCTGGATGTCCGACTTCTTCCATACGTTCACCAAAAACAACACCGGCAATAGACCATGCAGATCGCTACTAGCGGCTTTCAGATGCACAGCTGCAGCAGCAGGAGATGCCATGTACTTAGCCTCATTATAGCTAATCATGTTAATGGAATGTACTAGAGGGTTCAATCATGCGTGAATTTCATTAGGGTGAACGTGAAATAGGTCCTAATTGCGGGTGTCTCCCGCCCAATGTGGGAGACGTAGCATGTCTACTTTTCCCACTTTGGTCTTTGATGTGAGTTTGGTTCAAAGTTCTTGACTTTAAGTCGTAAATCTACTTGAGACATTGATGAAATATTTCCTGCTTAACATTGCAGGAACACAGAGTTTTAGTTTCACTGCAGCTTCTAGAAATCAGCCAGCAAGCTGAGGGACAACATTACCATTTAATCCAAGAGCTGAAATGAACAAATCATCATTATGTTTTTTATCGCTGCTGCACTTTTTAAAAGTGTAAATGTTAGTTTTTTTAAATGTCAAACCCATTTTAAGGCATCACAGTTTAATACAGAACATCTGACAATCCACTATCACTTATCTGGGACAGGTTTGCAACAACCCCAGCTCATATTCTCTGATACATTTTCACTTCCAGTCACTGGATGATGGAGCAGAGTCTCTATAAAGTTGTTTAGAAGTTGTTTTCTGGTCTGATTCATGGCATTCGTCACTGTTGAGGTCCATGAACATGTTTTCTCTTTGATTAAAACCTATAAATTTACAACTGGTGAGTTGATTGTTCCAAATTATGATGGAGATGAGCTTTTTCTGTAGAGGTTTCTGCAGAAGTGCAAGTCTGTCAAGGATCCTCTACACTTCCTGTTTGCAGCTTTGTAGTGTCATTTTAGCAGTTGCATATTTGTCTGGCAGAATCATTCTTCATCATGCTTTTATCTGCATGGCGCTCTGAATCAAATACAAATTCCTATAAATGCTTACGTCTCTGTTATTTATAAAATATATTCATCCACCTATTTCCTGTTTTCCAGCAGCAGAGATCATTTTTCTTTCCCAGATTGATGGAAATATTGGTCTGGTCAATAATGTGGAACAGCCTTCAGGACGTTTTTTTTTTTCAGTAGCTTAACTCTTGGCACTTCGTACATCATCGTCTCTCTCTCTACCCGTACGGCGAACGGCATAGAACACTTGGCTCCTCACAACAACTTTCTGCTCATTACTTTTTGCTTTCTATTTTTTTTGTATACTCTATTGATCCCTCACTGGGGAAATTTGTGCGCTGCATTACACCACAGCAGGCTGCTGCGGCGGTGCCAATAGTGGGAGAATAGGGGGTTAGGTGTCTTCTCCACGGACCCTAGATGTAAACTCAGTGGGAATCAAACCTGTGAACTTCCGATTTACTTCCGGTCTGCGGGCGAACGCTCTACCACTGACACACTTTCGGCCCCACTGCTTCTTTTTCACTTTTCAGTCCAGCATAAGGTAGCTTTTTTTCTGTCCCAGGCTCACTGCCTTTCATCCCGGGTGGGATCCCTCCTTCCTCCAGATCTCCATGAAGTTTCTTTTCAATTTTCCCCTCATCGGATTTGCTTTTTTTAAAGGAGTTTTTCCACACTTTACAAAGATGAACGAAAACGAGCCGGTTAGTACAGGTTTGGTTTTGCTTTGGAAACCTTTCTCTCTTGCTTTTGGGAGGAGACGCTCCCATCTTTTTTTTTCTTTATCACCGGGTCAGACCCAGGGATCACCTACTGTAATACATCAGCTCCACTTGAGCACATCCCTCTGATACCGACATCACCCTGCCTTCTACTGTGCCAATGATTCTATATTTTTGTTCCGTTCCATTCCATCATCTTCCGCTTGTTCCGGGGTCGGGTCGCGGGGGCAACAGCCTCAAACAGAAAGCCCAGGCCTCTCTCACCCCGGCTGCGTCCTCCAGCTCACCCGGAAGGATCCCGAGTCGTTCCCCAGCCAGCTGTGAGACATAGTCTCTCCAGCGAGTCCGGGGTCTGCCCCTTGGTCTCCTCCCGGTGGGACGTGCCCGAAACACCTTGCCCGCAAGGCGCTTGGGGGGCATCCTGACAAGATGCCCGAATCACCCCATCTGGCTCCTCTCAACCTGGAGGAGGAGCGGCTCGACACCGATCTCTAAGTGAGAGCCCAGCCACCCTGCGGAGGAAGCTCATTTCGGCTGCTTGTACCCACGATCTCATTCTTTCGGTCACCACCCACAGCTGGTTACCATGGTGAGGGTAGGAACGTAGATCGACTTGTAAATCGAGAGCTTTGCTTTTCGGCTCAGCTCTCTCTTTACCACGACGGACCGATGCAGCTATATTTTGTACTCAATAAATTTTTAAGTTCACCCAGTCACTTGAGTCCTATAGAGGAAAACCCAGAAATATCCAGACAAGACTAAGGCAGGTCTTAATCACATCCCAGAATTCAAAGAGTTTTTAATCGATGTTATAAGATCTTAAACAGCAAAACATTTTTTCTAACTCACTCTTGAAACAAAATGGCCTCCGCATGAATGTAGTCAGGGACATTTATGACTTCATGCAGCATGTAGCGACTAACTTTATTCCCTTAATTTCAAGAATCAATGAAAATCAACCTTCTTGTCCCGCTAACTAAAGCTTTGTGACTGAAAACACCTTTGAAATGAGGAGGGAGTGAGATGGACTTTGCTGACAGATTTTGATTACAGTGTGCTATGATTGTGTGTCAGAGGAAGGGTAAATCCAGACGTATTCAGAGAGGTCAGGTGGGTCAAATTCCTCAGGAAGAGAATGTGGAGACGAAGGCAGAAACATGGGAACTCAGGAACCCACCCTGCAGCTCTCTCTGCACCCCGCGCTAACTGTTGCTTAGATACCAAACAGCCCTCTTCATTTCTTTCCCCTTCCTTTTTTCTCACTCCAAAACATACAATTTTCATTATTTTTTGCTGTTAAGAGAAACAGCGTGGAACTCTTGTGGTGAATTGGTCTTCTGATATCTGGGTGCAACAGGTGATTCTCTCACAATTGGGTTCTGATTGTGACAAACAATCTATTAATTACTTTACTTAAGGAGAGTTTAAAAAGGTTGGTGATGCAGAGGAGAAAAAATATGGAGACGGAAATGGAAATAGAACCACATCTGTCCTTCCAAAAGATGGAAAACCACTATATTCTTCTTCTTTAGGCATTTCACTTCAGGGGTCACCACAGCAACTCAGTTTCTTCCATCTAACCCTATCTGCTGCATCCTCTTCGGTCACACCAACTATCTTCATGTCTTCCTTCACTGTATCCATGAACCTCCTCTTTGGTCTTCCTCTAGTCCTCTTTCCTGGTGGTTCCAAATCCAGCATCCTTCTTCTGATGTACTCTCTCTCTCTCCTCTGCACATGTCCAAACCATCTCAGTCTGACCTCTCTGACTTTAAAACCTCTAACATGTGCTGTTCCTCTGATCCTGTCCATCCTGGTCACTCCCAGAGAGATCCTCAGCATCTTCATCTCTGCTACAAACATCTCTGTTTCCTGTCTTTTCCTCAGTGCCACTGTCTCTAGACCAATCAGCATGGCCGCTCTCACCATGGTTTTGTACACTTTTCCTTTCATTTTATCTGAAATTCTTCTATCACACATCACACCTGATACTTTTCTCCACCCGGTCCAGCCTGCCTGAACACGCTTCTTCTCCTCTTTTCCACACTCTCCATTGCTCTGGACTGTTGATCCTAGATACTTAAAATCTTCCACCTTCTTTATCTCTTCTCCCTGTAACCTCACTTCTCCTGTAACCACTATATCACATACAATAAAACCACAAATGAAGAGATATTTTTCTACTTTACTAGAAAAAAAAGTTCAAATTAAAGCAACAAAATGCTGCAACATTACAGTAAATGCTCAAAATACAACAATCAAGAACATATTGCAGAAAAACATCAGCAAGAAACCAAATGTCACAGAGAAATAAAACCTTTCCCTTTTTTGCAGAATAACTGAAAAAAACTATTGAAATGTTTTAGATCAAAAAATCCTGAACAGATAAAGCAGTCCAGCTCGGGTGTTGTAATTTAGATGCAAAAATGAACCCTGCTTATTGGCCAAATTGACTAACAACACAGTAACGCACACCATCCGCCCAACCCAGTTGGGCCTTGTCTCTGCTAGTTTTAAGCAATAGCCGGGTACTTCTAAACAGGTTGCCTTCATCACTCCATCATCTCCTTCCACTGATTACAGATACTTTATTAATCCTCTACTGGGGAAATTCTTGTGTCCAGCAGCTCCAAGCAATCCAAGAGAGAGCTGCAAAACAGCTTCAGAACAGCTGGTAGGTGGTGCCGAGTTAGGTAGTGGAGAGCTGTTTGATGGAAGAGCTGCTTGGTGGAACAGAGGTGAAATAGTAGTTGGTGGAATTGTCATGGTTCCGCCACCTTCTACCAGAGGAAGCTCGGGCTCTTCCTTCATCTCCCTGATTCGGGACACCTGATGGTGATTGACCAGCTGCCTAATTAAAGGCAGTCTGCCTTGCCTTCAGAGGTGGGTCATCATCCCTTCCAGCCAGGTTTTCCTGGCTGCCTAACCAAGAGACAATTCTGACCTTTACCTAGAGAAATCCTGTTGAATCCTGTGTTTTTCTTTACAATTTTTCTGGACTACTTTACTAAATAAATTATGTTTGTCGTCCTGCTTTGGGTCCTCCTTCTGCGCCCAGTTGGTGACAGAAATACAGTACATGACAGTTGGCTTATTAGAAACCTTTTTCATTTTTCATCCCCAAAAAATCAGCACCTTTTGTTGTCCTGGTGAATCTATGTCACTAGCGCGCATCAGTCCGAACAGATCCCTGGATAACAGTTTCAACTCAATATATAAAGAAACACACAAAATTATATAATTGAGTAGATGGAATATTTCACATTGAATATTGTTACCGTTGAGCCGCAGTTAAAATCACCTGAGCTCAGTTACCAGTAGTTTTAAAATCGGCTGAATTTTGGTTAAAGTGATTTGTCTTTAAACGAAAACAGAAAAAGATTTAAAACGACAGTTAATGACTGTTGGTCGGACTTAGCCAATCGAGATGGCAGGAGTCAGACATATTGATATTTTCTCCAATTTATATCGACTATGTTTTTCTTCCATTTTTAAATTATCGTAGTTTTTAAGGAACCTTTGGTAACAAATATAAATACAATGTGAGCCCAGCAATGTCAAACACTGCAGTGCAACACCCTGAAATATCTCACAGTAACTCATCACCAACTATATATGAACTGATAAACTTTATATCTGGCAAGCCAATGGCATTTTTTTATGTTTAAGCTGGGATTGATTCTTGTCTTTTTTTTCATAAAGTGGGTTCAAACGGCTCTCTGGGTGTTAGAAGATGCCAACCAATGAAGATCTATGTCAGGATCCCTCACCTGCCGCCAGAGAAAGCCCGGGGTATTCCCAATCAACCTAATTAGGGTCGCCTGTGGATGATTCCTGATTCCACTCATCTGTGCACCCTGTCATCTATTAATAATCTTGTATTAATAATCTTGTTAATAATCTCTATTATAATCCTGTGCTTCTGGTTTTACAGTCTTTCCTGAATTGAGTTAATAAACCTTGTTTGAAGTCCTGCAATTGGGTCCTCCTCTTTCCACATCCCCTAAAACCCTGACAATCTAAAAGGGTGGAATTGTCATGGTTCCACCCTAACAAACTATAATTTGTTAGTTTTATTATGTGTAAAAGAATAAAAGGAAACATTTTGGTTCACTTAGCAAAAAAGTTTTTAAAAAAAAAATAAATTCTGTAAACAAAGTTTACAAGTGTTTTAAACCTAAAACTAAAGAGTGGTTTGAACGTGAAATCCAAATATTAAGACAATTGTTCTCTTTGTCGTTTCGATATTTCAGGTTTGTTGGTGAAAGAAGTGGGGGTACAGCACCGTGGTCAATATGGACGTGAACCCAATTGTTCTTTTGTTTTGGAATCATGCTCAATATGAACAAAAATCAACAGAAGAATATCTCATTTTACTTTTTGTGATACTGATTAGTAAATTATTATATTTGGGGTTTGTTTACATTTTAGACATTCCTTCTCTTCTTCAGAATATGGGGTTGTAGAGATTTTTTTTTCTTATGTTTTTGTCTTCGAACACTTTTAGTATTCAATGCTGACAGAAAATAACAGAGTCCACGTCCATCGCTCTGCACTTATCACTTCTTTACCCATAAAACTAAACATTACATCGTCCTTCCCCAGACTCATCTAAACAACTCGACGTGCGTCATCACGTCTCCTCAAAGCGAACAGTTTGGGCTTTTTGGTTTATGTACCGCATTCAAAACGCTTCGCATCTTCAATCTGTCATTTTCCAGGCTGAGTAAAAATGTCTGGGGAGTGAAAACTCAAGCGTTGTTACAGAAAGGTCAAGTTCTTCCAAAATGTTTTCAGGGTTACAGATGCCGTTATGTAATCTTACATAATCTAAAAATCAAAAGTGGGTTTTGCTTTGGTGAAGTCTAACCATCTAAAAGACACATCCACTATCTGTGCTCTTTTTTTTTATCTTTGATGTGTAGCAGAGAGGAGGATTGAAAGGTAGGAGGAAGCAGATGAGAGCAACAGGACTGGGACGTACGAAGGTGGAGGACAGCGTAGGTGTGAAAGTAGCTCGGGAGAAGAGGCAGAACTGGCACATAAAGGTGGATGATGCCTCATTTCCAGTGAGAGGTTTTCCCACGAGTCCACCACCACCTCCATAAAACATCCAGAGAACGGTTAAAGCCCGCAGCATCCGGTCACCAAAGCAGGTATTTCTCTGCTTCTTCTCTCTGTTGACTCACAGAAAACACACAGGTGAGCAGCGGGGTTAAGTACGTGGGAGGTAGGAAAAGGATTTAACATTATACTGCATAATATGCAACCCTGGGGAAGCAGTGGGAGAGGTGTGATCGTGGTGGATGATCATCTGCATGTGTCCATGATGTGATTTGAATCTGTACAAAGTGAAAAAATGCATTTTAGATCCAAAGGATTTGGTGGTGAAAAACCAAAGAACCAGATTTAACGTGTCATTGTCGGCTGGAATGGACATCTCATCAGGAAATGAAATACTCACTGACCTCATGTTAATCAAACACAAGGTTATTTCTTTAATTAGTCTTCAGAAATAACCCTACAGGTTTTTGAAGGACTCTCCGAAGCTCTTCTTTAGATGTTTCTGTCCTTTTTTCATTTCTGTGTCCAGATGATCCCACTCTACTTCCATTATGTTGAGGTCCAGACCCTCGGGAGGACCCATCCTTTCTTCAGACCTGTTGTCCCTGATTTTCAGCCAGATGTTTGTGTCATTTGGCAGATATTAGACATTTCTCCACGTTTTTTTTTTTCCCCTTAAGATTTACTCATGATGATTTACTCATGATAAGATTTACTCAGCCATGTTTATAGGGGTAGCTTTTCTGACGAGGCTTCAGTCAGCAGATGAAGTTTAGAAGGTACAGTGTGTCTCTCAGCTGTTCTTGGGATGCAGAAGATCTTCATAAATTCATTTTTTAAAATATTTCATATGTCTGTCTTCTCTGGGTCGACTAACGCTTACAAATAGGTGTTCTGAAAACATATATGTGCAGAAATAATAAATTTGTGTGCTGCATTAAACCGCAGCAGGCTGCCATAAGGGCACCGACAGTGGGAGAAACGGAACGAAATGAAATGGGTTAAGGGGTAACAGCCTCAGACGAAAACCAAGGCTTCTCTAACCCCACTTGCATCCTCCAGCTCACTCTGGAGGATCCTGAGGTGTTCCCTGTCCAGCTGTAAGACGTAGTCTCTTTTGGGCCTGCGTTCGGGTCTCCTCCTGGTAGGACGTGCCCAAAACACTTCCCCAGCGACGTGCTCGGGAGGCATCCTAACCCGATGCCCGAATCACCCCATCTGGTTTCTCTCGACCCGGAGGAGCAACGGCTCTACTCCAAGCTCCTCCCGGATGGCAGATTATTTATCTTGATTTTTTTATTTGGGATTTTTTTCTAATTGAACTACAGTCACCAATCAATTTTCCTTTGGAGACAAATAAAGTCCATCTTATCTTTGAGGCGCACGTAACTGGTGCACGGGTACAAGTGTCAGAAGTTATGTTTAAAACACATGCAGAAACAGTTTTTCCCTGGGACGTAAAAATCTGTAAAATGCGGTGATAAAAACTATTTAGACACAGTAAGGTGTGTAAAAATATTGGGATCAGATGATGCTCTGAGTCCTCTGAGCAATGGATAGTGTGGAAAAGAGGTGAAGAAGCGTGTTCAGGCAGGCTGGAACGGGTGGAGGAAAGTATCAGGTGTGATGTGTGATAGAAGAGTTTCAGCTAAAACAAAAGGAAAAGTGTACAAAACCGTGGTGAGAGCGGCCATGCTGATTGGTCTAGAGACAGTGGCACTGAGGAAAAGACAGGAAGCAGAGATGGAGGTAGCATAGATGAAGATGCTGAGGATCTCTCTGGGAGTGACCAGGATGGACAGGATCAGAGGACCAGCACATGTTAGAGGTTTTAAAGTCAGAGAGGTCAGACTGAGATGGTTTGGACATGTGCAGAGGAGAGAGAGAGAGTACATCAGAAGAAGGATGCTGGGTTTGAAACCACCAGGAAAGAGGACTAGAGGAAGACCAAAGAGAAGGTTCATGGATACAGTGAAGGAAGACATGAAAATAGTTGGTGTGACTGAAGAGGATGCAGGAGATAGGGTTAGATGGAAGAAACTGACTTGATGTGGCGCCCCCTGAAGGGAGATGATGGAAGAAGTTAAAAAACATTATGAAAAGCAGTTTTATGAGTACACTGAACTGCTTTTGAAAAGAAATAAAAAAAATGAATAAAATGAGGTGTTGATCCTAAACTGGATGGTTTATTTTTGTTTTTAATTTAACAGAAGTATTCAGATCATATAAAATGTAAAATAAAGAACCTTGACCTGAGTCAGCTCATGCAATTAAACAAAAAAGATGAAAACTATCAAATATTCTATTTAAACATGTAATAAATAAACATGTAAAAGCTATGTTTTTAATCATTTAAACTGAAAGATGTAGACGTGTGAAAAGTGTCAGAAATAAAAATATTTTTCTGGTTTAAGTGGCCGAACGAAGGGGTGGAAACTCAAAGATGTCCCCATCAGCCTCGCTCATCTTTAAAACGGAACTGATTTTGACCCCACTGGTAATTTATTAACGTCACTGAGACGTTATTACTTCCAATCTTTTCTAAAATAAAACCTGAACAGTTCGGGCCTCCTTCTCAGCTGCAGGACACATTAAAATACTCCGGGTCTCGTCTTGTCGTTTAAACGGTCATTTCAGAACGGGTATGTCGTCCATTACCTCCGTTGGTATGATTGGCATCTAATTCACACATCAGACATTATGAATCATTGTCGTCTTCATCCTCACAGTCTCACAATGCTTCTCCTCTGCATCGACGTGAACCCCTGTGCTGTGAGGACTGATGGTTGAATTTTAAAAACATCACAGGAACCAGTTGTTTCATTTTAAAAGCTAAAAATGTCCCTCATCAGTTTCATTGGTCATTGACTCATGTGGGAAAGATGCATCACTGCGATGTTTGTGTGGTAAGGCTGGCGCCATCTAGCTCCTTTGCTTAATTTAATTTCACTCCAGCTAGTAGGTCAGGTATTGAGCTTTTGCAAGAACCAAAAACTACGGACGGCAATTCAGCGGTCAGAAAGGCCTGTAACTGCCAATACAAAAGCATCCATCTGATTCTATTAGTTTGGTTGCTTCACATGAAGGGAGACTGAAGCTCCATTCCGTTCCGTCGTCTTCCGCTCATCCGGGGCCAGGTCAAGGGGGCAACAGCCTCAGACGGGAAGCTCAGGCTTCTCTCACCCCAGCTTCATCCTCCAGCTCACCCGGAAGGATCCCGAGTCGTTCCCCAGCCAGCTGTGGGACATAGTCTCTCCAGTGGGTGCGGGGTCTGCCTCTTGTTCTCCTGCCTCTTGTGGGACATGCCCGAAACACCCGGACGTTTGGGCACATCCCACCAGGAGACCAAAGCTATTCAGAACGATTCCCAAAATGATTCATTTCAAGCAAAAAATACAAACAATGTTTAGAGACTTTTGTTCAGATTGTGGTTCCCCTGCTGGCGATTGAATTAGAGAAAAGTTTGATTTTATTTTTCAGATTACAGTTACTTTTTAGGGTGCATTACACCCTAAATCCGGATTAGAAAGCAGTGATTGGTTGAAGCAAAAAAGTATCCGCCCACCGAGGAGTGAATGAACTCCAATTCTGGGAGGTCAGACTGTTTCAGAGTAGTAAAAAAAACACTGATGCATCAGACCAGAGTTTGTGTATAGTTTAATTTTAAGATTTTCAAGCCTCTGCCCAAACGACGTAGAGGAGGCATCAAGTATCCAAGAATCGGTGCATCCGTTGGCGCTTTTGTAAACGCGTTATCTCCAAAACCAGAGAAGCCATTTTAACTGGCCTGCCTACGGTTACTCAGTGACATCTATAGATGGATGGATTAAATGGCAAGCAGTGGCATCTTGTTCAATGCATTGACTTATTCCTATTTGGATTTTTGAGTAGGTTCCAGTTTTGGAACAAAATCCTGAGTCACATTTAAAAATGCGTTTGAAGACAAACTGTGGAAACGAAGGGTTTCCAGAATGACCTTACAACTCATTCTGAGGAATCACAAAGTTTGCGAGAGCCGCTGCTTCTTCCATCACTATAAGCATAGCCTGGAACAGGGTTCATTTATAAAAGTGAAATGTGTTGTTTGATGAAAGATGTGCAAAAAAAAAAAAAAAAAAAGCTTTTTCTTATGACGTAACATGTAATAAAAATGATGTTCAAACACTGGGTTAAAAAAAAAATTCTACACAATAAGATACTAAATCTGTGGTCATGTCCGCACACGCAGAACAAATCAGGGTCTAGTTATTGCCATTGGTGGCGATGGTGTGGGAAGTGGCCCCTCCCATCCTCTGTATGAGACAGTTGGTTAATCCAGAGGCTGCTGCACCCGCCAAGTAAAAAATTAATCCAGGCCATCTTTTGTAGCTTGAGTCTAACAATTTATTTATATGTCTTAATTTTTTCTTAATTGAATTTATTAATTAAACTACAGTGACCAATCAATTTCTCCCTGGAGATAAATAGTCAATCTTATTTGATCTTTTTAGTTTTAAATGAAAAAGTTCCTCTTTGTTTTGCAGACATAATAATCCTGATGATGATGATGTGGTGACTCTGCATCTGGAATTTTTTTCATTTTAATTGTCATGAATGAAGTCATGAAGCCACACTGTCATGATCCCCTCCACTGCCACCAGATGGAGCCCTGGACCATCCCTCATCACCCTGATTAGAGACACCTGAGGGTGATTATTCTGATACACATCTGTGGATCATTCTACCTGCCGCCTATTTAAAGGCAATCACCACGAACTTCCACTTCGAGTCGCCGTCACCACCATCACCCCCATCACCCCCAACACCTCCATCTGATGGCTGGCTGGCTGGTCTAGCCAGAATGATTTATTTGCCTGGTCTAGCCAGCCAGCCAGCCAGCCAGGTCATCCTGGCTACCTGACCAGAAGTTGCATCTTTGAACTCTGTTATATTATTTGAACTTTTTGATTCTGCGTTAATCCTGTGCACTTTGCTTCACAGCCTTACTGGATTTTTTGCTTTACTGGACTTTTGGTTAATAAATCCTTTTTTGTTGTCCTGTATTTGGGTCCTCCTCCTCCTTCCACATCCCCACATCCTGACACACACACGAGATAAGTGAAGCATTTTTACTATATTTCATTATATTTTTTAATTGGTTGGAAAACCAGGAATTCACATATTTAAATAGTTTCTACAGGACTACTAATTTTATTGTATGACTCCCTAAAAATATTAAACCACTCAAGTCTTGATTTCAAACCTGTAGAATGAACTTGGAGAATGACAGCATCAGTAAATGATTTTTATGTTCTCTGGGTCTTTGAGGTAAATTTATAGAGGGATTTTCAGTGAATACAAATAGGTAATAACGTCCAATCAAGATTTAACTTTTAGCGTTTTGTTCATCAAAACAAATCAACTTTTTGTCCTGGACTTTTAGGAATTACCCATATTTTTTAACAAAAAGAAATGACTGTAAAACAAGTTTGGATTTTTCTGTGACATTTTTAAGTTTTCACACAGAAGTCAGTCAGTTTTCTCTGCAGGAAATCTGCCAAACAAGACTTTCTGGTGGAGACGGTAATAAAATAAAAGATGTAATGATGGTTCATTTGATGTCACTTCTCAGTAAATATGTATGTTTAATAATGACAGCACCGTCATTATCAGACTGAGGGTAATCTATACCATCACACACCAGCAGCTTAATGTTCACCTGCAAAAGAAAAAAACTGACTTTCAACAAAGTTCTCATGTACTTTTTGCTTTTCTTATGTAAAAAAAAGTAAAAAATGAAGAACAGTGTGCAGGTAGGCTGGAACGGTGTGTTAGAAAGAAGAGGAATGAAGATCAGTCAGAGTAAGACAGAGTACATGTGTGTGAATGAGAGGGATCCAAATGGAAAAGTGAGGTTACAGGGAGAAGAGATGAAGAAGGTGGAAGATTTTAAGTACTTAGGATCAACAGTCCAGAGCAATGGAGAGTGTGGAAAAGAGGTGAAGAGGCTGGAACGGGTGGAGAAAAGTATCAGGTGTGATGTGTGATAGAAGAGTTTCAGAAAAAATGAAAGAGAAAGTGTACAAAACTGTGGTGAGAGCGGCCATGCTTATTGGTCTAGAGACAGTAGCACTGAAGAAAAGACAGGAAACAGAGATGGAGGTAGCAGAGATGAAGATGCTGAGGATCTCTCTGGGAGTGACCAGGATGGACAGGATCAGAGGAACAACACATGTTAGAGGTTTTAAAGTCAGAGAGGCCAGACTGAGATGGTTTGGACATGTGCAGAGGAGAGAGAGAGAGTACATCAGAAGAAGGATGCTGGGTTTGGAACCACCAGGAAAGAGGACTAGAGGAAGACCAAAGAGGAGGTTCATGGATACAGTGAAGGAAGACATGAAGATAGTTGGTGTGACCGAAGAGGATGCCGCGGATAGGGTTAGATGGAAGAAACTGACTTGCTGTGGCGCCCCCTGGAGGGGAATGACGGAAGAAGAAGAATATAAAAAAAAGTTTCTACACATTAGACTGTGTTTTAATCACCTGTTAGATATTTTAGAAGAAACTTCTTCTCCTTTCGGCATTTCCCTTCAGTGGTCGCCACAGCAAGTCAGTTTCTTCCATCTAACCCTATCTGCTGCATCCTCTTTGGTCACACCAACTATCTTCATGTCTTCCTTCACTGTATCCATGAACCTCCTCTTTGGTCTTCCTCTAGTCCTCTTTCCTGGTGGTTCCAAACCCAGCATCCTTCTTCAGATGTACTCTCTCTCTCTCCTCTGTACATGTCCAAACCATCTCAGTCTGGCCTCTCTGACTTTAAAACCTCTAACATGTGCTGTTCCTCTGATCCTGTCCATCCTGGTCACTCCCAGAGAGATCCTCAGCATCTTCATCTCTGCTACCTCCATCTCTGTTTCCTGTCTTTTCCTCAGTGGCACTGTCTCTAAACCAATCAGCATGGCCGGTCTCACCACAGTTTTGTACACTTTCCCTTTCATTTTATCTGAAACTCTTCTATCACACATCACACCTGATACTTTTCTCCACTCGTTCCAGCCTGCCTGCACACGCTTCTTCACCTCTTTTCCACACTCTCCATTGCTCTGGACTGTTGATCCTAGATACTTAAAATCTTCCACCTTCTTTATCTCTTCTCCCTGTAACCTCACTTTTCCATTTGGATCCCTCTCATTCACACACATGTACTCTGTTTTACTCTGACTAATCTTCATTCCTCTTCTTTCTGGTGCAAACCTCCACCTCTCCAGCTTTTCCTCCACCTCTTCCCTCCTCTCACTACAGATCACAATGTCATCTGCAAACATCATTTTAAAAGAAACTTTAGGCTTCAAACAAGATTAAATATGTAAAGATTTGGTAAATTCAGAATATTTGAATATTTTTTGGTATTTTTTAACTTACAGGTGCCAAAAATAATTAAGTTAACAGTTTGAGTTTTAGTTCTTTGGGTTCTTTCTTTTTAGCATTCTCCAGCAGGTTGAACCAACGCTGATCAAACAATCAGAGTGAGATTTAATGATCAAACCAAATAAAAAGTTCAACATTCTGATCAAAACAACGATCCAGCTCTTTCATGGGAATGAAAATGAGTTCTTTTCTTTTCAAGCAAACAGAAGCATCCTTCATCATGAGAGGGAGAATAATCAGAACACAAGCCGAGTTTTTCTGACTCATTATCACCTCTTTGCACCTCCTCTTCTTCCAAGGAAAATGTCCTCACATCCACTTACCAGATCCCAAATGTCATAGAGCCGTGTAAAACCTCTCCGTGTCCTGACCCCACATCTCATCGAGTGCCCTCCCCATCAGAGCGGTGAAAGTTCAACCGGCTGATGGATGTGTCAGGACAGGAGGACTCTTCAGTCTCTGCAGCGCGCACCTTCCCCAGCTGTTAAATATTCACAAATAATCTCAGACTGAGGAGCCAAATCAAATCATCTTCAGTTTGATCATCCATCAGAGAGACAGTCACACAGGAACACACTCCTCTTTTCAGGTTTCAGATGAGAACACACTGAAACTTTCTGGGATCAAAACAGCAGCATCGAAATGTCTCTTTAATTATTTTCATCAAATCAAAAGTACAAAAAGTACAATTAAAATTCAAAGTTATTAGACAAAATTTTAGAGATTTCTACCTTGATTAAAGTTTATTCCTACATTTTGTGTGATTTCTCATCCAGTAATTTGACACCTTTCAAACACAAGGTTCAATGTTCTTGGCCATGGATTTTGTTCTCAAACAACGCTCACATTTTAACATAAGCAAAAAATGTTTCGTGCTTTGTTCACGTTAGGTTTGTCTTTTGAGGCGCTGCTTTTTTTTTTTTGTATTATTATTTTAACGGGAAGATGAGCCCCTTAAGATGAGACCTCTCGTTTTTGATGGGTCCTCAACCTAACGTGCACTTTTTTGGAGGGTTGGAGGAAACTGGAGTACTTGGCAGAAACCCACACATACACGGGGAGAACATGCAAACCCCACACAGAAATGCTAGTGTTTTCAACCTCGTCATCTACCCGGGATTCGAACCCATGACCTTCTTACAGTGACTTTGTATACGGTTTCTACGGTATGATATCTCTCACTCAAAGATTGGGTGAGGAGCTCTGGCATCCGGCAGTAGCTTTGAGTAGAGTCGTTGTTCCCCCAGGTCGAGAGAAGCCAGATGGAGTGGTTCGGGCATCTGGTCAGGATGCCTACCGAACGCCTCGCTGGTGAGGTGTTTCAGGTACATCCCACCAGGAGGTGACCAAGAGGCAGACCCCAGACCTGCTGCAGGGGATATGTCTCACAGTTGGACAGGGAACACCTCGGGATCTTTCCGGGTGAGCTGGAGGATGCAGCCGGGGTGAGAGAAGCCTGGGCTTCCCGTCTAAGGCAGTTGCCTCTGTGACCCGGCCCCAGATAAGCGGAAGACGATGGCATGGAACAGAAAACTATATATGTTACAAGAACATATGTTATTTTTCTAACTTGATCCACTCCACTTTGTATTTGTGGCCTCAAACAAGTTTATGCAATGTCGTGTATACGCTAAGGAGCGAGAGGAGGGGAATCCCAATTTCAAAAAGGAAAGTGAAACCGAATAAAGGTATGTCAATGTGGTTTTTTTGGTGTCTATTGTATTTCTGTGCAAAAAAAAATGGCACCATGTTTATCCAGGACAAGATCAAACTGACCACCTCCTGAAAACACACCTCCCTTCAAAGTGTTTCCAGGTTGGTATGAGACGGTTTCCTAGACAACTAGTCGCATTCCCAAAAACCAATCCCAATATAAATATGATATTAAGCTTGTAAATGAATTCCATTTTTCTCCCTGGAGACGAAGGTTAAAATTAGGACATAAAAAAATGGGTACATCGTCCCTCGCTCCTCACTCGTTCTTCATGCCTTATTTGGTCACTTCCTGTCACATCTTTTTTCTGCTCACTATCATCAAAACTCCAATTAGATATTACTGCTGTCCTTGTTCCGCTCATAAAAGATGAACCGCTGAAAAAAATACATCCCAAATTTATTTTAATTATTATTATCATACAAAAAAAATTCCTTTGTTTGTGTGACTTTATTCCTCTTGACCTGAAAATTTCAAATTTCTAAAGAGTGGTTAAATTTGAACAAGAGACTCATTTTAAGAAGTTGTGTCAAAATCCCCCAAAAAAACTACTTTAAGAAAATTTAAGTTAATTTTAATGTTGTGTAAATTTTGCAAGAACTCAAATTTTTCCAGAGGTTTTGTTAAAAAAAAAAAAAAAAATAGAAAAAAAAAAAGGAAGCATTTTATAATATTTAGTTTTACTTGATTCTGTTTTGGCGGCACGGTGGCACAGTGGGTAGCACAATGGCCTCACAGCAAGAAGGTATAGGGTTTGAGTCTCAGCTGGTGATGAGATTTGGAACACTGGCTTTTCTGTGTAGAGTTTGCATGTTCTGCCTGTGTCTGCATGGGTTTCCTCCGGGTACTCCGGTTTCCTCCCACGCTCCAGAAATGTACAAAAGGAAACATTTTATAATATTTAGTTTTACTCGATTCTGTTTTGGCGGCACGGTGGCGCAGTGGGTAGCACAGTGGCCAAGATGGTATTGGGTTTGAGTCTCAGCTGGTGACGAGATTTGACTTTTCTGTGTGGGGTTTGCATGTTCTCTCCATGTCCATGATGGTTTCCTCTGGGTAATCCAGTTTCCTTCCACGCTCCAGAAATGTACATGTTAGGTTGATTGGCCAAATTGCCCCTGGGAATGAGTGTGTGTGTGTGTTTATGATTGTATGTGTGAGGCCCCGCGACAGACTGGTAACCTGTTCAGGGTGTACCCTGCTCTCGCCTGGAACCAGCCAGGATGGCTGATCGCCATCAACCCCGTAAGGGAGAGACGGTTAAGAAAGTGACTGACAAATTTTTAATTCTTTATTAATCCCTCACCGGGAAAATTGTGTGCTGCATTACACCGCAGCAGGCTGCCACCTATGACAGCGCCAATGATGGGAGAAACGGGGGTTGGGTGTCTTCTCCAAGTACCCTAGACGTGAACTCAGTAGGATGCAAACCTGCGAACGCTCTAACCACTGAGCCACCGGCTCCCCTATTTTGTTTTGGGTTTAATTTTCAACTAATTTGAATTTTTTTTATTTCTGTAATCGGACCCTAGGAGGGGAACGTTCACCAGAAACCAGCTGTGACAAAAACAAGCTGGGATTCCTAAAAAAAAATGACTTTACTCTTACTTTCATTTTCAGATTCATACATCGATGCTTGTTTGTATTTTTTATTCATATAAATAATATTTAAATCATGTTGGGGACTATCAGGGTCTTTTTTCGTGGTCTTTGTGAACCTCTCAATCTGCCCCAGAAACTTTAGAATTCCCAGAAGTCGCTGGGTGCTGGGACATGAAAAAGAACCCCTTTCGCTCTGAGAACAAAAAAAACGAGGGGATTTCCCTTTTGAAGTTGTAAGAAAATCACACGCAAACACACAGATTGTCACGCATGGATGTGCACACACACTTTTTATTTTTGCCACATTCTTATTGGCATTTCCGTCAGCGGCTTTTTTTTTTTAAATTCTTCACCCACACACTGTGGAGGAGGCCTTGAGCACTCGAGCTGTCCGTGCATCTGTGCTTCTGTAACACTTAAGTGAACGTAATATCTCACAAAATGCAACAGCAATTTTAATGAAATTGCTTACAGACACCCAGTACCTACTATAGATGAACCTGAGGAATGACCTCCAATGTGTCATATCTTTCTACCACTACCAGCAAGTGAACTGCAGTCACACACATACCTTATTGTATGTCTTTCCCTTATGGGATTGCGGGGGGTGCCAGAGCGCATCCTGGGTGAATCAAAGCGAGGGGCAGGGTACACCCCAAACAGGTCACCAGTCTGTCGCGGGGCCACACACTCATTCCTAGGGGCAATTTGACCAATCAACCTAACATGCATGTTTCTGAAGCGTGGAAGAAAACTCGAGTACCCGTAGGAAACCCACGCAGACACAGGGAGAACATGCAAACTCCACACAGAAAGGACAGTGTTCCAAGCCTCGTCCCCACCCGGGCCTCGAACCCATGACCTTCTTGCTGTGAGGCCACTGTGCTACCCTCTGCGCCACCGTGCCGCCAAGTGGCACATTGTTCGACGCCTTGCCGTGGACGTCGTCGTCACACTGATCCCACAGCTCACAGGGTGTGTGTATTTGGTTTGTGTGTTCGCCTAAAGGGGGAGAAGACGTTGGTCTGTGGTGAGCGTGTTTCCTGTCAGCGACATGTTAATGAGACCACCTTTCTTTCAGAAAAGGAGGGGAGAATCCCACGGATCCCCTCACACACAGCTCACTCCTAACACAAGCAGGTTTCACAACAACACCATGCTTTTCTATCTTTTCCGATCTTCGACACCATCCGAAATCATGTTGTTATGTTTGTTAAATGTGAAAAAAATGAATCATAAAGTTCCTTATTTGCATAATTTGGTTCAGAAGTAACGACTGGAAATGTGTTCTTTATGATAACAAGTTTTAAATAATCAAAACTAAACTCAGAGAAACAGACGGAGTTTAAAGAAAATGAAATGAAGGGAAAGTTTTATGAAGAACTTTTTTCTTTTTGTCTGAATGTTTTATTTCAGGGGATTTTTTTTTTTTTAATCTGACCGGGAAGCTACGTTAATAAAGAGGGGAAATGAGTGCTGAGAAAGCAGCTCTGAGATATTTACTGTCACATTACCATCCCAGACTTTCCCATCAACAATCTCCTCATCAAACAGTCGACCTGCTTTGGACCAAACACCTCTGCTTTCACGTTATGAGACACAAAGAGCAGATTTCTCTGAACAGACGAAAACAGTTTTCACTCAGCTGTTATCAGAAAAAAAAAACTTTTTTCTCCTCTTGCTTGTAAAAGAAATGTGGAAAATCATCTTTGACCAGTTTCATTTTTAAGTCGTAGAGTCTTTAAAAAAGAGCTTGATGTACAAAGAAAATAAACGTCAAACTTGAGACTTTTTTTTGTTGAAGATAATTTGAGCAAAAGTTTCTTTCTGAAGCTTCAAAATTCTAATTAAATATGATTCTTTTACAAAGTAAAACATTTTTTAAAATGTGCAAAGACTCCAACATAAGCCTGAATTATTAGAAATGATAGGTAAAGCAGAGGAACAGCACATGTTAGAGGTTTTGGAGACGAAGTCAGAGAGGCCAGACTGAGATGGTTTGGACATGTGCAGAGGAGAAAGAGAGAGTACTGTACATGTGTGTGAATGAGAGGGTCCAAATGGAAAAGTGAGGTTACACGCAGAAGAGATAAAGAAGGTGGAAGATTTTAAGTATCTAGGATCAACAGTCTAGAGCAATGGAGAGTGTGGAAAAGAGGTGAAGAAGCGTGTGCAGGCAGGCTGGAACGGGTGGAGAAAAGTATCAGGTGTGATGTGTGATAGAAGAGTTTCAGATAAAATGAAAGGAAAAGTGTACAAAACCGTGGTGAGAGCGGCCATGCTGATTGGTCTAGAGACAGTGTGGTGAGAGCGGCCATGCTGATTGGTCTAGAGACAGTGTGGTGAGAGCGGCCATGCTGATTGGTCTAGAGACAGCATGGTGAGAGCGGCCATGCTGATTGGTCTAGAGACAGTGTGGTGAGAGCGGCCATGCTGATTGGTCTAGAAACAGTGTGGTGAGAGCGGCCATGCTGATTGGTATAGAGACAGTAGCACTGAGAAAAAGACAGGAAACAGATATGTTTGTATCAGAGATGAAGATGCTGATGATCTCTCTGGGAGTGACCAGGATGGACAGGATCAGAGGAACAGCACATGTTAGAGATTTTAAAGTCAGAGAGACCAGACTGAGATGGTTTGGACATGTGCAGAGGAGAGAGAGAGAGTACATCAGAAGAAGGATGCTGGATTTGGAACCACCAGGAAAGAGGACTAGAGGAAGACCAAAGAGGAGGTTCATGGATACAGTGAAGGAAGACATGAAGATAGTTGGCGTGACCGAAGAGGATGCAGGAGATAGGGTTAGATGGAACCCCTGAAGGGAAATGCCGAAAGAAGAAGAAGAAGAACTTGTATTTCACAGCTTGACCTTCAGTAGTGCTCCATCTGCATCTATCACACCAATATAAATATATCCTTGAATATGTAAATCTATGTTTTTATGTCTGCATTTTTTTTTATTTAAACTGGTCACACACCAGATAAAGTCACTTTTCATTCCATCTGATTCTTCTGAAATGACTCATTTATGTTTTAAGTAAATTTCTGTTTGAGACAAAAAGCCCCTTTTTTTTCTTGTGAAACTAAAAATGACTTCCTCAGAGAAACAAATTAATGTCACAGCAAAGATTACATTTTTTTTAGAACATTTTAGTCTCAAATTGTTTGGTGTCATTATTATTTATTATTATTTTTAATTTACAGCAGTTTAGTTTGTTGGCGATGCTGCTGCAGAAAGGACCATAAATTCAATCGATTCCTGTAGAATTTAATTATTTTAAAACTCTAAAATTCATCAATTAAATCTAAAAGAAATGAGTTTGTTCTGAAATAAAAAATATATTTTTTCTCACTTTTAGATAATTTTTGAAAAATATTTTTTAATCTAAATTTATTTCAATTCTGTGTTTAATTTAGAAATTTTTAAAAATCAATTCTTTCAAAATCTTATTTTTTGCTTTTGTTTTTGTTCATTTGCATGAAATAATAAATAATTAAAATGATCAATGCCAGAGCTACATGAATTTTTTTTTTAAAGATTATTCTTTTTGAAATGTTCAATTCAAGTTTTCAATTCAATTTTATTTGTATAGCCCAAAATCACAGAATGTCCGTCTCAATGGGCTTCATAAGAAAAAGAGGAATGTATTAAAACATATACACAGCAAGAAAACTAGCTAACAAATGCTAACTAAACAAGACTAGCACATTAATGCACTTAGACTCTCCTTCTCGGTGAGGAAAAACTCCTAAAAAACCCATCAATGGGGAAAAAATAAGAAACCTCATGGGGATCCACGTGAAAGAGAGATCCCTCCCCCGGGACGAGCAAACAATGTGTCAAAGATTATTGTTTAAATATTAGCTTATTCTAATCTACAGCTAAATATCTAAAGAAGTCAATAAATGTTCTTCATCCTGATGGAAACACGGGAGACTCCTCAGCCTGGAGATGTCCAGTACGAGGATGAGTAGATGGATTTCATCCTGATGGAGCGGGATGATGAAGCACGGAGGTCTCCTCGGTGTGGCCATGCCCAGGACAGGAACGCAGAGTCCTGGATGGGGCTCTCTCCCAGAGAGGAGGGAGAGAGGTGGACAACATGTGAATTGTATTGTACCAACTAGCAGTGTAATTCTAAATAAACAGACAATTGAGAACAATGAATGAAATAGAAAACCAGGGGTTAGGGTAGAGGGTTAGAGTAGGGGGTAGGGGGAAAGAGCCAAGACAGCCTGGCAGAGAATAGTAGATAGAATTAGAGGACAGTTCAGTTTTGCTTGAGAAGGATTGTGTTTAATGTAGTTTTGATGGTCAGTAAATTAGGACCATGGAAAGATAAACAGGGGTGTGGGAATGACACCTCGTTTTATTCATTAATTATTTGTAAATATCTTCATGTAAAAAAACTTCGAGTATTTAAGCAAAGTTTTATAAAAGAGAAAAAAATGGTAATTTTTCTTTTAAATGTTAAATTGTTGCTTTAAGATAATTTTATAAATAAAAAAATACAGTATTTCATGATCCCAAAATTAACCAACAGTTCATTAATATATCGACATAAAAAAAGATGTTGACATTTATTATGTTCAGGCCCTGAAAAATGTTTAAATTGATTTTATTTCTTCTTCTTCCACTTTCATCATCTCCTTTAGGAACTACCAAATTTATTTTCTTGCTAACTGGATATATTTGTACTTTTTCAGAATTGTCTTCACAAAAGAACAGTTTCTAATGCTTGATGAAAACTCAGAAAAAAAACTTTAGTTTAAAAAATGCAAAAGCATGTTTTTATTTAAGGCTAAAAATAAATCATAGGAATGTATTGTTTATAGTTCAAGTCTTTTGGTTTTAAAATAGTTACAGGTTTGATCAAAAGGACTGCCATGATACGGAGGAATCTGAAGAACCACATTTTCAAATTCAAGACTTTAAAGTTCCAGAATATCCAAGAAAATCTGTGTGCTTTTCCCCAAAAGCTCCAGAGTTGAAGGAAAAGGTTCTGGTTAATAGTCCAAATAGTCAGAGGGAGGACTCCCAAATTAAACATGCAACACACATTTTGTACAACAATCTCTGCTTCCTTTAAGAATGAGTAGAAATATAAAAATACTTGTAAATGTCATTTTAAAAAGTGTGTGCTTCTATTAGGACTAAGACAAGGACGCTGCATCAGTCCGTCGTGATAAAGAAAGAGCTGAGCCAAAATCAAAGCTCTTGATTTACAAGACGATCTACCCTCCTACCCTCACCATGGTAACCAGGATCTACGTTCCTACCCTCACCATGGTAACCAGGATCTACGTTCCTACCCTCACCATGGTAACCAGGATCTATGTTCCTACCCTCACCATGGTAACCAGGATCTACGTTCCTACCCTCACCATGTTAACCAGGATCTATGTTCCTACCCTCACCGTGGTAACCAGGATCTACGTTCCTACCCTCACCATGGTAACCAGGATCTATGTTCCTACCCTCACCATGGTAACCAGGATCTATGTTCCTACCCTCACCGTGGTAACCAGGATCTACGTTCCTACCCTCACCATGGTAACCAGGATCTATGTTCCTACCCTCACCGTGGTAACCAGGATCTACGTTCCTACCCTCACCATAATAACCAGGATCTACGTTCCAACCCTCACCATGGTAACCAGGATCTACGTTCTTACCCTCACCATGGTAACCAGGATCTAAGTTCCTACCCTCACCATGGTAACCAGGATCTACATTCCTACCCTCACCATAATAACCAGGATCTACGTTCCAACCCTCACCATGGTAACCAGGATCTACGTTCTTACCCTCACCATGGTAACCAGGATCTAAGTTCCTACCCTCACCATGGTAACCAGGATCTACATTTCTACCCTCACCATGGTAACCAGGATCTACGTTCCTACCCTCACCATGGTAACCAGGATCTACATTTCTACCCTCACCATGGTAACCAGGATCTACGTTCCTACCCTCACCATGGTAACCAGGATCTACGTTCGTACCATCACCATGGTAACCAGCTGTGGGCGGTGACCGAAAGAATGAGATCGCGGATACAAGTGGCCGAAAAGAGCAGGGTGGCTGAGCTCTCACTCAAAGTACAGGTGAGAAGTTCTGCCATCGGGAGGAGCTCGCTGTCAAGCCGCTCCTCCTCCAGGTCGAGAGAAGCCAGATGGGGTGGTTCGGGCACCTGGTCAGGATGCCCCCCAAGCGCCTCGCTGGTGAGGTGTTTCGGGCACGTCCTACCGGGAGGAGACCAAGAGGCAGACCCCAAACCTGCTGGAGAGACTATGTCTCACAGCTGGCAGGGGAACGACTCGAGATCCTTCTCGGTGAGCTGGAGGATGCAGCCTGGGTGAGAGAAGCCCGGGCTTCTCATCTGAGGCTGTTGCCCCCACGACCCGGCCCCGGATAAGCTGAAGACTACGGAACAGAACTTGTAAAGTAAGTTATTCACACAAAAGAATTTGATTATAAATATTTCATCACCAAAAAAAATTTAAAAAAACAGATCTCGAGTTTCCAGATGAAAGTTTTGCTGTATGCTCTGCCGATGTCGTCGACATTTCACGGGTGTCGGTCGAACTGCGAGTGTGTTCTGCACTTAAATGTAATCACTTTTCTCATTTATAAATTTGATTTGACAATGAATTCTTTTTCAGACAGAAGTATAAAATTCAGTTTGATTCGTTGAGAAAACTCTCTGATTAACAACAATAAAACATTGAGTGAATTTCTCGGTATTTAAATGATACAAGTAAATTTGTCGGTAGCAGCTTGGCTGGACGCTTGCCTTCTTTTCCACACAAGCTATTTTTCTCTCCCACTGAGTGGATTTATTCTGCCATGTTTTTGGATGGTGCTCAGATTCACCACAGCCATGCCAAGCCAGACCCAAATGCTTCCATTATCAAACATGCTGAAATAAATTCTGGGAGCATTTTAAAGCAAGCACTCTGTTAGATTTTTGGAGAACTTTCCATGTCAACTGGCTTCTGTTTAAAATGACTGTGTGTGCCAGCGATCACAAACAAGCTCTTGATGAGTAATCGAAGGAAAGAAGGAGACTTAAGTCGAGACAGAGGAGAGAAAGCTGTGAAAGAAAAGCAACGGTTGGTAAGGGGAGAGAATGAGCGAGAGAGACGGAATAAAAAAGAGAGGTGCTAGGGTCCTCATCAGCAAACGCCCACACATATTCCATCCACTTCTCCATCACTCCATTACCTCCATGTAAATGACAGCTCTCTGTGTCCCGCTGAGGGGAGAAAAGGCCTATTAACACCACAGCACAGAGAGCCTGAACACTGTTTAGCCCACGCAGAGTGGTCCTCCTTCACCCTCACACTCCCACACACACACTGCACACACACAGCTGGCCGGCGGGGGGCTAACAGGATGGTTAGTCTGTAACAAAAAGCAGAACAGAAATGAAGGACAATCACCTCACTTTTCAGTTTTTATCAGTCTGTGAAGAAAGAATGAACAAACAAACCGGTGCGTTCATGATTATTCAACATGGTCTCATCGCGGTCTCACATTCATCAGGAATTTTAATGCACCCGGTTCGTTTGCACCGTCACAAATTACCCTCGTTTTCTTGCTTTGGGGACGGAGTGATAACTGCAGAGTATGTTTTAAAAGTTCCACATGAAATAAATCCACAAATATAGTCTAATAATTGGGTTTTTATTGATTGTTTCATCAATTTTTAATCATAAAAAAATTTAATTGAAAAAAAAAAAAAGGGTGAGGAGCTCTGCCATCCGGGAGGAGCTCAGTGTCGAGCCGCTCCTCCTCCAGGTCGAGAGGAGCCAGATGGGGTGGTTCGGGCACGTCCCACCGGGAGGAGACCAAGGGGCAGACCCCGGACCCGCTGGAGAGACTATGTCTCACGGCTGGCCGGGGAACGACTTGGGATCCTTCCAGGTGACCTGGAGAATGCAGCCGGGGAGAGAGAGGCATGGGCTGCCCGCTTGAGGCTGTTGCCCCCACGACCCGACTCCGGAACAAGCGAAAGATGACAAAACGGAACAGAAAAAATTATTTTAAAAAATGAAACAATAATAGGAGGCAGCCCGGTGGCGCAGTGGGTAGCACAGTGGCCTCACAGCAAGAAGGTCGTGGCTTCGAGTCCTAGGTCGGGACAAGGCTTGGAACACTGTCCTTTCTGTGTGGAGTTTGCATGTTCTCCCCGTGTCCGCATGGGTTTCCTCCGGGTACTCCAGTTTCCTCCCACCCTCCAAAGACATGCATGCTAGGTTGATTGGCTGGTGCCAAATTGCCCCTAGGAATGAGTGTGTGTGTGGATGGTTGTATGTGTGTGGCCACGCGACAGACTGGCGACCTGTTCAGGGTGTACCCTGCCCTTCGCCTTAAATTGGCCGGGATGGGCTCCGGCATCCCCCGTAACCCTGAGAGGAATAGACGGATAAGAAGATGACAGAAATAATAATAATTAAAAAGCACCATCTTTAAAGCGTTTTTATCATTTAAAGTCCTCCTGGATGAGCTGGAAGATGTGGCTGCAGGGAGAGAAGTCTGGGCTTCTTTGCTCAGGCTGTTGCCGTGGCGACCAGTTCCCAGTTTTCATACATGACGTGTGGCAACATGTTTAAATTTTTTATTTTTCATTCTTTAACCTGTCCTATCTGGTGTTGTGACAGGAAGAATGGTGATCTGTATGTCAAGTATTGCTGGATCAGTTTGCTCTACCAGGGTCACCACCATGTGCCCATTTTTTATTTTTTATGTTACATCCTAAATGTCAAATGTTTTCTGTGGCTTTTTTTACGGAACCTGACAGGAAATACTGAAGAGAGAGGGAGAGGGAGAAGACTGAGACAAAAGAAAAAGAGAGGGAGATAAAATGAAGAGATAATCTATAGTTATAATATTCAGCTTTACGACCAACCAGCTGGGTTATCTAAAAAAAACAAGAAAAAGTTTAACACTAGGACCGCCGCAGTGGTCAATTTGACCACACATCACTTTAATATGTTAATTAGATTAAATCAAACACAACCTATGAGTCTCATCTTTTATGACTTTTAATATGAACAGGTTTTATATTTTATTAGGTATTTGTTTTTTGTGTTCTAAAAATAAACATTTCAAAATTTATAAGTATTTTATCTCCTCTAACCTGCTGCGCATCGCAGCAGCTGGGAGGAAGCGTGCATAGGAAGTAGTTGCTATGTTACTATGGCAACAAACACACTGTTATGGCACATAGTAAGTGTGTGTGTGTTTATATTTGTGGAGAGAGACAAGGAGGACTCTGACGCTATTACAGAAACATTTTAGAAAGTTTGAGTGAGATAATATTGAAGAGACACCATGAAGAGAGTCTGAATAAAGTCAACCATGTTTTCTAGATAAGTTCAGGTAAACATATTGGAATATAGCCGTTAGCCAATTTTTAACGAGGACATTTTTGAAGCAGCAGCGCAAAATGCAGGAAAAAAAAGTCGGTTATTGACGAATTAGATCATTTTATTTTAGTGTTTGATTTTTATTCTCGATTTAAAAACTATATGACATTTTATCATTACTATTACTTAAAAAATTGAGTGTGTACAAGTTGATTTATGCAAAACATAAATAATTACATAAACGTCATATTGACGGTCATGGGGCTTGCAGTTAGATTTAGAACATGGCGGTCCTAGTGTTAAAGTTGAAACACACAAAAACAACATCCTATAACAAACTTACAAATGATGAAGAACACAAATCAGTATGGCTAAGGTTATAATAAGATTGGGAGAGAGGAACATAGCAGACAGTAAACAGTGTGGCACAGTGAGAGAACATGCATGCCGCCAATCTGAACCATGGGCTCATTGGGAGTAACAGATCTTTCCCAGCCCCAAAAAAATGGAACGAAAGAGGGAGACACCAGCATTTTTGGCAGACGAGACTACAAACAAAACATTAGGATTAATTTTTATTCTCCCTAAAAAGCTGTTTGTGAAACCTAAAGTCAGACAAAAGACAAGTGAAAAAAATTTGAATCACTTGTGTGAATATTTGTGATTTATTTTAATTTACTGTGAAGTCCGTTTAACAATTGGTCGGTGCAAATACAATTTAACTCAATTAAAATTGACATTTCGATTACTGAGTTTGTTTGGAACACTTTTTTTTTTTAACAAGTCATTTTACGAATAATAAATTAAAGTGTTTTTTTTTTTTGTAAAAAAGGCAAAAAGGATTCCCTCATTCCTCAGACTTTTTTTTTACCCCATGGAAACAGTCTGACCTTGCAGCATTGGGGTTTGCTTGATCCACAGTGGGTGGGTCATTTTCGGTTTGACCAATCATTGCTTTCTGGTGTGGTAGGTACATGATGTACGGAACGCACCTAAACAGTCAGTGTGGTCCAGAAAACAGAACGTAAAAACACATTAAGAAAAGATTTCAAAGTTCTCTTCTGGACAGTCAATTTGACAATTGAGACATTTTGACTTCGATCCAAAGATCATTTTGAATCAGACTGAAAATATTTTTCATATTTAAGTTGAAATGTCACAATCGTCAAGTAGACTGTCCAGAAGACACTTTGACGACTTTCGACGATGGACCGCTTCTGGATGACTGATGGATTATATGGACCTGTCTTGGCAAATTCTCAGTTTGGAGAATCGTTTCAAACACAAACCGTGAAATATGGTTGATCTCCTTTTTTTAGATACAGAACTACAAACAAATGAGCTTCCTCCGCAGGGTGGCTGGGCTCTCTCTCAGAGATCGGGCGAGGAGCTCTGCCATCCGGGAGGAGCTCGGTGTTGAGCCACTCCTCCTCCAGATCGAGAGGAGCCAGATGGGGTGGTTGGATGCCCCCCGATCGCCTCCGTGGTGAGGTGTTTTGTGCATGTCTCACCGGGAGGAGACCGAGAGGCAGACCCTGGGCCCACTGGAGAGACTATGCCTCACAGCTGGCTGGGGAACGACTCAGGATCCTTCAGGGTGAGCTGGAGGATGCAGCCAGGGTGAGAGAAGCCCGGGCTTCCCGTCTGAGGCTATTTCCCCCGCAACCCGGCCTCAGATAAGCGGAAGACGATGGAACGGAACTACAAACATGGAGGACAGATGCTTGTGTTAATGACGCTCTGTTCTCTGATTGGGTAGTGCGTTCTCATGTCTGACAATAAGATACTTTTTCATAACTGGATTCTTTATTAAGTAAAGCTGTTTGTCATGGTTTTCTTCATCTGTGATGCCTGAGATATTTTTTTCTGTAATAATTACGATGTTTTTTGAGCTGATTGTTTCAGATTAAACACTTCTGAAGGCCTATGTTTGAAATCAGGTCAGAGTTTATCTGTTACTGTCTTGTTTGTATGTTTCTGCCTGGCTGAGAGTGGGCGTGACGCCCTTAAGGATGAACATAGAAATAAAGTATGAGTGAGTTAAATGAAGCAGAATCTCTTTGAATGTTTTAAGCAGGTAATTCTGAAACTAAAATGTTGTTGGATACGATTGTTTTTGTGCTGCTCATCATAAAAATTCTGCATTGCTGTTTTGTTTTGTTTTTTTTGCAAATTTATGCAGCAAACTGGTGTTTGTCGCTGCTCCGTATTTGCAGAACTGGTGTTCTCACGTCTGAATGCCAGCGTGTTCTTTAGTCTCAGCGCATAACCAAATCACCTTATGTAAGTAGCGTGTCTGACAACGTCTCGGCCAGACATCCCACAGGAAAAAAAAAAAGCACAGACACACAATGCATCTGCTTTTCGGGCACCGGACTGTCACATGAAAAAGCTCCCAGATAACACTTCCCTTCCATAATATTATGCAGCCGGTGGAAACATGGCATAATATTTGGAATGGGAATGGAAAGGACGACGATGGAGTGTGGAGAACGTCGGGCCCCTCAGCCTCCAACAAACTGTTTGGGTTGTTCCAGTCCTACTAAACCACATCACAGCATCAACATCAGGACGTGTTTTCTTTCTTTCTCATGTTTACTGGGTCCCTGGTTGATTCCTGCTACTGCCACTCATACAGAAAAACAGATTTTATGCATTAATGAAGCTTTTTGACCAGACGCTGAAACCAAGAAGAAACTTACTGTGGATGAAGATTTTATTCAGCTGATTGTGGAAAATATTTTTAATTCTTTTCCATGAACTCTGAGGGAGGTCAGAAGTTCATCGTGTACAAACTTTGAGTAAGAAAACAGTTTTTCAGAACATAATTTTACATCTCTGCACACACACTACATCTATCCATTTATTTATTCATCTGTGTGTTCATTGGCTACTTCTTCCATTTATTTGACCATTTAATCATTCATCATTTCATCCACATGGTGATCCAAATCATTTATTTTAATATACATGTATTCATTTAGATTTATTCATATATATGTATTTTTATATGTACAGACTGGCTCTGGGTCTGGGACAAAAATGAGGGAAACAGAGACAAACATGAGCCAATTAAATGAAGTTTATTATAAAATAAAGACACAATAATCATAAATATAAATTCAACATTGAAGAAACTGACAAACCAAAGCATACCTGACCCGCAGATAAAAAAATAAAAAACAAACATAGAGAGAAAACAATTAGTGCAGGCATCTTCTTAAAATGAGCCCTGCTGGCTCCACTCAGACGGCCCTCCCCCTGCCTGCAGGAGGCTCCCGCCTTGCCAGGCAAGGGAGAGGCTGTAACAATTGATATAGGGCGGCATAGTGGTGCGGTGGTTAGCACAAAAGGTCGGGGGTTTGAGTCTCGGATAGAGGCAAGGCTTGGAACAGTGGCCTTTCTGTGTGAAGTTTGCATGTTCTCCCCGTGTATGTGTGGGTTTTCTTTGATTTCCGTCCAAAAACAAGTTGGGTTGATTGGCCACTGCAAAATTGTCTCTAGGAATGAGTGAGTGTGTGTGTGGATGTTTGTATGTGTGTGGTGACCTGTTCGGGATGTACACTGCCTCTACTTGAATCATCCGGGATAGGCTCCGCCCCTTCGCAACCCCAATAGGAATGGACAGTGTAGAAGACCAATGAATAAAAGTATGTAATTTTTGTTCCAAAATGAAGCGAGGCTATTTCATTAGATATAAAAAAAAAAAAAAAACTTGTTTCTGGTCCCAGGAACGTTGGCCTAGTGGTAGAGATACTGTCATTCGACCCAAAGAACCTGGTTTAATTCCGACTGGGCCCAAGACATCCCTGGGGCAACTGAAGATGAGAAAAAAAATTGCTTCTTCTGATTTCTGTCGTTTTGATTTCTAAACGTTAATGAGAAGCTCGTTTTGTTCAATAAAACATCCGAATGACTTAAAAAAATTTCTTTATGTAACAAAAATTCCTGTCTGGCTCATTTAAAGAGAAATACAAACTTCATCATTAAAATAGTTTCAACAATATGTTTCTGATCTGATAACTGCTACATAACATGACTCATCAAATTTTTCTTTGCTGACGTGGCAAAATTTGTCTCAGTAGGATGTCGGGTACTTTCCCACGTGTGACTCAGTACAACAATAATAGTGAATGTAGTAAATGAGCACTAGTGAAAGTACAATTTAGATTGAAAGTTTTTAAAAAGTGAAAAATGAACTCAGAAATAAAATATGAGAAACTGAGACCTCATGTCAACAAGATAATCCTATATTAACTATTAAAAAAAAAACAGTAATGACAGAGGCTCTTACTAAATCAATCTATTAATATATTTTATATGTAAAAACATTTTTATATAAATATGTGCTGTTGATCGAATTGGCAAAACCATGGATTGAAAGGGTCATATCAAGCCATTTTTATTGTTCAATTTTTGCGGTTTCGATTCGATCCATACCACTGTCAATCGATTTTGCGCAAATGCCCAAATATGGACATTTGCTATTCATTCTGTGTTTACTTATTGCAAAACGTTACCAGTATAAAATGGCTGAAGAGAGTAGGGTATGGTATGCGTGAATTCATAGAACCCACAACTTCTCATAGTCCCAGCTTTTGGGGTCATTTTTGGGTTTAGTTTTGATTTTTACATACTTTAGTCATCCTTTAACGGGGAAAATTCTGTGCTGCACTACACTGCCAGGACGGTACCAATGGTGGAAGTAACAGGGGGTTAGGTGTCTTCCCCAAGGACACCTAGACATAAGGGATTCAAACCAGCAAATTCTCGGTCCAAGAGCGAACATTCTGCCACTGAGCTATTGCTTCCTTAGCACATTTAGGGCCAAGTATGATGCCAGCAGTCAGAAATTTGAAGATAAATTCAATTTCATTTACTTGAATTGAAACAAAACCATTCAACATCATTGAAAATCATCAACGTCACCAGCTCAGTGGGTATAAAGCTCTTGATTCCCCACCCAGTATTCATGCTGAGGTATCCCTGGACAAGACACTGAACCCTCAATTTCTCCTGATGGTGGTTTGCTACTTGCACATCCGCTTCCACCATCCGGTACGAATGAATATGAGCGTGAATGTGAGCAATCATGTAAAGCACTTTTACTGCCAATCCAGCAAGAAAAGTACCATTTAAGTTGAGTCCATTTACCCTATGGCATTGCAAGACTTGCTGTCTTACCCATGACAAAATGCATCAAGCATTACTGGAAATTTGCAAAGACCAAAAACAAGTCAGCCTCTTTTACAAAAACTTTTTAAAGCTCTATTTGAGGCATTCTGAACTCAAACCTATGCTTGTTGAGGAAAACACACTGGGATCATTCATTAAGTGCCCATTTGATTGGGATAAAAAATAGAATAAAACAATAAGAAAATAATTTAATGAGATTGTAGGAGGCGAACATTACCCATTAAAATGTTACTTACCAAAGTACAAAAATACAGCTGCTATTAAACCTACACACAGAGCTTATCACCAAATTACTGCTGGCAGTTCAAGGAAGAGCTCCAAAAAGCGTCTGAACAAAAGATCACCTACTAGGTGGTGCCAAGTTGGAAGGTGGAACGGAGTTGGAACAGCTGCTTGGTGGAACAGCCGTTTGGTAGAATAGAGGTAGAACAGCCACTGGGTGTGATAGAGGCGGAACAGAGCTGGAACAGCTGTTTGGTGGAACAGAGCTGGAATGCACACTATAGTTGGCTCCGCATGGGGTAGAATGTGGCAAAAATGTTTGAAGGAAAGAAATATACCTTACTCGTCCAGGGAACGTTTCAACGGGGAAATTTGTGTGCTGCATTACACCACAGCCGGCTGTCATGATGGTGCCAATGGCGGGAGAAACAGGGGCTCAGGTGTGATCCCTAAGGACACCTAGACATGAGTTCAGTGGGATTCGATCCCACGAAGTTCTGGAGAAGTTCCGGTCCAAGGGCTAACGTTCTACCACAGTGCTATCGCCTCCTTCCTCCTCCACTCAATTATCAACGTCATTTGCAGCAGAAACATGCTCTTGGCGCCAAACGTTCCGCTTCGTAAAGAGGGTTTTAATTAAAATAAAAACGAAAGTGCGAGGTACAGAAAATTATAAAGAAACTTTTAAAATCAATTTATAGTCGATTTACTCGAGGAATCGTTTAAGTCTTGCTTTAAAATAGCTTTAAAACATCGCCTTTCTGTGTGGAGTTTGCATGTTTTCCCGTGTATGTGTGGGTTTTCTCCGGGTACTTCGGTTTCCTTCCACCCTCCAAAAACATGCATGTTAGCTTGATTGCCCACTAGGAAATTGCCCCTAGGAATGAGTGTGTGTGTGTGAATGGAAGTGTGTGTGTGGCTCTGTGATAGACCGGCGACTTGTTTGGGGTGTACCCTTCCTCTTGCCTTAAATCAGCTGAGATAGGTTCCTGAACCCACCTCCCTCTCACACACCTGATTTTTTTCTAAGCTATAAAAGTGCTATAAATCTTATTCATAGCTCATCATATTGAAAAAGTTTGCAGTTATTTTATTGTATATTCTCTAATCTTAAAACACAGATTAAAAATATAGAAAAAATAAAATGATTTGCTACCGAGTGTGAAGCGGCCGGGATGGGAAGTAGCGCCTCCAAATCCGAGACCATGGTCTTTGCCCGGAAAAGGGTGGAATGCTTCCTGTGGGTCAGGTACAGGGTCCTGCCCCAAGTGGAGGAGTTTAAGTATCCCAGGGTCTTGTTCACGAGTGGGGGAAGGATGGAGCGGGGGATCGACAGGCAGATCGGTGCGGCATCAGCAATAACTAGGATGCTGCATCGGTCCGTCATGGTAAAGAAAGAGCTGAGCTGAAAAGTAAAGCTCTCGATTTACAAGTCGATCTACATTCCTACCCTCACCATGGTAACCAGATCTATCTACATTCCTACACTCACCATGGTAACCAGGATCTACGATCCTATCCTCACCATGGTAACCAGGATTTACGATCCTTCCCTCACCATGGTAACCAGCTGTGGGTGGTGACCGAAAGAATGAGATCGCGGATACAACCAGCCAGAATGAGCATCCTCCACAGGGTGGCTGTGCTCTCACTCAGAGATCGGGTGAGGAGCTCTGTCATCCATAAGGAACTAGATGTCGAGCCGCTGCTCCTCCAGGTTGAGAGGAGCCAGATGGGGTGATTCGGGCATCTGGTCAGGATGTCCTTCGTGGTGAAGTGTTCCGGGCACGTCCCACCAGGAGGAGACCAAGAGGCAGACCCCAGACCCACTGGAGAGACTATGTCTCACAGCTGGCCGGAGAATGACTCGGGATCCTTCTGGGTGAGCTGGAGGATGCAGCTGGGGTAAGAGAAGGCTGGGCTTCCTGTCTGAGGGGGGTGCCCTCGCGACCCGGCCCCGAATAAACGGAAGATGATGGAATGGAAAAAAATAAAATTGTTACTCCGTAATCCTAATGTGAAATATAAATTAAAGGATTGTCTGATCAACGTTACATATTTATAAGCGTACATGTTGGGATCTACCCATGGGTGACATACCCAGTTTATTCTGTAAAAAAAAAAGACACCACATTTACTTCCTTTTCATATTTTTTTTTCTCTCTGTTGCTCATTTCATTTTATTCCCACAGTTTAAAATCTGTTTTTGCACCTGTTTGAAATCATTTATCTCTCTTTTTTTTTCTTTCTTTTTGTGCAGGTGCAATCCTATCGTCACCTGAGTTTTTTTTTTCCAGAGGAAATAAAAAATAAAGGAGGGATGAAAAGAGAAGTGGGAGGAAAGTTAAAAAATGAGAGAGGGAGAGAAGGATGGATCACCCACGGCAGGAAAATAAAAGATAAAAACGAGTTTAGAGAAGATAGAGAGAGACAGAGAGAGAGAGAGGGAGGGAGGAAGAGAGAGAGAGAGGGAGGGAGGAGAGAATGTGAGGGAGGGATAGAAAGACATGTAGAGGGTCAGAGTGAGACACACACAGATGGAAAGTGAGGAAGCCACGCGGAGCCATGTGCGCAGGTAAGCTCCATCTCTTCTTCTTTTTGAAAACACTTCTTCTCTGTCTTTACTCTTTCCATCCTTTGCCAGGGCGCATGCGCAAAAATCAAAAAGACAAATAAGTTATTTTATTTCTAGTGAAACTAAAATTTGATCAATTTTCTGCAGAAATGGATTTTTCTTTGTGTTTTTTTTAAGTGTGTTAATGTTGTACATAAATCTTTTACCATGTTGCATGTGTGTGTGTGCATGATGGTGTGTGTGTGGTGGGATCCAGGCTGGAATGTGTGAGACTCTTTGTTCCATTCCTCTCTCTCTGGCAGAGCAACTCTTTGCTGGGAACCAGTTAAACTTCCTCCGCTCTGCGCGGAATGTCACCCTCTGGTTTTTAAAAAATAAAGACATTTAAAAGTGTGTGTTCACGTGTGTGTGTGTGGGGGAGAGAGAGGTGTGCGTGGGTGGCTGTGTGGGTGTGAGGGTGAGTGGGTGCAGAGCACATGTGTGTGAATGTGTGTGTGTGTTCACATCAAAGGTTTTTGATAAATTGCATCTTTTTGTTTTGTTTGTTTGTTTGTTTGTTTCCGTGCACGCGCACGCCTGTCAAACCCTGCTGCATTCCAGAAACACATACACACACATACACGTGCACAGCTGCGGCTCCTACAGGCTGTTCGAGGCAGAGGGGAATTCCCAGGGAGGAGACACACACACACACACTTACATGCATGCATACATAAGGACATATACACACACACTCACACACGCTTACATGCATGCATACATAAGGACATACATACACACACAATCAGACTGACAGTCAGATATACATACATGCTCATACAAACACACACTTGGACTCACACACACTCACATATACACATATACATGTGCAAAAATTCACACACACCTATCCAGATACACAAATAAATCACACAGGTATAAACAAATGCACACACACATGTGCAAACGTGCACACATGCAAACACAAATACATGTAAACACACACTCAAAAAATCACATGTACGTGAATACACACACACATTTACAAACGTACACACACACACAAGCACACTTTTAAAATACACAGCTATAAACATGTAATATTACAATCACACACACACACGCACACACACACATACACACACTCCAAGCGTACTGTGATCCTGCACACCAGTTGCATGGTGTCACTATTTTGTGTCTATATGTGAGTGTATTTTAGTGTAAATGTCTGTGTGTGTGTGTGTGTGTGTGTGTGTGTGTGTGTGTGTGTGTGTGTGTGTGTGTGTGTGTGTGTGTGTGTGTGTGTGTGTGTACGTCCTGATGTTTCCAGCTGTTTTGTCCCAGCTCTCGTGCACGAGCTCAATGAAACTCATGCACACGCCTCGTTGAAAAGTCTGTGACTTTAAAAGTGTGGCTTGAATCTTTAGCAGGGCACACTCCCCACACCCCTCACCCCCATTTCTACCCACACACACCCACACAGACACCCATCTCCACACACACACACACACACACACACACACACACACACACACACATACACACACACAGCTGATGGAATCAGTTTAAATGGCCCATGACGATGCACGTGTGTGGGAGTAACTGCGCGGTCCTGCTGGTGACCTGTACTGGGTGTACCCTTCCACTCACATATTGATCAGTGAGCAGGCAGCGGAAAGTCATTAGAAGAATTAAATTAAATATGATAAAAAGTTGATTAATTTGGTCTGATTAGCGTTTCGTTGTCAGATCAAACGTAAAAAGTGGTTTCAGATTTTCATTTTCAGAAAGTAAAAAAAAAAAAGTTTTTCATCTCTTTTATGTTTTAGGAAAAACCCGTTTATTCAAACTGAGACTTTATCAGATCAGAAATATTCGTTTTGAAAGTTTTAAACATATTTATGGGAATTTTAGATGAAAAATTAACATTGTATGAAAAAGAAGTCAGAAAACATGATCTGAACGTTCAGGTGAACGCTGATTTTTTTCAGATCATTTTTTATTAAAATTGAACACTTTGACTCCTTTTTATGGTTATTTTTTGTAAAAAGATATTGCAAACATGAGCTGATTTTATCTTTTTTATTTTTTATAACTGTTTTAAAATAAACTCATGCTATAAAAACCTCTTTAGAATAAATTTAAAATTACATTTGCAACATTTGAAGGTAAAAAATTTACTTTTATGTAATTTTATGATTAAAAATGCTGAAAATTTTTGATCAGAATTCCAGGATGTAAAGCAGTGAACCTGCTGCAATCAGCTTAGAATTTATTTATAACAATAATATTCATTATTCGGACAGATTGATGCTTCGTAACGAATCGTATGCCCTAAAATTTTTGTACAGTTTTGCTTGAAAATATGCAAAACTAATTATTTTTGGCTTAAATTTGATTGATTTTGAAGAAAAAATTTCATCAATCCACAAAGAAAAAAAATAGTTCCTCTCAAATTAAAAAAGAAGTAATGCCAAAAACTAACAATCCTTCAAAAATTAATTATAATTAATTAATTATAATGATAAAAAACATATTTTTTAGCTGCAAAAAGACACTTAGTCTTTTTTTTTTCTTCACACAATTTAATTTATCTTCTTTCATAAAAAAAGAAAGTAAGTTTTTTTTTCTGCGTTGCTTCTTCTCGGGGGGACCCTCCACATGTCCACACATATTGGGGGGACCGTCCCAGCAGCACGTATCGAAGGGGGGATTAGATGGGGATTTTTTTGCGGGTAGAAACTCTGTTGGCGCACCGTGCAGTCACTCTGCGGCATGTGAAAACCCGAGGAAGGGACTCTCAGATGAGTAACGATGTGAAGAAATCAATCCATCCTTCTTTTTATCATCAGCGTGTTTTCTTTTCTTACGTTTACAGTTGGATGGACGGATTGTTTCTATCTTTAACGGTCAAACGATTGCAGGAAAATGAAACCAAACTGATGCTTTAGTCTGTAAACGAACCAGTGGTTTCATTTCTTACGAGATGTTTTAAAAAAAAAAAAAGATTCTTTCCTCTCTGCTTTGCTGTGGCACCGCTGCAGTGTGTGGTCCCGCTCTGCGTGTGCGTGTGAGAAGGGAGGAGGTATTTGGGGGAGGTTGGGAGGAAATTCTTGTGTTTTTGGAATGCGTGTACCCCCGGGGGGAGACCCCGTGACTGCGGGACAGACATGGGGAGCATAGAGGAGGAAAGGGGGAGAAAGCTGTTGTCCTTCAGAGACTTTCTGAAGGACAACAGAAGCAACTGTTCTGATTGGACGAGAGGAAAGAAAATTCTTCATCAATGGTTTTTATGATCTTTTCTTTTTTCCGTTCTTCTGGACCGCTCGTCCCCGGATCGCAGGGATACCTCTGCCGATCCGGCTGATTACAGATGTAAGATGAAAGGCAGGGTGCACCTCTAACAGGTCGCCAGGCTGTTGTGGGAGCTCACATAGAGACAGAGAACCATCCACACACTCATTCCCAGGAGCAGTTTTTCAGTGGCCAATCACCCTACGTATGTTTTTGGAGGGTGGGAGAAGACCAGGAGAAGACCGGTAGAACATGCAAATTACACACAGAAAGGCCAGTGATTCAAGCCTCACCACACCTGGGGTTTGAACCCCAAACCTTTTTGCTGCGCTGCCCATTTTACACGTTACGTCCCGAGGTTGTCCTTGCGTCTGTAACACTTTTGTTAACGACATAACGACGGATTTGAATTAAACCATCTGCAATTATTCAGTACCAACTATAGATGAGCTGATTAGACTTTAAGGGTTGTGCAAGTTGAGGTCAAATCCTCCCAAAGTAGTGAGGAATTTTGAGTAAAACTGCCCCCAGTTATTCGGTACCAACTATAGATGAACTTATCAGAACAACTCTGCTAAAAAAAAAATCCATACTAACGCCACCTACTGACCCATTTTGGAAATTCCGATAATAAAATGACATGATAAATTTAGATGAAATGATTCAAAACATCTAAAAACCCAGTCAATTTTACAGTTAAGACCCTGCAAGAAATGAAAAGAGTCCATCTTGACCAAAAGCAACAAAAAAAGATAGAATAAATAATAAAACACACTCTTAAACAAAATTAAAATATACTAAATACCGCTAAAACCAGTCAGAAAACCTGTTTAAAGTACCAGGTTTGAAGGTGCTTCTGAAAGGCATCCTATGTTTAACGCACAAACGAGGAAGATCGTTCCGGCCGAGCTGTGACACCTCTAAGGAGCGGTATCGCCAGGAAAAACGCAGAACGTAGTAAGAGAAGAGAATTTACAGCCAATCTGGAGCATACGCTAATCCTCAACTCATGTCACTGGATGGGATTTAAAAATGTAGAAGTACAAGGCAGGGGTGGATCCAGAGGAGGGTTGTGGGGGGTGCATGCACCCCCCCTTTTGGTCCACATAAAAAAAAGAAGATGAAGAAAGAAAAGGGGACTAGTCAAGCTATTCCCTTGCAGGGCCAGCGAATGGTTCACCAAAATGCAGGAAAATAACTTTTATTTTTTTAAAAGCCCCCAGAGCGCCTTAGACTGGCTTTGTCAATGACCTCATGCCTTCCCCCCTTTAGAAAATCCTGGATCCGCCCCTGCAAGATGCAGTTTTACAAAAAACAATCATTAAACATTCACATTGAACAGCATACACACACTGTAAAGATCCGTTGGGTGACCAGCGGATTCCGTTCAGACCTAAGTCTTCGAACCAGGATGTGTATTTTTATTTTTCTCTAATAAACGCAGGTGTTTGTGTTTAAAATGCACAAAAACTCAGATTCAAACACACACATAGGAATTAAATCTTCAAGTTTAAACATAATAAAGAAAAGGAGTTTTTTGCAATTATTTTTGATGCAGTTCTTTGGCTCAAAAAATTTGGCTCACACTGTTCTTTAATTTGCTCGTTTTTACTTGAAAACCATTGTTTGAGTCCCAAAAAAATAAAAAGAGAATAATCTACTGATAAAAATAATGAGTCTAAAATAACAGGATGAATTAGAGCGAAAAGCTTCGGAACAATTTGTGAAAACTGTTCCCATGAATGATATGTGCTCCAACAATAAGGGAGACGGTGGCTCAGTGGTTAGAGCGTTCACCCGCGGGCCGGAAGTTCGCAAGTTCGCATCCCAATGAGTTCACGACTAGTCTCATTGGAGAAGACACCTCACCCCCTGTTTCTCCCACCATTGACACTGTCATAGGTGGCAGCCTGCTGTGGTGTGATGCAGCATACAAATTTCACCACAGTGGGTTTTAATATTTCCAAAAATATTAAAATAAAACATGTTTTAATAAACCAGTAAATTTGGAGAAAAAAAAAAAGAAGGCGGTCAAAAAAAAAAATTAAATATCAACTTTTTTTTTTAAATCCAATCATGCCTGGATGAAGCCCATTCGTATAAAGAACGACTTTATTGTAATAACAGGATTTATAATTAATTCAAAAACACAAAGCTAAAAAAAATTGAAATAAAAAATCACCGGTGCATTCAGTCGAGAGGAGCCAGATGGGGTGGTTCGGGCATCTGATTAGGATGCCCGCTGAGCGCCTCGCTGGTGAGGGGTTTTGGGCATGTCCCACCGGATGGAGACCAAGAGGCAGACCCCGGACCCGCTGGAGAGATTATGTCTCACAGCTGGCAGGGGAACGACTCGGGATCCTTCTCGGTGAGCTGGAGGAGGAGGCTTCTCCCCTCAGAGACCTGACCCCTTCAGATGCCTTTCAGAAGCACCTTCAAACCTTTCCTGGCCGCAGAGACCCGAATCCGGATGAGCGGAAGACGGAACGGGTGCATTCTTATGCAGACAGATTGATTAGAAAAATAATTTTAACATTGAGAAAAATTCCAAAAATGTCTGTAAAAAACAGCTTGTAATTGAGCCACATTAAAAAAAAAAAAAAAATTTGAGCCAAGACTTTGCATCTTGTTGAAATCAGTAGAATAACTTTCAAATTTAACAGAGATATTTTCATAACGTTCAAATTTGACGAGCCAGATTGAACAGCTTAACGAGCCAAATTTAGCTCTCGAGCTATTGTTCAACCAAATCTGATCCAATAGTTTTTACCTTTTCCGAACTTCTAATTAAAACCATGTTTCAGTGTGAGACAGATCTGCTTCCAACAGGGGGCAGCACACGCCTCGTGTCCACCCAAAGTTTGCCCGACTTAGTGGAAACTGATTCGTCGGAGTCCTTTCTGCAAAAATGTTTGATTGTTTCAGACATCGTGGTATTTCCTAAGAAGTAGTGTGCTGCTCCGAAACATGAAGACCAGGACTTTACTTATAAAGAGTCGATCCTGCCGAGTGTGCTCCAACCGACACGGCTTGATCCATAAATACGGTTGGAATATGTGCCAACAATGCACGGTCTGATCTGGACATGGATTTTGTCTCCATGGAAACAATGGAAGCAGTATCCTAAAAACTTGCAAAGATTTTTAGCTAAACATGTTTTTTTTTTTTCTCTTTTCATGCATCTTGTTTATGCCACGCAATTTCGGGACTTTAAAAAACTTTGTAACTCTAAGTTTACCTGCGACAAATCTCATGCATGGGTCAACTTGATCTCCTATCCGCCCCAAACAATACGTTAAATAAAACCCTGTAAAAATGGATCATGCAAATGTATGATGCATATATCATGGTATTCAAATGAGCCGGTGCCGCCTGTCGTTACTCACGCACAATGCTGAGATGTCCCTATTGTGCAGCTGTGCTAGTGTATCGCTTCCCACAAGTGAACGACAGCAGTGAGAGGTGGTCACCACAGCAACCTTGTAAGTGGCGCACATTGATTTGTCACTGAAATAAAAAAGAAAGGGTTCGACTTTGAGGGAGAAACAAAAAAGAAATTAGCCGTGAACCGGGATTTCATGTCAGCCGTCGGATGTTGACCAACTAAAACCCAGGTTGATGTTTTTATGATTTAATTCATATTCTGAATTCAGTCGGGGTTCCAGGGGTATCGGAGGCTGTTCCAACAAATCAAAGTTAAAAGGCGGGGTGCACCTTGATGTGTGCTTTCTAAACGTTTCCTCGCTGCTTCAGATGCTTCGTTCTGTCCACATGTGTCGTCTCTTCCTCACTTCTTGGGGTTCGTGTTTGGCAGCGTCTGATTTTACTTAGAATTACGATAAATCCACCCACTCTGCCAACTTTACAGATTGCGTAAAAATTGGCAAACGCATTAATTTCAGCGTAACGTTGTTTTATAAATAAGACCCCGGATCGTTAGAGCGATGGAGCTGTTGATACGAGAGACTCAGCTTCGTCCTGCATGCATAGAGCTCGGTTGCCATGCAGGATTTGAAAGTTGGCCAGAAGTTCTTGGTGGGCTGAGGGACAGACTGGGGTTAGAAGGATCCTGGTGGTGTTTCTGGAACAGCTCCGGGTACCAGGAGGAGAAGGACTGCTAAAAACTCGCCCACACACGAATGTGAGATATTCTAATGAGCAATCTGGCTCTTCTGAAAATGATTCAAACATCCTACGATGTGTTACTTTCTGCTGGTCCTCTCTTTCTCCTCCACTTCGCCTCCTTTTCTCCTACATTCTGTAAAGGTGTCAGTGAGACGATGTGTGTGACGGTCTCCTCTCTCTACCACCTGTCCTTCCACAGCTCTACGTTCCACAGCTCTACGTACACGCACATCTGACGGAGAGGTCCGTGCACGCCGGTGATGGAGGTCTTGAAGCCCTTCTGGTAAGTTTCACACATCATCTGCTGCTCACAGAAAGTCGTTCTTTTAGAACTCTTCCTTCCATCTAACCTTCACACACACACACACACACACACACACACACACACACGATGCAGCTAAGGTTTATAAATAACCAGACCTGCTGACCTCTGAGCTGCTGGAAACATCTTCTGGTTTCATGGACCTGATCCACAGACAGAGAGCATGAGCAGCCCACACACACTTCCACATGTTCCCTCCTCTGCTCCTCACATATGACATCATAAAAGAGCTCTAACTCATCTTGGGCAGTGTGTGTGTGTGTGTGTGTGTGTGTGTGGGCAGGGTGTGCATGCGTGTGTGTTTTTGTGTGGGTGAGAGGAATGAAAGCCAAAAAAGAGCCGTGGGACTGTGTGTGTGTGTCCAGCCGGAGGCTCTGGTCCCGGGCTGCCTCCTACGCTGGCTTGTAGGAGGTGTGGGAGAGAGGAATGAAAAATTTATCCCAAAACTTTCTGGTATTTAATATGGTGATATTAAAAAGATAATAAAAAAACACTAATAACACTTTCACTGTTTTGAAAAATAGATTGTGACATCACGCCGCTATGCATTGTGGGTACAAACACCATACATGCATTGTTTCAGCAACAAGTAGATTAAAACGTGTGTTTCTGAGACTTTTCTTTTTGTTACATTCTCCACCATCACATCCTGGGAAAACTGTCTGTCCGTTACTTTGTGGAAGTTAACGTCTCTTAAATTCAGCAACGAGCGAAACCCCTGGTACGTGTTCCCCCATGCTCTTCACTGGTTTTAGAGATGTGAGATGAGAAGGATTTTTTTCTTTTCTGTTCCGTTTTGTTCCGTCGTCTTCCGCTTATCCGGGGCCGTGTCGCAGGGCAACAGCCTCAGACGGGAAGCCCAGGCTTTTTTCACCCCGGCTGCATCCTCCAGCTCACCCGAAAGGATCCCAAGTCATTCCCCAGCAAACTGTGAGACATAGTCTCTCCAGCAGGTTGAGGGTCTGCCTCTTGGTCTCCTCCCGGTGGGACGCGCCCAAAACACTTCACCAGAGAGGCGCTCGGGGGGCATCCTGACCAGATGCCCGAACCACCCCATCTGGCTCCTCTTGACCTGGAGGAGGAGCGTCTCGATACCAAGCTCCTCCCAGATGGCAGAACTCCTTACCCTATGTCTGAGTGAGAGCCCAGCCATCCTGCGGAGGAAGCTCATTTCGGCCGCTCATTTCTTTGACTTTTCCTAATTGGCTTTCGGTTACATGGACATAAAAATCAAAATACTTCATCTATAGTTAGTACTGAGTAGCTTTGGGTGGTTTCCTTTAATCCCCTCCAGTGGTTTGGGAGAGCCCGCATTCACATCTGATCATTTACACATGATCAGGAGCAAAGAGTTCGCTAGAATTTAGAGCAAAATGGGCTCCGCCACGACCCGTATCCCTGTAAGGCATGGACGGTTAAGGAGGTGACTGACTGATCGCATTTGATAAAAAGGTACGAACGCTGAAATCAAACGGTCTGTGAGACCGAAATTGTCCTGAAATAACGAGGAAAACATTTCAAATTGAAAATAGAAGAGGCTGTTTTAATTGAAGACGACGAACCGGGAGCTACGCTTGTTAGCCACCCAGCTAATCAGAATTTGTGAGAATTGAAGAGAAACTTCCATAAAGTAATCAAATTCAAATCTGTTCCGTTTTTAGAGAAATATTGCGTTAAAAAAAGGTTACAGATACTCGACAGCGTCCTCCATAAAAATGAATTCCTAAAAATCTTCCTTACTGCACCTTTCCGTGGTGCCATGCTTCCGAGGCCTAGCAGGGAGGAGAATCTGTGGACGAGGAGTTCCTTCTGCAGAAAGCAGGTGAAAGTCCCCCAAAGATGGAAATCTCTTTTTTTTCAGACACATTGACAAACATCTGATGTTATTTTAGTTTTTCTGAGCTCATGTCGTTCAGAATGGAAGGTAGCTCTCCAGGAAGTCCAGACGGAGTCCAGCAGTCTGGGGCGTGGATAGGGTGGGATATGAGCGTGTGTGAAGGAGGAACAACGGGAAAGGATGGAGGAATATTTCACAAGATCCATCGCCATGGCGACAAGGCGTCTTCTGCTGCTCGCAGGGCCACCTGCCAGCCACACACACTCACACACACGCTGCTTCCTGGCGGTGCGACCCCTCCTCGACTTGGCAGCCTGTACGAGGGGCCCAGAGAGACTCAGGCTTCATGCTCACACTTCTGTGTGGGGAAGAGGATGGGAGGAGCGGGCGTGGATAGTGGGGCGGAGGTGTAGAGACGAGGGTCCAGTAGAAGAAGTCACACACTCACACGTTCACTAGTAAATAGAAGATTTATGCTCCGATGCAGCACATCAGAGAGTTTCTGTCATCGGCCATCTTTTTTAACCAGATTTATCAGAATGTTTCTTTCGTTTCGTAGAAAGCAGAGTTTTGTTCAATCCATATTTTAACCAATAGCTTCGTTTGAGTTTTAACCGTGGCCAATGAAAGAGCTGAAAAATGGCAACAGGGCAACCACTTCTCTCCCCTGAATCTTCTTCTCCTTTCGGCATTTCATTTCAGGGGGCGCCACAGCAAGTCAGTTTCTTCCATCTAACCCTATCTGCTGCATCTTCTTTGCTCACACCAACTATCTTCATGTCTTCCTTCACTGTATCCATGAACCTCCTCTTTGGTCTTCCTCTAGTCCTCTTTCCTGGTGGATCCAAACCCAGCATCCTTCTTCTGATGTACTCTCTCTCTCTCCTCTGCACATGTCCAAACCATCTCAGTCTGACCTCTCTGACTTTAAAACCTCTAACATGTGCTGTTCCTCTGATCCTGTCCATCCTGGTCACTCCCAGAGAGATCCTCAGCATCTTCATCTCTGCTACCTCCATCTCTGCTTCCTGTCTTTTCTTCAGTATCACTGTCTCTAGACCAATCAGCATGGCCGCTCTCACCACACTGTCTCTCAACCAATCAGCATGGCCGGTCTCACCACACTGTCTCTAGACCAATCAGCATGGCCGCTCTCACCACGGTTTTGTACACTTTTCCTTTCATTTTAGCTGAAACTCTTCTGTCACACATCACACCTGATACTTTCCTCCACCCGTTCCAGCCTGCCTGCACATGCTTCTTCACCTCTTTTCCACACTCTCCATTGCTCTGGACTGTTGATCCTAAGTACTTAAAATCTTCCACCTTCTTTATCTCTTCTCCATGTAACCTCACTTTTCCTGAACACTGTCTTTAAATTGACCGTGTAGTATGGCGGGTCTCTTTTTATCAGCTACAGAACTACAAATATGGAGGACACTTGTCCTCATTTCATCATCTCTGTTCTCTGATTGGGTAGGCCATTTTCAGATCACTGCAATTGTAAGATAATGCCTGCAATCCCTAACCTAGTTGCTGGAGAAAAAATGAAGTTGAGCACAGGGACTGTGTTACGCCAGCTGAGCTACAAAAATTCTCATTCCCGGACGCTTGTGTTCATGTCATATCGTCATCTGATGTTTTAAGATTGCTGCAATTGCAGGATAATGCCTGCTGTAGTTCCTGGAGTAAAATCAAATTGGATGGAGGGCGTACGTGGTGCCAGGCTAAGGGCATCGTGCTTTCGTGTAATACGTAAGTCCCATCTCATGGCATATCTGCCTCTTATTTGTCCCAAGCGTTCATAAGCCGCTTACTGCCCGTTAATCGGACAGTCTGTTATGTTTCCCCTCTCTGTCTTTGTGTGAGACATTGCCTCGTTGTGGAGCCCTAGTCTAGCCTCAACCCAGGAACCCCCGAGCCTTGGTTCACCATGATCGCCACTCTCTGGTCTCTATTCTGCAAAGCTATCAGCTGATAACCTCGCCTCCAAAACACTCCTAATTCAAAAAATTTTTTTTGAACTATATTCTTTGGATTTGGATTCTTCCTCCCTACATGATGTAGAACAAAATCCATGGCGAAAAACAACCTGTTGTTATAAAAAGATTTGAAAAATGGACGGGAGCGTTTGCAAAGCACTCAAACAAGCATGGAGGCACCACTTTAAGAAGGTTTTTAATGGTGGAAAGCTGTTCAGAAAGGGTACAAATCTCAAAAAAAAAAAATCAGCATGAAACCGTGTCTTTCTATCATCTTCTTTCAAATTTTAAATTGAAACAAATTTTCTTCTTTAATTTTTAATAAGTGCAAAATAATTAGACCTTAAAAAAAAAGTCCAAAAAAAACTTCTCATCTAAGACAAAAATAATCTTAAAATAACTTTCTCATAATGAAAACAGCTACATTTATTATTTTGAATGAAACTTGAAAAACAAATTAATTCTTTTCATTTTCAGCTTGATTTTTTAAAATTAAATTACTTTTCTAAAGGTTTTTTTTTGTCACGTATTAAAAATAACCTCTTTTCAGTCCATAACAAGAGTCCATTCCTTTAATTATGGGATGGATTTTCTCTTCAGAAATCTGGCTTCACTTTCAGATATTAAAAAATGAAAAATTCAACACATTACGAAATAACAGAAAAACAGAGCGAAACAATTCAGTGTCGTGGAGGCATGAACGCATCGTTTACGCCGGCTTCCGTTTTCACACGATAGTGAATCAAACTGTTTTATTCACATTTTCACTCTTTTAATTTGATAAACTTGTGATTAGAGAAATTAACACTGATTTATTTTACATTTAAAACAAATAACAAGGAGATTTTTACTTTTAGGTTGTTTTTGTAGTTCTAAATAATACTTTTTTTGAATTTTGGTTACTTTTTTAAATCATTGATATTAGTTTGAAGCAAAAAAATGTATTAATTAAAATTATGTTGTATTTTATATCATAGTTACTAAATTTATGCCATTTATTAAAAATTGTACACAATAAAGTTTTAAACCCCTAATTCAAAATTTATTTGTATTTTGATCAATTTAACAACTTAGAAAAATTATACAGGTTTTTTTATTATTATTATTATTTATTTACAATTGTAGAGTTTTTAATTAATGAATAAATAAACAAGTAGTTTGTCAAAAAAGTGAGGTCACCCCCCCAAAATATATCTGTAAATATTTAATTCTATTTTTTTATGGGTCATCATTACAATAAGGACTTATTGACACAATAAAAATGAGTCGGTGTAAAGTTTCTATTGTAATGTTAATTTATTGTCGCCTCAAAATACACAATTACAAATACATCCAATAATAGTTGGCAACAAAAGTAAGTGCACCCCGAAGTAAAATATGAAATGTTAATATTTTGCGTGGCCGCCATCATTTTCATGGCTTAAGCAAACAAAGAACCTCCAGGGAACGTTAGCCTGAAGTTCTCTAAAGGTTTGTTTTTAACCAAAAACTAACGTTCTCTAAACGTTAGTTGGTGGTTCCTTCCCAGGACGTTCAGAGAACCAAATTCCAAATGTTATGGTTAAATTGAGGTTAGAGGAACGTTCTGAAAAACAAAAAATAATGTTTTATAACATCACAAAACTTTCCATTTGAATCTTCAGAGAACCAAAAACAACCTTTAAGGAACCTTCTGCTAACCTTTGAAAAACCTTCACAGAACGTTCTGGGAACGCTAAATTGTTAGCTGGGTCAGAGCTTTACAGGTCGACACTGGAATTCTTTTCCCCTGCTCTGTATTACCTGGGCACGAGGTTTGGAACACTGATCATTCTGTGTGGAGTTTGCATGTTCTTCCCATGTATGTGCAGGTTTTCTCCAGGTACTCCGGTTTCCTCGCACTCTCCAAAAACATACATTTTCGGTTGATTGGCTGCTATGAAATTGCTCCTAGGAATGCATGTGTGTGTGAATGGTTGTCTGTGTGTATGGGCCTACAGTAAACTGGTGACCTATTCGTGGTGTATCCTGCCTCTTACCTGAAATTTACTGGAGTAGGGTCAAGTACCCCACAGACCTCATTAGCGATAACAGTTCAGAAGACGAAACGAAGAATATAAGGCGTCACCGTTAAAATCTCGTTAGAGGCTGTAAATACAGTGTAAAGTTAATCAAGTTGGCAAAGCTGGCGTATAAACTTTTATCATTTTATTTTTACATAAAAATGACACCGAGCAGGAGCACAGGACATGCGATAAATATGTCTTGTTTATTTGAGCTGTAACAAATAATCATTGATCTATGGTCTGTTTGTCTGTTGGAATATTCTGGAACAGGCTGCCATGATGGCACCAATGGTGGGAGAAACGGGGGGTTTGGTGTCCCCTCCAAGGACCCTAGACGTAAACTCAGTAGTAATTGAACTCGCAAACTTACGTTTAACTCTGTGGCAAACGCTCTACCACTGAGCTACTGTCTCCCTACCAATAACACCTTTAAAAAAAACAAGTCACGGTTTATGTTAAGATGCCACATGATTTTCTAAAAGGGATCCAAATTGTGAGGGTTTTTTTTCCGGTGCGTCGTGTTTGCTGAATTTGTGACGTTGAACAAAATCCACGACCACGTGAACACTAACCTGGTGTTTGAACAGGATTTGAATCTGGATGAAAGAGCTTTTAAAATGACTCAAACATTGATGGAAATAAATGAGATAAAAAAACGCCTTTAAGAAGGTTTTTAATGTGAGAAAAAATGTTCAGAAATGATACAAAACTCCTGAAAGTGAGTTTGAAAAAAACTTTCTGACCTGCTGTAAATAAATGTTACATTCTGTTCCATCGTCTTCCGCTTATTCAAGGCCGGGTCGCGGGGGCAACAGCTTCAGACGGGAAGCCAGGCTTCTCTCACCCCGGCTGCATCCTCCAGCTCACCCGGAATGATCCCGAGTCGTTCCCCGGCCAGCTGTGAGACATATTCTCTCCAGCAGGTCCGGGGTCTGCCTCTTGGTCTCCTCCTGGTGAGACGTGCTGGAAACACTTCACCAGCGAGGTGCTTGGGAGGCATCCTAACCAGATGCCCGAACCACCCCATCTGGCTTCTCTCGACCTGGAGCAGGAGCGGCTCTACTCCGCCCCGCTGTAAAAAAAACGTAAAAAAATGCATACATTCTTAATAAGTACGGTTAAAAACAACCAATTTTAAAAACAATCGAAGCTTATGGCCCCGTAGCAAAATGGTGACTTGTTCAGGGTGTACCCCGCCTCTCGGCTGTTACTGGGAGGGTTAGACTCCTGCGTTCTCTATGATCCGAAAGGGATAAATGGTACAGGATATAGATGAACTGACTAATCGGAGCTTCATTTGCAAAGATTTTGAAGTTATATCTTATTTTTTTACTTGTTTAAATTTAACTCCAGCTTACTTTTATTTTATTTTTTTTTCTGGACGTCACTTTCGTTCATGAAGGTGTGTTTTCATCACAAACCAAAAATAAACTCATGAGATCAAATCCTAAACTGCTGTGACAACAACTCCTGCTGGAAGCAGTTTAACCTCATAATTCAAATAACTCAAATTATTCACATAACTAGCCATTACGTCACTATAAAACGCTGTGTGTGTGTCTGTATGTGTGTGTGTGTGGAGGTCGCTGCGGGGTAAAGAGGGCATACGTCATGGCAGGAGCAGATAAGACGTAAAACCATGCCTTTCCAGCGTGACTGTGACGTCACGGCCGTGTGTGCGTCGTGCATCACACACCCACTGCTGTAATGTTTCTAAACTCATCTGTTTGCAGGTTTGAAGCGTTTCCTTAGAAGTTAGCACGCGTGCGTGGGCGTGCGCATGGGCATGTGCGTGGGCATGTCACCGCTATGGCTGTCTGTGTCTGTCATGTGCTGAGAGTTTAGAGGAGACAGGTGTGTGTGTGAACGTGTGTGTGTGTGTGTTTCTTAGACTAAATAAGTTTTGCTATGAAAAGAGAAATCCTTCAACTTTGTTCTGAGGTTGAGGTTGTGCCCCCTCGTGTGTTTGACTTTCTGTTCGTTAGTTTGTTTTATTTCAAAGGTTACTTAAAATAAATAAAGATTTAAAAACGCCATCAGAATATTTTGTAGGTGATAAAAATGTGTGTGAGACGCATCATGGTTTTATTTATTTCTATTACGGAGGTCCGTTTGCAGCAGGAAATGTTCCAAATTTATACAATAAGAAAAATACAGGTCCCAGAGGCGTTGGCCTAGTGGTAGAATTTATTTTTTTGTTTGTTTGACCATCAGCCTTTAAATATAAAAACATCTTGAAGCATTTTTTTTTTTTTTAATATACTCTATTCATCCCTGCTGCACTCTTACACCGCAGCAGGCTGCCACCTATGAGGGCACCAATGGTAGGAGAAACGGGGGGTAAGGTGTCTTCTCCAAGGACTGTAGATAAGAGCTCAGAGGGATGCGATCCCACAAACTTCCGGTCCATGGGCGAACGCTCTAACCACTGAGCCACTGTCTCCTCCGTACCATCTAACAATAGGATTTAAGTTTTTCTGAATAAAAATCTTTAGGGAGTTGATTCCACTCATAGGTACAGTACCTATGGTCAGGGGTGGGCAAACTTTTTGATTTGAGGGTCACATTGAGTTCTAACATTTGACAAAGGGACCGGAACAGGAGCAGATGGATGGCATGTTTTGGTAACGTCACTTCATTGGATGAAAAAAATACACAGAAAATATGTGCTTTAATTTCCAATGAAAATGAAGAAAAGAAATAAAATAAAATACAAGGACGAACAGTTGGAGGCGCGTTATATTTAAGCAGGGAATGGAACGCAATTCGGGCCTCTAGGTTTAAAATGTAGGTTTGAAATGTAACGCACTTGTTAATGCGCATGTATTGGCCCTGATTGCTTTCCATATCTGTGCACACTGTTTATTTTGAGAATGTGCAAATCACGGAAACACACACTTTAATGGGAGCAGTGTTGTTGTTTTCTCAACAAAGCCAATTCATCTAGAGTGTGCCATCTAGTGAGGAAACATCAGAATTGCAAGAGAAATAAAACATTAGTAAGTTTTTTTTTTATTGAACTTTTTCCAAGTTTGGTGGGCCAAATTTAAAACGTTTAACGGGCTGCATTTGACCCGCAGGCCGTAGTTTGCCCATGACCTAGAAACATACCAATACTTGGTTTTAATGTGTGGCGTTTTTAGTTTTTCCAGCTGCATGACTCCTCTCATACAGATGTTTTAATAACTAAAATCAAGCTTTTTAAAAAGTATTTTTTGGGTTTTATGTTGCTTTATATCTAGTGAACTATGAAAATAACAAATAACCATTTTAAGTCTCCATTGACTTTGTCGTTACCTTTTAGTTCTAACGTATTGATCTGTCCTCAGTCTTTTGGAGCTTCTGTAGTATCTGTAGGTCTGTATCGGGGGCACACACATTCAACCATACACACACACTCATTCCTAGGGGGCAATTTGGCACCGGCCAATCAACCTGACATACATGGTTTTGGAAGGTGGGAGGAAACCAGCGTACCCGGAGAACATGCAAGTCCACACATAAAGGACAGGGTTCCAAGCCTCGTCCCCACCCGGGACTCAAACCCCCTGACCTTGTTGCTGTGATGCCACTGTGCATCACTCTCTTGAATCATTTGTCTTTAATTCTACTTGTTTGAACGAAACAGATGATGAAAACATAAGAATGTAAACATATCCCTAAAAGGGAGTTAAATTTTTGGTTCAAAATTATAAATTAATAATAAAAAGACGCGGTAATCAGGAAACAATTGAAATTTTATCATCTTTAATTCTCATTGAGAGTAACTTCAAATTGTAAAGTACACAAAAAATATACAAGATACTTATTACCTTTTATTCTTAAATCATAAAACAGACACTCGGTACCAATCGTAGATGAGCTGATTAGGTTTTCAGGGTCATTTAATCAAAAGTCGGAGTCACAAAGTCAAGATCATGAATTCTTGTAAACGCAATATTTCCCAAAATATTGAAGGGATTTTTAATAAATTGCCCACAATTACTCAGTACCAACTATAGATGAACCAACCAAGTTTTGAGTGTGTTGCAGACAATGGTTAAGGTGACAAAAAGTTAATTAAAGAGAATGATGAAGAAAACCAGGTGTGAAAGTTTATCAAGAAAAAAAAAACATTTTTTTTTTTTATTCTGAAAAATCTTTAGAAACTTTTCCTCAAAGAAAAGGTTTATTTTCTTATGTGAGAGTTTCGACCAGGACGGAAATTTACGCTGATGGTGTGTGCGTGTGTGTGTGTGTGTGTGTATGTGTGTGTGTGTGTTTAACAAAGACAATAGGTGGTTGAGAAAGATTTAAAACACACATGCCTTGTGAGGAAACCTGTTTCCTTTTCAGTGACATGACGTCTTTATTTCCCATGTTTCAATCTGAACACACCCGCTCCGCTCGCCCCTTAGATCACCTAATCTACACCAGTGAGGGAAACCTCCGGCTGGAGGACCTTTTCTGGTCAGTCGGGGCTTTTAAAACGGACCACCAAACGTGAAAAAATTACATTAAATTATATTGAAAAACCTATTTTATGGGCGGCACGGTGCCAGAGTGGGTAGCACAGTGGCCTCACAGAGAGAAGGTTGTGGTTTCTAATCCAGGGTGGGGACGAGACTTGGAACACTGGCCCTTCTGTGTGGAGTTTGCATGTTCTCCCTGTGTGTGTGTGGGTTTCATCTGAGCATTCCGGTTTCCTCCTACCCTCCAAAAACATCCATATTAGGTTGATTGGCTGCTACATGATTGCCCCTGGGAATGAATGTGTTTGGGCTCCGCGACAGACTGGCAACCTGTTCGGGGTGTACCCTCCCCCTCGAATCAGCAAGGCTGGGCTCTGGCACCCGTCGTAAGGGATAGATGGTTAAGAAAGTGAACCTCTCTTGATTCTTACTACAGTAAATAACAGACACACTGACTGTTGTTCGGGTGAGTTCCAGCGGCGTCGGATTTTCCGACTTTTTCAGTTGGTTTCTAAAAAAGTTTGTGCGTTTTTGCGAATCGTCTCTGGATAAAAAGCCATTTTTTTTAAATTGTTCCCACGCTTTTTTATTTTATTTAAATGCTTGCAACGTTTTCCATAAAGTACTTTTTATTTGTCCAGAGGTCCAGTTACCGTAACACGCTTACCTTTTACGGCTCTCGATGTTTCGTGGAGTGTTTTCTGCGTTCCCATAAACACGTTGTGAAAACAGACCATAGGTACAACATATACCAACCCAGTTGGCTGTTTTTTTTTTTTTGGCATAGAGAAAAAACTAGACAGACATTTTTCTGTCAGGTAAATTTATCATATATTTAGCACTTGTTAGAATTTCCCAAATATCTGAAGGAATTTTAATTAAACTGCCTACAAGTACTCAGTACCAGCTTTGGATGAACTGGTTAGTCAGATAAAGCACTTCCATTTTTTCCATCATTTCTTTGAATACATCACTTTTTTTTGCAGTTGCAGCATTTTTGCTTTTGGTTTTATTTATTTTCTTTGTGTGTGAGTTTATAGATTCTTTACAGTTTGAATTTTTTTGAAGATGTCTTCAAGTTTTTTAATTTATTGTAGGTTTTTGTGTCGCGCGTGTGTGTGTGCGTGCGTGTAAAACTCACTTTCTCTCACTATCGTTTCCAATGTGGTTTTTAACTTAAATTTGGCAACAAAAAGAATTGATGCGACTAAAAGTGGAGATCACAAATTTTTCTGAACATGAAATCTAAACCACTGAAGGGATTTGAATCAAGCTGCCAACAGTTACTCAGTACCAGCTATGAATGAACTCAATAGGATTTGGGGTTTTTAGGGTCGTACACCCAAAGTTCCAGAAGTTTGACTTCAAGCTGATCACACACACCTCAACCACTCATCACTAATACAATAGGATTCAGGGAAGGTGCAGGCGTTTTGTTCGACCTCGTGCCGTCAACTACTTTTTTTATGAAAAAAATGTGAAAACGTCTCAGAGACGTTTAAAAAGTGTGCAGTGAGAGATTTAACTACTTTAAAACATCTACAAAAATTAATAAAAACAATTACTTCTTTGCGGATTTCACACAATGTTATTTTTATAACAATGTACCTAAAACAAAAAGAAGAACCACATATCTGGTCTGGACGCAGCCTCGCTTTGATGGGCTTTGATGGGCTTCAGCCAAACAGGGAAATATGAGTGAAGTAGTGACTCATTTGTTAAAAAAAGGAGCAAAAAAGAAGTAAACTGGGTGGAAAATATAGAATTTTTAATTGTATTGTTTTCCGAATCTCTGCTCCAGGTTCGTCCCTTTAGTCCCACGATGGGACCCTTTGTGGCCACAAGTTGACCCAGCCCTGTTTTACACCTTCTCCCCGTCTTCGCCTCTAAATTCTCCTTCCTTATCGTCTCCATCTGTGTGTGTTAGTGACTCTGGTCAACCATTAAACGGCCTCCCAAGCCGACCCGGCAGATTTCCCAGGCTGAGTTCACACCTTTTTGTCCGCAGGAATCTCAGGAATCCCCAGTTTCCTTTCCCCCACAAGCTCTATTGTGCTCCAGTAGGTGTGTGTTTGTGTGTGTGTGTGTGTGTGGGTATGTGTGTGAAGGAACATGAAGGAAAGGCCCCCGCCTGTGTCGTGCATGTGTGTTGAAACACATCTCCGCCCTTGGATCCACCCAGTGAAAGCGACTTTCAAACCCACAATGGGCTGAGTCACTTTCTAAAAAAGCTAAACTTTGCCTTTTAGGTTTAAAACTGTGACGTAAGACAAAAATTTAATGACATTTTAACGACACAAAAACAAAAAATTTTATGGTCTTTAGGAGAAAAATGAACATAAAATTAGCTTGGATTCATTTTTATAAATATTAATATTATTAATATCTAATACTGTATTATTGAAACCTAATATTAATACATTAATTTTTAAAGTGACATTTTGAGACTTAAAGTGTGTTTTTTTTTCCAGTTATTTGCATAAAATTATTCATAAAAAAATGACTTATTTTTAACCTTTGTTTTGAATTTCAAAATAAAAGTATGATAAAATTTTAAAAAGTGAAAAGAATCAGTCAATATTTTTTTGCAGCTATCAAATATTTTTAAAATAATAATAAAGAGTTCAGGCAGGTTTTTTTTTTTCATTTCTTTAATTGGTTAAGAATAGAAAATATGTTAGAATTAAATAAAGAAATATTTAATCAAAATAAAAAACTTATATATTATAAAAACGGTCAAAACTTGTTTGTTTGTTTTACATCGGAATTTTTTTTTAAAAATTAATGCTTGTTTTGTGTCCAAATCTATAGATGCATTTATTTTTTTAGAATTGTCATGCTGATTTTATATAAACACTTATATTAAAAAAAAAAATCAATCTATCATATAATTATTGTGACTTTTGAATCTCAGGCCGTCGACATGCTCAGCACAACGTTCACAATCACAAGATTAAAATGTAAAAATGAACACATTCATAAACAAAAATATTTGATAAAACATTTTCAGCTGCACTTAGTTTTACACGCTGTATATTTTTATGATTACAAACAATAATTTTCATTCATTTATTTTTTAAAATGGAAAAAAAAAGAACATTCAGTACGACAGATCCTGCAAACTGAAGGCTGAACGTGGGGAGGAAATTAATCAATAACTTAATCTGAAAAAATCTAAAAGAAGGATAATTAAATCATAGAAAAAAATCTATTGATATGCATTTATTTATAGCTATAGGAGTAAATATAATATATTTATGTTTGAATATGCATTCATATTCTGTGGTGGAGCTGCAGGCAAAAGGCGGGGTACACCCCGAGCAGCTCTTGAGTCTGTTTGGGGAGTGTTCTAAGTGTTTCCCACACGTCTGTATCCTCCTGAGGAGTTCCAGACTCCTCCATGAGTAGAACATGCAAATCCAGTAGAAACTGATTCAGGGAGGATCAGACAGGAGAACCTCTGGCTGCAGGTTTGGAGTCGGTTAGTCTCTGTGAGTCAGCGGCACCCGTTGAAACCCATTCATTCAGAGTGATTCATCAACACCCACTCATTCTCTGTCCACACATGACAAACTCAGCTATGCACAGTGAGCTCCTTCATGTCGCCTGCTGCTCACACCTTCTCATCCGGGAGAAATCATCGGAATTAATTTATAATTATTTCTACCAACAGGAACAGATCTACTTCTGTTCCACCATTCTGTTTATAAACTCTTCATAAATCCTTTTATTTTATAAGCTTATAGATTTTTCCCCAAATTCTCACGCCTACATTTTTAAACAAACCGACCCGACAAGTTTAATCTTAGGAGTGACCTTTTACCTTGAGACGGAGGGGTGGAAACGTGAGCGTGTTGCCTAACTCCGATCATTACATGACTCACTGGAGTTATTTAAAAAGTAGTGAATGGGATGTAAGAAAGCACCCGTGGGTGGTGGGAGAGAGCGAGGGAGGGAGGGGTGCTCAGGGATATTCTCCGGTGAGTAACAAACCTGCTATGTGATTCCTGAAGTTAGAAACCTTGGGTGAGAGCAGGAGGAAAGGGTGGGCCGGTAGAGCAGGATGTGGGTGAGGACCCTGATCCTGAGGAGATACAGGCAGTTTGAGGTCAGGATGCTGTTGATAATAGTTTATCTGAAGGTCACGGGCGGTCTCCTTGGAGACGGGGAGCTCGCTTGTTTAAGTCCGGAGGGGTTCAGATAAAAAGAATCACAACCTTGAAGAAGATATTTAAGCAGATATTTTCTGTTTGATTTGCGATGTTGATATTTTTTTTACAAATAAAGTTTATTTGTTTAAATGTTTAGCAAAAATTGTAAAATATTATCCATAAATAATAATAAATAAATAAAAAAAAGCTGCAAAAAGCATTTAATTCTTACATTACGTAACAAAATTTAAGATAAAATTGAAACCGAAATTTTTAAAGTTTTAAAAAATATCAAACCAGAAAAGCATTAAAAAATCCAATAATATTCAATTCAATGACCGAAAGAATGAGATCACGGATACAAGCGGCCGAAATAAGCATCTTATGCAAGGTTGCTGGGCTCTCACTCAGAGATCGGGTGAGGAGTTCTGCCATCCGGGAGAAGCTCGGTGTCAAGCCGCTCCTCCTCCAGGTTGAGAGAAGCCAGATGGGGTGGTTTAGCACCTCGCTGGTAAGGTGTTTCGGGCACTTCCCACCGGGAGGAGACCAAGAGACAGACCCCAGACCCGCTGGAGAGACTATGTATCACAGCTGGCCAGGGAACAACTCGGGATCCTTCCGGGTGAGCTGGAGGATGCAACCGGGATGAGAGAAGCCTGGGCTTCCCTTCTGAGGCTGTTGCCCCCACGACCCGGCCCCGGATGAGCGGAAGACAACGGAACGGGATAACAAAAACGTTCTAAAAAGTGAAAAATTAATTATTTATCTTTTTTTTGTCTTCTGGAGGTGTCGGATAGGGTGTCAGGTAAGAGGCAGGGTACACCCGACCAGATCGCCAGTCATCCCTAGTGGTGGTTTTGTAGTGCCTAATCAACCTAACATGCATGTTTTTGGAGAGTGGGAGGAAACCAGAGTACCTGGAGAAAACCCACGCATACACAGGGAGAAAATGCAAACTCAGCAAAAATGGAGTTCCAAATCTAGTCCCACCCGAGACTTGAACCCACCCTCACCCATGGCGTCACCGTACTGTATTTAATCTTTGTATAAATTTAATTATTCTCATGAGATTGATGACATTTAGTATTTTGAAACTGAAAACACAAAAGTTTCTTATAATCACAATTTTGAACCTAGAGAATGAAGTTTAGCTGCGCTGAAGCTTGATTCGCATTATTCTTCTGGTATGTAACATTTTCCTCTCATTAACATAGTTTTTTTTATATAAAAAGTCATCCCTCTCCGTCATCATGCGACTCTGTTCTTACGTCGTGTTTCTAACTTTACGATATGAATTCAGAGACTATTTTTCCCAGCGGTGGGAACCAGAGAAGCGTGTATGATATTATTAACAATTTATCACGAACAACATTCCTGTCGGTCTAAATTTGTCATATAGACGATAAAAAAATTATATTGATGACATATTTATAAATGAACAAAACATCTGTGGAACATTGGCAACAACGCCAGAGCGTGAACGCCATGCAGTGCATTCCATATTTATTCACGTACACCACACAGAGGGGGAGGGAAAAGAGGGAGACAAAAGACGGACAGAGAGGGGATGAAGTCAGGAGACAATCTGTAATATTCGGCATCTCAACCAGCAGCTGGAAATCTGAAAAACAAACTCAAGTTTGAACCAGAGATTAAGTTCCGTTTCGTTCCGTCGTCTTCCGCTTATCAGGGGCCGGGCTGCAGGGGCAACAACCTCTATCGGGAAGCCTAGGCTTCTCTCACCCCAGCTGCATCCTCCAGCTCACCCGGAAGTATCCCGAGTCGTTCCCCGGCCAGCTGTGAGACATAGTCTCTCCAGCCAGTCCGGGGTCTGCTTCTTGGTCTCCTCTCAGTGGAACGTGCCCGAAACACCTCACCAGTGAGGCACTCGGCACTCCTGACCAGATGCCCGAACCAACCCATCTGGCTCATCTCGACCTGGAGGAGTGGCTCGACACTGAGCTCCTCCTGGATTAAGTTGAAACAAAAACACCAACTTATAAAATAATGTAGAACACAAACCAATCTTACCAAAGCTATGACATTGATCAGGAGCAAGGGACATAGCAGACAGTAAACAGTGTAGCAGAGGGGTCGCATGTGACAATAAAATTTTTATTCGGGCACCTTGTAAATGGCAACTCGGAGTAGCAAGAAAAAATCTTTACACAATGGGGAGGCATTGGCTCAGTGGTGGAATACCCCCTTTTGGACCAGCAGAAGCTGTTTTAAATCGCACTGGGCCCATGTTTAGGTGTCTCTAAAGCAGACACCGAACCCCAAGTTTCTCCCTCCATTGACTCTGACTTTGGTTGCCTGTTGCGGGGCAGGTAGAGCAGCTCACACCGAATTTGTCTGAGTCAAGAAGTGAACAAAAAAAATGAAGACCAAGTGTTATTTGCGTGTTAAACTCAAATAAAAGCGGGAGTTTGATGTGAATGAGGGTCTGGCTTCGTTATCAGGAGATTTTTTGGGTTTGGTTGTAAATTAATAGTTAAAAAGTTCCGGCCAAATAGCCCAATTTACAACCGATGCAACTATTCTGGAGCTCGAACGGTCACGTTCAAACTCTAAAATGTGTGAAGGTTTATTTTAGACCGCGTTCTTTCTCCTGACAAGGTCGCCTGGTTCCTCACGGACCCCTCTACTTTCTCTTTGTGGTCCGCAGCCACGCAGACATGATGCACAGAGAGGATTTGTTTATGTGGCTCAGCTGGAAGTTATAAAGATGCCTCAGACTCCTTCATCCAAAGACCGGTTCCTTTTCCTCCCAAAGATCTGGAGGGGGAGTTTCCTGCTACACACACACACACCCATGCGCTGTGCTCACTTCTCTCCTCCCCTCTCTCTCCCCTCCTTCTTCCTCTTTTTTTCTGAATGGATGTCCTCTCCCTAACCTCAATGGAGAGCTGTGTAACAGGACCCGGCCCTCCGTCCCCCGCCCCTCCAACACACTGCTACAAGAGACAGCTCGGTGGAGTGTGTGAGAGAGTCTGATGGTGTGTTAGGGGGGTGAACGAGAGGAGGGAGGTCGAGAGAGGGAGAGAAGGCTGTGAAACATGTGATAGTGGAGCTTCGGAGGGAGTTAAACGGCTCTGGGAAAGCACCTTTAGCCCAGAGGAAGACTCACACACTGCCTCTGTGTGTGTGATGGAGGGAGTGAGGGAGGGCTGCTTGTGTAGTACACTGCTGTCACTTTAAGCCTGTTACTGATTACACTCTGAAGAATGCGACGGGAGGAGGAAAAGGAGAAAAAAGAGGATCAAATCTTTTGGGGAGTTGGAGCAAGTTTCGTGTGACAGAGTGACGTGGGTGAGAAGTTCTTCTCTCTCTCTTTCTCTTCCTCTCTCTCTCTCTCTGAAATGAAAGAAAAGCCGGATTCCTTTCCTCGAGCTGTTATAGAGCGAAGGACACCCAGAAGCAGAGAGAGGAACGTAGGGGGTTCCCTTTCTTCAAACCCAGACGGGTAAGTGAAAATAGAGAAGTCTCCCAGAAAGCTGTTGTTGATGGAGATCAGATGTTCCACGTTAGGTTTGAACTGATCCCAGATCTTTAACGGTCTGAGAGGAAGACTCTTTAAGTTGCTCAACATACTTTGAGCAGACTCTATTGACTCTTGTCAGGATCGGTAGACACTCAGCAGGTTCTATAGACTCTATACTCTAGGAAGCCTCTGTGGATTCTCTGTGGACTCCTGGTGGGTTTACAGACTAATGACAGACTCGAAAAACTCTCACTAGACTTTGTAAACTCTTAACAGATTCTTATCAGACTCTGGTTGTGAGAAAAAGAAGAGGAAATCCCCAAATACGCTGTGACTTCTGTGAACGGTTTGAGGGGAGTAATCCCAGCGTAGAGTCTGGCTGGGTATCTGTGGTGGTGGGATCTTGAAGAGGTCCACACACAGACAGGAGATCGTGGTTTTCTAGGTTTTATTTCGGTTTAGAGTGAGTAGTTCCTCTTCACTGGTCTGTCAGCAGAGGCCATGAATGGAGGGGGTGTGTCCACGCTGATTCTTTATGAATGGACACTCCGACCGGCCGTAATGATTGGCTTCTGGAAGCGTGACAGCTTCCTGGTGACTTCCTGCCTCTTCACCGGGTGTGTGACACGCGGTGTGTGTGTGTGTCTGGATGAGTTAGGCTCAAACATCCTTGGTATGTCTGTGTGCGTGAATGGAAATGTGAATGCATGTGTGTGTGAGTGTATTTGTCTGAGTGTGTATGGCTATTTGTGTGTCTGTTTTGTACATACAGTAAACATATTCAGTATGCATGTATTTATTAGGGTCTGACCAACTCATTGGTTGACCAATTAAATTGGTCGATTTTGCACTTAAGCAAGAAACTGGTAAATTGGAAAAATGTTGCCAATTAGCGTCAATAATTTTTTGCTCAAAACATCTGTTCGCCAAACACTTGAATTTACAGATTTTCCGTAAAAACGCCAACAGGTCAGATGACTGCACAGGGCACTTTGATCCGACGTGGAGAAAGAAAGCAGAAACAGACCTTTTTGAACTTGTTCATTGCTTCATTTACTTTTTATGAATAATCAAGTAAGTTTTGTTGTGACGAATGATTTAAATGATCAAATATTTGAGTTTAGATTTGTATAAATGTTGTGTTTAAATGTGATAAACAGTCACTCTGGCAAAGCACGTTTACTAACGAGAACAACTTTAGCTTCATTTGTTTCTACAATTTCAGTAAATAAAGTTTTGAACGAGTAAGAAATTAGATAATTAGCCAGCAGTGTCGGACAATAATACCTATACATTTATGATTGTTATTTTTCGGGCTGCAGTTGCGTTAAAATAACCGTTCAAACAGACGCACTATAAGACAATACACTAAAAAATTATAAACAGAATGATAGGAATTTAGTTGGATTAGAGAAAACAATTTATTGTGTGACATAAAAACCATAGATTAAATTAAATTACATCATTTTAAGAACACTTGGAATTCTAATTATTTTATGCCTGTAAAAGAATGAATCGTGACAAATTTTTTAGTTTCAAAAAATTTTATGTTTAAAAACAAATTTTATATGTTCAAAAACAAATTTTATATGTTTAAAAACAAATTTTATATGTTTAAAAACAAATTTTATATGTTTAAAAACAAATTTTATATGTTTTTATTATCTTAGAACTAATTTTAAAAACTTTGATACATTAATGATAATTGTAATTTTAGAAATGTGATTAATTGGACATGGATCCTCTTAGTGTGTGTATACTCTATGTGTGTGTGTAAGAGTGTGTGTGTAAGCATGTGTATGTAAGAGTGTGTATGTAAAAGTGTGTATGCTTGTGTCCAGTTCTGTCTACTTTACGGTGACTCTGACAGGGTCACAAAGAACCACGCCCTCCCTCTCTTCAGTTTATGGTTCCTGGAGGTGTGATAGACCAGAAAGAGAGAGAGAGAGAGAGATAAGAAGAGATCTGGGTCGAGTTTCCGGTGCTGATAACAAGCAGATTGGCGGCGAGATGCATCGCAGGTATCCTGATGAAAAAAGATAAAATTCCACGGTGGAATCTGCCCTTTCTTTTTATCTCCGCCTACGTATCGAACCCTGCCCTGTTCCACATGGCAGGGACGTTTAGACTTCAGATTATTTCATCCAAACCAGGGGTGGCCAAACTTTTCCATTTGGAGACCTCAATGAACTTCTAAAATTTCTAAATGACGTGTTTTATTAAAATAGTTCATAAAGAAAAACAGAATATAAAGTTAAAGACATGGATTTAAATTAAGAAAAACTTTCTTATTGTGTCACGATCTTTTAAGACAAATAAAATACGTAAAACAAGAAAAAAAGGTCGTAGTAGTAAAACGCGTTCATGTGCCTCCGATCGATCGGAAAAAAAAAACTTTGTGAATACAAAACTTTTGGAAATGACTTTAATATTTCGCTTAGCTTCTGAATGGTTAATCCCTAATGGGGTCACGCGAGGTGACCGAGCCTCTAATGTTAGTAAAACAAAAAGGCCTCACACTCCAAGATAGCCTGCATTGCGCCACCTATTGAGAAATGCTAGAATAGCAGAAAGAAACTCCACCTTACAATACTTTCTGAGGTGTATTCTAATTGGTCGGGCCAAATTAAAAGGTTAAACAGGCCACGTGAGATCCTCAGACCATAGTTTGACCTTGACTATTGGCTGCATCATTCTGAAAATCAAATCAATCCATCTATAGTTGGTACTGAGTGGCTGTAAATTTCCCTTATAATCCATTCAGTGGTTTTGGAAATACACTATCACGTTCACAAAGTTTTTCTTATTAATGGATGCATTTTGAAGCACGGTGTCCCCAGAGCGTGTTTTACAGATGTTAATCCAGATGTTTTATTTGTTAAAGGTGAAAAATTTAAGAGCAGAGATGGCATGAAGAGAGAGTTTGTTTGTAAAGTGATTTTCCTTCATCTGTCCGTGATGCCAGACAGATCCCGGCCTCTCTTCTCCGTGTCGCTTCGTCTGCTCCCCGTGATGTTAGAAAAACTGGGTTAAGAACATTTTTAAGGATGACTCATCTTTTTCTTTTCCTCACTTTTCTTTTCACATGACTCGTCTGTTTACACAGCAACAGGTTACACACTCACACACTGATCACAGATCCGAGCAGGATTACAACATAACAGGGCCAAGACTGAGGATCTGTGTGTGCCGGTCTGGTTGTGTACTTCTTTGGATGTGTAAGTGTGTTTGTGCATCTTTTTATATGAGTGTGTGTATCTGTTTGAGTGTGTGTTTATAGGTGTGAGTGTAAACGATGTGTGAGTGTTTGAAAATGTGTGTGTACATATTGTATATGTTTAAGTGTGAATGTGTATGTGACTAAATACAAGTGTGTGTATTTGTTTGTGTCTATCAATATGTGTGTGCATCTGGATGAGTTTTAGCATGTGTGTGATTGTGTGTGCATGTAAGTCTGTGTGTGTGTGTGTGTGTGTGTGTGTGTGTGTGTGTGTGTGTGTGTGTGTGTGTGTGTGTGTGTGTGTGTGTGTGTGTGTGTGTCCTCTCCACACGTGTGGTTCCAACGTTACAGTAACCGCACACACCTGCCCTATTTCCTCCTCTTGCCTAATATGGTCATACCTTCCCCTACCTGGGCCCCATGCTGAATTCCAATAAGCAGCCGTGTGTGTGTGTGTGTGTTGGCGCACGTCATGGAAAACCTAGGATCAATGGGCACGGCCCGCGCTGCCGCGTTTTAAGGTGTTCCTTTTGTTTTCCAAAGATAATCAGTTAGCACGATGACTCAGCAGGAGGACGTAAGAAATATTACACAAGAAAAATCAGGATCAGAACGAAAATCAAAGATTGAATTTTTTTAATCAACAGAGAGTTAAAAGCTCTATTTTAGGAAAAAAATAACCATTTTTTATTGTATTTTATGCACTTAAAGAACCACAAGTGAAATTTTGGAAAATTTATTACACAATTACTATAAAATTTGACTGATTTAAAGAGTTTTATCACAAACTAAAAAGTGTGAAAGACTGATTATTGCTCATCCCCCTCCCGTCCTGAGAAAACTGTCCAGCACTTGTTGGCTATTTATTCTAACAAATATCCAAATTCAATCTGTATTTTTTACTCGTATAAGACGTTATTCACTGAAAATGTGGAATCAAATGACAACATATTTTGCATTAGCTTCATCTTCTTTGGGCATTCCCCTTATGGGGTCCCCACAGAAGGTCAGTTTCTTCCATCTAACCAGCATCAGCAAATGTGCAAAGTCATCGAGGCTGTACTTCTCCTTTAAATACAGTATTTGAACACTCAAATCACATAACTCGACAACAAAACATACTCATTTCTTCTTAGAATGCACATAAAACCGTGACCAAGACGAAACCAAGAAAAAGGTCTGTTTCTGCTTTCTTCCACAACGTTGAATCAATCAGCCGCACTGAGCAGTGATGTCATGTGGTGATTTATTTATGAGACGTTATAAATTTGATTGGATTTCAGACAGAAATCTAATAGGAACCAATTGGCGACATTTTTGCCGAATAGTAAAGTCTCAAAATGTCGCAAAATCTCTTTGTCTCAAAACTGTCCGATTCAATCAGCCAACCGAAAAGTGGGTCGATACACGCGCTCTTCGTGCATCTGAGCAGCAACCTTAAATGATTTTAATTTTAATACTGTGCCTTAAATATTTGGCAATGATAATCACCATGACAACGCTGCTGTGAATCCATGAGAACTGTTTCTGCCTCAATTAAACTTCGCTGATATCTCAACATCTCCAGAGTCTCAGACGTCTCAGTCTGATATTTATATTTTATATAAAAACGAGGGTTGCAAGTTTTGGTTTTAATTGTGACTCTAAGAGTTTTAAACCCCTTGCTTTAAACCCTTTAACCTAACAAAGAGAACAGGGACCGTTTTTATCCCCCTTCCACTTTCAGCAGGCCTCTCTGAAGCAGCAGAGGAGAGCGTTAGCTTTCCTTATGCACTCCGCCAGCTCTTTCCCATCAGTCCAGCCCCCCTGGAAGAAGCAGCAGACATCCCTCTCCTCATACAGGGGTGCAGAACATGTAAAGCTGGGGGTTCCCTCTGGTGAAGCTCATTGGCTCGTCGGTTCTTCGAGCTCGGAGTCAGATTTCCCCTCCACTGAGAGCCACCACCCAGAGGAACCATTTGGACTGTTTTTAACATTCCTCGCTCATCTCCTCAGCTTCTAATAAGTAAGAGGAGGAGATGTGGCTCCAGCAGCGCTCATGAATCACAGGGGGAAACAATCTGGGATGGAGAACGGCTTTGGAGAGCAAACAGAGGTGGCAGTGAGCGCGCCCCACTCCCAGACCCTCCAGAAGATCTGAGCTGCTCAGATGGAAGCTTTTACTCACATATCGGGGGCCTCTTTTATAAAACATGAGTGATCGATGAAGGCAGGGGAACTAATGAACTTTAGCGTAACTCTGAGGGAAATCGAAAGCTGACGCATGTGAATCATAAGAAAAGAGGAGACTTGTGGACAGAAGCTGAAGTTCACCGAGAACAGTGAAATGAAGCTTTTGAAGCAGTGAAGAAACAGAAAACACACATAAATACTTGTCATAAAAAAATGAGAGCACATCATTAAAAGAATGTTAATTAAAATATTTCCATATCGCGAGTTCCATATTTGAAATCATTTTGAAATCATGTGCTCCGAACTTTCTGAAAATCCTGCATGTAACAATTATTCAAATTAATAATAATGTAATTAAAACAACAAACTTGGAATCACGTGGACTGCTTCCGGGGGTGACATGGAATCCAAATGCTTGGCTGCTTTTCTTTTTGTCCAATGGGACAGATCAGTGTGCGCCACTTGCAAATTGCCAGGTTAACTGCCTCTCTCCCTGATAGCACTTGTGCTGCAACACCTCAGCATTGGGCATGAGTAATGACAGGTGGTACCGGTGTCCTTACGAGATCTGCGACCATCGAGATCTGCGACTTTGCTCTTCTGAGCATGCCCAGAACGCTACCCCTCGAGATCTGCGACCTGCCATGCTTCTATTGGATTTAGGGTTAGTTTTCGGATCTCCGATCTCGACGAGGCCACAGATCTCGAAAGAACACCGGTTCATTTAAATACCATGACGTAGCATCACATTATTTACATTCTCTACATTTAGAATTCTAGGATGAGCTTAAGATTTTTTTTATCCATGATGCTTGAAATGCGTAAAAAGACTTGCAGAAGTTTTCATGGATCCTGAATGTTTGTGGTACAAGCAAGAAAACATTCAACGAAAACATTCACTCAGCTTCAGATTGAAATCTAAAAAAAGAACCCCGAAGTCTGAAGGAATCTAGGGAACATAAAACAGCTGTCTGATTGGCCGATCTCCGACAGCAACGACCGCTGAATAGATACATCTCATTTTGCAGCTCTAGGAGATTTTAGAGATTGGAAACACAGATGTAAAATTTATTGACAGACGTTGACCACCAAGATGGAGACCAATGAGACCCCCTTTCTGCTCGAATAATGACAGGAAACAAAAAAACTTAGGGTTTAGTTTTCTTTATTTACACCAATTCAAAAGTTTCTCTGAGAATGTAACAACACACAGATCACATCCATAGATGTATACATACACACACACACATACTGACATACTGACACACACATACACACACACCCGTACGAATGGAGAAGAGAATGCATCCACTCCCTGATCACACACACATACACTCCAACATACAAACTCACATATTCTTATTTACAGGCGTACTGTATACAGACACACACGTGTCCACATTCATACACACACACCCATGAGTACATATGCATGTACACACATTTACAACCACACACACATACTCACACACGCCCACATTCACACATACTTGAGCAACAAACATGCGCACAGCCTATAAATTAATGTCACTTAGAGGAGAAGTGTAACTTTTATTTGCACACACACACACACACACACACACATAGAGGGCTTTTGGTTCCTCTTTACCTCGCTGAGCGTGTGTGTGAGTGCATGGTTATCACTTTGTGAATGGTATCTGGTGTGTGTGTGAATGTGGATGTGGTCAGGCTCAGTCATCTTTAAGGCAGCTCAGAGGAAACCCACATCAACTGCCACACTCCAGGAATAGAAGTGCCCAGTACCAGCAGGAATGGAATGGCACGCTTGGACACACCCTCACACACACATACACACACACACTGTCCCAGGATCTGATCCTACGCATCGTTCCATCTGATGAATCAGTGGAAAATCTGAAAGTTTTTCTCTGACATATTTCCCAGTTTAACATCCCGCAGTATCGGCCTGAACCGAAAATAGCTGAAGAGTTTCTGTGTGTTTGACCCCTTTATGTGCCAGCATCACCAACGTGTGGAAAAAGAAACGCAGATAAGACTTTATCACAAGTTATCTGTACAAACTAAACTTTACAATCTCTGTTTTTTTTTTTCAGGTGGGCTTCTTGGTGAACATTAATGTGACCTGCGGTGCAGACACTCTGAGGTACGGTGGTCCCTCCGTCATCGTTTTAACACTCTAATCCAAACACCATCACAACCAGATCATTTAGATCCAATTTAAATGAGGTATCAAAGATGATTTGTATGGCGAACAAAAACAATTGGCCCACAGCCTTTCAATCACTACAAATTCCTGGGTTCAGTAGTGAGGGAGTATTTCTATTGGTTGGAAACACAAACACTGAAAAAAGCCAGAAAAGCCAAAGTGGGTGAAAATTCTTGCTCGATATTCACAAAGTTACTAAAAGATCTTCCATTTTTACTGAAAGCAATTGAGAACAAAATCATTTTTATTTTAAACGGGTGGGGGAAGGATGGAACCGGAGATCGACAGGCGGATCGGTGCGGCGTCAGCAATAACTAGGACACTGCATCGGTTCATCTTGGTAAAGAGAGAGCCGAAAAACAAAGCTCTCAATTTACAAGTCGATCTACGTTCGTACCCTCACCATGGTAACCAGGATCTACGTTCCTACCCTCACCATGGTAACCAGGATCTACGTTCCTACCCTCACCATGGTAACCAGGGTCTACGTTCCTACCCTCACCATGGTAACCAGGATCTAGGTTCCTACCCTCACCATGGTAACCAGGATCTACGTTCCTACCCTCACCATGGTAACCAGGATCTACGTTCCTACCCTCACCATGGTAACCAGCTAAGGGTGGTGACCGAAAGAATGAGATCGCGGATCCAAGCGGCCGAAATGAGCTTCCTCCGCAGGGTGGCTGGGCTCTCACTCAGAGATCAGGTGAGGGACTCTGTCATCTGGGAGGAGATCGGTGTCGAGCTGCTCAACCTCCAGATCGAGAGGAGCCAGATGGGATGGTCCAAGCGCCTTGCTGGTGAGGTGTTTCGGACACGTCCCACCGGGAGGAGACCAAACGGCAGACCCTGGACCCGCTGGAGACAATATGTCTCACAGCTGTTCAGGGAACGGCTCAGGATCCTTCCGGGTGAGCTGGAGGATGCAGCCGGGATGAGAGAAGCCTGGGCTTCTCATCTGAGGCTGCTGCCCCTGTGACCCAGCCCGGAAGAGTTGAAGATGACGCAACGGAACGGTCCCTAAAACTTCCAAATAGTTCTTCTTGTAAAAAGAACCCCTTTTTAAACAGGATTTATTTCATGTCGCTTTTAATAAAACCAAACCTTTTCTCCCCCCGGCGTTCTTTTCCTCGGCACAGAACTGCCCCCAGGCCGTGTCCATTTAACCCCTTCTAACCAGAGTTTAAAAACCCCTGACGTGAAGGTAAAAAACCCAGATGATGCAAACCGAAGCAGCTCAAAGTTCCCCCTCTGCTACCAGTTTTTATTTCAGTGCAGAAACTTGGAGAAGTAAGAGTTGCATGAGCAGGAATGTGAAGAGAGAGAGAGAGAGAGAAACAAACTGTCACATTTCTCTTAATAAAAAGAAATTGGAGTCAAGTGACCATCAGCTGATTGGAGTGTTTGATCAATAGAGTCATGAGGCTTCAGGTATGCAGGGCCGTCCATTTACCCCGCTTCTGTCCTCCCCTCCATCACCTGGATGGGGTTATGTGTGAGGCAGAGAGCTGGTGGCCTGTCATGCCTCAGGGCTAATGGGAAAGAATGACAGGAATCTGCGAGTGATAATGCTCGGCTTGGAGATGTTCGTCAGCAGATAATCTCCCATATCCTTCCCCTCCCTCGGGCTTCTCTTCTTTCTGCTTGATCTCGTCCCCTCAGCTGCCACGCTCTCTCCTCTTTTTGCATCATCCCCTCATGATTTTGCACATTTTCTTTCCTCATTGTGTGTTTATGTGTGGTGTTTCTTTCTTCTCAGATGGCGTCTGCAGACGTGGATCTTCTGGCCAACCCGCCGGCTGTTGTCGGTTGCTCAGTAGGCAGTGTAGATCCTGTGTAGCAATCAGCAGCTACATCTGGCTACTGGGTCTCCGACTTCCCGCCATTGGCTGCGGAGTCAGGGGGGCTCCATCCTGTGACCCCACGCACAGGATGTTCTCTGTGTCACAACTTCACAAGAGGCCCTTGTCAAGGCGTTTTTTGTTTTTTTTTCTACTCTCCTTCCTCTTTTGTCTCTAGATTCTCGGTGTTAAAACGTTCACGCACGTGTCCACAGACCTTTGCTTTGTCCTGAACCTGGCATACAATGTAGATTTCTGTGTGCTTCAATTCTACAGCTACATTGTCTGCTGGGTTTCTGGCTAGCAGGATATGCAGCACTTGCATAATCCATGAGTGCACGCAGAGGTACGTGTTCATCTATTCTGTCGAGTCTGTGACCTGATCATTCTATAAAAAATAAAGTATCTCAATCTAATCACCCTGAATGACTCCTGCTGCCGTTTGTGAGCCTGAGTTTCATATTTGGGACGAGAAATAAATCTCAGAATCTGCAGAATCTAAATTGATTCAGTGTCCCAGGGGTTAACCCTAAGCTAGAAATGCCTGGAATATTCTAGTAACTCAGCACAAAGCTGGTTGTTGTCTGTCAGGAGCTTGTCAGACTGCTGTCACACTGGCTCCTTATTAGTGAGACAGCACTGTCTTCCCCGCAGACAATACACACACACACACACCTGCGATTACAGCAGAACTTCACATGGTACTTCCAGAAGACACCCAGCATCCCTCCCTCTCTGCATGCAGCTGGAAGAGTCGCTCTCTAACAAAGACACAACTTCTTAATACACAACTTTGGTTTTAATAAAAACACAATCAAACGTCCAGAAGTCTTACAGACCAAACACGTGGATCAAAGCCCTGCAAAAGGATTCATTCTGTCACTGGTGGACCATGTGTTTAACACCTAGACCAGGGGTGCCCAACCTTTTATGTCCCAAGATCTACATTTCAAGTAGCAAACCTCTTGAGATCTACCAGTCCAGCATCAACCCGGAAGTATGCATCCACTCCTTTATTAGCCTTCAGATCTGCAGCTGAGTTTTGGGGTGCATTGCAGGCATCAAATCAAGATTGTTTGAAAACAAACTATTTAGAATTGTATAAGGATCTTCTCCACCAATCACCTGTAGCTTGACCGGCAGAGAAGGAAAAACAAATACTACTTTGATAGTTTCATCCTGATCCTGGCCGACTTCCGGGTTTTAGTCACGCGGGTGAAAGCGTTCGATATCACAAGAAAGACGCTAGATTGTCGCCAGACGCTTTTTTGAGCGGCTGAATGGTCGCTAAATTTAGCGTCAAAGTCACTAAATTGGCAACATTGACTTTCTGTCATTAAAAAATAAAAAGATTGTCATAATTTTTTTTTTTTGTAACACGTCTCGCGGTCGACTAGGGACCAGTCCGTGATCTACCGGTAGACTGCGGTCGACCGGTTGGGCACCCCCGACCTAGACCTTCAACGGGGCTTCAACTCCATCAATAATTATTTCATGGTTATAAAACTATGTCACTTCACTGAATTGATGCAGATAAAAATATCTTAGCATCACAGATGAAAAACTTCTCAAGAAACATCTTTAAACAATGCAGAGGTTAAAAAGTCTCTTGCTGTGTAAACAGCGGTGACACAAAACCATCCACGGAGGACCTAAAAGACCCCCTGCTCCAGAGAAACCAGCTTAAAATCTGATTGGTTGACACAAAACTTTGAGTTGCATTTTTTTATTCAATTGAATTCAATTTTATTTGTTTAGCCCAAGATCACAGAATTTCTGTCTTAATGGGTTCACGTGAAAGATTCAGAAAGAAAAACAAGAAAAAGAGGAATGTATGAACACAAATACACAGCAAGAAAACTTACTAGCAAATGCTAACTAAACAAGACAAGCACATTTATGCCCTTAAAAAATAAGAAACCTCATGGGGATCCATATGAAAGAGAGATCCCTCCCCTGGGACGACCATCCAATATGTCTAAAACTATTGTTTGAATATTAGCTTATTATACTTTACAGCTAAATATCCACCAAGAGAACCAACGGAACAGAATCTGAAAGACTTTACAGAACTTACGCTGATGTTAATCTACCTGGCAACAAATGCTGGCTGAAATGTGACCAGAAAAATGCTTTAAAAGTGAGAACAAACATCAGGAAATCCATGAACGAGAACGCACAGTCAGTCACCCTCTTAACCATTTATCCCTTGTGGGGTTGCGGGAGCCCATCCTGGCTGATTCAATGCGAGGTAGGGGCAGAGTACACCCCAAACAGGCCACTAGTCTGTCGCAGGCCCACATACATACAACCATACCCACTCATTCTTAGGGGCAATTTGGTACCGGCCAGTCAACCTGATTGATTGGCTAGTACCAAATCAGGTTGTTTTTGAACCCAAAGATGAGAGGAAACTGGTGTACCCGGAGAAAACCCAGGTATACATGAGGAGAACATGCAACTCCACACAGAAAGGGCAGTGGTCCAAGCCTCATCCCCGTCTGGGACTCGAACCCACAATCTTTTTGGTGTGAGGCCACTGTGCTACCCGCTGCGCTACCGTGCCACCCAAGAACGCACAGAACATTTGGATATATTTCATGTTTAAACTGTTAACATCAGTTTATGATTCAGATTTTTTTGTACCCACACAGAAGACATTGAAGACATTCCTTTATGGTTATTACAAGTAGATGGAATCTGATTCATACAAGAAACGGCAAAAGGTCTTGGCTGCTGCCTGGTGTTCTGCATGCACAAAAACTACACAACACAATTCAATACAATACAATACTATCTTTGCAGTTCTGACACACATTTAAAGATCCAGCCTATGCTCCGAACAAAGATTTGGAGAGTCTGGCAAACTCCATATAAATGAGAAGTTTTTTAATCTGAATATGAGACTGCAAAGTTCTGTTGGTAAGTCTCAGGGCTAAAAAGGGGGAAACCACAGGTTCAATTCAAGCTGTTGGCATGAAAAGGTGATGGTCCGTTCCCTTCTGTCATCTTCCGTTCATCCGGGGCCAGGTCGCAGGGGCAACAGCCTCAGATGGGAAGCCCGGGCTTCTCTCACCCCAGCTGCATCCTCCAGCTCACCCAGAAGGATCCCGAGTCCTTCCCCGGCCAGCTGTGAGACATAGTCTTTCCAGCAGGTCTGGGGTCTGCCTCTTGATCTCCTACTGGTGGGACATGCCTGAAACACCTCACCAGCGTGGCGCTCGGGGGGCATCCTGACCAGATGCCCGAACCACCCCATCTGGCTCCTCTCGATCTGGAGGAGGAGTGGCTTGACACCAAGCTCCTCCTGGATGGCAGAGCTCCTCACCCGATCTCTGAGTGCTGATGGTCCTCAGGTGAAAAGCGCTTCAAGTTACACCCTGTACCTGAACAGGAGAGGCAAAATGTGGCAGGGAACACCAGCTCTGGTGAAGCATTCATTCTTCTTCTGAATCACTCATCTTTGTCCAGGTTATCGAGGCTGGTGGACCCTATCCCGACTGTTCAGACACTAATAACTGGTTCAAAAACACTTTAATAAACAAAGTTTGTTACAAACCACTCATCAATATGATCAACATTTATTCACATGTACAGTCCAGTGACTGTAGTTCCTCTGTTTTGAACAATAATCAGTAAAACCAGTGAAGGACGGGGTCGTCGCGGTCACTTATGAAACAATCCAATAAAAATACATTGAAGTAAAATGAATTGGTGTTTTTAAAAGGTTACTGTAATTATTTTGTATCATCTTCCATTTTGTTTAATAAAAGACTAGATGATTGTGTTTTATGTGAGATAGGAGGTGTGCGCCCCTTTCCTTTTATTCTTCAGTTAATTACATGTGATTAATTAACGGATGGTTTAAGGACATTGTTTAAGAGTGGCGTCTGATATTTTATATTTATTAAATTCATTTTTTAAATAAAGTTTTTAATTGGTTTAAAATTACCCCCAAGAAAGAGTGTGTGGGTGTCTGAGTGTGTGGTAATGCGTCAGGCTGGTGACCTGTGCGGGGTGTACCCTGCCTCTTGCCTGCAATTCATTCATTCATCCTCTGCACAACTTCATTCCTGATGGGGTAGTAAGGGGTGACAGAGCCTGGCTGATTACAGGTGAGAGGCAGGGTACACCCCAAACAGGTTGCCAGTCTGTCGCATGGCCACATTCGGACTATCATACACACACACTCATACTTAGGGGCAATTTTTACCGGTCAACTAACCTAACGTGCATGTTTTTGGAGAGTGAAAGGAAACCGGAGTACCTGGAGAAAATCCACACACGGGGAGAACATGCAAACCCCACACAGAAAGGCCTGTAATTCAAGCCTCGCCCTAGTCCGAGACTTGAACCCTGGTCCGTGCGAACCACTGTGCCACCATACAGCCCTCACCCAAACTTGAGATTTATAAAAACCTCCATAAATCTCCATACACAACACACGCTGCATAAATCCCATCTGCAACTGAGACGTAAAACAACTTTAAATCCATCCCAACCCAGCCACACCTTCAGAACTCCTAAATCCATCCCAACCCAGCCACACCTTCAGAATTCCTAAATCCATCCCAACCCAGCCACACCTTCAGAACTCCTAAATCCATCCCAACCCAGCCACACCGTCAGAACTCCAAATACCGTATGAATCATGGAAATAACGAGTTTTCAATAAATTTTAAAAAGAGCTGATGGCACCTGAAAATACCCATGAACATTGGCATGGTGTCTGTTTTGTAGACATGGTGACACCGCCCACAAAAGCAGGTGGGAGACAGTCACCATGGCAACTTGTGAATTGAGACACACTGATCTGGCAGTGAAATGAAAAAGTAATGGTCCAAGTTTAAAGTAGTAACTAGAAGAAAAAAAAAAACAACATGCATTCATGCAGTTAAATGAGACCAGAAACTTGATGTTTCAATAAAATTGAGAGAAGTGAAATTTTGTTTAGAAGCGGGTGAATAGCGGTATCTTCAAAACGAGTTTAACTGTGAGCTTGTCTTTTTAATCCTTTGTGCTCCAATTTTCTTATGCGCAGTCCTACACTGACAGGTTATTTTTGTGGGCATTCTGTTTTCTGACTGCTTCAAAAGCTTCGTTTCACTGTCCTCAATTCGCTTCAGATTCTGTCCACAAGTCTCCTCTTTTCCTCACGTCTTTTTATTTGCGTAGGGGATAAATCACTTGTGTTGCTCGTGGGCCAGCGTATGCATGGATAAGATTGTAGAACACTTCACAAATGCAGGCTTTGATCGGTCTCCACATCACATCTACAGGTGCTCCATTGATTACCAAATGTGACCAAACCACCGGTTTATGATCGGGCGGGGAGCGCCAGGGAAGCAGAGGCACAGAACCACAAAAACGGTTTTAACATTATTTATTAATTTATTAAAATAGTGTCTTTAAAATAAAGTTCACATGTTGGGGTTCAGTCCACAGGCACCTCCTCGTCCCACTTCACAACCATTATGGGCGCACTCATTGTCCAGGGTTTACCCTTTATGGGCCCACTTGTCGCTCCGGATCTGCCCTTTATGGGCCCTCTCGTCCGGACCGCCAACAGCAGGAACCTCCTCACCCAGAAGAATCTATGAAGGACACCCCATCTCTCTTTTTAGGGGGAGCCCTGTCCCTCGCAGCACAGCAGCATACAGGCAGGCACACCACCGTGCAATACCACCTGGATTGTCCATCACGAGGGCTCCCCTAGTGTGTCTCTCCGCTTCTGCTCTGGCTCACCTCTCTCCTCCTCCCCCAGCTGCCTCTTATACAGCAATCAGGGACTGCACCACTTCTTAGTAGTTTGTTGATGGGAGAATGTAGGCAGTTGGAAATCTCCCCCAGTTTTTAACGTCTACCGAACCAGCGAAGGAGTAAAAAACGTATTCATATGTTTTTATTTGATCAAACAAAAGATTTTTTATACTAAAACAGCAAATCATCCTCTTTTTAGAATCTTTAGTGTTGAAGGTTTAGAAACACAAAGAGTGAATCAGAACACAACTTTATGAAGCTGAATAGATTATACAAGAAGAAAGAGAAAAAAATAACATCCACTAATGGAAGACGGACACAGATCCGAGTGTTGGAATAAAAAGAAAGCCAGACGTTCTGAATGACGCTCAGCAATTAGAAACCAAAGAAATACATGAATAAAACCACGCATTTAGAAAAGGATTGTGTGGGCAAATAAAGGAGCTTGCGTGGGTTTAATGGACAAACACAATGTTGTAGACGGAGTAAAAGCTGGACCACACAATGCTGGATGTGTTTGGTCAAATAAACCGACCTGTTTGTGGAAACGAACTCATAAATGCTGCTTTAGAAAACATTAATGGTTTTATTCTGTGTGTTTATTAAAACACTACTCCATAGATTCTTTTTAATCATGAGCCTCGTCTCTCGTCTCGACCCAAAGTTCAGCTTCACAAATTCTGTTTTTACCCAATCCATCACGAGGAGAATCCCAACAATGCAAATGGCTGCTAATGGCCTGTAATGGGAGGATGTGTGGGTGTTTTATTGTTGCTTTGATAAGTTGTTGATGACGTGCGTAGTGTGAGGACTGCAGGCGCAGTCACAATGCAAAGGAGGAAAGGAGAGATAGAAAACCAACGAAAGGAGCCATCTGTCCCTCCATCGCTCACATAAACACTTAGACGGAGGGCGGGGCACAAGATGCCGCCGTTAAAAAGTGATGTCAGCAGTCTGTAGTCTCGTCCAGTTTGCGTTTGTGCGTCACGGCCACAGTCGGTCATCTGATGGTCAGAGATTCACATGAACCACTTCTTTATGTGTACCACCCCCCACCAGGGAGGCTCTACAGTGGAAGACTCAAAACGATGACCTTTCTGTGTGGAATTTGCATGTTCTCCATGGATTTTCCCCAGCTAACATTGAAACCTATACTTGAGAATTAACGTACATCCCAACGGGCATCAGAATGTCAAATTCATGTCAATTTTACATCAATATTATGTGAAAAAGTAGTTGGATTTGAAAATCAAATCTACGTCAAAATCACGACATCTGTCTAGAAACTTCTTGACTGCGGCACAGACCAGAGGAAATGTTCAAGGAAAAACTAAAATAACTACTTTTACACAATATTTTAACATAACATTTTGATCTTGCTTTGATGTGAATTTGACGTTCTGATGCCCGCTGGGGAGTGTAGTCCGGAAAACAGACCGTAAAAACAAACTTTTCCAACCTCGTCTTTCCCCCCAAATTAAATTTCTAAACTTTGTCTTTAAATTCTCAGTCTGGGGATTCGTTACCAACATGGACCGTACAGCATCACGTATGGACCATTGGTTTGGGATGTGGTCTGTAGTCCAAAACCAGTGGTCTGAATTACGGACACAGAGTCCACTAATCTGTGGAGCTGTGGAGCCTGTGGACAGACACAGACTCCATGTTTGTAGTCTGTTCTCCAACTACAAACATGGAGGACAGATGCTTGTCTTCATGTCACGTCATCATCTCTGTTGTCGGATTGGCTGGACATCTGATGATCGCTGCAATCGTAACCTGCTGCCTGCAAAACCTGATCTAGTTGTGGAAGTAAAATGAAATTGAGTCAAGGCAGTAGGTGGTGCTAGCCTGGCTAGGCGTGTACATGAGGTGGTGTCTATACCTATATGTAACCCCTGCAAGAGACTGCAGGGGTTACAGTCTCTTCTGTTGCAAGAGACTGGCGAACTGTTTTGGGTGTAACCTGTTTCTCACCCACAGGAATGGGCTCTGGCACCTTCACACCCCGTCTTGGGATAAGTAGCACTTGTTAAGTACTTGGGATAAAAGTAGCTACAAAGTACTTCACATGTGCCACTGCTTCACTGGCACTAATTCACATGCAGTGTTTGACATGATTGGCCCTGCCAGGTGTTCACATACCCACAGACCTTCAAAAACAATTTTAGAATTTTCTGATTTTAAGAAACTTAAAAACTAACTCACAAGCAATGTTCCCTCTAAGCTGCCGCATGCGCTATTGCGCACCGCTTGCAGATTACTAGCGCCTCTGCAGCGCACAAAAAAAAACTCAATTTAAACTAAAGATGGGAAATGAATCAGAACTCCAGAGCAGATCTCTTTTTCAAACAAATTGCTTCAAACCGCTGCTTCGATGTTTGGCTCGTCACCGCTGCTGACGTCACAAAGGAGGAAAAGTTTTTGCTCCGCCCCCTTATGCTCAGGAAGTGTGTATGTTTGCTCAGACACATAAAAAATTAAGGGAAACATTGCTCACACACAAACTTTTTTTTTTAACACCAAACAAGTTCGACGGTACGTTCCTACCCTCACCATGGTCACCAGCTGTGGGTGGTGACCCAAAGAATGAGATTGCGGATACAAGCAGCCGAAATGAGCTTCCTTCGCAGGGTGGCTGGGCTCTCACTCAGAGATCGGTTGAGGAGCTCGGTGTCGAGATGCTCCTCCTCCAGATCGAGAGAAGCCAGATGGGGTGGTTCGGGCATCTGGTCAGGATGTCCCCTGAGCACCTCGTGGACGAGTTGTTTTGGGCACGTTGCACCGGGAGGAGACCAAGAGGCAGACCCCGGACCTCCTGGACAGACTATTTCTCACAGCTGGCCGGGGAACGACTCGGGATCCTTCCGGGTGAGCTGGAGGATGCAGCCGGGGAGAGAGAAGCCTGGGCTTCCCGTCTGAGGCTGTTACCCTGCGACCCGACCCCGGAACAAGCAGAAGATGACGGAACGGAACAAGTTTGACGTTTAGGTCAGACAAAAAAAATCAATCCAAAGAGCAGAACTGTCAGAAAGTTTTGGTCGTAGAAGTTAGATGTTCTTTTTTGTTGTTATTTTAACATCCAGTTCCTTTTAAAATGACATCTTGACATTGACGTATCGTAATCCACCGTTCACTGTTTTCCTGAGGTTTATCAACTGTGTTTCAAAGTGTTTTTCGATTTGACTCAACAATAATAAAAATCATTTACATTCAGAGACTTTTAATAAGAAATTAATGTTTAAACCGAATCCTTCAACGTCTGAATCTCATTCTGTTCAGAGAGCTCTTCACCAGAGAGGTGAAGGTAAAACTCTTTCAGATTTAATTTTCTATAGAAATGATTTTCATCCAGTTTTTTTTAAATAGCAGCATCTAATTTATATTAAAGTTAAAATTAATTGAATATTTTGTTGAGAAATGAGTTGATACTAAGATGTCTGTTCCCGGTTTAGGAAATGTGGGGTTGACCAGGACGTTTGTGACCTTTTTCTTTGGTCGCATGGCTCTGATAACCTGAACAGTTCATCTATAGTCCGTACTGAGTAACTGTAGGCAGCTTCATTTAAATCCCTCCCATGGTTTCAGAGAAATCACTTTGACTAAAGTGTTGTTAGGTTGAATTTATTTATTTCTCAGAATGATCAGAGTTCCAGATTTTAAGTTTTCAAAGTGAAGAAAAATCAAGTTCTTGTTTCCAACAAGGTTCATACTGGTTCCTCTTCTTCTTCTTCCAACATTTCCCTCCAGGGGGCGCCACATCAAGTCAGTTTCTTCCATCTAACACTGTCTCCTGCAACTTCTTCAGTCACACCAACTATCTTCATGTCTTCCTTCACTGTATCCATGAACCTCCTCTTTGGTCTTCCTCTAGTCCTCTTTCCTGGTGGTTCCAAACCCAGCATCCTTCTTCTGATGTACTCTCTCTCTCTCCTCTGCACATGTCCAAACCATCTCAGTCTGGCCTGGTCTGGTCTTAGAACCAGTCCTGAGGTTCTAAGTGATATGCTTCAGGTAAGATCAGAATGCCCACAAACCCCCAATGCAGTTATTCAGCACACATGGGGGCATTTATAAATGGTCCGACTGACAGACTTTTGAAAGCCAGACCGTGAGTCAGACAGATTGGTTGCATTTAGGGTCTCCAGAGACAGGGGGCGAGTAAGTTCAAAAGCTTGCTCCTTGCTGTCAAGGTGGTTGGCATACGAACACAGACTGGAATAAATGATTGCAAATTCTACATGGTGTCATCCTTTAAGGCAAAAATATGGTGACTAAATTGGTCGCATTTGGATGGGGCATAGCGTAATGAATGATGTCACACTCGCTAGCTTAGCCCTTTCAAAAAAAAAAATCAATAGTACAAACTGGCAAAAAGATACTGGGTTTAGGGAGGTGTGCTGTAGGTGTGACGGAGGAGTTCAGAGTAAAAGTGAATTAAGAGGGAAACGAGAAGAGGCAGTGAAGAAGGTCATGAAGGTAGTTGGTGTGAGAGTTATGGATGGAGGAGACACGGTTAGATGGAGTACACTGACTTTCTGTGGGCCTGACTTCTCCTAGTGGGCAAAACAAGAATTAACAGTTTTGGGGCTGTTTTACCAACTTACTGTAACTACGGGGTATTCTCTCAGGTCGTGGACTAGAAATGGACTTTCTTTAAGGTTTCAAAGGTCATAAAAAATGAGAGCATGGTGGTTATGAAGGACCCTGAACGACATGCTGGTTTTGTCACAGTGGTACATCGGACCCTCCCTATGAGATGCTTCACTGTCCGAATGCAGTCTCAATATTTAAGGGAATTCTTAGTGCAATTTTTCACCCTTATTTTCTACAGCTTTCTTTTCTGAATCCCCGTTGATTGGTTGTGATCCGCGTGGTGATAAACGAGAGGAACAACTCACTGTTTTATTTTCCTGTGAAGGTTTAACGTTTGTCTGAACAAGAAAGAAAAGTATGAAAATTGTCTGTTTCTGTCTAAAAATCATCTGGTGAAGAGTTTCAAACCTTAAAACATCCATAATATTTAAAAAATACAAAGATGACTACTTTTTGGGTTTGACCTAATGCGGGTAAACGAGGGGCCGCTGCTTGTCGTTAATGTCATTTCCAAGATAAATGCAAGGCCTCTACATTCCTCAGTGTCTATCCTCATGTCATGTGCTCCACATTTCCATCATGCCACGCAGACCCTCCCTCTGGTCCACCCACAACGCTGACACACTGCTTCTCGCTCGCTGTGGCGGCGAAAGGTCGTCTGGCTATCCGTCCATCATCGAGAATCCTGCTTAGTCAGCGTTTCTCTGCACTCTGAGTTTCTTCTAGATCTAAACATAGGGGCTGATCTGAGATATAAAAGCTCATCCAAGAATACCAGTCAACTCTTGAACTCTGACTCCTTGTCCCAAATACAGTATGCCTGAGGGTCACCTGCTCGCTAGGTTCCACCCGGGTGCCACCAGCATGATAGATAGAGAGGAAACAATTCCTATTTTTAGGTCAGTGAGCCAAGGATGACGCAGTCATCACATGCATGACTGGGTTATTCCATCCAGGCTGCTGGAGAAACAGAAGGTTAATTATTCCATAACACGCTGTGGACAGCACATCTGTCACGTCTATTTTAAGCAGATTAAATCCTAATTTAGCCCTGTAGCCAGGCTGCTATCATTCATTCATTCATTTCCTCAGTGGCTGCATCTCATTCAGAAAGCTTAGAGAGGAGGTGAGAAACAGGTCCACCTGGACAGGTCCGTCTGGCTCACTTGGGTTCCATCAGGAGTCTTTTAGTTTAGCAGCCACATAAAGTCCAGGGAGACCAGACCACGGAGCAAACACTAGGGAAATTATTATTGGGTCGAAACTATAACACTCTGCTGCTACTCGTACTCGCATGTGAGAGGGCGACACTACCCCACAACACACAATACCACACCAGGGGGCCACCTAAATCCAGGAGGCACAGACACCCTCAAAAGCCACATGCACAAAGTGAGAGACCTGCACTACCTAGGTCAGTCAGATCTCCACAGCGAGGACCCCACAGACTGCGCAGGCATGGTTCCTGGGATGGAGGATCCCAAACACTGGACTAAAACACAGAATAAAGCAATAGATTAGAAAGTAAAACCAGTCTTCTTTTTCTCTCGGCATTTCCCTTCAAGGGGCGCCACAGCCAGTCAGTTTCTTCTATCCTACCCTATCTCCTGCATCCTCTTCGGTCACACCAACTATCTTCATGTCTTCCTTCACTGTATCCATGAACCTCCTCTTTGGTCTTCCTCTAGTCCTCTTTCCTGGTGGTTCCAAACCCAGCATCCCTCTTCTGATGTACTCTCTCTCTCTCCTCTGCACATGTCCGAACCATCTCAGTGAAAGGCCAGACTGAGATGTAAAAAAAATAAGTAAAAGATAAAACAGTTTAAAAACTGTTTAAGAAGTGAATCTTAAAAGTAAATCAGAAGAAGAAGCAGATCAAATAAATAAAAACAGATATCATGTCATAATGTAAAGCCAAGACCAAATATATACCCTTGACACAACAGACATGCTCAGATGAAAAAAATCACAAGCAGATTTATTAGATTGATAAAAAGTCAAAATAAAGAAGACAAAAATAGATTAATTAGGCAGGTTCTGATGTAGGAGCTGGAGCCAAAAACTGGATAACAGGTCAAGCATGATAAATAAACGATCTGGCGAAGAGTGTGTGAAAAACTGATCCATTTATGCTGCAGCAGATGAGTAGATGAGTCTCAGGTGTGACTTGTTGCACACACACAGACAAGAGAGAAGGGGGGAAAAGGACACAGAGGGGGAACAGACTACTCTCCTGACGTATCAATAAACACATAAAATCAGATTAAACAAGTTAACAATTTTAAAAACATGAACAGACTCTGTGGCTCTACCTAGGACCTGTTTGTCTTGGGTGACCCTACCAGAGGCATTAAGCCCTGGACAACATAGCTCCTAGGCCCATTGGGGCACGCAAACCGTTCCACCGCGATAAGGTGGCGGCCCTTCCCACATCCTCCAGCTCATCCTTCCAAGTGAGCTGGTGGATGCAGCCGGGGTGAGAGAAGTCTGGGCTTCCCGTCTGAGGCTGTTGCCCCCGCAACCTGGCCCCGGATGAGCGGAAGATGACGGAATGGAACAGAACTCTGCGGCCCTGAGGTCCTCTGGCAGGCTGTTCCACAGGTGAGGACCATAATGCTTGAAAGATGCTTCACCGTGGGTTTTTGTTCTAATATTTTGTATCACCAAAAGGCCAGTACCAGAGGACCTCAGGGTCCGTGACGGGTCGTACCTCACAAGTAGGTCAGATCAAGACTCTCAATAGTCTTCGGTCTTCAGACGTTTGGGCCCAAGACTTTCAATAGTTTAAAAAACTATTAAAAGAACCTCAAAATTAATTTGGAGAAATCAACTTTATTTGGGATTTTTATAAACTTAATTCTGAATTTGGAAACTTTATTTCTGATATTTTTATCTTGTTTTTGATCTTTTCAAATTTAGCCAAAAATGTGTTGAACTATTTGGAGTTTTCCTTTTCATTTTTTTTATTCCAGATTTACTAACTTTATTCTGGATTTTAACAACCTTTTTTAATTTTAAAACTTTCCTAAGATGTAACAGGTTAACGGATGCAGTGAAGGAAGTTGGGAAGTTGCTGATGCAGGAGACAAGGTTAGACGGAGGTAACGTCCATCTGAGTTGATTTGCTCGGTGTGCATTCCTGACAACGAGTAGGGCACTGATGTGTGTTTATGTGTGTGAGACCCCTTTTCTCACCCCAACCCCTCTGCTTCACCCTGTTTTTTTCTCCCAAAGCTTAGAAATAAAAAGTCCTTCTGATCCTGGACATTTGGAATTTGTCTCCTAGCAACAAACCATACAATACAACATGGTGGTGTGTGTATGTGTGCGTGTGTGTGTGTGTGTTTTGTTTTTTTTACACTAATCAGCTGAGCACTCTTTTTCCACTGTCATGTTTGGTGTGTTACTGTCATGTGGAAACTCGTTCCACTCATGTCGTCACACTTGCGTCTTCCAGGACAACACACACACTGACGTACAAATACACACTCACACACACTCACACACACATTCTTCCCTCACAGCAGACAGCATTTCCTCTCCGGGTGAACGTTACATAATCTGTAAGAAGCTGAATGGAAACTGGCGATAAGCTGGGATTTTATCACGAGGATAGAGGAGGTGACCATGAGAGTCTGAGTACGACCGGCTCTGTGTGTGTGTGTGTGTGTGTGTGTGTGTGTGTGTGTGTGTGTGTGTGTGTGTGTGTGTGTGTCTGAACATCCCCACCGGGATGTCACCGGCCTCATTTGGAACCCTGCTGATAGGTCAACGTGGAAATTGAGAACGTCCAGACAGATGTTCAAAAGCAGGGGTTTCAAACTCACAGCTCACAGAACAACTTTAAGGTGGATGATTATCTAGAAACATTTTATTCAGTAAACTCTTATTATTTAGTAAACTTAGTCCTCTAAAGGTTTTAATGTGGGAAATGATTATTTTCGTTCACATAGTCTGACACTAACACTATTGGCTGGTTTAGCTGCTCCGCTGTCTGACTGTCCAATCAGGTTGGAGAACAATGATGCACATTAAACATTAGGGAGGGGGCGATAGCTCAGTGGTAGAATGTCCGTCCTTGGACCGGGAGACGTCGGTTTAAATCCCACTGATCTCATGCCTAGGTGTCCTTGGGGAAGACACCCTACCCCCTGATTCTCCCACCATTGGCGCCATCGTGGCAGCCTGCTGCGGTCAGTAAATCACAGATATTTCCCCAATTAGGGAGGAATAAAGTACATTAAAATTAAAAGTAAATTAAACATTTGTGAAGGGCGTGGCACCTGCTTTGTAGAATCAGTCCAAAGTTTGATCAGTGAAACAAAAGTCCATTCAAGTTGTGCTGAGAGAACCGGCAGAACAAATTCTGAAGGACTTTATGGAAGCTTTGGTGATTTTAGTCTACCTGGTAAAAAAAAAAAAAAAAAAAACAGAGAAAAAAGAAAATACACAAAAACTAAACCATTTCTGTGCATTCCTGCTTTTTAGACCCTCATTTGCAGTGAGGCAAAACGAAAAAAAAAAAAATACAAACAAAAAACAGCAATGAGCAAAAAAAAGACAAAAAAAAGAAGAAGAAACCTCCTGGGGACCCACACAAAGGATGAGACAGTTTATCTTTCTATGATCTTATTCTACTCTACAGTTTTTATATTTGAAGAAATCAGATGGGCTTCATTTTGATGGAAACAGGATGGTAGATCAAGCCCAGTCAGGCTTCCATAGATGGACTGATTCTCAGGTGGTCCGTCCCTGAGTAGATTGAATTTGAGAGCTTTACTTTGCAGCTTTAGCGATAGCTCAGTGGTAGAATATTCGCCCTTAGACCGGAAGTTCCTCGGATGTTCGTGGGATCAAAACCTACTGAGCTCACGTCTAGGTTTCCTTGGGGAAGACACCGAACCGCCCATTTCTCCCATCATTGGTGCTGTCCTCCCAGCCTGCTGCGGTGTAATGCAGCAGACAAATTTCCCTGTTGAGGGATGAATAAAGAATATCTTTTTTTTTTTTTACTTGACTCAGTGAGTGGGATTGGGGTGATTGGAAGTATAAAATCTGAGAAGCGATGGAGAGAGATTTTAGGGTTCTAAAAAGGAAGAGCATCAGGTTTCCCTCTTTTTGGTTCTCTCCATCTCAAACCCCTTATCATCTCATCTTGAAACCCACCCCCACAGAATGTGAAGGAAGCCTGTCTGTGCTTCTTTAGCACTCTTTTAAAGCTGATTTCTCCCAAACTTCTGAAATGATTTTAATAAAACTACCCACAGTTTCTGTTCCCGTATGGTCAGTACCAACTAAAAAATAACTGATTAGGTTTTCAGTGTTTTTGGATCAAAAGTCAAGTTCAGGGTTATTTGGTACCAAAATAAATACGACTTAAGGAGTCACCTCCAAGTCTCCAGTACCAGCAGATGAAGTCCATGCTGGGCACTCAGGGGCACATGGTTTGACATCGTGGCCTTGACTTGTTCTGTTTTCATGTCTTCAGCCTGGCAGAGGAAGGTTTTTACAGTTGCACTGCTCCAGACCAGCAGAAAGCTTTTCCCACTTCCTGCGTAGAGCTGAATCAGCTTTCAGGAATGTACGAGGCCTGACTCACACTTCCTCCTGGATGTGACACAGCTTCCTCCCCCCCTCCACCAACACACAACCCACTTCCTCTAACAGTTAGCTTTGGGAGGGAACCGGAATAACTGACTCCTGGCTCGGCTTTCTGTTTGCCAAAAGGCACTAAGGCAGGGCGGTTTGCTGGTCTCAGTCCTCTCATGTCTTAGTCATTTGGCTTGAATTCGTCTTTTCTAAATTTAGACGCTTGGTGATCGTTTTCAGGAGCAACAACTGTTCCATTAGGTTTAAACAGGTGAGCTGAAGATGATCTCAAATCAAATACAAGAACCCGTCACTCGGCAGGCGTCAGAAATAATCCTGAATTCAGGAGGTTTGTTTAAGTCAGCAAAAAAAAATTCAAGTTTGACAACTTTCAAAAGAAAAGAATCTAAAACTTTTAAAGTAGTTCTTTCAAATTTAATATCTTTGTTTTTAAAAGTCACTCAGTCACCTTCTTAACCGTGTACACCTTGCAGGTTTACGGGGATGTCAGATCACATCCTGGCTGATTAGAGGCGAGGGGCAGGGTACACCCTGAACAGGTCGCCAGTCTGACGCGGTTTATAAAAGTTAAAACATTTATTCAGGCAGCACGGTGGAGCAGTGGTTAGCACAGTGGCCTCACAGCAAGAAGGTCGTGGGTACGGGTTTCGGGGGGAGACGAGACTTGGAACACTGTCCTTTCTGTGTGGAGTTTGCATGTTCTCCCTGTGTTTTCATGGGTTTCCTCCGCGTACTCCGGTTTCCTCCCACTCTCTTAAGACATGCATGCTAGATTGATTGGCCAGTGCCAAATTGCCCCTAGGAATGAGTGTGTGTGTGTGGATGGTTGTATGTGTGTGGCCCCGCGACAGGCTGGCAACCTGTTTGGGGTGTACCCTGCCCATCACCTTAAATCAGCCGGGTTGGGCTCCCGCACCCCTGTTAAGGGATAGACGGATAAGAAGGTGACTGACTGACACTTATTCACTCAATAATGAATGAGAAAAATATTTCTAATTGTTTCGTCCTCTGAGCCGTCCATCCCTAACAGAGTTACAGGGGGTGTCGGAGCCTATCCCGGCTGATTCAAAGCAAGAGGTAGGGTACACTGCGAACAGGTCACTAGTCTGTTGAGGGGAATACATGCCCACAATCATCACCACACACACACTCATTCTGAGGGGCAATTTTATATCAGACAATCAACCTAACATGCATGTTTTTGGAGGGTGGGAGGAAACTGGATGACCAGGAGGAAACCTGCACATACAGGAGGAGAACATGCAAACTCCACACGGAACGACCGGTGTTCTAAGTCTAACCTCACCCGGGACTTGAACCCCCAACTTTCTTGCTGTGAGGCCAGTGTGATATCAACCATGTGGCATCACCATGCCGCCTTTTCTAATATTTAATTTTTTTTTTAAACTATGAGATCCAGAGGAGGGTTCAACTCCATCCTAGTGCCTTAATGGTCACGTTTTATGTACGTTGATTTTTTTTCCCCAAACCTGAGATCGGTTCCAGACTGGAAAAGATGTCACTATTCCTGAGGTGAGTTTGATCTTAGTGAGGATTCACAGGTTTACATAAAAACTCAACAGTCATTAAAATACTTCTAAAAGAAATTGAGCTGCACGATTACATCTGTTTTTAAAACAAGCTGGGAGTCTAAAAATGAGAGAAATGGAAAGTTTTAAAATCAACATCATCATTTATTTTATTATCAATCCAGTTAAAAGAAGACAGACAACAACAGTTGAATCAAATAAGGACTGACGTAGTAAAACATGGTCTTAACCACATCTCCACAAGCTGGACTGAAAGCCTACAGGTTGCCTATTTAAAGGCCGCTGCACAAAGATCTTCAGGTGTGTAAAATCAGGCAAATGAGGGAAGGCTTCTGGTTCCCTCTGGTGGTGGGCGAGGGAATCATGACAATCTGCAGATAAAAGTGTGCATTAAAGTTCTTAAAACAGCCTGTAAAGTTTTTGTCATGCCGACACAAATAGATTTGTTAGACTTGTCCATCGTGGCCTCTGAAGGAGGAACCGAAACACCTGATAAGAGACACCTGAAGGCTTTAAAAACTGGATTTCTGATACTGCATGTGGTGTAGAGGTGAGCTCTGTGTAAAATATGGTTCAATAAGATGTGAACAGAGTCGGCTTCATCTCATCAGTACACCAGTCAAATGTTCAAACATTTCAAACAACCAGATGGGTTAACTTACAAATATGAAGTATTACAGGAGTCCAAGTCTGGAACTGATGAGAGGACGGTGTCATGATCCCCTCCCCTGCCAACAGAGGGAGCACTTGATCTTCCCTTATCACCCTGATTGAGACACCTGAGGGTGATTATTCTGATGCCACACACCTGTGTACCCTGCTGCCTATTTAAGGGCAATCACCCTGGACCGCCACGTCGAGTCACTACCATCTCTTCCAGCCAGGTCTCCCTGGTACCATGACCATGAAACACATTCTGAACAATAACCTTATTAACCATGACACCGTATTCAATTAAACCATGTTTTCTGTCCTGCCATTGGGTCGTCCTCCTTCCACCTGCACACCGCTTCTTGACACGCAGAGACTTCCTCTCCTCACTGCAGCTGAAGAAGGTTTAACTTTAAGGTGGTGAACTGACCTGATGGAGTCTACTTCACATTGGGTCTCATTTCTATCTGAGCTTCATGAAACACACCTGAAAGAAATTTCACCCGTAAGCCAATTTGATCTCCATCCCTCTCCCCACCCCCAACCATGCATTCAGAACTGCAAGTATGAATCATGCAAATCTAGTTTTCAAATAAGCCGGTGCCGTCTGTCATTACTCATGCACAGTAGTGAGGAAGTGTTAGGTGGAGATGCAAAGAGAGGACGTTAAAGCCGTGCTGTTTGCTAACCAGAGGTGGCATCTCCAACAATTGAAAGACAGTGGAGTGGATGGCAGTCACTATGGGAACTCTGTGAGCGGCGCACACTAATCTGTCAGTGAAAGAAAAAAAGAAATGGTCTGACTTTGGAGTCAGCGGTCCAAGTAATTACCAGCCTGACGTGCTAATGATATTATTATTTTTATTAATTATCTTGTGCAGGGCAAAGGTACCCTTTGTCACCGATTCTGTTCATCACCTTTATGGACAGAATATCTAGGCGCAGCCGAGACGTTGGAGGGATAAAGTTTGGTGACCTCAGGATCAGATCTCTGCTTTTTGCGGATGATGTGGTTCTGTTGGCTTCATCGGACCGTGATCTCCAGCTCTCACTGGATCGATTTGCTACCGAGTGTGAAGCGGTCGGGATGGAAATTAGCGCCTCCAAATCCGAGACCATGGTCCTCGCCCGGAAAAGGGTGAAATGCCCCCTGTGGGTCAGGGACAGGGTCCTGCCCCAAGTGGAGGAGTTTAAGTATCTGGGGGTCTTGTTCACGAGTGGGGGAAGGATGGAGCGGGAGATCGACAGGTGGATCGGTGCGGTGTCAGCAATAACTAGGACGCTGCATCGATCCGTCGTGGTAAAGAGAGAGCTGAGCTGAAAAGCAAAGCTCTCAATTTACAAGTCGATCTACGTTCCTACCCTCACCTATGGTCACCAGCTGTGGGTGGTGACCGAAAGAATGAGATCGCAGATACAAGCAGCCAAAATGAGCTTCCTCTGCAGGGTGGCTGGGCTCTCACTCAGAGATCGGGTGAGGAGCTCTGCCATCCGGGAGGAGCTCGGTGTCAAGCCGCTCCACCTCCAGGTCGAGAGGAGCCAGATGGGGTGGTTAAGGCATGGTCAAGATGCCCCCCGAGCGCCTCGCGGGCGAGGCGTTTTGGGCACGTTCCACCGGGAGGAGACCAAGGGGCAGACCCCGGACCCGCTGGAGAGACTATGTCTCACGGCTGGCCAGGGAACGACTTGGGATCCTTCCAGGTGAGCTGGAGGATGCAGCTGGGGAGAGAGAGGCCTGGGCTGCCCGCTTGAGGCTGTTGCCCCCGCGACCTGACCCCGGAAAAAGCGGAAGATGACGGAACGGAACTGAATCTTGTGCAGGATGTAAAATTTTGTGACAAATTGGTTGCATGACAGCGGTATTTGTGATGTGCTCCAAATTTGTTTCCTCACTGCTTCAAATGCTTCATTTCACTGTCCTGTGTCCACATCAGCTTCTGTCCACAAGTCTCCTCTTTTTGTCATATGATTTGTGGACAACAGCTTGTGAGTTTGTTTTAGAGCAGGGGTGTCAAACTCAGTTCCTGAAGGTCCAGTGTCCCTGCAGGTTTTCCATATGTTCCTGGTTCAATACAGCTGATGCACAAACAGTGAAATCAACAACCAATCAAATTTGGCACAATGACTCGCTACCCTGGATCTGGTATGTGGATGCAAGAACACAGAAAACCTGCAGGGACACCGGCCCTCCAGGAACTGAGTTTGACACCTGTGGTTTAGAGTGAAGCAAAAACCCACACGTTTTTATTGATCGCTTCATTTGCATGTCGGTTTGCATGAGCACAGCTTTATAAACCAGAGGAAACACAGATTGGATCAAACTCTGCTGCTCTCTGACAGTTTGCAGTCCTCTGGTTTAACCTGAGACCAGATGGAGGACGGTGTCCCCTCCGTCCAACCTGGACCGGTCATGTGAGATCTGGTGACTGAGGTGTGCTGCTGGGCTGATGACACATCCACCTGAGCCATTCCAGACGTCATCTGCGACAGGTGGATATGACCAGCCTGGAGCAGGTAAGGTGTGTGTGTGTGTGTCCTCAGCAGTGTTTACATACAACATTGTGATCCCACGTCAGGGGAAACGGCGCGGAGAGAAGCAGGTGATGTCACACAACCATAACCAGCGCATTACCTGCGTCACTGAGAGGCTCCAAACAACATCTGGCCTCTGAACAACATCTGCTGGTGACTTACTCTGCATCAGCAAACGGAAAGCACCGAACCATCCACAGCACATCCTCACACTGCTGGTGAGCAAATACTACGGTATGCTAATAAAGAGAGCTCTTCATCCACACCCTGCGGGTCAGACACATGTCCTGCTGTGGAAGCATGTGAGTCAGCAGGAGGTGAGATGGGGGGTACGGGGGGTGGACCAGATCATCGGTTGGTGTAGTTCCCCTGCTTGGCAGGTAGCAGAGCACCTGTTCTTTACAGCACCTCCTGCTCTTACACAAATATTATTACAACTTTATTACGTGATGAGTCACTGGGTTTTCCTTCATGTCCACACAAACGGGTTCCAGTCTGGTTCTGTTTCAGCCTGACCAAAAAAAAATAGTGAGACACACGTCCAGCGGTCCCTGCTTGGACCTCAAAGTGATCAGATGACCGCTGTGACTCAATGAGGTGGAAAGACGGAGGGAAAGATTAGATTTGTTTTTTGAAGGTGAACGCGTCCACAGCTCATGTGGATACTGCCACCATGTGGCTTTAGGTTGCTGAGGGCTTCATTAAACAGGACGGTCAGACTTCATGGAATGCTCAACACGGGACGGCCTGCACTGATATGGGCTCCTAATGACGACTGGTCGTTTAGAGCTTCCTAGATTACTAAAATTATTTTTCCAATCTAACGAGACACCGTGTAGACGATAAAGAAAAGGACAGAAATACACAGTCTTCTTCTTTCAGCATTTCCCTCCAGGGGTCACCACAGCAAGTCAGTTTCTCCCATCTAACCCTGTCTCCTGCATCCTCTTGGGTTCATCTCTTCCTTCACTTTATCCATGAACCTCCTCTTTGGTCTTCCTCTAGTCCTCTTTCCTGGTGGTTCCAAATCCAGCATCCTTCTTCTGATGTACCCTCTCTCTCTCCTCTGCACATGTCCAAACCATCTCAGTCTGACCTCTCTGACTTTAAAACCTCTAACATGTGCTGTTCCTCTGATGTACAGTGTGTATGTGAATACACACACATACAGTACTGGTCATAAATACTCACACTCCTGACAAAAATATTAGTGGTAGACTGTAAGTCTTGCAGCCTTCTATGCAGGTTTTAAAAACAAATCAGAATCACAAACTACTTTTAATTATATTTGGTCATTAATATTTATTTTTTTAAAGTGCTAAATTAAGCTACTTTTGAAGCAATTAATAGTTTCATATGCATAAAATAGTTATCGAGAGGCTGATTGATGCAGATGGTGCACTGACATCACCATACAGACTAGGCAACGTGGGTGAAGTGTCTTGCTCAGGGACACAACAGCAATTTTAATTTCAATGGCCGCCCCATTGTGGAACCTAGGGTTCCAGTGGTCTCCCAGCCATGTACAGCCCAGGCCCAGCATGCTTAGCTTCTGAGGTCTGATGGGATTGGGCATTAACAGGCTGGGATGGACACGAAAAATGGAAACGAATGGAAATTAAACATTTTTCACACAAATCCGTGTAGTCCCTCATTCATCCAGGAGTGATCCATAGTAAAAAAAAGTTTCAAAAAAGTCTTCTGGACAGTTTAATTCTTCAACGAGACGTTTCGACTTCCATCCGGAAATCATTTTCAATCTGAATGAAATGGACTGAAACCTGGATCTATTTATACTAACCTGAGTAAAAGGTAAAAAAAATACTAAGAAGGGCTCGACCAATGAGCCTGTGTAACCTATGATGGCCGTGAATGGCTCCTATTGTAGCCACAGACCAGTAAACGACCCTATTATAAAAATGCTAAAAGCCTAGTAAATAGAAATTTCTGCTAACGAGAGGCGTGAAACTGGGTCACGAGGTGTCATCTTTAGTCCATGGCTTCAAAAGGCTGCTATAGATACTGGGCAAAACGTATCTAATGCCTCCACTCCGATTCAGTGAGGGACTCTCTTTCATCACAAAGATGGCTTCCCTCACCCCTCTTTCAAACCATCCTTTCTCTCGACTTAGAATCTTCACCTCGCTGTCCTCAAAAGTGTGTTTGGTGGATTTAAGATGCAGATGTACAGCAGACTGTGGACCACTTGAGGCTTCTCTTCTGTGTTGGTAAAGTCTTTTGTGGAGTGGTTGCTTCGTTTCCCCAATGTAGTGTTCTTTGCAGCTCCCTTCACTGCACCGGATCGAATAAACTACATTGCTCTGTTTTTCTGTGGGCATCTTGTCTTTAGGATGTACTAGTTTCTGCCGTAATGTGTTGACCGGTTTAAAGAAAACCGGGATGTCATGTTGTCTGAAGATTCTCTGTAACTTCTCGGACATCCTGACACACCTGACACATTATTAAAAACCGGTCCGTACTTTTCTGTCTTTTTGAGATTTTCTTTTACGTCTTTATTTGCGTTGTTTATGCACTTTATTACACATTTATAAGTGGATTATTCAAACTTTTGCTGTCCAGGTAAAATGAGGACATGTATGTGTGTGTGCCAACACACACTGTCCATCCATTGTTGTTTTTAGCAGCCATCTAAGTTTTCGTTTTAGTCTTCGTTTTTGGACGAATATTAATTTTAGTTTTAAGTTTTAGGCACGTTTTTATCATCTCTTTATATTTTCGTTTTAGTCACGTTTTAGTCACAATTGCGTCTTTATTACTGAGAATGATGCAGGTTATTTGTTTAAAAAAAAAAAAAACTCTGCCAAGCTTTAACTTGTGCAAAACAGCAAACATTAGAAAAAACGTAAAATAAATACATTTTTTTCAGTGAGTGAGGAACGATGTAACTTATTCATACTTAAAAATAACACCTTTTAATAATATTCTGTAAACAAAGTAAACATTGTACTGTGTCTTTAAATCAGTCGTTAGCCCAACCAAGCCAACTAAGGAAGTTAGCAGCGCCAACAATCTAGCATTATCTTGAAGTTAGTATGCTGTTTGCGCAAAATATGTTCCGTTCCGTCATCTTCTACTTGTTCCGGGGTCTGTTCGCGGGGGCAACAGCCTCAAGCGGGTAGCCCAGGCCTCTCTCACCCCGGCTGCATCCTCCAGCTCACCTGGAAGGATCCCAAGTCGTTCCCCGACCAGCTGTGAGACATAGTCTCTCCAGCAGGTCCGGGGTCTGCCCCTTGGTCTCCGCCCGGTGGGACGTGCCCGAAACACCTCGCCCACAACGCGCTCGGGGGGCATCCTCACCAGATGCACAAACCACCCCATCTGGCTCCTCTCGACCTGGAGGAGGAGCGGCTCGACACTGAGCTCCTCACGGATGACAGAGCTCCTCACCCGATCTCTGAGTGAGAGCCCAGCCACCCTGCGGAGGAAGCTCATTTCGGCCGCTTGTACCGGCGATCTCATTCTTTCGGTCTCCACCCACAGCTGGTGACCATATGTAGAAATATGTAGTATTTTGCGTATATGTACGCAAAATATGTAGAAAACTTTAAGTTTCTGACCACCAAGCGTCTTTGTTACTGTTGCCGCCATGGTGCGTGACTTCCTCGTGGCTGCAGGTGTGTTGTGTAGACGGTGTGAACGTGCAGCATTGTGGGGGGCGTGCCACCGTGAGAGACAGATGCTTCTTTTCACAGACAGAAATGTGAAAATCTGACGCTTATTTTGTTACATTTTCGTCTCGTCAGCAGAAACTTGCAAAAGTCTCGTCACATTTTTGTCACCAAAAAATTGCATTTATTTCATTATCGTTACATCATCTTTATGAAAAAATGCTTTGTCAACAAAATTGTTTCGTTTTTGTCATCGATGACGAAAACAACACAGTGTCCATCCCTCCATTCATTCTACCCTCTAGATTTTTTAAAGTTTATCTTTAGAAGTTTTTTCCTCTGTTTCAGGATCATCGTTCTGCTTTTTCACCATCTCTTTAAAGATTTACTTTTTTTTTTTTCAGACACATCGTAACAGAGAGCCTGTCTTTTGTCCAGTGGTGGAACGTAACGAAGTAAATGTACTTTGTTACTGTACTTAAGTAAAAAAATTGTATATCTGTACCTTACTTAAGTAAAATTTAAGAACGGTACTTTTACTTTTACTTCACTACATTTTTAGAGTAAATATCTGTACTTTTACTTCGCTACTTTTTAAAAGTGTGTTTTACAATTTTTGTTACATTTTCGTTCAGGAATTTGAAAAATACACAGGTTTTTTAACGCATCTTGAAGCCGCATCGCCAAAATCAAAAGAAGCAGTTGATCGGGAGAAGAAGTAATGAATCGAGAAACATTTTCCATTCATTCAAAAACCTAACATCAAATCTAGTACAAATTAAAAATAGTCAGAAGATCGTTGTTCGTTGTGTTTACTTCTAAATAAAAAGTTTAGCCATCATTACACAGAGCAGGGGCGGATCTAGAATTTTCCAAAGGGGGGCGGGGCTTTGACAAAGCCAATATATAGTGACTGGGGGCCTCCTCCCCAAAACATTTTAAAAAATAAGTGTCATTTTCCTCCATTTTGGTGCCCATTCACTGGCCCTTTAAGAGGATAGCTTGACTTGTCCCCTTTCCTTTTATTTTATTTATTTTTGTGGACCAAAAGAGGCAGGAGAGGGCGGTCACACCCCTGCAGAATATTTATCCTGGTTACCATGGTGACACCCTATAGCACAACAAATAACATTTGAATTATGATCAAATACTTTTACTTTTTACTTAAAAAGTACAATTTACACCAACTACTTTTGTACTTTTACTTAAGTAGATTTTTTTATTGGTACTTTTACTTTTACTTTAGTAAATTTTTTGCCTAATTATCTGTACTTTTACTTAAGTACAAAAAGTGAGTACTTCATCCACCACTGCTTTTGTCCACATGACCCGTCCGTAACCCCGGCTGACCGATCTGATGAGTATGAAAAACATTTCTGATGAGTCAGCAGATGATTCAGCTGGACTGGTTTGGATTTGGACTGGATTTACTCAGCTTTCTGATTCAATTCATCTGGATTCATTCATTCATTCATTATCCGTTCCACTCGATCTAACACAAGCCAGGTCACCGGTGTCTGCCATGGAGACCGAAAACCACACTGTGTTACTGAGAGCCTGGCATGCTGGTTTTAGAGGGATGGTACCCACCCTGAAGACGAGAGTCTTTAACTCACTCATCAAATAACGTGATTCCCATTTTTACCAACAGTGTGTACCCCACATGGAATTATTCCGCATTGAGGTCAAATTATTTTCCCGATCATCAGCCGAAAACCAGAGGAAATCATCGCAGTTCAATTTATCAGAATCATTTTGCAGTATTTTTTATGACAAATCCTCTCGTTCTTACTTTATTTCTGGTGTTTCTGATTACCTCCAGATGTGTCTGTCCTGCAGTTGTGCGTGCAGGCGGCACGTGCACGGCGTGACTCAGCCTGGAGGTCGTGTGTATCCAGCATTCTGTAGGGATGAATAACCCAAAGCAAACTGGTCGTTGAATGAAGAGATCACAGAGAGAAAAATCAAATGAAGGAAGTGACTGATGTAAAAACATCCACACCGTAACCAGCGGCAACCACAGAGCTGAGTAACTTCCTGTGAAAGTCACTGGTTATTTATATAAGTCTTAATTAAAAAGATGGATGAAGACGACAGGAATGATAAGGATTTTATTTGGTTTGAAAGCCAAACAATGACAGGGATCCAAATCCGGCTGCCTTGACCCCTGGTCCCTAATAGAGTAGCAGAGCCAGAGTTTATATGGCTGAATTCAGATGAATGGTAGGATACACCCTTAACAGGTCGCTGGCCAGTGTTTCAAGCCTAATTCTCACTCTGGGACTCAAACCCTGATCTTCTTGCTGTGAGGCCACCATGCAGCTGTTAGCTGATTGCATGCCAATGCCTGCCAAATGAATTCGTGACCTTGACCTGTAGTCGCTTGACCCTGAAAATCTCATCTGTTTGCCTGCATCTGGTACTGAGTACCGTATTTTCCGCACTATAAGGCGCACCTAAAAACCTTAAATTTTCTCTAAAGTCCACGATGCACCTTTTAACCCGGAGCGCTTTATATATGGATTAATATTGAGCTACAACAGGTGTAGCAACTGCGGTGAGCAGCCGCCGACTCCATTTCCCCCGTAGAAGAAGTAGTGCGCAGTGCGCGGTGCATGCTGGTATATATGAAAGGACGTCTCATTTCCATTTGTGTGTTTGTGTAAAGACCTGGAAATGGCTCCTCTAAAGAGACACTAGGTGCGTTCGAAATGACACAGGTAGACGCAGTTCTGATCGGCGCAGATCGGTGCGCAATGCATGCCGGTTAGTTTTTGAATGCAAAACCTAACCGGCATGCATTGCGCACCAATCTGCACCAATCAGAACTGCGTCCGCCTGTGTCATCTCGAACGCACCTATTTCCATTTGTGTGTTTGGGTAAAGACCCGGAAATGGCTCCTACCAAGAGACACTGTTACACCGCAGAGTTTAAACTCAAGGCGATCGGTCACGCAGTAGAACACGGGAATAGAGCCGCAGAGAGAGAGTTTAACATCAATGAATCAATGGTGAGGAAGTGGAGGAAGCAAGAGGATGCACTGCACCAAGTAAACAAGACTAAACAGAGTTTATCTCCAATGGAAGATAAACTGTGTCACAAAAATACTAAGAAAATAATAAAACAGCTGTTTATTCATTTTGGGAGTAAAAACAGAAAGCTGTTTTGTAATTGTTAATAAAGTTTGACTGACCTATCTGACTGTTTTTTGTTTTTTTTTTACATTCCCTTTAGCGCAGCACCATTTAGTGAATGCATAACGTAACCCCATCCTTTACTGAAGCGCCTTATGATGCAGTGCGCCTTATAGTGCGGAAAATACGGTAACTGTATGCAGTTTCATTTAGAATCCCCTCACTCATTTGGAAGATGCTGCAATAACTAATATGTTACAAAAGCACGGAGTGTCGGGTTTGGTGGATGGAAGGAGGAGGACCAAAATGCAGGACATCAAGCAAGGTTTATAAACACAATTCCAGTAAATCTGTAAAGCAAAGACAATTTTGACACATCCAACGCCATCCCTGCAGTGATGGATCTGGTTTACCACGCTAACTGCCAACCCCAACCGGTTTCCACGTGTGATGGTGTGTCCCGCAGCCCAGCTGTGTTCGGCTCCCTGTTAGCCTACCTCAGAGACATTCTAGAGGGCTTTGGCTTTGACCTCCTTGCCTGTCCTCAGGAGGGCGCTCTCAGCGGTTCAGTGGCTCTGCATGCTGTGGTGGAACAGCTAGCTGAATTCAGGAGTAGAGTAGAGCCTGTACACTCAACCTACGCTCACTGTGTAATTACAATATTATTTTATATATAAAATAATATTGTAATTAATACTGTTCCCAGACCCTCGTGTGTCCCTTCCCACTACCGACCCCTCAGCGTCATCATGTCAAACAGGGATGGTTCTCTTCATGCACTCACACGCCAGGACGGCACAACGGAGATAGGTGGACTTTAGATGGAGTTCCTCTGCTGGAAGCCTGTGATGCTCTGAAGGAGGACCTGCTTCCTCTGGGTGTCCTAATAAAGGACAGAGGAGCGACATCCACATGGGGGATCAAAAACCAGAACGTCCAGCAGCAGCAGGACACGTGAACTCTGAAATCAACTGCTCTGCATTTTTATAATAACGATCATGTGCAAAGGGCACGGGATTAACTCAGGATTCAAAAGTTCAATAGAGTTCAACCATGGTCAGTCAGCCAGGAGGACCTTGCTGGAAGGGATGGTATGACCCAATCATGGGGTGATTGTGTTTATTTAGGTAGCAGGCTGACAATGCACAGTTGATTGGTACCAGGCTAATCACCCAGGTGTTTAGGATGAGGTTGGAATCTAGGTAAGGGAGGAAGGTCCAGAGCTCCTTCTGGCGGCAGACGAGGGGATCCTTACACAGAGGAAAGCACAAACAGACGGAGTGTTTCATCCCTGCTTCACATTTTGCGAGCGAGAAATAAAAACGCAGAGAATCTTTGGTTAAGTGGCCTAAAATTTAGGGTTTTAATTATTTTGTGGTCAGATGGTGATGGGCATGGCATAACCTTCATTTTATGCTTCGACAGTTTTACGCACAATACCCACCAGAGTTGAGTATGATCGTCCCTATTCACATTTTGAACCCCACTCACATAGGGTTTCACCAATTGTGCCTCCCAACAGTTCACAGAGAAGAACAGGACATGGTGACCCTCTCCCTGATGGACCCTCAGAACACAGAGATCATCCCCCTGCTGGCGTGGATGAGGTGTTTGGGATTATTACCCTTCAGCAGAAACCATCCTCTCTCTGCATCAAGTCATCATCTAAAATATTGAAATAAATCTTTTTTTTACCTGTTAAATGTTTCCTGTTTCTTTGGCTGCTTTAAAACTCTAAAAAAAATTATTGAGATGCTTTTTTTTAAGTTCTGTGTCTTTAGTTTTTCCAAACACACTGTTGCTCATTTTGTCTAAGAAGTTTTACGTCAGCGTCATCAGCATTTGTTTCTAAAAAAAAATTTTATTTGCTAACTTTGAGCACAGATTGTCGAAGAGATTTCTTCTAAGGACTCGTGTTTGTTGGCCGGATTTGGACGTAGTTCTCTTTATGTTGGAGCCCAGTGTGAACCTGGTCATTCTGACGTGATCCCGGGGTCAAACGGAGGTTTGGATTTGCTTTTGTCACAATTCTATATGGGTGGCACGGTGGCGCAGTGGGTAGCACAGTGAGCTCACAGGAAGAAATTTGTGGGCTTGGAACCCTGGCCTTTCTGTGTGGAGTTTGCATGTTCTCCCCGTGTATGTGTGGGTTTCCTCCCACCCTCCAAAAACACACATGTTAGGTTGATTGGTCGCCATATAAATTACCCCTAAGAATTAGTGTTTGTATGATTGTATGTGTGTGACCCTGCTACCTGTTTGGGGTGTACCCTGCCCCTCGCTTTGTGTAAGCCGGGATGGGCTCCGGCACACCCTGCAACCCTAAAAAGGATAGATGGTCAAGAAGCAACTGACGAGCTGTTCTCTCTGATATTTTTACAGGTTTTCCATATCGTGCTTTTTTTAGCGTCCACTGCTCCTCGTGACCTCCTGATGGTCTGATTACATTCTGAACTGCGGGTCCGGTCATCTAACAACACCTGCCATCTTCTTCTAACCTCTCCTGATCAGTGAGGGTCTACTCTTTCAGTTTCAGTGTTTAACTGTTTGTTAGTGTACGCTCAGTTAAGTCTGAACCTCAGACTAACGCTGACAGAGTACGGCCGACTTCAACAAAAAACACCTTTCAGTCTCAGGAGGCGTTGGCCTAGTGGCAGAATTGCCGACTTACGACGGGGAAAACCTGGTTCGATTCCCCCTGGGACTACGCATAATCCATCAAAAACAAAACAAAAAAACGCCTTTCATTTGAATTCTTTTATTTTGAAAGTGAAAAAAGTTGTTTCAACTATTTAATTTCTTTTGGAAATTTTTACAACTTTCTTTGATTTTTTTTTTAATGCATATTAAAAATATATAAAAGCCACTACTCCTTCAGGTCGAGAGAAGCAAAATTGGGTGGTTTGGATATCCGGTCAAGGATGCCACTTGAGCATTTCACTAGTGAGGTGTTTTGGGTATGTCCCTCCGGGAGAGGACATGGTGGCCACAAACCAGAGTCAAGTATGATCGTCACTGTTGTCATCCTGGGCTCCACTCACATAGGGTTTCACCATTTGTGCATCAGTGTGCTCGTGTCAGTCCGGTGCGACTGATTCAGGGTAAACAGGCTTCTCCGGGAGAGGACAGGAGGGTATGTCCTGTCCTGGAGAGGACATACCCGGGAGTATGTCCCGGGGGAAGCCCGGGCATGTCCCATCGGGAGGAGACCAAGAGACAGACCCCGGACCCACTGGATAGACTGTGTCCCACAGCTGGCCGGGAACGACTCAGGATCCTTCAGGTGAGCTGGAGGATGTAGCCAGGGTGAGAGAAGCCTGGGTTTTCCTTCTGGTGCCCTGCTGGTGCCCCTGCAACCCAGCCCCAGATAACTGGAAGACGATGGAACAGAACGAACAGAAGGGAATATATATGAATAGATATTTTCCTCTGAGGTATCTGAGCTGTAACCCTCACCGTCATCAGATGGATGTTTTTCTCCCAAATGACTGATTTGGTGACAAACAGATTTACCAAACCCCAAACCCTTCGTCCGTGCCCTCATCCCTGCCCTCGTCCGTGCCCTCCTACACATCCATTTCCTCTTTTAAAATACTTCACACTGACTCACACGAGTAAAAACAAACAGGACTGATTCACACAGTGACTAACACATCTGGAATACACACCTACAGGCTCCTCTGCAGCAACAGCGCCACCCACTGTTAGCCTGCATTAGGACAGGATTTATCTGTAAAGCTTCAAGGTTTCTTTGAATTAAATGCAGAGATTTATTCTGATGAGACAGAAACACGGAGACACTTCAGGTCTCTGTTTGGCCTTCATTCCTCTCTCTGCTGCAGAAACACGGACTAATAAAACCAGAAAAACAGGCTGGTTTCTTTTATTATTAACTGGATTTTTTAAAAGAACTTTCTAGTGACAAACCTGCAGAAATCTAAGGAAATAAAAAAACTTTTAAACTGAAAACATGAGAAATTATACTTGATTTAGTGAAAAGTTTGCTTGACATATTTTTCTGAGCCAATGACCATGAATCAGACGGATTGGTTCATTTAGGCCTCCGGTGGCACAGGCGTCAGTCCGCTTGTTAACCAAGTTCCAGGGGGAGCCGGAGCCCATCCCAGCTGATTTCAGGCAAGAGGCGGGGTACACCCCGAACAGGTCACCAGTCTGTCGCAGGGCCACACACACACGCTCATTTCTAGGAGCAATTTCTTAGTGTCCAACATGCATGTTTCACATGCATGTTTTTGGAGGGTGGGAGGAAACTGGAGAACCTGGAGAAAACCCACGCAGACACGGGAGAACATGCAAACTCCACAAAGAAGGCCAGTATTCCAAGTCTCGTCCCCACTAGGCGACGTCCCCCACTAGGGGGCGAGACTTGATTATATCATAATAGTATAATCTTATTCTACTCTACAGCTTGATATCAAAATATCTTAAGAAGATGGATTTGATGAAGACTAGTGGTCACCATGGTAACGACCGCTGTGGAGCCATTGAAATAAATCAATCAATAAAAAGAATGAACGATCCATCCACAGGTTGCACACCCCAGCAGAGGGTTCTTATACCTGCCATAAAAAAAAAAAACTGTGAGAAATAGTTGGTTTTAAAAACTAGAAGACCGAGAACAGAGCCTTGTGGAACACCGTCCTGGAGGTAATGAGAGTTAGATACGTCACCAGCCAGACTTAAATTTAACCCCAAGCAGAGCATGAAGAGGAGACTAATGAAGGGAACATTTAATCAAGGGGACATTAATTCTCTGATTGGTTGGCAGTTTTGTTTCTTCATTCGTTTCCAAACAAAAAGCAGGGATTGGTTAAAGCAAAGCAAACCCGTAAGCTGAGAGGTCAGACTGTTTTCATGAGAGGAAGAAACAATGATACCACGAATGGGAGGTTAATCATAAATAACCTCCTATTCGTGGTACCGGTATGAACCGGTTCAGAAGACGGTTCATCTTCTGAACCGTCCATCCCTAACGAGGTCGCGAGGGGTGCCGGAGCCTGCCCCAGCTGATTCAAAGCAAGAGGCAGGGTACAGCCCGAACAGGTCACCAGTCTGACGCAGGCCCATACACATACACACTCATTCCTAGGAGCCAATCAATTTTTGTAGCAATCAACCTAACATGCATTTTGTTTGGAGGGTGGGAGGAAAACGGAGTACTTAGAGGTAATCCACGCATATGTAAGGAGAACATGCAAACTCCACACAGAAAGATGAGCGTTTCAAGTCTCACCCACCCAGGACTTGAACCCCTGACTTTCTTGCTGTGAGGCCACCGTGCAGCCAAGAATAATTTATGTAGTTTTTAACCAAACAAGCTTGTTGTTCTCCTCCTTAAGCTGCCACCTTATCGTGGCGGAGGGGTTTGCGTGCCCCAATGATCCTAGGAGCTACCTGGGCTTAATGCCCTTGGTAGGGTCACTGAAAGCAAACAGGTCCTAGGTGAGGTCCAGACAAAGCGTGGCTCGAAAAACCCCTATGAAGTTATCAAACATGGCCAAGTTGCCCATGCCCGGACGCAGGTCGCCGGGGCCCCCTCTTAGAGCCGGGCTTGGGGGTGGGGCGCGGGGGCGAGCGCCTGGTCGCCGGGCTTTTGCCCATGGGGCCTGGGCCCAGGCCAGCAGCATGAGCCGCCCTTCCAGCAGACTCACCACCTGCAGGAGGGGCCATAGGGGTCGGGTGAAGGAGGAGATGGGTGGTGAGAGAGGCCTGGGCTTCCCGTTTGAGGCTGTTGCCCCCGCGACCCGACCCCGGAACAAGCGGAAGATGACGGAACGGAACGGAAGCTTGTTGTTTTCAGGATTATTTTTCATCCACATCATGATTCTGGTCCTGGTTTGACCTTTTGGGTCACACTATCAGACCCTCTGTGACCCAAAAGTAAAAAATTGGTCTTAAAGCCTCCTCAGAGAGAAAAAACCCAGCAGAAAAAAAAAAAAAAAAAAAAACCTAACCACACACACACCATCTTTTCTAACAGTGAGAAACATTTTAAAGAAAAAACTGGACTAAATAAAGGAGTCGTTGAGCGGTCGTCAGTACATCGTTCGGATGGAACCACCTGTAGCTTCGATAATAAAGTAACTGCCAGACTCGGGCTGGATGTGGACTTGATTGTTCATGTTGAACAATGGATGTCAGATCGTAGGAACAATGAGCGTCCGTGCTGCACGCCTCCACTCTAACACTCAGAGTGAAGGATCTATTGTCAAGTCTTTCTGGCACAAAAAAAAAAACCCCAAAAAGTCTTGTTTTAGAATAATTAAGAACTCTGTTTTTAATGATTTCACGCTAACTATGAGCTCCAGTGAAAGCTTGTCACTTTTTTCAAGAGTTTAAATTGAACAAGAAAATCAAACTGTTTTTAAAACAACTTGTTTCCAGATCGAAACGATCCCATCTGATGTTTTATTAAAAATTATTTATTCATCTGTTTTATTTTATCCTGTGGATTTTATGATGCTGTTAAAAAGAAAGAACTCTGCATTTAAAACCAACAACGTTGGCTTTGTTTTCTCTTTTGGTTCCCTTTTTTTTCAGAAACAAATTTTTTTGCTCCCGTCAGCAGCAGATAAACCCCATCCAAACATCCCAGTCACTCTGGATCTGCTTTTTAATGTCAAGATAATCACAAACACCGAGTTCTTAAGGATTCTGCAGATGTTTTTTTTTCTGTTTCTCTGGAGGATCCGTCACTTCCTGTTTACTGCTTTGTAATGTCATTCTAGCAGCTGCATTATTTGCAGAATTCGCCCTCATCGTGTCCTCATCTGTACGTCTGTCATGATGTAGAGCCAAAAATATACCCTTGACACAACAGACAGGCTCAGATGAAGAAATCACAAGCAGATTTATTAGATGATAAAAAGTTCAGATGAAGAAGACAAAAACAGATTAATTAGGCAGGTTGTGATGTAGGAGCTGGAGCCAAAAACTGGATAACAGGTCAAGCATGGTAAACAAACAATCTGGCAAAGAGTGTGTCAAAAACTGATCCATTTATGATGCAGCAGAAGAGTAGATGTATTTCAGGTGTGACTAGTTGCAGCTCCCGGCTAAGTCCACACACACACACACGGACAAACAGGGACAAGAGGGAGGGGGAAACAGGACACAGAGGGAACAGACTACCCTCCTAACGTCACCGTGTGGACTCTGAATCAGACACACATCTTTTTAAACTGTGATAAACAGAATGTTTTCATTTACCTACTTCCTGTTTTCTAGCAGCAGATATTGTTTTCATTTCCTGGATTGATGAAAATATTGATCTGCTTGATAATTTCAAATCCCAGGAGGCATTGGCTCAGTGGTAGAGTCTCCATCTTTCGACCTGGTTCGAATCCCACGGGGCCTAAGCTGTCCCTGGGACTGCATGAGGTCCAACCAAACATCAACAAAAACAACAAAAAACACTATAGAGCCAAAAAAAAAAAGTGGAACAACCTTCAGTAGTTTTTTTTTATTATTTTGGGCTAAACTGACACAAAAATTCTGATTTCAGATCAATTAAATTGATTATTTTGATGCTCGAAGGTCATTTGCATAATAATTTAAAACATGTTATAATCTTATTTAATGTGAATAATTTGTTTCAGTGCTTTGATGGTGCAGCATCAGCAGTAATTAGGACACTGCCAGGGGCGGATCCAGGATTTTCCAAAGGGAAGGTGGGGGTAACCAAAAGAATGAGATCACGGATACAAGCGGCTGAAATGAGCTTCCTCCGCAGGGTTGCTAGGCTGTCACTCAGAGATCGGATCTGGAGCTCTGCCATCTGGGTGGAGCTTGGTGTCGAGCTGCTCCTCCTCCAGGTCAAGAGAAGCCAGATGAGGTCGTTTGGGCATCTGGTCAGGATACCCCTGAGCGCCTTGCTGGTGAAGTGTTTTGGGCACGCCCCATCGGGAGGAGACCAAGAGACAGACCCTGGACCTGCTGGAGAGACTATGTCTCACAGCTGGCCGGGGAACAACTCCGGATTCTTCCGGGTGAGCTGGAGGATGCAGCTGGGATGAGAGAAGCCTGGGCTTCCCGTCTGAGGATGTTGCCCCCGCGACCCGGCCCTGGATGAAGCGGAAGATGACGGAACAGAACGGAACGGAAGAGTCATTTTTCTGTATTTTGGTGCATATTTTTTCCAAAGTTTATAATAATTAAAGTAGAAAGAACATTTTTTTTTGTGGACAAAAAAAGGGGGGTGCGTGCACCCCTCAAGCCCCCCTCTGGATCCGCCCCTGACTGTATCTATAATGTTGAAAAGAGAACCTTTAGATTTACTAATCTAATCTATATGATGTCTGAAACAATAACTATGACTCTTCTTAAAGATTTCATAATCATCAGATTTATTAGATCAAGTGATTTTTATAGAGAATTGATTTGATCTCACTTTCTGTTCAAATCATTCTTTTTTTTTTCCTGAAGTCTGTTTCCCTCCACCCTTCAGCAGATGGAGTCCGACTCGCTGCAGAGAGGAAAGTCTGACTTCCTCTTTTCCAAACAGACTTTTTTACTTCGTTGTTCTCTTTCAGTAAATCTCATTTAGAAACAGGAAGCTGACGGTTTGTTTCTGTTCAGGAACTTCAACACCTGCACAGTGAAGCGTGTCTGCCTGGATCGAGACATACTGACCTCTAACCGGTGACCTGGGGCCTCATGCCTAACTGAGCCATCTATCAAGGTTTACAAAACTTTAAGTATAAAAGTACTGGAAACAAAGAACGGAGGAGACTGGTGGACAGAAGATGACGTGAACTAAAGACAGTGCAATGAAGCCTTTGAAGCAGAGAGGAAACAACTAGAAAATAGTCATAAATACCTGTCAGGAGAAAAATGGACCAAATCATGTAAAGATTTTTATTTATAGTCAATCAACACATTTCAACTTATTTTTCTTTTATAAAATATTTCACATCCTACATGAAGATAATTCATCTTTAATAACATAAACACGGGAACTACTGGGATTGCCTTCATCACTGGGTATCAGCATGGTTGCTGTGGTGACCGCTTCTTCCCCCCTTTTACTTGTGGGCAACATCTTGTCATGTTTTTGACTAAGGACAAGTAGCACCAGCTCATTTGAAGACCATTTTTTAGTCATTTTTGGAGTTCTAGAGGCGTGGAGGGGGTAAGGAATATTAAGACTGATGCCACTGATTTGTTGCAGGTGTAATTTAAGAAGCTTACCGTGGACCGACAGTGTTTTCCATTTTGAAATCAGAATTCCAAAACTGGAAAACAAATTGGTGATCATTGCCTGTTCCGTTGTCTTCAGCTTCTCTGGGACCGGGTCACGGGGCAACAGCCTCAGACAGATACCCATGTTTCTCTTATCATGGTTGCATTCTCCAACTCACCCAGAAGGATCCTGAGGTGTTCCCTGTCCATCTGTGAGACACAGTCTCTGCAGCAGGTCTGCCTCTAGGTCTCCTCCTGGTGGGACAACACACCACACCAGCGGCCCACTAAACAGATGCCTAAACCATCACATCTGGCTTCTCTCAAACCTGAGTCTCCACTCCATTCTCCTCACTCTATTGCTGAGTCACCCTTCAGCCACCCTTCAGAGGACACTCATTTCAGCTGCTTGTATCAGTGATCTCATTCTTTTGGTCACCACCCGCCGCTGGTGACCACGGTGAGGTTAGGAACGTAGATCCTGGTTACCATGGTGAGGGTAGGAACGTAGATCCTGGTTACCATGGTGAGGGTAGGAACGTAGATCCTGGTTACCATGGTGAGGGTGGGAACGTAGATCCTGGTTACCACGGTGAGGGTAGGAACGTAGATCCTGGTTACCATGGTGAGGGTAGGAAGGTAGATCCTGGTTACCATGGTGAGGGTAGGAACGTAGATCCTGGTTACCATGGTGAGGGTAGAAACGTAGATCCTGGTTACCACGGTGAGGGTGGGAACGTAGATCCTGGTTACCATGGTGAGGGTAGGAACGTAGATCCTGGTTACCATGGTGAGGGTAGAAACGTAGATCCTGGTTACCATGGTGAGGTAGGAACGTAGATCCTGGTTACTATGGTGAGGGTAGGAACGTAGACCCTGGTTACCATGGTGAGGGTAGGAACGTAGATCCTGGTTACCATGGTGAGGGTAGGAACGTAGATCCTGGTTACCATGGTGAGGGCAGGAACGTAGATCTTGGTTACCACGGTGAGGGTAGGAACATAGATCCTGGTTACCATGGTGAGGGTAGGAACGTAGATCCTGGTTACCATGGTGAGGGTAGGAACGTAGATCCTGGTTACCACGGTGAGGGTAGGAACTTAGATCCTGGTTACCATGGTGAGGGTAGGAACGTAGATCCTGGTTACCATGGTGAGGATAGGAGCATAGATCCTGGTTACCATGGTGAAGGTAGGAACGTAGATCCTGGTTACCATGGTGAGGGTAGGAACGTAGATCCTGGTTACCATGGTGAGGTCAGGAACATAGATCCTGGTTACCATGGTGAGGGTAGGAACGTAGATCCTGGTTACCATGGTGAGGTCAGGAACGTAGATCCTGGTTACCATGGTGAGGGTAGGAATATAGATCCTGGTTACCATGGTGAGTGTAGGAACGTAGACCCTGGTTACCATGGTGAGGGTAGGAACGTAGACCCTGGTTACCATGGTGAGGGTAGCAACATAGATCCTGGTTACCATGGTGAGGGTAGGAACGTAGATCCTGGTTACCATGGTGAGGGTAGGAACGTAGATCCTGGTTACCATGGTGAGGGTAGGAACGTAGCTCGACTTATAAAGAGTTTTGCTTTACAGCTTAGCTTCTTCTTCAGAATGATGCAGCATCTTAATTATTTCAGATGCTGCACCCATCCGTCTTTTGATCTCCCTCTTTGAAAACAATAATCCTTTCCTGATTATCAATTTACAATAATTCCAAAAACAAACTTTTAAACTGTTTTGCAATTCTTAATATTTATGGTCACTTTACGTAAAAGTAAGAAAAATGTTATTTTAACTTCGAAACTGAATTCTGGTAAAAAAAAAGAAAACAAAAGGCAAAGTTTAATCTAATTTCAGTTATTCTGTTTGCAAATGGTGATCTCGAAGGGTCAGGGTATGGTCTCGTTTTCACATCGAGGAACGCCAATGATAAAATGCACAGACCATGTTGAGCTGAACAAAAACACTGGCTCAGCCAAAGATCGAGGAGACCTCAGATGAGTTTTTAGCAGATCGTCAGAACCCATTCAGCAGCATGGAGGACTATCTATGAGTCACAAATAAACTCCATCTCCAGGGAACACTGTGACATGGAGGAAAGGTATTGTTGTGATTATCTTGGTCTGAGTTCAGACTTATTTTCTTGATTCCTCTTCAGGTTCCCTGAACGCACCACGTGGATGTTATAATGTGTGTCATTAAAGGCATCGGATTTAAATAAAGACCGTTTTTTTGTTTATTGAATCATAAACATCCTTCCAACAATAAACCGGTTCGGGTAGGGTCTCTGTACATCGCTTACTAAGCACTTTATATAGAAAACATAGGAGGGGCCCGGCTGGAAATCACAAGGCCCCTTCAGATTTAATGGCAGGAAAAATTATAGCATTCCATCAACAAATACTTCCAAGCAATAAATATGCATTTATAAATAGTGTAAATTTACATCCAAATACAAAAAAAAAAAGAAACACAAATTCACTCTTTGTCCATGTGCAATCAGTTTTCTTTGACTTTCTCCCTCATTAAAGTTAAAAAAGAAAGATTCCAGCAAATAGAAAAATGCCTCTTTGTAAGGTGATTCAGAAAAACAACGTGTTATTTCTATTTCACATTTTAAAAAAAACGGTTTTTCTTCACTGAAAACCTGCTAATGCTAATCCTCACGTGAAGGGGTGGAGCTTTGATGACGAACACAAACAATAATAAAAAAAAACTATCAGTAGTTTCTGCGTGAGTTCAAACTTAATATGTACAAAAAGTCTTATTGGTGGGTTTTTCTGATGGTTTTATTGTGTTGAAGTCCATCTGGGCCAGCAGTAGAACAGTCAGAGAGGAGCGAGCGGCCCCCGGGCCACAAAGGGGAGCACTCAGGGCAGGTTGCATAGACACACAGCTTTCTATTTGAGAGGACCGACACCCTACATCCTGAATATCAGAAACATTCCCAAAAAAAATCAAAGAAAACTCAGAAAACTTGGAGCGTTCCCAATAAAATTCATCCTGGTTTGAAATTATTGTTGAAGATATTTATTTCACCATCAAGAGGAGGAGGGCAGGGGGCTCGCCTGGAGAGGAACAAAAAAAAAAAAAAAACAAGACAAATAGAGAGAAAAGTTTGTGAAAATAATAGTGAAATAAAAACATTTGAGAATCTTTAAAAAAAACAGAATCCGTTCCGTCAGCTTCCGCTTGTTCCGGGGTCGGGTCGCGGGGGCAACAGCCTAAAACAGGTAGCCCATGCCCCTATCTCACCCCGGCTGCATCCTCCAGCTCACCTGAAAGGATCCCAAGTCGTTCCCGGGCCAGCTGTGAGACATTGTCTCTCCAGCAGGTCCGGAGTCTGCCCCCCCTTCGGGGGGACGTGCCCAAAACACCTCGCCAGTGAGGCGCTTGGGGGGCATCCTGACCAGATGCCTGAACCACCCCATCTGGCTCCTCTCAACTTGGAGGAGGAGCGGCTCGACACCGAGCTCCTCCCGGATGGCAGAGCTCCTCACCTGATCTCTGAGTGAGAGCCAAGGCACCCTGCAGAGGAAGCTCATTTCAGCCGCTTGTACCCGCAATCTCAATCTTTCGGTCACCACCCACAGCTGGTTACCATGGTGAGGGTAGGAACGAAGATCCTGGTTACCACGATGAGGGTAGGAACGTAGATCCTGGTTACCATGGTGAGGGTAGGAACGTAGATCCTGGTTACCATGGTGAGGGTAGGAACGTAGATCCTGGTTACCACGGTGAGGGTAGGAACGTAGATACTGGTTACCATGGTGAGGGTAGCAACGTAGAGCTGGTTACCATGGTGAGGGTAGCAACGTAGAGCTGGTTACCATGGTGAGTGTAGGCACGTAGACCCTGGTTACCATGATGAGGGTAGGAACGTAGATCCTGGTTACCATGGTGAGGGTAGGAACGTAGATCCTGGTTACCATGGTGAGGGTAGGAACGTAGATCCTGGTTACCATGGTGAGGGTAGGAACGTAGATCGACTTGTAAATCGAGAGCTTTGCTTTTCGGCTCAGCTCTCTCTTTACCACGACGGACCGATGCAGCGTCCTAGTTTTCTGCTGATGCCGCACTGATACAGAATCAAATCTGAAAATATCTAAGGTCCTCGTTTCGTTTTCTGAACAAATTTTCTCTAATGACGTTGAGTGGGTGCTGGAGCCTATCCCAGCTGACTTAAGGAGAGAGGCAGGATACACCTTGAACAGATCACCGGTCTGTTGCGAAGCCCCCACACACTCATTTAATAAATAAACTTTTTTATCATGTGAACATTTGATGGAAATTGTTTCCTTTTATAATTTATGATTATAATCTAATAATAATAATAATGATAAACCGGCAGACAGGCAGATCGGTGCGGCGTCAGCAATAACTAGGACGCTGCATCGGTCCATCGTGGTAAAGAAAGACCTGAGCCGAAAAGCGAAGCTCTTGATTTACAAGTCGATCTACATTCCAACCCTCACCTATGGTCACCAGCTGGAGGTGGTGACCGAAAGAATGAGATCGCGGATACAAGCGGCCGAAATGAGCTTCCTCCGCAGGGTGGCTGGGCTCTAACTCAAAGATCGGGTGAGGAGCTCTGAGCTCTGGAGCCGTTCCTCCTCCAGGTCGAAAGGAGCCACATGGGGTGGTTCGGGCATCTGGTCAGGATGCCCACCCAAGCGCCTCGCTGGTGAGGTATTTTGGTCACGTCCCACCGGGAGGAGACCAAGAGTCAGATCCCGGACCTGCTGGAGAGACTATGTCTCACAGCTGGCTGGGGTTCGACTCTGGGTCCTTCTGGGTGAGCTGGAGGATGCAGCTGGGCTGAGAGAAGCCTGGGCTTCCCAACTGAGGCTGTTGCCCCTGCGACCCGGCTCCGGATAAGCGGAAGACGGAACGGTAATCTATGTTTTTTGTTTTAATCCAGTCGGATACTCACCAGTATGAACTGGTCGTAAACCTGCATCAGATCCTCCATCTTGTACTGTTCCAGCACCACAAAGTTGTCCAGGTCGTTGTTGGCCCTGCGGGCACAGTCCTGGCAGTGCACCACGTAGGTTTTTCTACTGTTGCTCTCGCTGGTTACAAACAGCAGGTCAAACACCTCCACCTGCACGAACACACACACACACACGGTCATCACAGCCTCCAGGATTTCACCGATCAATTTCCTAAACGGGGGTCCCTGCACGGACCGGCGGCCCCTCACCTCACAGATGCTGCAGTAATGCGCCGGCTCGCTGTGCGTGCGGCCGTGCCACACCAACTGCTTCCCTGCCGCTAGCAACGCCTCCCTCTGCGACTGGCACTGCTTCAGCGTTCGCAGGAGGCAGTACCTAAAACACACACACACAGAGTTCAGAGGAGCACACACACACACACACACACGTGGAGCAGCAGGTGAATCATCTCCTCACTTAATCATCTCAAAAAGCTTGTAGTCGGACACTTTGATGTTCCTGGCCATGTTCCAGGAGAGGTGGATCATGGGAACGATAGATTTGACGCTCTGCAGCTTGTTCCACTCGTAGCGTTCCACAGCGAGCTTGTACTGGTAAGCTGGAGACGGAAACGGAACACGTCAGTAATTGTTTTTAATTAGGGCTGGTTTTAGGGTGCTGCGGCGCGTCGATTTATTCGTTTAGAAGTGTCCTCCCAGCTGTACGCCCCACCAGCACTGACCTGTGAGGGGTCCCACGTTCCAGGCGATGTTGTTACACCAGCCGATGGCCTGGACCCAGTGGACTGTGCCCGTGTTGAGCCACACCAGGTCACCGGGTCGCTGGATGAAGCGATAAACTGGCACGTTGGACTCGTACAGATCCTCCAGGTTCGGCCACCAGGAACCCATCAGGAAGTTGATGTTGCTCCTTCAAAATAAAAGACAATAAAAATGAATAAGAATTCTGCACTGAGGCATCGATAAAATGCCTCCATCTACCGTGTACATTTATGTAGTTGATCTTTGTTCTTATGACCCTGAAAACCCATTCAGCTCATCTATAGTCGGTACAGAACAAGTGTGAACAGTTTCATTGAAATTCTTTCGGTGGTTCGGGGAATATTGCGTCCCCAAACGCTTTACAGTCGCACAGACAGCCCGAGTTGGCTGGATAAGGTGATATTGGATAGGGTGGAGACGGCAGCTCAGTGGTTAGAGCGTTCGCGCGCGGACCAGAAGTTTGCGGGTTTGCATCCCACAGAGAGCACGTCTAGGGTCCTTGGAGAAGACACCTAACCCCGATTCTCCCACCATTGGCGCCGTGGAAGGGCAGCCTGCTGCGGTGTAAGAAGTGCAGCACATAAATTTTCCCGGTGAGGGATGAATAGAGTAATTCATTTCATTTCATAAGAAACAAAAATTGCAATTCGATTTGCCTTTAAAAGACGTCCATCTCTCTGTCTTTGCTTTCCTGCTGTACTGTGACGGGGAGGGGCTGCTCAAGCTCTCTTACTGTGATAAACAATAATGTAAAATTGAGGAATTGGTGGTTTCACCACCTCATTAAAACGCTCCAGATTCTAATCGTGTTTAAACATCTGAGCGAAATGTGTAGCACCTCTTCTTCTTCTTCTCCTTTCATCATTTCCCTTCAGGGGGCGCCATAGCAAGTCAGTTTCTTCCATCTAACCCTATCTCCTGCATCTTCTTTGGTCACACCAACTATCTTCATGTCTTCCTTCACTGTATCCATGAACCTCCTCTTTGGTCTTCCTCTAGTCCTCTTTCCTGGTGGTTCCAAACCCAGCATCCTTCTTCTGATGTACTCTCTCTCTCTCCTCTGCACATGTCCAAACCATCTCAGTCTGGCCTCTCTGACTTTAAAACCTCTAACATGTGCTGTTCCTCTGATCCTGTCCATCCTGGTCACTCCCAGAGAGATCCTCTACTGTTTCAAATACTATGTTTATTAGCAGTACAAACGTAGAGCACCTCTGTAATGTTAAGATAATAAATGATCCAACTACTAACTAAGATTAGATTATCTACAAGAATATGGACAACTAATAAAACTTCATTTTTCAACAACATTTTTCTTCCTTTTTTTAATGCTGCATAAAACCAGTTTCTTCAAAATAAAATACTTTGAGCGACAAAAAAAAATTAAAAACTCACCTTTTCTGCGTCCATTTTTAAACAGCAAGCAAACCATTTCCAAGAAAGTAGCAGCAATAAAATCTCACCAGTACATAAACCTACCTGTATGTACCAGCTGTGAGTGGATACACGCTTAAATTTCAGTGTGAGCCAACTTCAGCGCAAATTCAGCCATTCAAAGATGGAGGAGTGGGTGGAGTTTTACAGAGGTAAAGTTGGCTTACATTTGAGATTTATCACAGCTGGGATTTATGAAGCTAACGTGGCATCAGGAGAGTAATGGCGGGATAAAATCTCTGAGCTTCTCTGAAACGACGATGCCTTCTTCTGATTGGTGCTCGTGGTGGCAGGAGCACTCTCCTGATGCCACGATCAAAAACTCTTACTCAGCCCAAGATCTAAGCAATCCCCTGTAAATGAAACCCCCGACATCCAATAAAAAGGGAGAATTGAAAAGTCGTTCATACTTTTCACAGAAGTCATTGATGACGCCCCAGTACGGTTCAGGCACCGCAAACCATTCACAGTCTCCTGGACCGATGTTTATGTTCACAGAGCAGAAGTTGTTGTTTTCCTGGTGACCTGAGAAAAAGACAGAGAAGACTTTGAGCATCGTTTGTGAGCAGGATGAAGAATGTCTGCCAGCGTGTTTACCTGGCGTCCTGCTTCCTGGTACTTTCATGTACAGCTGCACAGTGTTCATGCCCAGGATGGTGTGTCCAACATGGCTGAGCAGGTTTCCTGCTGAAACCACCCTGGCGAACGCTGGCAATTTGGTCAGTTCTTGCAGCTGCTGCTTCCACCTGCACACACACACACACACACACACACAGTTAGAACACACCCACCCAGACAGAGGAGCAGATAAAAGGAGGATGAGTCCACTCACTTCTTTTCATCTGAGAGGTCGATGTTGGTGCCGAACTTGATGTGCTTAAGAGATCCTTTCCTCCGCCGCATCAAGCTGGAAGCAGCACAGGAACACGGTCAGAGAAAGCAGGATGTTTGGAGTTAGAAAACAAAGACTAAAAATATGTATAGAGTCTTAAATAAGACAATAAGTCCATTTTTTTTAAAAGATGTTTTAGGCAAAAAATATGAAAAACAAAGATAGGAATAAAAAGAATCTAAGAAATAAATTTAAGTTGAGATTCATAAACAAGAAAAACATATTGTTTGGAGTCTTCAATCAAAGAAAAAAAAGAAGTATAGAGTTATAATTAAAAGACAAGAAGTTTGAAGTGAAAAGGTTTGAAGCCAAAAATAAAGAAAAACAAAGTTTGGAGTTTTAAATCAAAGAAAACCCAAATTTAAAGTCATAAATCAAAGAAATTATGACGTTTGAAGTCATAAATAAAAAAAAAAAACCCCAAGGTTCAGTGTCATAAATCTGAAATTCAGAGTTGAAAACATGAAGAACCGGACGGGGTGAAGTTACCTGTCTGATGAACCTGCTTCTGATTCAACCTCCTTTTTCTTCTCATTCTCTTCCTGAAAAAAGAAAAATGTTTTAGTTCTCATGCTTCGGCTAACGGGATTGTGAACTCTGCATGTAAGGGGAGATCAGATTACAGCAACCAGTCAGCAAGAATATTTTCTATGAACCACTTTGGTTGGTCGATGAGAAACAAGCTGAAAGAAACTATTTACAACTTCAGTTCATTTTCATGTGTTTAATCACAAGTTAATTAGTGATATAAGAGTAATTTTATGGTAAACAAACTTTCATTTGTTTCCACAGTTTAAATAAAGTTTTATTTGAATAGGAAATGGAGTGTGTAAAATAGGAAAATTAATATCTAATGGTGCCTGTAAATGTGTAAATGAGTCATGTGACTGAACGGATCCCGCCATGAGGTGATGATCTAAAGAATAATAAACGGAACAGTTCTGTTCCGTCGTCTTCCGCTCATCTGGGACCGGGTCGCGGGGCAACAGGATGTGAGGCGTGAAGCCCAGGCTTCTCTCACATCCTCTAGCTCACCTGGAAGGATCCCGAGTTGTCCCCAGCCAGCTGTGAGACATAATCTCTCCAGTGGGTCCGGGGTCTACCTCTTGGTCTGCTCCCGGTGGGACGTACCCAAAACACCTCAACGGAACAGTTTTTAACACAAATGAGAATTTTGTGTGATTTTATAGCCAAAAATAAATTAATTACTGTCATTTTAATCATTTAAATTCTAATAAAAACTTAAAACTAAATACTTATATATTTAAATTATCTTCATGCCTGTAAATCCGGAAAAAAATTCACTGCCAACTTTTAAAGTTTTTTTTTTTTTTTTTTTTATATTTAATTTTTGACTTTCAAAACACATCAATCTCACAAAATCTACGGGCTCAGTGGTTAGAGCGTTTGCCCGCGGACCAGAAGTTGACCGGAAGTCTGCAAGTTCGCATCCAAGTGAGTGCACGTCTTTTTTTTTTCTTCAATATGTATGAACTTTAAACAAAGAAAATATTTTTTTTAAATGGTCGATTGCTTGGAAATTGTCCTTTCAAATCGGCATTGGTCTTAAAATCCAGGGAACATTAGAGGTGTGTGTGTGTGTGTGTGTGTGTGTGTGTGTGTTGATGCAGTGTGGGAGCACTGACCCGTAAAGACTCCTGGAAGGATGAGGCTTGGTACTGGGCGTATTTAACGATGGTGGTGTGTGAGCGGCTGCTCTCGCAGCGCCACATCTTCTTGCTGCCGCTGGGGTCCCAGTTTTCATCGGTGGGCTGCGCCAGCTGTGTGCGCACCTCCACCAGATGGTCGGGGTTGGCTTCTACCAACGTCTTGGTGGAGAACAAACCCAAGTCTGTGCAAAGGCAGAAAGCAAAGACAAATTCATTCATAAATATTTAAGAAACGCAGAATCTAGAGACTTTAAGCACTCGGGCTTATGGAACACATTTATGAATGAAATCTCTCTCAAACTAAATTCGTATCTCTCATAAAACATATCGCTCTAAGTAGAGAGAAAGAATGGTTTGAAAGAGGTGTGAAGGAAGCCATCTTTGTGAAGAAAGAAAATCCCTCACTGAATCGGAGTGGAGGCGTTAGATACATTCTGAATCAGAATCAGAATGCTTTTATTGCCATGTCAATGAAGAATATCAGAGACTAGGAACCTGCTTTGATACAGGTGTGCAATAATATAAGACAAAAACAACAGAAAATAAAATAAATAAAAATAATTTTAACAAAACAAAGAGTGCTCAGAAAGAAAAAGTAGTGCCATGTCATAGAAAATAATAAAAAATAATGAAGATAGTAAAGTGACAAAGAGGGAGGTGACTAAGAGATGTGGGGATCCAGGTTATAAAGTGATTAAGAGATGTGGGGATCCAGGTTATAAAGTGACTAAGAGATGTGGGGATCCAGGTTATAAAGTGACTAAGAGATGTGGGGATCCAGGTTATAAAGTGATAAGAGATGTGGGGATCCAGGTTATAAAGCATTCATAAGTCCAACGGCAGAAGGGAAGAAGCTGTTTTTGTGGCGGGACGTTCTGGTCCGAATGGACCGGAGCCTCCTGCCCGAGGGGAGTCGCTCAAAAAGTCCATGTCCAGGGTGGGAAGGGTCAGCTGCTATCCGACCTGCACGCCCCCGAGTCCTGGAGACGTACAGGTCTTCGAGAGATGCCCGATATTCTGCCCGGTATTTACAGCAGCATTCTGAAGCCATGGACTAAAGATGACACCTCGTGACCCAGATTCACGCCTCTCGTTAGCAGGAATTTCTATTCACTAGGCTTTCAGCATTATTACAATAGGGATCGTTTACTGGTCTGTGGCTACAATAGGCGCCATTCACGGCCATCATAGGTAACACAGGCTCATTGGTCGAGCCCTTCTTACTATTTTTTTACCTTTTACTCAGGTTAGTATAAATAGATCCAGTTTTCAGTCCATTTCTATCAGATTGAAAATGATTTCCAGATGGAAGTCGAAACGTCTCGTTCAAGAATTAAACTGTCCAGAAGACTTTTTTGAAACTTTTTCTACTATGGATCACTCCTGGATGAATGAGGGACTACACGGACTCTCATAAAAAAAAAAAAACGTTAAAAGGCGCTGCCCCTGGGCGGCTGCCTGCTGCAGCGTCTCCTGTTTTTTTTTGACGTCTGGTCGTCTATTTTCGCATTTTTTTCAGGTGGTTTCTGTTTGACGTTTGCCTGTGTTTGGTCCCGGTCCAGAGATGTGACTTTGTGCGCTCTTTGGACGTCGTTTTGGACTGCACTGTTTTGCTTCAGACCCAATTTTATTGGTTTCAACTGCTAGCTCTCCATTTTGTTGGTCATGGAGTCGTTTCGCTTTGTTAGCGTGGACTCAACCAGCAGCTAGCTCTCAGATCCAGATCCACCGTGGCTGGACGAGTCTAAGCAGTCCTGACAGAACTGAGAAGGAGACGATCAGAAAGGAGGCGCTTTGAGCCCAGTGTCCCTGCGGTTGTCATGGGTAACATCCGGATGCTCGCTGGCAAGATGGAGGAACTAGGGACGCTCACTCTGACCCAGCAGGAATGTGGAGGGGCCACTTTAGTGTGGCTCATTGAAGCCTGACTTTGTGGACTCATTATGGACGTTTTTTAACTGTTCAGTCGCCAGTTTTCACACCGTGTAAGTGGACTGGGAAGGCATCGAGGTGTTCGCACCACAGCATCAAATTCACATTAAATTCAAACCACTGAAAGGCTTTTAATTGAACTTACCCACACTTACTCAGTACCATCTATAGAAGAACACGTCAGGTTTTCAGGGTCATGCAGCGAAAGATCAAAGTCCCAAAGGTTATGTTTGCACATCATTTATTATTAATAAAGTTAGAGATGAAGGACAGGAAGAGACGTCCTAACCTGGACGTTCTGTCTGAGCAGCATCGTGTTGGACTCATTCACCAACCTACATGTCAACATTTTAATCTCTAAATCCTTCCAAATATTTTCTCCATCAACATGTAAAAGTGAGGACATGAGTGTGTGTGTGTGTTTCAGCATCAGTCAGCAGATTGGTCTCGCTGACACAGCATGGAGTTACATAACAGAGCAGGAAAGTGCATGAAAAGTGCTTTTTGTTCTTTTTTTTTTGGTTTTACTGCGAGCTGGAAGTCTGAGTGGGGATGAGGTGACATGAGCTCAGAAACATGACGGGGTGTTTCTGTGTTCCACAAAGATGATTGGAGCAGAGGAGCAGCCAAACATATTAGGATCCGACGTGTTGATCAGTTGTGTGATTAAACGGAACAAGATTTCACTTCCATGAGACACGATCGGAAAAATGTGGCGTTGATGGATTAGAGTTCCTATCAACACACCAACATGAGACCCTAAAAACTATCAGCAACTATGAGAATTTAAATGTTAGAGTACTTAGATTTAGATTTATTATCTCCGCATTAAATTTCACAACTTTAACGCGTGTCGAGAGGAGCCAGATGAGGTGGTTCGGGCATCTGGTCAGGATGCCCCCCGAGCGCCTCGCTGGCGAGGTGTTTCGGGAACGTCCCACCAGGAGGAGACCAAGAGGCAGACCTTGGACCTGCCGGAGAGACTATGTCTCACAGCTGATCGGGGAACCACTTGGGTTCCTTCAGGGTGAGCTGGAGGATGCAGCTGGGGTGAGAGAAACCTTAGCTTCCCATTGGAGGCTTTTGCCCCTGTAACCCAGGCCCGGATGAGCAGAAGACGACAGAACGGAATTTTAACACACGAATAGTAAAACGTTTTTTTTCATTATTTGTGAAAATGAAACAAAATTGGCCAAAAAATTAGAAACTGGTCTTTAAATTTGTAACTGCGTTGGTCTAAAAAAACAAAACACTATTTAATACTTATCTCTTAAATTTCAGCTCACTCTTTTTTTTTTGGCACAAATACAACTCATTTAAGTTATTTTGCAAAAAATAAATATATTTAAAAATCTTTTATGCCATGTTTAAAGGGCCCATCTCATGCAAAAGTGTCTTTCCAGGGTTTTCTAGCTCGCAAGAGTGATGTCCGGGCCTTGTGTGTGTGTGTGTGTGTGTCTTTCTAGATTGATTTAGCCCGTTTTTCTGTGGATTTCTGGTACGCTCAGACAAAACAACCAATGAGCAGATGTCTAAAGTATGACGCATTTTACGTAGCCAGGACGGACTTCGCACACGCCCCCCTCCCTCCTCACCACCCGCCCGCCTTCCTCACCCGCCTCCACTCCGGCCTTACGCCCTCACAAACTCGCTTTCAACGTCCGATATACAGGCTGGTTCGCTGCTCTGCGTCTTTTTTATTTTCTTGCTTGAAACACGCTTTTTGTAGCTACGCACGGGTTTACGCCCGCCTTCCCCCTCCCGCTCAGAGATGGGCGGAGGAATAGCGGCTCAGTGAGAGCAGAGGGCGGAGCTTGTACTTTCTCAGGACGAGCGGGGGGATGAGCAGACCCGGCCTTTCTAAGTTCCGGGTCTGTGACTGCGCTCCACCAAATCAATATATTTTCATAACTATGATGTAATGCATGTTGTAAACCCCACATTTTGTGTGTGTATGTGCAGAGGATACAATGTGAAGAGTTATTTTGCATGAGATGGGCCCTTTAAATTTTTTTTATCTCAGTTCAGGTCATGAGCGTGGTGTTTATATTAGAACTCTGTTTCCTTCAAAGCTGATGGTTTTTTTTCTTCTTGTCATTACCTCCAGAAATCATGTAAATCAGCCTGATTTTATCTAAACATGACGGACACGTCCTTCATGCTGATGGACAGAAAAGTCTGGTGCAGCACATGATGACTTAAACACATCCAGCCTTGTCGGGGTGGAAGATCGAAGCCGTGAAAAGCTCCAAGGACGGTCGGTTTAAAAGGTTTGGATGTGAATAAAATGATTTTATTTATCCCTGAATTATAATGACTGTCAGAAACCGAGGTGATAAAAAGTTTCTGCTTTCTTTTTTTTTTTTTTTTTTTTTTTTAAGCACTGTGAACAAACTCTGGTCCAAACTACTGGTTGTTAGAAGACTGAAATTTCTATCTTTGATCCGTTCCGTCATCTTCTGCTTATCCGGGGTCGGGTCGCGGGGGCAACAGCCTCCAATGGGAAGCTCAGGCTTCTCTCACCACAGCTGCATCCTCCAGCTCACCCTGAAGGAACCATAGTCGTTCTCCGGCCAGCTGTGAGACATAGTCTCTCCAGCAGGTCCGGGGTCTGCCTCTTGATCTCCTCCCAATGGGATGTGCCCAAAACACCTTACCAGCGAGGCGCTCGGGGGGCATGAACTTCCCCATCAGGCTCTTCTCGACCTGGAGGAGGAGCGGCTCGACACCGAGCTCCTCCCGGATGGCAGAGCTCCTCACCTGATCTCTAAGTGAGAGCCCAGCCACCCTGCAGAGGAAGCTCATTTCGGCTGCTTGTACCCGCAATCTCATTCTTTCGGTCACTACCGAAAGAATGGTATTAAGTATCTTTGATGCGATACCTTAAAAATATTGATTTTCAATACAATATTTAATATCACGATTAAAAACAGCCGCAATATCCAGGAGTTATATTTGACATCGGAAAAATAAATATATATATGTATAAGTATTTTAAACACATATTAGACATATTTTATGAACAGAAAAATATGACTAAATAAAAATATCTGTTGGAATTTTTGTTAAAAACTTACATCAAAAATTACTTTGGAAAAAAAAGTGGTCTAATTTCAGGAGAAAATTTAAAAACTAGATAAACTGAAGCAGAATCTTTGTTTTGATTATATTTTAAGAAATTATATGCAGTAAATTTTCATTAAATCCATTTGATTTGACCATAAAAAGCTGCATTCTATCATTTTTTTAAGTTTCTTAGGCTCAGGATTCTTAAGAAAAGATTTAGCTACGATTTCATCTGCTTGTAAAATTTGATCCCTTTGCGTGCGACGTAAACATTACTCAAAAGACAACAAATTAGTAACATTAACTATGCAGATTTGATTGATGCTAAAATCAAAACAGAGACCATAACTGTACCAAAAACAGTAACCTTATGAGATCCTTTATACAGATCAGAGTGAAGCTTCAGGTTACATGAGCACCTTTTAAGAGGAACATCATTCTGAAACAACGCAAAGATCGACTTGAACCTGTGCTTCATTTTTTTTTTTTTTTTTTTTTACTTTATTAGGAGGACAAGCCTCTTGAAATGAGACATCTTGTTTTCAAGGTGGTCCTCAACCTAACATGCATGTTTTTGGAGGGTGGGAGAACCCATGCATACACGACGAGAACACATGAAAAGTCCACACAGAAAGGCCAGTGTTTCAAACCTCGTCAAACCCACAACCTTCTTGCTGTGAGGCCACTGTGCCAGCGTGCATATTCATAGACAAACTATTTTCAAACAGCAGTGCAGCCGAGTTCTTTATCAACGCAAACATGCTGATGAGAAATTTCAGAATATGTTGTGTTCCTTTGTGAGCCTTTCATACTCTACGGCGTACGGTCGTTCAAAGACTGACAGTAAATTAGAACCACCTCTTTAGGCTTCTGCTAAGTGTTCCTATATCATTTTTGAGTTGTACATTGTCTGAAAATAACAGTAAATTCACTAGTTTTCTGGTAAAATCCTGGTTATTTTCAGTCTGAAGTTTACTGCATGCATGTGTGCAGCTACAGCTTCCTCCAGCAGGATGCACTGTTGTTAAACTGTTCTCTTCTGAGCTCTAACGTCACCAGACAACACCCACTGAGCCAGCCTCTTACCCAGTTTGAGGGCTCCGGCCAGCCCCCTGATGACAGTCACCGGGTTGGAGGGGTTGGTGCAGAACTGGTGGAGTGGAGGGAAAAAAGCGTCCCGCTTGTTTTCCAGCTGAGAAGACAGCAAGAAAGAAAGTTATCTCACAGGGATCAAACGATGAAGGAGGAAGAGGTAGATACACACATAGATGCTAGGTGTGGGCGGGTTGAGCTTGTCCTTTGGCAGAGCAGGGGAAGGTGCAGCAGGTGGGCGTGGCGGGGGACACCTGTCCAGGAGGATGCTGCTGGTCGACAGGCCGTTCTTCCCCAGATTCCTGCAGGAGAGTCGGAAAGGTTTCAGGACTTTGAAGAAATTAGTCTCACGTTTCGACAATAAACGCCCAGATTTTAAAAAGAATGAACAAGATCATAAGAGAGATGAAAATATCCAACAAGAAGAATCTAGTCTTTTTCAGGGACTGAGATAAGGACACATCGGCTGCTTCCAGTGTTTTTCATGCATCTTTAAAGGGCCCGTCTCATTTCACATTGTATCCTCTGCACATACAAAAGCAAAATGTGGGGTTTGCAACATGCATTACACGATAGTTATGAAAATATATTGATTTGGTGGAGCGCAGTCACAGACCCGGAACTAAGAAAGGCCGGGTATTGGTCATACCCCCAACCGTCCTGAGAAAGTACAAGCTCCGCCCTCTGCTCTCACTGAGCCGTTATTCCTCCGCCCATCTCTGAGCGGGAGGGGGAAGGCAGGCGTAAACCCGTACGTAGCGGTTTGGTAGCGTCTGAAATAAGATTTTATCATGTTGATTCATCAAAAAAGCGTGTTTCAAGTAAGAAAATAAAAAAGACGCAGAGCAGCGAACCAGCCTGTATATCGGACATTGAAAGTGAGTTTGTGAGGGCGTAAGGCCGGAGTGGAGGCGGGTGAGGAGGGCAGGCGGGTGGTGAGGAGGGAGGGTTTGCTGCGGAAGGGGGCGTGTGCGAAGTCCGTCCTGGCTACGTCAAATGCGTCATACTTTAGACATCTGCTCATTGGTTGTTTTGTCTGAGCGTACCAGAAATACACTGCAATTTGTGAAAAACGGGCTAAATCAATCTAGAAACCCCTTTGGTGACATATACAAGGCCCGGGCATCTCTCTCTCACACACACACACACACACACACACACACACACACACACACACACACACACACACACACACACACACAAGTCCCGAACATCAAAGGTAGAAAACTCTGGAAAGTCCATTTTGCATGAGATGGGCCCTTTAAGTGATGTAAAAAAAAAAAAAAAAGACTTTTCACCCTCAAACTTTAAATGTCATTAAAAGAACATTTTTTACCATGTTTTACATAAACCATATTTTCACGACCAGATGGCGCAAATAAAAGACTTAGATTTTCTTCAAATTGAGCGGCGCGCCCTATTTGTGTTGCGAAAAAATAAGTGACAAGATGAACACTACACTTGCTGTGATTCCGGGAGGTCTGATAAAGGAACTCTAACCACAGGACATCGGTGTGAACCAGGGGTTCAAAGTAAGTCTGCGAGCAGCGTGGGAGCGATGGATGACCAGAGGAGACCACAGCTTCATGAAGAGTGGAAGGCAGCACCGGGCGAGTTACACCACAGCTTGCCAGTGGATTGTAGATGCTTGGACTAACGTGTCTGCTGGTACTGTTATCCGAGCTTTCTCAAAAGCTGGTATCCTTTCTGAGGAGCCGCACGGTACAGAAAGTGACTCTGACAGCGAAGAAAGTGAACCTGCCATGTTGGATTTAGCGCAGCTGTAGCAAACTTGTCCGCTTGTGTGTGTGTTGTTGTAAGGCGGACGTACGTAGAAGAGGATCTGTATACAAATCCCAGGCCCTATCATCAGGTGCGCCTTCTTTGTGTGTTAAATACAGAGCACATGTCGGTGCGCCTTTTGGTCGTGAAAATACGGTAAATTAAAGCCATCTTTCCTCATTTCCTTTAAATGAAATTTTTAGCCCACTTTTAGTAACAAAACTGCATTTTTAAGACTAGAAAGCAGCATTATTTTGTCATTTTTGTTGTAACATAAAATATTGATGCACGTGCACGCCTGCTTATAACAGTGTTTAAAACTAAAACTTTTAATCTATTAGTATTAAAATAAAAAGTTGGTGTTTTTGGAGGCGTTAGTCTCTCGGGCTGTCTGTGCGTCTATCACACTGCTGTGAACCGAACCCAGTCATGGGCAAACTACGGCCTGCGGGCCACAAGCGGCCCGATAAGCGGGTTAATCCGGCCCACCAAACTTGAAATAAATAAATCTTGTTACACGTTTTATTTCCCTGCAATTCCGTTGTTTCCCCACGAGATGACGCACTCTATGATATGGAAAGCCATTGGGCCCAATGCATGCACATAGACAAGCAAGTAAGATCGTAAAATAAGAAAAATGTTACATTAAGCGCTTAGATTTCAAACCTAGCGCCGCTAGATTTGAAATTTAACGTTCTAGATGTAACATTTAGTGCTTGTTTAAAATCTAGCTCCAATCTATTGGTCTAATCTAGCGGTTACCAAAGCATGCCATCCATCTGATCCTCGTTCGGCCCGCTTATCAAATGTTGAAACTCAATGTGGCCCACGAACCAAAAAAGTTTGCCCACCCTGACCTAACCTCTCTCAAAAAAAAAAACTGCAGCGATTTTATTAATAAATGAAAAAGCTCATAGTTACTCACAGTTCATAGTTACTCAGTACCGACTACACATGAACTGATTCATGTGTAGTTCATGCAGTGTCACAAAGGTCTTATTAAAGCGATATGCAGGCCAAACCAATAAAGGAATATTAAAGGGCCCATCTCATGCAAAATAACTCTTTTCACATTGTATCCTCTGCACATACACACACAAAATGTGGGGTTTGCAGAACTATGAAAGGCCGGGTCTGCACATCCCCCCGCCCGTCCTGAGAAAGTACAAGCTCCGCCCTCTGCTCTCACTGAGACGCCATTCCTCCGCCCATCTCTGAGCTGGAGGGGGAAGGCAGGCGTAAACCCGTACGTAGCGGTTTGGTAGCGTCTGAAATAAGATTTTATCATGTTGATTCATCAAAAAAGCGTGTTTCAAGCAAGAAAATAAAAAAGACGCAGAGCAGCGAACCAGCCTGTATATCGGACGTTGAAAGCGGGTTTGTGAGGGCGTAAGGCCGGAGTGGAGGCGGGTGAGGAGGGAGGGGGGGCGTGTGCGAAGTCCGTCCTGGCTACGTCAAATGCGTCATACTTTAGACATCTGCTCATTCGTTGTTTTGTCTGAGCGTTCCAGAAATCCACAGCAATTTGTGAAAAACGGGTTAAATCAATCTAGAAACCCCTTTGGTGACATATACAAGGCCCGGACATCACACACACACACACACACACACACACATATACAAGGCCCGGACATCACACACACACACACACACACATGTACAAGGCCCGGACATCACACACACACACACACACACACACACACACACACACACATATACAAGGCCCGGACATCACTCTTACAAGGTAGAAAACTCTGGAAAGTCCATTTTGCATGAGATGGGCCCTTTAACGTGATCTCCACATACCTACTCAGAACCGACTATAGGTGAACTGACTAGGTTTTCAGGGTCATCATTGGTGGATGACTCAAGCATTTCATTATTAAACAGATTGTTTGACTTCTTGTTCTTTTTTTAACAGTTGGAATATAAATTAAAATGAGAAGCAACACCTAAAAGAAGAAATGGAACCAGCAACCTACCTGCAGACTTTCAGCACCTCAGTGGAGCTGGGATAGATGGAAACGGAGGACCAGGACGCCAGACCAGCAGGGGCCGGACGGTTACGAGCTCCTCCAGGAGGCTCCACCTTATGCGGGCTCCTGGAGTTCTCGGAGCCCCTCCCATTGAGCGTAGGGCCCTGGCTGCTGGACGGGCTGTTAAGGCAGGAGAGGCTGTCGCTGGGGTGTGGGGAGTGCGGGGCAGTAGCCGGGGCAGGTGAGGGCGCCCCATGGAGACCCGGGTGGACGTTGTTTACTTTCTCTGAGGAGGAGCCCCCCTCAGCGTTGGGGGGTTTGGCTATTCCCTTTAGCAAGGCTGAGAGTTGAGGATTGTCTGAACTAAGCGCCCCAGGAAGGGGGGAGCTGGGTGAGGACCGCAGCTGGACGTGATTAGCCAATCCCTGCACAGGAGTGGAGCCAGGACTGTGTGGTGCTCCCCCTGAATGCCTGAGGCCTTCCGGACCTGATGGGAGCGCGGCCGGGGGACCAGTTTTACCCCCTGAAAGCGCTGAGTCTTTGGTGTGGACCCCTGAGGTAGTAGCGGAGTGAGGGGGCGAAGACAGGTGGTTGGGTGTGGTCTGTGGGGAGGTAGGGGACAGGGAGGACGCGGAGGAAGAGGCGGTACAGGGTCCGGAGCAATGTCCGACCTGACTGAGAATAGCAGAGGAGGAGAAAGAGGTCTGCGGAGAGGACAAAGGGGGGTCTCCATTAGGACCTGCCGAATGGGAACCTTTTTGAAGCACCTGGACACAAAGAAAAACAAAGTTTTGTTTAGACCACAGATGGCTGATTGGATCTCCTTTACATCGACGCTGAAACTAAGAATTTTATCAGATCAAGAAGATGCAAGACCATCGGCTTCTCTCCCCTCCCACTCTGAGTTTGAGACTAAGACCATGTCCACATGTAGCTGGGTATTTTTGAAAACGCATATCTGCTGTCCTCCGTTTTAGGAAAACGCTCGCGTCCACACGGAGCCGTATAAGTACGCTTCTGAGTGCGATTATGAGCATGCCAGACCAGTGGTCGGCAGTATTTATCTAAACGTTAGCTCTGAGCTAGGAAAGCTTATGTGATTAATTATCACCGATTGCAACACATTTCTCCTCCTTTGCTCCTCGACAAGAAGCAAGAGCAGTTGAGAGTGGACAAAAAAGCAAGAAAAGAGGGTCTGCAACAGGGTCCGTGGATCCATGCTGCCCACTGTCTGCTTAAGTAAACAAGGACGCACATAAACAACGTATATGCATTACTTGTCGCAGGTAGTGACTCATAAAAACGCAAATCTCTGTTTTCCACACGCAAACGCAAAAATTGAGTTTTCCAAAATCTCCACTTTGGCCGGAGTTTTCAAAAACATCAGATTTGAGTGAAAAAAAACCCTCCATTTTTGTGTGAATGGCAAAACAGAGAAAAATATATGTGTTTTCAAAAATACCCGGCTACATGTGGATGGGGCCTAAATGAACCCAAATCAAGCACCTCAAGGTTCATTCCAAAGGATTGCTCTTCTCATCCACATTAACAGGAACCATCTACAAACACAGTTTTTAGCAAGTGGAAGCAGAACAGAGAGACCTAAAATTAACTTTTTGGCATGTGTTCTAGGGTTTGTTTTTTTTACCATATTTTCTGGACTACACGCTGCTATAGGTGCAGCTATTCTATATGGATTTTCATGAAGTTTGTATGATGCAAGTTTTAAACAGAAGTTTATTGACATTGTTCATCATTCCAAGATGAAACCCGTTTTGTTGCACACAAGCTTAGTATCAATGAATCTATGGTGAGACACTGGAGGCGGCAGCAGGAAGAGCTAAAGCAATGTCAAAACTGGAGAGAAAAGCTTTCAGAGGAGATAAAAACAGATAAAAATGTCCTAGAGAACACGCAAGAGAGCGGGTGGCCGATTGTCAGATATGTTGTTTGATGTTGTGCAAATTTTAGAAATCGCCTTATTACCCATCACAACCAATTAGCAGCAAGCAGGAGGCGGGTCCTGCAGACCCACCTGAGTGTTGATTGGCTGGCTCCTCCATGCCTCCTCGGCCGGCTGGCTGGTGTGAGGTAGAGAGTTCTGCTGCGTGTAAGGCACGTTTCCGTTGCTCTGGTTCTTCTCTGGAGGTCCCGCTGAAGGACTGGAGGAACAGGACCCATTGGCTGTGGGCTGAGGGGGCCGGATGGCTGCGTGATTGGGAAGGTGGGTTTGCGAGCGTGCGGCGTGATGCAGAGAAGAGTCAGGACCATTAGGCAGGCCGGGCCGGGTTCCTCCTACCTGCTGCCTCATCTGCACATAGACGAGGAGAAGGTCAGTGAAACACTCGGGGAGGAGACAAAGCATTACAAGTGAGAGCAGGGTGCAGGAACCTGCTGCTGATGCTGCTGCATCACCGACAACTGTTTCTCTAGATCCTCCAGCATCTTCAGCTGCGGTGATGTGAGGTTCGCTCTGTTGGTCCGCAGGTGGTCCAGTTGCTGTAGACGAACATGGAGGTTATCAAAAAACCAACTTATACGACAGTTTTGCAATTCCCACAATTTATTTCTTCACACATCAAATAGAAAAACGGGATCTTTTTTTAACTTTTTGTTTTAAACTGAGTAAAAAGAAAACAAAGCATGAGATTTAATCCGATTTCTGTTTTCTGTTTACAAATGGAAATCGGGAGACGGTTTGTTTTTCAATTTTGGCCGTATGGACAATCACGGGCCGACGTGGAGGCCCAGCTTAATTCTTTCATTTAATAGACCAATTTTACTTCGGTTGATTAGCAATTAGAAAAACTGCCCCTGGTAACGAGCGTGTGTCTAGATGGTTGTGTGTGTGGCCCGGCAACAGGCTGGCGACCTCTTCGGGATGTACCCTGCCTCCCGCCTGAAGCGAAATAGGCTCCGGCGACCCCGTTAAGGAGAAGCGGTTCAGAGGATGAAACAAAATTTTTGATAGAAAATATTTAGGGGGATTAAAATGTACCGGTATTATGATTACTGTACGTAAGCACATGGTTCACATCGGCAGCATGAAGGGCTAATACATGACTCCTGTACATAAGAGATCTAGTAATCAACCCCATTTATGTTCCTACCTGGAGCTTCTGTGGTGTTAGGTACCAGCTTGGTATTTGCTGCTGAGTCGGACTGTTCACCCACGTCTCCCCAGCACCCTGAAACACCAGCAGAACATCAGCAAACCTCTTCCTAAACCTTCCCACCAATCAGAGCACAGCGCTGTACCTTGGCTGAGCTGGCAGTGCGTTTCTTCTTGGCAGGACTGGCTTGTGAGTCCGTGTGATTGCTGGCAGACTGCCCTCCCTCCCCCTTACAAGCCTGGAAAGTCAGCATAGAAACAACTTACGAGGACGTCAGAGTTCAGTTTTCAGGTATAAAAACAGATCTAAACCCGAAGGCAGACTTTACTCCACAAACACACGAATGGGCAATACTTATACTTTACACGTGCATGCAAGTGGGAAAGTTAATGCATGTATGAAAACATGTTTGTCTTTATGTTCATACTGTAACCAGTTAGACCTGAGTGTCACAGAGCGTTGGTCCAGTAAACCAAAGAATGTAAAATGATTTTTTTTTGGTGAAGGTGCTGCAGAAAAAGCAAAAATGGTGAAATCCAGCCTGAAGATGTGGACGACTGAGAACTTCACAGGTTTATAGAAACTAAACTAGGTCCACTTTTAGACGTGATGGCACTCATTTAGCTCTCACCAGGAGCGTTTCCTCAGCAACGGCCATGTTCTGGTTAAATATGTTGTGGGAGGTCTATTACGAATGATTTTTTATTTCATAATTTACATTTTTAATGTAATACCAGGGCTAATTTAATTTTCAAATAAATTTACACAACCGCTAGATCTTGTGCAGATAGATCTAGAGAAGGGGTGTCAAACTCCGGTCCTCAAAAAAAAAAAAAAAAATGAATTACTCTATTCATCCCTCACCGGGGAAATTTGTGTGCTGCACTCCTTACACCGCAGCAGGCTGCCCTTCAACGGCGCCAATGGTGGGAGAAACGGGGGTTAGGTGTCTTCTCCAAGGACCCTAGACGTGCCCTCCGTGGGACGCGAACCCGCGACCTTCCGGTCCGCGGGCGAACGCTCTAACCACGCGGCCACCGTCTCCACCCAAAGGCCACTCCACTCAAAGGCCGGTGTCCTGAAGGATTTCTATGTGTTCCTGGTTCAGTACAGCTGATGCACATAAAGTGAAATCAACAATCAATAGAATTTCTCAAAATGACTCAACAACCGGGAGGAGACCAAGGGGCAGACTCCAGACCCGCTGGAGAGACTATGTCTCACAGCTGGCTGGGGAACGACTTGGGTTCCTTCCAGATGAGCTGGAGGATGCAGCCGGGGTGAGAGAGGCCTGGGCTGCCCGCTTGAGGCTGTTGCCCACGCGACCCGACCCCGGAACAAGTGGAAGATGACGGAACGGAACGGACTCAATAACCTGGATCAGATGTGTAGATGCAAGAACACATTGAAAACCTTCAGGGTCCCTCAGGTCTTCTGGGACCTGCGTTTGCACCCCTGATCTAGAGGTTCTAAAGGTACGCATTACACGCTCATTTTTTTTGATAAATAAGCGCATCGTTTCAATTTTATTCTGAATTTAACCATTCATTAAACTTTGAAAAATAAGGGCCAGTTTGACTTCAAATAGAACATTTTTGGACCACAAAGTATAAAAGTGTGACATGACCTAAATAAATACATGCATCAGGATTTAGAGAGCATGCATCATCATCATCATCAGCCTCACAGGTTGCCAAGTTCAGTGCAATGATCACACTGGTTGTGCATCATTGCAGAGTGTTTGGAAAATGTTAGTTCTTAAAGCTACAGAGTGTTTCTAAGCTTAAGATTCATAGCTAATTAAACTCCTCCTGATTGTTTCCCGTTATATCTTCTAAGCCATGAGTGGTTATTGGCTGACAATACGAGCTGTGGATCTCACCTGCTGCGCCTGTGCTGTGTTCAAGGCCCCCTGCCTGGACGTGAGCTCAGCAGGAATGGGTAGGCTCCATGCCTCCTCAATACTAGGAAGCATTTTACTCTTATTCTGCAGACTACCTGGATGTAGGTTACACAACTGAGCCTAGGAGAAATTACGTAAGACAAACTTTAGTGCTGGAGTTTGCTGGAACAGGAGGTGGAGCTGTGCACAGAATTCAACAGAAAAGGTTCAATGCCATGAATGTTCGCTTTACAATCACGTGAAGAAAGAAAAAAAATAAATGCTCGAATATGAATCGTCATTCATATCAGAAATAAAACAAAAAAAAGCACAATCTGCATTTTAAAAGAAAAGCTGATTGTTTTGGCAATGCTCGGCAGAAACCACGACACCTCGATGCAAACACCAAATATACTGCACAACATCCAGGTGGGGGAGGACGGCCCACCTGCAGCAGCTTGATGCGCTGCGTCAGCGCCGCCGTGTTCAGACAGGCCTTACTGCGCGTGGCATGGATGTAGCACTTCATGGCGTCGTGCAGCTGCCCGCAGGACTCATACAAGGTGCCCAGGTCCATCCAGGCCGCTGCGTGGCTGTGGTCCAGCTGAACAGCACAGATGTAAGCCTGCAGCGCGTCCATGGGCTGGTTCTGCTGCTGGTATAGAACCCTGCAGGGACACAAAGTTATTCTACTACCGTTGATACAGACAGAGGGTGTCGCCACACTGGCTGGACAAACAGAAGCATGTAGTTTGCCACCTTGCTGTAGTGTTGTTTCTTCTAAACAAGGGGTGTCAAACTCAATCTTAAAGTAAAGTCTGAGTGAGGCCAGGCTGCATCCGGTTCACCCAACACACTTTTGTGGAAATTTTGTCATTTTTTGAACAAAACCAGAATAAATCAATTTATTTTTTTGCTTTGTTTTTCTTGGGCAAACATACGATCAACATTCATTTTTAACTAAGTCAGAATGTATCCTGATGTTCCACAGGGTGGCTGGTCTCTCACTCAGAGATTGGGTGAGGAGCTCTGCCATCCGGGAGGAGCTCGGTGGAGAGCCGCTCCTCCTCTAGGTCGAGAGAAGCCAGATGGTGTGGTTCGGGCATCTGGTCAGGATGCCTCCCGAGCGCCTCCCTGGTGAGGTGTTTCGGGCACGTCCCACCGGGAGGAGACCAGGAGGCAGACCCAGGACCTGCTGGAGAGACTATGTCTCACATCTGGCCGGGGAATGACTCGGGATCCTTCCGGGTGAGCTGGAGGATGCAGCTGGGGTGAGAGAAGCCTGGGTTTTTTGTCTGAGACTGTTGCTCTGTGACCCGGCCCCGGATAAGCGGAAGCCGATGGAACGAAACAGAATATACCTTGCCCCCAGCGGGGATACTTGAAACAGCGGGGATGGGTTTCGGCACCCCTCGACCCCGTGAGGGACAGACACTTAAGAAGGTGACTGACTGAGTCACCATATTTTAACAACGATAAAGCGCAGTTTTAGTTACAGGTCCTTTTTTCTGTATTTAACCCATACAAAGGGCGCACCGGATTTCAGGGTGCGACCATGTTACAATATACCAGTAAACATGATTGCTAGTGTGACGTGAAGAGAAAGCATTGAGGCAAAATTCATAGAAGCTCTGTTTAATTTAGCTGGTACAGGGTACATGGTTTGGTACCCTCAGGAGATCCTACAATCTCCTGAGTAATTGTAGGAGATGTCAAACAGTGCGGACGGGAGTTTTATTTGTAGCATTCTGAAAGCGTAGTGTATGTCAAGCTTAAAACCTTCATGCAAATATTTCTGGTTTTGCTAAATTAGGTGCAACTCTGGCCGGAATATGAGACAAACATTTCAGCATGTTTGAGTCATTTGCAAACGTTTCAGTATTTGAATACCATCTGAACGTCCGCTTATTTGTGGGCAAAAAATTTTTTTCTTCACATTATTACATAAGCAGGAAGTGTTTTAGCTCTGTCCGTCCACTCAGGTACTGCTCTCCTTTCTTTCAAACACAAAAATGCAAAAGAAACAGAATCAATGTATTTTTAAGCTTTTTTGCATTTCTGAGCAAACAAAAGAAACCATGCTTATTTACGTACAGTATGCTATGATGTAAGAATTATTCCTCTAGATGTGCACAAACCTTTTGCTTTAAAGTGCTGTTTGTTTCAAACTCAGGTTGCAGTGAAGTTAAAATTTATATTAAACTAAGGGCCACAAAACTTTGGGGGAGACGGTGGCTCAGTGATTAGAGCGTCCGCCCTCATACCGGAAATTAACCGTAAGTTTGCGGGTTTGCAATCCTACTGAGTTCACGTCTAGGGTCCTTGGAGAAGACACCTAAACCCCATTTCCCCATCATTGGCCCAGTCGTGGCAGCCTGCTGCGGTGTAATGCAGCACACAAATTTTCCTGGTGAGGGATTAATAAAATATACAAAAAAAAAAAAAAAAAAAGATTGTTTCACTAGCTGCAGAGTTTAAGATATTGGATCAAAATTCTTTTCATAGTGTTATTCCATTTTCCCTCCAACTGTGAGGAACAACTCCTTTTCTGTGAGAAGGAGGCTCTAAGAACAGCTCCTGGCCCCGGATCAGCGGGAGACAATGGAACAGAACGTAAATAATAAGATTGATTTGATTCATCACTGCAAGAAAAATTAATCTGCTAAAATAGTTCAAGAAAAATTCCCCTAAAATGTAATGAATTTAATTTAAATGAATGAATTAAAAGTCTTTATCTGTATTTGTTGCTGATTGCTGTGTGTGTGTCTGATTAACTGTGTGTAGCTCTTATGATTCTGGTCTGTGTAAAATAAAAAGAGTTGTTCTTACCCTATAGAGCACCAGGTGTCAGCACTGGCCTCCGACTTATCGATGGACTGACGGTACGAGATGAAGGCATCCTGCACCTTCCCGATGCTGGAGTAGCACCTGGAGGACAAACGGAGACAATCAGATAAATGTTGATGTTTAAATTGATTATAAACCTATCGATAAAACCTGAATGTGGTGAGAAAGTTCTGACCCGCTGATACAGGATCCTGTAAGTTCAATCATCATATTTATCAGCTCACACAGAACTATGAACATAAGGCTAACAATACAGTTACTTCTTCTTCTTTCTGCATTTCCTTCAGGGGTCGCCACAGCAAGTCAGTTTCTTCCATCTAACCCTATCTCCTGCTTCTTCTTCGGTCACACCAACTATCTTCATGTCTTCCTTCACTGTATCCATGAATCTCCTCTTTGGTCTTCCTCTAGTCCTCTTTCCTGGTGGTTCCAAATCCAGCATCCTTCTTCTGATGTACTCTCTCTCTCTCCTCTGTACATGTCCAAACCATCTCAGTCTGACCTCTCTGACTTTAAAACCTCTAACGTGTGCTGTTCCTCTGATCCTGTCCATCCTGGTCTCTCCCAGAGAGATCCTCAGCATCTTCATCTCTGCTACCTCCATCTCTGTTTCCCGTCTTTTCTTCAGTGCTACTGTCTCTAGACCAATCAGCATGGCCGCTCTCACCACGGTTTTGTACACTTTCCCTTTCATTTTAGGTGAAACTCTTTCATCACACATCACACCTGATACTTTTCTCCACCTGTTCTGAAGCATCACTAAGGGCTTCTTTTTTACATGGATTCATCTGAGTTTTTCTTGGTTTTAACCCCTTACTTCCTAAGCCTGTTTTCAAGACAAATTTTTGAAAAAAGATATGTCCATGTATAAATTGGCGCATTTCATCAAACCTAAGTTGGATTTTAATGATGATGCAGCACTTTTTACAGACCCCAAAGTATCAGACACAAAGCCAGTAAGATAACTGGGACGCTTGTAAACTTTGTCTTCTACTAATGTAAATCTGATTGTTGGACTTCCTGCACTGGCTCTGGTTTCCATAAAGGTTCAAACCTCAGGATTCTCCAAACGTCCTAAACCTCGACCTATGGCATATCCTTAACAGAGAGTAACGCAGCCTTATCAGTAAACTTTTAAGTGCCACTTTTCATAAAAGTGATTGTTTTGAGCAGGTTTCAGACGTGCAGCTCCGTTGGCAGCGAAGACGGGTCTGCAGAGTTCAGCATTGTAACTCTGATCAGAGCATGACTATAAATACACAGCTTCTCTGTTTTCTGACTGAGGTGGTCAAGAGTCAGCGATAGCAGGAAGAACACAGAGAAAGATAAACACTGTCCTGTGGGTGCATCACATTTTCAGTTTTGAGGAGAAAATACTGTTACAGTAGCGCCGGAGTTTGAAGAGAGTTTGAGGAGTTGATAGCACCATAATTTCCTGTGAACAGGCTGCAACTTTTTTCACACGTTTTCAATCCTGCGGCTTATGCAACGATGTGGCTTATTTATAGATTTTTTTTAGCGACCGTGCTTAAGCGGAAAAGGTACGAGGGAGACACTCGTGTAGCCGGGCGTTTGTATTTGCACCGATGGATGGAAGAACAAAAAACAACAACAACAAACAACAACCAATCCTTTTTTTTCCTTCAGTCTCCTCCCATCTGAACACCAATACCATCCACCACTTCCTGCTCTAAACTTAACACAATAAAAGAACTGGAAATATAACTCGTTATCTTCTTTTTTACACAAGTTTGAACCTCTGATGTAATTTTGTGCCTTGAAGATGAAAATATAAACACACTAATCATGGAAAATTCTAGAAGTGATACTTTTGGATCAGCCCTGTTAAGAACTGGAGCCATGCATAAAGACAACAAAAGCTTCTTTTTATCTTCACCAGCCTCTTAGGGCTGTTTTACTGCCGTGTTGCTGCGGTTTTATTAACAGATTTAAGACGTAGCAGCACACTTCCAAGATAACCAGGGCATATATTTTTTTTAATTGGCCAATTCATTGGAAATTGGCCTTTAAATCAGTACCATAATCCATCTTTTAAAAAACATAATCGTTCAGGCCCTACAACAAACCAATAAATAAAAGGAGTAACCCATGCTTTCAAGCACAGAGTCCACCACAAGGCAAGTTCTGAACCAGCCACCTCCTTGCTGGAAGGCCATCACTATCCGCCCCACCATCCTGCAGAGCCTCATTTATATTTTATATAGTAAAAACATTTGTTCCGGCCAAAACGGTAACAGGAACATCTGGCGCCAAAAAGAAGCGGAATTTAACAACAGTGAATCGTTGCTGGCTTTTATATTAACAATCTGTTCATCTTACCTGCCGAGTAGGTACCAGGACTGGCCAGAGTTTGGGTCCGCTTCTAGAGACTTCTGCAGACATTGGATGGCATAGCTGTCCTTAGAGCCTTTATCTCCCAGCTGCTCCACGGTGTGATGCATCCAGCCTGCAGGAGAACAGAGGTTTTAATATTTCACACCTGCTTTTACATGCAACACCAGGAGGGAAAACACAAGATTTTAAACGTAAAAAGAAAGGCTGACTGTGCAAAAATGTACAGGCAATATTTCAGACAGAGAACATATTTCTTGTTGTGGACTGTGGAGGAACTTTTTAAATCGCAGGACGCGACATAAAAAACATTAAGTATAAACAAGGCAGGCTACTAAATAAAGAAGGACGTGCATATTAAAGAGTCCTGCCCTAAGGGGAGGAGTTTAAGTATTTCGGGGTCTTGTTCACAACTGGGGGAAGGATGGAGCGGGAGATCAACAGGCGGATCGGTGTGGTGTCAGCAATAACTAGGACGCTACATCGTTCCGTCATGGGGTGGTTTGGGTATCTGGTCAGGATGCCACCCGAGCGCTTCCCTGGTCAGGTGTTTTGGGCACATCCCACTGGGAGGAGATGAAAAGGCAGACGCCCCACCCGCTGTAGAGACTATGTCTCACAGCTGGCCTGGGAACGATTGAGGTTCTGTTCGGGTGAGCTGGAGGATGCAGCTGGGGTGAGAAAAGCCTGGGCTTCCCGTCTGAGGCTGTTGCCCCCACGACCCGGCCCAAATAAACGGAAGACAACGGAACGGAACTGAGAAAATAATTGTTTTTGTAATCTCATAAGAATCTTGTAAGTGATGGTTGGTAAATTTTCTGTAGATCTTGGGACCAAAGTCAGGATCCTCCCGGGTGAGCTGTTGCCCCTGCCAGGTTGTTGCCCCCGCGACCAAGCCCCAGATGACAGGAAGGCGACGGAATAGAGCAGTGCATATTAAGTACTAATCTAACAAACTTTCTAATTCATTTCAAAGCCTGCTACGTTACTTTCAAAGAGGCGCCATTGTGCTTTAGTTACGGCCGCCTGGCTTTAAGCACGACACAGCATAAATCTTGTTTAAAGTAGCACATCTTTACTATTCTTAAATTAAAAAGGTGTAAAGGACAAAAAGGAATGAGCGTGAGCAGAGCGCCTGCACTGGTGACGGACCATATGGACTAATAGAGAACATCTTAATAGGTTGTATGACAACAATAAAATTTATGCTTTTCATTTCACTATTTCTTTTGTTTCATTCCCTATTTTTAAAAAGCGGGATACTGGTCGGCTTTTCTCAAGTGCGTTCGTCATGCCGACGATTTTAATTGGTTGACAGGCAATTCCGATCAGTTGATGGAGCAGAGTAAAGGAAAAATTTTAACTTTAACTCGTCCAGCAATGGAATTTTCCACGGTTGATTTTGTTATACAGCCAGCGTATTACTTGGTTGCATTTGTCGCAGGGCAAGTCAAATTCGGCAGATTGGACAGAACATACCTTCTGTCAGCCAGGGGAAGACAAAGCCACAGTGGAAAACAGATAGATCGATCACTTTGATGTGTGTGGCGTCAACATGGTAAATTTGGATTTTTCAATTGATTAGAAAATGGTTCCTTCCAACAGTTTGAAATTGTACAGAAGTAATAATAATCATATTTTTGATGAACACAACTTGTTGTATTTGATTTGGAACCAATAAAAAGTAGATCACACCAAAAACAATAATTTACTGGCTTCAAGTCTGTGTCTTCTTCTCCTTTCATCATTTCCCTTCAGGGGGCGCCACAGAAAGTCAGTTTCCTCGATCTAACTCTATCTCCTTCATCCTCTTCGGTCACACCAACTATCTTCATGTCTTCCTTCACTGTATCCATGAACCTCCTCTTTGGTCTTCCTCTAGACCTCTTTCCTGGTGGTTCCAAACCCAGCATCCTTCTTCCGATGTACTCTCTCTCTCCTCTGCACATGTCCAAACCATCTCAGTCTGGCCTCTCTGACTTTAAAACCTCTAACATGTGCTGTTCCTCTGATCCTGTCCATCCTGGTCACTCCCAGAGAGATCCTCAGCATCTTTATCCCAGACTTGTGGCTTCAAGTCCGTGTAATCCCTCATTTGTCCGGGAGTGATCCATTGTGGAAAACTCTTCAAGCTTGTCCTATGCACCGTGCATTTGACAGTTTATTTTTCAAACAGCAGCTTGCAAACAGTTTTGTTGGGGGTTATATCTTCTTTAGATTTTGGGCAAACTGGTTAGATTATATAGAACCAGTTCTCAGTTCCCTTCTATCGGATCGAGAATGATTTCTGGATGGAAGTCGAAACGTCTTGATCGTCAAACACACTGTCCAGACGACACTTTGAAGCCTTTCCTATGAATTTAGTGGCTTGAAAATGTATAAGGAGTAATCTGTGAACAGAAGTGCTGCTGATGTATTATTTACACATGAAGGTCTTAAAGTAACAGGTGATATAAACTGTAACCAAGCTGTCCTAACTGAACCATAATGGTGGGAACAGACAGAAAAAAAAATGAAAACATTCTGCCCCCCCACCCTTCATCCACAAACCAGCACTACTCCTGCAGACACAGTCCCCGCGAGCACAAACACACAGAAAGCACTCAGACGCTTGTGTTCTCCTCCCATACACCTGCAGCGAGGCTGGCGCGTCACCATGGCAACCCCAGCAGGCATGGATAGGAATGGCTGCGTGAGCAAACATGGAGGAGAGGAAAATAGAAACACTGAAATGTGTGTTTCCACGCTGTGTTTACGGTACATCGATCTAGAAAATTTTATATAAGCACTGACGTGTAGTAAAGAAAATGAAAAAAAATATACCAAATCCATTCATTAAAGATGGAGCCTGATTTCATCTACAGACAAATAGAATCTATGCACACAAGTAGACTTTCAAAACAACAGCAGACCACCTGGATTCAGGCAGGTTGGGCTCCAAATCCACAGGGTTGCCAACCGGATCAATCCGTCTCTACATTAAAGGTCCCCTATTATGCAAAACTGACTTTTATGAGGTTTTAACCTTTTATTTTACTTAGTACTACCCCAAACAATCCCCCAAAGTGTGTTTTATTGTGATTCATGCTATTTTGAGATATTTAAATTCAAAGTAAGGGGCGTGTTCTCCAAACCTCTAACGACTGGTGGAACATAGTGACGTACATCTGTTTTTTGTTCAGCCCCCTGCAGCTCAAACACCCTCCCCCACTTCTACCTGCTCTCCACCCAGTCTGCTACGTCTTGATGAAGTCTTCGTGGTACTTGTGCAGCATGGACTTCAAAATCTTCATCAGACTCTGGATCATAAACGTAAGGCAAAGTAACGGGGACAGCCATAGTCAAAGTTTATTCCTTCCTCCGAACCGCTTTGTTTACTCAATATGTCTCACACCTCGCCCCTCCCGCTCCACGCTGTGCTGGGTGGGTGGGGAAATCACAATGAATGACAACCAATCGCAACCAACGGGGCGGGTCCCGGGAAAAAAAAAAGAAAAAAAGACTGAAACAAGCTGTTTTGAGTTCCGGGTATGAAACTGCGCTCCCAAACAGGGTAATATTTATAACCTTTTGTGTTGAGATTGTGGCGGAATGTAAAATTATGCATATCAGATACATAGCACAGGATAAAATAAGGGAAAAAAGGCATAATATAGGACCTTTAAGACTCCCTCCTGAGGCGCTAATCATGGAAAGCTTTTTCTATGTGCACCAAAGTGTCTTGTGGGGATGCATGAGAAAAGAACACAATTTTTGGACACAGCATCCCTCTGTCATCCTCTGTAAAAAACCTTAGAGTCAAATGGATTCTAACCTCACCTTTGACTCCCACATTCACCATCTCTGCAAGGTTTCCTTCCTCCATCTTAAAAATATAGCCAGGCTACATCCATGTCTTTCCAAACCTGACGCTGAGAGGTTGATTCACGCTTTCATCTCCTCCAGGCTGGATTACTGCAATGCCCTCCTTGTAGGGATCCCATGCAGGGTCTTACAAAAGCTCCAGCACATCTAGAACTGCGCTGCCCGGATCCTGATAAGGAGGCGCAAATATAACCATATCACTCCCACCCACGAATCCCTCCACTGGCTACCCGCTAAATACAGAATTCAGTACAAGCTCTGCCTCCTCACCCATCAGTGCATACACGGCACTGCACCTGTTTATCTCCAAGAACTCCTAACCCTCCACACCACTGTCCGAGACCTGCGCTCCTCCTCCTCCTACTGCCTGCATCAACCAAGGACCAAACTCTCCACTATGGGGGACAGGGCCTTCTAGGCAGCTGCTCCACGGCTCTGGAACGATCTTCCCGAGAGCTTGAGGGCTCCACAGAGCGTTGAGGTTTTTAAGAAAAGACTGAAGACATTTTTATTTCTAAAGGCTTTTCAACAAACTTTTTAGTGTTTTTTTTTTTTTTTTTGTGGTTTTATTTAATTTAGCTGTTTGTTGTTCCTTTTGGTCATTGTAGCACTTTGAGATCTCCACTGGAGATAGAAAGTAGGATACAAATAAAATTTTTATCATTATTAGTTTACAATATGTAGAAATCGAGGAATTCTGGGGGGTTTTCTCAATAAAAAGGAGGATGTAAGACAGGAATGTTTGAAGTTTGCTACAAGGTCAAGAACGAGCTATTGTTTATCTGAAAACTAATTTTTGTGGGTTTTTTTTTTTTTAAAACAATTTACTGTGAAAATTGATTTGAGGTGAAGAAAATTCAACGACCATCTTTCTCCTTTCGTCTCCTTGCTTTTTAGCACCGGTCACACCTGTAAGTCACAAACCATCACACTCCCAAGCAACATGGTGTTCCCAAAGAAAAAACATCATCAGGAACTGAATCAACATTGTGTAAAAAGGTCTGATTTTGTTCCTGGAGGCTATGCACAGATCAAAGTTGGGCTACCACCAATTTTTCTTCGTTTCTGTCCGTGGCAGCCAATTATATAACATGAGATGTCGTGATGCATAAAAGCGGTTTTCGTTCCGAGAGCCCGGTTCGTCTTTTTAGACCTTGGAAGAATTTGGTCAGTTAGAAACTACACGTCCATTTCAGTATGTTTGTCCGCAGCAGTAAGTGAGTATTTTTTTTTTTTTTACTAGACAGGTTTCAGCATTACAGTGTTGTTAAGGGTAACAGTGCAGACACTGCGTGCAATGCTTCACTTCAATGTGGTTTTTTAAAAAAAAAACAGCCGTTTCTCCAACTTTGATGTTTATTTAATGCTTCGATCCAAAGAAAACAAAACCAAAAATATTCTTGTGCTGAAAATATTCCAAAATCAGGTTCTTGGCCATGGCTTTTGTTCTTCGACCCACACAGGTTTTTCTCCTGTGTGAATTCTCGTGTGTGTTTAAAATTGATGATCGACTAAATCTTTGTCCACATTTATTACAGACAAAAGGTTTTTCTCCTGGTTGTCTTCTGCTTATCCAGGGCCGGGTCGCGGGGGCAACAGCCTCAGACGGGAAGCCCGGGCTTCTCTCACCCCGGCTGCATCCTCCAGCTCACCCGGAAGGATCCCGGGTTGTTCCCCGGCCAGCTGTGAGACGGGTCCAGGGTCTGCTTCTCAGTCTCCTCCCAGTGGGACATACTCGAAACATCTCACCAGCCAGGTGCTCCGGGGGCATCCTGACCAGTGGCCCGAACCACCCCATCTGGCTTCTCTCGACCTGGAGGAGGAGCGGCTCGACACTGAGCTCCTTCCGGATGGCAGAGCTCCTCACCCGATCTCTGGGCTAAAGCCCAGCCACCCTGCAGAGGAACTCATTTCAGCCGCTTGTATCCGTGATCTCATTCTTTCGGTCACCACCCACAGCTGGTTACCATGGTGAGGGTGGGAACGTAGATCGACTTGTAAATCGAGAGCTTTGCTTTTCGGCTCAGCTCTTTCTTTACTACAACGGACCTAGTTATTGCTTCGACCCACCCACTTTCCAAAATGAGAAGGAAGTGTTTTTGTAGCACTCAGTGCAACAGGAGCTTTATTTTTTTGTAAAAATAGAAAGAATATCTGGTAACTTTGCTAGCCTGATGGACTTTAAACAGCTTGAAAAAGAAAATTTACACTGTACTGTGTACACGTCCAGGGAGCAAGACTAACCCGGGAGGTCAGGAGGATTCATTTTGTCAAAACCAAGAGAGAAACAGAATAAATAAGTCAGAATAAGTCTTTTCCCAGCAAATGTCGCATTTCTGAGCTGACAAGTTTTATTTTATTCATATTTGCTAAACTATACCATATTTTCCGCACTATAAGATGCATCTAAAAGCCTTTAACTCTCTGAAAAGCCGACAGTGCACCTTTTATATGGATCAATACTGGTTCATTGTGGGCATCGATGTTTTAATTTGAAAAGTCACTGGATTTTCTTCCTTACATCAGTCAATGACTCACTTTTGACGCATCATCCCGTTTAATAGAAACCCCTAGACAAGCAAAATGAGTAAAAAACAAAGATCTATAGGAAGCTTGTTAAGGTGAGTTCCAGGGTTACGAACCAGACCGGACCTTAAAAACACTCTTCAGGTTTCAGGTCAAAATGGGACTGTCTGGTTCCAGCAAAACAAAATCAGAACTCCGATTGATCGAGTCTCACTGGGAGGAGACTAACTAGTATTTTTATTCACTTTGTTTTTGTGATGTCTTTTATTTTGACGGTATGTTTACTGTTACTACAGCAACCAAATATGCTGCTAATAAATTTTCTCGTAAAGACAAAGTGGATTTAAGTTTATTATTATTGATTAAAAAGCCAGTTTTTCAGGTTTTATCACCTTTAGACTAGTGAAAATATTGTCAGACACTAAACCGGTCTGTGGCGCAGAAAAGGTTAGGGAACCCTGATCTAGTGGATGCACAATGCAACCGCAGACACTACCGTATGGTAGTTTCTTTCTATGCGCCTTATAATGCGGTGCGGTGCGCCTCATGGCGCAGAAAATATAACGTGCATTATAATTTGGGACGTGCCAGAACCTAAATAAAAAAAAAATCTCATCAAACATTATATTATTTCTCACCATAAAAACAAAACTGAGTTTTAAATCATATTTAGAATGTCATCAAAATAATTTGGAAGCTCCTTCTTGAGGCCTGAAAGGAACGGCTTGATCATTTATTTTTGTCCGAAGTGATCATCAGGATGTTTTTATTTTAGCTTTGGCTAGTTTCTTGTAGAGGATCAAATAATTCCTCAAAATGAAGCAAACTTGACTCTTTTTGTAGGTTCTATCATCTTTAAGAGCCACATGGTTTCAGGGACAACCTAAAATCAGCCCAGCTTTGCAGCTGAAGTTTAGGCATGCACGTACACAGTGGGGGAGGGACTGGTTAGCAGTACAAGTAGCAAAAAAAGCAGGAAACCGTGTTGATGCAAACAAAAATCAGAGCAATAAAAAGTCAAAGTGCCACTACAGTACGACATAGCGCACTTCAAAGCAACCTTTCTCTTTTACTTTCCATCCAGGCAGTTACATTTGGCATTTAGAGAGGGTTTAAAGGCCAAAATAAGCCCCCAAGCGCAGTGCAATCTGATAACCTGCACCTGCACAGTGAAAAGTTCAGAAACTCACCAAGTTGTTGCAGTGTAGTGGCCTTCACCTGCGCAGGGAGAGCCTCGGTCTGCAGCAGACTCTCATACGCCTCCTTCGCCGCTCTGTACTTCTTCTGCAGGGAGAAAAGAAGCTTTTGGAGCCAGACAGGACAGTCAGAGTTTATGGTTCTGTCCGCACAGACAAAGACCTCCTCACACTCGTAATGGCCAGACACACACATGGGGGTGGGTGAGCAGGGAGGAGAGCAGACCAGACTCAACACGTCTGGCAACTTTAAGTGTGTGTGTCTACACCTTAATGGATGTGTGTGTTCGGGCTTTGTTTTGTGGAAACCTGAGCTGTTGGTTTGATTTAACTCTGCAACCCTGCTGAACTCTGATCTGGACCGGTATGTGGAGCGGCGTACCATGGACACACACACTCATCTGCACAAATACAATCATCCTGCAAGCGACACTTACTGATTTAAAGCCAATAAACAGTCTCACACACACAAACACACTTCCTGTCTGAGCACCATAAAGACACTTGGAGATAAACAGGGACAGGTGAGGTTTCTAACAGAGACTCTCACTGTTCCTGATGATTTTCATCCAGACAGTATTCAACATGTCGCCATGGTTACCATGCAAACGCAACACCTTCTGACAGACGTGCTAAAGTTGTACAAATCAGCACTGCAGTTAAAAACAACCTCCAGGATTTCAATGGTTTCAAATAGTTCTGAGCTACATGAAAAAAACTCCACATTGTGATATGGATTGTTTTATATTACAATAATATGCTCCACAAATTAAGCATGTTTAAAATTATTCTCTAAAAGGTTTGACAAAAATTTAATGTCTTTCTTTAACTTTATTTTGAAGGGTCACAGTGTTGTTGAGGTTCAGAAAAATACATTTTAGAGCAGCGATAAATAATAAGATAAAAACAGCAGCTGTCATGTCTGTGGTTAAAAAAAAACTGAAAATAAAATTAGTTTAAAAGCTAGAATTAAACTGACAACTGAGAAAATACCGAGGGGTCTTGTTCACGAGTGGGGAAGAATGGAGCGGGGGATCGACAGGCGTCAGAAATAACTAGGACGCTGCATCGGTTTGTTGTGGTAAAGAAAGAGCTGAGCCGAAAAGCAAAGCTCTCGATTTACAAGTTGAGCTACATTCCTACCCTCACCATGGTAACCAGGATCTACGTTCTACCCTCACCATGGTAACCAAAATCTACGTTCCTACCCTCACCATGGTAACCAGGATCTACGTTCTACCCTCACCATGGTAACCAGGATCTACGTTCTACCCTCACCATGGTAACCAGGATCTACATTCCTACGCTCACCATGGTAAACAGGATCTACGTTCCTACCCTCACCATGGTAACCAGGATCTACATTCCTACCCTCACCATGGTAACCAGGATCTACATTCCTACCCTCACCATGGTAACCAGGATCTACATTCCTACCCTCACCTATAGTCGCCAGCTGTGGGTGGTGACTGAAGGAATGAGATTGTGGATACAAGCGGCCAAAATAAGCTTCCTCCGCAGGAGGGCTGGGCTCTCAATCAGAGATCGGGTGAGGAGCTCTGGAGCCGTTCCTCCTCCAGGTCAAGAGGAGCCACATGGGGGGATTCGGGCATCTAGTCAGGATGCCTTCCAAGTGCCTCGCCGGTGAGGAGTTCTGCCATCCAGGAGGAGCTCAGTATTGAGCAACAACAAAACTGAGAAAATAATTGTTTTTGTAATCTCATAGAATCTTGTAAGTGATGGTTGGTTAATTTTCTGTAGATCTTGGGAGCAAAGTTTTTTTATTTGGAGGCGGTGGCTCTGTGGTAGAGTGTTTGCCCTCGGACCTGAGGGTAACCGGGAGTTCGTGGGTTTGATTCCCACTGAGTTCATCTCTAGGGTCCTTGGAGAAGACAACCTAACCCCCCGTTTCTCGCACCATTGGTGCCGTATAGGCAGCCTGCTGTGGTGTAAGGAGTGCAGTACACAAATTTCCCCGGTGAGGGATCAATATTATTATTTAGCTGTCGGTTTAACTTCACAAAGCGACATGTCGTCTGGGAAGCACAGCATTATTCACATATTTTCAAAATTATGGTGTGAAAAACTGAATTATTGAAATGGTTTTTTTTGGGTCTGCGAAGCTTTCTTTGTTTATGAAACTACAAGCCGTGTTTAATGACCCAAACTTACATGAGAATCAAAATACGTAAAAACGGCAAGATAAAATATTTTGTTTTTCATTTGTTTCTTGCTCCGAGTCAACCATGTTTTAGAAATCCTGGAAGGTTTGATAGTAACCGGCCAATAGTGCTGCTTCTACAGAGCCATATTTCCACGTGCAATGATAAAATGTCGAGCGTACGTGCTCCATAACTATACGACTACTGCTGACTATGATCAAAAATATTATGTGCATCCCCGGCTGTGTTAATGTAGAGTCCTAGGTACATTCTGTCTTTCCATCCAGGGAAGGGATCTCTCCTCTAACAGGGTCTCCATCAAGTTTCTTACGTTCCTTTCCGTCATCTTCCGCTTGTTCCGGGGTCGGGTCGCGGGGGCAACAGCCTCAAATGGGCAGCCCAGGCCTCTCTCTCCCCGGTTGCATCCTCCAGCTCACCCGGAAGGATCCCAAGTCGTTCCCCAGCCAGCTGTGAGACATAGTCTCTCCAGCGGGTCCGGGGTCTGCCCCTTGGTCTCCTCCCGGTGGAATGTGCCCGAAACACCTCGCCCGCGAGGCGCTCGGGGGGTTCCTGACCAGATGCCCGAACCACCTCATCTGGCTCCTCTCGACCTGGAGGAGGAGCGGCTCGACACCGAGCTCCTCCCGGATGGCAGAGCTCCTCACCCGATCTCTGAGTGAGAGGCCAGCCACCCTGTGGAGGAAGCTCATTTCGGCCGCTTGTACCCGCAATCTCCTTCTTTTGGTCACCACCCACAGCTGGTGACCATAGGTGAGGGTAGGAACGTAGATCGACTTGTAAATCGAGAGCTTTGCTTTTCGGCTCAGCTCTCTCTTTACCACGACGGACCGATGCAGCCTCCTAGTTATTGCTGACGCCGCACCGATCCGCCTGTCGATCTCCCGCTCCATCCTTCCCCCACTCGTGAACAAGACTCCGAGACACTTAAACTCCTCCACTCGGGGGAGGACCCTGTCCCTGACCCACAGGGGGCATTCCACCCTTTTCCAGGTGAGGACCATGGTCTCGGATTTGGAGGCGCTAATTCCCAAGTTTCGGCCGGCAAGTTTCTTTTTTATTCAAATTCATTATTTCTCATCTTTACACACTCAATTCGAGAAATGAATTTAAACCAGTCACTCACCTGAATCTCATACAAATGAGCGATGTGAAACTGGACTGTGAACAAAAGGAGAGAAAAAAAAATTAGGATTTTCTAAAAATAAACCTCAGACATTCCCTCCAGCCTGCGGGTGGTATGGAGCGCAGATGGGCGGGGGGCGCTCTACAGTGTGCATGTAAACTGGATCAGAGTGGGTTTCTATCTCTGTCGTCTCCTAGGCAACGTTGGTGTGAAGCAGCAATGGAGGGAAATGTGTAGGAAAATAGGCGAGCCCGTTCGTGGGATACTTACTCTCAGCTTTAGACAGAGTGCAGAGGTTGGAGTCGATCAAAGCCAGTTGAAAATGCTGCAGAAAGAGAAACAAAATCAAACATCACCATGAGCTGATTTAACAGGAACATCTAAGTTCATCTATTTGTTCTCAGGAAGAGGACAGAGAAGCAGATCAGCTTTACAGAAACCCCAGAAGAGCAGAGCATGACCGTAACCTGAGAGCATCTCAATCTATCTTCACCCATCTTTCTTACAGCCCATTCAGAACAGACAAAAAAATCCTTTTCTCAGTGACAAATCTCATTCTGACCAGGAACCTTACAGAGGGCACTGCCTTTAAATGACAGTGTAAATCTTATTTGAAGTAGAACATGTGCCCTGAAACACTTCCTACTAAATTTAGAATGTGGGCAGAAAACAAAATGATGAAAAACCTCACATTTCAATGGCATCGTGATCCGAGACAGGAGAGTTTGTAAATGACTCAGACATCCATGATTAAACTACGAAAACCACTTCAAGTATGTTTTTGATGTGGAAAGACACACTGTTTACAGGAACTGGACATAGCACGTTACTTTCGACTGAATGGGAAGTGACTCCTGGTTCCAAAATGTCTCAGAACCAACCATCACTTATCCCGATAATCAGTCTCCACAGTTCAGATTTTTTTTGTCATCTTTTGCCCTGTAGCACAAGTTCTTCAAGTTAATCCGTTATGTTCCGTCATCTTCCGCTTGTTCCGGGGTCGGGTTGCGGGGGCAACAGCCTCAAACGGGCAGCCCAGGCCTCTCTCTCCCCGGCTGCATTCTCCAGCTCACCCGGAAGGATCCCCTTGGTCTCCTCCCAGTGGAGAGAGACCAAGTTAATCATCAAATCAAATTTATTTTTATTGATAAACCATTTTTATAACTGAGGCCTTCAAACAAGCTCACACCTTGCCTCTCGGTAGGCATGGTGGTTGCCATGGGAATAAAGACTGGACCAATGACTGCACATTTCCGGCGTCAAAAATTCAGCATGCTGCCAAACGTTCCACCTCTTCTGCAGTTGTGTGCGAATAACGTTCAAACAACGTAGAAAACAACAAAAAGTTTATTTTGCATTATGCCCCCTTCATCAGAAACACACAAGATACCAGCTATCTGTAAAACCAGCATATCTGCAGAGCTCTCAGGTTGCCAAGGCGTGGCACACAACTGGTCAATATCTCCCTTCAGGACTACTGGTGAAGATGAGCTGCTCACCGGCGAGCAGATTGAACGACAGGTTATTTTTAAATCACGCAGAAAAAAAATCTCTAATAGGTCTCCGTTCCAAGATGGCTTCAGGGTGGCAGTTTGCTCTGCAGAGTGACCCGATGCGGGAACAGATTCTCAGACATGCAGAGCTATCTGGGTCAGAAGCACGAACCATCACCGTGAACGCTTTCACACGCATCCCACCTAATACATCTCCAATAAATTTCCAACCTCTGAAGCAAAAACTTGCCGTTTCAGTTCAAATAAAACATGATGGATCTTCCTGTGCATCCTTCTCGCAGGCCTGGGGGAGCTCCACACACACTCAGACACACACACTCACACACAGGATGCTACTTACGATAGAGTCCTCTTACAGCCCTGTGCCTTGCTTTCCAGCATCCTCCTCTCCTTTCACACTCTTCCACCAGCAAGCAGATAATGCAGCAGGATTGTCAGCTTTGCATTCCACCTCCCTTCTCACATCTCTCTTTCTCTCTCCCTCTCTCATGTTGCCCCCTCCTTTTCCTCCTTCCTCCTTTTCTATCCTGGTGTCACTGATTACTATTCAGCAGACGGCTGCGGTGGAAAGATGACACACAATCCCACAAAGAAGAACAGGGAGGCACATCAGCACCTCTCTCTCTCTCACCCTCTGAAAACTCTGAGAAATGTCCTCCTCCCTCACTAGCTGCTTGTGCAGACTGATGACAGGAAGAGTGCTTCTGTTTGGATCCCAATCAGATCACTTCAGGTTGAGAAACAGGTTGCATGAGAGGGACCACAGAGGATCAGTCAGAAATCTTTTCATGTGAGGAGGGTCTAAGGCAGGGCTCACCCCTCCCTGTGGATAGCGGTGTGTATGAGATCTTGGCAGTGGATTAGCAGGGAGGCGTACGTGCAGCACGTGCAACCTACTTGTACTTAGCTTCATAGCTTGGTCGGCATTTCCTAGACAGTATTAATACTAGAGAGAGAAATGAAGGCGGGGCATCATGATGAGTTCAACCTGCTGTTTTAGGCATGTGCCAGTTCAGCTGGACTGGTGTGGAGAAGGAATTAGGAACACTTAGAACGAGCGCTGCACTAATACAACTAGCACAAAACCGATATCAGTACTTTTATTGGAATCCTTGCTAAAACACACACCCTGACTGTTCTAATTTATAAGAAAAAAAAGAGATTTGCTATACTCAATACTGTTATACTCAGTACTTTTTAATTTATTCTTGACTGAATCGAAACCACAGCTCGGCGTAGCGTCTTGCATAAATTTATTTTGTAAAAATGAACTTTTGTTGCTTATCGGCTACAGAATTTAGATTAATTCACTAGAGGCTCACAATAAACCAATTCTATTGATTTATTTAAATTTAAAGCAAAGAGTTATTTAAAAATTCATTTTCCCCAAAATATAACTTTTTACATACTCGTAGAGGTTGCGTTGCCACACTCTAGACAGTTATGTCATAGACTGCAGCCAAACACTGTAGATTTACGTAAATGTGAGTGACTGAGGGAAAGCTGGAGCTTGTTACCAAAGAAAGATGTGATAGATTCAATAGTCTTCCATTTTAGTTGTGAAAACCACAGATTGTGCTTTACATTGGATTCTTAGGCCTCGCCCACATGTAGCCGGATATTTTTGAAAACGCGTATCTGCTGTCCTCCGTTTTAGGAAAACACTTGCGTCCACACGTAACTGTTTTCAAAATATCCGTGTCCACACAGAGCCGTATAAATACGCTTCTGGGTGCGATCATGAGCATGCCAGACCAGTAGTCGGCAGTATTGATGTAAACGTAAGTTCTGAGTTATCCAATCAGAGCACCTCTGTCATCATTTCCACAAAACCTGAAACATGGCACCAAGCATCTTGTTTGTGTGGACCGACAAGGAGGTGGAATTACTTTTAAAAGTCAAAATTGACTATAAAGTCAATAAAACACAGAAAAATATAGACGATCCAAACGAGGACGCACACGAATGACGTATGTGCATTACTTGTCGCAGGTAGTGATGCATAAAAATGCAAATCTCCGTTTTCGCACGTCCACACGCAAACGCAAAGACAGAGTTTTCCAAAACCTCCATTTTGGTCGGAGTTTTCAAAAATGCCGGTCTTGAGTGAAAAAAACTCAGTTTTTGTGTGGACGGCAGGTCAAAACGAATAAAAATATATGTGTTTTCAAAAATAGTGTGCTACGTGTGGACGGGGCCCAAGTTGACCAGCTACTCAGAGTGTTGGCATATCCACTACCTGCTAATGGCCGTTAATTAGCGTTTTTGTTGTGCAAATATCCCAATGTCGTTTTGTTGCTAGGTATACTTTATGTTAGTTTTATGGAGTTACTGTTGAGCGATATTAAAGAGATGAAAAAACTTAGAGTCTCGTTCACAAGTGAGAAGGATGAAGCAGGAGGTCGATGCATGCTTATACAGCAACTACAATAATTATGATGCTGCTCCATGGTGAAGAGCTGAGTCAAAAACTTAAACTCTGGAGTTACCAGTTGATCTATGTTCCTACCCTCACCATGGTAACCAGGATCTACGTTCCTACACTCACCATGGTAACCAGGATCAACATTCCTACCCTCACCATGGTAACCAGGATCAACGTTCCTATCCTCACCATGGTAACCAGGATCTACGTTCCTACCCTCACCATGGTAACCAGGATCTACGTTCCTACCCTCACCATGGTAACCAGGATCTACGTTCCTACCCTCACCATGGTAACCAGGATTTACGTTCCTACCCTCACTGTGATAACCAGGATCTACATTCCTACCCTCACCATGGTAACCAGGATCTACGTTCCTACCCTCACCGTGATAACCAGGATCTACATTCCTACCCTCACCATGGTAACCAGGATCTACGTTCCTACCCTCACCATGGTAACCAGGATCTACGTTCCTACCCTCACCATGGTAACCAGGATCTACGTTCCTACCCTCACCACGGTAACCAGGATCTACGTTCCTACCCTCACCGTGGTAACAAGGATCTACGTTCCTACCCTCACCTTGGTAACCAGGATCTACGTTCCTACCATCACCGTGGTAACCAGGACCTACGTTCCTATCCTCACCATGGTAACCAGGATCTACGTTCCTACCCTCACCATGGTAACCAGGATCTACGTTCCTACCCTCACCACGGTAACCAGGATCTACGTTCCTACCCTCACCATGGTAACCAGGATCTACGTTCCTACCCTCACCATGGTAACCAGGATCTACGTTCCTACCCTCACCGTGGTAACCAGGACCTACGTTCCTATCCTCACCATGGTAACCAGGGTCTACGTTCCTACCCTCACCATGGTCACCATGATCTACGTTCCTACACTCACCACGGTAACCAGGATCTACGTTCCTACCCTCACCGTGGTAACCAAGATCTACGTTTCTACACTCACCGTGGTAACCAGGACCTACGTTCCTACCCTTACCATGGTAACCAGGGTCTACGTTCCTACACTCACCATGGTAACCAGGATCTACGTTCCTACCCTCACCATGGTAACCAGGATCTACGTTCCTACCCTCACCATGGTAACCAGGAACTACGTTCCTACACTCACCATGGTAACCAGGATCTACGTTCCTACCCTCACCGTGGTAACCATGATCTACGTTCCTACACTCACCACGGTAACCAGGATCTACGTTCCTACCCTCACCATGGTAACCAGGATCTACATTCCTACCCTCACCTTGGTAACCAGGATCTACGTTCCTATCCTCACCATGGTAACCAGGGTCTACGTTCCTACACTCACCATGGTAACCAGGATCTACGTTCCTACACTCACCACGGTAACCAGGATCTACATTCCTACCCTCACCATGGTCACCATGATCTACGTTTCTACACTCACCGTGGTAACCAGGACCTACGTTCCTACCCTCACCATGGTAACCAGGATCTACGTTCCTACACTCACCACGGTAACTTCTTCTTGTGAAGCCCATTGAGACGGACATTCTGTGATTTTGGGCTATACAATTAAAATTGAATTGAATTAACCAGGATCTACGTTCCTACCCTCACCATGGTAACCATGATCTACGTTCCTACCCTCACCATGGTAACCAGGATCTACGTTCCAACCAGCTGTCGGTGGTGACCCAAAGAATAAAATCCCAGATACCAGTGAACAAAATCAGCAGCTTGAGTTAAAGCTGTTGTTCCTCCACAAACAGAAGAGGCAGATGGGGTGGCTCGGGCATCTGGTCAGGATGACTGTTGGGGGAGTCAATCTCATTTAATTCAAACCCAGGCTATGTTTTATTCTTATTCAATTAAGGCAATGTTTAAATGTTAAATTGATCTAAAAAGTGAACCAATAGGGTGTTCTGGGCATGTCTTACTGGGAGGACACCCAGGACCTGCTGGAGAGACAGTCTACCAGCTCAAACACCACAGGATCCTAACAATACAGCCTCTGTTCAGCAAGAATGCAGGTGCAGATAAGGACATGTTTAGTTTGATCAGCCCAGTAATAAATATTAATAAATTATCAGCCTATCAAACATAATGTTCAGCCCAACCAAATTTGCAAAGCCTATCAGAATGAGACATCCAGCCTAGCAATGATAAATCCCATCTCGACAATGGGGATGCTTAAAACGTGTGTGTGGGGAAAATCGTTGAACTTCTGCCGATCAAACTTTGGTTTGCATAAACTTCCAATGCTGCTCTTTTCCAAATCTTTTTTACTTCATTAAATTCTATTATTTTCCTTCTCATTTGAGTAAAAATTCCACAACACACCTCTCACATTAGGGACCATCAGGACCGTAAGGATAACCACTTCACAACTTCATAAACTTCACCCCACCACCTTCTACCCCCCTTGCACACCCTCATGACCGGTACTACGAACACTTCACAACAACACTCACTGTAACAACAATCTTCTTCCTCTTTCTGCATTTCCCTTCAGGGGTCGCCACAGCAAGTCAGTTTCTTCCATCTAACCCTATCTCCTGCATCCTCTTCGGTCACACCAACTATCTTCATGTCCTCCTTCACTGTATCCATGAACCTCCTCTTTGGTCTTCCTCTAGTCCTCTTTCCTGGTGGTTCCAAACCCAGCATCCTTCTTCTGATGTACTCTCTCTCTCTCCTCTGTACATGTCCAAACCATCTCAGTCTGACCTCTCTGACTTTAAAACCTCTAACGTGCTGTTCCTCTGATCCTGTCCATCCTGGTCACTCCCAGAGAGATCCTCAGCATCTTCATCTCTGTTGAAGTGTACTTTAATACCTCACTGTAAATTACTTAGTAAATAATCCTCTAATACGTCTCATGTTGTCTTACTGTACACTGTTTTATTTCTACTTTGTATCTTTTTTTTTTTACTTAGAGTCAAAGTCTGTAAAAATGACACTGTGATCACATTGTGACAATTAAAGATTCTTGAATTTCTAAGCATCAAAATATAAGAAGACATTTTATGACACATTGAAAAATAAAAGACAACAGGAACGCCAGAATGTGAAAATGTCCAAATAAAGTTTCAAACTAATGAACAAAAATAAATCTCGAGCACGTCGCCCAATTTGAAAAACATGCCCGTATTCGGAGTTGGGCCTACATGATTTGTTCTGTCTTTGTTTGTCACATATTTTAGGAAAGTTAAGTAGCCAAGAAGTTGAAGTTTGTAAATGAGTTGTTATCAGAAACCACGGAATCTCCAAACCTAAACTATCACAAGAATTCTGTGAATGCTTGAAGGTCAACAAAAAGTCACAAAATTACAACATTATCATAAATAAAGTGAGCGGCTTCACCTTTAAGCTGGACTCGTAGTCTGTGTTGACTTTAAACATTAGTCCCAATCTCAGATGGATTTCTTTAACTCGGGAGAAACCAGGGTCGATGTAAAGCACCTCCTGGAATGCTTTGATTGCCCTGAAATGAAAAGCAAAATGTTAGATCAAATCTGTTTGAATTTCAGTTAATGATCACCTTTAAAGACAGAACGATTCCAAAAAGAAATGCCTTCACTCACTCTCCTCTGCACATGTCCAAACCATCTCAGTCTGGTCTCTCTGACTTTAAAACCTCTAACATGTGCTGTTCCTCTGATCCTGTTCATCCTGGTCACTCCCAGAGAGATCCTCAGCATCTTCATCTCTGCTACCTGTCTTTTCCTCAGTGCCACTGTCTCTAGACCAATCAGCATGGCCGCTCTCACCACACTGTCTCTAGACCAATCAGCATGGCCGCTCTCACCACACTGTCTCTAGACCAATCAGCATGGCCGCTCTCACCACACTGTCTCTAGACCAATCAGCATGGCCGCTCTCACCACACTGTCTCTAGACCAATCAGCATGGCCGGTCTCACCATGGTTTTCTACACTTTACTTTCATTTTATCTGAAACTCTTCTATCCCACATCACACCCTGATACTTTTCTTGACCCTTTCCAGCCTGCTTGAACACGCTTCTCCACCTCTTTTCCACACTATTCCATGTTTCTGTTGTTTTTTAAAAAAAATTAAATTAATTAAAATACAGTAATGGAAAAAAAATGAAAAATGAACTGATTTAGTTTGGCTTGTGTAAAAATGTATAAAACCCATCTTTTCAGTCCAAATAAATACCTTTCAAATCCATTAAAAAATGATGTTGAGAATTTTAAACATGAAACCCATAAAAAACAAGTCTTCGTTGTTGTTTTTTTTTGCCCACTAAAACAATTTGTTCTAAATTCCTGCAACTTTCTCATTAACGCAACACCTTTATTAAAAACCCCAAAAGATATTTTAATAAAACTCACTACAGTCAGTACCTGCTATAGATTAATAAAGTTTGTGTTATAGGGCAGGCAGAGGCCGTTTGATGAATTATTGTTTTTAACTGATTTATTAATTAGTATTGAACCACAGCTCTGGGGTTCACGTCTGAGGCGGTTGTCCCAGCGACCACGCCCTGGGTAAGCGGAAGACAACGGAACGGAAATGCAGCTCTCTTTTATTTCTGTAATCAATTAATTAATTAATTCTTTTCTTTTATTAATCATACGTATCAGCATACTTTACACATTTTAATGAATGCATGTTTTTGCATATGCAACATCACCGTATTGCATCACGTTATTTATCTTTTTAAATTTAAAATGGTCCCATTATTTAGACACATTTACTTTGTTTATCGTTTTTGGCTTCACTTTTACCATTTTTTTTTTTTTCCTTTTTGTATCGTCTTCAGTTTAAACTTTTGCTTCTAATTTAGCATGCTACTACTAACTGGATTTGGGGGGAGAAGCAGACCCACTAGAGGCAGCAAAGATAGAGCTAATGACTTCAACATCTTCTTCAATAGGTTTAGCTCTCTGAATGGCTCTACCTCCCCTTCCCTACCTCCATCACACCTGCTACCAGCGTCTGCTCCTTCTCAGCTATTCAATCGACCAGCTCCTTGATCTTCTCCGTCATCTGCTGGGGGAGCAGCATCGTAGCCAGTGATGCCAACAGACTGAATAAACTAATCAGACTGGCTGGCTCTGTCGTTGGCAGCAAACAGGACTCACTTGAGGCAGTGGTAGAGAGGAGGTCACTGAACAAACTTTTGTCCATCATGGACCATCATGACCATCCTCTCTACCCACTCCTGGACGAACGGCGGAGCTCCTTCTCCAAGAGGTTCAGACAGCTCCGCTCGAGAACATCTCGTTACCGGAGGTCTTTCTTCCCGTACGTGATCGGGCTCTACAACGACTCACTTAGCAGATAGGAAGTTGTTGCTGTGACACACAAATTTTCCATGTGTGGGATCATTAAAGTATATATATTTAAATCAGCATCGGTCTAATCGGTCGGTTATTAATGACTTTTTTTCAGTACATATTTTTACAAGCACAACTCCAACTAGGACTTGGCTGGGCTTTCACTCAGAGATTGAGTGAGGAGCTCTGCCATCCAGGAGAAGCTCAGTGTTGAACTCCTCCTCCTCCAGGTCGAGAGGAGCCAGAGGGGGTGGTTCGGGCATCTGGTCAGGACGCCTCCCGAGCGCTTCGCTGGTAAAGTGTTTCAGGCACGTCCCATCGGGGAGTAGACCAAGAGGCAGAGCCCAGACCCGCTGGAGAGACTATGTCCCAACAACTGGAAAAGGAGCGACTCGGGATCCTTCCAGGTGAGCTGGAGGATGCAGCTGGGATGAGAGAAGCCTGGGCTTCCCATCTGAGGCTGTTGCCCCCGCAACCCGGCCCCGGATAATCGAAAGATGACGGAACAAAAAGTCCAACCAGGTAAAGGTAGATTTGAATAATACAGACAGAAAAATGAATCATAAAGCTCTTCCATCGCCCGTTCAATCTCCAACAGTTTTTATTGGCTTTTTAATTTCCTACATTTCCTGAAAGGTCAGAGGGTGTTTCAGTCTGTTTCCACATGAAGCCACTCACTGGGTCACTATGGCAACTACAGCATGAAGGCTTTCTCCTGTATGAAACATCTGAGCACCACGCTCGATGGTGACTGTCTGCAGCACACAAACACACACACACACAAACTACAGACTGCACCCAGTGCCCCCTTTAGCCGAGCTGAGATGGCAAACATGTCCAGCGGGGTCAAATGTATTTCTATTTTGACTCATTCATCATTTGGAGAAACAAAACCTATAAATATGTTACTAAAAATAATAAGCCACGCAGTTTCAGCAAGTTGTAAAAGGAATCGTGTGGAAATTTGCAATTCAATTAAAACCATACATACAGAGATGCAAATGTTTTCTGTCCAGTACTCACTAACATCTTCAGGTTCTCATTTAAATGCTTTCACCCGAATTTCAATCTGGCTCGCAGGATGGCTGAACAATGGACATACGGTCAGACAAACTGTAGCAAAAATATTTATCCAGTTAAACATGACTGGTATGGTAAAGAAATAGATGAGCCGAAAACAAAGCTCTCGACCAGCTGTAGGCGGTGAATGAAAGAATGAGATCGCAGATACAAGCGGCCAAAATGAGCTTCCTCCGCAGGGTGGTTGGTTAATCGCTCAGCGATAGAATGAGTGGTGGTCTTGGGTGGAGATGGTGGCCGCGTGGTTAGAGCGTTCGCCCGCGGACCGGAAGGTCGCGGGTTTGCGTCCCACGGAGAGCACGTCTAGGGTCCTTGGAGAAGACACCTAACCCCCGCTTCTCCCACCATTGGCGCCGTTGAAGGGCAGCCTGCTGCGGTGTAAGGAGTGCAGCAAACGAATTTCCCCGGTGAGGGATGAATAGAGTAATTCATTCATTCATTTATTTATTTATTTATATCATCTGGGAGGAGCTCAGAGTAGAGGCATTGCTCCTCTAGGTCGAGAGAAGCCAGATGGGGTTGTTTGGGTATCTGGTCAGGATATCTCCCGAAAGCCTCACCAATGAGATGTTCCCAGCACGTTCAACTGGGAGGAGATGCAGGGGCAGATCACAGACCCGCTGGAGAGACTACACCTCAATAACTGAACAGGGAACGACTCGGGAACCTCCTGGGTAACCTGGAGGGTTTAGAAGGGGGATGAGAGAAGCCCGAGTTTCCCGTCTGATGTTGTTACCCTGCAACCCTACCCTGGGTAGCGGAAGACAACGGAACGAAACTGACCAAAATTCTGGTAAAAGTAAATACAGTAAGCAGCATGAACACTGCATTTTTTTATACAAACAAGCTGATGTTTTAGAACAGCCAAGTTTTTTAATTAACTGGAATAATAAATTGATAATACACTGGTCATCTAAATATATTCTTGTGCACTTCTGATTTGTTGGGCTTCATGACTTTATAACAAAAAGCTGGATGTGCAAAGAAAAAAACAGAAGCAGATTCTCACGTCATCATCAGACCGCAGCCACCAGCAAAACGTGATAAGGATCACAACTAGATTGAACAAGATTACATCAAAGCTGAAAACCTTTCAGCAGTTTGTTCAGAACTATGGGATAAAAAAAAAACACTGGAGTCAATTTATTAATAGTCCGACAGGAAGTTCAAAATAAGAGGACAAAAATTGTTAATGCATTTGTTTCCCAATTTGTTTCGGGCCAATCTAGAAGAGTTAAAAAGGGTGGAGACGGTGGCTCAGTGATTACAACATTCGCCCGTGTACCGGAAGTTAATCGGATGTTCGCGGGTTCGCATCCCACTGTGTATACGTCTAGGGTCCTTGGAGAAGACACCTAACCCCCCCGTCTCTCCCACCATTGGCGCCGTCATAGGTGGCAGCCTGCTGCGGTGTAATGCAGCACACAAATTTCCCGGTGAGGAATGAATTAAGTATATTTAAAAAAAAAAAAAAGCTAAAAGTAGCATCTCAGTGTTGGATAACACAGCTTTCCCTCTGCAGAGATCTGGCTTATCAAGTTAAACAAGCTTATCAATCTTCTAACGATATGTTCCCTCTTTCTGCTTTAGACATGCCTGAACCATCCAGCCTCTTTCAATTCATCTCCAAAATCACTAAAACGGGCTTTACGTCTCTCTGATCCTGTCCTTCCCAGTTCCTCTAAAAGAGAACATCTTCATCCCCGTTACCTCCAGCGCCCATACTTTTCATAGTGTCTTCAGACCAAACAACATGGCTTCCTTTAATGTTGTTTTCAGATAAAAACATGTTGGGCTTTGATTGCTCGGAGCGACCAACAGAAAAGCTCTACACAGGTAGGTCCAAGTAAGGGGATGAACAACAGCTTCAATCAATGTTCAGCAAAATAAGAGCCAAAAGAAAAACAACTAAAAACCTGAAACTTTGTCTTTGCAAATAAATGACACCATTCTCCAGTTCCAATGCATGCAAACCACAAAACGCATGATAGTGTGTGAATGGACACAAAACAGGACAGCACAAAGTCCATGCTGCCTTGAAACCAGCTGAAAAAAAAAGCAACAAAAAGCTGCCTTTACTTTACAAGAGAAAAGACAAGAGAAAAAAAATGGGTTTTTTTATAGAAGATTCAAAGAAAAAGCACTTACCACTGAAATGCATTGTAATGGAAGTAAACCATTCCCAGGCCGTATAGGAAGGCTGCGTTCTGGAAGGAAGAAGAAAAAAAGACATTAAAAGCTGAAGTTTAATGGTGTGAAAGCTTTTTTCTATTCTTCATTCTCTGACGTCTCCCAGAAGGAAGCGGGTAAAGTGGCAGATCGAGTCAGCGTCCTATGTCATACACTATAACTGATGGCAAATGGATGGTTTATCTGGCAGAAGGTAGGAAAAGAGGCCCGGGTCTGTCAGATCTAGTTACAGTCCAGGTCTCAGCACCTGTGGTTCATGTCCATTCCAAACCATTTCACATCAAATGGTCCGGTTCATCCAAGCAGAAATACCATCTGGTGACAGGTGACCTGACGTAACAACCGCAGGCTATTAACAGGAACCAGAGATGATAATCGAGGGAACCGTAACTGAGATATTTACAGTGACAAGCAACCTGGACAGATCCTACTGTACTCACGGACATGATAACTACAGTTGGGCAAAAACTTATTTAGCCAGTTACCAAATGTGCAAGTTCTTCCTCTTAAAAAGATGAGAGAGGCCTTTAATTTTATTTTAGATCTACTTCAATTAAGAGGAAAAAAATCACATTGGTTTCAATAAAAATTATTTGCAAATTATGATTGAAAATAAGTATTTGGTGATACTTTGTGGTAAACTCTTTGTTGGCAATGACAGAGGTTAAACGTTTTTAACATAGATCAAAAGTTTTCACAAACTGTTGCTGGTACTAGCAGGGATGTTTTGAGGCTGTTGCCAGGTAACACAGACTTTCAACTCCCTCCAAAGATTTTCTAACCAGACTGGCTAATGCACTATATAGGACCTATAGGCTTTTCCTTCATTAACCAGACTGTGTGTTTGGAATCACTGTCATGCTGAAAGACCCAGCAACATTTCATTTTCAATGCAAGGAATTTGCCAATACATGCTCCCATTCATTTTTTCCATCATTCTTGCCTCTTTGCAGAAAAACAACCCCAAAGCATGATGCTTTCACCTCCATGCTTACGGTAAGTTTGGTATTCTTTGGATGGTACTCAGCATTCTTTCTCCTCCAGACTAAGCATGACTTTAAACACTGAAAAACTTCAGTCAGTCATCTTCTTATCCGTCTGTCCCTTTCGGGGTTGCGGTGGGTGCCGGAGCCCAACCCGGCTAATTTAAGGCGAAGGGCGGGGTACACCCCGAACAGGTCGCCAGTCTGTCGCGGTGCCACATACATACAACCATCCACACACACACTCATTCCTAGGGGTAATTTGGAACCGGCCAATCAACCTAGCATGCATGTCTTTGGAGGGTGGGAGGAAACCGGAGTACCCGGAGGAAACCCATGCAAACACGGGGAGAACATGCAAACTCCACACAGAAAGGACAGTGTTCCAAGCCTCGTCCCCACCCGGGATTCGAACCCACGACCTTCTTGCTGCGAGGCCACTGTGCTATCCACTGCGCCACCGTGCCGCCCTCACTGGGCTGCACTGAAAAACTTTACTGATTAAAAGGGAACAGATCTGTACAGTAGATCCACCTCGGCTGCCTGTTCTCTCCACAAATATAAACACACACACACACTTATGTGTAGCAATGTGTTTGTTGCCATAGCAACATAGCAACGACTTCTGCGGGAAGTTGTTGCTATGTTGGCAATGCGCACTTCTTCCCAGCTGCTACGGGGCGCAGCAGGTTAGAGGAGATAAAATGCTTATAAATTTTGAAATGTTCATTTTAGAACACAGAAACTACATAAAAAAATAGAAAACATGTTCATATTAAAAGTCCTAAAAGATCAGCCTCCTAGGTTGTGTTTCATTTTTTCTAATTTGCGTATTAAAGTGGCTGGAGTCAAATTGACAGCTGCTGCAGTTCTAGTGTTAAAATGCTTTAACACACAAACAAACCAGTCCATTCACTGACTCCTTAGTTTGTTCATTCATCCATCTATCCCCACATTCTCTCACCCATCATCCAAACTTTTAATCCAACTCTTTTAAAAAAAAAAAAAAAAAATTATTTCTAAATGCATTCAAACTCCTAATCTAAATATCCGACCATCTACAAACCGGATTCCGAAAAAGTTGGGACACTTTAGAAATTGTGAATAAAAACTGAATGCAATGATGTGGAGGTGCCAACTTCTAATATTTTATTCAGAATACAACATAAATCACAGGTCAATAGTTTAAACTGAGAAATTGTATGATATTAAGGAAAAATATACTCATTCAAAATTTCATGGTGTCAACAAATCCCAAAAAAGTTGGGACAAGGCCATTTTCACCACTGTGTGACACCCCCCCTTCTTCTTAGAACACTCAACAGACGTCTGGGCATTGAGGAGACCAGCTTCTCAAGTGTAGACATAGGAATGTTCTCCCATTCTTGTCTAATACAGGCCTCTAAGTGTTCAATCGTCTTGGGTCTTCTTTGTCTGACCTTCCTCTTAATGATGCGCCAAATGTTTTCTATAGGTGAAAGATCTGGACTGTTGGCTGGCCAGGTCAGTACCCGAATCCTTCTCCCACGCAGCCATGATGTTGTGATTGATGCAGAATGTGGTCTGGCATTATCTTGTTGAAAAATGCAGGGTCTTCCATGAAAGAGACGACGTTTGGATGGGAGCATATGTTGCTCTAGAACCTGAATATATTTTTCTGCATTGATGGTGCCTTTCCAGATGTGCAAGCTGCCCATGCCACACGCATTCATGCAACCCCATACCATCAGAGATGCAGGCTTCTGAACAGAGCGTTGATAGCAACTTGGGTTGTCACTGTCCTCTTTGGTCCTGATGACATGGCGCCCCAGATTTCCAAAAAGAACCTCAAAACGTGATTCGTCTGACCACAGAACAGTCTTCCATTTTGCCACACTCCATTTTAAATGACTCCTGGCCCAGTGAAAACGTCTTCGCTTGTGGATCTTTGTTAGAAATGGCTTCTTCTTTGCAGAATAGAGTTTCAGCTGGCAACGGCGGATGGCACGGTGGATTGTGTTCACTGACAATGGTTTCTGGAAGTACTCCTGAGCCCATGCTGTGATTTCCTTCACAGTAGCACTCCTGTTTTTGATGCAGTGTCGTTTAAGGGCCCGGAGATCACGGGCATTCAGTATGGTTCTCCGGCCTTGACCTTTACGCACAGAGATTTTTCCAGATTCTCTGAATCTTCTGATGATATTATTCACAGTTGATGATGACAACTGCAAACTCTTTGCAATTTTTCGCTGGGTAACACCTCTCTGATACTGTTCCACTATCTTTTTACGCAACATTGTGGGAGTTGGTGATCCTCTACCCATCTTGGCTTCTGAGAGACACTGCCAATCTGAGAAGCACTTTTTATACCCATCATATTGCCAATTGACCTGATTAGTGCTGATTGGTCTTCCAGGTGTTTGTTGTATGCTCAAATGACTTTTTCCAGCCTCTAATAGGTTCTTGTCCCAACTTTTTTGGGATTTGTTGACACCATGAAATTTTGAATGAGCATATTTTTCCTTAATATCATACAATTTCTCAGTTTAAACTATTGACCTGTGATTTATGTTGTATTCTGAATAAAATATTAGAAGTTGGCACCTCCACATCATTGCATTCAGTTTTTATTCACAATTTCTAAAGTGTCCCAACTTTTTTGGAATCCGGTTGTATTAATTAACTCATTCATTTACATACTCTCTCTCTCTCTCTCTGCTCGGCCATTTACCCCAATTCAGAATTCTAACCAAAACATTTAGTAACAAAAACAATCACAACACAATCATTTAGACAATTACTGCCATCCATCGGTTTGGTAGTGCCACCTAGAATTAGTTCAGGTTTTAACCTCACCAGCACTTTGTGGGTTTCTGACTAAACTCTTTCTGTGCCATGTCTCCCCACAGTTTACATTACCAGCCCACGAGGAGTCCTGTGGGTTTTGTTTGTTTCTTTTCCTTTTATTGGATTTCCTGCCAGTTTAGAACCAGCTTAGAGGTGTGGCACCACCAACCAGTGCACTGAATCAATACATAGAGACTAATAATCTTATCAATCATTAGGAGTATGTTTAATAAGGTTTTATTTTGTTCTACACGCACAAAGTACCGATCAGGACGCTTTGATACTGGATCCCATTCTGTTTCCATTCAAACTCTGTTGCACCTTGTTCTGATAAATTGATCCTGGATGGTCTAGTCCGGGACAGTGTTGGAAGTTTTTGGACGCCCCCCCCCCCGGTTAAAACCCAGTTTAAACCCGCCCAAAACCGTCCTGTCCAAAACAGGGAAGACATGTCCAAAACTATTAAAAAAAAAAAAGCGACCAAAACTATCAAAAAGTGTCCAAAACTTTCACACCTGTGCTTAACAAGAATCATAGGTTTAGGTGTGAATCTAGACTCTAGACTTCCTAGCTACAGCTGTGGCCTTCCAGGCAGAAGCTCACCTCTTCCCACAGGTGAGCTTTCTTGGTCCAGGCTGGAAGCTTTCTTGGTTCCAGCCTGGACCAAGAAAGCTGAACCCGGTGACCTGGTGGAAAGCAGTCTCATCCAAGAATGCTGATATTCCAGACAGTTTCCTAGACCTGATGCTTACACTACACACAGCTACAGCATCTTCATCTTCACTCGAGAGAATCTTCAGCACCTTCGGATTAGTCATGTCTAAGCTGCATAACAAGCTTGGTTTGGATAAACTACAGAAACTGGTTTTCAGTTTCTGTAACGTCAGTTTTGGACGTCCAAAAATGTCCAGCGCTTAAGCTTGCGTAGTGATCTACAATTTTGGGGGGATTTCAAAGTTATGAACAGATTGTGTGCATGGTTCCTGCTTATGTAACATTTAAGCCACTGAAGTGAAAAATAAAAGATCAGATTAGAATAGAATACTTTATTTATACCTGGAGGTAGGTACCATTGTTCTGGAACCATACAACACTTGTGCATCCCAGACATATGAACATTCATACCAGGTAATACGTTAAATGAAGGTAACACATCAAGTACAACACATGTAAAAGTATGTCAAAACAAAGGTGGTAGGATTTATTAAGTAGAACGGCTGCAGATGAGACAAAACCAGTTCTATAGTGGCTTTTTCTTGCAGCTTAGCACCCAAAATCTGCGTCCTGATACGAGGAGTTGAAACCCCTTAGATAGGGGACGTGAGTCACAGAGCACAATGATAGAGGCTACACCAGCCATGGGCAAACTACAGCCCGCAGGCCACATCCGGCCCGCCAAACTTGAAAAAATTAAATAAATAAACCTTATTAAAGTTTTATTTTCCCTGCAATTCTGACGTTTTCTCACTAGATGGAGCACTCTATATATTATGGCTTTGTTGAAAATACAACAACACTGCTCCCATTAAAATGTGTGTTTCTCTGTGATGTGCACACTGTCAAAATAAACAGTGTGCACAGATATGGAAAGTCATCGAGTCCAATACCCGCGCGGTAACAAGCGTGTTAGATGGTAAAACAAACAAAATGTTACATCAAGCGCCTAGATTTGAAATTTAACGCTCTTGTTTAAAATCTAGCGCGCCGCATTCTATTGGTCTAATTTAGCAGTTACCAAAGTGCTCGCGTTCCAGCCCGCTTATCAAATGTTAGAACTCAATATGGTTTGTGAACCAAAAAGTTTGCCCACCCCTGGTCTACACGCTGTACATGCCTGGTGTACAGGAACTGAAGAATCAGCCCGCTGGACCATTTAATAATTTGGCTGATTTTATTTCTGTCCTTCAGACTGCCAAACCATGCCACCAAGGAAAAGAATAAAACCATTTCAATAAAATATTTATAAAAGAGGAAAAGCAATGGCTTGTCAATGTTAAAACGAGACAACTCTCTAAGGCAGAAAAGATGCTGGTGACCTCTTTTACACACCACTTTGGAGTGGTCCTCAAAGTTAAGAGAGCGAGTAAACGCCATAAACGCTAGTAAACCAGGAGGAACTAACAAAAAAGGAAGCAATTAGATAAGAGCAGTTAGAAACCTGCTTAAAGGGCCCATCTCATGCAAAACGGACTTTCCAGAGTTTTCTACCTTGTAAGAGTGATGTCCGGGCCTTGTATATGTGTGTGTGTGTGTCTTTCTAGATTGATTTAGCCCGTTTTTCTGTGGATTTCTGGAACGCTCAGACAAAACAACCAATGAGCAGATGTCTAAAGTATGACGCATTTGACGTAGCCAGGACGGACTTCACACACGCCCCCCTCCCTCCTCACCACCCGCCCGCCCTCCTCACCCGCCTCCACTCCGGCCTTACGCCCTCACAAACTCGCTTTCAACGTCCGATATACAGGCTGGTTCGCTGCTCTGCCTCTTTTTTATTTTCTTGCTCGAAACACGCTTTTTTGATTAATCGACATGATAAAATCTTATTTCAGACGCTACCAAACCGCTACGCACGGGTTTACGCCTGCCTTCCCCCTCCCGCTCAGAGATGGGCGGAGGAATGGCGTCTCAGTGAGAGCAGAGGGCGAAGCTTGTACTTACTCAGGACGGGCGGGGGGATGAGCAGACCCAGACTTTCATAGTTCCGGGTCTGTGACTGCGCTCCACCAAATCAATATATTTTCATAACTATGGTGTAATGCATGTTGGAAACCCCACATTTTGCGTGTGTATGTGCAGAGGATACAATGTGAAAAGAGTTATTTTGCATGAGATGGGCCCTTTAAACCTCTCCGACACAAAAAAAACACCAAACAGCAATTACTGTAGTAGTTTTTAGCCGTTATGAGGTCAAATTAATTCATGTGTAGAGAATGAAACTTCAACAATTAAAATGCAGCTGATCAACATTCAAGCAGCCTGGCTCTGATAATTCAGATTGGACAAGGGCTTTTGTCCAACACCTTATTTCATTAGGCTTTTTAAAATATTCTAATATGGAACAGAAACAGGTGGTTTAAAACAAACCAGCTTATTGTCTGGATACGATTCAGTGCATTCAGAAGCTTAGTCTTCAAATAAAGACTTCGATCACACTGAAATATTGAGACGGTCACAAATAGAAAAAAAAAATAGCAGCTCCTATAATAAACACACACACACAGCAGGTCAACTTAAAGATCTAAAAAAAATGTTCAACCTTTCCCGTTTGAAAAACAGACAACTGAATCTGGAAACATTTCCTCTTTATTAGTTTTAGACTCTGAGCAGTAACCTCAGAGTTCCTTAAAGCAAACACAGAAACAGTTCTTCTAACTATAAAAACCACTTTACAATCCAGTTAGATACTCACCTTCCAGTAGTCCGACTGTAAACTGAAGTACCTCTGGTATGCAGATAACGCTAAGATGGAGAAAATAAAGAGAGAGGGAGGGAACACACAGATAAAAGTCAGTCACAATGTAAGAAGTTTCAGAACAGCTTGTTCATAGTGGAAAAAAATTAGAGCAAAGTGTTAAAAATCAACCTTGTCTGTGACAAAATAACTGTGACCATTTCAAAATATCACAACTCGTTATTTAGTGGTTCTTCTGACTAAATGATTGAAACAAACGTGGCATTCTAAAGACATGACCATGAGTTCAAGCTTAAAGAGAAAAAATTTATTCATTGCATATTTTAGTATTCAAAGCAGCCAAATTTTGTTCCATGTTGACGTAACTACCAGCGCTGAAGGATATGGAACGAAAACATTTCACAAGAAGAATTATTGAGCTGAAAAGCAAAGCTCTAGTCAATCTACGTTCCCACCCTCACCTACAGTATGGTCACCAGTTGTGGATGGTGACCAAAAGAACGAGATCACGAATACAAGCGGCCGAAATGACCTTCCGAAAAAGGAGCTTGAAGTAGAACTGCTACTCCTCCAGGTCGAGAGAAGCCAAATGAGGTGGTTTGGGCATCTGGTCAGGACACCTCCCAAGCGTCTCGCTGGTGAGGTGTTTCCGGTAGGTTCCATCGGGAGTAGAGGAAGAGGCAGACCCGGACCCGCTGGAGAGACTGTCTCACAGCTGGCTGGGGAACGACTCGGGATCCTTCCAGGTGAGATCGAGGATACAGCTGGGGCGAGAGAAGCCTGGGCTGTTGCCCCCGCCACCCGGCCCCGAAAAGCAACACAACAATAATTTATACATCACACCATATACCACATTTGAGGACGTTTACAGTTATTTTCTGAAAGGATTTTTAATCAAACTTTAATCAAACATTCCTTTTACTGCAGTAATCAAAATGTATCAAACAGTCTGGCAGAACGGATATAATGTCTTTGTTTGGAAAGAATTGAAAATAAGTTTTAAAATGATACTTGTAAATTTGGTTTTGTCTTCTGAACCGCTTATCCTAACCAGGGCCGTGGGGGTGCCGGATCCTATCCCAGCTGTTTTCAGGCAAGAGGTGGGATACACCCCAAAAAGATAACAGAAAAATAAATACCGTAATTTCACAACTACTGGGCGCAATTACAGTAAGAGTCTTACATTTTCTACCCCCTATGATGCGGCGTGTCTAATGTGTCGTTGTGTGACTTTAGGAAAGCGGAGGTAAGAGAAGACAGCATGAAAACAGTAGAGCAGGAAGTGTGGGCATGAAAGAAGATGGCAAACACACTTTTACTAATACTCTGTGGCAGCATCGGGCAAGTTACGCCACAATTTGTAAACGGATTGAAGACGATTGGGTAATCTGTCTGTACTGTTTGTCCAGCTTTCACAAAAACTGGCATCATTCAGGAGGAGCCTTTGGTAGAAAATTTAAGATTAATATTCACTTTGAAAACATCTTGGTGACAATAGGTGTCTTTAATTAACCTGAAGAGATGAAACAAGACATCTATCTCACATCCATGGTGTGAGAATACTTCTCCAGCCTGTTCACACCAACTCCAAGCCGCTCAAGGACAAGCAAAGATAGATTCTACGAACTGAATCCTAACAATACAGCTTCTGTCCAGCAGGTAGCAGGTGCAAGATAACAACATATTAAGTTTGTTCAGCCCAGTGATAAATTATTAGCCTATCATAGATAATATTCAGCCCAACCAAATTTGAATAGCCTATCAGAATGAGATATACACCCTAGCAACAGAGAAGCCCACCCTAACAACGGAGGTTCTTAAAACATTGTGTTTGGTCAAATCGTTGAACTTTTGCTGATCAAACTTTGGTTTGCATGAACTTCTGATGCAGCAGCATTTAATCTTTTTTACTTCAATAAATTCTATTTTTTACTTCTTATTTGTGTGACATCTTATTAACAAAATTCTACAACAAACCACACGATGACGTGATAGTCACGTAAATGACGGGCATGCCGGTGGCAAAAACGGGTAGTTCTTGCCGATCAATTCTTCAAACCTTATCAGATCTTTATACAGTACCAGTCAGAAAACTGGACAGTTATAATGATTGCTGTGTTGAATCTCAATCTTATGGAGTTAATATGGGGAACTGATTTCTATTGTGGGGAACACGGTATTTGAGATGGACTCTGACGATGAGGGAAGGTAACCTTATTCTTTCTGCATTTCCCTTCAGGAGGCGCCACAGCAAGTCAGTTTCTTCCATCTAATCCTATCTTCTGTATCCTCTTTGGTCACACCAACTATCTTCATGTCTTCCTTCACTGTATCCATGAACCTCCTCTTTGGTCTTCCTCTAGTCCTCTTTCCTGGTGGTTCCAAATCCAGCATCCTTCTTCTGATGTACTCTCTCTCTCTCCTCTGCACATGTCCAAACCATCTCAGTCTGACCTCTCTGACTTTAAAACCTCTAACATGTGCTGTTCCTCTGATCCTGTTCATCCTGGTCACTCCCAGAGAGATCCTCAGCATCTTCATCTCTGCTACCTCCATCTCTGTTTCCTGTTTTTTCCTCAGTGCCACCGTGTCTAGACCAATCAGCATGGCCGGTCTGACCACAGTTTTGTACACTTTCCCTTTCATTTTAGCTGAAACTCTTCTATCACACATCACACCTGATACTTTTCTTCACCTGTTCCAGCCTGCCTGCACATGCTTCTTCACCTCTTTTCCACACTCTCCATTGCGGTGGACTCTTGATCCTAAGCGCTTAAAATCTTCCAAGGAAAGAAAAAGGAAAAGTAACCTGATAGGTCTGAAAACTAGGCATTCTGTTCTTTTCAGATAAATCAGATGGGAAGATAATTGATAAAAATAATGTGAGAATCTTCATAAATACTTCAATTAATCACAACCAAATTCAGATTTGCTCCCGCTGCCTTTTTAAACTTAGGAAATCTTAGGGTTAAAGAACACATCAACGTTTATTCTGAAATGATCGATCAAGGTGGTGAAAATGATCATGTCCACTTTCATCTGAAGATGCTGACAGAACTTGGACTGACCTTTTGGATAATCCTCAAGTAGAAGGTTGAAGTGACCGAGCTGGCAGAAAATATCTGGGTCCACTTTCCCCTCCGCTTTCAGGATGACAGCATCATAGCAGCTAACAGCCTGTGGAAGAGAGGAAGGAAGACAAACTGAACAATGTAGTGTTTGTTAAATTATTCACATCTACAAACATCTTAGGAAATGTAGGGATTAAAACAGTAAAAAAAACAAATTCATTCTACATGAAATTAAATATTTCCTAAATCTACATTGTTCTGTTTTGGAAGAGAACATTGGTATTGGTAACAAAACTTCATCTTCTTAACTGTCCACCATTTATGGGGAAGCGGAAGGTGCCGGAGCCCATCCCGGCTGATTTAAGGCGAGAGGCAAGGTACACCCCAAAGTCTGTCGCGGGCCCACACACTTACAACCATTCACACACACACTCATTCCTCGGGGCAATTCGGTACCGGCCAATCAACTTAACATGCATGATGTTGGAGGATGGGAGGAAACCGGAGTACCCGAAGAAAACCCACGCAGACACAGGGAGGATATGCAAACTCCACACAGAAAGGACAGTTTTCCAAGCCTCGTCCCCACCCGGGACTCGAACCCCCGACCTTCTTGCTGCGAGGCCACTGTGCTACCCACTGCGCCACAGGACATATTGTTTTGAGATCTGGCGTCACAATTACAAGTCTAACAAAAATCTATTTTTATTTTCAAAGGGGGAAAAAAAGCAACCGGAAAATTTTGTGCTCCTTTACAAAGCAGCAGGCTGCCAGGACAGCGACAATGAGGGAGAAACAGGGGGTTAGGTGTCTTCTCCAAGGACACCTGGAGATGAGCTCAGTGGGATTCGATTCCGCGAACTTCCGGCGAACTTCTAGTTTAAGGACGAACGTTGTACCACTGAGCCACCGCCTCCTCCCAATAACAAACGTTTGTAAGGCGCCAACATTCTACAATTAATTTGAACTGATCATGTATTTATTTAAGGGTGAAGTTAAAACAACTGATGCCAGCAAAAAACGAGTTTGTTTATTTTAATTAATAAAAGATTTTTATGATTCACGAGAAAATAAAATGCCAAAAACTTGTTTGTTTTTTTCTTTTCATAAGCTTTTGCATCTTTATGATCAATTTTCTTTTAAGAAAAAGAAGGATAAGCATGTGACTGACTTCCTTAAAAATGCATTGTTATTAAAACCATCTTAAAAATCTGTACTACTACTAGTCTTTTATGAACAGAAAATTCCTCCTTTGTTTCAGTTGCAGATATTTTGCATAGACAAACCGAACGGCCAAAACAGGACCTTAAAAGTCAACGGCTAAACAAATGAGCTGTGATCGAGCTTTAAAGAGAAGCTGGTGTTTCAGACAGGGTGTGGGTTTGTAAATACAAGGTAAACCAATTACAAACAAAATAAAAGACAAGCTGGTTAACTTCAGTCATTAAAATACATGTCGACTTTTAGTTTGAAAGTTGGAGAACCTCTCGTTAAGCCCGTTACTAATGCAAGAATGTGTTTATTAATTGGTGCGAGATAATAAATTAATTGTAGATCTACGTGTTAAAGAATCTTCTTTAAACAGATTAAATTGTCACAGACAGCGACTCTGAAGATCCTCAAGTGTGTGAGTGAGGAGGCATGCCTACACACACGAACACAACATTTTGAAAAATAAGTAATTTTTCTGCATTTTGGTGCATATTTTGCCCAAAGTTTTTAATAATTAAAGTAGTAAGAACCCTTTTTTTTGTAAATCAAAAGGGGTGGGGGCATGCGCTCCCACGCCCTCCCTGGATCCACCCTTGCGACCGTTTCATCCTCCTGAGTCTTGTCCATGTCTGTTGTGTTGGACCACTCCTGCCAGCGCAGGCCATGTAGAACGAACGAGAAGACTACGGGTCCTTCCATGGGCCAAAATTCAAATGCGGAAGCTTTGGCTCCCCACCGTTATGACGTCATAATTAATTGCGACCGCACTAGTTACGCAGCCAGTAGACTGAATAAACTAATCAGACTGGCTGGCTCTGTCATTGGCAACAAGCAGGACTCACTTGAGGCAGTGGTAGAGAGGAGGTCACTGAACAAACTTGACCATCATGACCATCCTCTCTACCCACTCCTGGACGAACAGCGGAGCTCCTTCTCCAAGAGGCTCAGACAGCTCCGCTCTAGAACATCTCGTTACCGGAGGTCTTTCTTCCCGTACGTGATCGGGCTCTACAACGACTCACTTAGCAGATAGGAAGTTGTTGCTGTGACACACAAATTTCCCATGTGTGGGATCATTAAAGTAGATTCTGATTCTAGTTAAAACAGAAAAACACTGGTTAGGCTCCTCACAGTAAGACTGAATCAGGGAGAGTCCTGAGCTTGTTTTACTGCAACCAGACAGTTCCATCTTGGCCTGACAGCTGAAGAGTGATGCTAAGATCCAGTCTGCTCCGTAAGTCTGCAACTCCCCTTACCAAAGAAACTTTCTAAACATGTTTGATTTTTTTACACATTTTGCTGGTTTTAGGGGTTTAAATTTAATGGGATGATGCTTCAAATGTAAGTCATTGATTGATTTAATGAAGAAAATCAAGCAACATTTCAAAATAAAACATCATCAAGGCTCGTTTAATAAACCAAATAGAAATAATGGAAGTTATTTAATCAAACCAAAATCCAATATTCAAAATATTTGCTGCAATTTATTAGTTTTAAAACCCTGAAGACAAATAGTTTAATCAGATAAAACTCACTGAAAGTGGGTTAAAAGAAATGTAAATATTTTTATAATATATGACATCGGTCCGTCGTGGTAAAGAGGGAGCTGAGCCGAAAAGCAAAGCTCTCGATTTACAAGTCGATCTACGTTCCTACCCTCACCATGGTAACCAGCTGTGGGTGGTGACCGAAAGAATGAGATCGCGGGTACAAGCGGTCGAAATGAGCTTCCTCCGCAGGGTGGCTGGGCTCTCACTCAGAGATCGGGTGAGGAGCTCTGCCATCCGGGAGGAACTCTGTGTTGAGTCGCTCCTCCTCCGGGTCGAGAGGAGCCAGATGGGGTAGTTCGGGCAACTGGTCAGGATGCCCCCCGACCGCCTCGCAGGCGAGATGTTTCGGGCACGTCCTACCAGGAGGAGACCAAGGGGCAGACCCCGGACCCGCTGGAGAGACTATATCTCACAGCTGGCCGGGGAACGACTTGGGATCCTTCCAGGTGAGCTAGAGGATGCAGCTGGGGAGAGAGAGGCCTGGGCTGCCCCCGTTTGAGGCTGTTGCCCCCGCGACCCGACCCCGGAACAAGCGGAAGATGACGGAACGGAACGACCACATAAAATTATTATTCTTTTTCAGCTGAATGACGTCAACTTTAATCTTTGTGAGCACACGATGATCTACACGGTGACAGACCATGTGGGGATTTTTTTAAAAGTCATAAAAATTTTATTTCTGTCTGAATCGGCGTCTCGAAGTAAGATTTAGAAATTAGGACATTGTTCTCTTACTTGAGAATCGGCTCTTAATTCATGCAAAGAAACCTTTGATATTAAGAGTCAAATATGTTCATAAAATCTCATATTTAAAGCTTCATAGAACTAAAATTAATGTTCATGATGGTTAAGTTAATGTTTAATAAAATGCAAAATCAAAAGCAAACATCAATCTGACATAAACTGAATATTTGAAACGTTTATGCCCATTTTTTTTACTTCATATTTTCTGCACAGATACACGTTTCTTTCTTGGAAATAACTTGTTTTTTTTCTTCTTTTGTTTCTTTCCAGACATTTTAATTTATTCAAGTGTTGTCGGAATCTCCTTGAATTATTTCTGTATCTCAAAAGTCAAGTATAAAATTTTAATCTCAGTCTGAATCGGTGTCTCATTCAGAATCTAGGCCATTGCGCTTCCAGTAAAATCTCTTCAACGTCATGCATTCTCCTTACATTTAAAACCGTCTGGTGCAAAATAATCTGCAAATAGTTTCTTGCAAAACTAAAACCCTTCAAGTTTTTTTTGGGCATAACCTGCTTAAATTGCGTCATGCTTACTGCAAAAAAAATGTAAAAATCTTTTGATAAACCATTAACTCATTGATAAACTACACATTTTTAAATGTATCGTCCGAAAGCTTGTCTATAAGTATATAGGGAGGAGACGGCAGCTCAGTGGTTAGAGCGTTCGCGCGCGGACCGGAAGTTCGCGGGTTTGCGTCCCACAGAGAGCACGTCTAGGGTCCTTGGAGAAGACACCTAACCCCCGCTTCTCCCACCATTGGCGCCGTCGAAGGGCAGCCTGCTGCGGTGTAAGGAGTGCAGCACACACATTTCCCCGGTGAGGGATGAATAGAGTAATTCATTTTATTTTTTTTATAAAGTTTTTAATCTGAGAAATAAGCAGAGGTGCACATAACTGCTGAGCAAGTGCGCATGTGTTGTAAAATGTACACTGTACACTGTACGCCACATTAATTGCGTTGGAATGCTTTTGCGCACCAACAGAGCAAGCCGGGATGCATGTTAGCATAAACAGGAAAACGAAACTGTTGTTTTTTGCAAGTCGACCAACATCAGAGATTTGTCTTTCCTTCAGGATCGCAACAACCTTCCCCCGTCCAGACCTTGTTCTCTGGTCTAGATCCTCTCAATTTGCCTGGAACATAGAGCTGACAATACCGAGGAAGGAGTGCTTTAAGAGCAAAATCTTGGCAGCTGAGGCAGAAATATGAGGGTGCGCCCAGCAGAGGTGGGGTGTAGGGCCTTTGCAGTCGATACAACTACTAAGCTCCTCAAAGAGGGTGGAGTTAGAGGGTGGCCACACAGGTACCGCTGAGAGAGCAAGACATTGGCTGTGACCTCATTTATCCCACCCAAGTACACCCAAAACTGTGCATACACCTACATACACGCAAGCCGTTCGATTTATGACAGTGTGTGAACTGTGCATCAATGTGTCATTCCCAGAGTTGCTCTGGTTACCGTCTTCCACTCTCTTCCACAATGGCTGCGCAATAGCCATTGTTCATGAGTATTTTCAGGTGCTACCTACTCATTTGAGAACAATTCCACATGCAACGTATCATTTGCATGATCCATTTACAGAATTCTAAAGGCGTGGTTGGAGTGGGATGGATTTCCAGCCCGCTCACGCCTGACATTTGATGCACATGTAATTTATGAAGCTTAGGTTGCTTGAGGAGAGTTGTGGTGGTTTTGATAGAACTCAAGTTTGCGCGACATTGAGCACCGCCGTAGCGCAGAGCAAAAAGGCTTACTCAGTGCACAATCTATGCAATCCTTAGTAAATGAGGCCCCTCATTTAATGTGGGGCCTCATTAACCAAATGATGAGGTTAATAATGTCCAAATAACTTGCGACATTCCGGGCTTTTATTAACCTAAGGCGGGCCTACCTCAATGGTGGCCATATCGTGAATAAAGACCGAAACACCATATGATGTGGAGGTGTCTCCGTTCCGTCATCTTCCGCTTGTTCCGGGGGTAACAGCCTCAAACGGGTAGCCCAGGTCTCTCTCTCACCCTGGCTGCATACTCCAGCTCACCCGGAAGGATCCCAAGTTGTTCCCTGGCCAGCTGTGAGACATAGTCTCTCTCCAGTGGGTCCAGGGTCTGCCCCTTGGTCTCCTCCCGGTGGGAGATGCCCAAGACACCTCGCCCGCGAGGCGCTCAGGGGGCATCCTGACCAGATGCCCGAACCACCCCATCTGGCTCCTCTCGACCTGGAGGAGGAGCGGCTCAACACCGAGCTCCTCCCGGATGGCAGAGCTCCTCACCCGATCTCTGAGTCAGAGCCCAGCCACCTTGCGGATGAAGCTCATTTCGGCCGCTTGTACCCGCAATCTCATTCTTTCGGTCACCACCCACAGCTGGTTACCATGGTGAGGGTAGGAACGTAGATCGACTTGTAAATCCAGAGCTTTGCTTTTCGGCTCAGCTCTCTCTTTACCAGAACGGACCGATGCAGCGTCCTGGTTGTTGCTGATGCCGCACCGATCCGCCTGTCGATTCCGAGTGATCACTCCATCACTCGGAAGGATGGAGTGATGATGTCTGTCTCTACCAAAACTTTTTGGAACACCAATCAGTTTTAAAGAGATACAATATTAGGGGTTCTAACACATGGTTCTTTTTGCAAGAGCAAAATAATCTAAAAACAAGTGATAATCAGCATTAAAAAGACACGGATGAGAAGCTTTTCCTGTAAAAACGTGGCATTGAAATACTGGGGTACAAACAGTTGATGATAACAGAATCAACAGGTGTTCCCGATGAGTCTCCAAATAAATTAGATTCTTGTTTTCAGCTCTCCTACAAACTTGCTCTGTTTTATTTTGTTGCAGTACAATCAGCTGTGATGATCCTGATCACTGGTGATGTGAGAACAAGACCTCTGGGTGTCTGGCCAAAATGGCTTCGAACACCTGAAGACACTCATTGTTTCATGAGCAACTTTCAAAGCAGTGACCTGCTAATGTGGAGGAATAATGCAGAGAGAAGAGGAAACTAGACAACCTGGTCAGGAGGACTAGATCTGTCCCGAATTGTCCTCCTTTGACCTCCTCTGTAGGTCAGAGGAGGATGCTGATCATACAGTACTGAATCTGCAACAACCCCTTACGTCCTCTGTATGAAACGGCTCTTTCAGACAGAGACTGCTGCACCCACCGCCGTGTTTAAAAGGAGCTAGAGAAAAAAAGACTGCTGATATTTTTTATTTTTTTATTTTTGGATTTTTCTTTTTGAATAACTGTAACAAATCAATTTCCCTCCAACAGTAAATAAATAGACTCTCAAATAAACTCTACGTAAAGTATATAGTACTTTTTAAGTGCCTGCATTGGCACCCAAAGCACTTTACAGTGTGGCTCACATTCACACACACACATTCATACCCGATGGTGGGAGCTGCCATGCAAAGCGCAAACCACCATCATCAGGAGCAATACTCTGTGAGTTATTGTAACGTGTTATTGTGTTGGGAATGAAAGATTTCCGGTACTTGACAATTTTTGAGCGGAGCTGTCTGAGCTTCTTTGAGAAGGAGCTCCCCTGTTTGTCCAGAAGTGGGTAGAAAGGATGGTCAGGGTTGTCCATGATGGATAAAAGTTTGTTCCTTGTCCTTTTCTCCACCTCTGCTTCAAGTGTTTTGTTTTTTGTGTAAAGTGATGAAGAATTTAAAAGAATACCTTGTGTTAAAGATCAACACAAATCTTTATATAGTGTTGATCTCATTTAACAGCGACTATGATGTCTGTGATTTCAGATCCTGGTAAAATAAATCAAGACTGAGCGACATACGACTGAGCGACATACTCGGCTGTCTGGTGTGTGCGAACAGAGACGTAGAAAAGTGCAGTAAAACTAAAGCTGGTGTACTGGTGGTGTTTTAGAACAACAAATAGTGTTGTTCCAACCACAGTGAAGATGTCGAGCTGTTAATAATAATAGTACTTTATTAATCCCGTTCCGTCGTCTTCCGCTTTCCGGGGCCAGGTCGCGAGGGGCAACAGCATCAGACAGGAAGCCCAGGCTTCTCTCACCCTAAATGCATCCTCCAGCTCACCCGGAAGGATCCCGGGTCGTTCCCCGGCCAGCTGTGAGACATAGTCTCTCCAGCGGGTTTGGAGCCTGCCTCTTGGTCTCCTACCAGTGGGAAATGCCTGATACACCTCAATCAGGGGCTGAAGCCACCCGATTTGGCTTCTCTCAACCTGGAGGAGCGGCTCGACACCGAGCTCATCCCGTATGGCAGAGCTCCTAACCCGCTCCTAACATATTTCCCCAGTAGGGGATTAATAAAGTACACTATATTACAATTGCTACAGAGCTACAAACTTCATGTGACCTTCAGATTAGCCAAAGTACAGTACGCAGAGAGCTTCATGGAATGGGTTTCCATGGCCGAGCAGCTGCAGCCAAGCCACACATCACCAAGTGCAATGCAAGGCGTCGGATGCAATGGTGTAAAGCACGCCGCCACTGGCCTCTAGAGCAGTGGAGACGCGTTCTCTGAAGTGATGAATCACGCTTTTCCATCTGGCAATCTGATGGACGAGTCTGGGTTTGGAGGTTGCCAGGAGAACGGTACATTTCAGATTGCATTGTGCCAACTGTGAAATTTGGTGGAGGAGGAATTATGGTATGGGGTTGTTTTTCAGGAGCTGGGCTTGGCAAATGGACTCTACTTATATAGCGCTTTTCTACCTGCATCGGCACTCAAAGCGCTTTACAGTGTAGCTCACATTCACCCATTCACACACACACTCATACCTGATGGGGATGCCTCCGTGCAAGGAGCAAACCACCATCAGGAGCAATTGGGGGTTCGGTGTCTTGCTCAAGGACATGAACTCCTAGCGGGGGATCGAACCGGCAACCCTCCGGTTACAGGGCGGTCACCCTACTCACTGAGCCATCCTTCCCCAACTGAGCCATCCTTAGTTTCACTGGAACTAAGGCTTGGCCCCTTAGTTCCAGTGAAAGGAACATTTAAAGCTTTAGGATACCAAAACATTTTGGACAATTCCATGCTCCCAACCTTGTGGGAACAGTTTGGAGCGGGCCCCTTCTTCTTCCAACATGACTGTGCACCAGTGCACAAAGCAAGGTCCATAAAGACGTGGATGACAGAGTCTGGTGTGGATGAACTTGACTGGCCTGCACAGAGTCCTGATCTGAACCAGATAGAACACCTTTGGGATGAATTAGAGCAGAGACTGAGAGCCAGGCCTTCTCGACCAACATCAGTGTGTGACCTCACCAATGAGCTTTTGGAAGAATGGTTAAAAATTCCTATAAACACTCTCCTCAACATTGTGGACAGTCTTCCCAGAAGAGTTGAAGCTGTAATAGCTGCAAAAGGTGGACCGACATCATGTTGAATTCTATGAGTTAGGAATGGGATGGCACTTCAACTCATAGTAGGGGTGTGCGATACCGCGAGTTTTGGTATCGATCCGATACCAAGTAAACACCAGACCAATATCGCCGATATCGATACCGATATTTAAATTTTTTAAATGACTATTTTTGCATCAAGGGTTTGGTCATATATATAGTATGACCAAGTATATGTAAATACACAGGTTGGTAGATAGATCGATAGAAGTATCCAGTTACAAACAAATGTTAACTAATGTTAAAGATGATTATGTTGTACTTTCATAATTAAAATTGGAGCGTCTCTGTTAATGAGCGCTGCCTCTGGGAAACAGAAGGGGTCAGAGTTTTCTCCTCTGAAGTTTTTCTTTGGGGTGATTCTTTAATTTGTAGTGTTACCCTATATTTAACAGCCTTTCTGCAAATGGTTCAGGTAGCCTCAAAGTACAGCCACACGCTACTTCTCTTTTTTACTTCCATCTCTCTCTACTTTTACCTACTTGCGTTTTTTTTTTTTTTTGTTTCTTGGCCTCGAGTCGCTGAGTCATGTGGACAAGTCAAAGCCAATGAGAGGAGAGAGGGGGCGGGCCTCGCTTTAGCATACAGGCGCAACACACAGCATTTATGCATATTTATATTGTGGTTCGAGTATCGATCGATATTGATACTAGCGTTGGTATCGATATTATCGATATTATGATCGATCCGCCCACCCCTGGTTTCACCCCTTCTTGTGCTTCCCTGCACCCCAGGATTTAGATTTATTTAGATATAAAGCCACTGATAACTAAAACCAAAGTGTGTAAGGGCCTATTAATCTCAGCTTATAACCAGAAGCCACATGTTAAAGGACAACACTAAGCAAACATGGATAAACATCACTTCAAAACTACAGGTTTTAATTCAGATTTAAAGCGCTGCAGAGATTTTTAATGTCTTTTAATTGTTGTTTTTTAAGGTTTATTTTCCGAGGTTAGCTTAGCTTTGATGCTACGTAGCATTAAATATTTATCTTTTTATTTCCATAAACTTTCAAAAACAACCAAACGACATTTAATTGATTTAAATAAAAACCAAATTTATTCTTTAAAACGACCGCATTAATCAGAAAATGGGTGTAAATGTAATGTTAGGGATGAAATCGCTAGCTCTTCTGTTAGCCACCACATGCTAACACACACACACAACCAAAACTCTCTAAAAAGACACACATTCTCATTATTTGTCTATTTTTAATCCATAAACATGGATTAAAGCATAAAAATATTACTTAAAATCCAAGTTAAGTTTAAAAAGCATGTCAAATTTAAACAATAATCCCAATAAATGTTGAAAAAGTAACATTAAATGTCATTTTTAAGCAGTTTTCCTCCCAAAAAAGTATTAAATATGATTTTTAAAGAAGGTTTAAGCTGATTTAAAGTTATCATTAACACACAGTTCCACACAGGGCAGGTATGACACCCATAACAGGGTGGAGTGGAGGTACATGCAAACTCCCTATTTCCGTTCCGTCATCTTCCGCTTGTTTCGGGGTCGGGTCACGGGGGCAGCAGCCTCAAACGGGCAGCCCAGGCCTCTCTCCCCGGCTGCATCCTCCAGCTCACCTGGAAGGATCCCAATTCGTTCCCTGGCCAGCTGTGAGACATAGTCTCTCCAGCGGGTCCGGGGTCTGCCCCTTGGTCTCCTCCCGGTGGGACGTGCCCAAAACCCCTCGCCCGCGAGGCGCTCGGGGGGCATCCTGACCAGATGCCCGAACCACCCCATATGGCTTCTCTCGACCTGGAGGAGGAGCGGCTTGACACCGAGCTCCTCCCGGATGGCAGAGCTCCTCACCCAATCTCTGAGTGAGAGCCCAGCCACCCTGCGGAGGAAGCTCATTTCGGCCGCTTGTACCCGCGATCTCATCCTTTCGGTCACCACCCACAGCTGGTGACCATGGTGAGGGTAGGAACGTAGATCCTGGTTACCATGGTGAGGGTAGGAACGTAGATCCTGGTTACCATGGTGAGGGCAGGAATGTAGATCCTGGTTACCATGGTGAGGGTAGGAACGTAGATCCTGGTTACCATGGTGAGGGTAGGAATGTAGATCCTGGTTACCATGGTGAGGGTAGGAACGTAGATCCTGGTTACCATGGTGAGGGTAGGAATGTAGATCGTGGTTACCATGGTGAGGGTAGGAATGTAGATCCTGGTTACCATGGTGAGGGTAGGAACGTAGATCCTGGTTACCATGGTGAGGGTAGGAATGTAGATCCTGGTTACCATGGTGAGGGTAGGAACGTAGATCCTGGTTACCATGGTGAGGGTAGGAATGTAGATCCTGGCTACCATGGTGAGGGTAGGAACGTAGATCGTGGTTACCATGGTGAGGGTAAGAACGTAGATCAACTTGTAAATCCAGAGCTTTGCTTTTCGGCTCAGCTCTCTCTTTACCAGAACGGACCGATGCAGCGTCCTAGTTATTGCTGATGCCGCACCGATCCGCCTGTCGATTCCGAGTGGTCACTCCATCACTCGGAAGGATGGAGTGATGATGTCTCTCTCTACCAAAACTTTTTGGAACACCAATCAGTTTTAAAGAGATACAATATTAGGGGTTCTAACACCTGGTTCTTTTTGCAAGAGCAAAATTATCTCATTTCGGCCGCTTGTACCCGCAATCTCATTCTTTCGGTCACCACCCAGCTGTGGGTGGTGACCAGGTGGGGTGGCTCGGGCATCTGGTTAGAACGCCTCATGAACAACATACAGGTGTGGTGTTTGGGACACATCCCACCGGGAGGAGACCCGGGAACTGCTGGAGAGACTATGTCCCAAAGCTGGACAGGGAACACCTCGGGATCCTCCGGGGAAGAGGAGAATCTTGAGGCTATTGCCCCTGTTGTGACCCAGCCCCGGATAAGCGGAACACGACTGAATGGAATATTATTTTAACATCTTAGTTAAGCTGCTATATCCCCACCTGGTGCATGACTCCTCCACCAGGACAGATGTGGACTCCTTTAAAAACTAAGAGTTGTACGTTTTTTTTTTTTTTTCCTACTCCTGCATCGGTCCGTCGTGGTAAAGAGAGAGCTGAGCTGAAAGGCAAAGCTCTCGATTTACAAGTCGATCTACGTTCCTACCCTCACCTATGGTCACCAGCTGTGGGTGGTGACCGAAAGAATGAGATTGCGGGTACATTCGGCCGAAATGAGCTTCCTCCGCAGGGTGGCTGGGCTCTCACTCAGAGATCGGGTGAGGAGCTCTGCCATCCGGGAGGAGCTAGGTGTCGAGCCGCTCCTCCTCCAGGTCGAGAGGAGCCAGATGGGGTGGTTCGGTCATCTGGTCAGGATGCCCCCCAAGCGCCTCGCAGGCGAGGTGTTTCGGGCACGTCCCACCGGGAGGAGACCAAGGGGCAGACCCCGGACACGCTGCAGAGACTATGTCTCACAGCTGGCCGCGGAACGACTTGGGATTCTTCTGGGTGAGATGGAGGATGCAGCCGGGGAGAGAGAGGCCCGGGCTAGCCGTTTGAGGCTGTTGTCCCCGCGACCCGACCCCGGAACAAGCGGAAGATGACGGAACGGAAACGTTCCTACACTCGCCTATGGTCACCAGCTATTGGCGGTGACCAAAAGAAACAAGATCACGGACACAAGCAGCTGAATTAGCTTCTTCCGCATGTGGCTGGGCTCTCAAACATACATAGAGTGAGGAGCTCTGCCATCCGGGAGGAGCTCAAGAGTAGAGCTGTTGTTCCTCTTAGCCGAGAGAAGCCAGATGGGGTGGTTCGGGCATCTGGTCAGGATGCCCCCTGAGCGCCTCGCAGGTGAGGTGTTTCGGGCACGACCCACCAGGAGGAGACCAAGGGGCAGACCCCGGACCCGCTGGAGAGACTATGTCTCAAGGCTGGCCGCGGAACGACTTGGGATCCTTCCGGGTGAGCTGGAGGATGCAGCCGGGGTGAGAGAGGCCTGGGCTACCCGTTTGAGGCTGTTGCCCCTGCGACCCGACCCTGGAACAAGCGGAAGATGACGGAACGTTTTTTTTTAATTATTTTTAAGTTTTTCAGCTTGTATCTTCAGGTTTATGTAGTCAAATAAAAAATGGTTGAAATATTAAATATTATTTTGAAATCTTGATTTAAGCAGCTATAAACAGTGATGGTCCCACACAGAGCATGACACCTCCAGCAGGATGCAAGAGGGATACAAAAACCCCTCAAATAATCACCTAAAGGAGTAGTTTTATTATATTTTATAAGCTTTTCTCTCCAGGTTTATGTGTTAGGTATAAACAGTGATAACAACATGGAGCATGGTGGAAGGAGAGGATGAAGTGGTTTGGAGTCCACCTGCATGGAACTCCATGTAAATAAAAGGAGGACATTGGGGTGGGTTTAGGTGGGATACAACCCATAGAAACTCATCAGAAAAAAATCTAACGGGAATGTAAAAAAAATACCTTTAACAGCAAGGCCTTCGTTCTGGCGCCATCTTCTTGAAGCCCATGAAATCCAAACAGAGAGCTGCAAAGTAAAGGAGAGCAAAGCACAGGCGGTTCATTCCCTGTTACTTACACACACACATACACACACTCTCACACAGACAGAGAGAATAAATCAGTGTAAAATCTGATCTAACCTGTCCATTGCAGCTATGCTTTCTTTCTCCAGCGCTGTTAGCTTCGGAAAGTCCTCTTCGATTTCACTGGCTTTTCCAGACGCCATTTTCTCCTCGTCATTAGCAGCAACGCAGAGGCTCCTGCTGGAGAGCGACACCCCGCAGGATTTCATGGAAACAGAGAGCAGCACCTCCGGAAGGATGCACACAAATCAATCCAGGATTAAAAACGGGGCGTAGCGTTAACAATTCTTCACAAATCCTCAAGGAAATGATCCTTTCAAGTTTACATTCCTCATTGCAGCGTGTGTTCCCCTCCTACTTCATGCATGTAGTTTGATCTGGTGTTAGATTTAAAATACACAGTGTTATTTAATGAGAAAAGCAAACTTCCTCCAAGCAGTGCCTCAAACTTGCAGAATTGTGTCACACAGAAAAACCCTCTACTGCGCATGTCCAATCACACTTTGCTTTTTCTGGTCACGTGGACACTTCCGGTTGATTTGAGGCGCGCGCGCACGGACACGTGCATGCGCAAATTGCGTGTGCTTCTGAAACCACGCCTCCTGTCTTCTAGTCCAAATCCTATTGGTTAGAAAACACATCAGTCATGTCAAGCATGTTTGTTGCAACTTTTTATTCATTTACTCAGTTATTCACTCTTTTATTTATTCATTCATCCATTCATTTATCTATTTATTCATCTATTCATTCCTCCATTAGACCCTCCACTCATTCATTATTTCATTTATCCATTTATTTCTCCACCCATTCATCGGTTCATCCAGTTATCCATTCATAATTTAGTAATTTATTCACAAATTCATTCATTATTTCATGCTTTGATTCATTTTCTGATCTCATCCCTGTTGGTTAGACGACAGAGGCAGGGTACACCATGAACAGGTCACCACCGGTCTGTTGCAAGACCACACACATAGAGAAAGGATTTTCATTCTTTATTTTGTCCGTGTAGTCCCTCATTCATCCAGGAGTGATCCATTGTAGAAAAAGTTTCAAAAAAAGTCTTCTGGACAGTTTAATTCTTGATCGAGACGTTTCAACTTCCATCCGGAAATCATTTTCAATCTGAATGAAATGGACTGAAACCTGGATCTATTTATACTAACCTGAGTAAAAGGTAAAAAAAATAGTAAGAAGGGCTCGACCAATGAGCCTGTGTTGCCTATGATGGCCGTGAATGGCTCCTATCGTAGCCACGGACCAGTAAACGACCCTATTATAAAAATGCTAAAAGCCTAGTGAATAGAAATTTCTGCTAACGAGAGGCATGAAACTGGGTCACGAGGTGTCATCTTTAGTCCATGGCTTCAAAAGGCTGCTGTAAATCCCGGGCAGAATGTATCTAACGCCTCCACTCCGATTTAGTGAGGGATTCTCTTTCATCACAAAGATGGCTTCCTTCACACCTCTTTCAAACCATCCTTTCTCTCGACTTAGAATCTTCACCTCACTGTCCTCAAAAGTGTGTTTGGTGGATTTAAGATGCAGATGTACAGCAGACTGTGGACCACTTGAGGCTCCTCTTCTGTGTTGGTAAAGTCTTGTGGAGTGGTTGCTTCGTTTCCCCAATGTAGTGTTCTTTGCAGCTCCCTTCACTGCACCGGATCGAATAAACTACATTGCTCTGTTTTTCTGTAGGCATCTTGTCTTTAGGATGTACTAGTTTCAGCCGTAATGTGTTGACCGGTTTAAAGAAAACCGGGATGTCATGTTGTCTGAAGATTCTCTGTAACTTCTCGGACAGTCCTGACACGTAGGGAATAGAGACTACATTTTTCCTCTTCTCAGTTTCTGTTTCCCTCTTCTCACGCTTCTTGCACGTTCTCACCCTATTCAGGGCCCATTTAGGGTATCCACAGACTGAGAGGGCTTTTTGGACTTCTTTATTTTGATAATAAATTCTTCTTCTTCTATCGGCATTTCCCTTCAGGGGTCGCCACAGCAAGTCAGTTTCTTCCATCTAACCCTATCTGCTGCATCTTCTTCGGTCACACCAACTATCTTCATGTCTTCCTTCACTGTATCCATGAACCTCCTCTTTGGTCTTCCTCTAGTCCTCTTTCCTGGTGGTTCCAAATCCAGCATCCTTCTTCTGATGTACCCTCTCTCTCTCCTCTGCACATGTCCAAACCATCTCAGTCTGGCCTCTCTGACTTTAAAACCTCTAACATATGCTGTTCCTCTGATCCTGTCCATCCTGGTCACTCCCAGAGAGATCCTCAGCATCTTCATCTCTGCCACCTCCATCTCTGTTTCCTGTCTTTTCTTCAGTGCTACTGTTTCTAGACCAAACAGCATGGCCGCTCTCACCACGGTTTTGTATACTTTCCCTTTCATTTTATCTGAAACTCTTCTATCACACATAACACCTGATACTTTCCTCCACCAGTTCCAGCCTGCCTGAACACACTTCTTCACCTCTTTTCCACACTCTCCCTGCTCTGGACTGTTGATAATTTTTATTTTTATTTATAATCTTTATTTTGATAATAAATGATGTTATTAAAATATGAGTGTCTAATGAACAGTGATTGTCATCTTAATTGTTTCTCTGTTAATCACTGTTGCTCTCAAAGATCAAGGAAGATCTTTTTGTATAACTAAATCTGCCATCACTGGGTTGGACTGGTGTTTATGTTATAGATTTTTTTTTTTAAATGTGTATTTAAAAAAAACTGCGGCTCTGTGGGATATTGGAAGCCGAAGTCGATCCTTTTTATTTGATTCATATTGGTGTAACCCTGTTGACTGGATACCTTTGTGAAAGAGATCTGCATCACAATGGGTCTTGTCCTTGGACAAATAAGGGCTCCATTAAACTAGTCCAATTTTAAATATAAATTTTGGTCACCAGCTGTGGGTGGTGATCGAAAGAACAAGATCACAGAAACAAGTGGCCGAAATGAGCTTCCTCCTCAGGGTGGCTGGGCTCTCACTCTGAGATCGGGTGAGTAATTCCGCCAAAAGGTAGGAGCTCAGTGTCGAGCCGTTCCTCCTTCAGGTTGAGAGAAACCAGATGGGGTGGTTCGGGCATCTGGTTAAGGATGCCTCCCAAGCGCCGCGCTGGTGAGGTGTTTTGGGCACGTCCCACCGGGAGTAGTTCAAGAGGCAGACCCTGGACCCACTGGAGAAACTATGTCTCACAGCTGACCGAGGAACAACTCGGGATCCTTTCGGGTGAGATGGAGGATGCAGTTATGCTGAGAGAAGCCTGGGCTTCCCGTCTGCCTAGCGACCCGGCCCCGAACAAGCGGAAGACAACAGAACGGAACAGAACTTTAAATAATTAAAAGAAAAAGTCTCCAATGTACAGAAAAAGAACATTTTCCTCAATGAAAGACATATTTCTGATGCACAGTCTTTAATTTTATTTGCCAAACTAAATGACACTTTTTGTAATCAACTTTGCAGATTGAAAACTTGGCCAAAAAAACTTGTGGTTCATGCTGTTATTATGTGTTTGGTTTGTTAACTTTAAAGTAAGCAAGAGGATTATATCCGTGTACGGAATCGGAAATTTATTGTCCTCCAATCAGGGGTTGTGGGGTGTAGCCACTGAGCCTTTAAGAAGCCAGTTCACGCAGGACAGCTCACCAATTATATTAAGGGAGAAACAGAAAAACAGCCACATAAAATCTCAGCGGGGATTTGTTGTGAGCAATTAATTTGACAAGAATGTTTTTTGTGAGCTGGAGTGTAACGCAAACTCCACTCCAAGCAGATATTGTTGAAACCTCGCCTTAGCAAGGATTCAAACTATTGCCATCTTTTGTGAGGGTACAATGCTGACCCCTCTGCTCTAATCAAAAATAGATCACGCTAAATTGACAATTGTGTCCAACTACACTTTGGACCAGTATTACTAAAGTCATCTTAAAATAAGTCATTTTAGAAATAATTTTAGGTTTTTGTAATTACAATTTTAGGGACAACAGAAGCGTCATAACGTGTTTGGTTTAAAGGAATTTTATATCAACGGTTGTCAAAATAGGGCTATAATTTGTACTATATTTTTTTAGAATTTTGATAAAAATGCCATCGCTTACTCATGGCCAAGTAGTATGTCAGTTTCTGATTCCCCTCCCCTCATTTAACAAATCCCCTGCCCTGGAGATTGCTACAAAAGCCGCTTCCCCAGAGATCACTGCAAAAGCCCCTGCCCACCATGTCAAGTCTGCCCCGTGTCTGCCCATGGATCCTTAACCACCCGGAGCTGGTCGTTGAGGGGGAAAGGGTACTGTCATGATCACCTCCCCTGCTTCCAGAGGGAGCCCCGGACCTTCCCTCATCACCCTGATTAGGGACACCTGAGGGTGATTAGTCTGATAACACACACCTATGTTATCATTTGCATTTTTGGATCTTGAGTTAAACCTGTGCCCTTTGCCTTTACAGTTTTACTGGACTTTTGGTTAAATAAATTCTGTTTTGTTGTCCTGCATTTGGGTTCTCCTCCTCCTTCCACATCCCCACATCCTGACACAAAAAACTCCACCAACTATAGACGAACGAACACAGTGACAAAGGGAAGGTGAAGACAGTTTTACATCTTGGCATTCACTTTTTTTCTTCATTATTTGGGGTACACATCTACCCCATTGAATAAAATTCAGCCTAAAATGGAATCAAACATTTGGGTATAAACAAAGAAACCCTCATTCTGAAATGGTCCATATCCATCTACCCATTTATCTTCACCAAAAGACCCCGGGTGGTGAGGACAGAAGAGCTTACATCTGCATCACTAGTCCTCAACACTGGTACACCACAGGGCTCTGTGCTCAGCCATGCACATTTCACCCTCTTTTCACAAATAACTGTGCTGCTATTCATCCCACAAACATGGTCGTGAAGTTTGCAGATGACACCACCTTGGTGGATCTCATTACCAACAATGATGAGACCAAGTGCAGAGAGGCGGTCCAGAGCCTCTCAGAGTGGTGTTCACAGAACAACCTCATCTTGAACACCAGTAAAACAAAGAGGATGATAATCTACTACAGGAGGACTGAACTGACTGGATGGCTCAGTGGGCAGGGCGACCGTCTTGTAAACAGAGGTTCACTAGTTTGATCCTCAGCCCAGAGTTCATGCCAAGGCGTCCCTGAGCAAGAGCAATCTCCAATTGCTCCTGATGGTGGGTTGCACCATGTATGGCTTCCACCATCAGTTATGGGTGAATGGGTAAATATTAGCTACAATATAAAACACTTTGAGTATCAACGCAGGTAGAAGAGCGCTGTATAAGTAGAACCCATTTACTGAACATGCTCTTCCCTGCATATAGGGGAAGGCTGTGGAGCAAGTTGACAGCGTAAAATTTTTGGGTACCCACACTTCCTTTGACATCTCGTAGACTGCTAACACATCACACTGGTGGAGAACGCCAAAAAAAAACATCTCTTCCTCAGGAAGTACTCTGGACTCTTGTCCCAAAGTCTGGTGAACTTCTACAGAGCTACCATTGGGAGTATCCTGTCTCTTAGCATGACTGTGTGGCATGTCAGCTGCACTACACAGGACAAAAACAACTTGGCCTGGGTGGAGGGGATTGCACAGGGGATCGTAGGTGGTCATCTATCAGATCTGAACTTGGTCTAAATGGACTCTACTTACAGTATATAATGCTTTTCCTCCTGTGTTGGCTCTCAAAGCGCTTCGTTCACATTAACCCATACCTGAAAAAGGATGCTGCCATCCAAGGCGCAAACACCATCAGCATTAATTGGGGGTTTGGTGTCTTGCTCAAAGACACCTCGGCATGAACTTCGGGCTGGGAATCGAACCGGCAACCCTCCAGTTACTGGGTGGTCGACCTACTTACTGAGCCATCCTTACGTATACAACTCCTGGGTTCAGCAGAAGGACAAGACTCATAGTGACCGACCCCATCCCCACATACTGTTTGTACTTCTCCCTTCAGGGAAGCGAAGCGGTACTGGACCATCAAGACAATCACTATGAAAGCAATCACCCCACTGCCTTCCATTCCCCTTGAACACCCAACTGACCAGCACTAAGGACACTTTACAGCAGGGGTTGGCAATTAATTTTTATCAGGGGCCGTATGAGAAGCCTGAATTGTGTCAGAGGCCCACCAACTTTCTTTCATTGTAAAATACATAGCTGGTACTGATAATCAGAAGAATAAAGCACTCTGTAAATATGTATATAAGGTTATGTGAAACTGTGGTCTATTGGTTAAATAAGAAAAAAAAATTATTGAACCAGTGCAATTTATTTTTTATCTTGTTAATCTCCACAAACAATAACTTGTAATGCTTTCCACCTCATGTTACCTCTTCAGTGAGAATAATCCAGTCTGTTCTGGGCTTGAACAAGGGACAGCTGAGAGGTGGTCATCAGTCATAGAGGATCTGTGTTTGGATTAGTTGAACTTCATAACTGAGAATGTCTGTTCACATTGATAGGTAGATCCAAAGAGGACTAGGATCCTCTGAGCATGCCTCCTCGGGTGTGGAAAGTTCTCCTCTTTGAGGGCGGAGTAAAAGTCTACGACGTGCATATGTAGCGATGTAACGCTTTTCAAAATGAAATAAAAATGAAATTTCAAAATAAAAGTTTGAAAAAAAAGTTTAATTTATGGTGTTTATGATATGCCTCACGCGGGCCGGACAGGGACGTACAAAGGGCTGGAGTTGGCCCGCGGGCATTATTTTGCCCAGGTCTGCTTTACAGCAACACTCACTGTAACGACAATAATCCCTATAATGATTCTAGGATGTTTCAGCCACGGACATTTGGGCCAAAAACCTATTTTATGTAGAAAATTGTGATATTTTATGTAAAAATTTTATCGTAAATAAACAGTTGCACTACAGAAAATAATTGCTTTTAGTCGTTTTTATCCCATGGCTCAAACAAAAAATTCTGATATTTTTAAAAATTTTTGATATTTTATGTAAAAATTCTGATATTTTATGTAAAAATTTTATCGTAAATAAACAGTTGCACTACAGAAAAACGTCTACGACGTGCATACGTAGTGACGTAACGGTTTTCAAAATAAAATTTCAAAATAAAAGTTAAAAAAAAAAAGTTTAATATATAGTGTTTATGATTGGCCTCACGCGGGCGGGACAGGGACGTACAAAGGGCCGGAGGTGACCCGCGGGCCTTAGTTTGCCCAGGTCTGATCTAAAACCTCTCATGTCTCACTGTAGTTTTTTTTTATTATTATTTCTACTTTGTATGTTTTTTATAGTTTAAGCTGAAAGTTTGACAAAATTTCACTTTGTTTACATTGTGACATAAAGAATCTTTAGTAGTTATTTTTATTAAAGAATTCACATCACTCTAAAAAAAAAAAAAAAAAAAGTAGTCTGTTTTATTTTTATTTATCTTTTAAATAATAATAAAAAATAATTTTCTGGTGACAAACCGTGTTTATTTTATTGTTTTTTATATTTTTTTATGTTAATTCAGGATGACGCGCTGGGCTGGCTGTCTGCTCCAAAATGGCGAACAGCAACAAAGGTGAGTAGGCCTTTGTAAACATTAGCTTTAATTCTGCTTCATGTGCCTCTGAAGACATGAGTCTTATTCTAAATTATATCTCCTAAACTTTAAGATCCTAAGGTCCTAAATCTATAAATGTTTATTTGCTCTGAATAAAGTAAAGTCTTTAAAACCAAGATGACTTTGAGCTGTTAGCATCAGGCCTGAAAGTTTTTGCACTTTAAAAAGTACTTTTATGTCTTTTGATCTCTTTATTTTGTGTTATTTTGCATATAAATGACCTTATAATTAATTTGTTTAATATTTATTCAAATTTAAATCAGATAAACATGTATTTAAGCCTTGTTATTTCAGAATAAAGCACCTTGTTTGTAGCTCATTGCTAACAAAAGCTAACAGTTCATTTAAAACTCATTTGATTTAAACGTGAAAAAAATACATAAAAATGTTCATAAATAAAACTTTTCATCTTTTTTACATCATTTTTGTCTAAATTATCTATGGCCAAAAAAAAAAACCACACATATTGTTAAATAAAAAAGAAGAGAAGGACATAAATTAGACAAAAAATACAACAAAACTCCAAAGACTTATATAATGAAAATTTAATTGAAAATGTTTAATTACTGTATAAGTTTTTTCCCCTAAAGATTATTTTAAGATATAATTTTTTAATTAAATTTGAATTTATTTGTAATTATTTAATTATTTCTTCAAATAATAACAATAATAATTTTCATTATTATTATTATTATTATTATTATTGTTATTAAACAGGGTAAATTTTGTGCAGAAATACGTTTTAGTCTTATTATTCATGTTTTCTTTGTTTTTCCGTCTTATTGATGTTTTTCTGGTTAATGTCTTCGTAGTGACCTTAAGTGACCTTAAAGGCGCTTTAAATAAAATGTTTTTTCTTTTAACATCTTTATTGGTTCTTTTTACATCATAAATAGCATCACCTTTAAAAACATTGCTCTTGTACTAAAATCTGTTTAAATTTACTGTAAAACCATTTCTATGTTTGTAAAAACGGAGATACAAGTAAAAAACCTACAAAAACAGAATGTTTAAAAACGGGTAATACTATTTAAAAAAACCTACATGTACTAAAAAAAGAAGGATTACAGTCTTTAAAATCAAGTAAAATGAAGAACAGTTTCTGCAGGAGCAGGAGGGCATGTCCTCTAAAGGTGAACCACTCCGCTCCTCCAAGCATTTGGTCTCTCGGGAACCCGTCTGGTGCTCAGAGGGGATCCCCTCCTTCTTGCTCCTTCCCACCGTCCGCACCCGGAGAGCCAGGTCGCCGCTGCATCGACCTTTCTCGTGTAACACCGGCTCCCACGTCCGCCGAGGTACAGACTATTCTTCTTTGCAGCTGTGTCCTAGGCCTGCTGCCGGCAGAGATGATGGTGTTCATGTTGTCTGCGGCCATTCGGAGCACAGCTGCGGGGGGGATCTGCCTGTACCTCCTTACCAGCAAGTCTCTGGAGGTCCACATGGCGTCTTTAATGGCAGCCAGGGCGAGCCACTGCCTCCCAAACTTTTCCTTACTTAGATTGTGGCCCACCCCGAACAGCACCAGCTGTGCTGATAGGACCCCCCTTGCTGGCAAGTTCGGGAATTTCTGGGAGCCGGCCAATGCCTAAATGCTTTAAATATGCTTTAAATGCTTTAAATAAAATGTACCGTAATTTTACGACCATTAGGCGCACCGTACGAAAAGGCGCAGTCTCAGTCACACACCACCTTACAACAACATACACACAAGCAGTGGTGGATGAAGTACTCACTTTTTGTACTTAAGTAAAAATACAGATACTTAGGCGAAAAATTTACTTAAGTAAAAGTACAAAAGTAGTTGGTGTAAATTGTACTTTTTAAGTAAAAAGTAAAAGTATTCGATCATAATTCAAATGTTATTTTTTTGTGCTATAGGGTGTCACTATGGTAACCAGGATAAATAATCTACAGGGGTGTGACCCCCTCTCCCGCCTTTTGGTCCACAAAATAAACAAATAAATAAAATAAAAGGAAAGGGGAAAAGTCAAGCTATCCTCTACAAGGGCCAGTGAATGGGCCGCCAAAATGGAGGAAAATGACACTTATTTTTTAAAATGTTTTGGGGGGGAGCGGAGCTCCCCCAGTCACTATATATTGGCTTTGTCAAAGCCCCACCCCCCTTTGGAAAATTCTAGATCCGCAAACGTAAACACAACGAACAACGATCTTCTGACTCTTTTTAATTTGTACTAAAATGTTTCTCATTCATTCCTTCTTCTCCCGATCAACTGCTTCTTTTGATTTTGGCGATGCGGCTTCAAGATGCGCTGAAAAAACTGTGTATTTTTCAAATTCCTGAACAAAAATGTAACAAAAAATGTAAAACACACTTTTAAAAAATAACGAAGTAAAAGTACAGATATTTACTCTAAAAATGTAGTGAAATAAAAGTAAAAGTACCGGTCTTAAATTTTACTTAAGTAAAGTACAGATACACAGTTTTTTTACTTAAGTACAGTAACGAAGTACATTTACTTCGTTACGTTCCACCACTGCACACAAGCATGCAAATGTGGGTATTAAAAAATAGATCGGGAGCAAAACTGAGTTTGGTTGTGCTTTATTTAAGTAGTAACGATACTAAACAAGCACATTACCGGTAATAGTCTTTATTCAAATCCGTCAAAGTCCTCATCCTCTGTTTCAGAGCAGGTCCACTTCGCTCCTCGTTGTCAAAGTCACTGTCTGTACTGTGCGGCTCCTCAGAAAGGATACCAGCTTTTGTGAAAGCTCGGATAACAGTACCAGCAGACACGTTAGTCCAAGCATCTACAATCCATTGGCAAACTGTAGCGTAACTCGCCCGGCGCTGCCTTCCACCCTTCGTGAAACTGTGGTCTCCTTCGGTCATCCATCGCTCACACGCCGCACACACTTCACTCTTTAATGTTCTCATGCCTTTTCTTTCAGGTCCGCCTCGCGGGCACCGCTTTTTCTTTTAGGTCCGCCTTTTCTCACACACAAGGCGCACCGCACGAAAAGGCGCACCGCTCATTTTGAAGAAAATCTAAGACTTTTATATGCGCCTTATAGCCGTGAAATTACGGTATTGGTTCCAGGAGGTTTTGCTTCAGTGGTAGAGTTTCCGTCTTTCGACTTGGAGAACCTGGTTCAAATCCGACTGGGCCCGAACCAAAGTGGTGGATGGTAGCGGCGTTTAGACATTAGAAACTTGAAGGGAAATAAAAAAAAGTTAGATGGGGGATTGTTCCTTGTTGTTTTTCCTGCTTCCATCTGTGCATATACAAACGTCAGGCTACACTAGCGTCTCACTCGTACCTTTTCTGATTGCGTGCCGTTAGAAATCTATAAATAGAACACATCATTGCATAAGCTGCAGGATTGAGAGCATGTGAATAAGATTATGGCTTATAGTCTAGAAATTACGGTATACTACTAACCAGATATCCTGTTTTTGTAAAATCTTTTATTGAGATACATATTTTATCATTTGTTCTGTAAAAAATTTAACACATGCTAACAGTTTAATTTTCTGCTTCCAGATCTGGAGGAGGAGATTTACGACAAGGTCGTAGATCTGGCGGAATACGCCAAACGGCAAGGATGGTGGAATCGTGTTTTCGGGAATACCTCTGGTCCTGTAGCAGAGAAATACTCAGTAGCCACCCAGCTAGCCGTTGGAGGAGTAAGCGGATGGTCAGTACCAGAACGCACCATGATGCCTTCAGGGTCGTTCCGTTAAGTCTACACTACATTTACTTGGGGAGATTATAGGCTACGCAAAACAAATGACATCAGTTAAAACAATATTCCCATTTTCATAATTTCAATTTTCTCCTAGCCATTAAGGGGCAGTAAAGCAGAAACGCTCTCTGTGTTTATGGAGCCTGAAAACAGCCTGTAAATAAGACACAGGTTGTCTTATTTACAGGCTGTGTTTTAGGCTGTAAATAAGACCATCTGTATCTGTGCATCTGCATATATGAATCCAAAAATCAAGTTCAGGTAGAATTTTTGCGTCGTTTCGCTGTAAAGGCAGCAGACTTAAAGGTCCCCTATTACGCAAAACTGACTTTTGTGAGGTTTTAACCTTTTATTTTACTTAGTACTACCCCAAACAATCCCCCAAAGTGTGTTTTATTGTGATTCATGCTATTTTGAGATATTTAAAGTCAAAGTAAGGGGCGTGTTCTCCAAACCTCTAACGACTGGTGTAACATAGTGACGTACATCTGTTTTTTGTTCAGCCCCCTGCAGCTCAAACACCCTCCCCCACTTCTACCTGCTCTCCACCCTGATATCCACCCATTTCCGTGCTTCACTCTACTGTGAAGCACACCTCGCCCCTCCCGCTCCACGCTGTGCTGGGTGGGTAGGGAAATCACAATGAATGACAACCAATCGCAACCAACGGGGCGGGTCCCGGGAAAAAAAAATAAAAAAAGACTGAAACAAGCTGTTTTGACTTCCGGGTCTGAAACTGCGCTCCTAAACAGGGTAGTATTTAAAAACTATTGTGTTGAGATTGTGGCGGAATGTAAAATTATGCATATCAGATACATAGCACAGGATAAAATAAGGGAAAAAAAGCATAATAGGGGACCTTTAAGGAGGGAATTTGCTTTCAAAACAAAGGATAAAAAGTAACTGAAAGTGCCATCAAGTACCCTCGAAATATTATCAACTTTCATTCAACGTAAACAAGCTTTATAAATAAAGTGTAAAAATTATTATTCACATATTTATTTGAATCCATGTGTGACGTAATATCATAAAAAGAACCAGATCAAGCCTTAAAACCCTTGATCTGAACAACAAACTAAATAAAAAAAGAGACTAAAAGTGGTCACATTTGTTTGTTTGTTTTTTAGTGAAGTTTTTCAGTTTCGTTTGAACTCCATCGATGTGTGATCTCTTCCAGGTGTGCTGGTTATCTCTTCCAGAAAGTTGGTAAAGTTGCTGCGACCTCAGTAGGTGGAGGACTTCTGCTTCTGCAGGTGCAACAAAACACTTCCTGTTATCTTAAATGTTTAACAGAGTCTAAAGCTCTTTCTGTTGATCTGTTTGCAGATAGCCAACAACAGTGGCTACATCCAGGTGGACTGGAAGAGAGTAGAAAAGGACGTCAACAAAGCCAAGAAGCAGTTAAAAAAAGGAACCAATCAAGCTGCTCCTGAGCTCAACACGTTATTTGAAAAAGTACGTTTTTGGGACAAATTTTACTGAAAAAGTCAGAACTAATAAGTTTATTCTGTATTTATAATAACAAATCTGTTCCGTCGTCTTCCGCTCATCCGGGGCTGGGTCGCGGGGGCAACAGCCTCAGACTGGAAGCCCAGGCTTCTCTCATCCCGGCTGCATCCTCCATCTCACCCAGAAGGATCCTTAGTCGTTCCCTGGCCAGCTGTTAGGCATAGTCTCTCCAGCGGGTCCGGGTTCTGCCTCTTGGTCTCCTCCCGGTGGGACGTGCCCGAAACACCTCACCAGTGAGGCGCTTGGGGGGCATCTTGACCAGATGCTTGAACCACCCCATTTGGCTCCTCTCGACGTGGAGGAGGAGCGGCTCGACACCGAGCTCCTCCCGGATGGCAGAGCTCCTCACCCGATCTCTGAGTGAGAGCCCAGCCACCCTGCGGAGGAAGCTGATGTCGGCCGCTTGGATCTGCAATCTCATTCTTTCGGTCACCACACACAGCTGGTGACCATAGGTGAGGGTAGGAATGTAGATCGACTTGTAAATTGAGAGTAACAAATCCTACTTTTACAAAAATTAGAAAGTTTATTTGGCACTTTTCCAGATGTTTGTAGTAAATTAAGTCTGAGGTTTCTAAAAAAAAAAAAAGAATGAAAGGACTGGAATTATTGGTCATTTGAAGTTACAAATGACATTAAACCAGATGTAACGTTAATAATAAAGTAATAATAACAATACATGGTAATTCTACTGCGCTTCCCAGGACGCTCAAAGACATGCATTATTCATTCACTTTATATCAGGTAAGGGTAATCTACTGTTGTAGCCACAGCTGTCCTGGAGCAGACTGACAGAAGTGAGGCTGCCATTTTTGTGCCACTGGCCGTTCTGACCATCACCAACCAATCACACACACACCAGATCCGGGCTAGGCAATGTGGGTGAAGTGTCATGCCCAGGGACACGGACACAATCTGTTCACATGGATGTAATTGTTTTAGATTGGCGTATTTACTTGAGTAAGACATGCAAAAGTTTTTACTTAAAAACTAACTCAAGGTGTACATTATAAACCAGGTCTGGGGTGACATGCACAGATGACTCATTATGCCTGTTTGAACTATTACTGATATTCAGAGGGTTAAAACTGCAATTCAAGGGCTTGCTATTTTTATTTAGGGATCCTGTAAATAAGCAACAAGGAGAAGAAAAAAAAATATTCTGCATTCAAACTCAAAGTTTTTTATTATGCTGTAATTCGTGGATCAGCTTGCAGAGAATTCAATTCTTGGAATTAAAAATTAGATGTTCACAGAGCAAAGTATTTACCTGTGACCCTACAGCACAAAAAATAACATTTGAATTATGGTCAAATACTTTTACTTTTTACTTAAAAAGTACAATTCACACCAATTACTTTTGTACTTTTACTTAAGTACAGAAAGTGAGTACTTCATCCACCACTGACATTTGGTGAACTGAACCGTGTTTTCTGTCCTTTTTCAGTCCACAGAGTTTGTGAAGAAAAACATCATGGTGACCAGCGGCTTCGTTGCAGGCTTCCTGCTCGGCCTGGCTTCTTAAACTCTGCAGAAGAACAAGAAGGAAACAGAATCTATAAATCAATGTAATCAAGATAGCCTGTTTTTATTCATCTCAACCTGCTCATGCTTTACTCTGTAATCCTCCACAGTACGTTACTGGTTCAGAGACTTCAAATTTATGTTTAATTATGATAGAAATTTTCTTCAAAAAGAAACGCACACGAGGATATCATTTTGTTACTTATTTATTTTTTCCGAATGGATTTTCCCATGAAGATTTGCACTGTTTTGTCTCCAGTTGAACCATCAGACGTTCAGGTCGTAGGACTCGGTAAATAGAGGTGTTATATTTTTGCTACGCCATAATTTTAATTTGAAGTGTGGAAATATGAATGTGCTGATGGATACTCTGTGGTTATGCCTTTTTTTTGGGGTGCTTAATGGGTGGCATTCTCCAGCCTGCATCTCCTTTGTTTTCTACGTGTCTGCTTGAGCGATTGATGTGCTAAAGATGAGAGAAGGAAATAAAAATTACAAAAAAAAAAAAAACGTCTCATGTTATTAATGTTTGGCCTTTTTTTCTTTGCATGTGGACTTGTTATTATTATTATGTTGGAACTGAATAATTGTGGGCAGTTTCAATAAAGTCCCTCCAGTTGTTTGAAAGATAATGGGTTCACTAAAGTGTTGCAGACAGATTTCCAGCCTGAGTCCGTGATAATAACAATAATAACAGTTGGTTTGTTGGCATCCTTCTGTCTCTAGAGACAATGAAGTCTGTCACTGGTTGCTTATCTGTTTGTGCAGCATCAGCTGTGGCTGAATAACCTAATGTGGGATCTGCAGCTCCCCCTATGAGTCATGGTGGAGCAGTGGCAGACCAACTTTTGAACTGTTTTTGGGTCTTTTTGGTCCCACGCTGGATCTCCCTGTTCTCCTCTACCTAAAGTATTACGAACAGCTGGTTGGCCCGAGTCCATTCCGTTCCGTCATCTTCCGCTTTTTCCAGGGTCGGGTTGCGGGGGCAACAGCCTCAAACGGGCAGCCCAGGCTTCTCTCACCCCGGCTGTATCCTCCAGTTCACCCGGAAGGATCCCAAGTCGCTCCCAGCCAGCTGTGAGACATAGTCTCTCCAGCGGGTCCGGGATCTGCCCCTTGGTCTCCTCCCGGTGGAACGTGCCCGAAACACCTCGCCCACGAGGCGCTCGGGGGGCATCCTGACCAGATGCCCGAACCACCCTATCTGGCTTCTCCCGACCTGAAGGAGGCTCGACACCGAGTTCCTCCTGGATGGCAGAGCTCCTCACCCGATCTCTGAGAGAGAGCCCAGCCACCCTGCGGAGGAAGCTCATTTCTGCTGCTTGTACCCGCGATCTCATTCTTTCGGTCACCACCCACAGCTGGTGACCATAGGTGAGGGTAGGAACGTAGATCGACTTTAAATCGAGAGCTTTGCTTGTTAAGGCCTGAGTCCTTAATAATAAAAATAATAATGATAGTAGTAATGATTTATCCACCGTAATCTATAAGCGCCGTTGGAAACACTCAAAGAAAATTCACAAAAATCCAAGACAACTTCTTCTTTTGGCATTTCCCTTCAGGGGGCGCCACTGCAAGTCAGTTTCTTCCATCTAACCCTATCTCCTGCATCCTCTTCAGTCACACCAACTATCTTCATGTCTTCCTTCACTGTATCCATGAACCTCCTCTTTGGTCTTCCTCTAGTCCTCTTTCCTGGTGGTTCCAAACCCAGCATCCTTCTTCCTATGTACTCTCTCTCTCTCCTCTGCACATGTCCAAACCATCTCAGTCTGACCTCTCTGACTTTAAAACCTCTAACATGTGCTGTTCCTCTGATCCTGTCCATCCTGGTCTCTCCGAGAGAGATCCTCAGCATCTTCATCTCTGCTACAAACATCTCTGTTTTCTGTCTTTTCCTCAGTGACACTGTCTCTAGACCAATCAGCATGGCCGCTCTCACCACAGTTTTATACACTTTTTCTTTCATTTTATCTGAAACTCTTTTATCACACATCATACCTGATACTTTCCTCCACCCGTTCCAGCCTGCCTGCACACGCTTCTTCACCTCTTTCCCACACTCCATTGCTTTGGACAGTTGAACCTAAGTACTTAAAATCTTCCACTTTCTTTATCTGTGCTGGTTTCAGCTAAGAATGGAATTACTATAGCAACTCCTTTAAGGAGCACAAAAACTACTACTACTACTACAACTACTACTACTACCTCCATCTCTGTTTCCTGTCTATTTCTCAGTGTCACTGTCTCTAGACCAATCAGCATGGCCGCTCTCACCACACTGTCTCTAGACCAATCAGCATGGCCGCTCTCACCACACTGTCTCTAGACCAATCAGCATGGCCGCTCTCACCACGGTTTTCTACACTTTTCAATTCATTCTAGCTGAAACTCTTCTATCACGCATCACACCTGATACTTTTCTCCACCCGTTCCAGCCTGTCTGCACACGCTTCTTCACCTCTTTTCCACACTCTCCATTGCTCTGGAAAGTGCATCAAATTTATAAATAATTTTTAATTTATCTATAAAATTGATTTTACAATCTAAAATTTTATTTTCATGATTATTTAGTTTTGATTGTATTTATTTTATTCCAGCTTAGTCCAGTTTTTTTCTTTCCCTTCCTCTCATGCTGGTGACAGGTTGATTTAACTGTAGACTGTTGCTAAGGAGCCTTCAACAGCAAACACTACCATGGCAACCTGTAAACAGACCTCTGGAGTCTAGAAACTACAGCTGAATCAGGTTTTCTCATCATGGCTTTACCGTTTCTTCCAGGATATGGTCCTAATGTCAATGTAAGTGGTATTTTCTACATGTTCTTATTGGTCAGACTAACAGATTTACAGATGAATTATTTGGTATGTACACATTTAGGACAGCCTCTGCAGTACAACTAACAGCTAAATTATCATGTGAGAGATAAGAGTTTCTAACTTTTTAATCCAGCTAATCTCAATGATTAGTTGACACGTTCTGTTCCGTCATCTTCTGCTTACCCGGGGCAGGGTCGCGGGGGCAACACCCTCAGATGGGAAGCCCAGACTTCTCTCACCCCAGCTGCATCCTACAGCTCACCCTGAAGGATCCCAAGTCGTTCCCCGGCCAGCTGTGAGACATAGTCTCTCCAGCAGGTCCAGGGTCTGCCTCTTGGTCTCCTCCTGATGGGACGTGCCAGACACAGCTCACCAGCGAGGAACTCGGGGGGCATCCTGACCAGATGCCCGAACCACCTCATCTGGCTCCTCTCGACCTGGAGGAGGAGCGGCTCGACATTGAGCTCCTCCCGGATGGCAGAGCTCCTCACCCAATGTCTGAGTGAGAGTCCAGCCACCCTGCGGAGGAACCTCATTTCGACTGCTTGTATCCCTGCTCTCATTCTTACCCACAGCTGGTGACCATAGGTAAGGGTAGGAACGTAGATCCTGGTTACCATGGTGATGATAGGAACGTAGATCCTCATTACCATGGTGAGGGTAGGAACGTAGATCCTGATTACCATGGTGAGGGTAGGAACGTAGATCCTGATTACCATGGTGAGGGTAGGAACGTAGATCCTGGTTACCATGGTGAGGGTAGGAACGTAGATCCTAGTTACCATGGTGAGGGTGAGAACATAGATCCTGGTTACCATGGTGAGGGTAGGAACTTAGATCAACTTGTAAATCGAGAGCTTTGCTTTTCGGCTCAGCTCTCTCTTTACCACGACAGACCAATGCAGCGTCCTAGTTATTGCTGATGCCGCACCGATCTGCCTGATGAATTCTTGCTCCATTTTTCCCCCACTCGTGAACAAGACCCCGAGATACTTAAACTCCTTCACTTAGGGCAGGACCCGGTCCCTGACCTGCAGGGGGTATTTCTCCCTTTCCCCGGTGAGGACCATGGTCTTGATTTGGAGGCGCTGAGTCCGATCCCGGCCGCTTCACACTCTGCAGCAAATCAATCCAGTGAGAGCTGGAGATCACATATTAGGGGGATCAGTGGGGGATTAAATACTAAATAAATTTAGGTTCATTAAACAGAAACAGGCTTTATAAATCTTAAAAATCTAAAATCTTGTGTTTTAATGATTAATTTCTCTTCTAACAATTTGAAACGTCACAGAAACTTTTCTCTTTTTTTAAAAACTAATTTTATTTTTTCTAAAATAGACTTAAGTAATTCTCAATGAATTAACCATCAAAACTATGTTTCCATTATTTCTGTCCTTTCTGTTCCAGCTGGGAAAGGATAATTTCCATAAACCCCAACATTGTACCCGTTTGAATGGGATCCCTATGCTGGTACCATTGCCTGGTAAACCCTGTGTCCCCAACAATTCAGAGGTTCCACCCAGGAAAACAATCAAACCAAAATATTCACTGTATCCTAAAGGAACGTGCCCTAATCGCCCAACATGGGTGGCCTTCGATAAACAGGTAGGTCTGAATGAATTAAAAACACACACAATACACAAACAGATACACAGACAAACCCAGACAGACAAATACACACAGACAGACACACAGACAAACACACACACACACAGAAAAACACACAGACACAAAGATACACAGATAAACACACACAGATAAACACACGCGCCCCAGTTTTTCCCCAAAACATTTGCTCAGTTTTAAGGTCCCATAAAAAGCCCAATTTAGGTTTTTAAACATCCATTAAACAGTAATTATGAATTTTTACAGTGTGTATCAGATTGTTCTGCAAACAACATGTAATTACCGTTAAGTTTATTGCTTTGCTTTACCTGGATTGTTTTCGATCTCAGGGTTTCTGGATTCCTGAAATCAAATTTTTCTTTGATCAGTTTGTCAGTTGAGTCCAATTAAAGACTAAAGGCACTGGGGTTTTTCCACACTAGAATCAGAATCAGAATATACTTTAATGATCCCCCACATGGGAAATTTGTGTGTCACAGCAACAACTTCCTATCTGCTAAGTGAGTCGTTGTAGAGTCCGATCACGTACGGAAAGAAAAACCTCCGGTAACGAGATGTTCTCGAGCGGAGCTGTCTGAGCCTCTTGGAGAAGGAGCTCCGCTGTTCGTCCAGGAGTGGGTAGAGAGGATGGTCATGATTGTCCATGATGGACAAAAGTTTGTTCAGTGACCTCCTCTCCACCACTGCCTCAAGTGAGTCCTGTTTACTGCCAATGACAGAGCCAGCCAGTCTGATTAGTTTATTCAGTCTGTTGGTGTCACTGGCTGCGATGCTGCTCCCCCAGCAGATGACGGAGAAGATCAAGGAGCTGGCCACCACAGACTGGTAGAAGGTCTCCAGGATCTTGCTGCACACATTGAAGGACCTCAGCTTCCTTAGAAAGTAAAGTCGGCTGCAGGTCTTCTTGTACACAGCAGTACTGTTGCTCCTCCAGCTCAGTCTGCTGTCGATGGTCACTCCAAGGTATTTGTACTCCTCCACCGCTTCCACATCCCTACCCAGAATACAGAGCTCCCTGGTCTTGTCTACAATGAGGAGCAAGTGATTCTCTCCCACCCACTCCACAAATCCATCCACCACCCTCCTGTACACCTCCTCCTGCCCACCACTTATACACCCCATAACTGCAGAGTCATCAGAGAATTTCTGTAGGTGGCACGATTCAGAGTTGTGCTGGAAGTCTGAGGTGTACAATGTGAAGAGGAATACATTATTAAGCAGATCAATAATTCCATCAATCTGGAAAAGAAACGTAATCTCTGCTACTGGAAATCAGGAAGTAGGTGGATGAAAATTCCGCTTTCCACAGTTTAAAGAGATGTATGTCTGATTCAGAGCCCAGACTGTGCCGTGTAGATAGATATAATGAGGAAGGATTCTGTCAGACAAATAATGCAGCTGCTAAAATGACATTACAAAGCAGCAACAGGAAGTGTGGAGGATCATCAGAGAAAACGAAAAAACAGTATCTGCAGAATAATTTTGGAGTTCACTGCACTTATTAATAAACCTTGATCACAGACCAGGAAGTTTGAAGAACAGCAGTTAGCCCAGATTCCATCAAAACAAGGTGGAGCAAAGTAGTTTATGCTGGTTTCAGCTTCTTCTTCTCCTTTCAGCATTTCTCTTTATGGGTCACCACATCAAGTCAGTTTCTTCCATCTAACCCTATCTGCTGCATCCTCTTCGGTCACACCAACTATCTTCATGTCTTCCTTCACTGTATCCATGAACCTCCTCTTTGGTCTTCCTCTAGTCCTCTTTCCTGGTGGTTCCAAACCCAGCATCCTTCTTCTGATGTACTCTCTCTCTCTCTCCTCTGTACATGTCCAAACCATCTCAGTCTGGCCTCTCTGACTTTAAAACCTCTAACATGTGCTGTTCCTCTGATCCTGTCCATCCTGGTCACTCCCAGAGAGATCCTCAGCATCTTCATCTCTGCTACCTCCATCTCTGCTTCCTGTCTTATCCTCAGTGACACTGTCTCTAGACCAATCAGCATGGCCGCTCTCACCACGGTTTTCTACACTTTCCCTTTCATTTTATCTGAAACTCTTCTGTCACACATCACACCTGATACTTTCCTCCACCACTTCCAGCCTGCCTGCACACGCTTCTTCACCTCTTTTCCACACTCTCCATTGCTCTGGACTGTTGATTCTAAGTACTTAAAATCTTCCACCTTCTTTATCTGTGCTGGTTTCAGCTAAGAATGGATTTACTATAGCAACTCCTTTAAGGAGCACAAAAACTGAAGTCATGAATTAGCTCATAAATAATTAAAATTGTGTAGAAATAGATGAAAATGGATGTGAACCAGTTGTAAATTAAGCAATTGCATCTGGGACAGTATGGGAGTGGCTACAGATAAGTTAATACATAATAACTCCAACAACTCCAACCCTTATTTATGATTTCTACTGTTTCCATCCAGGTTCTGAATTTTGACGCGTATCTCTGCGAGGTAGTTCCAGAGGCCCAGGAAGAAGCATACAGAATCAGAAAGTGTAACATCTACTTCTTCCTTGAAGATGATACAATCAGGGTGGTGGAACCTGTCTCCAAGAACAGTGGTCTCAATCAAGGTAACCAATAAGAACTTTAAATGTGTTTTATACAAACATTTATTTATTTCAGATGACTAGAAAGTTCATTTTCATACCAAAACTCCATATGAATGTTACCCAGACACAATCTGGCCCGGGGTGGGCAAACCTTTTGGTTTGCGGGTCACATTGAGTTCTAACATTTGACTAGGGGGTGGAACAGGACCAGATGGATGGCATGCTTTGATAACCGCTAGATTAGACCGATAGAATGATGCGCTAGATTTTAAACCAGCACGCACAATGTTACATCAAAAGCGTTAAATTTCAAATCAGGCGGGACTAGGTCTGAAATCTAAGCGCTTGATGTAACATTTTTCTTGTTTTAACATCTAACACGCTTGTTTACGTGCGTGTATTGGCCCTGATAGCTTTCCATTTCATGGAGTACACCCTCTAGTAGGGAAACATCAGAATTGCAAGAGAAATAAAACACTAACAAGGTTTATTTTTTAAATTTTTTCAAGTTCGGCAGGCCGGATTAAACTGTTTAAAGGGCCGCATGTGGCCCACGGGCCATGGTTTGCCCATGCCTGGTCTAGCCTTTCACTGCTATGCAGACAAACTGCAGGCTTATGTCGTTGGACAAAAAAAATGGCCTAAATTTTTTTTACAGTAATGGTTAGAACAATGTTTTCTTCAAATGAATTTAATTCAATCTAATACTTATTTATCATTATTGTTATTGTGGTTATTTAGAGCATCATTAACCACTGAAGTTTGTTTTAAAGTGCTGAAGACACCAAATGAACCCAGTAACTACCCCAATATTAACCACAGTGTAACATTGGCTCAACACACGTACGTAAACAGTTTGAGACGTACAAGCAGCAGAGACTGTTCAAAATTAAACAAGGCTGTGTGATTTCAGAAGGTTTCAAATAGAACCTTCATCCACACGGTCAGACTAAATCAGCTACGAGTTTAGCCCCACAAATTTTCTGTACCGTTCCTTTGAGCAACAGGGTTGCAGGAGTCTGTTGCTGAAGCTGCTCTTCAGATGGTCCACAGATTCGTGAAAGGGGTGGGAGGGATTTAGCATGATTGATGTCAGTTTACTTTCATTCTGTCCCTCACCACCTCCTCCCCGCAGGGGAGGGGTGAGCCAACCACACGTCCAGCTTTTTTTTAAACCTTTTATTCAGACTGTTGGCATTCTTTGTTTGTACCTAGGCTGGCACAGCAAAGATCAGGACACTCTCCATGATGGAAAGCTCTCCATTTAAAACTCCTAATGATCTTGCAGCTTCTAATTAGACCGAGCCTCTTTCGGTTCAAAATTTAAGACAGTCAGTAATCAGAATCAGAATCAGAATCAGAATGCTTTTATTGCCATGTCAGTGAAAAACATCAGAGACTAGGAACTTGTTCTGGTACTGGTGTGCAAACATATAAAATAAAAATAATAAAAATAAAATAAATAAAAATAATAATAATTTTTACAAAACTAAGAGTGCTCAGAAGAAAAAGAAAAGTAGTGCAATGTCATAGAAAATAATAGAAAATAATAAAGATAGTGAAGTGACAAGAGGGAGGTGACTAAGAGATGTGGGGATCCAGGTTATAAAGAGTTCATAAGTCCAACGGCAGAAGGGAAGAAGCTGTTTTTGTGGCGGGACGTTCTGGTCCGAATGGACCGGAGCCTCCTGCCCGAGGGGAGTCGCTCAAAAAGTCCATGTCCAGGGTGGGAAGGGTCAGCTACTATCCGACCTGCACGCCCCCGAGTCCTGGAGACGTACAGGTCTTCGAGAGATGGAAGGCTGCAGCCAATCACCTTCTCTGCGGAGCGCACAATGCACTGCAGTCTGTGTTTGTTCCTGACTGTGGCTCCAGCGTACCACACGGTGATGGAGGAGGTGAGGACAGACTCGATGATGGCTCTGTAAAACTGCACCAACATCTGGGCGGGCAGCTTGGCTTTCTTCAACTGCCGCATCAAAGTCCCTGGTACCCTGAACCAGGCTTTAACACTGGGGTGACCAAGCTTTCCCCAGACTGTGGAACAAGTCTCACTCAGAGATATGCACTATTAGTCTTTTTAAATCCAGACTTAAAGCGTTTTTTTTTCAGAATAGCTTTTAACCCTCAATAAAACAGTAATAATTATTTTAGGATGTTTGACTTTTTACTGTTAAATCATGTTTGTTGATTTGAGGTATCTTATTGAAAAGCACTTTGGGTCCCGTGGTGGTATTCAAATAAATGTTGACTGATTGTTTGGTGATGTGACAGGGACACTGATCCGACGCCAGCGCATCCCTTTGCCTCCTCCAAACAATGAAGATTTTTACCACATTTATCATTTTAACATCAGCCAGCAAATGGAGTTCTTCTCTCGTATCTTCACCATCACAAACTGTGACGCCTTCACCAGAAACTTCCTGCTAAACCTCGGGGTGAGGGTGAACGACCCGTCCACACCGCCCGACGACCCCTTCAGCAAACGAAGGGAGGAGGTATGCAGCCCAGTCACACACACACACACACACACACACACACACACACACACACACACACACACACACACACACACACGATACACAGCTCTATCGGACAATAATGTTATCTGCATCCCTGTAAGACCCTAAGAGTTTTTTATACAGTTAATCAGACAGAAACTCACAAACAGCAGAAGTAACACCTGGACCAAACAGAGGCAGGACATCCCTGTCTTTAAGAGCCTCCTTCTTGGAGATGAAAACCCCTAAAAAAATTCCTGTTGGAAAAAAAAAACAGAAATCTGATGGAGACCAAGTTGGAGGAGTGACCCTCTCCCAGGATGGACTGGGGTTACAGATTAGATCATCTACTACATCCATGACCTGCAGTCTAACTAAACCATACGATCATGGTTTAATGGACTACAGCACATGCAGGGCAAATACTACAAATCCCAGAATCCTCCGCTGGTGTTTTGGTCCATCAATTTACCCCAAAAACAGGCGTAACAACATTCCTTTACATGTATTTATTATTATATAAATGTATGTCGACCCATCTTCCCTTTACACCGAGGACATTAAGATGGACCAGCAGAGACTTCACTTTCTGTGGATCCTCAGAAAGCACAATCTGGACACCAGCCTGCTGATAACCTTCTACTGTGCGTCCATTGGAAGCCTCCTGATGTACTGCATTACAGTGGGGTATGGCAGCTGCACCATGGAGGTCAGGGAGAGACTACAGAGGGTAGTCAAAGCAGCCCAGACGATCATCGGCTCCCCTCTCCCCTCCCTATCTGACATCTACTCCTTCTGCTGTCTTAGCAGAGCAGACAGCTCTAGAGTCTAGACTGTTTGACCTGTTGCCCTCAGGAAGTCGCTACAGGTTCATCAGATCAAGGACAAACCACCTCAAGAATAGTTTTTTTTCCCAAAGCCATAATCACCCTGAACTCACACATGCATTGACACTGATAGCCCCTCCTCCCCCAGCCCCACACCGTGAATGTACAACATATTTATTTATATTTTTGAACTATATTTTTTATCATTTTTTTTTCCTCTTTACATGCACGTCTGCACTGAACAGCAATTAGCTCCCATCTCCCTGTATATGTGAGTTACTTCTTGTATGATCTAGGGTTAGGTCGACACGTAGACGGCTGTTATGATTAATCCACGGGAGTGAAACAATCAACTGACGAATGAGGAAGAGTAGGGTGTTTGAAAAAAATAAACTATTTATTTACAATCAGGATCCTGGAGGTGTCGTGAGAGTTTGCCCAACCAGTCTACATGTGTTTTGTGGATCTGCAGTCCCTAGGGACTCCTGTGGGGGGTGCTCCGGGAGTACGGAGTCTCGGAGCCCTTAGCACGGGCTGTCCGATCTTTGTACGACCGGAGCCAGAGCTTGGTCCGTATAGCCGGCAGTATGACGATTCCATTTGGACACCACCAAGGCTGCCCTTTGTCACCGATTCTGTTCATCATCTTTATGAACAGAATATCTAGGCGCAGCCGAGGCATTGGAGGGATCCGGTTTGGTGACCTCAGGATCGGATCTCTGCTTTTTGCGGATGATGTGGTCCTGTTGGCTTCATCGGACCGTGATCTCCAGCTCTCACTGGATCGATTTGCTGCCGAGTGTGAAGCAGCCGGGATGGGAATTAGCGCCTCCAAATCTGAGACCATGGTCCTCGCCCGGAAAAGGGTGGAATGCCCCCTGCGGGTCAGGGACAGGGTCCTGCCCCAAGTGGAGGAGTTTAAGTATCTCGGGGTCTTGTGCACGAGTGGGGGAAGGATGGAGCGGGAGATCGACAGGTGGATCGGTGCGGCATCAGCAATAACTAGGATGCTGCATCGGTCCGTCATGGTAAAGAGAGAGCTGAGCCAAAAAGCAGAGCTCTCGATTTACAAGTTGATCTACGTTCCTACCCTCACCTATGGTCACCAACTGTGGGTGGTGACCGAAAGAATGAGATCGCGGGTACAAGCGGCCGAAATGAGACGGGGTGGTACGGGCATCTGGTCAGGATGCCCCCCGAGCGCCTCGCGGGCGAGGTGTTTTGGGCACGTTCCACCGGGAGGAGACCAAGGGGCAGACCTCGGACCCGCTGGAGAGACTATGTCTCACAGCTGGCCGGGGAACGACTTGGGATCCTTCTGGGTGAGCTAGAGGATGCAGCCGAGGAGAGAGAAGCCTGGGCTACCCGCTTGAGGCTGTTGCCCCCGCGACCCGACCCCGGAACAAGCGGAAGATGACGGAACGTAACGGAATTTACAATCAATCTTTAACCGTATCTCAACAACTGAAAAGCTTCTTTAGGGAGTCCTGCAGACGGGTCCTCTCTCAGCTTGGCATCAGACCTTTTTATTCAGCCAACGAGCAATCATATATAACTGCCAACATGTGGTGAAGGTTGGGAGCCTGGGTGGTAGAGGTAACAGAAAAATAGATAAAAAATAAATAAATGAATTACTCTATTCATCCCTCACCGGTGAAATTTGTGTGCTGCACTCCTTACACCGCAGCAGGCTGCCCTTCGATGGCGCCAATGGTGGAAGAAACGGGGGGTTAGGTGTCTTCTCCAAGGACCCTAGACGTGCTCTCTGTGGGACGCAAACCTGCAAACTTCTGGTCCGCGCGCGAACGCTCTAACCACTGAGCTGTGGTCTCCACCCTAAAGAGAAGAGGGCGACAAAAACAAAACCCAAAATCCCCCAAATGGATTTGCCCATAACAATGGGTATGATGCAGATTGTACATGTTTATTGTGACAATAAAAGCATTCTATTTTATTCCTTATAGTTAGAGAATAGGGACTGGATTAAATAGGTTATAAACTTTACTCCATGTGAACACGTCCTTAAATTAGGACCATTTTACGTATATAACAGTTGTTTTTCCTTTTTTTCACTTTTTTGAGTGAATGTTTGGTGTTAAGATTTTTTGTGTTATGGTTCTGATGAGTGTTTGAAAAAAAAAGAACACGTAAATAATAAATGAATTGTCTTATTTTTAGCTGGACGGCAGAATGAAACCGATCCCCTCCTCTGGCAAGTGCATCGTTAAAAAGAAGCCCCCGCACTTTGAGGGCAAAGTCCTCCGGTTCTTCTGCATCTGGGACGACCCTCTTGCCGCAGACATGAACATTGAACCACGAGAGCTCACGCTTTACTACTTCTTGGACGATGACACTGTGTCCATCACAGAGGCCATCCCTTCTGCTACCGGGGGGTTCATTGTGTCCAAGTTCCTGCGGCGCAGTAAACTACCAAAGGTAAGGAAGAAGAAGAAAGGAAACAAGACGAGGTGGTATTACTGAGGAGTTTTTAATTAATCTGCTGACTGGATGTGGAGGCAGGGAGCACTCAGGCTGTCCGTATGTACCAAATTTGACTTCTCTCAAAATACTACATGGTTTTCATGAGGCTGCCCACAGTTACTCATCCCCTGCCATAGATGAACTGGCAAAGTTTGTGATACAGAGCAGGACAGAAGTTCAACACCTTGGGATCAACTGATCATTTTGTTTAAACCAGAACATCTGTCACACATCTGGATGCAGGCCCTCCATCAGACTGGTTTCATCTCGTCTTCTGGACAGTTTATTCCTAACGGGGTCACGAGAAGGGAAGGGGGTGTCGGAGCCTATCCCGAGCCTATCCTTATTCTTAAGGGCACCTGGCTGGGCGGACGGGTGTCCCCTTGGCTCGGTCTTGGGGTCCCAGGATCCTGGATGAGCGCGTTCCTGGATTGCGTGTGTCTCTGCCTCCCTCGTTCCAGTCTTTTGTGGCTGGTGAGGATCAGTTGGTTCTACTAAGCACATGGTTCACATCGCCAGCATGCATGCACTCTTACTCACACACTGTATCGCACTGTTTACTGTCCGCTATGTTCCTTGCTCCCAACCAATGTGATAATAGCTCTAGTAACATGTTTTTGTGTTCTACATCAGTTGTTCTGGAAGGTTTTGCTGTGTTTGTCAGATTTATCTCTAGTTTAAACTTTAAATAGAGCTTACCGGGGTCGGTAAGCTCTGGCAAGCTTTATTGCCCGAGATTCCTTACGCTCTCTCAACGTGGCGACCCTGGTGGAACAAAACTGTCCAGCAATACTTGACATACAGATCATCATTCTGCTTGTCACAACACCGGACAGGACAGGTTAAAAAAAACATACATACACGGAGAGAACATGCAAACTCCACACAGAAAGACCAGTGTTTCAAACCTCCCACTCCAGGACTTGAACCCTGACCTATTTGCTGTGAGCCTCTCCATCAGACTGGTCCACAATAAAAACTTGGCTCATTTATTTAGAAATCCATTTATTTACTTTTCCACTCTAATATTTATTTGTTTTATTCTCGAGCTGTATTTTTATTTTCACCATCAAATATGTAAAACATCTTGCACTCTGTTGCCATGGAGACACATCCACATCAGCAGCCAACCTGCCCATCCAATCAAATCAGCCCCTCTTTATAAACACTCAACATCAGGAAGATTTTAAGGATTAAAAGTAAAAAACAGACACGTTAAAGTTCACGTGTGCAAGTGGAAGAAACACACATGAATATCCACTAAAGCTCACTTTGACCACACACACACACACACACACACACACACACACACACACACACATACCCCATCCTCTTTTAAAAGCTCTAAAAAATGCATAAATTCTAAATAAACTGTAAAACATCTGGCTAATGTTCTGTTAGGTATCCTGGAGACCCGTCCTCACCACCAGCAGTAACCTGCACGAGACCCAAACACTGTATGAACTACAGAGAAAGCCCAGACACACACACACACACACACACACACACACACACACACACACGGCTGTACGTCACCAGTCTGGGACTGAAAAGGGTCCCACTTGGACACATTTACTTTTATATTCAATTTAATTTGGTCAGTGATTATTTACATGAAGAAATCTGGACTGAAAATAAGGTTGAAGTTCATCGTAAATTTGTGTGAAATTTGTGTTTTTTAAAGAAGCAAATTTAAAGAGAAGCTTGTGTTTTCTTTGTATTCTGTTTAGATCTTTTTTCTTTCATGATTATTGAAATGAAGGGGTGGAGTTTAAGGATGGAAGGGAAAGATGGAGCTGGAGACTTCGTCACAGACGAATCTGTGAAGCGTGCGTAATAATCAGCACGCTGCATCAGTCCATTGTGGTGAAGAAAGAGTTGAACCGAAAAACAAAACTCTCAATTTAAAAGTCGATCTACGTTCCTACCCTCACCATGGTAACCAGGATCTATGTTCCTACCCTCACCATGGTAACCAGGATCTATGTTCCTACCCTCACCATGGTAACTAGGATCTATGTTCCTACCCTCACCATGGTAACCAGGATCTATGTTCCTACCCTCACCATGGTAACCAGGATCTATGTTCCTACCCTCACCATGGTAACCAGGATCTATGTTCCTACCCTCACCATGGTAACCAGGATCTATGTTCCTACCCTCACCATGGTAACCAGGATCTATGTTCCTACCCTCACCATGGTAACTAGGATCTATGTTCCTACCCTCACCATGGTAACCAGGATCTACGTTCCTATCATCACCATGGTAACCAGGATCTACGTTCCTACCCTCACCATGGTAACTAGGATCTACGTTCCTACCCTCACCATGGTAACTAGGATGTATGTTCCTACCCTCACCATGGTAACTAGGGTCTATGTTCCTACCCTCACCATGGTAACCAGGATCTACGTTCCTACCCTCACCATGGTAACCAGGATCTACGTTCCTACCCTCACCATGGTAACTAGGATCTACGTTCCTACCCTCACCATGGTAACTAAGATGTATGTTCCTACCCTCACCATGGTAACCAGGATCTACGTTCCTACCCTCACCATGGTAACCAGGATCTACGTTCCTACCCTCACCATGGTAACCAGGATCTACGTTCCTACCCTCACCATGGTAACTAGGATCTACGTTCCTACTCTCACCATGGTAACCAGGACCTACGTTCCTACCCTCACCATGGTAACTAGGATCTACGTTCCTACCCTCACCATGGTAACCAGGATCTACGTTCCTACCCTCACCATGGTAACCAGGATCTACGTTCCTACCCTCACCATGGTAACCAGGATCTACGTTCCTACCCTCACCATGGTAACTAGGATCTACGTTCCTACCCTCACCATGGTAACCAGGATCTACGTTCCTACCCTCACCATGGTAACCAGGATCTACGTTCCTACCCTCACCATGGTAACTAGGATCTACGTTCCTACCTTCACCATGGTAACTAGGATCTATGTTCCTACCCTCACCATGGTAACTAGGATCTACGTTCCTACCCTCACCATTGTAACCAGGATCTACGTTCCTACCCTCACCATGGTAACCAGGATCTACGTTCCTATCCTCACCATGGTAACCAGGATCTATGTTCCTACCCTCACAATGGTAACCAGGATCTACGTTCCTACGCTCACCATGGTAACCAGGATCTACGTTCCTACCCTCACCATGGTAACCAGGACCTACGTTCCTACCCTCACCTATGATAACCAGCTGTGGGTGATGACTGAAAGAATGAGATCACGGATACAAGCAGCCAAAATGACCGTCCTCTGCAGGGTGGCTGGCCTCTTACTCAGAGATAGAGGAAGGAGCTCAGAGTAGAGCTGTTGCTCCTCCTGGTCAAGAGAATGCATATAGGGTGGTTCGGGTATCTGGTTAGGATGCCTTCCGAGTGTATCGCTGGTGAGGTGTTTGAGCACGTTCCGCTAGGAGGAGACCAAGAGGCAGACCTCGGACCTGTAATCTCCAGCTGAACCTGCTGGGTCAGCTGGAGGATGCAGCTGAGGTGAGAGAAGCCTGGGCTTCCCGTCTGATGCTGTTGCCCCGGCAACCTTGCCCCAGAAAAGCGAAAGACAACAGAATGGAATAACTTGAGTCTAAATATTTTCTCTTTTTTTTTTTTCTCAGGCCTGCTGATAAAATCTGTTTTTTTTTCTTCCTCTTAGTGTGTGTTTTTTTCTTTCCCATCCCGCTCAGACGTGATTGGCTGTGACAGGACATCCAGTTTCCCTCCAGCATCTGACTGGAGCATAACTCATCTGGAAAGACAGCCAGACTCCATCATGATTGTGTGTGTGTGTGTGTCAGTCTAGTAATTCTATTTGCTTCGATGCCTTTTTATTACACGTCAGACATAAAGGTTAACCAGGATGCAATGTCTCCTGACGAGCCGCCACGCCCTGTCTGACACCTCTGTCTCCTCCTGTCCTCCATGATGTCAAACATCTGGTTGTGTGTTTACAGCACGCTCCGGCCCAGATGAAGCAGCCCGGCCAGGTCACGGATCGATCCGTACTCAATGTTTTGTCCTCTGAGAACTACGGAGAACGCTTCATGCTGGATAACCACGAGGTACGTCTACCACACAGACCTGGTGCAGAGTCAGCACACGGGGGTGTTACACCTACACCTTCAGTAATGCTCCATCTGCATCAATCAGACCCTTAGTGACTCATTTGTGGTTACTTTGTTCAACTTCATTTAAAAAGTCTGACCCAAAAATTACCATAAAAGTAAATCAGCAATAACATCTATTTGTTTTTTTACTGACTAAAAAGGTTTTAAAGCAATGAGACAATATTTCCTTCTCTGTAGCTGTCAGAGAAGCCCACCACTGACGCCCTTTACTTGCCACTACCCATCAACACAAAAGTATGGTCGACCGTTTCAAATCATTTCAAAAGTACCATTTGTTTCTTACAATGTTTTGAGTTTGAGGTATTTTTGTTTTGTCTTCTGAACCGTTTATCCCTCATGGGGTCGCGGGGCGTGCTGGAGTCTATCCTGGCTGATTTAAGCCAAGGGGCAGGGTACACCCTGAATAGTTTACCGGTCTTTTACAGGGCCAAACCCAAACAACCCTCCATGCAGACACATGGATGGTTGCCCTAGTTCTATGGTGCAATTTCACAGTGGCCAATTAATGTACCATGCATGTTTATGGAAGGTGGGGTGAAACCAGAGTACCTGAAAACACATACACAGGGAGAGCATGCAAACTCCACACAGAGAAGACAGATTTTCAAGCCTCTGGGACTTGAACCTCTGACCTTCTTGTTGTGATGCCACCATGGTAACCACTGTAACTGTCAGGATGTGGAAGGAAGGAGGACCCAATTACAACAAAACAGGATTTAATTAACCAAAGGTCCAGTAAAGCTGTAAGGCACAGGGTACAGGATTAACTCTGGATCAAAAAGTTCAAATAATCACAGAGTTCAAAGATTAAACTTAGGGGGAAAAACACCGGCTGGCAGGGATGGTGATGACGAAGACCCAACAAAGAATTTTGGGAGATTGCCTTTAAATGGGCAGAAGGATCCACAGGTGTGCGTTATCAGCAATGTTCCCTCTAATTTTTTGTGTGTCTGAGGAAACACACAAGCTTCCTGAGCAGAAGGGGGCGGAGCGAAAACTTTTACTCTTCTGTGACGTCACTAGTAGTGACGCGCCAAATTCCGAAGCGGTAGTTTGACGAAATTTGATTCAGAAAGAAAGAAGAATGAGGTATGTTCCAAAGCTCTGTCTTGTTTTACCATCTTTAGTTTAAACTGAGTTTCTTTTTTGTGCGCTAAGTAGGTCTTCTTGTGCGCTATTGATTTGCAAGCAGTGCGCAATTGCGCAGGCGCGCAGCTTAGAGGGAACACTGGTTATCAGACCAATTACCCTCAGGTGTCCCTAATCAGGGTAATGAGGTAAGGTCCAGGGCTCCCTCTGGTGGCAGGAGAGGGGATCATGACAGTTACAGTGGGCAGCCCTTAAGGTTTTCACACATATAAAGAAGAATTTCTTGTGTTTACTTTCAAGAACAATCTGGAAAACTTTTCACATAAAAACAAGTTACACGCATGAGATATCACCTTGTTAGAAAAACCTTCTAACACTTACAGAGACCCTCAGACCCCCTTTTCTCTCTCATACACTTTTCCTTTCTGTTTGCAGGAAGACGAACCCGTCGAGGAGTTTTATAAAGACACTGATCTGGTCGTGGGAGGGAAGGTGAACGTGTGGGGAAGAGAGCTGATCCTCACCGACTGTGATGAGGCCACCAAAAACTTCTACCGCACCGAATACGGCACAAGTAACTGCTCTGGGTTTTCTTCTTTTAATCTTTATAAGCCCAAACCAAAAGGGGTCAAACTCATACAGTCACTCATTTCAGACTCACCCTGTGGGATTTTTAATTTAATCTTTTAATGAAGTATCTTTAATTTAGCAGGTTTACACCACTTAGACCACTTCCTCCACAGGGTGGCTGGGCTCTCACTCAGAGATTGGGTGAGGAGCTCTGCCATCTGTGAGGAGCTTGGGGTTGAGCCGCTCCTCCTCCAGATCAAGAGGAGCCAGATGGGGTGGTACGGGCATCTGGTCAGGATGCCCTTAGAGCCCCTCGCTGGTGAGGTGTTTCGGGCACGTCCCACCGGGAGGAGACCAAGAGGCAAACCCTTGACCCGCTGGAGAGACTTTGTCTCACAGCTGGCCAGGGAACGACTCGGGATCCTACCGGGTGAGCTGGAGGATGCAGCTTTGGTGAGAGAAGCCTGGGCTTCCTGTTTGAGTCTGTTGCCTCCGTGACCCGGCCCTGGATAAGCGGAAGATGACGGAACAGAACACCACTTAGTGCCTTCGTGTAGTTTCACTCCAGCAACTAGAAACAGTTCATTAATATTACGTGTGTCTCCATGCATCCCTCAGGGGTGCGTATAGACCCAGGCTGGGCAGACTACTCCCTCATGTTACTCACACCCTGTAACCCCCCTCCCTCACCTACAATCCCAGTGTTTTGCAGTAGATGGAGATCTGCAGACATTTCGGGTTACATTTAGTCAGTCTCCTTCTCAACCGTCTATCCCTCATGGGTTGTGGGAGCCAATCCCGGTTGATTTGAGGTGAGGGGCAAGATACACAGGTCGCCAGTCTGTCACGAGGCAACACACATACAACCATACCCACACTCATTCCTACGGGCAATTTGGCACCGGCCAATCAACCTAGCATGCATGTCTTTGGAGGGAGGGAGGAAACCGGAGTACCTGTAGGAAACCCACGCAGAGACGAGGAGAACATGCAAACTCCACACAGAAAGGACAGTGTTTCAAGCCTCGTCCCCACCTGGAACTTGAACCCATGACCTTCTTGCTGTGAGGCCACTGTGCTACCCACTGCGCCATCGTGCCACCTGGTTTACACTTATTGTCAAAATATCGGACTTACAAATAGTTTTCTCCAACATTTGGGATGTTTTTATAAATTCTCTCAGTCTGAAAGTCATTATTCAGAGTATTTCGTCCTCATTTGAATTCAATCCCATTTTGTTTATATTGTCTGGTATCATTTTAAGGTCATTCTTCATTGAGAAAGGCAAATAAAGGTCGAGGTTCATCGTAAACATGAGTGAAGTGAAAATACTATGATTTTCAGATTTGATTTTTTTTTCCTTTAAAATGATTTGCCCCTCTATATTGGGGAGAGGCAGTGGCTCAGTGGTAGAGCGTTCACCCTTGGACCGGAAGTTCGCAGGTTTGATTCTCACTGAGTTCACCTCTAGGGTCCTTGGAGAAGACACCTAACGCCCTGTTCCTCCAACCATTGGCGCCTTTGTGGCAGCCTGCTGCGGTGAAATGCAGCACACAAATTTCCCCGGAGAGGGATCAACAAAATGTACATTATTATTATGATATATCCTCTCTCGGTTTGGCCCTTGGGTCACAGCATATGACCCTTTGTGGCCCATGATTAGAAAACGTTACCCCTCCCGATGTAGACACCTTGTTTTTTCCATATGTTTAGGTCTCAATAGAACCGTTCAGCTCGGTCAGTTTTGGCCCCCAGGACTTGGGTTTGACACCCCTGGACTAAACTTTATGAAATTAAACAGAATTCAACTGTAATCTCTGTTGCAAGAATGAGTGTGAACACATGGTGGCAGCGTGATCCAGGATCAGAGGGTCTGGGTTTAAGATCCATTTATAGAGACGTAAGTGAAGAAAACAAAGCAGCACTGGAGGGTTTTCTGTTTTCTTACATATTGATGATTATTAGACTAAAGAAGTCTCTGTTTTTAAGGGTTCATTGTTAGGGTTTATTGTTAGGGTACTGTGTACCATCACGTTCTCACTGATCAGAGTAAAACCAGCAGGTCCCCCTCTGATGGAGGGGTCTGAGCAGGACCCTCCATCCATACCTGCTTCCTTCTGATCGTCTCCTCCTGGGTTTCATTCTTCTTTTTTTCCTCTCCTTCCTCTTCCTTTCAGAGGACTTCCACCCGGTGAAGTACAAAGCCCCTCCGGCTCCCAGGCCACCGACTCCCGTGCCCCCCTACACTGGCTTCGGCTCAGAGGAAGACTCCCTGAGATCATGTGAAAGCATCATCCTAAAACCTCCGAAGAAAGATTTCCGTAAATTCATGAAGAACGACGGGTGGGGCACCTTAGATGACGTAATGATATATTTTTCTATGTGTGTGTCTAAACGCTGCTCTGTGCGTGTGACCCCCACAGGCTCGTGCTGAATTTCCATGCCAGGATGGTGACCAGTGATCCGAAGGACAGCGAGAGGTTGTTCCTCATCACTTTCTACCTCAGTGACGACACCATGTGTGTGTTTGAACTGGAACAGAGGAACTTAGGTAGGAAAGTTTGGAGCGACGCCGCGGCACAGATACACGCAGGGTTTCAAATGCAAATCTATGACTCTCATGGTAAACGTTAAGATGTCAGATTTAGTTTCCAGCTCCAGGATCTCATGGAAACAGATGACTTTTATTTTGTAAATGTGAGTTTCCATCGATGCAGGAGCAGAAAAAGTTCAGGGACTCCGATAAATAAAATAAAAACCATGTAAAACAGCATTTAATCTAAAGTCTGGGGATAAAAACTCATTTATAAAGCGGTTTTTCACCTAAATCCGTCAGTGAGCCGGCTCTGCAGATCAAAAATTGAGTTCTTTGTAAAGGTGGAGGGGTGTGTCGACTACTAGTGGACAGAATCTGAAGTGAACTAAGGGCAGTGAAATCAAGCATTTAAAGCAGTGAAGAAACAATTAGAAAAACACACATAAATACCTGTCAGTGTGGGACTGGACGTGAGGATCCTCTGCGTTCCTGTCCTGGGCACGGCCAGACCGAGGAGACCTCCGCACTTCATCTATCATCCCCGCTCCTTCAGGATGAAATCCGTCTACTCATCCCCGTCCTGGACATCTCTGGGCTGAGGAGTCCCCCGTGTTTCCATCAGGATGAAGAACATCTACTCATCCCCATCCTGGACATCTCCGGGCTGCTCCGTGTTTCCATCAGGATGAAACCCATCTACTCATCCCTGGACATCTCCGGGCTGAGGAGCCCCCCAGTGTTTCCATCAGGATGAATAACATCTATTGACTTCTTTAGATATTTATCTGTAGATTAGAATAAGCTCATATTTAAACAATAATCTTTGACACATTGGTTGCTCGTCCCGGGGAGGGATCTCTCTTTCATGTGGATCGCCACGAGGTTTCTTATTTTTCTCCATTGATGGGTTTTTAGGCGTTTTTCCTCACCGTGAAGGAGATTCTAAGAGTAGGAATGCTCTGTGTATTTGTGTTAATACATTCCTCTTTTTCTTGTGAAGCCCATTGAGACGGACATTCTGTGATTTTGGGCTATAAAAATAAAATGAAATTGAATTGAGAAAAATGGAGCACATCAAGGAAAAGATTGTTAATTAACATCTATGTTGTTAATCACCATGTTTGAAGTCATTTTAAACAGTCACACATAAAGATAATTAATAATAGTGTAATAAAAATCAAGCTTGGAATTACTTGGAGCGGCTGACACGGATTCCCAGTAACTCTCTTTTTTTAACCACTATGAATTTAGAACATTTCATTTTTATTGACCGACAGATCAGTGTGCGCCATTCACAGAGCTTCTGTGGTCAACTGCTTCTCATTTCACTATCTTTTGCAGTGGTGATGGGAGACATCACCTCTGCTGTGGTTTACAAAGACCCCTCCATTCCTCAGTGTTGGTACCAGCATCCAAATCTCTGCTTGTACCAGCTCGTTTGAAGACCATTGTTTATGCAACACACCATTTTCATGAGGCGGGGTTGGCGGACAATTGATTTCAAATTGGTTGCAGGTGCGATTTATAAAGCTGTGCAGGGTCACGAGTACTAACTCAGCTTAAGAACTCTTAGAGAACTGGGGAAGGATGGCTCCCCAGAGGCGCTCCTGAGCGCCTTGCTGGTGACATGTTTTGAGCATGTCCCATCAGGATAAGGCCAAGACAAGGATCCCGGGCTTGCTGGAGAGACTATGTTCCACAGCTAGCCGGGGAACGACTCGAGATCCTTCCGGGTGTGCTGGAGGATGCAGAAGGCTGAGCTTCCCGTCTGAGGATGTAGCCCCCGCGACCTGGCCCCGGGTAGGGCAACCGCCCTGTAACTGGAGGGTTGCCGCTTCGATCTGCTGCCAAGAGTTCATGCCGAGGTGTCCTTAAGCAAGACACTGAACCCCCAATTGCTCCTGGTGGTGGTTTGCACCTTGCATGGCAGCTCTCACCATCAGGTATGAATGTGTGTGTGAATGGGTGAGCGTGAGTTACACTTTAAAGCACCTTGAGTACCAACGCAGGTGGAAAAGCGTTATATAACTAGAGGTACATTTACCGTTTAAAATGAGGCTCCTGGTCTGATTAACATCTTCACGATCTCCTCCAGACATACTCAGTTCAACTCTTTTGAGACGTACCCAAGTGAAGAAGCCGGGTCAGGAGGTGTTTAAAAGCGAGCCCTCTGAGTACTTCGCCCCTCAGGATCTCTACGTTGGAGCCCTTCTCTGCATAAACTCCCGCACCTTCCAGCTGCTGTCCACCGACGAGCGCACGATAAGCTACATGGAGGACCACGCCAAAGAGGTACAAGATAATTATTTATACATCATATCATTAATGCAGTATAACAGTGTGGGGTGGGCGTGCATTTCACAGCCAGGCCTTTAGTAGTGCTCTATCTGCATCAATCAGCCTGTCAGTAAGCATTTAATGGTTATAAAACATCTGACTTCAATACATTAACACATAAAAAAACAGCTCAGAATCACAGAAAAACACAAGGGGAGGCATTGGCTCAGTGGTAGAATGTCTATCCTTGGACTTAGAGAAGCTAGATCAATTCCCAATGGGTCTGTGCCTAGGTGGGCTGAAGAAAACACCTCATACCCCAGTTCCTCCCACCATGGGTGCCGTAATGGCTGCCTGCTGCAGTGCAATGCAGCAAAACTCATTAATCCTGAGAGATGAACAGGACAGGTAAAAATAAATTTTTCAACCTTCATTTTTTCTTTTTTTTAATTAAATCAAAAACATCGCCTGAAATGTTTTAAATTATTGATCCGTCGTGGTAAAGAAAGAGATGAGCCGAAAAGCAAAGCTCTCGATTTACAAGTCGATCTACGTTCCTACCCTCACCATGGTAACCAGGATCTACGTTCCTACCCTCACCATGGTAACCAGCTGTGGGTGGTGACCGAAAGCATGAGATTGCGGATAGTAGCGGCCGAAATGAGTTTCCTCCGCAGGGAGGCTGAGCTCTCACTCAGAGATCGGGTGAGGAGCTCTGCCATCCGGGAGGAGCTCAATCTTGAGTCGCTCCTCCTCCAGGTTGAAAGGAGGCAGATGGGGTGGTTCGGGCATCTGGTCAGGATGCCCTCCTGAGCGCCTTGTTGGTGAGGTGTTTTGAGCATGTCCCATCAGGAAAAGACCAAGACGAGGATCCCGGACTCGGTGGAGAGACTATGTCTGACAGCTGGCCGGGGATCGGCTTGCGATCCTTCCGGGTGTGCTGGAGGATGCAGAAGGCTGAGCTTCCCGTCTGAGGATGTTGCCGCTCTGACCCAGCCCCGGATAAGCGGAAGACGACGGAACAGAGATAATTATCTTTATTCAGGGTCTCATTTACTAAGAACTGCTCGGATCTCAGGCTGAGCTGTGTTTTTTCCAAAGCTCTGTTTATGCCACTTAAAGTTGAGATTCACAAAAACCTCTAAAACTTTTCTTACATAACATAAACATCTCAAATCACACTTGAGAGCAAACTCAGACGTGAGCGAACTTAAAATCCATCCCACCTCAACCACGCCTTTAGAACCCCAAAATATGAATCATTCAGACGGTCATTCAATGGTCAGTCTTCAAATGAACCAGTGGCACTTGAAATAACTCATGAAGAATGTGGAGGTGTCGTCATCGTGCAGTGGCGGTGATTTTGATCTCCATCACAAACAAAACAAGTAGAAGACGGTCACCATGCCAACTCTTTGACTGACACATTGATTTGTCGTTGAATTAAAATGACAGAAAGTAGCCGCTTGCCAGAAATCCATGTCGGCCGAGGAGGTCCAAGAACCTCCCAGCTCGACTTTTTAATGACATCATTATTAAGAATGATTATCTTTATGTATCGGATGAGCCCAGCCACCCTGCGGAGGAAGGGTGGCTGGGCTCATCCGATACATAAAGATAATCTCTCACTCAGAGATCGGGTGAGGAGCTCTGCCATCAGGGAGGAGCTCGGTGTCAAGCTGCTCCTCCTCCAGGTCGAGAGGAGCCAGGTGGGGTGGTCCGGGCAAATGGTAAAGATCCTGAGCGCCTCGCTGGTGAGGTGTTTCGGGCACGTCCCACCGGGAGGAGACGAGGAGGCAGACCCTAGACCCGCTGGAGAGACTATGTCTCACTGCTGGCCGGGGAACGACTCGGGATCCTCCCGGGTGAGATGGAGGATGCAGCTGGGGGGAAAGAAGCCTGGGCTTCCAATCTGAGGCTGTTGCCCTGCGACCCAGCCCCGGATAAGCAGAAGACACCGGAACAGAATGGAAATAATGTAATAAAACGTCCTTGCGATGGTGCATGGTTTTAAAATGCGGTGATTTGACCGTCTGAATGGGTTTTAATCCACCATCTTTTCCATTGTTCTTATGTGTGTTTTTGTTAGTTTTTGAGATCCTCTTTCATTTTCAGTTGTGTCCTGACATTAGAAGGTTTTATATTAAGGTATTTAAAGGTTGAATATTTTGATGGAGAATGGCAGAAATCCTTTTCTGTACCGTTCCTTTGAGCAGCAGGGTTGCAGGAGTTTGTTGCTGAAGCTGCTCTTTAGATGGTCTACAGACACACGGAGAGGGTGGGAGGGGTTTACTTGTTTCTTGTTGCTAAAACTTTATGTGTTTCTCTGGAAAGTTTCCCAAAGCGAACGTGGACTGCATCGTGAGAAAACTACGTACGCTTTCAGAAGAGAAACAGAAAGAGGTCTGGAAGTTTTTGTCCCTCAGCGACCCCAACAACACCGGCTGCATCCAGTATGACGCATTCAGGTATCGTTAAAAAAAAATTTTACTCCACTGTATCCCTCCCACTCCCACCGTACAAACGTTAAGTCGGAAAAATGAACCTTACACAGTTACTGGGCTTTTTATGGGGGGTCAGGAGAGGGCTGTGGGGGTTTCGACAATGAAACCCACCCAAATTCTTTCTGAAACAGTCTGGAACACTTATAATATAGATATGTATGGAATACTTGTACATGCCCGTGTTGTGAATCACTACAGAATTTTTTATGAAACTATTCAGTTACTCTGTACCATCTATAGATTAACTGATTAAGTTTTCAACACCATTTGACCAAACGCCAAAGATTGTGATACTGGACAGGTTGTTTATTGTTTTGACGTCTTGGTGTCGACTTGATTTTTTTCATACAAAATGGGATCCTGTAAAATTTTATATAACTTTGAATAAATCAAATCTGTTCGGTGCAGTGGGTAGCACAGTCACCTCACAGCAAGGAGGTTGGGGCTCAAATTCCGGGTTAGATGAGGCTTAAAACACTGGCCTTTCTGTGTGGAGTTTGCATGTTCTCCCTGTATATCTGTGGGTTTTCTATGGATACTTCCGTTTCCGTTTCCTCCCACCCTCCAAAGACATGGATGCAAGGTTGATTGGCCAGTGCCAAATTGCCCCTAGGAATGAGTGTGTGTGTGGATGGTTGTATGTGTGCGGCCCCGCGACAGACTGGCGACTTGTTCGGGGTGTGCTCTGTCCTTCGCCTTAAATTGGCTGGGATGGGCTCCGGCACCCCCGCAACCCCGAAAGGGACAGACGGATAAGAAGATGACTGACTGACTTCTGTTTCTTCCCACCCTCCAAAACCACGTATGCTAGGTTAATTGGACACTATGAAAATTGCCCTAGGAATGAGTGTATGTGGACGATTGTCTGTGTGTGGCCCTGCGACAGACTGGCAACCTGTTCGGGGTGTACCCTGCCTCTCACCTGAAATCAGCTGGGATAGGCTCCAGCATTCCCCAGGACCCCGTTAGAGATAAGCAGTTTAGAAGATGAAAGTAAACAAAATCTGTCTCTAAACTGTTGAATTTCTCGGGTTGAACCCGCTAGTTGAGGTTTAGATGGTTTTCTAGATTGAGAGAAAAAAAAGCAACATATTGTTTTTAAACTTTGATTTTTTTTTCTGAACTCTGCGGAGTCTTTGGGGTCACATTAAAGAACCGGAACAGAAGCAGAGCCCGTATGATTTCCTGTGTTTGACTGCTGAATGAATGTGGAAAATAACCAAGAATAGCTTTGTAAATAAAGTATTCTGATGGTTTGATCCTACAACGGAGCATCCGACTACGAAAAAAAAAAAAACAGTGTAACCGATGAAGCGTGACAACGTGATTAGATGTGGAGTTTTAAAGGGAAATTTAAGACTTTCCTGTTCCTTAAAACACACATTTTAGCTGTGATTGAAACTTTTTTACACACATGTCAAAACAAATACAAAAGTCTGTAGTCCAAGAAAAATCAAATCAAATTGAAATTTTCATTCATAAGTAACAGAAAATTCAAAACAAAATAATTTCATTCATCCATTTTTGCATGAGTTGTTGAGCTCTGCGTCCAGTGTTCAGGTAGGAATTGAACACCAGGTTGTTCTTGACCAAGGATTTTGTTTTCACCATCTGTTCCGTTCTGTCGTCGATGAGCGGCTCCACACCGAGCTCCCCCCGGATGGCAGAGCTCCTCACCCGATCTCTGAGTGAGAGCCCAGCCACCCTGCGGGGAGCTTTTGGATACAAGCGGCCGAAAGCAGTCGGATCGAAAGCTCATGTCGGCCGCTTGTATCTGCGATATAGTACGTTTGGTCACCAGCTGTGGGTGGTGAGGGTAGGAACGTAGATCCTGGTTACCACGGTGAAGGTAGGAACATAGATCCTGGTTACCACGGTGAGGGTAGGAACGTAGATCCTGGTTACCATGGTGAGGGTAGGAACGTAGATCCTGGTTACGACGATGAGGGTAGGAACGTAGATCCTGGTTACCATGGTGAGGGTAGGAATGTAGACCCTGGTACCATGGTGAGGGTAGGAACGTAGATCCTGGTTACCATGGTGAGGGTAGGAACGTAGATCCTGGTTACCACGGTGAAGGTAGGAACATAGATCCTGGTTACCACGGTGAGGGTAGGAACGTAGATCCTGGTTACCATGGTGAGGGTAGGAACGTAGATCCTGGTTACGACGGTGAGGGTAGGAACGTAGATCCTGGTTACCATGGTGAGGGTAGGAATGTAGACCCTGGTACCATGGTGAGGGTAGGAACGTAGATCCTGGTTACCATGGTGAGGGTAGGAACGTAGATCCTGGTTACCACGGTGAAGGTAGGAACATAGATCCTGGTTACCACGGTGAGGGTACGAACGTAGATCCTGGTTACCATGGTGAGGGTAGGAACGTAGATCCTGGTTACCATGGTGAGGGTAGGAATGTAGACCCTGGTACCATGGTGAGGGTAGGAACGTAGATCCTGGTTACCATGATGAGGGTAGGAACGTAGATCCTGGTTACCATGGTGAGGGTAGGAACGTAGATCCTGGTTACCATGGTGAGAGTAGGAACGCAGATCCTGGTTACCATGGTGAGGGTAGGAACGTAGATCCTGGTTACCACGGTGAGGGTAGGAACGTAGATCCTGGTTACCACGGTGATGGTAGGAACGTAGATCCTGGTTACCACGGTGAGGGTAGGAACGTAGATCCTGGTTACCATGGTGATGGTAGGAACGTAGATCCTGGTTACCACGGTGAGGGCTCAGCTCTTTCTTCCCCAAGACGGAGCGATGCAGCGTCCTAGTTATTGCTGATGCCGCACCGATCCGCCTGTCGATCTCCCGCTCCATCCTTCCACCACTCGTGAACCATTCTTTATTCTAAAATGAGCACAAAGTCTTTTTGAAACAATAGAGCAGACACTCTGCTCTCACTCGATCCCTCCACTCAGATACTGCTCTCCATCCCTTCCACAATAAGAATCTAAAGTACATGCACTAGTCTTGCTAACGTGATGTGCTGTTTGCTGTATTTTACTCTGTCATGCACACGCCCGAGTGGCGGGAATAAGCGAGAGGAAGAGGGAATTCACAGCACCCTTAATGGAAGCTAAAGTGATTAAATAAGAAGCCTTTTTTTTTGCTGATTACTGCCCTTCTGAGCTAAGATAAGATACCGTGTTTATCTACAAATAGCATGAGATAAAAAGGATTACCACTCAAAAGAATGACCCACGCTCTTTAAACCCACTCTCTTCATTTTTTTTTTTTTTTTTACAAATACACACGTTAATTTAGCCTTCATTCATTTCCAGTAGTTTAATCTAAAATTTTATTTACTAAAATAAAAGATCTGGTGGTGAAAAAGAAAAAAAGGAGCCAAATCTGTCCTGAATTCTGATTGGCTGTTCATCAACAACCTGTTTCCATCTTTCCTCAAAGTTTGTAGAATAATTATCTCAAACAATTATTCTACCTTCAGACTCAGACTGGAGCAGGAAAATAGAAACTGGAGATGTTTTGGTCATGGTTGTGAAAGTAAAAAATGAATGAGAGTTGTACCAGGACGGATCCCTGGGGGACACCATTGGTTACACTCATGCAACCAGATACGACCCTTTCTGCTCGCACGCAAAGAAAACTGCAACACAAATTATTTCCAAGCTTTACACAAAATAAAAAAGGAAACAGAAGATAAAGTCTTATTTCTAGTTTTGATTTAATAAAATGTAACATGTTTTCAGGAACCTGATGCTGGGGCTGGACATCTGTCTGTCGGAGCATGAAGTTCTGGTTCTCGCCAGATGTTTCTCCCCAAAACCTAAAGAGCCCGAAGAGGACGCCTGCAAGATGTTGATGGTGGCCAAGGACATCCTCTCCAAAAACCAATTTCAAGACTTTGTGGAGATGGCTAGAGTGTTTGCACACCAAGACCGGGCCAAGTAGGTGATACGTAAGGCCGTCTCTCCCACACACACACATTGCGACAGAAACCCACAAGCAGATCGCATCACAACAAGGCATCAATCTTGCAACCAGTGGCTTCATATCTCAGAGCGACAATTAGTTCCAGCAATATGAGAGAGAAGGATTGGAACCAGATGGACCCTAAAGACCGCACGCACACACACGCATGCGCACACACACACGCACACACAACCTGCCTCTGTGTGAAAGGGCCACGAGAGGTTTCCATACCTGGAAACCAGCCTCACCAGGGGATGAGTCTGGTGCCTTGTGGGGATGGCTTGCGGGACATCCCGACAAGCATGAGAAGGGGTCTGAACTCCTACAACTCTTCCTTCACTGTATCCATGAACATCCTCTTTGGTCTTCCTCTAGTCCTCTTTCCTGGTGGTTCCAAACCCAGCATCCTTCTTCTGATGTACTCTCTCTCTCTTCTCTGTACATATCCAAACCATCTCAGTCTGACCTCTCTGACTTTAAAACCTCTAACATGTGCTGTTCCTCTGATCCTGTCCATCCTGGTCACTCCCAGAGAGATCCTCAGCATCTTCATCTCTGCTACCTCCATCTCTGTTTCCTGTCTTTTCTTCAGTGCCACTGTCTATAGACCAATCAGCATGGCCGCTCTCACCACAGTTTTCTACAGTTTTCCTTTCATTCCATTCATTCCTTGTGAGTGTTCCCATTCTAGCAGCCCCGGAAACTATTCAAATGGTAAATTGTTCTTGGTCATGGAATCTCCCATGCCCACATTTTCACATAGGCAAGAAGTGTGTACCTGCTCTGCTCAGGCTCAGTCCCTCCCCTCATCAGACAGTACCACACATTGGCATCCTTCTGTCTCTAGAGACAATGAAGTCTCCACACGGATACTTATCTGTTTGGGTAGCATCTCCATCTTCAGCAATCCTCAGCATCTTCATCTCTGCTACTTCCATTAGGTTTACTAATAATAACACATTCTACTTGTATAGCACTTTTCAGGACGCTCAAAGACACTCACTCCATACCAGGTGATGGTAAGCTACTGTTGTACAGTCACAGCTGTCCTGGAGCCTAACCCTAACCCTAACTGACAGAAGCAAGGCTGCCATTTTTGCGCCATAAACCCTTCTGACCATCACCAACCAATCACACACACCATCCAGACTAGGCAACATGGGTGAAGTGTCTTGACCAGGGAAAGTGGCAATTTAATCTCAACGGCCGTCCCACCATGGCACCTGGGGTTCCGGCGGTCTTCCATCCAAGTACTGCCCAGGCCCAGCATGCTTAACTTCTGAGGTTTGACGGGATCAGGCACTGACAGGCTGGTATGGCCACGATGTTAGAACGGATCAGTCTGAATGGCTCGCTTAAAACACACGTCCACTTTTCCACAAATAAATAATAAATTTAATTTAATCTGGTAAATAATGACCAGTCTGAAAAAGAAGGACCTCTGTTTTATTCCGTTCGTTCCGTTGTCTTCCACTCATCCGGGGCCGGGTCGCGGGGGCAACAGCCTCAGATGGGAAGCCCAGGCTTCTCTCACCCCAGCTGCATCCTCCAGCTCACCCGGAAGGATCCGGAGTCGTTCCCCAGCCAGCTGGAGAGACATAGTCTCTCGGTGTCCTCCCGGTGGGGCGTGCCCGAAACACCTCACCAGCGAGACGCTCGGGGGCATCCTGACCAGATGCCTGAATCACCCCATTTGGCTCCTCTTGACCTGGAGGAGGAGCGGCTCGACACAGAGCTCCTCCCAGATGACAGAGCTCCTTACCTGATCTCTGAGTGAGAGCCCAGCCACCCTGCAGAGGAAGCTAATTTTGGCCGCTTGTATCCGTGCGCTTATTCTTTCCAGTCACCACCTACAGTTGAAATATTTTTATTTTATTTTTATTAAATAAAAAAAGTGATTTTTTCTGTTTTATTTTTTTAGAAAATAATGACAGCTCCCTTATATGAGTTTACATCATAAGTCTCAGAGACCAAAGCAAACAGTTTTTATTGAGTGGTCTGAACGGCGCGGTGACCAGACTGATTTTTCTCTAAAAACAGAGACATATTGGATTCCAGCCACCTTGCTTTAATGATGTGTCCAGCTGCAGAGGGTGGTTGGTGTTGCCATGGCGCTCATGCTGATGTTTCTGTTTGTAAGACATATGACACCCTCAGTCAGTGTCACATTGTTCATCAACTCCGCTGTAATGGAGACGGCATGACAGGAATGGAGAGCACAAGCATCCTCTGTTTCACCTCGCCACATTCTCTCAGTCGAAAAGTTTCACTTGAGTGGGTGTTTTGGAACACCATCAGGGGTTCGTTGTTTGTATTCATAGAGTGAAACTAAAGGCTTAGCTAAAGGCATGATGAAGAGGAGAAAAATATAACAGGGATGGACTAACCGGTGTCGTCAAGATTTTTAATCTTACTCACCAAATTTAAAGAAACGATATTCGTAGAAACATATTTAATTTTAAGAAAAAAAAACCTCTTTAATCCAGTAGATACGTATCTGACACATTGACTGTTGTTAAGACAAAAAATTGGAGTTGCTGAGTTGTTTTTGCCAGCATTTGTGGTGGTGTTTGTCAGGATGTGGGGGTGTGGAAGGAGGAGGACCCAATTGGAGGACAACAAAACAGGATTTATTTAACCAAAAGTCCAGTGAAGCTGAAAAGCAAAGGGCACAAGATTAACTCAGGATCAAAAATTTCAAATGATGGATGATGATGACCCAACAAAAAATTCTGGGGGATTGCCCTTTAAATAGCCAGCTGGATCCACAGGAGTGTATTATCAGACCAATCATCCTCAGGTGTCCCTTGTCAAGGTGATGAAGAAAGGTCCAGGCCTCCATCTGATGGCAGGGGAGGGGCTCATGACAATGTTTTTGTATATTTTCTGGTCAGAAAGTCATTTTTCTGATTATTCTGACACTCGGACACATTTTCTTTTTTTATGCCTTTACCAAATCTGGCATTAAGCATCCAGGCTGTGCATGTATCTCTCTGTGATTCCATACAATTTTGGGAACATAATATTTCCCAAAGTATTGTCTATGAAACTCCCCACAGTTACTCAGAACCAACTACAGATGAACTTAAGTTGTCATAAGTTTTGGTCCAATAAAAGTAAGCAAATCTTCTTCATTCGGCATTTCCCTTCAGGGGTCGCCACAGCAAGTCAAGTAAATGACAGCCCTTTAAACTTTACTTTAAAAATCTTCACCTAAGATCTGTACAAGAAGGTCCTATGATAAATTTTGATAACGTGATGGCAAAAATGTGAAAATGAGGAGACCCAGGAACTCCTCTATGGTCACAGCTGGCCACAGAATACTTTGGCCCAAATGTGGCCAGGGTGAGAGAAGTCTGTGCTTCCTTACAGAGGCTACCGACTTGAGGACCTGACCCCGAATAAAAGAACTAGACCGTGTTACGGTATAACTGGTCATGTATGTATGTGGATAAAAACGTTTAATGCTTTGCTGTGTCTCCAGAAATGGCCGCCTCTCCATCAGAGAGTCGAGGAACATCTGTAAAGCCATCAAGCTTCCGATCACCGGGAAACTGCTGGAAAATATCCTGACCAAGTAAGAATCAACCCACCGACCCTCCACCCATGGTGGAGGATTTATTCATTTAACTCTGAAACAAGGTCCTGATTAACCAGGAACCAGTAAAACCAAACTGAGCTACAGTATGTGAGTACGTTTAAAACTCTTAAAGCAGGACCTGTCTGTGTTCACTACAGGTTCACCGATCCAGAGACCGACACTATCCCCTACATGACCTTCATCGAGGCTCTGGACTACATGCAGAACCCTGAGCCACCCGTCCTGCCTGAGGACATCTTCTCCGTAAGTTAGAGGAACTGTGGTGATTCATAGAAAGAAACTTTTTAAATTAGAGTGCATGGGGGCCGGTGGGGGTGGGGAGGAGCTGTGCACGGACTTTTAAACAGGCCGAGAAGAAAATCAATGGGTCTGCGATGACTCAGAGGACCAGGCAGCCAAAGCAAGTGGTGGTGGTGGTGGGGGCAGATTTATTAAAAAGTGACGCAGAGCAGACGGAGGTGAAGAAAATGACAAAAGCTCCATCACTTGTCTCTCTAACTAAAGTGGACGCACAACAAAACAGGCAACACACACACTGCCTGTTCTCCTGTGTGTGTGTAGGTTTCATGTTCAGTCTGTATCTGTGTGTGTTTCCTGTTTCACCAGATATCACAGTATTATCACTGGTCCATGTCTAACAGTGTTGTTTTCGTCAACGATAACGACAACAACAACAAAATAATCTTGTTGACGAGGCTTTTTTTATTATGATAACGTAACGATAGTTTAATAAATGCGGCTATTTGATGACGAAAATGTGACGAGACGTTTACAAGTTTGACCCCCACAATGCTGAACCGTGCACACCGTCTGCACAAAAGCCATTCGGGCCGCTACATGTGTGTACCGTAATTTCACGGCCATTAGGCGCACCGTACGAAAAGGCGCAGCCTCAGTTTTGTGCGCCGTTGCTGTATTTAATACACACATAAGGCGCACCGTATGAAAAGGCGCAGTCTCAGTCACACACCGCCTTACAACAACACACATGCACGCATGCAAATGTGTGTATTAAAAAATAGATCGGGCGCAAAACTGAGTTTGGTTGTACTTTATTTAAGTAGTAACGATACTAAACAAGCACATTACCGGTAATAGTCTTTATTCAAATCCGTCAAAGTCCTCTGTTTTGGAATCGAACAGCTGCGCAAAATCCAACAGAGCAGGTCCACTTGGCTCCTCGCTGTCAAAGTCACTGTCTGTACTGTGCGGCTCTTCAGAAAGGATACCAGCTTTTGCGAAAGCTCGGATAACAGTACCAGCAGACACGTTAGTCCAAGCATCTACAATCCATTGGCAAACTGTAGCGTAACTCGCCCGGCGCTGCCTTCCACCCTTCGTGAAACTGTAGTCTCCTTCGGTCATCCATCGCTCCCACGCCGCTCACACTTCACTCTTTAACGTTTTCATGCGTTTTCTTTTAGGTCCGCTTTTTCTCACACACAAGGCACACCGCTCATTTTGAAGAAAATTTGAGACTTTTAGGTGCGCCTTATGGCCGTGAAATTACGGTAATCTAGTGCGCTAAATCCTAAAATTAGCACTCTAAATTTCAAATCTAGCGCGCTAAATAAATGTTTCAAATCCAGTGCAACACGCCTGCGGCCAGGAGAAAGTCACACATCATGGCGGCAACAGAATCAAAGGGGCTTGGTGGTTGGAAACGACGCCATGGTCTATTGGCGTACCAATAGATTGCCAATGGCTGCCAAAAACGACATTGATGTCTAGCCTTGTCTGTTGGGCCGTCCATCCTCATAACAGCAAGAACGCACTCAGAGATGATTTCTGATCCAGTTCCACGCCCACTCTGAACTCTTCTGTCACACCTACAGCACACCTCACCACCATCTTAAGCTGTGTTTACACTACACACCTCAAAACGGCCAATTGGTCCATTTCATTCTGTCTGCTTCTGCAGCGAGTCAAACTTGATCGCCGTAGAGTGAACTCATTGGATTTGAAGCACCTGTGAACCGAATGTGTCTCTGTTCAGGCTCAACTCCCTCCAAAAACATCCAAGTTAGGTTGATTGGCCAAGAAGAATCTTGAAGAAAGCTTCTTAGGCTCTAGGCCTGTTTTGGCTCGCCATCACATAGAAAGGGTGGGAATCTGGGCCTATTTCTGCCCTCAATTTGGATTAACCAAGTTTAATTGCCCAGTTATATTTTGGTGGTAATCCTGAAAACCAGCTAACCTTCTGGTGTCTCCAGCTGTCTCTACTTTCTAACCAACCAGTGACTGGAGTGTTCTGCTAGCGCACAGCGTAAACAGCGGTTGGTCTGTCTGAGCGGATCATCGGCTGAATGGAGAAACACAACGGAAATAAAGACAAGAGAAAGTAGGATGGTTCTATCCAGTAATCACTGGTTGTGGGTCTTAAACTACTGTTGGTAAATCTACAGCATGGGAGACCCTCAAAGTTAGGATGTTCCAAACAGAAGTCAGTTGAGGAGGTTTATTTGACCGGGTCTTTCTCTGTCTCTGTCTCTCTGCAGTATGAGTTGGAGAAGAGGTCCCCCCAAGGTGGAACACCCACACCCACAACCGTCAACTACTCGGTTCTCCTGAAGAAGCTGGGATTCTACATGCCCCCGGAAGATCCGTGTGAAAACGCCAACCCTTCGGCTTGATTCACATCTGTTTTCCTTCATTAAAGACCACGACAAGCAGGCGGTGTGGTGTTGCTCTGTCAGGATGGAAAGAAAAGGACAAGGGTTTTACATCAAACTATCTAACAGTAGATGGAGAGACTCTAAAACTATGAATACTTCATTCTGATTGGCTGCTGGGTGCCCATTATTTTCATATAATGCACTCCTCTGAAAGATGTTCTGGTTAAACGACTTTAGTGTTCTACAGGGTTGCATCAGTAACCATAGCAACATAAACTCAATGTTAATATAAGTTATTTTTTATTTTTATCTCAAAAAGAACAAAAACACAAGTGATTTTTTTTTGGTTTGATTTCACACGTTTGAAGAATTCTTGCAAAGAAAATTATCTTAAAAACTGTCCGAGCACTTTATTTCTTTGAAGCAAAATTTTACATCTTATTCTGAAAAAAAAAAAAATTGTTCCTTCAGTTCGCTTGTCTTTCGCTTATCCGGGCTGGGTTGTCAGGGCAACAGCCTCAGACCGGAAACCCAGGCTTCTCTCACCTCAGCTGCATCCTCCAGCTCACCCAGGAGGACCCCGAGTCGTTCCCTGTCCAGCTGTGAGACATAGTCTCTCCAGTGCGTCCGGGGTCTGCCTCTCAGACTTGCCCGAAACACCTCACCAGCGAGGCATTCGAGAGGCATCCTAACCAGATGCCTAATCCACCCCATCTGGGTCCTCTCGACTCGAAGGAGCAACAGCTCTACTCCAAGCTCCTCTCGGACGGCGGAGCTCCTTTAAATTGATATTCTATTCACTCCAGTGTTGAGTATCCCACCTGAAAAATGTAATTAGTTACATTACAAATTATTTCTCTGAAAAAGTAACTGAGTAACTTTTAAGAGTTAATTACTATTTAAAGTAACAGTAATTGTAAAATCTCAAAAGTATTTGACAGTAAAAATTTAAACACAGCATATTTTAGAATGTTTTCATTTTTAATGACTCGTTAATAGTGAAGTTATAATTAAACAGCATTAATTATGTCACTGCTTGCATTACCTGAAGTATCCGTCACTTTCTTCTGCTGCTACGTTGAACCAGCTACAGGTTTCGTGATCGTTACCACGGCAACAAAAACACCAGCAAACAGTGCAATAAAAACCTTCGGATTTAAATAGTAAATCAATGACTTTAAATGTAATCTTTTTACTTTCTTAAATGACAGTTGTGTAACTCTTGCACGTGGTCATGTAACCATTATCTTCATCATCCGATCTGTATGCTCTTCATAAGATTTCTGACTTTTTTGGAGTTTTTCCTTCTCGTTAAGGAGGCTCTAATCACAGGGATCTCCTGTCTCTGATCAGTTTAGATTATTACTGTGTAGATCGTGTGTGTGTGTCGGGCTAACGGTGTGAAGGTTTGTTATGAATCTATGGCTATGGAGATTAAATAAAAGAGATTGAAACTAAACTATTGAAAAACACAAGTGTATGTGTGTGTGTATTTGTGTGTGAATGTATGTCTAAATGTCTCTGTGTGTGCACCACACACAGGCAGAGGTGGGCAGTAACCCGTTACATTTACTTGAGTAACTTTTTGAATAAAATGTACTTCTATGAGTAGTTTTAATAATTTGTACTTTTACTTTTACTTCAGTAAATTATAAGTAAATAACGTCACTCTTACTCCGTTACATTGGAAAAAAAGTTGACCCGTTACTTTTCTTGCTTTTAATAGATTTTTCAGCACAATAAGTTTTTTTAAAGTGCGCTTCCTGCTTTGGATGACTGTAGACAACGTTCCTCCAATCAAATTTAGTGAGCACAGTCACATGACTCCATCTCACCTGTCAGACGTATCCATGCCCGATCTTGCAAGAAAACAAAAGTCAGTGGGAAAAAGTTATTTTGGAAAACAAGTTACTGCTAATGAAAATGGAGGCAGCAAATGTCTCTCTTGAACAAGATGACAGAAGAAGACAGTAAACTTGGCACGCAAGCCTGGCCTCGTATTGAAAGCATGTTTAGTTCGTGCTGAAAACAAAAAAACACTACGTGATGCAGTGTGTACTCTGCGCTCCAAAGCAAAAGAACATTTATGTCTAGAAAAAACTCCATCCTGAGAAAACATGTTGCACCTTTTTATCCATCTATCGCTTACAGGGTTACAGAGGGTGCCGGAGCCTACCCCGGCTGATTCAAGGCAAGTGGCAGGATACACCCCGAACAGGTCGCCAGTCTGTCGCGGGGCCTCACACATACATTCCTAAGGGCAATTTGGCACCGGCCAATCAACCAAACAACATAGGTTTTCATACCTAAAACATGTTGCGGTAAGTTTAATCTAATACAGTAATTATTATTGACTCATTAGCCGACGCAGCAGTCAAAATTAATTGAGTGTCTTTTTCATCTGAGCTCCGTCCAAGTCTGTTGGGCTAAAAACAACATTGACAGTGAAAAATGCAAGCATCACTAATGTTTTTTTTTTTTTACTGATCTTTTCGCTTTATTTTGAAAATACAGATTTTGCAAATTTTGTTGTCTTGTTTATATTCAAACAAAAAGATGTTACTTTTAAAGTTACTCAGTACTTGAGAAGTTTTTTCAACGGATACTTTTTACTCTTACTTAAGTAATTTTTTTAGGTCTAATTATTACTTTTACTTGAGTAAAAATATTTTGAAGTAATTGTACTCTTCGTTCTGTTCCGTCATCTTCCGCTTGTTCCGGGGTCGGGTCACGGTGGAAACAGCCTCAAACGGGCAGCCCAGGCCTCTCTAACCCTGGCTGTATCCCCTGGCTCACCTGGAAGGATCCCAAGTCGTTCCCCAGCCAGCTGTGGGACATAGTCTCTCCAGCGGGTCCGGGGTCTGCCCTTTTGTCTCCTCCAGGTGGGACGTGCCCGAAACACCTCACCAGCGAGGCGCTCGGGGCATCTTGACCAGATGCACAAACCACCCCATCTGGCTCCTCTCGACCTGGAGAAGGAGCGGCTCGACACCGAGCTCCTCCCGGATGGCAGAGCTCCTCACCCGGTCTCTGAGTGAGAGCCCGGCCACCCTGTGGAGGAAGCTCATTTCGGCTGCTTGTACCCGCGATCTCATTCTTTTGGTCACCACCCACAGCTGGTGACCATAGGTGAGGGTAGGAACGTACGTAGATCGACTTGTAAATCCAGAGCTTTGCTTTTCGGCTCAGCTCTTTCTTTACCATGACGGACCGATGCAGCGTCCTAGTTATTGTTGATGCCGCACCGATCCGCCTGTCGATCTCCCGCTCCATCCTTCCCCCACTCGTGAACAAGACCCCGAGATACTTAAACTTCTCCACTTGGGCAGGACCCTGTCCCTGACCCGCAGGGGGCATTCCACCCTTTTCTGGGCGAGGACCATGGTCTCGGATTTGGAGGCGCTAATTCCCATCCTGGCCGCTTCACACTCGGCAGCAAATTGATCCAGTGAGAGCTGGAGATCACGGTCCGATGAAGCCAACAGGACCACATCATCCGCAAAAAGCAGAGATCCGATCCTGAGGTCACCAAACCGGATCCCTCCAACGCCTCGGCTGCGCCTAGATATTCTGTTCATAAAGATGATGAACAGAATCGGTGACAAAGGGCAGCCTTGGCGGAGTCCAACTCTCACTGGAAACTGTATTCTTATTTGAGTAAATGTTTTGGCTCCTCTACCCACCTCTGGTTATAGATCACCTCACACTCACCTCACAATACATGCTTAAGTTAAGTAATTTTATAAAATAAAACACACATTTAAATGAAAACAATTAGTAGAAAACAGTTTATGGAATAAACTTTTATTTTTGTAATGACAAGTTAAGTACGACCTCACCTGACTGTACTCACTGGTATGTGTGTGTGTGTGTTTCAGTAGTAATATACATGCAGGCACAGGTGTTTCAGGTTGAGGCGCCACTGTGTGTGTGTGTGTGTGTGTGTGTGTGTGTGTGTTTCAGGGCGCCACTGTAATCGTAGCCCGTTAGCAAATTATAGTTGGAGACTTAGTGAAACGTAATGAATCAGCCAATCAACAGGCTGTGTCCACACACACACACACTGGGGCAGAAAAGGAGCATGACATCAGGGTGGCATTAGTAGGTCTTGCCCTCTCACACACACACACACACACACACACACACACACACACACACACACACACACACACACACACACACACACACTGGCTGAGCCATGGCAAGGTCTCTAGGAACATCTTTAGGAGCGTCATGATGATCTTCTTTTACTTCTCAGTCGTTCTTTTTACACTCGTTTTTTTTCACCCGGTCATTCTCCATTTCCCAGCAACAGCAGCCTTAATGAGCCGCATCGTCGTCATGACGAACCTCTGACATCAGACTGAAGGGTGTGACAGATCATCCTCAATAGTTAGACCAACTAGGGCCGATCGATTCAGGAATGGAGGATGAGTAACATCCTGATCTGCATACTTTAATCTATCTCTGTGTTCATTCGTCCATCGACCTGTCCATTAATCCATCTGGGCATTTTAAAGTCTAAACAAACTTCAGTAAATACTAGATCTAAACATTTGAGACACAAGCTGTAAATCCTTCCTGCACATCCGGACGTTCCTCTCTAAATGATTCCTGTACGTGCATAATTCCTTCTCTTGACTCTTTCTGCACATCTGCACACAGCTGGCTGAGAGTGATAAAAAAATGGCCACCTCGGTGTACAGTGAGGATGATTAGGAAGTTGGACTAAACGTCAGAAACACATCAAAGTGACCAAAACACTGTAAAACCAGGGTGCCCAAACTTTTTGGTCCCAAGATCTACTTTACAAATATCAAACCTCCTGAGATCTACGAGTCCCATGTTACCATCGCAAACCGCAACAGATCGTTTCCAGCCTACTGTAACTACCCCTACAACACGATTTGTTACATACGCACACACACTCACAGTGCTTTGCGAGCGGGAGGGGTCACTGCAGCACTGTGGGCTGCTTATTGATTACAGGCTTAGTAACGTGATTTCACGTCACAGACTCCAAAAATCTCCAGTAACGACAGAAAAGCCGCTAGATTGACAATTTTTATTTTTTTTTTTTACTTTTTTTGCTGTAAAAAGTTTCGTTCCATCGTCTTCCGCTCATTCGGGACAGGGTCGCGATAAGAAGCCCAGGCTTCTCTCACCCCAGCTGCATCCTCCAGCTCAAGCGGAAGGATCTCGAGTCATTCACCAGCCAGCTGTAAGACATAGTCTGTCCAGCGAATCCGGGGTCCGCCTCTTGCTCTCCTCCCGGTGGGACGTGCCCGAAACACCTCACCAGCGAGGTGCTCAGGATAGATCCTGACCAGATGCTCGAACCATCCCATCTGCCTGAACCACCTGAACCATGCATCATCGTGCAGATGTTTTATTGCAATACTTCCGTTCTGGCATCTTCCGCTTATCTGGGGCCAGGTTGCAGGGCAACAGCCTCAGACGGAAAAAACAGGCCTCTCTCACCCCGGCTGCATCGTCCAGCTCACCCAGAAGGATTCCAAGTCGTTCCCCAGCCAGCTGTGAGACATAGTCTGTCCAGCAAATCCGGGGTCTGCCTCTTGCTCTCCTCCCGGTGGGACGTGCCCGAAACACCTCACCAGCAAGGCGCTCGGGATGCATCCTGACCAGATGCCCGCACCACCCCATCTGGTTCCTCTCGACCTGGAGGAGGAGCAGCTCGAGTCCGAGCTCCTCCCACATGGCAGAGCTCCTCACCCGATCTCTGAGTGAGAGCTGTAAAAACATCTGATGTAAAACTTAGTAACACCTGTAGCAGCGAAAACGTCTCTGGAGCTTCTGAACACGTGGCCTCTCCTCGTTCAAGGCCACGTGTGTTTGCAGCCAACATGGATTCCCTCCGTTTGGAATGTGTGTGTGTTTCCTGTTGTCTCTTCGGTGGAGAATCTGCCTCTCCTGTTCGTCCTCTTTACTGCCGCTCTGCTCGGCACTGTAAAAACCGATACGCAGGAAACACAAACGCCTCTGGAGCCAGGAGGGTCTCACATTGTTGTACATTTTGGTGTGTGTGTGTGTGTGTTTGCTCGTTGATGTGCGTGACGGGGCCAATGGAAGTCTGATGGAGTCATGGCTAATCTATGAAGTCTAAACAAATATTTGAGGAAAAATGTTTACTGGCGGACTTCCCTTCTTGTGTCCTGACAAGTCCTGAACACACCCACGTCACAAAGCACCTGAATTCAGATTGTTTTCCTCCTAACGGCAACAAAAGAAGCTAAACTTGGACCAAAAACTTGTTTTAAATATGTTTTTAATTGTTTTTTTGGGGAGAATTTTGGGTGGAAAGCCCCAAATTTTACAATCTGACTGATTACGAAGGCTGATTGTGTTTGAATTATTGTTGAATTGCTGAAAAGGATTTTTAACACGTGGTAACCATGAGCGGAGGAGGGGCAAACCTGGCACCCCTCCATCGCCTGCTCGTCTAGTCTTACACATTAATATTTAAAAAATATTCCCAAAGAGTCAGTTTGTTTTATTTTTTCTACGGCTGTGCTGCTTCCAAACGTGGGAGGGAGCATTTGAAGTTAACCGGAAGTTTGCAGGTTTGATTCCCACTGAGTTTACGTCTAGGGTCCTTGTTAGAAGACACCTAACCCCCCGTTTCTCCCACCATTGGCGCGTCGTGGCAGCCTGCTGCGGTGTGGTAATGCAGCACACAAATTTTCCTGATGAGGGATTAATAGAGTAAATAAAATAAATAAATAAAATTGACCAATCACATCTTTGCTTTTTGCGGATAATGTGGTCCTGTTGGCTTCATCGGACCGTGATCTCCAGCTCTCACTGGATCGATTTGCTGCCGAGTGTGAAGCGGCCGGGATGGGAATTAGCGCCTCCAAATCCGAGACCATGGTCCTCGTCCGGAAAAGGGTGGGATGCCCCCTGCGGGTCAGGGACAGGGTCCTGCCCCAAGTGGAGGAGTTTAAGTATCTCGGGGTCTTGTTCATGAGTGGGGGAAGGATAGAGCGGGAGATCGACAGGCGGATCGGTGCGGCGTCAGCAATAACTAGGACGCTGCATCGGTCTGTCGTGGTAAAGAGAGAGCTGAGCCGAAAAGTAAAGCTCTGGATTTACAAGTCGATCTACGTTCCTACCCTCACCTATGGTCACCAGCTGTGGGTGGTGACCGAAAGAATGAGATCGCGGGTACAAGCGGCCAAAATGAGCTTCCTCCACAGGGTGGCTGGGCTCTCACTCAGAGATCGGGTGAGGAGCTCTGCCATCCGGGAGGAGCTCGGTGTGGAGCCGCTCCTCCTCCAGGTCGAGAGGAACCAGATGGTGTGGTTCGGGCATCTTGTCAGGATGCTCCCCGATCGCCTCGCAGGCGAGGTGTTTCGGGCACATCCCACCGGGAGGAGACCAAGGGGCAGACCCCGGACCCGCTGGAGCGACTATGTCTCACAGCTGGCCGGGGAACGACTTGGGATCCTTCCAGGTGAGCTGGAGGATGCAGCAGGGGAGAGAGAAGCCAGGGCTGCCCGTTTGAGGCTGTTGCCCCCGTGACCCGACCCCAGAACAAGCGGAAGATGACGGAACGGAACGGAACCAATCACATTTCAGCCAGCATTTGTTGCCTGGTAGCCTAATTCAGTAGAGCACAGCAGCCTTAGCGTCGGACTTAAACTAGCAAACAGTGTCTGTGTTACTCGACGGGAATAGAAATATCATTTTTTTCCCATAAAATCTTTTTTAATCAGCAAACAACCTGAAGGAGGAACACGGATCAATTCGGTGACTGAGTTACTTTCAAGGTATCTTTCAAGATGGACCTTTCAAAATAAGTTGAACAAAGTAAAGAAGTGAGAGCAGCGGGAGACAGGACAGGTGTCCGGATGTAACTTCATCAGAAATTTGACGAACCGAATCCTTGTCTTGTTCACAAGTGGGGGACGTATGAAGTGGGAGATCTACAGAAAGATTGAATCAGGACGCTGTGTTGGTCCGAGATGGTGAAGAAAGCGCTGAGCCAAAAAGCAAAGCTCTCGATTTACCATCTGCCTTCCTCACCTATGGTCACCAGCTGTGGGTGGTGACCAAAAGAACAAGATCACGAACACAAGTGGCTGAAATGAGCTCCCTACATAGGGTGGCTGGGGTATCACTACGAGACAGAGGTTGGAGCTCAGCCATCCGGGGGAGGTTGGAGTAGAGAAGTTGCTCCTCCGGGTCGAGAGAAGCCAGATGGAGTGGTTCAGGCATTTGGTTTTTCTCATCTCAGAAATGAACTGACTCACAGAAAAAAAACTCATCAACACTTTCATTCAGTTTCATTTTTGACACAGAATTCCTCCCTCTTCTCGCTCCCTGCACAGTCCTGCCTCGTGGTCGTCTGAAGAGAGGGAAAGCAGTACCTGGATGAAGGGATGGAGTGTGAGAAGTGTATGGCCAATAATTTGGAAATGGTGGCTCAGTGGTTTGAGCATTCGTCCGCAAACCGGAAGTCAACCGGGAGTCAATTGGAAGTCAACCGGAAGTTTGCGAGTTCGCACCCCACTGGATGCACATGTAGGGTCCTTGGAGAAGACGCCTAACCCCTCGTTTCTCCCAACGTTTGTGCCGTTGTGGGCAGCCTGCTGCGGTGTAGGAGTGCAGTATACAAATTCTCCCAGTGAGGGATGAATAGAGTGAGCAAAAAAGAAAAACAAATTCTGCTTATGTTAGAATGCAGATGTGATAGAGAACAAAATCCATGGCCAAAAACAACCCGGTGAAAAGTAATCGAAAACCTGGACGAGAGAACTCCCAAATGACTCAAACATGGACGAAAAAAATAAAATCCATTGTGTTTTTTATGAAAACAATACTTAAACTCTTAAAACCTCCAAAAAGTTAATGAACCCCTCTTTAAGTTTCAATGGGACATGTTTTTTGACAGATATAGACATTAAACCGTGTCTGTCTGCGTGTCGGCTGCTTGTCATCAGGGAGAGTCATGTTTACAGAGACTGTAATGGGGGGTATGTAGAGAGTGAGGAGCTTGTTAAGCGGGCTCCCCGAGGACCCCGGTATTCTCCATCAACTCTTCTATAAAGGTGAGGAGAGCTTAGTCAACTGTTTTTGGCCGCTCTCCCTCATTCCCGTGATTCCTCAGTGCCTGTGGGCATTGGCACGGTGAGGGGGTGGACAGGGTCAGCTGCTGCCCCAGGGGCACATGGGGAAACACTTAGCAGCTTTCTTGTTGTTCACATCAGTCAGATCTTTTTCTCTGTTCTGTGTGGTTTCTTTGCACACCCGACGGTGTTGGTCTGTCTGGGAGGACACACACCTACCTGATCTCCCTTACACTGTGTTAAACCCATCAGAGCGTTCTCTTTGATACCACTGTTTCATCCCTGGACTTGCCATTATTATTCGGACTCCGTTTCCCTCTGAACTCCTCAGCAGACCTGCTTTGCTCATCAGATATCGGTTGTCTTTGGCAGCTGCCGTCACATTATTTTACCTGGTCAGGAACACAGAAAGTTATTCTACACCAGATGTAAATTACAGCTCGGGGACTATTTTTGTCGGAGGTTTGGCTCCCAGCGGAGACCATTTTCAAGGCAAGTCGGCTGTTTTCTGTTGCACAATGGTTCAAATAAATCTCCTGAAATTACAGCCCACTTCCTTCTTTTTTATTGAGCTTAAAATAAAGTTGGGAATCAATCTTTGAAAAGAAGAATGAACATGTCTGTCAGTCCGATTGAAGCTGGCAGCTCAAAACTGCTTTGGATTTAAAATTCTTGGATAAAAGTGAGAAATGCTCGGGCTTGTAGAAGTGACCCTGCCCCGTTAATCCTCATGAGGAGATGACCCACGTCACATCCAGCGATGAACCGCACGCTCATACGAACAGACAGCAGGATCGTTACGCCTACAGCCAAGGTGGGGGTCTGAGACGGACTCGGACAGTTCCCAACAGTCTTCATTACAGAGGTAACCAGACCTGCGGTCTCAGAGTCCAGACGAAATGCTGACCAGGCAGTGACGCATCACTAAAACGGAGGATGAACCGCATATTTCAGTGGAGCTCCGTCTGGATCAGTTCTCCCTAAAAACAAATGATATAGTTTTTAATCAACTCATTATCGAAGCTGCAGATTAAATGTTTATGCCTTAAGAATCCGGGCTGTCCGTGCATCTGTAACACTTTAGTGAAGGCCACGTCTCTTAATCCACTTCAATAATTTGAATAAAAACGCCCACACTTACCCAGTACCATTTATATATGAACTGATTAGGTATTCAGGGTCATGCAACCAAAGGCCAAGCTCACAAACTGAATGTAATATTTCTAAAAAAACACGGAAAGAATTTTAATTAAACTGCTCAAAGCAACTCAGTACTGACTATAGATGAACTGATTAAGTTTCTATGATCATGTAGCCAAAGATCAAGGTCCCAAATTGATTAGGCAGGCTGAGACTCATCGTGTTAATTCATTCTTCTAGGTCCAGTGCTCAGAAGATCCCATGAAGACGTAACGTGCTGCTCATCGAGCTTTTGAATTACGACCTGTAAAAACATTAAGTCAGTTAAAGATGAATTTACAGAATGTTTTTTAGAATTATCGTGTGCTACCCGCCTCTTCTGACCCCTGAGAGGGTTGGACTCCGTCACGGCGACTTTATGCTCATGTCTTTATGTTTGTTGGATCGTTTCCCAAAGCTGGTTTTTACATCGGAGACCGTGCTATTGGTCCAAAACCGAGTTCGAGCTCAGTTCATATTCACATGTTTCACGTTTTACAACGGAGTACCCACGAGTGTGTGTCTATGTGTGGGGGTATACTGTATGTGTGTGTGTGTATCTGTGTGTGTGTGTGTGTGTCTGTGTGAGTGGGTATATATCTGTGTATGTGGGTGTATGTCTGTGTGTGCGGGTGTATGTTTGTGTATGTGGGTAGGTGTCTGTGTGTGTGGGTGTATGTCTGCGTGTGTGTATGTGTGTGGGTGTGTGTCTGTGTGTGTGTGTGTGTGTGTGTGTGTGTGTGTGTGTGTGTGTATGTCTGCGTGTGGGGGTGTCTGTGTGTGTGGGTGTATGTGTGTGTGTGTGTCCGTGTGTGTTTGTAAACAAATTAACTCATAAAGTTCAGGGTGGATTTTCATAAAATTTTCAGGATATATTCACAATAAAAAGATAAAGATGTGCTTAAATTTTGTCAGTGATCCGGGTCACCATTTGGGTCCAGGAGTATTTTAAAGGTTCTGATTAGATTTTTTCAAATTAAATTTTATTTGTAGAGCACTTTTTTTTTGCCCCCGCGACCCAGCCTCGGATGAGCGGAAGATGAGGAACGGAAGATTAAAATCCAGATCATTAAAAAATAGTAAGTTAAAAAAAAAAAAACATACATCAAAAATACAAAACACTGCACACATGCATCGACATTCACCCCGCCCCCCCAAACACACACCTTTCCCAACCCCACTATACTACCCTCTCTTCTCCCCCCATTTCACCTGAACCGTTAGCTACTGTTTCTTTAACTGAAATAAAAAAGGCATCTGGCCTGATGCTGTGAGGAAATAATAACTGGGGATCGATCCACACCAGGAGTCGGCCTGCCCATGACTGCAGAGGCCAAAACCACAGGGGTCCACATAGTTCCAGGAGACACGGACACCCACAAAAACCACCTGGCCAAAGTGAGGTACCCGTATCACCCAGGCCAGTCAGACCCCCACAGAGAAGACCCCACAAACTGAGCAGGAAGAGCTCGTGGGATGAAGGATCCCCATGAGGGAACACTGGAATAAGACACAGAATAAAACAATAGAATAAAAATGAAAACCAGTTAAAAACTATTTAAGAAATTCATCAGAAAAATAAAACTGTGTAAAAACAAGAAAGTAAACAAACAGATTTTAATAAATACATCAAATCATTTTAAGCAAAAATAAAAATCAAGTAAAAGCCAAGTTAAAAAAATGGGTTTTCAGCCTCGTTTTAAAAACATGAACAGACTCTGCGGCCCTGAGGTCCTCTGGCAGGCTGTTCCACAGGCGAGGACCTTTGTGCTAGAACGATGCCTCACCGTGAGTTTTTGTTCTAACATTTAGTATTACTAAAAAACCTGTAACAGAGGACCTCAGAGTCCGTGAAGGGTCGTACTTCACAAGGAGGTCAGATAAATACGGAGGTCTAAGACCATTAAGATTTTAAAAAATCATTAAAGAGCAATAAAATTGATTCTGAAATGCACCATTTTGTTTTTTTTTTGTTTTTGTTTTTTTTTTAGCTTTTTAACTAGCTTTTTCAGAATTTTTGAATGCTGCTGTTCCATCTCGAGGATCAGTTTTGACTCCTTTTTTTGTGATGATGGTGTCCAGGTTCACATTAACATGTTTGATTTGCATCTTGGCAGCACGGTGGTGCAGTGGTTAGCACAGTGGCCTCACAGCAAGAAGGTCGCAGGTTCGAGTCCTGGGTGAGGACGAGGCTTGAAACACTGTCCATTCTGTGTGAAGTTTGCATGTTCTCCCTGTGTTTGCGTGGGTTTCCTCCGGGTACCTCCTACTCTACAAAGACATGCATGATAGGTTGATTGGCCGGTGCCAAATTGCCCCCAGGAATGTATGTGTGTGGCCCCGCAACAGACTGGCAACCTGTTCAGGGTGTACCCTGCCCCTCGCCTTGAATCAGCCGGGATGGGCTCTGGCACTCCCTGCAACCCCGTAAGGGATAGATGGAAAAGAAGTTGACTACCCACTTGTGCCCCAGTTATGTGCATCCCTGCTTCATCTTTTGAGCACTTTATCCTTGTTGGAGTCGTAACGGGTGCCAGTGTCTATCCCAGCACCCCTATCTATACAGTAGATGAGAGGCAGGGTACACACCGAACAGATTACCAGTCTGTCTGTTGAAAAGAATGCTGGTTTGGTGTAAAAGCCTCCTGGCAGACTTTCACTCTAACTCTGCTTGGTAACAGATGATGTCTGAAATGTGATTGGTTAAAACTTTAATGTCTAGAAACAGCATCAGAAAAGTAATGAAAAGAGAACCAGTTCTCTTCATGGAAAAAACCCTGTTTCTGACTGAGTCCTTCCTGTTAGAGTCTGACCGATGCAGGATGGGTAAAGAACCGTGTTTGTGACATGACACTGACCTCATGATTCCTTTTAATTCACTGACTGTCCTTGTAAAAATCAAAGTGTTTGCACAAGTTGTCAGAAGGCTGCTTTCCTAGCGGTTCATCATCTCCGACCGTCCCAAGTTTTTATATAACTCCTGTTTTTCTCCCTCTCCTCTCGGCACATATGGGATTCCCATTTGGCTTCCCAGAACATTTTCTTAACACGGTATTATGATACATTATCTGAAGTCATTTAGTCCCTGTCACCACCTCTCAGGCTGAGCAGAGGCAGACAGATTTGGTCCAGGTGACTTATGGCTTTTTAATATGACACCATTCACAGCGGGGATTGTTTACAATGCCGGAAAGTCCAATCACAGCCCAAAGCGGCCCGACGTGGATGCTTTTCTCCAGGATCTGTTGGTGATCCTCCTGCTGCCGGCTGTAAATCGCCTTCGTCCTGAGTGAGTGTGTGTGTGTGTGTGTGGAGGGAACAGAAGGTGAGAAATTTGGGGGTCAGCCGAGGTCCTTCAGGTAATTGCGCTTCTTAAACTTTTGACCCACTAAGCTCCACTTACTGTGGTGAAGTTCCTTATTTCCCCCGAGAGCCACATACCGTGTGTGTGTGTGTGTGTGTGTGTGTGTGTGTGTGTGTGTGTGTGTGTGAGCATGTTTCTGTGTATATGCACATATGTATGTGTCATCGTTTCTGTATGTATGCGTCTGTCACTGTGTGGATGTGGATGTGTGTGTTTGTCTCTGTGTCTACGTGCATGTGTGTCTGCATGTGTGTGGATGTGACCTCACATGATCATTTTAACACTAACAGTATTTTTCTTTTTGGCTGTATTTTTATTTTTTCCTCTTTATTTAACCAAAGTGATGAAAAATCTTTGTCTTGTTTTGGTCCCTGAGCTGCTGCAGGAAACATGTTGGAACATCGTGCTCTGATCACTCTGCGACTCCCATTCCACATAAACTACGTGTTAAACAGCACATCTGAACAGAACAATAACCCTGTGTTTCCTCTGTGCTCATGGACTGAGCGTAGTCACCTCCTCCTGCTCTCTCCGCTCCTCCTCCTCTCTCCAGCTCTGCCCGCCTTGCCTCCATGGGCACCAGAGGATTCAGTTGCTCTGAAACTCCCTCCCTCCTGACTCACACAGCATCAGCTCTCTTACCCCGTTCCTCCACCGACTCAAACCCACACAATCATACATCACATGATCACTCTACTGTTTGTCAGTTTTGTTTTTTTCTTGTATATTTATACGTTTTTCTAACTCTTGTAATGTGTCATGTTAAACCCTAGAGGGCTGAACACTAGCTTAACAAATACGTTTATCCCATTTCTGATTTAATAGACTGCACCATGTCTCAGAATCTCCTCTCCTGCCACCAAATGGAGCCCTGGACCTCACCCTGATTAGGGACGTATGAGGGTGATTAGTCTGATGACACACACCTGTGGATCCTGGTCCTCATTTAGAGGCAATCACTCATGATGTCTTTGTCGGGTATTAGACCACAACTGAGTACGGATCGCTTGAACGCTCTGTACTCAGTAACGCTTGAACCATTCTCTCTGAGCTATGGCCGCTTTTTCTTTTTGAAACAGCAGGGGAAGATCCGGTCCCCTGATTGCAATGATCCTTAAAGAGAAAGATTTTAATTGAGGAGGATGTAAGTCGGTAGCTGGTGATAATACACCTATATTGGTGTTTTGCGTCTTTTAAAACAGTCAGTCTTTGTCGGGTCATCGTCATCAGAACCATCAGCGTCACCACTCCCAGCCAGGTCATCCTGGCTGCCTGACCATAAGTTGCATCCTTGAACTCTGTTTTATTATTTGAACTTTTGATCCTGTGTCCTTTGCCTTATAGCCTTACTGATCTTTTGGTTAATAAATCCAGTTTTGTTGTCCCGCATTTGGGTCCTCATCCTTCTTCCACATCACAACTCCTCCTCTTCTCCTCCCTTGGCATTTTCCTTCAGGGGTCGCCACAGCAAGTCAGTTTCTGCTGCCTCCTCTTTGGTCACACCAACTATCTTCATGTCTTCCTTCACTGTATCCATGAACCTCCTCTTTGGTCTTCCTCTAGTCCTCTTTCCTGGTGGTTCCAAACCCAGCATCCTTCTTCCGATGTACTCTCTCTCTCTCCTCTGCACATGTCCAAACCATCTCAGTCTGGCCTCTCTGACTTTAAAACCTCTAACATGTGATGTTCCTCTGATCCTGTCCATCCTGGTCACTCCCAGAGAGATCCTCAGCATCTTCATCTCTGCTACCTCCATCTCTGTTTCCTGTCTTTTCCTCAGTGCCCCTGTCTCTAGACCAATCAGCATGGCCGGTCTCACCACGGTTTTCTACACTTTCTCTTTCATTTTATCTGAAACTCTTCTGTCACACATCACACCTGATACTTTTCTCCACCCGTTCCAGCCTGCCTGCACATGCTTCTTCACCTCTTTTCCACACTCTCCATTGCTCTGGACTGTTGATCCTAGATACTTAAAATCTTCCACCTTGTTTATCTCTTCTCCCTGTAACCTCACTTTTCCATTTGGATCCCTCTCATTCACACACATGTACTCTGTTTTACTCTGACTAATCTTCATTCCTCTTCTTTCTAGTGCAAACCTCCACCTCTCCAGCTTTTCCTCCACCTCTTCCCTCCTCTCACTACAGATCACAATGTCCTTCCACACTATGTTTAATTATGCAATGAGATGAGAAATACACAGTACCTCCTCTCTTTATTGGGTTATGAGCAACACTATAAAATGTAGTGGAATTAATTCACTGATCAGGGATATTTATAGACTTGATATTAATCTGTAACTTTTATGGTGAAGGTCCTCCAAACATCTTCTGACAGGTACAGCTGTCCAACTGCATGACGGTTTTAGGTAAATGAGAACGTGTTAGACGGAAAAAGGAGATTCTCTAAAATCCCAGATGTTGATTTGGTGTTTTTTCTTTCTGTAAAAACAGACATTTGGATGAGAAGGATCTGCCATTAAGATTTCAATATTGTTAATTTGTGGATAAAAAGGTACAAACTGTACGACTGCTTCAGAAAACTTGGAGAAAATCTCTTTTTCTTTGACACTTTTAGCTGATTTAGTTTTTGAAGAGGTCAAAGAAGGAGACATAAAACTGTCCCTAATACGGTAGCAAGCTTCGTTGTCACACATCAGGACGTCCCAGTCACAAAATCCCTTCATGAAACATGTGAACCTTCAACGTGCCCTCGTGGATCACGTCTAACACAGATATTGGCTTCTCATTCTCTTCAGAGATCATAAAACAGAGTTCATTTAGAGAATTGGATGCTCTGACACCTTATTTTTTATGCGCCCGCCAGGAGAAGTGGCAGTTCCATCAGGACAGTCTGTGAATACAAACAGGAGTCCTGAGAGGCGCCTGACGTCATCTGGCAGCCGAACAGAGTTTTATTAGCTTTCCATTGATTGTTTGTTCGACCTTTTTATATTTTTAGTTTCACAATCTGGGTGTGATGGATGAAGGTGTTGGAGTTCGGGATGGAAGAGTTCTGCCAGCAAATGAAGCTTTGGTGTGAATCATATGCTGGTAGTCTGACATTTTGAAGGTTACAGGTTCAAGTCCTACCTTGGAGAGTTGGTTTCCTGTGTGGACTTTGATCCGGGGGTTCCTTGGGTCCTGTGGCTTCCTCTAGTCTTTCTTTACCAGCATGTCAATGCCTGATCAGTACTAGGCAGTACTTGGATGGGAGACTGCCGGAACCCCAGGTGCCACAGTGGGATGGCCATTGAGATCAAATTTTCACTGTGTCTCTGGTCAAGACACTTCACCCACGTTGCCTAGTCTGGATGGTGTATGTGTGATTGGTTGGTGATGGTCAGAAGGGCCCATGGCGCAAAAATGGCAGCCTCATTTCTGCCCCAGGGCAGCTGCGGCTACAACAATAGCTTACCATTACCTGGTATGGAGGGAATGAATAATGGATATGTGAAGCGTCTTTGAGAGTCCTAAAAAGTGCTGTAGAAGTACAATGCATTATTATGCATTATTATTATGAAGCTTGGTCTGATTGGTTAGTTTAAATTCCCAGAGGTTTGATCCGTATCGAATGCTGATCACCTTCAAAGCCTTCTCTCATGTATACATTTCACAGTCTGGATGACGCCCATCTGCTCTCAAGATTACGTATTCTATGATACTGTATCAAAATAAATCAAATTGAGTTAACTAGGTAAAAAGAAAGAGTCCTGAAGAGCGCTATATAAATACAATGCACATGGTAAACCTTCAGGACACTAGCTCTCCAGGACCTGAGTTTGACACCCTTACTCTCTAGTATCTTATCAACCAAATAGAACACTTCACTCACAAAATGCAGGGCCATTAGTGGTTCCTAGGATTTCTAAAAGTACAGTTGGAGGTAGAGCCTTTAGCCACCAAGCTCCAGGTTAATGGAATACCATTCTGCAGCATCTTTTCGTTCCATATTCCATTCTAGTAGTTGATACGATGTGATCCAGATTCCTGATAGATCCTCTGTGTTTCTGACCTGGGCGGTGTCACACTGAGGAGAACTTGGTGCTTGGTGTATCGACATGACTCTTGACCTTCAGGTTCTGGTACTCTTATCCTGCCCTGTGGCTCTCACCTCTGATTCCTTTAATCTATGGCCCCCTGCTAACCTCCATTTCAACCAGAATGAAACCCATCTACTAATTTATTTATGATTATAATTGTAAAGTTAGATTAGATAATCTTTAATTAACAGTCTTTGATTCATTGCCTGTCCATCCTGGGATGGGATCTCTTATTCATATGCATCTCCATGAGGTTTTTTTTCTTTGTATACTATATTCATCCCTCACCAGGAAAATTTATGCGCTGCATCACACCGCAGCAGGCTGCCACAACGGCACCAATGGTGGGAGAACAGGGGGCTAGCCGTCTTCTCCAAAGATCCCTAGATGTGAACTCAGTGGGAATCGAACTAGTGAGCTTCCGGTTAACTTCTGGTTAACTTCCGGTCCGCGGGCGAACGCTCTACCACAGAACCACCGCCTCTCCCCAAATTTTTCCAATTTGTTTAATTGTTTTTACAACTAGCTATTATATTTCTGTTTTTCTATACGTCCTGTGAGAAGCCCGTTGAAACAATAGTGTTGTGATATTGAGCTACTTAAACAAATTTGAATCATGTTCCTCGTTAAACATGGCCGACTCAAGTGAAGTAAAATGATCAGCAAAAAAACTGATTAAGGTGTTTAAAGTCATGGAGACACCGGCCTGCACAACGAATCAATGTAGCATCCTAATAATAGAAGACGCTGCACCAATCAGTTCAATCTCCCGCTCCATCCTTCAATTATTCATCCTCCAGACTCTGAGAAACTTAAACTCAGTCATTCAATTTATATGGTTTAGGTTTGGGAATCAGACGGACGGTCAGATATGACCAGTTCATTAAGGAAAGAAGCGATGAAGAACAAGCTGCAAGTGAGTGTAGCCTGGTAACCAAACGGGGCAGGTATAAGTTCTGGACAGGTATGAGACCAGGGCAGGTATGAGTCCAGAGCAGGTATGAGTCCTGGGCAGGAATGAGTCCTGGGCAGGAATGAGTCCTGGGTAGGTATGAGTCCAGAGCAGGTATGAGTCCAGGGCAGGTGTGAGTCCAGGGCAGGTATGAGTCCAGAGCAGGTGTGAGTCCAGGGCAGGTGTGAGTCCAGGGCAGGTGTGAGTCCAGGGAAGGTGACAAGAATTCCTGATTTTGGGAAATGAAACCTCTATAACACATCATAACAAAAGAGAACCTGACCACAGAGTGAAGGGCACCAAGTCTAAAAAAAACAAGAGAAAGACCAAACAAATGTGCAAACATTGGGGAGAGGCAATTGGGACCAGGTGTGAGGAACTAGGGCAAAGAACAGAGAAGGCAGAAGGAAGGAAGGGAAGTGTACCCAAACGCATGGGGTGCGTAATTATGACAAACTCTACTAACTACAGAGCCCTGACCCTTGTGAAACCTTTTGTTCAAGCCCCCTGGTCCCAGGTTTGGAGGTGCTGAATCCTTCACCTCCCACCAGTCTGATGCTTTATGTAAAGACGAGGACAAGCAGAGCATCTTATGAAACTTCTCCTCCTCTCGCTCCATGGGGAGGCACCAGTTGTTTTAGAATAAACTCAAGTTTTATAACCCCGTCCTCATAAAGTTGGCTTCAGCTTTTGGTCAGCTCTACACCGGCCAGGCCTGGAATTCCCATCTGCAGTCACGGAGCGTGTTGGTGCTGCGAGGAACAGAAAGAAAAGGGAGGATGATATACGACTGCTGTGTCACAATCCACATGTGACGCCCGTCCTTACGGACGGAGCATCCAGGCTTCTTCTCCTTCCAGAGGTTCCCTACTGGAAGCGAGGGAGAGTGTGTGACAGAGAGGGAGGAGGAGAGACAGAGGGAGGAGAGAAAAGCTCAGACAATCAGAGACAGAAAGAGAGAGAGAGAGAGAGGTGGAAACAAGAGGAGCTGGCTGGGAAACAATAGTAGAACAAACTCGAGGTTGCATGCAGGATCTCAGTTTCCCTCTCTGCTACTAAAGGTAGGATCATCACCTGGATCACACACTCACATACACTTCCTCCTCTGCTGTGTTTATGTGTGTTTCTCTAAGCCGGACACACTTCTCAGTTGTTTTCTCAGAGTTTTGGAGACACTTTGTGTGTCCAGGTGTATGTTTTCTATTTTTTTTTTCCTCCGATCCCGTCCTGCGCGTGGTTGTGATTAATTGTAATGTGAGGAAACATGTTTGTGTTGAGGCTGCTGGGTTTGCTAATCAGGCACTGACAGCAAAAAGCTGGAGAGAGTGTGTGTGAGAGAATATGTGTTTTACAGGTTTGTTATGTCCTTGAGCAGATGATTGACTTGGCCTGTTGTGCCGGAGCCCGGGGCTGCTGACTTATGGTGGAGGGAGATGATGACAGATATAATAGACTCTGTGGTAGGTAGGAGAGGAGGAGAACGCTACTACTTTCCTCTGACCATATGTGTGTGTGTGTGTTTGTGGGAAGGAGAGGAGGTGTTCAGATGAGAAATGAAGTGATTCAGCGATGGGCTGATAATCAGAGAGGTGAAGAACAACTGTCTGATGGGGAGTCAGAGGAGGACACCGGAAAGCGGAGAAGCAGAAAGAAACAGAGATGTGTGAGAGAAAAGGGTGCAGACATCCTCCACTTCCGCCGGCAGCAGATGAAAAACAGTTTGTGGGGAAGTTCCTGCTCCTGGCCTCAGAGGAAGCAGAGAAACAGGAGGTGTGGCGACCAGGTGGAGATGGACCCAAATGTTCGGGCCAAGCCTCAGATCTCCTGTTTCCCAGGTCGAACGGAAGAACTGATGAAACGCTAAAAGTTTCTAAAGCAACTCTTCAGGAAGTCTGAAGGAGTTTTAAAGAAAATTTAGAGGAATGATCTCTAAAAAAAAAGTGTAAAGAGAGTATGATGGAAGTCGTCTTCCTGACAAGCAAGGCATCAGGGAAGCATCCCTACTAGAAGCCCAAACCTCGACATTTAGTTTCTCTCTTGGTGAAAAAGCTCAAGGGGAAGTCTGACAAAAGACCAAGGATGTACACACACTAGACAACTAGAACTATGACCAAATGCGTTTGACCACCAAAGCACAGTTTGTTTGACTTAGTGTGAGTGCCCTGAACTCTGGGTGTGGTTCATTTAGGGATTCTTAGCCCACTTGGTAAAGGTGTGCCAGAACACAGAACAGTTGGACTCAGGAACGAATGACGTGACGTATGAGCTTGTGCCAAAGCAGAGAACAGAATGTGTGACACCACTTTTTTGCAGCGCTTCAAAACGATGCTAAAGTGATACCCTCATGGCAACAAGCTGTGAGAGGGCTGTTAACCACCACGAACAAAGTAACCTAAAAATATTACTTACAAAGTACCCAGAGTGATGCTCTCTATTGGGTTAAGTGAGAGTGTTGCTCTTCCCGTTAATCCTGAAACTGTCCCATCGTCTTGACATAAGCGCGGGGTATCCTACCTAGATTTCCAAACCCCTTCAACCTGTATACTCTCTGCAGAAGTCCTGTGGAAGTCTGCTGGAAGTTTGTGTTTGTGACAAGTGAGACAGCTTGCAGGGATCCCAACAAGACGCCCAAACAACTCCATCTGGTTCCTCTCTACAGAAGTAGAAGTCTGAAGAAAGTCTAACGGAAGGGTAACAGAAGTCTGATGGAAGCTCTGGTGGTTCTTTACACACAGACCTTTGCCTGAGGCCCTGTCCACACGTAGCCGGGTGTTTTAGAAAACGCATATCAGCTGTCCTCCGTTTTAGGAAACCGCTCGCGTCCACACGAAGCGTTATCAATACGCTTCTGAGTGTGGTTATGAGCATGCCAGACCAGTAGTTGGCAGTATTGATGTAAACGTAAGTGATTGGAGCTATCCAATCAGAGCACCTCTGTCGTCATTTCTGCAAAACCTGAAACATGGCGCCAGGCATCTCGTTTGTGTGGAACGACAAGGAGATGGAATTACTTTTAAAAGTCGTCATCGACTGTAAAGTTAAAAAAACACAGAAAAATATAGACGATCCAAACGAGGACGCACACGAATGACGTACGTGCATTACTTGTTGCAGGTAGTGACGCATAAAAACGCAAATCTCCGTTTTCGCACGTCCACACGCAAAACTAAGACAGAGTTTTCCAAAATCTCCACTTTGGCCGGAGTTTTCGAAAACGCCGGTTTTAAACGATAAAAACCTCTGTTTTCGTGTGGACGGCTAAAACGGACAAAAATATATGCGTTTTCAAAAATACCCGGCTACGAGTGGACGGGGCCTTAATCTTTAAGCCACACACACCTGTTAACCTGGGAAACCTGTTCAAGTGGGGCATCACAATCACACCATCTCACTGCTCGGTCATCAGTTTGAACCACGATGGAGGATGGATCCAGGTTCTCATTTACACGGCGTGCTAACACCCGAATCCGTGCATATCTCAACTTCTATGCAAATTAAGTGCCTCATAAAGGTGGCAGAGTTTGTCGAATTTTACACAACTTCAAGGCAAGTTCCAAAACTTGAGAATTACTTGAACTCCATACAGAGGCTGAAATGGATTTGCCGTGTGCGGCTAGTTTATTTTAATCACTACTTGAAAGCCGGACATTTTATTATTTATTTCACTGACAGATCAGTGTGTGTCAATTACAGAGATGCCATGGTTACTGCCTCCCACTCTCTTTTGCTTATACGTGACGCCACGACTGCGACATGAGCGACACCATACCATTGGTCATGAGATGCCACCGGCTCGTTTGAGGGCCTTTGCATACGCATGAGATCATTTGCATAATTCATACATGAAGTCCTGGAGGCGTGGTTTGGGCAGGACGGATTTTAATTGGTTAACATCTGAAATTTTTCTGCCCACGAAGCTTCTGCCACATGGGCATAATTAAGGTGATTTTTAAATCAATGTTAAGCCAAGCAAAAAAGAAACGACTAGGTCAGCCGACGATCTACGCAAATCTTAGTGAACAAGGCTCCCTAACTGTACCTCCTTGTGCCCTCTCACTGGGTCTGTGGAGTAGTACCTGAGATCTGATGTATGCAGTGTGTGTCCTGTGTGTGTGTGTGATGTTTCAGAGTGATGGTAGATGGGCTGAGCCGGGGCTCACACGGCCACCTGCTCAGATCCTCTCTGTTTGTCTTCTCTTTATTGGGGGGATATTTTTAGTGAGGAGCTTAGCTTTTAGGAGGTTGGCGCGTGGAGAGGGTGAGTGTGTGACAGGATGTGTGTGTGTGTTTGGCCTGCTGGCGTCAGGACACAGTGGAAGAGCTTGGCACTCTGCATGCCAAACTGTGTGTGTATATACGTGTGTGTGAGTGGTTATATGCATTTGTGCGTGTGTGTGTGTGTGTGTGTGTGTGTGCATGTGTCAATGTGTAAGTGAGTATATGCGTGTGTGTAGTGTGTGTACATGTACAAGTAAGTGTGTGAACGGACCGTCTTTGCGCACACGTGTGTGGGACTATCTGTGCATGTGTACATATAAGTACATGTATATGTGTGTCTGCTTGTGTGTGTGTGTTTCTGAGGTAATTTGTATGTAATTATGTGTGTGTGTTCATTATGCATGTGAGTAGATACATGGGATTGTGTGTGTGTGTGTTTGTGTGTGTGTGTGTGTGTGTGTGTGTGTGTGTGTGTGTGTATGCAGGTGTATATGTACATGTGTGTGTGAGACCAGAAGACAGGTCCGTGCCCCCCTTCCTCCCGCTCCTGCATTCAGGAATCTGCCCTTTAGTTTATTAAAAGCCGGTGAAACAATGGAGGGGTGAGGCGAGGGGTGAGACGAGGGGTGAGACGAGCGGTGAGCCGAGGGGTGAGGGCAGGTGGGGCGGCGTGGTGGGTACCATGACGTAACCGCTCTGGAGCCAATGCCAAGCGTCTGTGATGATGTCATTAGGAAAGACGATGGCGAGGACGAGTGGAGGTCTCTCTGCTGTGCACCTGCAGATCAGCAGAATTACATCACACACATACACACACACACACTCAGCATGTGACTCACGCTCACGCTTCTAATCACCCAGGATGAGGTGTTTCTTTCAGAGGTAATTAATCAGTGCATGTTTTTATACAGAAAAGAGAACAGAATTGCTCAGTGAATTCCTGTGTGGAACTGTCGTATGTTTAGACACCAGTCATGCAGATTACTGGTTCCCAATCTTTTTTTCTACCGTGCACCCCTGGATCATAGGTTTAGTGTGTTATATTTGAAACCAACAAGAAGAAGTTGACGCCAAGGTGTCCCTAATCCTTAAAACCTAATCAGTTCATCTATAGTCAGTACCGCATAACTAGGGAAATTTTCTTAAAAATTCTCTTAAACAGTCCCAGGGGCGTTGGCCTAGTGGTGGAGATACCATCTTTCGACTGGGAGAACCTGGTTCGATTCCCACTGGGCCCGGGACGTCCATGGGACTACTGGAGATAAGAGAAAAAAAAACACTACAAAAAAACCCCCCCTTCTCTTTGTGGTTTGGGAGACATTGTGTTTGCTAAAGGGTTACGGAAGCATGGACGATCCCAGTGCTTAATCTGTCCCCCATATTTTGTGGGCCAAAGCTTAAAAATAAAGTCACAATAAATAATTTCGCATCAAAACAAGTGTCAAGTAAAAAAAAAAAACCTCCTACCAGATGAACTCAATGAGCTGACCCACCCCTCACGTGGACATCTTGTCACAGTTCCAGTCACTGTATTTAATATAGTCTTTGTTTAGATTAACAGACCAACTTCTTTGTTATTAAAAGGAATGTCAGTAACCGACCAAATCAGTACCCGTACAAACTAAGCAGATCCTGCAGAGTCAATCACTGCAAATCACTCTAGCCTGGCCGGCACCACCTGGAGCCTCCGCTCAATTTAATCTCACTCACTATTTGCTCAGGAATTGCATGCCTTAGCTTACAATTAAGAGCTCCAAAAAATGGCCGACCAGTTAGAGAATAGAGCCGACACCATGACATCAAACGTCCATCTGAGTCTGTCTGCAGCTCTGTGACTAAACGTGGAGGTTGATGAAACTTTACGGTCTTTCCTTAGCAACAATTGAGCCTTTAAATCTGTTTAGTTTTATTCAAGAAGAAGATGAGGTTGCTGAAAGAATTGGGACAAGTTTAGTTTTCCAGTGAACCCCATTAAAAAAAGTACCCGCCCACTGTGGAGCGAGAGAACCCAATTCTGGGAGGTCAGACTGTTTTCATTGAAAGAATAGATGAATAGATAAAAACTTTTTAATCTCCAGCAGGAGAAATTCTGGTGTTCAGCAGCAACAGAATTCACACAAACTGTACATACAAAATAAATAAAAACAACATACATACAATAATAAATAGGACTCAGTTCCTTCCAGAAACATCTGCCTGAGGGCTGAAGGGATGAACGACCTCCTAAAGCGCTCAGTCCTGCAGCGCAGTGAGAGGAACCTGTTATTTCGGGTCGTTTTCTGGGTCGTGATAACATTGTGTAGAGGGTGACGGGGGTTATTCAGGATACGCTGCATTAAAGCCCTCATCCACCCCTCCAAAACAGCTCCCACAGAGTCCACATTTCTCTCCACCACAGATGCACATTTCCTTATCAGTCTGTCCAGCCTATTGCTGTCCCTTGTGGTCAAGCTTCCCCACCAGAGACTGATGTTTCAGAATAAAGTAGTCTGAGGGGACAGACCTGAGTCCTCACCTCAATTCCATAAAACACATCACTGAGAACCAGACTTCTCTCCAACGTGACCATGAGCAAATACTTTTGGCCACAAAGTGTGTGTGTGAGTGTATGTGAGTGAGTGTGTGTGTGTGAGTGTGTGTGTTTCTGTTGAAGAACATAAAAGCCATAAGTTTGGTGGGAGGGGGATATTTATACATGCCCCCCACTGAGTGGAACAACACATCCTGGAGAGAACCTGAATTCTCTTTTACACAACACATGGCCGCTCCGGTGGGGTGGGGGGTATAAAGGTGGGGGTCTGCCAGGGTGCCACTTCACAGTTGAGGATAGAACTTTTATTTTGGAATTTTTCACAGATCGTTTGGCTTTTTGTTGACTTTGGCAGGACATTAAAGGAGGTCTTTAAAAGTACCTGCCTCTTCTAATAATGGCTCCATTAGAGCCTTAATAAAAAACTCCTATCTAATAGTTCCAGTAAGTCTAAAATCAATTGGCTGGATTAGAATGTCCGCTCCAATCAGATTTGGAGTTTAAATTTAGATAAAAGTTTTTTTATAAAAAGAATCAAAACTCTTTCAGTCTTTCTCAGATCTCTGGTTTTTCTATCTAGACAAATTTCCTTTTGATTTAACTTCTAAATCTCGTATCCACGTCGTCTCGGTTACACAAACTGTATTAATTATGAATGGTTGAGGTCTGTCTGGTAACGAGGCTGAAGCAGTCATGTGGATTACGTTCCGTCCTCTTCCGCTCATCCGGGGACGGGTCGCCGGGGCAACAGTCTCAGACGGGAAGCCCAGGTTTCTCTCACCCCAGCTGCCTCCTCCAGCTCACCCAGAAGGATCCCGAGTCGTTCCCCAGCCAGCTGTGAGACATAGTCTCTTGGTGTCCGCTCGATGGGTCATGCCCGAAACGCCTCACCAGCAAGGCAATCGGGGGGCATCCTGACCAGATGCCCAAACCACCCCATCTGGCTCCTCTTGACCTGGAGGAGGAGCGGCTCAACACCGAGCTCCTCCCGGATGACAGAGCTCCTCATCCGATCTCTGAGTGAGAGCCCAGCCACCCTGCGGAGGAAGCTTATTTTGGCCTGGGGATATTTTTACATTGTTTTATGTGAACTTATTATTTTAATTTAAAAGTTTAAAAGTTAGTGTAGATTTTTATAAAAGCATTTTAGTCTACCTGGTAACAAATGCTGGCTGGACTCAGTTTTTTGGCCAGGAGATGTTTACAATTGGGGCTTCATGTTAGAACTCTTGCCTCACCGCAAGAAGGTTAGGGTTTGAGTCCCGGAGTGGGGGGGTGAGGCTTGAAACACTGATGAGTTTGCATGTTCTCCCTCTGTATGGTGGGTTTTATTTTACTCTGGTTTCCCCCACCCTCCAAAAACATGTATATTCTGTTGTTTGGCCTCTGTGAAATTGCCACTTGGAATGTGTGTGTGTGGCCCTGCAACATACTGGCGACCTGTTTGGGGTGTACCTGGTCTCATGCCGGAAATCAGCCAGGATGGGCTCTGGCATCCCCTCCAACCTTTAAGGGATAGACGAATGAGAAGGTGACTGACTGGCTTCCTCCCACCCTCCAAAAACATGCATATTCGGTTGTTTGGCCTCTGTGAAATTGCCCCTTGGATTGGGTGTGTATGTGAATGGTTGTTTGTGTTGCCCCGCACCATACTTGTGACCTGTTCGGGGAGTACCCTGCCTCATGTCGGAAATCAGCCGGGATAGGTTCCGGCACCATGTGTGATCTGAAGCTGGGGAACCCAGAAAGAACCCATGTTTTCACATGGAAACATGTAAACTTACGTTCCGAACTTCGCCCTTCACAGGAAGTTTAACTAGCAACCTTCTCGATGAGAGACGAAGGTCCAAACTAGTGTTACAGCTCAGCAGCAAAACATCCTGATAAAAACTCACCTCACTCCCACGGGTGAGGCTGGAGAAAGTCTTTCCCATCATAACTTCCAGCAGAAATATCTTTCAAACTTAAGCCTGGAATCAACATCTCATAACTCCTAATTCCAAAAGCTTCAGATGGATGGACGATGGGATGGGTTCCTGCTTTTCTGGGTCTTCATAAGCGACGTGCCCCTCAGACATGCCGCCAAACATCTACCTACAAGTGGAGTTTTGCCTAATTTGATTTACTCCATGAAAGATGATCTGACTTTTAATAAGCAGTAAATTCGGACCCTCGGACCAGGCTGGAGTTACGTAAAATCATTGCCGACTAATAATGTCGTCCCCCTGCGGCCGAAAGCTTCGGCTTCTTAATTAGTTTTTGAGTACAAGAAACTCCACATTGGTCGCCTAAAGAGAAGATTTCTGTGGATTTTTTGGAGGCTTTTGTACCAAATTATTGAAGTTATGATTCGTTTCAGGTAAAGTTGAGCCAGAGGACAGTCTCCACTGACTCACGAAGGGGGCCAAACGGGGTGAAAGCAAAAAGCAGCAGAAACAAAGAGTTTGCAAAACGATTGTTTAAAAAAGAAACCATTGCTTCACGTTTCAGAGCTGAAGGATTTCCAACCACTTTAAACTCTGCAGAAACATTTCATTGAGATTAAATTTAAATTTATAAGTAACATCCATACTAAACACGGACGGAGATCCAATCAGATCTACGGGAAGTTTGGAAGCTCCTCTCCTTGTTTTATTAAAACTTAGGACATTTTCAGGATGATTGATGACCGTTCTACATAGAATACTTTTACTGCTCAATTTGTGGATTTAAATGTGATTTTTAAGTAGAAACAAATAACTTTCCGACATTAAAACGTCCAAATCTGACATTTATGTTGCACTTTGATGAGAGGGAGAAACAACTCCAAAAAATGTGTGTAAATTGTTTAGATTTTGGCCGCCACATGAGGGTTTTCTCGGGGTACTCCAGTTTCCTCCCATCCTCCAAAAACATGCATGCTGGGTTGATTGGACCCTAGGAATGAGTGCGTGTGTGGCCCCGAGGCAGACAGGTGATCTGTTTGGGATGTACCTTGGCCTCCGCCTTGAATCAGCCGGGATAGGCTCCAGCACCCCCTAAAACCCTGTTAGGGATAGACGGTTAAAAAGGTGACTGTGAAAACGTCCAGATTTTGTATGGCACAGTGTTTCAGTGGTCAGCAAAGTGAGCTCACAGCAAGAAGGTCAGGGTTTGTGTCCCGGGGGAGACGAGGTTTGATACAATGGTCTTTCTGTATGGCGTTTGCATGTTCTCCCTATGTATGTGTGGGTTTTCTCCAGTTTCCCCCACCCTTCAAAAACATGCATCTTAGGCTGATTGGACACTAGGAAATTGCTTCTAGGAATGAGTGTCTGTGTGTAGTCCCGTGATAGACTGGCGACCTGTTCAGGGTGTATCCTTCCTCTTGTTTCAGGGAGGCAATAGCTCAGTGGTAGAATGTTCGACCGGAAGTTCGGGAGGAGCTCAGCTTCACCGGTTCGAATCCCTCTGAGCTCATGTCTGTGTCCATGGGGAAGACACCTAACCCCCCGTTTCTCCCACCATTGGTGCCATCCTGGCAGCCTGCTGCGGTGTAATGCAGTGGACAAATTTAGCCATTGGGGGAGGAATTAAATGTGTAAAAACAATGGATAACGGGTTCAGGAGACGAATGTTCAGATCTGAATTCACTCATTGACAGACAAATAATCTCAGTGATGTCACATGTTTCACTAACTGGGACAGATTGTTTCTTAAATTTTACCATCTTTAATCTGGATTTTATTTATTATAATCTGAATGAACTCATTTTATTCTGAATTTATAGACATTATTCCATTATTTTCTCACTTCAGTTTGGATTTGACCAACTTTATCCTGGAGTCTATCGATCATCTGAATGTAATCATTTCATTTTCAATCCTGGGTGGCATGATCATCAGCATTGGAGACAAGTACAGTAAGTGGACATGTCCACCAAAACAAAAATCCAGAAGTTGGCCCAACTCATCCGCATAACTTAAGTTCTGTTGAATCAAGTGAAACATTAGGATGGTGATCATCAGAAGAAATGCTGATGATACATGGATAGTGATACTTGTCCTATAACCAATGTTCCCTCTAAGCTGCGCGCCTGCGCAATTGCGCACTTGCTCGCAGAAGAAAACCTATGCAGCGCACAAAATAAAACTCAATTTAAACTAAAGATGGTAAATTGAGACAGAGCTCCTAAACACATCTCATTATTCTTTCTTTTTGAAACAAATTGCTTCAAACCGCTGCTTCGGAGTTTGGCTCGTCACTGCTGGTGACGTCACAAAAGAGTCAAAGTTTTTGCTCCGCCCCCTTCTGCTCAGGAAGCTTATGGGTTTGCTCAGACACATAAAAAAAATAGTGGGAACACTGCCTATGACTGTGGTTGCACCAGAAATTCATACCTTTCTGTGCTTAAGTTCATATTAATGTTAATTGTACTTTTATTCATTTCAATCTGAGAGCAGTCTTTTAATTTTTGATTTTCAAAAATTTTTCAGTATTTTATTGACTTCATTCTGGATTTTTACGTCTTTATTGAGAATTTTAATCCTTTATAATTGATTTTAAAATTTTAATCCTCAATTTACCAACTTTAATCTGAATCTAACAACCAGCTGTTCAACATCTGGTCCCAGAGAATAACACAATCTCTAATCAATGGATTACGACTCTTTTGGTCTAAAATAAAAATCCTACAGACGTTCTAAAAGAGTCCATGTCGTATTAATACTTTTAGTTTATTGTTTCCATGGCAACGACCAGAGCTGTGTTTCCAGATTCCTTCTTTGCTGGTGCTTATTGGCTCTTCTAGATTTCACTAGATTACAAGTATACTGGGCTTAGATTAGAACCTCCATCAGTATGAAACAATGAATCACAGGTGTGGAGATTAGAGGCATTCGAGGACCAAATATACACATTGACATTCAGGAGAATTTTACAAACGTTCTTTCAACCATAAGGATTCATGTGGAAAAAAAATCAGACACGGAGATTATTACACATTACCCAAACTCCTCTGGGAATAACCCTGCTGTTAGTTAGAGGGATAACCTGGCTCTGGTTTCACTGGTTTTAAAACTAGACCTTCAGTAATGCTCCATCTGCATGAACGTCAGCTGACCACCTGCACAAATACATTTTATGTTCGCATTGGAATGTGGGTGTGACGGAGAACAAAATCCATGTCTAAGAACAACCAGCCTTCAAACAGTGTACCAAACTGGAACGTGCATGAATGAAATAAAAAAACACTTCAAGTAAGTTTTTGAAGTGAGAATAAAATTTAAACAGAATACAAACAGGGGTGAGACGGTGGCTCAGTGGTTAGAGTGTTCGCCCGCAGTCCGGACGTTAACCGAAAGTTTGCGGGTTCGATTCCCACTGAGTTCATGTCTAGGGTCCTTGGAGAAGACACCTAACCCCTGTTTGTGCCGTCATAGGTGGCAGCCTGCTGCGGTGTAATGCAGCACACAAATTTTCTGATCAAGGATGAATAAAGTATATTAAAAAAACTCTTAAAAGTTCTTTTTTTTTTTAAACTGAAACAAGTTCATTTCCACTTTCTGAAAGTGAGAAACCCGTCTCTCTGTCTCTGTTCCTCTCTCTCCCGTCTCTCTCTCTCTCTCTCTCTCTCTCTCTGTCTCTCCGTGTCTCTTTCTTGGAGGTAATTTACTGGACGCTGCCTCGCGGCAGTGTTTCTACAACACTCATCAAGTCAGGCTGTTTACTTTAATAGAGGAGACATTTCATGGCTAATTCACTCTGAATGAGTTGTATGCTGTGGGGTTTTGCTGCCAGCAGGGTTTGGGTCCTCGGGGAATAAAGAGTACCTGGTTCCTCTTTAAATCTGTTTACAGAAAGGATTTGTTGTTGTAAATCCATTTGTTTGAGGGGTCGATGGGGCGTATCCAAACGGTGGAAACACGCTCCCTCGTTACAGCCGGACCTTGGTGGAGAGTGTGAGAGGATCCAGCTGCTTTCTGTAAACTATCAGGACTCTATAAATCTGAGCCGGGCATGTGGGGATGAACTCAGGAAGAGGAGGCCACACTACCCCTCCATGCTGTTCTCAAACCATCCTGACCTTGTTGCACAGACACTCCAGAGGACTCACCGAGACTCCGTTTCCATTCATCATCCTAAAAGCGCCCATTATCTGAACCAGCTGCCATTCGCAGCAACGCAATGATACCATCGCAGCCGGAGTAGACAGTAATGATGATGTGTGGTCACCTTGTAGTGAGAGATGTTTCTGCTTTATTACTGCTGGACCAGGAAACCAATCAATAGGAAATCATCTCTGCTGAAGGTAAAAAGGTGGGAACGTCTGGCTGGCTGGCTGGCTGGCTGGCTGGCTGGCTGGCTGCACTGATTGCTAATCAGAGAGGACATCTGGCCGAGGACCAGAATTTATTTGAGTTAAAGGAAAGTTTAGCTGGCTTCTTCTGGTATTTTCTGCTGTCATTATCTGTGTTTGCTTTGCTTGGTGGTGGGGCCGGGACCTGTTGTCTGTTTAACAAAAACACATGTTCTAAAGTGGAACGGTGATTTATGAGGAAATACCAAGCGTGTTTTCCTGCTTAATCTGAACTCATCCAACATGTTCCCACCAAACACAACCTGCTTCATCTGGTTACGGGATGCTTTCTTCTCAGCTCTGCAGAGCAGGAGGACGTCTGGAACGGAAACTTCTAAAATCTCTACATGTGTTTGTTGGAGAGGAAATTCAAAGATTTGAGTTGACAGACAAATAAATCCTTTAACCTTCAGTACAGGTGCTGACTAATCAAATTATTTCTAGCGTTGCACCGATACGTGTGTACCCACCTTTACTGACAACCAGTACCACTAATACAGTATTCTAACTCACACACTTTTTGACAGGTCATTTTCTGGAGATGCACTGATACCACTTTCTCAAAACCAAAATGAGTATGAGTTTGATTACTTTTTGATACAATGCCCATACTTGTCACGGGGCAGTGTGCAGCTGTGTGCAGGTGGAAGGAGGAGGGTCCAATTGCAGGACAAAAAACATGGTTTATTTGAGAATGGCAGTCCAGTAATGCTGTGAAAGAAAAACATGTTTTAGTATCATGACTAGTGGTTATTGTTCAGAATGTGTTTCATGACCAGGCAACCAGTGAGGTCTGGCTGGATCAGAAAGTAAGACCCGACCTGAAAGGAAGACAGGCTGGCTATTTAAAGGTAGCTGCACAAAGATCTTCAGGTGTGTAGAATCGGGCAAATGAGAGAGAAGGCCCCGGATTCCCTCTGGTGGTGGGCGAGGAAACCATGACAATACTGTTCGAACATAAAACACAAAAACATTGAACCTGTTTCATCTTGTTTGGATTGATTTTTTTCTTTCGTAGTAACAAGCAACGAGGTGTCCGTAAATGAATGGACATTGTTTTGGACGCTGCTTCTGTGATAGTATTAGTTTTGGGTAATTAACACCTTAAAGGGACGTATATGATGGTCATTTAAGAAAAAAAGGAAAAGTATCTTGATTATATTTAGTTTTATTGGGATTTTTTATTATTTAAAGTTTTTCTTATAAGAAGTAACGATAGACTATTTGTTGGTGTCTGTTGCCTTGGTAACAAAACCTGCAGCTGGTCAGTGACTTACCATCAAAAGAAAGAGACAAATGCTTCATGTTACATAAGTGAAATAAAGTTCAAGGGGAAAGAACACATCTTACCAATTGTTTTTGTCCAAAAACTGATGCAAAATTTGGCTTCAAAACATTAAGTCTGCAGGTAGTTTATAACATGTCAAAGTGTAACATAAAACCAAAAAAAATCACTCCTGTTTTCTGTTCTTTCTTGTTACGAATGTGATGAAAAACTGAAAGTACTCATGGTAACATTGGTTTTGAACTTCAATACTATAGAACAGTAAGGTTATTTAACCTGAACATCTTTCAGCGATGTACATAGACACTCTACAGTCAATTAGAATGGAGCATTCACCATGGTATCACAACATTTAAGAATCAAACTGTATATACTGATTGTATGGATGTCAAAGAACCATCTTTATGTGACTTACTATATGTATGTGCATGAGTACTGCCTGGACTGAGAATATTAACGTGGATGGTTAAATACATTAATTAATTAGATTTATTGTGGTGTCCACCAGTGGGTGGGCGCCTCATAATATTGTGCCATATCGTACAGTGCCATAGTATCGGCCCAGTACTCGTACTGGTGCATTCTCAAATATTTTGTAGTTAAGAGTCAAAACAGCAATAAAAACTTCTAATACTGTGAAATATGTGAAGCAGCACGAACACAAACAAGAGAAAACGGACTTCCCAATTACCGATCACTTCTTTCAGATACTACCTAGTGGAACCTGTAGCTTTATATCCTGGGAGATGTAGTCCTTTTCTGTTGGGAGATATAGTCCTTCCAGCTAGGAGATATAGTCCTTCCAGCTAGGAGATGTAGTCCTTCCAGCTGGTAGATGTAGTCCTTCTTGTTGGGAGATGTAGTCCTTCCTGCAAGGAGATGTAGTCTTTCCAGCTGGGAGATGTAGTCTTTCCAGCTGGGAGGTGTAGTCTTTCCAGCTGGGAGGTGTAGTCTTTCCAGCAGGGAGGTGTAGTCTTTCCAGCTGGGAGGTGTAGTCCTTCCTGCTGGGAGGTGTAGTTCTTTTTGCTGGTTGATCAAGGATCAAGAAAACCTTTTTTGGTCCCACCGTTGGCAAATTGGAAGACTTAAGGCATAGAGCCAACAACGGCGCTACCTTTGTAGAAGAGATAGATACAAAATGAAGGGAGGGTAGATTTGGTGTTTAAAAAATACGTCACACAACTTCACCATCAAAGTCGATACAGCTGGGCAAGTTTAAAAAAACCACACCAGTTACTTAAGCAAAAACATACATAGACATAAACATGCTGAGGAAAGTGTTGATTTGAGGGGAGAGGCAGGGGTAGTGGGGATGGGGCAGATAAAGCAGTCACTTCATGTGGAGCTTCCGAGGGGGTGTAGTCCTTCCTGCTGGTCGATGTAGTTCCTCTTCTTGGGTGATGTAGCTTGGGTTCAGTTCTGGAATTTCTCTGAATTAAAATTCTGATTCTCTTCTGTCTTTCTGTTGTCATGCGCTCCATCAAGCATCAGCTTTTTTATTCCAGCTTCATCTGACAGACAGATATAGTTGTTTCTGAACACCTTAGTGACCAGAGGTGGTTCCCCTGGTGACCATAATGTGCTCAGCTGCTGCTGTGAGGTGTTTCCATTCCTGTCTTGACCAAACATCTCCAATCTGGTCCGGTCTGTCAGAGAGGAGCACCTTCCATCGGTTCAAACCTTCCAAACAACTCATCATCTTTATTCTTTGACCTATGATACTTTTACGATCTTCACCGTGTTAACTCAGACCTGGAGAGTCGTAAGTGTTTTTGTGTCTAATCTGGTTTATTTGAAGATGGTTTCCAAAAACAAAACTTCTTCCTAGTGAATAATGTCCTAATGACTGCGTCCAGATCAACTTTTTCCTGCATGGTAGATAAATTCTCTCAGTCGAGCAGCAAACAGCTGAAATGAAGCTTTTATGGAGGCGATTAATTTAACGATGATCAATTAATAAAGTTCATTTCTGTGACCGGCTCATTTGGTTAGTTCTCTTTTGGAAACACTGCAGATTACACCAGGTTTTCTTCCTCTGCTTTAGCTCCGAGTCGATAAAATAAGACGTTATCTACATACTAATCTGAACAGATTCCAGCTGCTGCACACCTGGATCAGATCAACGGGTCAAAATGATTGGGTAGAGCTTTATAACAAGCTGCAGAAACAAGAGAGGTTTAACTTAGAAGTAGGATGATGGATCAAACCTTTGAGGATCAGAGCAAGACCCTGTGATGTAAAGCATTCCTCTTCTTGTGACGCGCCCTGAATGCACTGCCAGACCTGCTAACCATCACATGGAAGCAGGTTTCAGACGACTCCAGTTAAAAATAACTCAAAGGCTGATTTCAGTTTGGATGGTTTGAAGAAGAAAGGAACAAATCAAAAGAGACACGACTGTCTTTTCTCTGACAAATCGGTCTTGCTTTTTAGAAACCAGAAGTGATGATTTTGGAGTGTTTGAGGTTCTTGAATTATTGAGCACGTCCTCCGCTTTTCCCAAACTTCTACCGAAGATCTCATCATCACTAATGAACAGACCTGAGACTGGACTACGTTTATTAAAGTTGCACACAAACTGGCGTAAAATGTAGGCATACGTGGAGTCTATGGGCAGGTTTATATTTGGGGCAGTTTGGCAGCTCTTGGCAAGTTTGGGTAGTGGGCAGGCTTGGCTAAACCAGACGTCAAGGAACTAGATTTGGAGAGCTCAACAGACAACCTGTCGGCGGGGTGAAGTGCACCATGAGGTCGAGGTAGCTGGGATCAGGTAGAGGAATCAGGGCAAAGGATAAAACATGGGGTAAAAAACGACCAGAAGGAGGAGAATCATGACATATTCAGTCAAAACGTTAGGATTTATTTCTACGATCAATCTAACAGCAAACTCAAGAAAAACCTGTACACCGAGATGTGCACCCTATAAACTGGCGCCCATCTTTTTCTTCTTGTTTTTTCTTACATACTCTATTCATCCCTCACTGGGGAAATTTGTGTGCTGTGCCATTACACCACAGCAGGCTGCCATGATGGCGCCAATGATGGGAGAATTGGGGGTTAGGTGTCTTCTCGAAGGACAGGAGACTCAGTGGGAATCAAACCCGCGAACTTCTGGTTAACTTCCGGTTTGCGGGTGAATGTTCTACCACCGAGCCACCATCGCCCCCCCTTTTCAAACAAAATACAAGTTTTTCCTCACTGAGAAGAAGAGTCTAAGTGTAGGAATATTCTTCCGTTCCGTTATCTTCCGCTTGTTCCGGGGTCGGGTCGCGGGGGCAACAGCCTCAAACGGGACAGCCCAGGCCTCTCTCTCCCCGGCTGCATCCTCCAGCTCACCCGGAAGGATCCCAAGTCGTTCCCCGGCCAGCTGTGAGACATAGTCACTCCAGCGGGTCCGGGGTCTGCCCCTTGGTCTCTTCCCGGTGAGACGTGCCCAAAACAACTCGCACGCAGGGCGCTCGGGGGGCATCCTGACCAGATGCCCGAACCACCCCATCTGGCTCCTCTCGACCTGGAGGAGGAGCGGCTCGACACCAAGATTCTGACTTTGTTAAAATTTTTGTCAGTAATTAGCTTTCGTCAATCTTAAATCTAATTTTTATGGATATTTTTTGTTGTTTTTGAGACGACCATGCTGTGATTTCAGGCTTTGCAGATAAAATAAAACAGAATTCATTCGGTTCAAAGAGTCAGAGCTTAATCTTGTGGATGGCCTCCTCAACAGTTTCTGGAAAACATCTCGGAGTTCTCAAGTCTTCAGAACATGTGTGAAAATGGCTATCGACATCTTTATTTGGTCTTCGGCAAACCCCCTCGGGAATATCAGAGTCTTTCAACGCACCCCTCTGCTCGCCATCTGTTCACCAACTTTCCTTAGCTACCTGCTGAGCCTGGGAACAATGCTGTGAGAACTCAACGTGTAAACCTGAAGGCAGGACTTTTAAAACCAACACATCGTGTCATTTTTATTATTAGAAAAGAAAATGTTTTGTTCCGACCCGTTTCTTTTGGGACCGTCTGCAAACTGAACCCCAATCTAAGACTTTATCCTGTTAACCTGCAGAGATCTGAGGTAATAATGATAAAATAACATTAACCAGTTGTTTATGGCTCTTTGGACGGGTAATAAAGCTGTCGTGTGCAGTTTGTTTTGTTCAGTACTCTTAAATGAAATTTTAAAAGCCGTGGAGCACACGCAGAACGTAGAGAGGGCGGTGGATGAGGGTCAGTGGGGTTGCATGGGGGATTTTCCCTCTGAGATAAAAACGTGCAGCCATGTCTCCATCAGATGTGGGAGGTTGTACATCTATGGCTCTTCTTTTTGGCAGGCCTGAACCTATCCCCCACATTGTCTCCTGTGTGGGTGACCACTTATTGATTTTATCTCGTACTTTCCTTCAGTCCTCAATAAGTCAAGCTTGTGATTCCTGAAACAAGAGTCAGTGATGCTGATCGCAATACCAGCAGCCAGGATGAGCATAGCAGCGGTTGTTGCTCCGTTGGCAAGCCTGGAGGTGCTGATGGGTGCTGGCTGTATACAAGGAGACTGTGTAAACCCCGCGGCACATGTCCGAGCGGCCAGAGAAACTTCTCTGGAAATATTTATTTTAACAAGCCAAATGATACTTCTATTTCTCTCCGGAGGAATTCTAACGTTAAATGATTCTCCTTAGAAGGAAAACCACCTGAAATGAAAACTGAGTGATCGTATAAAGTATATAAACAGTTTTTTGGAAAATTTGGTGCAAAAATATGATGGAGATTATAAATGTCATGCTTTCAATCAGTCCCAATTAAACAAACGTAAAGACAAATCCAATTTAGACTATTTAATAGTTTAAAAAGTAAATTGTATTTTTAAACAGGACGTATTATGCTAGATCTTTTTGGGAGGTTTGATTGTAACGACCAAATCAAAACCTTTCCTAACGTGGTTTTTTATTTCAGGGGTCGCCACAGCAAGTCAGTTTCTTCCATCTATCTCTATCTGCTGCATCTTCTTCAGTCACACCAACTATCTTCATGTCTTCCTTCACTGTATCCATGAACCTCCTCTTTGGTCTTCCTCTACTCCTCTTTCCTGGTGGTTCCAAATCCAGCATCCTTCTTCTGATGTACTCTCTCTCTCTCCTCTGTACATGTCCAAACCATCTCAGTCTGGTCTGTCTGACTTTAAAACCTCTAACATGTGCTGTACCTCTGATCCTGTCCATCCTGGTCACTCCCAGAGAGATCCTCAGCATCTTCATCTCTGCCACCTCCATCTCTGTTTCCTGTCTTTTCTTCAGTGCCACTGTCTCTAGACCAATCAGCATGGCCGCTCTCACTACGGTTTTGTACACTTTTCCTTTCATTCCATTCCTCATAAGCTCTCCCATTGAGTATTCAAATGGCAGGTTGTTCTTGGCCATAGTCTCTACCATGTATACATTTTAACTTAGGTAGGAGGAGTTTACATGCTCTGCTCAGGCTTGGTCCCTCCCCTCATTAAACAGTACCACACATTGGCATCCTTCTTTTTCTAGAGACAATGGAGTCTGCACCCAGATACTGTACTTATCTGTGCAGCATCTGCTGTGGCTGAATAAGCCGATGCAGGAGCTGCAGCTCCTACCACACTTGCTGCAAATGTGATAGGCGGTACGCGTCATGGGGGGAGCACTGGTGAACTGACTTTTTTGTGCTGTTTCCATGTCTTTTTGGCCTCGCACCGGATCTCTCTGTTCTCCTCTGACTGCTTGATACTGATTTTGACAGTTGCCCACCACCTGTAGAGATCAGAGGTCACTGACTCGAGATCTGCTGCGTTGATGTTGCACGACTTGCGATCTTTGTGCTATCTTTGTAGCGCAGGCCAGGTCGTCCAGTTGGCCGGGTTCCTGTGGCGAGCTCCACACAGAGGATGTCTTTTGGAACGCGGCCAGACAGTACCATTTTGACACAGAAATTCTATGTTGTGAAAGAAACAGTCTGATGTATCAGGAAAACCTTTTCAGGGAGAAAAAAACCAAATATGGTGGGAAAAAAGAAGATACCTCATGGAGACCTATGTAAAGGAGGGATCACCTCCCAGGACAAACTGCTAATGCACTTAGGACTGTAGATTAAATATGATCTAATCTTGCTCTACAGCCAGATATGTGAAGAAATCAGTAAAAGATTTTTTCACGCGGAAATGAGGGACAGCCCTGGCCACAGATGAGATGAAGGCCACAGAACAGGAAAATTAGGAATCAACAAGGGCGATGTGGATACATCAAGCACTGAGGCCTCCTCAATTTTTTGTGCCTACATTATCGTACGTTTCTGGACACAAGCAAGGTTTTTTCTGTCATGCATACTGTATATCCTCGGGGCGGGACCAATCAGAATGCAAGAGGAGGGAGGAATTCACAAAGTCAAAAACAGAAGTGAGATCACTAAGTATATTCATAAGCTTTTAAAAATATATTGGCTGAAGGATGCTGGATTTGGAACCACCAGGAAAGAGGACTAGAGGAAGATCAAAGAGGAGGTTCATGGATACAGTGAAGGAAGACATGAAGATAGTTGGTGTTACTGAAGAAGATCCAGCAGATAGGGTTAGATGGAAGAAACTGACTTGCTGTAGTGCCCCCTGAAAGGAAATGCCAAAAGAAGAAGGAGGTTGTATTTTTTAGCTTTTAAAAATCTACTGTACTGTTCTTACCGTATACAGTCATCCTTGAAGATTCACATTAAGGGTTTTTTGTTGTTGTACAATCTTTCTTTTGTACCTCTTTAAGAACTTATGGATCCAACTTGATAGTTGGTGCTGATAGTAAATCTATTTATTATCCTTCGGTGAGGGTTGATAAAATCACCTTTACAGTCAGTCATCTCCTGAGAGTTTCAGGGTTGCCGGAGCCTATCCCAGCAGGTTACAGGCGAGGGGCAGGGTAAACCCCGAAAGGACTGCCAACCATTCACTTATTGACACGCACTCATCCCTCGTCGCAATTTTATAGCAGCCAATCAACCTAACATGCATGTTTTCTAACGGTGGGAGGAAACCAGAGAAAACCCATCCACACACGGGGAGAACATGCAAACACCATAAAAGACGAGCATTACAAATCTTGGTCCATTTGGACTTGATCTCTGACTTTCTCTCCCACCTGTGACGACCTTTGTCCGACTGAACAGTCCCCGTATAGATGCTACACCAAGGACAAAAAAAAAAAAAAAAATTCATTCTTGCTGCTAAACTTTTTTTTTAAAAAGCCAAAACTTTTTTTGTTCACACAATATGAAGAAGCCAAGAGCTTTGCTGTTACACTCTGCAGGTTGTTTTTTACCTGCAGAGAAATAAATCATTCAGAATTTTAACAAACCTTCTCGGACCCTCCAAGAAAAACCCTGGATGACACTCTGAGTGATTTAGGACTTTAAGTGCTAACGTGTCAAAAAAGCATCTAATCCTTTTAGGTTGATGGATGGAAAAACCAGTGGATGGATTACTCAATTCAATTCAATTTGTTTAGCGCAGTGTCACGACACAGTTGTTTCAACGGGCTTCACACAAATACACGAAAATCAGTCAGTCAGTCACCTTCTTAACCGTCTATCCCTGTTTCGGGCTGCCCGGGTTGCCGGAGCCCATCCCGGCTCATTCGAGGCGAGGAGCACGGTACATCCCGAACAGGTCGCCAGTCACAAAAATCAGTTTTAAGACAAACAACAGCTCATTCTTTAACTAACTAAACAAACTAGGGACATTCCTGTCCTAAGAGCTGGGTGGGCAAATTATGGGCCAAGGGCCACTTGCAGCCCGTCAAGCGTTTTTATCCAGTGCATCCTTGGCCTCATCGAGGACAGATCAGAGTTCTGAAAACTAACCCCAACGCTAATTCCAAAAGAAGTATGGCAGGTCCTGGATCTCGATGGTTAGATCATCTGGACAAACTCGGGACATTCCCGTCCAAAGAGCTGGGTGGGCAAATTATGGGCCAAGGGCCACTTGCAGCCCGTCAAGCATTTTTATCCGGTGTTCTATCGAGATCTACAGTCTCATCGAGATCTGCGACTGAGCTGCAGCTCAAACAGCAGCTTTCATTGTACATGGATAAGTTTGAGGAGTTCCAGAGCACGCTGGCTAAAAGCAACGAGGTGTTCATCATCTTCAGACAGATCTACGGAGATCTGGATGCAGATCTCGGTAGATCGGAGTTCCGGAAACTAATCCTAACGTTAATTCCAAGTACGACTGATCGCAGATCTCGATGGTTGCATATCTCGTCAGGACACAGGTCGCAGATCTCGATGGTTAGATCATCTGGAATGGAGGAGAGCATTCTGGACATGTGCAGAGGTGCAAAGTCGCAGATCTCGATGGTTGTAGATCTCGTCAGGACACAGACCAGGCAAACATGAAGAAATTAAATTACAAACTTTGTTTTTTCCACATTTTGGTACCTGGCGGCACGGGCAAGAGGAACAAGAGATGAGATGAGAACCACAGGATAGGAAAACCACGGACCAGCCAGGGGCAAAGCAGATGTATCAGAGACAAATAAATAGATGGGTAGTTAAATGTGTAGATCAAGGGTGTCCAAATCCTGTCCTCGAGTGCCGGTGTCCTGAAGGTTTTACATATGTTCTTGCACCTACACATCTGATTCAGGTTATTGAGTCAATGTGCCAAATTTGACTGGCTGTGACTCAGCTGTATTGAACCAGGAACACATGGAAAACCTTCAGGACACCGACCCTCGAGGACGGACTTTGGACACCCCTGGTGTAGATGGACCATGGGTGAAGTGATTGATGCATGAATAAAGTAATGAATGGATGTTTAACACAATAAATGATGGACTGAAAAATAAGTGGATGAGTAGATGTTAAGACTATATTTAGAAAAATAAATGCTTCCATAGTTTATTGTGAATTTTGGTGATTTTGTTGAATTGAATATACTTTATTTATACCCGAAGGGAAATTTGAGTTGAAATTCATAGAACCTCAAACAACGTTGTGAATGACATGTAATTACAGGTTTGAAAGTGTTTGAAGTTTGAAAAGGTTAAATATTTTGATGGAGGATGGTAAGAATGATTTTCTGTACCGTTCCTTTGAGCAGCGGGGTTGCAGGAGTCTGTAGCTGAAGCTGCTCTTCAGATGGTCCACAGATTCATGGAAAGGGTGGGAGGGATTTAACATGATTGATGACAGTTTTGCTTTCATTCTGTCCCTCGCCACCTCCTCCACACAGGCGAGGGGTGAGCCAACCACACGTCCAGCTTTTTTTACCAGCTTATTCAGTCTGTTGGCATTCTTTGTTTTTATACCAGCTCCCCAGCCGGGCACAGCAAAGAACAGGACCCTCTTGATGATGGCATGGTAAAACATGGAGAGCATCTTGTTGCAGATGTAGAAGGACCTGAGCTTTCTGAGGTAGTATAGTCTACTCAGGTCCTTCTTGGTGGACCACAAAAGATCCATCAATACAGACCGGTGACGGTTGTGCCCCCCTTCTGCTGAAGTCCACCACCATCTCCTTTGTTTTGGCCACATTCAGGTGCAGATGGTTCTCCCCACACCACTGGAAGAAGTTCTTCACAACATTTTGTTCCATAAATGCTTTTTAATCACAACTAATTTTCTTTCAACGACCAGCTGTAACAATAAGAATGCAAATCAACTTCTCACTATTAATTATTTCTAAAAGTCACATAACCCAGGCCGCCAAGCGCACGCGTAGCCACATTTCTCTGTAATTCACAACACATTGGCTTACAGCAAACACTCCTTGGCCAGGAACACACACTCCCCTAACACAAACCCTATTGTCAGAAGGACTATAAAGCATGAAGCTGAAAAAATAAAGATGTAAATACCTGTGAAAATATTCTGCTGTGGTGCTGGTGATTTGTTTTAATGAAAAAGCTGTTCCTGTGGAGAGGTAAGGGTCTGGCTGCAGGCTGTTTGTGCACAGCTTAAGTTTCTCCTTTGTAATAAAACAGCAGAACGTGTGTGTGTCTGCATGTGTGTGTCCAGAGTGTGAATGTTTACCAGGAGTGCAGCAGACAGAGTGGGCACATTGGCAAATTTATCAGAAAACAGAGTAAAAATATCATCTGGTATCCAGAAAAAATATGATTATAGTAGAGCCCAACCCCACGATGGTACAATTATCACTAGGACTACTAGAACTCCCACGGCCGTTGTTTTGTCGAGATCTGCGACCGTCGAGCATTACAACTCTGCGCCTCTGCGCATGCCCAGAACGCGTCATCCACCTCCCCCTCCTTTCCAGAACATCTAAACGTCGAGGGCTGCGACCAGCCTGATGCAACCAAACCCCGCCTCCATGACGTAGCCCATGACGCTGCCCGGCCACCCGCTTTTCACTAGGATACCGCACCATGTCTGTGGAGTTAGCCTACCGTCTGGATCGGTAACAGTATACCAAAGACGAGAGCAGTAAAGTTTTCATGAAACTTATTTATTGTAATCTAGTCATTTTTTTAAGTGGAATAAAGTTTAAACAAAGTCGTTTTCGCTCTTTTTAATCTATTGTTTTAATGTTAAGAGAAATCTCGCGATGGGTTCCAGATTCAGACGAAATCTCACTTTTCTGCGACCGGTTTGAGGTCTCGACGAGGCCGCAGATCTCAACAGAACACCGTCAATTGGACGATTAGCGCTATGGCGATGACGTCATACACGGGAGTGCCTCAATGTCTGACAAACGTCTTCTCAAATCCATTTTCCCTCACCTAGATTTCACCTGAGTGGCGCCATAACGGTTACTAAGCAACAGTAACCGCGCTTCGGTGAGCCGCGGGAAAAAGATACAATGTATTTAATAGAGGCGTCAAAATGACGGGTGTGGGAGTTAGCAGAAAGATTACTCAGAACCAATTTTTTAGTGTTTTATTTCAGTTAAATTACAACAATTTACAAAAAAAATGTAGAAAAAGTCAAAAGCTCTGAAACGTCAAAGATGAACGTAATTAGACGTCAACTTCTGTGAATCATCAAATTGACGGCTTTGGTAGTTCTGGTATTAAAGAGTCTCATGCTGGGGTCTGATAAATGTGACAATTTTAAAAATATTTTACTCAATAACGCATAAAACATGACAAAAAATCTTTAATTATTATTCGTGTGTCAAGGTGTCAATAATACAATAACTAATAGAAACAGCATCAGAAGCATTCAAAAAAATGGTTGCCTATGATGTCAGAAAGTGGCGTTCAATGACCCAAAAGTGACTTGATAGGAAAAACTGTTTTGTGTCACACCAGGATTCACAATCTGACAACATAAACTTGTGTTTATGTTTACTTATTTGATTACTTGATTCAAGCAGCATTTTGGTTTCTGTTGGGACAGTGTTACATGTGACGAGAGTTTAATGTAATTTAAATGGTTACTATGGGAACAGTAGGCAGCACGGTGGCGCAGTGGGTAGCACAGTGGCCTCACAGCAAGAAGGTCATGGGTTCGAGTCCTGGGTGGGTACGAGGCTTGGAACACTGTCCTTTCTGTGTGGAATTTGCATGTTCTCCCTGTGTCTGCGTGGGTTTCCTCAGGGTACTCCGGTTTCCTCCCACCCTCCAAAGACATGCATGCTCGGTTGATTGGCCGGTGCCAAATTGCCCTTAGGAATGAGTGTGTGTGTGGATGGTTGTATGTGCGTGGCCCTGTGACAGGCTGGCGACCTGTTCGGGGTGTACCCTGCCCTTCGCCTTCAATCAGCCGGAATGGGCTCCGGCTCCTCCCGCAACCCCATTAAGGGATAGATGGATAAGAAGATGACTGACTGACTGACTGTGGGAATACTGGGGTGAACTGGGGAAAGAAAAATGATGACAAATTAAAGTCTAACTTTAAAACCTGGTGAAATAAATGTTAGATTGTTAGATGTGTTAACACATCAAATAATATGGAGGAATCTCTCAAGATGTTCTTAAACATGGACATGGAGGGAGACAGTGGCTCAGTGGTAGAGCATTCACCCACGGACCAGAAGTTAACCGGAATTTAACCGGAAGATTGTGGGTTTGATTCCCTCTGAGTTCATGTCTTGGGTCCTAATCCCCTGTTTCTCACACTATTGGCGCCATCATAGGTGGCAGCCTACTGCGGTGAAATGCAGCACACAAATTTCTTTGGTAAGGGATCAATAGAGAAAGTAAAAAAAAAATAAAAAATGAAAGATTGAAAATGTTCTAAGGTCAGACTCACTGTAAGAACAATGATATTGTTTCTAATGTGGAACCAGCTTTCAGAAAACACCCAGGAGGATAGAGTCAAACCCACGCCTGGATCATAGGAAGTAAAGAAAATCTGACACATTCATTTCTCCATCTTTATTTCAGTTCTGTTTTTTATTCCAGGTTGTGATGGACTGAGACATGACGATGGATCAGAGTGAAGGAGCCCCCCTGTTACCAGCGTTCGCCCTAAAACTTCCTGAACTTCTCACCTGTATCAGTACAAGTTAAAGTTACAGCTGCTTGTCGGAACATCAGATTGGAAGTGGGATTAAGCGTGACGTGTTGTCTCGATCATGAAAGCTTTGCTCTCTGTGTGCCCCCCCTCTGGCCTCCTGCTGGTCCTTATGTGCTGCCCCCTCTTGGGGGGTTTGGTCCAATCTGCCAGCAGCAACAAGGCCAGCGATAACGCACACCCTCACCTGGGTGACAGCGATCCTGAACGCTGCATGAGGCATCACTTTGTGGAGACCATCACGCATCCGATCTACAAATGCAACTCCAAGGTAAAAAAAAAAAAAAAAAAAAGTTTGTTTACAGCAAAATATTTTGTTCCAAATCACACAGAAAAATCATCTGTACGGTCTCTCCGTTCAGACCATCAAAAAGTTTCTGTGTTTATGTTTGTGGGCGTGTTTGAAAGTATGTTGGCACTTTGGTATGTGTGTGTGTTTAAATAAATAAAAATAAATGAATTACTCTATTCATCCCTCACCGGGGAAATTTGTGTGCTGCACTCCTTACACCGCAGCAGGCTGCCCTTCGATGGCACCAATGGCGGGAGAAACGGGGGTTAGGTGTCTTCTCCAAGGACCCTAGACGGTGGTCTCAGCGGGAATCAAACCCGCGACCTTCCTGTGCGCGGGCGAGCACTCTAGCGCTGATCCACCGTCTCCCACCAGTGTGTGTGCACTAGTGGGACTAAGTCCGCAAGTGTATGGCTTTGTGTGTGTGTGTGTGTGTGTATCACTGTATATCTTTGTTTGTTAGTATGGGTTTGATAGTGTTTTGTATGTGTGTGTATGTGTGTGTCTGCATGTTTATATGTGTATAATTATGAGTATGTGTTTATGCATGTGTGTGTCTGTGGATGTGTGTGTACCTGTGTGTGCATGCATATTTTTCTGTTTGAATGTGTGTGTTCTTGTGTGTGCATGTGTACCTTTGGGTTTGAATGTGTGTGTACCTGTGTGTCTGTGTTTGAATGTGTGTGTACATGTGTGTGCATGTGTGTCTTTCTGTTTCAATGTGTGTGTACCTGTGTGTACATGTGTGTCTGTGTTTGAATGTGTGTGTAGCTGTGTGTGTGTGTGCGTGTGTGTGTTTGTATTTGATGTGTGTGTACCTGTGTGTGTGACTGTGTGTGTCTTTCTGTTTCGATGTGTGTATGCACCATTGTCATGGTAAGAACCATCAAGGTACACACACATACATATGCATCCATTTGTGTGTGTATCTGTGTGTGTGTGTATTTGTATGTCTGCGTCAGTAGGTGTGCGTGTGTGTGTGCGTGCGTGTGTGTGTGTGTAAGACAGACAATCTGTATGTATGAATGTATGTGTCACTGTGTGTAGGTATACATATGAGACGCTTTTATGAGTGTGTGTTTGAATGTGTTAGTGTGTTGGTGATTAATGGTTTGTGTGTGTGTGTGTGTGTGTGTGTGTGTGCGTGTGTGTGTGCTATATATGTATATAAGTGTGTTCGACTCTCCTATGTGTCTTTCTTTTACGTGTGTGTGCATTAATATGCATCCATTTGTATGCATCAGTCTGTATGTCTACGTGCATATCAGTGTGTGTGTCCTTGTTAGTGTGCGTCAGCATGTGTGTGTGTGTGTGTGTGTTTCTTTGCTCTAAGTGCACGTTCCTTCATCAGAGAACCCAGAATGTAATCGTGGCTCGGTGCAGCGCGGTGCGGCGCGTTCACACAACTTTAAGACAAGCAGTTAATGTAGAAAGAGTGATGCTGGAGGGAGACGTGCCGAACATGTGAAAGCTGCTGCAGAAAGCTGCTCTCAATCATCTCCTCACTGAAGCGTTCAATCTTCTGGCCGGACCGACCTGGTCTCTGCTTTCTTTTAATGTTCTGACAGGTGGGAAACCGCAGCTGGGCTCAGGTGGGCCGTGACTTATACTAAACACAGAGGGAACGCTCGATACTCATTTCAATCTTAAACTAAGACGTTGAACAATAAGCCTCCGTCTGCCCCACATCACAAGCAGTTTTAGTAGTGACTGGTTGAAGTCTACGTGAGGCTGAAGAGGTCTGATGTGTAAAAATTTTTAATTTTTTACCATCATGTTATCAATTTTTTATAATGAGACCTGATTGTAAGACTTTCTAAAAACAGGTCAGCAGGAGGTCAGTGTGGGTTTTATTTCAGAATCCAAAGCTCTGTAGTTCATGTACTTTGAGAGGAAGAAATATATGACTCTTGGAGGTGATTCTTAAGTTCATCTAGAGTTGGTACCGAGTAACAGTGGATAGTTTTATTAACATCCCATCTAGATTTTAAACCAGAGGTGGGAAAACTCTGAACCCAAAGCCCACATGCGACCTGTTAAAGCCTTTTATCTGGCTAACCAGATGTTCCGTCGTCTTCCGCTTATCCGGGGTCGGTTCGCGGGGGCAACAGCCTCAAACGGGAAGCCCAAGCTTCTCTCATCCCGGCTGCATCCTCCATCTCACCCGGAAGGATCCCAAGTCATTCTCCTGCCAGCTGTGAGACAGAGTCTCTTTGCACTGTTCTCAGTGCAGAGAGAACAGTGCCTCTTGGTCTCCTCACCAGTGAGGCGCTCGGGAGGCATCCGAACCAGTAGCCCGAACCACCCAGAGATAGTTTCTAACACAATTTCCCCATTGTGGGACCAATAAAGGTTTTCTTGTTTCTTGAGAGAGGAGTAGAGTAGAGCGGTTGCTTCTTCGGGACGAGAGAAGCCAGATGGGGATGTTCAGGCATCTGGTTAGGATGCCTCCTAAATGCCTCAGTGGTGAGGTGTTTCGGGGCACGTCCCACAGGTAGAAGACCCAGTAGCAGACCTCAGACCTGCTGGGGAGACTATGTCTAACAGTTGGCAGGGGAACGACTCGGGATCCTTCCGGGTGAGCTGGAGGATGCAGCCGGGGCGAGAGAAGCCTGGGCTTCCCGTGTGAGGCTGTTGCCCCCGTGACCTGGGGGTCTTCCAGATAAGCAGAAGACAATGGACCAAAACATTAGGTGGGGTAATTACTTGAGCCCCTCCAATTTTTTTTCACAATTTTAAAGCCGAAACATTACTTTATTTTTGTGAGAGACAGGTGTTCAATGAAGCTATCCAGTAACTCGATACCAACTATAGATGAACTTCTCAGGTTCTCATGGTCCTAGGATGTAACAGTGATGATCCCAATGTTAGAGGACAGGTGAAGGCATATAGTATAATGTCTTACTGTTGTCTAGGTGTACGCCACAATCTAGAACCCCTTCCTCCTAAACTTTTTACACGAGCCTTCTTTAAGAATTTAAACTTCAGTTCAAAACTGTGCAGAAAAAAAATTAAGAACCAAGTTAAAAACATCAGAATAAAGAAAAATAACATCAGAAAGAGGGGGAGCAACGCTTTGCACCAGAGATTTCAATCTGAACTTCACGTCCACAGTCTGACTCACATCACACCAATCAGTCAGTAAACAACATCTCAGATCCGACCAGATAAAAGTCCCAGTTTACTGGTCAAACATCCATCATAGGAATGTTTATTATGAAGGAAACAAGCAGAAAGTCCAGAGAAACTTTCTCAGACTGTGTTGTTGGGAATGGGAGCTTAACTTTATGAAATTCACAAAGGGATTTAAAATCACTCTGGATTGTGAAAGTGGATTTAATTTCCATAAGAATGAACGAAGCGGAGCCCAAACCAAAACCCCCCGAGTCCTGGGTTTTAACGAACTGAGAGGAAAAGCTGCTCCGCATCAACTTTGGAGCAATTTCCTGAGATGAGAGGTTAAAGAATTGTTTATTTCTGCTTTTAATGCAACCTATAAATCTATCAATCTGATTTGTGACGGAAAGATTTGACAGCTTGGAGGTGATTCATCACAAGTTCATCTATAGTTGCTATTGAGTAACGATGGGTAATTACAATCAAATTCCTTTTCTGATTTGAGAAATTTCACGTTCACAGGAATTTGTGACCTCAGCCTTTGGTTGCATGACCCTAAACATTTCATCAGTTTATTTATGGTCAGTAACCGTTAACTCTGGAACGATAACGGTTCCAGAGTTCATGAAACTGCCCAGAGTTACTGGGCGGTTTCATTACGACGCCTTCAGCGATTCGGAAGATATCGTCTTTAGAAAAGTGTTACAGAAGCATAAATGCAGGTAAGTACGGCCCAGGTGTGGGGCTGAGACGTTAAAAGTCAACCATTAAATTTGTTGTTATTGTTTTCTGCTGGAATACTTTTTAAAATGAAAACAAAAGTAAAATTTTTTGCTCACATAACTAACTACGACTTACCCTCACTATGGTAACCAGGATCTACGTTCCTACCCTGACCATGGTAACCAGGATCTACGTTCCTACCCTCACTATGGTAACCAGGATCTATGTTCCTACCCTGACCATGGTAACCAGGATCTACGTTCCTACCCTCACCATGGTAACCAGGATCTACGTTCCTACCCTCACCTTTGTAACCAGGATCTACGTTCCTACCCTCACCTTGGTAACCAGGATCTATGTTCCTACCCTCACCATGGTAACCAGGATCTATGTTCCTACCCTCACCATGGTAACCAGGATCTATGTTCCTACCCTCACCATGGTAACCAGGATCTATGTTCCTACCCTCACCATGGTAACCAGGATCTATGTTCCTACCCTCACCATGGTAACCAGGATCTACGTTCCTACCCTCACCATGGTAACCAGGATCTACGTTCCTACCCTCACAATGGTAACCAGGATCTACGTTCCTACCCTCACCATGGTAACCAGGATCTACGTTCCTACCCTCACCTTGGTAACCAGGATCTACGTTCCTACCCTCACCTTGGTAACCAGGATCTATGTTCCTACCCTCACCATAGTAACCAGGATCTATGTTCCTACCCTCACCATGGTAACCAGGATCTATGTTCCTACCCTCACCATGGTAACCAGGATCTACGTTCCTACCCTCACCTTGGTAACCAGGATCTACGTTCCTACCCTCACCTTGGTAACCAGGATCTATGTTCCTACCCTCACCATGGTAACCAGGATCTATGTTCCTACCCTCACCATGGTAACCAGGATCTATGTTCCTACCCTCACTATGGTAACCAGGATCTACGTTCCTACCCTCACCATGGTAATCAGCTGTGGGTGGTGACCAAAAGAATGAGATCACAGATACAAGCGACCGAAATGAGCTTCCTCTGCAGGGTGGCTGGGCTCTCACTCAGAGATCGGGTGAGGAGCACTGTCATCCGGGAGGAGCTCGGTGTCAAGCTGCTCCTCTTCCAGGCCGAGGAAGCCAGATGGGGTTGTTCGGGCATCTGGTCAGGATGCCCCTCAACCGCCTCACTGGTGAGGTGTTTTAGGCATGTCCCTTCCAGGAGGAGACCAAGAGGCAGACCCCGGACCTGCTGGAGAGACTACGTCTCACAGCTGGCCGGGGAACGACTTGGAAACCTTCCGAGTGAGCTGGAGGATGGAACCAAGGTGAGAAAAGCCTGGGATTCCGATTTGAAGCTGTTGCGAGAAAACTCACACAGACACGAGGAGAACAGGCAAACTCCACACAGAAAGACCAGTGTTCCAAGCCTCGTCCCCACCCGGGACTTGAACCCACGACCTTCTTGCTGTTAGGCCACTGTGCGAACCACTGTGCCACCATGCCGCCCCAATTCAAAACCTTTTCGGGTAAAATAAAAACTTTCACAAACACATTCTTGGAGGGTCTACAAAATAGATTTTGAAGGCCTCCAGGCAGACTCTCTTCCCTTTGACTCTCCCTGGAAATAAAGGATATCAGAAACATGATTATTCAGATCGTCTTAATGTGAAAACACACATGTCTGGAGGCAGCGTAGGAGATATTTAAAAGGAGGTTTCCAGCTCTGTCTCCTCTGGTTCTCTGTTCCAGAGTCTGGAACCAGCCACAGTGAAGGCTCTGTCTCCTCTGGTTCTCTGTTCCAGAGTCTGAGACCAGCCACAGTGAAGGCTCTGTCTCCTCTGGTTCTCTGTTCTAGAGTATGGGACCAGCCACGGTGAAGGCTCTGTCTCTTCTGGTTCTCTGTTCCAGAGTCTGGGACCAGCCACAGTGAAGGCTCTGTCTCCTCTGGTTCTCTGTTCCAGAGTCTGGGACCAGCCACAGTGAAGGCTCTGTCTCCTCTGGTTCTCTGTTCTAGAGTCTGGGACCAGCCACAGTGAAGGCTCTGTCTCCTCTGGTTCTCTGTTCTAGAGTCTGGGACCAGCCACAGTGAAGGCTCTGTCTCCTCTGGTTCTCTGTTCTAGAGTCTGGGACCAGCCACAGTGAAGGCTCTGCCTCCTCTGGTTCTCTGTTACAGAGGCTGGGACCAGTGGCCAAGTTCAGTGTATAGATGGCGTTTGAACATCTGGTTGGTCTTGGCCATGTATTTTGTTCTTCCCAAACACCACGTTCTAGCTCTAAGACATGAGCAGGACTTGTTTTTGCCGCTTGCACATGTTCAGTCGGGCTCAGTCCATCCTGTCAGGTACTGCTCTCTGTCGCCTCACGTCAAAAACAAAACTAAAAATAAACACGTTGTAAATTTTTCCTGGCGAACTTCGCACTTCTAACATGTTTATAAATTTGACATGAACTAAAAATTATTGGCCTGTAAAAAAATCAATAGTCCCTATTTTATAATTATTCATGGACAAAAAAAATCAACCAGCGATTCAACTATTTTAACAGCTGATCTAAAGTTCTTAAGCCATTACAGTCCACCATTGACGTGCGCACACACACACACACACACACACACACACACACACATGCTCAATACATACATGTATATAAATGCACAGAAACTCCAACACTGATCTCTTACTGATTATTGTGCTACTTTTTGAACATGGCAGAAGTTTTAGTTTCGATGAGAAAAAAAAAAAAGCTGCTAAATCAATGAGTTAAACGGAGAGACGGCAGCTCAATGGTTGGAGCGTTTGCCTGCGGACCGGAAGTTCACGGGTTTGCATCCCACTGAGTTCACGTCTAGGGTCCTTGGAGAAGACACCTAACCCCCCGTTTCTCCCACTATTGGCGCAGTCATAGGTGGCAGCCTGCTGCGGTGTAATGCCGCACAGAAATTTCCCGGTGAGGGATGAATAAAGCATATATTAAAAAAATAATAATAAATCAGTTTAATAGCAAATGTAATTAATCAGAAACTAAATTGATCACAACAGTGAAGAAAATCCAGTGAAACTACAACTTCATTCTCCTTTTAGACGGTTTTAACTGCACAAGATCCACGTTAAGCACATCTGATTTTGATTAATCAGTTCTTTTCTCAGGTTTCATTCCTAAAATAAAACCCTGATTATGCTTTTCATCATGAGATTAACATGTTCATGCTTCTATTTATGGTTATAAATCAGTAAGAAACATAAACAGCAGCGAGTTTCCACTTTTTTTTCTGTCCTTTTATGTTTCATTCAAATTTCGTCTGTTTCATGTTTTAAAAAAAGTGATTTAATTTCTCTAAAAATCTTCGGAGACGTTTATTTGTTTGAACAACTTCAAATGAAAATCTGAGGGTCTATAAATACCAGCGGGTATTTTTACTCTGCTTAGAGCATCATTACATCAATGCCTCTGATCCGCGGCTTTGCGGATGCATGAATGGTCGTCTGCGTTGCCTGTATTTAGAACGGAGCTGCTGGTGAATGAAGCAGGAATGGTGGCGACACAGAGAGAGGACGAGTGTTTGATAGCCTGATCCCCTGCCTGGACTAAGACAAATGGTCTTAAAGTGGCGACAACACGCCTGACGCATGTGTGTGTGTGTCCCTGCCGTGGCCCCAGCCTGGCTTTGGTCAGAGTGGGTACACGAGTGGCGACACAGCAGCTGACAGGAGGACATGAGGCTGTTTGGGGAGGCGGTGGGAATGGGGGGACACGTAGAAGGTCTGATCTGGCTCCAGTAGGGCCTGATGTTCCTACTGCTGTGGAGGCAAGGCCGATGTGACCCTGAGGTGTAGCAGGTGGAGGAATGTGTGTCTGTTTTTGTAAGTATGTGTGAGTCTGCAGGTGCAAGGCCGAGGCCAGAAGGAGGACGGGTAGACACAAACACCACCTGACTGAACTCTGTGACCCTTTTCTCATCCTAAAACACAACCTTCCATCATATCTGTTTGATTACTGGGGGGGTTTCAGGCTCTTTGATGCATTTCTCATATTTCTCATAACATTTCTCGTATTTACAGAAAACGTAGTGCATTTCTCAAAACACTCGGACGGCCTTTGATGTTAGAAAACTAACACCTGGCTGGTACAAAACCTGATCAAAGTTTCCTTTTGTCTTCTGAACTACTTATCCTTAACAGCAATGCAGGGCGTGCAGGAGCCTATACCGGCAGAACGCAGGCAAGAGGCAGGACACACCAGTAACAGGTCACCAATCTGATGCGGGGCCACACACACACATTCATTCCTAGGGGCAAATTCCCAATGGCCAAACAACTTGACACATGTTTTTGGACAGTGGGTAGAAAGTTACTGTTTTCTCCAGAGTACCTGGAGAAAACCCAAGCATACACGGGGAGAACATGCAAACTCTACACAGAAAGGACAGAGATTCAAGTCTCGCCCCTACTCCGGGGCTCAAACCCTGACCTTCTTGCTTTGAGGCCACTGTGTAAACCACTGCATCCCTGTGCCGCCATAAAAGTCTTACATAAATGTACCTGGCATCTACTTGTTCTTCCTAGTTTTGATGGATAAGGCAGTGGTTTCCAAAGTCAGGGACTGTGGGTTCAAGTCCCAAATGGGATGCATAGGAGTGGAAAGGTGCTGGGTTTGTAAAGCAGAGGTCAATGGCCCAGAACTATTCCCTGCTAGTATAAGTCTAGTACTTTTACATTGCTGACCCTTTGCCTTGTCAAAACGAAGATTCTTTAACTCTTAAAATGAACATGGCTCCAAAAACATTTACTAGCAGGACAAAAATGGGCCACTGGGTTCCTGGATCGTGGTCGGTAGACTCCAGCCTCTGAAAAGGCACCACTTTTAATACCAACACTTTTTTTGTAATACCACAAACATTGTCACATTTAAAAGTCCTCGGAAAAGCTCATTTGTGAAACTCGATAGTACGACCCATTGCTAACATTTATTTTGTGACGTAGTGTCACGACGCGGGTGCAGAGAGAGGAGGACCCAAGTGCAGGATGAGAAACATGATTAATTTCATGAAGGAGTCCAGTAACGCTGTAAAGAAAAAACACATGGTTCAATGGAATATCAAGTGGTAAAGATCAAAGTATTTCAAGGTCAGGCCGCCTGGAAGACTTGGCTGGAAGGGATGATCGCCTAACCCCGATTGATAGGCAGACTGCCTTAAAATCGGCAGCTGCGCAGTCACCATCAGGTATCTCTGATCAGGGAGATGAAAGACAGTATCGGGCTCCCTCTGGTGGTGGGCGAGAGAACCGTGACACGTAGCATCCAATCCAGCTTTGATCTGGACAGAGCTTAATACCGTAGCTTATTCATAGTTGAATGTTTTATAGAAATTTCGGACAATTATCTTAATAAAAATGGTTGAAATGATTTTGAATTTTTTTTTTTTCAAATGTGAAGTTTCTTTTACTTTGTGAAGCTAAACAAACAGCTCACTAGAGAAAAAATACTCGAATAAGATTACAAAATGCTTTTGAATAAAAAAGACAATAAAAATATTAAAGAGAGATATTTTTTTCAAGTTCAGCACTTAGTGAAGACTTGTAGCCACATTTTGAACTGAAAGAGGAGGGGGATCTCGCCGTTCAAATCAGGGAAATCCTACTTGGACAGAAAATCAATCACTCATAACCTGTTGAAAACTTAAACTGACTAATTACAATTTGCAGAACAAACTTGAGAACGAGATCAACATTTTCCCGTGTAGAGACTCAAGCAGAGAAAAGACGACTGATAATTTTATATCGACGGGCTATCAAGCTGTTACATACATCTGTGAACGTTCCGTCCGTCGTCTTCCGCTTGTCCAGGGCCGGGTTGCGGGGGCAACAGCCTGAGACGGGAAGCCCAAGCTTCTCTCACCCCGGCTGCATCCTCCAGCTCACCTGGAAGCATTCCGAGTTGTTCCCCAGCCAGCTGTGAGACATAGTCCCTCCAGTGGGTCCGGGGTCTGCCTCTTAGTCTCCTTCCGGTGGGACGTGCCCAAAACACTTCCCCAGCGAGGCGCTCGGGGCGGGGGCATCCTGATCAGATGCCCGAATCACCCCATCTGGCTCCTCTCGACCTGGAGGAGGAGCGGCTCGACACCGAGCTCCTCCCGGATGGCAGAGCTCCTCACCCGATCTTTCAGTGGGAGCCCAACCGCCATGCAGAGGAAGCTCATTTTGGCCGCTTGTATCAGCAATCTCATTCTTTTGGTCACCACTCACTGCTGGTGACCATAGGTGAGGGTAGGAAACATAGATCCTGGTTACCATGGTGAGGGTAGGAACGTAGATCCTGGTTACCATGGTGAGGGTAGGATCGTAGATCCTGGTTACCATGGTGAGGGTAGGAACGTAGATCCTGGTTACCATGGTGAGGGTAGGAACGTAGATCCTGGTTACCATGGTGAGGGTAGGAACGTAGATCCTGGTTACCATGGTGAGGGTAGGAACGTAGATCCTGGTTACCATGGTGAGGGTAGGAACGTAGATCCTGGTTACCATGGTGAGGGTAGGAACATAGATCAACTTATAAATCGAGAGCTTTGCTTTTCGGCTCAGCTCTCCCTTTACCACAACGGACCGATGCAGCGTCCTGGTTATTGCTGACGCCGCACCGATCCGCCTGTTGATCTGTGGTTCCATCCTTCCCCCACTCGTGAACAAGACCCCGAGATACTAAAACTTCTCCACTTGGGGCAGGACCCTGTCCCTGACCTGCAGGGGGCATTCCACCCTTCCACATCATATATTGCACATTTCAGATGTCGTAAAAAGTGGAAAACTGTATGAAAGTAACTGAAGCTCGTCCAGCAGCGTTTGCAATTTGAAGAAACTAATAATAAATATCATTTGCTCAAGTGACTTGTTGTTTGTGAAGGTTGAATTAAACGTTGTGTAAATCTGAAAGCTGTTTCTCTTGTTGTAGATGGTGCTGCTGGCGCGCTGTGAGGGTCACTGCAGTCACACCACCCGCTCAGACCCACTCATCTCCTTCAGCTCCGTCCTCAAACAGCCGTTCAAGAGCTCCTGCTCCTGCTGCCGGCCACACACCTCCAAGCTGAAGGCGGTGAGACTGCGCTGTGCCGGCGGGACTCGCATTACTGCCACTTACAGATACATCCTAGCTTGCAACTGTGAGGAGTGCAGCTGAGCGGGCCCCCCTATCCTCCCACACCCTCAAGGCTCTCATGATCCAGCGTTTTTCTTGGCCTCGGACCTCATTCTAAAGCTGCTCTGAGTATTTGGTTGATTATTGGATCAGAAAATTGCCCCGGAGATACCTTTCGTGAAAGTTTTGAGGAATCAAATCCCCATCACGTGGTCTCCAGCCTTCCTGGACTCTGATAGAACATGTTATACCTTCTCCATTATGTGCATCCAGTCAGTGTGAACCCTGCTAAGCACAGAGCTCCAATTCACAAGGCCATCCACCGCAAAGCGCCACTCCCACAGGCCGCTTTGAGACCCTCTGCACTCATTACAGGCCTGTAATCCAAAACACAGACGCTCAGCGAGCTCCTCGCATGGATCTGCAACAGCCAGCATGCATTAGACAACAAAACAACACGCCTCATTAGGAAGCAGTGCGGGAAGGCCGAGGCCTCGCCGGGACCAAGACCGGAGCACATAGAGGAGCACCTGCACCCGCGTGCCCGCCCAATGTCACACATCTGGCTGTGTAAAGATGCCAGTGGAGCGATGGGAGAGGATCAGGGGTGAAGATGTGACCACTCTCAAGATGGTGGAGGGATATGGGTTATTCAGAGATCACCCGCTGCTTGGTAAACGTGTATTTGTGAAGTTTTGCTCGGCATTATTGTAACTCTGCAGCTTGTTTTTATGCAGCTGGACAGATAAAAAAAGATGCTTGAAGCCTGTCGTAGATCATTACTCATGACATGTCCAGTGTTTTTATTGGAGAAAACTCCAACTGTCTAAACAGCGTGGTGGTTGCTCTGGAAGAGCCTCCGACTCTCCTGCACCTCATTCTGCCTGTATGACGCGCTGTAATCTGGATTTAAAACATCTCATTGTTCCAGCTGTGGTTTCTGTCAAATTAAAACTCTTCGGCTGCAATCCAGAGGTTATGTTTCCGATTTTAGGGAATAAATAAAGGGATTTATGGAAGCAAAGAATAACCCAACACAAACTTTGGAAAGGTAACTCTATATGAACACTTAAAACCTGCTCCGTGGAGTTTTATGGGTTTGTTTGAGATATTTTATAAAGATCACACCGTTGTGCGCTTTTTCTTTAATGGTGTGTGCTTGTGTGTCTTGGCGCTGGTTCTCTTTACATATTTAAGCTTTTCAGAACCCTGCTGGCGTTGTGCTGAAACATGGGGATACTTTTTCATTTTCAGTTGAACAGGATCTCCTGCTGACCCCAATTGGGTCTTTATAGTACCTAAAACAAAAACACACAAATGAGAATCAAACTTAAGAAACAAGACCCTCGACACATGGAGAAAAACACTTATCCGACCTCCTGAGTGGACTTCTGTCATTCAAGTTAAAAGTTCTTTATTAAAGGCTGAGCGGTTTGGTTTTCCTTCCTGTAGGTTCTAGACCAGCCATGGGGAAACCACGGCCCGCGGGCCACATGCGGCCCATTACACATTTTAATCCGGCCCGAAAAAATAAATAAATAAATAAACCATGTTAATGTTTTATTTCTCCTGCAATTCTGATGTTTTTTCACTAGATGGCACACTCTAGATCAGTGGCTCTTAACCTTGTTGGAGGCACCAAACCCCACCAGTTTGATATGCTCATTCACCGAACCCTTCTTTAGTAGCGTAACTAACGCTAACCCAACGTCACTGACGCACACCGCTGGTCAGACGGAGGTGTTGTTAAACCAGACTGAGAAGGAGGTCTCACTCTGCTGCTTATCCAGCGCTCTCAAAGCAGACCACTAGGGAGTCTCACTCGGACACATATACAGCCCTCTCTAAGCGGTCTGATAGGGAGGTCTCACTCTGCTGCTTATCCAGCGGACCGGTAGGGAGTCTCACTCAGACACACATATACAGCCCTCTCTAAGCGGTCTGATAGGGAGGTCTCACTCAGCTGCTTATCCAGCGGACCGGTAGGGAGTCTCACTCAGACACACATATACAGCCCTCTGTAAGCGGTCTGATAGGGAGGTCTCACTCTGCCAACCAGCGACCACAAAGCGGACTGGTTGGAAATCCCAGAGCAGGAAGCTTTCAATGACTGTGCCCACTAACTGCAGACTGGACTGAGGGGCGGACCTCCACGGCGGAGGCTCCACCGAACCCCTGAGACCGACTCGCCGAACCCATGGGGTTCGGTTGAACCCAGGTTAAGAACCACTGCTCTAGATATATTGGCTTTGTTGAGAAAACAACAACACTGCTCTCATTAAAATATGTGTGTTTGTGATGCGCACGTTGTCAAAATAGATTGTCAGGAGATTTCAAACCTACATTTTAAACCTTGCACGCTAGATGCACCTTTTTTAAGCGCTAGGGTGCTTGATTTTAACATCAGCGCGCTAGATTACATTCATGTAGCGGCCTCCAGTGCGCTTGTTTACCAAAGCATGCCATCCATCTGCTCCTGTTCCGGTCCTTTGGTCAAATGTTGGAACTCAATGTGGCCCGCGAACCAAAAAGTTTGCCCACCCCTGATCTAGACTTTCCCTCTGCTCGGATACTCAAACATCACTCCTTCTTGTTTTATTCCACTCAATCAAGCCATAAAACTGACATAGCCGTGTCAAACTTTTCGTGTGAAGTATTATTGAACCCATCGATTGTAGAATGAATGGACCTCGTGAGTGTGACGTCACCCATAATGGTCAGCTCCGTCCAAATGAAACTAATTCAATGACTGTTTTCTGCTAAATAAATGGCACCATGTTGAATTTATGGATCCAGATCTATGAAGTTCTAGCGCCAGTCTGTAGTCACATGGCTGCCACCTTGCCAACCAGGAGCTAGCTTTTTTAAGGTACACGCCCCTTTCACCAGAGACTCCAACTGCAGTCAATCTCTCTGACTCAGGATCCACCTTCCTGCTGTTATTGACCAAGTAAAATCTGTTCATCAACATGACAATGAACACACATTATGTCTTTTAATTGGTGCGTTTGATTGGTCAGTTATTAAAAAATAAATTTAAAAAAAAATTTAAAAACAATTTTTTAATTGGTGCATTTGATTGGTCAGTTATTAACTGAAATAACTTGTGTAAATAATCATTTTAAAATTCTGTTGTCTCCTAAAATCATACCTAAGAAAAGAGAGCCGGAATGGTCATCGTGAACCCAATAGTTACTGAGTAATGGCTGTTTATCAATGGCGATCAATAGGACGCTATGACTTGTTTGAGCCAGCAGGTATTTTCTATTTGGCACTCCGGTGATATGGCTTGCTAGGTTCAAGTGCTATGCAGCATCATTGGTTTAACCTCTATTAAATCTTGATACTGAAGGTGAACGTTCAGGTAAACAGGTTCTCTTAGATTGCAGAAATTCATCTCTACATGTTCTGTTTTCATCTTGTGTGTTTTCTCAAACACGTTAAGTTTTGTTAAATAAAACGTCAGTCAGGTTGACGTCCAACGTGTCCCTTCTTTCTCTCAAGAAAGAAGAAACTTTGAGATTTCAAACTTGGATTTCTTGAAGAGAAGGCAGCTGCATCAGGGTCACTCTGGCTGGGATGCGCTTGTCTTCCGCATTTTGGTCAAGTTAGGTTACATGAGGCCTCTAAAGTCGACTGGTTATGGACTCTCGTCATTTTGATCCCCGTGAGATAATATTAGACTAACTTTAGAAGCTCAGAAAACAGAAAGAATGTCTTATCTGTCATCTGAACAGCTTATCCAGGTCGTGGGGGGGCGAGAGCCCAACCCCACTGATTACAGGCGAGAGGCAGGGTACACCCTGAAGAGGTTGCCAGTCTGTTGCGGAGGAAACAGATATTTCAGAAATATTTCTGATTTCTCCGTTGTGCGTCGTCCGTTGTGATAAAGAAAGAGCTAAGCCAAAAAGCAAAGCTCTCGATTTACAAGTCAATCTATGTTCCCACCCTCACCATGGTAACCAGGATCTGGTTACCAGGTCTGAAGAATGAGACTGAGAATACAAGCGGCCGAAATGAGCTTACCCTGCAGGGTGGCTGGGCTCTCACTCAGAGATCGGGTGAGGAACTCTGCCATCTGGAAGGAGCTCTGTGTCGAGCCGCTCCTCCTCCAGGTCAAGAGAAGCTAGATGGGGTGGTTCGGGCATCTGGTCAGGATGCCCCCTGAGCGTGTCGCTGGGGAAGTGTTTCGGGCACGTCCCACCGGGAGGAGACCAAGAGGCAGACCTCGGACCTGCTGGAGAGACTATGTCTAACAGCTGGCTGGGGAATGACATGGAATCCTTCCAGTTGAGCTGGAGGATGCAGCCGGGGAGAGAGAAGCCTGGGCTTTGCGTGTATGACAATAACAGATAAGCGGAAGACGACGAAACGGAAAGAAATATTTCAGAATAGCGTTGCTTTAATCGACCGTCCAACCAACCTCACCATCGTCATGTGCTTGTTCAATATTGGGTCACAGTGATGGCGATGTAAGTGGGACGTCCAGACTTCTCTCTCATGGTTCCCTTCTTCCAGTTCATCCTGAGGTCTTCCAGACCAGCTAGGACTTACAGAGGGCCAAGGCACCTCTTCTTTTATTCTGTGGATGAAGAGAAGCTTTGAGTCACCACCCACAGCAGGTGGACATACTGTAGGTGGGAGACGGATCATAGATCAGTGGGTAATTTGTGAGCTTTTGCTTTTGGTTTCACTAAAAAATACCAAAGAGTGTCCTAATTAATGCTGATGCTGCACCACACTCGTTAACAAGCTCCTAAAACTCCTCTACTGAGGACATAACCTCCTCTCCAGTTTGAATAGCACACTAGATCTTGTCTGTTTTAAGCCCGTAGGTTTACTTTTACATCCCAACCGCTCTCTCCTGTAGAGATCACGACCCAAAGAAGTGAAGAATCGCTTCATCTGCAAGAGGGAGAAACTCAATCCTGAGGTCACCAAACCGGATCACCTCATCACCTCGGCCTAGAAGTTCTAACTCTCAGATCTCAGAGATTTGCACGGAATCAGTACTATTGGGGTCTTTAGATTATGAGGGGTTCTTTTAAGTGTCTCGTTAATTGATCTATTTGATGTAGTCGTGTGAATACGTACCTCAATCAGCACGAAATTCCATCCCGATTTCTACTGATGGTCCAATTTCTAGTAAACTTCTCCATCTTTTCTTTGCTTCCATAAATAAAACTAGAATCCTCAGCTGATGCCGTGTTTGACGCTTACGGTGTGACTTTTATCGGGAAACAACAGGAAGTAAGAGGCCCGCAGGACTTGATGGACGACCTGAGCCGCCGTCTGGAGTCGCCTACTAGGACTCATTCTCTGAACATGAGAGATGTTTGTGCTGGACACAGAAGGACTCCCAGACTTTGTGGTTCCCCTCCACTCGGTATACGCTCCCTGTACAAATATCTCTGCTTGTGTTGTGCAGACATTTCAATCCTGACTACAGCTGACAGCACGGCCTGCTGCTTCACACGTGAACCTAATAAAATTCTTCTCCCTTCCACTCCGGACATTAATCTGACTCTGTCTGCTGTCTCTTCTGTCTGTTCCTGCCCTTCATCAATACACACACACACAAAGTGCACAGAGCACTGAAGGGAGGTTTTCTATGGTGCGATTCAGCAGGAAATCGTCGTCATAGCCAGAGGTGCACATAACTGGTATGCAAGTGTGCACGCGTTGTTAAAATGCATGTTGTGCTGCACATCTAACACATCCATGCATTCATGTGCACCAACATAACGAGCCAAGGAGTCTAAAATTAGACTAAAAACGACACGTTTGGCATAAAAGTTGAAAAACTATTTTTAGATTTGAAATGTTGTTTTATCTTTTTATGTAAAATTAATTTTTTAAGAGTTTTTTTTTTTTCAAATTAGAACATTATTCGGTCAAAAAATATTCCATTTTATTCAAAAGTCTGTTTGAGGAATTTACTACAAACTGTCACATTGAGGATTCAAATATTCAGAACATCAAGTTGTTCTTGGCCATGGATTTTGTTCTTCACCACTCCCACATTATATTGTAAATAGAAAGGTTTTTAGTGCTCGCACTCCGTCCACTCCCTAACTAGGGAGCGAGAGGAGGAGGGAATTCAGTATCATGGAATAAACAGTCTGATAATATAAATAAATTTTTAAAATAAAAGTTTTTCTGCATATTTCAGGCATATGTATATATATTTTAATATATTTTATTGATCACTCACCGGGAAATTTATGTGCTGCTTTACACCGCAGCAGGCTGCCACCTATGATGGCGCCAATGGTGGGAGAAACAGGGGGTTAGGTGTCTTCTCCAAGGACCCTAGACGTGCACTCAGTGGGATACGAACCCGCGAACTTCCGGTTGACTTCTGGTTCGCGGGCGAACACTAACCATTGAGCCACCAGCAAAAAAAGTCCCATGTTTATCTAAATATGTTATGAGATCAGATTTATAACCACACTAAAGAAAAAGTGTCTTTTTAAAAAAACACTGGAACTAAAATTCATTTTCCTATGACGTAAAAAAAAGATAACTATGCGTAATTTTCGCCCGTAGCTGCATATTTTAAGACAAACGTGTTTAACAGAAACTGAAATCTTTACCATGAGTTACATTTCGCTCAATTACAAACATCCAGATTAAGAATCACAGGTGCAATCATAATGCTTACTTGCTTTTTGTAGCATTTCGGTCTCTTTTGGGACCGTTTTTACACAAAAACAGAGTTTTTGTGTGAATTTTATTCTCTAGGACTAACATGAGGGTTGGTTTTTGGCAAAGAAAAATTATGATGAATTAGGAAGAAAAAAAGTAGACTTTATTCATCCCTCAACTGAGAAAATTGTGTGCTGCATTACATCGCAGCAGGCTGTCACGACGGTACTAATGGTGGGAGAAACAGGGCGTTAGGTGTCTTCCCCAAGGACACCTAGACATGAGCTCCGTGGGAATCAATCCCACGAACTTCTGATCCAAGGGTGAACGTTCTACCACTGAGCCATCGCCAGTATCAGAATTAAACTTCTGAGTACTTCAGAGTACATGTGTGTGAATGAGAGGGATCTAAATGGAAAAGTGAGGTTACAGGGAGAAGAGATAAAGAAGGTGGAAGATTTTAAGTATCTAGGATCAACAGTCCATAGCAATGGAGAGTGTGGAAAAGAGGTAAAGAAGCGTGTTCAGGCAGGCTGGAACGGGTGGAGGAAAGTATCAGGTGTGATGTGTGACAGAAGAGTTTCAGCTAGAATGAAAGGGAAAGTGTAGAAAACCGTGGTGAGAGCGGCCATGCTGATTGGTCTAGAGACAGTGACACTGAAGAAAAGACAGGAAGCAGAGATGGAGGTAGCAGAGATGAAGATGCTGAGGATCTCTCTGGGAGTGACCAGGATGGACAAGATTAGAAATGAGTACATTAGGGGAAATGTGCATGTTAGAGGTTTTGGGGATAAAGTTAGAGAGGCAAGACTGAGATGGTTTGGACATATGCAGAGGAGAGAGAGAGAGTACATAGGAAGAAGGATGCTGGGTTTGGAACCACCAGGAAAGAGGACTAGAGGAAGACCAAAGAGGAGGTTCATGGATACAGTGAAGGAAGAGATGAAGACAGTTGGCGTGACCGAAGAGGATGCAGCAGATAGGGTTAGATGGAAGAAAGTGACTTGCTGTGGAGACCCCTGAAGGGAAAAGCTGAAAGAAGAAGAAGATACTAGAAAAACTGAGTTCCACGTTATTATCCAGATCAAATTTTTCTTTAGAAGGTTTGCTGAACTCCAAACATCTGACGGATCATGATTTTTTAATTTAGCAGCACTTCCTGTTGACTGCTCGTAATGTCATTCTAGCATCTGCTCTATTAATCTGGCTTATTTGTCTGTCAGAATCCTCCCTCCTCATATCTTTATCTACACGGCACAGTGTAGGCTCTGAATCAGACACACACGTCTTCATGCAGTGACAAATGGAATTTTTCCTTCATCGTTGGAAATATTGATCTGTTTAATAACTTGAAACCGTTTTTGGAAGTTTTTCGTTTAACTGAACACAGCTCACCAACAAACATCACAAAAATTTGATTTCAGAAATCCAAAAAGCCTGACAAGCAATTCAATTCAGATCAACCAGAGGACTGATCGTCATGCTGCTTCATCTGCATCATAATCTGGACTCCACTGTAGATCGGTCTGATGTGTTCCTGACAGATCGGATGGTAAATGATGCTCCAAAAGAATCTTTCATGGTCTTAAACTTGAACTTTGACTCATCTCAATCTAGTGTCGAATCAACTTTAAGAAAAAGATCCAAAATCCAAAAAAAAACATGAGCCTAATGTCACTGTGACCGTGTTGAACCCCCTCTGGGTCACATAGTCTTAAAAAATTAGAACTAGAAGAAACATTTTGTTCAGTTCATTATTCCGAACCGCTCATCCCTGACAGGGTTGTGGGGGTGCTGGAGCCTATCCCAGCTGATTTAAGGCAAAAGGCAGGGTACACCCTGAACAGGTCACCAGTCTGTCGCGGGACTACACACAACAATCCACACACTCATTCCAAGGGGCAATTTCATAGCAGTCAGTCGACCTAACATGCATGTTTTTGGAGGCTTGGAGGAAACTAGAGAAAACTCACACATATATGGGAGAACATGCGAACTCCACACAGAAAGATCAGTGTTCCAAGCCTCCTTCCCACCCAGGATTCAAACCCCTGACCTTCTTGCTGTGAAGCCACTATTCTAACCACTTATTCAAGTTATTCAACCATGTCTTCCTCTTGTTGCGTGCTGAGAGACGGTTTGGCTGAAGCAGCACCTCACCCCTCTCCTCTGAGAACAGGACCAGGACAGCGGGCCATCTGAACGGCTTTACCTCCAGGCTCTGCTTACAGAGGAACACAACGACATCTGGCAGCTTCTAAGTCTCTCATTAAAGAATAAAAACTTATATATAATTCATCAAATCGCTTTTTCTTTTAGACTCGGTTGCATATTTTCAGGTGTGAGGCAAAGCTGGCAGGCAGATGTGGTCTTTTTCATAACCCCTCACACACGCTGCCTTCACACACTGATTCATTCCTCATGTTAATCATAACCATCTGAGCAGTTATTAAAAATCATAGAAAAGAGGCATTTTATTGGAGAGCAGTGAAGGTGCCTCCTCATTACAGAGAAACTCACGTCTGTGTGTTTATTATTCCATTATAATCCCAGACATGGAGCTCCGCCATGTGCTGGACACCTCACAATATGTCTATTCAGAGGTTCTCACTGGTGGAGCTGTGAGGTCTCTGATCCCGCTGTCAGCACACACTTTACTCAGAAATAATCATCATAATTACACCGAAGCACCACCAGAGTGGATTCATAGATTTTCAGGTCAGGTTTAAGACAATAATAATCTGCCCAGGAGAACAGTAAAGTAAATTCTGTTTTATTTCATTTTAGAGGACGGTGCTCCATCACCAGGAAAACAAGCTGCACGAGCCAGACTTATCCCTGCACGCTCGTTTTCATCAGGATTCAGATGGTTTTCAGAGAAACCATGTAGTTTAACATGAACATGGTGCCACGTAGGACTCTGTAAACACATGTAGGTTTAAAACTATGGAGGACTTCTTCTTCTCCTTCCATCATTTTCCTTCAGGGGGCGCCACATTAAGTCAGTTTCTTCCATCTAACCCTATCTGCTGCATCCTCTTCAGTCACACCAACTATCTTCATGTCTTCCTTCACTGTGTCCATGAACCTCCTCTTTGGTCTTCCTCTAGTCCTCTTTCCTGGTGGTTCCAAATCCAGCATCCTTCTTCTGATGTACTCTCTCTCTCTCCTCTGCACATGTCCAAACCATCTCAGTCTGTCCTCTCTGACTTTAAAACCTCTAACATGCGCTGTTCCTCTGATCCTGTCCATCCTGGTCACTCCCAGAGAGATCCTCAGCATCTTCATCTCTGTTTCCTGTCTTTTCCTCAGTGCTACTGTCTCTAGACCAATCAGCATGGCCACTCTCACCACGGTTTTGCGCACTTTTCCTTTCATTTTATCTGAAACTCTTCTGTCACACATCACACCTGATACTTTTCTCCACCCGTTCCAGCCTGCCTGAACACGCTTCTTCACCTCTTTTCCACACTCTTCATTGCTCTGGACTGTTCAATTCAATTGAATACAATTTTATTTGTTTGGCCAAAAATCACAGAATGTCCGTCTCAATGGGCTTCACAAGAAAAAGAGGAATGTATGAACACAAATACACAGTAAGAAAAATAATTAACAAATGCTAACTAAACAAGACTAACACATTTATGCCCTTAGACTCTCCTTCTCGGTGAGGAAAAACTCCTAAAAAACCCATCAATGGGGAAAAAATAAGAAACCTCATGAGGATCCACATGAAAGAGAGATCCTTCCCCCTGGACGAGCAACTAATGTGTCAAAGATTATTGTTTAAATATTATCTTATTCTACCCTATAGCTAAATATCTAAAGAAGTCAATAGATGTTCTTCATCCTGATGGAAACACGAGGGATGCCCAGCGATGCCCTGAACGGGGATGAGTAGATGGATTTCATCCTGATGGAGCGGGGATGATGAAGCACGGAGGTCTCCTCATCGTGGCCATGCCCAGGACAGGAACGCAGAGTCCTAGATACTTAAAATCTTCCACCTTCTTTATCTCTTCTCCCTGTAACCTCACTTTTCCATTTGGATCCCTCTCATTCACACACATGTACTCTGTCTTACTCTGACTAATCTTCATTCCTCTTCTTTGTAGTGCAAACCTCGACCTCTCCAGCTTTTCCTCCACCTCTTCCCTCCTCTCACTACAGATCACAATGCCATCTACAAAGGACTGATCCTTTCTAAAAGAATCTCCTCGTGCTGGAGTTCCATAGTTTGTCATAAACACAGTAAATTAAGTATAAATTAATCCCACAGGTCAACTTTAAATGAGAAAAAGTCTTCAATCCAAACACACACACACACACAAACACTCAGCCTGAGGATTTTTAAAAATCCTGAAACTCATTGTCGTTATTCATCAGATCTTCTTTGCTCCACTTGTGACGGATGCTGTTTTATTCGGGTTTTTCGAACCCACCTGCCTGACATCAGTATTTACGATGTTGTTTAAACTTCTGCTGCTCCCACAAATTTTCCAGAACTGTGTCCCCCGCCCTGCTCCATGGACCATGAAAACTCTCCTGGAAACTTCAGCTAAAATTCATATCATTACATCCCTGATGGCTTGTTATCAATCCACCAGGATCACCTTCATTCTGCTCTCATCTGACTTTAAGAAGAAAAAAAAATACCTGCAAAGTTTAAACATAAAGAATAAAAACAAATAACCAACAAAAAAATGATAAATGAGGATTTTTTTTCATCTAATTTCTAAACAACTAAATAAAATCTGAGAAAAACTTTATGACAGTTTGAAAGAATAAAAATCAAATTGGTTTTTATGAGCATGTACTTTTGGGGCTTGTTAAAAATCTATAAAACTTCTCTTAAAATGGTGAAACTCACGTTTGTTTTTATTGGAAATGACACTGAAAGAGCTGTAAATATTCATGGAATTAAAAAAAATAGTCCATATTTTTTCTTTGAGAAGTTTCACTGAAAACTTTGAATTTTTTTTGTCTGTTTTTGGGTACATTAACCAGATCTTCAGCAACATTTCTCACTAAATAAAAAAAAATACTTATTTGGAGTTTAATCACAGAAAATGTGGAAATTAGAATTTTTAATTAGAAAGAATAATTAAACAATCTATAACATTAAAAAACAACTACATTCTGCCGCCCTCTGCTGGTTAAATACCACAATTACATCTATACCTGATCTAACTCATCTATCACTAAAATTAATAGTTATTTATATAGAAAACATGTATAGAAAATGTGGAAATAATTGTAATTTATTAATAATCTCTAAAAACTCTTTTTGAAATAAATCTCTGCAAAATTGAAACAAATAGACGTATCATTTTAAGTGTTCTGTCCTCTGCTGGTTACAGTTAGTAACTACAGCTGTACCTGACTCAGTTCTTGCTAAATTCCGTTCCGTCACCTTTCGCTTGTTCCGGGGTCGGTTCGCGGGGGCACGGCCTCAAACGGGCAGCCCAGGCTTCTCTCACCCCGGCTGCATCCTCTAGCTCACCCGGAAGGATCCCAAGTCGTTCCCCGGCCAGCTGTGAGACATTGTCTCTCCAGCGGGTCCGGGGTCTGCCTCTTGGTCTCCTCTCAGTGAGACGTGCCCGAAAGACCTCGCCCGCGAGGCGCTCAGGGGGCATCCTGACCAGATGCCCGAACCACCCCATCTGGCTCCTCTTGACCTGAAACTATTATTTATATCAAATATAGCACAAAAAAAATCCTCTTTTAAAATGAACATCAATGAAGAAACAACTAATGCACTTTTAGTGCACTCTCAAGATTGTGGTAGAAAATGTAAGATTACGTAAGATTGAAAACATCTTAATGACAATGAGTGTCTTTAATTAATCTGATGATGAAACAAGACATCTATCTAACATCCATGGGGTGAGAACACTTTCCCAGCCTGTTCACACAGACTCCATGCTGCTCAAGGACAAGCAAAGATACAAACAGGAGGTTAGAGATACAAACTCAATTCTAACAATACAGCCTCAGTTCAGCAAGTTGCAGGTGCAAGATAACAACATATTGAACCAGCCCCTCCCCCATACTGGCTTTGTCAATGACCTCACAGCCCCCTTTTTAGAAAATTCTGGATTCGCCCTTGGTATCAGTAGGAAAAGCTTAGATTTTAACGAATTGATGTAAACTTGCTGGTTTAATACGTTTTTTAGTTAAAACTGACCGACCAAACACTGGATGTCCAGAAACATGTGATGATGGTCTATAAACTCATATGTTTGAGCAGAGGGAGGACTTCAGAGCAGCAGATCATTTTAAAAGTAACCATCTTCTCAGTGAGAAAGGTGTAAAACTTGAATTCTATTCTTTTGTTTTCTTAAAACATCTCCCCGATCTGCTCCGACTCTCCATCATGAGGCTGGAAAGAGCTTCAGTCTAGTTGATTTCCAGTCTGATGACTGTTCACATACTATATGTTTAGGTCTGAAGCTGTTTGGTGTTGTGTACGTGTCCGGATAGATTCTTGATTGTCTAAAATTTGGTTACTGTTTAAAATAATTGCAGAGATGACGCCACAATTTACAACTCTACTGTTTTTGTCACCGCTGGCTGGATTTGGCCTTTAGATTTTGGAGGCAGCAGAGCCCAATAAATCCTGTATAGAGTCATGATAGAGAACCATCTGCCTTCACTGGGAGGAGAGGACATACCAGCCATAGATGTTAATAAGAACCATGAAGAAGTATGTTACTAACGGCACAATCTATGTTTGAGCACACTTTCTTTTTTAACGTTTTATTATGTTTATTAATACAGGTATTGATATTACACATTTATACTATATTGAACAGTGCAGCATGGTGGCGCAGTAGGAAGCACAGTGGCCTCACAGCATGAAGGTTGTGAGTTCGAGTCCTGGGTGGGGAGGAGGCTTGGAACACTGTCCTTTCTGTGTGGAGTTTGCAGTGGTGGAACGTAGCGAAGTAAATGTACTTTGTTACTGTACTTAAGTGAAAAAATTGTGTATCTGTACTTTACTTAAGTAAAATTTAAGACCGGTACTTTTACTTTTACTTTGTACTTCACTACAATTTTAGAGCAAATATCTGTACTTTTACTTTGCTATTTTTTAAAAGTGTGTTTTACATTTTTTGTTACATTTTCGTTCAGGAATTTGAAAAATACACAGGTTTTTTTTTTTAGCGCATCTTGAAGCCGCATCGCCAAAATCAAAGGAAGCAGTTGATCGGGAGAAGAAGTAATGAATCGAGAAACGTTTTCCGCATTCATTCAAAAACCTAACATCAAATATAATACAAATTAAAAAGAGTCAGAAGATCGTTGTTCGTTGTGTTTACTTCTAAATAAAAAGTTGAGCCATCATTACACAGAGCAGGGGCGGATCTAGAATTTTCCAAAGCGGGTGGGGCTTTGACAAAGCCAATATATAGTGACTGGGGGCCTCCCCCCAAAACATTTTAAAAAATAAGTGTCATTTTCCTCCATTTTGGTGCCCATTCACTGGCCCTTTAAGAGGATAGCTTGACTTGTCCCCTTTCCTTTTATTTTATTTATTTATTTTTTTTTGTGGACCAAAAGAGGCGAGAGAGGGGGGTCACACCCCTGCAGAGTATTTATCCTGGTTACCATGGTGACACCCTATAGCACAAAAAATAACATTTGAATTATGATAGAATACTTTTACTTTTTACTTAAAAAGTACAATTTACACCAATTACTTTTGTACTTTTACTGAAGTAGATTTTTTTATTGATACTTTTACTTAAGTAAATTTTTTGCCTAAGTATCTGTACTTTTACTCCAGCACCGCCCGCAACCCTGTAAGGGATAGACGGATAAGAAGGTAACTGATTTCTATTGTGGAGCAATCAAAGAAAATTAATGTAGACATGATGCGTCTGTGTTCAAAACCTAATGCCATCTGTATCATTTGGAAATAGTTTCCAATAAGTTCTTTATATTTTACATGTAAGTATTTACTCTATTATTACTTCTAGAAATTTTTATTTTGCATCAATGGAAAATAATCCATTGATTGATAGAAGGTGGAAGATTTTAAGTACTTAGGATCAACAGTCCAGAGCAATGGAGAGTGTGGAGATGAGGTGAGGAAGTGTGTGCAGGCAGGCTGGAACAGGTGGAGAAAAGTATCAGGTGTGATGTGTGACAGAAGAGTTTCAGCTAAAATGGAAGGGAAAGTGTACAAAACCGTGGTGAGAGCGGCCATGCTGATTGGTCTAGAGACAGTGGCACTGAAGAAAAGACAGGAAACAGAGATGGAGGTAGCAGAGATGAAGATGCTGAGGATCTCTCTGGAAGTGACCAGGATGGACAGGATCAGAGGAACAGCACATGTTAGAGGTTTTAAAGTCAGAGAGGCCAGACTGAGATGGTTTGGACATGTGCAGAGGAGAGAGAGAGTACATCAGAAGAAGGATGCTGGATTTGGAACCACCAGGAAAGAGGACTAGAGGAAGACCAAAGAGGAGGTTCATGGATACAGTGAAGGAAGACATGAAGAAATGTTGGTGTGACCAAAGAAGATGCAGCAGATAGGGTTAGATGGAAGAAACTGACTTGCTGTGGCGCCCCCTGAAGGGAAATGCCGAAAGAAGAAGAAGGAAAATAATCCCTCCGCCGTTCCCGTGTGCTAGCTAGGTCACTCATGACGAAAATACACACTTCATTCAGTATTCAGTTTATCCGAGGGCCACACAGAGGAACAGACAACCAATCACACACACTCATACATACTGGGTATTTGAACTTTAACCCCTTCATGTACAAAGTCAGTTGATGATAGGCTACTTTAGTCTGTCTTCCAGTGGTCCAAGGGACGGCTTGGGCCCAGTGGGAATCAAACCAGGTTCTCCCGGTCGTAAGGGGGAAACTCTACCACTGAGCCAATGCCTAATGGGACAGAACTCACTTTAGAGATGACTTTAGAATTTTTCTCAGTGTTATTCTCAAACAGCAGGTACTCCCATTACCTTTCAACTAATGAACAACTGTCCACTTCAGTGACCACTATGTATAAAATGGTTAACGTGCACTTTTTTTGACAGCAGGAGGAAGTTGGAGTACCAGGAGAGACTCATACGTACATGAGAAATGATCCAAACTTCACACATTATCCCTAGAAGGACTTGAACCTGCAAACTTAACACTAAAATTTGATAGAAAAAAATCTCCTTGGTCCGCAGGCTCTTTCTTGGTCCAAGTAAAGATGATCAGATTCAATCATCTGGTGACAAAGACAACTTTTGTATCATCTGCTAAAGTTGTGTAAAAATTCTAAGTGATTGTTCCTAATAGAACAGAACACTTTCCTGAACAGAAAAAGTCTGATAACTGATCCCTGGGGAACTCCTCACACACCAATACAAGCAGGTTGAGCAGGTCAGATAGTAACAAACCATAGAAACGGACTGTTTGATCCCTCTGGCAGGAAGGTAAAGTCCAGTACGACCAGAATCTCTCACCATAAAACCTGTTGTTGAACTCATAAACACTAAAATCAGCACCTTATCACCAAAGAACACCCTCAGTCACAGACAATGTCAACCAGATACTGATTGAGACCTTTTATCAGCAGACAAAGTTCCGTTCCATCGTCTTCCGCTGTCGTCATGGGGGCAACAGCCTCAGACGGGAAACCCAGGCTTCCCTCACCCCAGCTGCATCCTCCAGCTCACCCAGAAGGATCCTGAGATGTTCCCTGGCCAGCTGTGAGACAGTCTCTCCAGGGATCTGCCTCGAGGTCTCCTCCCGGTGGAACGTGCCCAAAACACCTCATCAGCAAGGTGTTTGGGAGGCATCCTAACCAGATGCCCAATCCACCCCACCGGATTTGGAGAATACTCACGCATAGGCAGCACGGTTCCGCAGTGGGTAGCACAGTGGCCTCACAGCAAGAAGGTTGTGGGTTCGAGTCCCGAGTGGGGATGAGGCTTGGAACACTTTCCATTCTGTGTGAAGTTTGCATGTTCACCCCGTGTCTGTGTGGGTTTTCTCCGGGTACTCCGGTTTCCTCCCACCCTCCAAAGACATGCATGCTAGATTGATTGACCAAATTGCCCCTAGGAATGAGTGTGTGTGTGGATCGTTGTATGTGTGTGGCCCTGCGACAGACTGCCAACTTGTTCTGGGTGTACCCTGTCCTTCGCCTTAAATTGGCCGGGATGGGCTCTGGCACCCCCTGCAACCCCGAAAGGGAAAGACGGATAAGAAGATGACTGACTGACTGATACTCACACGTACACAGGGAGAAAATGCAAACTCCACATAGATAGGCCAACGTTCCAAGCCTCGTCCCTACCTAGGATTCAAACCCCGGCCTCTGTTCTAACCACTGAAACAAAGAGGCAGCCAATTGTTTTCTTTTTTAAATAATTTTTGAGACATTAAAGACAAAGTTTTTATGATGATCTGTGTCGTTACCCTCTTTGATTAGTCGCCTTAGGAAAAAAACATTTGTGTCCTAATGAGTTCATTAAATCATTTACTAGAATTCTGGTCAAATGACCCCAAACATAATAAAAACCAATTGAAATCCCATGGTAATAAATTATGGGTTAAACTTTGTAAATAAGAGAACCAGGTTTGACATCAACCTTCCCATCCCCCTCTGTGCTGGTCTCTGTCCTAGTCTCTGGAAGGACAGGGATGTGCATGCGTGGGCCTTTACTAGCTTATTCCATAAATGAGGATTAGGATTAACCACAATCATGGATGATAATCCTGTAATGTAAAGCCAATCAAATGCAGTGAAAATGTTTGTAGATCACATCTCAGAGTTTTGACGTCTCAAAAAACTTTTCTGCTCTGATCATTTTTTTTATTTGGACCATTTAAAAAAAAAAGCATTATTTGATCATTTTTCAGCAAACTCACAATCTGGATCAGGTAATTACTGTTTTAAATCCTAAAACAAAGCACGTGGAAGGCGTTATTTTCATCTGTAAGATGGTGGAAAGCAGCAACAGCAGGTTTTCCTGCAGCTTTTCTATCCTGCAGCGTTTCTCCTGGATGTCTGTGGACGGTTAAACAACCACAAGAGGGAAACAGAAACTAAAGAATCCAATCTGAATGGTTTCACTCTGGTTCCTCAGGTTTTTTATTCATGTATTTGAATGGGAAAAAAAATGTATTTTAATAAACAATGTGAGAGTTTTAGAAGCAATGCCACTTTACAAGCGTTGCCCTTGGGCATGGTGTAAGAATGCTTATAACAAATACAAACCAATTTTGCTAATAGGAGTTCCTTCCTATTAGCAGGAACTCATAGAAGAGATCATATTACTCCCGTGCTAGCATCTCTCCATTGGCTTCCAGTTGAGTTTAGGATCAAGTTTAAAATCATCTTACTAACCTACAAGGCCCTAAACGGCATGGCTCCATCTTACATTAGTGAACTTATAGTACCTTATCAACCAAGCAGAACACTCCGCTCACAAAATGCAGGGCTGTTGGTGGTTCCTAGGATTTCAAAAAGTACAGTTGGAGGTAGAGCCTTTAGCTACCAAGCTCCAGTTTTATGGAATAAGCTCCCAGCTCAAGTGAGAGAGGCAGACAGTGTTCTTACATTTAAAGGGAGGCTTAAAGCATTCCTGTTTGAACAAGCTTATCAACAGGCCAGATAGAAACAGATTCAATTAGCTGATATAATTAATAGTTGGCTACTAGATAGTAAAAGCTGGGGAAAGTATGGTACATTGGGGTTCTGTCCTCTAATTCTATCTACTATTCTCTGCCAGGCTGTCTTGGCTCTTTCCCCCTACCCCCTACTCTAACCCTCTACCCTAAACCCCTGGCTTTCTATCTCATTCATTGTTCTAAATTGTCTGTTTATTTAGAATTACACTGCTAGTTGTACAATACAATTCACATGTTGTCCACCTCTCTCCCTCCTCTCTGGGAGAGAGCCCCATCCAGGACTCTGCGTTCCTGTCCTGGGCATGGCCACACCGAGGAGACCTCCGCGCTTCTTCATCCCCGCTCCATCAGGACGAAATCCATCTACTCATCTCTGCCGTGGGCATCGCTTGGCTGAGGAGTCTCCCGTGTCTCCATCAGGATGAAGAACATCTACTCATCCCCGTACTGGACATCTCCGGGCTGAGGAGTCCCCCGTGTTTCCATCAGCATGAAGAACATCTACTCATCCCCGTTCTGGATATCTCCGGGCTGAAGAGCCCCCCGTGTTTCCATCAGGATGAAGAACATTTATTGACTTCTTTAGATATTTAGCTGTAGATTAGAATAAGCTAATATTTAAACAATAATCTTTGACACATTGTTTGCTCGTCCCGGGGGAGGGATCTCTCTTTCGTGTGGATCCCCATGAGGTTTCTTATTTTTTCTCCACTGATGGGTTTTTTAGGAGTTTTTCCTCACCGAGAAGGAGAGTCTAAGTGCATTAATGTGCTAGTCTTGTTTAGTTAGCATTTGTTAGTTATTTTTCTTGTTGTGTATTTGTGTTAATACATTCCTCTTTTTCTTGTGAAGCCCATTGAGACGGACATTCTGTGATTTTGGGCGAAACAAATAAAATTGAATTGAATTACATTAAACTTCTGATTGACTTCCGGTTCGTGGGCGAACGCTCTAACCACTGAGCCACCGTCTTCCCCCCATAGATATATTGATAGAGCGGCCCGCACTGTAGCCTCTAGCTCAGAGGTGGGCAAACTTAGATTCGTGGGCCACATTGAGTTCTAATATTTGACAAAGGGGGCCGGAACAGGAGCGGATGGATGGCATACTTTGATAATCACTAGATTAGACCGATAGAATAGCGCTAGATTTTAAACAAGCGCTAAATGTTACATCAAGAGAGTCAAATTTCAAATCTAGCGGCGCTAGGTTTGAAATCTAAGTGCTTGATGTAACATTTTGTTTCTTTTAACATCTAACATGCTTGTTTACGTGTGTGTATTGGGCCCAATGGCTTTCCATACCTGTGCACACTGTTTATTTTGACAACGTGGGCATCACGAAGACACACGCATTTTAGTGGGAGCAGTGTTGTTGTATTCTCAACAAAGCCAATATTTCCAGAGTGCACCATCTAGTGAGGAAACATCAGAATTGCAGGAAAAATAAAACTAACAAGTTTTATTTATTTAATTTTTTCAAGTTCGGCAGGCCGGATTAAAACATTTAACGGGCCGTATGTGTCCCGCGGGCCGTAGTTTGTTCATGCCAGCTCTAGCCTCTGCTCCACATTTTAGAGTTTATAGTTTGTGAGATAGTTAGAGTCGGACCAACTGCTACGAAGAATCAAATGGCCTCACTGTAAAACATAACCTAACTAACAAACTGCGTAAAATATTTGTACATGATCTTTGTGTAACAAATTCAATTTGACACAAATACAAGATATGAGCAGGTTCAATTGACACAAACAAAATACCTCGTGAAATGGACTGTGTGAGGCTTTAGATTGAATTTCAGAGAGACTTTACAAATGTTTTACAAACTAACACAGAGTGTGAAGGACATTGATAGTGAACGTAATGCTGATTATGAGGTTTTTGATATCGCTGTGAGACTGGGAGCTGCTGGTGAGCATGGCATTCACTGGTTTATCTATTAGACGTGCATTAGCTGATAAAAAGAATAAACTTTGACCTACTGTTAGACTTTGAGCTTTGGACATTGTTATCGATCAGGAGGAGAGTTTGTTCTTTTAAAGATGGAAATGTTGGAGATAGGAGGACCAAGGTGTGTACAGGTTCTGTGGAAAAACAAAAAGGCCAATGCTAACGGAAAAAATCTATATGTACATTTAAAATTTTTTTAAGATCGATAGAAAAGCTGTGCTGGACGGAAAACAAACAAGAGAGTCTCATATTCGTTTTTATATTTTACCACTGATAAGGGCAGAAGGTGTTAAGACTGTCTACAAACAAATTCATCCCTGTCTGCGTTTGTTGTTCAGTGGGTTTGATTCCCACTAAGTTCATGTCTAGGGTCCCTTGGAAAAGACACCTAAACATCTAACCCCCCCGTCTTCCCACCGTTGACGCCGTCGTGGCAGCCTGCTACGGTGTAATACAACACACAAATTTCCCAGATGAGGGATCAATAAAGTATTCATTATTATAGTATATAACCAATAGGTGTGTTCCAACAGAGAAGTGAAAGCAGAAGAAAATTCCAGACCCGCACGAACGGATAAATGGAGAGAGAGCTGAGATGAGGTTGGGGGACGCTCAGCGGTATCAGCACATCCCTTCGTTAACATGACAGTGGGCATCCTGTAGTTAGGGTACGACATTAACCAAAGACAGTATTAAATAATAAGAACAAAAGATGGAGAAAGTATGGGTGGAGAAAAGTATCAGATGTGATGTGTGACAGAAGAGTTTTTACTAAAATGAAAGAAAAGTGTACAAAACCGTGGTGAGAGCAGCCATGCTGTTTGGTCTAGAGACAGTGTCACTGAGGAAAAGACAGGAAACAGAGATGGAGGTAGCAGAGATGAAGATGCTGAGGATCTCTCTGGGAGTGACCAGGATGGACAGGATCAGAGGAACAGCACATGTTAGAGGTTTTAAAGTCAGAGAGGTCAGACTGAGATGGTTTGGACATGTACAGAGGATTCAATTCAATTCAATTCAATTTTATTTGTATAGCCCAAAATCACAGAATGTCCGTCTCAATGGGCTTCACAAGAAAAAGAGGAATGTATTAACACAAATACACAACAAGAAAAATAACTAACAAATGCTAACTAAACAAGACTAGCACATTAATGCACTTAGACTCTCCTTCTCGGTGAGGAAAAACTCCTAAAAAACCCATCAGTGGGGAAAAAATAAGAAACCTCATGGGGATCCACGTGAAAGAGAGATCCCTCCCCCGGGACGAGCAAACAATGTGTCAAAGATTATTGTTTAAATATTAGCTTATTCTAATCTACAGCTAGAGGAGAGAGAGAGAGTCCATCAGAAGAAGGATGCTGGGTTTGGAACCACCAGGAAAGAGGACTAGAGGAAGACCAAAGAGGAGGTTCATGGATACAGTGAAGGAAGACATGAAGATAGTTGGTGTGACCGAAGAAGATGCAGCAGATAGGGTTAGATGAAAGAAACTGACCTGCTGTGGTGCCCCGTGTTTTGAGAAAATCACCATAAAAGGAGGACTCACAAATTACTTTTCACCTTTTTATGTAAATCTAATTTTCTTTTTCTGTATTTCTGTCCACTAGTGAAATCTTCTCCAGCTAATGTTAGCTCCATCTTTACTGCCGAGGTTTTCACTGAAATCATAGAAACCATAAAACTGACTTAGATTAAAACAAGATTATTAGAGTAAAACATCTTTCATGTCTCAAACCGACACCACACACACATCTGACTGGAGAAGTGTTTACAAAGTCTAGAGTATTTATATCTATGGTTGCTCAGGTCAGAAACACGAGAGTGGGGGAGGGTTGTGAAGTATCTCATTTGCATTTAAAGGGGGGCAGTACAAAACAAGGAAGGCAAGGTTTTTCAGTACTTGGTGCAAAGGTTTCTGATAGTGACAATATTAAAATGAATTACTCTATTCATCCCTCACCGGGGAAATTTGTGTGCTGCACTCCTTACACCGCAGCAGGCTGCCCTTCGATGGCACCAATGGTGGGAGAAGCGGGGGTTAGGTGTCTTCTCCAAGGACACTAGACGGTGGTCTCAGCGGGAATTGAACCCGCGACCTTCTGGTCCGCGGACGAGCACTCTAGCGCTGATCCACCGTCTCACACCTAAATATGATAGATTAGGACCATAAGACATGATGTTCAAACAATTACATACAATAAAAACATTTTAACATGTCATATAAACATAACAGTCATTATTTTGTCTTCTAAACCGCTTCTGAGTCGCGAGGGGTGCCGGAGTCTACACCGGCTGATTCCAAGCGGGAGGCAGGGTACACTCCGAACAGGTTGCCAGTCTGTTGGAGCCACACACAGACAATCATACACACACACTCAATACTAGCAACAACTTCTCTGGTCGATTAACCTGACATGCATGTTTTTGGAGGGTGGGAGAAAACACTCACATACACAAGGAGCCTCGGCCCACGTTCAACTCAAACCCCTGACCATCTTGCTGTGAGGCCAAAGTTTTAAAGCACTGCCCCAGTGTGATGCCCCATTTTGACATTTTATAAATTTATAATGTTCTGTTCTGTTTCGTCATCTTCCGCTCATCCAGAGCGGGGGAGCAGCCTCAGACAGGAAGCCCAGGTTTCTCTCACCCCGGCTGCATCCTCCAGCTCACCCAGAGGGATCCTGAGCAGTTCCCCGGCCAGCTGTGAGACATAGTCTCTCCAGCGGGTCCAGGGTCTGGCTCTCGGTCTCCTCCTGGTGGGGCGTGCCCGAAACACCTCACCAGCGAGGTGCTCGGGGGGCATTCTGACCAGATGTCGGAACCACCCCTTATGGCTCCTTCGACCTGGAGGAGGAGCGGCTCGACACCGAGCTCCTCACGGATGGCAGAGTGAGAGCCCAGCTACCCTGCGGAGGACGATCATTTCGCCACTTGATCTTCTTCTCTCGGTCACCACCCACAGCTGGGTACCATGGTGAGGGAAGGAATGTAGATCGACTTGTAAATCGAGAGCTTTGCTTTTCTGCTCAGCCCTTTCTTTACCAAGACAGACCGATGCAGTGTCCTAGTTATTGCTGACGCCACACCGATGCGCCTGTCGATCTCCTGCTCCATTCTTCCCCCACTCGTGAACAAGACCCTCGTTAACTGCGCCTCCACTTTGGGCATGGCCCTGTCTTGACCCACAGGGGGCCCTCCATCCTTTTCCAGGCAAGGACCATGGTCTAGGATTTGAATGTCAGTCAGTCATCTTCTTATCCGTCTGTCCCTTCCCGGCTAATTTAAGGCGAAGGGCAGGGTACACCAATGTGTCCTTTTTAAATAAGAAACATTAATTTGTGTTTTACCAGAAATCCAAAGGGTTAGTTTCAAGTGTTATAACATATATATATGTCGGTACGTATATAAAGTACAAGGTATTAAACACACACACATATTTGTATAATCTTTTTTCATTAAAAAATGCATTACTGGTGATGGCAGCAGGTCTGTGTAAGACTTCACATATTTGCTGGATTTTTATTTGAATTTGAAGAGCTGGTCTCCTTCATTAGTGAGTCTCCTCCAATATGGAGTCTTCATGGACGTGTGGAGATGTTCCGTGTTGGAGTGAATCAGAAGGAATGAAGACAGGATCTTCTGAGTGACATCATTCTGTCTGAACAAACCCAGTTTTCCTATGGAACTAAAGATGGTGGACTGCTTGTGTTTGACAACAACAAATAGTGTTGTTCCACTCCTGCTTGGAGCTACCAGACACACAATTTTTTCCTGTAGGGGATTAATCAAATGAGTAAACACATTTCGGATTCGTGATTAATTGATTATGTTATTGTTAGTTTAGGTCAGTGCTTCTCAAATAGTTGGGCGCGCCCCCAGGTGGGTGCGTGTGACCCTGTGGGACATGTTTTTTTTTTGTTTTTGTTTTTTTGCCCTACTAGAATAAAGTGTAATTCCACATTCACTACAGCAGAGGTCCCCAACCTTTCCTGCACTACAGACCAGTTTAGTGTCTGATAATATTTTCACGGACCGGTCTAAAGGTGGAGCAGAAAAACGAAATAAGACCAGCCCCCAAAAAATGGGGTTTTTAAATAAATAATAAACTTAAATCATTTTTGTCCTCACGAGAAAATTTATAAGCTGCGTCTTTACAACACGGAAACATTCTCTGTGCTCGAACGTAATCTGGTTGCCTTGGTAACGGTGAATATACCTTCAAAATAAAAGACATCACAAAAACAAAGTGAAAAAAAGTACCAGTTAGGCTCTTCACATAAAGACCAGATCAATCAGAGTTCTGAATTTGTTTTGCTGGAACCAGACAGTCCAATTTTTACCTGAAACCTGAAGAGTGTTTCTAAGGTCCAGTCTGCTTCGTAACTCTGTCTCCGGTCACTTTTCAAATTAAAACATTGTCATCAAGAATCAAGAAAACCTTTATAATAAAGGCCTAAATAACAAACCAAATGGAAACAATGGACGTTATTTCTTCATTCTATGCGGCCCGGTACCACATGACCCACGGCCCGATATCAGTCCGCGGTCCGGTCGTTGGGGACCACTGCACTACAGTAGTTGGCGCTTTTTGAATTTCAAGTTAATTGATGCACTTTAAATATTTTCTGTTACAAACTAAAAAACAATGTTAATAAAGCTGTTCTTTTTTTGTTTTGTTTTCTTTACTGTTAATGAGGACACAATGTTATGCAGAGGTGTACTTAGAACAATTTCATAGACAAATGATACTAATTATAGTCACGGTGGAGAGTGGGGGGCGCGAAATATTTTCTTCCTCCTGGGGGTGGGGTGGGGAGGAACACGGGTACCTGAAGCACAGGTTTAGGTACTAAACTAACAATAAGAGGTGAGTGACTCCGAGTGGGAGGATCTGATTGGGTGTGTGAGTGTGTGTGTGGGTGGGTCCAGCAGTGAGGGGGCCTGGCCGCTGCTTTTTATCCAGATGCTGCACGGCGCGTCCTGCCTTCACGGTGAGAGCGAGCAGAGATCAGTAAGCCCACCATGACTGCCCCCAGCAACAACTACGATGTGATAGTGGTCGGCGCTGGAATATCAGGTAAGAAGCCCCCTCCTCCAGCTCAGGAGAAGTCTGAAGCGGTGGAGCGCCACTGGGGGGAGAGATGGACGGACAACTGTTGCTCAGCCATACGGCTGGTCGCAGAGACTCTGTTATGGTTCGTTTCATGTCTTCTGGGAGGGGGTTTCTATGCGTTAAGTAACAGTTTATTAGCTGCTTTCTTTCTCTTACATAAGAGGGGCTGGAAAGCATCACCAGCTGCTCTGCTGAAGAGAAATGTAGGGGTGATGGTCGTGTTAGAAATACCAGACTAGCTAGCAGGATGGAGACAGTCTTTAAATTTGATCATCTGTTTAAACAGATTATATTCTAATTATACATTTATATCACCTAATGATCTGATAGGCTGCTGGGGAACTACATCTTACTGCTGGGAAATGTAGTTCTTCATATTAGGAGATGTAGTCCCTCCTGCTGGGAGATGTAGTTCTTCCTGTTGGGAGATGTAGTTCTTCATGTTAGAAGATGTAGTTCTTCCTGTTGGAAGATGTAGTTCTTTCTGTTAGGAGATGTAGTTCTTTCTGTTAGGAGATGTAGTCTCTCCTGCTGGGAGATGTAGTTATTCCTGTTGGGAGATGTAGTTCTTTCTGCTGGGAGATGTAGTTCTTTCTGTTGGGAAATGTAGTTCTTCATGTTAGGAGATGTAGTTCTTCCTGTTGGGAGATGTAGTTCTTTCTGTTAGGAGATGTAGTTCTTTCTGTTAGGAGATGTAGTCCCTCCTGCTGGGAGATGTAGTTCTTCCTGTTAGGAGATGTAGTTCTTGTTAGGAGATGTAGTTCTTCATATTAGGAGATGTAGTTCTTCATATTAGGAGATGTAGTTCTTCCTGCTGGGAGATGTAGTTCTTTCTGTTAGGAGATGTAGTTCTTTCTGTTAGGAGATGTAGTCCCTCCTGCTGGGAGATGTAGTTCTTCCTGCTGGCAGATGTAGTTCTTCCTGTTAGGAGATGTAGTTCTTGTTAGGTGATGTAGTTCTTGTTAGTAGATGTAGTTCTTCATATTAGGAGATGTAGTTCTTCCTGCTGGGAGATGTAGTTCTTTCTGTTAGGAGATGTAGTTCTTTCTGTTAGGAGATGTAGTCCCTCCTGCTGGGAGATGTAGTTCTTCCTGCTGGGAGATGTAGTTCTTCCTGTTAGGAAATGTAGTTCTTGTAAGGAGATGTAGTTCTTGTTAGTAGATGTAGTTCTTCATATTAGGAGATGTAGTTCTTCCCGCTGGGAGATGTAGTTCTTTCTGTTAGGAGATGTAGTTCTTTCTGTTAGGAGATGTAGTCCCTCCTGCTGGGAGATGTAGTTCTTCCTGCTGGGAGATGTAGTTCTTCCTGTTAGGAGATGTAGTTCTTGTTAGGAGATGTAGTTCTTGTTAGTAGATGTAGTTCTTCATATTAGGAGATGTAGTTCTTCCTGCTGGGAGATGTAGTTCTTTCAGACTGACCTTCCCTGTGTCCTTCTGGTGGGGTTTAACACCTCATCATGGAGACGTTCATGATGAGTTGTTTTGATCAGCTGATCAATGCTCACAATGTCAGTCATCTTAGAGGAGTTGATGGCGTCAGGTAGGATCTCCACCTGCTGATCCCACAGAACCATTCAGAAGACACCTCCTAATCATGTCTCCTGGCACACCTACAGTATGTCTACCCCTCCAACCAGCCAAGAGAGGGAGTCCTGTCTGCCTAGCTGTAGTGGTGGGACAGGAACGGATGGGGAAGACGTAAGGAGATAAGGCTCTGGGAAACGAGGAAGGAAATGAGTGTTTAGAAGCTTGTAAATAAGGAACTGGGAGAGCCGTGGAACTGGGAGGACGATGGGAGAGTCCCATTAATTCCCATCATTTCAGCTGTTAGAAATATGGAGTACATGTTTTTGTCGTCATGGTTACGCTACTTTGCATATCTGAGCTGTGTCTCTAGGCGGAGCCACAAAGTGAGATGATTTTAATAAAAAACTATTTGATTTATTTCTTCTCCCACATCGGTGAATCCCACTCTGAGCAGTGGGATACAATCTCAGCCTCTTTAAATCATCCTGCTTCTTTGTCACCATGGTTACCGATTTTTACACCTCGTCCCAAGTTTGAGTTTGTCTTCCCAGACAAGTTACAGAATCCAGATAAAAATATCTAACACTGTATTACGATTGTGATAACTCAGAAAAAGTTGAGCAAAGAAATGAGAAGAATTTTTAAATATTTAAAGTTCTATCAGCATCACACCCTCCTTCATCATGACTTTAAACTTTACAGAACCTGATTGTTTATATCTGCTAATCTACTGTCCTTGTAAAACAAAAGCCTATGTGATCAGATTGCCCAGGTGTTTGTTTTCGGGATGCCTTTACAGTGGAAGTTTACAGGCCTAAAGAAAGCCTGGTACTCATGAAGAGGACACGTTTCAACATGAACAAACTAGTTCATTCTTTTAAGCTTTACAACAAAAATGGGATTAAAGTTTTTTTATATTACTCACTGGGGGGAGGCGGTGGCTCAGTGGTAGAGCGTTCGCCCGTGGACTGGAAGTTAACCAGAAGTTTGCGGGTTCGAGTGGACGTCTAGGGTCCTTGGAGAAGACAGCTAACCCTTCGTTTCTCCCACCATTGGCGCCTTCATAGGTGGCAGCCTGCTGCGGTGTAAGGAGTGCAACACACAAATTTCCCCGGTGAGGGATGAATAGAGTGAGTAAAAATTTAAAAAAAAAGAGTCACCATAGTGTGACTTAAAGATTCACCAAACAGAGACATGAGTTGCAACATGGCTGACTTTTGTTATGAAGTAAACACCACAGGCTGGTTAGTCTATTCTGCACCCTAAACATCGCCTCCTGGTTTGGTTTACTTCATCAACGTTGTTTTTATACTTGAGGTTCATCTCGAGGAGGCGGGTTACTGAGAACCGCTCTCTAGTTTGCATGTTCCTCCTGAAGCTCAACTGCTTTTTGGGTACTCCCAACTTCCTGTGCCCAAAACACATGCAGGTTAAACCAGTTTGGTCGTAAATGTTTGCTAAGTCACCTGGAAGCTAAGTGTGTGTTTTTATGTTTCAGTGCCAGTGTGCCGTTCATGCCGGTTTATTTTTACACAGAGAGGCCTTCGTAACAAAAGACAGCAGGAAACACAAACACACAAACACGTATGAGTAGAACTGGGATGAGCACGGGAGCTGAGCTATAATTCCAGGATGAAATAATCAAGATATTCAGATGTCGTTCATATCTTTAGAGTTCTAATGAATGAGCAGAAAGATGGGTCTTGTTAACAAGTGGGGGAAAGATGGAGCGGGAGATCGACAGACGGATCGGTGCGGCATCAGCAATAACTAGGACGCTGCATCGTTTCGTCATGGTAAAGAGAGAGCTGAGCCAAAAAGCAAAGCTCTCGATTTACAAGTCGATCTACGTTCCTACCCTCACCTATGGTCACCAGCTGTGGGTGGTAACCGAAAGAATGAGATCGCGGGTACAAGCGGCCAAAATGAGCTTCCTCCGCAGGGTGGCTGGGCTCTCACTCAGAGATCGGGTGAAGAGTTCTGCCATCCGGGAGGAGCTCGGTGGCGAGCCGCTCCTCCACCAGGTCGAGAGGAGCTAGATGGGGATGTTCGGGCATCTCCTGATGGTCAGGATGCCCCCCGAGCGCCTCGCGGGCTGGAGAGACTATATCTTACAGCTGGCTGAGGAACGACTCGGGATCCTTCCGGGTGAGCTGGAGGATGCAGCTGGGGTGAGAGAGGCCTGGGCTGTCTGTTTGAGGCCCGTTTGAGGCTGTTGCCCCCGCAAACCGACCCCAATACAAGCGGAAGATGACGGAACGGAAGATAGAACAAATGCTAACAACCAATCAAAGAGTCGCTTCGATAGTCACATGAAGGCCGACTTTAAATAAACCAATTATAATGGAGTTCTTTTTTATTGGGATTTGTCTTTGTCGTCGTACGATTGTAGATTTTAATCATGAAGGGATCCCATTAATGATGCCCAAAGTCCAGCAAAAGCATATAAAAAGGTTGGCTCCGCTGGACAGGAGGACTAACTGACTGGTAATAAATAAATGAATTACTCTATTCATCCCTCACCGGGGAAATTTGTGTGCTGCACTCCTTACACCGCAGCAGGCTGCCCTTCAACGGCACCAATGGTGGGAGAAGCGGGGGTTAGGTCTCTTCTCCAAAAACCCTAGACAGGCCCTCTGTGGGACGCAAACCCTCGAACTTCTGGTCCACCCGCGAACGCTCTAGCCACTGAGCTGCCGTCTCCACCCGTTTCCAAAAACCAATCTGATGTGATTGGTTTTTGTGAAGAAAACAATTAGTTTCAGGGTCAATATTTATTGTTTTGTGAATAGTTTTTTTTTTTTAAATCCCACTCAAAACAAAAACAAAGAGTTTGTGAACGTTTCTTTGTTTAAAAGCCCACCGACCAAAGACTCAGATTTGTAAAGCTCCTCTAAACAAAACATCATGAGATAACAAGTACTACCGGTAACATTGACTCTTCTGTGACATGGAGGAAGAAAGCAGAAACAGCGCCTGTCTAAAAAAAAACCCACCATTATCAGTCAATGACTAGTGCCTCGTCGTCATGACAACAACACTTGCCGTTTCCTGTTGATTTGACATTTCAAGGCTCAATGAGATTTAAGTCTTTTATCTCTGCTTCAGACGGAACGAGCAGGACGCTCAGACTCGCTTGTGAAACACGTCCTATGCTGCCTTAAAGCAGACATAATCAAACTTGGGGTTTTGGGAACATGAGGTTGGTAAATGTGATTGCTTTGAAAATGTCTCCCCACGCAAATCGATACGGAGCCTTTGGCGGGGTCTCGATTCAAGTGGCACACTTGTCAATCAGCCGCTATTGGATTTAGTTTGTTTGTTTTCCAGAAGAAATAAGACAGGTCTAAAGAGCACGATGATACACACACATCGGTGAAGAAGTCCGGAAGGATACAGAAACACTGCCATGTTTATGAAGAGAAGTAGAAAATTAGAAATCCTGGATTGACCGTTTGCAACAGGAGCACACGAATGGCATGCTTTGGTAACCTCTAGATTAGACCGATAGAATGGCGCACTAGAGTGTGGAAAAGAAGTGAAGAAGCGTGTTCAAGCATGCTGGAACGGGTGGAAAAAAGTATCAGGTGTGATGTGTGATAGAAGAGTTTCAGCTAAAATGAAAGGAAAAGTGTACAAAACCGTGGTGAGAGCGGCCATGCTGATTGGTCTAAAGACAGTGTGGTGAGAGCGGCCATGCTGATTGGTCTAAAGACAGTGTGGTGAGAGCGGCCATGCTGATTGGTCCACAAACAGTGACACTGAGGAAAAGACAGGAAACAGAGATGGAGGTAGCAGAGATGAAGATGCTGAGGATCTCTCTGGGAGTGACCAGGATGGACAGGATCAGAGGAACAGCACATGTTAGAGGTTTTAAAGTCAGAGAGGCCAGACTGAGATGGTTTGGACATGTGCAGAGGAGAGAGAGAGAGTACATCAGAAGAAGGATGCTGGGTTTGGAACCACCAGGAAAGAGGACTAGAGGAAGACCAAAGAGGAGGTTCATGGATACAGTGAAGGAAGACATGAAGATAGTTGGTGTGACTGAAGAAGATGCAGCAGATAGGGTTAATTGGAAGAAACTGAGTTGCTGTGGCGCCCCCTGAAGGGAAATGCCGAAAGAAGAAGAAGAAGAATGGCGCGCTAGATTTTAAACAAGCGCTAAATGTTACATCAAGAGCGTTAAATTTCAAATCTAGTGGCGCTAGGTTTGAAATCTAAGCACTTGATGTAACATTTTGCTTGTTTTAACATCTAACACGCATGTTTACGTGCGTGTATTGGGCCCTGATGGCGTTCCATATCTGTGCACACTGTTTATTTTGACAGCGTGCACGTCACGGAGACACACACATTTTAATGGAAGCAGTGTTGTTGTATCTTTGGCGCCATCTAGTGAGGAAACATAAAAAATGCAGGAAAAATAAAACTAATAAGTTTTATTTCCGTTCCGTTCCGTCATCTTCCGCTTGTTCCGGGGTCGGGTCGCGAGGGCAACAGCCTCAAACGGGCAGCCCAGGCCTCTCTCTCCCCGGCTGCATCCTCCAGCTCACCCGGAAGGATCCCAAGTCGTTCCCTGGCCAGCTGTGAGACATAGTCTCTCCAGCGGGTCCGGGGTCTGCCCCTCGGTCTCCTCCCGGTGGGACGTGCCCGAAACACCTCGCCTGCGAGGCGCTCGGGGGGCATCCTGACCAGATGCCCGAACCACCCCATCTGGCTCCTAGTTTTATTTATTTAATTTTTTTTCAAGTTTAATGTTTAATGGGCCGCATGTGGCTAGCGGGCCGTAGTTTGCCCGTGCCTGATCTAGATCCTCTTCATCTAGATTACTCGGGATATGGTGGATTGACTTCATCCAGTGAAGTAAGTACAGCAGTGAAAAGTTAACCTGGACTTTTGACTTTGCTTGTTTCCCCTTCGTTGACCCTTAGGCTTACGGTCTATGGTATGGCTTATGGCCATACCAACCTGATCATGCCCGATCTCGTCTGATTTCGGAAGACTGAGCCCTTCTACTACCGCACCTATACATCTGTGGGTTGATCAGGAGAAGCTCTGATTGGTACATATCAGATAAAAAAGCTTTTTTCTTTCATAAACCAACCTAAAAACAGCCTCAATTAGAGCCTGCGAGCCATCTGATCAAAGTATGATCCAAACAGGAAGCCACTTTTATCTGCAGGAAAACACAGATGCTCTTTGTTTTCTAAGACGCAGGCTGACCTTCTGAGCTGCATGCAGGTAATAACATCAATTTAACGGTGGAAGATTTGTGAGCTTTCTCTGGTCAGGGCTAATGCCTTCTCCAAAGCCCGGCAGCCTCGGTGTGTTTGTGCACGGAGGAGAGCCTGTGCTTGGCAAATACAGAACAAACTATGTTTAAATTCCCAAAAACCTCCCTGGTTTCATCAGAGCTTAGCGGGATTTAGGAGGAGAGGGTTACATAGGGAGAAGATGGTGATAGAAAGAGGGAAACTGGGTCAAAGGATAAGAAAACATTTTCACAGATGTGGAGTCCTGCTGAGAGAAGGAATGAGACGGTTTGGAGCATGTTGGGCTCTGCTGGATGTTACTTCCTCCGTACTCCGCTCAGCATTTCTAATGAAGAGATGATTTCATTTAGCTAGTTTTATTGAACAAAGAAAATCTGGTAGAAAAAGAGGTAAATGTTTGTTTGATTCTAGTGATGATAAAATGATAGCATAAGTTTTATGGAACTTTGAAGCTGGAGAGTGTGGCTTCATGATCGCAGGAGGTCTGGTAAAAAAGAATCCACAATAGGATTTTTTTTTTTTTTTTTTTACTCACTCTATATTCATCCCTCACCGGGGAAATTTGTGTGCTGCACTCCTACACCGCAGCAGGCTGCCATGACGGCGCCAATGGTGAGAGGAACCAGGGGACGTTCTGTTCCGTTGTCTTCCGCTTATCCATGTTCGGGTCAAAGGGGCAACAGCCTCAGAAAAGAAGCCCAGGCTTCTCTCACCCCGGCTGCATCCTCCAGCTCACCCGGAGGGATCCCAAATCATTCCCCAGCCAGCTGTGAGATACAGTCTCTCCAATGGGTCCGGGATCTGCCTCTTGGTCTCCTCCCTGTGGGACGTGCCCAAAACATCTCACCATCCTAACCAGATACCCAAACCACCCCATCTGGTATCTCTCGACCTGGAGGAGGAGCGGATCTATACCGAGCTCCTCTCGGATGGCAGAACTCCTCACCTGATCTCTGAGTGAGAGCCCAGCCACCCTGTGGAGAAAGTTCATTTTGGCCGCTTGTATCCTTGATCTCGTTCTTTCGATCACCACCCACAGCTGCCTACCATAGGTGAGGATGGGAGTGTAGTGAGGGTAGGAACATAGATCCTGGTTACCATGGTGAGGGTAGGAACGTAGATCCTGGTTACCATGGTGAGGGTAGGAACGTAGATCCTGGTTACCATGGTGAGGGTAGGAACGTAGATCCTGGTTACCACGGTGAGGGTAGGAACGTAGATCCTGGTTACCACGGTGAGGGTAGGAACGTAGATCCTGGTTACCACGGTGAGGGTAGGAACGTAGATACTGGTTACCATGGTGAGGGTAGGAATGTAGATCCTGGTTACCACGGTGAGGGTAGGAACGTAGATCCTGGTTACCATGGTGAGGGTGGGAACGTAGATCCTGGTTACCACGGTGAGGGTAGGAACGTAGATCCTGGTTACCATGGTGAGGGTAGGAACGTAGATACTGGTTACCAGGGTGAGGGTAGTAACGTAGATCCTGGTTACCATGGTGAGGGTGGGAACGTAGATCCTGGTTACCATGGTGAGGGTAGGAACGTAGATCCTGGTTACCATGGTGAGGCTGGGAACGTAGATCCTGGTTACCATGGTGAGGGTGGGAACGTAGATCCTGGTTACCATGGTGAGGGTAGGAACGTAGATCCTGGTTACCATGGTGAAGGTAGGAACGTAGATCCTGGTTACCATGGTGAGGGTGGGAACGTAGATCCTGGTTACCATGGTGAGGGTGGGAACGTAGATCCTGGTTACCATGGTGAGGGTAGGAACGTAGATCCTGGTTACCATGGTGAGGGTAGGAATGTAGCTTGACTTGTAAATTGAGAGCTTTGCTTTTCTGCTATGCTCTCTCTTCACCACGACGGATCGATGCAGCGTTCTTATTAAACATTGTTTTATGTTTAAAAAAAAAAAAAAGTATTCTCTATCAAACTAAATTTTCTTGATCTTATTTTGATCGATCACAGAGCTGCAGATGCAAACAGCGGTTTACTAACCAGGTGTTACTGCAGTCCGAGGGTAGAACCAGAGAAAAGGTGCATGAATAATAACTGTCCTTCCATGGTGGATGTAGATGCAGCATGCTGAACCCGACAGGTTCACGTCTGTCTGCAGTAAAGGTCGGAGCGTCTTGCCTGAGGTTGCAAACCGTCTCTGGTTGGTCACACAGCGATATGAGTCTCCTCACATGATCATCTGCTTGTCTCTCCGGCCTGCAGCCATCTCACCCTCTGCCCAGCTCTCTACTCTCTGTTTCACTTCTGGTTTTCTCACGTATCTGAAGTCATGTGAGGAAAATGGAACCCTCAAAAGTAGGAGTGAATGATGTGGAATGAAATAAGAATCCTGGTTAGGTTTGGTTTGGTTTGCATCAATAATACCAATACCTTCATCTATTCATTTACCGGGGTTACAGGGGCTTCTAGAGCCTACCTCAGCTGTTTAGGCCAGAGGCAGGGTACACACCAAACAGGTCACCAGTCTATTGTGTGGCCGAAAACCAAAACAAGTTGTTTTATTTGAGTATTCACCGATATTAAAAACCAATACCTCTATAGTTACTACTGTAACTTTAAAAAAGGACATTTAATGTAATCAGATTACTTCTGATTTTATTTTTTAAATTGTGAAACTAAACAAGCGAGAGTTTGATGAAAAGAAAAATCTAACAAGATGTTCGTTATCCAAAAAACCGGACGTTTGTTCCACAAAATTTATAAACTATAATAATTGGACACCTCGAAGGATGCTATTCCTTGGTACCATTGGCATTTAGGAATAAAAGAAAATCGATTGCAAGTACTTTATTTTGTTTATTTATCGTTTAGATCCGAAGTTTCTTCATAAAAAATAATAGCGGACTATTTGTCGGCGTTTGTTGTGATGATAACAAAACCTGCAGCTGGACACGACTTACATGCAGACATGACAAGACACTCGCAAGTAGGACCCATCTCACGCTCACCCGCCAAGGCTAATAAAACTCCTACATGATGAACACTCTAGTGCATTCCATGAACATGATTAGGTATTGTGAGGCTAAGCACATGGCATCTCCTGCTGCTGCAGCTGTGCATCTGAAAGCCGCTAGTAGCGATATGCATGGTCTAATGCCAGTATTGGTCAGTTTTGGTGAACATAGGCCTGCCTCTGTGGACCCACAGGAGTTGGACATTCGGGAACTTTGGTCATGTGACAGCTAATGTGCGTGAGCCTCAAAACAAAGCGTGACCAAGCAGTACAGGGGTGTATTCCTGGTGGTCATTCCTCTTCATACTGATACATAACACTAGGTGGTAACACACGGAGGACGCACAATTTACCAGCAGCTTTCTCATGTTTTGAACGGTTTGTTTTACGCCAACTGTCATGGCAGGTGTTCTGATCTTTAATAATTTTTTTTAGTGTTTGTTGTTAAATAAATATATAAATTACATGGATTTAATTTGGCGTCGACTTTCCTATGATGAGTACAAGTAGGGTTAGGATCGGTGCACCAATCTATCTGGTGTTTGAATCGAACTGAATAGACTTTATTAAATCTTAAAGGGAAATTTGAGGGCTGCAGTGCAAACACCTCGATGCCCCCTCACCCTTATCCACCGGCGTCCCAGTCCGGTCGAACTGTGTCCAACCTGACAACCCAAAAGCTGGAGTCTGGAATGGGTCACAAAGCCAGGCCGCAGTGAAGAACACCAAACTGATCTCTCTGTATTTCACTGGGTCCAAGTGAGCGCCTCCTGTTCCTCAAACGAGCGACTGAATAATAATTATTAATAATCAGCTGAGTCGCTAACTTGTAAAATTCTTGGCGTGTGCGTTTCCATCAAACAAACTCCTTCATCACTGGTTCTAAGTATTTGTAACATTAACTACTCGTTTCAGGCAAGCATGGGATTAAAATCTCCTGAGGTCACACCTGACGCCTTATTTCAGAATTAAACTACCCCTGCCTGGTGTTTCTGCTCCACTATTGTTGTCAGTCTTCCTACGGGTTTGGGTTATGAATGTACCACCCAATGAGAAGCAGGACAAATAGGATTTTTTTTTATTGCTTACCGTATATTGTAGACAGGGGTGGGCAAACTTTTTGATTCGCGGGCCACATTGAGCTCTAATATTTGACAAAGGGGCCAGAACAGGAGGAGATGGTTGGCATGCTTTGGTAAACAAGCACGCTAGATATGGAAAGCCATTGGGGCCACTACATGCACGTAATCTTGCGCGCTAAAGCTTAAATCAAGCGCTTAAAAAAGCGTGCATCATGCGCGCTAGGTTTAAAATGTAGGTTGGAAATCAAACACGCTGGTTTACGTGCGTGTATTGGCCCCGATGGCTTTCCATATCTGCGCACTGTTTATTTTGACAGCGTGCACATCACAGAGACACACACATTGTAATGGGAGCAGTGTTGTTGTTTTCTCAACAAAGCCAATGTATCTAGAGTCCGCCATCTAGAGAGGAAACATCCTTTTGCAGGAAAATTAAACATTAACATGGTTTATTTAATTTTTTTTGGGCCGGATTAAAACCTTTAACGGGCCGCATGTGGCCCATAGGCCGTACTTTGCCCATGCCTGTTGTAGGATGACAAATTCTTAATCCTTACAGCAGGAAATGTTTTTGACAAAATAAAGTAAACAATTAAATATCGTCTAGTCTTAAAAAAACCAAACCATGTCTCAGAACAGAAGAAATTCTACTTAAAAAAGAAATATCAAAATTTTTTCCTTTATTTCTGGTTTCTGTTTTGCAGGTTTGAGCGCCGCAAAGTTGTTGAAAGCCAGCGGCCTGAATCCAGTGGTCCTAGAGGCCAGGGACAGGGTCGGAGGGCGGACCTTCACTGTACGGGTAAGACCTGGAATCTCACCTCTTGATCACTGCTCCTTCTCCATTCCTCCCCCTCGCAGTAACTATGTTGTGGTTTTAAAACCATCATTTTCCCATTGAGCAGACACATTGGGTGGGAGACACCTGAAAGTAGGACCTATCTCACGGTCACACGCCAAGGCTAATAAAACTCCCACATGATGAACACTCTACTGCATTCCGTGAACATGATTAGGTATAATGAGGCTAAGCACGTGGCATCTCCTGTTGCTCCTGTTCATCTGAAAGCCGCTAGTAGCGATCTACATGGTCTATTACCAGTATTGTTTTTGGTGAACGTATGGAAGAAGTTGGACATCCGGGAACTTTGGTCATATGACAGCTTATGGGCGTGAGCCTCAAAACAAAGCGTGACCAAGCAGCACAGGGGTGTATTGCTGGTGGTAATTCTTCTTCATACTGATACATAACGCTAGGTGGTAACACATAGAAGATGCACAATTTACCAGCTGCTTTCTCATGTTTTGAACGGTTTGTTTTATGGGGTGTTGTCCATTGGCCCTGCCTCAAACATGTCAACGTGGTTGGTCTGACCTGTCTTCTGAGAAGCAGACACCAAGTCAAACTTTTAGGACTGATAAAACGAGGACCACTGCAGATCAAGCTGTCAAACTGGGAACAGACACCCACATCTGTAATTCTCTCTCTTTTTTTCAGAATAAGGAGACAAAATGGGTGGATCTGGGCGGGGCTTACGTCGGACCAACTCAGAACCGCATCCTACGGTTGGCCAAAGAGTACGGCATAAAGACCTACAAAGTCAACGAGAAGGAGAACCTGGTCCATTACGTCAATGTGAGTGTTTGATTTTATAATAATTAACTGGAAGGAAGAAGGGTGGCACGGTGGGTAGCACAGTGGCCTCAGCAAGAAGGTCATGGGTTTGAGTCTTGGGTGGGGACGAGGCATGGAACACTGGCCTTCCTACACAGGCTTGGAACACTGTGTGGAGTTTGCATGTTCTCTCCGTGTATGCATGGGTTTTCTCCAGATACTCCGGTTTCCTCCCAAAAACTTGCATGTTAGGTTGATTGGCCGCTACGTGATTGCCCCTAGGAATGAGAGTGTGTGTGGATGGTTGTATGTGTGTGGCCCTGCGACAAACTGGCGACCTGTTCAGGGTGTACCCTGCCCCTCGCCTTGAATCAGTTTAGTTGGCGGCGTTGTTTCCGTCGTTCCTGAACATGTAGATAATCAATCTGACTGTAGAAATTTTACCATCTAGATGTCCAAAGCTCCCCATCTGGCTCCTCTTTACGTGGAGGAGCAGCAGCAGCTCTTCCACAAGCCCCTCCTGGCTGACAGAGACCCTCACTCTATCTCTGAGTGAGAAACGGTCTCCTTTCAGCTGCTTGTGTTTACATTCTCAGTCTTTTCAGTCATTTCTTTTACATGTTTGATCAAATTAAGCCAGATTTTTTTGATGACGCAGTCTGCTCGTTAACTAGAGAAATTTTAACCGTTAAACGACTTAAATAAAATTACATTTGATAAACAGCAGCTCAGGCATTAAAGTTGGAATTTTTTCTGTTTGGTTTTATATTCTTATCACATGAGAAAACAAGACAATGACCAAAATCATTCTTCATCATTTAGAACTCTATTTAAATCTGCTTCTAGATATTTAAAGCATCCTGGAGGAGGTGGAACTTACTGTTTGGACTTCTTGAGAAGGAAATACATGCAGGCTGGTGCAATTAAATGGACCTTCTTATGTGTCTTTAAGAGGGTTAATCAGGTTCTAAACCGATTCGATTCACACCCCATGATCTCAATTTTGGACATCTGCACAAATACACGTGCTACACATGAACGATGTGTTTATCAGCGTTACTGGTGGGAAATGGCTGAGAAGGAGGTCCTCACTGCAGGGAATTCATAGAAGTACAACTTCCAATAGTTCATTCCGTTACGTCATCTTCCACTTGTCCAGGACTGGGTCACAGGGGCAACAGCCTCAAACGGGAAGCCAAGGCTTCTCTCACCCCAGCTGCATCCTCCAGCTCCCCCAGAAGGATCCCGAGTCGTTCCCCAGCCAGCTGTGAGACATAGTCTCTCCAGCAGGTCCAGGGTCTGCCTCTTGGTCTCCTCCCGGTGGAACGTGCCCGAAACACCTCACCAGTGAGGCGCTCAGGGGGCATCCTGACCAGATGCCCGAACCACCCCGTCTGGCTCCTCTCGACTTGGAGGAGGAGCGGCTCGATACCGAGCTCCTCCCAGATGGCAGAGCTCCTCACCCGATCTCTGAGTTACAACATGTAGGAACATTTTGGATTTAATGCCGAATATGATGCCTGCGGGAAAAAAGTTGTCAAAAAAACATTATCATCTGCAAGTATTGCAACGCTCGAGTGTCCCATTCAAGCGGAAACACACCGAGCATGTTCGTTGTTTGTGAAGACACCATACTTGTGACTTCTTAGAGACCCAAACGAAGCCAGCTTCTAATAGCAAGGCTTTTTAAAGCTCCATTTGGTAGAAACTCAGATAAAAAAGGACATAACGTATTTTCAGGAGCAAAATGCACACCGTATTAAAAGGCGCAGCCCCAGTTTCATGTGCTCTGTATTTAACACACACATAAGGTGCACCTAATGATAGGGCGCAGGTTTTACGTACGTCCACCTTATAACACACACACACAAGCAGACAAGTGTGTGTATTTAAAAATAAATCGGGAGTAAAACTGAGTTTGTTTGTCTTTATTTAAATATTAGTTACAGTCGTCATAAAGTCATTTATCAAATCCATCAAAGTCCTCATCCTCTGTTTCAGAATCTAACAGCTGCTCTAAATCCAACATGGCAGGTTCACTTTCCTCGCTGTTGGAGTCACTTTCTGTACCGTGCGGCTCCTCGGAAATGATGCCGGCTTTTGCGAAAGCTCGGACAACAGTGCCAGCAGACATGTTAGCCCGAGCATCTACAATCCACTGGCAAACTGTGGCGTAACTTGCCCGACGCTGCTTTCCACCCTTCGTGAAGCTGTGGTCTCCTCTGGTAATCCATCGCTTCCACGCCGCTTGCAGTCTTACTTTGACCGGCTGGTTCACGCCGATGACCAGCGGTTGGAGTTTCTTTGTCAGACCTTTCAGAATCACAGCAAGTGTAGTGTTCATCTGCTTCACTTGTTTTTTCGCAACACACATAGGGCGCACCGCTCAATTTGAAGAAAATCTAAGACTTTTATATGTGTCTTATTGTCGTGAAAATACGGTAACTGAATCCCTCGCTTAGTAAATTATGAAAAATATAATAGGGTTAGATGGAGGGAACTGACTTGCTGTGGCGACCCTTGAAAAGAAATGCCCAAAGAAGAAGAAGAAGCAGCCATGAATGGGAAATTGGTCTTTCTCGGACCCTTTAAGTCCGGATCTGAATCACTTTTAAAAACTGTAATCGATCGGGTTGTGATGAGTAGAATTTATTTATCATTATCTCAGAAGGATTATTAGAACTGACATGAACATGAGCAACAAAGAGACCACCAGAAGAACATCCAGAGTAAAAACAAGCAGCAGGAAATCTGCTTCCTGTTTGCCCACTAACAGCCGTCCAGTCTCAGCTCTGTAGCATTAGTAACTGGAGATGCTGATCTCTGCCTGAAGGCTTCTTCTAATGTCCTTCTTTTTTTCACTGAGTGGTAGAAAGCCAAACAGAGATACTGAGATCATCTTTCTTCTTGGTTTTTCTTCCTCTTTATCTCATCAGTACCGCGGCACCGCTGTCTGTAACAGTTGTGTTCCTCCACCTGATTCGATTTGCTGTTGGTTAAACTAACTTTGGTTGTAAATCACAGCGTGTGCGTGGCTGCAGAGCTTATCTCAGTGTGGGCTCTTGGTCCAATCAGAACTTCCAAAATGGAACTCCGTTTTCTGGATGTGTTTGTCCACACACACTTTCACTGCTTTACCTGGAAAGCCGCTCTCATGTCCACAACATAAACCTCTTAGCTTAATTAAAGTGTCATTAACGTCTCTGAAACAGCTTTACTGGGGGTTGTTGTATCGGTTGCAGCTGCAGAATAAAACCCTTCAAATAAAAGGCTCCGCCACTTTACTCATGATCACAGTTATTAGCTTTCCTGGTCAGGGCTGCTGCTTGGAGGCCCGTTATCAAAGCACTAGGCCGTTTTTTAGAGGATACACAGTGTGTGTGTGCACAAGTACAATGATGTTCATGTCAGGATGTTGGGGATGTGGAACGTGGAAGACCCACATGCAAGACAACAAAACAGGATTTATTAACCAAAAGTCCAGTGAGGCAAAGGATTAACTCAGGATCAAAAGTTCAAATAATATAACAGAGTTCAAGAATGCAACTTATAGTCAGGCAGCCAGGAAGCCCTGGCGATGACGGTGACCCGACAAAGACATCTGGAGTGATTGCCTTTAAAAAGGCACCAGGATCCACAGGTGTTTATCATCAGACTAATCACCCTCATGTGTCCCTACTCAGGGTGATGAGACAATTTGAGGTTATATCACGTTGTCTGCAGAGGTTACATTAACAGACAATTTTTCATCATTGATGTTTTTTTTTTTTTAAGAATTGACAGAAACATTTAAGACCGTCTGATCTCTCGTGGCCAAAACTTTTTTATAAACATATATTTATTTTTTTAAAAGTCAGCGAGAGAGAAGCCCGACCCGATACGTAGTTATTGACATTTTAGGCCCGACCTGGTCTGAAATACTGGTCGGGCACGGACTCAGGCTTGGGCTTAGGATGTTACTTCTAGCATATACCAGCTGGTTACTGGTTAGAGGCCGGTAACCAGCCTGAAACAGGTAACCTGTCTGTTGCAGGGTCACACATATAGACAGTAACTACGCACACAATCATCCCAAGAGCAAATTTCCAGGGTCCAATCAACGTAACGTTCATGTTTTTGGAGGGTGGGAAGAAACTGGCAAAAACTCACACATACACGGGGAGAACATGCAAACTCCATACATGTATTTAGACAGCACTTTTCAGGACTCTCAAAGACGCTTCACATATGCATTATTCATTCACTCCATACCAGGTGATGGTAAGCTATTCTTGTAGCCATAGCTGTCCTGGAGCAGACTGACAGAAGTGAGGCTGCCATTTTTACGCCATTGGCCCTTCTGACCATCACCAACCGATCGCTCACACACCATTCAGACTAGGCAATGTGGGTGAAGTGTCTTGCCCAGTGACAATTTAATCTCAACGGCCGTCTGACCGTGGCACCCGGGGTTCTGGCGGTCTCCCATTCAAGTACAGCCCAGGCCCAGCCTGCTTAGTTTCTGAGGTCTGACGGGATCAGGCATTAACTGGCTGGTATGGCCAGAAAGGCCAGTGATTCAAACCTTGGTCCACCTGGACCTTAAAACACAACCTTTTTGCTAATCAACTGTGTTGCCGTGCAACCAAAAAAGTGCCCGCCCACCTTGGCGCGAACAAACCCCTAATCCCAATGCTACAAACGGAGGCTGTGTCTCGACAAAAACATTCTAGAGATCTAGATCAGGCAACAAAGTTCTGTTCCATTTGTCTACCGCTCATCCGGGGCCGGGTCACGGGGCCAACAGCCTCAGACGGGAAGGCCAGGCTTCTCTCTCCCCAGCTGCATCCTCCAGCTCATCCGGAAGGATCTCGAGTCGTTCCCCAGCCAGCTGTGAGACATAGTCTCTCCAGTGGGTCCGGGGTCTGCTTCTCAGTTTCCATGCCCGAAACACCTCACCAGTGAGGCGCTCGGGTGACATCCTGACCAGACCCGAACAACCCCATCTGGCTCTACTCAATCTGGAGGAGGAGCGGCTAGACACCGAGCTCCTCCCGGATGGCAGAACTCCTCACCCGATCTCTGAGTGAGAGCCCAGCCCCCGTGCGGAAGAAGCTCATTTCGGCTGCTTGTATCCGCGATCTCGTTCTTTCGGTCACCACCGACAGCTGGTTACCATGGTGAGGCTGGGTACATAGATCCGGGTTACCATGGTGAGGCTGGGTACATAGATCCTGGTTACCATGGTGAGGGTGGGTACATAGATCCTGGTTGCCATGGTGAGGGTGTGAACGTAGGTCGACTTGTAACTCGAGAGCTTTGCGTTGAAAGCTCTCAAATTGGAAAGGAACAAAATTCCTTTCCAATTTGACAAAACAGAAAATTCCTGTACATACAGCGCTAAATTTTAAAGATAAGCCGATTCACATTACTGTGTTAAAACTGAAAAAACTTTAAAGAATGTAAAGCATAAACACAGATTCTTCCTGCTCATTAATCTTATCAATCTGTTTGCTTGAAATTGTCCAGATGTGTGCAGCCTCGTACCAGTCATGCCTGCAGACCAGAAAGAAACAACATAGATTCCTCAAAATGTTTTAGCTTAAATTAATCAAATAGTTCCGTTATTAAAAAAAAACATGTTTGACTTTGAGCAATGTTGGCGACAAATCAGTTATTTTTCCCATCCGGTATGCAGAGCATAGCAAGCCCGGGTTTTTCTTCATTATATTGGTCATTTTTCACGTCCGGCAGCTAAACCCCGAGGATTCTTCAAATGAGATAAATGGAATACCAGAGAGAAAATTATGAACTGATTAAAAACTCTTATCAGGTAAAATATGTACAAAAAAATTAAAGCCAGGTTTAGCCTAGGCCTGTCCCGTGAGCTGAGAAAGTTTCAAAATATCTAAATCCATGTTGGGAGGTTTTATCATTTTATTTATCGCTTTGAGAGATGAGCCATCCACATGGTACAAATTAGAGTCACAGGAGGAAAAGTTGCTCTTTCACTTACAAACTTTTACTAAGCACACGGTATATAGAAGAGAAGGAAAAGGTCCAGCCTGACTAAACAATGTACGGAATGAAAAAGATGATATTTGCACTACTCCCTGACAAGTTAATCTTCCTATTTTACAATATGAACTCCTGCTGTGGGTGTCAAGGTTAAGAGTGGGCAGGAAGGGCCCTAGGGAAGAAGGATCAGAAGGTGAGGCAGTCTGGCCGAAGGCTTGGCTGATTAGAGATTAGAAAGTGATTGTTAGAGGTGGTGATGGAGGCGACTACTCATCCAACAGCGAGAGCTGGGGTTCCAAGGCACGGCTAGAGTTCTACTGCATGGCTAGAGTGCCAAGGCATGGCTAGGCTTGGCCAGGCTTCCAAGGCAAGACCAGAGTTCCAAGGTATGGCAAGAGATCCACGGCACATCAAGAGTTGCACGGCTAGAGGTCCACGGCACAATTAGAGTTCCATAGCACGGCCAGGCTTGGCTTGGGTTCCAAGACAAGGCTAGAGTTCCATGGCACGGCTAGGCTTGGCTGGGGTTCCAAAACTAGGCTAAAGTTCCACAGTATGGCTAGAGTTCCACGGCACAATTAGAGTTCCATGGCATGACTAGGCTTGGCTTGGGTTCCAAGATAAGGCTAGAGTTCTACTGCACGGCTAGAGTTCCATGGCACTGTTAGAGTTCCATGGCATGGCTAGGCTTGGCTGGGGTTCCAAAACAAGGCTAGAGTTCCATGGTATGGCTAGGGATCCAAGGTATGGCTAGGGATCCAAGGCACGTCAAGAGTTCCACAGCACGGCTAGAGTTCCATGTTACTGTTAGAGTTCCATGGCACGGCTTTGCTGTGTTCCAAGACAAGGATAGAGTTTGCCGTAGGCATGGCTAGAATTCCATGGCAAGGCTAGAGTTCTAAGACACGGCTAGACTTGGTCGGAGTTCCAAGGCAAACCTAGAGTTCCATGGCATGGCTAGGCCTGGCCGTGGTTCCAAGGCAAGGCTCGAGTTCCAAGGCACGGCTATCTTGCCTAAGTTTGTCTGGAGTTCCAAGGCAAGTCACAAAACTACTACAGAACAGGGAAACATAACAGACAGTCTGACAAGGGGGATAGTAAGGACCGGGCTTATGAAGACTGGGGACAAAGTAGGAGTAGGTGTGGCAGGGAGAGACAAAAGGGGCCAGTGTCGTTAATGCTGGGGCAAAGGAGAGGAGGGAGGATTCCTGACTGTTGGTGTAAACCCTCACCCACAGGGCTTTGTGTGTTTTGGAACCTTGCCTCTGGGAATTTTTCTCCACACTGGGCCAGCTTGGTAAAGTCAGAAATGGAGGGCCAGACAGACAAGACAAGAGTAGACTTGACAAAGAAATACCAGAGCTTATCTTGCAAAAGAAAAAACAAGAAAAAGATGCAAATATTAGGGAGAAGCGCTTAGGACCAGGTCAGAGGGTAAAGAGCAGACAAGAGGGGAAAAAAAAGAGCCAAAAGGGGATGAATCATGACACCACAAATACTGTAGATCTTCAAATAAAGGGGTGTTGCTTTGTCTGGTTACTTTCTGATCAAAGCAGAACTGTTTATGTAAGAGTTTTACTCAACCACTGGTCTGATGAGAAGCCTGCCTGGTTTCATCTGCCGCGTGAGAAATTGAACCACTGACCTAGTACTTCAGAGCTGCTGTGAAATGTCACAAGTATGAAGCTAAGCTAGCAGACAGAAGCCAGACAAAACAGTCTTCCTCTGGGATCGTCAAGGGTTTGAGAGATCCTCTCATTTCTACACCAAGCTCTGGGAGGCTCTGATGCGTCGCCTTGGCAACTATCTGTAAAATGCCCTGAAACACATCACATGCGCTCAGCTTCCCCTGTGGTTTCCATAGGAACATGCCTCATCAAACGCTGATCCATCAGTGTCGGACTGTGTTTGTCTGCTAAATAAGGTCTGAAATGTGTTTATTTAGAGTGGGGTCTGAATGATTATGGTTTTTTAGACCGATTCCTATACCCGTTTAAAAAGCCCAAGAAAGGCCGATTTTTGATTAAAGGGACTATTTGTTTTGCTTGTTTGATCTTCATAAAAACAAAAATAATGTTTTCATTTTTATTCATGTTCTTAAGATTTTCACCTTCAGACACAAAAATATAGCTTGATTTATAGTCATCTTCAAATAAAGCAGTTTTAAAATAAAAATGCAGTGGACGGTAAAAAGCAAAATAAATGTTCACATGTGTGAAAAAAGATGGGCTTTGTCTTAATACAGTCTAAAGCATGAGAAGGGCAAACTTTTTGGTTTGTGAGCCACATTGACTTCTAACATTTTACAAGCGGGCCGGACCAGGAGCAGATGGATGGCATGCTTTGGTAGCCGCTAGATTAGACCGAGAGAATGGTCGCTAGGTTTTAAACATGCGCTAAATGTTACATCAAAAGTGTTCAATTTCAAATCTAGCGGCACTTGGTCGGAAATCTAGTGCGATGGCACTTAAAAACTGGCATTTAGCGGCGCTAGGCTTGAAATCTAAGCGCTTGATGTAACATTTTGCTTGTTTTAACATCTAATGCGCTTGTTTACATGCGTGTATTGGTCCTGATGGCTTTTCAGATCTGTGCACATTGTTTATTTTGGCGCATCACTGAGACACACATTTTAATGGGAACAGTGTTGTTGTACTTCTCAACAAATCCAATATAGCTAAAGTGTGCCATCTAGTGAGTAAACATCGGAATCGCAGAGAAATAAAACTAACAAGATTTATTTATCTAAATTTTTTATGGTTGGCAGGCCTGATTAAAACGTTTGACGGGCCGCATGTGGCCCTCGTGCCGTAGTTTTCCCATGCCTGGTCTAAGGTTTGGATGACTAAAATGCTATATTCTTATATTATTGAAGTTTTAAGTCTTTATGGATGGTTTTACGAGTTGTGGCTGTTTGCACAATAGCTGACTTTTTCACTTTTGAATTTATTGAGTAAATTATTTTATTGTGCAGCTTTTCCTCTGTCAACTTTTTTTTGTATTAATTCAGTCTAATAAGATGGTTTAGTGACCATAAAATAGTTCCTGGGGTCTGATTGATGCTGATGAGCACTGCTATGTGTGGGATGCATAGTCCGGCACTGAGCGTCAGTGATCCAGTTTTAAATAGATGCTCATAAAGTTAAACAGCTGTTTTTTCATTTGAAGTGTTACAGCAGACCAGCTCTGAGAGTTAAACATCTGATGTCCACACGCTGGTTTTAATGAGCTGCAACTCACAGGAATCATCACCTGCTGGAATTCTGAAGGGTGTGTCTGCTTGGAGCATCACAACTAATACAGCTTTGGATGAGCCGAGATCTACTTCGGAGGAATAAAACTCAGAGTGGACTCAATAGTAAACAAGTTTCTTGATAATTTAGAAGGAATATGATCGGAAATTTCCACCAAACAATATCTCTGTCTCTTCAAAGGATGCAGGACTAACAGGAAAGCAGCATGAGTGGCGAGCTTCACTGTAATTAGGGTTAGCTTTCAGGAAAGCTGCGAAGCTAATCAGCTTAGCTGTAGCTGATTGTAATCCAAAAGGCCAGAGCTGGTTTCCTTTATCAGCAAACTGCTGTCTGACGGGCCTCAGAACCACACTCATTAATGATCCATCTCTATCAGAGACGAGGCTGTGATTAAATGCTCTCCGGTCTTATCAAAGTGAGGGATTGTTCCGTCACTCCTACGGATTGCTGAAGGTCTTGTACGTCTCCAACGGCAACGATCAGAGCGTTTAAGCCAGACTTTCTCAAGTCCTTTTTAAACTTTGTGACAAGTTTGAATCTCGATGAGAACTCTGTTGGGATATTTGGCAGCTAAGATCGCTCATTCTCCTGCCTGTCCTGAGAAAACAGGGGCTCTACCACTGAAATGAGAGATGAGTTTAGAGTAAATGGTTCATCCTCCGCCCAAGTCTTACAGGAGTGGTGATATGACTGAAGGAGCAGGAGGAACATGGGCAAGAGAAGTGCGTGTGAAATGCTTTCCGTCACTTCAAAAGCGCCATCGATGTAGCCAGCATGTCTTCAATGTAGCGACCACTCGTTCATTGTCACGTACGATGAATGAGTGAGTGCTTGTCTGTGTGAATGTGTGGTGGGTAGTGGACTGTTGTGTTACGGTCCTTTGGAGTGAATGGGGCATTCCTGAAGACCGTCTACGACTCTGTGGTGGCATCAGTCATCCTGTACGATGTGGTCTGCTGACACAATAGCATCACAGAAAGGGAGAGGAAGAAGCTGGACAGAATCATCAAGAAGTCCAGCTCTGTCCTGGGCTTCTCCCTGGACTCAGTGCGGGAGGTGGGTGACAGAAGGGTCCTGAAGAGACTGACATCCATGCTGGACAACAAGTCCCACCCCCTGCAGGACACTGTCTGCACTAGAAACCAGCTTCAGTGGCAGGCTGCTCTACCCTCGCTGTGTGAAGGGGAGATACAGGAGGTCTTTCCTTCCTTCTGTTGTGAGACTCCACACTGAGAAATTTTAACCATGTGCTCTTTTTGGTGTTTCTCACCAGAACTGTGCAGTAGGGTGGAGACGGTGGCCGCGTGGTTAGAGCGTTCGCCCGTGGACCGGAAGGTCGCGGGTTCGCGTCCCACGGAGAGCACGTCTAGGGTCCTTTGAGAAGACACCTATTCCCCGCTTCTCCCACCATTGGCGCCATTGAAGGGCAGCCTGCTGCGGTGTAAGGAGTGCAGCAAACAAATTTCCCCGGTGAGGGATGAATAGAGTAATTCATTTTTTTATTTTTTATTTATTTAGATCACACACTTTGAATGCATGTTTTTGTCCTTAGTCTATTTTGCCTTTTTTGTTTTTGTTTTGTTTGTGCATACTTGCCGTGACCTTTTTTTCTTCCTGTGCCTATTCTGTTGCATACTGCAGTTTCCCCATTGTGGGACAAATAAAGGTTTTTTTCATCTTAATCTTCCCAGCTATGGTTGGTCCGGGCTCTCAGAACTCTGAGTCTGCTAGATGGAAGGATGGAGAGTAGGGAGTGTCCTAAGTGGGCGGAGTCATCAGGGGTCCTTTTTGGCCCTCTGAAGGACATGAGACTGTGAATGAAAGTTGTTAGTCAAAATCTTTACTCAGATTTGAAAGGTCAATGTCAAGGTCTGCAATAAAAACGCCAGACGAGGTGTTCATTGTTCAAAAGAAATGGGTGTCACATCAGACGATCCCTTCTATACTGTAAGGTCCATCAATTTGGGATGGCGAACATCTCGAAGGATAGTATCTCGCATACAGCATGGTCATTTAAAACATAAACCCTTCATCAATTTTAAGTGTCAAGAAGCGGTGTGCAGGTGGCAAGAGGAGGACCCAAATGCAGACAGAAAACATGGTTTATTTAAGAGTGGCGGTCCAATTCGGCTGTGAATGAAAAACAAAAAGTTTCAGTGTCTTGGCAAAAGGTTATTGTTTAGAATGTTTCATGGTCAGGCAACCAGGGAGACCTGGCTGGAAGGAATGGTATGACTCGACATGGAAGTCCGCGGTGATTGCCCTTAAATAGATGGCAGATGTGTGGAATCAGGAATCAATCTCAGGTAAGCCTAATCAGGGTGATGGTGAACATTCAGGACTCCCTCTGGCGGCTGGTGAGGGGATCCTGACGATAAGCACTTTATTTTGATTTCTTACTGGGATCGGTTGCCATGGTAACAGCAGAAGAAAGTGACAGCTTTTTTTTTTGTCCAGAGAATGATGCAAAATTTTTGTTAAAAAACAATGAAAAATACTTTTTTTTATTGTAAAACATACCCAAAAGTTTATGTGTGTGAAGCGGTGGCTCAGTGGTAGAGCGTTCACCCTCGGACCGGAAGTTAGCCAAAAGTTCGCAAGTTCAGTATCCACTGATTTTACGTCTAGGGTCCTTGGGGAAGACACCTAACCCCCGTTTCTCCCACCATAGGCGACGCCCTGGCTGCCTGGTGCGGTGTGATGCAGCACCCAAATTTTCCTGTTGAGGAATCAATAAAGTATTTATTATTTTTATTAACATAATAATACTGTGTAATCAGATTACTGTTATGATAAATAACCATGATATATCATAAAAATGTTTGTTTTAAGTTTCTGTTACCAGAATCTGGTTACCAGCCAGCATTTAGGCAAACGCTGAGGTTATTGAACCAAAACACCTTTCAAAGGTTTACATCATTTGAAAATAATGAACAGCCAATCAGAATGGAGTATTCACCATGGTATAGTTACCTTTAAGAGTAAACTTGTTTGGAGCTGAAGCGTCTCAAAGAACAGAATTTATGGGACGCAATACACGTACCTGTTCTTATGTAAGAAGAACACCTGTGTACGTCTCCGCAGCCGTAAACAGGCCATGAAACAACTGCAATAAAATTACAGCAAGTTAAAAACATAGATGTTCTTAAAGAGACAATACATATTTAGCTTTATCCATGTCTCTGGATAAACATCTATTGACTTCTTTAGATATTTATCTGTAGAGTACAATAAGCTAATATTTAAACAATAATCTTAGACACATTGGATGCTCGTCCCGGGGGAGGGATCTCTCTTTTGTGTGGATCCCCTCGAGGTTTCTCATTTTTTCCCCACTGATGTTTTTTTAAGGAGTTTTTTTTCTTTCGTCTTTTTCATCTTTTTGAATTTGCAATGTGAAGCGCATTGAGACAGAAATTCTGTGATTTTAGGCTTAACAAATAAAATTGAATTGAATTGGTAAATTCCATGGGTTTATTGTGGTGTCAGCCTCCCAATGGAGATTGGGAGTACTGGTCTCTCTTCGACATCATCAAGGATTCAGAAAAACATAATGGCTTTTTTGAAAACTGATGCGATTGAAAACTCTCTGCTGGTTTCATCTCTTGGCGTTCCAGCTAAAAATACTCTGCATGAAGCCACAGAGCCGAAGGACGCTCAGATTTCTGCTGGTAATTTTGGAACAAGGTTTCTAAAAGTCCATCATGTCCCGTTCAGTCAGGTCGAAAAACAAACTGGATATCAGATCTCGTGGAGATTCAGATTTACTTTATTAAACTTTTCTCCTCCAGCTTTTCTTTAAATGAAAAAGAAAAAAATCTGCTTGAGTTAAAGCCATCAAATAAACTCCAGATTAAATTAAGTTTCTGAATTTTTTGGGGGTTTTTTTTTTAGAATGAAGAGAAGATACTTTGATTTCTTGGAACTCTTTTTACACTTTAATGTAACAAAGAGGTCGTAATCCAAATGATAAAAAGTATCTTTACTGGTGGAGCTTTGCTCCTGAGATGTCATAAACGTCTAGCAAGAGAAACTTTTTAATATCAGAGAGATAAAAGGATCAAAGGGAAAGTTAGACGTGAACCTTCAGACAACGGACTCCTGACGGTGACTCAAGGTCGATGATAAAAAACATTATCTAGTGAAGTTTAGATTAGAGATCAATGTTTAACCGTTTAGTTTCTGAACAGAACGACTCTGTTTTATGCAGGTCACTTGTAAGAAGTGACGTTTTCAATTCATCAGTCAAAAACAAACCTTATTTAACGGTCGAAAACACTTAATTACAATGTGAAATTAACAAAAAGACATGTTTCCTCATTTAGTTTACCAAAATAAAGGACCTCAAAGTCATTTCCTGAAACTATTTAGCAGATTTTTGTGTTCACAAAGAGTGAAGGAAATAGTACCGTATTTTCCACACTATAAGGTGCACCTAAAAAAAACTTAAATTTTCTCTAAAGTCCACAATGCGCCTTTTAACCCGGAGCGCCGTATATATGGATTAATATTGAGCTACAACAGGTGTCGCAACTGCAGTAAGCAGCCGCCGACTCCATTTCCCCCGTAGAAGAAGTAGTGCTCGGTGCATGCTGGGATACATGAAAGGGCGTTTCATTTCCATTTGTGTGTTTGTGTAAAGACCCGGAAATGGCTCCTACCAAGAGACACTGTTACACCGCAGAGTTTAAACTCTATCATATTAGTATCACAATACTAAACAGAAAAATTGGAATCTATTATTTTGTCTCGTGCAGCTTCAGCGTAAAGTCTGAAAACAACTTCTGGTCATCACAGAAAGTTTACCGGTTTCAAAGCTGAAATGCTCACTGGGAGCTCCTAACGATAACGACATGGTAGGCCAGAGAACCACAGCTGAGAGGAAATGCCGCCAAAAACTACAAACTACTTCATAATGGGGTCACCTGGTCCTGCCTTCTAGCCCCGCTTTCCGACCCGGCTACAACTAAGCTGTGAACAACCTGACAAATCAGTTGGCTCCGTAGAGACACAGAGACATTCACTTTCTAAAAGAAACACGTCAACTTGGAGAGACGCAGCGAGAAATAGAAAAAAAAATCACAGCTCTATTTTAACGTTCTGTATTCATCCCTCAAAGGGAAAATTTCTGTGCTGCATTCCACCGCAGCAGGCAGCCAGAATGGGGCCAATGGTGGGAGAAACAGGGGGCTAGGTGTCTTCCCCAAGGACACTTAAGCCTAGGCTCTGTAGGAATTGAACCAGCTTCTCCCGTCCAAGAGCAGACATTCTACCACTGAGCTATCGCCTCCAAATGTTTGTAAGAAGTGGGATTTGAACCTACGCCTCCAGCGGCTATCCTGAGACCTTATTATATTACTCAACGTTTCTCCACACATTGTTTACAAAAAGAACCCCTCAAAGTATTCCTAAGTAAGTTTACTCTGTGGAAGCCGCTCCACCAGGATGTGTCGCTATGGAAACAACCTCTCTCCTGCAGGACTGCAAGCTCAATCGTCTTGTTTTTTAAAGCAGAACACAAATCCAGTCTGTCCTGCTTACTTTGTGGAAAAATGTGGTGTGTGAAGATTGATGTAGACTCACATGAACAAGAGGAGACATAAATCCTATCCAGTTTAATCAGAGGTCGGGGGTGGGGGTAAAGGGGGATGAACTTTGTTGCCACATCATTTACAGTCTTACATAAGACCAATCTGAGTGTTTATTGACTTAAGTTTGTAACCTTTTACCTCACACTCTCCCTTATTCACAAGTCAGCCGTGTGGTTTGTAAATGATTTACAGATGATTTTTCTGAAGATTAACGACTCAAATTTAATCATAACAAACTTCCTGGATTATCTACGATCATTCTGACGAAGAAAAATTAAAGTCACGAGAAAAGTAAAACAGATCAGCAGATTTTTATTTGAAATGATCTTAAGAGCAAGAAACAAAATCTGCTGTGAGACATAGTCTCTCCAGCAGGTCCTGGTTCTTGCCTCTAGGTCTCCTCCCGGTGGGACGTGCCCGAAACACCTCACCAGGGAGGCGCTTGGGAGGCATCCTGACCAGATACCCAAACCACCCCATCTGGCTTCTCTCGACCTGGAGGAGCGGTTTGACACAGAGCTCCTCTCGGATGGCAGAGCTCCTCATCCGATCTCTGAGTGAGAGTCCAGCCACCATGCGGGGGAAGCTCCACCATGGATTGCTTCTATCCGCGATCTCATTCTTTTGGTCACCACCCACAGCTGGTTACCTAGGTGAGGGTAGGAACGTAGACCCTGGTTATCATGGTGAGGGTAGGAACGTAGACCTTGGTTACCATGGTGAGTAGGGATGGGTATCGATAAGGTTTTATTGATACTAGCCCTCTTATCGATACCGCTTAACGAACCAAATCTTTAACGAATCTCTTATCGATACTTTTAGAAACATTAAGCAGAGGGACTAGATGACGCCAGCCCAGCTACAAACATGCATGAATGAAAATAGAAGCCATTTTAAGAATGTTTGGATGTGGGAACATTCAAACCTTTTAAAAAGTAGATTTTACTTTAATGTCTTGTTAAGACAGAGAACATGTGTGTGAATGTTAAGTATCTAGGATCAACAGTCCAGATCAATGGAGAGTGTGGAAAAGAGGTGAAGAAGCGTGTGCAGGCAGGCTGGAACGGGTGGAGAAAAGTATCAGGTGTGATGTGTGATAGAAGAGTTTCAGATAAAATGAAAGGAAAAGTGTACAAAACCGTGGTGAGAGCGGCCATGCTGATTGGTCTAGAGACAGTGAAACAGAGATGTTTGTAGCAGAGATGAAGATGCTGAGGATCTCTCTGGGAGTGACCAGGATGGACAGGATCAGAGGAACAGCACATGTTAGAGGTTTTAAAGTCAGAAAGGTCAGACTGAGATGGTTTGGACATGTGCAGAGGAGACAGAGAGAGTACATAGGAAGAAGGATGCTGGGTTTGGAACCACCAGGAAAGAGGACTAGAGGAAGACCAAAGAGGAGGTTCATGGATACAGTGAAGAAAGACATGAAGATAGTTGATGTGACCAAAGAGGATGCAGCAGATAGGGTTAGATGGAAGGAACTGACTTGCTGTGGCGCCCCCTGAAGGAGAATGCCGAAAGAAGAAGAAGTCTTGTTAAGGTACTGATTGTGTTATTTTTTTTTTTCCAACAGGGGAAGTCTCACCCCTTCAAAGGCTCCTTCCCTCCCATGTGGAATCCTTTTGTCCTGATGGATTTAAACAACCTCTTCAGGACGATGGATGAGATGGGGAAAGAGGTAAATCCACTCAGCCGTGCTGCTGGGATTTTATTTTTATTTGACCCAAACTCTGGTTCCTGGGGTCCTGTAGATTCCTAGAGAAGCTCCGTGGAGAGCTCCGCATGCTGAGGAATGGGACAACATGACCATGAAGCAGCTCTTAGAGAAGGTCTGTTGGACCAGGTGAGTCAGAACGGACATGGAGACCTCATCCTGTTAAAGTTGGACGCAGCGGTAAACGGTTTTCATCTTTACGTCTTCCAGTGCGGTCCGTCGCTTCGCCACGCTGTTCGTTAACGTAAACGTGACGTCTGAACCCCACGAGGTGTCGGCTCTGTGGT